>OU426988.1:153865151-156719555 GCA_911387755.1 Chrysotoxum bicinctum | reverse complement strand
GTAACCTCGAGAGTGTAACTTAGAGAAAACTTAAAGTCACGTTTAATAGTGTGGCTCTTTCCATTTATGGTTTAAGTCGCTTTGACCACATATCAAAATTGAATAAATAAATTTGGTGGTGCAACAGCTCGAAGTGAACCAGGACCAAGTGACTTACAACTCTTAACCATTCCTGTGTGCGTGTTAACAGAAACGGAGGGGACCTACAATTTTCTGCCGATTCCGAACGGCTAAGGAGCAGTACTTTCCATGACAAGGATTTGTCAATTTCTCGCAAGAGGCAGTACAACCCTGAAAAAAAGTTTTCTAGCAGCGCCTGAGAATCGAACTCGAGACGTTCCGCATGATAGTGCAACGCTCTAACCATTATGCCAAGAGGTACTACTTGACCACATATCACATTTTTCAAAAAACATATAGGTATATCATTTCTTCAAATAATCTTTTAAAGCTTAGAAATCTCGTACTACTTTTTAATAGAATCAAATCCCACCAACCTTTAATGATACGAGTAGAATTCATTTCTCGTTGTCAAGAAGATCTGATCAAATTATAATCCCCAGTTTTAAAAATCTTACTTCGCAGCGGCAGTTCTTTGTGTCAATGCATCTCGGTTATGGAATTCCTTAGAGTGCCTTGTACGAGTTACAGATAATATAGATATTTTTAAGAAAAATATCTTCGCTCATTATTCGACGATTTAGTCTTCTTCTCTTCTTTCCCATTCACTCCCTAAGATAATTTGAACAAAAGTTTTGGATATTTTAGAATGGGATCGCCGCCAAAATTGCATGCAATGGGTTTTTTACGGCTGTTTTTGCATCAAATATATTTGAATTGTTGGCTTTTGTCAGTATTCTTGTTAGGGCCACTCACTGATGCAGAGAGACTAGGTCAGCATTATTACGTCACGTTTGCTGACGTTTGACATATATGTCAATCGATGCTATAGATATTTGGTTGTTAACGTTCATATGTTATGTCTAAAGATGTCGAGATTAATGTTCGGAGTTGCCTGAAGAAAATGCTTGACCTAAGAAATCAGCGAAAATGGTGTTGGGGTCAGCGGATGAGGTATTGAAGTATTTAAGGGTTGATGGATAACCATCGGATTTTTTTTTTCAATTTATAAACTGAAAATAGTGTTTTAGGTTTGGTCATATTGGGTTTGAATAAAATGATTCACATAAGCATGAAAAATTGAAAAGTCGTTAAATATCGAAACATAGTTGGAAAAAGAGAGATATTGTAACATCTTTTGAGGCACGGGTGGGATGCATAGTAAAAAACGGTTTTGTAGTTGACCATTAAGAGTCGTGATAATAAGATCTATATTCAAGTTGTACGAGATAAAGTCTAATTTTATTTTTTCAATAAGTTTGTTCAGTTTGTTGAATTAGGGAAAATTATATTTATGTCATTTGAGCAGTAGAGACGTATAGTATTGATATGTGCCTTTGGATTTCCAGCCGAGGTGTTGCTTGCCAGTCTCGCCAGGGTCTTTCTAAGGAAACACGAACTTCAGATAAAAGGTTTTTCAAACCTCTTATAAAAAAATATTTATCAGGAAACAACTTTTATATATATATATATATATATACAGGGTGATTTGCATAAGGTGTGACAAAAAGCTAGGGCGTGTAGGATGGACTTAGACAAGAAAAAAATCGTATGGGAGGGGGGGGGTCTATTTCCCCCCGTTTAGGCGGGAGGGGCAATTTAAGAAAAAAATCACTTAAAACAGAAAAAAAATTATTAAAAAATAACGGTGATACCTACAGAGTAATGCTGTAGCATTTTGAAAAGCCAGAAATACACTCTTTAATTTTGTTTTTAAATAAAGTTGTTCGAGTGAACAGTTTTTGAAAAATTAATTTTCAAAATCAAAATTTTGAAAAAAAAAAAATGAAAATTTTGTTTTTAAACAATTTTTTTTTCAAAATTTTACGTAATTAAGTATTATTTTTTTATTCAATATTCAATGCTCTTATTAATTTTTGATCAAACCCAAAAACCGGATGTCAAAATGTTTTGTAGTTTTTGTGAAAATCAAAAATAACAAAAACTACTTTTGTTCTAAGTAAAGCCTTTTATTTTAGTTTTTGGATTCTTAGGTGAATTTACGATTGAAAGGATTAACTTTCTTTTAACAATTTTTTTAATTATCGTCTTATAAGCATACAATAATGTGACAAAGTACTGGATTAACCATATTTCACACATTTTTTCATTGAGAACACCTGCGTGGGAGCATTGGTTTAAAATTGACCTGCGACTTTTTTATTATGGTGGGGTCGGCTTGGCTTAGGTGCATTTACGAAAGAAAGGATTAACTTTTTTTGTACAGTTTTTTTATTATCAGTCTTATAAGCATACAATAAAGGGACAAAGTACTGGATAAACACATTTTTTCATTGAGAAAACCTGCTAAAGCGGTGTTGAGATTTGATTTGTTTCTTGTTATGCGGATTGCTGTTACTCCAGTGATGTAAATTGTGGAAATTTGTGACTCCATCTCTGGTAAACTGAGCTTCATCCGTCCAGAATGTCCTTCCAAAGTAATTTTGTTCAGTTTCATCTCTTAGCAATAATGTTCGACAAAATGCAGCTCTCAGTAACTTGTCGTTTGCGGTTAGCTCCTGAACTGGTGTAGTGTGCTACGGGTGCAAATGCTCGGTATGAAGCACTGCCCATACTCTAGTTTGGGGCAACTGAAGCATAGTAGTTATTCTCCTTGTGCTAAGGGAGGGATTACGTCGGACCATATCCAAAATTCTTTCCTCTATGTGTACTGATGCAAAAGATGAACTTTCTCTCCCTCAGTGCTCCAGTACTCCGTGTTCTCGAAGACGTTGATGGATTCTTGAAAATATCGTATGACTGGGACACCTCCTACTGGGATACATTTCAGCGTAGAGTCTTTGCGCTTCACGACTTCGACCATGAACCATACCGTAGCAGTAATGCATATCCGTTAATTCGGCACGAGAGTAATTTGACATCGTGATATTTTGACGACTTGACATTCAAATTATAAATAATTTGTACAACAAAACAGGTCGCGTCGCCAAGCCGACCCCACCATAATAAAAAAGTTGCAGGTCAATTTTAAACCAATGCTCCCACGCAGGTGTTCTCAATGAAAAAATGTGTGAAATATGGTTAATCCAGTACTTTGTCACATTATTGTATGCTTATAAGACGATAATTAAAAAAATTGTTAAAAGAAAGTTAATCCTTTCAATCGTAAATTCACCTAAGAATCCAAAAACTAAAATAAAAGGCTTTACTTAGAACAAAAGTAGTTTTTGTTATTTTTGATTTTCTCAAAAACTACAAAACATTTTGACATCCGGTTTTTGGGTTTGATCAAAAATTAATAAGAGCATTGAATATTGAATAAAAAAATAATACTTAATTACGTAAAATTTTGAAAAAAAAATTGTTTAAAAACAAAATTTTCATTTTTTTTTTTCAAAATTTTGATTTTGAAAATTAATTTTTCAAAAATTGTTCACTCGAACAACTTTATTTAAAAACAAAATTAAAGAGTGTATTTCTGGCTTTTCAAAATGCTATAGCATTACTCTGTAGGTATCACCGTTATTTTTTAATAATTTTTTTTTCTGTTTTAAGTGATTTTTTTCTTAAATTGCCCCTCCCGCCTAAACGGGGGGAAATAGACCCCCCCCCTCCCATACGATTTTTTTCTTGTCTAAGTCCATCCTACACGCCCTAGCTTTTTGTCACACCTTATGCAAATCACCCTGTATATATATATTATATATGTATATGATGATTTATTTTTTTGGAATTGACTCCTGATGTTCTGGCATCAGGAAAACGGGCTTCGGATAATTCAGACAATGGTCAACAGGCGCTACGCCCCTGACGGTACTTCAGAATGGCAGGTTAAACGCTCTGGTACATCAGCAAGTTCTATGCCCCTGGTGGAACTAAAACAGCAGGCTTACTAGATCAGCAGCTAGAAAGATCCTAGTGGCTAACAACAGACGAAACGCTCTGGTAGATCAGCAGGTAAAAAGCCCCTGTTGGCGAAATTGCGAGCTAAACGCTCGCAGACTTAATGCCTCTGGAGGCAATCAATTTGACAAGCTAAACGCTTAATACATCAGCAGGTACTACGCGCCAAAAAGAGGAGTCAAATTGATCCAGGAATTGGAAATAACTCCCAAAGCTAAGGTATAGGCAAAACTAAAGGGTTTTCCAATAAGAGGTGTTATTTTGATATTCAAAGAAAAATGGCATTTTTGGAGATAAATGATCGGATGTTTATTTCATTATAAAGAGGAAGGTATGCCGTTAATAACGGAACAGAACATCAGCCAAATGGCCGCCAAGACCACGCTTACAGGACCATATCCTTTTCATGAAATTTTCCATAACCAAATCGCAAAGTGGCTGCCCTATGTCCTCGATAGCCTCACGAATTTCATCTTTGAGGTCTTGAATCGACGCTGGGCTGTTGGCGTAGACCTTATCTTTCACGTGGCCCCAAAGGAAGAAGTCGCAAGGTGTTAAATCACAAGATCTCGGTGGCCAATTGTGATCACCTCTTCGAGAGATAACACGGTCCGGAAACTTTTCCCGTAAAAGATCGATGGTTTCATTGTTTGTTGTTGAAAGTAAACGTTGTCCAGATCAATACCATCCAATTCAGGCCATAAAAAATCATTAATCATCTCTCGATAGCGCAATCCATTGACCGTAACTGTTGCTCCAGGGTCATTTTCGAAAAAGTAAGGTCCAATGACCCCGCGGGACCATAAACCGCACCAAACAGTCACGCGTTGAGGATGGAGAGGCTTTTCAACAATAACTCTTGGGTTTTCCGAGCCCCAGATGCGACAGTTTTGCTTGTTGACGTAGCCTCCGAGGTGGAAATGGGCCTCATCAGTCAAGATGATTTTTCGATGAAATTCCGGATCATTTTCATGCATTTCAAGGACCCAATCAGCAAAGACACACACACGGCCATTTGGCTGATGTTGTGTTCCATTATTAACGGCATACCATCCTCTTTATAATGAAATAAACATCCGATCATTTATCTCCAAAAATGCCATTTTTCTTTGAATATCAAAATAACACCTCTTATTGGAAAACCCTTTACTACTGGTCAGATACAATCAGCAACGTTTCGAAAATTTCATTAACTTAAGTAGAAATAACCGAAGAATAGTAACATGTATCGTAACTGGACACTTAAAACTTCGAAGACACCAAGCTTAGTTCGTATGGTAAGCAGATCCACGTCTAGATTCTGCAACATGCATAAGGAAACACCGGATCACATGTTGTCCACTCATGCGCTCTGGTAGATCGGCAATAACAAACCCCCTGGTGGCAGTTAATTAAGGTTGACCAAGATGAAATCGTTGCAGAAGGACTAGTCGTTTTCCTCTGCCAAAACGGGTCGTATTATACTATATTTGACTCAAAACTGAATGTGAACTGTAAGGTCGATGAATCTTAATTGGAATTTGATTACATTTTTCTGTGACATTATGTGAGTTATATTTATGACAATTGGCTGGTGTTGACTTTCAATTTAAAATAATATTGCATTTAATAATAACATTTTGGTAAGAGATTTTAAGAAACTAAGGGTTTTGAAAGATTTGAATGATGGAAATTAGGAACGAAAGTGGATTATTTGGTAGTCGCAATTTTTTATGAGACTAGGAAACCGTTTGGAATCGACATAATGGGTCAAAGGCGGATAAATCATTTTTTACGTCAGTGTACGTAAAACTAAAAGTTTCATGACTTAACACAAATGTTCAGCAACTAACCGGCCTACGTTGGTTGACCTTCTCGATGAATTGATACCAGAATTGTTGTTCTAGTTTCTCCGTCAACGAAGATGGTATCATTTTTATTATGAAGCTTCAAGATAAAGGCACACATTTGCATATATGTATTCTGTAATCTTAAAGCCATAAGAGTACATACCGTTTGTCACCGTAAAGTTCAGAAAATTCTCTTGTCATTTCTACTACTGGAGCAAAGTTTTGTGTAAAGTACCCGAGGTTAAAAAAAAATATATAAATATATGATGATTTTAACTTGAATAAAATGTTAGAGTAAGTATAATGCTCAACTTAAATAAAATTTGATAAATCATCATTTTAGCCAAGTATCATACTAAAACCGTTTTAACATCATAATAATGCGACTTAAATTTTGCGCCATTATTTTCAATAAAAAAAAAATAATCTGTTTGATTTCTGTTTTCACAAACAAATTTTAGGCCTATTCGTGCACTGCGAAATAAAAATTCGAAACTACAAAAAGGAAACGACCGTACAACAAAAACAAAACTGTCCAAACAAGGAAAAACTCAAATTTAAAATGAATTTAAAATATATCCCGACATTTTCTTCCGGAGGTAGCTAGCTCATTCAATAAAATTAAACATCACCGACTTAAGCATCCGCTTAGCAATCTTTCCCTATCACGTTTGTATAATAAACATCCCCTTTAACTGCTTGTACCTGAAAACTTGCAATACTTATCTGCGAGCTTCGACTCAAATGATAATATAAATAAATGCAAACAGGAATTGTCGGCGGGAGGCATGCTTCAAATGCTTCACTCTTTCCGCATTCACCCACAGAACCCAGCTTTATATTCATGACAATAACTCACCTGCCAGGGGCGACAAAAAGAAACGAATTTGCCAAAAAAGTAAATAATTTATTTTCACTCCTTGAAATACGCTCCTTTCAACAGTTAATTAACAAGGAGAAGAGGGTGGGTTGGCACGAAATCCTTGGTCCTTTGTTGGTTTCGGTTTGAGTTGGCCGGAATCGGAGATAGAACGACGAACGACGAACGAACGTATCTGCTTATTTAGGAATGAGAAGCATCATTAACGCTTACCCAGCTCATTCGTTTTGCATGCGCGCTCCAATGAACCCCTATACTTTGGAGCTGTCCTGATGATAAAAACGACACCCGAAGACGATAGCTGCTCTGCCACAATAAAACGCAAATTGTCAAAATAAATTTCCTTAATGATTTGCACGATTCTGCTGGGTTGGCATTAAAAATAAAACGTGCAACCTTCAAAAAGCAATATAATACAGCTCGAGCTTTACGTTGGCTCTTTCTGACGTCTTTCTGGAGTTTGGAGTGGAGTATTGTTCTTGCAAGGGATTTATCTCAGAGCAGAACAGAAGAGGTAGGTTTGGTCCCAATACCCAATGATTATATTATTTTCCCCCAAGGACGAAAGGGAACCTCTTAAAAAAATCCCCCCAAGAAACTATTATGCAATTATATAAACATTTCGGCTAGCGGGCAACCCTTGGATGGATTCATTGCCAATATGTGCTTCGCATATAAATGAGACTCCTTTTCGTCTTCTACCCCGCCTACTAAGTCAAAAAATATTCGGACGAAGAAACCGGGCGTCGAAAATTTCCCTTTCCTCCAATTAAATACTAATTGAGAAAGTTTTTCACCCGAATGTCCTTTTGCTCTGCCGCTGCCAATGCCAATGCCGAACAGAAACCCTGAAAGCCCACTTGGAAAATATAAATGTCGACCGGGTGAAAACTTGGCTCATATATCCTTCATTTGACCCAAGCCCAGCCCCAGACACAATTCACAGAGGCTCTGTAAGGATTAATAAAGTTTTCGGCATTTGTTTTGTGTGTATGACTGGTTGGTTGGATGGATGTCCTGGGTGACTGTTAATCCGTAAGGAGATTTAGTGATTTGAAAAAGGCTCTTGTGTGGGAGCTGATGACGATGACACGACCGACACGTCGCGTCGCCGTCGAAGTTGTCTTCGGCAATAAGTAGGACGAATGTTTGATGTTAAGCCTTTTAAACGTTCTGATCACGTCGTGGGTTGTTTGGCAAATCCCTACATGGCGATTAAATCCATTGTGTTTTTTTTTTTTTTAAGCGACTTGTCTACTTCCACCATGTTCCACACATGAACCTGTTGTGCCTCGAGTTGCTATTAAGAATACAATTGACTATTGAATTTCAATCTAGTCTTCCCCTTCCGAATAGAAAAAAAAAACATGACTTTTATTAACTTGTTCTAGTATTTCTATAAATTAGAGGCCAAAGTTTCATTGAAGGATTTGTCACATCCTTGAAAGATGCAATACCCTTAACAAAAAAAAAATATTTTTTTAGGCAAACGTTGCGTTGGTTGGGCCTATTTTAAGAAAGATGTTTAGGTCCTCCAAATCTTCAATGTTTAGTGGCCATATTTGAGACGATTGGTTCGGGAATCAATCAGTCAACATTTGCACATCAAAGAAACGCAAGATCAACCCAGAACGTGTACATCAGAATCCGATGCAGTCGATTTCACCCCTTGCACAAGAACTCAGCCTTCCGCAGACTTCAACTTGCTGAATTTTACGTCGGGATATGGGCCTAATCCGTAAAACATCCAACTTACCCAGGAACTCAAAATTGTTGACCAAAGATATCGTTGTTTGTTCTTCAGAGTGTTTAAAAGAGGACTCCAATTTCGGCCGAAAAATCATCTTTAGCGAAGAGGCGCATTTTTTGATGAATGACTATGTTAACAAGCAAAATTGCAGTTATGCGACGAGACCAACACGAGGTTCATCATTTAAGTTACCATTTCGTGTGAACCATATGAATCGAGAAATGTGGTTTTAGCTGGATGGCGCTACCTGCCCAACTACGGACGCGGAGGTGACGTGAATTGGTCATGCGATTTGACTACAATCGACCGATGCCCTTAAGGTGAATTTGAGGCCATTGAAATGTATGGAATGTATACTACCAAAACTTCAATTTCATCGTGATCAAAAAATCATGATGTAGCATTTTTCAAAAAAAAAATTCTTTGAGATCTTATACTTTTACATCTTACTTACAGGATACAACTGGGTAGGAGTTTCTATAATGAGTAATGCAAAGAGTTGGAATTTCGACAACCTGGCGGGTAGTGCTACGTAAGTTACGTGTAGCAACCCCCCTTAAAAAGTATTAAAGACTACAATAAAATAATTGTCTAACTTAAACTAAACAAATGCATTGAATGAGCAAGACGATGTGCTTTACTAGTAGTTCTTCTTATAGCGAACTTTCGAAGGATGATAAGTGGCCTTGGACTGGACATGTAGGTTCTTCTATAAACAATAATCCCATATTGCAGTGTTGAATGAAAAATTTTTTCTTCAACTACGAAACATGTAGTATTTTCAATTGGCATCTCAAATTTTGTACTTGAAAAAATTTAAAGAAATTTGTTTGGTAAAAAATGCATTTAATAATAATACGATTTTTTGCCTTTGTTTGCATAAATAAATACATTTGATTGTCAACGGCCTAGGCTTTGATGAAATCATCGCTTCCCATCGATCAGCAAAATCAAGTACATATTATTATGCGTTAGTACTTGGATGGGGAACCTCATCATTAAATGTTTATTTATATATAATTTTTAAATTCCAAAGTACTTTTACGCATAAGAGCAAGTTCGTGCGACCCAGTCGTGCATTTTATTTTAGTTTAGTTCAGCTCTAACATTCAGAGGGTTTTTTGAGCCATATGCGAATGCAAGATCATCTGCAAAAGTCGTGACTTTAACTGCAAAAGGTAAATATAAAAAGGAGTTAATGAATATCAAAAACAGAAGCGATCCTTAATAAGACCCCTGAGGAACACCTTAATTTAACACCTGGGGGTTACTTAAAAACTCTACAATTTTTAGCCTCTGTTAACCGCTTATGAAAAAATGAGCCGAACCAGTTGTAGATAAAGCCACGAAAACCGCCATCAAAGGATTTAGTAATATCAACAAGGAGACAAGCGCAATACTTGCTCTCATATAAATCTTTGTAAATAGAATTACAAAAACATAAAATATCATCCTAAGTGAAACATCGTTTTCTTAATCCAAACTGTACCGGAATAAAATAAATTAATGTTTACCATATGCCATATTCGGTTTTTATACTTTTTAAAAAAAAAACGTTTGAAATTCAGGACAGCAAGGAAATGGATCTATATTTTTTTTTAATTTTTTTTTTTCTATATAAAAATGTAATGAATGTAGACTGGCAAAACTTCAATCTCATCGTGATCAAAAAGTCGTGATGTAAAATTTTTCAAAAAAATTCTTTGAGTTTTTATACTTTTTACATCCAAAAAAGCCAATAAAACCCTAACGAAATTCAACTGAAAGACCCCAATATCAAATATACAAATTTGTAAGTAAAGTGTTTGGAATTTTCAAACAGTTCTAAATGAGTGTCAATACATGACGAATTAGCCTCGTTAAAACTCAGATTCTGAAGAATGCCAGGGTACTTTCTCTTCATATTAAGAAAAGATCAAAACGACTTACAGTCTATATTGAACAGCAATATAAGCAAAGGGCCGTAGTGCATCAAAGAGTGCCGTTCTACGTTCTATCCGATTGGTTGAAATTTGTGTGTCCCTGTCTGTTATTGCTGACAGCAGGATATTAATAATTTAAATATTTATTTTCAATTAATTTTCACATTTTCGTTGCTCTAAGAACCAAACGAATTACGAAGAATTCTGCAATTAGTTATTCTTCGAATTTATCCTAATGGCTTTTTGTCAATCAGTATGGACATTCGAAAAAAAATATACATATGTAGGTATGTAGAAATGGCGGCCACGAGCAGTTTTGCTCAGGGACCCAATTAGCTTTAGAAGGTGACGTTTTGTTCCCATTAACTCGTTTGATCTGTGTATTTAATTCGATATGACATGATAATTAATACATGAGCTCCTCACTCCCTGAAAGTTTGTTAGCTTGCGGTATTAACATCGATGAGTACCCAATTCAATTCAATTCAATTTTGTTTTATTGAACACACTATATTTACAATTTGGCTTACAACTAATGAGATACTACATACGTATGTATGAAAGTTTACATTTGTTGACTCATAAGGGGCCGAACTATATACAGTGACTTAAGTTTAATGATTTTTATATAAAATTTACATGACGAAAAAAATTAATTTTAAGAGGTCGGTTGACTGTATTGTCTTTAGGGTGTTCATTCCCGGTGATTTTTGTATGTTGTGGGCAGGGATGGCGTTTTAGCCGCGTTGGTAGGCTGACCCAATGTCAGCGTAAAACGACACTACTTCCTCGTTGTCATTCAGAGTTTCCATCACACTGAGGTACCTCGTTGTTCTGAGGTCATCCTTCTCATAAGCTGATTCGGGTGGTCGATGATGTTCTTCGTTGAATGAACTAGATATTTGTCCACTGGTGTTTGTAGTGTGTGTTTCTGTCGTTGACGGTCGAAGTAGAGTCCAGTGCAGGTCCTCAGTATCTTCCTTTCGAATAGTTGAAGTTCCTTCATAGCTGTCTTCGAGATGGAAAATCAGACTGGGAAGGAATAGCTGGTCACTGGTCGCAGGAGCTGCTTGTAGATTGATATCTTTGTCGGTTTCATTTGCTGGTAGGTCGCAACAACTACGCCAATGAGTATTGTTAGCAATACCCTGGTTCGCTGCATGCTTCCCTGATTGGACATTCTTCAGTGCGTTTCACAACTAACTACCTTTACTATGCCTTGCCTGGGTCTGCATATTTTCCCTTTTCTCCAGGACTTATTATAGTTGGACCACTTCTTTCTAGATATAATGCAGTTAAATAAGCTTTCCCAACTGTTCTCTTTTGTGAGAAATATTTCGAAAACTTTGTCCTTCGTAAAACCAAGAGAAATGATAAGCTTTTCCGCAACCAAGCTATGAAAGGCTTATCCTAGCCTGGCTAGCAAATCAACCAGTTCATTTCCCTCTAATCCACTGTGACCTGCAAACCAGGTAAGAGTAACATTGAAGTTATTGTTCAGGCTTTCAAGGTCGTCCATCAGGATCTATTAAGCAGATGAAAAAGTCTAATCGAAGCCTTTTTCTGTTAAAAATGCGGCCGTTTTACGGTTTTGATTTAGATATAACGGGTGATTTTTTTGCTATTTTCTTTTTGGCAACACTGGTTTTGACAGCTCACGCACGTTTCGGGTCTTGTGTCACTGTCAAACATCTTCAGTTTGGTCTATAATTTAACCATGAATCGTCTAACAAACGCACAACGCTTCCAAATTATTGAATTTTAATATCACAATTCGTGCTCTGTTAAGAAAGTTCATCGCGCGCTTCTTTCACTTTATGGTCAGTTTAATCGGCCTACTGAGACGGTTATTCAGGCTATTGTGACTGAATTTCGCACCAAATTTACATTGTTGGACATTAAACCACCAACTCGCTTACGTAGAGTGCCAACTGAGGAAAATATCGGAACTGTATCGGCCTTTGTTAGTGATGACCGCGAATTATCGATTCGGCGCCGTTCGCAGGAATTGGGCCTCTGTTACTCCACTACGTGGAAAATTTTACTTAAGGATTTAGGTGTGAAGCCTTTCAAAATACAGCTGGTGCAAGAATTGAAGCCAAACGACCTACCACAACGCCCAATATTTTTGGTGAATGGGCTCTTGAAAAGTTGGCCGAAGATCCACTTTTTTATCGAAAAATTGTGTTCAGCGACGAAGCTCATTTCTGGTTGAATGGATACGTGAACAAGCAAAACTTCCGTATTTGGAGTGAAGAGCAGCCAGAAGCATTGCAAAAGCTACAAATGCATCCAGAAAAAGTCACTGTTTGGTGCGGATTATGGGCTGGCGGAGTCATTGGGCCGTATTTGTTCAAAGATGATGCGAATCGGAACGGTACTGTGAATGGTGGGAGCTACCGTGAGATGCTAACAAACTTCTTTTTGCCCAAAATGGAAGAGCTTGACTTGCATGACATGCGGTTTCAACAAGACGGTGCCACATGCCACACAGCACGCTTAACAATGGATCAATAGAGAGGTGAGTTCGGTGAGCAGTTTATTTCACGTTTGGGGCCGGTAAATTGGCCGCCAAGATCTTGCGATTTAAAGCCTCTAGACTATTTTTTGTGGGGCTATGTTAAGGCTCATGTCTATAGCGACAAGCCACTGAAAGCCAACATTAAAGCATTTATTCGTGAGATACCGGCCGAAATGTTAGAAAGAGTATGCCAAAATTGGAATTAGCGTATGGATCGTTTGAGGCGTAACCGTGGTCGAAATTTGCATGAAATAATCTTCAAACATTAAATTATATCGACCGTACTATCAATTCAGATAAAGATTTCATGTATTTTTCTCAATTTTATGTGTTTTTTTTTTTTTTTAAATTTCCGATAGCTCTTAAAAAATCACTCGTTAGTTAAAGTACTTTGCAAGTTTAAAGCGTTAAAGACTATTCACAAATCTTGGTCAGCATTGGAAGTACATACGAGGGCGGTTCGATAAGTACTTGGGCTACAAAAGAAGAACAAACATTTGGGAAAAGTGGCGATTTATTTCTCAACATACGAATAGCCTCCCATAGATACACTTGATCCAGCGATGCTCCAACTTTTTTAACCTACCCGAAAAATAGGTTTTCTCGAGATCTGCGAAGTAGGCTTTCGTGGCGGGGATGACCTTTTAATTCGACTCGACCCGGCGAGTGATTTTGCCAAGTTTGCAAACAAGAAAAAAACGCACGGGGCCAAATCTGGAGAAAACGGTAGATGGGACAGCAGTTCGTAGTGCAATTCGACCAATTTGGCCACTGACGCTTATTGTCCGGAGTAAGCAAACACGGCAGCCATCGCGCCGACAGCTTTCTCATGCCCAAAATTTCAAGGAGGACATGACCCACGCGGTCTTTTGAAATGCCTAATACTGTTTCAGCTATCTCACACACCTTCAATCGGGCGGCGGCGGCGCGGCGGCGCGGCGGTCTGCCAATATGAGATCGTGGATTTTTGACCCGTTATCCTCCGAGTTAGCCATTTTCGGGACACCTGGGCGGGGCTTTTCAAAAACCGATTCGCGACTACGTTGTAACTCGTTATACCAATTTTGTGGTCGTCATCGTGCGTGTCCGATTCGTCTGAAATTTTACAGTAGGCGTCTAAGAGAATGTATTAGATGATAGCCAATCTCTAATCGGGCGGTGGGACTTAGTACTTATCGGACTGCCCTCGTATTACCTTTAAGGTTTAACTGCGTTTTAAGGTACTTAGTATCAAACCTGGTAAGTCATGTTGATTTCACCAAGGCTATATGTACTCTTACATATACCTGTCCGACAAATAACATAGAGTTGCGATGCTTTAGTATTCGACTTAATTCATCCAACCGATTTCATCAACTATACAAGTAGAACCAGCTTATAAGCTTCGTTTCATTTTTTTTTTAATCTTTTCTACAAATAACATGACCACTTACAATATATCCTCTTCCGGGTCCTGCAAAATCCTTTTGCAATTTGAAAAATTCAAATCGAATACCTTGATTCTTAGGTATTGGAGCAACGCAAAAATACGAACTATTTTGCACGAGTGCCATACCGAGAGTTCTCAATCCCTCTTCGAGTATATAGGTAGATGGAGATCCTCAGCGAAAAAAGGACTTCTGATATTATTTGCATATTGTTCTCAGTTTTGTTTTTTATTTTCTTTTTTTTTGTTTCTCTCGTATTTTCCTCGAAGAAGAAAACTCCATCACTATTCCGGTTTTTCCATTTAATTCATTTTTGTTTTCCATTAGAACCATCGTCCTTCGGCAGGAATTAAAACTTGATGCAAAACAAAAAAAATGATTTTAAATGGAAAAAAATTGAAGGGTTCCCCGTTTCTACTCGTTTGAATTCGATTTGTTATCCATTTGGAATTACTAATATTTGTATTTTGCCCTCTTGAAGAAGAAGTTTTGAAATCGGTCCTCCAACGCTCTGCTGCTCTAGGAAGTTGGACTGTGCTCCTGTCTTTCTCGGAAATAAGGATTTTTTATAGTTTTTTTTTTTTTTTTTTCTCGGGGTCCTTCTACATTCAGATGATTCGTTGCATTTATATTTCCGCGTAATATAATTTATTATTCTTCTGTTGGTAAGAAGAGTAGATATAGACGAGCGACAAGGAATCAGACATGAACACTGGAAGTTGTTGAAGAATATCTAATTCTTTAGAGAAGGGCTTTGTAGTCTTTGGTCTTATTTTTTATTGCAAGAGCAACTTTGCTGAAGTGGTATTATACAATAATGGCCAGATATGATGAGAGTTCAATTCAATTATATAACCCATAATAGATTCTCTATTTTCTTCTTTTCCATCTAGAGCAGACTTCAATGAGAAAATGCAAATAAAAAGCAGTTTTATTATCATAGCTTATTAGAGGTCGGGAAAATTTAAAGAAAAAGCAAAGGATCTTGGATAAAAGTTTATGCGAATTTGTAGATAAGAGTTGAGGAAGATTTTGTTTTAATATTAACTAGCTGTTGGTTTTAGTAGAACATTTTCTGACTAAAGATTGAATTGTTAATTTTTTCCGTTCGCACGAACGTTGCCTTACTCCGTGATGCCACGTTATTACACTTGTTACATTTTGAACGCTGCATTGAAGAAATTTCTACGTCGGAGGCAAGGCGATGCGTTTTCTGATCATCCAGATATGCGTTTTACTGATGCTCTTGGTCGTATTTACACAGTTCATCCAAAGAACGATGAATGTTTCTAGTTTATAAAAGAAAAACTTGGATTTCGAGAATTCATTTCATTTGCTTCATAAGCTGGTCCTTCGTGCATTCCCAGACATATTTCTGGTCCGTATCGAGCCGGATCTTTGGATTTTTCAAATAAACATCATTTCGAATATTTTGGAATTGTCTTCGCATATCGCTCATCGTGGGATTCTTTTGTTAAAAACATCGTTGGATTAATTTTGCTATCGTTTGGAAGATTAACGTTGGATTTATTGGAACCATCTGCCTTCTGAAAAACATCGTGGGATTCAATTTTCTGCTGTTTGGTCAATCTGTGTGTTGGAAACAAAGCCGAAATTTGGAAATCATCAAATTGTTTGAGTGTTGGTAAACCCAAACGGACATATGTATGTATTTTTCTTGAATATACTTTATTTATCGAAAATTAATAAGTGACATATAAGAGCATAGATATTTTGAAAAATTAAATAATTCTTTTGGCCTATTTCTTAATAAATTTAACATTAAAATTTTATTGTGAGTAAAATGGCTTTTAACCAAGATCTATCAGTTCTTCGTAATATTCGTGGTAACATGAAAAGTTCGCTAACAAAGACAGCCTCCTTCACGGAGAAAGTTTCGGATAAAGAAACCAAAGAGATCCTTGAAGTGCGAATGGAAAAATTAGATGAACTTTGGTTAAAATTTAATAAATCGCAAGAACAATTTTACAAATTTGAAAGTGTAGAAGGGTACGTAAACCCTGAAGACGAATTCGAAGATTTTGAATCTAAATACATCGCGGTGAAATCGGTATTACTTTCAGAAATCCGAAAGAGGCAGAACATCACACCAAATGTTTCCAATACGTCATTTTTTGACGCACAGTTCGTGCGTCTGATTTTGTGAGACCAAGTTGACCATCTTCCTCATTTACATTGAACCTTTCACGGGCACTAGCTATCAAGATTGGCCTTCGTTTAGGGATATGTTTCTTAGTGCAATCCATAAGAAACAAACGTTATCACCAATTCAAAAATTTCATTTACTTCGTTCTCATCTTCGTGGTCAAGCTCTTAACTTAATATCGCAGATACCAATGTCTGATATCACGTATGAACAGGCTTGGGAAAGATTAGAGAAGAGATATGACCGACCAAGATTCATTATTAACAGTCTAGTAGAAACCTTTATGCACCAGCCCGTTCTTCAAACTTCAAATATTAAAACACTTCGTAAAATATCCGATGTTTCTGACGAAATAGTTCGTAGTCTAGATTCGTTTAAGTCTGTTGGTAGGGATCCTTGGATGATACATGTGCTTATCAACAAAGTTGATCAAGATACTCGTCAAGTATGGTCAACTGAAAGCTTAGACATAGAACATCCTACTATCAACCAGTTTTTAACCTTTTTGGAACGTCGCTGTGAGGCTCTCGAATCGTGCAAAGGAAATATTCGTGAATCAAAAGAAAAGCCATCTTCTTTTAAGACTTTGCATGTCACATCTTCAAACCAATGTCCAAAATGTAAAAAATGTCACCTGCTTTTCCAATGCCCTGACTTTTTATCTATGACTACTGAAAATAAACGGGATTTTGTCAAATCTAATCGACCCTGTTTCAACTGTCTACGTAGTGGACACAATTCGGCAAACTGTCAGTCAAAGTCTAGATGCAAGACATGCAACTCAAGACATCATAGCCTCGTACATATTGCTTTGTCCAACTCAAACCCAAATATTCAAAATTCATCATTGGAATTCATTCCCTCATCATCCCAACATCTCTACTCAAATCCAGTTCAGAATTCAAACCCATACATTTCGCACCATTCGCTTTACTCAAATCGATCCTTGTCTCAAACATTACTTCCAACTGCAGTTGGAAAAATACTTGATGCCAATGGAAGATATCAACATGTCAGAATTCTCATTGATTCGGGTCACAGGTTTCTTTTATCACTGAAGCTTGTGCTCAAAGACTTGGACTCAAAAGAATAAACGCTCGCATACCAATTCGTGGAATTGGTGGATCTAATTCAGGACAATCTAGAGGTTTGGTTTCAATTAATATCGCTTCGTGTTATGACTCAGTCAGCATCACTATAGAAACATTTGTTTTATCCATAATTACGACACAACTACCTGCTTTTCCGTTCAACATCGAAGATTGGGAACATATTTCAAACCTTAATTTAGCTGACCCCTTGTTTTATCAGCCTGCCAATATAGATATTCTCTTTGGAGCAGATAAGGTTTGGGATATCTTAGAGAGTGAACTAATTCGAAGCAGCAAAGGTCATCCTATTGCTCAAAAAACTATTTTTGGTTGGGTGTTGGCAGGGAAACTTTCGGGATTTAATCAAAATATTCAATCGCATCATTCAACTGTCAACATAGATTCTATCTTACAATCCTTCTGGACCATCGAAGAAGTTGATTCAAAGGTAAAGGGTTCAATAGGAGATGAAGATATGGAAGATCATTTCTCCAAAACGCATCAAAGAAACACTGATGGAAAGTATATAGTAAAACTTCCTTTCAAAAAACTCCCAGTTTTTGGTGATACTCTCAGGGGTGCAATGTCAAGATTAAAGGCTATGGAAAGAAAGTTTTTGAAGGATGAATCACTTTTCCCTCAGTATTCAAAATTTATGGATGAATATTTATCAAAATTCCATCATCAGAAGTTTTTAAACCAAACGTTTATTATTTACCCCATCACGCTGTTATAAAGTTGGACAGTCCAACAACAAAACTTCGTGTCGTATTTGACGGTTCGTTTACAGAAATATGTTTGGGAATGCACGAAGGACCAGCTTATGAAGCAAATGAAATGAATTCTCGAAATCCAAGTTTTTCTTTTATAAACTATTTATTTTACAATTTTATTGATGTTAGGTAACCAGGTGATTGAATTCGAAAGAATTGAAAAAATGAAAATATACAAAATTATTGAATTGATTTTAAATTGAGTATCTGATGGATACAGAAACATTAAAGTGTTTTTTAGCAAAGTTATTTTTAAACAGTTTCTATTTGCAGTTGTTGCTGGTAAATGTTCATGGGCCAACATCATATGTATCACTACGAACTGTTAATGGTATAGTGTGCCCAACATTTCGTGCAGCATGTCAAGAGCTCAAGTTGCTTGAAAACGATACTCATTGGGACACGACAATCGGTAATGCATTTATTTCTGCATCTCCAGGTTAGATACGCACATTATTTCTCTTTATCATTTCTACATGCATTTCTACGTGAAATGTGGAAAAAAAATACAAAGCTAACACGTCAGAAGACATTTTTCATCGAAATCGTGTCAGTTCAAGAAATCGAATGAGGAGAATGCATAACCAGGCCTTGCTCTTGATCAAAGTTATGTGTTACCTCATGTGCGGCATTTTGCTAGTCAGGTTAGGAATGCCAGCGCCAGATTGCGGAGTAAATGAGCATTTAATAGAGAATTGGAACGTGAATATGATCGATATGAATTAGACCAACCAGTTCAAGCGAATGTACCCCTGTTGAACCCAAAACAGAACGAAGTCTATGATACAATAATTAATGCAACTGATGATGGAAATGGTGGCTTATTTTTCCTGGATGCCCCTGGTGGAACAGGACAGACATTCCACATTCCTCATGTCATTGATTTTGGCGACTATTTGTGCTAGAATTGTGGTAGCAGTTGATTCTTCTGGAATAGCGGCCAAGCGGCCCGTATGGCTCATTTAGCATCTGCAATATATTGAGAGAACAATGGTGCGTCTAATCATTTGAACTGCACTGTATGTACATTGTACATAGTTTAATTCAACCATGTCTTGCTGACACGCGATTGATATACTTAATTTTCGTCCTTTTTTATATCTTTTGGTGTTATTAACAATCTGGATAAAGTAGTGAACTTAAAATTTATTTTGTATTCATTGTATTACTTCCATAAAATCATAAATTAAGTTCAGCTAATCTGTAACACGACATTCATTTAGTGCTAGGCGGTGCGAGGTTCGCTGGGTCAACTAGTATATGATATTTTTAAAAAAAACAATAATGTCTGGAAACTGCCCAGACTCGTGCTGGTTCGTTTGAGTTCAAAAAGAAGAAAGGAACTATCGGGTGTTTCAATAAGAGCGCTACAAAAGTTTTTTTAAATAAAACAAAAACGGTTTTAGATATCAATGAAATTCTTTATTCCTGTGAAAGAACGTTCGATGCCATTTCACGTTCGATATTCGTAGGAAGTTCATCAATCGTCGCTGGCTTGTTGGCAAAGACCATAGACTTGACGTAGCCCCACAGGAAATAGTCTAACGACGTCAAATCGCACGACACCTGTGGATTCAAATTTTTCCACTAGACGCTCAATTATTGATCTGCTAGGACGATTATGACGACCATAAATTGGACGTATCGCTCTTAACGTTGAGGCCACTGATTCCGAATTTCGGTAGTAAATTTTAATAATTTAGACTCGTTGTTGGCTCGTATATCTTTCCATCATGAAATGGCAAATCTTACTGAAGAGAAATGTCAAAAGAGCAGCAAGAAATATGGCGTCGTTTGCTGTCCCTGTCGCTGTACATTTGTAGCGTCCCTGTTGAAAAACCTTAAAACTTGTATTTAAATTGCTCAGGAACATTTTTCCTAAACGGTCCTTAAACTGGAAGTAATTCTTATGAAGAAAACAATTTCAAGAAAAGTTCCAACGCTTTAATATGATTTCAAAATGCAAGTCCTCTTCTCATTATGGTTCCAATCAGTACGTCCTTTGTTTTTTTTTCCAAATTACAAGAAGAGGACATGGCCAACCATGGACACGAAAATCGATTTTGTTCCATGTGCAAGCCAAGTTACCCTTTCTCGGAAATGTTTCACATGTGCGTGCTTAAATGAAAATCGACAACTTCTGACTATGGTGGGGTGTCAGCTTACCAATTACTCGCGTGACTGACAAATGAAAGTTCCATATAATCGCTCTGCCTTTACATATCAAACATGGTTCAAAATTTCTATGTTTGGGTTTCGTCCCATATTCGCAAGCTATGTATGTAGGTCTTTGATGAATATCCATTTCCACGTCTCTGTGGTGGTAAAAGATGTAAGAGTATTGCAAACTACATATTTCGATGCTTACATCAGTTTCCGGAACAAAGTTCTACTAGGGATTCCATTGAAAATTGTTGATTTGAGTTTGATTAATATTCATCGAAATTGGAGTCCTTTTGGGGGGTGCTTCTGTTTAGGGCTGATTGCTGCAAAACACAAAGGGAAAAGATTTCAAATGCACCATAATGATTTTATACTGAAAACTACACAGTACACCAGCCATGTAAGATTAATTAAAAACTTGTGATTTCGTGTATTCAATACTGTTGGTATACTCGAAATAAGACTATAGTCGGCAAGCGACCTGCAGTGATGGCAGTATTTTCATGAGAATTTTAATAAAATCCCCCAAAAGATTATGCGAACACGGTCAACATTCTGTGTAACTAAGCATATCCAAAGGGTAAATATAGCATAGAGAATGTAGAGTTTTTTGTTTGCATGTTAGCAACAACAACAATTCGACTTACTTAGCGGCGAAACATCATATTTCCGGCTATGAACTAAGCGGGTATTAAACAGAGTTAAAACTGTTATTGTACGAAAGTACAATTTTAAATTATATAGAATACAAAGTTACCGTTGAAAAAATTTACTATCCACAACTGAGCTATTATCAAAAGACGTCAAAATAAATGTCAAATAATTGATGAACCGAATGTACTTTCGACTATACAACAAGTCATATGAAAAGGCAATAAAATATATTCGATTTCTTTTTGAACAAAAGTGGTTGTGTTTCATTTATATATATATTTAATCATATCTTATCATAATTATTTTAAATCTAGACAATAACGTTTGGTCCTTCGAGCTGGATTTCCCTTTGCGGTTACGGTTGCTGGACTGGCGCTACCCGTGCATGAGCAGGGGTTTCATCAGAACTCCCCTGAATATTAACAATGACGCATTTATTATGGCAATATATTTATGCATTATTTGCAGGTGCACAATTTAGGGATGTGACCAACCTTGTTAGAGAAAGATATAATCGACCGCCATGTAGTGTGTTTTTATGAGCATCTCTCATAACCAAACTCGTGAAGTGGTGGTTATTTTGCAACCAAATAGGGTCTTACACATCATAGGAAAGGAGGGAGTTCCCTAAACGTCTCCCCACTGGTATAACCCCGTAGTCGTCAACGAACGTAAACTTTTCGGAATTTTAGAGTTTCATAAGATTTGCTGGATTTCCGTCACGAACATCTTTTTTTGTGCTGTTCTGACGATGAAAAGATGGGCTGCTTCCAATTCACTTGAGTTCAATGGATCTTCGGCTTGTCCCAATTTACATAGGTCGACATTTTTTAGCAAAGCGGCAAAAGTTTGCACGCGGACAACTTTGATCAGATTCGAACAGTTGTAAATAGCCTGTTAAAGTTATACCTCAAGAAAATTACAGCTGTAACGAGTTGAAGTCAAATAATTTATGAAAGGAGCCAATATTTTGCACCTTAAGTTGAACCAATGCCCAATAATTTTTTGGAGATATTTCGAGTAATACTGATCTTTTTTTTTTTTAGCTAGAAGTGATCATATTTAGGTCATTTAAAGATTTGGGAATGACATTTAGGCATGTCACATACCTACATACATTTAAAAAAAATTAATGAGAACTTTAAAACTTCGAAGTTTGACAGTGAAGATAAGTTAATAGAGGATTTAAGAGAAGAGGAGAAACGTGTTATGCCACTGAAGAAGGAATCCCTAAATTGTACAGTCCGTCCGAAATTGGGCTTAAAGGTAAACATTCCTGGTTTGACGTGTTTTGCGCGAAAATTGTTTCAGGGGAGGAATGTAACTGGCTTTTTCAAAAGAACAATGTTTTTAAAATTAAATTCCACATGGTTAATTATTCCTCGTTGTACAATGCTCTGAAAATCAGAATCAAGTGAGCTTATCATAAGTTGAGGTCAACGTGCCTCATCCGAAGAAAGTAGAGGTGAGTGCTGTTATCAGTAAAATAATGAATTAGAGTAAACTTTTAAGCTAAAATACCATAAATGAAAACAAGGAAAAGAATCGGAGATAATACAAAGCCCTGTGGCGCACCAGCGTTTATTTTATTTTAAATTATTTTGTGGACGTCAGAATTGGATCCATTCAATACTACTTTTTTTATTGAACGGTCCAAAAGATAACTTCTAATCCGACGAAATAGAGAATCATTGAATCCAAATGCACTAACTTTTGATAAAAGAGCTTTGTGACAGACTCTATCAAATGCTTTGGAAAAACTAAGCGCAATAAATTTGCTTTCACAAAAGCGAGGCAAACACTGGTTTAATATTTCGGTCAGATAAGCTATCAGATCACCAGTAGACATTGCTTCAAAGACTGTATTGTCGATCATTAATATACACATGCATCAAAAACTTTATTGAAAATACTTAAAATAAAAAATATTTAACAGCACAAAATAATAAAAAAGTAACGAAGAAGTCTCCGTACATTTTTACACGGTTTTTCATAGAACGGGTAAGGTTTGAAGTCGTATTCGACGAAATTCTGTTCCATTCTTCAGGTATGATTGTTTTCAGGTATGTTTTGATTCTAATTATGTGCTCCCGAATTTTTTTTCCAAGTGGTCCCACAGATGCTCTATTGGATTGAGGTCTGGCGATTGAGCCGGATGTTTAACCTGTGTTTTAACATTGTATAACAACCATTTCTTGACCATTATCGAAGTGTGTTTGGGTTCGTTTTCTTGTTGGAAGACCAAACTTTTATAATTGTGTTGTAATTTCAAGTATCTATATTTATCCCTGGTGTTTTCTATAAAAACCATACATGCCCACACTATGAAACTGCCGCCATGCTTTATAGTAGGGATTACATTTTGTGGAATCCAGAGCAGTGCCTGACTTTCTCCAGACCAACTGCCGATCATCTGAGCCAAAGATGTTAAATTTCTGCTGTAAATATAACCTGATACCAGAACGAATTGTCCAAGTGTTCCATAGCGTAACCCAGCCTTGCTTTCTTATTCGCTTTTAGAATGTATGCGACTTCTTCCGGCTGACTTGACCATTAAATGTATTTCTGGTCAACTGGTTTCGTATACTGTCTAAGGACACACATCAATTCCTTCGATGGCTCTTAATTTACCTGCAAAAACGGGTGTACCTACTTTCTTCGGATCATCTGCAACACTCCTAAGTACATATTCTCTTTTCCATACGACGATCAATTTTTGTTTGGCCGCCCAGATCTTTTTCTTTTTTCAACTGTTTTTCTTTTATTAAATTGTTGAAACACGTCCTGAATTAAGGAACGCGGTCTTTTCACAATTTTCGCGATTTCACCCAGAAACTTTCCTTCATTCCTCAAGGGAGGGGAGAAAACCTATTCTCGTTCTGTGTTCCGACTTCATCTATTCTATTACTCATAATAACTATTTTTTTTTGCAAAAATATAACAAACTAGTCTACTGTACGGAGACTTTTTGGAGTATGTGTATTGTGTATGTTCTTCGAGATATTTTATGATCTGACGATTTATCGATATGAAGATGACCTTGGAAAGTGCAGATGTTATTAGAATTGATCGATGGTGAAACTGTGTAAGGTACGGGACGAACAAATGAAGTTTTCCATATATGTCCTTGAAAAGAGACCAAAAGAATAGGAAAGGTAGACATAGCTGTTGAGCCAGCGTGGAAGAACACTTCTTCGAAACTTAAAGGGAAATTCAATCTAGGCCCACGGATTTGTTTATGTTGAGATCTATGAGATCACGAAAGAAAATCTGTATAAACGGGTAAATATTTTTTTTTAATTTTATCAAGTATTGTGATTGTTTTTTAAATACAAAAATTGTTTTTTGCAAATTTAAATCTTTCGATACGTGTTGCAAAGTAACTAGTTGATTTCATATAACAAGGCACCCTGTATTTTTATATTTATATTTATACCAATTAATGATTGTAAATGTCACAATACCATATGAATCTATTAATTTCCGGGTGTCAAGTACACATTATTAAAGTAACCTTTGTTAAAAGAAGATCTGCTTGAGTTTTTATTAAAATACTTAAAGTCTTTTACTTATTTGCCATCACCGAAACTTATCTCATTATAATTTCGCATTAACAGTACGTTTATGTAACTCTAAAACCGCTCAATTCTTGGCGATACACGCAACCGGGAATAGTTGATAAGATCTTATTCAATAGATCCTGCTCAAATTTATTTATTTCCTAGACTTTGGAAAAATCTATCAAATCGAAAGAGAAATCATGGTTTGATTCGAGTTGAATAGAGGTTATTAGGGCTAGAGAAGTAAGTTTCCGATGTTACAAAGCCAAACCTACTGAGGAAGCCCATAATAAGTTCAAACAAGCTAGAAAGAAAAAATACTACAATGTCCCAATGTCCCTCGTCTTCGGTTCCAACGCTCGTAGTAATAGGTATATCTCACCAAAAATCGAAAATGTGTCGATTTGGCATTGATGAATCTCTTCTTCGTTGGATTAAAAACTACCTTTCGAAGTTGTGCGGTGATGATGGTTTTAAGTTAGTCTGAAGTTCATTAAATAAATGCTGGTGTGCTACAGAGCTCCGTTTTGTGTCCGACTATCTTTCTCATATTCATCAATGATCTTTTATCAGAAAGTTCTAATCAATGAGGACTTTATCACATATACATTGATACTCGTTTGTTGCTCATATAAAATGTAAGCAACTTAATATTGTTTTAGGATTTTTCGTTCTTCATAGTTTCGTTCTTAGTTCTCCTATTTTTTCGAAAATTAATTTTGAACAACAACCTTTAAAAATTAAAGATCAATTCATTTAGCATTGAATTGAGAGCATCAAGTGAATCGATAAAAAAAATATTGGGGCCTTAGAAGCATAAAAGAATATTGCCCTTTTGTAAGATTACTAACTTCTGCTTTCAAGGTTTTTAAAAATGTGTTCTTCAAAAATTCTTATATAGCAAAACCTCTTTTGAACTTTTTCATATACAAATATAACATGCCTTCTAAAAGTTAGGTTAAGTCGATATCTATAGAAATAAGTTTGAAAACCTTTTTATTTAGTTTTATATCAATAGATTTTCTTAGATATGATTTTGTAGTACATTATTTATAGCTTCTGAGGCCTAGAGAACCTCAAATTACCCCCGAAAAGAAGCACAAGATATCAGAACTGGCATCTTCAACTCCTAAAACATCCCTTCCAAGTCATTTAACTAGAATCTGGAAATCTAATAATCTTTCTCATACACACACAATCTTGTTAGTTTTACAGAATGACAAACATTCTTATACAAGACCGCAAAATTGACAACAAACCACAACCCTGAAAAGCAAAAAATCCTGCCCCAAAGTTAGCACCGATCTGCTACAGAGAAAAAAAATTATACGTGTGAAGTATTTCTTCATGTTTTATACCGTCGATTTATATCCGGCACAGATGTTGGCAGAAATTCTTCATGAAAAATTGAAGAAATTCCAAGACGTGAGGGTTTATTTTCATGGCTCCACTAAATGCTATCATAACGTTGCTTCGCGTCGGTCGCTTCGCTCGGATGGCGATTTCATGAGTTTGGTATTTGTCGGCATGTAAGTTTGTTCATATCTTAGTCTTGTAAAACATTTTTGAGCGTGCTTGGCTTTTGTAATGAGTTAACGAAATTTTCGGAAGATACGAAGGGGTGGATTCTCTCTGGTTAAAGTTGGATATTGGGTGGTGTGGGGCTAAGTTAGAAAAAAATTTCTTTTTTTTTAAATGAATGGAATCTTGTAAGACTAATTTTGTGTCCATAATGGTTTCAAAGGATGTGGAAGATATGGTTGTATGAGGAGTAGGGAAAATATTGAATGAATTATTGCCGCGATGAAAAAAAAAATCATCTGTCATCGTTAATTAAGGGTTGCTTTAAAGGTGATACGGAAAATAGTTTATGTTACTCGTATACTTTACGCGTTGCTGGAGGAAATATGGAAACCATTATCATTAAATGCTGTATAAGGTTATACGCCTCAAGTCTTAAGTTGGTGTGGGAATGTGTATACATGCTAAACGAACTTGGTAAGAACAATAATGTGTCACCTGATGGACATCTTGCTGGTGTCCAGGTAAATTAGATGGAAGACTCTGTAGTAAAAATAGGGGCAATGACTGCTTTAATGGTTCCAGAGCCCTTCAGCCGAATAGGAGAAAACAGGTTTAAAAACACCTACTCCAACATTAAAGTTTGGTTCAAAGTCAATAAATCATCGAATATCAATTACTATCACTTGGAGAGTTATAAGAAATACAGATATTAAAATACGTGTAAAGTTTCAAGGACTTGGCATAATGAACACCTATTAAACATGCTTGCAGCCTTATCGGATCTACTTATATCTTTCCTTAGGCAAGTAAGAAACCAAATAGATCTGAAAGCACATTTCTCTCTGGGAAATGGTGATTTTATTACACATAACCTCGGACTTAGAAAATATAGTTTCCAGGAAAACTAAAGTTTGTATGTAAATTTTTGGTACGTTAAATTTTTTTCTCACTGTTTTTCACTTGTAATCTATTACTTCAATATTTTATTAATGTGCTTTTCTATACCAAGAAATAATAAAAAATTTAATTTAATTAAAGAATAAAAATGACTTTTTTCCCTATTGGTTTAATCAAATTGGTTTTTTTCTTTTTTGCCTACTGCTTCACTTACACTCAGATTACTTCACAAATAGAACTTTTTAAGGTTAAATACCAGTTATTATTAATCACCTGAACTAAGACTTCTTATCAACAGCCAATTCTGAAACAGCCTTTGACAGCCTGGAAATTTCCTTCAAGATACAAAAAAAAAATCGTTTAAGAGTTATGATTGCGGCAACCAGAAAAATCAATATAGGCCACTGTGTGCCGGTTTCACCCCAAAGGTGTGTAATATCCTCTAAAGCAATTACTGACACCCTTTTCGATTTTTCAAATTTGCCTTTTTGGAAGGAACTAATCATTTTATTTTATTATACATATTTAAATTCAATAAGGATCTTCTTGTTATTTTTTTTAAAGTGAGAGTGATTTTGTTTCAATGGAAATTATCGTGTTAATTTTTTTTATATGTATAAAAAATTCATTTTCAATTTATGTATGATTGGTAAAAATAGTTACTTTAAAATTACTTTTCAAATTTCCATTAGGAATGAAATAAATTAATGTATTTATCAATGGAAAAATTATATAATATTATAATTAATACAACATTAATACGGCTCGGCCGATTTTCTTTAAACTTGGTAGATATCAATTTTAATTTTTCCCCCACACGTTTTTTTCTTTTTTTTTTTAAGACCGAAAATAACAATACCTGCCATAAGAATTTTTTTCGAAATTTTATAAATATTTTTTTTCTCAAAACCTATTCGACAAATTTTAAAAATAAAAATACAAAAAAATTTCATTTAGTTAAAGCTAGGTATAATGGTTTTTTTTTGTTTTTGATTTTCTCAAAAATGGTACAACCGATTTTGATCAGTTTTTTTTTGCTAAAGCTTCCCAAAAACATAAATAGAATTGTGTACTCAAATTTTCCAAATTTTTGGATTTTTAAAAAAATCTTCAAAATTTTGTATTCAAAACTCAATATTTCGAAAACCCCATGCCAGATTTTTTTAAACTTGATAAATTAAAGTTTATCAATATAATCTACAAGATGTGAGAGTAAATTTATTTTACCTAAAAATAAAGGTACCTACCATACAAATGCTAAAAAATTAAAAAAAATGGTTTTCAAAAATCGTATTTTTCTCGAAAACGGCGCCTAGAATTAATTTTTACGATCTTTAATTTAATAAAAAAAAAATTTAAATTAAAATATTACAGCTTGTACCTACTATAGAACCATTTTTTTCCTATTTTGAATTTCTCACTATCCACGGATCTTAATGAATTTTTTTATAGAGAAGCTTTTAATAAGTCTAAAACACATTGCGGCAAGAGTACAATAACTTAGGCGCCAAGAAATTATAACGGTTTTTTGTAGAATAGTTAAATACAAGCATTTTTTACTATTTCTATCTCCCCTCGTTTGGGCGGGAGGGGCTATTTTATAAAAAAGGTTCTAAAATAGAAACAAAAATATTAAAAAATAACGGTAATACTTACAATTAAGTATTATACCTTTTTTTAAAGCCAATGCTTTGTTCTATTAGATAGTTTTTAAATCAAGTAAAATTTATGCACAGTTTTTGAAAACTGCAAAGTTATATATTATTATTTTTCCTAAAAGTTTTGCTCTATTCTTATTCAAAAACTGAAAACTAGATGATTTTATGTCGTCTAGTTTTTGAGAAAATTGAAAATAACTAAAACTACTTTTTATGGGATATTTGCTTTTTTTGCTTGCTTACGCATTACGGCATATAAACAGTGAGATATGTATGGGGGGCATGCTACCCCCCTGCAACTCCCCTGCTTTTGGGCACACTAAAGGATTTGGGGTAGGTGCGAGATTGGGTGTATGCAAGGTTTCTTTTGCATTTACAGAATCTGGATTTAAGGAAAGTTTGAATTTCCTTATTACCCCAGTCAAATTAGCCTTCAACCTCGGAACGAAAGCGAATAAGCTGAAAATTTGCACCAACCTTTATTTTGATGTTCTAATGACTGACAAAAAAGTCTCATATCGTATCATGTCGGCGTCACAAGTTATTCGAGGTCAAAGGTCAGGTAAAACGGTTTTTTGCATTTATTTTGTTTTCTATGCGAAATACCGCGTTCGAGGTTATTATGAATTTTGTATATCATACACTTATCTACAATTTTCATTTCAATCATTTTCTTATAACTCCAACCATTCTCGAGATATAGCGAGGAGAGTGGGGAGCGCGCATCCTTAGATATTCTATGAGTCGAGGCAGATGTTCCGTTGTAAGTTTAGTTTTATTTCAAGGTTATATTCTCTTTTCTATATGTGTTATTCAGTTGAATTTTGTATCTCGACAGCCGGACGTTTATTGTTGAAAATTTAAAACGTACTAAGCATTTTATGCATAATGGCTGATTTGTGTTTTATATGTGATAAACCGCTCTCGGAAAGAGAAACAGTGAATGTTGTGCGCGGTTTACAAACACAAACATTAAAAACTGCAAGTATTTCTAGAATCGATGGACATATGGAATATTTGGATACTGGTACTTCTGTGAATGTACATGTTGACTGTCGTAAAGTGTATATTAGTAAACATTCGATTACAGCGTCTAAGCGACGTCATGAAGATGAAAAACCCTCAACATCATCAGATCAACGCAAATAAAATGCACGACTGGATCGCACGAACTTGCTCTTAAGTATGAAATTATGCAAACAAACTTTAAAAAATCGTTTTATTATTAAATAAATAAATTTTTTATATAAGAAATTTCTTTAAAATTTTTCAAGAAAAAAATGTGGGATGCGAATTTTAAGTATTTAATAATATTGATTTTAGGAAATAATTTCAAAAAATAATCGTTCATAGGTTTCGAAAATATTGATGTTTCAAAAAAAAAATTTTTTAAAAAAACCCAAAAAATAATTTTTTGTATATTTTTATATACAATATTATATTAAACTTAGGGGGACTCCTGCTGAAAATTTTTGATTAAAATCGTTAGAGCCGTTAATGAGAAAATCGAAAATCAAAAAAACGGTTCTATGACAGGTACCGTTAATAACATTTTGCTCCAAATTTTTTTTTTACCAAAACGTAGTCCATGTCCATAATATCACACCTAATTATTTTTATCAAAATCGTTAGAGCCGTTTTCGAGATAAATAAGATTTTGAATTACGGGTGTATGGGGGGTACCGTTAGTTTTAGAGCTAAAAAAAAAATTTCAATTTCCCCTCTAGGGAATCACCGAAGACCCTTAACTACCGAGTTTGAAGAAAATAGGTCCAGTGGCTTAGGCTCTAGATCGAGGTACAGACATACATACAGACAGACAGACAGACAGACGGAATTGCCGGACCCGCTTTATTCGTCTTCGCTATCATCGTAATGTCAACTTTGATCAATATCTCGAGTTCGATTTTTTTTTCAAATGCAGAATTTGCCCTATAGTACCTATATCGCAAGTAAAAAAGAACTGACATTTTTGAAAATTTTCAAAAATTTTGACTTCAAAACGTTATGTATGTGCTGATGAAGTAGCAGAGATGAAGAAGAAGGAAAAATATAAACGCACAATTAGTAGAGTGAGTACAATTGAATTTAAATATAATGTCAAGAAGAGAGCAGATGAACGAGGCGATTTATTAGGCAAGCTAGTAAAAGAACGCATTATTTTTTAACACGTCTTGATAGCTGCCGAGGCAAAATATTATAGTATTTGCCATGTTAATTTTCTTCGTCAAGCACGTTTACCTTCTACAGACAAAGTGCCTCGACAAGACGACAAAATAATAGCAGCAATGCAAGCAATTTTTTGTTATATTGAAAACAATGAAGACTCACAATTTACATTAAAAGAGCTGGGAAATGTTATTACAGGCTATATGTCTGATGATAAAACAATTATTTCAAAATTAAGGGAAAGATATTTAACTGAAGTACTAATAACGACGAAAATAGGATCATTTACTATTATCTCTTTTCGTGACACGCAAGCTATTATTGGAGTTATAAGAAAATGATTGAAATGAAAATTGTAGACAAGTGTATGATATACAAAATTCATAATAACCTCGATGGCGGTATTTCGCATAGAAAACAAAACAATTGCAAAAAACCGATTTACCTGACCTTTGACCTCGAATAACTTGTGACGCCGCCGACACGATACGATATGAGACTTTTTTGTCAGTCATTGACGGTGTTCACATTGGACTCACTCCGCCGACTTATTTTGATGTCTCTGTGTTTTTTCTCGTTCGCACTTCATGGTAAGAAAGAGACGGCAAAGTGAGGCAGGATTTTTAAAACAAATTGAAAATTAATGGATTTTTTTTGACATTTGTCTTGGTGACATAATATGACACACGAAGATACAGTGTATCACAAAAGTAAGTAAGCACTCATTAAAAAAAAAGTATAGTCAAACACTATTTGGAAAATAAATCGAAGTGCGAGAATGATAAAATTGTTAACAAAAGTCCATCTACTAAACACAAAATAATAATCAAATAAAATAACATTGGAAGTTTGCAAAATGACCCTCGATCAATGACAATGACAAGCAGGAATGCCGTATTATTGTTAGGAAAGTGAAGAGGAATCCCAAAGTAAGCCCATCAAAGATATCAGCAGAAATAACCAAATAAAACAGGTATAAGTCATGTGCTCTACCAATCCGGTTTTAATGGTCGAAGTATTAGAAAGAAACCTTACATAAGTAAAATAAATCGCCAAAAGCGACTCTCCTTTGAAAAAAACCCATGAATCTAAACAAGCAGAATTTTAGAACACAGTTGTTTTATTTGAAATGTTACTTTTTAGTTAGAAATACATATCAATTATAGACAAAAATATTAAGTTTTTTTTAACATTACTATCGATTGTTTGAAGGAAATGATCTTTAAACTAAGAGGTGCTTACTTACTTTTGTAATTCACTGTATATTTGTAGTGGCATAGCAAATGGCCAACAATTATGACAACTACAAGACGTCTGGAGTGTTCACACTACTTTTGTGTCTGAACACGACAGGGTGGCCTTACGTCAAAATGACTTGGTTGAGTAAGTCCAATGTGAACAGCGTCATTAGAACATCAAAATAAAGGTTGATGAAAATTTTCAGCTTATTCGCTTCCATACCGAGGTTTGCCCCTTTTTCTTGCTTATTTGACTGGGCTATATGGCCTATATCCAATGTCTACTTAATATATGTACGTAACCCAAAGTTGCACATTTAAAATGTTCAGACATGAAAATTTAATACATTATAAAAAATTCACATTACATAGGTAATTAATATGTATGTTTATTGTTTGTGTCTAACATTTTTAATGGTTATGTGGTACAGGTTATTGTCTACTGTTAAAAATTATAAATGAATACGTTAATTCTATCTCTTTCTTACACTATCTCTCTATTATATAAATGTAATTTGAACTTAGAGTATAGTAGTCAGTCATAGTTCAACGTTTATTATAGAAACAACTACCTAATAAAACATTATTATTTGCTAACCGTGTCTTGGTCTTTCTTTTTAATTTGTTACGCCGGGTTCACTCTGAATATATATAGGTTTTTTACCACATGGTGCCGAAACCCGGGAGAAGGGCGAACAAAGACATATATTAATTGTTAAGCTAGGTAGAACGTCTTATCAGTGACTCATAAAGATTCGTATACGCGTGTGATACAAGAAAACTATTAAATAAAGCCCGATGGAACTTTCTGCTCGATCAGCCTATAGGGGGCAAGTCACTAAGATTGTGAAAGCGGCATCGGAGTTTCTAAGCGCAGATGAGTCCCAGTTAAATGATCCAGACAAGTTTGATGAAATAGAAGAGGAGCTCAACTCGTATATTCAACGATTGACCGCAGCACATGAAAGTCTAATGTCCATGAATCAGGAGATAGCCAACAGAAATCTCATCAAACCGGATGCCGCTGATCTTGATAAAGAGCTGGAAAAAATCGCTGAATATCAAGATTCTGCCATAGGCATGCTCGCAAAATTAAACTTTCGTGTAAAAAAGGTTAAACAGAAACAAAATCCATCCACTGACAAGTATCAGGCTAATACGTCATTGTCGTCTGTGCCAAACTCTTCATTAAAGCTTCCAAAATTACAGTTGAGGAAATTTGATGGTAATTTCCAAAATTGGTTGCCCTTTTGGGAACAGTTTCGTGCTGCCGTGCATGAAAATAACAGTTTAACATCATCCGATAAATTTAGCTACCTTGAATCGGTTTTAGTAGGTAGTGCAAAAAAGATAATTGATGGTTTTACAGCTTCAGAAATGTGCTACGATGCAGCTGTCTCACTTCTGCAAGAGCAATTTGGAGACACTGAACGGTTAGTAGACAAGCACATGCAAGAGTTGATTTCCCTTCGCCCCGTGCAATTGAAAACTGATGCCATAGGTTTACGGAACTTATACAACCGTATTACAGCTTGTAGTCGAACTCTTACTGCATTGCAAGTTCCCTCGCACCAATACTACGTTATGCTTAAATCCATTTTGCTACGGTGTTTGCCAGTGGATCTTCGTGTCGATTATCATCGTCTGGCAGAACGAGACAGTGATGTTGGAGATACTGAAAAGTCGGGCTCAGGAAGTACTTCAACTCTTTCACACATTGGTGATAAGCAAGTCCAAGGCCTAATGCGTTTTTTAAAGCGTGAGATAGAGTCATTGGAAAAAAGTCGAGTTTTCTCTGTTACTGGACCTGTCAAACCATCAACTTCATTTTCAACAACCAACACTGCAGCTAGCCTCGTCTCTTTAGGTGATAAGGACAAATGCTTATTTTGTTCTTCTGACAGTCATGCTACAAAGGAGTGCGATAGTGAGATGTCCCTCGAAAATAAAAGAGACATACTTCGCAAAGGTAATCGGTGCTTTCGTTGTGCTAAACTCGGTCACTCTTCCAAAAAATGCCGCAGCGCAAAATTTATTACATGTAAAAAATGCAAGGGCAGACACTTTACATCCATGTGCGATCCTTCCTTGGGAAAATCGAATGCCTTAATTGCACCAGCAATCACAACAGCAGAAGAGAATAATGTGCAGAATGTTTTCAACTTGTGTGCTTGTAATTCAGTCCCTCAAAACTCAACGGTCTTTTTGAAGACAGCTCGGGGGATTGCCGTAGCTCCGGGCAAGAAAAAACAAATATTAATTCGCCTCATTATCGACGGCGGCAGTCAACATTCCTTCGTTCGCGAAAGCTTGGTACAGAAGTTAAATCTTACTCCCATCGGCGTGGTGAATATTTCGGTAATCCCCTTTGGATCTAAAGTTAAATCTCCATGCCAGAGACTACAAAAAGTTAATTTTGTAATAAAAAGTCAGTTCACCAATAAACTCGTCCAAATTGAAGCTATTGTTGTACCAGATATTTGTATTGACGTTTTACAAGTGCCAGATATTTCATGTCCAGATGTCAAGGGGTTACGTCTTGCAGATTCCCATCATCTTTCTATCGAAGCAGAGGATGGACTTAGCGCTCTCGTTGGGTCTGACTATTATTGGACAGCAGTAACTGGTAAACAACGACGCATTACTCCTGCGTTAAGAGCTGTTGAAACCGTCTTTGGCTGGACACTGCAGGGGACTCATGCCTCTGTTGGTAAGAATCTTACTTCGAGCGTTCACTTATGCTCTTCATCTATTTCTAGCGCCAGTTTTTTCCTGTCTGTTCTGGGTGACAATGATCTCAAGACATTTTGGTCATTGGAAGCTATAGGGATACAAAGTGAAGACTCTGAAAATCAGCAATTAGCAGAACATCTCATTGCCAAATGCATCAGGAAAAGGGGTTCCCGCTATGAAGCTGCGCTGCCTTGGAAAGATCCAGAGGTTTTGATAAAAAACAACAGAAACGCGGCTCTTAGGCGACTTGATTCACTAACCAGACGTTTGTCAAGGAATCCCGAAAAATTTGAGGAGTACGATGATGCTATTCGAAAAATGATTTCAGAAGGAATCGCTGAAGCAGTTCCTTCAAACAATACGGATTCGTCGAAGCGGATTTTTTACCTTCCACACCGTCCTGTTTATAAGGAAGAAAGCATATCGACGAAGATGAGGATTGTGTTTGATGCCTCTGCGGGTAGTGAAGATTCTCCTCCACTCAACGATTTACTACTAGTGGGTGCAAACCTGCTACCAGATGTTCTTAAAGTTCTGCTTAACTTTCGTCTAGGACGTTATGGGATAGTGGCGGACGTTGAGAAGGCCTTTTTACAAATATTGCTGAATGTTAACGACCGTGACAGCCACCGATTTGTTTGGTACACTTCGCCGTCATTATCAAATCAGAGGCCCGAATACAAGGACTACAGGATGACCAGAGTCACCTTTGGAGTCAATTCCAGTCCATTTCTTCTTACTGGGACCATACGTATGCATTTAGCTAAAGAAAAAGATCGTTTCCCCATGACATGCAACGTGCTGAAGGAATCCTTTTATATGGATGATCTTGTGATGAGTGTTAACACCGAAGAAGAAGGGAAGCAGACCAGCCAAGAAGCTGTCATTATCATGAACAACGCCAGCATGAACTTAAGAAAATGGAACTCCAATTGTTCTCAAATTCGGGAGTTTCTCAATTCAGCGGAAGCTCCAACTACGCAGAAAGTTTTAGGACTAATGTGGTACGTTTCTAGTGATGAAATTGCTGTACCGTTGCAGTCTGTGGAAAGTTTGCTCACTTCAAATTTGATAAGAGCCACGAAACGTAATGTACTTCAAACAATCGCAAGAATTTTTGATCCTTTGGGAATGCTTGGTCCTGCGGTAATAAAAATTAAAATCCTGTTTCAATCTATATGGAAGAAAAAGCTGGCTTGGGACGAAGTTCTGCCATCGGACTTAATGACTGAATGGGAAGTTTGTGCTAAAAATCTACTTCTATTGAAAGAGATCGCTATCCCGCGGTCGGTATTCGTCTTCGATTCTGCAATTTCGGTGGAAATTCACTTATTCGCCGATGCCAGCCTGAATGCGTACGGTACCGTAGCCTACATCAAGAGCACAAATGCAAAAGGTGATATCAAGATCTCATTTCTGTGTGCCAAGAGCAGGGTGGCTCCGCTGAAGGAAGATGGAACGAAGGAACTTACGCTGCCAAAACTGGAATTGACTGCAGCATTAATTGCAGCACGATTACGTTCTTACTTGAATCTGTCTTTAAAGATTTCTGTTCGAAAGTTCTATATGTGGAGCGATTCAAAAATTGCTCTTAGCTGGATAAAAGGAGAAGCCGATCGATGGAAGCCATATGTACAGAGCCGAGTTTCTGAAATACGCCGACACACATCCACCGTAGACTGGAGGCACTGTTCTGGAAAAGAGAACCCTGCGGATCTCCTGACTAGGGGTATATCAGCTGAGAATCTTCGAAATTCTTCGCTATGGGCTGAGGGACCGGCCTGGTTAAAATCTGTTCAATGTGCTAATTATGGTGATATCGAGACTGTACCGAACAACGTAGTTAAGTTGGCTCTACTAACGCAAACTTCCGTCTCCGTGAGCGAACCACTCGAGCCTATTATTTGCCACTACGAAGACTTCAGCACTTGGAAGCGTTTATTACGAGTAACGGCATATATATTGCGCTTTTGTAGAAGGAAGAGAGCCATCTCTCGTAATTTAGCCGCCGAGGAGCTGGAACTCGCTGAAGCCTATTGGTTCAGGTACATTCAATTTAAATTTTATTCTAACGAAATTTGTTTCTTGCAGAAGAAAAGGCCAATACCAAAGGGATCAAAAATTGCACAATTATGCCCCTTTCTAGACGTCAATGGCCTTATGAGACTAGGTGGCCGCCTTCAGTGCTTAGAGGAGTCTTTAGATCTTAAACACCCCATTATCATGCCAAAAGATTCCTATGTCACTGAAATTTTAATAAAAGACTATCACGAACGAACTACACATGGTGGAGTAAACATGGTTTTATCACAGATGAGTTCTTGATTTTGGATTCCCAAAGGACGCCAGTTGATTAAAAAATTGTTGTCACGGTGTCCTGACTGCCGAAGACTATGGGGAAAGCCAGCTTCACAGCCATTCGGACCACTTCCCATCGAAAGATTAACACTTTCAAGGCCTTTCGACAACGTTGGCGTTGATTTCGCTGGTCCCCTTTACTGCTTCGATAACTCGAAAGGAGATATGAGCAAAACGTATCTGATGGTTTTCACGTGTGCTGCCATTCGTTCTGTGCACTTAGAGATGGTAAGGAGTTTAACAACAGAAAGCTGCCTGATGGGATTAAGACGTTTCATGGCTCGAAGGGGTTCCCCATCTGTAATATATTCCGATAATGCCCGAACTTTTCGCAGAGCTGCTTTGGAGTTAGGTGCTGTCAATCAATTTTTCGAAGATGACCACGTTCAAGGGTTCTTGTCAAATAAGCGCGTCAAGTGGAAGTTCATAGTGGAACGAGCTCCATGGTGGGGTGGGTTTTGGGAGCGCCTTATACGCACGATAAAAAACGTCCTCAAAATGGCCATAGGCAAGGCAAAGTTGTCTTTCGAGCAACTTAGAACAATAATTGTTGAAGCGGAGGGTATGGTCAATGCTCGACCACTAACATACATGAGTAGCAACCCGCTAGATCTTGCTCCACTGACTCCATCTCATTTTTTGATGGGTAACTGTGGGCCATCTGTCCGTGGAGTGGTATCGGATTCACTTGAGATTCAATTGCTTTGGAAACAGCGAATGAAGTATATGAGTATGCTCGAGAAGCGGTGGCGGACTGAATATCTTCAGTTACTACGATCGTTTCACCACAACAATTGCAATTCATCAGTACAACTTAAGAAAAACGATATCGTCCTCGTATTTGATTCCGCTAAGCCAAGGATTAACTGGAGAATGGCTATCATAGAAAACACTTTCTCTGGTCGCGATGGTAAAGTTAGAGCGTGTGAGATACGCTATTCGGATCAAACTCGAACCCGAAGACCAGTTCAGTTACTATACCCTTTGGAGTTATCGGCTTCTTCGCCGGGCGGAGGATGTTAAAAATTATAAATGAATACGTTAATTCTATCTCTTTCTTACACTATCTCTCTATTATATAAATGTAATTTGAACTTAGAGTATAGTAGTCAGTCATAGTTCAACGTTTATTATAGAAACAACTACCTAATAAAACATTATTATTTGCTAACCGTGTCTTGGTCTTTCTTTTTAATTTGTTACGCCGGGTTCACTCTGAATATATATAGGTTTTTTACCACATCTACCAAGGTCATTCGTTATTCAACCCTTGTAAGAGTGAAGCATTTTTTCTTTGAATTTATAATGGCGACTAAGCATCCACTATTTCATCCTAAATTAAATAACTTTTCAATATTTCTTAGAAGAAATTGGTCTAATTCCAATTAAAGCGTCAACTACCCCACTGTGTTGCAACTTACCGATAAAGGTAGAAAAACATAAAAATTTCAAATTCGGTTGGATGTGGCGGTGCTCCGAAAAAAGCTCTAAAAAAAGGTGAAAAAAATTGTAAGAATACAATAAAACCCATTTATTGGCAGATTTTTCCATGGGCCTCAATATTGGCTAGAGATTCGGGATTTTCTTTTGTGATTTGAACATTGAAAAATTGACCTGACTCTTTTTAATTAACGCCTGACTTACTCACAAACTGACTAACTGAGACGCGGAATGCCATGCAATTCTACCTCCTCGTGGTGCATTCTTGGTAATGCTAAATGATTTGCTGTACCTTACTTACAAATGAACCACATTAACATTAATCCTCAAAATGAAATCACCAAATATCAAAAATCAAAATTTCATAAAAATTAGTTTTAGTAATTTTCAATTTTCTCAAAACCTAGAAGGCATAAAACCATTCGGTTTTTTGTGTTCGATTCAAAATTAATATTAGCATTGACCACAAAGAGCCGTAAAGCACTTCATTTCACAATTTTGAAAAAAAATTGGTCTAAACTTATTTTTTTTTCATTTTTTTTAACAAAATTTTGAGTTTGCATGCGAATTTTCCAAAAACTATTGACATAAATAATATAATTTAAATTTAGGATTATAGAACAGATTTCTGGCTTTCAAAACCGGTATAGTACTTTATTGTAAGTGTTGCCGTTGTTTTTTAATATTTTTTTTTTCAATTTAAGTCATTTTTTTTAAACCGCCCCTACCTCTTAAATGGGGCGGGATAGACTCTCCCCCTCCCATAGTAAAAAACGCTTGTATTTGACCCTTCTACAAAAATCGGTTATCAATTTTTGGCGCCTCAGTTATCGTACTCCCCCACATTGCATTTAAAAACTTTAAAATAAATATTTTTTGAATTTTTGAAAAAAAAAATATTTTTTCTTTTTTTGAAAATTTGATATCTCCGAAACGGCTCAATATTTTTTTTTGTAAATTTAATTCTTATTCGAACAATAATAAAAACTTTAAATTAGCGTACCAAAATTTTTTCTTAAAAGCTTTTTTTTAGGAAACCACTACAACGACTAATAATTTTTGTTCTTGCATAAATTCATATTTGCATAGCATCCTGGTTTTTTCTCTTGCTACTAAAAGAATTAAAAAAATAATTTTATCCTTATGAACAGTTTTCTCTAATTCTTAATCTATTGCATAGGAGCAAGTTCGTGCGACCTAGTCGTGCATTTTATTTAATTTAACAATGAAAAAAACAAAAATAAGAACGTTTCAATACTAGATATATATCTATAAGTTTAACATAGCATTTTAGATTGGTAATCCGGAATAATTTCCGGAACTCTCCGATCCGGAATGCCAAACGAAAAAGTTGCAAAAAATTTTTTGATTCTGAAGATCTTATATCGTTGTACAAGGTGGCCCAAAATTAATCAGCCTATCGGACCGGAAGACACCAAGGACAGAAATATCGCTAACACGTCTTAATTATATAGCATTACACAAATAATTAAGAAAAGTTACGGATATCATCATCGTAAAACGCATAGTCTTACATTTATCGACGTTAAGAAACAAAAAGTCACGAACACACTCTTCAAATAACGGATTAAGATCAGATTGCAAAAATCAAAATCGCCAGAATTTGAAAAACTTTTGAAGATTGTTACATCATCTGCATAAGTGAGACACTTTGAGTGCTTAAACACAAACGATAATTCATGTATAAAACTAAAGAGCCTAAATGGCTGCCCTATGGTATTCCAGAGTTAGGTTTCAAATATTGACCCTTGAAAACTACCGAGTATGATATATTGCTAAATAAGATTGAAACCATACAACAAAATGGTCGCTAAATACTTGTTTCCTTAGTCTAAAAAGCAATGTTTGATACCACACATCTTTCCTATCCTTCTTTCTCTTCCGTAACATCACGCCCGTGCTGTGTTGAAACATTTAAAAGGTAATCATAATCCCTTGAGCGAGTAAATTAAAAAAAAAAACGAGTGTTTACCGGCAGCCTTACTAAAGTCAGTGAAGACACAATCCACTTGATTCCTCGTTTTGAATGAATTAATGTAGAAATGTGCCCTTTTGTGAATCCGTGTTGATTTGGAGGGCAAAATGATTTAACTTAGAAAAATGGAGTCTCACAAATTATAGCCTTAAGCATTTTTCGAATTTATCGTTAGTATCACAATGGAATGAAAGAAGTCTGGAAATAGTTGTGCTTATGGCGTTTGCTCTGAGAACAGATGGAGGCTCAATGTGATTCCCGAAGGGCCGCGTATAATTTAAACGTGACAATCAATACGAGGGTCAATAAAATTTAAAACATTTTTGATTATGATAAAGGAAAAGCGTTTTAAAATACCACCAAGGTTAAAAGTAATTAGTCTTTGTTATCATGTACTTATAATTTAAAACCCGTTTCAATTAACTTTTTACTTGTTGGTTGAATCTTTATTTTCCAATATTTCACAGCTTGATGGAGATGAATATTTCCTGGCCACACCTGAAGGCAATTATGTGTTCAGCGGGTATTGTTGTATATTCTCACTGCGTTGCTGTTGCTGTTCCGTGATATGCACAGCACAATACCTACTCTGCCCGGTAGGCATTAACCCAGCATTTAATGTTTTAAAGCCAACGTAATTGCTTGAGTGCTCAACTATAATGAAAAAGAACACATCCGTCCGATAAACGCGGTGGCAAACATGAACGCAACATCCCCATCCACACATCCAACACACACACGCGCACACACATAAATGTCTAATTATCCCGTAAAATAATAAACTTTAAGTGCTGATTATGCAAACGACAAGGAACCACATCCAGCTGAATATGCATCACATAGCATGTATAGAGCAGGAGCCAATAACAATTTGTCCTTTTAATTAAAATAATAAAAATAAAAAGAGAAGAACAAAATTCATTTCTGCCAATTCTGTCGTGCAAACGTAAGAATATTTTTAATGGCATTCGCGGGAGCGATGACTTTTATGCTTAGTGTAGATAACTATTTTTTAAAAAGGGAAGGATCTACGAGTATGGCATTGCTTATGAGATACAACTTTATTTTCGTATGCTTGGTGTTGTTAAGGATATTCACGAAGAGAAGAAACAGTGACTAGGTTGACACGAAGGAGCTTAAGAAGAACTTTTTATATAAATCCACTACAATTCATGTCACAGAAACAGCTAATAAGGGTAAAAGCATATTTAGAACAGATATTTCAAAAACAACTCTTTATTTTAGGAATAACTATGGTTTTTATTTAAATTGATCTCTCCACTGACAGTTATTAAACAAAACTAATTCTCATTTTTATTTGAGCTCCACAAGTAGTAGAGTCTTTAATTTTACTAAAATGTATCCCTCCTCTTAATGTAAGGGATGTGTATGGGGCGAAACTAAAAACTGCTGACTAACAAACTATGTAATTAAAAAAAGCTTATTATCTACCTCTTTTTTTTTGCAAAATCACACGCGCTCAAGGGTTGATTGAGATTTGAGACCCTTCAAATCTAAAACACAGCACGAGCTAGAGGGAAATTAAGAAGGGAGAGAGAGGAGGTGTCGATGAACATTGGTTTTGAAAGTTTACAAATTCAAATGGCAAGGGAAAATCGTGCCCGGTAAATTATTTCATAAACGTGTTGTGCGACTAAAAACGAATCTTTGTGATTGACGTTACGTCCAAAATTAGGCTCCAGGGTGAACTGATGAACGTTTTTAGCGAATCGGGTATCATGGTTGAATTAATAACGGGGAGGAATTCAACTGGCTGCTTTGAGTAAGCATTACTTGCGAAATAAGCGATAACACAAAGGAGGATATAAAACTTTCCGACGATGTTTACGAGATGGGAGTGATTTCTTGCGAGTTCTGTTTCCCGTCAGTTTGAACGCTCTGTTCTGGATTATGTAAAACAAATTCAGAGAAGTTTGGGCTGCACCTGCCCAAAAATGTGAGTTACACTCGAGTTTTCGACGTATAAACGTCTTATAAATTGTAAGCAGAACATAGGGGTTGAAACATTTCTTACATCGATATAGAATAATATTTAGCAGCATTTTTGACGGTCTCGAGAATGTGTCCATTCCAAGAAAGTTCATCGTTGACACATACGAAGTACTAAGAGCTTTTCAGTTTCTTCGATGAGATTGCAGTTTAATGATAAAGGCATAAGGGATACATTTTTCTTCAACGAAAATAGACAGCATTTAGTTTTCTAAGCGTTAAACTCCACACGACTTTGTATATCCCATTTAACTAGCTTATCAAACGGTACAGTTTCAATTCCACTACTGAAAGAGATTGACGCAAATTGATGAGTATGAAAAACTGAAGGTAGAATCGTCAACAAAATAATGAAGAGGAATAGAAGTTTCATTTAAGAGATCTTTTATAAAAAGAACAAAGAGAAGTGGCGACAAAACGCAGCCCTGTGGAACACCAACATTTATTTTTTGAAGATCAGACTTGAAACTATCTACCAAAATGTTCAATAAAAAAGTTAATTTATTATTTATGGAAAAATTGTTGCGTACCAAACGTACGATAAGAGAGCTTGATGCTACGCTCTATCAATAATCTTACTTTCTCCAAAACAATGTTAAGATCTGTTCCGCTCTTCGGTGAGATATGCCATCAGATCACCAGTGGAACGATTGCTGCAAAAGCCGTATTGCCGGTCATTAAGAAACCTTTGCTCTTCGTGATATTCTTTGAGCTGATGATTGATTAATCAGCGATTATGTGACCTTGGAAATAAGGAGGAAGGGATTTAAGTTCAATTGGTCGGCAGGAGCAGGCTGGATAAATGTTTCTTTTTACTTGCGCTATAGGTAGATACTATAGGGCAAGTTCTGCATTTGGAAAAAAAATCGAACTCGAGATTTTGATCAAAGTTGATATTACGATGATAGCGAAGACGAAAAAAGTGAGTCCGGCAATTCCGTCTCTCTGTCTGTATGTCTGTACCTCGAACTACAGCCTTAACTACTGGTGGTATTGTCTTCAAACTCGGTAGTTAAGGCTTAAGGGTCTTCGGTGATTCTCTAGAGGAGAAATTGAAATTTTTTTTTAGCTCCAAAACTAACGGTACCCCCCATACACCCGTAATCGGCTCAGACGATTTTGATAAAAAAAATTAAGTGTGATATTATGGACATGGACTATATTTTGGTCAAAAAAAAATTTGGGGGAAAATGTTATTAGGGGTATCTGTCATAGAAAGTTTTTTTTTTGGTTTTCGAATTTCTCACCAACGGCTCTAACGATTTTAACCAAAATTTTTATGCAGGAGCTGCTTTGCATTTGAAAAAATATAAACTAAAAATTTTTTCGAAAAAATAGTTTTTGGAGTTTTAAAAACATAATACAATTTTTTTTTTTGAAAAATCAATATCTTGAAAACCGATACACGATTTGCATATCAATTTTTATATAAAAATTTTAAGGAAAATTTAGTACACAAAAAACATGTTTAAGTGTGTCTGTATGTCTGTACCTCTGACTACAGCCTAAACCACCAGACCTATATTCTTCAATCCCGGTAGTTAAGGGTCTTCGGTGATTCCCTAGAGGAGAAATTGAATTTTTTTTTAGCTCCAAAACTAACGGTACCCCCCCTTTACCCGTAATGCAAAATATTATTTATCTCGAAAACAGCTCTAACGATTTTAATAAAAAAATTAGGTGCGAAATTATGAACATAGGCTACATTTTGGTCAAAAAAATTTTGGGGCAAAACGTTATTAGGGGTACCTGCCATAGACCCGTTTTTTTTTATTTTCGACTTTCTCATTAACGGCTTTAAGATTTTAACAAAAAAATTTCAGCAGGAGTCCCCTTAAGTTTAAAATAATATAGTATATAAAAATATTCGAAAAAATATTTGTTGGGTTTTTTTGAAAAAAAAAAAAATTAAATCAATATCTTCAAAACCTATGAACGATTATTTTTTGAAATTATTTCCTAAAATCAATATTATATAATACTTAAAATTTTAAAATTCGCATCTCACATTTTTTTCTTGAAAAGTTTTAGAAAAATTTCTTATATAAAAAAATTATTTAATAATAAAACGATTTTTTAAAGTTTATTTGCATAAATTCATACTTTTCCGGAAACCAGACGGCAATTTAATGCATTTGAACATTATTATCTCATTAAATCCATGTTTTATATTTATAAAATGTATCTTAAATTCCAAAGTACTTTTACATAAGAGCAAGTTCGTTCTTTTTTTTTTATCGTCCAAGGAAGATGCCAGAACAGTAGAAGCGATGGTAAAGCTTAACCGTTGGTTTTGCCAGCGAGGAAGAACACCTCTTCAGAAGAATGTTTATATCAAGACCTCGAAGGGCTCTTATACATATGTATGAGGGCGGAAATGTACCTTCTCTAGTAAAGGAAGGTCAATGTTACAGACGTTCCAACGTTGGTCGTAGACTTGCTGCGAGTCCATTTTCCGTATCTGAAGATCTCAAATTGTTGTTGTTTTCCTTTGACGAACCACACTCTGATTTACGATACAACCATTAGCATTGTGGCCTTAAATCAAACATTTAGACTTGACAGAATTTCTGATTTTGGTTAAAAATAACCCGTAGGTCGCTTGCTCTTATGAAATAGACTAAGAATTTAAGAAAACAATGATATTAGAGAAAAATGTTCATAAACATTAAATTCTTTTTTTTAAGTCTTTTAGGAGTAAGGTTGCGCTTAATTTAGTGCGACCAAACGATGCGATACGAGAAGCGATAGGACAAGAGATTCGTGATGCTAGAACTAAAGGGTGGTTAAATTTTAAGAGCCGATGTTGATTTTGAATTAAACACAAATTATTTAGGAAATTATTGTCATTTCTTTTTATTATGATAATATGGTATGGTCCAATTATGTATAAAACTGCCTCGGCAGGTTCTATGCCGTTAATGTGCCGAATTATCTCATCCTTTAGCTCATGAATTGTTGCTGGCTTATCGACGTACACCTTTTCTTTCAAATAACCCCAAAGAAAGAAGTCCAACGATATTAAACCACATGATCTTGGCGGCCAATTGACATCGTCACCACGTGAGATAACACGGCCATTGAATTTGTCGCGGAAAAGAGCCATTGTTTCGTTAGCTGTTCAGGCGCGGATCCAGGATTTCGTTCAGGGGGGGGCAATTTTCGTGATATTTTGCTTACCTTAAAAAAAAATTATCTATTTCTCTGCATTTCTGTCTTAAAATATTAAAAAGGTATAAACATAATCGAATATAAAAATAACAAATTATTAAATTAAATTAAGGAAAGCATGTGCAGGTACATAACATACTCGTATGTAGGTCGTATGTAAATAACTATTAAATAGTAAATCAAACATCTTCGTTTACATTACTTTAGCCTCTTTCAATAATGCTCTGTATGCATGTCTTAAAGTATTAAATAGGAACTCGTACGTATTAAAAAAAATGAATTAATTAATTTAAATGAATTATAGTGTTGTTTAGGATATACATAGTTCTTAAATACTTAATTCTAATATTTTTGTGTGGCCGGTTTTTGAAAACGGTTTTTTAACATTTGTATGGTAGGTACCTTTATTTTTAGGTAAAATAATAATAAATAAATAAAACTTTTTTTCATACATCTTGTAGATTATGTTGAGAAACTTTTATTTTTTAAGCTTAAGAAAAATCTAGCATAAGGTTCTCGAAATATTGAGTTTTGAAAAAAAAATTGAAATTTTTTTAAAAATCCAAATTTTTTTTTTTTAAATTTGAATACACAATTCTATTTTAGCTTTTTGGGAGCTTAAGCAAACAAAATAAAATGCACGACTGGGTCGTACGAACTTGCTCCTATGTAATAGACTAGAAATTTTAAAAACGGATGTTATTAAAGAAAACTGTTCATAAGGATAAAATGAATTTTTTAAATTCTTTTAGTAGTAAAAGATAAAAACAGAAAGCTATGCAAATTTGAATTTATAAAAGAACAAAAATTATAAGTCATTTTTATAAGACATTTCTAAGAAAAAAATTTGGTACGTCAATCTTAAGTTTTTATTATTGTACGAATAAAAGTCTGATTTCCAAACAAAAATACTAAGCCGTTCTTGAAATATCGAATTTTTCAAAAAAAAAAATATTTTTTTTTCTAAAAATTGAAAAAATATTTTTTCTTAAGTTTTTAAATGCAATGTTTTTTAAACTTTTTAGGAGCTTCTTTATAAAACATTTCGTTAAAATCCGTTATGCCGATAATGAGTAATTCGAAAAAATCGTTCTATGGTAGATACACTCAGTAATATCTAGATTTCAATTTTTTTTCATTAAACTATAGATTGTAAAGATTGATCAAAAGAAAAAAATATTTTAGCAAAATTATCGGAACCGTTTTCGAGAAAAATACGATTTTCGAAAACCATTTTTTAAATTTGTATGGAAGTTACCGTTAGTTTTAGATAAAACAAATTTTTTTTCTGAAATCTTGTAGATTGTTAAGAAACTTTTATTTGTCAAGTTTGAAAAAAATCGTGCATGGGGTTTTCGAAATATTGAGTTTCTAGAAAAGAATTTTGAATTTGAATATGTAATATGTAATAATATTCAAACTTTGGAGGAGCTTTGTGTTGAAATTGAATGTAAGAGTATAAAACACTTTGTTTATACTTTGCTATAATGTTTCATATTGATATTCTTATCAATTGTTATCAAATGTTTTTCAATAAATTATTATTCTGTTTTTCTATTCTTATTGAAATGGTCGTGTATCTTCTTAAGGTTGTTTCTGGAAACTTACAGATTTCAATAGGTTCTGGGCCCAGAAAGACGCAATAAGGCCTTAACGAAGAAATAAAGAAAAGAATATTAAAAAAAAAAAATTTTTAGAAGAAATTTTTATTTTCAAATAAAAACAGTTTTGTCTTCACAACTGAATTCAAAATGGCTCACACAGGACTTCCTTCAATAGAAAAACTTAAAGGTCGTGAGAATTACGACTCATGGAAGTTTGCTGTTCAAGCTTATTTGGAGCTGGAAGATTTGTGGTCATGCGTTGAATCTGAAGGAGAAAAGGACTTAAAGAAGGTGGCCAAGGCTAGAGCAAAAATTATTTTGCTAGTTGATCCTGTGAATTACGTTCACATACAATCAACTACAACGGCGAAGCAAGCATGGGATAATTTATTATTTAAATCGGCTGTACCGTTTTCAAAAAAATCAAAAACAAAAAAAATGGACCCAGGGGGGCTACCAAAAATAACAATTTTTTGTAAAATTTTTTTCAACCATTAGCTAGTTTTAACCAAATGAAATTTTTCAATTTTTTTTTAATTCTGTGGGACAGTTTTTGAGAAAAAAAATATTTATAAAATTGCGAAAAAAATCGTTTGGCAGGTACCGTTATTTTTGGTCTTAAAAAAAAACAGAAAAAAACTTCCGGGGGGGAAAATTAAAACCCATATCTACCGAGTTTGAAGAAAATCGGCCTAGCCGTTTAGGCTGTAGTCGAACCGACAGACAGACAGGCAGACAGAATTGCGAGATCCACTTTTTTGGTCTTCGCTATCATCGTAATGTTAACTTTGATCAAAATCTCGAGTTCGATTTTTCTTACGAATGCATAACTTGCATTATAGTACCTATAAGTCGCAAGTAAAATGATCAAAATCGGTCATACCGTTTTTGAGAAAATCAAAAACAAAAAAATGGTTCTACCCTCTATAACCATTTATACCCTCTATAACCATTTTTCGGAAATTTTTTTTCAACTAGTACCTAGCTTTAACTAAATGATTTTTTTTTGTATCTTTTTTTTTAAATCTGTAGAACAGTTTTTGAGAAAAAAAAATTTACAAAATTTCGAAAAAAATTCGTATGGCAGGTACCGTTATTTTTGGTCTTAAAAAAGAATAAGAAAAAAACGTGTGGGGGCGAAAAATTAAAAATGATAAATGTTTAGGCTGTAGTCGAACCGACAGACAGACGGAATCGCAAGACCCACTTTTTTAGTCTTCGCTATCATTGTAATGTCAACTTTGATCAAAATCTCGAGTTCGATTTTTTTACAATGCATAACTTGCCGCACGAACTTGCTCCTATGTAATAGACTAGGAATTTTAAAAACGAATGTTATTAGAAAAAACTGTTCATAAGGATAAAATTATCATCTTTTTTTAAATTCTCTTAGTAGTAAGAGACAAAAACAGAATGCTATGCAAATATGAATTTATGCAAGAACAAAAATTATTCATAAGTCGTTGTAGTGGTTTCTTAATAAAATAAGGTTTTATATATAAATTTTTCGTCAACGGCCGTGGCTTTGATGAAAGCATCGCTTCCCATCGATCAGCGAAATCAAGCATCATTGCGCGCGGTTAGTACTTGGATGGGGGACCGTTCAAATACCAACCGTGTGCTGTTGACATGTGTTTCTTCTGTTGTTCTTTCTTTGTGTGTCTCTCTCTCTGTCGTATTGTCTAAAGCCGATGGCCTCAGTTGCCAGTGCTTTTCTGTGTCTCTACTTCGTAGATTTATCTACGGTGTAGTGTAAAATGTAATGTAATGTAATGTACCTATATAAATTTTTGAAAATATTAAAAAAAAAAATTAGTACGTCAACATTAGGTTTTTAATTCTGTACGAATGAGAATTAAATTTCCAAAACAAAATATTGACTCATTTTTGAGATATCGAATTTTCCAAAAAAAAATGATTTTTTTTCAAAAATTCAAAAAATATTTTTTTTTAAGTTTTGAAATGCAATGTTTCTTAAAGCTTTTAGAAGCATCTCTATAAAAAATTCGATTAAAATCCATTATGTCGATAATGTGAAATTCAAAATTTTCAAAAATCTTTCTATGGTAGGTACAGTGACTAATGTCTTGTTTTCAAAATCTTTTGTATTAAATTAAAAATTAATCGAAAGCCTAAAAATTTAAGCTAAATTCTCGGAACCGTTTTCGAGAAAAATACGATTTTCGAAAACCATTTTTTAACATTTGTATGGAGGGTACCGTTATTTTTAAGTAAAATTTTTTTTTCTCATATCTCTTGATTATTTTAAGAAACTTTTATTTACTAAGTTTTAAGAAAATCGAGCATGGGGTTTTCGAAATATTGAGTTTTCAAAAAAAAAAATTTGAAAATTTTTTTTTGAAAATTTGAATATCTACACAATAATATTGAAACTGCTGGGGAGCCTTAACATTAAAAAGTTATCAAAATCGGTTGTACAGTTTTTGAGAAAATCAAAAACAAAAAAATGGTTCCAAAGGGGGTACCAAAAATAATAATTTTTTTTCATTCATTACCTAGGTTTAACTAAATGAAATCTTATGAATTTTTTTTTTAAATCTGTAGGACAGTTTTTGATAAAAAAATATTTATAAAATTTCGAAAAATTGTATGGCAGGTACCGTTATTTTTGGTCTTAAAAAATCAAATCAAGAAACATCCGGGAGAAAACAAATAAAACCCATATCTACCAAGTTTAAGGAAAATCGGCCTAGCCGTTTGGGCTGTAGTCGAACCGACAGACAGACAGAATTGCGAGACCCACTTTTTTTGGTCTTCGCTATTATCGTAATGTTAACTTTGATGAAAATCTCGAGTTCAATTTTTTTTCCGAATGTATAACCCGCCTTATAGTACCTATAAGTCGCAAGTAAAAAGAAAAAAGTGTTATGGTTTTTATAATTGTGAAACGAAGAACTGCCCAGGGGGGGCAATTGCACCCATTGCCCTCCCCCTGTATCCGCGCCTGTAGCTGTTTGGCAAGTGGCACCGTCCTGTTGAAACCACATATCGTCCACATCCATATCTTCCAATTTGGGCCATAAAAAGTTCGTTATCATCTCACGATAGCGAACACCATTCATTTTGGAAAAAATACGGCCCGATGATGCAGCCAGCCCATAAGCCGTACCAAACAGTGACTCTTTGTGGGTGCATTTGTTTTTCGACCATCACTCTTGGATTATCATTCGCCCAAATGCTGCAATTCTGCTTACTGACGAATCCACTGAAGCGAAAATGTGCTTCATCACTGAAGATGATTTTCTTCGAAAAATTGATCATCCACTGTTGCCATTTCTTGCCACCTTCTGACCATTGACGACGCCCTAAATGGTCAAGAGGCTTTAGTTTTTGAGTCAATTGCACCTTGTAAGCGTGTAAATGCAAGTCTTTATGCATAATGTTCATCAACGACGAGCGTGAGAGGTGCAATTGTTGGACACGACGACACGACGAGTTGAGGTGGACGGCTCTTCAGCCACACTATCGCGAACAGCAGCAATATTTTCTGCAGTACGAGCTGTACGAGCATGCACTGGTATTTTTACATCTCCTACAGACCCGGTTGGCTCAAATTTTTGCACGAGTTTTCCGATTGTACGCACATTTGGACGATTAAATTGACCGAAAAAATCACAAAGTACACGATATGCATTTTGATTTGAACGTCCATTTTCATAAGAAGCCTGAATAACTTTAACGTGTTGCGCGATTGAAAATCAGAAATGTCAAATGAATTGCAGTAAAAAACTTGACGTTTAGATGTGGTTCACATTCAACATCGGCCCTTAAAATTTAACCACCCTTTATAAGGCAAGTTATGCATTCGCAAAAAAAATTTAACTCGAAATTTTGATGGTAGCGAAGACGAACACAGTCTGTCTGTATGTCTTTTCGAGTACAGCCTAAGCGGATCTGCCAGTTTTCTTTAAATCTGGTAGATGGTATTTTTAATTTTTTCCCCCCACACATTTTTTTCTTTTTTTCTTAAAAACTAAAATAACGATTTAAATATTTGTTTATAAATATTTACAAAAAACTTTTATTTACTTTAAGCTAGATTATTGTTCGATTTTCTCAAAAATGGTAAAACCGATTTTAATCATTTTTACGTGCGACTTATAGGTACTATAAGGCAAGTTATGCTTTCGTAAAAAAAATCGAACTCGAGATTTTGATCAAAGTTGACATTACGATGATAGCGAAGACTAAAAAAGTGTGACTGCCAATTCTGTCTGTCTGTCTGTCGGTTCGACTACAGCCTAAACGGCTCGGCCGATTTTCTTCAAACTTGCTAGATATGGGTTTTAATTTCCCCCCCCCCCCACGGACGTTTTTTTCTGTTTTTTTTTAAGACCAAAAATAACGGCACCTGTAATACGATTTTTTTCGAAATTTTATAAAAAAAATTTTTTCTCAAAAACTGTCCCACAGAATTTTTAAAAAAAAATTTGAAAAATTTCATTTGGTTAAAACTAGCTAATGGTTGAAAAAAAGTTTACAAAAAATTGTTATTTTTGGTAGCCCCCTGGGTCCATTTTTTTGTTTTTGATTTGCTCGAAAACAGTACAGCCGATTTAAATCATTTTTTTTATGCCAAAGCTCCTCCAAAGTTTGAATATTATTACATATTCAAATTTTTAATTTTTTGGATTTAAAAAAAAAATCAAAAATTTTTTTGGAAACTCAATATTTCGAAAACCCCATGCTCGATTTTGTTCAAACTTTACAAATAAAAGTTTCCTAACATAATCTACAAGATTTGAGAAAAAAAAATTTGTTTTATCTAAAACTAACGGTACCTTCCATACAAATTTTAAAAAATGGTTTTCGAAAATCGTATTTTTCTCGAAAACGGTTCCGAGAATTTTGCTAAAATTTTTTTTCTTTTGATTAATTTATATATTTTTATAATTTAATTTATAAATATAATTTATTTATAATTTAATAAAAAAAAATTTAAATCTAGATATTGCTGACTGTACCAACCATAGAACCATTTTTTCGAATTTTGAATTTCTCATTAACAACATGACGAATTTTAATGAAATTTTTTATAAAAAATCTCCTAAAAAGTTTAAAAAACATTGCATTTAAAAACTTAAGAAAAAATATTTTTCAATTTTTAGAAAAAAAAAGTAATTTTTTTTTTTTGAAAAATTCGATATCTCAAGAACGGCTTAGTAATTTTTTTGCAAATTAGACTTTTTTTCGTACAATAATAAAAACTTAAGGTTGGCGTACCAAACTTTTCCTAAAAAATGTTTTAAAAATTTTGTACATAAAAGCTTATTTTTTTAAGGAACCACTACAACGACTTATAATTTTTGTTACTGCATAAATTCTTATTTGCATAACATTCTGTTTTTATTTTTTACTTCTAAAAGAATTTAAAAAAATCATTTTATCCTTATGAACAGTTTTCGCTAATAACATTCGTTTTTAAAATTCCTAGTCAAATACATAGGAGCAAGTTCGTGCGACCCAGTCGTGCATTTTATTTATTATGGTGAAGCTCCTCTAAAGATTAAATATTATCGCGAATTCAAATTTTATTTTTTTGGATTTTTAAGAAAAAATTTTATTTTTTTTTTGGAAACTCAATATTTCGAAAACACCATGCTCGATTTTTTGTCATACTTGATAAATGAAAGTTTCTTAACATAATCTACAAGATTTGAAAAAAAAAATCTCTTACCTAAAAATAACGGTACACTACATACAAATGTTAAAAAATGGTTTTCGAAAATCGTATTTTAATCGAAAACGGCACCTAGAATTTATATAAAATTTTTGTTCTTTCTATTAATTTTTACGATTTATAATTCAATAAAAAAATTGAAATTAAGATATTACTGACTGTACAAACCATTTTTTCGAATTTTAAATTTCTTATTATAGGTAGAACGGATTTTAATGAAATTTTTCATAGAGAAGCTTCTAAAAAGTTTGAAAAACATTTCATTTCAAGAATTAAAAAAATGTTTATTGAATTTTTGAAAAAAAGAACCCTTTTTTTTTTGGAAAATTCGATATTTTAAAAACAACTTTTTTGGGAAATTTATTTAATGCGAATTTTTTTTGATAAAAGTGACCTGAAAGTCAAAAATTACCATCTCAAAATAGCTAGCTTCTTCAAATTAGGTCCTAAAGTGAAGTGACCTTCATAAGTAGCTATTTGCGATAAAATGGGTAACTGTACACGAAAAAAAGGCTTTTCGTAAATCCTCGATAAAAGATGTCCACAGTGGTATCAGACCCTTATGGTGGAAAGATTTTGTTTCTTAGGACGTGCTCAAGAATTATTTTACAAAGTATTGTTCATCAAAAGAGCAAACACCATTTGTCTCGCAAATAAAAATTAAGTAAAAAAAACACGTATACGCCCCGTAGCTCTGAAAACAAAAAAAAATATTAATTAATTGAAAATTATATAACGTCTCATCAAACTGGAGTGTATATTTAACTATATTTAATCCACAGTTCTGTTATGCTTTTTATGCTAAAATTCATAATCTGATATCCCAAAAAGAAATTTAACTTCCATCAAAAAACCGAGTGTACATCAAATGCACATTCCAAAAGTCTGTTCCACGTCCGTTTTGAACATTAACACAAATAACGAATAACAAACAAAAAAAAATACTCAGCTCACGTATGATTTATGCCAACCTAATCTTTTGGAAAACACATTATTTCATCAAACTCAAATTAAAGAATAATTTCTCAAGGCTTTTCGTACAACCTGCGCGTGTGTCGCTGTCGATTTGGCAAAACAAAAAAAAAACAACCCCAAACCACAAGTGCTGGAAAAAGATAATCTCTTAGAATGTATCCATTACCTAACGACCAACAAAAAAAAACACGAAACGGGAGGGTTACTTGAGATCTTCACGCATCAACGTCTGTTTGCTTTTTTGAAAAAAAAAAAAAATATCGACTTTAGTCAAAAACGATGGAAGGACACTCTCACGCAATACCGAAAATCTACGTGTATTATCATTTCGCAAATAAGAAATGATTCATATCCTGGCATGGCGTATCGTGCATCTTTTGGGCTTGGGGTATTTTGGCACGATACGTCGCACATGAAAAGCTGGGTTTTTACTTTTTTTTTCTTAGTACATCTCAACAGGGATTTGGAGCATCCTTTATGTTGTATGAAGAGTTTTTCATTGGATGGGTTGTGAATGATTGACAAAGACCAAATAGAACCTTGGCAGCTACCATGCCGTAAGCTTAGTTTCTTACGCAAATCCATTTCCATCTGATGCAAAGGTGATGTTATTGGTTTCGAAAAAATCGTACATGGTGATTATAGGATAAAGGAGTACACCCTAACATAACTGAAGTCCATTTGGAAAAGTATATTAGACTTGTTAGCAATAGCAATATTATTTAGAAAAAAGGGCAAATCACATAACCTGAAATCTCAGATATACTCGTATGTGTGGTAAGAAGCCCTAAAGAAAATGAATAGTGTAATCAAAAATTGTTATTAAAGGATTGAAGAACAAATTGGATGGGATTATGACTGGAAATATGGAGCACATGACAAAAATGAAAACCGAAAGATGAGATTGAGTTAGGTGATTCAGCCTCAGCACTATTTGCTGTATCAAAACACAAAGAAAAAAAATTCTATGAGAAGAAATTCGTACAATTTTGCGTAATTTTTTGGTGCTCTTTATATTTTGTGTATACTTAAAATAATGAGACTTTCTATTAGTTATTTCTTATATACTTGCGACTTATAGGTACTCGTACTATAAGTCAAGTTATGCATTTGTAAAAAAATCATACTTTGATCAAAGTTGACATTGCATTGATGGCAAAGACGAAAAAATCGCAATTCTGTCTATATGTTCGACTACAACCTTAACGTTAAACTTGGTAGATATCATTTCAAAATAACGTTTTTTTTTCGTTTTTTTTTTGTTGGGTTGGCAAAAATAACGGTTCCTGCCATATGATTTTTTCAAAAACTGTTCTTCAAATTGTTTTACGAAAAATTCTACAAATTTCATTTAGATAAAGCTAAGTAATGGTTGAAAAAATGGTTATTAATTGTACCGCCCTTGAAACCAATTTTCGGTTTTGATATTCTCACAAATGATACAACCGATTTTGATCACATATTTGGTTTGAAGTAAAGAACATCAGTGGAATGAAGCTATATTTCCACACCTCTCACCCACACGGTCAAAAACACGAAACGATCGAAAAATAAAATGCATGACTGGGTCGCACGAACTTGCTCTTATGTAAAAGATTAAGATTTTTAAAAATCAATGTTATTCGACCTAAACTGTTCTAAAGCATGAAATTAATTTTTTAAACAACACCATTAGTAAGTGACGCTGACAAATATTAGTTTATGCAAGAACAAAAATTATAAGCCGTTGTAGTGGTTGCTTAAAACAACAAGCTTCTATACACAAAATTTTTAAATCATTTTTGAGAACAAATTTTAGAGTGCTACAAAGCAATCAATCCTGGAGTCCAAAGGAAAACAGTTAATGGTAAACAAACTTTCAAACCTATACACATTTTTGACACATTAACAATTTTTGTTTCGATTCTTTCATGTCATTGTCCTTTAGCTGTTGTTATGGTCATAATATTGGAATCGAACCCACGTCACCGGAGTGACGTCAACCTGTGAATTTTGTGTTACATCTAAAACTTTCACTCTCATGATTTTTTCATATCACGGCAATAAAAAAAATATTTATCATTCTATTGGGACACGAACCCACGTGGTTGCAGTGACGTCAACCTGTGAATTTTGTGTTACATACATGTGAAGTTTTACTTGCGACTTATAGGTACGAGTACTATAAGGCAAGTTATGCATTCGTAAAAAAAAATCGAACTCGAGATTTTGATCAAAGTTGACATTACGATGATAGCGAAGACTAAAAGAGTGGGTCTCGCAATTCTGTCTGTCTGTCTGTCTGTCAGTTCGACTACAGCCTAAACGGCTCGGCCGATTTTCTTCAAACTTGGTAGATATTATTTTTAATTTTTTTCCCCACACGTTTTTTTCTTTTTTTTTTAAGACCAAAAATACCGGTACCTGCCATACGAATTTTTCACAAAATTTTGTAAATATTTTTTGTTTACAAAAACTGCACGATAGATTTGAAAAAAAAAAAAGATACAAAAAAATTTTATTTAGTTAAAGCTAGGTACTGAATAAAAAAAATTTTCCGAAAAATGGATATTGAGGGTAACCCCCAAAGAACTATTTTTTTAGTTTTTGGTTTTCTCAAAAACGGTACAACGGATTTTGATCATTTTTTTGTGCTAAAGCTCCCCAAAAATTTAAATAGAAATATGAATTCAAATTTTCAAAAAAAATTGTTTTGGATTTTTAAAAAAAATTTCAAAACTCAATATTTCGAAAACCTTATATTAAATTTTTTTTCAAACTTGATAAATAAAAGTTTATCGACATAGTCTACGTAACATAGACGTATGAAAAAAAGTTTTATTTTACCTAGAAATAAAGGTACCCACCATACAAATGTCAAAAAATGACTTTCAAAAATCGTATTTTTCTCGAAAACGGAGCCTAGAATTTTGATAAAATTTTTTTTGTTTCAATTAATTTTAACGATCTTTAATTTAATAAAAAAAAATTGAAATTACAGCTTGTATCTACCATATAACTATTTTTTTAAATTTTGAATTACTCATTATCGACATGACGTATTTTAATGAAATTTTTTGTAGAGATGCTTCTAAAAAGTCTTAAATCCATTGTATTTCCAAACTTGAAAAAAAAAAGATTTTTTGAAAAAAAAAAATAATTTGTTTTGGAAAATTCGATATTTCAAAAACGGTTCAATATTTTTTTTTGGAAATTTAATTTTCATTCGTACAGTAATAAAAACTTAAAGTGAGCATACCAAAATTTTGTATATAAAAACGTTTTTTTAAGAAACCACTACAACGACTTATAATTTTTGTTCTTGCAGAAATTTATATTTACATAGCATTCTGTTTTTGTCTCTTACTACTAAAAGAATTTAAAAATTAATTTTATCCTTATGAACAGTTTTCTTTAATAATATTCGTTTTTAAAATTCCTAGTCTATTACATAGGAGCAAGTTCGTGCGACCCAGTCGTGCATTTTATTTTTTTTTAATTTCACTCTCATCATTTTTTCATAATGCGCCTAAAGAAATATAGCTAACTTCAAAAACAAAAATTCAATTTACTTTTGTAAAACTTTTTTTGTTTGCACATCGATCGGCCAGCTGTTTACTGTCAACAAAAAATGACATAAATGGAAGTGTTCCGAAAATAAGGTAGGTTTGAGCCCATGGAACGCATTCAGCCATGGAGATTTAAATTTGTATCGTAAGTCATGTTCGTCCGCATTTTTGACGACGCGACGTCTCACGTCTGCATTTTCTATCTTCTCTCTTTCCCTGAAAAATACATTTCGAGTATTTTGTATTCTCTTTTTTCGCAAATATATAAAATTCAAATGCAGACAAATGTAAATAAGTTTTGAAAATAATTGACTTATACAATTACGCAGAGCTTACACTTTTGCATGAGTACCCCTATTATTGTAAAGCCATAACTGCAATGAATTTGAAAAGTGAAAATGTTAAAACAAAAATCTGCTTTCCTTTTCCAACTCAATTTAAAATTTTATCTCCCATCTCAAAAAACCAAAAAGTAAATGTTTCACTTTTTGAAAACACTAATACATTGAATAAATTGCTTCAGAAAATGACCGAAATATGTCGCCAAACTGAAAGGAACAGATGTCGCTAGTGTATGTGTGTATTCTTTTTCACTTTTTGCAAAAACTGCCGATTGTAGTTAACGCTTAATGTTTCAAAATTTTATTATAAGAGCTCAAATTCTAAACAAACACATGCCTAATATTTATATTGATAATATTTCTTCATTTAGGGAGGTTCACATTCAACAACAACAACATGTTCATCAACTTCTGTCGTGTTGGCGGATTTGTGTAATGTGAACACCACTGTGAACCCACCTTAATGCTACGGGTTCTGGCTTTGGGTTTTCGCTGAATGCTTTCATTTTTCATATTCTGGATTTGACATTTCTAATTATTTGTCAGTCGATTTGACATTTCTAATTGTTTTTGTTTTCCGGGCATTTTTTTGCAATTTTTTTTATTGTTTTAAACAATTTCTGTGTAGTTTATTTAAATAATTTTGACATTCTGCACATCTATGCAAGAAATGCCTTCGTTTAATGTGTAATTTATGCCTCTTCGGTTTTTGGTGGCCGCGAAAAGTGTACCACAAAAAACATGTTCGCCGTTTTATTATATGATGATTGATTTTTCAACAAAAATTTAAAAAATCCAAAAAAATAATGTTTTTGAATACACGATACTATTGGGTAGCCTTAGCATAACAAATTTATAAAAATCAGTTGAATCGTTTTTGGCAAAATCAAAAACAAAAAATGGTTCTACAGGGGGTACCATTAGTAACCATGACCGATGTTCTGTAACTTTCGAAGCGATAAAATTCGTCGAGAAACGGTGAGAATTGGGACGAAATTCATTTTATCGCATCGTCGGGTTTCTGTAACTTTGACAGTCGTTAATTCTATCGACTGGAACAAACGGAATAGGAATCCTGGAAAAATTCGATAAAATGGGTTTCTGTATCTTTGAAAGTCGATAAGTTTTTCTCTTCAAGTGTCAAAATTTATCACTACATAAAAAGCAGGCGAAGGCAAAGAAAAATGTCGGAGGCAAAAAAGGTAATACACAAATAATAAATAATTGATTTAAAAACTTAATTAATAAATATTATATTTTTAGAGATGCGCAAGGTTATCATTTATCAAAGTGACAGAAGGAAATACTGGTGGATTTTATGGCTGAGAACAAGCCGTTTGCCCGCTGCCAGTTCACAGATGCCAACAGCCGGCAATCAAATACCGAAACTTGCGAGTCTCTATGTTTTCGGCTCAACTCCCAAGGGCCAAACATAAAGACGGTGGAGCAATGGAAAAAGGTATAAATGATATTAAGTACACATCACACATTTATTTATGTAAGCTGTCTTTCAATTTTAGTGTTGGACTGACATAAAATCTGCCGCGAAAAAGCAGACAAATGAATTAATGGCATGTTTGAATACGACTGGTGGTGGAAGCATCGCCGATGGACCTCTTTTTCACTCTAATTCACTTTCAATTGTTTTGATTTTAAGCCACATATACACTGTTCAATTGCATGACAAGCATGTGCAAGTGTATTAGTGAAAAAATCACACGTATAGATTGGGTGTAGCGTGTAGGCTTGATGCAAAATCAAAATCTTTTGATTTTCCTTCAAACAAGGGTACTGCATTGAAAACTCAAGTGTACTAATACACTTGCACATGCTGTTACGGTAAAAATTCACCGCAACAATCTTCATTCTTTCTATTTCCTTCTCCTTGCGTCCTTCCAATTTTCCTTTTAATTACACAGATGTTCGTTTTGCGATAGTGCGAGAGAGCAGGGCGACCATGGTCCATCAGCCAGTGGTTCTCTCTCTCAGTATCGTAAAACAAACAAATCGTCGATGAGTACTGACAGATGGGCGGTCTGTTCCATGGGTTCGAATTTGAAAACGTTGAAGACACTTGTACTTCTAACGTAAATGTTGCTCTAAAAGGAGAACGGCCGAGTGCCCAACCTAAAACTATATAACTAAAAACTAATGGATTTGTAAAAGATGGAACGTTAAGTGTGAGTTCCCATTCCCCCCTTGTCTGAGTTGGAAGCCAATCACGACCTACAAAGTAAATGTATTCAACTTGATCGATTCCTCTTTCTTTTGCTTTCCTCTCAAATTATTATCATTGTTAGAAATCTGGTGGGGACGAATATGCGCGAGTGCTTATTAATTCTACTTTAGGTTTTAAAGATTTTTTTTCTATCAGCGCAAAAACTGCGGGGATAATTGTGAACTAACCAAGGAAACGTCGTGACCTGGAAGGAAATTCCAGCGGGCGGCGAATTCCATGGGAAGTTCGAGAGAAATTGAAGGAAAGAGAATTTGTGAGTAAGCAGGATCGCCATATTTCGACACCAAAGGCTCTTCAGCAAACTTGCGGAGATTGGCTGTCGAGTGTCGATGACGTGATCGAAATTCGCGATACCGAATTGGCTGAAAGCACAAGGGTATGGGGCGAAATTTTGAGCGGCTATCCAGGAGAAAAATCTTGGAAGTCACTCTAATCTTGATTGAGAAACAAGTCAGAAGCTGAGAAAAAAAGTTTTTAAAACAGGAGTAAAATTATAAGTGGAAAAAAAAGAGGAATTTTGTTTGAAAATTAAAATAGAAATTTAAAAAGGTAGAAAGAAAATAATAGTGAAAGTGGATAAAATACGGAGGACAACATTTTGAAAAGTTATTGGGAAAAATAAAGGAAGAGGAAAGGAAGAAAGAGGAAAACGAGGAATATTCTATTGCAGGGATATTGTCGAGGAGAATAAAAAAGCTAATTACCCTTTCTTGTGCTTGTCTTTTTGGTAAATTTGTCTTTTATTATTTGGTCGTAATTGGTTTTAACTGCGTTACGTTCATTTTCCGAAAAATGCGGAAATCGCGACCCGTTAATATCCGTTGTGTTTCTGGGAACCAGACCTTAACGGTCCATCTTATTGTTTGAATTTTGTTGTTGTTGCTTGAAAAGATCCTGGGTTTTAATCCTACTCGTAAGGTTTCCCAGGCTAATAAATCTTTAAACATTCAAAAAAAATTATCTTTCATTTTCACTTTTCATCTCCGCTCATCATCGTTGTTCATTTTTCTTCGCAAAGGTTTGCAATTTCCTTTTTCTTATTTCAGGAAAAAATTGCTGGTGCCCTTTTTATTACGCAGTAAGTACGCCACTGGGGCGATTAAACATAATAAATTACATTTTTTATATCAATTTGATATTAATCATATCACAAAAAAAAAATCCCTATCAAATTTTCCAACCCCATTGTGAACCCACCCCAACTGCTCTAGCCGTGGTGGCAGCATCTTACTCGCTGTCAGCTACACTTGTTGTTTTGTCAATTATTGACACTTCGCTTTCTTCTCGATTCGTGGAGGTTGTCGTCGCGCCGTCGCAGAATTTAATTCGTTGTTTTTCCTTAATAAATCATAAATAATAATCTTTTAATCAATTTCCGCGATCGCGATTAGAAATTCTAGTGTAGCAATGCTTCTCATGCATTTGAACAGTGTATATCTGGCTTAAAAAATGTAAAAATAACAGATCGACTTATCGCCTTCCAATGGAAATTCTAGTCAAAAAATATCCCAAATTGAACTTATCGCATTGAGTTATAGAAACCCATTTCTTTCCAGACGCGATAAGAGGGGAATGAATAGTTTCATTTTTACTTGCGACTTATAGGTACTATAAGGCAAGTTATGTATTCGTAAAAAAAATCGAACTCGAGATTTTGATCAAAGTTGACATTACGATGATAGCGAAGACGAAAAAAGTGGGTCTGGCAATTCTGTCTGTCTGTCTGTCTGTCTGTCTGTCTCTCTGTCTGTCTGTTCGATTACAGCTAAACGGCTCGGCCGATTTTCTTCAAACTTGGTAGATATGGGTTTTGATTTTTTACCTCCGGATGTTTTTTGATTTGATTTTTTATGACCAAAAATAACGGTACCTGCCATACGATTTTTTTCCGAAATTTCATAAATATTTTTTTTTTTCTCAAAAACTGTCCCTGCGATTTTCTTAAAAAAAATTCAAAAAATTTAATTTAGTTAAAAATAGGTAATGGTCGAAAAAAATTTTCAAAAAAATGAGTAGTTTTGGTAACCCCCTTGGGACCATTTTTTTTGTTTTTGATTTTCTCAAAAACGGTACCACCGATTTTGATCATTTTTTTTATGCTAAAGCTTCCCAGCAGTTTAAATATTATTGTGTATTAAAATTTTCCAAAACAAATTTTTTTTTTAAAACTCAATATTTCGAAAACCCCATGCTCGATTTTTTCAAAACTTGATAAATAAAAGTTTGGAAAAATAATCTACAATATATGAGCAAAATAAATTGATTTTACCTAAAAATAACGGTACCTTCCATACAAATGTTAAAAAATGGTTTTCGAAAATCGTATTTTTCTCGAAAACGGTTCCGAGAATTTTGCTTAAATTTTTTTTCTTTCTATTATTTTTTAATATCTTTTATTTAATAAAAAAAAATTTGAAAACAAGATTTTACTGACTGTACCTACCATAGAACGATTTTTTAAAATTTTGAATTTCTCATTATTAGCACAACGGATTTTAATGAAATTTCGTAGAGAGAAGCTTCTAAAAAGTATAAAAAACATTGCATTTCAAAACTTTAAGAAAAATATTTTTTATAATTTTGAAAAAAAAAAAATCAATTTTTTGTTTTTTGAAAGTTCAGTTACTCGAAAACGGCTCAATACTTTTTTTGTAAATTTAATTTTTATTCATATAATAATAAAAACTTCAAATTGGCGTACCAGCATTTTTTCTTAAAAATGTTTTAAAATTTTTTTATATTAAAACTTATTTTTTAAGAAACCACTACAAAGACTTATAATTTTTGTTCTTGCATAAATCTATATTTGCTTGAATCACATGGCATCCTATTCTTACCTTTAACTACTAAAGAAGTTTTTTTTAGTCATTTAAAAAATGAATTTTATGCTTATGAACAGTTTCTCTAATAACATTCATTTTTGAAATTCTTAGTCTTTTACATAGGAGCAAGTTCGTGCGACCCAGTCGTGCATTTTATTTAACGATGTGATAAGTTATCGCCTGAGTTACAGAACATGGGTCCATATTTCGAAAATTTCTTTTTTAACTATAACGTAGCCTTAATTAAATGAATTTTTTTTTTAAGAAAATCTGTCGAACGATACTAGTTAGAAAATGTTTAAAATTAAGAATCAGTTAGTAAACTACTTAAAAATTGAAAAGCAACTGCCCGATACAAACAGTGACGACCAACGTTAAGCCCAAGAGAGTTTTACCATTCTAGACATGGTTTGTAGAAAACACTCTAGATAATGTTAAAAATAATTAATTTTTTAGGATTTTTCTGGATTTACGTTTGTAATAATTTGAGTTAATTTCCATCAAATCAAGAAAATTCAAAAGTTCGGTCCTCAGGGCATTGGACAATAAGGACGCGATTCAGTATAATTTTACACGGATTTTGAGTGTATTTAGTAAATTTCAAGACCGTGGGACTTTAACTCTTCCCTATTTGGTATCTCCAACCAATGGTTTTCTTTTTATCATGCTGTTAAATGTATGCAAATACATCCAACCTTTTCATGCATTATTATTATTTGCTCAGATATTTCAAAACCTCACTTGTCAAGTGAGCTTGCTTGTGTGGGTGTTATCGTATTTGTCTCCCGCGAATATGTTACATTCGATTGGGGGCAAACCTTTTTCGTGTACAACTGCCATCGACGACTACGATGCCGTCGACCTCGAATGGCAAATGGGGACTACATGTTAGCTATAAGGATGGGCTATGTAATATGCCATTCACCCACATGTGTAATATATCATTGATACTAGTGTTAATAAAACATCGATAGTTTAATCGATTAATCGATTGTTTTGAACTATCGGGACTATCGATAGTTTGGAGAAAACATCGATAGTCTATACAGTTGATGTGTTTTTGTTTTCTATGACTGAAAATTGACTGATTCGTTGACTGAAAATTGTCCTTGAATGATAAAAATGACAGATGCGGCTAAATGTTTCGGTTTCTTTAGAAGATGCAAGTATTTTTTTTGTCCTTCTGATTTGGCTACAATTTATAAGGCATACATTCGGCCTAAACTTGAGTATAACTTCCATATCTGGGCTCCTAAAACCCATCTGCACACGTTAGATAGAATCCAAGAAAGAGCCAGTTCTATTACCAAAACGTTTGTTTCTCTCGAACACCGTCTTACTTTGTTTATCGCTTTTTCTATAAACAGTGCTCTAATAATATAGCCAGCTGCATTCTTCCCTTGAAAAATTTTCGCCGTAATACTTGTCTTGCAAAGAATGCTGATCAGTTTACCCTTGTGCCTGATTCCGGGTGTACTGTAAAATACAGAGATTCTTTCTCAAGATGGAAATCAAATTGCACCAATGCAAATGCTAATGCCCTCCAAAGCTTCGAGAAATTCGATAAAAAAAACATCAAAAGGATATTTGCGTAAAAATCACGCCAATAATAAATACATGAACACAATAGTTTTTGATCTGCAAGTGTGAACATTTTTTTTAAAATGATTACAAAATTTGATTTTATTTTTGAAATTTTTCTTAAAAGATTTAAATTTTTTTTCAACTCATTTTATTATATATTATTATAGAAAAACACTATCGATTGTTCATCGATTAATCGATAGTTTTTTTTTAAACTATCGATACTATCGAAAGCTCGAACAATCGATGTTTTATTAACACTAATTGATACGGCTCCGGTCTACATGTCAGCTGTCGGCGTCCCTGTTGTGCTCGTCTCACACAGTTTATATCTAGTCCTTGCTCTTAAAGGTGACTTTTTTTTTTTTGATTTTTTTATAGGGCGAATAGTTCAGTGAGCACATGAACGATATTTCTTTGTTTTTGTTTCGTATACTTTTACATTCACACATGTCACATACACATTCACGATGTGGAGTGAGTAGAGTTCGTCGTTAGAACATGTTGGAGCAAGATATATTTATTACGTGTATAGTAGGAACACACTAAGGCCTCCATCACTTTGTATCTGAAAGAAGTCGGAAGGGGTAGAGGTGCTACCCTTAAATTGATTTTAAATATAACTTGGGCTTTCGTTTCATTTCAAGCCCGTTGTGCTTTTTTAGATTAGCTGGCAAAAGGATGTGTCTGATGTTCCATGTCTATCTGCTTATCAACTTCAACAAGACGGAAGAATCATTTCTTGCATTTGCCTGCAAATCTTTCCATTTTTGTTTTCTATTTGAGAGAGGAAAACTTCTCCAATATCATCCGACGCTATCAGGATATCAAATACGGTACACGGAAGGTATCTAATCAAACTACGCTCGGATGCACATAAATTCGGAAGGAATTTTCATTAAGCTCACGTCGCATTGATGCTAGAGTAAGAGGGAGAGAGAGAGAAAGGAGCTCGAAAGGTCTTTAGGGTACCTATAAAGGGTTTTGTTTATTAAGCATTGAAACGTCATGTCGTGTCCTTTTCCTTCCATTCAAAAAAAAGGCAAAGGACAGCAACACGCAATGACATTACAGCCGAAGTGAACTTAATAACAGTTTTCAAATAAAAAGGATCTTATATAAGGGTATAAATACCTTTGAGGAGCGTGTGAATATGCTTGTTCATAGATAAGAAATGTTATCAAGGATATAGACAGAAGAAAAGGCATTTAATTAGAAAACTTTTATCAGAATGAGGGAGGTAAGTATCTTAAGTACTTACATTCAGTTAATTATAAATGAGTGAACTAGCAAATGAACATGGAACAACAGAACTTTATTTTCTGAGAAACTTGAAAAGAAAACAGGAGAACGGACGCTATTAACTTGCTCATTTGCGTCCTGTTTTCCTGTGAAATATACTTAAATGTTGAAGCTTGGTATTAGAGTGGGCAAATTGTTGGTGGCAAGAAATGAAAGGTTGGTACCTAATTATATAATTTATGTCAACGGCCTTGGCTTTGATGAAAGCATCGCTACCCATCGATCAGAGAAATTAAGCATGATGCGTGCGTGGTTAGTGCTTGGATGGGGTACCGTTCAAATACCAACCGTGTGCTGTTGACATGTGTTTCTTCTGCTGTTCTTTCTTTCTGTGTGTCTCTCTCTGTTGTATTGTCTAAGCCGATGACCTAAGTTGCCAGTGCTTTCAGTGTCTCTACTTCGTAGATTTATCTACGTAGTAGTGGTAATGTAATGTGTATATAGTTTACAATTAAGCTAAATGTTGCAACAGTTGAGGAGCTTTAGTGACTTACAACTCTACTGCCAACAATTAATACTGCTGCCAAATTCACACACCAAGTTTTTTGAAGTTGTTTCAATTATGCGTGTCACTTGTAGTGGGGCTTTTCTCTTCTGCGCTTGTCATCGGGCGTAAACTCGAAGAATCGTCGTGCTGCGCTGGCGCTGTCATTTTATTGAAAATGTGAGGATGTGAATTCGTTGTGGGAAATAAGTTGGGGAATTAAGTTATTGACTCCAAGCTTGTTTCAGTAAGATTTACCGCAACAAAAACCTCTCCTAATTCTTCTGTTAAGACCTTCGTCTAACTCTAGTCTTAATCCCGATATCTGTTTTCCCATCCATCGCAACCATTTCCATTTTTCGACCCATATTTTTTGAGTCCATTGTCCTCTGGGAACTTGAGAGTAGCTCGGGAGGATGAATCTCTTTCGAATTCATTCTGGAATCACTCGTTGACTTTGGTGTAAAAGACTACATCAAGGAGTGAATTATATCTATGCTCAACAACAGAAGGATTAGACTAGGTGTTTACCAAACGAAAAATGAACTGGTGTAAGCAGTTAAATAAATGTTGCTTTGTAACGAAGCGTTACACTTTTCCTCCTACCGCCCGAAAAACTTCCCCACTACCGCCGCCGCATACCGAATCACTACATTAAAATGCCCACTTGAAACCTCATATAATTTACCGAACCGATTCTATTTTCAATTTTAAATCAACCAACGTACCAACCTCCCGAACCCTGGGTTGCTGTCGCTTTACATATCACACCGCTTTGCCGCACCATACTACCAAGCCGTCTTACCAAAAGCAAATTAGCATATATTTATGCTATGCCACCGAACCCTGGGTTGTTATTCACTTCATACCGAAAACCGAGAGCATTTAACTGCCTATATCCATATAAGGAATGATGACAACCAGATGTTTGATAAGATGTATACATGTATCATGTATGACGTTGTTGGTAGTTTGTTTATTTCTTTCAATTCACATTGCCTTTTGACTGAAATATTAATAAGGGGATGTGAATAAGCAATACAAAGTCGTCTTCTACCTTTGCCTGATGCTTTGTAACAATCAAGTGTACATAAAGGGAGAAAACCAAGCTAAAAAAAATTAATTCGGGAACCGAATAAATTAATTAGCAAGTAAGAACACACTGCTGGGTACGAAGTGTACTAGATAGTAGTTCCGAAAAACATTTTGGGTTCTGAACCCCTACCTGCCGCTTAACCTGACCTGTTCCCTGACCTGTTCTCCACGTTTATTTCTGCGATCCACTTCTTCTAAGTGTAGCGTGGACAAGGCTTGACCTAAACCGATTTTTCTTCTAGTCTTTTGCTGGAAGCAGGGCTGTATCCCCACTGATTCTTTCTGTGGCTACCCTTCTTCAAAGAGTACCACAGACAGGCTTGTTGCCGCGAACTAAGCACCGATTATTCTTCTAGTTTGCTGCTAGGAGCAAGAAGGTATTTGTACCTGTTTATTTCTACGCTCCCCTTCTTCTAAGTGTAGCGTGGACAAGGCTTGACTAAACCGATTTTTCTTCTAGTATTTTGCTGGAAGTAGGGCCGTATCCCCACTGATTCTTTCTGTGGCTACCCTTCTTCAAAGAGTACCACGGACACGCTTGTTGCCGCGAACAGAGCACAGATTATTCTTCTAGTTTTTTGCTAGAAGCAGGGCCGTCATTCCAAATGATTTTTTCTGTGGCTACCCTTCTTCAAAGAGTACCACAGACCAGCTTGTTTCCGCGAACGAAGCCCCGATTTTTCCTCCGGTCTTTTGCTGGATGCATGATTAAACCGTAAAGCCGTATATGAAATATTATGTTAGTTATAATAAGAATATTCGTTGTTAATTATATGAAATACTTTGTTAATTAAATAAGAAGAAGTAAATAAAGAAATTGTAAACGCTGTAACCGAATTTGTAAATGAATAAAGATTGAATTGATTTGGAGTTTGGAAACTTCTACCCAAGTTTTTTGCTTTCTTTGGGACAAATCCTGGACACCGACGAGCCTACCTCAGCCTCGAAATAAAAAAGCATCACAGCTTAATACAAAAACTAAAACAATATTCGGTCAAACAAATAAAAGGTCTGGAAAAAAGAGTTGAGAAGGCATGCATAGCTTTCTGCCGGCATCACGTCTAAGTTGGTGTGGCAGAATGTGTAGGCAGACTAAACGAACGAACTTCATTGAGTACCTGGACATGCAGAAACCCCAGCAAAAATAGAACTTCTCTAATGGGGCAAGAGCCTTACTGCTGAATAGAAGAAAACAGGATTAAAAACATAATCAAAATAGAGTAGGAGGCCAAAAGATCCAAAAACTGGAAAGCATTCCCAAAACTAAGGCAGGCCAAACTACTTCTTGGGAACTATAACCAAGATCGTTTCTAGAACTGTATCAGCTTAAGTAGGTCTGGAAAACAGTCTCACGTGCAGATTCCGCAATACTTATGACAAAACCCCAGAGCTCATACTAGGCGGACGCGAAACACTAATGCATCAAAGAAACAAGTATCTGGAACGCTACCAGGTAAAAGAGAGGCACTTATCCTCTCTGAAGAAGGTACGCCAAATAATCAAACTCATCAAAAGGATAAACTTGGAGGAAGAGCCTTAAGCTTTTACCATTCAACGTACTGTGAATGTAATCTGAAAGTTTGGTTATTAGAAAGACGAACGAATTTGAATTCCAGAGTTTTCACATTTCCATCGATTTCAAACCCACGTGTGATAGCATTTATCATGGTCTTATTCGGAATACCGAAAAAACTCATACACCTATGTTTCATGAAATTGACAAATACGCATTGCCATTTACAACTAGAGAGCTTAGCTACTTCAAGCTATTCGAAATTTGCTTCGAATTTAGATGAGATATCATCGGATTTCTTCAAACTTCTTCAAAAGCAGATAAGGCGCAGCGCTGATGTTAACACCCAGCTCACTTTCAACAAATCTGTCCAACTATTGGGAAATGTGAACGATGTTGACATTACTAGTCAACTACTATTGTGTTATGGGCTTGGAGGTGGTTGATCCCTTTATCTGTCTTTAACGCTTCACGAATGACACTTTACTTTACTGAAGAAAACCGCTGCTACTTTAGTTTGACGAAACTCCTCACGTTCAATTAATAGATACCTATAATTTTAGCCCTTCTTCATGGTGCGCCAAGTTTAGTTGCGTACGATAAGCAGAAACGGTAAACTCATACTTGCCACATTGATCTTGTGTGCGAAGAGGGCGAATGAAGAAAAAGTTACAACTGCGAACTCTATCAGCTTATCCAAGATTAACAAATAGTTCAAGAAGCTAAAACACGTCAACTACCATTCGCTCTCTTTCAGCGTGTGTTCGAATATCAGTTTCAGGTTCAAAACCACAAGGCAAGCCGAACCTCTGATTTAAATAGCAAGCCAAACCGGATACCAGAGTACTAGGTTTAGACAACTGGCTTCCTTGACATATTCAGTCTGAGACAATGAGAGAAATCGACCTGAAATATGGGGGGTTTTGTAGAATTCTTCGAAAACCCTTTATACTATCGCACAAAACGAAAACGTCTGAAATGAAAAACGTTTTACTGTGTTTGAGATTTAAGAAGGGCAAATAAATAAGTAAAAGCCATAACGGATGGTAGGGAACCTACGAGAAACCCTAATGACTTAAATCTCCCAACCGAAGTTGGGTTCAATGATAAATTGATGAGCATTCCTAGAGGCACGGGTATTACGGTTGAATCGTTTGAGGGGGCGAATGAAACTGGATATTTCACTAAAGCACTATTTATGGAAACAGCGGTAAAATAATAATAAAAGACATGAAACATTGCGGTGGTGCTCAAGAGATTCAAATATTTCCGTTATATTTCTATCACCTATCATTTTGTAAAGCTCTTTTTTTAATTATATCCAAGATACTGAATTGAGTTATTGGAGCACTGACAAAATGTCAAGAGAAATATTTTTCTATCTTACTTGCACGAGTGAGTATTCTCTAAAAAAATTTTTCCAGCGACTAAAAATCGATCCCAATGCCATTTGCATATCAGTCCAACACACTAACCATTATGCTATGATGGGGTACTACCTACTGGTTCTTATACTGGGTGTTAACATCAGCGCTGCGCCTTATCTGCTTTAGAAGAAGATTGAAGAAATCCGATGATAGCTCATCTAATCGTCGAAATTCGTAGCATATTTCGAATTTTAACCATTTCACTGCCACATCCACATAAAATATATTACGATTTGCTCCTTAGAAAGTAGGCATTTCTCAATACGTAAATGACAGTGACAGGTCTATTTGATTTTTCACCTTATTAAACATTTTAAGAAAGTTGAAATTATTTTCTCCTGAAACTAAATCTTTGCAAGTAAAACGAACATTTTGCCACGCCCATTTTAGTTATATTTATCAGTCTTGTCCTTACTTACGAGTAACTTCCTTCCTTGAAGTGTTGACATTTTGTCATTAAGATTTCTTAAGCCCAACTATTTTTGGAAATTTTTCAACTATTACTAATTTTTTTAATAAGGTGGAAAAAGAAGAACACATTTAAATATTGTAAATTCTTTGATATTAGGTTTTGAAAATTTGATAAGTGCTTGGACTTTCCATTTCCATTCTGAAACACATGTGTCCTAGAGTGAGAAATCAAAATAGTTAACATGTAATTCAGATCACAAAAATGTCACGATTTATAGGAACGAAAAATTTCCTTTTCCCTTGCAGACCCAACATGCACTGTTGGCCTGTGGTAATTAAAATAGACTTCAGAACTATAATTTAAAATCAAATTACGGACATACTCACTCGTTATTGTTATTTTCAATAGGGTACTTTTATCAAGGATCCTGCCTCCAAACTTAAAGTTCGCTCAATTGAAAATTAATAGAGAAATAAGTGATGACTTTGTGAGTGTGAGAAAATTAATAGTTTGCTCTCAATGGAATGCCCTTAAATGACACTAACTTTGCTCGCCTTTTCGTCATGCTGCGGACCTTAGCAGGGTCCGATAGATGCCAGCAACCCACACTCATATAAAAACAGTGAAATACCATCTCTATAAAATATACCAAACAATAAACAAACTAATATCAACACTGTGAGAGAATGGTTTGGCCTTACAGTATGCCCGAACACCACCTACTCCCCTATATCTTCCATAGCTACGGGGAAACTTCACTTGTGCATGCGGCAGTCATTTATTCCAGAATATTGTGTGTCCTCTTCGTAATGAGTTTTAGTACGAACGAACTTTCCCACTTTAGCTAGAAGCTCACTGGCTCACTTCATTCCCCCCCCCCTTCCCGAATACCCTTCAACTCGTTTTGAGAGAAAAAGAAACCCCACCACCACGAAAACCGCTTTTGGGTTGTGTGCCCCAAAACTGCCAAAAACTTAATGAACCATTCCAGAGTGACAAATGGCTGGAACAGCAATATAACCAAACAATTCGCACGAAATATTCGAACGTTTTAACGAGCTGACAAATGTCCTCTTTGGCACAATTGCCCTTCTCTCCGGTTATATATTGTCTGTATGTGAAAGTATTGGTCTCGGTATTTTCCAGTGTGGTCGTGCATTCTATATGTCCTTTATAAACGCTCGCCTAATCAAATGAATTTATCTAATTCAGATTTTTTTTTGTTCGGGGTTTCCTTTGCGCTCCTCGTATCCATCAGCTCTTCCTATCTATCAGCTCTTTTCTATATCAAATCGAGTCACTAACGTCCGTTGTCCTCTATTTTGTAGTTGCTGCCATGGATTAGGAACATTATTAAAGGAATTGGGACAGTGGGTGGTGGAGGGATATGGGCAAGACGACAAACTGTGAAATTAGAAATTTATTTTGTCCTGAATGCATCGTGATTGGAGGGATGATTTAACCCGTTCATCAGTGACTGGGCCATGAATTAATTACAATCAGTATAACAGGGCCGTATTAAATGTTTGGCTTTGAAACTAGAATCTGTTTTAAAAATATATAGACTTAAAAAATTAATGAAGCAGTTTTGCTGAAATTCTGGAAATTTGTCATGAAGCTTTTTAAACACAAAACCTGTCACAATACATATTACATTCTGACAGTCGAACCAAAAATGAAATCGAGCACTTTCGTGTAAATTAGACATAGAGGAAGTTACGAAGCAATATTTGTACTGAAACAGGAGCAGACTTAACAGACTTGTTGTAAGCTATGCTCAGGTTACAAACAGCTGCTGTCCTGATCGAGAGCTCATGAGAATAGCAACAATACAAATGTTGTAAGCAAATCAAATAAACGGCCAAATTTTGTCACCACACTTCGATGTCTAATTTTCAAGAACTGAATTATCTCTCGACTACGTGTGGCGTTATTATAAAACTGCTCATAAAAACCGATCATAGTACCTAGAAACACCAGAACTAAAGATTTGTAGATATCCCAAAACTCTAAAGGTTCGAAGCACCATGCTAGGTTTCGAAATTGTCGATCTTGCAACGGTCACATTGACACTTTGCGAATTTCGCTTGAGCAATCAACCGAGTTTCGATCACCGCTGTACCACATGTACCGCCCATAGTGGGCTGGTTGATTTTAATATGTGTTTGACCATCCAAATGGCTGGTGTGCCTGTCGAACTCTTTACAGATGTTATTCATCGTATATCTGGAAAAATGATAATTAATGGTATTAATTCCGCACATGCGTTTATTCGTAGGAGCATCTGTCATAATAATAGCGGAAATCAAGACGCCGCCGCAAATAATAATATTAATCAACAACAGGTTCTAGCAGTGTTACCCTTATGCGACTTTAGTCGCATTTTTGCGACCTTTTTATTGCTGTGCGACTATGCGACGACCTTTTTAAAATTGTTTAAAATTGCGACTTTTTCTTTGCTTAAACATTTACTATTTTACATTTATTGAAAGAATGTGTTCTTGGAAAATCTATTTCTGAGATTGATTATCCAAACGAAAATTATTTTAAAAAATTGAAGAAATATATATCGGCATGGAAGCCGAAAATTGCTTAAAGGATAAAAAACTCACTAATTTTGAAATTATTTGCATACAAAAAAATGTATTTCAATATTATTTGACGCTTTGCGAACAAATTTTTTCAAGATTTAATGTTAAAGATGAGAAGCTTTCTATTTTATAACATATAGATCCAAAAATAATTAGGTCAATTCAGGATTTTAACTATTTTCGGTTGGTTTCAAATTTTAATAGCTTTACAAATGAGCCAGAAAAAGTGGTAGAGCAATACAAACACCTGGAGCTTCAAGCGTTTGACAAAAACTATTGCAAAATTTTTTAAATTAAAAATATAGAAGAGCTTTGGTACAAGGTTGGTACTTTAAAAAATAGTTTAGGTGATAACCTATACTTTGACCTTACGAATTTGTTTGTAAAATTTTAACGTTACCACAGCTATTTTAAATCAGTTACCACAGCAGCGCTTGCGCTGAGCGAGTTTTTTCAAAGCTTACGCTTATGAAAAATAAGTTAACAAACCGTTTACAAAGGGAAACCTGCGAAAATATGTTAGCTTCCACAAATCTCATTGACTGTGATATAAGTGAGTGGGTTCCTGAAAACAACCTAATTAAAAAGTATAAAGAAACTTTATTAAAAAAGTGAAACATTAATGTGATTTACATATCTTTTTAGGTATTTATTTTAACTTTAAACCTATACATACATATTAATTTATGTAAAATGAAGTCTTTAAATTAGGTTTTTTTTGTTATTGTTATTTTTCAATGTATACCTATCTAAGTGTTTAAATAAAGAAATTCAAAAAAATATCTAAATTGGTTTTCCTATAGTAAAAAAAATAATATTTAGGTATGCGACTTTTTCTTTCAATTGCGACTTTTTGTTCAAAAATGCGACTTTTTCAAAGAATTCGAATTTGCGACTTTTTTTTGTAAAAGCGACTTTTTTCTGCGACTTTTTGAAAAATCCCAGGGGTAACCCTGGGTTCTAGATATCTTTCTAATTTAATGAAGGGTGTTTTTGGTTAGAGAACTATTACAACGATTGGAGCGGAACGTTGGATTGGAACGTTCGTTTTTTGTAGTGGTTGGAAATGAACGAGCAAATTGAACATGCAGTGCTGAGATTTGACATCAATAGTTTGGGTGTGATTGAAACTATGTGGAGAGGGAAAGCTCAATATAGTGCTGATTAAGTACGGATGAAAGTCTAATATCGTGGAACCAAATTTCGGCAGGGCTAATGACGGCAGACTCATATGAACTCGCTGTAAAAGACCATCTAAAGAGTGATATCATCATCATGTCTGATTTTAATGCCAAAGTTGGCCCAGACAACTGGATTTCTACTAAACGTAGAACAAACTTCAAATTGACCAGTTCATACATCAAAAACGATAAAGGAAATAACTTAGCTTTGTTGGGAATGTTTGTACAGATGATGCTAATATCACCCAATATTAGCAAAGCTCCAGCTCCGAACAGCTCCATTCCAGAGTCAAGGACAATGGACTCAAAATGTAGGTCGAAAAATGGGAATGGTTGGGATGGAGGGGAAACAGATATCGAGAGTGAGACTATGACTAACCAACATAGTCGAAGAAGGTTTGAAGAACCAAGATTAAGAATGGACCAAGATTTCTAACAAGCGATCTAACCGATCCAAACATGAATCGTATGTCACAACTACACAGTTAAACTCAAGGAAACAGCGTTGAATATGGGTGCAAGCGATGAAAAAGCTATTTCTCAGAATTGGGATTAAGTAAAGAATGTTTTTTCTATGGAAACCGGTTCTGCAACTATTCCGAGACAAACACGATCTAGAGGCCCATGAATATCCCAAGCGCAGGAATTCGAGAAAATCACACACTGACGATCATTGATAGGGATAACTATTGACAAAAAATGGCATAGCACAACTAACAAAATAAATGGCACGACTGGATCTCACGAACTTGCTCCTATGTATGTAAAAGACTAAGAATTTCAAAAATGAATGTTATTAGAGAAACTGTTCATAAGCATAAAATTCATTTTTTAAATGACTAAAAAAAACTTCTTTGGTAGTTGAAGGTAAGAATAGGATGCCATGTGATTCAAGCAAATATAGATTTATGCAAGAACAAAAATTATAAGCCTTTGTAGAGGTTTCTTAAAAAATAGGGTTTTATATATAAGAAAATTTTAAAACATTTTTGAGAAAAAATGTTGGTACGCCAATTTGAAGTTTTTATTATTGTATGAATAAAAATTAAATTTACCAAAAAAGTATTGAGCCGTTTTCGAGAAATTGAATTTTCAAAAAACAAAAAATTGATTTTTTTTTCCAAAATCCAAAAAAATATTTTTCTTAAAGTTTTGAAATGCAATGTTTTTTAAAGTTTTTAGAAGCTTCCCTCTTCGAAATTTCATTAAAATCCGTTGTGCTAATAATGAGAAATTCAAAATTTAAAAAAATCGTTCTATGGTAGGTACAGTCAGTAATATCTTGTTTTCAAAATTTTTTTATTAAATTACAGATATTAAAAAATAATAGAAAGAAAAAAAATTTAAGCAAAATTCTCTGAACCGTTTTCGAGAAAAATACGATTTTCGAAAACCATTTTTTAACATTTGTATGGAGGGTACCGTTATTTTAAGGTAAAATGAATTTATTTTGCTCATATGTATATTGTAGATTATTTTTCCAAACTTTTATTTATCAAGTTTTGAAAAAATCGAGCATGGGGTTTTCGAAATATTGAGTTTTCAAAAAAAAAAATTTGAAAGTTTTTTTAAAAATCCAAAAAATTTGTTTTGAAAAATTTGAATACACAGTAATATTCAAACTGCTGGGAAGCTTTAGCATAAAAAAATGATCTAAATCGGTGGTACTGTTTTTGAGAAAATCAAAAACAAAAATAATGGTCCCAAGGGGGGTACCAAAACTACTCATTTTTTTGAAAAATTTTTTCAACCATTACCTAGGTTTAACTAAATTAATTTTTTTTGATTTTTTTTAAGAAAATCGTAGGGACAGTTTTTGAGAAAAAAAATATTTATAAAATTTCGGAAAGAAATCGTATGGCAGGTACCGTTATTTTTGGTCATAAAAAATCAAATCAAAAAACATCCGAGGGTAAAAATCAAAACCCATATCTACCAAGTTTGAAGAAAATCGGCCGAGCCGTTTAGCTATAATCGAACAGACAGACAGACAGACAGACAGAATTGCCAGACCCACTTTTTTCGTCTTCGATATCATCGTAATGTCAACTTTGATCAAAATCTCGAGTTCGATTTTTTTTACGAATGCATAACTTGCCTTATAGTACCTATAAGTCGCAAGTAAAAATATGTAACAAGGGTGATAATTTTTTTTAATTTATGTACAAAATAAGGCAAATAATTTGAATAATAAACATCAAAATTCTACAAATTAAAATGATTGTATGTATATATTTTCAGCAAATTCGATTCTTTTCATTTGGCCTAATCTTCGAGTTTCAAGAGATTTGTTCGATAAATGTTCGCTTTCACGAATAGGTGTATTATTTTCTGTTTCTTCAAATGGTTGAAAATCTTCGTCGTCCTTTAAATATTTTGCAATGTTATGCAAGATAAAGTAGGCTACAATTAAATGTGGAACAAATCTTGTTTTTAACTGCCCAAAACATATGTATTTCTATTACGACTCTCTTTTTAGAGTGGAGATTATTAAATGCTTTGTTCTGATCCATCCTTGCATTTTTAAAAGGGGTTATAAGCCACGGTGTAATTGCATAGCCCTCATCTCCGAGCGAAACAACGTCTGCTGAATTTCGCATAATTGATTCCAAATTCTGGAATCATGCACTGACCCTGGCCACTGGCAATCAACGCTTGTAAAATATTCCACCGCATTGCACGTTGCTTGAATAAAGCATAACCTTTTCGATTCATGTATTCTTCCGGATGGGAATGGGGTTTTAAAATTTCTACATGAGTACAGTCAAAGGCTCCAATGCATGTTGGGAAACGATATGTGCCACTCCATTCTTGCTTCGCTCTTAGTTGTTCCTTATAGTTCGATGGAAATTTTATCCAATTTGATGTCTTATATTTTATGAGTTTTGCAACATAGTTGATTGTTCGAGAGACGGTACTCTGGTACACGCCTATATCTTCACCAACACCAGTTTGAAAACTTTTCGAGATGGGTAGTAGCACCTCCTCTGGTTTCAGTGTGAAAGCTTTTGAAATTAATAAAATAATGCAAATAATAGTTATTATAATTATAATGAATCAAATTAATCATTAGACTGACAAATGAAATATTCACTTAACCACTCTACATTTTCTCGATCAAAGCGATACAGTTGTTTGAAATTTGAATTAGTTCCCGATCTTCGTTTTTTATATACTTTTGTAGAGTTAACACGTACAATACTCTGCTATTGTTTTTAGAATATAAATTTTTCTTTTACAAATTTCAATTTTTTACAACCTTTCGCGCTTAAACTTGATCTGTGACTAAAGTCTTTTAGTATTGCACCTTAAAAAAATACAAAAGCCGAGCAAAAGTAGATGCTGTGGAATTTTCAAGTTGGTCCATAGCAAATTGAAAAATTTGCAGTATTTACTGCAGAAAAAAGTATATACTAGTTCTTATGCATTCGAAAAATGTATGTACTCCAAAAATTCATCCAAGAAAAGTTTATATTTTGATTTAAAGTAAATATTTATTTTGTATTATATTTACCTAGAAAATCTTCAGGAAAAGCATTTACTGTCTTTTATGCATACCAGCCAATAACGACAACAACAAAAGCAGCTGGACTCTATGGCATACCAGTAGGGCTCTTGAAGGTGAATCTTGAAACAATGGCTGCTTTTTGCTTCCACTAAGTTATGATATTTTTGAGAACGTCACTTTTACCAAAGGCTGGATGGTTGGAATTATTGTAAAGATACTAAGGAAACGCGATAATAAGAAATACAAAACTGGTGCGGTATAACTGTTCTGTCTGTCTTCTCAAAATTAATGTCAACTATTGTTCCCGGATACGAGCAAGGATAGGGTCATCTTTGCAGTGGCAGATCCTGTGTCGACCATATTTACACTCTGCGAACAATTCTTGAGCAGTCAGATGAGTATCTGTCCCCTTATACCTTATAATCGTTGACTTTTAGACGGCATTACACGGTTATTCGCGAATGCACCTAGTGATCACTTATCATTGGAGGTATCCCTCATGAGAAAATAGCTTTTTTTAAGGAACTATACAACAACACAAGTGCTGCCTGCGCAGTGGACAGCTTTCCGATTTATTCTCGCGGTGTGTCAATTTGTAACGCAAGGAGATGATTTGTCACCAATTCTCTTTTTGTACTGAGAACAGTTGGTACGAACGAGAGGAATGGCATCCAATGGAATCTATTCGAAAAACGTAATCAGGGCATATACTGTGGGTTATTTGGACCAAACATGCTCTTTGCTGCAAGCGAACGGGAAGCCGGCAGACCGGTCATAAAACACAACAGCGATTATTCTGAAGCTAGAAACTACATATAGTGAATGTCATTCAGTTCAACTAACAAGGCAGTTTCGTATTAGTTGATGATAGAACGGACTTTAATGTTATCAATTGGATAAAAAAATGCTTGCAGTGTCTTTAGAATGCTTTCTTTTGTGTGAAACTGCATCATAATAAACATAATAATGCTACGTACCAAGCTGAATCTCTTCGAATCAAAAACCGGATATGCTCTGCCGACATTTCTAGGAGACTGCAGGCGTTTATCAACCGTTGTCTTCAATATTATTCTCAAGATTTGTTGGCCACAAAATATAAGCAATGTTACCCTGCAGAACAGAACTCATCAGTGAGGAGTGCATCTTGATATCTGACAACGAAAATGGCGCCGGATTGGCCTTGCTTTAAGAGGAAACCAAACGATAACATAGCGAAGAAGTCCTTCAGGTGGAATCATCAGGGTATAAGGCAAGTTAGAAGACCAAAAATTACATAGAAGACAGCTGAACTTGACAAACCTCAGTGCCTTAACATTTAAACGTCAAACAAGTGAGACTTCTAATATACGAGATGGTTGTAAATTACACGGTTAAAATTACACGAGTCAACTCGGTTAATTAATAAAATAAGTCTGATTGATTGTATTAACCTAAATGGTTAACGATTTCAACAATTTTTAGTCATTGAAAATCAGGGTTCAAAATCAAATTACCGCTTCAGTAACCGAGGGAGTGAATCCCATCAGTGATCAAGTGAAAATGTCAAATTATTGTAATCGATTGCTCGATGACGTAAGCGGCAATGCCAAACTTACATAATTCAGTCACGTATTACTCGAAAACTGATGCGGTAATTTGGCTATAGGAATCGGATGAGTATTTTGACCATCACCATTCATTTGAATCAAACTAGAAGATTATTTACTTAGTAAAATTAAATGAATCTAATGAACTATTTTAACCTAGATACTTGTTTAAATCAAACAACATGACCATTAGTTTGATTAAACCTAGATGATTGTTTAATATTAAATAAGAAGTGTGGTTGTTTTATCTAGTTTTAATATCGATTAAAATAACTAAGTTATGCCAATATTCCTTAGTTGTTTATTTTAAGCCATTTCATTTATTTGAGCTTTCTACGTAGTTCTTACCCGATACTAGGTTGTTTTTAACGGGAGCGTATCGGAATCCCGCTTTTCGAAAATCCCGAAAAAAAAGTTTTAAAATCCCGTCTGCTAAAATACTGCTTTTTTAAAATCCGTCTTCTAAAATCCCGCTTGTTCCAAATCCCGATCTATTATAATTCTGCTTTTTAAAAACCCCTCCAAATCCCGCTAATCCCGTTTTTTAGAATACATACGTAGTAGGGTGTGTCACTTTTGTATGGCCGAAAAAAAGTACTCTAATTTTTAAAGGTAATAGTGCTCAAAAGTTGTATTAGGGTATGAGGTTTAAGAACATGTACAAAAAAATTAAGATATCGTTCGTCTTTGGCTCGCTCAAATCGGTTGAAGTTGAAAAAAAAAATTTAATTTACAGTAAATTTTTTTTTATTTTTTTCGTATATTTAAAAAAAAACTAACCAAAATACAGAAAAAAATATTGTCTTTACAAAAAGATATACATACCATGATATTGTAGGTGGTTCCGTTGATTTTTAAGAATTTTTTTTTGTAAAAAAAAAAACGATTTTACATAAAAAAATGATTTTTCTTCCTTCTTTTATTATTTCATAGCTTCTTTATCAAGTGTTCAATTTAAACAAATACAAGCTTAAAAGTGTTTCCTTGGAATTATCTTTGACTTGAAAGCCTAAAAATATTTTTTTAAATTTTTTTGTATCCACACGGCGCAATTTAAAACAACACATATTTCAAAAATCTAGAAAAATCAAAATTTTTTGGATTTCATCCTATTTTTGAGCGAGCCAAAGATATTAATTAAAATGAAAATTGTAAACGCAGGATTTGATTTTGATAAGCAATACAACTTTTAAAAGCTATTACATTTGCAAATACCAAAGTTGAGCACTTTGACACACCCTAATACGTAGCTAAAACTTATTGATTTTATGTTTGTTATTTTCCGGATTCTTTAAATGCTAAGGAAACTTTGCATACACACAACCTCGCACCTACCCCAAATCCCATAGTGTGCCCAAGCAGGGGAGCAGCATACCCCCCCTTACATACCTCACTGCTTACACGTCATAATAAGAAAGGGGATTATACAAAACGGGATTATAAGAGACGGGATTTTAAAAAGCGGAATTTTGAAAAGCGGGATTATAAAAAGCGGGATTTGAAAAAAGTGGGATTATAAGAAATAGGATTATAAAAAACGGGAGTATAAAAAACGGGATTATAAAAAGCGGGATATCGTACCCAACCCGTTTTTAACATATTTTTTTTAATTTTTACATTTATTAACCGAAGTTTCGACAGGGCTTCGAAACGACTGGCAATAAATATCTGATGTAATTTTGATTAAAAACAATAATCGCGATAAGGCGCCAGTTATAGCTATTTAAAAGCTTCATACAATTTAGTATTCTGTCTGTACTTGACTGTCATCGTCAATACCTAGATGATCAGTGATTGTGACTTGTTTTCTAGCGAACACACGAATATTTAAAAATCAATTTCACTTTCAAAAATGCTAAGTATCTGATAATCGGAAAATTATTGCTTTTCCAAGATTTTTTAATTTATTAATAGAAAATCTATATAAATAAAAGATAATAAAATAAACGAAATAGGAAAGACTTTCTGCACTCAAATTCTTCATTCTTTTTGACACGAGAAGATATGACTCTTAAGTATCTATCGTCAAATGCGCTAAATTGTTCCAATTAACCGCCTTAAGAATTTGAAAGTGGGCCTCGGCAGTCATTTAGGAAAAAACCAGCCCTGTATCAGTTACAAAAAGAAGTTCTAAAAACTTCGTTGAGATCTTTAAACAAAGTTTCTATTTCCATTATAAATTTTCTTCCACTAATACCTTACCCAACAAATCGGAAACTGCAAGAGGATTTTTGTAATCCTTGATGCCGTGATGCGGTGTCAATTGTAAGCAATACAGCTGATGGTATTGAATCCATGCCATGGCAATTATTTTTCGTCGATTGCATTAGTGTGGTGGGCAACACGAGGCGCAAAACTCTCCCCCTCCCTAAAAACAGTAATCCTTCTTTCTCCGAACGAAACTAATCCTGCTACTATACTCGTATCTTCATTGGCGCAAAGATTATACCAAAAGACACAACCGATGCAAAAGGACGAACAATATAATGGATATAGCATGCGTTGTCGTCGTCGTAGCCTTGTCAAGCTTAAAGTCTCTATAAACGATGCTCTATCCCTGCCAGCTATATTGTTCAGCATGTAATGCCCATCACACCCCCTCAAAAGGATATCGTGTCACTTCGCATCGTATATCAGTATAGAACACAGGATGCCCAGCTTACCGTGGTCGGTGTCGTGTATTTTGAAATAACTTAACATTGCTTGTAAATTTCATGTTCGCTTGATTACGGACACCGTTGCCGTCGTGGTAGTTTCCAAGTTGCCGCGCCCAGCAGCGCCTTTGGCAAAGGGTCAACAGCAAGAAAGAAGAGAGGAACTGCGAATAGCAATGGGCACGTATCCTTAATCAAGACAAAATACCGGGTCGATGGTGGTATAATGGGTATATGTGAGAGGAAGCGAGTGTCCTTGCGTGTATATGTATATCACAAATGACACGGATTCGCTTCACTAAATCAATATCCTTCGGGTTTGGCACTAGGGTTGGATATACCTTCATAACAGAAACAAGAAAATACTAATAAATATCCCCGTCGGGAGAGATGAATTAACGTCGACATTACTTGTGTTTAAAAGGACTCTCCTCCTATGTACCCAAATTACACATACGATGACCCCTCAATCTAATGCCTTCCAACTAATATGGGTGTATGCATTAAGTAAGGACATTTTGAATAGAGTGTTAGGAGCAGACATGCCATTTCAGATGTTGTCCTGAGAAGAGGAAATTCATGGGATTCCTGGTTTTTATCAACTGAATGTGCGTTTTTGGAATGTTTTATACTTGAGGACAGGACACAATTTACCGTAATAAGTCCACTTCAATGGAATGGAATGTCCTGCAGATGGTTTACGACTATTTTATCTATTTATCTACGAACATTATGATGGCTAAAATATTTATAGAACAAGTGAAGTGACCTGTTGCGTGTATATTTCAATTATACGATTATGGAGTCATCAAGTTTTGGGATAGAATTAGAAAGAAGAACCAGAAAAAAATAAAGAATTACTGAGCAAGGACACTGTCCGTTTCCTAAGTGGAAAAGGGAGTTATTTTATATCCTTATTCTTTCCAGTTTATGATACCAGTATAGTGGAATATATATTTATGTATAGAAATCACATACACCGGGGTGATGTGTGCTTATGTCATTAAATTGGAGTGATCGTAAAAGAAAGGACATCACAACAAATACTGATAACGTACCGGAGAATAGTTTAAGGGAAGTTTTCTCAGCCTTTTTACGATCGCATTTGATAGAAAAAGTTGATCATAGAATTTTATTAGACGCACAAAAAGTTCCCAAGTAAAATGACAAAATTTTATGTTGCAAATATAGATTAGTAGTTAGATACAGAGCGGCACTATCTGTGGTTTTTATATTCTTGAAGTTAGTTTTGTCGGTAAGACTTTTTTCTGGGAAACTTTTATTGCTTTTAGAGCTTTAGCTTAAATCAATTATTTGTTGCTTATTAATCTGATAAATGTTTTTAAGGTTTCTTCCAAGATTGTATTTTATGACCATGCAGAAGAAAATAATCTATACCTATGCACTCTACATATACAATGTCTACAAATACAGATACAGTAGAATAAACTGAGAGTTTCCTGCACTATAAAGGGTATCCAATAAGCGTTTTTCGTCTTTAAATTTGAATAAAACAAATCTTGAGCTAAGTATCAATCAACTCTGCCGCATAAACCATGCTGAATTTAAGAAATGGCCATGTTCGGAAATCAGTAGTTCAAAATTTTCATTTTGTGACCCACATACCTTCGGTGTCAATATCATCCGATTCGGCTCTTAGCGTTTACGCTGATAGTCTGGCTATAGTCCTTCGCAAATAAGTACAGACCGATGATCCATTCCATACCAAACAGTGACTTAAACTGGATGCACTGCAATTTGGTAGATCTCGTGTTGATTGCGGTCGTCCGGAATTTCACAATTTTACTAATTGACTACTCCCATTCATCCAGAAATGGGTTTTGTCTCTGAATATGATTTTACGACCGAAATTGGGGTTTACTTCCCAGTTAGCGAAAACACGTCGTTGTCTTTGGATTTTAACCAAAACATTGTGAATATTTTTTTCGGAAGTGCAATTATGGCGACCGTAAAGCGCGCGAAGCATGCAAAATGTTCCTCGATCTGGAGACCTACTTTCAAACATTACACTATTTAATCATGTGAGCATATTGTTGAAGACTATAATTTTTTATGATGATTTCGTAAAACATTTAAAATAAATAACAGCCTATTTGACAGTTGCAGCCTCAACAATATGGCCGCAATCAGCTGTCAAGAACTCAGGAATCCCTATTGGATAAAACTTGAGTTAGGGCAAAGTTTCTAATTAAATTTAAGGAAAACTGATACGCTATTAAAAAATAAATGGGTTCCTAAATTAGCAACCATATCATGGTGGTAACACAAGTGGAATCAGTAATTTTATAAATTGAAATATTATATAGAAACTCAAGCGTTATTTTTGGTCTAAAAACAAAGAAAACACGTGTGGGGGGAAAATTTAAAAACAATGCCGAAAAAATTTTAATTGAATTAGTAAGATGCTAAAGCTGTTTTAGTATGATACTAGGTTAAAACAACGAATTTACAAATTTTAATCGAATATAGCATCATACTTTCTCTACCCTTTTATTAAAGTTAAAATCATCGAATACCTACTTTATTTTTTAGTATCATGCTAGCTTCATATGACTCTTTGACATTTGCAAACATCAAAAAAAGGTTCGTGTACTTACTTTTTTACACGAAATGTCATTGTTTTAGGTGTGTTCAGAAGCAATTTATTAAGAAAATTCTTTTAGTACGATACTATGTAGTTAGAAATTGTCTAAAATTTAGAATGAGTTAGTAAACTACCATAGTACCTATAAGTCGCAAGTTAAAAGATTTTATTGATAAGAAATCGCCGGCTTAATGCTTCTCGGCGTGATGTTGCATTTTCTGGAGTCCCCTAGGGATCGTTTTTTGGGACAGACTTTTGTAATTTTTACCCTCTAATCTTCTTGCTCTACCAAACTCTGAATAGGGAAAGTTTTAAGTTCAGTGAGAATTTTAAGCAATCGGACCGTTTTAAGTGACTCATCGAATCGGTTATTTTAATTAAGTATTAAATACCAATTAGTGTTTTTACTTACAACTTAATCAGGAATTCCTTAGTTCGATATGTGATCTGAAAAAAAAACAAAGTTAACGTTATTGAACAAAAATTTAGAATAAAGTAAAAAAAAATTCATAGTCCGCAAAAAAATGGCTAAGCCAAAATCTACAAGAACAACTAATCAAATTTAAGATCCTCTGATGAAAATCTTAAAATTTCGGTTTCTATTCGCAGTTTTTATAATTCAAGCCTTTCGTAAGATTTTTCCATTTAGTACTTGCTCTGAAGCAAGTCCTAACGGATACCTTTCGTAACCAAGAGTATGATTGTTCATAACACCGATTTTCTCACTTGCAAACTCATTTATAACCGGACACGGGCGCCGAGCTTTAAATATTTAAAAAAAAAAAAAAAAAACATCAGCTTTTGAGAAGAAAAAAATATTTTTATAAAATTTCGAAAAAAAAATCGTGTAGCAAGTTCCGAAGTTCCGTTATTTTTGGTCTTAAGAGAAAGAAAAAAAGTGTGTGGGGGGGGGGGGGGGGCGAAACTTTAAAAATGCAATCTAATAAGTTTCAATAACAACGGCCGAGCCTTTTGGGCTGTAGTCGAACAGAATTGCGAGACCCGCTTTTTTCATTTTCTCTATATTAAATCGAACTCGAGAATTGGATCAAAGTTGACATAACGATGATAGCGAAGACGAAAAAACTGGGTCTCACCAGTTCTATCTGTCTGCATGTCTGTTCGACTACAGTCTAAGCGGCTCGGCCGATTTCGGTTAAACTTGGAAGGTATGGTTTTTAATTGTGTGGGCGGAACACGTTTTTTTCTTTTTTTTTTTTCAACCAAAAACAACGGTACCTGCCATACGAATTTTTTTTCGAAATTTTATAAAGAATTTCTTAAAAACATAAATAAAATTAATTTAGTTAAAGCCAGGTCATTTTCGGTACCCCCTTGGAACCATTTTTGTTGGTTTCGCTTTTCTCAAAAACGGAACAACCGATTTTAATAATTTTTTGTATGCTAAGGCTCCTCTAAAATTTGAATATTATTGCGTATTCAAATTTTAAAATTTATTTTTGTTTTTTCGATTTAAGAAAAAAATTAAAATTTTTTTTTTGAAACTCAATATTTCGAAAACCCCATGTTAGATTTTTTTTCAAACTTGATAAATAAAAGTTTCTTAATATAATTTACGGTACCCACCATACAAATGTTAAAAAATGGTGTTCGAAAATGTATTTTTCTCGAAAACGGTTCCGAGAATTTTGCTGCAATTTTTTTTTAATTTAGAAACTTCTAAAAAGTTTAAAAAACATTGCATTTCAAAACTTTAAGAAAAATATTTTTTTGAATTTTGAAAAAAAACTATTTTTTTTTTGGAAAAATTCAAAATCCTAAAAACGGTTTCATATTTTTTTTGTAAATTTAATTTTTATTCCAACAATAATAAAAACTTTAAATTGGCGTACAAAATTTTTTTCTTAAAAAGATTTTAAAAATTTTGTTAGAAAAGCTTATTTTTTAAGAAACCACTACAACGACTTATAACTTTTGTTCTTTCATAAATTCATATTTGCATAGCATTCTGTTTCTATCTCTTACTATTAAAAGAGCTTAAAAAATGTATCCTTATGAACAGTTTTCTCTAATAACATTCGTTTTTAAGATTTCTAGTCTTTTACAAAGGATCAAGTTCGTGCGACCCCGTCGTGCATTTTATTTTTTTATGGAGCGTAAATATTTTCGATTTTTTTTTAAACAACTGTTTTTGAACAATTTGTATATACCATATGTATGTATGTATATGCGGTACCTAAATTTTTTTGAACTTAAAATAAAACTATGTATTTGTACTAATTTTTATTAAAAATGTCCTTAACGGTATTGATTGAACGTCATGCATGTTATATTGCCATCTGACACTGTGTTTCAAGTTTTTGAAGAAATCGCAATAAGTTAAAATACACTTTATTAATTATTTTTGTTCGAAAAATTGTCTTATAAAAGACGGGCAATATACAAGTTTCATTTTAAAAATTCAATAAAATAAACCAAATAAAATGTTTTCCAAGTATAATGGCTTTATTAGTAAAGCAAAGATTCCCATTAATTATGGAACACAAAGTCGTTCAAGAGAATGATGATGCGCCTTCAATTGCTAATTCAATTGGACTTTGTAAGCGATTAATCCGAGATCTTTGTGCAGAATTCTCTTCAAGCTAGTGCGTGAAATGTTAAGCTGTTGATATCGATGGCGAGTTAATGTTCTTTTTTTTATAATCTACACGCGCTCAAGAGATTATGATTACCCTTTAAATGTTTCAACACAGCGCGGACGTGAAGTTAAGGAAGAGAATTAAGAATAGGAAAGATGTGTGGCACGAAGTTCTGAGACTGAAGGTAGTTGTCTCAGATTTTGTATCTCCAGGGATGGCGGCTGAACTAAAGCGGAGAAATGCCGTGTCTTATTTCTATGTCACTTATAATTCACAATATTTTATTCGTAGTCATCCTTGTTGGCCATACTAGTTTAACTCAATTACATGTTGTTAGTGTTATGCCTGAACAACATGTAAGTAATGAGTAAGCCAGCAACCCATTGATCACAATTTTTAGAAGGTTTTTAATGGAATTAAAGCGACATAGACGACGGCAGGGATCGAACCTGTGATCATGAGGTTGACAGGCGAGCACACAACCATCGCACCACGGCCACCCCGAATTGAATTGTATCTCACACACTCCCGGTTACAGCAGCCACATTCTCGTCTGTGCGCATCGTGCGACGACAGGGACCATGAGTGTTGTCCAATAGCATACCAGTCTCACGAACTATTTGCACAAACTTGCGTACGGCAGGCGCGGTGAGTGCATCATTTCGACCAAAAAACGCACTGTTTGGTCTACAGAGCACTCACGTAAAGCATTTAATTTCGTTCCGCGGAGGTGTTATGCTGACTTTCTGTCAAGAATTCGAGCGGGAAACAGCTGCCAGTCAAAAATCGCGCGTGACCTTGCGTGAGTTTACAAAAATTTAAGTCTTGATAACAAATTTTCTATAGCTGACCAATTTCCAGAACTAGTTTACCCTTCTTGATCAATTACTGATCAATAAGATAGAATTCTTTTTTTACGAATATCCCATACATGGGGTGCCAATATCCCAGAGCCAGAAAACTTATCAGAAAACATAACCTCACTTGACTTATGGAAATAATGAGGTATTTATGAGCTCCCCACTACCTAAAGGTCGCTAGCTCGCTGTCTTAAAAGGAATACCATTTACAGAAGTCATCGAATTTCGTCTCAGAGCCACTTCGTCGTGTTAAGAAAACAGATCAAGTCTCTGAAGTTCAGTTTAGATAGCTCCCCTAAGTAATTTTCCGAATAGTTGAGCTCTCATTCCAGCCAGAGCAGGAAATTAATAGAGGGAATGAGTGACTGTTTGCTTTTTCTGATAAATCCCCCAACAATGAGTATCGTAAGGAATGCCCATCTTCTTGAATTATTATATGTAGGTGGGCCACATCCTTCTGGATATAGTATTGCAGTTGGTTAAACCCCTCCACCATGTCAGAAAAATTTAGAAGATTTTGTCCGTGATAATACCAAGAGGATTGTTAAATCTTTCCACAAGTAAACTATGAAGGGATGATCCTTGCCTGTCTAGCTCATCAGGCCGTTCATTTTCCCTTACGCCACTGTGATTCTAAACCCAGACATAAATGACATTTAAGTTAATGTTCAGGCTCGGAAGCTCATCCCGCCTGGACCAATTTAGAAGATGAAAAAGCCGAAGCTATAGCTTTAACTGCCGTCTGGCTGTCTGTAAAAATGGACGTATTCCAGTTTTGATTTGGATCTAATTTAAGTATTTTGCATGCTTCCCTCATTGCCAATACTTCAGCGTGATAGTAAATAATATAATGAATTAGAGGCCATGACGGCTTATAGGGAGCCTAAACTTATTGCCTTACAACTCTCAGCCGTTTACGTGTGCGTGCACGCAAAAACGGAGGGGACCTTCGATTTTCTGCTAATTCCAAATGTCTAAAGAGCAGCACTTCTCATGACAAAAGATACTCTTGAAGGATTTGTCAACTCCTCGCAAGAGATAGTCCACACCTGAAAAACATTTTTGCATCAACGGCTGAGAATCGAACCCAAGACCTTCTGCATGACAGTCCAATGCACTTACCATTTTGAAAGACACTTGTAAAATCAGGTATGCGAAAAGACCTTGAGGCAAAGGCTCAGTAATGAGCTGTCAGTAAAGATGGTTGTGTCGAGTCTCTCATCACAAGGTTATCCCCCCAGTACTTTCTATAAATGGTAGAATAACTTTAAAAACGTAACTGATACCCTTACTGTGTGCAGTAGTCAGTGATGCTTGTTCAAAAAAAAAAGTCTTTTGGGGTCAGGTTTGTAAATGAAGTCCATAATTGGGCTGAATTTGAATTTACATGTCAGAGTTGTGATTCAGTGTTTACGTTCTTTTCTTCGTGACAGTGCATTAATGTCTCCAGAATAAACTAACTGACGAACACCTCAGACACACACACTGTTGGTTGACAGCGTGAAACACTTTAGTGTTCCAATTTTTATTTTAGAGTAGATCTTAGCCTGAATTCCTATTTAAAAACGAAGGTTTTTAAAACCATTACCTATTTTCGTATATAAACAAAATCCTTCTGCACATTGCACTACATTACTGCTCATATATACCTACTAAACATCATCTCTGATTTTAGGTTTGAAGCACGCTCTAAAATAACAAAAGCAAAAAAAAAGTGGGGCACAAGCTGAAATTGGCTTTTGAATATTTTGCGCTGAAAACTGCATGATGTCCTTTAGTTCAACCATCAGCTCCATTCAACCATCAGCTGATATACACCTAATTACGGAAATGCATCAGATTTGGGATGTGATTTGGATGCTCGAAACGACAAACGAAGAAAACGGAAGCACCTTTGCTCCTCAACTTGTGTTGTGACGTGCCGATGCCGCTATTCCGGGCTCCTTCTTGTTCATCTCATCAGAGATCCTTTCTTGAACGGCAATGGCAACAGTAAGGACTAAGAAGTTTAAAATTCAATTCAGGTCAGGCTACTCTCGTTCTTGTTCTCGCCTCGGCCCCATTTACTCATTCGGTTAGTGGCAGTTTTTTTTTTTTTTTGCTTTCGTATTTTAAGTCCGCCATTTACCATTTTTCGTAGTGTTTTTTTTTTTTGCATTTTTCCCTAATAACGGTAAACGTGTACATTCATATTCATATCATTGCGCCCAGTTCAGCTACCTTTTTCAATGGTGTTGCTGCCACACAATGTTGTCGCGTTGTGTGCTAGGCTAGGTGCTAGGTGCTCTAGGTGCTGGTGGACTCCAGAGAACATTATGCTCATGCAATTGGGTAGGACGACATGTCAAGTTGCTCGCTTGCTTAAGGGAATAGAAGGGAAGGGACAATACAAAAACAAGAACGAACGGTAGTTTACTGCAATGAGGGTTGGCCTCAAGCAAGAACGTTGCTTGGAAATGCCATTGGATACATTGGACAGCTCATAGACATCAGCAGGAAGTTGCCGCTATCTGATGACCTCATTTTGTTAAATTTTTTCGTATTTTTTCTTCATTTTTGTTATTCATCATCCCTCCTCCCTTACGAATTGGGTACCTATAATGTGGAATATGTAGTTGGACCAAAGCAGGTAGGTATAAGCTTTGGAAGAAAAGCTATGTTCGTAAATGTTTATTGGCCTGTTTTTTTTTTTGATTAGATATCGTTTTAAAAAAAATCCCATCGGAAAAAGTCTGTTTTTTTTTTTTAATTTTACATTTGGTACTACTATCAAACAGCTGCCCGAATAATTTTGAAAAAAGTGGGTCTCGCAATTCTGTCTGTCTGTCTGTCGGTTCGACTTCAGCCTAAGCGACTCGGCCGATTTTCTTTAAACTTGGTAGATATCATTTAAAATTTTTCCCCCCCACAATTTTTTTTTCTTTTTTTTTTTAAGACCAAAAATAACGGTACCTGCCATAAGATTTTTTTTTTTGAAATTCTATGTTTTTTTTTCTCAAAAACTGTTCGGCAGATTTAAAAAATAAAAATACACAAACATTTTATTTAGTCAAAAGCAAAACTAGGTAATTGTTGAAAAAAATTTTACGAAAAATAGTTATTGAGGGTACCCCCCAAAAAACTTTTTTTTTTGTTTTCGATCTTCTCAAAAACGGTAAAACCGATTTTGATATTTTTTTTTTGCAAAAGCTCCCCAAAAACTAGAATAGAATTGTGTATTCAAATTGTCAAAAAAAACTTTTTTTGAATTTTTAAAAAAAATTTCAAAATTTTTTTCTCAAAACTCAATATTTCGAAAACCCCATGTTAGATTTTTTTTAAACTTGATAAAAAATAGTTTTTCAACATAATCTACAAGAGGTGAGAAATAAAGTGTATTTTACCTAAAAATTAAGGTACCTACCATACAAATGTTAAAAAATGGTTTTTAAAAATCGTACTTTTCTCGAAAACGGTGCCTAGAATTTTGATACAAAGTTTTTTTTTTCTTTCAATTATTTTTTACGATTTTTAATTTAATAAAAAAAATTGAAATCAATATATTACAGCTTGTACCTACCATAGAACCATTTTTTCAAATTAAGAATTACTCATTATCGACATAACGGATTTTAATCAAATTTTTTTATAGAGATGCTTCTAAAAAGTTTAAAATACATTGCATTTCAAAACTTAAAAAAAAAGTATTTTATGAATTTTGAAAAAAAAAAATATTTTTTTTGTAAAATTCGATATTTCAAAAACGGCTCAATATTTTTCTTGCAAATTTAATTTTTGTTCGAACCGTAATAAAAACTTAAGATTGGCGTACCAAGTTAATTTCTTAAAAATCTTTTAAAAATTTTGTATATGTATAAAAGCTTATTTTTTTAAGAAACCACTACAACGACTTTTAATTTTTGTTCTTACATAAATTCATGTTAACAAAGCATTCTGTTTTTGTCTCTTACTAATAAAATAATTTAAAAAATTAATTATATCCTTATGAACAGTTTTCTCTAATAACATTCGTTTTTTAAATACCTAGTCTATTACATAGGAGCAAGTTCGTACGACCCAGTCGTGCATTTTATTTATTTTGTGACTCATCTCAGTTCATACTACGATTTTTCAGTGATTGATTTTTAATTACGGGTACGTCACCCTCAAATCTCTAAAAACAAATATTTGTGAGCAATTATGTGTTATTTTTATTAAAGGACATTTTTCATCACTTTATAGTGACTTTTATTTTCAGCTTGCGACAACACTGAACGTCGTACTGAAGATGGTTGTTTATATATTTAAAATCAGTTGCCCGCGGCTTGTTAATCATTTCAAGGGAAAAAAATGCAACAATAAGTTTCCACTGATTACTCAAAAGACTCCAGGGCCTGAGTTATGGTAACTACCATACATACCGGCGGAGTTCGAACAGCTAAGATGCTAAGCACTTTTTCAGTTCTTCGCAAAAATCAGTTACCCATTTTTGTTTTTACGTGGTAGTGGTTATTAATCGAGCCCAAAAAGAGTCAACATTACGTTTGGAGTTATGAAGGGCTCAATTGTCTCAATTTTCCTTAACGAATCGAACCGTAGGTGAAGCAGTTTAACTTGATGCATTATATCTAGAAAAATTTGGCCCACCTTTAAAAAACCGGGACACTTGATTTGATATGCAGACCCAGGTAAGACATAGCCAGGGTCGCACCTACCTGTAGTGGATACTGGCTGGCCAATAGGAGAGCATGCAGTGAAGCTAGGTAGATATTTCTCACAACACCCACTGTCATAGCTGTGGGGATCAGCGGGAAAAGGAAACAGTCCTCCATTTCCTCTACAAATGCCCTGCTCTGACCAAATCTAAAGCACAATTATTAGGAAGGGCGTTTTTTGATGACATTGATGAACTTTTGGAAATAAAGATCAAAGACTTAACGTCTTTTCTTAACGCGACGAAATTGCTCTAGGACGACCTTCGGTTACTTCTTTGCCGTACCCTTCGTTTGACTCCTTACATATATCCCGTGCTAGCAGGCTGGAGCCTCGAAACAGGTTTACGGTGCGGGAGGCCGAATGATAGCTCAATCGAATTGCCTCTAGCTAGATGAGTGTGGTGGTCCGGTCGAATGAGTATCAAAGATCCGGATGATTTTGCAAAATCATCATTTTTTCCATCAATTCCATCCATAGGTTCATGCGAGTTATGGTATCAAAATGGCGCACTTCAGGGCTAATTGGGCCATAGGGCAAGACTGCCACTGGTAGCCATTTTAACCTAATTACCATATTCAAGGCCTATCCACATTAAAACCTTAAATTACAGCACTGGCAAGCTCATGTGATCAAGTCATGCATTTTATATATTTCTGTTTTTATTTGCAAGTAGGTATACAGGTGGTTTCATCAATTCCATGGTTTCATTTGTGTATACAAAAAATATATGTTTCTGCTAAATTCTAAACATAACCTTTTCCCACCCTTTGAAGTATACAAACGTACAAAACCCAACTAAAACCCAACACACAGGGCTTAGGTAGCCAAACACGAGGGGGTCCTTCGAAAAGTCAAATTCATTCTATACACTGACGACAGTTAGTTATCGTCAAAAGTATACATAAGGTACATATGTACATATAAAACAACGATGGTAGTTAGTTATTTAGTCATAAACATACATAGTTATCAACATTTTGTCAAATTCAGATGAACGTCAAGGGTGCAATGGTACTGACAGCGATTGACAGATTCAACGGTGCTGGAAAGCGTAATATGTTAAAGGTTTCTCTCGGCTGTCACTATGTATTTTTTTGCTAGCCGTAGGTATCCTAAATGAAAATATATGTATGTATATATCCATATCAATCATAGATTTATTCGATTCATTGCAGTTGTTTTTTGAACAAATACAAATACCAACACACCATATAGGACCAGTGACATTTTGTTAACAACGAACCCACGGTACCATCATGTTTGTTGATTTTTTTATTTTCGTTTTGATAGGTAAGTTCTAGGTACCTATTTTAACTTTTCAGCAGGATTTCAAAATTCGAATAATTTGAAAAGTTATGCTTCACTCAACTTGATGTCGGAAAAACAATATTACGTTGAATTGATTATTTGGAATGTGCAGTTTTTTGATTGATTTTTAAAATACTACGAAAATCTGTTATGAATAAAAACAAATACGATAGTGGCAATATCTAGCTCTTGAACTTTTATAAAAAAAAAGCACGACTGGGTCGCACGAACTTGCTCTAATGTAAAGGACTAAGAATTTCGAAACGAATGTTAATGGAGAAAAACTGTTCATGAGCATAACATTTTTATTTTTTAAATGACTAAAACAACTTCTTTAGTACCTAGTTAGAGCTTAAAATAGGATGCCATGTGATTCAAGCAAACATTAGTTTATGCAATAACAAAGATTATAAGTCGCTGTAGTGGTTTCTTAAAAAAAGTAAGCTTCTATATATATTTTATACAAAATTTTTAAAACATTTTTAAGAAAAAATATCCGCCAACTTAAAGTTCTTTTATTATCTACTGTACGAATAAAAATTAAATTTCCAAAAAAAAATTACTGACCCGTTTTTAAAATATCGAATTTTCCAAAATAAAATTTATTTTCATTTTTCAAAAATTTAAAAAAAATATTTTTTTTAAAAATCCCAAAAAATAAATTGTTATTGGGGAGCTTCATCAAAATCGGTTGTGCCGTTCTTGAGACAATCAAAAACAAAAAAATGGTTTCAAGGGGGTGCCATTCATAACCATTTTTCGTAAAACCGTTTAGGTCAAGGGACGGAACATCATCCAAGGTTATATCAATTCTTGAACACACCATTCCGAACGATTTTAGCGGATTCAAATTTATTTTGTTTAACTCAGCCCACCCCTGAATATGCAAAAGATCTTCATTTACTCGAGCCACGCAGTCCTCTAACAATCCAGGATTCCTAGAGGGATATATAGTTACGTCGTCTGCATAAATGTGCACTTTGCAATTAACAATGAAATTGGGTAGGGTAGATCATTGATGAAGACATAGAAAAGAAGCGGACCCAAAACAGATCCTTGGAGTACACCTGTATTGACAATGTATGGACTAGAAGTTCCAAGTTCAGTTTCGACACAAACTATAAACGGTTACTTAAATAATTAAACATAAGTTCAAGAGCAGAGCAAGAAAGTTGAAGATTGGTTTTCAGTTTGCATAAAAGTATAGTGTGGTCGATACAATCAAAAGCTTTTGAAAAATCGAGCATCACCATTATGCTTATCTCGTCACGATCCATAGCTCTTCTTAAATCCGTAGTTACTTTTAAGACTGCTGATTCACAGCTATGCTTTTTTCGAAACCCTCATTGCCATTTTGTAAATTTATTAGATCTATCCAAATACTCTTGTAACTGAAGGGCCAATATCTTTTCTAATGTCTTCGACAAGAATGATAGAAGACTGATGGGCCTAAATTCCGAGGGGCATGAGGTATTAGGTTTTTTTGGAACTGGGATAACTTTCGCATTTTTCACGGAAATTAGAGGCGTATAAGTATACGCAGTAATTGAAAATATGAACAAGATAAGGAAGAATAACAGAAAGGATTAGTTTAACAAACTTTGTTGACATATCGGCAAGACCAGTTGCATTAGACTTGACAGGGCGAACTGCCATCTCAACATCTAAATTGTTTATACATCTAAATTCAAAGCCACCACTATTAGATGAGAACTCACCAAAATCGAACGAAATCCTCTCAGAAGAGTAAGGGACGTGTACCAACCCCATTTCAGTTGGGCTATAAGAACATTTAGGTTTTTCATTATTAATTACACCCACGTTTTTTAGATTTTTCCAAAGGACCTTTGAATTTAACTTGGGGTCAAGACGTTTCATAAAATACGAGCGTTTAATGTTGCGAATCAGTGAGGTTACTTTGTTTCGAGCGAAAATATATTGACATCGATTATATTCTGCCCGATTTCATTTGAATGCTCTGAAGAAACGTTCTCTCTCCTGAATTTGTTTTTTTTTTATTTGACGTGTAAACCAAGGGAAGTTTTAAGGTTTTATTACTTTTGTTAACGTGGGAACATATATGTTTCATAAAGCTCTGAAATTATTAAAGTTAACAGAGAAACTTTCGAATCAATATCTGGGGCGTTGTATATTTCACTAAGACCGAATACATTTATGTTTTCATGTAGGTTTGTTAAGTCTGTTTGGTTAATCGATTTATATGTTAACATTTTTACGGTGTTTCTTCTTGAAATTAAAAGATCAGAATAACAGATCATGGACAAAATCTGAAATAAGACAGAGCTGATCATTTCCTAAATCTTTCTTCCCTGAGTCAGTCAAGAACATTTCAATTAGAGATGGGCTTCTGGTTGACTGAAAACAGGTTGGCCATCGTTGGTTAACCACTACAAGATCTAATTTGTTACATTAATGTATTCAAATAACTTTGTGGTACCGTTTTTAACAAAAAAATTTACATTAAAATCTCCGCCTATCAAGATGTTCCTATAAGTCGAGCTGAGAACGGTTTGTCACGGTAAAATTTACCGTGGCAAAAATCATTCTTTCTATTCCCCAAAATCCTTTTCCTTCCATACCAGTTTTTTCTTCATACAGGTGTTTCATTCACTTTACTGAGATTTTCTTTTATTTTCTGAAAACTTTTCTTAATAATTGAAAAAAATGCGTATTGATGGCTGTATGCATTCATCATATTCGCCGCTCCTGGAAATGACACCAGCGATCGGCGGATTATGTTTATGATGATTATGCAGAGAGAAAATGCGAGTAAGCAGGACCGCTAGTTTTCAACTACGTCGGCGCTCTCTATCTCTACAGCAAAGATGGCAGAGAGTAGCTGAATGATGACGTGACCGAAAACCGCGGCCACTGATTTGCCGAAAGCACTGGATGAGTCTTAAGAGAAGAGTACGCCCAGGATGAAAAATACCTGAGAGGACACTTCAATTTTGGCTGTGGTTAATGAAAGAAGTTTGGAAAATAAAAAGAAAATTAAGAAAAGTTTTTAAGAAATATAAAAAGAAAGTACAAATAATTAATAAATTGGTTAAGAAGAAAATCAAGAGAAAAAAGGATAAAAAGGAAAATTTTGTTGAAAAATAAAGTTCAGGAGAAAAAGGACAAAGATTGGATATTGGAGGAGGTTGTCTAAAGGAACATATAGAAGGAAGGAATTGGTAAAATTTTGGATGGTAAAAAGATAAGTATTCTAGTTTCTTGTCTAGTGGAAATTTCGGTTTTAGTGGTTTTATCGTTTTGCTTTTGCTTTTGGTTAATTTTAAATCTTAATACGCGTTTGGCTTCTGACCGTTAAAAATTCCGGAAAAGCGGAACTTGTTACCCGTCTCGAAAACCTGTTGTTTGTTCGGGACAAAGCGGTAACGATTTATCTTGGTTATTTCCAAAATAAATTGTGAATTCATTTTCGAAAAGATATTGGGTTTTTACCCTATATTCAAAAATGTTTCCCAATCAAAAATAAATTCATTTAACTTCCCAATCCGAATTCAAATTGTGGCTTATCATTTCTTCTCAAAACAGTTTTTGCTTTCATCGTCGGTTTCGCTTCATAAGGTTTGTAATTTCCTTAATCAAAAAAAAAATTGCTGGCGCCCCTTTATTTTCTTTCAGAAACGACGCCCCTGTCGTTATCATATATTTTTAATATAATTTTCAATTTGATCGATAAATCGTCAGTCGTAATAATGACACCATAATTACATGCATTTAAGAGGCACCGAACATTTGACGTAAAACAGTTTACTTCGACATAAAGCTTCCAGCATTTAAATGACAAACTTTAAGAGCATTGGAATGGTTGCACTTACACAAAATATTAAGAACTGATCTTATTGTGTCAGGATCCAAATCGCCAACAATTTCTATAAAAACTCGTCCCAGTTTCGTCGAAAAAAACATATCACACACAATGTCAGTTGTCAGACCTACAAATATATTATTGAAAAAAGTAAAAGGAATCTCTCTTAATTCATAAATCTCATTCGTTCTCATTCATAATTCTTAAAAAATCATACTTTGAAACAAATTCTTTAAAATCTGTGAAAAATTTTCATTTAGAGAACAGCTGTTTTCTGTGACATATTCTCAACAATGTTCTTATATCAAAATTTAGCTTAAATTTTAGCTGATGTTTGGAGAAAAATGTGGGAGATAAAATTTAGCGCGATCTGCGTACTAGGCTTTACCTAGCTTTTATTATATGAAATTTTTTGAATTTTATATTGTTCAAGGTTCAAGCAATATACATCTGTCAAATTGGCTGTCATTAATTTGTAGTCTCTCCAAATCAACATGTAGAACATGGTTATCTCATTCAAGGGCGATGTGAATTACCCACCGAGATCATGCTATTTAAACCGTAAGGAGTTCTTTTTGTGCCATGTATGTATGCAGTTCTCTCCACGCCAATGCCAATAATCGAGCTTGAATTTTGGTCAAGCTTCAGATCAAACATTCTTTAAGCATTTTTTCCAATTTACATATAGTGGGGAATATTTCGAAGGCAGCAACAGCCCCTCTTAAGGTCATTGGCGCAAAATTTTAAACAGCCTATTATTGAGGTATTAGTATAATACTATAACTTAATAATTTGCTAACTTAAAAGTAGTTTACCTCATTCTTAATTTTAAACATTTTCTAACAAATATCGTACTAAGGTAATTTTTTTAATAAATTACATCTGAACACACCTAAAATATTGACGATAATAAAATAGATAAGTTTTCGATAATTTTAACTTTAATAAAAGGGTAGAGAAAGTATGATGCTATATTCGATTAAGATTTGCAAAATTGTCGTTTTAACCTATAGTTTAACATTGTATTAATTTGACTAAAATTTTGCGCCATTGTTTTTTCCTCTTCTTTTCTCTTGCAAGTGTGAACTTAAAAAAAAACTAAATATTAAAGTTCAATTTCATAAGCAGTGTCCAAATGTGCTCCACTCTCCCTTTTTCCTGTACGGACTTGATTCCCCGCCGGATGGCTTATAGGAGCTGTAACAGTAGCTAAGATATCTAAGGTGCAAAACCGCTTGCCTGTAGAACTAGTGCATTTTTATTATTTTCTCAACATAAAATGTGTGCGGGTGTGCCCTAGTCCTTTGAAGCTGCGAAATCCTGTCCTTTTCATCGGAGAACTGTTGCATTTCAATCGACAAGAAAAAGCACATGGTAAATTTTACTCTAATTGGCTTAGTGTCTTCCGACTTTACTTTTCCTTAATTAATTTAATTGGCAAGACGAGCAGGTAACTAAAGTGTTAACGAATGAACTTCTTTTATTTTCTAGAAGGTACTCCTTTTTTCATTTACCCGTACTTAGTAGATCTTAAGTATTTTGGCCAAAACAAACCACTTGCCACTTATTGTTTAGTAGGCTGGAACACGTAGTTTTTTTTTTTACCACCAATACATTACTTATTCAATTTAAAATTCAGCTTCAACCCTTCGAGTTAAGCAAAACTTATCCGGGTTAACCTATACATAGGTCTACCCTCCGGAGCTAGTTTACCCATAAAAAAAGCATTACAAATGTTTAACCCAATTGTTTGTTCTGTTACTACGCTTTTTCGCTCGTTATCTTTATACCTATTCGACTGAAATGTATGCATATATGTATATGTGCATGTATGAAACGACAGGATGAGTGTCCTAGCCTGGCCTGGCTTGGACTTATGCCCATATGTACGTATAGAACGTAGAATGGCGAACTTTCAGCATTTAAACGAGGAGCACACCGTAAGCGAATATTCGGAGAGAGGCCAGCTTCAAGTTGTGCATAAGTAAAGTAGAGTGTGATGGAGGATATAGTGTGAGTGGGGTTAAAGATCCTGTGCCTCAACTACGGGTTAAGTGGTGCTCCATGATGATGGCAGGCAGTTAACAAAATTCATTTTTGCGCACAAGGACGAAGGCAAACAAAAGTTGGTATCCTTTCCAACCAAAACCCGAAAAACCCAACCCCCAATCCAAGTTCCAGCCACACAACCAATTCAACACCCACCCTCAAAAGAATGCCGTATGACTAAATAAATAATTTAATTTTGAAGGGCATAATGACAGAGAGAGGACTTTTTTGTCAGTTATTTCACAGCAACTTATGTAGGTATCATCGGTATGTGTGTGATGCGCATACGAATGTAGGTGTAGATGTCTTAATGTGTGCGTGTATGCCCGACTTAACGGAGCTTTGTTTTTAATAGCGCTGCAGTGCAGTTCTATACAATGTTGCGGGTTGTTGGCTTGGCTTGGCTTGGTTTTCATGAATTTTTGTTTTATTCTTACTTTTTGTTTCGTTTTTTTTTATTCACTCTTTCTGCCTTAGTCGGGCTTTTGTTGTTTTTGTATTCTTGATTGTCTGCACTCGCTGAATGAAGTGTATGGTGCCTTTGTTTGTTCGTAAAGCAGGAAGAATAACAAAAACAATAAAAACAAAAATGGGGTGGAGGAGGATGGTTCTGGAAAAAATAAAATTTAAATAGTGAAATGGGGAAATCAGAACGACAAAGAACCATATGACAGAAGAAAAAAAAATTAAAAAAAAAACGAAAACGTTCATTTTATGACCAAGAAAATGTGGGTCAGGACAATCAGCTCCATAGTTGAGAGAGAGTTGAATCTGCATAAATTCACTTTTGTCATTAATAACAAGGATATACTACGTATATAGACACATATGTATGTACATATATGGAACGTGCAACATACACAAACGTCACGGTTGGTTATGAAATGAAAAATTTAGATTGGAGCCTTTCAGGACAATTATTGAGGACCTGAGCTCCAATGAACCATTTCCAGCAGCATTGTTATGTGATTTTCCTTCAATTAAATATGCTTGCATTGCCAGAGAAATGGTGGGTAGGATCTTTCGACCTGCAATAGCAAAATATCACGATATTGGACTATAAGGGGAATAAGTTCGAGGAAGCTAGAAAGACCTTCTTCGTTCATATTCGATAAACCATTTTCATGCATGCTTGAGCAAAAATTATGTCATGAAATACACTATCCTAAAGGTAGTACACAAATGTTTGGTAGTTTGTAAAAAACTTGCAAGTTCCAATTTGTTGTGTGTCGGTCGGTTGGAAAGCATATTTTCAAATTTCAAGGAAATTCTTCTGATGAGCTCTCTAGGGAATGCCCTGCTGCTATAATTCTACGCTCCCATAAGCGATGAGACTCGTCCTGTAGAAGAGCTCGTTAACAGTTTTAAAAGAAGAATCCTCTTTCGAATCACCTAATACACCAGAGGTTGTCTTCAATCCTGGAAATGTCAATGAGTCCCTTTTACTGCTCCCTAAAAATGCAAATTTTCTTTACCCTCTGGCTTTAAAGGGTGTTTTTTTTTCGGGCAGAGAACTTAAAATTCAAATAAAACACAAAACAATTTTTTTTACTATCCAAGAAATTTGATTTGCCGCGGCTTGAGTAAACATTATATATGGCGACATCTGGGTTTCGAGAATATTTATTTCCTATATTCCACCAAAAAGTAGTCTATCTATTATTTACAAGACTCATATTATGTGGGTCTGGGAATTCGTCCATATTGGTGTTATCTATAGGTACATTATTATTTTCTGTTTTAAGGATTTTGAGTTTTGAGGTCTGTTGCGGGAGTAATGGGCTTTAAATGGTTCAGCATGCTATGGGTAAGGGTTCTTAAGAAAAATGTTGGTTAATTAAATGAAGCGATAGAAAAAAATTTTAGTGATGGAATGATTTAGTGAAGTAAGGATTAATTGAAAATGGCGATCTAAGTCAAATCATGTCTTGGTCAGAAAAAAAACTGTTTAAAATTGAACGCGGCGAAATCTAAATGACTAAATATTTAGCTCGATTTAAGTTATTTCCCTTCAATACGCATCGATAATACAAATATTGAGTATGTTGATAGAGTTAAAAACTTGGGAATCTGTTTCAATTCCACATTAAGCTGGGAATACCATATCAAAAGTATAATTGGAAAAATCTACGGTAGCCTTCGGAGTTTGTCTTAGTCGAAGCAATCCGCCATCCAAGTACTAACCACGCACAATGATGCTTGATTTATTTCGCTGATCGATGGGAAGCGCTGCTTTCATCAAAACCTAAGCCATTGGGCCTTACTAATAATCAAACGTTATAGTTGAGTATTAGTTAACTCGAAGGTTAAAACAAAATTCCGAGCTTTAACAAAATGCTACCAATAAACGATTTTATCCTTTCACTAACTAGTCTCCAGACTTTCTATTTAATCTATTACAAAATCTACAACAAATGCAAAACAAATGTAATGAACTGTCAGAATTTTCACCAAGGTCTGTCAAAGTTCAGGAGCTGTCATAATTTGCTCTAAATCTTGAAAGTTAAGTATTGCCGTATTTTCTTTTAACAGAAAGCTATTGAAGTAGGTACTTATAGTACGTCAGTTGAATTGAAGTGACGGAGCAAATTTTCAATTCTATTTTAATTTATAACACCATATTTTTTAACAAGGAAACATATTTCGTTATTTATTTTATGTTATTTTAATATTTTTCATTTGCAATAGGTACCAAAGTAAGAAAATCTTAAACTTAAAATATTTTTAAACTATAAATAAGTCAACTGGTATATTTTGTGTGAGAATATCGTTTTGTTTAGGTTTTTTATTGATAAACAGTAGAAACCAGTTTTTTCACAGCGTGAAATCTTAAATCGATGATTATTTCAACTTGTAACAAAAAATTCAAAGTTTGAGTTTAGTTTTTCTTCTTCTTCTTCCTTTGTTCGGCGCTGTTATGATCTCGATGTCGAGGGGATCATAACTCTCCCACGTATCTGCTTCACACTAGTGATCCGCCTGTGGGGTTCCCCGGGTTGACCTCAGAAATCGGCGGCAAGCCTCCCGGTTTTGTATTGTTCCATTTCTGAGGCCAACTGAATGCTGGTGTTTTTGCATTTGTTTGTACCAGGAGTGTTTAGGCCTACCTTTCTTTTTATTCCGAATTGGAACGTTGTATGATATTGCCTTTTTGACGGGGTTCTCAGGATCTCTCCTTTGAACATGGCAATACCAACTGAGTCGGTCGTGTTCAATTTTTTGGGAAATGGTATTCTTAACATGAAGGCTTCCTCGGATCTTCGTACTTCTAATTCGATCAAGCTTTGTAACTCCTGCTGTCATACGAAGCATCTTCATCTCAGCTGCCGTTAGCTTACTCTCATACTTTTTGTACATTGTCCAACATTGTGAACCGTATGTGAGTGCTGGACGCACAACTGAAGTGTAGAGCTTTCCTTTCAGCTTAGGGAGCATTTTTCGGTCACAGAAGATAGCAGAATTTTCCGGCCACTTCATCCACCCAACGCTTACGCGATGATTGATATCGTCATCACAAGTAGCTTCGTTATTTATCATAGACCCCAGATATTTAAACTTTTCACACTTGGGAAGCACTACTCCATTCAAATAAATGTCTGGAATAGGCCTGTGTGGATCAGAAAATGGGAAGCATAGGTATTCTGTCTTTTTCGCGCTTATGCGGTACCCACTTCCTTCTAGAACATCCACCCATACGTCAAGTGCTCGTTGTAGGGATATCGGGTCTTCACTTATGATGGCTCCATCGTCAGCAAAGAATAACTGATGCACTTTTGGATCCGTCACTTTGCCTTCAAGCAGGTGATCAAGAACTGTAATAAAGAGCAGGGGACTCAAGACACTTCCCTGGTGTACACCTACTGTGATTTCGAATTCTTCGGTGACTCCAGCTGCGCATCTTACTTTAGTAACTGCTCCATCATACATGTCCATAATTATCCGCACATAGGTTTCTGGAACTCCTCGTTGCCTGAGGGCCACCCATATTAGATCTCGTGGTTGCCGATCGAATGCTTTTTCAAAATCAACCAATACGACATGCAAATCCTCCAAAGAATCCCGATGTTTTTCCATAATTATTCTTATACTCTGGATTGCATCCGTGGTTGACTTACCCCCGACAAACCCGCACTGGTCATCAGATAGCCTAATTATTTTTCGCAGTCGGCTACCCAAGACTCGCTCAACGATCTTCATGGTGTGTGACATCAGCTTAATCGAACGGTAATTATCACAGCTTCCAGTATCACCCTTTCCTTTATAAATTGGAAGAAGGTAACTTTCCCTCCATTGATTAGGCATGCGATCACCTCGTATAAGTTTGGAGACAAGAATCATGAGCCATCTAAACCCGATGTCTCCCATCTTTTTCCAAAACTCTGAGGGTATTTCGTCTGGGCCAACAGCTTTTCCCTTTTTGGAGTATTTTACCGCCTCACTAACTTCTTCGACTGTGACGTCGGATACTTCGCTTAGTTTGAGTTTAGTTTTTAATCATGGATTTAGCTGCTAATCAGCCGATTTCAGTTAATTGATTAACACAATTTAACCAGCATCTCTGTGTATCAAATCAAAAACTTATCCTAATATGAAAAAACGTAAACGTCGTAAAAGTAGTAAAATGAGTAAATCAATAAAAATTATAATTCATTCCAAAAATAAACAAACAAATGCAATTCTAATTTGGTTATTCGGTTTTGAAAATTGTATTCGACGCATATATTTCAGTATTGTTATAATGTTTTTTTTGTAGGTACAAGCTCATCTAACTCTACTAAATGTGGTTCAAATGTTATTTTTGTTTTTGTTTTCAAAATAAATACCCTTGGATACACACAATTTTACTAATACAACAGACAAAAATAATGTTAAATCGATTCCTTTTCAACACAAAAATTACTTTTTTAGATATACGTAATTATGTAAATACATAAAATGGAATCAACAAATTAACCAAGTATTTTAAGTAAAATGGAGACGTACTTAATATTTATGAAAAAATAAATAATCTATTCTTGTTGCACATAAACATACAAACAAACAAATAAAGTACTTTCTTTTCACGATCGACCTGATAACATGGGAGTAGATTTAGGCCAGGCGTGCACATTCAATTTTTATTTTCGCAACTGTTTAGTTGCTAAAATGAAACATATGGGCTTATATGGGACACCGCGCACTTATAACAACTCGATTCGAGCAACTTAAAAGTTTGTGTTTTGACACAAACTAAACGATTGCCTTCGCAACAGTTGAGCTGTTTTCTATAAGCGCAAGAGAGAAAAGAGTGTGAGCGTGAGTAAAGAGTTGCCAGTGCGCGGTTCTCTTTCAACTGGTGATTAAACTATTTGATTTCGATCACAGTTGATTTCGATCACAGTAGCGCGACTAGCCTGAAGTGTTAAATATATACTATACTATACTATATTATATGTACTATAAAACAGCACTAAGGCAACACTTTTTAATTAGTGTTCGACTTTAATCATGGATTTCCTAGTACTAAATTTTGACATTCATATAACTAACGACTAAACTGGAGATTAAATAAGTTATTGGTATGGGGATTTTCTAAAATCTGGAGATTTCCTTTTAACCTTAACACTAAATTTTTATTATTAGTAAGGCCCATTGACTTAATTAATATCAGATAACATCTTCTCCGAGAAAGCTAACCCAAGTGAAACTTTTCGCAAAATACGAAGTTGCCACCTCAGCACTAAAAAATATGCTACTTCTAAAATAATTGAGATCACATTTCCAAACTTGGTACTTGATATCTTTATAAAATACAGAACATTAAGAAAAAAGAAAAAAATATCAAAATGGGCTTAACTTAAAACTTTAATTGAATTGCTAACTTCCGGTTTTCTATTAAAAAATTCTTGTTTTTTTTTTTTTGCACGAGAACTACGCACTAAAAGTTTGGCATCTTCTAAACGCATAGAGATCCCATTCTTAAACTTGGCATGTAAGTAGTAGATGTCTGTAATGTATGAACTTTGTTTATTTATTTCAGATTTTCTAGCAAAAAAAATCAATTTACTGTATATTCCACCACAAATTTTTTTTTCCTATCGCTTCATTTAATTTATCATCATTTTTCTAAAGAACCCTTATCCATAGCATGCTGAACCTTTTAAAGCTCATAATTTTAGCATCAGAACTCAAAACTTAAAATCCTTTTGCAATTACGAGTATATTAAGAACCGACAAAGTATAAATAACACAAAAATAGACGAATTCCAAGATCCACCGCTTTTTTCGTTGTCCGCTTCACTGATTTAGTTTAACAAGGGACTTGAGATGAAATCTCTTATGTAATTTTTAGGAGGTTTTGATTTAGGTGATATAAATTGGTTATATTTATTCAGATAAATGTTTAATCCCATTTAATGTTACTGGTGATTGTGAAATTGATTCTACATTGTCTTTAACTTTAAGAAAGTCAAAATTTTAAAAAATTCAAATAATCGAATTTTAGACCTTATAATATGTACCTATGTATGTATTTGTTGACAAATATATTCATGTTTGGCTTGATATTTTGAATTCACCTTTCGTTGAAAATTCTGTGCTAAATACTCTTGAAACTCAATATAAATGTTAAGTATTGCACTTTTGGGTACATACGAGGGCGGGTCAATAAGTCTGTGAATTTCTGACCTCTTTACTGAAACAGCAACACTGCTCCTGTCAACAGGCATCTATCAGTTGACTCCTGTCAAAATTTAAACTTGCTGCGTCAGTTAGTTTGTGTTTGACAGCTATTTTTATCAGACTACTAACTAATTTGAGGAGAAAATGGAAAAAAGTGAATTTCGTGTGCTTATTAAGCATTATTTCGCGAAAAAAAACCATTACCGAGACCAAGGCTAAGCTTGATAAATACTATGGGGACTCTGTACCATCGATTTCAATGGTAAAAAAGTGGTTTATTGAATTTCGTTGTGGCCGTACAAGCACTGAAGATGCCGAACGTCCTGGACGCCCAGTTGAGGTCTCTACACCCGAAACAATCGAAAAAATTCACGATATGGTGTTGGCCGACCGAAGATTGAAAGTGCGAGAGATTGTGGAAGCCGTAGGGATCTCGCATGGCTCAGTGGTTTCAATTTTGAATGATCACTTGGGCATGAGAAAGCTTTCCGCAAGATGGGTGCCGCGTTTGCTCACAGTCGACCACAAACGCAATCGTGTAACAACTTCACAGGAAGGTTTGGCGTTGTTTAATCGCAATATGGAGGAGTTTTTGCGCCGTTTTGTAACCGTGGACGAAACATGGATCCATCACAACACACCAGAGACCAAACAACAGTCAAAACAGTGGGTGATTCGGCGCCAAAGAAGGCCAAGGTGAGTTTGTCAGCCAATAAAGTTATGGCGACTGTTTTTTGGGATGCACGCGGGATAATCCACATTGACTACCTTCAAAAGGGAAGAACAATCAATGGGGAATATTATGCCAACTTATTGGACCGATTCAATGACGATTTGAAAAAAAACCGACCTCATTTGGCCAAGAAAAAAGTTCTTTTCCACCAAGACAATGCAAGGGTGCACACATGTGCAGTTGCCATGGCAAAAATCCATGAATTGGGCTATGAATTGCTCCATCATCCACCCTATTCTCCAGATTTGTAATTTGTATCCCCAAAGTCGGGAAAAAATATACCACACATCCTAAGTCATTCATGCCCCTTAATCACCGTCAGCATGCTTACAGAGCGGGTAGACCCACAGAAACCGCTCTGTACGAACTAACTAATACAATACAGAGAGCTTTAGATATTAAAGAAACGGCATTATGCGCCTTCCTTGATATTGTGGGGGCCTTCGACAACACCTCTCACGAAGCAGTTCATTCGGCTCTAGAAAGGAAGAGCGTTCCTATCACTATAGTCAGATGGATAAGTAAAATGCTTAATACAAGAACGGCGGAAGTATACTAAACGTACGGAAAGTCATCACAACAAGAGGCTGTCCGGAGGGAGGGGTATTATCACCCTTGCTGTGGAGTCTTGTAGTTGATGAATTACTAGAAAGTCTAACCTCCCTCTCGATGTATTGGCTTTGCTGATGACATCCTTATAACGGCACTGGGGAAGTACGTAGAAACTCTATGTGATATAGTCCAGAGAGGGCTGTTTATAACTAGAAAATGGTGTTATATGTGGACTTAACATCAACCCTACCAAAACAACGATAGTACCATTTACCAGTAAAAGACTTCTACCTCGCATGAAACCCATTCGGTTGGCGGGAGAAGTAATCGACACCCAGAGGGAGGTCAAATATTTAGGAGTTACACTAGAACAAGCATGTCGAAATAACTGTCGGGAAAGCTACAAAGACCCTTATGATATGCAAGAGACTTGCGGGGAAATCATGGGGCTGCAAACTAAAAATCATAAGATGGATTTACAGGTACACCATGATGGTAAGACCCATCATTACCTATGGGGCGATTGCATGGCATAAAAGAACCGAACTAAACACAACTAGGAAATCACTAGACAAATTCAAAGGCTTGCATGTATATGCATAACCGGAGCAATGAGAACCTGCCCTACAGCAGCGATGGAAACCATTCTTTATTAGACGCCACTACACGTGGCCATTGAAAATGCTGCTAAGGGATCCATAATGAGGTTTGCCAAGGAGGGTACTGGGACGGGTAAAATTATTGGAAACAGGGAAAAAGACCCGATAATCCGGTCCCCAGTAACAAACCTTCTTGACATCCCAAGAGATGGTACGATCAAAAGATATAATTTCGAAAAACATTTCAAAATGGAGTTAAGTTCCAAGAAAGACTTGGTAGGCGAAACAGTAAACTACAGTCTTCAAGAAAATGCCATCAAATGGTACACTGATGGATCGAGAATAGCTGAAGGGACTGGTGCTGGAGTTTTTGGGCCTAGAACTAAACTCTCCTTACCGATGGGACAGTCCACTAGCATATTCCAGGCAGAAGTAAATGCCATAGGCATATGTGCTGGAAGAAACCTAGATAGGAAATATAAAAACCAAAACATTGCCATCATGTGAGAGACAGTCAGGCTGCACTAAAAGCACTAAGCTCCTACGTCATTAGTTCCAAACTTGTTTGGGAATGCGTGATAAAGCTTAATGAACTGGGCAAGAATAACACTGTGACACTTCATTGGGTGGGTACCAGGCCACAATCAGATTACGTTGGTGTCCAGGGCAACGAAGAGGCAGACTCCTTAGCAAAAATAGGTGCATCGACACTCCTTACAGGTCCAGAGCCCTACTGCGGAATAGGAGAAAACGTGATCAAAAACAAAATCAAAACAGAAGAGGAGGCAAAAAGATCAAAAATCTAGAAATAACTCTTTTAGTTGAGGCAGGCAAAACTTCTACTCGGGGACTACAACTGAGAGCGTATTCTAACCTGAATCAGCTTAATTAGGAACAACCTCAGGAAAATCCACGCTCAACATCCTTGGCCTAGTGAACAACGCGTCTTGCAGATTCTGCAACACTCAAGAAGAGACAGATGACCACATACTGGGGAAATGTGATGCACTCGTGCATCGAAGGTATCTGGGCAAGCACCACATAAAGGAAAGTGAATTATCCTCCCTCAGAATACTCCAAATAGCTACTTCGATTCCTCAATGGAACAAACTTGGAAGAAGAACTGTAATAATGAGCTTACCTCACCCAGTTCTAGATGGGGGGCACAATAGATCTTTAGGTCGCAATACACCCCAATTTATTCAATTCAATTCAATTCAATGAATCGACTTCAATTGAATACGATTTTGAAAAAGGTAATTACGATGTTATAATTTCTTATTTCTAAAGACTGAAATGGGATAAGACATTTGTGTCTAACTGTTTGAGAACTCGTTATTATTTGTTAGAGTGCAAATTAAGAAGAAGAGAATGTTTGTTACGTTTAGAAAGAAAGTAATAGGTCACAAGTTGTACATGCCCTGCTCTATTCCACGGATGTAGCCTCCATCTTGAAGAGGTTTTCTTCAAAGAAACAACTGATCTAATTAGTATAGACATTTGCAGTCTCCATTGTTTCATAAGAAGTTCCAAATGCATCAACGAGTGAGTAGGAAAATCTTTAGACTCATGAGATATCACAATGGACTAACTCTGATCTAAGTGTGTCAGCTGCAACGCTGGCAGCCACTTCAGCCTGACCTTACCTACCCCTAAAAAAACACAGAGGTCTTGGGTCAAAATTTAGGTGAATTCCATAACAATTTTACTAAAGTTAAACGCTCTATTATATTTATATTAATTCAATAGACATTTTGTTGTACCCCTTGGTATAATGGTAAGTGCGTTGGACTGTCCTGCAGAAGATGTTGTGTTCGATTCTCAGCTGCTGCAAAAAAAGTTTTTCAGAGTTGTACTGCCTCTTGCGAGGAATTGCTAAATTTTCAACGGGTATCTCTCGTCATGAAAAGTTTCTGCTCCTTAGCCGTTCAGAATCGGTAACACGCCCACAGGAATGGTTGAGAGTTGTAAGTCCTAATTCTCTTCCAACTAGTGCACCACTACATACTTTGATGTGTCTTGCAAACTTATCAGTCATGCCCTTTTCAATTCAATACAAAATGGAAAGGAAAGTAAGAGCAACTAGAATCTTTTCTAAGAGATAACAACTATTCGTTGAGGAGGACCATCATTCAATCGTCTTCCATTATGCACACACAAAATCACAGCTTTACACTACCTCTTTTAGCCTCTGGAAAAGTGCACACTGTTGCAGTAGCACAGAGCCAATATAATCAGATTACTCTGTGGACCGAACAAAAAGTAGGGTGTTCCTTCGAGGCCAGTAACACACATGTAGGTGGCCGTATGCAGTAGGAAATTACCAAGTATTCCATTTGTATGTGCATCAACCGAATAACCCACTCGGTTTAATCCCTTCTGCTGAGTCCTGAATCTCTTTGTTTTCCACCTGGGTTTGTACATACGACCGTGTATTCTCAAAATGTAAAAAAAGGAAGAATTAAATAACATCCCCCTGCTACATCCCAGAACAACACTATCGCCGATTGCCGACCGTTGACTGCCGCGTTGCAGAAATCCTCTAAATCAGGTTCGCACTTAACTCTTACGTCCCGATTGGCGCCCCAATGTCCTTGTACAACAAGTGAATAATAATTACAATATTAAAATACTCTGTCCACTTTGCAGTACAATGTCCGTTCGACAGATGGTAATGGCTGCATTTCGGTCTCAATCTGCCTCCGAGGACAACACAAGGACATACATAATTCGATCTGAAAAAAAGGATTTAATCGATTTTCATTTTCATTTTTGTAATTTTCGGCTGAAGTATTTTTTTTTATTTTATTTCGGCTGGCTCATCCTCTTTGAGGATTAAATGTGACAGAACAAAATACACAACCAGAACGACAACCAGGTTAGGAGGTATACGAGACGGGCGACATGGAAAATCGAAAATATCTCGGATAATCTCTTATTGAGTGATGTAACGTGGTAGAATACTTAAAAAATAAAAAAAAAAAAGCGAGGCAAAAAAAAAACGAATGCCACCCTTAAGCGGCACATCAGCAGCAGGTCCTTTTTTTTTTTATAAATTTTGTTTTGTTTTATGAGAATGTCCTTTGGATATAACAAATTGCCATCTATACCACAATCTTGTCAATTAGAACACCTACACCACCGAAGTCGACGTCCCTCCGATATGTAAGAGCAGGCGAAGTAAAGGTGATTTATTCACACTTCAAGGGTTTGCTTTGGCTCGGCGAGGTGTAGAGTGTCAATATCGGGGATGGAAATGGAGATGATGAAGACACTTTTATCTTCCGATTAAATTGCTAACAAATCGCTTGGAATTGAGCTTCGTTGAAGCCGTTCCCAATCCCAAGTATGATGATGATGATGATGATTATGGTGATGGTGTGGTTTAGCGCAAAGAAAATTGGAGTGGAAGAACAGAGTAGTGACAGAATCCTTGGGGATGAATGTTATTTAATGACACTGTTCTTCAATTATTCTAGTTGGTTGCGATTTGTTTGACGTTTGTCTACTCCAGCAGTCAAGATGATTTTGATGAAGAAGAGAAATTAAATATTCGAAAGAAAACTATTAATTCATTTATTTGGATTTGCATCACGAAACCTAAATTGAGATTGATAAAGAGCGGAAGAGAGAGAGAGGTACGTTCTATGAGTGATCTCTTGACTCTGGTTCAGTAACTGGGTCAACTCGATGAAATCATAAATTCGTTATTTTAGTGGTGATTGAAATAGATGTGGTCGCTCTGCGATTATTAAGGACACTTTGTGCAATTAAGTCAATGATTTATTTAATTTAATTACGTTCTCCTTAGGGTTGGGTAATTATTGGTCTCTTGATATTATCATACACATTTATCAGTTACCAATCAGAGGCTTATTATCTTTGAGTTTTGTCCGAAGGGTAGATACTTTTGTTTTGAAGTTTTTGCCAGCAATTTCTTAGGAGAAGTGTTTCTCGGACTAGTTTTGTCTTTCTACCGCAACTGTTGAACTAGTTGAAAAATAAAATCTGACTTAGAATGTGGGTTAAAATATTTACGTGTCACATGTAAAAACTACGTAGTGCATGTTGCTAATCGTGGGTAAATGCCGAGAAAATGGGCTATCATTCCCATTTTCCAAGATTGTATATCTTAAACGAGTAACGTGTTCAAATCAAATATCCACACTTAATTAATTTAACACATTTCTTATTTAATATTAAACAATCCTCTCGGTTAAATTCATCTAATGATTATTTTGTTTTAATGAAACGAGCATCTAAAGAGCTTACGACAATTAACCAAATTAAATTAATCTAACCAAGTAAATACGAGTATGTTAAAATGTTAGAACTAAATAATCTTCTAGTTTGATTTAACCGATTGGTGATTGTACTCGTTAGATAACACATCCTATCCCCTCGGGGGTTTGTTGCTTCCCTTAGAGGGCGTGTCCTCAGGTGGCGGATAGAGTGTTTGTGGGAAACCACACGCGGACCAAAAAGCAACTATGTGAAGGAACACAGAAAAAGAAAGCAAATATGGGTAGAAAACAGAAAAGGAGTAACTTTACGGTGCAGGGAGTCGGATTCCCAGTTGATACCGGCGTCTTTCAGGGGTGAGCATGTGGGCCCCGGGACGTCGGCATCCAGTGACTGCAAGAGAAAAGTAAAGGAATGTGAAAGCCCTTCATTGGCAGTGGCATACTTGGCTCTCAATGAATGTACAACCACAAGTAAGAGTAACGAAGATATCTTTGACATTTTCAAACGAGGATCCAAAATACCACGTACACCTTCATCCAGTACCAGAGAAAGTAAACGACTCAGCTTTGGCAACATCAATAGAGAGTCAAATAGTCATGGATCTAGGCGAAGGAACACCTTTCATCAAGACCGAAGAATCTGAGGAAGACACCATACTGAAAGAGATGGTTAAGTGTAGGAACGTGCTGAGGCTGAGGAAATAAGAGACCTTGACGTTCTCATCACAGAAGAAGAAGTGCAGGAGGCCATCAAGAAGAAAATGATCGACAGCCTCTCTAGCAAGACTGATGGCCAACATAGGTGGACCATCCGCATGTAAACGAAAACTGTTAATGGCGACAACACACGGTATTCTACTATATGTGAGCGAGATCTGGGCGGACGCACTGAATCAAGAAAAGTACCGGAAGCAGATGGCATCGGTACAGAGACGTAGTGCCTTACGGATAGCCAGCGCGTACCGCACAGTGTCGGAGCCAGCTGTTCTAGTAGTCGCAGGTGTGACACCAATAGACCTCCTTGCAGCATAAAGAAAGTACGTACACGAGAATAAAGTGGAAATTGGAGTGAAAGCGGCCACGGCGGAAGCAAAAGTTCTCACACAACGGAAGTTGCAAGAACGATGGGAGTCTGAAAACAGAGGCCGCTGGACTGTAAGACTCATCAGAAAGGCGGGTGAGTGGAGTAACCGGAAACACGGCGAAGTGAACTATTACGTCACCCAGTTCCTTACCAGCCACGGATACTTTAACTCCTACCTACACAAGATTAGTAAAACAAGAAGCCCCTCTTGCCACACTATCTTCGAGTGCAGCAGATGGGAATCCCTCCATGCGAATAAGTTCACATTTGAGCGAAATCCTGAGTACTAAGAAACGAGAGGAGCCAGTTCAAAAAAAGACTAAACCCGCCTAGACAAGGAAACCCCCCCCCCCCCCCCCCTTAAGTAATGCAAAAGTAGTTCCGAGGGAGATCATCGAGCCACTTTTGAACACTTAGCTGGTATGCCAAGGTTAAAACTCTTGGAGAGCCGAACACACCGGGAGGTATGGATATGGATACCTCCTTATGGTGTTTCAAGCATTTCTCCAAAAGTAGAAAAACAAAAAAAAAATCCTTATTTTAACTGAAAGCAGCTTAATATAGTAATCACACACCAATTTGGTTAAAACATGATTGTTTCAAATTTATTTCATAAATTAACCGAGTTGAATCGTGTAATTTTTACCGGTTAAGTTTAATAGTTTTTTATTACGAGTTTTATCGTACACTATGTTTTACGAATCATTGTTCTCTAAGGATAAAAAAACAAGCACAAATAAATGAACATTAAGTTTCATAAGAAATGAGAAGTCTACCGAGTAGTGCCAGCTAGAGGGTTACAATGATTCAGTTAAAATTTGAAGGCACTGACAGACAGAATCTTGGCTGAGATGAAACCGGTAGTAGATACATATAAATTTGATGCTAACAGTTTGTAAAGATAATTTTAAAATTGTAAAAATGGCCATAATGTACGTAATACGTAACTGTAACCGATTATTCCAAGATCGTGATGTATAACAAGAAAAAGAAACTATAGCAATTTCCAAACTTAAGCCAAACAAACCTCTGAAAAAGGCTTACTTGTTGACAAACATCAGATGACTTGAAATTAGCACCCAATTTTATCACTAAAATCGTAACAGACAAAATATGTCGAAAAGAGCCTTGACATCCTAATCCTATGTGACTGATTCAAAAGAAAAGAGAAACTTTTGCGAACTGCTCCGCTTACAGAAATTCAATATAGTGTTTGTCCCAGTATGGCGTATAAATGACTGGGTTATGGAATGATGCATGCATCAAATCATCATGAATGGCATGAAACATGTGTGATGACAAGGCTATCGCATTCATATATCCCATCTACAGAAAAGGCAATCCTTTGCTCTGCAAGAGCTATCGAATTATATCTTTTCTAAACGGCGGCGTATAAATGATTTCATCCCACGTGTTGTGTGAGCGTTTCTAAGAGCTTTTGTATCAATAAAATTGGCAAGAACCAGCGCCGTTTCTGGCCCTGCATTACAGATATAATCTTCCCATCGTCGGTCGCAAGTCTTAGAAAAAAACTGTAGAACTGAATTAATTACCCCTTACTAAAAAGTTTGTGTTTTGACACAAACTAAAAGATTACCTAAATTTAATTCGCAACACTTGAGCTGTTTTATGTAAGCGCAAGAGAGAAAAGAGTGTGAGCGTGAGTAAAGAGTTGCCAGTGCGCGGTACTCTATCAACTGGTGATTAAACTATTTGATTTCGATCACAGTTGCCAGTGCGCCGATAGCCTTAACTTAAAAAAAGATGTCGTTAGCTCTTGGTTATTTATTACAAATAAAAAGTTCTGTATAAGATACAAAAATACTTTGACTTATGAAAAACTATTAAATTCAGAAGAAATGGCAACAACTGGCAGTCTAGCCCTGTGGCCCAATTTGAGTTGTTGAACTGCGCATCTTAAGATACGAGTACAATAACACGTGTGAAGCTGTGGATGAAATTGATATGGAAAATTGTTGACGGAGTGATCCATTTTGGATTGAGCTAAAAAAGAAGAAAGGATATAGTAGGTTTTTATATATGTATATTATTGTGTGTTGTCCCCCCGCAACGTAAGCTTCTGTCAAAACCCTCATTCTGCTAGCTGAGCATCTATGGAGTCAAATGGAGGGTATGGCACAGAAGTGACTGAAGTTTGTCCCAGAGCCCTTTCATCGCATTGATAAAAGAGGACAAGTCTCTTATCTTTATTGCCGAAAAATCGTCAATGTCATCAAAAAATGCCCTTCCTATACTGTTTCCTTTTCCCGCCGATCTCCAAAGCTATGACAGTTGATTTTAATGGAAATACCTTGTTTCACTGCATACTCTTTTATTGACCAGTGTCCGCTGCTATGTCTTGCCCGGTTCGCATATCAGATCAAGCGCTTGGAATTTATTATAAATGTGCAAATCTTTTTAGATATATGTAATGCTGTTAGTTAAAGCTCCAACTACAGTTTGATACGCTAAGAAAAATTTGACAGATTATTGCCTTTCATAACTCCGAGGGGAATGTTGACTCTTTCCGCAAGTGAGTTATGAAGGGCTGTTCCTTGCCTGGCCAGCTTGTCCGCCCGTTCATTTTCAGCAATGCTATTATGACCACTATGAGGCTAGCAAGTTTATTCCAGCACTGCTGGACCGATTTGGAGGATGATGTACTAAAATTAATGGCTTAAACAGCTGTTCGACTGTCTGCGATAACAGCCTTATTCTGGTTCTGGTTTAGATCTTCCCAGCAAGTTGTTTTAGTTGAAAGAAACTTCTTTTTGTCAATTAAATTGTCTCAGGCTTTTATCTAAATCCAAAGCTGGCTTTTAGCTGAAGTAAGTACTATGTATACATGAAAAGTTGAAATTGGAAAATTGTGAATTATTGTTTTCACTTAAATGCTCTTTGCCACTTTAGGTGTCACAGTACACTCAGAAAAAAAAAATATTTTTGTAACTATTGCAATAGTCATTTGATAATTTTACATGAAATTTATGAAATGACTATTTTTAATCAAAAATAATTCAAAAATAGTTAAAAAATAGTTAAACATAGTTAGAATTAACCTATGAAATAGTTAAAAATATATATGACTATACAAAAAAGTAATGTATTACTATTTTGAATAGTTATGCTTTGCTTGTAATAAACCACTACTAAGAATAGTTGAATGCGACTATGGAGAATTCTGACTTCTTAATAGTAAGTTTTAACTTTCCAATAGTCAAAATAAGAAAATCTTAATTTTAAACAGAATAAAAAAATATCATAAGCCAATACCTACTTAAAATACTCGTAGTTCAATATGACTCTGACATAGTAGATAAATAAGTAATCAATTCTTTCACATTTAATAACATATATTAACATTTTAATAGTCAAGAAAATAATAAATTAGTTTTAAATAGGTAGGATAAATTGTTTTCACAAACGACTTCTTAAAATAGTTGAACACGACTATGGTGTAGTAGATATTAGTATGTAATTTCAAAAAAAATATATGGTAACCCTTTGTCTGATAAAAGTTATAAATAAAATATAATAAAATATAAATAAAATATAAATAAAAAATAATAAAATAGTTTATTTGGGATTATAGTATACCAAAATAACTATTTGTAAAAGTCGTATGTAACTTCCTTATAGTTAATATTAACTAGAAAAAAAGTAAAAAACTTAATAACAAATAGAAATAGTCATAAATAACTATTTTTTAACTATTTTGCATAGCTGTCGCTATTCGGACTATGGAAATAGTCAAAAAATATTCATTAATGATTATTTATTTCTCTGAGTGTACTCCCCATGTCAGAAAAAGCTTTTTGATATCGGTCTGGTATAATGACTTGACGAACAGATCGTGTTATAGTTGTTGTGGAAGTTGTTTTTACTGATGAGGTGTTTAACTCTGGCTTAAGCCTATCCAAGGTTCACAGCGTAAAGGACCTTTGAGCTTGTCGAATGCATAACTGTAGCTTTAAAAATGAGGATGAACGAAAATATTGGAGTTGTGCCTATGTGTTACAGGAACCGGGCTCAATATGGAGACCGATCTTTTCAGTTCTTTCATGAATTTGGATTCTATGGTAATGACTGGTTTAGGATGAACGAACATGTATATATATGAACATATTTCACTGCTAAAAGCAATCCTAAGAGAATGATTGGTATTGAACTGTACCCGTTCTCGTCTTCAAAACACTTCATTGAAGTCTTCAGTGTTCTGTGTCATCGTTCAATCATCCCTTTGGCTTTTTTAGAGTAAGGAATTGTTTTGAGATCATTAATACCTAAGTTTGAAAATATTAGAATCAAATTGTCATCCTTAGTTAGAGGAGTTGCGTCGTGGTATACGTAGTGGCTGTGATTTCTGGAAGTGGTACTGCTTCAGCTCATCTCGAAATTCTTTCGATCATTGTTAAACAATATTTATTTCCTCTGAAAGCAGGAAGAGACCCAATGAGGTCGCTGTTCACATGTTCGAAACGCACTGCTGGATCTTCGTAGGATTCCAATTCAGTGTTGTTGTGGCTTTGAACTTTTAATTTCTGATAGGGTGCAGAAATTTTTATGAACTTGGTGCAAAATTTCAATATCTTAGGCATGCGATAATTGCTTAAACACCATGCTGAGAAATTCTAATCCACTTCATTGTCTTGCCAACATTCTACCCTTAGCTTCTCATATTCTATTTCAAATTCACGTCCATCTCCATCGGAAGTGAAATTGCAACGGATAAGCTCATTGAACTCTATCCTTAACAGCATTGCTGAATGCGGTATAAGAATCCGTGTTATATTTAATTCTTAGAAAACGCAATACTGTCTATTGTCGTTGAAATAAAATGTACCGTCTATGCCATTGTCCCTGAATGGCACTTCAAACCGAAAAGCTGTAAATACTCTGTATGTGTGTCAACGACGATCTTCGTTGGAATGGCCACATTCTCGAGATCGCCGACACCGCTGCTAAATGTTTAAGATTTCTATATCGATTGCGAGACATTTTTCACTACGTCTGATCTATAAGGTGTTTATGCTTTCGAAACTCGTGTATAACTCACATTTTAGGTGCTGCACAAACTTCTCTTATTCATTTACTGGATAGAGTTCAGAAAATAGCGTTAAAACTGATAGGAAACAGAGTCGCATAACACGATTATGGAACAATTAACCCGGCACGGATTTCCCTTGACATTTCAATTTGCAAAACATTTAAGACCAATGTAAATCAACACCTCCTTTCTGCCTGCTATGTTTAACATTATAACTATCTCTCAATCAACCCTTGAACGTGTGTGAATTGTAAAAAAAAAAATCCGCGAAGCTTCGCTGGCAAAACTGTATGGGCACAATAAGTAGAATTCCGTCTTGAGATGTGTGAGAGAGATACGATAGAGCTGGGAATAGGAAAGCGTTCGATGTTTAGAGAACTTCGTAAAGGGCTTGTTGCGATCTCTTCATAATCAATTTTCCTGGATATAATTTGCTGACTAAGGAACAAACAGTCGCCAACTATGTAAGTTGTGTTCTCCTCTCGTATGTCGTATATGAGTGTCAAACTGCACGATATAGCCCAGTACCTATGGGTTTCTGGCATGGCGAAATTTGTTCAAGCTTTTTCCGACATGCTTAAGTTATGGGCTTCTTGTCGGTCAGAATAACAAAACTTCGCCCTTCTACTAAATGCTTAAAAAAAAGGTATCGCTTAGTAGATTGTTGGGAGCTCGCTTTCATGTGTGCTGTTACTCAACTGCGATTTCTTCAGCAGATTATTTATCATTTCTTTCGCTTTCCAGATGTCCCAGAAACCTGATTTCGCTTTAGCCAACGAATTTCAAGTCGAGATTCCCCATTAATTTTATTAACCTTAAAGGTGTAAGAGCTCAATATGGCGATGGCCGAATTCCGGGTTCAGTAAAACTTATTCAGATGTATCGCATTGCATTAGAAAAAACTGTCCAGTGTGCAACTGAGAATTAACACCTCCGAACTTTTCCAAACGTGGACAGGATTAACTCAGCATACTTCGGTTTTGGCAAAAATTGTGTGCGAAACGAAATGCATGGTCTACAAAACCTTTATACCGTTCTACGGGCGCAAGAAGTGTCTTTCGAAGGAAAAAAACTTCCACCGATATTTCGTCTTATACGTGTTGATGACCTTTGGAGAAGAATAAATGTTAAACTACTACAACCGCGAACGCTAAGAAATTAATCAGATCTAGATATAGCCTAGAAAATCAAAATACTTTTGACTTTTGGCTGGTTTTGCTAATTTATTTCAAACACATGGAACAGGAGACTCTTCCAATTACACCTCTAAGGCCAAATTTGGCAAGAAAGGTCGACCCTTGATTTAAAATATCACTAAGATTACTTGTTCAAGATGACTGGAACCAGGTTGTTCCACAGATAGAAACCGATTAACCTTTCCTGATTGGGAGTCGGTTATGTAAATAACCTTATGACCTCCCTTAACGATTCAAACAAAAAATCAACCTATATCTAATCTAATTTCTTTTATTTCAGTCTTTTTTTGCAGAGCCGGATGAGACCATTCCTTTTTTTATTTTGTTAATAACGATTAATTGTCTGTTTTGGAATTCAAATTGAATTCACAGGATTTTAGGAAACCACATTAAAAAACTTTATCTTAAGTTTTAATTTTACTAATTTGAATTCGCCTTCGGAGTTATTTTTCTTTTCCTTGAAACCATAATGGCCTTTGCCATTACCCGATAGCCAAAAGTTCTCCTTCAAAAGGTCTTGAACATCAAACCCCATCATAAATTTAAAAAAAAATATTTGAGAATAAATAAATAGATCTATAAGATTGGTAAAGATTTATGAGGCAGTTAAGTCAGTTGTAATTGGCAAAGGCGAAGACGTTATTTGTTTATGAGGGAGCCAGATAAATATTTACAATAATTTGTACAAATAATTTATTTGATTGCACAAATTTCAAAATGCTACCATTTCAAATTGGGTTCTTTCGAAAATCTATAGATATGAACCATAAAGGGTTGGCTATAAAGTAAACAACTTTCAAATTCATCAAATCGCGTAGGACTGTTGGGGAAATTGGTCTGTTTCCTTGACAGCTTTGTTATTTACTTATGCAAACAAATCAGCAATGTCAATCATTGGTAGACAGTGAAAGGCAAAAGGGCTTCTGCAGTGAATTTATATTTGAATATACTTCGTGAAATTGAGGTTAACCATTAATTAATGAAGTAGTAGTAAATCGATTTTTATCTCTCTTAGCAACAAGTCAAGGGCATACTGATATATTATGATAAGCCATACAAACTTCACACTAAGACTATAGAAAAATCGAAAAAACTGGACAATCTGTCGGTGATTTGTTTTCTATTTTCTTTTTGGCAACACTGGTTTTGACAGCTTACGCACGTTTCGTGTTTTGTGTCACTATCAAACATCTTCAGTTTTGTCTATAATTTAAACATAAATCGTCTTACAAATGAACAACGCTTGCAAATTATTGAATTTTATTATCAAAATGCGTGCTCTGTTAAGAAAGTTCATCGCTCGCTTCTTCCATTTTATGGTCAGTTTAATCGACGGACGTACTGATTGTGACTAAACTTCGAACCAAATTTACATTGTTATGGATATTAAACCCCAAACACGCTTACGTAGAGTACGATGTACGAGCTGAGGAAAATAGCGCAGCTGTATCGGCCAGTGTTTGGTGATTACCAGGGGCGAACGCAGGTAGGGGTTTTAGGGGTTAAACCCCCCCCCCTCCGAAACAACCAAAAAATAAGAGTTCATTTTGTTAAAGAAAAAAGAGACAAAGTGCTATTTTCGTGCCATATTAATATTAATGTAAGTTCAATTGATTATTAGAAGTTTTGTGTTTCTCTTTATCGGTTCTCTGCGTTTTTCTTACGACTTATAGGTACTATAAGGCAAGTAATGTATTCGTAAAATAAATCGAACTCAAGATTTTTATAAAAGTTGACATTACGATGATAGCGAAGAAAAAGTGGGTCTCGAAATTCTGTCTGTCTGTCTCTTCTACTACGGCCTAAGAGCATGGACCGATTTTCGTTAAATTTTCCTTTTTTTAAGACTAAAAATAACGGTACGAATCATCTTTTGGAAGCCCTCTTGGAACCATTTTCTTTTCTTTGTTTTTGATTTTCTCGAAAACAGTACAACCGATTTTAATCATTATGAAGCTCCTCCAAATTTTAAATATTGGGCGTTTTTCTTTCTTAGTTCAGAGTAGTACCTGAACTGTCAAACAAAATATCGTGTTTATTTTTTAGCTCAGAGTGTATAACAGTTCAAAGATTGTGTTTCTTTTTTCGTTGAGAGCGTGTTCAGAGATTGTTCAGAGCGTACTCTATGAGCTCGGTATAAAATAGCTGAGTAGACAGAGTTAAATGCTGAAATCATTCTGACAGACAGAAAAAAAACGCAAAAACTTGCGTGTGTTTATAAAATAATTCAGAGCTCTTAGAACACACTCGATTCGGAGAAAGTTCAGAGCATGTTTGACATGCTCATGCTCTGTTCAGTGCTCGACTCTGAATGAAAAAAGAAAAACGCCAATTATTTTTTTTGGAAACTCAATATTCCGAAAACCCCTGCTCGATTTTTTAAACTTGAATAAATAAAAGTTTCTTAATATAATCTACAAGATCTGAGGGAAAAAAATTGTTTTAACTAAAAATTAAGGTACCCACGATGCAAGTGTTAAAAAATCTTTTTCGAAAATCGTATTTTTCTCAAAAATGTCTCCGAGAATTTTGATAAATTTTAATTTTAATTTAATAAAAAAAAAATTAATTAAGACATTACTGAGTGTACCTATCATAAAACCAGTTTTTCGAATTTTGAATTTGTCATTATAGGCAAAATGGATTTCAATGAAATTTTGTGTAGAGAATCTTCTAGTTAAAATTGGCGTACCAAAATCTTTTCTTAAATATCTATGTTTTAAAAATCTTTTATAAATCAAATTATGTGTTTAGATCTAACTACTAAACTACTATTTATAAAATAATAACTTAAGGAGTTGTTTTAATCATTTAAAAAATGAATTTTTTGCTTATGAACATTTTTTCTCTAGAAATATTAATTTTTGAACTTTTTACATAAAAGCAAGTTCATGCGATAAAAGAGTACAGATGTGTCAGAAATTTAAGTTTCCAAATAAGACTTTCATCTGTAAAAAAAAAGCCAAATTTCAAAAAAATTTCACTTAAGACCTTCATCCTTTCAGCGCTTCAATATATTTATGAAAATCTCATATTTTTTTGAAAACCCCCCCCCCCCCCCCGAAATTTTTTTCTGCGTTCGCTTCTGGTGATTACCGTGAATTATTATCGATTCGGCGCCGCTCGCACCAATTGGCCTCTGTTACTCCACTGTGTGGAAAATTTGGCGGAAGGATTTAGGTGTGAAGCCTTTCAAAATGCAGCTGGTGCAAGGATTTAAGCCGAACGACCTACCACAACGCCTAATTTTTGGTGAATGAGCTCTTGAAAAGTTGGCCGAAGATCCTCTTTTTAATCGAAATATTGGGTTCCGTGACAAAGCTCATTTCTGGTTGAATGGATACCTGAACAAGCAAAACTACCGTATTTGGAGTGAAGAGCAGCCAGAAGCATTGCAAGAGCTACAAATGCATCCAGAAAAAATCACTGTTTGGTGCGGATTGTGGGCTGGCGGAATCATTGGGACATAATTTCTTCAATGATGCGAATCGCAACGTTACTGTGAATTGTGAGCGCTACCGTGCGATGATAACAAAACTTTTTTTTTGCTCAAAATGGAAGATCTTAACTTGCATGACATGTGGTTTCAACAAGATGGTACCAAATTCCACACAGCACACGTAACAATGGGCCTTGTGAATAAAAAAAAAGCTAAAGCTGAAACTTGGGTTTTTAAGTAAAAGCTTGATTTTTAGTGAATAAAAATAAGCTTAAGCTAGCTAGTTAAAGATGTTTTCTAGTAATAGCTATTTAAAAATAGCCAAAGCTAAATTCATTTAGTTTTAGCTTGTTTTCCTAGCTTAAGCTTCAATTTGTGTGAATAAAAATAGCTTAAACTAGAATATTATAGTTAAAGCTACAAAAATTTCAAGATTTTTTCGACCTGTCTAGAAAGCTTTGACTAGGTCTTATTTTCAGTATTAACTTGTAAGAGTTGTTAATTAAACATAGGACTGTGAACGTATAGACCCAGAAACTGACATACGAAATGTTAAAAACATTTTTTAGCCGAAAAATACTTGCCCTGTAGAACAGATAACAAATTTAGGCAAAAAAACTTTCCTTTCGGTCATACATTTACCAGTTTTAGCTAAAGCTAACTAGCCGAAACATTTGAATAAAAAAACGAACACCTTAAATTACGAAGCTTAAGCTAGAATTTTCCAGCATAAGCTATTTAGAGTTATCATTTTTTTATTCACATAAAACAAAGCTTAAGCTAGTACTGTCTAGCTTTAGCTGCTAGTAAGAGCTATGACTAGTTGGCTTTAGCTTCCTCCAAAAAAAGCTTTAACTTTTTTTTTATTCACCCAATGGACCATTTGAGAGGCGAGTTCGGTGAACAGTTTATTTCACCTAGATCGTGCGATTTAACGCCTCTAGACTATTTTTTGTGGGGCTATGTTAAGGCTCATGTCTATAACGATAAGCATTTATTCATGAGATACCGGCCGAAATGTAAATAAAATGCACGACTGGGTCGCACGAACTTGCTCCTATGTAATCGACTGGGAATTTTAAAAACGAATGTTATTAGAGAAAATTGTTCATAAGGATAAAATTAATTTTTAAATTCTTTTAGTAGTAAGAGACAAAAACAGCTTGCTATGCAAAAATATGAATTTATGCAAGAACAAAAATTATAAGTCCTTGAAGTGGTTTCTTTAAAAGAAGCTTGTATATACAAACTTTTTAAAAGCTTTTTAAGAAAAAAATTTGGTACGCTAATTTAAAGTTTTTATTATTTTTCGAATAAAAATTAAATTTACGAAAAGAAATATTGACCCCTTTCGGAGATATCGAATTTTCAAAAAAAAAGAAAAAAATAGATTTTTTTTTCAAAAATTCAAAAAATATTTATTTTAAAGTTTTGAAATGCAATGTGTTTTCGACTTTTTAGAAGCTTCTCTATAAAAATTTTCATTAAGATCCGTTATGTGGATAATGAGAAATTCAAAATTCGAAAAAATGGTTCTATGGTAGGTACAAGCTGTAATATCTTAATTTCAAAATTTTTTTTATTAAATTAAAGATCGTAAAAATTAATTGAAAGAAAAAAAATTTTATCAAAATTCTAGGTGCCGTTTTCGAGAAAAATACGATTTTTGAAAACCATTTTTTTTAATTTTTTAGCATTTGTATGGTAGGTACCTTTATTTTTAGGTAAAATAAAAAATTTTGTTTTACATTTTGTAGATCATATTGAGAAACTTTTATTTACAAAGTTTAAAAAAAATCTAGCATGGGGTTTTCGAAATATTGAGTTTTGAAAACAAATTTTTGAAGTTTTTTTTAAAAATCCAAAAAATTTTTTTTTGAAAATTTGAGTACACAATTCTATTGATGTTTTTGGGGAGCTTTAGCAAAAAAAAAATTATCAAAATCGGTTGAACCGTTTTTGAGAAAATCAAAAACAAAACAAATGGTTCCATGGGGGGTACCCTCAATAACCATTTTCGGGAAATTTTTTTCAACCAATACCTAGATTTAATTAAATGAAATTTTTCTGTATCTTTATTTTTAAAATCTGTTGAACAGTTTTTGAGCAAAAAAAAATGTTTATAAAATTTCGAAAAAAATTTGTATGGGGGGTACCGTTATTTTTGGTCTTAAAAAAAAAAAAGAAAAAAACGTGTGGGGGGAAAAAATTAAAAATGATATGTACCAAGTTTAAAGAAAATCGGCCGAGTCGTTTAGCCTGTAGTTGAACAGACAGACAGACAGACAGACAGAATTGCGAGACCCACTTTTTTAGTCTTCGCTATCATCGTAATGTCAACTTTGATCAAAATCTCGAGTTCGATTTTTTTTACGAATGCATAACTTGCCTTATAGTACCTATAAGTCGCAAGTAAAAAGAGTATGCCAAAGTTGTACTAAGCGGATGGGCTATTTGAGGAGCAGCCGCTGCCAACATTTGCATGAAATAATCTTCAAACATTAAATTATACTCGTATCGACCGTAGGTACTATCGATTCAAATAAAGATTTCATGCATTTTTGTGAATTTTATGTTTTGTTTTTTTTTTTTTTAATTTCCGATAGCTCTTAAGAAATCAAAATCAATCGTTGTGTTTATTCAGCTACAGCCTGAATGAATGAGCCAATTACTTTTTTTTATTTTGCCCCTATATTTTTAATAACAAAAATAATATAGCCTAAATTTTCAACACCAAGAGTTTTCAAAATTAAAATAACAAATATTTTTCTTTCTCAAAAGCTGTCCGAAAGATTTGTATAAAGAAAATCAATAAATTAAATTAAATTAATTTTTCTTTGAATCCAACCCCGGACGGCGTAGTAGAGGAATACGGTCACTCAGGAGACGCCCACAGATCTAAGAGGACGTTTCGACATGTGCAACTTGAAACAGATAGGGATCGATCTAGCTGGAAGAACATTTTTGTTGATTGATGTCCTGGTGGATTTCTTTACCCTTAGACATTTCAAGCCTTCCCATTTTCCGTTGCAGTTTAAAAATGCTTGTGGATTCACTAGATACCGGGTGACCATAAGCCAGAAGCCTGGGGCCAAATTACCGCATCAGTGAACGAGTGAGTGAGTCCCATCAGTGATCGAATGAAAACGTCAAATTGGAGTAATCGATTGCTAGATGACGTAAGCGGTAATGCCAAAATCACATAATAAATTCAGTCACGTATTATTCCAAAAACAACGAGTTATGTTTTTTTTTTTATATTAGATCTATTGGAATTGACAACAAAAGAGAAGAACTGAGTAGAACTCAGGATTCATAAAAAATATATTCCTCTCTCACCTCGAAGTATTTGTTTTCGAAAGGTTGCTTCGCGCTTCGAATGATTTATATTTATAGTAACAAGAAGAATGTCTAGTAAAAACTTTTTCTCGATTTTAAATTAGTTTTCTCGAAGAAGTTAGTTGAAAGGGGTCTGAACTCGGCCATTGGGATAGGGCGAGTCTTGGAAAGACATCCAACAACTTGCTGAATCATTGAATGATTGTGAGTGGGTAAAGTGTCGATGAGATTTGACGGCGTAGGAACGTAGGTTTTCGAGGGGAGCACGTAACTTTCCAGAATGCTTTGATCTGATCGTGACTGAAGATCTCGAAAACGATTGGCTGGCCATATGAATGTGTGAGAGACTGGAATGGCCATGGTAGGCTAAAGGTTTGATTTGAAGGTTGATTTTTTTTTTAAATCGAGAAAAATTTAAAACAATGGAGGGAAATTAAGAAAAAGTATTTGTTTTCTTGAGAAAATGTTGTCGAGGAAGTTTGAAAGGAAAAAAGAAGTGATTTGATTAGGAGAAGAATTTTTGGAGAAATATATAATCGAGGTTACAGAAGAAAATGAACGGATAAGATATCCGTAAATATAGCAAAATATAAAAGTAGAGTTGTTTTCTATTTTCTATTTTTAATTTGGAATTTTATCCCAGTTATTTGTGGAACACGGTATTCAACTCGCTAAAGGACCATTTGCATTTCATTTTCCTTCTTTATTTTCTGTTTTACTTTTCACCGTAAGCCTCTTTTCATTTGTTATACAGCTATATCTTGAAAACAATTAATTTATTTATTTCAATCCCTTGCTTTCGGCTCAAAGGTCTCCCAACATAAAAATAATTAAGTCCTTACCTTCATACCGCGCGCCGTATTAAAAAAGTATATTGCACATTCACTATGCACCTGAGGTCATGCAATCATAACTAAATTGGAATTCCACACAATTTGTCTTTTATCTTCTCAATTTAAACTGACTGGCAGCATATTTGGTAAGAGGAAGTTTAGAAAATGGCAAGAAAGGTGTCAGGAACATGGTCTTCAACTACAGGCCAATATCACTCCTCAGAAACTTAAACAAGCTCTTGGAAGAGCTGATACCGAATAAACTTAAGAAGGCTTGCGGAGAGAATATCTTAATACTGTTTGGCTTAGGAAGAAGCACCCAAAGCTACACACGCTCCTGAAGATGCAGCATGAAACAAACATAGCCTCCAACAGTCATCGTGTAGCCGTGCTTTCTGGATGTCGAGAAAGCCTTTGATAGTGTCTAGTTGGACGCTCTTATGCACAAACTGCATCTGCTACATCTACTCCCATCACTAATACAAATTCTTTTTGTTTTTCTTTCTTCCAGGAACTTCTTTATGAAATTGAGAAACTGCTCATCAAATACGAAGGAAATCAAAGCCGGTGTCGCACAAGGTGCAAAACTCCTCTACAGCCTGATGACATCAGACCGACCCATCCTAACCCATCCCAACTGGCTGTGAAAACCTGCTATATGCTGATGACTTGCTTACTTATGGCACCTCAATGTCACCACTAGTCGCTGTCCCTGTCGGGAACGAAGAGGCTCAATCGAACAGATTATTACAAAAAATGGGGCATTTAACAAAATCAGAGCTTGTCTGCTTCGGGAGACCTATATTGATTGTAGATTTCGCTCAGCAACCACCTGCAGAAACTAAGTTCTGAAATTTCCAGATGCATCCACCATTGTAGCTAAAAGAAACGTCTAATACCTGGGTATCAACTTCAATCTTCAATGAGTTGCGAAGGTTCAATCCGCACTCAAAAAGTGTACTCAGGAAAGGTAACTGGCCATTGCACCGACTACGCCCTTGATGAGGAGAAGGTCAGGATTTGGCCAACAGACGAAGGTACTCAATTACAAACAACTCCTGCGGCCTGTTATCAGCTATTGTTTCCCAGTCTGTTTCACGATCTCAAAGACAGCGATGAAGCAGCTCAAAATCTTCGAGAGGAAGATGCTAAGACTTCAACTGACAAGGTTCTCTATACAGAGAAGCAAGAAAATATTGCATAATAATAATAATACATACTATATGCAGCAAAGAAGTTGATGCAAAAGACCATCAATGACCCTAATCAGCTAATGAGAAGGATGGCCACCGGGCGACGGCAACGACATCCCGAGCCGAGGTACCTCAGTGTGATAGAAACTCTGCACGTCACAATATTCACGGACAACCAGTGTTGCCATAAGATATTTTTGGAAATCGGGAGATTTCCACTTCAGAAATCGGGGAAATCGGGGAATTAGAAGTTGAAATAATTTTACTTATTTAAAAAAAAAAAATTTTTGTTCATCAATTTACTTGAGAAAAAGTTCTCTCAACATTAGCTGAAGAGTTTGGTAATGTTTATATCGATGAAATAAAGTTAGCCATCAATGGAAAGGCCAAACTTTGATTGCTCATTTTGATTGAACAAACAATTTTCCAAAATATTTCAATTTTAAAAGAATGAAAGCTTTCATATATTAAGCTTTTAAAGTCAACATTACTTATTTCTCTATATTCACAATCGATTCGCTGCATATCAGCATAATGAAAAATATTAGGAAATAAGTTAAAAAGATTACTTAGTTGATCAATTTGTTTATTTACAGTTTGTTTTGGTTTTAATAAGGTCAAAGCCTGAAAATTTTTATTGAAGTAAAACTTCTTTTCCGGCGTTGGGGGTAAACAAATTTCTATGCAGCTGTCAGTGACATGTCAAACCGTCACGCCATCCGTCAAAGACAGCGACATGTTTTTAGAATACAAAGTACCTAATTATAACATGAAGTTGGATACGATTTAGAATTTACATATTTCAAATGGCTGCATTCAAAGATAAACATAAAACTATAGATTCAGACGCGCAATGGCTATGCAACACGAATAATTATTGACAAGCATATTGCAATCCAAATAAATTGTACCAACACCTAACCCTCGCATACAAAGTACTGGCCAAAAAGTTGGGTATATCCACTACCATTTGTATTCTTGCTGTCATAGACGGCATGCCATATGACCATCAGGTTGCCTGAAAGTTTTGAAATTATACTTTTTAATAATATTTATTCGCTTAATCGCACACGCCACCGACATTTGTTTTGGTATTTATAAATTTGAACGTCACCCGACTAATCAATCAAATACTTTAATAATTAATTTTACAAGAGTGCCGCTGTCAGTGTACTTGCTTTCCAAGTTGCCTGGATACTGAATTAATGCCAGGTGACTACTAAGTTCCTCGGGTTTGTACGGGTTAATAAGAAATGCTTGTGGACATTACAAGATTACAACATGCTTGCCAATACTTGCACGTGCAGCCCTAGGATAATACAAACAAAGCGAGGCAACTTGCTTGTCAAGTGGCATGGGAGTTTTGTACTTTTCTTCTCGATTTCATTTAAGGCTAGGCGCGCACATTCAATTTTTTGAAGTAAAACTTCTTTACCGGCGTTGGTGGTAAAAAATTCTCTATGCAGCTGTCAGTGACATGTCAAACCGTCACGTTATCAGTCAAAGACAGCGACTTGTTTTTAGAATACAAAATGTTTGTTCGTAGGTTATAATCTTACAGAAGCTTTGCTTGAGGAAAAAGAAGTTTTACTTCAACCGCGCGTACGTCAGTACACACAATCTTTTTTTTTTAAAATCAAACCTATGTAATATTTGCTAGCAAAGTTCAACATGAAAGCTTATAAAGTTGTTTTTAAATCGTTCAACTTGAGAGCTTGAAATAAGATTTTTGTCCAATTGTAACTTAACATCGCTCCCGAGGTACAAATTATCATTGTTTATTATATTGTAGGTACAGTCTGATTTTAACTTTTCGCTAAAAGATAAAGAAAATGGATCTACATTTATATTATTAGTGTAGTTGAAAATATTAACAAGAACTTAACTACCGACACGCACCGCCCAACACCAAATCAAACAAGATAAAGAAGAAGAAGAAATTTAATCTTGGTTGGGTATACTCGTAGTTCACATTGTATTTTTGTCAAAAAATCAATGTAAGGTGAATTGAATTTAACGAAAATTGCGTATTGACAAGATCCTCATAGTCAACTGATGAGTCCATGTGAGATCGCGCGCCGGGACGAAACGCCAATTTTTGTGAACTAAAGGCCAAAAAAGCTATTTAGAAGAAGAAGAAAGACAATGACAACGACGTTAACAAAAATTGCAAGGAATATGTTTCCATACTAAATTTAAAAAGAGTAAACTGTAAGTTAGGCACTGCCAAAATTTTTAATAGAATAATAAATTATGTTCATTCAAGAGCGGAGAAAATATCTGAAAGTATTTTTAAATTTAAAATTGGGAAAAAGTGCACTATTTACATCAAAAATCGGTGTATCGGAAATAGGTCTAGAAATCGGGAGAAATACGATAAATCGGTGTTTCTGGCAACACTGCGGACAACGATGAAGCCGTTTCCTTTTACGCTGACACAGCGTCGGCTTAACCGCCGCCGCCAAATTCCAAACCTTTTTACCAAACTACATACATCTAAATCCCCACTGAACAGGAACACCTCGAGAACATGAAAGTCAACCGACTCTTAATTTTAAAATGACATTTTAAATAAATATTTAAATTCTTTTGAATTTAGCCCAATGTATAAGGCCCCCTATGTGCCATAAGATTTATATATTTATCAATCTATTTTTACTTGCGATTTATGTAGGTACTTCACGCCCGCGCTGTGTTGAAACATTTAATAAAGGGTAATCATAATCCCTTGAGCGCGGGTAGATTATAAAAAAAAAAAAAAATCGAACTCGAACTCGATGCTCGAGATTTTGATCAAAGTTTACATTATGATGCAAGCGAAGAAGAAATAAAATGCACGACGAATGTTATTAGAAAAAACTGTTCATATGCATAAAATTAATTTTTTAAATGACTGAAAAAAACCCCTTGAGTAGTTGGAGCTAATAACAGGAAGCTATGTGGTTCAAGTAAATATTAGCTTATACAAGAATAAAATTTATAAGCCGTTGGAGTGGTTTCTTGAAAAAAATAAGCTTTTACAAAATGTTTAAAAAAATTTTAAGAAAAAAATTATTATGTCAACTTAAAGTTTTTATTATTGTACGAATAAAAAATTAATTAAAAAAAAAAATATTGAGCCGTTTTTGAGATATTGAATTTTGCAAAAAAAATGATTTTTACAAAATTTTTAAAACATTCTTAAGAAAAAAATTTAGTACGCCAACTTAAAGTTTTTATTATTGTACGAATGAAAAATAAATTCCAAAGAAAATATTGAGACGTTTTTGAGATATCGAATTTTCCCAAAAAAATGATTTTTTTTTTAAATTAAAAAAATATTTATTTTTAAAGTCTTGAAATGCAATGTTTTTAAAGTTTTTGGAAGCTTTTCTATGAAAAATTTCATTAAAATTCGTTTTGGCGATAATGAGAAATTCAAAATTCGAAAAAATGGTAGGTACAGTCAGTAATATCTTAATTTAATTTTTTTTATATTAAATTATAGATCGTAACGTAATTAATTTTATTTTTTATTTATTTATTTATTTCGAAAGGCTATACACATTAAGATATATATCTTATAAACTAGTGTTAACCTATAAAATTAAACAATGAGAGCATTTTAAAAGCAAAAATTAAATAACATTTTTTGGCAAAAATTATACAATAAAATTAAATCGAAGTACTAATTGAAGAAGAACAGAAAAGTAAAAAAGAAAAAGAAGGGATGATAATAAAGGCGGATAGGAAAAGGATAAACTGAGAAAGGTGAAATGATAGAGTATAAACAAAAATTTTAAGATACTGACATAAATTGTCTTAATTGGGCCTTGAAAAGTGTATTGTTGTTGGTTCTCTTGATATGGCGAGGCAAAGAATTCCACAAACGTGAAGCGTTAATGAAAAATTGGTGCTCAGACGTTAGGGAGGCGTAGCGGGGTTGAATCAATTGGTCAGATCTGGCTGAAGAGGCCCTCGTAATTCTCTGAAAAAGATATGGTGGTTGGGTTGTGTACAGGATATCGGAAAGCAAGGATAATGTGCGAAACTGAAAGTATTTCTTGAGTGACCATGCTAAGTACTTAAACAATTCGAAAGATTAGATACCCTGTCGTACCTACGTAGTCCAAAGATGTATCTAATGATGTTATTGAAGACGACATTCAGCTTTCTTTTGCAGGCATAATTACAACTAGAGAAAATTTCGCAACCATAGACTAAAATGGGAAGAATTAAACTTTTCGCAAGCATTGCACGCGTCTTGATCGGTGTGTATGACTGGGAGACCCAGAGCACGCGTAACGTTCCATATGCCTTACCGACTACACCGTTAATGTGCTTATCCCAAGTTAGATTCCACGTAAAGGTTATTCCGAGATTTCGAGCGGAATTCACATATTCAACTGTTTTATTATTTAATATATAATCTAAAGAAATAAATTTGTATTAAAGATCTCGGAACCGTTTTCGAGAAAAACAGGATGTTCGAAAACCATTTTTTAACATTTGTATGGTGGGTGCCGTTATTTAGGTAAAATATTTTTTTCTTCTTACATCTTACAGATTGTATTAAAAAAAAAACTTTAATTTGTCAAGTTTTAAAAAATTGAGCATGGGGATTTCGAAATATTGAGTTTTGAAAACAAAATTTTGAAATTTTTTTAAAAACGCCAAATATGTAATTTTTTTTTGAAAATTTGAATGCACAATAATATTCAAACTTTTGGGGAGCCTTAGCATGCAAAAAATTATTAAAATAGGTTGTACCTACCGTTTTTGAGAAAATCAAAAACAAAAAAAAAATGGTTGCAAGGGCTACCAAAAATAAGCATTGTTTGCAATTTTTTGTTTGCAACCATTACCTAAATTTAACTAAATGAAATTAAAAAAAAAAATATTTCTAAGATTTCGAAAAAAAATTTGTATGGCAGGTACCGTTATTTTTGGTCTTAAAAAGAAAAGAAAAAACCTGACCCACTTTTTTCGTCGTCGCTATCATTGTAATATCAACATTGATCAAAATCTCGAGCTCGATTTTTTTTACGAATGCATAACTTGCCTTATAGTACCTATAAGTCAGAAGTAAAAAGTAGGTCCGGCAATTCCGTCTGTCTGTCTCTACAGCCTAAGCCACTGGAGCCATTTTCTTCAAACTCGGTACTTAAAGGTCTACGGTGATTTCCTTAAAGAAAAATTTCGAATTTTTTTTAGTTCTAAAGCTAACGGTACCTGCCATACAGCCGTTATGTAAAATCTCACCTCTAACGATTTCCATAAAATGCTATTATGGGCGTGGCCTTCATTTTGCTGAAAACAAGATTAGGTAAAAATGTTTTAACGCGTACCTGTCATAGAACCGTTTTCTTTATTTTCGACTTTCTCATTAATAAATATATTGTATCTATATAAGAATATTCTAAAAAATATTTTTTGGCTTTCTTGAAAAAAAAATTTCAATTTTTCTTTTTTTTTTTTGAAAAATCAATATCTTCAAAACGTGTGAACGATTATTTTTCGAGTTACATATTTCCTAAAATCTATATTACAAAATACTTTTCTTCGGGCTTCGGGTAGATCATTGGTCAAGGTTCTCTTCTTCGAATTCCTACGCCTTTGTTTCCTAGGTTGTGTTCTAAGGACAAGGGTCTCTTGCAAGGATTTCCGATAATTTAGTTCGTTTGAGATCCTCTTCAACTGTCTCATTGGACAAAGTCCTCATCTGTTAGTTCTAACCGTTTTGCTCCCCAGGTTGTTTGCTGGGGACACAATACCTATATAAAGTACCTTGTAAACGATATTAGTAAAGTAAGCTGTCGAAGACGTCCTCTAAAATCTAATCTAATCAGCTGCGGAATGCACCCACTCAAAATATATCCCATTAGGGAAATTAATAAACCAATTAAAGGTCAAATTATATGTTACAAAACTAACGTTCAATGCCACTTCATAACTTGCGTCGAAGCGAGCTCTTCATATTGATCCAGTTATTTTAGTTAACAGACTTCTTTTTTCTTAAAAGAACCCCTTTAAGAGCGCATGTAGTATCTGTCGTTCATTGCCCGAACATACTTCGTTAGCTATTTTAAGCTATTTAATATTGAATTAAGGAAATACTTTGTTATTTATCTTAAGACAACAAAATATTATAAACTACATTATATGGCATACCAAGGAAAAATAGGGAACCGCTGACTTAGATTGAGGAGCTTTCACACTATGGCTGCGCTTCCGCATCAGCTTCAGTTATTCTCTCAGCCTTCCTGCAGTGAGTCATGTCCCTTACTACCGTCAATCTGATAAAAAAGGAATTGTTTAAAGGATGAATGTTTAAAATTTCCTTCGGCCATTTATTTACAGATACATATTCTGTTTTTTAAGTCCACGAACAACTTTATTAGGTTTTTATTATTTTCCTTGTCATTCCGAGTAGAACTTAAAAAATAATAATAAAAAACAACATAAAAGTATTATATTTCCAAACAATGGGCCTATAAAACGGAGAGGGAGACTCCTCCAATCTATTTCCTGGTTTCCTTTTGCTCAGCCTAGTTTTTCATCATCATCATCATCATCATGGTATTTCGTATATATTCTACTCATGCAAAAGGACAACACACTCTGTGAGCAATGAGCGCGTAAGAGGACACCTTGCTCTAGTTTAATCCATCATGTTTCTACTTCATTCAGCAACAACCACAAACCTGCAGCACTCTTCTCGTATCCTGGTTTCATTTTCTAACCCCCCCCCTCCCCATTTCGTTATAGAGGGTGTTTTTATTTTTATTTTTATTTTATTCTTTTTTGTCAGCAGAATTTTTCATTATAATATTTATGTTCTAGTAGGTATACCTATACTAGAAAACAAAGGTAAAAAATATATATATGTATATACCTGGGCGTACTTACGCCTCTTGCATTGTTGTTGGGTTTTAAGCGATTTAAAACATTCTCACAGAAAATAATAATAAAGTTGATGGTTGCCTGCGGTTAGTTTTGCTAAGGAATGGGCTCAGCAAGAAAGGGGTGTATGGGCGGCGAGTTGGTCGGCCAGATATTTTTTTTTTTTTTTTTTTGTTTTTGAAAAGAAAGAGTTACGGTACACCCATCAAGGAAAGTTGTGGGCTAAAAATAGGAGCGAAAAGTTGACAGTACAATAATAAATTCTCGTTTTTATAGTAGTGGTTTGAGGCGGGGTGGGGGGATTTATGGATTCGAAAACGGTGGCTTTTCTTATGCTACTGAAGATCATCCTTGGGGTGTAGTAAAACATTTTTGCACCCAAAGGAAAACAAATACATAATAACAGCGCAAAAAGAAGACGATGAGGATGTCAGCGACAACAACTCCGACAAGGACGACGTCGGACAAGGACACGTCTAAATATTATTAAAACAAAACAACAACATAAAAAAAACTGTTCATAAAACCAAATACGATGTTCCTGAGTCCTGCTGACTTGAGTGAGTGACTTCAAGGATGTTTTTGTTTATTTGTTTCGTTTGTCTTTCTTTTTCGCTACCTTTTTTTTTCCTACTTTTTACGAGTATTTCAAAATAAGAAACAAAAAAAACCACCCCAATCCTTGTGCAGTAAAATTATGTTAAATGAATAAATGTGTTTTTTAATGCTAAGTAGAGGGTGCAAAGTGGAAGCTATGCGGGGAGATGTAAATTTTGTCAGCATTTAAATTTTTTTCCTTCTCGGCGAAATTTGGACTTGGATGGTATAGGAAATTGTATCTGCGACTTTATTCGAAACACAGCCGACCCCCTGTTAAGAGTACTCTTCAAAACGGAATGCAATGATGTTTCCTATTTTGATTCATAACCACACCGGTCGTAAAGTAGGGTTGTAAAAAATGATGAACAGAAATGTCGGTTTTGAAGCTTCAAGGTGATTATTGTGACAAACAAGGGTTTCACGAGTAATGCAATGTGACTTTGAATAACGTGGCATGTTTTTCTTAATGTTTTTTTTTTTTTTTTTGAGAGGAAACAAGTTACATAGGCGTCAGCGATTTCAAATGCACGCTGGTGAACAATTTTATTTTATTAGAGCATCAAATTTTATTTCAGAAAAAAAAAATACAACCAAATTCTTGAACTGTTGAATGTTTAAACTGCACCTATTTAAAAAGAACGAATCGGATGGATGATTTTTTTTGACGTTATTTTGAGTTGAAGGGTATAACGATGCTAATGAGTGTCGCCCTTGAGGGTCTTGAGGAGGAAATAAAATTTCAATGTTGAATTTGTGTTGATACTCGTATCTACATTGGAAGTACCTATGACGTTTATGAGAGTTGAAATGGGTTTGTTCGAGAGATCTTTCAAGATAAGAAATACCTGTTGACTTAATGTGATACTCTGGAAAAAAGGAAGGAAGCAAATTTTTGAGGAACATTTCCAAAATAGGTAGCTATAACCTGTTTGAAGTCTTTCTTGTTGAAGAGCCTAACAGGTATGTGAAAACAAATATGTTACAAAGCTGCTTTAATTCTTTATTGGATAGGTGTTGGTTTCGTCAATAAAAAGTCCAATAAAAGGGTTATCATTCATATCTTTTGTCGGTATGTGCCTCTAAGAGTCCGTACCTCCATTGTAAAGGGTTTTCGAATAGGGATTTTTGACCTTAAGTACGTGATTTCAGCCAAATTGTTAAGTCTTCATATGTCAAATTTACTTTAATTTATTAATGCTTTTTTGCCAAACCAACACTAATAGCATTAAACAACATGGGAAAATGTGGGTAATCTGTTTGAGCAACATTTCGGCCGCTTGGCCATTCGAGACAACAGATTCAACGAATCTTCTGGCAACACTCATACGTCAACACAAGATCTGCTGATAATTTCGCCGTTATCCGTCAGAATATGCAGGAGAATACGATGCAGTTAATCAAGTGAAACGCATTAGAACTCGGCCATTTGCAAACTACAACTTGGTGAATTTCGCGTCATGACTTGGGTCTTCACCCGTACGCATACAAATTCCAACTAACCTAAGAGCTCCGAGTTAACGACCAAAAACAACGACGTGATTTCGCTGGTTGGTCTCTCGAGCAGTTGGAAGTTCAATCGAAATACCAACGAGGCCCATTTCTGGATAAATGGGCTTGTCAACAAAAAAAAATTCCGAATTCGGGACGATAACATTCTCTGTCAAAAAACTTCAGCTAAAGACAACAAATCTAAGAGCAGCGTTTGGCAATACGAGAACGCCAACTGGGACAGTCCAAAAGTTTTTCCGAATAGGATGAAATCGATCAAGTCGAAAGAAAATTCGTGGATTAATTTGTGCTATTAAGAGGCTATCAGAGTTAGAAAAGAAAGTTTACGAAAATTTAAAGCCACTAAGGAAAACCGGAACAAGCTTAAACAACCTGGAAAGACCTGTAACGGTCATATTCGAAAAACCAAATTTTCACCAAAATTTAAGGCAAAAAATACTATAATAGTAGTAAAATTTGTTGGTAATTTCTACTAAATGTACGAAATATTACTTCGTCTTCGGTTCCTACGCTCGTTTTCAATGACAATAATTGCCGTTTCAGCTCATAAGATTAAGCCAATTCGCTTGCAGCACAGTTTGCCACAAATTAGACGATTCCAGAGAGAGACATTACTTCTTCTTTTTTTTTTTTTTTTTTTTTATAATCTACCCACGCTCAAGGGATTATGATTACCCTTTAAATGTTTGAACACAGCGCGGGCGTGAAGTTAATGAAGAGAAAGAAGGATAGGAAAGATGTGTGGCACGATTTTCTGAGACTGTTGGTGGTTGTCTCAGATATTTTTATCTCCAGGGATGGCGGCTGAGCTAAAGCGGAGAAATGCCGTGTCTTATTTCTATGTCGCTTATAATTCACATTATTTTTATTCGTGTTCATCCTTGTTGGGCATACTAGTTTAACTCAATTACATGTTGTTAGTGTTATGCCTGAACAACATGTAATGAGTAAACCAGCAACCCATTGATGACAATTTTTAGAAGGTTTTTTTTTTTTTTTTAATGGAATTAAAGCGACATAGACGACGGCAGGGATCGAACCTGTCATCATGAGGTTGACAGGCGAGCACACATCCATCGCGCCACGGCCACCCCCTTGAAAACACAAACGTTTCTATGGAAATGGATCCAATATTCCAATTCCCGCATTGTTCTTTCAACGCTGGCAAAACCACTGCGTAAGCTTTCCCATTTTTCCTAATCTACTGATTTTTCCCCTAGAGGATGGAAAATAGCATTTATCCAGCCAGTTCCTTATAAAGGACGAATCATCTTCCGGTTGAAGGTATCGTCTAATTGTCTTATCAGCTTAAGAAATATCTTGAAAATGGTCGAAGAGAACCAGCTCAGGTACCAATGACGTGGCACCCATTCCTATCCAAGATTAATTACTGGCAATAAGGGAAGCTTACAAATTTAGAAAAATATAGATCCAAATCGGAATCGGAATACGGCCATTCATACAGACAGCCAGGTGACCGTTCGGCTTCTTCATCCTCTAAATTGGTTAAGCAATGTCGAGATGTGCTGGCAAGCTTGAACATTTAGCTGAATGTCATTCTTATCTGAAGATGTTGCCCACCTTATCTTAAGTCTCGAACAAATGAGCTAATATTCAGATCTAGGGAATGACATCGTAGAGGTAGCAACATGCAATGAACGTAGTTGTGGGGACCAATAGGCAAGGGAAACAGTTATTAGTTTCCCCTGTAAATTTTAATTTTGGTGGGGACAATACCCTTATTTATTAGGCTTAATATGAGTTAATTCTTTATCTAACTTAAATTAACCTCTTGTTATATAAATCTAGGATTGGAGTTAAGTGGAAGGATGATATAGACGGAGTTTCAGGCAGGGTGAACTGAGGTTGAAGTCAAAGTGTTACTATTAATCCTTAGAAGCATGCGAGTAATAGGTAGTAATAAGCAGGCAGGGTGCGCAAATAGAAGCGACGAAGATTTCTTGTATTACGGGAATTAGTGTTGAAATAACAACAGATCCTAAAAATAGTCGATGGATGATGAGAATGTCGCTTATTGCTCTTCGTTCTTCCACCGTATTCAATTAAATTATTAGAAGTCGGTCTCCACATGCAGGAAGAATAAACGGATTATTCCAAGACAGACCACGAAATGTGAGAAACGACGTTGAATGCTGCTCTCGATTGTGGAAACATGAATTCGTTGATAACGGTCCATACTTTACAGTCGTATTCAAGAAGGAGCGAACATGTATTAAGATCGGGTTATTTGAGGGTCAGAAAATTCATTGGCTATCGTTTCACAAATCCTAGAGCAGAGAATAATTTCGTCAATATGTGTCAGAAAGTTGAGTTCGCAAACATATTAAACATCAATTTCGCGATTTGACTGAGTGGTGGATATAGGTTGATAATGGAGAAGGTAAAGACGGAAAGGAGATTGAATGCATTTTCGTGAAAAATTGATCGAATGACATTTGGAAATATTAAGCTATAAGCAGAGAAACTGTCAAGATCAAGTTGTACATAGAGCTGTGTCAATCGGGATCGATTCGATTTTTTTGATCCGATCATCGAAAAGTATTGATGATCGAAATCAATCATTTTAATCGATCTCAATCTCAATCATTTACATGATTCTCGATTCTGGATTCTCGATTTTCTATTTCAATCACAATCATTTCAATGAGTCTCGATTTTCGATATCAGTTGACTCGATTAATCATGATTTACTTGATTCCATTTCTTCCGATTCAATCAACGTGGATTATGAACGCCAAACGGACGGTGGACTGGAACTTCTGGGTTGAACTCGGCATTGAACAACATGATTGATCGGGTTGGTCGTTGATGTTGTAGGCCGCAAAAAGAATTGTTGGGTTGAACTGATGTTATTTGATGTATCAGGATCTGGTATGTTTAATGTGGATTTTTGGACGTTTCTTAATCCATCGGCATCGTAGCCATCCTTTGATGGAATTTGACAGTTTATGACTTGACGAATAGAGGACGAATTCAGTTATGACGTACAAGGTATATTTCGTACAAAATGTCAGCCGAAAGCCCTAAAATTGCACTTTTCCGGAGCAACAAATAAAATCTCTTTTTTTTTGGGATTTGTAGACGTTTTTTAATCCATTGACATCGTAGCCATCCTTTGATGGAATTTGACAGTTTATGACTTGACGAATAGAGGACGAAATTAGTTATGACGTACAAGGTATATTTCGTACAAACTGTCAGCCGAAAGCCCTAAAATTGCACTTTTCCGGAGCAACAAATAAAATCTCTTTTTTTTGGCATTTTTAGACGTTTTTTAATCCATTGACATCGTAGCCATCCTTTGATGGAATTTGACAGTTTATGACTTGACGAATAGAGGACGAATTCATTTATGACGTACAAGGTATATTTCGTACAAAATGTCAGCCAAAAGCCCTAAAATTGCACTTTTCCGGAGCAACAAATAAAATCTCTTTTTTTTTGCATTTTTAGACGTTTTTTAATCCATTGACATCGTATCCCTCCTTTGATGGAATTTGACAGTTTATGACTTGACGAATAGAGGACGAATTCAGTTATGACGTACAAAGTATATTTCGTACCAAATGTTAGCCGAAATCCCTAAAATTGCTCTTTTCCGAAGCAACAAATAAAATCTCTTTTTCTTGAATTTTTTGACACTTTCTAATCCATGAAGTAGCCTCATCATAGAGTATTTTGTGAGAACTATCAAAGCCACAAGTCAATCTTATCATCGAAATCGAAATTAATATCGAATAGGAACAGTATTGAATCATTTCAGTGAAATGAAAATGATCGAATGATCGATTGATTGAAAAGATCGGATCATTTTCGTAATCGATTGTTGAACGATTCGATCATTTGAAATGAACGATTTACACAGCTCTAGTTGTACATAGAAGAGTGTAATCATGTGTGGAAGAAATGGTCTTGAACAACTTAGTATTGTCGGCGTAGAGTGACCTATGGGAGTATTTGATGACCATTTCAATATTGTTAATAGTACGAATAAAAAGGAGAGGTACTATAAGTGGGTGCCTTTTGGGATCCCTGGGGTGGCTAACAAATCATCTTAGAATGTAGATCTGAATCCCACTTGATATAAACGATTTTTCAAGTAAGATGAAATCCATCTTAAGAAGATATGTTCGAGTCCAAGGGTTTGAGTTTTAAGTTCGTAAAGAATAAGATTATGTGAAATTTTGTCAAAGGTATTACTGAAATGGGTTGGTAAAACGGCGAATTCCTTTCCGTTCTCTAAAGCTAAGAAGCTAAAGGATACGATTTCAATAAGGTAAGTCGTTGTGCACCTACCTTTGACAAATAATGTACTGCTCTAGCAAAAATGAAAGCCCAAATAACGAACTATATGGAAACTGAAGATAGATCAAAAACTTAATCTATTTTCTAGCAAAAAGTCCTGGTAGCTAGCGCTATATTGATTTAATTATTGTTAACTTAATTTATTTATATTTTCAATAAAGTTTTAATAATAATAATTGATCTATTTTCATAACACGACAAAGTTCGTCTCAGAGGCGAACCTCGAAGGCTTCTCAAACGTGTGCTTCTTGATCTTAAGACCTCAAGCTAGCGACCTTCAGATATGGTATTAAATCCACAAGTCAATCGAGTTTATGGTATTAAAACAGCACACTCCTAATGGTCAATAAGAAAAAAATACAGTCACGTAAAAAATAATTTAAAAAATTCCTAAAAAATCCTTGGCAGACCAATATTGCAATAGGTATTCAAATATAACGGTTTAAAAACTAAAATTGAAAAAATGGGACGTGACTTTCAAAAGATTAATTAACTATTTCTGTTTTCAGAGTTTTTCAACTAGCACAGGTTGATTTTGGCAGTTGCACGAGTTGCGCCCTTTTTACGGTAGACGTGGTATTCCCTCACATTCGACTCTTCAACGTTGGGTGATCAAATTTGAAAACACCAGTTCGGTAATCACATTCGTTTATCAAAGGAAAGCAAGATCAGCTGAAAACATCGCCGTAGTCTGAAAAAGTCTACAGCAGAGCTTGAGACAGTCAATTCCTCGATGTGCACAAGAATCCGGCCGTTCGAACAATTCAACTTGGCGAATTTCGAATCGGAAGTTAGGGTGGCACGAGATCCAACTGACCTAGGAGGTCAAACTTCATGACCATAGACAACCGTTTGTCCGCTGACTGGTCTTCGAGCAGAGAAGGACCCCAATTTTTGTCGAAAATCATTTTGAGCGACGAGGAGCATTTTCAGATAAATGGCTGTATTAACAAGCAACATTTCCATGTATGGAACAACATCAACCCACCCGAGTTTGAACAGGTGACAATTTCTCCGCAAAAAGTTATTATTTGGAATGGATTTTGGGCCGGCAGCGGCGTCATTGCTTCGTACTTTTTCGAAAACGAATTTGGTTGTGGCGCTCACCGTCAATGGCGGGCCCTACAGAACCATAATAATCAATTTATTATATCACCAAGGTTATGTGAGTTTACCGCGTTAGACTTTTTAGGTGAACATAACACTGGCCATCAATAAAATTCAGCCAGATTTATGGGGAAGTCACTGAAAATTAGACCATTTGGATCCGTTGCACCTTGAGCTTGATTAATTCCATTTCAAAATCTACTCACCAGTTCAGTTGTAGAGGGTCCATTATTTAAGAGCTTATGGCATTTTAACTCGGAAATTTTACAGTAAAAAAATATTAGGATTTTTCATTATTTATTAATTATAATTCTTCAATTAGTCGAAAGGAAAAATCAATGCGAATTTATCCATGAATCTCAAATCGCAAAATTAAAAGCAATCGACCAAACGGCACTCTTAAAAGAAACACCCTGTTTCATCTTATTGGATAAGCGCGACACAGGGCAAGACTGATTATACCTACTCTTTTATATTTAAAGAATAGGTCTTTTTACTGTGTCCCCGAAGGATACGTTCCTATATATTTGACATCAAACTTATTTAGTATAAAAAAGTGTATGCTCCATAGTTGCTGGCGATTTCTTGTAAAATGAGATGTTTGTGGGTGCGTGAGCAAAGTAATAATTTCTTGATACTTTTGTCCTTGTGCTATATTTACGCAGTTATTATAAAGTCCTTTAAGTGCCTCTCTGTTGATCTGAATTCTAAGTTAAAATTAAAAGCCATTCCACAAAGCACAAAATCAAAACAGCAATAAAGAAATAATTAAACTTCGAAATGAAATTTTCTGTATAATTTAAAATAAGTACCTAAGAGATATAATTTATCTTTTATTGTTTTACAGGACAAAATATTTTATAAACTGTGCTTTGATGGCTTAGAGGGATTCTGCAGAAAGATTTTTATTGATAAATTGCAATTAAATTCATTCAATGAAATACAACTTTATTATAAAAGTGATAACATTGAAAAAGCCTTTTGGAAACTGGTTTATTATTATTAATAAATGTTAATTAGTTCTTTTGATAGCATAATATCTATTCAGAACAGACAACACCCGAAGGAAGATATGTTGAGATCTTTGTTAAGATGTTTTACCTAACTCAGCTTGTAGATGAGCCCACTCGAATACCGGATGTTGCTGGGCAAAACGCCCACACTCTCGACTTGTTTCTTACTTCTTACCCCGTTAAGTATGGTATATATTAAGGGTAAACTCTTCACTCGGTACTTCGGACCATTGTGTATAATATCAGCCAATTTTCGTGTCCCATTCATCCAGTTAATGAAAAGCATTCCACTAGCAACGTTTGGCAATACGAGCCAATTGGGCGGTCTAAATAACTTTTTTTCGAATTTTTAACCGGTCACTATATTTCCTCGATAGTGACGTGTATTCCAGTGCAGATGTGATCACAGAAATGAGTTTTCTTGGGATGCGTACTTTTATTCCCAACCCAACAGACAAGAGTAGAGAACCTAAATAAAAGTCTTGGTTCGATATAAGCTGTAAAGAAGCTATCAGATTAAGAGAAGTAAATTTCCGCTCTTACGAAGCCAACCAAACTAAGGAAAATCAATCGATAAAATTATAAACAATTCAAAAACAAATGCAACGCTGTTATAAAATTTACCAATTTCTTACATGACCAAAAATTAAGGTAAACAATCCTGCAATCTCCCAAAGGCAGAAGAGTTCTGGTCATTTGTTAAGAACGTAAAAAATTCAACTTCATTGTCGTTTGAACGCTTATCTACAATGACAACCCGATAACTACAAGTAAAACTCTTCTAAGGCAAATGTATTTGCAGCTCATTTTGCCTGATAGCAACATTGCTTCTCCTGTACTAGAGAACGTAAGTCATTCAATGGGACAGGTATATTTCCGCACTCGTAATTCATCGCTCGGTTTCCATCGCCGCTTCTGTTCTGAAATTTTTCCTAGAAGATGGAAAACAAAATTTTACCCTACCCTACCTTCCCCTCTTCATATCGACCAAAATCACTTACGTCCCTTCTTTCCAAGGTCATGCAATCGCTGACAAATCATCAGCTCAAGAAATATCTCGAAGATCGAAAGCTTCTTAATAACCAGCAATACGGCCTGGTGATCTGATGGCATAGCTCACCGAAGAATGGAACAGATCTTTACATTGTTTTGGAGAAAGTAAGATTATTGCGCTTGATATTTCTAAGGTATTTGATAAAGTTTGGCAACAAGATCCCTTATCGAAAATGCGTGCGTTTGGTGTCAACGAAACATTTTTTCTTTGGATTAGGAATTACCTTCTCGATCGTTCCTTACATATTGCATTGGACGGTTTCAAATCTGATCTTCACAGAATAAATGCTGGTGTTCCCAAGGGCTCTGTTTTGTCTCCGACTCTCTTTTTCATTTTTTTTGAATGATCTGTTGTCTGAAACTTCTTATTTAATTCATTGTTTTTCCGAAGACTCTATTCTCAGCCACTCAGTCTCAAATTCACGTCCATCTCTTGAAGAAGTGGAACGATATCGTATTTTTTTTTTTTTATAATCGGCGCACACTCAAGTCCTATAAAATAACGGTAAAAAAGGGTGAGGCAAGAAACATTACGACGATTTTGGAGTGACGTAAATGAGTCAATGATGATATTGTCGCCAATCATTTTAAAAGCTCTTCTTTGAATACTGTCCAAGAAACTTAAGTAAGTTAATGGAGCACCAGCCCATAGATGGGAGTTATACTCAAGTTTTGGACGTATATAGGTTTTATAGATTGTAGCCAGATCAGAAGGAGAGAAGAATTTCTTGCACCGTCTGAGAAAACCCAAACATCTTGCGGCATTTTTGGCAACATCGCGTATGTGATTGTTCCACAAGAGGTGGTTCGTGATGCACATACCGAGAATATCGAGATGTTCAGTTTCGTTGATGCAAGTGCCACTCATAGATAGTGGCAAGGGGGGTATATCACGCTTTAACAATACAAGACAGCATTGAGTTTTTGAAGCATTAAATTCGACGCGGTTTCTTATTCCCCATTGTACAATGCTGTTTAGGTCGTGGTTTAATGAACTTATCATATTTTGTCGTTGCAGTTCCACATCCGAAGAGGAGGGATGTGAGTCTGAAAACGAATATGAAAAGCTAAGAGTACTATCGTCAGCGAAACAATTAATTGGATTAGAAGTTGCAGACAGGAGATCATTAATAAAAATGATGAAGAGGGTTGGGGACAAAACGGAGCCCTGGGCAACACCAGCATTTATATTGTGGGTATCAGACTTGAATCCGTCTAGTACAACTTGTATTGTACGGTTCGAAAGAAAATTTCTAATCCAAAGAAGTAGGGATTCGTCGATGCCGAAAGCACGCATTTTCGATAAAAGAGCAAGATTCCAGACTTTATCAAATGCCTTTGAAATATCAAGTGCAATAATCTTACTTTCTCCGAAGATTTGTTTCACTTTTCGGTTAGATAAACCTTCAAATCATCAGTGGACCTATTGCTACAAAAGCCATACTGCCGGTCATTAAGAAGCCTTCGTTCTTCAAGATATTTCTTGAGCTGATAATTAATCAGCGTTTCCATGACCTTAGAAAGAAGGGACGTTAGTGCGATCGGTCGATAATTTGAGGGAGAAGAAGAGTCGCCTTTTTTCGGAATCGGCTGAACAAATGCTGTTTTCCAACGGCTCGGAACGAGTCCAAAAGAATAGGGGTTTTGCTAGCGTGGAAGAACATCTCTTCAGAATAATAGCGGGGATACCATCCGGACCAGCAGATTTATGTATGTTGAGATCCTTCAAGACTCTTGCCACGGTACGAGTACGAAAGAAGATTTGTCCCATAGAATCATTAACGCGGTCAAGAATTGGGAGAGTCATGACACTAACCGGCAAGGTGGAATTTGCGGCGAACTGTCTTACAAACAAGTTAGCTTTATTAATAGAGCTAACGAAAGGAGTGTCATTGACAACAAGCGTAGGAACCGAGGAAGAAGAAGAATTCCTCATATTTTTTACAAATGACCAAAAATTCTTACTGCCTTTGGGACATTGCAGTATTTTTTGCCTTGATTTTTGATCATGTAAAAATTTGGTCCGTTGAATATGGGCGTTGCAGGCCTTCCTGGCTTGTTTGAACTTTTTCCGGTTTTCTTCAGTTGGGTTGGCTCTAAAACACCGGAAGCTTATCTCTTTTTCCCTGATAACCTCTTTACAGCTCAAATCAAACCATGATTTATCCTTGGGTCTGATACTTTTAACCCTATTCGGGATAAAATGTTTCATTCCCAAAAGAATTATTTTAGTTATCATATCTGCGCTGGCGTCACTATCGAGGAAGCATAGTGACCAGTTAAATATCCTGAAAAACTTATTCAAACCCTACCAGTTGGCTTTCTCGTACTGCCATACGGTTCTTCTAGGAGCTCTTTCTCTAACTGGATTTGTTTGACACGAGAAATTTGCAGATATAACACTATGGTCAGATGTGCCTAGAGGTGTCAGTACACTTATTGTGTATTTACTCGTATCAGGGTCAGAGATAAGAAACAAGTCAAGAGTATTTTTTGCTCGGCCATTAACGTTCGATATTCGAGTGGGATCGTTGACAAGCTGAGTAAGGTGGTTAAACTCAGCAAAAATCTCAACACACATTCCTTCGGGTGTTGTCTGGCCATAATGGCGAAGCCAAGAAGAATTGTGAACATTGAAATCGCCCGTAATAACGATTTCAGTGCGAGGATATAGGCAAACAATTCTTTGGATGGAGTCGGACAGAGCATCAAATTCGTGAGAAGTTGAAACTCTATCCAGATTTGGGCTTCGATTAAAAAAACAATTTTTTTTTTTTTTTTTTATAATTTACCCGCGCTCAAGGGATTATGATTACCCTTTAAATGTTTCAACACAGCGCGGACGTGAAGTTAATGAAGAGTAAGAAGGATAGGAAAGATGTGTGGCACGATGTTCTGAGACTGTTGGTGGTTGTCTCAGATATTTTTATCTCCAGGGATGGCGGCTGAGCTAAAGCGGAGAAATGCCGTCTAATTTCTATGTCATTTATAATTCACATTATTCTATTTGTGTTCATCCTTGTTGGGCATACTAGTTTAACTCAATTACATATTGTTAGTGTTATGCCTGAACAACATGTAATGAGTAAACCAGCAACCCATTGATCACAATTTTTAGAAGGTTTTAATAGAATTAAAACGACATAGACGACGGCAGGGATCGAACCTGTGATCATGAGGTTGACAGGCGAGCACACAACCATCGTGCCACGGCCACCCCCAAAATATGAATGATGTGCTTATTAATGGAAAATTTAAACCACATAAAATTGAAGAAGGAGTTAGTGCAGCGACTATATTGTGGTAAAAACTGATATGCAACATCATTCCTAATGTAAATGGCGAGACCGTGGTGGGAAAAGAATAATGGTACCAAGCTATACCCATGAATAAAAAATTCAGCAGGATCCGAATCCTCACCTACTTGGGTTTCACTCAGTATGATTAACTCATTAATTTTAATTTAATTTAATTTTAATTATGGTGGGGGCCAAACCCCCATTTATTCGGCTTAATTACAAGCTAATGCTTAATCGAACTTAAGAACTAAGAAACTTATAGCTAAGTTTTATGGTTAGTGGGGGGGTTGTTTCAGGAGAAGGAATTTTAGGCAAGGGTTACTGAGGTTAAAGTCAATGCTACTAGTGTTTGAGTTAACACTCCGGAGCATACGAGTAACTGGTTCATTAGAGCCATAAGGCATAATACGTGGGTATATAAAAGAGAGGAGGATTACGTATGTTTCGAGGGTTTTGGTGTTAAAGAAGATAAAGTTGTTAAGAGTAATTCAGTCAACTAAACCTGTAAGTAGTCGATCAATGAAGAGGATTTCATAAATTTTTCTTCGTTCTTCTAGTGAATTTAGGTTGATTAGTTTAAGGCGGTCTTGATAGGGAGGTAGGAACAAGGGATTATTCCAGGGAAGACCTCGAAGAGCAAAACGAAGGAATCTATGTTGAATACTCTCGATTCTGCCGATGTGAATTTGTTGGTAAGCGGACCATACTTGACAGGCGTATTCGAGCAGAGGACGAACAAAGGTTATATAGAGGGATCGGGTCACGTATGGGTAGGAGAATTCCTTGGACCATCGTTTAACGAAGCCAAGTGCTGAATCGGCCTTAAAAATTATATCGTTATAATGGGCGATGAAGTTAAGTCCCTGATCAAATAATATACCAAGGTTACGTATCGATTCGACGATAGATAGGGGCTGATCATGAAGAAGATAAGGACAGGGAGAAGATCTGAAACATTTTCGTGAGAAAGTGATTGAATGGCATTTGGCAATATTTAAAACTAAACTGTTTTTGAGACACCAAACTGAAAAATTTTCGAATTATCGTTCAAAACCGAAGGTGGATATTTTGAAAAGTATAAGCCTATGGGAGATTTTATCGAAGGCCTTACTAAAATCGGTGGATATGACATCGACTTCTTTGCCATGCTCTAAGGTCGAAAGGGCGAAAGACACAAATTCAGCAAGATTAGTGGTTCTTGATCTACACTTGAGAAAGCCATGTTGTATAAGGGAAATGAGAGACTTACATTGAAAGCTCAGAAATTCATACAGTATGCTTTCGAAGAGTTTGGGTATACATTACTGTTTGGGAATAGGTCGATAATTGTTAACATCACCTTTCGGACCCTTTTTGTGTATTGGTATTATAAAAGAAGTTTTCCCTAACTCTGGGAATTCTACTTGGGTTAGGGATAAACTGAAGATTGTTGAGAGAGGAAGAGATAGCGATGAGGAACATTTCTTTAAGAGAATAGCTGGGAGGCCATCGGGAGTCGGGACCTGGAGAGAATTCATCGTTAAGCTGATTTAATTTATTCTCCACGAGAAATGGGTCAACAATGCGAGGGAGAGATGGCCCATTTTTACCCCATTGTTAAATGGGGTATAACAAATAGTGTGGAGTTTAAGGCATTGGAAGTTCAATGACTATTGTCGTTAAAGCAAAATATACCCCTTATGCCACTGTCCTTGAATGACACTTGCATTGAAGAAACCTAAAAGCTCTCAGTACTTGGTACTTGGTATATTTATGTCAATGACGATCTTTGTTGAAATGACTACATTTTCGAGACCGACCGCCAAAAATGCTGCTAAATATTTAGGATTTATACTATATAGATGTAAGAATTATTTCAACCCCTCTGATCTGGCTGGCAATATACTGGGAGAGAGGAAAGTATCTTTTTCTTATCTTGGATAACTACATACTGATGTTATTGTGAACAGCGATCCACTTTTATTTGAGATATACATGAGTGAATGTATTGGATATATTGCACTGCGACCTAGAGATCAATTGTGCCGCTGAATTTGATGAACTGGCTCATCTTACAGTTCTTCCTCCAAATCTATTGCTTTTAGGAATCTTAGTATTTGGGGCACCTGTATAAAGGATAGGTTGCTCTCTTATAACTGTTGTTTGTTTTTTTTTTATAATTAGCGCGCACACAAGGGGTTATTACTACCCTTAAAATGATTTACACAGTACGAGCATTAGGAAAACAAGGAGGGGTTTAAAAGGAGATACCGATGCACATTAGTATAAATTTTTGAACATTACAATGGGAAGGAAAAATAGAGCTGGGTAAAGCATTCCACATTCGTGTAGTCCTGCTAAAGAAAGAATCTCTGTACTTCACAGTACGTCCGAAGGTGGACTCAAGAGTAAACTGATGAGCATTCCTAAAAGCGCGAGTATTGCGGTAAAATTGTTTAAGGGGAGGAATGCAACTGGCTATTTCGCTAGAGCATTGTCTATAGAAGTAACGGTAATATAATGAAAGCCAAGAAACATTGCGACGGTGCTCGAGAGATTCAAATGTTTCTGTTATACTTCTATCACCTATCATTTTTAAAAGTTTTTTTTTGGATTCTATCCAAGAGACTCAAGTGTGTTATTGGAGCACCTGCCCAAATATGGGAATTGTACTCGAGCTTTGGACGAATATAAGCCTTATAGATTACAGCCAGATCAGAAGGTTTCGAAGGAAACCTCAACACTTGGCAGCGTTTTTGGCAACGTCGAATATGTGGTCATTCCACACAAGGTGGTCTGTGATGCACATACCGAGCACAGAGAGTTGTTCAGTTTCCTCAATGCAAGTGCGACTTATGGATAGCGGCATAGGGGTTGGGTTCTGCTTTAACGACAGGAGACAGCATTGAGTTTTTGAAGCATTAAATTCTACACGGTTTTTTATTCCCCAATGGACAAAGCTGTCAAGATCAGAATTTAATGAGCTTATCATACGCTGCCGTTCAAGTCCCACTTCCGAGGGTACTATCATCAGCAAAACAATTTAGTGGATTAGAAGTTTCAGATAAGAGATCGTTGATAAACATGAGGAAGAGAGTCGGAGACAAAACGGAGCCCTGGGGTACACCAGCATTTATTTTATGAGTTTCAGACTTGAAACCATCCAATACGACTTGTATTGAGCGGCCTGAAAGGTAATTTCTAATTCAACGAAGAAGAGATTCATCAATACCAAATGCACGCATTTTCGATAAGCTTGATGCCAAACTCTATCAAATGATTTTGAAATATCAAGTGCAATAATCTTACTTTCTCCAAAACGATGTAAAGATTTGTGCCACTGTTCGGTGAGATATACCATCAGATCACCAGTGGACCTATTGCTACGAAAGCCATACTGCCGGTCATTAAGAACCAGTGAACCGTCCAAATTTAAGACATTAATAATTAAAACCAAATATTCGCTCATAATTTGGAGTTCTTTCGATGCTTCTCTACTTTTTTGAAAATTCGAATATAAATTTCTGACGGATCGTGACACGAAATCCAGGCCTATTTGCGGCTGTGTGATGCTTTTAAATCATCAAGCGATATGAACTAAGACCTCAATTGAAAATTTACATTAGACCATGTGGTCTTAATTATCAGACGATATGAATTTTGACGTTAATGTTAATGTAATGTGTTTTCTTTAGAAACTGGGTTTATTCGACACGAAATACCTTAAATTCTTTTAAGATTTTTGAACTACATCCTTCGCAATTAGCAATCTTTAAATGAACCTATCAATTACCTCTCGGCTTTACCAAAACCCATAATCATGGGCCATGTATTTGCTTCCTTTTTTTAAGTTAACAGGTCACTGATGTTACTGCTAATGCTAACCCTTAAATCCAACTCTTTTTGATTCGAAAATATCTTAATCCTTTACGGATATGAATAATCCCCCTTTAGTATAGCTTTTAATGATCTGACTTCCTTTTACAAAACTCAAAAAGGCCAAATACCACACAAAAATGTAAAAACGAAAAAAAAAATCAACCCATCAAAAATAATGGGCTTCCACCGGCAACACGCACATCCTGCTGCTACCACCTTCAATAAAAAATCCCAAAATCATTAAAAAAATCATTGCTTGATACCGACACATTCAACTCGGACGGAAAGTCTCGTAAAAAAATACAATTATCAACCAAAAAGTGCCCAGTCATTGAGGCTCGTTTGTCAGCATTATTATAACCATCGGCAGCCTTTTTATTCTTCCTTTAATATACAATAATAATAAAAAACAGCCCCGCTCAACACAAAGGAATACCAAAATACCACCTATGCCTACCTTCTTCCTTTTTCGGCAAAAAAAAAAACGCCGAAATGGTAAGGTCCCATTTTTACCCCTGTAATTCTGCTGCCCCACGAAATAAACCATAGCATGAAACTTTTTCTTTCCCTTCCAATTCAAAACATCGCAAAAAATAATAAGTACCTCCGCTGAACCCTATAGATACCTTAATATACCTATAACATTTCGAGTTCAAGAAACCTGGCTTTCTCTGGCATGGCACCGGCAGCCACCCAGTCAATTTTCATTAGGTTTTTTTTTTCATATTTAATTTGCATTAGACCCACGGTTGGAATTCAAAGACCCTCCTTTTTGCATTCACTGAAATCTCTACGAATATCAGTCCAAGGTCAAGTACATCACATGTTTCAATTTGCTGCTAAAAAACACTCCAACTCACACGTTATCTCTCGCACCCTTAACACAGAAGTTCTTCCACAAAGAAGAACGAAAAACTCCTCAATGTAAATGATGTCGAAAGTTACCGAAACTAAAAAACACTCTAAATGAAAACTTTTCAAACCCGCAGCACTAAACAGCGTTTTGGTAGTGCGGGTACGGTGAGGAGGCTGGGCGTGTAGACTGGTCTTGAAGGGGTGTGAAAAATAAGCAGGTCTCTTCCATTTAGATTTTAGAGAAATGGAAAAAAGAAATTACCTAAGAAAGGTAGAGTGCCCCATTTCCACTATATAGCATTCCCCCATTTTTCCAAAACTTTTTTTTTCAAACGTTCATAGAAGTTCCATTCATTCCCTTGTCCAACACTCACGGAAGTTACTTTTGACTCTTTATACTGTTGCAAATGCTTATCAGCGACCATCAGACTTCTGCTCTGGCAACACCACAATCCCTAGGTTAGAGACGCGTATACTAATGCATTTACGAGGCGGAACTTTTAACATTTTTTTACATCAACATTTTGGTTTGCCAGGAACATTTTAGAACTCCAAACCCTTGCGCTAGTTAAGTTTACTGAATCAACCATTTTGTCGGTCGGTCCGAAAAATTTGTAAACGAATACATTTTAAAGCACACAACAACAGGGATCTCACAAAAAAAAAAAAACAAAAAAAACAGGACGTAAATCTGGAACGCAATTACATTAAGAGCTTTCCGCTTTGATGTTATACCGAGTCCGAAATTTCGGGAATGAGAAAACAAGATAGCATCCTTAACCTCACCTGTGATGGCTGAGGGCTGGGGTTTTTGTTATGGTTTTTCTCCATTAGAGAAGTAAAATCGAAACTGGTAATTTTTGAGATTTTCTGTAGTTTTTTTTTTATTAAATTTTGTACCTTTCAATCGTTTCTGCTTCAATTTCCTTTGAAGTTTGTTTATATAGATTCTGTATTATACCAAATCTTTTGAAGTAAAGATATCGTCAATAGAATTACTTAACATTTTTTAGGGTACCGGAAAGCCTTTTTATAATAATTGTTGTTGCTGGTAGATATGAAGGTGAACCATAAGAAGATTAGAAGAACTTGAGAGGAGTTCAAGTTTGGTACGAGAGTGAAGAAATCATTATGATTTTATTGTACATTCTTCTTCTCTAATGGGTCAAGTATGTGTTTTATAAAATTTAAAGTTACAATGCTGTCGTTGGTAAATCATGAACGATGAGGCAAAGCTTTTAGAGGAAGTTCAGTTAGCAAATACTGATATGGGATACTCGGCATAGATGGAATTCTAGTAGAATTCTATAAAAACGGTACTGATCAATTAAGGAATTATCTTCTGTTATACTTTAACAGATTATAATAAAATCGTATGTCCGCATTTGTTTTCGAACTTGGAAATGTAAATGACGTTAACACAGTTTTATCGGCAACACAGAACTTGAAGAACTCCAGAATATTCATCAACAGAGACCTGTAATGAAAGAAGAGAGAAGTACAACCTCCAACAGATCAAGAAATGGGTAGATAATTCAAACAAATCCCAACCTAAAAGTCGAAATCAAGCACTGGGCTGTTGAAGTCAATGGTCATCATCACAGCTTTCAGCGACGTAGATAGGGAATACATTGTTAGTTTGTTGAGTAAAACAGAATGTAACTACACTATTATTTTAAATGAGCCCAAGAAAAATATTCAAAGTGCAATCAACTTTCCAAACCACGCTTAACAACTAGGTGCCTGTCAGGTTTTATCTTTCAATATTGCTGGTCTTGGAAATGAAACCTTATTTTGTAATTTTTTTAAATATGTATATTACTCGTAATAATTTTGAAATATTCTTTTTATATGAAACATTTGTAGCAACTGAAAATATTATAAGATACGAAAAACTCTTCCAGGATACAAACTTGAATTTTATATTAGTAGGTGATTTAAATGTAAGAACTGCTACGAAGGGAAGTGTAAATGTCCAGCTTGGGAATGAAAATCTAGTCCACACAATCAGAATTTCAAAGGATAACAGTTGTGATCGTAACACAAATGCGTTAACAGAGTTCTTAGAAGAGCTTGGAGCGTTCATTTTAAAACGGAAGAGGATATGGAGACAGACTGGTGAATTTACATTTGTGAGCAGCAGAGGGTCCTCGGTCATCAACTACTGTTGTCCATCATATAGCTATTGATGCACTAAAAGACTTTAGAATTGGCTGTGAAAGTTTCTCCGATCATAACATGCCCCTCATGGTAAAACTTTCTACGCAGGAAGTTATAGTGATCAATGATTCTATGAAACTTTTACCAAGACTTAAGTGGCGCGATGACAGAAAAACCACATACATAATGCAGTCTAGAACAAAACATACCACAAAAAATAACTTATATTAACGCAGGTGAAGATCTCTGTCTTGCAATTAAAGAAAGTGTTTACAGTGCTTATGGAGAAAATAGTCGAGTTAACTCAAATTTCGTACCAAAGCAACCTTCGATACAGTTTATTTTTACGATAGGAAAGATGTATTGGAAAATCTAAAAATGTACAGAAAACATAATATTGACGTTTTCAAAAGATACTACCGAGAGTCGAATAAAAAATACAAGGCCTTATGCGTGGTGAAACAACGTAATTACTATTTAAATATCACAACTTAACTGGCGTTAGTCAAGACAACAAGGGATTGGTGGAAACTCGCTAAAACATACGCGGTAGCACTAACAATCAGAAGTCAGATATAACATCATCTGAGTTTAGAATGCGCTTCCAAAACCTTCTTAATCCAACATCGCCTCCAGTTATTTCATACGATTATACCTTAAATTCAGATATCCATATATCTTCATGAAGACATTGAAATGGATGAAGTTCAATCAGCTATCGCTATCGCATCAGCAAATGATAACAAAGCCCCCGGCATTGATGGTATTCCTTTCGAATTCTATAAAAATGCTTCCCCTAATTTAATCAAAGAAATCCACAGACTATTTTGCGACATCTTTAACACAGGAACAATTCCAGATTCTTTCAAAACGTCAATAATGTTTCCTCTTTTCAAGAAAGGTAACCCTAACGATGAAAACTACAACTCAATCAAAAAAAGAAACTCTATGCGTTTTTCATTGATTTAAAAGCTGTTTTCGACAATATAAACAGAAACGCATTATTCCACAAACTGACACTTTTGGGAATGTCCACAAAAATGCTCTCAATCCTGAAGACTCTCTTTCACAGCAACATTGCAACAGTATGGAATGGAACAAACATCAGCGACTTCTTTCCTATCAATCAAGGTGTACTAAAACAGGAATGCGTTCTTAGTGCTCTGCTATTCATCTTATTTTTTAATGACCTCGACTCTGAACTACCGGGTGGATTATCTGTTGATGGCATTTCCGTAAAAGTCTTCCCTTATGCCGACGATATTGTTCTTCTCTCTGAAAATCCCGCTTCCTTGCAAACAATGATAAAAAGCTTCGTAAATTATTGTTCAAGATGGAATCTGGTTGTGAATTTAAGAAAAACAGAAATAGTCATTTTTAGAAACGGTGGACGTTGGGCAGTTGATGAAAAATGGACTTTTAACAACGATGAAATCAAAATATCCAACAAATACAAGTATCTAGGAGTAACTCTGACTTACAATATGTCGTAGACAGAGCATCTTACGCAGAGACTTGCAATGGCTAAAAACTCAATAAATGCTACCTGGTCAAACTTCATCAAAAACAAAAACATACAACACTCAGCTAAGTACAAAATATATGAAGCTGCTTCAAAATCAGTGATGAACAACTGTGCGCAAGTTTGGGGTTATTCGGAACATAATGAAGTCGAAAAGTTGCGAAGGTTTTTTATCAAGAGATGTTTTTCCTTACCTAGTAATACACCAAATTACGTGCTTAATCTAGAAACTGGACTTCCAAAAGCCTTCCTTTCAACACTCGAACTGCATTTCAAATACATCCAAAGAGTTAGTACCCTGCCCGAAAACAGACTACCGAAAAAACTTTCTGATGTTATCGTAAAAAAGCAGATTTACTGGGAGTTTAACTAGTCAACAAAGTTTGAGTGGAAAGCGTTGCAGATAGAAACTTACACAAATCTTGTAGAAAGGCATTGGACGTAAAACACAAACAGAGCACATCAATCACGGTTCCACGACGAATACTTTAACTTGAACTATGCCGAGACGACAAACTACTTCGAAGACTGTAACTCACGCGAGATGATAAGCATGGTTTCAAAGTCCAGGTTCGGATTGCTTAATCTCAATTCAAGTGCATTTAGAAGAGATTCAGTAGGCATTTGTACCATCTGTAACCTTGTTGCTACTGAAAATACATACCACTTTGTTGGAGTGTGCCCTTGTTTTCGAACTTATAGAAGCCAATTCTTAGGAAGTGAAGGCCTTAACCGTGACCAGTTCCTCAAAATTCTCAACGGACAAAACTCTAGTCAACTGTACAATTTCTTAAGAAACGCTCTAAGATATCGAAACCTAATTAATTATGAATTTTCTTAAAAATATAAATCATTCGCTAAGTTTTAATGAATTTATTATAAACACTTTAACCTGATAGGCAACTTTAAAAGTTATTGTCATTTAATTTAATTTTAAAATAACGAAAACCAAGCCTTTGTAAAAACTCTGAAAATAAAATTTTGTATCTATCTATTTATCGTATGTGCAAAACAACCTGAAAAAAGCAGTTATTTTGGCAAATTACAAGAGCCGAAATGCAAACCTTCCAGAAAACTACAGAGGAATTACTATTTTAAGCACTTTCAGGAAGATTCTTATTTCAATTCTCTACGAGAGGTTTACCAAATGGATCGACGACAGAAACCTTCTAAGTATGTTTTAAGCCGTTTTTCGGTCGGGTTTCTGGACCATATCTTTGCGTTGACAAGTATTGCTAGAAAGTCAATTGAAAATAAGGAAAAATTATACGCTTGCTTTGTAGACTTAAAAGCAGCATTCGACAATCGACAAGGTAAATAAACAGGCCTTGATATACAATAGGAATATCCGGGAAATTCTTGATGATGTACTTTAACTTTCTTGTTTCATTGAGTGCCTCTTTAAGGGATGGAACGCAATTCTCAGAATGTTGTGAAACAACAATAGGTATTCCCCAAGGCTGCATTTTAAGTCCATTACTTTTTGCTTTATTTATTGATGATATTTGTGATGTACTTCCAGGGGGAATACCTTCTGCCGATATACAAGTGAAAGTCCTGCTCTACGCTGACGACTTAAGATTACTGACTGACAACCCTTTTACCCTGCAGTTGCAAATCAATAGGCTGAATACCTTTTGCGAGAAATAGGACTTAGCCAAAGGAGAAGGCAGCCCAAATAAAATTGGTCAATAATGTCGATATTGAAGTTGTACAAGAATTTAAGTACCTGGGTGTTTTAATCACGCATAATCTCAATTATTCGAAACACGCTAAACAAACAAGTAATGAGTTCAAACTGATCTCAAAATACCGTGTTTTTCACGCAACGGTCAACACATGTATGTGCTATGGTGCCCAGGTTATTTGGTTATATATATGCTTCGGGGTGTTTGAAACGTTGCAGAGTGATGAAAATAAGTGGAAGAAGTCTTCACATGTTATGGTAAGACTTCTGCAAACTAACCCATTCCCATGAAGCTCATCTATCACTAATGGAGTCAAACGTTGATGAATGACGGGATATGTTTGCAGATGTCACTGCAAAAATACATGAGAAGATTTACACCCAGCATCTATCCAGAGCAATTTCTACATCGTCCAGGAACCTTAATCACCAGTTGTCTTCAGAAACGAACTATTTCAGCAACGAATTCTCTGTCGAAGTTATTAGCTATATTTTAAGAGCAGATGTTGAAATTTTTAACTTAAACTTTATGCCTCATCGAGCTGACCTGCCCCAAATCTGAAATCTTTGCAACAGACAGACATAAAAGAAATTCTCGTGTGCCCCAGGACTCCGTTTTGTTTCCCACTCTCTTTTTTATCAATGATATTTTGTTTAAAACTTCTTTTCCATTAAATTGTTTTGTGAACGACAGTACTCTCAGCTTCTCATGTTCATGTTCATTTTCAGATTCATTTCTTTGACCTTCAAATGTGAATCTAGAAGCTCATTAAATTATGATCTCGATAATATCGTCAAATGGGGTACCATAAAAAGGCGAACAATTTAATGCTTCAAAAACTCAGTTCTGTCTCATGTCATGACATTAATTCTTGTACATCATATACTCCAAATTGGTCCAGCAATGTCGAAATGAACTTTCTAGCCTCAATATTAATCACAATGTGACTCTTATTTGGGTTCGGGGTTCTAGGTATACTAAATCCCGGACAATTGATCTGATATAGAGGCAAGACGTAAGACATAGCCAGGATCGTAGCTACCTACAGCCGACACTGCCCAATAGGAGAGCATGCAGCGAAGCTATGCATTCCTCATAACCCTCACTGTCATAGCTATGGGGACCAGCGGGAAAAGGAAACAGTCCTTTATTTCCTCTGCAAATGTCCTGCTCTGGCCAAATTTCGAGCACAATAATTGGGAAAAACATTTTTGACGGCATTGACGAACTTTCGGAAATGAAGATCAAAGACTTGATCTCTTTTCGCAACGCGACGAGATGGCTCTAGGACGAACTTCGGTTACTTCTGTACCGTACCAATCGTTCGACTCCTTAGATTCATGGCTAGCGGACTGGGAATTTAGGAGAGGCTTACCGTTCAGGGGGCCGGATAATCACTCAATTGTCTATTTTTCAGTACCAGTCAACAAGCTGCCTAGTTTGGCACAGTGTAGATGATATCGCATATAAGTGTGGTGGTCCTGCTGAGTAATGATTGTACAAAAGCAAACACACAATAAGAGACATCAAAACCTACTAGATCCATATTTTTAAACTTAATCCAAACTGTGAGAAAGTTCACTAATAACTTCTTATATTTATAATAACTTCAATTTTCTCATCCAATAAGTCGGATCAGTCTACATACGAGTATATTGTTGTCAACAGATCTTATTTGTTCGTCCGGATAAATCAATAGCATTATTAGAAGCAGACCAACGAGCAGCTTTACAAGACCAATCCTTGTCATATTTTTAAATCCTATGTCCATTTCTATACAAAAAAAACTTAACGGTTCTAAACCCTTTTTCTTTATTTTCAAATTCCTCTGTTTTACGTTCATCTCTTTTGCCATTGCAAGGCTATTAGGTAGTCAGCTTGAGTGGAAGTATGAAGGACGAACCACTGGTATTCTTTAATGGGATGCCCCAACAAAGGATATTTTGTGCTTGAGCAAGCGTAAAATTTTGTATCTTCCTAGCCCGAAGTCCTGTGTTCAAGGGAAAAAGCTAAGAAAAAACAGAACTTTGACAAGAGCAACAGCAGAAAAAAGGAAGATAAACATTAAATAGACAAAAAAAAAAAAAAGAAAAAACAAAAAGGGGGCAAGAGTGATATTGTATATTTGTTACATTTTATTGATGTACCTATAGCTAAGCTTAGCTCTATATTTTTGTTTTGTTTTTAAGTTAATACCTATGTTTTTCCAATTACATTAGTCTGGATGGCAGCAGTGATACAAAGTGTGAAAGGTATTGCACATTATGTTCGCTTGATTAAATCTGTGAATCTGGAGTCTTAGAAACCTTAGAATCCTGTAAGATGTTATGACGGATGTTCATTTTATAATGGATTCGTTTATGGGGTCAGCATAAGGGTAAACAATATAATTCTTAAGTTAATAAAAAGATTGTAAGTTTGATATTGAGTTTGAAAGATTTGTATCTTTGTTTCAAAAGGCAAGATATAGTAAATTGACTTAGTACTTTTAGCTTTTTTAAAATATTCTGTCTACAAATGTATTGTTTTTCAGTTTGAACTTTGAGAATTATAGTAATTTTTTTTTTTCAGATATATGGTACTATGTCTTATAGAAGGTAAGCAGATAGGAGGGGACCAAATTTCATGCATGTTTTAACGAAACCTAAGCATTTCGATGTGTTTTTTTAATGCACTGAATTTATGATAATTCCATAAATAGGTAATCATAAAATATTAACACACATGACTTTTCAAAGCTTCTCAGTTTCTTTGATGCAAGTATCATTCGAGGATAATGGCATGGGTGGAATATTTCATTTGGCCGACAGAAGACAGCTTTGTGTTTTCGAAGCGATTGTCAATAGAAACCCCATTCTATAATGCTGTCGAGATCTAATTCTATTGACTTAGCATACACTATCTTATTAATTTCCCAACCCAACAATAAGGCTGTAAATTTAAAAATGTGCTTCTTGGTTTCCAGCCAGGGTCTTTTTGAAGAAACACAAACTTCAGATAAAAGGACTTTCAAACCTAATAACAAAATCTTTATTAGGAAACAAATCTTATATAGTATATAAAAAATTATATTCTCTTTAATTCTAATACTTCAAAGATCTTTTTTGGTAAGCGAGGTTTCGGCTTAGGGGTATTCTTATACTTTGTGTTTCAGTCTCTGAGTCTGGTTTCTGAAGAACTGCGTTTCAGGATTTTAGTCTGATGGTTTACTTAACAGGAATTCACTCCTGATGGAGTGATGATTCTGGCGGTGGACGGGTACTACGCTCCTGAAGGCACTTGAGAACAGCAGGCTTAACGCTTTGGTAGATCAGCAGGGGGCCGATTCTGGTTCTGTGAAAAAGTGAATCGAATAAATTGTTTTCATATTCGCTGTCATGCATTGCTTTCATTTTTTCGATTCACTTGGTGCAAATAAGCGATTATGGTTCCGTGAATAAAAATAGTGTGGTGAATTCAATATCATTTGCCGTTGTGGATGATTTTTTGTTGTCTCTTATGAATTTATCTACTATTGTGAATGCTTAATATCAAAACGAAATTATTATTTTTCATTGTTGTTTCAATTTTGCCAAACGTTTGAACATTTGTGAATTTGTTTATAATATATTAATACATATATTAAATTGTTTGTATACGTTTTTATAATGCCTTCAATATACGAGTATATAAGAATTCTTATGGAAACAAATCGGAGAAATGCTCATAGGTTTGATAAATTATTTGTGCTTTATATAATGTAGATGTATTTTTGTATTGTATTAATATATGTACATTTTTGTTTTGTAGGAGAAATATGAGGATTATTAGGCGAAATTTGAGAGACAACGAAAATCCTTTCGAAATGATACATCTGTATCAACTGAAAGGTCAACTGAAACAAATCTACAAAAAAAATTAAGACGCGATGAAATAAATTTTCAAAACTTGTTTTCGTACCTATCATGAGCAATCTCCAAATTTATTTCCAAAAAAACTATTCAAAAATTCTTTTTGTGCCTGTGTCACACTCTTTCCTTTATTTTTTTCATCTCCGTATTTTCAGCTTTCACCTATTCACTTTGAATATTCACCATCGAATAAGAGCGTGAAAGCAAGTTATTCATATGAATGTTTTTGACGTTTGGTTTCACTTTTTCACAGAACGAGAATCGGCCCCCAGGTACAAAGTTACTATTGGTGAATTACAGGCGAAACGCTCCGGTAGATCGGAAGGTTTAAGGCACCTGGTGACAAAACGCCAGGCTGAATGTTCTGGTAGATCGGCAAGTACAAAGCCCCTAGTTGAAAAACGGCAGGCGCAGTGCTCTGGTAGATCAGCAAGTGTAAGGCTCCTGGTGGAAATCAATTTATATTGACCAGGACGGTATCATTGCCGAACGACTGGTGGTTTTCGTCTGCAAAGGTTTCAAGGTTTTTTATTGAATTTTAATATATACAATTGTAAAACTTAAACTTAAGGATAATATGAATAAAGTAGAAATTTGTTGGCACATAGGGGGCCCAACTTACAAAATGACATGGTACATATTATGTACATGGTAAAAAATTAAGATTAAGATAAATTGGCTTGGTTTTTTTCTCGGGTTGTTCAGTCCCGGTTGGTTTTTTTTATGTTTTCAGCCATGGTATGCTTGATTTTGGCTTCTTCGTAGACTCTTTCGTTGCTGAAGTGCTTCTTTCTGCATTGCTGTCTTCGAGATGATGTACTATGCAGGAAAATTGTAGCTGATGACGGGTCTGATAAGCTGCTTATATATCAGTAGTTTCACTGGCTGGCTTAGTCCGGTTCTTCTGGCTAGCAATGGGTGCAAGCGGTAAAACGCGAAGTTGGCCTTCCTTAGTACCTGCCTTGAGTGCGGGTTGAATTTGGACAGCTCGTTGAAGTGGACTCCAAGCTATTAAGCATTTCTTTTGGCTGCTATCGTCGACCCATCTGGGAGCTTCACGGTCAGGTTTCTGCAGGTGGCTGCTGAACGACATCGGTTGCCATTAGTGGTGGGTCTCCTGAAACACACAAGCTCAGATTTGGCAGTTTTTATTCGGATACCCCACTTTTTTTAGTACTAGTAGAGTCTGAAAACGTGGGCTTCTACTCTCCGAGCTGCAATTTTTGGCGCTATCGATGAGGCGTAGGTCAGCGAGTCGTCAGCAAAAAGCAGGTTCTCGTAGTCACTTGGCATGGGATGATCAGAAGTCATCAGGTTATATAGAAAGGGACCCAGCTTCGATCCTTTGGTGACTCCGGCTTTGATGGATTTGATTGAAGACTTGCAGCTGTCTAGCTGAACGAAGAATTTCCTGAAGGAGAGAAAAGAAAATAATATTTTTATTAGTGGTGAAGGTAATCCAAGTACTCGAAGCTTATGAGTGGGCTTCTATCGATGGCACGATGGTGGCACGATGGCTGTTGAGTGTTGAGGACACGTCAGATTGAAACTGCATGTCTAGGATGATGTTGTTTTAATTGCAGTACTTCTTGAACCCCCTTAGTATGATTTCTTCCATAATTTTGCTGATATTGTTGAGGAGGGATATAGGCCTATTTTTTTTTTTTTTTTTTTTTATAACCTACACGCGCTCAAGGGATTATGATTACCCTTTAAATGTTTGAACACAGCGTGACGTGAAGTTAAGGAGGAGAAAGAAGGATAGAAAAGATGTGTGGCACGATGTTTTGAGACTGAAGGTTGTTGGAAAACAGGTTTTTAGGGCCTTTCTTCGGGACTGCCACGATTTTTGCCGTTTTCCACTTATGAGGGGAGTAGCAATTGTTGACGCAGTTATTTATGATGATTGTGAGTAGTATCATCACTGCATGTGGAGGCCTTTTGATGATGTAGTTGGAGACTCCATCCGGCTCTGTTGACTTCTTTCGTTTGGAATTGACGACGATTTCCGCAATTTCGTCTGGTTGGCATAGCTGGGGGTTATCCGTTGGGCAAGTAGCTGGAAGATGGTCGTCACACTCCACTCCTTCTAAATTTGGCTGCAAAATCAGCTGGACGGATGTCCTGATTTCATCCATGAACACAGGGTCCGTTGATGGGCTAGGTGTGAAGTTTCCTTCGAAGTGATTCGCGAAAACTTCCACTTTGTCAGCCTGTTGTTGTTACCTCAATGTTTTCGTCTACCAAAACAGTTCCTATTATGCTACATATACATATTTCCGTCAAAGCTGAATGTGAACTTTAAGGCTGATGAATGTGAATTCGAATTTGTTAACATTTTCTGTGACGTCACGTTTTCCTAATGAATATAAGTTATATTGGTATTGATGTAATACTATTTTTACTTGCGACTTATAGGTACTACGTATAAGGCAAGTTATGCATTCGTAAAAAAATCGAACTCGAGATTTTGATCAAAGTTGACATTACGATGATAGCAATTCTGTCTGTATGTCTGTCGATATCGGTTCGACTACAGCCTAAACGACTCGGCCGATTTTCTTCAAACTTGGTAGATATGGGTTCTGAATTTCCCCCCCCCCCCACACGTTTTTTTCTTTTCTTAAGACCAAAAATAACGGTACTTGCCATACTAATTTTTTTCGAAATTTTATAAATATTTTTTTTTCTAAAAAAAAAATTAAAAAAATTTCATTTAGAGCTAGGTAGATAATGGTTGAGAAAAATTTTACAAAAAATGGTTATTTTTGGTATACCCCCCTTGTAACCATTTTTTTTTGTTTTTGATTTTGTCAAAACCGGTACTACTGATTTTGATAATTTTTTATGTTAAGGCTCCCCAGCAGTTTCAATATTATTGTGTATTCAAATTTTCGAAAATTTTTTTTTGAAAACTCAATATTTCGAAAACCCTGTGCTCGATTTTTTTAAAACTTGATAAATAAAACTTTTTTAATATAAATTATAAGTTTTATTTTACCTTTTATTTTTCTTCATTTAATTCAATAAAAACGCATTCTTTTCTTTTTATTTTTTATCTGTATATATTTCGAGGTCTTACTTGCCTCATCATCAGTAGCTAAAAATAAATACATGCGTTTTTTTATTAACATAAATATATATGAAATTTAATTATATATAAAAAATTACCAAAATTATTTTATAGAAAATTATTTGATAACAATCTGTTTTTTAATATTAGACATTTGTTTTTGAAATTAAAAAATTAAAAATCATTGAACAAATTTTCTTATAAAGTATTTAAAGTGTATAAATTTATTTAATTTTGAACTTGATTGTTCTGTAAATTTGTATTAACTATTAGATTGTAGTATGTATTAGTGTAGTCTCTTTTATCTGTTTTGTAGTTACACGCAATGCCCTCATTCTTTATAATTTGGTTAACTTCATGAATTTGTAACTTAAATTTGTTTCTTTCTAATTTTAAAATTTTAGCACCATTAAAATCAAAAGAATGTCCATTTTTCCTAACGTGATCAGCTAAAGCAGCTATATTTTTGTTTACTGATCCTTCGTTAACTTTTTGATCAAGAATGAATCAACACAATACCGAATGTCAAAAAGTTAACGAAGGATCAGTAAACAAAAATATAGCTGCTTTAGCTGATCACGTTAGGAAAAATGGACATTCTTTTGATTTTAATGGTGCTAAAATTTTAAAATTAGAAAGAAACAAATTTAAGTTACAAATTCATGAAGTTAACCAAATTATAAAGAATGAGGGCATTGCGTGTAACTACAAAACAGATAAAAGAGACTACACTAATACATACTACAATCTAATAGTTAATACAAATTTACAGAACAATCAAGTTCAAAATTAAATAAATTTATACACTTTAAATACTTTATAAGAAAATTTGTTCAATGATTTTTAATTTTTTAATTTCAAAAACAAATGTCTAATATTAAAAAACAGATTGTTATCAAATAATTTTCTATAAAATAATTTTGGTAATTTTTTATATATAATTAAATTTCATATATATTTATGTTAATAAAAAAACGCATGTATTTATTTTTAGCTACTGATGATGAGGCAAGTAAGACCTCGAAATATATACAGATAAAAAATAAAAAGAAAAGAATGCGTTTTTATTGAATTAAATGAAGAAAAACAAAAGGTAAAATAAAATATAATAATATAATTCAGCAAAACAAAAAATCATAATATATAAATTATAAGATGTAAACAAGAAAAAAAAAATATTTACCTAAAAATAACGGTACCCTCCATACAAATGTTAAAAAATGGTTTTCGAAAATCGTATTTTGCTCGAAAACGGCAGCGAGAATTTTGCTAAAATTTTTTTTCTTTTAATTAATTTTTACGATCTATAATAAAATTAAAACAAATTTAAATCAAGATATTACCTACCATAAAACTATTTTTTTCAAATTTTGAATTTCTCATTATCGACAAAATGGATTTTAATGAAATCTTTTTTTAGAGAAGCTTCTTAAATGTTTGAAAAACATTGCATTTAAAAACTTTAAGAAAAATAATGTTTGAGTTTTTGAAAAAAAAAAATCTATTTCTTTATTTGGAAAATTCGTTATCTATATAATTTTTTTTTTATTTCTAAATAAAATATGTTTTTTTGGATCACATATTTTAGTTTTTTTAATTACCTAGGTTAAAAAAATTGTGCAATGGGGTTTTCAAAATTCTATTCAAACTCTTAGAGAGCTTTAACATATGAAAACTGATAAATATCGGTTGTATCGTTTTTGAGAAAATCAAAAACCAAAAAATGGCTCTACGAAAGGTACCATTAATAACCTTTTTCGGTTATTTTTTTCAACCATTAACTCCATTTGACTAACTGAAATTTTGTTAATTTGTTTTTTAAATCTGTGAAACTGTTTTCGAGAAAAAAAATGTTGTATAAGATTTAAAATTTTCAGCGAAAAGTTATTTCTTTTTTGAAGTTGTTTGTATTCATTTTTAACCGAATACCTGTACTTGTTAATAACAACATAAATTGCAGACGATAAATATAAAGCTATAACTTTTTCTAACCGTATACAACCTTGTCCTTAACATCTAAAATTAGCGTTTACATTGTGGGTAGTTATTCAAGGTGAGGGGCAATTCTTTTTGCTCAGCAAAACACATAATTGTTACAGCTTAAACGGTTGAGATTTATGTAATCACGGATTAGCCGCTATAGTAACCCAGAGTTACGTATACCTACTTAGGTAGGTATTTGAAAAAGAGCTTAAATGGATAACACACGCTGGTAAATCCAAATAAAAAAAAACACGAATAATAAAAACCACCCGCACAATTCACTATCATCAGCATCAGCAGCAACTCAAAACCCAATACTTTGGTCCTTTTTTGAATGCCTTCTCGTTAACAGTTTCCTTTGACGGTAAAAGATAGTAGAAGTAAATTGCTTTTTTTCTAAGCATAGCTATGGGTCCGCTCTTTCAAGCGAATAGAGGCTTCATTCTGTCCCGGGTGATGTGGCATGTGCCCTGTGCGCGCCTGCAAATACGTCGATAAATTCGAATATCCTTTTGGGACTCTAATGAAATAATGATATAGGTCTTCTCGTTTTATTGCTTTTTTTTCTCCCATTCTATCCGGGTTACTCCACATAATGGTGTGCGGTTGCAATAGGTATGGGTTTTCAAGGCGAACGGGACAGGGGGGTCTCTGAAATGGTATATGGCAAAAGGTGGCACAGATAAAAAAGGACGATAGAAATTATTTGGATTCCCAGAGGTACCCTCATTTTTTTCCATTTTACTCGTAGTATCATCGAAGCATAGAAAGAGTGGTTGGGTTGGTGCGCCTCGCCTTGGGTTGTGTTGGTTTGTGCCCGAATAGGCGTAAGAGTTTTGTGTTAAAAATTAGTTCAACGAACACCAGCCATGAGGATACTGATGTCGTGGATGAGGATGAAGAGCGCAGAAAGCAGAAAGGACGACAACGAAACAAGAAGTTGTTATCATCCCTTTGAGCGTTTTTGTTGGCATAGGCTGACATATAGACACAACTGTTGGGAACCGTTTGTATGGTAGACTTTAGAAACCTACATATTTATATGAGTCGGCAGAAGAGGAAAGCTGACATTGTAGGAAGAGCGTTGATATAAGGATTGCAATACGATGTGCCATAATTAGCTTTGAAAAGTATGTTTCTTTTTTCTTGTTTTCTAACTTAAAGTATGGGTACCTACCTACCAACAATTTTCATTTTGGTAATTTTTCCAAAAATTCCTAGCATCTTTTGTAAAGAAAGCATAAAAGGATCCTGAAGAGGGTTCGAAAGACACAAAAAATCGATAAAGATGTTGATAATCTTGAAATCAGCAAGTTCTAATACCCACATCGGCATTTAAGAAAAGTTGACCCATATGTGGGCAACGAACTGTCACGAAAAAGTTTAATCCTCCGTGTATGATTTTGGGATCAGAAGAATGTATGGAGCTGTATTGTAGACAATGTATGCTTTGTTAAGATTTGGGTCGAACAGAGATTTGACGACTTTAAAAACTTCTCTATAATAAATATATAAATATTCCTACAAAATAGGATAAACAAAATGCAATACCTAGTAGGTCTCTTAGGCAAGGCCATTACTAATCCAATGAGAAGTATGCATAAGAAGTGTACTGAGGGTGTGGCTGCTCTCAATGAACAGGTGCATTGGAAACTCGTCTCGTGTACATGTGTGACTAAGAGACGGGCCAGTCTTAGTTATGAACCGATTGTGCAAGCATTTCCGAGCCAACACTCGGAATAAGGCATGTAAATATACATCATACAATAAAGACAATTGGAAAGTCATTGTTGAAGACGCCGATGCGTATAGATCTGTCACTGAAGAATTGGACAAAAAGACAATTCAGTGGCACTCGTACGAAAATAAAGCTACAAGATCGATAAAAGTAGTAGCAAGAGGCCTTCACCCTTCATGTGCCAAAGAAATTCTCGAAGACCTTATACAAAAAGGCTTTCAAGCTCTCGATGCCAATAATCTTATTAAAAATGAGATAGTCAAAGACTCCACTGGGGTATCAACGACAAAAAAGAGATCTCTACCTTTATTTATGCTCACGTTTGAAAATAAAGAAAGTCTCGATAAGATTTACAGTATTAAATCAATCATGAGCATAGTTGTCAAAATTGAACCACTGCGAAAGTCGAAAACTGTTCCACAATGTAAGCGCTGTCAAGGGCATACACAAAAATACTGCAATCGCAAGTTTGCTTGTGTTAAATGCGAAGGTAGGCATGCAACTAAAAACTGTCCCATGGGCAAAGAACAGAAAGCGAAATATGTTAACTGTCAAGGCAATCATCCTGCAAGTTACAGAAAGTTCCAAGACACAAAAAGAAAAAAACAAAACTGGGAACAAGCTTAGAAACTCAATCAACACAAAACCAGTAGTTGAAAGCAAAAAAGTAACGGTCGATAACATTGCTAAAAATCAACCGGCAAAAGCAATTGCACTAAGCAAAAGTGATGAAAATAAATCCTATTCCCAGATTGTAAAAAATGTGCGGAAGAATGAGGAAACTTCTATAAAAGAAATGCTGGAACTCATCCTGAAAAGGATTGACCAACAAGATTTAAACATAAAACAGCTAAGCGAAGAAGTCGCTCTTAAAAAACAATAATGGACAGAACACTTAAAATCGCAACATGGAATGCAAACGGTCTTTTACAGCATGTATCAGAACTAAACATCTTCTTAGACATAGAGCATATAGACATTTGTTTGGTGTCCGAAACCCACCTCGCTATTGAACAAAGTCTTGATAATAAATTACCAAACTATACATGTTATCACGCTCCGCACCCAGCTGACAAAGCTAGGGGAGGATCGGCAATACTTATAAAAAAGTGCTTAACACACTATGAAGAACCACAGTTTACTAATGAAAACATGCAAGTAACATCAATTAGTATTGGTATAAAAAAGAAAGAATTTAAAATAGCAGCTATATACTGCCCTCCTAGGCGCTCTCCAACTGAAGAAGACTATGCAGAACTCCTACATTTGTTAGGACATAACTTCCTTGTTGGTGGCGACTTCAATGCTAAACACACCCAATGGGGATCTAGGCTCATAACAACAAAAGGTAAACGGCTATACCAAGCAGGCCGAAAATACAACTGTGAATTTTATTCTTCTGGTTCGCCAACATATTGGCCATCTGATACTAACAAAATACCAGACCTTATAGACTTTTTCGTAGTTAAAGGTATTAAACGAAATCATATAAGTGTCGAAGGTAATTACGATTTATCGTCAGATCATACTCCAGTAATTTTATCACTGAGCGAAGCAGAAATAGTAGAAAAAAGTAATCCCAAGCTCGTGAATAACAGAACAAACTGGAACGAATTCAGAGACAAACTTGAAAGTTTTATAAACCTATGCAAACAATTGAACAAATTGATCATGAAGTAGAACAATTTATTGCTGATGTGCAGCAGGCTGCAGAAGAAAGTACTCCAACTATTTCGAACGCAAGAGAAAAAGGTATAAAATATCCTATCGAAATAAAGGAGTTGATATTGGAAAAAAGAAGAGCTAGAAGAAAATGGCAAACCACGAGATTCCCAGATGATAAGGTAGTTTTTAACCGTTTTAACAGCGAATTAAAAAAAAGAATCTGGTGAGTTTAAAAATGAGTCACTAAGTAGATTCCTGAAAAGTCTGACGACGGATGCTTCGACCGAATACTCCTTATGGAAAGCAGCTAAGCGCCGAAAAAGACCTCAGACACAAAACCCGCAATAAAATCTCAAGATGGTAAATGGATCGGAAACCCGAAACAAAAGGCTGAACACAGCTACAGATCCCTTACAGCTTGTTGACAGAAACGACGAATGTAAAATACATTTTGTCACGCTCAAAGAAGTAAGAAGCATGTGTCAACATAAGTTGTCTAACAAAAAATCACCAGGGTAGGTACGATCTTATAACTGCTCAGGTTTTGAAACAAATGCCTCTAATAGCCTTCAAGAAACTCTAATTTATAATAAACGCATGCCTTAAACTAAGATATGTGCCACATCATTGGAAAATTGCAGAAGTCATTGTTATACCTAAACAAAGTAAGCCACCATCAGACGTAACATCTTACAGACCAATATCGCTTATACCAATCATGGCAAAAGTTTTTGAAAAACTGCTACTGAAAAGGCTTAGCAAAATAATTGAAGAAAGAAGACTAATTCCAAGCCATCAATTTGGATTTAGAAACAAACATCCACGATAGACCAAGTGCATCGAATTACGGATGCTGTGGAAAAGGCACTTGAAGAAAAACAAGTATGCTCTGCTTTATTCTTAGATGTTGCTCAAGCTTTTGATAAGGTTTGGCACTTGGGACTTGAGTACAAACTGCATAGGGACCTTCCCAGGCAGTACTACGAAATACTGAAATCTTACATTACGAACCGACTCTTTAGAGTACGGTACGACCAAAATTACTCGGAACTTAAGAAAATTGAAGCCGGTGTACCACAAGGAAGTGTCCTAGGACCAACCCTGTATCTGTTATATACAAGGGATATTCCAGTGGACATCAACGCTATCATGGCGACCTTTGCTGATGATACTGCAATATTGGTGCCGGATAAATCCGTTACGAAGGCTACACAAAAATTGCAAAATGCAGTCGATAAAGTTAGTGATTGGACGCAGAAATGGCGTATCAAATTAAACGAAACAAAATCGACGCATATAAACTTTACAAACAAAAACATAAACAATTTTCCAATATTCATAAACAGTACAGAAGTACCCTACTCCAATACCGCCAAATACCTTGGAATGAATTTGGATGCAAAACTTAAATGGAAAGAGCACATCAAAAAGAAAGGGAAGAACTAAACTTTAAGTACAGAAAAATGTACTGGGTACTAGGAAAGAACTCTGACCTATCTATCCAGAACAAACTAATGTTATATAAGCAAGTATTGAAACCCGTTTGGACATATGGCATCCAACTATGGGGCTGTACAAAGAAAACAAATGCTGAACCCATCCAAAAATTCCAAAGCAAGGTCCTTCGTGGAATAATAAATGCCCCTTGGTATATAAGAAATAGCGATCTACATCGTGACCTTCAAATTGAAATGGTTACAGAAGTGGTTAAGAAACACGCTGTATCACACAATCAGCGACTGCAAAGTCACACTAACTCTGAAATGGAGACCGTATTAAATGTACGAGACAATGTTCGGAGATTAAGAAGAACCAAGCCTCATGAGCTGATGGTCTAAAAGTTATGGGAAAGTGTTATTACATTAAACTTCTCCCAATGCGATTTAAAAATTAAGAAATAAAAATCATTTGTCGATCTTTCATAGATTGGTCCTGATTCACCGGTGGTTTTAGTGCGGTAAGAGTCCCACACTACTCGGTACCGATTCTTACCGAGTGTCTTTTGAAAATTTCCATCGGATAAAAAAAAAAACATATCTAGGTACCATGAACTTGGGAGAATAAGGCTTGCTTTTGGCGTTTCAATGGACTTTGTTTTATAATATTGTTTTAATATGAAGAAGATTGAATGATCTTAGAATTTATCATACTGGATTTTGACAACGCAAAAATGATGCTGATTTTTTTTTTCTTTCGAAACACTCATAGAGAATGCGAATATTACTGAAGGAAAGTTCAAGCCGAAGAAATTGAAACTAAATTATATTGTACTAAACTTTAGCCGGTCAACCATCAGACGAATAGGGGGAACAACATGTAGCATACGAAAACATGCACGTGCCGTAACTATTCGAGACTGGTGGAAGTGTGATCATAGCCTCTCCGCGGCGGCCCATAGAAACAAGCCTTTTAAAAAAGGTTTGGCTAATATGATCAGGCTGGTTCCTCAGGTTGGCGACAGGTTAATTCCCTGTCCCCCGTAAAACTAAAAGAATTTCGACACCGACAACAAACCTCGGAAACGGACTGATCACACGACGACAACCCACGCAAAGAAAACGGAAAAACGATTTACGAATTTTCTTATGGAACATACGATCGCTCTATAGAGCTCGAGCTGCTCAGCAGCTAGCCGATGCTCTGTCAAAATATAAAGCTGACATAACAGCTCTCCAAGAAATCAGATGAACAGGGAATGGTGTTTTACAGAAGAAAGAATATGACGTATATTACAGCTGTCATACAAAACACCATGTGCTCGTGGTAGGCTTCCTGGTCAGCGAAAAAATGAAGTCTACTATCATCGGCTTTAACGCTATAAGCGAAAGGCTATGCACCTTTCGTGTGCAAGGCAAACTTACGAACATCAGCCTCATTAACGTTCACGGACCTACGGAAGAGTCCTCAGACGAAGAAAAAGAGACTTACTACGAACAAATCGAGAGGGCCCTCAACGCCTGACCAAGGAATGATGTTAAAATCATCCATGGGGATCTGAACGCAAAAATAGGTTGGGAGCCGGTATTCAGGCATTACGCAGGCACCCATAGTTTGCATGAGAACACTAATGACAATGGACTTCGAGTCTTAGAATTGGCAGCATCGAAAAACATGGTCGTTGCGAGTACCAGCTTCCCGCGTAAATATATCTACAAAGCCACCTGGGTATCACCTGATGGAGTCACTCGTAACCAAATAGACCACGTGTTGATAGACCGTCGCCACTACTCGAACTTGATGATGGTACGAACGTACCGAGGTGCCAATATCGACTCAGATCACTATCTTGTTGGTATTGTTTTCCGAGGGCGGATTGCCTTGCGAAGACGCATTGCATCCGCCGATCAGGTTCGAATCAACACGGCTGCCCTGCGCAATAAAAACACCAGTAACATCTTTGGTAATGCGTTAGGACTCGCCCTAGAAACACCTGATTTAGGGAGAGTAAGTCCTGGAGCCAGTATGCTGGACGTAAATGAGAAGTGGACACGCCTTAAGAATATTGTCATTAGTACTGCCAACTCCATCTTAGGCAGCAGTCGTAAAAATCGGAACGACTGGTTTGATGATGAATGCAAGCTAGCGATTGAACGTAAGAATGTTGCGTACCGAGCAATGCAACAATCTCATAGAAAGCGGGCACGCGAAGAGGAATATAAAGAGCTCAGAAGAACAGAAAAACGGCTTCACAGACAAAAAAAATTAGCCTGGGAGAAGAACCTAATCTGTGAAATAGAAAACAGCCGAGAGCGAGGTCCGCACCAGGCGCGGAAGTTCCACCAATCCGTCCGAAACATGACGCAGTCGGCAATACACACCACGCTGCACATACTGCAAGGACGGAGAGGGAAATCTGATCACCGATCCTGAAAGCATACTGGAGCGATGGGAAGTGTACTTTAATGAATTGCTAAATGGTCAGCTCACTGCAGAAGTGGAGGCTCCACTACTTCAAGAAGAATACCCTATGTTGCCGCCACCAAGCATAGAAGAGGTTAAGAAGGCTATAGGCCGGCTTAAACGGAATAAAGTCCCGGGAGCCGATGGCATAGCAGCGGAATTATTTCATCACGGCGGGCCAGCCTTACGTCAAGCAATTCATGATATTATAGTACAGATATGGGAGCAGGAAGAAATGCCAGAAGACTGGCGAAAAGGTTTAATATGCCCCATACATAAGAAGGGAGATGTCACAACGTGCAGCAATTATAGAGGTATCACGTTGTTGAGTAACGCCTATAAGATACTCTCCTCTATCCTACAAAACCGGATAACTCCATATGCTAAAACCGCTATCGGACAATATCAGTGTGGTTTCATTCCAGGCAAATCAACAACTGATCAGATCTTTACCCTTAGGCAGGCGATGGAAAAATGTCTAGAATTTAACATCCCAACATACCATCTGTTTATAGACTTTAAGGCCGCCTATGATAGCATAGCCAGGGTAGAACTTTACAAAGCCATGAGAGAATTCGGCATCCCAAATAAATTGACACGACTATGTAGGTTGACCATGACCAACGTAACAAGCCAAGTAAAAATAGCCGGATTGCTATCCAGACCAATCAACATCTTTAATGGACTCCGACAAGGGGACGGTTTGGCCTGCCTCCTCTTCAACCTGGCGTTGGAGAAAGCAATCCGTGACTCTGGCACGGCAACAAGAGGGACCATCGTCAACAGGTCCAGCCAGTTACTGGCTTACGCAGACGACATTGACATCATCGGAAGAACCGAACAAGCTGTACACGATTCCTTCATCCAGATCGAGCAGGCGGCACAAAATCTGGGGCTGCACATTAGTGAAGGTAAAACAAAGTACATTGGTGGCGTCGAATGCGAGAGGAACAGTTGGTCAAACAATCAAGGTTAGGGAGCACGAATTTGAAGTGGTGCAATCCTTTAAATACCTTGGATCAATAGTAGCAGCCGATAACAATATAGAAGAAGAAATACGCGGGCGTCTTCTCAACCCCACCATAACTTCAAAACTGCTGCTGTACAGGACCGTGGTCCTGCCAGCACTCACATACGGATCCGAGACTTGGGTGCTTAGCAAAATTCACTCCGACCTCTTAGATGCGTTCGAGAGAAAAGTCTTAAGGAGAATTGTTGGCCCCATATGTGAGGAAGGACGATTCCGCAGACAGTACAATCATGAACTGTACGCAATCTACCTTGAAGCAGATATCGTGACAAAAATTAAGCTTCGGTAGACTCCGGTGGGCAGGGCATCTAGCTCGCATGAGCGAAGAGGAACCTGCTCGGAAAGTTCTTTGTGGTACATTCTATGGTAGACGACAGTGTGGTAGACCATGCTTGCGCTGGAGAGATGGCGTAGATCAGGACGCCCGAAGCCTTGGGGTGCGCAACTGGATGGCGTCGGCTAGAGACCGGGATAGGTGGAGAGACTTGTTGAAAGAGGCCAGGACCGGAACCCGGTTGTCGAGCCGATGATGATGATGATGAAACTTCAGTCAGTTTTCAGTCTTTACAACAGAGGTAAATTATCAAAATTCTTCAAGCTATTTGAAAATAGTGACGATTACATAATTTATGCCAAAATGTTTGGTTGATGCAATTTCGGTTCCAATATTGTATTTGTAAATGGTATACGTCTACTTCTGACATTAACAAAAAACCTTTGAATGAAGATAGTGCCTATGCTATCAACAGGGCTGTACAATTATCTTCTTACTAACTTACTTAAGGTGGCGCTACGAGGGCCTCAACTAACAAGCTTCTCTAGCTAGCTCGGTCCCTATGCTTTATATGCCTTTTGTTTTGCTGCATTTGCTTTCCGGCACTCATCGTCAAACCAGGGGTTTCGTTGTGGTGATTGTGTAAAACCCAGCAAATCGGAGGCGGCATTCCTGATGGATGCTTGGCAATATTGCCACTGGTCCTCAATACTTGATGCTGGCGGCATAGGATTTTTTAAGAGGTTGTTAAAAACTCGATCGGAGAAGGACCTTGTGATTGTAAATGCCCAACGTCGAACTTCCTCGCAGTACTTCCTTGTTTTGGCTTGGGTCGGGATATCCGCAGCCGAACCTTGGCTACAACGAGGTAGTGGTCCGAGTCGATGTTAATCCCTCGGAACGTGCGGACATTCTATACTGGAGAAGTGCCTTGCATGGATCGCAATCCATTCAATCTGGTTCACGGTTGATTGATCAGGAGATCGCCATGTCCCTTTGTGAATATCAAGGTATTTAACCTGCGTACTAGTTACAAGAACGTCTCGCCCCACAGCGAAGTCGATCAGCCTGAATCCGTTATCGGAGGTGGTGTCGTGCACGCTATATCTTCCAATTGTGTCACCAAAGATGTCTTCTCTTCCTAGCTTGGCGTTAAAATCTCCAACGGACAATTTTAATGTCATAACTAGGACACTGCTCGTATGTTTTGTCCAGAAGCTCGTGGAATATGTCTTTGGTGTCTTCATCTGTCTCCTCTGTTGGGGCATTTAGTTTGAGGCATTAGGCTATTGTTTGCGAATTTGGCCTTGATGCGGATTGTCGTGAGGCGTTCTTTCGCACAGTTAAAACTTAAGACTTTTTTCCTGAGTCTAGTTCCAACAGCTAATTCGCATCCAAAATAAACGCTGCTTTTGTTCTCGATAGCAGTCGCCGTAGTAGATATCGAAGTCTTTTAAGTTTCGTCTCACCGGTCCGTCCCATTTCTTGGATGGCGGTAATATCTGCTTCGTAGCAGTTTAAGGTTTTCGCTAATTGTTTGACTGCACGTGGTCTCTTAAGGGACCTAACATTCCACGTACAGATCCGAAGTTCGTTATACCTTTTTCGTTTGCATGGTTCGTCAACAGTGAATCCGTCCGTACCCGAGGCTTGTTTTTGCTTCGCTACTAAGTTGTATTTTATGTGGCCGGGAAGTCACCCCGATGGCACAACCTCCAACCTGGAGGTTCAGGTCCTTAGTATGACTCCAAGAACGGGGAGCCGGATAAACCGCTCCTTACAGGTCTAAGCTCCGAATACGTCGGAGTAGCTCTGTAAGGTGTTCACTAAGTAGTTCAGCCTCACTGGAACTGTAGACGCCACCGTTGATTCCATCTGGAGAATTCCTCGGCTGTCGCCTGGATGAAAGAAGAGATGCCTTAGAGGGAACATCTCTCCCCCCCTCTCTCGTTTGCTATCCCCAACAACCTTCCACTGGGGTTGTGACCAAATCTCCAGTTGAGGTACTACTAGGTACCCGATGTTCACCGCGAGGAGGTGAGAGTAGGAGTTAATAGACAGAAGTGGGTTTTTAGAAAAACTTGTCGACGCTTTTGTCCTCTTGGCTGCACGTGTCCACCATTCACAATTATCTTCCCTTCTTAAAATTTTCAAAAATTTTATTTTGATGATCTTTGACCCCTCGCAACCTGCTAGCTAGAAAATAAGTGTTATGATATTTTTCATAGAAAATTGGGTTAGCAATAAATTTTACCTAAACGATTTTGCTCGGCTTAGAAAAAAATTGAAAACCGAAAACTTATCCGCTTTTCATCCCCTTTTTCCCTCATGAAAACTAATAGTTAAAATATTAGTTGAAACAAATAAACAAAAATTAAACCTTACGCACTTTAATTTGAAAGACGATGGGAAATATTAAAGAATTTATTTCCAAGGGGAGTGCTGTAAAGCCCAAACAGTGCGTTTTTTGGAAGAAAGTATTGGCCGAAATGGAGCACCTGCTGTACGCAAATTTATGCAAAAAGACCGTGAGACTGGTATGCTAGTGGACAACACTCAACACTCATAGTCCCCGTCGTCGTCGTATGGTGCGCTTGGTGCGGATTGTGGAGTACCTACGAGTAATGGCATAATTGGACTATTTGTCTTAGAAATTGAGACTTGAAACAACGTTTCGGTCAACGGTAGGCATTACAAAGCCACGTTAACCGACTTTTTCTTCCTGAAATTGAAGACTTGGAGTTGGATGACCTCTGGTTCAGCTCATGCAACAATCGATCTTTTGCGCACCAAATTCTCGAAACGTGTTATCAGCCGTCTTGGCGATGTCAATTGGCTGCTTCGGTGCTGCGATTTGACCCCTTTGGACTTTTTTATTTGTGGGGAACCGTGAAGGACCAATGTTATGCCAACAATCCGGAAACTATTCAAGTAATTCGCGAGCTGCAGCCCGAAATCATCAGCAAGCTCTTGGAAAAATGGAGTAACTGAATACGCTACTGCGAAGTCAGCAGAGGCAGCCATTTGAACGAACGTCGTGTTCTATAATGTTTGCTCTTAATACCAAAGCCAAAAATATAGTAAACATTTGATTTTGTTCATTTTATTGCATTTTTAAAAAGAAATTTGTATGTGGCCCACCTTTTTTAACCTAATTCTCAGTTTTTCAGAGTCGTAATGCCTCTGGCGAGGAAGGGACAAAACCTCAAAGGGTTTCTCTTGCCACGAAAAGTCACTATATCTAGGCTCTCTACGAGCCGTAATGGCCTCTTTTTTAACAAATAACCTACTGCTCAATGGCTAAAATACTTGCCACATTGTAGCCTTGAACTTCAAGAGCAAGTTCATGCAAGCTAGTCGAACAAATTTGTGTCGTCTTTTAGTAACGAGTACGTCGTATTTGATTTGGTTTTTATTTCGTCATAAAAGTTATTTAGTGCTACCCGAAGCACCTCTACTGAAGGACCTCTTTAACATGCAGATTCAGGCGAAAATACAAGTTGATGTACTATGTAGAAGCAAACCACTTTGAAATAACGACTCCGGGTTTTATACCCATCAAGTAACAGAACTCAATTTAATTATTTAAATTAATTTAAAAAATTCCTATTCGTATTCAACGCTGCAGAACCGGATAGGATCTACTTAAAAGAGCACCCTGATGGAATAAGATTCCCAAATCGGATTAGAATATGATGTACACTATTTCCATATTCAAATGCATTACATAAATACAAACATGGGAAATAATCAAATAATAATAATTCGAGTGCTAAACCTGTTCCACTTCATTACTCGACCTTAAGAGCTTAGTCACATCCCTCTGGGCCACTGAGAGTAGTCCACCCCCACCCATTGCATAAATAATTAACCATATCCTGTTACTTTGAATGTTTGTGAACTTGATGTTCATTTACTCACCTTTGTGGTGCTTGAGAGTGTGTGACTGTGTATGGGGTGAGTATAATCTTTTGTGCAATTGCTTTGTGACTTGTGTTAAATTGCTTGTGTTTGGGATCTCCCTTCAAGGAGTTTCCTTCTCCAAAGGTCCTCTACTGTCAAGGGCAATTTCACCAGGAACCGAAATCTTTTTTCTCCTGACATGAATGGTAGAATTCAGATTAAAATTGAAATAAATTCATATTATTCCAAAACTAAGCCATGACACTTAAAGTGAAACCGTAAAAAGGGAGTTTAAACTAGCTAAAAGTTACGCAATAATTTAATGAGGAAATGAATCGAGGTACAATTTTTAATTGAAGTTAAAGATGCTACATAGCACTGTTTTCCAGAAGCAGCATTTACATTTCAACTATGGAAAATTAATTTGTAAAAATTTTATTAGAGTCATCATGCGAAAAATGGGCAATTCTAATTCCAAGAAGAATTAAATTGTGAAACCGTTAAAAAAAAATAATCTCTATAACGACTCTAACGATTTTGATGAACATTTAACCCGCAATTTAACCCGCTAATATTCACAATAAGATAACAGCTTAAAATATTTCTCTTTATAGCGGAAGTAGAAATACTGCCGATAAAAGCTTAATCAAATAGAATCCTAATGTGGATTTTTGACCTTTATTTTCCTAATTCCTAATTTCCCTGATGTTGTTCTAATATGTTGGTGCAATTAAAATTTGTATATATTTCAAGAGCTGTGTTCATTGGCTTCCGCAAATTAAGACAGGAGAAATTACTCCAGATTTTTTTTTGGAAAAAACGCCAAAATTTTGTTCATACAAATTCTGACCTTTTTTCAGAATTTCAGGCATTTTTTACAAAAAAATTCTGGCGTTTTTTCCATTTTTAGAAACATGGACTACATTTTAGTAAAAAAAAGTATTGGGGGGAAGTGTTATTAATGGTACCTATCATAGAACGGTTTTTTTGATTTTCGAATTTCTCGTCAAAGGCTCTAACGATTTGAACTAAAAATTTTCAGCAGTAGCCCTTTTAAGTTTAAAAAAATATTGTATATAAAAATATTCAAAAAATATTTTTTTTGTGTTTCTTGAAACAAAATTTCCAAAGGTTTTTTTTTTTAATTAATATCTTTTAAACGTGTTAACGATTTATTTTTTGAAATTATTTTCTAAAATCTATACTACTAAATAATTAAAATTTACATCCCAAATTTTGTTCTCGGAAAATTTTAAACAAATTTCTTATATAGAAATTACTTTAATAATAAAACGATTTTAAAACTTTGTTTGCATAAATTCATACTTTTCCGGAAATCAGACGGCAATTCCATGCATTTGAACAGTCGTGCATTTTATTTACTTCTGCTGGGCAGACAAATTTATTGAAATCCTTATTGAAATAAAGCCCGATTTAATTCCTATAATTCAATCAGCTTCAACAATTAATCAATGAAAAACCACATGCAATTCAGTTAACAAATCATGAATCGTATTCGCGATTCGGTGTAACTGGGGTAGTATCATTGTAAAAATCTAACATTTTTTTAGTCTCTAACAATAAAATATAGTGGTTTTAATACATACTACACAAAATAAAGTATTAAATTACAATGTCACATTTATTAAAGTCTAATCCCATTGCTACAGAATAACACAATGATGTAAGTTTGTTATTTTGTTTGACAGCTCAACAAATGTCATTTCGCACTGTCAGCTGCTAAAAATATCCGACAATCTGAAAAAAATTATTTAGTTCTTTCGTATGTTGTCAATTGTTAAGAAATCGAAGTTATAAATGTCAATTTTGACATTTCTTACAGTGTTGCTACAGATGACAAAAAATGCCTTCACGATCTATTACCAAAAAAAAAAACTCCGGTGACGCCATCTGCTCTATAACAACCTTTTACTTTGACATAATCTACGAACAAACCCCATTTGTATATTTTTCCAAATTATTCCGACAACCAGCAATTCGAAAGTTCCAAATGTGAAATAAAATAAAATGCACGATTGGGTCGCACGAACTAGCTCTTATGTAAAAGCCTAAATTCAAAAAAATATTTTTTTAAAGTATTGAAATGCAATGTTTATTAAAATTTTTAGAAGCTTCTCTATACAAAAATTCGTTAAAATCCGTTATGTCGATAACGAGAAATTCAAAATTAGAAAAAATGGTGCCATGGCAGGTACAGTCAGTAATATCTTGATTTCATTTTTTATCAAACTTCTCGGAACCGTTTTCGAGAAAAATACGATTTCCGAAAACAATTTTTTTTAAATTTGTATGGAAGGTACCGTTAGTTTTCTTCTACCTGAGCGTCGAACTTGTCGAGTTGTAGAAGCTGAGTAGGGTCAATGATTCTCGAGATGTCATCTCCAGAAGAGTCCTGAAACCAAAGGACGCTCATCATCCTCTTACACATCCTTGTATCCCTCCCTCTCCCACATTGGAAATGCGAAAAGCTATCCAAAGTTACCAGCTCCTCTATTACCCTTAACGTCCTTCTTTTCTTTCAGAACGGTGCTTACTGTCTGATTCCCCGCCCACTCTCTCCTCTTCCTATTCTTGCAACTTCCCAATTGGGCTGGATTCAAGGTGTTATACGACCCGTGCCGATGATCAGCCTGGCTGAGGGCCCAATCAAAAAACTAGCTCAGTCGCTAACGGAGTATCCGGATACCAGGCGACCTCCGGATTAACTAGCCTTATCTGCATATACGGATCTCTGTGCAGATGGACCACCCTTTCTCCGTTACTCGTGGGATCTTTTATGGAAAATTTAAACACAAAAGATGGTGGAAAGTCCTGGTCTTTGAGACAGGCCAGCAGTGCGACTGAAAAGCCGTCTGCTGTTTCTCCGGCTTGCGCTGGAAGTAGTAGTACTGTGGATTCTCACAGTCCTATTGCCGAAAGCAAAAGCAGGAGTAAAATGGTAGAAATACCTCCTTCCAGTAACAGGGGGGCTGTGAAGCATGGCCCTTCTATTACTACTTCAGAGAGTAAACCTCTCCAAACTTCGACACCGCGGTTCAGTGGTAGTAAGATTGTGAAGCATGGTCCTGCTACCACTAAGGAGAGTAAACCTCCCCGAACTTCTTTGCCTCATTCCAGCGGTGGTAGGACTGTGAAGCATGGTCCCTCCACCTCTAACAACTCCACAAATCCTAAAGAAGGCCCTAGGGGGAGCGGACGTAAGCCCAAACCTTCTAGGACACTCTACAAGGACATTCGCAATGCTAAGAGAATACTCAGGGTGTTTGGTGAACAACCTGGCGCCGGGGGGAACTCTCAGCATGATGCAAAAATCAAGTGGGCTAAAAGCTTTTTAGCTAATAATAGCGTCCAGGCCAGCGGAGACTCCACGTCGAAGCGTCAAAGGTCTATGGAGGGCACAATTTCAGTACCCAAACGCCCCAAAGTGCACAACATCAGCGCTCCATCACATCCCTGTGGAGGGAATAAGACCTTCAGTGATGTGGTTAAAAACAAAATCGTGGTCGCGATCATTGACGGGAACGACGTCGATGGCACGATCTCTGCGGAATATTGGCAGGTGGTCAAGGGGAAGCTCCAGTTGAGCTTCATGAGTATCATGATGGAGAACCCTGGACCACCTCCAATCACAAACGATGGAGGCTGGCATCAAGGACATGTTAAGCTCATGGTTTGTGACGATCAGAGATCGTGTGATCTTCTATCGTTGGCCGTTAGCCGGTTAGGGGAAGTCTGGCCTGGTGCTAAGCTCGAGGTTGTTGCTAAGGAGAAAATCCCGTGCAGACCAAGAGCTCGCGCCATGGTTACAGCCGAACTCTCCAGCATGGATGTAATACTCCAGATGATCCGGCTATCGAACCCATCCCTTCCTACTCACAACTGGAAAGTTGCGAAACTGGAGGAGAAAAAGGGACCCTACAGAGGTGCAATTATTGTACTAAATAAGGAGTCCCTTGCTCCTCTGGCGCAGACCAAAGGTGTGATTAGGTTTGGGTTTGAGACCATCACACTGAAGGTGTATAAAAAGGACGCGGATGTTACTGGTGTATCCACTTCCTCCAACGTAGTCGAAACTGCTGCTGCAGACCCTGGTGCATCTATCACCTTCCCATCACTGGAAGAGGAAGAGGCATCCAGGTCATCTTCGGCAACAGTGGAGACAATAAAAACAGTCAGCGACATGGAGATCGATGACCACAACAATGAAGATCTTCTGAGTGAGGACGCTCTTCTGGGCTCAACCTCGGAATCGGAAGACTCCAACGTCACCGTGTTGGAGGTTGATCGGGAGGGTTGTAGCAAAGATGCTGCGATTTCTTCAGATTAATCTCCAACACTCTATCAAGGCCTCGGCCTCCCTGCTTCTTCGTCTATCCAGCAGCGGAGAAGACATCGTCCTAATCCAAGAACCCTGGATTGTGAAATCCATCGTTCGGGGACTAAGGACTCCAAACTACTACTTGCTGTATGCATTAGATAAAGGTGAACCCAGATCTTGCATACTAGTTAAAAGTAGCCTAAATGTATTTTTACTACCTAATTTCAGTGATCGAGATGTAACCGTCGCAAGACTGGAAACAGCCAAAGGAACTTTCTGGCTGGCGTCGGCATATCTAGGCCATGACCACCTTGGCCCCCTCCCAGGAGACACTCTGAGGAGGCTTATCACTGATGCAGATAGGCAGAAGACTGACCTCATTATTGGAAGTGATGCTAACGCCCATCATACAGTGTGGGGTAGCACGAATATAAACGACAGAGGTGAGTCTCTTTTCGATTATATTTTGAACACTAACCTAACAATATGTAACGTTGGAAATGAACCCACATTTGTTACTAAAAACAGACAGGAAGTACTTGACATAACTCTTGTCTCAGATAAAATTTATCATACTATCTCGAATTGGAAAGTATCAAATGATCATTCTTTCTCTGATCATAGATACATACAATTCGAAATAATGGACGAACCTCCTAGCCAACCTTCCTTCCGTAACCATCGGAAAACAGATTGGCTTCTATATAGGGCAACTCTATTAAGGTCAATCAGGCCTGAGTTATACAGCATACCCTACAACACTGAGGATCTTGATATTAAAGTCAATGACCTCACAGCAGCCCTCAACAAATCTCTGGAAACTGCCTGCCCTCTTATACAAATAAGAGGTAAAAAGAAACCACACTGGTGGTACTCGGGGCTGGATCCACTAAGAAAAGAATGCAGGAAACTCTTTAATAGAGCGAAAACCTCCAGAGAAGCTTCTGATTGGGATTCATATAAAGACTCCCTCAAGTTATATAAAAAAGAACTGAGGAAAACCAAGCGTATGTCCTGGAGAACTTTCTGTAACAATATAGAAGGCAACTCAGAGGCATCAAGGTTAAGAAAAATCCTCTCCAAAAATCCAGTAATGCCAAGTTGCCTAAAAAACAATGACGGTTCCTGGACAAACTCAAGCGAAGAATCGCTCAATCTGCTCCTGGATGTACATTTTCCAGACAGCTCTCCTTACGTTAATAGCACTGATCCTGATCCTAACAACATACTCAGTAGCATAACTCCTCCACAAGGTCTGATTACAGAGGAAAAATTAAAATGGGCAATAAACAGCTTCAATCCATACAAATCTCCTGGGCCAGATGGAATAATTCCAGCGGAATTACAGGAAAATTCCGATATTCTGATACCCATTCTGGTAAACATCTTAAATGGTTGTATCGCTCTGGCTCACATTCCTTTGTCATGGAGAGAAGTAAATGTTATTTTCATCCCCAAAGCTGGCAAACCTAGCCATGTTAATCCTAAAGATCTAAGACCTATTAGCCTTTCATCATTCCTACTTAAAACATTTGAACGTCTGATTGAAATCCATTTGAGGGCAAACATTGATAAGTCCTTACTATCCAATGCTCAACATGCTTATAACAAAGGGAAATCTGTAGAAACCGCTCTACATAGGCTGGTTCGTACTATCGAACACTCCCTTCATCATAAGGAGTTCACCTTAGTTGCTTTCCTGGATATAGAAGGAGCTTTTAACAATGTCGACGCATCCGCAATCACATCTGCGCTGTCATCTCTAAAGGTGGATAAGTCAATCAGTAATTTGATAAATCATATGCTGATAAGCAGGATTATTAATTCAAAACTGGGCGATTTTACTACTCGAAGGACTGTCAGTAGGGGTACGCCGCAAGGCGGCGTCCTCTCTCCTCTCCTTTGGAACCTAGTCGTAAATGAACTACTAGTGATTCTTGAAGGGGAGGGGCACAGGGTGATTGCCTATGCGGACGATGTTGCGATAGCGATATCTGGTAAGCATCCTAATACTCTGAAGGAACTCCTACAAAATGCTCTAAACAAGCTTACTAACTGGGCAGATCAATGTGGACTCGGTGTCAACCCCCACAAAACTGAACTTGTCCTATTTACCAGGAAATATAAAATCCCACACATAGACCCTCCCCTCATCAAAGGTATACCGCTTAAATTCTCAGACAAAGCAAAATATCTGGGTCTTATTTTGGACAAGAAATTAAGCTGGAAGCCCAATATCCAAGAGAGAGTCAACAAAGCCAACATAGCTCTTTTCTCTTGCAAAAAAGCCGTAGGTAATAAATGGGGTCTACAAACTCATATAACACACTGGCTATACATCTCAGTCATTAGACCGATACTTACATATGGAGTGACAGTATGGTGGACTGCGCTGGAAACAGCAACTAACCGCGATAAGCTCAGCAAAGTCCAACGAACAGCCTGTTTAATCATGGGTGGAACTCTCCGCTCAACTCCTTCTGCTGCACTTGATGTTCTTTTTCATCTCATACCGCTAGATATTTTTAGCAAACAATCGGCCGCTAACACAGCCATTCGACTTAAAGCCTCCTCGCAGTGGATCAATAATGATATTGGTCACTCTACTATACTGAACTCGTTCAGTAGTCTACCTAGTAACGTCGATTACACCACCCCTCATCCAAAATTTGATAAAAATTTTCAAGTATCCATCCCTTCCAGGTCTTCATGGGAAAATGAGTCGTTTTTGATAGACGAAGCAATTCATTTCTATACAGATGGATCTAAAACCGATGACGGGGTCGGTGGAGGCGTATACTCCGAAAAATTAAATCTTTGTCTATCTTTTCGTCTTCCCAATCACTGTAGCGTGTTCCAGGCAGAGCTTTTAGCAATAAAAGAAGTCCTCTCTTGGCTAAAAGAAAACGTTATATCGACAACCGATATACGTATCTTCTCAGACAGTCAAGCTGCCTTAAAGTCACTGGACTCTGTCTCCATTAACTCACAAACAGCCCAAAATTGTCGATCATCTCTGGTGGAGATGTCAAAACAGTTTAACATTCACCTTACATGGGTGCCGGGGCATAGAGACATTCCAGGAAATTGTAAAGCTGACGAACTTGCAAAAAACGGAACAATATTACCTTTGTTGGATAGCAAATCTAACATCGGTATACCCCTAGCTACTTGTAAACTTATGCTAAAGCAAGATACCATAAAGAAAGCCAACCACAGGTGGACCAGCACCCCAACTTGCCGGTCTACTAAACTGATTTGGCCATTGTTTGATGCTAAACGCTCAAAACAACTAATTTCTATTGGTAGATTGCATATTAGCTCCATTATAGGTGTCCTTACTGGGCACTGCCTAATAGGAAGGCATGCTTCTCGTCTTGGAGTTCCTGCAAATGACTTTTGCAGAAGCTGCATGGATGAAGAAGAAGAGGAGTCAATTCCCCACCTTCTATGCTCTTGTCCTGCCCTAGCGCAAAGACGTAGACTCCACTTGGGAGACTACTACTATAACGATCCTAGTGATCTAAATAATTCCGACATTCACTGTCTCAAACGCTTCATTATTAGCTCAAAATGGTTTAACGAGTAAGGGGGATTTTTGAAATCCTTGTGGTATCACAACGGACCAAATATTGGTCTAAGTGTGCTGTCCTTTTCCGGTCAGCAGCCACTTTAACCTAACCTAACCTAACCTAACCGTTAGTTTTAGGTAAAACAAAATTTTTTTCTCAAATCTTGTAGATTATGTTAATTATTTAATTATTATGTTTTATTTATCAAGTTTGAAAAACATCGAGCATGGGGATTTCGAAATATTGAGTTTCAAAAAAAAAATGTTGATTTTTTTTTTAAATCCAACAAATAAAAAATTCAAAATTTGAATATGTAATAATATTCAAACTTTGAAGGAACTTTAGCATGCAAAAAATGATTTAAATCGGTTGTACCGTTTTCAAGAAAATTAAAGACAAAAAACTGGTTCCAGGGGGCTACCATAAATAACCAATTTTTGTAATTTTTTTTTCAACCATTACCTAGCTTTAACTAAATGAAATTTTTGATTTTTTTTTTTTTAAATTCTGTGGTATCTACAGTTTTTGAGAAAAAAATATTTATGAAATTTCGAAAAAAAATCGTATGGCAGTTACCGTTATTTTTGGTCTTAAAAAAAAGAAAAAAACCTGTGGGGGAAAAAATTAAAAATGATATCTACCAAGTTTAAGGAAAATCGGCTGAGTTTAGGCTGTTGTCGAAAAGACAGACAGACAGACAGACATAATTGTGAGACCTACCTTTTTCGTCCTCACTATTATCGTAATGTCAAATTTGATCAAAATTTCGAGTTCGATTTTTTTTACGAATGCATGAGCCGCCTTATAGTACCTACCTAATAAGTCGCAAGTAAAAAATATGATTCTCCCGATTGGAGAAATTACTCGTACAATACAAATTTACTGCAGACTCAAGAACTAAATAGGACCTATTGTTATAGACTATGAAAAATTTGAAGATACAGAACCAAATAATCATACAAAATTGCGTAATTTACATATATGCATCCTTTATTCTGTCAACGTTGTTTGATTTTTGCGGAACAACGAATATTCATTCACATTACCTGGTAAGTTGTTTTTTTATACAGTTAATTTTATTAACGTAGGCCACAACATCGATAAAAATACACTATTGGCAATGATGACATCTTTAATAACTATTAACTACTTCTTAAGTCCGGGTTGTACCAAGCCATCAAATAACAAGCTTCTCCATTATCCAGTTTCGCACTCCAAATTGGTTGCAGTCATCCCTTACATATGTATGTCCGCCATCTTAGTCGTGGTCTTCCTCTACTACGCATTCCCATGGGATTGAATTCCAAAACTTTGCTGGCCGATTCATTTATGTCCATTTGCTCTACAAGATCCATCTATCTCAGTCGTTGGACTTTGACTCGCCTGATGTCGCTGTACAATTCATGGGTGTATCTTCTCCTCCACTCTCAGTCCATGTAGGCAGAACAAACCGGATAAATCTACTCTCGTAACATCGTAATGCGTTCCCATCAATTTTTGCAAGGTCCATAACTCTGCATCATATAGCCCAATAGAATTACCGTGATGAAAACTGTCTCATAAAGGGACATTTAAGTTCCACAATTGCCTTCTTTTCGTGAACAGAAGTTATTCTTCGTGTAAAAAAAGAAAACATATATGTATGCTGGTGTTATTGTGTTGTTATTGTCTGACACCTGTGCGATGTCCATGTAAACAAAGTCCTTAACCACCTCAAAGTTGTAGATGTCTATGATGACGTTTTAAACAAGATGTTGGTATTGAGTGTCCTAACTTTTGATATTGGTCATTTAGACTACCCGACTCTGCTATTATTTTTCAAGCTGAGTTACTGGCTATCAGGGAAGCATGCAATGTACTCAAACAAGATCCACACCCAGACTAGAAATATGGCCAAGCGGCCATTAATTCTAGTATACATCATCCTCGAAATTGGTCCAGTAATGTCAGTATTGACTTTCCAGCCTCAATTTTAACCACAATATCACTCTTGTTTGAGTTTCGGGTCATTTTGGTATTGATGAAAATGAACGGACAGACGAGCTCGCCAGGCAAGGATCAACCCTTCAAAACTCACTTGCTGAAAAAGAGTCAATATTCCGCTCGAAGCTATGAAGTGTAATATTCTCTTAATTTTTTTAGCGAATCAAACTGTAGGTGGAACTGTTTTAGCACCAGTCAACAAGCTGCCTAGCTTGGCACAGTGTAAATGTCATCGCATGAGTTTGATGGTCCGGCTGAGTGAGTGACCCAAATTCCGGATGATTATGCAAAAGCAAACACACAATAAGAAACATCAAAACCTGCTAGATCCTTTCTTCTTTTAGAAGTCAATCCAAACTGGATGACTCCGAGGTCCGAGCGAATGTCCACAATTTCCCATATCAATTTCGTCCACAGGTCCACACGAGTTATGGTATCAAAATGGGGAGCTTTAGTCCTAATTGTGCCACAGGGCTAGACTGCCAGTGGTCGACATTGCTATACCTACCTACCTCAGTGTCCTTTCCCTAATTGCCCGTAAACTTTTCCGCTTATGTCTCAATGCTCACAAGCGCGCCATTCATATCACGCTTTAACCTTTGATGAAAAGCTGGTAGAATTCTATTTGAAGCTCCTGGGTTGTATCCAAGATCTGCAGTAATATGAATATTTGGTGGATGATGGACTTTTCTCCTGCCACAAGTGTGGCTTTAGAGCAAGTTGTTAACGAACGGCTTCAGAGGTTAACATAATACGGCACGAAGGATCTTGTAGGCGATAGTCAGGAAACGAATGAATTTGTAGTTGTCACAGTTCAGTTTTTTTTGAGGATCAAGCAGATAATATTGAGTTAACCAAGATATCGTCTGCTGCTGTGAACAGTTCGGCAGCGAAGCCTTCAGCTCCGGGGTCTTTGTTTTCTGGTTCACCTAACCACCCAGGTGGACGAAAGTCTGGGTCTGCATCGCTTAAATCAAATGATACTACTCGTATCTCCCTAGCAGGGGAATTCGGTTCGTGATATCTCTGTTATATTTCTAGCATTGATTCCGGTTCTACCACGATGTTTCCTTGATTGTCCATGCAGGCTTCGACTTTGGGTCAGTAACCGTATAATGTATTTTTACGATTTGGTAAAGCTTCTGAACTTCTCATTGTTGCTAGACTTGTGTACCTAGTTCATAAACGAACTAGTTCAAAAAGCAGCTCCCTGCAAGTTAACTGAATGAACTAGTTCACCGAGTTATTAGCTCACCAGTTCAGTGGTTCGAAAAGAAACTAAAGAACCAACGAACTAGAGATAGAAAACTGTGAATTTCTATGTAATATGTACAAGCTACAAGGAATGTTGACTCAATGTCAATGCAAACAATAACAAATACACCCAAGCCGCCATTCTACTTGGGTTGCGGAACGAAATATCTTTTTTTTCGAACATGCATTGGAGTCTCTTAATTAATGTATGGTTGTCTCTTTGTATATGCTATTTGCTCTATGCCAACCAGAGCTAATGAACGAAAGAGCCAACGAACTACAAAAGTACATTTACAGTGATACGTACGAATTAGGCCATTCAGTAGTTCTCCGACGAAAATGAACTAGAACTGAAAAAGTGAACTAGTTCGATTTATTGAACTGGGTAGGGTAGTTCAGAGTCAGAAGTTCCTCAGCGAAAACTAATTGATGAGAGATATAAATGAGTACATTGGATTGCATCGCAATGCAGTATGGCTATGGTTATTGATATGATATTTGTGTTATTCACGTTTGATAGAAAGCAGGTAGAATTTGGTGGCCTGTTGTGTTACTGATGTCAAATGGCATGACAAGTAACACCACTGAACAGCCCTTCAAAATCGTTATTGGCATTTTAAATTAGGATGATTTCTTTTGAACTTAAGTGAGCGCTCTCTTACTTAAATGCCCAAACATAATTCGTGCTATTTTTTACCTGCTGATAAATTAGTGCTCCTCTCTTTCTTCTTCTACTTCTCGTACCAGCAGCTCTAGTTCTTTTGTAAAACGCCGGGGCCGCCTTATAGGTCTCTTATTTAGTTACATGTGCCTCCTTGCATACTTAAACTAGTTGTTTCGGTGTGGTGATCGTGAAGCGTGAACTGTGATGGCTGTTTCTTAGTATTTCATGGATGAAAGACATAGGTTTTCTTTAGATTTTGTTAGAGGCTCGATCAGAAAAGAACTACTTGGCGATCTCTTGTGATTGCAGTCGTCCAGCTTCAAATATTCTCACATTACTTCCCTGTTTAGCATGTGTTGTTTAACAACGAGGTGCAAGACCGAGTCAATGCGGTGGCCCCTTTCAACGTGCGGACATTTTCTATACTGCAAGAGCGCTTTTCGTTGACAACAAAGCTGTCAATATGGTTCACGGTTGATTGATCAAGACATCTCCATGACCTTTTTTATAATTTTGCGCGCACTAAAGGGAAAGTTGGAGCGCATTCAAAAGGAGGTAACGATGCACATTTGTTTTGAATATTGAATGTCTGAGGTTGATAATGGAGGGAAACATTGAGTCGGGTAAAGCATTCCATATAAGTGCAGTGCGGCTCCAGAAAGGATCTCTGAATTTAACATAAGGTACGAAATTGAGCTCAGGGATAAAATTGAGCCTTAACGAAAGAAGACGGAATTGAATTTTTGAAGCATTAAATTCTACGCAGTTTATGGTTCCCCATTTGACAATGCTATCAAGAGCAGAGTTTACTGATCTTATCATACGTTGCCGTTCCAAATCCATATCCAAAAAACAAGGACGTGTATTTGGAAATGAATATGAGAAGCTGAGAGTCTTCATCAAAACAATTTAATAGATAAGAAGTTTCAACAAAATATCATTGATTAATATGAGAAAAAGAGTCGGAGACAAAACGGAGCCCTGTGGCACACAACCATTTTTCTTTGAATTTCAGACTGAAAACCAACACACATAAACGTACCTGACTTGTATTGTGCGACTTGAAAGGTAATTTTTAATCCAACGAAGAAGAGATTGATTAGTACAAAATGCGCGTATTTTCGTTAAGGGAGTTTGTTGCCAAAATCTATCGAATGCTTTTGAAATATCAAGTGCAATAATCTTACTATCTCAAAAACGATATAAAGATTTGTTCCACTGTTAAGAGAGAAGAAGATTCTTCCTTTTAAGGAACGGGCAGGGAAAATGTTGTTTCCCATCCATATATATATAGCGTTTGTAATGCTTTTGCACCACCTCTTAAGAACACTCTTCAGAACAATGGGAGGAAACTATCCAGGCAAGTGTAAGGATGCGAAAGAAGATTTGTCCGATAAGATCGTGTATGCTCTCAGTTACAGGAGGAGTCATGACACTTTCTGAAAGCGTTGAACTAAAACTGGGCTGCAAGCAAATGTGTTTTTAATTTTAACTTTTGGACATTAAAATATTTTTTGCCTTAATTGTTAGTCACCCAAAAATTTAGTTCTTTGAATATGATCACAGGTCTTTCTAGCTCATTTAATTTTTCCTCAAAGAGTCGACTATAATTACTTCTTTACACCTCGAATCAAACCATGAATTCCATTTCAGTTTTTTTTTCGCGGCGCTAGGGGATTTTTGTTTGCTCCTCAACTCAATCGATCACTATGAATATCGAGATTTTGGAATTGTAAATTTTTGAACTTTTTCAATATTGAGATGTTTAAAATCACTACCAGAACGTCTCGTCCTACAGCAAAATCGATCATTCTGAATCAGTTATCGGGGCTGGTGTCTCGCAGAATGTATCTTTCGGCCTTGCCACCAAAGAAGTCTGCTTGCTTTGCGCTAAAATTTTCTGAAACAATTTTAATATTAGCTATGGACACTGCTAATATGTTTTGTCTACCAATTTGTAGACTATGTCTTTGTTGTCTTTGTCTTTCTCCTCAGTGAATGGATGCACGCTTATGCTGCAGAATCCAGCACTTTTGATAATGAATAATAAAAATGGAAACGAAGCGTAATTTTAATGTCCTCATTGAAGCTTGTTATTTTAATGTCTTTTTAAGAACCATCCTATGCCACACACCTCCATACAATTCTTCTCTTTTATTTTTATCTCACTAATGAATTTCACTATAGTAATTTTTATTTGCGACTTATAGGTACTATAAGGCAAGTTATAGATTCGTAAACAAAATCGAACTCAAGATTTTGATCAAAGTAGACGTTACGATTATAGCGAAGACGAAAAAAGTTAGTCTTGCAATTCTGTCTGAACAGACAGACTGTTTGACTACAACCTAAACAGCCTCTACAACCTCGGCCGATTTTCTTTAAACTTGGCAGATATCATTTTGAATTCCCCTCCCCCCCCCCCCCCTTCGTTTTTTCTGCCATACGAATTTTCTTCAAAATTTAAAAAATATTTTTTTTTCTCAAAAACTGTCCCACGGAATTTAAAAAAAAATTCATAAAATTTTAATTAGTTCAAGCTAGGTAATGGTTGAAAAATTTTTTCTAAAAAATGGTTACTTTTGGTAGCCCTTTAGAGCCTTTTTTTTTGATTTTTTTGAAAACGGTATAACCGATTTTAATAATTTTTTTTATGCTGAAGCTCCTCTAAAATTTGAATATTATTGCGTATTCAAATTTTCAATTTTTTTTTGGAAACTCAATATCTCGAAAACCCCATGCTTAATTTTTTTTAAACTTGATGAATAAAAGTTTTTTAATATAATCTACAAGATTTGAGAAAAAAATTTTGTTTTACCTAAAAATAAAAAAACAAATGTTAAAAAACGGTTTTCGAAAATCGTATTTTTTTCTCAAAACGGTTCCGAGAATTTTGATAAGTTTTTTTTTTTCAAAAATTTGAAATTAAGATATTACTGACTGTACCTACCATAGAACCAATTTTTCAGATTTTGAATTTCTCATTATTGGCAGATTGGATATTAATGAAATTTTTCATTGAGAAGCTTCTAGAAAGTTTAAAACACAATGCATTTGAAGACATAAAAAAAAATATTTTTTGAAGTTTCGAAAAAAAAAATATTTTGTTTTTGGAAATTCGATATTTCCAAAAAACGGCACAATATTTTTTTGAAAATTTATTTTTAATTCGTGCAATAGTAAAAACTTCTTCTTAAGAATCTTTAAACAATTTTGTATATAAGAGCTTATTTTTTTAAGAAACCACTACGACTTATAATTTTTGTTCTTGCTTGGCAAGTTTTTTTTTATGCCAAATTCAAAAGGTATTGAAAACTTGACGAGAAAGCCCATAAAATTTTAGTCAGTAATCATTAAATAATAAAATTTATCTATTACATTGTAGCTGTTTCAATATTATTCTACTTTAAATATTCGGTATTAAACCTTCATGAAGTAAGAACTTGGCGTACTTTTAGATCTCAGTACTTTTCACGGCTGACTTGTTAAACAAAGGTTTTTGTATAGAAGAACTTGGATCTTTTTTTAACATTTATGTTTTTTGGTCTGATTAATATTTGCTTAAATCACTTGGCATCCTGTTTTTAGCTCTGAGTACTAAGGGAGTTCTTTTAGTTATTCTCTTATAACATTATTTATTGAAATTCTTAGTCTTTGACATAAGAGCAAGTTTGTGCGACCCAGTTGTACATTTTATTTCTTTACTATAGCTGTGCTTTATTTACAAAGCGATGAGAAAAACGTGAAGAGTGTCCTTGTCTTTGCAACACTCAAATTTCTTCCTTAAAAAAAAACATGAATTTTGTTCGTGAAAAACAAAGTCTCTATATATTTTAATATAGCGGCAACCCTGAAAAAGACTGATTGTCGAAAAGTCGGATATAACCAGCCGATATAGTACCCCAGTAAGCTTTAAAATTAATATCATACCCAATGAAATATTAATTAGCAAGGGGGGTGTTTAGAAAACTAAACTTCAACTTCAAAATTTTAATTATGCCTGATTTGGCAACACTTTATTTTCAGCACTTTCTCAGATTTAAGTCGAAACTAATAAAATAAAAATGATGACGACCAAAATGGAAGAGAATAAAATTTCCTAAAAATTGTTCGCAATAGCTTTTTGTTTGAAAAATGAAAAATTGGGCGAGTTAATCAAAAATTCTGTGTCGAAAATCTAATGTTCGACTATTTAACTAACCTCCATAAATTTGAGACTCTATTCAAGGTTTATTTTTAATCTGATTTATAATTTTAAGTTTCAATAAATCAGTCGGAAACCTTCATTATGTTGGTTTCCATTTCTAGAATTTCGTGCTTTTATTTAAAACCATATCACCAGCAAAAGAAACCGCTTTGGTTTAATTCACCTTAATTCACGCGTAGTCGATAACTCGTCATTGGAAGACCCGAACGTAATTATTGTGGTAGTAAGGAGAAATCATTGTATTTGAGGAAGAAATGCCGGACTCAACAGCTCCTATCCGTATTCCGTATCATGACAATGGAACATTTCATTTCAGCGATCGTATTCAATTTAATGTAGGTCCTTTAATTGTAATTCGAAATAATACGTTTCTTACGTGTTCTCCCTCAGGGACAACGGTGAAAAATTATTGTCTTGGTCATCCGGTACAATGTTCAATATTAAAGAGCTTTTGCGTTCCGATTTTTGCAGGATGGGATGACTTTTATTTTGTCAGATGGATTTAAACAAAACGAAAACAAAGACATCGAAGCCATTTGGAAGTTTCTTAATTAATTTTTAATGGTAGGGAGGACAGTGTAAAGCTAAGAGTGAGGCAGAAGATTAACTTGAAAAAATATAATGGCGACGCACGGCGATAGAGGTAAGCTCGAAGAAGTATAAGACAGATATTCCACCTTTTGCTGAAAAATATTATGTACATGAAAAGCCTGTGTTCCTTGTGGGTTCGGTGGGGGTGCCCGATTCATACCTGAAAAAAGCTGCACTACGAGTGGCATTAACCATCCAGTTCCACTTCACAGCTTATGCACAGGAGGTTTATACTCCATTTTTGTTGTGTGTATATCCTTTTTCATATTTCGTTGAACTTTTCCAGGACATTTTTACTGCTTCGAACTGTTTGGTTTATTCCCTGCAATAAATCTTCTTCGAGTGTTCAGGTTACTGCCAATAGTCCAACCTGAACTGAACCTACTGAGTGTATTAGTGTCGAAACGTGTTCTCGGAAAATGGGAGTCCTTGCCTTCTTTTTTTTGTTGTGGGGATTTTGGTATCCATTTGATATGATGAGGAAAAAGAGAGCGATTTTCGATTTTCGTTTTGTTCCGTGATTTAGTATGAAATTGGTTACCAACAAAGGTGGCAATACATCACAACCATCAACCGATATGGACGGTAGGTACGAGTAGCAGCAGTTATGTTTTCGAAAAGAAACGTTGATAGGGTTGATTGAGCCAGATATACTCGTAGGTACATTGAACTGATGTTTGTTTATCTTTTATGGATTTTATTTAGTTGTTTCTGTATTTTTTTTTTTTTTTTGTATTTTAAGGTTGGTGTAGGTAATTTGATTGAGACACATTACCTATGTAATATATCAAATAGAATCAAGTGTTTTTCAAAAAAAATAAAAACATATTGTGATTTAAACTTGAAGAGTGAACGTTGCAATGGGTTGCATATATTTGATATTGGAAAAAAAGGTGGTGGTTACATTTCGCTAGAAGCAGGAAACCTGTCCCTGAATGGGCCGAAATGAAATGGCAGCCATTTTGAATCGACGATTCTTGCATATAATGTTAAGGGTGTTTGGGAGCATTCCGATTGGCTACTTAATGGGGATCATGTTGGGCCATTGATCGGGGTGAAGAGAAGGTACTTCGAGTCAGATAAGGATCGGGTCCAACACCAAGTAGTAAAGAGGTGCGTTTACAGGACCTTAAGTTCTGAGGGCTTAAAAAAGATGATGCGTTAATACAGAGTATGCACCAAATCATCAACAAAGTATTGGTAGAATTAAACATGCTTCATATTGCGTAGTACCCCTTGGCATACTACCTCTTGGGTGTACTACCTCTTGCGAGAAATTGACAAATTCTCCAAGAGTATCTCTTGTCATGGAAAGTGCTGCTCATTAGCCGTTCGGAATCGGCAGAAAATTGTAGGTCCCCTCCGTTCCTGGTAACACGCACACAGGAATGGTTGAGAGTTGTAAGTCACTAGGTCCTGGTTCACTCCGAGCTGTTGCACCACCAAATTTATTTATAAACCATATTGCATATCTACAAAAACTACGATCATATGTCCTATAAGAACTAACGAGTAACGAGGATCACCCCGACTTATTGCTTTAGGCCGGTCTGTAATCCTCTAATACGGAAGTGCCATTATGGTATCCGACCCAAAAGATCGACAATGGACCAAAGTTTCACACTAAGCAAAAATCCTGGAAAGACGAATAAATAAAAAGTCGAGACTTTCCATCTTTTAAGAGATTTCACGGTGGCATATGATATCATATACATCATGATGTGCTTTATATGACGATGGGTGTATTCGGGGCCTAACGAATGAGATTCAGCCTTATGGCGTGAAACCTAAAAGTGTTTTGACGTGTACGCCCATTCTGTTGAATACCCTCCAGATATGAGGTTAAACACAGCTTGGTGAGAATACTGATCTTTCAGAATTTCGTGTGCCTGGCTATAACGTGATGTCCTTATTCTTCTGCCATCACGGCCTTGATGCACCACCTTATTACTCAGCTCGTAGATGAGCCGACTTGAATACCAGATGTTCTTTGACAAAGCGCCCACACTCTCGACTTGTTTCTTAATTCTCACCATGATAAGGTTGCTATTAAGGTAAGCTCTCCATTCAGCAATTCGAAGCATTGTGTAATATCAGCCAGTTTCTCGGGTCTCATTCATCCAGTTAAAGAGAAGCTTTCCACTGCCACCGTTCGGCAATAGGAGAAAGCCAACTGGGCCGGTCTGAATAACTTTTTATGAATCTTTAAATGGTCCCTATGTTTCCTCGTAAGTGATATTAATGCCAGTGCCGATATGATCACAGACGTGATTTTTCTTGGGATGCGTAATTTTATTCCTAACAGAATTAACAGTATAAAACCTAAACAAAAGTCTTGGTTAATACAACCTGTAAATGTGTTATGTAGAAGTAAGTTTCCGGCCAGCCAAGCTAAGGAATATTGTAAAAAGTATAAACAAGGCCGAAATCATTGTAAAGTAATAAATCCTAGAATGTCCCATTGGCAGTAGGAATTGATGGTCACTTGTCAAGAACGTACAAAATTCATCATCATCTTCGTTGCCAACGCTCATCTTCAACGAAAACTTTATAACTAGCTCATCATTTTGCAGTTATCTCTACCTAACCTTTACCAGACAGCAACTTGCCCCTCCGATACTTAAGAATGTAATTCATTCTATAGTTAGGTATATTCACGCAGTTTTAAAATTGCAAAAACCCTTTCATATCTCGATGTAAGCAACTCCGATGCTCCTAATAGTATAACCCCAATTCTTCTGATGAGGTGTTCTTGCTCGCTGGAAAAACTATTGCGTATGGTTTTCCCTCGCTCCTACTGTTCTGCAGTCTTCTCTGGAAGATGGAAAACATCATGTGTCTAGCCTGTAAAAAAGGTTATCCTCAAGCCTTCGTCTTGTCTCCGACTCTCTTCCTCATTATTATAAATGATATGTATCTTGTTACGGTTTAATGCTTCGAAAACTCAATGCTGTGTAATATCGTTTAAGTTAAATGACCCCTTATGTAATTGCATCAAAGAAATCCAAAAGCTCTCACTACTCGTAATGCGTGTCAAAGAAGATCTTCGTTTGAATGACCACATTCTCGAGAACGACAAATACGCTGTTAAATGTTTAGGATTTGTGTATCGATGTAAGACATTTTTCAGCACTTCTGATCTCGCTACAATTTATAAGCCAACAAGCTCTTAACTTGAGTATAGCTCACATATTTGGGCAGGTGCAGCCCAAACTTTTCTTCATTTAATGGATAAAATCCAAAACAGGGCGTTAGAACTGAAAAGAAACAGAACTATCATGGAATCATTCCCATCTCTGGAACACCGTCGGAATGTCTTATGTCATTCCTTGTTTTATCGCTTCTTTTAAATGGAACTTGGAAGATGTAGTGTTTCACTTGTAACTGGGAAAGAAGGGTTTAAGTCCCAGCCTATGTAGCTTTTTTTTCAAGGCTAAGCACTGTCTCCAGCGAGGAAGTGACAAATTCTCCAAAATAGCTCTGGTCATGAAAAATACATCTCATCTTAGCCTCGAGTTCGGTAAAAACTTGTAGGACCCCTCCTGAGTTGTGTGTCATTAAGTTCAGGTTCTCTACTTCAATTTTTTTTTATTTTGTATTATCTATCGACTGTAGCATCAGATATTTGTTGGTATATTCATTTTTTCCTTCTAATTGCCCCACTACACGATGGGCCATCCCTATGTCGATGACTATGATAAGGCATCTTTAAAATTGGTTAATGGCGTCATGCGATAGTCTGGGTTGGCGTTGATGTCAGTTTTTCGATTGCCTATTAAAGGATAGTGGCCTTGTGATGTCGGTACGCGTCCACACGAGACCCACTTCTAACTTCTACAGCTATCGTGTAGATGCGAGACGACCATTGGACACCCATCTCATCGACCATCTTATAAGCCATCAATGGCCTATCGTGTAGAGGGGCTATAAGAAGTCCCATGCAATCAAAGTTGCATTTAAAACGTTAGCGAATTATCGATTTGAAATTCCTTTAGAAATGTCGATATGGAAAAAGGGTTGTTCTGTTGGTGTACCCTATAGAACACCATTCTTTAAATAAGCTCACAACTAACGACGTCGTATGTGATATGTATATCTGTTGCGAGAAATAAACTTTATTATAATTTTGGATAAATAATTTTATGGAGATACTATCTTCAATCAAATCTTTCGTACTTGTTTTCGAATCACTCAAATTGATTACACAATTTTAATTATTAAAATCTCGATTTATACTGTCAAGTCGTGATATAAACTGTCATATTATTGTGCTTCTGGATTTAAAAAGGATTTAAGTGAATTTAAAATTTAAAAATTAAATCCTCATTTTTTAAAACCAAAAAAGTAGGCCATCCACTATACTATATAAACGGTGATTTTTTAAGAGCTTGAGAACTTTTTTTTAAAAAAAAACGCATAAAATTTGCAAAATCTCATCGATTCTTTATTTGAAACGTTAGATTGGTCCATGACATTTACTTTTTGAAGATAATTTCATTTAAATGTTGACCGCGGCTGCGTCTTAGGTGGTCCATTCGGAAAGTCCAATTTTGGGTAACTTTTTCGAGCATTTCGGCCGGAATAGCCCGAATTTCTTCGGAAATGTTGTCTTCCAAAGCTGGAATAGTTGCTGGCTTATTTGTGTAGACTTTAGACTTGACGTAGCCCCACAAAAAATAGTCTAAAGGCGTCAAATCGCATGATCTTGGTGGCCAACTTACCGGTCCATTCCTTGAGATGAATTGTTCTCCGAAGTTTTCCCTCAAAATGGCCATAGAATCGCAAGCTGTGTGGCATGTAGCGCCATCTTGTTGAAACCACATGTCAACCAAGTTCAGTTCTTCCATTTTTGGCAACAAAAAGTTTGTTAGCATTGAACGATAGCGATCGCCATTCACCGTAACGTTGCGTCCAACAGCATCTTTGAAAAAATACGGTCCAATGATTCCACCAGCGTACAAACCACACCAAACAGTGCATTTTTCGGGATGCATGGGCAGTTCTTGAACGGCTTCTGGTTGCTCTTCACTCCAAATGCGGCAATTTTGCTTATTTACGTAGCCATTCAACCAGAAATGAGCCTCATCGCTGAACAAAATTTGTCGATAAAAAAGCGGATTTTCTGCCAACTTTTCTAGGGCCCATTCACTGAAAATTCGACGTTGTGGCAGATCGTTCGGCTTCAGTTCTTGCACGAGCTGTATTTTATACGGTTTTACACCAAGATCTTTGCGTAAAATCTTCCATGTGGTCGAATAACACAAACCCAATTGCTGCGAACGGCGACGAATCGACATTTCACGGTCTTCAGCAACACTCTCAGAAACAGACGCAATATTCTCTTCTGTACGCACTGTACGCATTCGTGTGGTTGGTTTAATGTCCAATAAAGTAAACTGAGTGCGAAACTTGGTCACAATCGCATTAATTGTTTGCTCACTTGGTCGATTATGTAGACCATAAATCGGACGTAAAGCGCGAAACACATTTCGAACCGAACACTGATTTTGGTAATAAAATTCAATGATTTGCAAGCGTTGCTCGTTAGTAAGTCTATTCATGATAAAATGTCAAAGCATACTGAGCATCTTTCTCTTTGACACCATGTCTGAAATCCCGCGTGATCTGTCAAATACTAATGCATGAAAATCCTAACCTCAAAAAAATCACCCGTTACATATATTATACACTATAAAATCGTCCATTAAGTCCAATCAATTGAAAATGCTTTTAATCCTGATGTAAAATCATTTATTCCAAATGTGTTTTCAATTAATTTTTTGTTCTCTATTTTTATTTTTATTTATATTTTTGTATTATTTAAAATTATCTTATATACAGGGTGTCCCACAGTCACAGCCCCAAATGAAAACCATGGATTCCTGAGGTCATTTTAAGTCGAAAAACTTAAGAGGTAATTTTCTGGTTTTTGTCCCGTTTTCGAGTTATAACCTTCAAATCATAATGCAAATCCTTACTGTTTACATTAGTTAACGGTCTTACTAATTAACTTTATCTATTTGTCCTTTTCTTAACCACAATAGCTCAGAAAAAGTTAATTTTGTATTTAAAAATTAGTTTTTTTTTTTAATTTACTCTGTTTATTTTTTGTTAATTACATTAAGTATTTTTTTTTAATAAAATGAACTGGGCTTTAATAATAAGTGAAAAAAATTAATACTCATTAACGAGTTTTTTTGAATAAAATGACATCAAAGTAAAAAAAACTACTTAAAAAACGAAAAAATTGGGTTTGATGCAAAATTGCGGAGAAACGGTTGTCTGATGAAAAAAAAGTCTTTGGACAAACTAAAACTGTAATAAATTCTTGAATGGTTATAAAACAAATCTTACGAATCGGACGCAGTTTGGCAAAGATAAAGCCAGTTAAGGGAAATCTCATAAAAACCGTTATAACTCGAAAACGGGACGAAAACGAGAAAATGACCTCGTAAGTTTTACGACTTAAAATGACCTCAGGAATCCATGGTTTTCATTTGGGCGGTGACTGTGGGACACCCTGTATTTATCGAATTTAATTTAAATTTACGGGAGAGAAACAAATTGGTGAGAACTTGAAACAGGTGTGAAAATATGAATTTTAATTGTTATCTTCCTTGAAAAACCTTTAAGTCGCAAGCACACCGGAGAGCATTTTGAATTTAATTGGTATAATCGAAATTGGATTAAAAAAAATTTCAAGTAAATGATCTTATTTTTAAAAGACCAAGAATGAGAAATTTGCAAAAGCATGAATAAAATTCATTTAGAAATTCCTTACTGGCTGTGGCTGACGACAATGTGGACGGACCTGGAACTGCGAATAGTTATCAAAATATTGGTTACACGAAAATTCAATATTGCCAATACAAAGCAACGCAACTACAGTCGGAGCTGCAAGGGTTTGACAACTTTTGACTTTTGCGTGCTGCACTTTTCACATTTCAGGATCCAACTAGTCAAACCACTCGATTCAGGTTTACATTTATATTATGTTGAAGTGAGCTTCAAACTCGCCTCAGCGCTGTGTTCAGCTAAAACGGATTTCTAAGTAATTTAAATAAAATGCACGACTGGATCGCACGAACTTGCTCTTATGTAAAAGTACTTTGGAATTTAAGATACATTTTATAAATAATATAAAACATGAATTTAAAATGAAATTGCCGTCTGATTTCTGGAAAAGTATGAATTTATGCAAACAAACTTTAAAAAACTGTTTTATTATTAAGTAAATAAATTTTTTTTATAAAAAATTTCTTTAACATTTTTCAAGAAAAAAATGTGTGATGCGAATTTTAAGTATTTAATAATATTGATTTTAGGAAATAATTTCAAAAAATAATCGTTCATAGGTTTTGAAGATATTGATTTTTCAAAAAAAAATTTTTTCAAAAAAAACCCAACAAACAATTTTTCGAATATTTTTATATACAATATTATTTTAAACTTAGGGGGACTCCTGCTGAAAATTTTTGGTTAAAATCGTTAGAGCCGTTAATGAGAAAGTCGAAAATCAAAAAAACGGTTCTATGACAGGTACCGTTAATAACATTTTGCCCCAAATTCTTTTTTTTTACCAAAACGTAGTCCATGTCCATAATATCACACCTAATTTTTTTTATCAAAATCGTTAGAGCCGTTTTCGAGATAAATAAGATTTTGCAGTACGGGTGTATGGGGGGTACCGTTAGTTTTAGAGCTAAAAACAAAATTTCAATTTCTCCTCTAGGGAATCACCGAAGACCCATACCTACCGAGTTTGAAGAAAATAGGTCCAGTGGCTTAGGCTCTAGATTGAGGTACAGACATACAGACAGACAGACAGACAGACAGACAGACAGACAGACAGACGGAATTGCCGGACCCACTTTATTCGTCTTCGCTATCATCGTAATGTCAACTTTGATCAAAATCTCGAGTTCGATTTTTTTTCCAAATGCAGAACTTGCCCTATCGTACCTATAACGCAAGTAAAAAGAAATTCATAAAAAAAATAAATATTAAAATCGTTGGAGCGCTAATTTAAAAATTGTTATTATTGTGCGAATAAAAATTTAATTAAAAAAAATTATAAACCCTTTTCATATGATTTTATCAATTTTTAAAAATTTTAATTTCCAAACTTGAAATTGAAACATCAAATAAAAATCTAAAAAATATTTTCTTTATAAAGTTTTGGTAACAATTACTATTCACACTTTTAAGAAGCTTCTAATTAAGAACATTTTCGAAACCAGTTGTACCATTTCTGAGCACATCCAAACTAAAGAAATGGGTCCGGAAAATTCCGTATGTCTGTACGTCGACTTCCACCCTAAGCCGCTGAAGCGATTTTCTTCAAACTTGGTTTTTAAGGTAACTAGGTGATTCCCTAGAGAAGAAATTAAATGTTTTTATTTTGCTTCAAAACGGCTCCAACAATTTTGATACAAAAAATTAGGTGTACTTCATTTGGTCAAATAAATTTTAAAATAAAGTAGATATGAGCTACATTAAAACAACGATTTTGCAAATTTTGATCGAATATAGCATAACATAATTTCTCCACCCTTTTATTAAAGTTAAAAACATTGGCGCAAAATTTTAAACAGCCTGTTATTAAGGACGGTATTAATATGATACTACTTAACAATTTGCTAACTTTATAGTAGCTTACTAACTCATTCTTAATTTTAAACATTTTCTAACTAGTATCGTACTAAAAGAATTTTCTAAATAAATTGCTTCTGAACACACCTAAAACAATGACATTTCGTGTAAAAAGTAAGTACACGAACCTTTTTTGATGTTTGCAAATGTCAAAGAGCCATATGAAGCTAGCACGATACTAAAAAAATAAAATAGCTATTCGATGATTTTAACTTTAATAAAAGGGTAGAGAAATTTGCAAATTCGTTGTTTCAACCTAGTATCATACTAAAACAGCTTTAGCATCGTACTAATTCAATTAAAATTTTGCGCCATTGAATAACTATTTTAGTTTTTTAGTATCGTGTCATTTACAAACGCCACAAAAGATCTGTTTACTTAGTTGATTGCACGGACTGTCATTGTTTAAGGTGTGTTCATAAGCAATTTATTAAGCAAATTGTTTTAGTACGATACTAGTTAGAAAATATTTAAAATTAAGAATGGGTTAGTAAACTACTTTAATGTAAGCAAATTGTTAAGTAGTTTCATACTTAGACCTAAATAATAGGCTGTTTAAAATTTTGCGCCACTGTTTTTAAAAAAATTCGAAAAAATATTTTTTTTGATTTAAAAAAAAAAAAAGAATATTATTTTTTTCGAATTAATTTTTTTTTTGCAAATCGAAACTGGTATGTAGGTGGATAATAGAGTCGCCATTTTTTTTTTTGTCATACTCTGAGAACACCTACCTTTTTTTTCAATTATAACAAATCTTTTTTTTGCTGCCGACTGGCCTATATATATCTACCTATTCTTTTGTAGCTATCGGGTATGACCCCTAAATGGATGACACCCGGGGCGCGTAATCTGACACAAAAAATAAGGATAACTCATATCCATTATTTGATTCGTGATTTGTTGTGTTGAGTTCATACAAAAAAACCCATAGAAAATAGAAAGTTTTGTTTTGTCTGAATTTGAAATTTTTTGGATTTTTTTACAATTTTTCTTTTCATAGAAACCTAATTCAGACTATTTAGAACATTTTAAAACCACAAATAGCCAAATATATCCAGCCATTCCCAAGTCTCCACATAAGTTGTATTCACATACATATATAAAAGTGTTTTCCAATTGGTTTGGGTAGGTTTTGCGGCATGTGTTTAAGTAACACAATTGAACAACACGTCCAAATGATAACACTTTATTATCAAAATGAGTGCTTATTAGTGGAAACTTTGCGCCCAATTTATAGACAACGTGATTTCCCATCACAATCCAATCTTCAACGGTTGGTGTCCAAATTTGAGACAACCGATTCAACATTCAAACGTCAAATACAGGCCCGGATTAATAGGGGGGCTAGGGGGGACTGAAGCCCCGGGCCCCGAGGAAGCGAGGGCCCCATCCCATTAAGGAATTTAAACCGTAAAACCGCGATATTCAAACTGTACAATCTGATAAACTCCAAAAATAAAAACCAAAACTTTAAACCCATCTACTTGCAATTAATTCCATAAACTTTAAGCCCACATAGCTCAACTCGAAGTTTTTGATGTGTAAACATCTTTCCCGGCGGTAGAGTGAATCGAAAACGCGTGTAAAACTTATACGTCCCGTGTAACCCGTTACGGTTACACGTTACGGTTACACGTTACGGTTACACGTTCCGTGTAGCAATCTACCTTACCGACGATTGCATATAACACCATGTTTACATTTTAAATATTGCGTACGGACATCGTGTTTACATTGGAGACTTTGAGTACTGAAATCTCGATTTTATTACTTTCCATTGCTGGCTAGAACTTAATTCAATTCCTCAACATTTCTTCACCTCTCGACTAATTAGGCCTATTCTGCCACATTTGTTATTCTGCTATAGATTTTCTGTTATGAATCATAAAAGATTTCCACCTTAAAAGATCTTTTATGATTGTTATTCAGAATTTCGAACTTTTATAAAAGTCTGTTAGGCTAGTCGCGCACTGGCAACTGTGATCGAAATCAAATAGTTTAATCACCAGTTGAACGAGAACCGCGCACTCTTCACTCACGCTCACACTCTTTTCTCTTTTGCGCTTATGGAAAACAGCTAAACTATTACGAATTAATTTTAGGCAATCGTTTAGTTTGTGTCAAAACACAAACTTTTTAGTTGCTCGATTCGATTTGTTTTAAGTGCGCGTTGTCCCATATAAGCCCATATGTTTCATTTTAGCAACTAAACAGTTGCAAAACTAAAAATTGAATGTGCGTGCCTGGCCTTTTGTGCTACTTCGAAAACGAGATCTGTTATAAAACTGGACTAAATCTGTTATCGTAATCAGCTGTGATTATGTAAAATATTTCATCTGACATAATTTAAATGGATGACGAACAAAAAAGTAAAAACTCTTAGGCTGGGCGCGCACATTCAATTTTTAGTTTTGAAACTGCTTGGTTCGAGCAACTAAATAGTTTGTGTTTTGACACAAACTAAATGATTGCGCGCACATTCAATTTTTAGTTGCACAACTGTTTGGTTGCTTATAGAAAACAGATGATATATTTAGTTGAATGTCCGCGCAGATGCATATGATTATATGTTACACAGAATAGCGAACTTATTTTAGGCAATCGCTTAGTTTGTATCAAAACACAAACTTTAAGTTGCTCGAACCAAGCAGTTGCGAAACTAAAAATTGAATGTGCGCGCCTAGCCTAAGGCTATTTTGTGTAACATATAATTATATGCACCTGCGCGGACATTCAACTAAGTAGTTCATCTGTTTTCTATAAGCTACCAAACAGTTGTGCAACTAAAATTGAATGTGCACGCTTAGCCTTACAGATTTCATAACAGATTTTGGCATGCTGAACACTAAAAATGCTATTCGTAAAAGATTTTTTCTATGTTCGAACGTTTGACAGTTCATAAAAGTTTTCTAAGCAAATTTTATAACAGATTTTAGCGTGCTGAATACCAAAATTAAAATTCATAAAAGATTTGTTGACAGCTCAAACATTTGTATGGAAATTCATAGCAGAATAACAGAGTAGAAGAATAAAAGATCTCGCCGAATAGACCTAAATATGTGAAAAAGACGAAAGACAAATCAACTGGTGTAAAATTTCATAGCGGGTTCATTTAATGTCTTAAAAAATCCACTTCACGTTATTGACGGACGATAACATTTTATTTTATGCTCGCAAAAAATGCATTTTCAGAGTTGAACTTTAAAAATCCAAAAAATGTTCTTCAGGGCAATCAGTTGACATCTGCAATGAAATATTCTCGATACGTCAAAATTTAATTTGTCCCTTATCTGTCATACCATATAATTATTTTAATTATCGAATTAGATATTCTTTATTATATCAAAATATACTTTTAGCATTCACTATATCAAAATATAGATACTACGACTTCAATGTATTACAAAAATTAGTTTTTGCCACTTATAATTCCATTACAAGGTGGGAATGATGTCAATCGGTTTGTAAATCTTTGACAGAGGGAGTAAGATAAAGTACAGAAACCTAAAAAAAAGTTAAAGGATTGGTTTGATTTTGATAAGGTGAACGCTCCATCTAGTGGTTTGTCAAAAAAAAAGTTTTGACTTTTTCGCTGCATGACAAGTATATTTGTTGGCGGCGTTAAGCCAGATATACATTGTTCAAATGCATGAAAAGCACGTACAAGTCTATTATTTCAGTGGCGAGAGAACGTTGCTCTTTGTGGTTTTTTTTTTCAGCAAAATTTTGTTTTTACGAATTTCTTTGAGATTTTTGTAATTTTATCCGAGTAATTTGTTTTATTTTGTCTGTCCATTTTATCATACAATTTTCGTTTGCTGTTTTAATATTTTAATCAGTGCTTATGCTGTGCTGTGTTCTCATCTCTTCAACGTAATATACGCAAATGAACTAATAAATACATGATCAATCATCAACCTTGCATATAAAATATTTCTATGCAGTACGCTAGATTGAAAAGATTTTGATTTTTCTTCAAACCTACCTCCAATCTATATGTGTGACTTTTTCACTAATACACTTAAAATTGCTGAGAAAAATGCGGAGTTATCGTTCATTCTTCTTTGTGGTTTTCTTTTTTTTATATTTAGCGTTCGCTCAGTGCAATTCGCTTAACTGAGTAGAGTAAGGAGTGCGTAGAGATGACTTCTTTTCGCATGAACAAAGTTAACTCATTTTAAAAATCGCTGTGTTTAAAAGCACAGATGCACTCGAAAGGAAGCCAAAAGAGAAACAGATATTAAAATCAGATTCGTGTAAAAACAGTCTATTTTTTATCAGATAACATCTCTGTTTGAATATAAGTGTAAAAATATAATGCTGTCACAAGCAACATCCCTGTTTAAACATAAGTCAAACAAACTTTACGTTACGTAGCGGAGTCCACTTACTCCTAACACATGCCACGAACTACTTCATGGAAGCATATTGTCGATAAGATTTTTGGTTCGTGTGAAATGAATAAGTGTCGACACGACAGTGCGAACTTTGGGAATCGATGTGGTATGCCGACATGGCGTGTAAAAAAGGATCGAAATAGTTCGTGGACACAATTTTTTATGTTGTTATTCGGTTTTAGTTGTTAGCTAGTGTTTTTGATCCCATTAATCTTAAATTCACTTTATAATTTTTTTGATTATTACATTAAAAGTATCCTAAACACAAGTAATAATGGAAAATGAACAAGAAAAATGTGTTTGGACTCGTTCCGAAATAATTATTTTACTATGTAGAAATAAGTAAAGACAACAAAATAGTTGATTATTTCAAATCGCTTTTAAAGGATATGGTGCAAAAATACATGTGTTTAGGTTGAAAGCGTTATGTTCAGCTATGTAGACATATTTTTGGATCTAAGTATAAGTGGAAGGGATAAATTGTGGGAAAAATAGTGGCTTTCATTTGAATAAGTCCAAAGTCACAAACTAGTACGATTCCATTGTATGTTCGTTGGGTACGTTCGATAACAAAAATTCGGCACTCGGACAAACGTTGATGTTTACACATCTTAACCGTGAGTCCTGGCACTCACACTTTTTTTTTAATCTTTCACGAACATTGTTCAACTTTTTTAGTTCATCTACACATAGATGGAATGTATTGCAAAAAGAAAGTGGAAAAGTTACGAGTTTGTCCATAACTCGATGGTCGAAAAGAGCAGATGCCGTAAATAGTGACTAATTTTGCTGGTATTTTTAATGCGTTAAGCTGCTTAACTGATTATCAAACTTAAAAAATTAGATACTCGGCATGAAGCTTCATCTTTAAAATCGAAAATTATTAAACTTGAATATGTCCTTAGGGCGGTATTCTGAAAAGAGATTTTAAATAGGTTTGACGCCACCAATTCGTATTTGCAAAAAGTGGAACTAGATTTAAACGTAGCTAAAAACATGATGTTATCTCTGATTGAATATTTGAAAAATACACGAGATAATTTTTCACAAATTGAAATAGAATCGAAAGCCTTGAGCAAAGAAGTTAATCAGGAATATTCTGATTTCAATAAAAGAAAAATTACAAAAATATTGAACGACGGAGAAAAAGAAAAAGAAACGCTCTATGGATCTGATAAGTTTAGAATTTGCACTTTTTATGTAATAATAGAAAAAATTGCTCACAGAAATGCGCAAGAGGATTGAAGCTTACGCTTACATCACTGAGATCTTTGGATTTTTTTGCAATATTTTAACTATGAGTGAAAATGAAGTAAAAATAAAAGCAAACAATTTAGTCGAAATTTATCATAAAGATTTAGAAATTGAATTAACTTACAAACTAGACCAGCTTATTCAAATGATGAAATTGCAGCCGCAAGTGTTTTCTTCTCAAGTTCAAAAAGAAAAAAGTGAACTTATTTCACCTTTTAAAATACTTAACTGGATCGTTGAAAAACAAATGATTGGCGTTTTTCCAAATGTTCATATAGCCCCTAGAATATTCGTAATAATACCCATAGCTAATTGTAAAGCAGAAAGATCTTTCTCAGTCCTTAAAAAATGAAAAATATGTACCGATCTTCGATGTTGGATGAAATATTAACATCTTTAACTCGTTAACAATCGAATCCGAATTATTAAAATCGATTGAGTTTAATGATTTGATTCAAGATTTTGTAAAAAATAAATTGAAAAACAAAAATTTTGTTTAATAATTATTATTTATACTGTATAAGTGTATACTTGCTCATTCAATCTAATAAATCTTAATTACTGCATAATTTGTTACTTTTAATTTTTAGGGTTTTGAGTAATCAAAAAGAAAAGGTCTGACGGTCTGACGGTTTTGAGTTCATGGTTTTTGGATTAATTACTAATTGGGTTATGTTGGTTTAACGCTTTTGGGTTTACGATTTTTTATTTGCGATTGCAAAATGAACAAATTTAATTTTTTAAAAACGTTAAAAAGAGGAGCCCCTGATAAATAATTACCCCCTGGTATCAAAAATTCTTAATCTTATCGAGGGTTGGAGCACTTGGGGGATAGCTTCTTGGATTTTCGATGCATCAACTCCTCGACGCATCGAGCGTGGACTCCTAGCGCCCCGGGTTATTGGGGGTTGGCTCGCTTGGGGTTTAGGACGCTCTGGGTTATGAGGGGTTGGCTTGCTTGGGTTTTTTATCTTTTTAGGGGGCCTCAAATATTTAAAATAGCCCCGGGCCCCCATTTTATTTAATCCGGGCCTGGTCAAATAGACACAAGATGGGCTAGGAAGATCAGCAAGGTCTGTGAAAGTAGACAGCAGAACTCCAGACAGTTACAGGGGCCTTTCAGGGGCTTCAATTTGTCGAATTTTTCGTCGAAACTGGGGCCTGCACCCGTACAAAATACAATTTATCCATGAGCTCAATGTTCATGACCATAGACAGAGCCTGACTAGGCTTCGGAACATTTGAAAGAGGACCATAATTTTGGATAAATGGATGTGCATCCTCAAAAAGTAACAGTTTGGCGTGGGTTTTGTACAGACAAACTAGAAAGACCTGTAACGTGCATGTCCGACGAACTAAATTTTTACATGACCAAAAATTACGGCAAAAAATACTATTATGTCCCAAAGGTAGTAAAAATGTTTGGTCATCTGTAAAAAACGTACAAAACACTACAAAGTCCTCAGTTCCAAGGCTCATCTTCAACAGTTTGCTTTTAATTCGACGCTACCAGATAGTGACATGACCCCACCTGTACTAGGGAGCATAAACGATTTTATGAGACGAATCTTCTTTCGCACTAGTGCAGTTGCTAGAGTACTAAAAGATCTTGACATTCACAAATCCACTGGCCCGAATAGTATCCCTCATTATGTTCTCAACACTGGGGCTGTCGAAACCACTGCGTAAGCTATTCCATTTGTTCTACTCAGCATTTGTCCAGCCTGTCCCTAGAAATGAGATGGATGTACTTGAGGCAGTCAAGAGAATTAAGTCTGAAGCTATTGGGCTGTATAATATGCACCCTAAGTTCTTCAAAATTATTTTGCCGCTAATTATTCCATATTTTACTTACATTTTTAATTCAATTTTAACCACATCTTCTTACCCTAAAATATGGAAAATTTCCAAAATAATCCCAATTCCAAAGAATTCTAGCTCTTCAGTTAAAGAATATCGCCCGATCTCCATTCTGCCTTTTGCCTCGAAAGTCTTTGAAAGAATAATGAGTCAACAGATGTCATCTTTTTTATCAGCTAACAAGTTACTCTCTTCGGTACAAGCTGGTTTTAGACCACAGCATAGTTGCTCCACAGCTCTGTTAAAACTTGTTGATGACATTCGTCAAGAAATTGACAGGGAATACGCTTCCACACTGGTGCTACTTGATTTTTCAAAGGCTTTCGACTCAGTTCCGCACGGTATTTTACTGAATAAATTAAGGAATAATTTTCTCTTTGATAGAACTGCAGTGACTCTCATTCATAAAATATCTATCTGGAAGAACTCAGGCAGTGTGTATTAACTCCCACCTTTCAAACTTTCTTTCAACGAATGCTGGTGTCCCTCAGGGGTCTATCCTTGGACCATTGCTTTTCTGTATTTTTATTAATGATCTTCCTGAGATTCTCAAGTTTTGTAAGATATTGATGTATGCTGATGATGTGCAGATATACTTAAGTTATCCAATAGGTATGGTCGAAGATGCTACTTATCGAATTAATTCTGATTTGACCAGGATTTTCCAGTGGGCCGAAGTAAATCTCTTACAACTGAACCCAAAAAAAAGCCAAGCAATTGTCATAAACAAAAACCCGGTTGACACGTCTTATTATCCTAGCATTGAGCTTGGTAGCTCAACGCTTCCGTACGTTGATAAGGTCAAAAACTTAGGCATAATTTTCAATCAAACCTTAACTTGGGATGATCATATAAAGGGTGATTTCTTAAGAGCTTGAGAACTTTTTTAAAAAAAAAAAACGCATAAAATTTGCAAAATCTCATCGATTCTTTATTTGAAACGTTAGATTGGTCCATGACATTTACTTTTTGAAGATAATTTCATTTAAATGTTGACCGCGGCTGCGTCTTAGGTGGTCCATTCGGAAAGTCCAATTTTGGGTAACTTTTTCGAGCATTTCGGCCGGAATAGCCCGAATTTCTTCGGAAATGTTGTCTTCCAAAGCTGGAATAGTTGCTGGCTTATTTGTGTAGACTTTAGACTTGACGTAGCCCCACAAAAAATAGTCTAAAGGCGTCAAATCGCATGATCTTGGTGGCCAACTTACCGGTCCATTCCTTGAGATGAATTGTTCTCCGAAGTTTTCCCTCAAAATGGCCATAGAATCGCGAGCTGTGTGGCATGTAGCGCCATCTTGTTGAAACCACATGTCAACCAAGTTCAGTTCTTCCATTTTTGGCAACAAAAAGTTTGTTAGCATTGAACGATAGCGATCGCCATTCACCGTAACGTTGCGTCCAACAGCATCTTTGAAAAAATACGGTCCAATGATTCCACCAGCGTACAAACCACACCAAACAGTGCATTTTTCGGGATGCATGGGCAGTTCTTGAACGGCTTCTGGTTGCTCTTCACTCCAAATGCGGCAATTTTGCTTATTTACGTAGCCATTCAACCAGAAATGAGCCTCATCGCTGAACAAAATTTGTCGATAAAAAAGCGGATTTTCTGCCAACTTTTCTAGGGCCCATTCACTGAAAATTCGACGTTGTGGCAGATCGTTCGGCTTCAGTTCTTGCACGAGCTGTATTTTATACGGTTTTACACCAAGATCTTTGCGTAAAATCTTCCATGTGGTCGAATAACACAAACCCAATTGCTGCGAACGGCGACGAATCGACATTTCACGGTCTTCAGCAACACTCTCAGAAACAGACGCAATATTCTCTTCTGTACGCACTGTACGCATTCGTGTGGTTGGTTTAATGTCCAATAAAGTAAACTGAGTGCGAAACTTGGTCACAATCGCATTAATTGTTTGCTCACTTGGTCGATTATGTAGACCATAAATCGGACGTAAAGCGCGAAACACATTTCGAACCGAACACTGATTTTGGTAATAAAATTCAATGATTTGCAAGCGTTGCTCGTTAGTAAGTCTATTCATGATGAAATGTCAAAGCATACTGAGCATCTTTCTCTTTGACACCATGTCTGAAATCCAGCGTGATCTGTCAAATACTAATGCATGAAAATCCTAACCTCAAAAAAATCACCCGTTATCACGCGCTCTTGGAAAAACTTACGGTGCACTCAGAGTTTTTTACCTCACTGCCTACCATAGCTGGGCACCGTTAATCAACATATGTACCGAACTGAAGTCAAAATTATTTCAGGTTTGACGTTTGAGTTTTTTGTTTATCGTGGTGTGTTCAACGCGTTCCCGAAGGAGTGATCCTTGGTTCCTTGGTTAAGTGTACGAAGGTATCAACACGTTCATCAACTGGTTAAACAACAATATCGAAAACGCAGTTGATCAACTCGAAAATCTTTTTTTCTGTCAAAATCGAACAATTTTATATATCTAAATATAATACGTATTCCTAGCCGGTTTTGTTTCACCCGTGGCACGCGCCACGCGGCACTTGTCTCATACTTGTCTGAACCTGTTTTTCGCGCCGCGCGGTAAATAGTAAGCATTGGATTAACGATTAACGGACTTAACGTGGATTAACGGATTTAACGTGTCCGTTAACATTTTTAAAAGTTAACTTAAATGTTAATCCGTTAATCAAAATTTTAACTTCGTTAATTAACGATTAACGGATTAACGAGTTAATGCCCAGCTATGCTGCCTACCCACTAAAGTAAAATCTATCTTGGTTAAAACCCTGGTTTTACCGATCTTAACCTATGGTAGTTTAATTTTCTGTAGTGTCGACAGTGTGAGCCAGAGAAAACTAAGAGTTGCATTTAACAACGTTATACGCTTCGTTTATTCTCTTCGTCGATTTGACCATGTCTCCGACTACGCGAATGGCTTCTATGGAATGTCATTTCAAAATCATCTTGACAGCAAAGTTTTATTATTTTTATTCAATTTGATGCAAAAGAAAACTCCTGCATACTTATACGAAAAACTTATTTTACCTCAGTTACAAAGAAGCCGAGTACTTATTGTCCCAACACATAGGTACAACGTTTCCAAGCGCCAGTTCTTTGTGTACTCCGTAGGTCTGTGGAACTCATTACCTGCCGAGTTGAGGGGAATTAACAACTGCGATAGATTTAAAACGGCTCTAGAAGATCATTTGAAGTGCTAAATTCAATTATTTCCTTTTCTTTAAAAAAAAACTTCTTTGTAATATAAACTATCTCTTTCTTTTTTCTTTTCAAAGTAAAATTCTGTATATTAATTTGTATATTAACATGAGTGATCTTATTTCATTTAATTTAAAATTTCAAATCCAATTTAATATTACAAATATATCAGTTAAAACATGTTAACCACCTTGTACTAAGTATTACTTAAAAAAACATTGTGTTTTTAATATACTTATGTTATTAATAAAAATAAATATCAAATAATATCAAAAGGCGAATCCTTTTCTCCCTCTAACTATCGTTAAAAGGCACTTACTTCCCTTCTTTCTAAGGTCACAGAAACGCTGATCAATTTTCAGCTTAAGAAATATCTTGAGGATCGAAAGCCTATTAATGACCGGCAGTATGGCTGGGTACCCCAGGGTTACGTTTTGTCCCCGACACTCTTTGTTATGTTCATAAATGATCTTTTATCTGAAACTTCTAATCCACTTAATTGTTTCGCTGACGACGGTACCCTCAGCTTTTCATATTTGTTTTTAGATTCATATCCTTGTCCTTCGGATGTGGCCTTCCACCTGGCATCGTATGATAAGTTGTTTAAATTCTGATTTTGACAGCATTGTCCAATGGGGAATCAAAACGAATGCTTCGGAATCTCAATGCTGTTTATCCTCCCCTAATGTAACTTTCTATGAGTGGCACTTGCATTGATGAGACTGAACAGCTTCCAGTTCTAGGTATAAGTGCATCACAGACCATCTTTTGTGGAGTGATCACATATTTGACGTCGCAAAAAACCCTCCTCAGTGTTTATGTTCTTACCCCTTCTAACCGGCTGTTATAATTATATAAAGCCTTTATACTTCCGAAACCAGTGTTGTCACTTTACCACAATTGTGGTAGATCTACCACAACTTTTTAAGATTTACAAAATCTACCACATCTACCACGGTAGTTCAAAATTCTACCACTATTTTTTACATACCCTCCAAAAAAAAAATTAAAAACAAAAATCTGCTATTATACTATTACAACACAATTTGTTTGTCTTAATTTTTCTGAATGCAGCAGTCAGCCTTCTACTACATTTTCTGGATAGACTTCTTTACTCATTAAGATGGTTTCATTTTTATTTTATGTATATTTTACTCTTTTCAACAAGACATTTTATGTTACATTTTTGTTTGAATATAGAAATTAATTAATATTTTTTCATGTAAGAATAATAATTGTTAAACAAGCCATGTAACATAAAACAAATCTTGTCACATAGCCAGAGAACTCTAGCGAACACTGAAACACTGATCGACAGACTGTTACCAGCTAGAATCTCTTGTTTTCTTCAATGTACTAGAGTTAAGGGATTCGTTTTTTTTTATATTCTTTCAATGGAAAATTTAATAAAACTCGAAGTCACCCCCTGATATTAATGAGTCTGTCGCAGCTTTTTATTTAGATAGGATCGAAATCTAAAACTTTGTTCACTTTTGGGCAGGCAAATTAAAGAAAAGTCTCCCGGTTGGCACGAGTTTTCATTTAAAGGTTGATTTATGTATATTTGGCTAGATAGAGTTAGAGCAGGCAGGCAGTTACTGATTGAATTGAACACATCCAAAAATATAACCTGGAAATTGAAATTTATAAAATTAAAGAAAATCTTCTTGGGTATTATATTAAGCTTTGTGATCAACTAATAAAAGGTTCGATTTTTCAAGTGTGCATCTCCAGCTGCTTCAATTCTTAAGTCCAAAAGAATTTTAAAAAGGTCGGCAACAAACTATTACCGTTAAAAAAAGTATTCCCTTTTAACGATATTCCGCAAGAAGGTATCAATAACTAGTGCTCTTTGATAGTGAACAAATTAATGACATCAAAGGGGATGGATTGATTTAAGCAAAGAGATGAATGTAGTCGAAGAGTCCATGTTTTCGAATTTTAGTAAATAAATGTTCAATAGCAGTGCTGCAGCAGAAATAGCCTTTTCAGAAATAAATGAAATAAAAAACAAACTTGACGTCAAAACTATAAACAGAGTCTTATTTTTGCTAAAGAAACGGCAAATAAATCTGATATTTTTATTCCTTGAGCAGAATTGATTCGCTTTTTTTAAATTTTAATTTGTTGATGGTAAGTTTAAAGATTCATATATGATATGTATGTATATATGTAGAACAAAGTATCACAACAAATATTTAGGTACTTAAATCAATGTGTAAAACTTTGTCTTTATAAATGACTTTAAGTGCTCTAAAAATGTGATTTAACGAAATATTTTCTTATTTATTTTTATTTATAATGTACATAAACATATACATATATAATATTTATTATAAGCTCAATTTTTTTCGTTTTTTTTTAATAAATACAAAATATTGAATAAAAAATATATCTCACTTATTTTGCTAATTTTATATAATATCAATAAATATTAACGGCCCATTTTGTTAGCATATAATTTAATATGTTTGGATTTTGTCCTTTCGAATTATTTATCATTTGGGAAATTACAAATCTACCACACAAAATCTAAATCTACCACTGTTTTTCGTCCCAATCTACCTCGGGTTTTGAAATGGAAGTGACAACACTGTCCGAAACTCGAGTACAATTCCCATATCTGGGTAGGTGGTCCAAAAACTCAGTTGAGAGTCTTGGACAGAATTCAAAAGAGAGCTCTAACTATAATAGGCGACCGTTGTCTAACTGAAACATTTGAATCTCTCGAGCACCGCCGCAATGTTTCATGTCTATCATTATTTTACCTCTATGTTCATAAGCCGTGCTCTAGTGAAAAAGCCAATTGCATTCCTCTCTTTAAAAGATTCAACCGTAATACCAGTACTTCTAGCAATGCTCATCAATTTACCCTTGAACCCAACTTGGGACGTACTGCCAAGTACAGAGATTATTTTTTCAGCCGCACTACACGAATGTGGAATGCTTTAACCGGTTTAAAATTTTTGACTCAAGCAATGTGCAGGAATTCAAAATCAATGTGCATCGGTATCTCCTTTCTAATCCTATCCTATCTTCCTAATTGCTAGCACTGTGTTTGACATTACAAGGGTATTCATAACCCCTTGACACATACCACATTCGATGCATGAAAAACATCGATACATCGTTATAAACATATGGAGCCCTACGTTCATGGTCATTTTCATGCTCCATAATGAATTTTTATCGACAACTATCTACGACTAAGTATTAAATATCAACAAATTTAATCCACACTAAAACTGCAAAAAAAAAATTTAAATTATTTGGAACATAAAACCAACGCTGTACCTATAATTTTCAATATTTTTTTACATCCAATTATTTTTTCATTAATTTAATATTCATTTCAAAAAGATAATTTCAAAGATACGAGTAAATATATATTTCAATAAAGCTTATAAATAAAAACTTGACTTACTTGACAAAAATCCTATTGAATCTATAAAGCCGCCACCTGTTGGTATTTATGGTATTTCCTTTCGTCGATAAACTCACACAACAACTTCCAACAAGTTTCAAATCACAAATTATTTTATTTTATAAAAAACTCACAATTCTTAATTCAATTATTGAATTCACAAAAAATCGCGAGCAAGGTGTTTTTATTTAATTGATTTTTTCTTATTTCCACTGCAAAAAAAAAACATCAATAACAAATGAATCAAAACTTAATTAAAATTCACATTTAAAAAAAAAATAAAAAACAAATCCCTCTGGCAAAGTTATTAAAATTAAATTAGAAAAAGGACATCAAAACGTAATTAAACAAATTAAAAAAAAAAAGATCCATCTCACTTCGAATAATTTGAAACTATAGTTAGGTACCTATGTAGGGTTAGGTAGGTACAGAGGGTATATGTGTTTGCTCAAAAAATAATTTCCTGTAGGTAGTATTAATTCTGTTATCCTGCTTTGATTGAATTAATAATGAAAATGTTTCCTGAAAAATTGGGATCAATAAAAATGCAAAAGCAAAATAATTGCCAGTCTCAACAAGAACAAGTTTTTTTAAATTCATAAATGAAATTAAAAGTTTGGTCCTTTTTTTAAAGGATATTCGTAAGAATGTCTTTTTAATTAGTTAAATGAAATCCTGTTCGATAAACGTCGAACGAAACGAATTAATATCCTCGAGACGACTTTCAACGAATTTCCTTGAATGTCAAAAATAAACAAACATTAAACCCCAAGAACGACACAAATGACAACAAAATGCGGAAAAGGATAATATAAGAGTACATCGATTTTTCTTGGTTATCATAAAGCATATGTGTGTTTGTTTGTTTGTTTATAATGCGCCCTTGTGGCGCCACTCGTTGTCGTCGTCGTCGGGTAAAAGTTTTTTTTTTTTGTCATTATTAGACTATTCAAGCGTGGGATGACAGTTATCTTTTAGCAAAAAAGGATTCTCTCTTTTCTCAATTCGAAGACACACATTAATCCTTTTTTATCCGCGCCTTAGTTGTGACGTTGTGAAATAATATTTTTACTCTTTTCCCCTTTTTTCGAATTTAATATTAACTCTTCAAAAATACATGCATATGTACGTATGTATATTTGAAGGAGGATTCTTGAAGAAGAGAACAAAAACGTGTGTGACATCAATTTGAAACGTGTATAAGGACGGACTAAAAGGTCCTGAGTATGATATTAATTTTTTTGCCTACCATTGTTATTTAATATTCATACGACTTCAACATGTGTGTTTCCTTAATAAAGGTCCTCATCTTCGATATGTAAATATGGACTCTTGAAGTGAAAGGAATTTTCCTAACATAAAAAAAACTTCTTTTTAAAGCATTTGAAGTTCGCGCAAGGTCAAAGGGAGTTCTCTTTTTTTTTTGTTAAAGCAAAAAAAAAAAGAAACATAAATAAAACAAGACAAGTCGCGTGAGGCAGTAGAGGGTGGTTTATTTTGTTTGCCTTTCGATACTGTTGCTTAGGAACTAAGTACAGAAAAAAAAATTACAAAATTGTATCGTATTTCGCTGAAAATTCCAAAATTTATTGGACGAAAAAAAACAACACCATGAAAGATTTACCGCAGTTTTTTTTCGCTGAAGAAATTTGATAAAAACTTGGACGGAGTTTGGTTTTGTATTTATTTTTTTGAATTTTTATTTACACAAAGTTGAATAGACCAAAATATTTGTACCCGATGAATATCGCACGTTGTCTTCGGTCGGTTCGGACACTCTATCGTTATCGTAGTCGTAGTTGTCCACTCACAAACGATGTGGTTATTGAGATCAATTTAATCAAAATTACTTAAGTGGTTCGAGTGGTCGGAGCACTTTGTTTATGCAAAAAGTGTTGCACTTATGGAACAGAGCACTTTTTATTGAAACTTTACCGAGGTAATAGCTGTTTCTGCGAAATTATTCACACGAATTTTGAATGAATGGCGGATTCAGATTTGAAGAGACGAGAGCAAAAATTGACGTGCGTCCGAGTCGGTCGAGCAATCAAAACGAACTGACAGTGACGGCATCCAGCAAGTGAGCCAATATGTTTTCATGTTTTCACTTGGGGATATTATATTTACTTATTCTAGTTTTTTTTTTTTTTTTTTTTTTTTTTTTGAGAGGGATGAAAATTTGCTCTGTTATGCTGCCTGCTAGAAACAATCAGTATAAGGGTTGTTGCTGTGAAGTATCGAAGAGTAATTTTGCCTTGAGAGTGAAAGAACTTTCTCTGTTCTCTTTTCGGATAATAGAGATGCAGAAGACACTCAGCCCCAAAAATCTCTTTTTTTATTGGAGTTGAATGTGATAAGAGGCTTTTGGATGTGCCCCCCCAACAACAACAAAGGAAAATTTTGTATTTTTCTTGCGTGAGATTCTGACTTATTTTGAGGGGAATAACTACCAGTATGGAAAGCTTAATTTTTAGTACGAAAGTCTGTAAGTTGTCAAATGAAAGAGATAAAGTTGCTTTTATTGGAAAGTAAGTTTAAAAAAAAACTTTTAGTCATTTTTTCAAAAAAAAATCACACAAAAATGGAAAAAGTCTATTTTTTGAATCAGTCTGAGGACTCTCATCCTTTACTGACACCAAAATATGTAAAACCAAACAAAATGTAAGTAAAAAAAAGCTGAGAGGTAACATTGAACAATATCCTCAAGGAATCTTGTAAAACCAAAATCCTAAACAATACAAAGGTCTAACGACTGAATTAAACAAACTTGAAACTGCTGCCAAGCATGGAGACGATCAAGTGCATCTCTGGACCTGCATCGTGCCTGATCGGGAAACTATTGACTGTCTAGAACTTGGATTGGGCCAGTAGCGCAACAATCAGTCACGATGAAGTGCTTGTTTAACCTCCTCGTGGTGGTCCCCGGCAACTATTTGTGTATCCCTAAATAGTCCAAAGGCGTTCAGCCATCAGACGAATAAGGGGAATAACATGTAGCATAAGAAAACATGCACCTGCCGTAACTATTCGGGACTGGTGGAAGTCTGATCATAGCCTCTCCGTGGCGGCCGCTAGAAACAAGCCTTTAAAAAGGTTTGGCTAATATGATCAGGCTGGTTCCTCAGGTTGGCGACAAGTTAATTCCCTGTCCCGTAAAACTAAAAGATTTTCGAGACCGACAACAAGCCTCGGAAACGGACTGATCATACGATGACAACCCACGCAAAGAAAACGGAAAAACGATTTACGAATTTTCTTATGGAATGTACGATCGCTCTATAGAGCTCGAGCTGCTCAGCAGCTAGCCGATGCCCTGTCAAAATATAAAGCTGACATAACAGCTCTTCAAGAAATCAGATGGACAGGGAATGGTGTTTTACAGAAGAAAGAATATGACATATACTACAGCTGTCATACAAAACACCATGTGCTCGGGGTAGGCTTCCTAGTCAGCGAAAAAATGAAGTCTACTATCATCGGTTTTAACGCTATAAGCGAAAGGCTATGCACCCTTCGCGTGCTAGGCAAATTTACGAACATCAGCCTCATTAACGTTCACGGACCTACGGAGGAGTCCTCAGACGAAGAAAAAGAGACTTACTACGAACAAGTCGAGAGGGCCCTCAATGCCTGTCCAAGGTAAGATGTTAAAATCATCCTTGGGGATTTGAACGCAAAAACAGGTCGGGAGCCGGTATTCAGGCATTACGCAGGCACCCATAGTTTGCATGAGAACACTAATGACAATGGACTTCGAGTCCTAGAATTGGCAGCATCGAAAAACATGGTCGTTGTGCGTACCAGGTTCCCGCGTAAAGATATCTACAAAGCCACCTGGGTATCACCTGATGGAGTCACTCGTAACCAAATAGACCACGTGTTAATAGACCGTCGCCACTACTCGAACTTGATGACGGTACGAACGTACCGAGGTGCCAATATCGACTCGGATCACTATCTAGTTGGTATGGTTTTCCGAGGGCGGATTGCCTTGCGAAGACGCATTGCATCCGCCGATCAGGTTCGAATCAACACGGCTGACCTGCGCAATGAAAACACCAGTAACACCTTTGGTAATGCGTTAGGACTCGCCCTAGAATCACTTGATTTAGGGAGAGTAAGTCCTGGAGCCAGTATGCTGGGCGTAAATGAGAAGTGGACACGCCTTAAGAATATTGTCATTAGTACTGCCAACTCCATCTTAGGCAGCAGTCGTAAAAATTGGAACGACTGGTTTGATGATGAATGCAAGCTAGCGACTGAACGTAAGAATGTTGCGTACCGAGCAATGCAACAATCTCATAGAACGCGGCACGCGAAGAGGAATAAAAAGAGCTCAGAAGAACAGAAAAACGGCTTCACAGACTAAAAAAATCAGCTTGGGAGAAGAACCTAATCTGTGAAATAGAAAAATAGAAATAGCACATACTGCAAGGACGGAGAGGGAAATCTGATCACATATCCTGAAAGCATATTGGAGCGATAGGAAGTGTACTTTAAAGAATTGCTAAATGGTCAGCTCACTGCAGAAGTGGAGGCTCCACTACTTCAAGAAGAATGCCCTATGTTGCCGCCACCAAGCATAGAAGAGGTTGAGAAGGCTATAGGCCGGCTTAAACAGAACAAAGCCCCGGGAGCCGATAGCGTACCAGCCGAATTAAGTATTTCATCACGGCGGGCCAGCCTTACGTCAAGCAATTCATGATATTATAGTACAGGTATGGGAGCAGGAAGAAATGCCAGAAGACTGGTGAAAAGGCATAATATGCCCCATACATAAGAAGGGAGATGTCACAACGTGCAGCAATTATAGAGGTATAATGTGTTGAGTACCGCCTATAAGATACTCTCCTCTATCCTACAAGACCGGATGACCCCATACGCTAAAACCGTCATCGGACAATATCAGTGTGGTTTCATTCCAGGCAAATCCAAAACTGATCAGATCTTTACCCTTAGGCAGGCGATGGAAAAATGTCTAGAATTTAACATCCCAACATACCATCTGTTTATAGACTTTAAGGCCGCCTATGATAGCATAGCCAGGGTAGAACTTTACAAAGCCATGAGAGAATTCGGCATCCCAAATAAATTGACACGACTATGTAGGTTGACCATGACCAACGTAACAAGCCAAGTAAAAATAGCCGGATTGCTATCCAGACCAATCAACATCTTTAATGGACTCCGACAAGGGGACAGTCTGGCCTGCCTCCTCTTCAACCTGGCGTTGGAGAAAGCAATCCGTGACTCTGGCACGGCAACAAGAGGGACCATCGTCAACAGGTCCAGCCAGTTACTGGCTTACGCAGACGACATTGACATCATCGGAAGAACCGAACAAGCTGTACAAGATTCCTTCATCCAGATCGAGCAGGCGGCACAAAATCTGGGGCTGCACATTAGTGAAGGTAAAACAAAGTACATGGTGGCTTCGAATGCGAGAGGAACAGTTAGTCAAACAATCAAGGTAGCGGAGCACGAATTTGAAGTGGTGCAATCCTTTAAATACCTTGGGTCAATAGTAGCAGCCGATAACAATATAGAAGAAGAAATACGCGGGCGGCTTCTCAAATCCAACAGAGCCTACTACAGTCTGTCAAAGCTCTTCAAATCCAGAAATCTCACCATAACTTCAAAACTGCTGCTGTACAGGACCATGGTCCTGCCAGTACTCACATATGGATCCGAGACTTGGGTGCTTAGCAAAAGGCACTCCGACCTCTTAGCTCCGTTCGAGAGAAAAGTCTTAAGGAGAATTGTTGGCCCCATATGTGAGGAAGGACGATGCCGGAGACGGTACAATCATGAATTGTACGCAATCTACCTAGAAGTAGATATCGTGACAAAAATTAAGCTCGGTAGACTCCGGTGGGCAGGGCACCTAGCTCGCATGAGCGAAGAGGAACCTGCTCGGAAAGTTCTTTGTGGTACATTCTATGGTAGTCGACAGCATGGTAGACCATGCTTGCGCTGGAGAGATGGCGTAGACCAGGACGCCCGAAGCCTTGGGGTGCGCAACTGGATGGCGTCGGCTAGAGACCGGGATAGGTGGAGAGACTTGTTGAAAGAGGCCAGGACCGGAACCCGGTTGTCGAGCCGATGATGATGAAATAGTCTAAAATTACAAGCGCGAGAAAGTCTAGCTTAGGATAGCTAGGATAGGCTGCAGAGGTTATCGGCATTCTTCGTAACTGAAATCAGCCCGCTACCGAAAGCAACACTACGCCTCGAATTAGTAATGATAACATGTTGACGACCTTTAGCTATTGTATCCGGACAAAGATTAGTTTCTGGAATGTGAAGACGCTTGATGACGGAAAAGAAGGTCCTCAGAATGCCAGATTCCTCCAACTAGAGAAGGAATTCATGCATCATTATAAGATGGACATCTTAGTGATAAGTGAAGTTAGATGGTTGCTCGGGGAAGTTTATGTCACCTACCCGTAACACCATACGTTTCTGTTCCGGAAAGACACCTGGAAGAACTCGGGAATCTATAGTTGGATTGCGGCAGGATCTTAAAAGTCAGGTTCCGGACTAGAGTATCTCGCATCGTGTTACCATCATACGGTGTTACACCCCAACTTTGCTCTTTTCTAACGAGGAGAAAAGGAGGCCTTTTATGACCAGTTTAGTGCTGCTTATGATAGCACGCCACGAGAAGATATTATAATGGTGATGGGAGACTTGAATGCCAAGGTTGGCAATGACAACACTGGGCTTAGGCATGTCATGCGAAAGCATGGTGTTGGCAACCGAAATAACAATGGTGAACAGTTTATGATTTCTGCAACGGTCTTAATATTGGAGAGACCATGTTTGAGCATAAGTCGTGCCACAAAGTCAGTTGAGTGTCGACTGACAGGCAAGCAACTTTCAACCAAATTGACTATTTCGCGATCAGTCGACGTTTTAAAAGCAGTCTCCAGGACGTCCGTAACAGAAAAAGTGCAGACATTTACCGTTAGATTACGTACAGCTGCAGTTCGGAGATCCCAAGAAAACACTCGAATGCCCAAGTTTAATACAGATAGACTAAAGGATCCCGCAACAACTAGGGGACCACCTTTCACAAGAGTTGAACGTAATCAGCAGCACGGAACCTACATCCATAGAAAACCATTGGTGTGCTGTGAAAGATGTGTTCATATCCAGCGTTGAAAGTATAGTCGATCTTGCGCAAGGAAGAAATAGTGCTTGACTTTCCGAAAAAACTTGGGCAAGGAATGAAGAAAAAAACGCCTCAAAGCTCGCAAACAGCTGCCCCAGCAACTAGCAAAAACGAGCTAGAGTCTACGTATCGCATGAAGATGAGGGAAGTTCACGGTAGGGTGCGACGTAAAGAGCGTAACTTCATCAACGCATTGGCTACAGAAGCAGAAGAAGCTGCTAGTAGGTGTGACAGTAGGACCGTCGAAGGAATTACCAAAGAGCTCACTGGTGTCCAGAGATCTAATATCTGCTAGTTTCGAATGAGAACCAGCTTAAAAGGTGGAAGGAACACTTTTCTGCCTTTTTGCCAGTGAAGTGAATCCTATGCCCAATGAGCCGTCCCAAGAAAAAATCCTCCGAATAAGCACCTTACCCCTCAGTAAAGAAGAAATCATTACCACAATAAAAGCACTGAAGAACAAAAAAACGGATGGACTTGACAGTATTTGTGCAGAGCTCTAAGGAGCAGCCCCAACAACATCGTGCGAGCTACTGCAACTGCACCCAATTATTAGGAGATCTTGGGAAACAGAGAGCTTTCCTGAAGAGTGGAAAAAAGGAATGATCTAACGCAGTGCGAGAGGAAAATGTGTTCTCCCTGTAGTAGCCAAGATAATAGCAAGAATAGTATTTTAGCGAATAAAAGACCACCTCGAAGACACACTCGACGCTGAACAAGCAGGATTTCACACATCAACACCATGCGGATCATCATCGAACAGTACATTGAATATCGATCAGCACTTCACCTGCTGTTAATCGATTTCGAAAAGGCATTTGCCAGAGTCAATAGAGAATTTATCTGGCTTGTTTTGCGCAGGAGGGGCATCCCAGATGAATTGATTGCTAATATCAAGTATGATGTATCCAAATGTCACGTCTTGCATACTTTAAGGAAGGTTGTCAGAAGAGTTTGAAGTCCAAAGTGGGGTTAGGCAAGGCTGTATACTGTCACCAATACTGTTTCTGTTGGTGATAAATGACGTAATGCATACAGCTTTGCTAAATGGCAATGGAAGAATTGAGTGGACCCTGCAATTTCACCTAAAACATCTGGACTACGCGGACGACGTATGCTTACTCTCTCATAGGATCATGGATTTCCATCAAATGACAACAAGCGTGAAAGAGAAGCAGAAATCGTGGGGTTAAATTTCAGCTCGGCAAAAACTAAAAGGATCAGCCTTGGAACTGCCTCATTAATCCAAGTAAATATTTCTGGACAACCGCTACAGAAGGTTGATGATTTCCAATATCTTGGGTGTATTTTCTGTTCGGGTGGCGGAACTGAACTGGACAAACAACTCTTTTAGCATAAATACCAAGCGACGACTGTTCCGCTCCAGTGTTGCTGCTTTATGGGTGCAGCACTAGGAAAGCAAACGTTCGTTAGTAGATGTCTTCAAAACATCTTGAAGATTTTCTGGTCCAACCGTATCTCCAATGCTGAACTTCATGCGAGAACAGGTCAGGAACCCATAAAATCTATTATACGGAGACGAAAACGGTAGTAGATTGACCAATCGCTTCGAAAAGGTGATAAGTGCATTGTAGGTCAAGCGATGCAGTGGAACCCACTCAAACCAAAAGACAGACAAGTGGGCCGACCTAGAAGTACTTGGTGAAGAACGGTCGAGTAGGAGTCAGCACAACTGAGGAAGAGTTGTAGAGAGCTGAAATACATTTCCAGAAATCGCACACGATGGCGCGTAATAGTAGTGGAGGCCCTAGGTACCTTAAGGGAAACATCACGGACGTAATAGATCCGAGGACCTTCATCTTATTTGATCTAATGATTCTAACTACTGGATTGAAGAGAAAAGTAGCTCAACTCTTTCAACTATCGGCCTCCACCATCCAACTATATATTTAACCTTTGTTTATGACCATGGTAATAATGACGTAGAGTCTGCCTACATATCATTTTAATTTTCCAAATTAGAGCCGTGAAAATCGTTCATTTCAAATTATCGAATCGTTCAACAATCGATTACCAAATTGATTCGATCATTTTTATTTCACTCAAATAATTCAATTCTGTTCCGATTCATTTTGATTTCGATGAAATTCAATCTCCGAGTTTTAACCAGTTCCAGTTCAATAATGTACCGAATTTCATCGAATACAATTTGATCCAAATTAAAAGCGAACTAAAACAAAAATTCTTTAATTGACAAAATACGAATAAGAAACAAGAAACGGAAAAGTCCTACAGTAAACATACCTAATCCTGATACCTCAAATAATACCGGTTCAATCCAAGAATTGCTTTTGCTGCCCACAACTTCAGCAAACAACACAATCAAGCATATTCTTCAATGTCGAGTTGAACCCAGAAAATCCGGTCCACCTTCCGTTGGGCGTTTATAATCGACATTGATGATTTCGGGACAAATGGAATCGTGTAAATTATGGTTAATATAGTTCACTAATATCGAAAATTGAGATTCATTGAAACGTTTGAGATTGGAACAGAAAATCGACAATCGAAAACCATCGAAATGATTGAGATTGGGATCGATTGAAATGGAAACTTGTGACTTCAATCATCAATATTTTCGATGATCGGATACAAAAATCGAAACTTTCCATATTGACACAGCCTTCTAAACTCAATGACCTTCTTAGTAATTCTTAAAGTTAAATCTACGACCACAGATTCAACAGAATTTGTTTCTTATACTTAAAATTCAATTGAACAAAAAATTAAGCCCCGAACTTTCGTAATGCCTTTGATAAAATTTCCCACAAAATTATCTCAGTCAAACTTAAAGGTCTTGGATTTCCTCCAGGTTTCAATCAATAGATGGTATCATAATTATTAGACCGTAAAAATTCGATGTTGTTTAGATCTAAATCTATCTGGGAAATCACGCGTCCCGAAAGGCAGCCATCTTGGACCGATTATTTTCATTCTGGCAATCAATGACGTCGAATCGACAAGAAACTGGATCTTCGGCCAACTTTTCAAGAGCCCATTCACCAAAAATTCGGCGTTGTGGTAGGTCTTTCGGCTCCAATTCTTGCACCAGCTGGATTTTGAAAGGCTTCACACCTAAATCCTTCCGCAAAATTTTCCACGTAGTAGAGTAACACAGAGGCCCAATTGCTGCGAACGGCGCCGAATCGATAATTTACGGTCATCACTAACACTGATCGATACAGCTGCGATATTTTTCTCAGTTTGCAATCTGCGTAAGCGTGTTGGTGGTTTAATGTCCAACAATGTAAATTATATCAGAATAGCTCGAATAGCCGCCTCAGTAGGTCGATTAAACTGACCATAAAATGGAAGAAGCGCGCGATGAACTTTCTTAACAGAGCACGCATTTCGATAATAAAATTCAATAATTTGCAAGCGTTGTTCGTTTGTAGACGATTTATGGTTAAATTATAGACCAAACTGAAGATGTTTGACAGTGACACAAAATACGAAACGTGCGTGAGCTGTCAAAACCAGTGTTGCCAAAAAGAAAATAGCAAAAAAATCACCCATTATTATGAGAATTTAAGCAATTCAGCGTAGAGTCATCAGTTTTGCTCTCAGTGGACTTCTTTGGGTTGACAATCACAACTTGCCCTTATATCAAGATCTATTGCAGCTCATTAGCTTGCAATCGCTAGATAAACGTCGTGAATTAGCTGATTCTATTTTGGCACATCAAAATTGTCTGGTGTAAATGAGTCTTCTGCCCTCCTTAAAGTATTGAGTTTTTACATCAACTCACAATTTGTTAGATCAATACCGCTTTTTCATCAAGCGTCTCCCAGAACTGATTATGGATTACCGTCTTCTTGATAATAATGAATATTTTTCCATTGGTGCGACAAAGCACCTATACACAAAGCCTTAAGTGCTTATGTCGCTTGAAACGCCTTTTTACCTTAAGGGATGGAATAATAATTTACCATGCTTTTCGAAAAAAAAACCATAAGGCTCATTGCGACAAATAGGCTCAAATAACTAAAACCATCGACCCCTCCATAACATTCATAATCCATACCAGTGGCTATAACGCCACACCGCCATGCCACACGACGAAGGACCTTTTTTCTTCGTAATTCTTAAAATATGTTGCTGCTAGCATAGAGCCAAGCCTGCTTTCACATAGATGAACTGCCTCATTCAACAGGATGAACGACTTTGAGAAATTAGCATATGAAAGTATATGATGGTGTGTGGGAATTTTGCGGACGTGTGTACATAACTCGTACCAACAATATACACCATCCAGTTAGAAGACTGATATGAGTAGGAGTAGAGTATCGGGGAAGAAAAGCTAAGGCTGTGGGTGGTGATGTGATGATGTCGTTGGTAAGGGCTTCAGGCTCAAGCTCGCCTATCATGAGTGATGTTGGTGCTGATGCTCTCGGTCGGATTTTATTGATGTTGTTGTGAATGTTGCATTTTTTGTATTGTAATTTTGTTCAAGTGGAATGCATCTGTCGGAATCAGTCATTGTAGAGATATAATAGTTGGTTGCTGGAACAAAGGATGAAATGTTGCAAGGAATACAATACTGCTTTTCTATAGAGCTCATAGAAGTGTACGTAAGTTTTGTTGTGCCATGAAAGCAGTTTCGCATTTGAATTTACTGTTGCTTGAGGTGCAACCACACATTTAAATAGATCCATTGTGTGTTTTACAAATGGAGGTTGATACGAAGGGGTGGTCATAATGTGATTGAGGTTTTTATATTGCATCTTATTTTTGTGTTCCTCAGTTCCTCAGTTCTTCAGATATAATTGTTTTAGTGATTCCTTTTAATGTACATAGTTTCATTGAATTTGAATTCTACTATTTCGTGACTTCTAAGGTTTAGAAAATATTTGTTTTTAATTGAAGTTAAAACTGATTTTCAAAGACGTGTTGGAGAGAGTGGCATCCGTGTTAAAGCCTTGGAACATTTGTGGTTCTCCGAAAATTCTCTTAAATGCAGTGGTTGTCCAGCACAACTGTTAGAGGTTTGTTCTTAAAATACTTTGGCTTTCTTGATTTTAAAATAATGATAGGAAAATACTCAGAAATGGCAACCACTGTCAGTCTAACTATGTGGTCCAATTAGTGCTGAAGTACCTACACCGTTTTGATACCATAACTCGTTTGAACCTTTGGTTGGGATTAATGTGGGAGATCGGGAGAATATGCTCACGGATCGGCCTAGCCGGATTGAATTAAAAAAGAAAGGATTAATTAAGTTTTGATGTGGTTAGATTAGGATAGGTAAGTGGGCTGACAGTTGATCTTGTTACTGTCACACTTAGATCAATGTAGATCCGTTGTGATACCCTAGGGTTTGTGACCCCTTGTATTGAAACCTATTATAGTCCTATGTCGATCAAGCCCGTTAAGAGTGTTTAGTGGGTTACAGCAAGTTATAGCCTGAAAAGTCAGAGGGTATTTCTAAAGTGTTGAAATTTCTAACGTCACATAATAGCCTGGCTAGGGAGAGGTATACGCCTTTTCGGGGGATATTCCTTTCCTTTACCTTCACTTGAGCAATCATTCCCCCCACCAGACCCGTAGGAGCATGTGGCTCCTTGGTAGATGAGTTTTAAAAGTCAGTGTTTGGTGTATACGTTTGTTTGTTTGGTCGTTAGTTAAGTCGAAGAGGCTGTTTCCATACTAAAGAGGATTTTACCAATCTTAGGTAGATGTGGCCCCATCGACCCACTGATGCTCGTGCTCAACTTAGGAGTGGCAACCGCAGGTGTATAGGCGAGGTGCCCATTCTCCGTTGGTGCTGTTTCTACAAAGAACACGTACGTCGTTTTCGTTCGTACTACACTATCGCACTGAAGTTGCAGGTGGTTTTCAGAGTTTAGGAATTCTCAAGCCATTTGGTATCGTTAACGAATTTTAACATGATTTTGCTTGGAATGTCAGATAGCTCATCCAAGTCACTGAAGAAGTGTCTCCCTAGATGTCTGTTTCTTAGATGATAAAGCGCAGGGCAGTGACACAGGTATAGTGAGGAGTGTCCTCAATCCTCATGTCTCTCCTCGTCACCGCTATCCTCTGCATAATTCGTCCGTACTGAGTTTCATCTTTTTCTTGTGGTAACCGAGTTGGTTGTGACCTGTGATGATGCTCACGAGAAGAGAAAGAGACTTTTTATTCAGTAAGACGATAACGTCGGTCTTTTGTTTGCTGAAACTAGACCATAATTTTCTGGTTGTAAGACAGGAATCGAGAGAGTTCCATCTCTTGTTTGTTAAGGCTAGAAATTTACTCTTGATTATCTGTTTAGGATTACAGGGTGGGATTTGAAGTGTTGTGTCAGCTTGATTAGGATCAAGTATTGATCCTATTCTTACCAGCACGTCAGCGCATCATTACCTGGGACACCACTGTACCAAGAATCCAGCAGAGTCTAATGTTGCGCTGGCGTACCAAGAACCCTAAACTCTTTGCGACAGCAAGTTACAGGGTTCGATTTGATTTCAATGGCAGAAATCGCTTTTATTGCCGCTTGGCTATCAATCAAAAAAGTGATACCAGCTTATGGTATTGCCATCATTGAGACTTTTCTAGCAGCTTTCGTCACTGCCAGGACCTGGATACCTATAACGGAAACTTCACAGAGAATGAGAAGCAATAAGATCCACTCTGTTACCGAATACTCCGTTTCCGGGTAGCCTTCCAATAGTTGGAGATATAATAGAGAAAATACCTCTCAAGTCAAACTGAGGAGACTGGAAGATATTTTCAACTACTTATCTGCTCAGGTTGAAGAATCTTTAAACCATTTAAATGACGGGTTTCGGATGGTAGAAACCGAAAGAGGGTTTAATGCTTTATCATATTAGAATACTACGCAGTAGAATTACAATTGGGTAATTCTAGTCATTCAAGTCGATAAGCTTAACATCTTTTTTGCTGAAGACTCTGAAGAAAGAGATTGATAACTTCAAAACATTGAAAATATTTATTACAATATTTACAAATAGCCTTCGATGTTTAAGAATTGGCATAATTTTCCTTATTATTCGTTGAGGGTGCCTTTGTTAACACCTCTCATAAACAAAAGCATTTGAAAGATGCTGGATAAGTTTAAGCGCTAGACAAAAACGGCGGAAGCATATGCAGGACAAATTGTTAGGAAAATCATGACAGTAAAAGGCTACCCTGAGGACTCAGGGAGGGATACTATCATCCTTGCTGCGGAGTCTTGTTGTTGATGAATTACTAGAAAGTCTTACTTTTCAGGGCAAACGATGCAACAGTTTTGCTGATGACAGCATTATAAGAGCCCTAGGAAAGAAACTCTCTGTGATATAATCCAAAAAGAGGCCTGACAATTACTATGATAGGTTTCTTTCGGTAGGATTACTTATTAGCCCCACAAATAGAACAATCATACCATTTACCAAAAAACAACTGCTAACTAAGATAAGTTGGCGAAGTAATCAATACCCAGAGAAAGTTAAAATGTCTAGGAATAATGCTAGACATTAAACTCATTTGGAATAATCAAGTTGAAATATCTATTGGAAAAGCATAAAATATTATGATATGCGAGAGACTAGCATGAAAGTTTTGCAAACCAAACATTTTAAGATGGATGGTAAGACCCATCATTTCCTATCTTGCAGTTACGTGCAACAAAAGTACCGAACTAACAACAACTAGGGGATCACTAGAAAAGGTTCAAAGGATCGCATGCATATGCATCACTGAAGCATGAGAACTTGTTTTACAGCGGCAATGAGGGTTATCCATCACCTAACCTCACTACATGTGTCAAGTCAATAGGAACTGGCACTATGGGAGCTATCCTAAGATTCACCAGGCATGGTATTGTAAGAGTTAAATGTAAGGGAACTATAGAAAGTCTTGAGTATCGAGTTTCCTAGACATTCGAAGATAATGCAAGATTCAAAACTGATTTAAGTAGCAAGAAAGAGTGGGTAGCCGAAGCAATGATCTACTCTCTCAATGCAAATGCCATCAAATCCATCTGATGGATCCCTAACGTCTCAAGGGATAGGGGCAGGAATTTGTCGACTCTTTAACTAGAATAGGTGCATTAACACCCCTAACGTGGCCTGGGCCTTATTATGGAAAATTTTGAAAATAAAATTGCATCTTAAATGTGAGATATTGTACCACTAAAGTAATCCCAATCAAGTTTAATATATTTGAAAACAATTTGACTAAAACTGAGTCTGAACATACGCACACACACACACAACATGTCTATGGCAAGATTTTCACTAAGGTATTACTTTTGAAAGGTAGGTACTGTTTTTTTGCAAGAGTTTGAAATCTCCGTAAAAATTTGTTTGCCCTCAGAAATATCGCAACATCTATATGTATAGCTACACAGCTCGCATGTTTCGTTCTAGAAAATTTAAAACACCCTATCGACACTGAACCTTGAAAGTGCTAGAGCATGAGGAGAGTTGTTGGTGTTAATGAAATATCCCACAGGAATGCTCTCGTAGGTTCTTTTTTCACAGAAAAAAAAAATCAAACAAAAACCACACTGTTACATTGAATTCAATGGTAAATAAAAATTTTCGAATTCCATTTGCATTTATGGCCTGGCAGGAAGCTCAGATTGGTTTTTAGATTGAATGTTTAAAAATGTAATTATTAATGAAGTTTTTGCAGCTTCCTTTTGGCTGTAATCAACAAAAACCCCCGGGGGCCAAAAAGACGACGAGAACTTTGATGAATTTTCAATTGTTCGATTTGGAGCTGTTGCAAAAAAGGCCTTGACTATAGAATTTTTTGTAATTATTGTTCATGTTGAAATAAAGTTGACTATATTGATATGCTCTCTGAAAAGGGAGGAAGTTCTTCCAAGGTTAATTGATGTAGCAAATCAATTGGAAATTTAATGATCAACAGATACAAATAAAATTTGCAACCTAATGAATTTTTTTTTAACATAACTAAATTGCTAGTTTAAAAAACAAAATTCCCATATTTCCTTAGCATGCTATTTGACCAACTAGATAATTCGATTAAATTTAGTAAACCGTAGACAAATGGGTTCGAAACAACACACAAATAATGTCAGAAATACGCTAATATTTCCTAGATAGCAGGTGCTATTCTGCTGAATTTTTCCTGTGAATTCTGATTACTTGTGTTTGAGATTTATTTCATGAGCTTGAAAGTTGATTTCATTTATCCATGAAATTTTAAAATTGCATTTTTATTTAAAAAATGTATTTGACAGCTTTATGTTCGCATTAATTGTCAGTGATTTCTTTCTGCGTGTGAAAATCGTCATAAGACCCTAAATAGAATTGGATTTTGAAGTCTTACATAGTATCAAACATCATCACAGACAATGTAGGTTAAAGTTAGGTTAGGTTAAAGTGTCTGATATACTTAGACCAGAAGAGGTCCATTGTGATTGAAGGTTCCCTACTAGTTAAACCATTTGGAGGTTCTGATGAAGCGAAGGAGACTTTTAATGTCTGTGTTTATGAGATCGCTTGGTTCATTATAGAAATATTCTCCTAGATAAAGTTTGTGTCTGTAAGAGAGAGCAGGGCATGTACAAAGAAGGTGTGGGATTGTCTCCTCTTCCTCTTCGTCCAAGCAACTCCTGCAAAAATCGTTTGATAGTACACCGAGCCGTGCGACGTGTCTACCTATGAGACAGTGTCCAGTTATGACACCTATTACGGAGCTGATCTGAAATCTACTGAGGGACAATAGACATTTTGACCGTTTCAAATCCAGTTTAGGCCAGATTTGTTGGGTTGCCATACAAGTAGTAGTGTTAAGACATCTTGTGTTTGATTGTTCTAGAGCAATTCGTTTCAGCATAAATTTACTTGTAGCTATGGGATACCTATATTTGCCTTTTCGGGTAAGATAGGCATTTCAGGCTTTGCAATTCCCCGGAATGTCCCTGTGACCCGGCACCCAGAATAGGTGAATATTAAACTGTTTGGCCATCTCCGCATTAGAGATGATCGACAGTCTTGGGCTGTAATGGAGTTTACAGAGACTGATTCGAGGCATTTCAAAGCAGCCTGACTATCTGAGAAGATGCGGATATCAGTGCTAGATATCACGTAGTCCTTAAGCCAAGACAGTACCTCCTTTACCGCCAGAATTTCCGTTTGGAATACGCTACAATGGTTTGGTAGGCGGAAGGAGAGACTAAGGTTTAGTCGCCATCTGAGTACACTCCACCACCCACTCCGTTTTCAGTCTTCGATCCATCTGTATAAAATTGTACTGATTTATTTTCTGTCCAAGCCCCTTCCTCCCAAGCTGACCTTGAGGGAATGGTGACTTCAAAGTTTTTATCGAAAACCAACAAGGGAGTGATGTAGTCAGTGTGACTTGGGAGAGTTCCGAATAAATTCAGAATGGTGGTGTGGCTAATAGAGTTATTGGTCCCTTGAGAGATGGCTTTGGGACGTATGGCTGTGCTCGCAGTCATTTGTCTGCTGTAAATATCTATAGGGGTATCAGGTTGAGAAGTATGTCTAGTGCAGCGGAACGTTGTACTTTGCTTAGTTTATTGCGATTTGTCGCTTTTTCTAAGGCCGTCTACCATACGGTCACCCCGTAAGTGAGCATCGGTCTAATGACCGCAGTATATAGCCAGTGAGTGATTTGTAGAGATAAGCCCCACTTGTTCCCCACGGCTTTCTTACAAGAAAAGAGAGCTACTGTGGCTTTCCTTACTTTTTCCTGTATATTATGTTTCCAGCTTAACTTTTTATCTAAAATAAGACGCAGGTATTTAGCTTCATCTGAGAAAAAAAGTGGAACACCTTTGATCGATGGAGGTTCCAGTTGAGGAATTTTGTATTTGCTTGTGAAGATGACTAGTTCAGTCTTGTGGGAACTAACACCTAGTCCACAGCGATCTGTCCATTGCAATCACTTTGAATCCCTCTTCTTCTAGGTCTATTAGTTGTTCATTACCTACCATATTCTATAGAAGTGGGGATAGGACTCCATCTTGTGGAGTACCTCTGTCGACATTGTTGAAGGCGCTTTCTATATCTAGGAATGCAACTAGAGTGTATTCTTTGTTATTTAGGGAGTGTGCGATCGTGCGTACCAAGGTATGTAGCGCAGTTTCTACCGATTTTCAATTAGAGTAAGCGTGTTGTGCTGTAGAAAAAAGGTTTGGTTCTATAACAATACGCAGATGAATGTCAATTAATAGTTCCAGAGTTTTAAGAAGAAACGACGATAAACTGATTGGTCTAAGATCCTTGGGCGTAGCGTGGGAGCATTTACCAGCTTTGGGTATAAAGACTACTTTAACTTCTCTCCATATAAGGGGAATATGAACCATCATCACGGACATGGAATAAGAAAAAATTCAAAATAAAACTTGCTATGCACTTCATTAGATAATATCGGTCATTAGTTTTTGGCACGATACCGCCAGCCGGTAAAATCATTTTATGGTGACAGACTTCTTTTCAAAAAACACACTGTGTGGGATGCACAGCACTCACTTTGGAAATAAGTTTTCAACGCCGACCTTAGCTGATGTTAAAGGCGGAAAAAACTCAATCTTAAAGGCATATGATCCGAATATGGTTTACTCTGAACCGAAAATTTGTTATTCAATCCCAAAGAAGGATCTATGGCAATTATGTGTGAAACAAAATATGGGCTAAATGCTCGCCACGGCTTCGGTGGCATACCTCTATCTGATGGTCCATGTTTTCAATGACTCTGAGACATAATTGAGATTCTATGTCGTTAATGTGCCGAATTATCTCATCCTTTAGCTCTTGAATTGTTCTTGGCTTATTGACGTACACTTTTTCTTTTGACGCACGCGAGATAGCACGGCCATTGAATTTCTCGCTATGTTTTGTAACGAAGCGTTACAATTATTAAACAATTTAATCACATTACCGAGCAAAATGCTGCGACACCAACGACCCCTAATCATATTACCGAGCAAAACGCTACGACGCCTGCATACCGCATTATTAAATAATCATATTGCACATCCAGTGTGCACCCGAAGTCATGTGATTACCACTCAATCGGAATCACATGCAATTTTGTCATTTATTTCGTGTAATTCACACTGACTCTTAGACGTAGATTTAATAAGTGGGCGTTGGAAAAATGACAAAATCGTCTTTTATTCTCGTCCGGTGTTGGATACCAATCTAGAGTATAGAGAATTTTAGATCGGGCCGCAAACAAAAACCTTGTATAAGGCGTTTCGGTGACAGATAGGCATTGCCACATTGGTGAAGCTAATCTAAATTTTTTTTTATAAAATAGTAGGGTTTTATTAGATAGAGTAGGACAAGTTTAAGGATTATTAGGAGCATTAGTTAGAGGGGGGAATATTTATTATTATTATTATTAAGAGTATTACTAGTTACTAAACCAACCCGTTTCTTTCCTTTGATCTCCTCTTCAAGGCAGCTCATTGGACAGGTTCTCTTTATAGAGTTCCACCCGTTTATTTCCCTAGGTTGCGTGCTAGGGACAAGAGTTTTCTATAAGAATTCTCGACCGTTTATTGCCTTTGGGTTCCTCTTCAAGGAAGCTCACTGGACAGGTTCTCTCGTTAGAGTTCCACCCGTTTATTTCCCTAGGTTGCGTGCTAGGGACACATGGCTTCCGATAAGGTTCCCGAATCCGTTTCTTTCCTTTGATCTCCTCTTCAAGGCAGCTCATTGGACAGGTTCTCTTTATAGAGTTCCACCCGTTTATTTCCCTAGGTTGCGTGCTAGGGACAAGAGTTTTCTATAAGAATTCTCGACCGTTTATTGCCTTTGGGTTCCTCTTCAAGGAAGCTCACTGGACAGGTTCTCTCGTTAGAGTTCCACCCGTTTATTTCCCTAGGTTGCGTGCTAGGGACACATGGCTTCCGATAAGGTTCCCGAATCCGTTTCTTTCCTTTGATCTCCTCTTCAAGGCAGCTCATTGGACAGGTTCTCTTTATAGAGTTCCACCCGTTTATTTCCCTAGGTTGCATACTAGGGACAAGAGTTTTCTATAAGAATTCTCGACCGTTTATTTCCTTTGGGTTCCTCTTCAAAGAAGCTCACTGGACAGGTTCTCTCGTTAGAGTTCCACCCGTTTATTTCCCTAGGTTGCGTGCTAGGGACACATGGCTTCCGATAAGGTTCCCGAATCCGTTTCTTTCCTTTGATCTCCTCTTCAAGGCAGCTCATTGGACAGGTTCTCTTTATAGAGTTCCACCCGTTTATTTCCCTAGGTTGCGTGCTAGGGACAAGAGTTTTCTATAAGAATTCTCGACCGTTTATTTCCTTTGGGTTCCTCTTCAAGGGAAGCTCACTGGACAGGTTCTCTCTTTAGAGTTCCACCCGTTTATTTCCCTAGGTTGCGTGCTAGGGACACAGGGCTTCCGATAAGGTTCCCGAATCCGTTTCTTTCCTTTGATCTCCTCTTCAAGGCAGCTCATTGGACAGGTTCTCTTTATAGAGTTCCACCCGTTTATTTCCCTAGGTTGCGTGCTAGGGACAAGAGTTTTCTATAAGAATTCTCGACCGTTTATTTCCTTTGGGTTCCTCTTCAAGGAAGCTCACTGGACAGGTTCTCTCTTTAGAGTTCCACCCGTTTATTTCCCTAGGTTGCGTGCTAGGGACACAGGGCTTCCGATAAGGTTCCCGAATCCGTTTCTTTCCTTTGATCTCCTCTTCAAGGCAGCTCATTGGACAGGTTCTCTTTATAGAGTTCCACCCGTTTATTTCCCTAGGTTGCGTGCTAGGGACAAGAGTTTTCTATAAGAATTCTCGACCGTTTATTGCCTTTGGGTTCCTCTTCAAGGAAGCTCACTGGACAGGTTCTCTCGTTAGAGTTCCACCCGTTTATTTCCCTAGGTTGCGTGCTAGGGACACAGGGCTTCCGATAAGGTTCCCGACCGTTTCTTTCCTCTGATCTCCTCTTCAAGGTAGCTCACTGGACAGGTTCTCTTTTTAGAGTTCCACCCGTTTATTTCTCTAGGTTGTGTGCTAGGGACACATTATATGAAATACCGTGTTATTTATTTAAGCTTATGGATACTGTAGTATATGAAGTACCGTGTTATTTATTTTAAGAAAAGAAATATTGTTAATAAAAGTATATGAAATACCGTGTTAAAAATACGAAGCCAAATAAAGTAATTGAAAGTTTTGGAGTATTAAAAACATTATTTCATTCGGAGCTTTAGACCCTCCAAACCCAAGTTTGTTGCTTCTTTGGGAAGAACCCTGGATACCGACGAGTTTTACCTCAGCCACGAAGAAAAAGCATCACAGTTTGAAGCACATATCGTCCAGGTCCATATCCTCAATTTCTGGCCACAAGAAGTCCGCGATAGCGACCACTATTCACGGTAACTGCTTGGCCTGGCCAACCTCAATTTCGAAGAAGTACGGCCCGATGACACCGCGCCGCCAGCCCCTAAACCGTACCAAGCAGTCATTCTTTGTGGATGCATCAACAATCACTCGTGGATTCTCATTTGCCCAAATGCGGCATTTCTGCTTGTTAACGAATCCACTGAGGTGAAAGTGTGCCTCGTCGCTGAAGATGATTTTCTTTGTAAAGTCACCATTCACTTCTGTCTGTTCAACCAACCATTCGGCGTATTGACTACGCTTGAAATGGTCAGTAGGCTTCAGCTCTTGAGTCAATTGAACCTTGTACCTTGTGTACTCGTACCTCTCCATGGTTGAATTTGTCAAACACTGAAACAAAGAAATGTCAAATTAAGTTTGGAAAAAAAAACTTGACGTTAAGGTGTGACTCACAATAAACATCGTGCGTTATGGTTGGACCACCTTTTATTACCGATTACAACACAAAACATTAAATCACCATTCACATTTTTAAAATGATTCTTTTCATCACTTTGCAATAACAGATTTAAAGAAGTAAATTGAATATTTGAATCTCAAAAATCCTGATTTAAGGTGAATTATATTATTTCATTATAACATACATTTTTGCATTTTTCAAATCGACCATATCTTGAAACAGATTTTTTTTTTCACTCCAAAACGCATCACAAAAGGAATTTTGTTGCTCCCGATGTATGATTATCTAATCTATCTACGAAATCATTTAACAAGAGATACATTTAAAAACAAAAAAATCTCAATAATTTCTTCCTTTTCCAATAAGGAATCAGAAATCCACCCAATTCGAACATGGTGAATCACTTGAATAACTATTATGGAATCATCCGTCTCTGAACTCATCAATTTCGGTCTGGCTGCACATAAAATAAATTTTAAAAACTTCCCGACGATAACGATCATTTTAAATAAACCCACACTTGACTTAGTTTTGCGCTTCTTAAGTTTCCCAGAGCTCAGCACCAATTTGATTTGGTTAAACAGATATCAGATCACAATTTCCAAACTTCTCTGTTTCAATATCTACTCGTAAATTCAAGCACAACCGAACAACACGGTGCAGGGTGCACGCGAAATCTTAAAAAAAAACACACACACACACATACGCTACACGCAAGGATGTGCGATGCCAAGAGTGAAACAATAAAATTGAAGCTGATTGAAAAACTTTTGTCCTGTCCTTGTCGTTTTTGGGCGAATTAGATGCATGGCAGGAAACGTACAAAAACAAGAAAAAAACTCTTTCGTTTTAGTGCACGCGCCTTAACACACACAAACGCGCATAAAAGTTTTCGAGAGGGTGCATATCAATTTCCGGTTTCATCGCCAACTCAATATGGTCTCTTTTTCTGCTTCCAGTTTCAACTTTCAACGTTTCAAGATTAACCAGTACGCTATCGGGATATAGTTTATTCTTTGGCTAGAATACACAATTTTTGGGGAGAAGAATCGATGTCAGTGTTACCAGATGGTGTGCATTTTTTTTTTGCTTGGTAAAATTTTTCCATTTGTCTAGTTTTTTTAACACATTTTTCCTAGATTTCGAAAGCTTGATGAATAATCAAAGCGAATTTAGTGTGTCGGTTTTTTTTTTTTTGGTAAACGGGTTTGACAAAATTTATTCAACTCTGCGTCAGAAACCATCATATATGCCACATCTCTCGATGTATGTCATTATTAGGAAAATATTACTCCATGCATTGTACAACAAAAGAATAGTACTTAAGAACATTATTTTGGCAAAATTATTGACAACAGGAATCATATTCATATTCAAGCGAAAAAAGAAGCAAACGTCATAAAACAAAAAATTAACTTGAGCCGGAACCACACATATATCTCATGTGGTGTGTTGTGGAGTCGTGTGGAGGAATCGCTTCATTCAATTGCGCCATACCATGATTTGGAGTATAATGAAATGAAACAAATTTTCAGTTTTAAAAAAAGATATTTTACTATTAAAAAAAAAAACATACTCTTTATTTTATGAATATTGAAAAGAATTTTTAATAAGGTAAATATATAAGAATAATAATATGAAGAACTATATGAGCAAATTATTGGCAAGCTTTCAATAACAAAAAAAAGGAACTTCACGTCTCGCTTTTAACACATTCGTTAATACAGTTTACTTTACTTCAAATTCCTGTTCAAAACTCTGCAATTTAATTCAAAAGTAGCAAGAAAATTGAATAAAAAACTTGATGATTTAACTTTTTATCATATGACTTAAATTTTGTAATTCTCTTGTAATTTCTAAGGCTCACTTGGTATCCTTAATGAGAAGGTATTCTGTCTGGCGGAGAAAAACCCAGTTCGGTTCCAACTTTGTCCTCTGATGCAAAATCCCAAACACGCTGAAAGTTATCAAGAAATAAAAGAGGTTTCCACGACAATGGGACGATGAAATCGTTTTATTATTAAATAAATTTTTTTATATAAGAAATTTCTCTAAAACTTTTCAAGAAAAAAATGTGAGATGCGAATTTTAAGTATTAAATAATATTGATTTTAGGAAATAATTTCAAGAAATAATCGTTCATAGGTTTTGAAGATATTGATTTAAAAAAAAAAATTTCAAAAAATCCCAACAAATATTTTTCGAATATTTTTATATACAATATTTTTTAAACTTAAGGGGTATCCTGCTGAAAATTTTGGGTTAAAATCCTTAGAGCTGTTAATGAGAAAGTCGAAGATAAAAAAAAAACGGGTCTATGGCAGGTGCCCCTAATAACATTTTGCCCCAAAATTTTTTTTGACCAAAATGTAGCCTATGTTCGTAATATCACACTTAATTTTTTTTATCAAAATCGTTAGAGCCGTTTTCGAGATAAATAAGATTTTGCATTACGGGTGTATGGGGGGTACCCTTAGTTTTGGAGCTAAAAAAAAAATTTCAATTTCTCCTCTAGGGAATCACCGAAGACCCTTAACTACCGAGATTGAAAGAAATAGGTCCAAGGGTTTAGGCTGTAGTGAGAGGTACAGACATACAGACACACTGAAACATGTTTTTTGTGTACTAAATTTTCCTTAAAATTTTTATAAAAAAAATTGATATGCAAATTGTTAGTATTTAATAAAATACATTTTAAAACGTAATTTAAAAATTTAATCTTGTATCGGTTTTCAAGATATTGAATTTTCAAAAGAGAAATTGTATTATTTTTTTAAAAATCCAAAAACTATTTCTTCGAAAAAATTTTTAGTTTATATTTTTTAAAATGCAAAGCAGCTCCTGCATAAAAATTTTGGTTAAAATCGTTGGAGCCGTTGGTGAGAAATTCGAAAATCAAAAAAACCCTTCTATGACAGGTACCCCTAATAACATTTCCCTCCAAATTTTTTTTTGACCAAAGTATAGTCCATGTCCACATTATCACACTTAATTTTTTTTATCAAAATCGTTAGAGCCGTTTTCGAGATAAATAAGATTTTGCATTACGGGTGTATGGGGGGTACCCTTAGTTTTGGAGCTAAAAAAAAAACTTCAATTTTTCCTCTAGGGAATCACCGAAGACCCTTAACTACCGAGTTTGAAGAAAATACGTCCGGTAGTTTAGGCTGTAGTTCGAGGTACAGACATACAGACATACAGACATACAGACAGACAGACGGAATTGTCAGACCCACTTTTTTCGTCTTCGCTATCATCGTAATGTCAACTTTGATCAAAATCTCGAGTTCGATTTTTTTTCCAAATGGAGAACTTGCCCTATAGTACCTATATCGCAAGTAAAAAACGTCACGTCTCGCTATTAACACATCTATACTCATAGCTGGGCACAGTTAATCAAACAGTTAACTTCGTTAATCGTTAATCCGCTACTAAAAAAGTTAGCTTCGTTAAACGTTAAAGCGTTACATTTCGGAAGAATTAACGAAAGTTAACGTTAATCGTTAATCCGTTAACATGTGATAAAAATTGCTTTTTTTATTTTTTTTTCTCTAATGAACGGTTTAATTTCTCATATATTTCATTGAAAAAAAAAACAATTTTCTTCGTGACTCAAGAAAAAATCATCCACCCAGAATCGTCTTGGCTGTTTTTTCTTCCTTTGTAGTTCATTTTCTAATATTATTAATGCGGCAGCATTAGCATTAGAGGAAATTATACTCATACGGAACAAATTTAAGAATATTTTAAAGCGAAGTATGTACGTATGTACCGAAATGAAGTCAAAATTATTTCAGATTTGACGTTTGAGTTTTTTGTTTATCGTGGTGCGTTCAACGCGTTCCCGAACGAGTGATCCTTGGTTCCTTGGTTAAGTGTATGAAGGTATGAACTCGTTCATCAACTGGTTAAACAACAATATCGAAAACGCAGTTGATCAACTCGAAAAACTTTTTTTCTGTCAAAATCGAACAATTTTATATATCTATATATAATACGTACCTAGCTGGTTTTGTTTCACCCGCGGCACGTGCCGCACGGCACTTGTCTCATACTTGTCTGAACCTGTTTTTCGAGCCGCGCGGTAAATAGTAGGCATTGGATTAACGATTAACGGACTTAACGCGGATTAACGGATTTAACGTGTCCGTTAACATTTTTAAAAGTTAACTTAAAATTTAATCCGTTAATCAAAATTTTAACTTCGTTAATTAATGATTAACGGATTAACGAGTTAATGCCCAGCTATGTCTATACTTTACTATTATATAAAAGCGAAACCATTTTAAAGTTTGTAACGCACGATCTCAGAAAGTAGTCAACCGATTTATTTGAAATAAATTTTATTATTTTTTATATTGTTATAAGAATGTTTATGGCTATAATTTGTTTTCATTAATAATTTGTCAAACTTAAATATTATTATTTTACATTTTTTGTCCATTGTTTTTCATTAGTTGACTTATACAACCACACATATCTTAAAACCTATACAATAATCGACAAAGATTTGCTTCATAAAGTCAATATTATAGCGCAAATTTTAAGCCCCAAATCACTTCTTAGTTAAACATACAACCTGAGAAATAAATAAAACAAATTATAAAATTATAAACTTTTTAAATTTATTTTATCCAGGAATTACATTTCATCACAATCGCGAGGTCGCTGCTTTGTTTCATTGCATTATCATTCCAACATTTTTAATTTTCTTTTCTTCCCGTTCCCATGCTCTCTCTCTCTCTTAATATCTGTTCCATTCAATAGTTACGTATTTTCTCTTACCTACCTACCTACATATTCAATTTTTCTGTATTGTATAGTTTATCTAACTAACCGACAAACACATTTTTTGTGTTTCTCTAATTCTATCGTCACATCGCTAAGCAATGTGGGGGTTGGGATCTTTTTACTTGCGATATACATACATAGGTACTATAGGGCAAGTTCTGCATTTGGAAAAAAATCGAACTCGAGATTTTGATCAAAGTTGACATTACGATAATAGCGAAGACGAAGAAAGTGGGTTCGACGATTCCGTCTGTTTGTCTGTATGCCTGTATGTCCGTATGTCTGTATAGCTGTACCTCGATCTAGAGCCTAAGCCACTGGAGCTATTTTCTTCAAACTCGGTACTTAAGGGTCTTCGGTGATTCCCTAGAGGAGAAATTGAAATTTTGTTTTAGCTCTAAAACTAACAGTAGCCCCCATACACCCCTAATGCATAATCTTATTTATCTCGAAAACGGCTTTAACGATTTTGATACAAAAAATAGGTGTGATATTATGGACACGGACTACATTTTGGTAAAAAAATGTTTGGGGGAAAATGTTATTATGGGTACCTGTCATAGAATCGTTTTTTGATTTTTTGACTTTCTCCTCAACAGCTCTAACGATTTTAACCAAAAATTTTCAACAGGAGCCCCCTTAAGTTTAAAAAAATATTGTATATAAAAATATTCGAAAAAAAAAACTTTTTCTAAAATCTATACTACCCAATACTTAAAATTTGGCATCCCAAATTTTAATCTCGAAAATTTTTAGGAAATTTGTCATATAAAAAATTACTTAAATATTAAAAAGATTAATGAGACGGCAATTCCATACATTTGAACATTTATACGGTATGTTATACATATAAACTAAAATTAATATTATTGTAGCAAATATGCTCAGTCCCATTGAGAAATGTTTTCATATGCTAATATTAATATTAAGAAAATATTCGTTGTTACAATTTGCGAAGCAACGCGAGTACGGGTCGGCTAGTTCGTTAATACAGTTTACTTTACTTCAAATTCTTGTTCAAAACTCTGCAATTTAATTTAAAAGTAGCAAGAAAATTGAATAAAAAACTTGATGATTTAACTTTTTATCATATGACTTAAATTTTGTAATTCTCTTTTAATTTCTAAGGCTCACCTGGTACCCTTAATGAGAAGGTATTCTGTCTGGCGGAGAAATATCCAATTCGGTTCCAACTTTTTCCTCTGATGCAAAATCCCAAACACGCTGAACGTTATCAAGAAACAAAAGAGGTTTCCACGACAATGGGACGATGAAAAAGTATCCTGGCGGAGATCAAACACTTTCACCATAAAATAAAATGCACGACTGGATCGCACGAACTTGCTCTTATGTAAAAGTATTTTGAAATTTAAGATATATTTTATAAATATAAAACATGGATTTAATGAGATAATAATGTTCAAATGCATTAAATTGCCGTCTGGTTTCCGGAAAAGTATGAATTTATGCAAATAAACTTTAAAAAATCGTTTTATTATTAAATAAATTTTTATATAAGAAATTTTTCTAAAACTTTTCAAGAAAAAAATGTGAGATGCGAATTTTAAGTATTAAATAATATTGATTTTAGGAAATAATTTCAAAAAATAATCGTTCATAGGTTTTGAAGATATTGATTTAAAAAAATTTTAAAAAATCCCAACAAATATTTTTTCGAATATTTTTATATACAATATTTTTTAAACTTAAGGGGACTCCTGCTGAAAATTTTGGGTTAAAATCCTTAGAGCCGTTAATGAGAAAGTCGAAGATAAAAAAAAAACGGGTCTATGGCAGGTGCCCCTAATAACATTTTGCCCCAACATTTTTTTTTGACCAAAATGTAGCCTATGTTCATAATATCACACCTAATTTTTTTTATCAAAATCGTTAGAGCCGTTTTCGAGATAATTAAGATTTTGCATTACGGGTGTATGGGGGGTACCGTTAGTTTTGGAGCTAAAAAAATTTAAATTTTTCCTCTAATAGGGAATCACCGAAGACCCTTAACTACCGAGTTTGAAGAAAATACCTCCGGTAGTTTAGCCTGTAGTTCGAGGTACAGGCATACAGACATACAGACAGACAGACGGAATTGTCGGACCCACTTATTTCGTCTTCGCTATCATCGTAATGTCAACTTTGATCAAAATCTCGAGATCGATTTTTTTTCCAAATGCAGAACTTGCCCTATAGTACTCGTACCTAGATTGCAAGTAAAAAAAAATACCAATTGTGATCTGTCGAATAAATAAGATTAAATCCATATAAGAAAATAAACGTGTTCCTAAATCAGTTCTAAAGTCGGTAAGTTCTAAAATAACTGATCTTATATTTCTAAGGTATTCAAAATGTGTTAACAGCTTCATTAGATCACTTAAGTTTTTGTTAAATGTAAATGTTGGCAAGTACATAAAGGGTTTTCCAATAAGAGGTGTCATTTTGAATAGCCCGCTATTTGGGCAGCTGTCACTTCTGAAGCTGTCATTTTTTGACATTTGACAAGTAGAAACTACGCTATTAATAAAAATGGAACGATACACGCTTCAACAATGCATTGAAATTATTAAAATTGGGTCCTTGAAATGCATGAAAATGAACCGGAATTTCATCGAAAAAATCATCTTGACTGATGAGGCCCATTTCCACCTCGGAGGCTACGTCAACAAGCAAAACTGTCGCATCTGGGGCTCGGAAAACCCAATAGTTATTGTTGAAAAGCCTCTCCATCCTCAACGCGTGACTGTTTGGTGCGGTTTATGGTCCCGCGGGGTCATTGGACCTTACTTTTTCGAAAATGAGGCTGGAGCAACAGTTACGGTCAATGGATTGCGCTATCGAGAGATAATTAATGATTTTTTATGGCCTGAATTGGATGGTATTGATCTGGACAACGTTTACTTTCAACAAGACGGCGCTACGTGCCACACAAGCAATGAAACCATCGATCTTTTACGGGAAAAGTTTCCGGACCGTGTTATCTCTCGAAGAGGTGATCACAATTGGCCACCGAGATCTTGTGATTTAACACCTTGCGACTTCTTCCTTTGGGGCCACGTGAAAGATAAGGTCTACGCCAACAGCCCAGCGTCGATTTAAGACCTCAAAGATGAAATTCGTGAGGCTATCGAGGACATAGGGCAGCCACTTTGCGATTTGGTTATGGAAAATTTCATGAAAAGGATATGGTCCTGTTAGCGTGGTCTTGGCGGCCATTTGGCTGATGTTGTGTTCCATTATTAACGGCATACCTTCCTCTTTATAATGAAATAAACATCCGATCATTTATCTCCAAAAATGCCATTTTTCTTTGAATATCAAAATAACACCTCTTATTCGAAAACCCTTTATATGTATGTATGTTATGGACATCTTAAACCTTGGTTCAATTTAAGCTTTTTTATTCTAATCTTACCACTTACTTTCTTAGTAAACATTTACAGCCGTATTAATAAAAAACGCTTATTCCACCTATATTCCATGGTTTTGCTAAACCGTGGAATAGGAGTTAAGCCATGGCTTAAATAATTACATTAATAAAAACGAAATGTTTGAGGAATAGTTGAGTGACATTTATCAAAAATCCCAAAAGAAAATCTACTACACAAGTAAGCCATCTCTTTTTTATATTCTGTGTCTGCCTAAATTGATTGTCATTTGCTTGTGTTTATGTCGTTTTTATTTAGCAATCCCGAATCTCTCTCCGATCCGGAATCCCAACTGAATACTTTTTTTGATTCTGGTGATATGCTGAAGTTTTTTGTGATTGTATATGTGAAACATCAAATATAGAGAATAATGAAAATCAAGAATTATGTTTGTTGAAAAATACTTTTCGTACAATTAGGATACAAAAAATCAAAGCTGCGGAGTTTGACGTTTAGATATATGAATCTGTGGGTGCTTCTGGTTTCGATTCTGATTTCAAATCCAGGAGCAAATTTCTCTTCTTTTCAGAATCAGAACTGTCATTTTCCCTGGTGAACACTTTTAGAATAGTCCAGAAGGCTTTTCGGTCATTTATATATACGGGAATCTTTGGTGCTTTCACGGCAGTGACAATTGACAAACTATCTCCCTTATTTTTAAATTGACGTCACAAGCTGCCCATGTATGGAGGGTAAAAAGATAAGGAAGCGAAATTAAAAACATGTTTGGATTTATATTTATATAATTTTTATTAAGCTGTCTTAATTTATTTCACATTCACATATTATTGACCGCTTTCTCCTGCCTGTTTTTTTAATCATTAGGGTGCTGTGAAATGCTCCTATGACTTGTCGAAATCCACTTATGACCTTAAATCCTTTCGTATTTGTCATTTTTTTAAACTGCTTGGTTTTCAAAGCAAAATGAATTGACAAATCGTGAAGACTCGCACTTCGCACTTTGGTTTAATTTTTTTGATAAAACAAACCAAGTTTGACAATTTTATTTCTTATTCCTTCGCTAAACTACCTACGTCGGTGGTTTAGCTTAATCATACCTAGTTAGTAAACGTCACTTAGCAGAAAATTTGTTTTATTAATGAAATTTCCCACTTAGTCCAGGACTTAACGATAAATCTCCACTAAACCATCTTTATTAATATGGGTGTTAGGTTAGAAAAGGAATAAATTTAAATTTAAATTTAATATAACCTAGCGATCGATCAATTTCTTATAGTGAAAGGTGACAATAATAGTTTTTACAATTTTTATGTTTGAAAAGCTGTCAACGTTACCATAATGGCATACAGCTGCCAAAATATTCATTAAGGTTTGCCATTACATCCGAACGACATTATATTTAAAACGCCACGCTGAGACGTTGGCCGAAGATTTGAATTCGAACCAAAAAATCATCTTACGAGGCTTATTTTGGGCTCAGCTTCTGTGTTCTGTGACAACAAGCAAAAATGACGTTAGTGGATCGAACACAATCCCCAATTATTGTACTATGTTGTGGACGACCAGACTTCCTTATTGATAGAGAAAAAAACTTACCATTCATGGTGAATGCCCGAATATTGACAGCTATTCGTCTTATTGGGTGATAGTTTAAAATTAATGGACAATGGACTTCGCTCAACTGTCAATCTGGGTACGAAGAAAAGTTTTGTTGATAGCAAAAACATATGCATGTAGTTTCATGTTTCGTATTCGTGTCGCATTTATTCAATGATTGTCATTTACTCGTTGACATCTGAGAACGAAATAAGTAGGCGTTTAGGCCCAGTGTAAGCGGGTGTGAATTCTTGAGGTGATAAAGTGACAGAGCCTAAGAGTATAAATGAAGCTTGGCGAAATGTCAATGAAAGGATGGTAGAACATATGCTATGACTATTAAATACAAAAACATATAAGGGTGTATTAGATCGGATGATGCGAACGATTAGGGAGGAAAAATTGCAAAAACTAAAAAAATAAGGCCAGAACACCGCATGACAGATAAGTCATAATTTAAAGTTTTCTACACGGGCGAACAAGATCCAACAATTAGTCCTGAGTTGGGATGACATCGTATTTTTTTATTACAAAAATTATTAATTATCGTCAAAGTAATTTTAAAAATAGTAACAATAAGTGAATATGTGAATTACACCTTCGCCAACTTATTGGGCCTTACCAACAATCAATTAAGAGACGACTTTAATATTTGCGCGAAATGAAGCATTATTTAATGGACTCTATATACATATCTGACCGAATATGCTGCATTTTATTTTTTAGGTTCTGTACAATAAATGGTTCATAATTTAGAGTTCACATAAATATTAGGTTCATAACATGTATGGTTAAAGTTAACCATATTAATCTTTAAATAACACTAGTTTACACAAAAAAAGTACCTCAACAAAAAAGTATTTTCTAGACTAATTTTGGCTCTCTGAACACGAAAATGGCAATCATTTATTTTTCCAAAGAAGCGTTTTCGAGATATGACCAAAAAACGTGTTTTTCTGCTCCTTTTCCATGTATAAGCCTAATTCTCAAAAACGGTCGAACTAATAAACATATACTTTATAGTTTTGAACAGATATTTTGTTTGTCTTTCCAGCAGTATACGACTTGTGTAAATCGGTCCAACAATCATCAAGAAAAAGCCGTTCAAAGTTTCAAAAAACACAATTTTTCGCCGTTTTTTTAAAAACCGCGTGTTTTAAGTCATTCCGTAAGGATAGAAAAAAAATATTTAAAATAGTTTTAAGATCTCAGGTGAAAGATATTGTTTTTACAAAGCTAAAACGTATAAGATCAATGAAATCGAATAATAAATGTGGAAGTTATGAAACATTACGTTAAGGCAGACCATTTCAGTTTTTTTCAAAAAAATATGTTTTTTAGTTTTATCTACCTGTTTAAGAATTGTTTAAAAAAATATACAAATGCAGAGCATTTACTGTAGTGCTTTATAGTAAAGTAATGCTATATTGTCAACCAGTGCTACGTGCTTTGTGAGGTTAATTGCATTTGAAAACGAAAGTAGGAAGTATTTATCGTTTGGAAAGCCAGTTGAATGGAGAAACCCAATTGATCATGTGACTGACTGTTACTTCTGCTTAACTAAAATACAAGGAGGGAAATTTCGGAAAGCTTTTTATCCCGAAGTACAATCAGTAACAAAGACGGCGCCACATTCTTCTCGGTATCCAAAACAATAATCACCAGGAACAAAAATAACAGCCGGAGAAGTATCAGATTTGAGTTCCAGTATCATCAGCAGTTTGGAAATTGAAAGTCCAAAACTAAAGCTATTTAATCAATTCCAACTCAATGATTTATGCCGTGATCTCAACTTATCTTAAGAGAAGTCTGAGTTGCTCGTTTCGAGATTGCAGGAATTTAGTTGCTTGGAAGCAGAAACAAAAGTCACTTATTACAGAAATCGGAATAAGAAATTTGAAAGGTATTATTCAAAAACGAGTGACTTTTGTTATTGCAATCATGTGACAGGATTATTTGCTGAATTTGGAGAACACCACAAAGCTAAGGATTGGCGGCTTTTTATCGATGGCAGCAAGTATAGCGTGAAGGCTGTTTTACTTCATAAAAGGAACACGAAACCATCAATCCCGATTGGTCACTCCACAAATGTAAAAGAGGACTACAAGACCATTTAAAAACTTCTTCAACTTGTGAAATACAATTCCTATAACTGGAAAATCTGCTGTGATTTAAAAGTCGTGGCTTTACTTACCGGCCTGCAGGGTGGCTACAAAAAATACTGCTGTTTTCTGTGTTTTTGGGATAGCAGAGCAGATGAAAAGCATTTCATCCAACGAAATTGGCCACTTCGTGAAAATCATGTAGTAGGAAAGAGCAACGTTGCTGAAAAAGCACTTGTTGAAAAACAAAATGTAATAGTAAGTAAGTAAGTAAGTAAGTAAGTAAGTAAGTGATTCATTTATTTACATTTCGATATTGAATTTAGATTACAATATATGAATTTAAGAGCTATGGCTAAGCCGTCAGCCTGGTTAGCAAATGTTTATACATGTATTTTGTTAATTAAATTAAATTTTCAATACATACAAAAAAAAATTAAAGACACAAAAATATAAACTGTTTTTAAAAAACTGCTTAGGGTTTTCCAGTCGCACTCATTGAGAAGTTGTATAGTTTCCTGCATCGATAGAGTTTCTTTTCCAAAGAATATTAGCCTTTGCGGTCTGAATATGGGGCATATACTGATAATGTGAAAGCAATCTTCTTTCGATTTCAGATTGCAGAGCGTACAAAATTGATTAAAGCTTCCATTATACGGGGTACCATTTAGGGAAAGGAGCTCACATCTTGCTTTGAAAATCATGGATATTTCATCGTAAGTTAGAGAGTCATGGAAGTAGTTTTTACAGTTGAGGTTAAAATTGAGCTGGCTGTATAATATTCTGCTTTCGGAATCGCGTGCCTTTACCAAGAACGTACCTCGAATAGAATCTTCATATTTTTTAATAATACGATAGAGTTGGTCTTTCAGATTGCAAAGGTTGTTCATATCAAAATTGAGAGTTTCTCCATACGCGTTACCAAGAGTTTGCCATCTTGCATACCACCAATCCTTATTCCTCACTTCATAAAGTAATAATTTTTTTGAAAGTCGAGATTCTTCATAATGGCTGCAAATTTTGATAATAAAATCAGCTTGCAACTTGAGCGTGCTTGACAGAAGTTTTGGTAGTCCGGTTTCCAAATATATAGCGTAATTAGGCGTATTTTGAGGTAGATTGAAGAGTTTTTTTATGAAATTCCTCTGGAATTTTTCGATTTGCTCGTACTCATATACACCCCAAACTTGAGCAGCGTAGCAGAGGGTTGATTTTACAACTGAGTTGAAAATGTTATATTTCGCTGATAAAATTATTCTTTTGTTTGAAAACACATTTTTCCATGAGAGGTTAACTAAGCTTTGTGCGCTATTGGCTTTTTCGGTTAAATGTTTATCGAAATTTAATGTTGAATTGAGTTTAATTCCCAAATACTTAACTTCTCTGACAGTTTCGAGAAGATGACCATCGTATTTCCATTGTCTTTCATTGTAGACTCTTGCGGATCGCGCGAAGACCATCATTTTTGATTTTTCTGTATTAATTTTTAGTCCCCATTTCTTGGAGTAACTTGATAAGCGATTTATCATTAATTGCATATGTTCTGGTGATTCAGCGAGGACGACGAGGTCATCTGCATACATCAGTACATTAATGGTATAATTGGCTATTCTAACACCTCCGGGTAGATCATATACTATGTCGTTTATAAACAAAGAGAACAATAATGCACTGAGAGGGCAACCTTGTTTCACACCAGTATTTGTTTCGAACCATTCTGAATAAGATGTTCCATCCCAAACTGCTGCATTTGTATCCGTGTACATTTCCTTTACCACCCTAATGAATTTTGACGATATGCCAATCTGTGAAAGCTTATAGAGGAGGGCATTTCTATTAACTAAGTCAAATACCGCTTTAAAGTCTACAAAAAATCAGTAAACTTTTTTGTTCCTGGCATGGAACGCTTTGATAATGGATGTGAGATTAAATATCTGATCAATCGTTGAGTAATTTTTTCTAAAACCCGCTTGAAGTACAGACAAAATATTTTTTTGTTCGACCCACTTTTCTAGTCTCTCGACAAGAACACCGCAAAATATTTTAGTTATAACATTCATAAAGGAAATTCCTCTGTAGTTTTCCACAGCGTCTATGGGACCTTTCTTGTGTATTGGAAAAATTACAGACTTTTTGAATGACGAGGGAACATCAGCTGTAGAGAAAACTTTGTTGAACAGAATTTGTAAGCTGCTAATAAATGTTGGCGTTGCATTTTTAAAAAACTCGTACGGAATCCCGTCCTCACCTGGAGCCTTTCCATTCTTCGAATTTAAAATAACAGTTTGGATTTCCTCAATTGAGATATCAACATCCAATGTTTCATCAACAGTCATCGGTTCAGCATAAAAGAACGGAAGAATAGAATCATTAGAAAGAAGAATCTTAAAGTGAGCTGAAAGACTTTCAGCACATACGCCTGTTCCAATTTTAAAACTCATTCCATTGATCTCCCTTGCGATCTTCCAAAAATCCTTCGAGTTTCTAGTTTGACCTAATGTTATCGCTTGTTGATTTTCGAATTCAATTTTCTTTTGGATTTGGATACATAGGTTTTTGTAACGTGTGTTAGCTTCGATGTACCAAATCCTTAGGTGATTATTGTTTGAAGATCGCATAGCTCTCAAAAGAGCAAAGGATTTTGTACGTGCCTTCCAGCAGTCCTTATCAAACCATTTTTGCTTAAAAGATGGTCTCTGACCTAAACTTCTGTTTGATGCTGAATTTCTAATATAATCTGTGAGTTGTTTAGAAAGTTCTTCAGCAGACTCTGTTATCAACTCATTTGTTAAAATGAAATCGTCCAAGTCACGTTGATAAGAACCTTTATTTTGGTTTTTCCAACAAAGGCGAGGAAGCAGGCGAAGATTTTTAACTGGGTGTGAAGATTTACATGAGAGTTCCACAACAATAGGCATGTGATCCGAAAAGGTCTTGCATTCAACTTCAAATTTAATGATTCGCTCGATCCAGTCGTTATTAACTGCACAAATGTCGATGACGGATTTACCTTGCCCTCCGATGAAGGTGTAGTGTCCTTCCTTATATCCTTCTGTGTAGCCATTCAGAATTATAAAATCGTACATTTGCAGCAACTGAAGTAACTCTACACCATTCTTATTTGAAACGTTGTCTTTTGAAGTTCTGTCAGTATGGGAAATCACGCGATTTGCTACATTTTGTGAAATTGTTGTTTGTGAGTTGCTAATTCTTGCGTTCCAATCACCTACCAGTAGAACGCTTTCAGCAGCTAGATGTTGCATTGTGTTATATAGATTTTCAAAATCATTTGCCCATTTATTACAATTTATATAGTAAGGTACAATACACATATTCTTTTCTTTTAGAAATTTTACAATTGTTGTACCTTCACATTCGTCAAAGTCATACGTATTTAGTAGAGATGTTCGTATTGCATATAGACTACCACCACTTGCACGTCCTTTAACAGAAGTCTTAATAGCTCCACCCCACCGTAGTTTAAACCCGCTAAAATAATTCTCAAATTTACTAAAATTTTCACTCGTAACGTGAGTTTCATATAAGAAAAATATTTCAAAATTCTTAACATAATTAAAAAAATTTAAAAATAAAAGCTTATTATTTAATCCTGAAATGTTGTAGGATAAAATTTTTAAATAACTATTACTATTTATTTGGCTGACGGCATTTAAATCTCAATTATTGATAGGTCTATTACAATTTTGATTTTAATGTGCCATCCCTGGTGCATCTAGTTCATCTGGTACACTCCATCTATTTTGATTTTTTATTTTTAATTGTGATTATTTCAGCTGGATGGCATGCTTTGATCGCCTTGCGATAGCCAAGTAGGATGCGGTGTTTAAGTTGAGAATGCTTGCTCCGATCGCGCTGTATGAAAGCACCTGTGCCTTTTAATTTATATGCATTTTTTAGCATTTTTGCTGCGGTTTCATTAGATCCCGTGTTAAGTTTCATTTTAATTATGTTATTGTTAACACTTAGCTTAACGGCAACCGACATTTCGGGTACTTCATCATCCAGCAAAAGTTTGGTTATGCCTTCAATTTTTTCCTGTGGGTTGTTTGTGTCATTTGGAATTGAAAATATTAAATTTCTTCCACGGATTTCGCGGCTCTGCAGTTCAAGTTCCTCTTCCAAAACACTGCACCGAATTTCAAAGTCATGTATTTGTTTTGATAAATTTTGATTTTCTTGTCGTAGATGATCGAGTTCCCGGTTTAGCTTACTGACGTCATCTTTAGTTGCCAGGTTAGCTATGGCACTTTGGAGAGAGCTATCGATAATAGACTTTATTTGTTGAAAATCAGACTGTGTCATAGACATTTTTTGGTTAGATCTAAAAATTTTGGGTGATCTGTTGATTTTAGATAACGAACTGTGAGTTTCTTCTGGTGAAGTTTGGCAGATCTTCCTGTTGTTGTCAGTCATGTGACACAGGTACCAGGCTAAGCTTTAGATTTTTAGGCTTAAACACTATCGTTACCTGTTTAATTATATTGTTTTCGGATAATTAAATGGGATCTTCTAGTGAGAGCACTTTAAAGTTTTTGTTTTTATACGTTTATATTTTTTAAAATTGAAAATTAAACAGAGCGATATGAAAGTTGAACTATACAATTTTACAGCAGAGTTGCCATCTTACAAAATGTAATACTTCCATCATTGCACATAAAACTCGGCATTATGAAAAATTTTGTAAAAGCCTTAGCAAAAGATCCCGAAAACAAAGGATTAACATATTTGAAAATAAAGTTTCCCAAGCTGTTGACGGAAAAAATTAAGGCAGGTATATTCGTTGGTCCACAGATAAAAAAAAATTGTTTAGTGACACCGGATTTTTGAATTGTCTAAAAAAAACGAGAAAATAGCATGGAATGCTTTTCAAGACGTAGTTCATGGATTTTTGGGAAACTACAGAAGTTCAAACTATCGTCAATTGATCGAAAAAATGATGATTACATTTCATGCTATTGGTGAGTATTTAGCAGATTAGTGTTTCAAAAACAATGAATTCTATTGACAACTAAAATTTAAACATTTTTATTCCTTTCAGGTGCTCGCATGTCTTTGAAAATGCACTTCCTGCACAGCCATTTGGAAACTTTTCCCTCGAATTTAGGAGCTGAAAGCGATGAACAAGGTGAAAAATTCCACCAGGATCTTGTTATCATGGAAAAGATTCAACGCCACATAAAAGAAGAAGTGTAAACAATACTTCATATTTTCTATAAAAATTATGAAAAAAAGAAAAAACCTGAAATGATCTGCCTTCACGTAATGTAACTTCCACATTTATTATTCGATTTCATTGATCTTATGCGTTTTAGCTTTGTAAAAACAATATCTTTCACCTGAGATCTTAAAACTATTTTAAATATTTTTTTTCCTATCCTTACGGAATGACTTAAAACAAGCGATTTTCAAAAAACGGCGAAAAATTGTGTTTTTTGAAACTTTGAACGGCTTTTTCTTGATGATTGTTGGGCCGATTTACACAAGTACTGTTGGAAAGACAAACAAAATATCTGTTCAAAACTATAAAGTATATGTTAATTAGTTCGACCGTTTTTGAGAATTAGGCTTATACATGGAAAAGGAGCAGAAAAACACGTTTTTTGGTCATATCTCGAAAACGCTTCTTTGGAAAAATAAATGATTGCCATTTTCGTGTTCAGAGAGCCAAAATTAGTCTAGAAAATACTTTTTTGTTGAGGTACTCGCCAAAAACCGAAAATGTGTAAACTAGTGTAATAGTCCATTTCGCTCAAATATTAAAGTCGTCTCTTGTTTTGATTGTTGGTACGGCCCATTTTCTTAGAATTATATGTGTTTTTTTCTAAATAAATAATAATCTTAAATTTTTTGGTGTTTTAAGTCTTAAAGATTATACTTATGGCGTGCAGCGGGCCAGCGGAGAATTGGTTCTCTGGTTCTCTTATTTGATGGTTCCTGTTAACAAGAGATACTGGAATCTGGAAGTCATCTAACCCCGGTTGAAGCCATTACTTTCTGCCAATCGCGTTTTTTTACTTGCGATATATGTAGGTACTATAGGGCAAGTTCTGCATTTGGAAAAAAAAAATCGAACTCGAGATTTTAATCAAAGTTGACATTACGATGATAGCGAAGGCGAAAAAAGTAGGTCCGACAATTCCGTCTGTCTGTCTGTATGTTTGTATGTCTGTATGTCTGTATGTCTGTACCTCTCACTACAGCCTAAACTACTGGACTTATTTCTTTCAATCTCGGTAGTTAAGGGTCTTCGGTGATCTCCTAGAGGAGAAATAGAATTTTTTTTTTAGCTCCAAAACTAACGGTACCCCCCATACACCCGTAATGCAAAATCTTCTTTATCTCGAAAACGGCTCTAACGATTTTGATAAAAAAAATTAGGTGTGATATTATTATTATTATTATATTATAGGCTACATTTTGGTCAAAAAAAATTTTGGGGCAAAATGTTATTAGGGGTACCTGCCATAGACCCGTTTTTTTTATTTTCGACTTTCTCATTAACGGCTCTAAGGATTTAAACCCAAAATTTTCAACAGGAGTCCCCTTAAGTTTAAAATAATATTGCATATAAAAATATTCTAAAAAATATTTGTTAGGATTTTTTTAAATTTTTTTTTTAAATAAATACATATCTTCAAAATCTATGAACGATTATTTTTTAAAATTATTTCCTAAAATCAATATTATTTAATACTTAAAATTTGCATCTCACATTTTTTTCTTGAAAAGTTTTAGAGAAATTTCTTATATAAAAAATTTATTTAATAATAAAACGATTTTTTAAAGTTTATTTGCATAAATTCATACTTTTCCGGAAACCAGACGGCAATTAAATGCATTTGAACATTATTATGTCATTAAATCCATGTTTTATATTTATAAAATATATCTTAAATTTCAAAATACTTTTACATAAGAGCAAGGTCGTGCGATCCAGTCGTGCATTTTATTTTATATGTATTTGAAACACCAATCCTGAATTGCCAGTTCGTTGGTTGGTAACACCTAAGTCATGAATTTGTATAAATGCATCATGAGTAGGTATAATGTTTGCATCGACTTCTCGACTCTTTGCGAGTCTGAAATTCCATCCTATTAACGACAGACCAGATTTTTTTTTTTTTGTTGAGTAAACTTGCCACGGAACAAGCTGAAACAGAACCGCTATTTCCTCACCCAACCCTTCTGACTACCCTGTATACTAATACATCTACCAACATGGTGTTCTTCGATATATTTGTATGTGGATTTCCCTGTGTTAGAGTACCCGGAAGGGTGTGAATTGGTTATCTGATGCAACAGTCGGGAGCGATTTCTTTTTTTTTTTATTTTGTTCACCGCCAGTAATTTTTTTCAACCAAAATTTTCCCGAGGCGTGAAATTGAGTGCAGTACTAAGCTGATGGTAGGGGTGGTGATTTTAGATTTATTTGTTTTGCACTCGTTACGGGCGAGGATATAAACGAAATGAAACGCATGAAAACTTAAATTGAAATTGAAATCCATAATATTGATTGCTGGAAAAGATACTCAATTTAAAAATAAAATTAGTCTTTTATTAAATGATATCTACATATGTATATGTAGATAGAAATGTATGTATATACATTTTGTGTTTTATAAAACAGATATGCAACAAACAATTTTGAAATTTTTTAAACTTGGTCTTCTGAAAAAGACTAAATATTTTAATAAAATGAATGTTAACAGAGAAAAATGGTCATAACCACAAATTTAATTTTTTAAACGACTAAAACAGCTCCTTTAATATAGTTGGAGCTTAAACTAGATGCAATATGATTTCTCAACAATGGTATTAGCTTATAATTACAAGAATAAAATTGTAAGTTGTAGCGGTTTCTTCAAAAAAACAAGCTCTTGTATACAAAATTCTGAAAAAAAAACATTTTTAAGAAAATATTTTGGTACGCCAACTTTAAGTATTCATTATTGCTTGAATAAAAATTAAATTTCAAAACCAGATGTCGAATTCTCAAAAAAAATGTTTGAAATATTTTTTTAAGGTTTGAAATGTAATGATTTTTAAAATCATTACAATCCGATATGCCGGTAATGAGAAATTCAAAATTCGAAAAAAATGTTTTTTTTTTTATTTAAACGAATGAAAAAAAATTTATCGACATTCTAGGCATCGTTTTCGAGAAAAATACAGTTTTCCAAATAAAATTTTACTTGCGATATAGGCAAGTTCTGCATTAGGAAAAAAATAGAACTCGAGATTTTGACCAAAGTTGACATTACGATGATAGCGAAGGCGAATAAAGTGGGTCCGGCAATTCCGTCTGTCTGTCTGTACCTCGATCTAGAGCCTAAGCCTATTTTCTTCAATCTTGGTAGTTAAGCGTCTTCGGTGATTCCCTAAAGGGGAAATTGGAATTTTTGTTTAGCTCCAAAACTAACGGTAACCCCCCCCCCCATACATCCGTATTGCGAAATCGTATTTATCTCGAAAACGGCTGTAACGATTTTGATAAAAAAAATATGCGTGGTATTATGGACATGGACAGCATTTTTGTAAAAAAAAATTTTCAGCAATAACCTTCTTAAGTTTAAAATAATATTTTATATAAAAATGTTCAAAAAATATTTTTTTAGTTTCTTAAAAAAAAATTCCAAAGTTTTTTTTTGAAAAATCAATATTTTTAAAACGTGTGAACAATTATTTTTTGTAATTATTTCCTAAAATCTATATCCCAAAGTTTTTTCTCTAAAAATTTTAAAGAAATTTGTTATATAAAAAATTACTTTAATAATAAAACGGTTTTCAAATTTTGTTTGCATAAATTCACACTTTTCCGGAAATCCGACGGCAATTCCATTCCATGCATTTGAATATTTTTATCTCATTAAATCCATGATTTATATTTATAAAATGTATTTTAAATTCCGAAGTACTTTTACATAAGAGCAAGCTCGTACGATCCAGTCGTGCATTTTGTTTAACATTTGTATGGTGACATGGGGTTATGGTACCCTTATTTTTAGATCAAATACAGTTTTTACTTGTGACTTATATGTAGTTACTCGTACTAAAGGCAAGATAAGGATTCGTAAAAAAATTGAATTTGAGATTTTGATCAAATTTCACATTACGATGATAGTAAAAACGAAATTCTGTCTGTCTGTCTGGCCGATTTTCGTGAAACTTGGTAGATATTGGGGCCTATCGTGAATAAAATTTTCCAATTTTCAAAATTGTCATTTCGAATAAAGTCGAAAGTTTTCCTTGGAATTTATTGATATTGGGAATTAAGTTTCATAGCGACTTTTGCTCTTATTTAAAAAGGCCAGTGGCCAGCTTACAATGAACAGTGCAGAAGTATTGACCTTTCCAATTTTCGAAGATGGGGAAAATTCCGAGGGAAATTTTGTTCATGATAGCCCCCATTGTCAACTGTCAACTGTCAACAACCAAACGTAGCTCTTAAAAGTCCAAATTTTTTTGTATCTTGATGAACTACATTTTAATGAAAATGAAATCATAGTTGAATACGATTATGTAAAGGCCGATTATGTTTCTTTAAACACTTCGAAGGGGTTTTTGTATGGTTACATACATGCAGTGTACCTGCGAAGCTTCATATATTTATGAATTTTTGAATATTACAACAACAACTTGAATGAACTACCACCAAGTGGGTTCTTATTTTGGCTGGAGTTATAGCTATTTCACGGTTGCCAAGCCGATCATCAGACTCCTTTATTAGTGGTGCTTAGCCTTTATACTATCAAGTTTAATGGTGGTAGTTCATTCAAGTTGTTGTTGTAATATTCAAAAATTTAAACACTTTCTTTCAAGAAGTTAACTGGAATAATTTGTTTGTATCAAATGATTTAAAATTATGCTTTGATAACCTCAAAGAAAAAATTGAAGAAGCCAAAGTTGAATTAGTTCCTCAAAAAAGGAAAAATGGTAATGGCAGACCAGTTTGGTTTAATAAAAGACTTTGCAATCTTAAAAACAAAATGACAAAGGCTCAAAAACAATATCGATCAAATGAAGCTTATAAAGACAACTTTAAACAAATTCGACAGGAATATGAAACCTTAAAAAAATTTTCGTATAGTCAATACTTCTTATGGGGCTTGGAATCTAAAATCAAAACCAACACGAAAGCTTTTTGGTCATTCCCTTTTGGAAAAAGACAATCTTTTGGATTACCAATTAATATGAGATTTGAAGATAAGGTTACAAGTGATAAACTTGAAATCTGCAATTTATTTGCTTATTTCTTTCAGTCCAACTTCATTCTTGAAACGCCAAAACTAAAAAACTCATTTTAATATTCAACCAATTACAAGTCTAGGAAATATATTTTTAACCAGAGAAGAGGTTTTAGAAGAGCTTTCGTTCCTAGATGGAAACAACAAAGAGGCGTCCGATAAAATATCCCCTTTGTTATTGAAAATGTGCAAATAAAGTCTAAATGTAACATTAATGAAGTTATTCAATTTATCATTAAAACAAGGAATATTTCTAGATGACTGGAAAACTTCAGTTACTACACCAATACACAAAGCGGGTTTAAAACAAGACATTGCTAACTACAGATCTATTTCTAAGTTGCAATCAATCCCAAACATTTTTCAATCGTTAGTTAAAAAACGTATTTATGTAACATGAATTTGTTAGTAATAGGTCAACTACTACAAACTTATCTCTTTTATCGCAGTTTTGTACGTGGTGGTCAAGCTGATGCAATATACACGGATTTTTCGAAAGCTTTTGATCGAGTACAACATGTTATCTTGTTAGAAAAATTAAAAGCTTTCGGATTGAAATCTCATATCTTAAGGTGGTTTGAACAATATCTTACTAATATAACTCAGTGTGAAAAAATAGGTAACACTTTATCAAATGAAATTAAAAACTTTTCTGGAGTTCCGCACGGAAGCCACCTTGGACCTCTATTTTTTAATCTTTTTATAAACGACCTTCCCACATGGGTGAAGCACTCTAGTAATTTGCTCTTTGCGGAGGATTTTAAGATTTTTAGACTTATAAAGTCTAGAAATGACTGTGACCTCCTGTAACAAGACATTAATGAAGTATCTAAATGATGTGAAATAAACAGCTGGCATTTAAATATCTCTAAGTGCAAACGGATGTCTTTCACAAGATCTCCTCGACCCCTACAATTTTCTTATAAAATTAATAATATGGAGCTAGAAAAAGTTGACAAAATAAAAGATCTGGGAGTTATATTTGACGAAAAATTAAATGTTAAAAATCATTATGACTGCATAGTTTCTAAAGGAAATAAATTATTAGGTTTATTAAAAAGAAACTCAAAGGATTTTGAGGACCCGTATATTTTAAAATCTTTGTATATAAGTTTAGTTAGATCGAATCTTGAGTACGCTTGTTGTATTTGGAATCCGACCTATGATGCCAGTATTAATAGAATTGAGGCGATACAACGTAAATTTAAGAGGTATACCTTAAGAAAGCTAAATTTGTTTGATAATGTTATGCCTTCTTATTAGCAGAGATGCCTTTTATTAGGTATGCAAACTCTAGAAAAAAGGCGTTAACAATATCTCATTATGTTGGCAAGAGATTTTTTATGTTCACATGTTCTGCTCTACATATAGATACTTGCCCTTTATCCAATTTTCGCTCCTTCCCTTAAGAGAAAAAAAAATGTTTTTTTTTATACTAATTACTGTAAAAGTGATCCAGTTTGCAGTTCGTGTATAATATTTAATTCAGTTTGTGACTTAATCGACCTTCATTTAAGTAGATATTTGTTCAAAAAACCGTTGATGATGTTCATATTTTAAAAAGTAAGATAAAATTTTGTTGATACAGATTATTTATTCTATCATGTCATTTTTTGTATAATATGTATATAATCTAATAGCGTTTGTAAGCTCGATAGAAATAAATAAATAAATAAATAAATAAAAAAAAAAAAACTGTTCCACCGATTTAAAAAAAAAATAAACACAAAAAAATTAATTTATGTTAAAGCAAAATTTTACCAAAAATAATTATTTTTGTTACCCCCTTGGAACCATTTTTTTTTGTTTTTGATTTTCTCAAAAACGGTACAACCGATTTTGATCATTTTCGCTATGATAAAGCTCCCCAAAAAATGGAATATTATGTTGTATTTAAATTTTCATTTTTTTTTTTAAGTTTTAAAAAACATTTCAATTTTTTTTCGAAAACCCCATGCCCAATTTTTTTTAACTTGATAAATAAAAGTTTCTTAACATAACCTGATACGAAAAACAAATATTTGACCTAAAAATAACGGTACCCAACATACAAATGTTAAAAAATGGTTTTCGAAAATCGTATTTTTCTCGAAAATGGTTCCGAGAATTTTGATTAATTTTTTCGTTTAATTTTTACGATCTTTTATTTTATAAAAAAAAATTAAATTAAGATATAACTGCATGTACCTACCATAGAATGATTTTCTCGAATTTTGAATTTTTCATTATCGGCATAAGGGATTTCAATAAAAAATTTTATAGAGAGAAACATTGCATTTCAAGACTTAAAAACAATGGCCCTGAGTAATAGATCCGAATCTAGTCTAAGTCTATTAAGTAGCCCGAAGATGGAATTTAATTCCGAAACGCGTTGCTAATTAATATTTTAAAAAATAGTTATGTAAACAAAATAAAACTGAAAATAAAAAACTAATTAAAATTAAAATTAATATATATTTTTATTTATTCAATTATCCGTCGTAAAAATTACCATTGTAAGTATTAATACTATGTGTTATATACAAGGTTTTAGCTATTTTAATTTAATTTAATTAAAAAAGAAGGAATTTCTATTATTATTTTTGAATATAAGTATATGTACTTCACTTAAATCTCTGTCTTATTATTATTAACACTTTTGACACCGCATTCACTTTTTTGTGAGCGTAAGTTTAGAAAAACACCGATATTTAATAAATCTGATTAATACGTTAATTTCATCTCATTGAAGAAACAGATCTACAATTTCATGGAATCAAGGAATTCAAAAACTCTATTAGACACAGTCTATTATTTACCATTTCAAATTCTGTGGACTATGGCAACATAGAACGCAGTCCACTGAAACCCCAGTTATTATTATTCTTTGTTCATTTCACGCAAATTTTATTTTAACCTTCAACCCGCATTTAAAACAGGAGGATAATTGTACCCAACCGATAATAAAACTACCCCACAAAAGTTAATTTGAAAATTAAGAACCAAAAACTCACATAACATTCAAATGTTACGTTTCTAAATTTTAACTTTGTCCGATGATATTACATTTTCAAAGCTAACTGCGCCATTCGTTCTCGAATGTTCACTTGAAATATCGCCATAATTCACTGTCGAACGGTTTTCATTTTATTGTTAATAGGTTCTGTGACTGTCCTTGCATAATGGTTTCACTTTATGCTCTGTTAGTCTCACTGCTATGCAATAAGAGGACTTAAAGGTTTTGGAGATACATATGATACCCATTGGCTTGTACCGCGAGGACAGATGCAATTTGGAAATGCATAAGCAAATAAGCAATGCATTTATACGCCATCACGCACTCTATAAATGTTATGGCCTTCTAACCGTAGTTAGTTACCAAAGTGTTTTAGGAATTTCGCTTGGTAAATGTTTATTGCTCTTTGGCACTTCATTGAGTTTCATAAATTTTAATTGGTTGTAGACCTTCAGTTATTGTTGCTGGTATTTTGGAGATTTTCAAGGACTTGCAATTTTGATTTTTATTTTGTTGCGAAAACGAGTTTTGCCTCTCATAAAAACCTTAAATTCAAATGATGGTTTTGATATATTTCAACTCGATGCTGAAATTTTAATGCTATTCGAAGTGAGGTCATGTTATGCTGAAATATGTGCTTAAAATCAGTTTCGGAAATTATAATTTCAATTTCCATAAAGGATGGACATGATGTTTGATGTGTTAAGGCCTAAAGCGGGACATGGAGGAGTTTTTTGGACTATCGAGTGAATAATGATTTGGTAACGCATAACTTGTACCTAACAATTAGACTGTGGTAACAATTTATCTGTCAATGATGTTTTGCAAGAATTTTCATCTCTTGAAAATTAATTATTCGGTTTCACCAGATAATATTCCATCGTTTCTTTTAAAAACTTGTTGTTAAAACCTTGCATTCGCACTTTGTTTTATATTCAACCTGTGTTTAAGTCAAAATGTTTTTTTAGATACTTGCCAGTACTTGGTAATGTGTTTTCTAATAAAATATTAAACTTTTCAGGTGTTCCTCAAGGAAGTCATCTTGTATCGCTGATTTTTATTATTTTTATAAATGGCTTACCACTTAACCTATATTCTAAAAGTCTTTTATTTGCTAATGATTTAAAAATTTTCAGCAGCATAAAACAGAGTTATCGATTAGTGCAAGCTATAGCCCCGATTGCCGTTGTCGATTGTAAATTGAATCGAAACTTTTCGATTGTTTCGATTGGTTTTCATATTTTGTATTGTGTTACTCAATTGATCGCACAATGTACTAATGTGAATGAACGCACAGAATATTACAAATATTTCAAACCTGGCAGTTCTATGATGTGTTAGCTGCTTTTGAAATCATTATTTGTTTCTTCTGGTTTTCTTTTTTTAATATAAATTAGAGTATTTTATTTACATATTAAAAGGAGTGAAATTGAGTTATGGTTTAGCAAATGTAACACAGATACTGACAACATAGATACACATATTTACTTTTATCAACAAGTGATGGACTGCCAGATGTGAAAGAGTGTATTGACGGTAGACATAATAAGATAGCGTCTCAAAAAAAAAATATATTCAGCACGCATTATTATAATCGTTAACGAATTTTTCTCATCTTTGCTTTGCTTCGCTATTAGCAGAAATCATCTTTGCGATGATGTTCAGATTTTGCTCCATTAATCTGACCAAAATGTTTATTTGCCTTTTGTTCGTTATCACTTTTGACCTGCAATAAATAAATATTTGAATATTTTGTCTTTATTAATAATTAAATAATTGGAAGAAACTTACATTTTGTTCACAAGAAAAACTTCTGGACTTCACCTTCCTTACGCGTCGATCAGAAAATGACAATCGAAAAGAAACGACTCTGAAATCGAAAAATTTCGATCACAATCGACATTCGCAATATAAAATAGAGTAATCGATGATCGAAAAAGGTCGATTAAAAATATTCAAGAAAACAAAATATATGACAGCGAATGTGCGATATACATATGTAACTACATACTTACCCCTTTTACTTGCGACTTATGGGTACTATAAGGCAAACTATGCATTCGTAAAAAAATCAAACTCGAGATTTTGATTAAAGTTGACATTACAATGATAGCGAAGACCAAAAAAGTGGGTCTCTCAATTCTGTCTGTCTGTCTGTCGGTTGGTAGATATCATTTTTAATTTTATACCCCCACACTTTTATTTCTTTTTTTTTTTAAGAATGAAAATAACGGTACCTGACATACGATTTTTTTCGAAATTTTATAAATATTTTTGTTTTTTCTCAAAAACTGTTCCACAGATTTAAAAAAGAAAAATACAAAAAAAAAATCTTTTAGTTAAAGCTAGATAATGGTTGAAAAAATTTTACGAAAAATGGTTATGGATTTTCTCAAAAACGGTACCTCCAATTTTGATCATATTTTTTGCTTAAGCTCCCCAAAAACTTGAATAGAATTGTGTATTCAAATTTTCAAAAAAAAAATTTCAAAACTCAATATTTCGAAAACCCCATTGTTAGCGCCATCTATGAGTGAAGCAAAATTGTAGCTCACTACAATTTTGCTTCACTCATCGAACATACCCCTTTCAGAATTCTGACAAACAAGAAAATGTCTGCCCTTCCGGCCTCATGAATATTCTTTCATTCTTACATTGTCACTTGGCCCTTATGGCAGCATCTTGGTTATTTCTTACTTTGTCACTTGGCCCTTTTGGCAGAATAAAAATTGCATCTCAGTGTAATAAAAAGAAAATATATTTTAAAGATAGTCGAGTTGGACTCTAACTAGAAAATTAACGAGAAAAATAAAGAATAAAATAAACAAGCTATCAAAAAAGCTAAAATAAACCGCAAACATAATTGTTTTTCTAAAGAAACTTTTTTTCATTTGTACGGTGTTCTTTGGTTTTTGTGCAGTCTGCGTGTCGCATGCTCCTTTTGATCAGAGCAACGGGACAAACGATCTCTTTTTGTTGGATGTTTCTGCATGTGGAATTTCCCTCGCCAATCAGCATATTTACCATTTGCCAACAATAAATACAACGGCAGCAGCAACCACTTCACCTAAGGGAAGCCACCATTCGCATCTCAATTAAGTTCTTGGGCGGAGTTGGGTGCCAGTCGTCGAAGTGCCGCGCACTACGACACGCAAGCAATTTTTGGCCAAAATTTGGCCGAAACACCCATTCTAGATTTTTTTTAAACTTGATAAATGAAAGATTCTCAATATAATCTATAAGATTTGAAAAAAAAAATTATTTTACCTAAAACTAAAGGTACCCATTATACAAATGTTAAAAAATGGTTTTCAAAAATCATATTTTTCTCAAAAATGGCGGCTAGAATTTTGATAATTTTTTTTTTCCAATTAATTCTTACGGTCTTGAATTTAATAAAGAAATTTTGAAATTCAAATATTACAGCTTGTACCTACCATAGAACCATTTTTTCAAATTTTGAATTACTTATTATTCACATAACGGATTTTAATGAAATTTTTTATAGAGATGCTTATAAAAAAGTTTAAAAAATATTGCCTTTAAAAAAAAAAACTTAAAAAAAAATATTTTTTTGAATTAAAAAAAAAAAAACATTTCTCTTTCGGAAAATTCGATATTTCAAAAACGGCCCAATTTTTTTTTTTGGATATTCAATTTCCATTCGTAAAATAAAAAATACTCATAGTTGGCGTACCAAATTTTTTTTCTTAAAAATCTTTTAAAAATGTTGTACATAAAAGCTTATTTTATTGAGAAACTACTACAACGACTTAGAATTTTTGTTCTCGCATAAATTCATATTTGTATAGCGTTTTGTTTTTTTTACTCTTACTACTAAAAGAATTTAAAAAGTTATGATAATTTTATCCTTATGAACAGTTTTCTTTAGTCATTCTATTACAAAGGAGCAAGTTCGTGCGACCAAGTCGTGTATTTTATTAGACATACTGGAAGACTTACCCTCTTACAATGTGCAATGGTCATTTCAACACAAAAAAAAGTCATTCCTAACAAGTTTTTTATATTTTCTGTTCTTGTATACGAGAGATGACAGAACATAAACTAAAAATAAAAACTAAGTGAGCCCAGAAAAAAAAAATCAAGAGAGTGGATGGGCGGACAAAATTCTTTTTCACGGAATATAAGAAACCCTCTCCTTCAAAGTGCTGATATTGCAGTAGCACTCTTGGGAACTGAAAACTTACTTGTGTGCGTATGCAAAGAAATTTGTTGTTAAAAAATGCAAAATACACCTCTTTTATAAAAATAAAATTAATTAAAGAACGAGTGAAAAAAGTATTTTGTATTTTTAAATTTAGTAAACAAAATAAAAAAAATATGTGAGAATTGTATTGCTAATACTTCCCTTACAAATGCATTACAAACACTGTCATATTGAGTTGCATTTTATTGCACTTAAGAAGAGCTTTATTTATTTTTAATGAACGTTGTTCAGTTCATGGTTTATAAATCTTTGATTAAAAAAATATTTACAAAAATTTAAAAATATAACTCTCAATTTCCCAGGGAAAGGCGCAAAATATTAAAAAAAAAAAAACCTATCTATATTTTTTGAGTTTTTGTTAGTAAAAATTTACTGTAAGAATTAATTTTTTTTTAAATATTAAAGTAATTGCACATATTTATTGGCCTTGTATAAAAGTTAATTTGACTTCGTTATCTTTTATACTTATGAAGTTTTATCCAGGTGAGTATTAATACCACTATGTAAATTTCTTTAATTATTCATAGTTTTGTAAATTTTTTTTAATAAATAAGAAAAAAAAAAAAATAAAAAAAAAGAACGATACTCAGTTTAAGGATATGTTGTTTCTATAAAAAAAAATAAAAAAATAATATTTTCCCAATTTCCCTCACTTGCGTAAGGACCGTCCTAGAATGTATGATTTTTCCACTTGTGTGGCAGTTTCTGGGTACACATTTTTTTCTTTTTTTTTCAAGGCTGCAAAAATATTTTACTTAACATTTTTCCAAATGATGACCGTTTATTTCATTAAAATATTCGGAAAATTGTGGAAGCTATACAGTTTAGCGCAAAACTCTAACCTATTTTTCTTCGTAAGACATACCCATAATGAGCTGTACTTTAACAATACAAAATGTAGCGAAGTCACATTTTCCAGAAACCAAAATCCCTGGTGTTTTGATTACAAATTCGAAATCGTTATTAAACAGAAATTTGATAACCAGAAAGATCTTGACACATAGATCATGCTATTTCAAGAAATTTGTCAGACTGCAGCTGGAGTATTGAAGCGTTTAATGGAATAACAATACACAATCTAGCATTTATAGTTCAGAAAATGTTCAAAAGAGATTCACTAGGTTTTCCTTGCGGAAAACCTTTCGAAGCCCAAGTGTTCTATCCTACGAAACTACTTGGACGCTTATAGACTTAAAACCTCTTGTTTTGAGAAGAAAATCAAATTTAGTACTTTTTTCTTTTGATGTCTTGAATTGCGTCATTGACTGTCCACTTTTGTTATGAATGTTTAATATTTATGCAACTTCTCGTACTTTACGCCCGAGAAGTGGAATTGTTTTTTTTTTTGCGAGACCCACTTTTTTGGTCTTCGCTATTATCGTAATGTCAACTTTGATCAAAATCTCGAGTTCGATTTTTTTTCCGAATGCATAACTTGTCTTATAGTACCTATAAGTCGCAAGAGAAAATGATTGGAACACATACAATTTTATGTTTTAGCTTTTGTCGTAGATAGAGCCAAATGATAAAACTTTATTATCAAAACGCGTTACAAACGTTTTCGGCGTTGCGCCCATTGAAGACGAGGTGATGCCTCACAGTCGATTCTTCAACGCTTGGTGGGAAATTTATAGGACGAACGATTCGGTAATTTTAATCAGCCAACGTTGACGAACGGAAACGAAAGATCGGCCGAAACTTGGGCCTCAACCCATATAAAACTCAACTGACATTCTGTAGTAACAATTAGAGGGTAAGGTTATATCTCTCGCAAAGGGGACGTGAATTGGCCATCAAGATCATGTAATTTGATCCTGCTAGACTTTTTCTTGGGGGAATTCCTGAAGTTGCAAGTCTTTGCGAATAAAACACTATCGCCTGATGCCGTTAAATGGAAAATAACACAGCCATTGCTCAGCTCAGCCGGATCTATAAGATTGAAAATTGGAACACTAAGATCCTGATGGCCACGCTAAGAAACTCAGACGGTATTTGAACCATGTCATATTCTATACATAATGGAATACAAGGGGCTTTTAAAAGAATTTTGTAAAAACCTTACACACAACTTGTTTTATTCCATTACGATATCTATACGGCCTTTTTGAAAAACGCATTATTAACGCAGCGGTGTGCCCAGCGCAAGCACGGATTATTTCCGTCAATACAACGCCTACACATATCGCATTAATTTCTGGGGAGCACAGAGATTGTCCAGTTACAACACAATGTTTTTTGAAACGCTTTTATTTAACAAAAACATTATTTAATTTAGTAACAGTGTTGGATGGTTCTGTCCGTGTTTTGTGGTCGGTACGTTATTGCGGGCAAAATCGAATCAATTTGATTTTTAAAAATTGTGTGTGATAAAGAGATTTAGCAACGCCCGCATTAGCCACTAAATAGTGTCATCGTATGACATCTACGTTTACCATCTCGGGTTAGATTTTGGAATTTGCACAGATTGAACGCATGCACCACACTGTACATGTACATGTCGTTATTCAATAGTAAATAATGAAGTTCAAGAAGGATTAGTTCTTAACTCCGTGACATTTTTAAGAAACCGAGAATGTCGTGAAAAACGTAAAAATTTCATAATAATGGTTGTGGGATAAGACCTTTAATTGAGCTTAGTACCTACTAATAGAAAATTTGAATTTGATAAATCAAATTTAACAGGGTCCCGATGAATCACCAGCCCCTGGACCTGAACTCAGCGGCTCTATGGGAATAATCATAGTTATGAAAAACAACCAGTCATATTGGAACGAATAATTTAAATTTAAAAATTAAATACATAATAAATCAACGGTCCAACACGGACATCGATTGTTCTGGATCGACGTATAGAATATGCTTAATGTGTAAGTATACTTGTAGTTATCCCTTGACAGAGAGTCCTTTTTCAGGAAATTTATTATTTATGCTCCTTTCGATTATTTTTTTTTTTTTTTTAACAACAACTTTATGTTCGACACAGAACGAAGATTTTGTTTTTGTGTCTCTTTAATTTAAATTACCAATGTCTGCATATGAGATTGTGCTTGGTTTTGTCATTTTAATTTTTAATATTCCTTTTGTTTACCATTTTCGATGTGACGATATACGAGCACACAAAAAATATGTATGACTATAAAAGTGTTGTAATGCTTCAGGCGGATTAAAGTGTATGACTGGGTCGAACTTACTTGCTACCCGATTTCACTTAATTCCTCAGATGTGAAACTGGAATGGCAGCGTATGAAGACATAGTCAAATAGGAACAATAAACCAAGTACAATTCAATGCTGTAAAACTCAATACTCAATAGATCTTTTTAGAAGAAGCTTCTAATTTTATATTTAAAAAATATTATATTTAAGCCCGTAAGTCGGCAATGATAAGGCCAAAAATAAAAAAAAACTTATATGGCAGGTATTGAAAGTAATGAATTAATTAACCATCAATCACCATTTTTGTGAGATTTTTTAACCATATAAGCTAGCCTTTATTAATTGAATTTTTTAAGATTTTTTTTAAATATTTGGAACGGGTTTTGCAGAAAAATAAATTGTTTCTATAATTTTGAAAAAAAAAAATATATTGCAGGTAACCATTATTTTTGGTCTTAAAAGAAAGAAGAAGAAATCCTGAGGGAAAAACATTTTAAAATTTTATCTACCAAGTTTAAAGAAAATCGCACGAGTCAAGTAGGTGTTAGACGAACATACATACAGATGGACTGAGCTACAGACAAAATTTCGAGATCCGCTTTTTTGTCTTTTCTATCATAGCTGGCGCATGTGATATACGGATTGCCTGAACTTTGCTGACTGGGCATGGTTCTTTTAATGAAAGGTCCTTAGCGCGGATTTCTAGTGTGTGGTTCTGAATGTTAACGGAGTGTTCGCTATACGTTCATTTCAGAACGTATATCTACATAATGTTGGTAGACGGAGCTTTAGATTTCAGTCGTCGTGTTTTTGATAGCGGGACGGCTGATAAATCTGGCCTGCTTTGCGGATCGAGGTTTTCGGATTCCAATGATTGCATTCTGTCTGTTCGTGCTGCAGACACTACGGTAGATTGGGCTTCACCCATTGCTGGCCTCTATGGGTAGAATTCGTGTTCATATGAAATCTTGGTTGATCAGCTGAGGCCAGTGTGGATCGCGGCAATGTACTTCCTGGGCACTGGGTGCACTGTGAGGTTGAGTTTTACTCGAAACTCCATGGGCTTATGACTGGCTCACGTCAATGTGCTGCTTACCAATACCAACGGCGCCCTTTGTCCTGAGTCCTTGATTTGGTGGCATTTAGGCCAAACCTGTGGCTATGTGCTTTGTGAATCTCGGGGTACTTGATATGTGTCCTTGGTTATCCTGATCACGTAGCTAATTAAGGTACGTCGATCTGAGGGTAGGTATAACTATACCAGTGGTTGTTTTTCTATGTTTGTCCTCGTTGTATTTTTTGGCCGTTAGTCGTTGTGTCCGGGTTCACTTCGAATTTTCAGTTCTATCATTGTAATGTCAAGTCTGATCTAAATCTCGAGTTCGATCTTGTTTTAGGAATTCATAACTTTTCCCAAGTAAAAATAAATTACGTTTCTATGGAATCATCGACGACCCTTGCATACCAAGTCTTAAACACATTGCTTAGGCGGTTTTGCCTGTTGGTTGAAGTACAGACAAGCAGGCTGAATTGCCCGACACAAGTTTTCCTTGTAATGTTAACTCTGAGCAAAGTATCGTGATTCTATTTTTGTACGTTATAGAATCTATATCGAAATTAAAATTCGTGTAAAACGAGAACCTAGTAACTTACAACTAAACTCGAATTTAGTTTAACACCAAGGTTAAACTTTAAGAACAAGTTAATTTAGGTGTTTTCCAATAGACAGGAACAGAATAGAATAGAACAGGAATTCGACTTATAAGCGGTCTATTACTAAATCTACTACACTTCCTGTCAAAAAGACAGATTTTACATTTCTAGATTTTTCAGCCATTTTGATGTTTGCTTATTTTTTCAAATCAAAATTCAAATTGATTATTGGTGTGGGTAATAATTAAGACTCCACTTAAATCACCTCCGAACCTAATTATTGGTAAAGTCCCAAATTTTATCAATTGGGTCCTTATTTATTTATTTTTACTTGCGATATAGGTACTATAGGGCAAGTTCTGCATTTGGAAAAAAAATCGAACTCGAGATTTTGATCAAAGTTGACATTACGATGATAGCGAAGACGAAAAAGGTGGGTCCGACAATTCCGTCTGTCTGTCTGTATGTCTGTATGTCTGTACCTCGAACTACAGCCTAAACTACTGGAGGTATTTTCTTCAAACTCGGTACTTAAGGGTCTTCGGTGATTCCCTAGAGGAAAAATTGAAATTTGTTTTTTAGCTCCAAAACTAAGGGTACCCCCCATACACCCGTAATGCAAAATCTTATTTATCTCGAAAACGGCTCTAACGATTTTGATTAAAAAAATTAGGTGTGATATTATGGACATGGACTACATTTTGGTCAAAAAAAATTTGGGGGAAAATGTTATTAGGGGTACCTGTCATAGAACGGTTTTTTTGATTTTCGATTTTCTCACCAACGGCTCTAACGATTTTTACCGAAATTTTTATGCAGGAGCTCCTTTGCATTTTAAAAAATACAAACTAAAAATTTTTTCGAAAAAATAGTTTTTGGATTTTTAAAAAAATAATACAATTTTTTTTTTTGAAAATTCGATATCTTGAAAACCGATACACGATTAAATTTTTAAATTACATTTTAAAATGTATTTTATTAAATACTAACAATTTGTGTAACAATTTTTCTTATAAAAATTTTAAGGAAAATTTAATACACAAAAAACATGTTTCAGTGTGTCTGTATGTCTGTACCTCTCACTACAGCCTAAACCACTGGACCTATTTCTTTCAATCTCAGTGGTTAAGGGTCTTCGGTGATTCCCTAGAGGAGAAATTGAAAATTTTTTTTAGCCCCAAAACTAACGGTACCCCCCATACACCCGTAATGCAAAATCTTATTTATCTCGAAAACGGCTCTAACGATTTTGATAAAAAAAATTAAGTGTGATATTATGAACATAGGCTACATTTTGGTCAGAAAAAATTTTGGGGCAAAATGTTATTAGGGGTACCTGCCATAGAGCCGTTTTTTTTATTTTCGACTTTCTCATTAACGGCTCTAATAATTTTAACCCAAAATTTTCAGCAGGAGTCCCCTTAAGTTTAAAATAATATTGTATATAAAAATATTGGAAAAAATATTTGTTGAGTTTTTTTAAAAAATTTTTTTTTTTTAAAATCAATATCTTCAAAACATATGAACGATAATTTTTTGAAATTATTTCCTAAAATCAATATTATTTAATACTTAAAATTCGCATCACACATTTTTTTCTTGAAAAATTTTAGAGAAATTTCTTATGTAAACAAATTATTTAATAATAAAACGATTTTTTAAAGTTTAGTTGCATAAATTCATACTTTTCCGGAAACCAGACGGCAATTTCATGCATTTGAACATTATTATCTCATTAAATCCATGTTTTATATTTATAAAATGTATCTTAAATTCCATAGTTCTTTTACATAAGAGCAAGTTCGTGCGATCCAGTCGTGCATTTTATTTTTTTCTAAACTGCTTTTATTTTTTTCTTGCTTTAAGTTGATAAACATACATACATAGTAAAAAAAAAAACTTTTAATACAAATTTGTATTTTCGAAAATATGATATGACAAAATTTCATTCGTTTGAATAAAATACTAAATCATTCATCATTTGAAGAAACCTTGTTCATTTTGAATATTCAGTCTTCAATACACGAATAAAATAATGTGAATTATAAGCGACATAGAAATAAGACACGGCATTTCTCCGCTTTAGCTCAGCCGCCATCCCTGGAGATAAAAATATCTGAGACAACCACCAACAGTCTCAGAACATCATGCCACGCATCTTTCCTATCCTTCTTTCTCTTCATTAACTTCACGCCCGCGCTGTGTTGAAACATTTAAAGGGTAATCATAATCCCTTGAGCGCGGGTAGATTATAAAAAAAAAAAAAAAGGAAAATACTATGAAAAATTGTTGATTTGAATAATTGATTCTTCAAAAATTAACAAAATATTTTCTTTAATATCACCTACGCGATTTGGTTCAGTGTGCAATTAACTGAACAAACAGTAATGTTCTGCAGATAAACCAAATGTTAAACGGTAAAATTTGCCTACAACATGATGTTCACATGCTAACCATAATTATAAATGCATTTTTCCTAATATTTATAACGGAATTTAATTCTATATTAACATGTCTATGCAACAGCAATGAGTGCTTTCTTACTTTTGTGATACACTGTATATTAGGGTGTGTCACTTTTGAATGGCCGCAAAAAAGTACTCTTATTTTTAAATGTAATAGTGCTCAAAAGTTGTATTAGGGTCTGAGGTTTAAGAATATGTACAAAAAAAATAAGATATCGTTCGTCTTTGGCTCGCTCAAATCGGTTGAAGTTGAAAAAAAAAAATTTAATTTGTAGTAATTTTTTTTTTTTTTACGTAAACTAAAAAAAAAAAAACTAAACAAAATACAGAAAGAATTTTTGTCTTTACAAAAAGATATACCACGATATTGTAGGTGGTTCCGTTGATTTTTAAGAATTTTATAAAATGATTTTTCTTCCTTCTTTTATTATTTCATAGCTTCTTTATCAAGTGTTCAATTTAAACAAATATAAGCTTGAAAGCCTAAAAATATTTTATATAATTTTTTTGTATCCACACGGTGCAATTTAAAACAACACATATTTCAAAAAACTCGAAAAATCATTTTTTTTTGGATTTCATCCAATTTTTGAGCGAGCTAAAGATATTAATTAAAATGAAAATTGTAAGCTTAGGATTTAATTTTGATAAGCAATGCAACTTTTAAAAGCTATTACATTTAAAAATACCATAGTTGAGCACTTTGACACACCCTACTGTATATCTTCGTTAATTTAGACTCACGAGGAAGTATGATTGGATGCTTCGTGCCCACATCGATTCGGGCGTTGCGAAGCCGCCCGCCAATTCGAAGAATTCAATGTGATTCGATGAATGGAATAAGGCGAAAAATCGAAAATAAACGAGATAAATTTGTGATTTCTGAAGAAAAACTTTAAACTGCACACAGGTGATCCAAAAACATCTTAGCCGCATCGAGTTCCTCAGGTTTAAGCCAAATACTTAATTTGGTGATTTTTTGGTATATAGATTGCATCAACTTTTGCTTTTTTCTTTTCTTGGATATTTTTGCGAATATAAATGAAGCATTTACACCAGGCTGTTATTCGCAGGAGTCTCATCAGCGATGAATACTTACTTATAAGATCGCAAGTAGTATCAGGTGTCTTCTTTGTAGCAAAGCAAGTATTTGCTGACGTTACTCCAGATCAGCGTTTTTTTTCAAATTTAAGACATAAATATGGCCAGTTGCGCTTAGTTTCCGCCAACTGGGTCCAAACCACCAAAAAAATTTCTCAGATAACTTACGTGGTGATAAGCCCCTTGATGCATAATCAGCTGGGTTGTCCTCACCTGGTAAATGATGCCAATGTGCCTTAGGAAGGTTTTTTGTACTTGAGAGATACAGTTGTGTACGAAATCTTTCCACCTATTGGGTTGACTTTGAACCGACAATCGCTTTGAATCAAAAACAAGGCCGTACTGGAATCAGTCCAGAGATGTATAGCTGAAACTTCGATATTGTACATGACGTGTTAGAAGCAACGCTGCCGATAGTTCTAAGTGTGGAGTTGTAACGCAAACACTTCTCGATCGAATGCCAGACTTACTTATCTTCGATGCTTAAATTGTTATTTGAATGTCACCTATGTCCATGGCTCTTGAAATGCGAAAATAGATGAGTGCACCCAATGCTGCCTGGGAAGCATTAGCAAAACCATGGATTTTAACACACATACACGAAAGAGTTAATCCAAGCCACCTAGGTACACTGATCATTTATGTAGATCTTCAAGTTCATGAATGTAAGCTTTTCATTGCAGCTCAAGGTTAAGAGGAATAGCTTCATCCCAGCTTAAATTTGCTCTCCGAAGCTGCTGCATGAATATTTTTCCTCGAGAAACCACTGGAGATAGCCATCACAGTGGGTCAAATAGCTTTGCAATACGAGAGAAAACATTTCTTTTCGTATATGTATACGGCTGGTTCGCATATTTGTTCAGAAGTGAAAATGAACGGATCATGAACAGGTTGCTTGTTGAGAACTAATGTACGATCTATAGGCATATCCTTTATATGAAGATGAATACAAACCACGTGCTGGCAGCCCATTTTTGAAGTGGAAAATAGGCTGATTTGAAAAGATTTATTATTTGGCCGATTTTTTGCTTAACCTCGGTGATAGTTGACGCTCCACTGTAGACATCATCGACGTTTACGTGTTCTGCTCAATAACTTCTTTAGCTTTAGGATAAAGATGCCCTTCATCTGTGTTTGCAAAATAATGAGACTGGTTTCATAATGTTACCGTTGTCAACAAGAACTCCACTAAATTAGGACCTTCAAGCCACAAGATTCACTCAAAGTCACAATCGTCAGGATGAACTTGAATTTGCCTAAACATTCTTGTTACGTCTGACGTGAAGACAAATTCATTCAGTGACCAACCTTTTTGTGGCTTAAAAGTTCCCTAAAAAACGACTCGCAGTTTAGTTTAGCATTCATTTTACGAACAACACCATGATGTGGTAAATAAAAATCTCGATCAGCTGATTTTGGAGGTTCAAACGTTTGGAGCATGTGGCCCAAGTTTTCATACCCGATTATGAAGTTTGAGTAGTCCTCATAAAACGATGGACTGTTACTTACTTACTTAGGTCGTCAGACCTTTTATGTCCATGGGGAGCCCCTAGTGGGGCATAGGGCGTCCACAACACCAGCTCGCCATCGTGTCCGGTTCCTGGATATGAGTCGCAACTCCCTCCAACTCTTGTCTAGTCAGGCTGACTCCTCCTCGACTGTCCTTCTCATTAGGTTCTCGGTCGTCCAGCTCTTTTTCTTTCTTGAGTGAGCGGATTCCACTGCATTGCATGTCCGCAATACACTTGTCGCCTCTTCGAAGTGTGTGTCCGATCCCCTGCCACTTTCGACGTCGTATAATAGAGTCAATCTCAATAGGTTCCTGATCCGTTTTCCTGAGGAGCTCTTCGTTTGATATACAATTGGGCCAGAAAATCCTAAGGATGTTTCGTAGACATCTATTAATGAAAGTTTGCAGCTTCTTAGTGACACCTACTGTTACTTCCCAAGTGCTGCAACCGTTAAGTAAAACGAATTCGACGTTGGATCGAAGCAGCCGTAGCTTGGTTCTTAAGCTTAGAGAGTTATTCTTCCATATATTTCGAAGCATATCGAAAGCAGGCTTTGCCTTCCCGATTCGACTGCTGATGTCAAGTTCGGTGCCACCCTCGGTAGAGATAATATTTCCAAGGTATTGGAAGCTCTGTACTTTATCTACCGGTTGACTGGGTTACAAGGCTGATCATCTTTGTTTTGCCGGAGTTGATTTTCAGCCCCACGTTTTCTGCTTCTCTCTCCACCCCTGTTGTCATTTGGCCAGCATAGTCAAGATGTTTTAGATGAAACGTCAGAGTCTATCGAATTCCTTCGTTTCCTGTCAAGGCCGCTCGGCAGCCTTCCTTCGTGTAAAACGTGACATTTGGATCCATCATAAGTTGCCTTAATTATAGCTATTGATTTATACGGGATACCCCTCCTGCGTAAAGCAAGCCAAAAAATTCTCTATTGACGCTATCGAAAGCTTTCTTAAAGTCAATGAATAGCAGGTGAAGTGCCGATCGATATTCGACGCACTGGTCAATTATGATCCTTAAAGTATTGATATGATCAATGCATGAGATCCAAAAAAAATGGTTCTTCCACCTTCTCAGCTGATCCTCATCCGAACTAAGTAGCGAGCCGTCTGAGTCTTTTACGAGGTGTTGTTTGGAACTGCGAGCACCAACCAGTTCCTTTGTAATGCCGTAGACGGTTCTACTGTCGCATCTGTCAGCAGCATCTTCTGTTTGTTGGGCCAAAGCGTTGATGTGATTACGCTTGTCACGTCTTAAACTGATGCGGTGAATCTCTCTCTTTCTCAAGCGGTGCAGGGATTCTAGCTCTCTTTTTCTTCTCCAGTTGCAGTTGCAATAGCAATTGAGTTTTTGCCGTTCGCCAATCTGTATCTAGGTTTTTTCAGAAAGCCAAGCGTTATTGTTTCCCCTCGCTCGGCCGACTATTCTTTCAGCACCTGTCATCATTCCGTGTGAAAGGTGGTCTCTTAATTGTTGGCGTGTTGAGGGATCCTTTTGTCTGTCGACGTTGAACCTGGGTAAGCAGGTTATGCCATTGGATCTCCGAGCTGCAGCTTTAGGAAGTCGTACAGTACCTACCATAAGGTGGTGGTCTCGAGCAAGTCCCATATCGGCTCCTCTTTTAATCGAACATCCAGGAGACTGCTTCTAAAGCACCGGCTAACCGCAAAGTGATCAATTTGATTCGAAGATGCTTGCCTGTCCGTCGACACCCAACTTGTTTTGTGGCACGTCTTGTGCTCAAACATGGTGCCGCCAATGAACCGCTCACTGTTATCATTGCAATTCCCAACTTCATGGCTTCCCATCACATGTTTGAGTCCATCGTTGTTGCTGCCAACTTTAGCATTCAAATCTCCTGTAACCATTTTAATATCTCCGCTCAGTGTTTTGTTGTAAGCGGCTCCTAGCCGACTGTAGAAGCATCCTTTCTCCTCATCGGATGCGAGCTCCGTTGGGGCGTAAAACTGTATAATGGTGATGGGACGTACTCTTGTCCGGAATCGTGCCTTTATTATTATTTCTTCAAGGGGCTCCCATGAAAGCAGACTACTGACAGCAATTTTTGCTAGCAGCAACCCAACTCCAGCTTCACGTGTGCTTCCTGGAGCTTTTCCGGAGTGGAGCAGTACAGTGTTACCCGATGGTGACTTGAACTTGCCCGAGCCCATCCAACGTATTTCGCTAAGGCCTAAGATGTGCAGCCTGTACCGCATGAATTCCTTCCTCTAGTTGGAGGAATCTGGCGTTATGGGGACCTTCACAGCCATCATCCAGAAGTGTCCTCACATTCCAGAAATCAATCGTTGTCCTTAGTTGTCAACATATTATCATTAGTTATCCGAGGCATTGTTTCCGTTTTGGTTGCAAGATGATTTTCAGTTACGGAGAGTGCTAGCCTCCGTAACCTATCCTAACAAGTTAAGAGAGACTTTCGCGCTTTCCAATTTTAGCTAATTTGTGTGGATACACGAATCATTGCCCGGTGACCACCACGAGGAGGTAAAGGAAGCACTTCAATGTGACTAAAAGTTGCGCTGCTGGACTTTGCCAGGCTAAAGACACTCAACAGTTTCCCGATTAGGCACGCCGCAGGTCGCCCAAATTGTTTGGATGTAACGTCTTTGCATCTTATAAATCATGTTTAGTGCTGGGGTTCTTGGGTCTTCAAAAGATGTGGGGTTTGACTTAAAAGGAAGCCTTACAATATACGTTCCTTCTGAATCCCGTTTTTATGAAAAACGTTGACGTGAAATTGCATTCCTTCCCTTGAACAATTTAACCGTATAACTCGCGCTTCAGGGAGTGCCCATCAGATTACCCTTGAGTCTAACTTCGGACGCACTGTTAAATTAAGAGATTTTTTTCTTTAACCGCACCACACGAATGTGGAATGCCTTATTCGACTCTATGTCTCCCTCCCATTTGTATATTAAGAATTCAAAACCAATGTGCTTCCGTTTATCCTTTTAAATCCTATCCAACTTTTCTAAACCGCTTGCACTGTGCTCAAACATTTTAAGGGTAGTCAAGTCATAGTCCCTTTAGTGCGCGCAAAATTGACCCGCACCACAACACACACGTTGCACGTATTATAAAATGATCGTCCTTTTTTTTTTTGGGTTCCTTTAATTACCCTTACAACATCCATAATAAAAATACAGTTAAGCTATTTTTTTAGCCAATGCGTACATACATTTTTGCTGCGGGAAGATGTAAGTGCCAATAATAAAAATGATAATGGAAGTCCTTGCTTTTTTATATATTTCAATTAACGGACACGTACTCGACTGTGTCCCCAATCATGCGAACGGGAATTAAACTCCTGTCCAAGTATGCTGAGATTATTTGCATAATGGAAGTGATGTTTAAATTGTAAACAGCGAAATATCGACAGTTCAATTCTCTTTTCTCTGCCTACAAACATTACAATATGCCGAGTTGCACGTACAAGGGATTACACTTTGTATCAGAAAACGTATTTTATATTTTTAAGGATACAGCAACCTCATATTGCAATGCCAACAAAGTCTGTAGTTGTATCAATACAAATGGTTGTTGATGTGGTGTGGTGTGGTGTGTGGAGCACTTCACGCCACTCACTTGGGGTTGAAAACACTTAAAGTTAATTCAATCTTGAATCCTGGTGTTCGTTCGTTTTTTTTAAGGCAATGAACCCTACAGGATATAATTGAGGTTATAATATTGTTTAAGACCAATTTTCCTTTCAATGTGGAAAGCAACATAAATAAAAACCTCGAGTACTACAAAATAGTCCATCATCTCTCCCGCAAATAATTTTCACTTGGTCCTAAGACATTTTCGTCTTGCTCAAGTTTTTTCACTGCACATAAATTTGAATTTGGAGATTGCATACAATTTTACCCATCAGGACCTGGTGGTGCTTGAGGAGTAGTTTAGAGAACATCATGACTAAAGAATCTAGAAGTACGAGTATGTATTTGACGGCTAGTTAAGAACCCTTAGAGGTTTGTGGTGATGATTTGCTTAATGATCAATATGTATTCCGATAAGCGGATAAGGGCCTTTCCAAAAGCATATTGTGGGGTTTTATGTGCAAGGACTGAGAGATTGGTTATCCATGTTTGTATACAAGTCGACAGGGTTAGGTATAGATATATATCCTGACTTCAGTTTAATTTATGGCTTTTCAACATGTTTAGGAGAAATGAATTGTTTTTCGAAAGCCCAGCCACGAAGGAGTGTTTAATTGAAAATTCAAAAGCATTAGTAATCTTTGGTGTACCTGTTAAGGATATGCGATACTTATACGGGTATATTGAATTCCAATATATAAACCTAATTGATAGGGAAACTTTGAAGACCTGTGTGTATTTACTTCGAGTAACTTACAGAAGTGAAAACTATTCAAACTATTAGATCCCGCATAAGTAACATACAAAGTTTGGTTTAAGGATAAGATTGCAGTTGAGGAAGATAAATGATGCTGAAGTCATCAGCGTCTGCATCAGCACACTGCATGTAAGAGATATGATGGAAAGATAGGGTTTACTTCTGTCGGTCGGTTGCTGAATGAATACGTTTTTACATTTTCTTAAACTTGTTTGTAAATTGAGACCTTTGGATTATTATGGACTACCTGTAAAAGGACTACGACATATTAAGGCTGTACTTTAAATTTCTCGTAACTCAATCCCTACATACGTAGGGATGTAATGGTTGGGCCAAATACAAGTTTTTTTTTAAAAATGCGATAAAATGAACAAACTTAAATTTTGTCCTTGTATTATGGCTTTATTAGTAAGAGCAAATAGTCCTGTTAATTATGGAACACAATATCGTTCAAGTGGCTGTTCCAGATGGCTTCGCGTTAGCGCATTCTGTCACTCCAACCTTCCAAGATCTTGTTGATAGCTTAGAGTTGTAGCTTACTAATTGCTTGGATGATATTGGCATTAAGTGCTCAATCCGTTTCCGGATTTTTAGCATAACATCGGTCCTTCAGGATTCTCAACAAAAATAAAGTGCAAAGTGGTCAAATCGCAGTTCCGAAGCGGCCAACTGACATCGCCAAGACGGCTGACAACACGATTTGGGAATTTGGTGTGCAATAGATCGATTGTGGCATGGGCTGTGTGCCAAGACGCGACATCCTGCATAAACCAGAGGTTTTTTAAATCAATGTCTTCAATTTCAGTAAAAAAAAGTCGGTTAACATTGTTCTGACCCAGTCAAATGAATCAAAGTCCAACGACTAGGTCATGTAGAGCGAATGGACATGAATTATCCCTCCCGGAAAGTCTTCGAATCCAACCCCCAGGGACGGACACAAGTGGGAGAGGACCTCAACCAACTTGACGTGCGAAACTGGAGACAGCTAGCTAGGGACTGAGTTAGATGGAGAAGCTTGTTAGTTGAGGCCCTGGTCCACCCCGGACTGTAGCGCCACCGTAAGTAAGTCAGTAAAGTAACTCAAAACTTTGATTTATCTCAAATTTCAAGAGAGTGTCAATGTGCCAACTTTGTTGTCGATGAACCCTTTTGTGCCGAAAGATTTTTCTTGGAGAATTTTTCTTCGATGGAAATATAATATCCAATTCAACATCGGAAGATGTTGAATTTCAGCTAAAAATTATGTTTGTCCTTGAGTGGACTCAAGTACAAGTTTTGGTTGTTATTTTTTATTTTGTATGTTGCGATGTTTTGGATGTGATTACAACCTTCTTCAGACTTATCTCTTATGCAAATTTTAATTGAAAACTTTATACATTAAATGCATCAAAATTCAAGAGATTATACTTACAACTTTAATAAATAAAAATATTTTTTTATTTTTGTTTGTTTGTTATTTGTATCCGTGATTTTCAAAAAAATCTTTAAGAAGACGTTTCAAAATTTTTATTGTATGAATTTTTGTATCTTTTGATTTGATGGCATATCTCACTGAAAAGGTGAACCAATCCTTACATCTTCATGAGGCATTCTAAGACATTCGATAGAGTCTGGTATTCTGCTCTTTTATCAGAAATGGGTGCGTTTGGTATTGATGTATCTCTTATTCGTTTGATTAGTAATGATTACCATTCTGACCGTTCAATTCAAGTTGTTTTGGATGGTTTCTAGTCTAAAGTTCGTAAAATAACTGCTGGTGTCTCTTAAGGTTCTGTTTTATCTCCAACTCTTTTTATCATTTTTATAAATGATCTTTTTTCCGAAACTACTAATTTACTTAACTGTTTTGCTGATGACAGCACCCTCAGCTTTTCATATTCATCTCCTGATTCAATTCCTTGTTCTTCGAATGTGGAATTGCAAGGGCAAAATTAGTTGAGCTCATTAAATTCCGATCTAAATAGCATCGTTAAATGGGGTACTAAAAATCGTGTTGAATTTAATGCTTCTAAAACACAGAGCTGTTTTTTGTCATTAAAGCGGAATATTCCCATTGTTCATAGATGGCGCTTGCATTGTAGAGACTAAAAAGCTATCAATTCTTGGTATGTGTATTACTGGCCACCTTTTGTGGAATGACAACATCTTGGATATTGCTAAAAATGCGGCCAAATGCTTAGGTTTCCTAAGACGATGTAAAAACTTTTTCTCCCTCTCTGATCTTACCACAATTTATAAGGCTTATATAAGTCCTAAACTAGAATACAATTCTCATATCTGGCTCAGTGCATCAAAAACATCTTTGCACTTACAAGGAAGAATCCAGAATAGAGCTTTAAGGCTGATAGGTGACAGAGCAATCTCCGAAACAATTGATTCGTTAGAACATCGTCGAAATGTCTCTTGTCTATCACTGTTTTATCGCTACTTCCTTAAACAATATTCTATTGAAATAGCGAGTTGCATTCCCCCCTGAAAAAATTTCACCCTAATAGTGGTGCCGATGGGAATGCTCATCAGTCGAGAGCTGCAAAACTAATTCACGAAAAGTCCTATAAAAGTCGAAAAGTGTACTAAAGCTTTAAGAGAGTCCATTGAACCTAATTCAATAAGTGGTGAAGAAACTTTAGGGTTAATTTTCGAAGCAGGCTTATCTAAATTTCAATATGAAATTATCAGGTCAAAAGCTTCTTAAGTATTTTTTTCGTATAAAATCGTCCAAGCTGAAATAGATATTATAGACCTGTTAAAACTGAACTTTTAAAAGAATCTTTATTAGTATCCGTAGCTGAAAAGCAAAGAGTAGATACAGAAATTACCGACCATTAGCCTAGAGAAAATGCAAATACAATGAATACAAATTGATCTTCACCATGATTGATGGAAAAGTGTGTAATGCCATTTCAGAAAACTCTTCTACACAAAAATGTTATATTTGTAATGCTTAACAAAAGGAACTAATTTCTATTGAAGTCAGGATACTAAGTTTAGCAAAAAAAAACTAGTAACAAAAAAATTCCAAAATGGTAACCCTATAATTTTTACTTGCGACTTATAGGTACTATAAGGCAAGTTATGCATCCGTAAAAAAAACGAACTCGAGATTTTGATCAAAGTAGACATTACGATGATACCGAAGACCAAAAAATTGGGTCTCGCAATTTCCGAGAATTTTGCTAATATTTTTTTTCTTTTGATTAATTTTTACGATCTATAACTTAATAAATAAAATGCACGACTGGGTCGCACGAACTTGCTCCTATGTAATAGACTAGGGATTTTAAGAACGGATGTTATTAAAGAAACATGTTCATAAGGACAAAATGAAAATTTTAAATTCTTTTAGTAGTAATAGATAAAAACAGAATGCTATGCAAATATGAATTTATGCAGGAACAAAAATTATAAGTCGTTGTAGTGGTTCCTTAAAAAATAAGCTTTTATGTACAAAATTTTTAACACATTTTTAAGAAAAAATGTTGGTACACCAACCTTAAGTTTTTGTTATTGTGCGAATAAAAGTCTAATTTCCAAAAAAAAAAAAATACTAAGCCGTTCTTGAGATATCGAGTTTTTCAAAAAAAAAAAAATACTTTTTTTTCTAAAAATTGAAAAAATATTTTGTCTTAAGTTTTTAAATGCAATGGCGCAAAATTTTAAACAGTTCTCGTTTAAGCAATAAAACCGGCTCTACTTAACGCAGTCGTTTAGCTTGGAGACTTCGTCTAACTTTTTCATAATTTTAATCACGTTAGACAACTCTTCTAACTAACGTGGGTTTTACAACAGAACCTAAGCGAATTTGCGTTGAACAACCCTTAATTTGACAGATACATAACTCACACAACTACAAAAACACAAAAAAAAAAAAGTAAAAAGAACAGACAACTTTAAACCAAATAATTTTTCGCCGAAAAAAGTACATTTTATATACTACCTCGGTACAGATTTTGTTTATAAGTTATTTACATTATTTTAGATGGAAATAAAGTATAAATCGCAAATTCACGGCATAAAAACTCAATTTGTTGTTGCAAGGTGCAGATTCATTTAGCTATACTCGGCTCGGCCGGCGGCAGCGGCGCACATGCATACATAAGATATGTATGTATAGGGTTTTCCAATAAGAGGTGTTATTTTGATATTCAAAGAAAAATGGCATTTTTGGAGATAAATGATCGGATGTTTATTTCATTATAAAGAGGAAGGTATGCCGTTAATAATGAAACACAACATCAGCCAAATGGCCGCCAAGACCACGCTTACAGGACCATATCCTTTTCATGAAATTTTCCATAACCAAATCGCAAAGTGGCTGCCCTATGTCCTCGATAGCCTCACGAATTTCATCTTTGAGGTCTTGAATCGACGCTGGGCTGTTGGCGTAGACCTTATCTTGTGATTTAACACCTTGCGACTTCTTCCTTTGGGGCCACGTGAAAGATAAGGTCTACGCCAACAGCCCAGCCTCGATTCAAGACCTCAAAGATGAAATTCGTGAGGCTATCGAGGACATAGGGCAGCCACTTTGCGATTTGGTTATGGAAAATTTCATGAAAAGGATATGGTCCTGTAAGCGTGGTCTTGGCGGCCATTTGGCTGATGTTGTGTTTCATTATTAACGGCATACCTTCCTCTTTATAATGAAATAAACATCCGATCATTTATCTCCAAAAATGCCATTTTTCTTTGAATATCAAAATAACACCTCTTATTGGAAAACCCTATACCTACATACATTTGTATTTACAGATTTGTTCATCGTAGAGGACTTTCGTACGATTATTTCGAATTTATAATATTCAGTTATTCAGTCTATTTACAAAAAAAAAATTTAAAAAATCGAATAAAACATCAGTAAACATTTTTTCTTCGATTTGCTTTGGTATGAAATGACCATTGTCAATATGGATAAAGTATACTTTTAAAAGATAACCTAGCTATTTGCTGCTGTTAAAGTAAGACGAGCTCTTTAACGTTAAAGTATAGTTTATGTCCTTTAAAATTAACAAAAAGTCGGTTCTCGATTTATACTCAATATTTAGAGTCGACTCCTATTCTAAAATTGATTTAGACTAGGTTTTAAATGTTTAAAATTTTGCGCCAATGTTTTTTAAACTTTTTGAGAGCTTCTTTATAAAAAGTTTCGTTAAAATCCGTTATGCCGATAATGAGTAATTCAAAATTCGAAAAAATCGTTCTATGGTAGGTACAGTCAGTAATATCTAGATTTCAAATTTTTTCTTATTATATTATAGATCGTAAGGCTAGCCGCGCACTAGCAATTTTTAGTTGCGAAACTGCTTGGTTCGAGCAACTAAAAAGTTTGTGTTTTGACACAAACTAAACGATTGCCTAAAATAAGTTCGCCATTTTATTGAACATATAATTATCTGCAAATTCACTGACATTCAACCAAACAGTTCATCTGTTTTCTATAAGTAACCAAACAGTTTCGCAACTAAAAATTGCTAGTGCGCGGCTAGCCTAAAGATTGATCAAAAGAAAAAAAATTTTAGCAAAATTCTCGGAACCGTTTTCGAGAAAAATACGATTTTTGAAAACCATTTTTTAAAATTTGTATGGAAGGTGCCGTTAGTTTTAGATAAAACAAAATTTTTTTCTCAAATCTTGTAGATTATGTTAAGAAACTCTTATTTTTCAAGTTTGAAAAAAATCGAACATGGGGTTTTCGAAATATTGAGTTTCCAAAAAAAAATTTTGATTTTTTTTTTTAAATCCAAAAAATTAAAAATTGAAAATTTGAATATGTAATAATATTCAAACTTTGAAGGAGCTTTGGCATAAAAAAAATTATTTAAATCGGCTGTACCGTTTTCGAGAAAATCAAAAACAAAAAAATGGACCCAGGGGGGCTACCAAAAATAACAATTTTTTGGAAAATTTTTTTCAACCATTACCTAGTTTTAACCAAATGAAATTTTTCAAATTTTTTTTAAAAAATTCTGTGGGACAGTTTTTGAGAAAAAAAAATATTTATAAAATTTCGAAAAAAAATCGTATGGCAGGTACCGTTATTTTTGGTCTTAAAAAAAGATAAAAACGTGTGGGGGGAAAAATTAAAACCCATATCTACCAAGTTTGAAGAAAATCGGCCGAGCCGTTTAGGCTGTAGTCGAACCGACAGACAGACAGACAGACAGAATTGCGAGACCCACTTTTTTGGTCTTCGTTATCATCGTAATGTCAACTTTGATTAAAATCTCGAGTTCGACTTTTTTTACGAATGCATAAGTATATAGTAGAAGCATATAGTACCTATAAGTCGCGAGTAAAAAAATTTGAAATCTAGATATTACTGACTGTACCTACCATACAACGATTTTTTCGAATTTTGAATTTCTCAATATCGGCATAACGGATTTTAATGAAATTTTTTATAAAGAAGTTTCTAAAAAGTTTTAAAAACATTGCATTTCAAAACTTAAAAAAATTTTTGTTTTTCAATTTTTGGAAAAAAGTAATTTTTTTGGAAAATTCGATATCTCAAGAACGGCTTAATATTTTTCTTATTAATTTAACTCTCATTGGTACAATAAACTTAAAGTTGGCGTACCAATTTGTTTTTTTAAATATTTTAAAAATATTGTGCATAAAAGCTTATTTTTTTAAGGAACCACTACAATGACTTATAATTTTTGTTCTTGCATAAATTCATATTTGCATAGCATTCTGTTCTTATCTCTTGCTACTAAAAGAATTTAAAAAAGTTCATGTTATCCTTATGAACAGTTTTCTTTAATAACATTCGTTTTCAAAATTCCTAGTCTATTTCATAAGAGCAAGTTCGTGCGACCGAGGCGTGCATTTTATTTTTTTAAATTTTGTTATAAATGTGGTTGTATTACAATCACTAAGGATGCAACACACGCATTGAGCCATTTTGGAGAAATTTTGTAAACTAATGAAACTTGAATGTGTGGTAACCCTAGAAATGGGCGTGGCCATTAGAAACTTTGGCCATGTATTGACATTGGTATGTAGGATTTTTGCCAAATTTCATGTTCGTAGCCCTGTTGGTTGATTCAAATGCCATCTTTCCGCCATTTTTCCCCACTGTGCAGCGTAGAGTAAACAGGACAAAAATAAGACTACATTAGGTAGGAAGATCGTTAGTAAAAAGTAGAAAGAGAAGGTGGCCCAGATGGCTTCCTTGTGGTACTCCAAAATAACTGAATATAAGCTTAGAACATTTTGAACCTATTGCAATAAACTGTGTTCTTTCAGTTAGATAACTTTCAAGCCGCAGAAGCAAATTAGAATGGAAACCTATATTAGTTCAAGTTTTTGTATAAGAACTATTTTGTACCATATCAAATGCTTTTGAAAAATTGGTGTAAATAGTGTCTACTTGATTTTCTTTTTCAAAATTATTAATACAGTAGTTGACAAATAATAATTCTGTCATGATTGTAAAATTGTTAGGTTTTTGAAATCAGGACGATGATTGAGAGCTAGTGCAGTCTTTTGTGTACTACCACTATTTATATAAGATTTATGCATAGGTTTTTGTACAAGTGGGTACGTTCGATAACAAAAATTTGGCACTCGGACGGACGCTGATGCTATAAAACATCTTAAACGTGAGTCGCGGACACCCTCTATAAATTCATGTTTTTTTTTTTTTTTTTAAAGTACTCATATTTAAATAGGAGCTGGTGCATACAGTTATTTATTTATTTTTGAAATAATTTACTAAATAAATGTATAAATTTGTTTTTTTAAGGCATCAGCGTAGCCAGACGTTTATAACTTAACAAGAATTTCATTAAACTATTAACATTATAACCGGTATATACATTTGTACGTGCGATCCAGACGTTCATTTTATTTAACATTTGAACCAAAATTTTAATCATTTTTAGGACAATTTAACCTTAAAAAACCCAACTTGAATTCCATATACCATGGCTGACAGGAGAATAAACAATTTTTGGAATCATTTTTATTAAATTCAAGAAAATAAACAAGTTATGAAATTCAATAATCGCCCGGCAGGCAACCATTCTTATGTGTGTAACAAGTAACAATGTATACAATTTCAGAGTTGAATACTTATTTTTAAATTTTGTTTAAAAAAAATAAAAATAACTATGAAATTGAAAACCTGAAAATCTTGTTTGAGGCTTATGCTTAAAAAATGTTATTTAAAAATAATAACGAATAACCACACAATTCCATCCAAAACCGTTTTGCAAGTTACAAACCCCCCCCCCCCCCCCTCAGCATATTTTAGATACAAAAAATCTTGTTCATTGATTTTAGCCCTGCAGTATAGTAGTCAGATGCAGATGCTGCAGAATACAGCGAAATTTTGTATAAATTTTATTTAATTCAAATATACGTGAGGCATTTAAAATGCCAGAAAAAAACACACATAATATTCCAAATAAAGCAACAGGGGAGATGACAACGTCACATGTGATTGCAAAATCCATTTTCACTAAATTCAATTTAAAGTTAATATTTTTGCATACATTGAGGAAGAATGACATTTATATTTTTTTTTTTTATAAAAATGTACATAAATGAAATTTAAAGTGTCTGAGTGAAAAATTAAATTTTCTTCCATGGAAATATTGATATGAAAGAAAAATATAACACAATTTTTAAAATTGGCAATTTTCACACAAAATTGAAATTCGATCAAGATAGGGTAATTGGGGAACACACAGTGATTTCAGGGTTTGTTTAACTTAGTCTTGTCATAATGTCGAATGAAAGGTTTGAGTCGAAATGAGGTACGTAATATTTTGTTTGAGGATTTCAAAATATTTTGTAACACAATTGTTCTCCAGAAGGAGCTGAGTACTCTTTTTCCAAAAAAAACAAGCTAACAAGCTTAGAAGAAGAGGAATAAGGAAGACTTTTGAGAAATTTAAATAATCTAGTATCGCCCGAGACCGAAATTGGACCTAAAAAGGTTGACAAATACTTTAGAGAAGCACGACTGGATCACACGAGCTATACCTTAAATCTATAATATGACAAAATTTCGAATACATACTTATCGCACGTATTAGCTCTTTTTACTTGCGACTTATAGGTACTATAAGGCCAGTTATGCACTCGTAAAAAAATCGAACTCGAGATTTTGATCTAAGTTGACATTACTATGATAGCGAAGACTAAAACAATGGGTCTCCCAATTCTGTCTGTCTGTTTGTTCGACTACAGCCGATTTTCTTTAAACTTGGTAGATATCATTTTTAATTTTTCCCCCCACACGTTATTTTCTTTTTTTTTTAAGACCAAAAATAACGGTACTTGCCATACGATATTTTTTCGAAATTTTATAAAGATTTTTTTTTTCTCAACATCTGTTCGAAAGATCCAAAAAATAAAAATACAAAAAAAAATCATTTATAGTTATAGCTAGGTAATGGTTAGAAAAATTTTTCCGAAGAATGGTTATTGAGGGTACTCCTCATGGAACCATTTTTTTTTGTTTTTGATTTTCTCGAAAACGGTACCACCGATTTTAATCATTTTTTTTTTTGCTAAGGCTCCCCAAAAAGCTGAATAGAATTGTGTATTCAAATTTTCAAACATTTTTTTTGGATTTAAGAAAATTCAAACTTTTTTTTTAAACTCAATATTTCGAAAACCACATGATAGATTTTTTTTAAACTTGATAAATAAAAGTTTCTCAATATGATCTACAAAATGTGAGAAAAAAAATTATTTTACCTTAAAATAAAGGTACCCACCATACAAATCGTATTTTTCTCGAAAACGGTGCCTAGAATTTTTATAAGTTTTTTTTTTCTTAATTAATTTTTACGATCCTCAATTGAATTAAAAATTTTTTGAAATTAAGATATTACAGCTTGTACCTGCCATAGATCCAAATTTTGAATTACTCATTATCGACAAAACGGATTTTAATCAATTTTTTATAGATATGCTTCTAAGAAGTTTAAAAAACATTGCATTTCAAAACTTTAAAAAACAATATTTTTTGAATTTTGAAAAAAAATCATTTTTTTTTTTGAAAATTCGATATCTCAAAAACGGCTCAATATTTTTTTTGAAATTTAATTTTCATTCGTACAATAATAAAAACCTAGGGTTGACGTACCAAATTTTTTTTTTTTTAAATGTTTTAAAAATTTTGTGTATAAAACCTTATTTGATTAAGAAATCACTACAACGACCCATCAGGTCAATGATTTATTGAGAAATCTTAAGCACAGCACGAGCGATGTGGAAATAAAAAGGGTGGGTGAAGTGAAGATTGGTCTTGAATGTTTGCAAAATGAAATGGCAAGGAAAAACCATGCAGGGTAATTTATTCTATAATCGTGTCGTGCGGCAAAAAACGAATCTCTATATTTTGTGATGCTTTTTTAGTCAAAGACTGAGGTAGCGTCAGCTTGTCCAGGGTCAGTCCGAAGAAAGCACAAAACTCGGTTTTTGAAAGTTCAGAACTCCAAATAATGTCCGACTTTATTCAGTCTTATCTTAATTCTAACTAACAAATTATTTCATATACTTGTACATTTGTAGCAAATCCTTAAATAACTAACACGGTATTTCATATAGTTCACAAATTTTTATATACCTAAATAATTAACACGGTATTTCATATACAAGGGTGAGACGGTGGGATTAGATCCCTAGCCTTGACTGAAGCTATAGGCAAAACGCAGCAGGATTAAATCCCTAGCCTCAACCAGCGACAAGACAAGGTCAGACGATCAGGATTAAATCCTTAGCTTTGATTGAAATCCCTGGCAAAATAGGTAGTGAGATTAATCTCTAGCCTCGGCTCAAATCTCAGCGGGGTACAAAAACGGGTAGGATTAAGTCCTTAGCCTCAAACAAAGTTTAAGACAAACTAAAGGGGAGGTACCGAGAAGGCAGAACAACACACACACAATTTACGGCCAGAGCCAAAAGCTTTGAAACGTCTGTATCTGTAAGTACACTACGTACCCTATCAGCGTGTTTCGGGGATAATCTGTAACCTTGATACTCTAAATTGGTATCCCAACAACAATAGGCGAGAGAAAATCCGATTTGGTCTCGATTTTCTACCTCCCTATATCACATCCATCGTCGTGAGTAAATGTGAATACATAAAAGTCAAACATAATGCATTCATCGTAAATTGTTGTTGTACTACTGACGACTAAACTTCAATGTATGTTGTATGTACGTACATCTTGATATGTTAGGTGGTTCGGCAGAAAAGGCTGCTTTAGGTGGGTAGCTGAGTAGTTACGTCGGCGTGCCGAGGTGGGTGAAATATGTAACTTCGTTACAATTTGACGGTATTTTCCTAGCGAAACGGGTATCACAGGTGAACTGATTGAGAGTAGAAAATACGGTACAACATATGTCATCAAGCCAAAGTTTTATATTTTCAAAATCTTATTTTCAACTACTTTACTTTTACTTGTTTTCAAAAACACTTTGTTGATAATTTTCAATCATTGTTTCTGTATTTAATTTTCAATATTTTTCTCTATGTTTCTATAATATTTTTTCATTCTGTTATTAACTGTTTTCAAATCAAGAAATTAATTTAAAAATCTTTACTGTTTTTCATCATTCCAAGACCAAATTGTAAGTTACATATATTTTCTTTAATTAGTTTAATTTATTACATAATTGTTATTTTATTTAGAAAATAAAATTGGACAGTTCCAAGAATATTAGTAGTAGGTTTTGGCCGGTTCTGGATCAATGAAGTGGAGGAATTTAAGTGGAGGAAAGTGGATTTTTAAGAGAGAATTTAAGGGGATTTTTAAGTTGGATTTTTTTAAGTTGGATTTTTTAGTTGGAATTTAGAGAGTAGTAGGTTTTGGCCGGTTCTGGATCAATGAAGTGGAGGAATTTAAGTGGAGGAAAGTGGATTTTTAAGAGAGAATTTAAGGGGATTTTTAAGTTGGATTTTTTTAAGTTGGATTTTTTAGTTGGAATTTAGAGAGTAGTAGGTTTTGGCCGGTTCTGGATCAATGAAGTGGAGGAATTTAAGTGGAGGAAAGTGGATTTTTAAGAGAGAATTTAAGGGGATTTTTAAGTTGGATTTTTTTAAGTTGGATTTTTTAGTTGGAATTTAGAGAGTAGTAGGTTTTGGCCGGTTCTGGATCAATGAAGTGGAGGAATTTAAGTGGAGGAAAGTGGATTTTTAAGAGAGAATTTAAGGGGATTTTTAAGTTGGATTTTTTTAAGTTGGATTTTTTAGTTGGAATTTAGAGAGTAGTAGGTTTTGGCCGGTTCTGGATCAATGAAGTGGAGGAATTTAAGTGGAGGAAAGTGGATTTTTAAGAGAGAATTTAAGGGGATTTTTAAGTTGGATTTTTTTAAGTTGGATTTTTTAGTTGGAATTTAGAGAGTAGTAGGTTTTGGCCGGTTCTGGATCAATGAAGTGGAGGAATTTAAGTGGAGGAAAGTGGATTTTTAAGAGAGAATTTAAGGGGATTTTTAAGTTGGATTTTTTTAAGTTGGATTTTTTAGTTGGAATTTAGAGAGTAGTAGGTTTTGGCCGGTTCTGGATCAATGAAGTGGAGGAATTTAAGTGGAGGAAAGTGGATTTTTAAGAGAGAATTTAAGGGGATTTTTAAGTTGGATTTTTTTAAGTTGGATTTTTTAGTTGGAATTTAGAGAGTAGTAGGTTTTGGCCGGTTCTGGATCAATGAAGTGGAGGAATTTAAGTGGAGGAACTTAAGCGGAGCAATTTAAGCGGAGCAATTTAAGCGGAGCAATTTAAGCGGAGCAATTTAAGCGGAGCAATTTAAGTGGAGGAATTTAAGTGGAGGAACTTAAGCGGAGCAATTTAAGCGGAGCAATTTAAGCGGAGCAATTTAAGCGGAGAAATTTAAGCGGAGCAATTTAAGTGGAGGAATTTAAGTGGAGGAACTTAAGCGGAGCAATTTAAGCGGAGCAATTTAAGCGGAACAATTTAAGCGGAGCAATTTAAGTGGAGGAATTTAAGTGGAGGAACTTAAGCGGAGGAATTTAAGTGGAGGAATTTAAGTGGAGCAATTTAAGCGGAGCAATTTAAGCGGAGCAATTTAAGTGGAGGAATTTAAGTGGAGGAACTTAAGTGGAGGAACTTAAGTGGAGGAACTTAAGTGGAGGAACTTAAGTGGAGGAATTTAAGTGGAGGAATTTAAGTGGAGGAACTTAAGTGGAGGAATTTAAGTGGAGGAATTTAAGTGGAGGAACTTAAGTGGAGGAACTTAAGTGGAGGAACTTAAGTGGAGGAATTTAAGTGGAGGAACTTAAGTGGAGGAATTTAAGTGGAGGAATTTAAGTGGATGAATTTAAGCATAGAGTAGTATGTTTTGGACGGTTCGGGGAAATCAAATTATGTCCTTTTTGGTGCTATGGATGCTTAACAAAAGAGAAGAAAGAAATATGCCCTAGTAAAAAATAAAAATACAAAGTTTTTAATACGAGTATGATTCAAATTTTTATTTATTTTATTTAAACTTGATAGGTTTTACAGTGTTAATGTGAAAAATTATCTTTATTTTATTTAAACATTTTTCGTTTTAAAACTACTAAAATATACTATTTTATTTATAGAAACATATATACAATAGACAATCATTTTGGAATATTCTTATGCCCCCATGCATATGTGGTCTTTGAATCCGCACAAATAAATCTTTTTGTATCACCACAACTTAATGCTAACTTATTAATATTTTCAGTATATATTTTATGATTTCTACTTCTAAAGGTATACATTGATCTATATTGATCTTGTTTCTTAATTAAACAATTTCTATAATCTCTTAATTCTAAATTATTTGTTACATATTTTTTAATACCTTTCGCCTTTTTTGTAACCTCACCGGTATCTACTCTATAGCAATATAGTTTTGCACGTAATCCAACGAAATCTAACATTATTCTCGAGTTATTTTCATCTTTAAATAGACCTATTTCCTTGCCGTTATTTAAGGGAAAGTTGTGTATATTGTTGGGAGGATACTCAGAAGTATCAAATCTAGATCTATCAGGATTTATTACGTCATCATAGATATCAGCATAAAAATCATCTGTAAATATGGAATAGATGAAAGAATCTGTATCCATATAGTTCAAACGAATTTTGTTGTTAAATTTTGGTTTCATGTAGTCGTAGTGAAAGTCGTACATTAACCACTTTGATAGGTCAAGAACAACAAAGCCCAAGTAAATTGGTTTATCGAGTTTTATACTCCCTTTTTTCATTTCAATAGCACACATATTCGGTGAAAATATGTTACTACTATGAAAATTCGGATGAGCAATTAGCTTTCTTGCTGAAAATTGGTTTCTTATTGCATGCCACTCAGAAACAATTTTTACATCTCTACGTTTTTCAACATTTTCCATGGTCTTACCATAAACGCTATTGTTCATCAATTTAAAAAAATCTTTTTCAAACTTATTTTTGGCTACTTTTCTGTATTCAGTGTTAAGCAAAATATATTTCTGAAGCCAGTTTGATTGATTAAACGTCATGACTCTGTGCACTTTAGTCACTATTAATCCATTAGAGATACACTGCTGTAAGTTTCTTAAATGGATTGTAAATTTTTTTCTCGAATTGAGATGAGCAATAAGTTTAGGAATATTACATCCCGAGGTAATTATATTTTCAGGACAGAATGGAAGATCGTTATGCAAATCGTGGATACTAGATGGGTAATCTAAGTCTACTTCCAATACATATCCAACATTATCATCTTTGATGTTGGATATATACTCAGTTGTATATAACTCAGGATTATCCCACTGAAAATTACCATAGGGAAGGGGTTGTGACATAGCCCATCCATATAAATTATTAGCATCCAGATACATTAAATATTCCGATGCTTTATTTGGATCATAGCTTGACATATATTTATTATTTGCAACGGCATCTCTGTGACTGCACTGACACAACCCACCCCGAATTCCACTTTTAAAGAAGTTGTACATATCAACGTCTGTTAAAAGCTCCAACTTTATTTTTGTTGTTTTGAGCATAGCATCCCATGATAAACCAGGAGCGGTAAATTAATGGCAAGGGTCAAGTTCGTATATAGAATTACAAACTGTTCTGAATTTTTCAAAAATGTCTGCTAACAGGAGAACATCACTCTTTAGATATAGAATGGTATAGTCTTTAAATGTTTTACATTTAAAATGATTCCATACCTTTAGAGCATGATTGTAATCCCCATCTAAACATGCTTCATCTACCATCTTATTATGAAATTTAGTAATAGATGGAAGTGATGGTTCTTCAAATCGCTCCCATGAATCTAAATGATCATAAGGGAATACGCCTTTCCTTATCATTAAATTGAATGATTCGCTCTCTTGAAAAACACTCTTTGTATTTTTCAAGTCATCAAGAGATAAATTATTTGCTAAAGAAGCAAGGCTTGATTGAAGAAATCTATTTGAATCTAAAAATCTTATTTCAAAAAATCTTTTTTCACCTAAATAAATTCTTTTAGATAGGGATATATAATTTTCCTTGTTCATCGGAATGATGTTAATGTCTCCTTGAATTTTAGCGAGACTTTTAATAAACATATGACAATCATAGCCCGAGAAATTATGAAAGAGAACTGGAAAAAATTTTGGTACACGAAAATCTAAATTACACTTCACATGTGCAGGTCCTATAAATATACCAGTGAGATGGCAATGGTTCCTTACTCTAAGCTCGCTTTCCTTAAAACTTAATTTGCAAATTGTACAAAATGGATTATTTACTTGATAGTTGTTTTCTGCATCCGTCAGTGGATTCATTGGCTTCGGTTTCTCCAACACATCCTGATATAAGGTAGTTAAATCCGATGTCAGCATTTCGATAAATTTATCTGGAGAGTTTTGGCCTAAAAGAAAGGAAGAAAAAAATTATTATTCATATCTTTTAAAATAATGAAATGTGGGTAAAATAAATGTTTTATAACAAGTTAGATGTAAGTACTCACCAACAAATGTCACTTGCTTATCAAGTTTTTCATTGAAACTGCACTTGATGAAGTAGGAGAAGGCACAAGGTATATGTTGCTGGACAGCTGTTGTTGATGAAAATTTAGGATCGGGTGTTTGGTGGCTTATCGGAGCTAGGATGGACTCAAAGTCAGCGTACACTACTAGTGGAACTTGAAGTTGTCTTCCATAATTTTTGAAATAAATATTTGTGTTATCTCCCTCTGGCATTTTTGTTATAAGTCTACAACATTCGCTTTTGTGGTTTTCAAGTTTAGTCTTACTAGCAAAATGTTGTAGACATCCGTTACAGAGATGCATTTTATGTTCTTTACCCGAAATTTGACTACATATTAAGCGAGATATATTTTGATATAAACGTAGTGAGTTCTACGATCAGTGTTTATACAATACATCAAATTAATGTGTATATTCTGCTCCTTTTGTGTATGATATAATGGACCAATGATTTTAACACTTTTCTTTTTATCATTAGATTCATATCCAAATACATTCACACTTATCTCTGGGTTGTTCTCTTCAAATTTTTTTACATCTTTTAATACCAGAGGGAACTGCAAATTTTTAAAGCTGATTAGTTTACCACATACATCAATCAACTCATCTGTTATGTTTGTGATATTATACGAACTAGTTCTCGAGCGATTATTCGTAACTTCTGTGCTTAGAGCAGCTATGATGCTCCATTTAAAACAATATTCATCATTATTTTGAACATTGATGCAGGCTTTCTTTTTTATTAATTGAAGTGGTAGCTTGAAATATGAAGATCCACTAATAGGTCTATATTTATTAATGTTTACCTCTATCCTTAAAAATGACAATAAAGCCCATCCACTGTCTTTACATTGGAATTCCTCCAATTTATTTTTTATTTCGGTATACATTTTTTCAAAATGATCATCCAATTCATCTTCTGAAACTACACTTAACATTTTGGTTTGCATGCTTTTAGTGGCAATAATTGCACTATCAGAATCATCCGAATGTTTTATAAATTCCCCAAATACTTCGAGATTGAATTTAAAGGAATTCATCGCTTGATATTCCTCTTGTAGAAGCCCCATGATTATGGGGTGCTTCTTATCAACAAGCATCTTTATGTCAAGAATGCTTTCATCCAAATTTTTAATAGAGAAAGTCTTAATTCTATTATTGAAAGCGGACGTCGTTGTACGTTTTGAACCTCTTTGTACGTTTTAAACCTAGTTGTTAAAGTCGTTTTGGGTTTTGTTTTTCTTATTTGTTTTTTATTCTCATTTTCCCAATCTGAATTACATATCTTTCTCATCCAAAACAAAGAATTTTTATTTTTTACTTTTTATTTTATTTTAATTTTTATCTTTTCATAGAAACAGCTAATGAATCTGGAAACCACTATCACAACATGGCTCCTATATATTATTGAACTAATGGGGTAATAAAAGATTAATGTTATCCTTAAACATTCTCGCTTATCGGGAATAATACATACTATTGAGTTTTCTAATGCTATTAAATGAAATTACAAAATTAGGAAAAAAAAAATCAAAGTAACCTAAAATCTCTATCACTTGTAAGAAAAATATTTTCTTTTCATATAAATAACGAATATATTCGGAGATCACTATCATCTCTTAGAAAAAATACCTCTATAAATCATTTCAACTAATGGGAAGTATCCTTTTAAAGATCTATAAATGTAAGAAAATCTATCTTTGAATGTATCCTGAATCCACTATCACTAATTAGAAAAATACCTGTCCCATATACTTATCATTCAAACTAATGGGGTAATTAAACGTCGTTGTACGTTTTGAACCTCTTTGTAGGTTATAAACCTAGGTGTCAACGTCGTTTTGGGTTTTGGGTTAAGTCTATCTCCTCCTATCATGAACATGAATGGTTATGACCGGTATCCTTTTAAAGATCTATAAATGTAAGAAAATCTATCTTTTAATGTATCCTGAATCCACTATCACTTGTTAGAAAAATACCTCTCCCATATATCATTCAAAATAATGGGATAATAAAACGTCGTTGTACGTTTTTTTGAACCTCTTTTTACGTTCTAAACCCAGTTATTTTGGGTTTTGGGTTAAGTCTATCGATTGATCGATTGAGGACGTGGTAATGATGAGTCCGATTTTTTTAAGGAAAAGTGTTTGTCTGTACTATTTCATATGAAATTGATTATATGTGGTGGGGATGGGAGATGAATTGGAAAGCCATATAAAATATTTTATAAAGAGTATAAAAAGGACATGAATATTACAGGATAGATATAGAATAGAATTAATAGCTAACTTGGTCGCAGCATTGCTCAAGACAGCGGAACATTTTAGCAAATACAAAACATATTATTAAAAAAAAAAAAAAGTAAAGAATAAAATCAAACTATTGATCGCAGCCTAGCTAAAGACAGCGGGCCAATAAAATAAATAAAAAATCTGATTTTTTCTCTTCTATCCGCATCGAGTCACCCTTCTCCCTTGGGGGAAAATACAGTGACAGTAGACATTACAAAATTTTGGTGGCAGTGTTGGGATACATCACATTAAGATCCCCCTACCAAATAAAAACAGATTCTATCAATATAGAAACCAATCTTCTAATGCGTTCTCTGGGGCTATACACCGAGAAATAGTAACATAGCAACATTGGGCAGTGTAAAAAGATCAGGGTAAATTCAACTATAGGGTGTGAAGCCTGCTTGGTAAGATACAACAGCAGCAGTAACAGCAGCAGCAACAGCACCAGCTCAACAACAGCAACAGCAGTAATACCGGCAGCAGAAACAACACAGCTTGAAATGGAAATTATCAACTATGATCCTAACTCGGAGTGGATGTTAGTAAATATAGTCAGCCAAAATGTGATCCATCTACGAATTGGCCAAATAGATATAGGAACTAATCATTCAAATAACCATTTGATCATTCCTAGCGTGTTGGTGTCTTTTAAACATGCTGCAATACTTATTAAACCCTGCGGACAGCGTGTGTTTATAAAGAATGCTAGTGGTTCTAGAGGTACATATGTAAACGGGAGGTTAATCGGTCCCAGTAAGAAAAGGCTAGAATTTGGCGATTCAATTAGCTTTGGGATCGATATGGACAACTTTGAGCTACGAATATGTCCATCCTATGTGTTAAAGAACACCACACTAGGAAATTTAGTTCGAAACCCTAGAACACTAGACTCGCTATTATTATTATTAGACAACCTCAACGAACCAGAAGAATCTATTGCAGTCACCAACACCAACAACGAAATAAATCGTAACCCACCATTAAATGTGGAAGATCTTTACCACCCCATCGAAGTAAGAGCGTTACACGGAAGATTAGATTTTAGTCCCCGAACATTCTTCGAAATATGGCATACGGTAATTCGCAGCATAGCTCAAGACAGCGGAACATTTTAGCAAATACAAAACATATTATTTAAAAAAAAAATAAAGAATAAAATCAAACTATTGATCGCAGCCTAGCTAAAGACAGCGGGCCAATAAAATAAATAAAAAATCTGTTTTTTTCTCTTCTATCCGCATCGAGTCATCCTTCTCCCTTGGGGGAAAATACAGTGACAGTAGACATTACAAAGTTTTGGTGGCAGTGTTGGGAAACATCACATTAAGATCCCCCTTTTGCCTCCCTCACAGCAAAATCATCTAAGGTAAAAATTGAATGCTCTTCCTTGAAATGCATTTTAGTGTTGTCTTCTTACAATCTTGAGAATAACTATGATGTTCTACAACAAATATTTGTGTTTTTATAAGAAAATCTTCTCAGATAAGTATGTATATGTCTTTCAATGCATATTAAATTTAGATTTTCATTCAACCGATCATGTCCATTCATATTCATGATAGGGGGAGATAGACTTAGCCCAAAACCAAAAACCAAAACCCAAAACCCAAAACCCAAAATAACCAGGTTTAGAACGTAAAACGAGGTTCAAAACGTACAACGACGTTTTACTATCCCATTATTTTGAATGATATATGGGAGACATCTTTTTCTAACAAGGAATAGTGGTTTCAGGATACATTCAAAGATAGTCATTTCCCATCCCCACCACATATAATCAATTTCATATGAAATAGTACAGACAAACACTTTTCCTTAAAAAAATCGGACTCATCATTACCACGTCCTCAATCGATCAATCGATAGACTTAACCCAAAACCCAAAATAACTGGGTTTAGAACGTAAAAAGAGGTTCAAAAAAACGTACAACGACGTTTTATTATCCCATTATTTTGAATGATATATGGGAGAGGTATTTTTCTAACAAGTGATAGTGGATTCAGGATACATTAAAAGATAGATTTTCTTACATTTATAGATCTTTAAAAGGATACCGGTCATAACCATTCATGTTCATGATAGGAGGAGATAGACTTAACCCAAAACCCAAAACGACGTTGACACCTAGGTTTATAACCTACAAAGAGGTTCAAAACGTACAACGACGTTTAATTACCCCATTAGTTTGAATGATAAGTATATGGGACAGGTATTTTTCTAATTAGTGATAGTGGATTCAGGATACATTCAAAGATAGATTTTCTTACATTTATAGATCTTTAAAAGGATACTTCCCATTAGTTGAAATGATTTATAGAGGTATTTTTTCTAAGAGATGATAGTGATCTCCGAATATATTCGTTATTTATATGAAAAGAAAATATTTTTCTTACAAGTGATAGAGATTTTAGGTTACTTTGATTTTTTTTTTCCTAATTTTGTAATTTCATTTAATAGCATTAGAAAACTCAATAGTATGTATTATTCCCGATAAGCGAGAATGTTTAAGGATAACATTAATCTTTTATTACCCCATTAGTTCAATAATATATAGGAGCCATGTTGTGATAGTGGTTTCCAGATTCATTAGCTGTTTCTATGAAAAGATAAAAATTAAAATAAAATAAAAAGTAAAAAATAAAAATTCTTTGTTTTGGATGAGAAAGATATGTAATTCAGATTGGGAAAATGAGAATAAAAAACAAATAAGAAAAACAAAACCCAAAACGACTTTAACAACTAGGTTTAAAACGTACAAAGAGGTTCAAAACGTACAACGACGTCCGCTTTCAATAATAGAATTAAGACTTTCTCTATTAAAAATTTGGATGAAAGCATTCTTGACATAAAGATGCTTGTTGATAAGAAGCACCCCATAATCATGGGGCTTCTACAAGAGGAATATCAAGCGATGAATTCCTTTAAATTCAATCTCGAAGTATTTGGGGAATTTATAAAACATTCGGATGATTCTGATAGTGCAATTATTGCCACTAAAAGCATGCAAACCAAAATGTTAAGTGTAGTTTCAGAAGATGAATTGGATGATCATTTTGAAAAAATGTATACCGAAATAAAAAATAAATTGGAGGAATTCCAATGTAAAGACAGTGGATGGGCTTTATTGTCATTTTTAAGGATAGAGGTAAACATTAATAAATATAGACCTATTAGTGGATCTTCATATTTCAAGCTACCACTTCAATTAATAAAAAAGAAAGCCTGCATCAATGTTCAAAATAATGATGAATATTGTTTTAAATGGAGCATCATAGCTGCTCTAAGCACAGAAGTTACGAATAATCGCTCGAGAACTAGTTCGTATAATATCACAAACATAACAGATGAGTTGATTGATGTATGTGGTAAACTAATCAGCTTTAAAAATTTGCAGTTCCCTCTGGTATTAAAAGATGTAAAAAAATTTGAAGAGAACAACCCAGAGATAAGTGTGAATGTATTTGGATATGAATCTAATGATAAAAAGAAAAGTGTTAAAATCATTGGTCCATTATATCATACACAAAAGGAGCAGAATATACACATTAATTTGATGTATTGTATAAACACTGATCGTAGAACTCACTACGTTTATATCAAAATATATCTCGCTTAATATGTAGTCAAATTTCGGGTAAAGAACATAAAATGCATCTCTGTAACGGATGTCTACAACATTTTGCTAGTAAGACTAAACTTGAAAACCACAAAAGCGAATGTTGTAGACTTATAACAAAAATGCCAGAGGGAGATAACACAAATATTTATTTCAAAAATTATGGAAGACAACTTCAAGTTCCACTAGTAGTGTACGCTGACTTTGAGTCCATCCTAGCTCCGATAAGCCACCAAACACCCGATCCTAAATTTTCATCAACAACAGCTGTCCAGCAACATATACCTTGTGCCTTCTCCTACTTCATCAAGTGCAGTTTCAATGAAAAACTTGATAAGCAAGTGACATTTGTTGGTGAGTACTTACATCTAACTTGTTATAAAACATTTATTTTACCCACATTTCATTATTTTAAAAGATATGAATAATAATTTTTTTCTTCCTTTCTTTTAGGCCAAAACTCTCCAGATAAATTTATCGAAATGCTGACATCGGATTTAACTACCTTATATCAGGATGTGTTGGAGAAACCGAAGCCAATGAATCCACTGACGGATGCAGAAAACAACTATCAAGTAAATAATCCATTTTGTACAATTTGCAAATTAAGTTTTAAGGAAAGCGAGCTTAGAGTAAGGAACCATTGCCATCTCACTGGTATATTTATAGGACCTGCACATGTGAAGTGTAATTTAGATTTTCGTGTACCAAAATTTTTTCCAGTTCTCTTTCATAATTTCTCGGGCTATGATTGTCATATGTTTATTAAAAGTCTCGCTAAAATTCAAGGAGACATTAACATCATTCCGATGAACAAGGAAAATTATATATCCCTATCTAAAAGAATTTATTTAGGTGAAAAAAGATTTTTTGAAATAAGATTTTTAGATTCAAATAGATTTCTTCAATCAAGCCTTGCTTCTTTAGCAAATAATTTATCTCTTGATGACTTGAAAAATACAAAGAGTGTTTTTCAAGAGAGCGAATCATTCAATTTAATGATAAGGAAAGGCGTATTCCCTTATGATCATTTAGATTCATGGGAGCGATTTGAAGAACCATCACTTCCATCTATTACTAAATTTCATAATAAGATAGTAGATGAAGCATGTTTAGATGGGGATTACAATCATGCTCTAAAGGTATGGAATCATTTTAAATGTAAAACATTTAAAGACTATACCATTCTATATCTAAAGAGTGATGTTCTCCTGTTAGCAGACATTTTTGAAAAATTCAGAACAGTTTGTAATTCTATATACGAACTTGACCCTTGCCATTAATTTACCGCTCCTGGTTTATCATGGGATGCTATGCTCAAAACAACAAAAATAAAGTTGGAGCTTTTAACAGACGTTGATATGTACAACTTCTTTAAAAGTGGAATTCGGGGTGGGTTGTGTCAGTGCAGTCACAGAGATGCCGTTGCAAATAATAAATATATGTCAAGCTATGATCCAAATAAAGCATCGGAATATTTAATGTATCTGGATGCTAATAATTTATATGGATGGGCTATGTCACAACCCCTTCCCTATGGTAATTTTCAGTGGGATAATCCTGAGTTATATACAACTGAGTATATATCCAACATCAAAGATGATAATGTTGGATATGTATTGGAAGTAGACTTAGATTACCCATCTAGTATCCACGATTTGCATAACGATCTTCCATTCTGTCCTGAAAATATAATTACCTCGGGATGTAATATTCCTAAACTTATTGCTCATCTCAATTCGAGAAAAAAATTTACAATCCATTTAAGAAACTTACAGCAGTGTATCTCTAATGGATTAATAGTGACTAAAGTGCACAGAGTCATGACGTTTAATCAATCAAACTGGCTTCAGAAATATATTTTGCTTAACACTGAATACAGAAAAGTAGCCAAAAATAAGTTTGAAAAAGATTTTTTTAAATTGATGAACAATAGCGTTTATGGTAAGACCATGGAAAATGTTGAAAAACGTAGAGATGTAAAAATTGTTTCTGAGTGGCATGCAATAAGAAACCAATTTTCAGCAAGAAAGCTAATTGCTCATCCGAATTTTCATAGTAGTAACATATTTTCACCGAATATGTGTGCTATTGAAATGAAAAAAGGGAGTATAAAACTCGATAAACCAATTTACTTGGGCTTTGTTGTTCTTGACCTATCAAAGTGGTTAATGTACGACTTTCACTACGACTACATGAAACCAAAATTTAACAACAAAATTCGTTTGAACTATATGGATACAGATTCTTTCATCTATTCCATATTTACAGATGATTTTTATGCTGATATCTATGATGACGTAATAAATCCTGATAGATCTAGATTTGATACTTCTGAGTATCCTCCCAACAATATACACAACTTTCCCTTAAATAACGGCAAGGAAATAGGTCTATTTAAAGATGAAAATAACTCGAGAATAATGTTAGATTTCGTTGGATTACGTGCAAAACTATATTGCTATAGAGTAGATACCGGTGAGGTTACAAAAAAGGCGAAAGGTATTAAAAAATATGTAACAAATAATTTAGAATTAAGAGATTATAGAAATTGTTTAATTAAGAAACAAGATCAATATAGATCAATGTATACCTTTAGAAGTAGAAATCATAAAATATATACTGAAAATATTAATAAGTTAGCATTAAGTTGTGGTGATACAAAAAGATTTATTTGTGCGGATTCAAAGACCACATATGCATGGGGGCATAAGAATATTCCAAAATGATTGTCTATTGTATATATGTTTCTATAAATAAAATAGTATATTTTAGTAGTTTTAAAACGAAAAATGTTTAAATAAAATAAAGATAATTTTTCACATTAACACTGTAAAACCTATCAAGTTTAAATAAAATAAATAAAAATTTGAATCATACTCGTATTAAAAACTTTGTATTTTTATTTTTTACTAGGGCATATTTCTTTCTTCTCTTTTGTTAAGCATCCATAGCACCAAAAAGGACATAATTTGATTTCCCCGAACCGTCCAAAACATACTACTCTATGCTTAAATTCATCCACTTAAATTCCTCCACTTAAATTCCTCCACTTAAGTTCCTCCACTTAAATTCCTCCACTTAAGTTCCTCCACTTAAGTTCCTCCACTTAAGTTCCTCCACTTAAATTCCTCCACTTAAATTCCTCCACTTAAGTTCCTCCACTTAAATTCCTCCACTTAAATTCCTCCACTTAAGTTCCTCCACTTAAGTTCCTCCACTTAAGTTCCTCCACTTAAGTTCCTCCACTTAAATTCCTCCACTTAAATTGCTCCGCTTAAATTGCTCCGCTTAAATTGCTCCACTTAAATTCCTCCACTTAAATTCCTCCGCTTAAGTTCCTCCACTTAAATTCCTCCACTTAAATTGCTCCGCTTAAATTGTTCCGCTTAAATTGCTCCGCTTAAATTGCTCCGCTTAAGTTCCTCCACTTAAATTCCTCCACTTAAATTGCTCCGCTTAAATTTCTCCGCTTAAATTGCTCCGCTTAAATTGCTCCGCTTAAATTGCTCCGCTTAAGTTCCTCCACTTAAATTCCTCCACTTAAATTGCTCCGCTTAAATTGCTCCGCTTAAATTGCTCCGCTTAAATTGCTCCGCTTAAATTGCTCCGCTTAAATTGCTCCGCTTAAGTTCCTCCACTTAAATTCCTCCACTTCATTGATCCAGAACCGGCCAAAACCTACTACTCTCTAAATTCCAACTAAAAAATCCAACTTAAAAAAATCCAACTTAAAAATCCCCTTAAATTCTCTCTTAAAAATCCACATTCCTCCACTTAAATTCCTCCACTTCATTGATCCAGAACCGGCCAAAACCTACTACTCTCTAAATTCCAACTAAAAAATCCAACTTAAAAAAATCCAACTTAAAAATCCCCTTAAATTCTCTCTTAAAAATCCACTTTCCTCCACTTAAATTCCTCCACTTCATTGATCCAGAACCGGCCAAAACCTACTACTCTCTAAATTCCAACTAAAAAATCCAACTTAAAAAAATCCAACTTAAAAATCCCCTTAAATTCTCTCTTAAAAATCCACTTTCCTCCACTTAAATTCCTCCACTTCATTGATCCAGAACCGGCCAAAACCTACTACTCTCTAAATTCCAACTAAAAAATCCAACTTAAAAAAATCCAACTTAAAAATCCCCTTAAATTCTCTCTTAAAAATCCACTTTCCTCCACTTAAATTCCTCCACTTCATTGATCCAGAACCGGCCAAAACCTACTACTCTCTAAATTCCAACTAAAAAATCCAACTTAAAAAAATCCAACTTAAAAATCCCCTTAAATTCTCTCTTAAAAATCCACTTTCCTCCACTTAAATTCCTCCACTTCATTGATCCAGAACCGGCCAAAACCTACTACTCTCTAAATTCCAACTAAAAAATCCAACTTAAAAAAATCCAACTTAAAAATCCCCTTAAATTCTCTCTTAAAAATCCACTTTCCTCCACTTAAATTCCTCCACTTCATTGATCCAGAACCGGCCAAAACCTACTACTCTCTAAATTCCAACTAAAAAATCCAACTTAAAAAAATCCAACTTAAAAATCCCCTTAAATTCTCTCTTAAAAATCCACTTTCCTCCACTTAAATTCCTCCACTTCATTGATCCAGAACCGGCCAAAACCTACTACTCTCTAAATTCCAACTAAAAAATCCAACTTAAAAAAATCCAACTTAAAAATCCCCTTAAATTCTCTCTTAAAAATCCACTTTCCTCCACTTAAATTCCTCCACTTCATTGATCCAGAACCGGCCAAAACCTACTACTCTCTAAATTCCAACTAAAAAATCCAACTTAAAAAAATCCAACTTAAAAATCCCCTTAAATTCTCTCTTAAAAATCCACTTTCCTCCACTTAAATTCCTCCACTTCATTGATCCAGAACCGGCCAAAACCTACTACTCTCTAAATTCCAACTAAAAAATCCAACTTAAAAAAATCCAACTTAAAAATCCCCTTAAATTCTCTCTTAAAAATCCACTTTCCTCCACTTAAATTCCTCCACTTCATTGATCCAGAACCGGCCAAAACCTACTACTCTCTAAATTCCAACTAAAAAATCCAACTTAAAAAAATCCAACTTAAAAATCCCCTTAAATTCTCTCTTAAAAATCCACTTTCCTCCACTTAAATTCCTCCACTTCATTGATCCAGAACCGGCCAAAACCTACTACTCTCTAAATTCCAACTAAAAAATCCAACTTACAAAAATCCAACTTAAAAATCCCCTTAAATTCTCTCTTAAAAATCCACTTTCCTCCACTTAAATTCCTCCACTTCATTGATCCAGAACCGGCCAAAACCTACTACTAATATTTCTTGCTTTCGGTTTTTGATATACATATTTGAATTCAAGCCTTGGACCAATATTTATATATGGAAGATTCCCTAATAGGTGAAAGAACAACATGTATTGAACGATCTAGAAGGTAATTCCTAACCCAAAGAACAAGGGTTTCGTTATTGAGCTGATGATATCAGCGATTCCATGACCTTTGAAAGAAGAGACGTAAATGGAATTGGTCGGTAGGAGGAGGAGGAAGAATGGTCGCTCTCTTAGGAACAGGCTGGACAAATGCTGTTTTCCATCTTCTAGGGAAGATTCCAGAACAGTAGGAGCGATGGAAAAGCTTACGTAATGGTTTTGCCATCGATGAAGAACAACTCTTCAGAAGAATGGGGGGTATACCAGGGGCCTGTAACACAAAACTACAAGTACTTGTAATACAAGTGAATTAATACAAGTGTAACAAATTTCTGTAACACAAAGCTACAAGTTTGCTGGCTCTTCTACAAGTGTAATGAACGAACATTACAAGTGGGAAATTATATGATTTCCCTCTTTCTGTAACACAAAGCTACAAGTGTAGAAAAAAACTAAATCCTACTTGTAGAATAATCAGCTAAATCTTACAGGTGATTCAAAACTTGTAGGATGAAGAAGATGTATTTAAATGTACGAAAAAAAACAATATTTTCAACTAATTAGCATTTCCATAATTTTTACTTGCGACTTATAGGTACTATAAGGCAAGTTATGCATTCGTAAAAAAAATCGAACTCGAGATTTTGATCAAAGTTGACATTACGATGATAGCGAAGACTAAAAAAGTGGGTCTCGCAATTCTGTCTGTCTGTCTGTCTGTCTGTCTGTCTGTCTGTCTGTCTGTCTGTCTGTCTGTTCGATTACAGCTAAACGGCTCGGCCGATTTTCTTCAAACTTGGTAGATATGGGTTTTGATTTTTTACCCCCGGATGTTTTTTGATTTGATTTTTTATGACCAAAAATAACGGTACCTGCCATACGATTTTTTTCCGAAATTTTATAAATATTTTTTTTTCTCAAAAACTGTCCCTGCGATTTTCTTAAAAAAAATTTAAAAAATTTAGTTTAGTTAAACCTAGGTAATGGTCGAAAAAAAATTTCAAAAAAATGAGTAGTTTTGGTACCCCCCTTGGGGCCATTTTTTTTGTTTTTGATTTTCTCAAAAACGGTACCACCGATTTTGATCATTTTTTTTATGCTAAAGCTTCCCAGCAGTTTGAATATTATTGTGTATTCAAATTTTCGAAACCAAATTTTTTGGATTTTTAAAAAAACTTTCAAATTTTTTTTTTGAAAATTCAATATTTCGAAAACCACATGCTCGATTTTTTGAAAGCTTGATAAATAAAAGTTTGGAAAAATAATCTACAATATATGAGTAAAATAAATTCATTTTACTTAAAAATAACGGTACCCTCCATACAAATGTTAAAAAATGGTTTTCGAAAATCGTATTTTTCTCGAAAACGGTTCCGAGAATTTTGCTTAAATTTTTTTTCTTTCTATTGTTTTTTAATATCTGTAATTTAATAAAAAAAATATTGAAAACAAAACATTACTGAGTGTACCTACCATAGAACGATTTTTTAAAATTTTGAATTTCTCATTATTAGCACAACGGATTTTAATGAAATTTCGTAGAGAGAAGCTTCTAAAAAGTTTAAAAAACATTGCATTTAAAAACTTTAAGAAAAATATTTTTTTGAATTTTGAAAAAAAAAATCAATTTTCTGTTTTTTGAAAATTCAATGTCTCGAAAACGGCTCAATACTTTTTTTGTAAATTTAATTTTTATTCATACAATAATAAAAACTTCAAATTGGCGTACCATCATTTTTTCTTAAAAATGTTTTAAAATTTTCTTATATAAAACCTTATTTTTTAAGAAACCACTACAAATACTTATAATTTTTGTTCTTGCATAAATCTATATTTGCTTGAATCACATGGCATCCTATTCTTACCTTTAACTACTAAAGAAGTTTTTTTAGTCATTTAAAAACTGAATTTTATGCTTATGAACAGTTTCTCTAATAACATTCATTTTTGAAATTCTTAGTCTTTTACATAGGAGCAAGTTCGTGCGACCCAGTCGTGCATTTTATTTTATTCGTAGTTATGATATTTTTAACCAAAAAAACAATATCAAATTGTGAATATATTTTTGTGCAAAGTGATTTGTGATATTTTTTCAATAGTAAATTATTTCGGTAGTAATTGTTATACAATATATATGCATAATTAGAGAAAAGTGTTATAGGTAATTTACTCGTAATATACCTATACTTTATAAGGTTCTGAAAAGTTAAACATTTTTAAATCTCAGTAAACTAAAAAATTAAACATAACACAAAATAATACATTCTATTACTTTTCTTAGATTTACTTAAAAATAATTGAATTTTTATTTAGTGATATATGTAAAAATATATATATGATATATTAAAAAAAATTAGTACTAATGGTAAACATATGAAATCTAAGCAAAATGATCCAGGAACAGAAAATGCTTAATTGTATTAAAAATATAATCCCAATCCAAAAAGGCACCAAAAAGAATGTTTTTTTTCATGGATTTTTACCAAGACCGCAATTACATATTTTCGAACGGATTCTTTATCCTTTTTACTTGCGATATGGGTACTATAGGACAAGTTCTGCATTAAAAAAAATTGAACTCGAGATTTTGATCAAAGTTCAATTAAGATGATAGCGAAGACGAATAAAGTGGGTCCGACAATTCCGTCTGTCTGTCTGCATGTACCTCGATCTACAGCCTAGGCCATTGGAGCTATTTTCTTAAAGTTCTTCAGTGATTCTCTAGAGGGGAAATTGAAATTTTTGTTAGCTCTCAAACTAACGGTACACCTTATCATACAAGCTTAGTGCAAAATCTTATTTATCTCAAAAACGTCTCTAACGACTTTAATAAAAAAAAAAGGTGTGATATAACACACAATTACTACATTTTGGTCAACAAAATTTCGAAGCAAAATGTTATTAACGGTATCTGTCATAGAACGGCTTTTTGATTTTCGACTTTCGCATTAACGGCTCTAACGATCTTAACCAAAAATTTTCAGCAGCCCTTTTATGTTTAAAATAATATTGTATTTACAAATATTCGAAAAAAAACATATTTTGGGTTTTAAGAAAATTACTTTAATAATAAAACATTTTTAAGCTTTGTTTGCATCAATGCATACTTCTGCGGAAATCAGACGGCAATTCCATGCATTTGAACATTATTATCTCATTAAGTCCATGTTTTATATTTACACATGCATAATTTTTAAATTACAAAGTACATTTACATAAGAGCAAGTTCGTGAGATCCAGTCATGCATTTTATCTTTATTAAGATGCTATCACGTTGCTTATCTTTCTTTCATTGAGCACTTGTAAGCAGAATGCCTACAAGTGTAGGGAAATTTTTGTTTTCTACAAGTGTAAATTTTTTTTTGTGTTACAGAAATAATCTACAACTGTAAGATTAATATAATCCTACAAGTGGCTGTTGACTTGTAGACTTGTAGTTTTGTGTTACAGGCCACTGGTATATCAGTGTTCGCATCAACTTGTTTTTCACCTAGTGGCCAAAAAAGATGGTCTGTACTTAACAGAATGGGCGTTCATGTCAAAAAAAATTCCTTCTAAATCCACGAATATTTGAAAACACAACGTAATTTTGGTTCTTTCTTATCATTAATTTTGAAGAGTAAGGAAAAAAGCATAATTATTTGAAAAAGCATTCAATTTGAATACAAGAATTTGACTAGTTTCCGAAGAAATATGATCAAGCGTACTGTGGCTCAAATTTACTATCCGCAAGCACATAATCTATTATTATTTCATGTATTTTTAACAGCAATTTAACTCTTAATGAGTTTGATTCGCTGTCTGTTTCCATATCCGAAATTGTTTCCTTGTACCCTGCCACGGAAGTCGTTATTGCGGACGACTTCAATGTAGCTACCAAATTCAAGATGGCTCCGCTTTTCAGGACTTGCTGGGCAAAACGCCCACACCAAGTTCTAACCCTGACTGCTATAATATAGCGGTAAGCTCTCTATTAGGCACCTCGGACCATTTTATAATATCAGCCAATTTCTCGTGTCCCATTCATCCAGCAAAAGACTAGCGTCCCACTCGGAATGTTTGGTCAACCCTACTGAGGCAAATTGGAAAAAGTATAAGAAAGTCAGAAACCAATGCAACGCTGTTATAAAAACAACCAAATTAAATTAACCCAGAAATTAAGGCAAAAAATCTTGCAGTGTTCCAGAGGCAGTAGAAATTTCTGGCCATTTGTCAAGAACGTAAAAAATTCAACTTCATCTTCATTTCCAACGCTTATCTGCAATGACATCCCAATAACTAGCTCTTTAGATAAATCAAATATGTGCTTGCAGCTTATTTTGCTGCTAGCACTACGTTGCCTGTTGGGAACATTGACCCTCCTGTACTTGAGAACGTAAAACATTCAATAGGACAGGTATATTTCCGCATTAGAACAGTTGCAAGAGCCTTTCGAGATCTTGATTCTTGATATAAACAAATCCGCTGGTTCTGATGGTATACCCCCTATTCTTCTGAAGATGTGTACTTCATCGCTGGAAAAACCATTGCGTAAGCTTTTTCATCGGCGCTACTGTTCTAAAATCTTGCCTAGAAGAGGGCAAAAATGGTGACACCTCCTATTGACCAATTGCACCTACGTCCCTTATCTTTCCAGGGTCATGCGACTCGCAGATAAATTATATCAGCTCAAGAAATATCTCGAAGATCGAAAGATTCTCAATGACCGGCAATACGGATTTCGCAGAAATCGTTCCACTGGTTTTAGAATGTAATATTATCAGGCTTGATATTTCGAAGGCCTTCAAAAAAGTTTGACAACAAGCTCCCTTATCGAAAATGAGTGCGTTTTGTATCAAATGAAATCTTTGTTCTTTGGATTAGAAATTACCTTCTAGATCGTTAAATAAATGCTGTATTAGACGGTGTCAAATCTGATCCTTACAAAATAATTACTGACGCTCCCCAAGACTCCGTTTTGTCACCGACTTTCCTCTTCATTTTTATAAATGATCACTTGTCTGAAGTATCTAATCCAGTTCACTGTTTTGCCGACGACCACTCTACTCTCAGCTTCACATACTCATTCTCAAATTCACGTCCATCCCCTTCGGAAGGAATCGTATGATTAGCTCATTAAACTCTGATCCTTACAGCATTGTAATGGAGTAGGTACTGTAAGCAATCGTGTGGTACCCAATGCTGTACCTATATTGTCATTAAAAAAATTTACCCATTATGCCATTATCTTTGAATGGCACTTGTATCGAAGAAACCGAAAAGCTCTCAGTACTCGGTATGTGTGTCAACGACGATCTTCGTTGGAATGATCACATTCTCGCTACTGCTAAAAATGCCGCTAAATGCTTTGAATTTCTTCAAGAAATTTTTCACCCCCTCTGATCTGGATACCATTTGTAAGGCGTTTATACGTGCAAGACTCGAGTATAACTCACATCTTTGGGCAGGAGCAGCACATACATTCTCTCCAGTTATTGGATAAAATTCACAATAGAGCGTTAAAACTGATAGGAAACAGAGCTATGATGGATTCCTCTAAACACCGTTGGAATGCTTCATGTATTTCCTTGATTTATCTTTCACAAGTAATGCCCACTCTAAGTAACCAGTTGCATTCCTCCCTTCAATCAGTTAACCCGTGATACCCGTTTTGTTTTAAAATTCGTTAAATTCGAGATGGGCGTAAAACACGTTCGGTTTAAATCATATACATAGTTCAACTTCGTTCGCAACTGAAGTATTAAGTTTTTGCAATCCAATATCTTAATACACTCTTTTTAACTTAATCTGTACTGGTGGTTTTTGGTCACGGGTATCCCGCAAAACTTTGCCTATTGGCTTGAAGCCTGCTTTGTTGTGGAACCCAATCCACTCTTTCATTTATAGAAATAATCCTTAATGAAAGCCATCATTCACAATAAAGGCAGCTCTATGAACGAAATAAGCTCACCTCCGTCCGCACTCTTCGGGCAGATTTAGGAGATTTAAAGAATCATCTAACAAAGTCAGACACGGACCATGTGCCACATGCCTTGCCATCATGGAAGATGCTTTAAGATTATGCCTGTGGCTGCTGGTCCAGGTTTGCACTAATCCCTACTAGCATTTTGGAGTCGTTACGGAAAGACAGGACTTGTAAGGACTTGTAAAACTTATTGTGGTAAAACTTACTGCAACATAAATAAGTATTATTTAGTAAAAATTGTTGTTTATCTTTATGTACTCGTACATACTTCAGACTACAGCCTAAGCCTCTAGGTGATTTTCTTCAAAAATGGTACTTGAAGGTCTTCTGTGATGGCCCAGAGGATTAATTGTTTTTTTTTTTAACTCTCTAAAGGAACCTTCCATACAGTCGTTTTGAAAAATCTTATTTACCTCAATAACGGCTTTCACGATTTTGATAAATAAAATACGTGTACTATTGTGGACATAGTCTAAATTTTGGTCAAAAAGAAATTTGAATTTCCTGGGATTTTTATTAGATCTGCATGTTCCGCATTAATCACTTATCGTTCACAACTTAAATTTGCAAAAGAATTTCTTTTTGTTATTTTGCCATAAGTTGATTCAAACTGTTATACAAATTATTAATTTAAATTTTGTACTCTTATCAAATTTCGATTTTATATCTTTTTCATATACATATCTAGTTCACACCACTAGCATAAGTTTCATCATTATTGGCCAAGCTTTTGTTATTCAAGTACTCATACACTCAAATACCTTATGCAATCCAAAAGTGGGATAACATCCCAAAACTTAAAATATCAGAAAAGATAAAATTCAAAGGCTATGACGTAATGATAATAACCATTGCCAAATTTTGCACCTTGATGACGACTATAGCTCTGCTTCTCGGATATGTACAAGGTCATGTTTGCGCCTACAGTATTGTTTCCTATATCAACATCGGTGCTGTAATAAAGAAAGTGATTAAAAACACTGCCAGGAAAATGAGATCGTTGCCTTAGATTATTGGATCCCGTATAATAAGAAAATACGATAAGCAATTTTCCTGAATTAAAATATTCCTATGCCAACAGGGCTAATGTTTGTTGTTTCACAAGGGCCAAGCTAAGGCCACAATTCAGAGTAAAACACCTTCCTTGTGCGAATTTGTAACAAAAAACAGAACTTTTTACCACAGCAGTAAACAAGAGGAAGAAGGTAGTAGGGCTGATATTGCTATAATTAGTTTGGACCACCTTCCCGAAGGACCGAAGGGCTCTTAATTTATATTATTTGCCAGTAAAATTGCGAGGTTTATTTTTAACAGGAATTTAATTATATTAATTTTAAGGAAATGAGATGGAAGAGTGGGGCTGGCTTGCTTATAAATTACTAGACAGAGGGTTGAAAATGTGGAATTAATTAAGTGGTGCTCAGACGATGGATTCAGGATTGTCAAGAATAACTACTATAAAAAAGTATTAAGGTTACGGCGAGGTTTATTTGTTTTTATTTTAAGAGAACTTCATCAATTATTTGAAACAGCTAATTAAGTATACTCGTATTGAAGCTCGATTGCTCTTAGTTTTAAACTTGAAGAATTTTCAAACCTAAAAATTGGCTATTTCCTTTATATTTCATTTTTTTTTACGATTTCAAACATAACATAGCTTATGAACAAGGCTTTTGTGTTTACTTGGAATATAAATCTATTTTATATTTTTTTTTTGGGCAAAAATAAAATGAAATAATATCTATAGGAACTGGGGGCTTCGAGCTGTATCTTTTCCTACACATCAAGTGCTTACAATACCTCCTCGTTGGTAACCGCCGGATACTGGTCTTGGCTTTATGTCATGACTTGCTAAACTTGTAAGTGCGAGTGTTGACCAAGGAAACAATTGCAACACTAAACCCATGGCCCTACCGATTGGAGGTTAGTGCGTCGGCGTCGGGCTAACGACCCGGCCACAGTAAAAAACATTAATTGTTATGAGAGAGACGCAAGAAGCCTCGGATAATTCAAATTCGTGCTCCGCTACCTTGATTGTTTGACCAACTGTTCCTCTCGCATTCGACGCCACCATGTACTTTGTTTTACCTTCACTAATGTGCAGCCCCAGATTTTGTGCCGCCTGCTCGATCTGGATGAAGGAATCGTGTACAGCTTGTTCGGTTCTTCCGATGATGTCGATGTCGTCTGCGTAAGCCAGTAACTGGCTGGACCTGTTGACGATGGTCCCTCTTGTTGCCGTGCCAGAGTCACGGATTGCTTTCTCCAACGCCAGGTTGAAGAGGAGGCAGGCCAGACCGTCCCCTTGTCGGAGTCCATTAAATATGTTGATTGGTCTGGATAGCAATCCGGCTATTTTTACTTGGCTTGTTACGTTGGTCATGGTCAACCTACATAGTCGTGTCAATTTATTTGGGATACCGAATTCTCTCATGGCTTTGTAAAGTTCTACCCTGGCTATGCTATCATAGGTGGCCTTAAAGTCTATAAACAGATGGTATGTTGGGATGTTAAATTCTAGACATTTTTCCATCGCCCGCTTAAGGGTAAAGATCTGATCAGTTTTGGATTTGCCTGGAATGAAACCACACTGATATTGTCCGATGACGGTTTTAGCGTATGGAGTTATCCGGTCTTGTAGGATAGAGGAGAATATCTTATAGACGGTACTCAACAACGTTATACCTCAATAATTGCTGCACGTTGTGACATCTCTCTTCTTATATATGGGGCATATTAAACCTTTTCGCCAGTCTTCTGGCATTTCTTCCTGCTCCCATAAGTGTAGTATAATATCATGAATTGCTTGACGTAAGGCTGGCCCGCCACGATGCATGGAATAATTCGGCTGGTATGCCATTGACATACCATTAGGAAGGTTAAAATTGCCATCGCGGGTGCAACAAATTTGGCCCAACCTTTCCAGATCATAGACAAAAAACCTATAAATCTGTTAATTGTAATACATTTTATATGTTTTACCTTAATATTTTTTTAAGGTGTTTACGTAATAAAGAACATAATAAGAACTCTAAACAAAAGAAAACAAAATACAATGAAAACAAACAGTCTTATTATAGTGAACGTAAACATCTATTTAACTTATAACTTATATAGGAACAAAATGAGAGATCAAATCATATTTATTACTAATTACATACACTCCAGCGCAAATATCAGCAGCTTGGATAGTAGCAGTTTCGGGACATACATCTGGTGATACTTTTGAAGCTTGAACAGACGTTGATGTAGGTTCGTCATTTATACACGTAAATTCACTGTCTGAATCACTGTAAACATCAGAAACGCGCAGTTTCTTTGTAAGAGGCGATTCAGGCAGTGCCGGATTAGCCACGAAGCAAGAGTAGCAAATGCTACGGGCCCCGGGCACCAACCTTTTCTGACCATAAAAAAGAATTATTTACATATTAGATTTAGTCACAATTACTAAGAAGAAAATATTTACATCAAAATGATCAACTAAAATTTTATTTTTCTATCTGCTGGTCTTACCAAAAATCATGTTTCGCACCGCACCAAACACAAATTGGACAACGGTATGAAATTCAGGTATTTATTGTCACCATTGATATATTTCAACGTTAATGATTACTATTTTAATCTTGGTTGGGTATAGTTCACATTGGATTTTTGTCAAAAAATCAATGTAAGATGAACTGAATTCAATAAAAATTGCGTATTGACAAGGTCCTCATAGCCAAATGATGAGTCCATGTGCGATCACCCGGACGAAACGCCAATTTTTGTGGACTAAAAGCCATAAAAGCTATTTTGAATCAATAATTCAACAAGTCCATTATTAGTGCTAAGTCTTCTACTTAGCTGATTTTATTTCAGTAGTATATAGAATTTGTATCTATTATAAAAACCTTCATATAAAATCTCTTCCACCAGAAGAAATTAAAAATCTGCAACCATAGTAAGTGCTTACGCAGATGATTTGGAGGACAGTCTGGTCAATTCTGATGTGGCTGGTATTATTGAGCAGCAGGAATCATGAGGCTCTGGAAATGCAGGTTTACAAGCTGTTGATAAATAATTCTTTACAATCTTGTTTCCCGAACGTTGAAATTGCTTTGCGCATTTATTTGTCTCTCATGATCACCAACTGCAGTGGTGAACGATCTTTCTCAACATTAAAACGTGTTAAAAATGAATTGAGGAACACGATGAGCCAACAACGTCTTAATCTCCTCACTTTAATGAATATTGAACATGATTTACTCCGAGAAGTCGATATCAACAGCATTATTTATAAATTTTCCCAAATTAAATCAAGAAAAGTTTGTTTGTAACAGTTTTGTTTTATTTAATACCATAAACTTGATAAGTGCCTAACCTAAAACAGTCTAAGGGCCCCTTGATAGAATTTGCTACAGGCCCCGCGCTGGCTTAATCCGGCACTGAGTTTAGGCAAATAAATATCCCGATATACATTCTTTTTTTAATCTTTTGTTTCCCGAAGACGGTACGGTATTTTTAAACCCCAATTCCTACTTTGTGTTTCGGAAATCTATCCCAAAGTCACTTTCGGTTTCTCTTGCGGCTTACGGCACATAAATAATGTTTCTTTTCAACAAAAAAAACTGTTTTCAATTAATTTCTTTTTTAATTCGGCCTTTTGCCAAATTTATATATATTTGTGGACAAAAATTAGGGTTTTCCACCTACAATTACAAAGGTTTCCCTAATAAAATTATAATTTTTCTTTTGGAAATTAAATCGATCGTAGTTATTGAATTAAGAAGAGAAATTTAATTTATTTCAGGTTTTAGTAAATTTCACCAGTGATAAAGACTTCCTTGCGCTCATTGAAGTACGCCCCTGTACTTCCCAACATTTTTGATTCAATCTTTAATCAAAAATCATTCAATTTTGTTTTGAAATTTTGATTTTTCTTTTCACAAATATAAAAACTTAAAACTGGCGTACCAAGCTTTTTTCTTAAAAATTTTATGCGTTGTTTAATTTTTAAATGATAATTTTTACGCTTTAAAATTTTTGTTCTAGCATACATTCATATTTTCTTAGAATTCTGTTTTTCACGTAAATTTAAGTCTTTAAAAAAAAAATGAATTTTATGCTACTGAACGTTTTTCTACAAAAAAATCTCCTTAATTATAGGATCAAGCTCGTATGGCTCGGTAAAGTATTTTTTGTGATTGTGTTTTAAACCCATGATCTTCTTTTTCTTATCCCCAGGTGTCGTGGTTTTTTTATTTTTGTTCTAAATAAATAAACATTTTACAGAACATATTTGATCGGTAAAACATTTGACTTATTAAACAAAAACCAAACCTCACTTACACCATACCATAGGCACTGGATCATAATAAATTTAATTAAACCGAATGAATGAATTTTTTATGGGTCTTCTATTTAATATAAGATATGAGTCCCTTCCGAATAAGGTTTTGAACACACAATTTAATATCATGGCTCCTATTGTCACAACAGCAATAAAAATTAAATTCATTTCCCCCCGTGTGGTCGGGGTGACATAACATAATGTACCCCGAAACCGAGCGAAACTCATGTTATTTAATTTTCCATAAAGCTGCCAAGAGTGTTGGAAAATTTAAGAGGCCCTATAAAATTTAACAAGCTCTATGTGCTTACACAAAAAGGATATTGTTGACTGTATGACATCGCACGTAATGTCATATCAACAAGTTGTAAAATATCCCATCAAATGTTAACGCGTCATTAAATAAATAATATCCATTTGTTTCAAAACACAGGACTATAATATTTGGTTGTTGAATTTGTAAATGTTGGGGAGGTTCTAATTTTTGAGTAAATTTGTCGCAACAACAGGGTTTTATTTAATTTCTTTGACCTCATGGCTTCGTTTGAATACGTAATGTTCTAGCATGTTTGACAGACTTTAATAAGGGTACCAAGTACTTAAATCAGTTTTAAAGATAATAACAAAAAACTATGATATGAAATATTCACCCCCAAATATGACCCTCTAACGATTGACCCAAAAAAACTATCCCTTATTAATTATATGTTGCTAGCTGGACAGACCCAGCTTCGCACCGAAAACAAACGTAACAAATGAAAATATGAATAAATATACTCCCTCTTGTGCCAGGAACGTGAATGTTCAAAAACTGAGAATGTTGGGAGACAATGTTTGAATGTTAATTTCTCTCGAAAAATTTAGAAGGGGATTTGTAAATAACTTCGTCATTTTGCTTTTGAAGATGCCATAGTCAGGGATGTCGTTTCATTTTTCGAAAAAGTGTTACAAATTTTTACAGTACAGTAATAAAACAAAATATTTAAATTTAAGCTTAATTATTTAAACAAAATAAAAGTTTAATATAGCAGTTAGAAGAGTAGGTACCTTTTTCGTTTAAGTTACTTACTGTTGATTAACTTATTTGACATTCAGCCAAGTAGAAAACTTAGCACTATTTTATGGACTTTTTGAATCATTAGTTTTATATATAAGTTTTAGTGACCTTTAGTCCACACAAATCGGGGTCTAGTTCCGGCGATCCTACTTAAGCTCTTCAGTTGACTTGGTCAATAAGAAGGAAGTTTCTACATTCAGAGCAGATAATTTCTATAATTATGCCTTAGGTAGGTGTAAGTAAGTTAGAGCAATGGATCTATTGCCCTCCTCAAGATGAAGACAAAGTAGTTGTGAGAAAGAGGAGTGAGTGGATTTAAGGGAGTTTAGGTATTTTATGGCTCCTGAAGCATCCTGAAATGTTCCTTAGTGGCAGGACAGAGATGTCACCCAATTCGCTGAAAAAAAATATTCTAGAATTGCTGCATATCCGGCTCTGGATAAGCTGGAATATTCACAAAGGAAGTAAGATCAGCGCTCCTCCGCCTTTTCATCCTGACACCCTCTAGAAAAGTCCGACGAGCTTACTCATGTGTGGATTGTTGACCATCTGACGTCTGCAGAAATTTTGATGAATTCTACTTTTCTCCTACAAGTAGGGTTGCTATCCGTCCGTATTTTCCCGGACATGTACTCTTTTTTCACTGTGTGGGGGAGGTCCGGGATAGTTTTTGTTAATTGTCCGGTATTGTACTCCTTTTACCCATTGTGTATCTATTTACTTTTATGCTACTTATAGTATTAAATGGTTATTCAAAAATGAACCGAGGCCCATTAAAATTAAGTGAACGAACAGATCCAATATATGAGAAAAGAAATTAGGGGTATTCATGTAAGCGCGGAAAACCCTCGTAAACCTCGTAAACCAGATAATTTTATCTCCGCAGAAACGAGCTGTCAAAATTGGTATGGGAAAAAGTTTCTGCAAATCGCATAAAATTATCTCACAAATTTGCTGCGGAAAGTGCAGAAATAAACCTCGTAAACTAAAGAAGTATGGATTCTGACTTTTAATTTGACATTTCACAAAATATTTCCCACATTTACGCAAGTATTTCTTAGGGGGTGTTCATGAAAAAATGCTGCGGAATGTTATATCTTTCTACAAAGCGGAAAATTATCTCGTTACATGAATACCCTTATTATAGAACAATTGCCGAACTTATTGTTAAAGCTCTTACACAAAATAACTTATTATCAAAAGTAAGTGGATTTTGCGCTGATAATTATTGCAATACCAATTTTGGTGGAAGACAAAGGAAAGGTTCGAATAATGTCTATTCGAAATTAAAATCTTTAGTCAACCAAAACATGATAGGTGTAGGATGTCCACCACATTAGTCAATGCGATCTACCATGGATGTGATACTTTACCAGTTGACGCCGATATCATAATTGTAAAAATATACAACTATTTCTCTATCTACACAGTCAGAAAGGAAAGACTTCGAGATTTTTCTGAATTTCTTGAAAATTAATATAAGCCTTTCTTATACCATTCGAAAACCAGATGGCTTTCTCTCTATCTTGCTGTTGAACGTCTTTTGCTTATGTACGAGAATCCGCCTAAAATATTGCAAACATTTTTTAAAGACGACTTAAGCGAGGCGTATTTATTTTTGGTTCATTCTCTCATGTCAACATTTAACGTCAATATTCAAAAACTTGAAAAACAAGACATTTCTATTATTGAAACCGTGGAAATTTTACAAAATATTGTCAATAATATTTACGAGCGAATCGATAACGATTTTGTTTCACTTAATATTAAATCTATTTAGAAGAAGCTTGATGATTCCGGCTGTATAGAAAACGTTATTAAATTCACGTGGACAAAAGATAGAAACAAACTGTTACCTGAGACCGTCAAAGGAATTATTTTAACAAAGGAATTAATTTAACAAAAAAGCAACAGTGATACATGTACTTAACAGTATTAGATGTAATGAAAAATACAACAAGCACTGTAAAGGCCATTTATTAAAAAGAAACAAATGAAGTTCCTTTTTTTATACCTCAAAGATGTTTTGTAACTTAAAAATGTGATTTTTAAACTAAATATTTATTTTTATTTAAATGTTAATACAATTTTTTGTTTCCTCTTACAATATAAATGTGTTTATTCTGTCCTTGTTTTGTACTCTTTTTTCAATCCTCATTTGTCCGGGAAGTCCGGGTTTTTGAAACTCCAGTACTAGTTTCATCTAAACATATCTGGCTACCCTACCTACAAGATGACCCATTTTGGCGAGTCCATCTGCCATTTCGGTCCCGCATATATCACTTCGTCAATTCAAATCTTCCGCCACCGATGTATTAGGTAATGTTTATGCGCTGACAGTTGATGAGCTTCGGCAAGATATAATCTGAAATGTCGGAGGCTAATTCTAAGTCATTGCAGAAATGTTTGTCGTCACATAATCACCTGATTGAGGAGAGTTCAATGCCTTTTAAGGGCCTGATCCGTTCGTTTACCCAATTTGAGAAATCATCCCTCCACCAGACCCGTAGGAGCATGTAGCTTCTTGCAATGTCCAAAAAATTAGTTTGATAGGTCAGTGGTTAGTGTATATTTCCGTTTGTTTGGTCAGGATTGCTGAATAAGTAGAAGGGGCTGTACTTTCCTCAAAAGAATTTTACCAATCTTATGAAGAAGTGACACCTTAACTCACTGACCCTCGTGCTTAAGAAGGAGTGGCAATCGCTGGTTTGTTGCTGCTAATACAAGAAACAGGTGCGTATAGCTCAGTCGTTTTCGGTCGTTCTCGATCTGTCCTGGATCCTTTTTATATCTTTTGATTATGGTTGGAGGCGTTTTCTAATTGTATAGTCAGCTGGTTAATAGAGCTTAGGAGTTTTCAAGCCATTTAGTAGAGTTATGTGATGTACTTTGTTGTCAAAGGCTGAGGTTTCGCTCGCCGGTATCCAGGGTACTAACTAAAGTAAGTACAGAAGCTTTAGTTTAAAGGGGTTTCTTTATTCACAAATCCAATTCATTAAAATAATTAACATTTATTACATACAGAGGGTTACAAAATTAAATTCACTATAATTCTGGTATTCAATCTTGATTTTATCGATGGCTTGAGCTCCTACTATTTGCAGCGGGTACTGGATACGGTCCTTGTATAGTAGTTCTGCAACTGGCTTCTTCAGGAGTTCCGGCTGGTCTGGATTTTGACGGTCCACGCTATCTTTCAGCGGCTTACGGTATCAACAGCTTTTACTGGTTATCAACGGCTATCGCGGGCTATCAACGGTTTTACCCGGCTATCAACGGCTTACGCCGGCTATCAACGGCTTACGCCGGCTTTCAACGGTTTTACCCGGCTATCAACGGCTTACGCCGGCTATCAACGGTTTTACCCGGCTATCAACGGCTTACGCCGGCTATCAACGGTTTTACCCGGCTACCAACGGCTTACGGCTATCAACGGTTTTACCCGGCTATCAACGGCATTCACCGGCTTTATGTTCTGGAGCTGGCGGAGTCCTGTCCTCGTTGGGTACCTGATGATGACTGACTTTCTGTGGCTCGCATGACTCTTATTTATATTGCTTTCTCGTGAAACTAAATGTGAGCTTTATGGCTTTAAAGTTTATTTTCTTTTAGGAAGCAATGACGCGAGCGACGTCATCCTATATCTCCTATTGATATGCGGGGAAGCTTCTGCAACATATATTTTAGTTTGATATTCACCACCAAAGTTGTCGTGCTGCTGTCCTCATGTGCAGGCCTTGCTGGTTGTTGATCTTTTGTGTGTGCAAATTCACTACACTGGTTTGATTTGGTTGGTTCCTTTGAGTGGCGTGGAGAAAATGATTATCAACTGATAAGAGGATTTCTTATTCAGTTGTTGTTCATCCGATCTTTTCAATCAATCGATCATTTCATCGTTTTCATTTCACTGAAATGATTCAATACTGTTCCTATTCGATATTAATTTCGATTTCGATGATAAGATTGACTTGTGGCTTTGATAGTTCTCACAAAGTACTCTATGATGATGGCTACTTCATGGATAAAAAAGTGTCAACAAATTCAAGAAAAAGAGATTTTATTTGTTGCTTCGGAAAAGAGCAATTTTAGGGCTTTCGGCTGACATTTTGTACGAAATATACCTTGTACGTCATAACTGAATTCGTCCTCTATTCGTCAAGTCATAAACTGTCAAATTCCATCAAAGGATGGCTACGATGCCGATGGATTAAGAAACGTCCAAAAATCCACATACATACCGGATCCTGATACATCAAATAACATCAGTTCAACCCAACAATTGTTTTTGCGGCCTACAACATCAACGACCAACCCGATCAATCATGTTGTTCAATGCCGAGTTCAACCCAGAAGTTCCAGTCCACCGTCCGTTTGGCGTTCATAATCCACGTTGATTGAATCGGAAGAAATGGAATCAAGTAAATCATGATTAATCGAGTCAACTGATATCGAAAATCGAGACTTATTGAAATGATTGAGATTGAAATAGAAAATCGAGAATCCAGAATCGAGAATCATGTAAATGATTGAGATTGAGATCGATTAAAATGATTGATTTCGATCATCAGTACTTTTCGATGATCGGATCAAAAAAATCGAATCGATCCCGATTGACACAGCTCTACTTAGGAGCAGAGATAGATACTTTTTACTCAGCTGGATGATAGTGTCGGTCTTTTGTTTGTTAAAATCATTATATAGATTTCTGGTTATAAGACAGGTACCGAGTGAGCTCCAACTCCAGTTTGTTGTATCTAAAAAATTTGTTCTCGATTACCTACTTAAGATTACATGGTGGGCCCTGAACTGTTGTGTTCGCCTGAATAAGTTCAAGGGTTGATCCCATTCTTGCCAGCGTTTCATTACCTGGGAGCCTGGGACCTTACTGTGACCAGGAACCCAACAAAGCCTTATGTTGTGCTTCGATTCAATTTCAATGGCTGAAATCGCTTTCATTGCCTCTTGGCTATCAATAAAATATTGTCATAATTGAGACTTGTCCAGCAGTTTTCGTCACTACAAATACCTCATCTTGAAGGACACTGCTATAATCAGGAAGACTGAATGAGCTGGCTGCTGGTCCAACACCAGAATCCAAATTGGAAACGTGCGTCGTCGGTATATATTGCTATTATCGATTCGCAGATTACTGATTCGTTAATTTTCTAATACTCTCTGCTATGAAAGACTAATCTCTTATATTTGACTTTATAGTGATTGAAAAAATCGCCTTAAGAAAATATATTATAATGAATGAGTTTTATAGGCAATAGTGATTCAGATTGAATTTATTAGATTTTGATTTTTTTTTTGCAGACTTGGAATATAAAAATTAAATAATTTTCTTCATCTAAAATTTCATCTAAGTTGACCTGCCATGATCAAAATTCTATTGTGATGTTCAGGGATGTATTTAAGGATTTGGCGCCCAGGGCTGAGAAAATTTGCCGCCCTTTAGAACAATCAAAATAAAGTAATAAAAAATAATAATAAAAAACACAAAATGCATAATTGATTACAAAATTCATTAACAATAGATTCGTTATCTAAATTTTTTGTCAATTCAGCTTCTATATTTAATAAAGCTAAGCTATTAAGGCATTCTTGCCTAATGCGAGACCTTAAATAGGTTTTTTTTCGTTTCAATACGGAAAACGATCTCTCTGCATTACAATTTGTCACTGCAGTGAACAAGTATATTCTTAAAGCAACCTCAGCATATAAAAATGCTTCCTACAATTCTTTTTCTCCTATATGAGGGTTAAGCTGCCTTAAACTCATATTTTCAGTGTTGTTTCGCTCCAGAAAATGTTTAAACAAGACACACTCTCCTTGAAAATCTTCCCCAAGATCAACCGGGTATAATTTCTGAAGAGTGGTTGAATTTTTTCGAATTGCTTCTTCAATCATGTGATCAAGCTTCGATACAAAAATAAAACCATTTGTTATTGCTTCATAAGAAGAATTTCTTCTCTTCAGCCAGCGCACTCAAAAATTGGTCGCAAATAGGAATGAAAATATTTATTTTGAAACCACAAAAAAGAACCTCCCCTTCGCGACGCACAATACTGAACCCCAAAATTGAAACAATATTGCTGTCTCAAGGGACTTCAGTTGGTACAAATTAGCACGATATTAAAAAGATAAAATAGGTATTCGACGATTTTAACTTTAGTAAAATGTTAGAGATAGGATGATGCTAAATTTGATTAAGGTTAGCAAAATCGTCTTTTTAACCTATTATGATACTACTCGTAAAATAGTTTTAACATCGTACTAATTCGACTAAAATTTTGCACCAATAGTTTTTAAAATAATACCTATCCTCTTATTTATCCATCATTAAAAACTATTGTACACAAAACAATCATTATATTGTTTCTTAAGTCGTTCAAAACTATTGACGGAGGGAAGGGTATTTGTATATAGGGACACGAGTCAGCCAAAACTAAAAAAAAATTGAGGCATGATTTGCTAGGTACTTATATAAAAAGAAGAAAATTTTATGCATGACCATATATCTAGAATCCGGCTTGATGGATTTTTATAATTTTTTTTTAATAAAAAATGACTCTTTGCAGATGGTTTATAAACAAAAAATTAAGATCCGTCCAGCCAAAGTTTTTTTAGCCCATTTTTTTAGAGCTACATACCAACACGTGTTTTTTTTTATATTGTTTTCGTTTCATTGGAATTCGTTCCAAAGAATAGGTACATGTCTCTAAACATTTTTATTATGAATTTTTATTATAAAAAATAAGAATAGTAAATAGTGAAAAAAGTGAGTGACATGTTACAATGAATTCTCTCACAGCCGGAAAAAATTGTCATGCTTGAAAAATCAAAAAATGGCTTTTTTTTCAATCTTTGTATTTTTTCTTTATCCTTCAAAAAAGTATTATAAATTAGATAATTATTAGGAGTGGCTTCCGCCCTTTTGCTTGTATGTTTTGAAAGTTCAATCGCTTCAAAAAAATATTATTAATTGGCCAATTGCTAGGGGCGGCTTGCGCCCTTTTGCTTGTATGTTTTGAAAGTTCGGTCGCTTAAAAAAATATTATAAATTGGCCGCCCCTAACAGCCTTGCCGCCCCGGGCTGTAGCCCTCTTAGCCCTAGGGTAAATACGCCCCTGGTGATGTTTGACTGCATGTTTGACAAATGTGAACGCTAGTGTTTTTCATCTATCAAATATCTATCATGCAATAAAACATATTTGAGAATGTGAACTTCTCTTTTAATTCTCCGAGCAAATAGTTGTTGCATTTCATATCAGATATCATCACTTCTGTTTTTGGTGGAAAAATTTAATATTGTATCAAATAACATCTCTGTTTAAGCATAAGTATATCAAACTTAACGTTACGTAGTGGAGTCCGGTGGGCTTAACTTGATGAGATTGACATTCTGCATTAGTTTAATTGACATTGTGAAATATTGTGGTTACTTTGTGAGCAGGGCATTTTAGGATACACAAATGTTAATCAAATCCACCAATTGACTCATATATGAACATTTTTACATTCGTGCTTCTGACATGAGAGGGTGGTATCGCCCCCAGTATGCGGTTGATAGAACATTGAGTTGTGACCCATAAGGATACTATTAAATACTTAAAAGACAAAAATACTGCGGCAAAAACCACGGCATTTAAGTAGCTGTATTTGTGTTTTCTTTATGTTTTGAAGAATTCTCCAAGAATTTCTCCATTGGAAAGTTGTATGTGAGTATGCATGTTCGAAGCAGTGTTGTAAATTTTTGAATTGAATTAAAAAAACCATAAGTCATTTAAGTCTGTAGACGATTTGTGAATTAAAAAAATTTAATTCATAAGTTAGTTAGTGACTTATGATTTAAACAAAATTTGATTCATAAGCTAGTTGGTAGATTGGAAATGTTTCAGCTTGTTTTAGCTACATAATTCTTAAATTATTAACGAAAGTAGATTTCAGCATTTGTGTGTCATAAAATTCTCATGCTAGCTTATAAATTTTCTATTTAAAAAGTTTTTAATCAGATTTCATCCATTAGCTTATAAATTAAATTTTTTTTAATTCATAAGTCACTAGGTAATTTTTAAATTAATTTTTTTTTAATTCTTAATTCTTGCTCATGACTTAATTTTTACTTGCGACTTATATTATGTGCTATTAGGCAAGTTATGCATTCGTAAAAAAAATTGAACTCGAGATTTTGATCAAAGTTGACATTACGATAATAGCGAAGACTAAACAAGTGGGTCTCGCAATTCTGTCTGTCTGTCTGTCGGTTGGCCGATTTTCTTTAAGCTTGGTAGATATTATTCTTAATTCCCCCACCCGCACACGTTTTTTTTTCTTTTTCTTAAGACTAAAAATAACGGTACCTGCCATACGAATTTTTTCCAAAATTTTATAAATATTTTTTTTTCTCAAAAACTGTTCGACGTTTAGTTAAAGCTAGGTAACGGTTAAAAACAAATTTCAGAAAAATGGTTATTGAGGGTACCCCCCATGGAACCATTTTTTGTTTTTGGATTTCTCAAAAACGGAACAACCGATTTTAATAATTTTTTTGCTAAAGCTCCCCAAAAAATGAAATAGAATTGTGTATTCAAATTAAAAAAAATTTTTTTTGGATTTTTAAGAAAAACTTCAAAATTTATTTTTTAAAACTCAATATTTCGAAAACCCCATTCTAGATCTTTTTAAACTTGATAAATAAAAGTTTCTCAATATAATCTATAAGATGTGAGAAAAAAAAAATATTTTGCCTAAAAATAAAGGTACCCACCATACAAATGTTAAAAAAAATTAAAAAAATGGTTTTCAAAAATCATATTTTTCTCGAAAACGGCACCTAGAATTTTGACAAATTTTTTTTCTTTCAATTAATTTGTATGGTCTTTAATTTAATAAAAAAAATTTGAAATTAAGATAATACAGCTTGTACCTACCATAGAACCATTTTTTCGACTTTTGAATTTATCATTATCCTCCACATAACGGACCATAATGAAATTTTTTATAGAAAAGCTTCTAAAAGGTCTAAGACACATTGCATTTCAAAACTTTAAAATAAATATTTTTTGAATTTTTGAAAAAAAAAAATCTATTTTTTCTTTTTTTGAAAATTCGATATCTCAGAAACGGCTCAATATTTTTTTTGTAAATTTAATTGTTTTTCGAACAATAATAGAAACTTTAAATTGGCGTACCAACATTTTTTTTTAAAAATCTTTAAAAAAGTTTGTATATATAAAAACTTTTATTTTAAGAAACCACTACAACGACATATAATTTTTGTTCTTGAATAAATTCATATTTGCATAGCATTCTGTTTTTGTCTCTTACTATTAAAATTTAAAAAAATAATATTATCCTTATGAACAGTTTACTCTAAAATTCCTAGTCTATTACATAGGAGCAAGTTCGTGCGACCCAGTCGTGCATTTTATTTTTAATTCATAAGTGACTTAGTAGTTCTGAATTAATTTTTTTTCAATTCATAAGTCACTAAGGGCCATTTGCTGATACGAAACTTAAATATTTATGTTCAACTTAAGCGCTTATGTTCTACTTTTTCCTCTACGTAAACTGTCACATAAGAGTTTATGTGGAACATAAGTATTTATGTTCCGTATCAGCAAATGGGCCTAAGAAGCTTATGATTTAAATTTCTTAATTCACAAGTCATCAACTGAATTATTAATTAAATTTTTAATTCACAAGTTAGTAACAAGCTGCTGAATTACATTTTTTAAGTCATAAGTCACCCACTAGCTTGTGAATTAAAGCCGAGCTTAAGCTTAAAAGTGACTTAAGCTTTTGCAACTCTGATTTGAAGAAGCAAGGCCATTCAGGCGCTTCTGGCCCACAGAATTTCGAAGATAACTTTTTATTCTTCTTAAGATAGAAAATAATCTTTCCGGACCTGTAGTTGTCACGGGCCAAAACTCATATGATCGCGTCAGCAATTTTGAATGTTTAATCATCGATTTAACTGCATGTTTAGAGTTTCAAAATAATTAATTTTGTGTGTTTAAAATTGCAATTCAAAGCTAATTTTCTAATAAAGCAACTAGTGCTTTTTAGATGTTCATATGGCATATTCAAGGTCTGTACATTTGGACTTCTGAAATAAAATTTACTTCAGTCCAATCCAAGAATGACTGTACAAAACTCCTCAACACAGGTTGGTACACAAGATTTTAAATATTTACAAGTACATAATGTACGAGTAGATACTCTAACCTTAACGGCCTCAATTGGAGTTTTGCGTTTGAGAGTTTTTTGTTTTTCGTTTATTTCCCTTGTCTGCCTTTCTTAAACAATGACCTCAATTCTCATAATGGACCTGACTTAAATTATTTATTTTTTTTTTACTTTTTCCCTGATGCTTCTGCTTCGTGGTATATAAAAAATTGACTTAATAACGCCGGAAATTGTCTCTTGTTTCTACCACTTTCAAGCTCCTTAAAACGGAATGAAATATTTCTGCCATTTTATTTATTCTCCCGTTAACAGAAACATCAAAGTAGGATTTGTTTTTTTTTTTTTTTTTTTCGTTAAAGATGAACACAAAAACGTTGTTGATGATGATTATGCTGGAAACACAAGGGGAAGGTAGACATTTTATTTAAAATTCTTGTATGTTTTAATAGGTTGGAATTGGAATATTCATAAATTTTTTGTTTGAAACGGAAGCAAATATTAAGCTTCGGTGATTTTAAATACTCTTCTCGAAGGTTTTTTTTATTTTACTTTAACATTTTTGACACAAAGAATCGAGGGGAGGAAAACTGTTGAATGTTGACACAATGTTCGGTGGAACATGATAGATGGAAAAACATATTTATATAATTTGTTCGGTTGGTGTGGAATATAACGACCTTAATGAGTATCACTTAAGGTTATGCGAGAGAAATAAATTTACCAAGATAAGTTGAGGTAAGCTTTGAGGTTCTTATCAAATTATACTCAAACAAAATTAATATTAATGCATGAGCAATGAATATGGTTCTATTTTGTGGAGTACCCTCTTTCGATCGATACCCTTGGGAAATACCTATTCACATATTTTTTTGGAAATGCAGATTTTATAACATACAAATGCACTGTTTGTATTAAGAACATATGTAAATATATGTAAGTACTCATAGCATACATTTGTGTAAAATAATCTTATGTACCAATTACATAATGAGATCTGTGTGAACTACATAATTGTACTGCTAAGCTAGCCGATTTTGCTAATGTTTTTCAAGCAGAATAACTGGCAAACTACAAGGTACTCCATACTCAAACAAAATCCAAGCCAGAACCGGATTACGTCATTATCTTTGTTGAAGCCATTGATTCTAGTACATCATCCTCCAAATATGTCCAGCAATGCCGGAATAAATTTGCTGACCTCAATATTAACCACAAAATGCATCTTATCTGTATTCCGGGTCTTTGTGGCATTGATGGAAATGAAAGGGCAGAAGAGTTGGCCAGGCATGGGATCAGACCTCCATAACTCACTTGCGGAAAGAGTCAACATTCCGCTCGGCGCTATGAAGGGCAATTTTCTCTCAAATTTTCTTAGTAAATTATGTCAAAAAGATTTGTCCCAACTATAATAATTCCCGAAATGTTGATCCGATATGCAGACCCAGGCAAGACATAGCTGGAATCGTACATAACTGTAGCGAACAATGGCCCAGTAGAGAATTTAGCGAAGCTAGGTATTTCTCACAACACTTATCTACTGTCATAGCTTTGGGGATCATGAAATGTCCTGCTCTAGCCAAATTTAGAGCACAATCATTAGAAAGTGCATTTTTCGATGACATTGACAAACTTTCAGAAATGAAGTTCGAGGACTTGATCTCTTTTTTCAACGTTATAAAGTGGCTCCAAGACGAACATCGCTTGTTTTACTTCTAATATCCCGAGCTAGCGGACTGAGGGCTGAGTGTGGTTTGTTAAGCAAAGGTTCTGAGCACACAATAAGTAAATATAAATTTTGTATGAACAAATTGCATTAGACATATGGACCCATTACATAATATGTACTTACAAAATATTTATGTAATGAGTGAATGTATCTGATTCAAAGGCAATTTTTGGTGTCAGATTTTCGCAAGAACTTGCTCTTATATGTAAAAGACTAAGAATTCCAAACCTTTTTAAAACATTTTTAAGAAAAAATGTTGGTAATCCAACTTGAAGTTTTTATTATTGTACGAATAAAACATAATGTAAATTTCGAAGAAAACTACTGAACCGTTTTTGGGATATCGAATTTCCAAGAAAAAAATACATTTTTTTCTTCCAAAAATTTATATTTTTTTTAAGTCTTGAAATTCAATTTTTTCAAACTTTTTAGAAGCTTCTCTATAAAAAAATTTCATTAAAATCCGTTTTGTCGATAATAAGAAATTCAAAATTCGAAAAAATGGTTCTATCGTAGGTACAGTCAGTAATACTCGTATCTTAGTTTCAATTTTTTTTATTAAATTATAGATCGTTAAAATTAATCGAAAGAAAACAAAGTTTATCAAAATTCTCGGAACCGTTCTCGTGGAAAATACAATTTTTGAAAACCATTTTTTAACATTTGTTATGGAGGGTACCGCTATTCTTGGGTAAAATAATTTTTTTTTTACATCTTGTAATCTATATTAATAAACTTCTACCAAAAATAATCATATTTTGGAACATATGATATGATCAAAATCTCGAGTATGATTTTTTTACGAATGCATAACTTGCCTTATACGACCCAAACTCAAAATAGTTCATTTATTAACACATTAATTCTTCATATATCCTAAATTTAGTGGCAGTCAGCTTTTGTTCATTTAAAAAATGTTGTCAATTTAATAAAGTAGTTTCACTGAGAGTAAATTAGACCTAACAAAACAAAATTTGAGAGAGCAAATAGCAACAATATTCCTTTCATATCAGACAAAGATAAGAGCATAAAAGTTGGTCTACTCTTTTTTGGGTGCAAAATAGTTGATCTAAGACTATTTAAATATAGTTTCAGTTAACCGTTATTAAAAAAATGACAAGCACTGGTTTTATTAATGATTATTGTATGATTTTATACCAGCTAGCGAGAGTTTCATGTCAATCCTGGCGCGTGGTGTTGCATTATCAGGAGACCTAAGGGAATCAATGATTAAAGCGTTTGAAACAGGATTGTCTAGCTACGAAATCCCTGAAAATTTTAATTTACCGCCCTCGTCAGTGCAGAACATAATAACAAAGTTTAAAAATTCTGGAAATGTGGATATATGCAACAGAACGGGACATCCACTAACAGCAAAACCTCGCGATTGCCAAATTTTTAAAGAAAATCGACGATATTTATCTGCTTCAATAACGGTTCAGTGGAGAAAACAAATTCAAAAAAGTGTTTCGGTGGATAGTTGCAAGCAGATGATGAAAAAAATTGGATACAAATTTTATAAGGTTTATTTCAAAATATTTAAGTTTTGCATAAATTACGACAACTTAAATCATTAAAAACGCAGGCAAAAGAAATATCACTACTGAGCTACTGACACCTAAGCAAAAGAAAAGGCGCATTGAGTGGGCCAAACAACTTAAAAATTTGGACTTTTAGTCAATGGCGGTCCGTTAATTGAAGTGATCAGTACAGATTGGAAGTTTGTGTTGGTGATGATTGATGAACGAGGACCAGTGATAAAAAATGCTAAAGAAGCCTTTCACAACTCACAAGGACTGCCTTAAACAAACCGTAAAGCTCCCAATATCTCTAATGGTATGGAGGTGCATGTCGGGATGTGGTATGAGTAATTTGCATTTTGTAATTGGGATAGCTAATACTGTCAAGTAACCGCAACATTTTGGAACAGGAGCTGCCTCCGTCAATACTACGTCTTCAATATAGCAATGCGAAGTATATTTTTCAACAGAATGGTGCTTCTTGTCATACGGCTAGGTCAACAACACTGAAAAAAAAATTGTACATAAAATCTATGAACGGCGATGTTAGAGCCAAAATCGCCGATTTTCTCCGAAAATTCATGAAAAAACGGTCGTAGATTTTATGACTGGGTGTTGTTTTTATGAATCACTATTCCTGAAAATTTTTGTATGGGAAATTTTCGTCTAAAATCACTGATCATAGATTTCATGATTTTATTCATACGAGCATGAACGGTTCATGCTCCAAAAAGTGCACTTTTTTATGAAAAATTCATAGTGTTTAGGAATACAGTCCTTAGTTTTATGGATGGTTCATATAAACCTGGATTTTTGGTTTGCATGTATCAATTTCATGAACTTAATGCCTATTCCTAGATTGTATGAATCATAAACCTGGATTTTTTAAGTTTTTATGTGGCAAGAGCATGAACCATTCATGGAAATTATGATCACTGTTCTTAGATAAAGTTCTTCGATACAATTTTTGTATATGAATCCAGATTCATAAAAAACATTACCCGATCATGAAATTATTGCTTTTTCATGAATTTTGTATTTTACTACCTACATGATTACCATTCATGAAAACTACGATCCTAGTCTTAGAAACATTGCTTTTTTCATGAATTTCGTATTAAACTACCTACATGATTACCATTCATGAAAACTACGATCCCAGTCTTAGAAACATTTCTTTTTTCATGAACTTTGTATTTAACTACCTACATGATTACCATTCATGAAAACTACGATCCTAGTCTTAGAAAATTGCTTTTTTCATGAATTTTGTATTTAACTACCTACATGATTACCATTCATGAAAACTATGATTCTAGTCTTAGAAACATTGCTTTTTTCATGAATTTCGTATTAAACTACCTATATGATTACCATTCATGAAAACTACGATCCTAGTCTTAGAAAATTGCTTTTTTCATGAATTTTGTATTTAACTACCTACATGATTACCATTCATGAAAACTACGATCCTAGTCTTAGAAAATTGCTTTTTTCATGAATTTTGTATTTAACTACCTACATGATTACCATTCATGAAAACTACGATCCTAGTCTTAGAAAATTGCTTTTTTCATGAATTTTGTATTTAACTACCTACATGATTACCATTCATGAAAACTACGATCCTAGTCTTAGAAAATTGCTTTTTTCATGAATTTTGTATTTAACTACCTACATGATTACCATTCATGAAAACTACGATCCCAGTCTTAGATAAAGTTTTTCTAGAAAGACCAACTTCACCTTCACCACATCACCACATAAAATTCACCCAAAGGAATGATTGCGTTCAAAAATAAAAATATGGTGAGTTCATAAAGCAAAGCGACTACTATGTGCATGTCAAATCAACACTGTTTTGGCTCTTTTGCTTAAGCTGACGTAAGTGAGCAGAAGCAATAATAGTTGAGGCATTATAGAAACTGCCAGTGCATTATGTTTGAATCGGCCTTTAGATTAGTAGTTTAGTTAACCACTTTTTCGATAGCGCCATTTTCAACCGCTCGTCATACGAACTCGGTCTTATTTTCCAGAGTAGGTAATTCATACATAATGGCTCTCCTAAACAAAAACGGAACATTCACTGACGACGCGAAAATAATATTAACAATATGTTGTTAGACATAAGAAGGAAATATAAAATTGTTTTTGGAATTGCTCCATTTTGTTCAGTTTTGAACGGAATGATATGATTGAAATCTACCAAATGTAGATACGACGTGACTGTTTAGTCCCCTATTACACGTTGCCTCATAAGACATGTCTCATTTTTGATTTTCTTTTTAAATTTGTATCCCGTGAGGCAGTTTACGTGAGATAGTTGTTCGTTTTTGTTATGGTTTTTTTCGTTGGCCTTAATCTAATTTGAAAACAACAAAACAAAAAACGAATATGAAAAAAAGAAACGTCAAAATGAGACTACTAAAAATCAGCCCGGTACTCACCGGAAATATTTTTTTACATCTCATTTCCTCATATCTTCTTCCTTTTTTGCACTTATGTGAGCCTGGTCTCGTGAAACATCGTGTAATAGGGGGCTTACTGCTTAACGAGCAGTCACGATGTAAACAGGGACTTGTTGTTGTTTTCGAATCATCAGCGAATGTTCCGCTTTAGTTTGGGAGATCCTTAAATCGGTCTACTTAGACACTTTCTAACTACTCTAAATTCATGGAAATATGCTGTATTGAATAAAAATAAATATATCACTTTTGTCACTTACTCTTATGTCTTAGTTAGGCAGTAAGATGTTATGTCAGATTAATATAATTGGATTTGTTTTTGGATTAAAAGTTCCGTTCTAATTGAATTCAGATGAGGTACGAGTAATTTGAAAATGGACTTAAAATAACATATTTTTTTATTAATAAGATTTTATAATTGACCAATTTAATCTTAAGTCAGGTCCACACTGTTCTCATGTGATGTGTCGATACCTTTTAAGTATATTTTATCGATCTATGATTGATCGATGAAATAAACTGAAATAATTGTTATGTTTTTTAAAACCCCGCGGGAATGGACAAAAAGAACAATCGCTGGGCCATGACAGAAGAAAAATGTAGTTTCCATACAAACTGTCCATAACATGTATAAAATAATCGCTTGTAGTCCATTTTTAACATGGTTAACTTAAGCCCAGAGAATTATCTGGGTTTTGCTAAACACCCCCAGGGATTGGTTGTTGTTGGATTTAACATGCAAAATTTTTACCGCCGCGGTAGTTTTTTTCGTCAATTTCCCTCGGGGTTTGGAAAAATAAACACCACTAATACGAGAACAGTGTGGTACAGGCCTTAGAAACTGTAAATTGAATTCATGTAAAAAATGTATTTCATACATAAATAAAAAGACTGAATACATACATTTTATGAATGCTATACATATGCATGATATGTATTCATAAAATTTATGTACTCGATCTTTCAATTCATGATTGAATTACATATTTTGCATGAATTCTATGCACTGTTTTCAAGATTCATAAAATCTAGGTATCAGTCTTACGATTAATGTATGAATTGCCTACAATGCAAAATAAGGCCATCTTCACATGCACACATTAAAAAGCTAAATTTTTAAGAAATGGAAATTAATACGAAAGATTTTATTTGGAAAATGTAACTAACGCTAAATTGTGCACATAAAGATAAAAATTACCTAGATTGTAGAAACAGTCAATCGAATTTATTATAGATTATTGTCTACTTAGACACTGTCTAACTATAGTATGAACTCGGTTAACGCAACCCTCGATTCGCGCAACTCCTCGATTTTCGCAACACGAAAATTGAAGCACATCTTTATTCTATAAGTGCTACTTTTGTAAAATGTTACAACAATTAATGCAACTTTTTGTGTTTATGCATCTGTTCATTAAAATCATCAAACCAACAAAAACGATTTGTTTGGTTTCAATAATCTTGTTTAATAACATTTTCGTTATCTCTAAAACAAAATAAGCCATTACAACTATAATTTTGTATTAAAAAAAATATAACCCAGTAAGCGCAACAACCTCGGTTATTGCAACTGCCTTAATTTCTATTAGTTGTGTAAATCGAGTTTGTACTGTATTTTCAAAATTGGTGGAAATATGCTTCAAAATAAAAATAAATATCATTATTCACGGTTAAGACAGTCTACTCTTGTGTCTTGCAGTTAAAAGACAACAATTGACCACATTTTCTAATGTTGGATAGTTGTTGTCTAAGAATAGACAACTTTTATAAATATCACTCAGTAGGTACATTGAAAATAATGTATTAGGATTTTTGTATTGCTCAATTAATTTTATATAATTATATTTTACCTTTTTGGTTTTCTCCATTTAATTTCAATAAAACGCATTTCTTCTATTTTTTAACTATACATATATTTCGAGGACCTATTTGCCTCATCATCAGTATAAAAATAAAATACAAAAATTACCAAAATAATTTATTTATTATAAATAATTCTGGTAATTTATTCATTAGAAATAATTCTGGCAATTTTTGTATATAATCAAATGTCTTATGTATTTATTTTATTAAAACTCATGTACATATTTTATTTTTATAGATACTGATGATGAGGCAAATAGGTCCTCGAAATATATACATATATAGTTAAAAAAATAGAAGAAATGCGTTTTATTGAATTTAAATGAAGAAAAACAAAAAGGTAAAACATAATTGACAATAATATTCATGTATGTATTTTTACATAAATTATATTAAAACCTAGCACGTTGCTGATGCGGAAACAGAAATCCTCAACAAAAATAACACAAGAAAATCATAAACCAAAAATTTCATTATGATTTTCTTTTTGCAGTACGCTGTTTAACGAGCGAAATTGATATTAACTGGAGAAGTATCAACTCTTTTTCGCATACAATTAATTGATCGGCCAATTAAATGTTAGAGCAAAATGAAATTTAAATTTGTTTGTATAATATTTTTTTTTCACAGCATCGGGTTCTTATTTGGCATTAGTGAGCATGAGCAATCATCATCTAAACATGGCCTTATATTTTTGTAAAGGTTTCTGAACGTGTTTAGTTCAGCGTGGTGAGTTTAGCAACTTATGAATACTCATACATAAAACGTAAGAACCAATACATACATTTTATGCTTCCAGTCTTAAAACACAAAAAGGTCCAAGTTATAGATTCAGAAGATGCATTTGAGAAACAAAAGTAAGTATAGTTTTGGAAAAAGAATCTACTTTAGAAAATAAAATAATAATAATTTATATCTTGAGCGATTCGTTATATGTTTCGACAATTCTCATTGAAACAATATAATCGTGTATTAACAAATATGTAATTCTGCTTTAAATTTTAGGCGATCCCAACCTTTTGATACAAAACTTCTAGGAGATATGGATACATATGTACGAAGGACGCATTCATTAAGGCTACGTAAGCATTTTATGAAAAATATAATTTTTTCTTTATTTTTATAAATACTAAGCCATGAAACGTATGAATTTTTATAAATATTATTAAACTTCTTATAACTTTTATGAAATATATCAAACCCAAAATATTTTTTCTTAACTTTTGTGACATCAGTCATTAAAGCTTTGTGAGCATTCTAAGAATAATATAATTTTTTTTTTATTTTCATAAATGTTTAGCCATGAAACGTACGTTTTATGAAAAATTCATATGCGTTTAATGACTAAATATTTATAAAAATAATGAACAGTTCATATTATTCATGAAAGCTGTACATAGCTTAAATGACTGTATTCATAAAATCTAAGGACAGAATTATAAGTTTTATGTATTGATTTCATAAATTTTATGAAATATTCATACGTTTTATGACTAGGTATTCATGAAAATAATGAACGGTTCATATTTTTCATGAAATCTGTACATAGTTTTAATGACTGCATTCATAAAATCTAAGGACAGAATTATGGGTTTTAGGTATTGAGTTCATAAATTTTATGAATTATTCATGCGTTTTATGACTAGGTTTTCATAAATATAATGAACGGTTCATATTTTTTATGAAATCTGTACATAGTTTTAATGACTGCATTCATAAAATCTAAGGACAGAATTATGGGTTTTAGGTATTGAGTTCATAAATTTTATGAATTATTCATGCGTTTTATGACTAGGTTTTCATAAATATAATGAACGGTTCATGTTTTTTATGAAATCTGTACATAGTTTTAATGACTGCATTCATAAAATCTAAGGACAGAATTATGGGTTTTAGGTATTGAGTTCATAAATTTTATGAAATATTCATGCGTTTTATGACTAGGTTTTCATAAATATAATGAACGGTTCATATTTTTTATGAAATCTGTACATAGTTTTAATGACTGCATTCATAAAATCTAAGGACAGAATTATGGGTTTTAGGTATTGAGTTCATAAATTTTATGAAATATTCATGCGTTTTATGACTAGGTTTTCATAAAAATAATGAACGGTTCATATTTTTCATGAAAGGTGTACATAGTTTTAATGATTGCATTCATAAAATCTAAGGACAGAATTATGGGTTTTATGTATTGAGTTCATAAATTTTATGAAATATTCATGCGTTTTATGACTAGGTTTTCATAAAAATAATGAACGATTCATATTTATCATGAAAACTGTACATAGCTTTAATGTCTGCATTCATAAAATCTAAGGACAGAATTATAAGTTTTATGTACTGATTTCATAATTTTTATGAAAAATTCATGCGTTTTATGACTAGGTATTCATATAAGTTATGAACGATTCATATATTTCATGAAATGCTTACATAATTTTAATGACTGACACCATATACTTTAGGTAAAATTTTCATAGGATACATGAACATATTCATAAATTCTATGTATAGTAACTGACAAAAAATTCACTTTTAATGAAATTCATTCATATAACCTAAGCATACAAACATTGGATTTATGAACATAAGATACATACATTTTAAGAACGAATCATGCGCCCGTACGACTCGTTCCTACTCCTATGAATACATTCATGCAATTATACCTAGATCACACGAACGCGATGTTTGGTTCAATTTCGATGTACAGATTCGTGCAAAATAGGAAATTATTCGTGAAAATCATGCACCTTTTTGGTTCAGTGAATGGTATGGTTAACTGCTGAAGCAATTCTTTATTGGAATGGACTTCCAGCAGCCCTAATCTTTCATCAATCGAAACTGTTTGGCACACGATGAAGCAAAAATTGCGAAGGGAACCGCGTCGGACTCTTCAAGATTTAAGATCCACAATTACAAATAATTGGGAATCTTTTGGTGCCGAAGAGTGTCAACAATTAGTTGACACTATGCCAGTGCATTATAGAAACAGTGATTATGGCCAAAGGTCGCTTAACAATGTGGTAAAATCAACATAAAGAATCATAGACCAACTATTTTGCATCTAAGAAATGTGTATAAATCGTTATTTAGTTTTGTAAAGAGACTCCATATCAATATTTTACTAAGCCACTTTCTTTTTTTGTCCACTTTTCTTATTTAAAATGAATAGGACTTTATATGTATATCAAAAAATAGTTTTTGTTTCGAAATAGGTTAAGAATGAACACATATTTGCATTCTATCCTCGGTAGACCAACTATTTTGAGTTTGGGCTCGTAGTACCCATAAGTCGCGTAAAAATAAAGACTGGTGTAATCAGGCTCTCGATATTTTTTTCTGCTATAGACAGTGTTCACACTGAACTAAGTCCTCCGACTTTTTACCTGCGACTTATAGATACTACGAGTATAAGGCAAGTTATGCATTCGAAAAAAAATCGAACTCGAGATTTTGATCAAAGTTGGAAAAAATTTTCCAAAAAAATGGTTCTTTTGGTAGAAGTTTCTTAATATACTTAGATTACAAGATATAAGAAAAAAAAATTATTTTACCTAAGAATAGCGATACCCTCCATAACAAATGTTAATAAATGGTTTTTGAAAATCGTATTTTTCACGAAAACGGTTCCAAGAATTTTGATAAACTTTTTTTTCTTTCGATTAATTTTAACGATCTATAATTTAATAAAAAAAAATTGAAACGAAATATTATACTGACTGTATACCTACCATAGAACCATTTTTTCGAATTTTTAATTTCTTACTATCGACAAAACGGATTTTGATGAAATTTTTTTATAGGGAAGCTTCTAAAAAGTTTGAAAAAAATTGCATTTCAAAACTTAGAAAAAAAATATTTTTTTGAATTTTTGAAAAAAAAAAAATTTTTTTGTCTCAATATTTTTTTAATGTAATTTTTATTTGAACAATAATAAAAGATCTAAATTGGCGTACTAAAATTTTTTCTTAAAAATGTTTAAAAAATTTTGTGTATAAAAGCTTATTTTTTTAAGAAACCAGTACGGACTTATAATTTTTGTTCTTGCTTAAGCTAATATTTGCTCGAATAACATGGCATCTTATTTAAAAAAAAATTATTTATTATTTAAAAATTAATTTTATGCTTATGAACAGTTTTTCTGTAATAAAATAACATTAATTTTTGAAATTCTCAGTCCTTTACATAAGAGCAAGTTCGTGCGACCCAGTGGTACATTTTATTTTTATTAATCTTCACAGAAAATACAATGTAGATCTTTCCTATGTCTACAATTCAAAATTAATGCAAATAACCGAAAGGATTTACTCCTTCCACTAGACTAGTCTCCCTCTTAACTCGTCCTCGTATGGACTTCCATCACAGACGCTATGATGATAATATGACTATCTGTCTTGAACTTATGCATGTCATCGAAAAGACACCAATAAGACCCATTCATCCAATTCAAGTATGTATATCGCTCCTACTTAATTCAGGACCGCAATCCTTCAAGATTGTAATTCGGATACTTTTACTCAATGTGCTTCATACAAATAAGTTAGCGACAGCATACCAACAAAATTTACAAGGCGCATTATTAACTTTAAAACGCTTATTTCTCCAAGCATAATTTATCCTGTTGAACAAAGCAGTTTACTTATGGAATAAGGCTGATTCCATTCTTGCAACAGCATTCCTCTGAAGACAATCCTCGTACAGAAAACAGAAAATAGTATACCTATGTACATAAATGTATGTTTGTCTTTTTATGTCGTGTAATGTTGGCCTCGATGTTTATTCAGTCGACGTACACTACTTTAAGTAACTTTTTTTCACAAGTTGTTTTATTCCGAACCTGGAAAACCTACATCCATGTGCATGTATGCATGTATAAGCGATACATGTATATAGTAATACCATACTCGTATGGGTCCTTTTTATGAGGACCTTTCTGAAGGAAATCCTTCTTTATGGGGGAACAGTGTGACTCTGCAATGCGGTCCCCGAGAAGATTTTAATGTCAACGACATCATCATTATGTTCATATTTATCTGCATGATACCTTTTTGTCAAATTGTATCCTTAAAATTAAGATCCCGCATACAAAAGGAAGGTGTAAATCCTTTTGTAAGCTTCTTTTTACAACCAATTTTGTTTGGGGTTATGGTGAACTTTGAAATGCGACATTAGATATTATTTAAATTAAATACTTTTGACTACGTTTGTGGAGTCTTTGTTCCCAAAATTGGATTTTGGTTGCTTTGATTCGAGTTTTAATTTTATTTTTTAAGTTTTGCATCAGAAGTATTGTGGAATCCGCTTAACTGGAACATCTAAATGTCAAAAGTTATTTCAGTAAAGTGGAGTTCTCAGTTCACCGAACTTAAAATAACTGAAACAAGTTTCACATAAGCGGAGTTGTCAACAAAATTCTAGTATAAATTAAACCTGAAAATTAGGTAAAAAAAATTTAATGCTTATATTTTTCAAAATATACATAACTACATACTATTTTAACTTGCGACTAATAGGTACCATAAGGCAAGTTATACATTCGTAAGAAAAATCGAACTCGAGATTTTGATCAAAGTTGACATTACGATGATAGCGAAGACAAAAAAGTGGGTCTCGCAATTCTGTCTGTCTGTCTGTTCGACTATAGCCGAGTGGGCCGATTTTCTTTTTTTCTTAAGACCAAAAATATCGGTACCTCACGATTTCGAAATTTTTTAAATATGTTTTTTTCTCTCAAAAATACAAAAACTGTCCCACAGATTAAAAAAAAAAAAATTAATTTCATTTAGTTAAAGCTAGGTAATGGTTGAAAAAAATTTTCAAAAAATGGTTATTTTTGCTATCCCCCCTGGAACCATTTTTTTGTTTTTTGATTTTCTCAAAAATGGTACAACCGATATTGATCATTTTCATGTTAAACCTCCCAAAAATTTTGAATATCATTGTGTATTCAAATTTTAAGATTTATGTTTTTTTTAACTCTATATTTCGAAAACCCCATGCTCGATTTTTGTTAAACTTGATAGATAAGAGTTTTGATAATTATAATCTACAACATGTCAGAAACAAAAACTTATTTTACTTAAAAATAACGTTACCCACAGCACAAATGTTAAAAAATGGTTTTCGAAAATCGTATTTTTCTCGAAAACGGTTCCGAGAATTTCGATACAATATTTATCCTTCCTAATAAAAAAAATTAAAAATAATAGATATATTACTAACTGTACCTACCATAGAACTATTTTTTCGAATTTTGAATTTCTCATTACTGGCGTAACGGATGTCAATGAAATTTTTATAGAGAAGCTTCTAAAAATTTTAAAAAATATTGCATTTCAAGTCTTTAAAAAAAATATTTTTTTTGTACTTTTGAAAAAAAAAAAATCTTTTGTTTTTTCTTGTAAAACTCGATATCTCAATTATTCGTAAAATAATAAAACCTTTAAGTTGGCGTGCCAAATTTTTTTTTCTTAAAATCTTTTTAATTTTTTTTTAAGAAACCACTACAACGACTTATAATTTTTGTTCTTGCATGTCATTGTATTTTTAGCTCCAAATATCTACTAAAGGGGTAGCTTTAGTCATTAAATAAATGAATTTTATATTTATGAACAGTTTTTCTCTAATAACATTCATTTATTTTTTGACTTTTTAATTTGTTAAATCATCTTTTTTTGCAGACAATTGCCCTCTCTACTCTAGCTCTACGCGGCTTAAAAGTTTTAACTATCCCAACACAATTTAGTTCCACCGTTCCACCCGGAAATGTATTTCGCTGAATAACATTTTATTCGTTAAGTTGTTAATTTGGCTTACGTTGCTGTTTAAAATAGGAAGTTTAATAATATCTTAGCAAATTTAAACTTTCATGTTAATTTATTAATCTGAAGGATCCTTAAAAAAAACTTTCCTATTGGTTTGTTTTAATTTAGTTTAGGCAGCATTTTGAGACTTTGTTGTATTTAGCTTGAGCTTTATGATTATATAATTATGCAGAAAACTGGATTTGACCAGATATGAACGCAATAAATTTTTAAATAAAATTTCTTGTTGTCTTAATTAATAACCACCCCAAATACCCATTCACCGTTCAATAATCACTGTACACGTTTTTTATTATTTGTTCTTCTTAAAACCACTTTTATATATATAGCTTTACTTTTGGAGCAGCGGTGCATATTAATATTCTGTTCATTGTACACACTGTTATGACACAAATTAAAGTCCAGAAATATTGTAAAATATTTTCGATAAATAACAATTTCGAGATATAAAAATTACTAAAAACGCTCCCTTTATAAAAAGCAACGCTTGAAAACTATTACAAGCTACTACCAACATTTTGGTCGAAACTTTAAGATTTGAAAAAGAATGCAATCTTTTATAATTGCAATCATTTAAAAGATTGAATTCTTTGAATTTACTTTCAGATCTCGACTTCAAATGACAATGATTTTTATTATTTTGCAACAATAAATTGTATACAATCTTTTAAGAATTTATGCATTATTTTCCATTCACTTAATTTCATTTTGTTTTTAAGATTGCTACAGCCATACAGATTGTTACAGCCATCGACTGAATGATGGCTGTAACATGAAACATAAAACATCTTTGTCCTGCGAGAATTTTGTTTTGACCGATGAATGACTCACTCATTTACTCACAAAAACCACATGCATACGAGTATTACCATTGATAGGTGTTCGGTGGTTAGAACCAACATCCCTAGACTATTTCAGTATAACATAAAGGATAGAGAATCAGAATCAACGCTACAAAATCCGAACTCATCTGCTAAGAATAACAGAACTCAACCGTGGAGGATGTCACCAAGTAACAATGTGCAGAACATTACTCTGAATCTTCTAGTTAGATCAGCAATATCCACCAAACGAAGTGTGAAGTATTGCGGATATAATTCCACCACGAGTTTTTAAGACATCATTTTCAGATCTTACTTATCTTGACTTCCCAAAATTACTTCCATTATGTATATGTAAACTAGCGTTGCCAGACGTCCCGGTCTATCCGGGACGTCCCGGATTTCAGACATAAATTCATCAGTCCCGCCGGTGCAGCTTTTTTGCCGGTTTGGGACTCAAACTCAAAAATAATGCCTAATGTACGTAAATATCTTTCAGTGGTAAGGAACAATCGCTGCATCGTGATTTAAGAAATTGCTATTAAAATTTCAATCAAATAAACCTCACTTAACGAAGAATGTATTTTTGCAAACACATCTGTCATTAAAATTGACAAAAAAAAATATTTGCAAATGACAAATGACAAAAAAGTCATTTAATTGAGCTAAGTGTACGCGATTGGTAGATCTTACAATATTGTCAGACCTGACAATGTCTGACAATTATTTACCAATGAGCTGACAATTAAGTTGTGTGTGTACACGGTTGCCAGAAAATCTACCAATCTCTTACAATGTATTGTCAGAAGTAGGCTGACAATTTATTTTCAGATAGCTGAAGATGGAAACTGCTTCATTTCAATCTTGGCAGCAAATTGTCTGACAGAGTGAAAAAATTGTATAATGCTTAAAAACCTACATCTAACAATTTCTTCACTGTCAGAAACATCAGACAACGATAAAAATTGGCAGGCCTGACAATAAATTATGTGTGTACAGGATTATTAAATGCCTTACAATTTACCGTGTAGTAGTACCCCTTGGCATAATGGTTAGTGCGTTGGACTGTCATGCGGAAGGTCTCGAGCTCGATTCTCAGCCGCTGCAAGAAAGTTTTTTTCAGGGGTGTACTGCCTCTTGCGAGGAATTGACAAATTCTCCAAGAGTATCTCTTGTCATGGAAAGTGCTGCTCATTAGCCGTTCGGAATCGGCAGAAAATTGTAGGTCCCCTCCGTTCCTGGTAACACGCACACAGGAATGGTTGACAGTTGTAAGTCACTAGGTCCTGGTTCACTCCGAGCTGTTGCACGACCAAATTTTAATTTAATTTAACAATTTACCGTGAGCATGTTTTTCACTGACAGATCTGATAATATTGTAAGATCTACCAACCGTGTTCACTAATATGATTTTTTATTTTGTCCCGGGCAATATGTTGAAATCCCAGGATTTTTCATTATTTCAATTATTTTAGCCATTTTCCGGCCGAGGTGTAAGAAAAATCTGGCAACCCTAATGTAAACATAAAAAAAACAAAGCTCTCCTGCAGAGAAAAAATTCCAGAATCAAAGTTTTTATCTTCACAAGTCACGACATTCTCTATAGGTACCGGGCCTATAAGTAACATCGAAACTGCATAAATACAAAAATGATACATATCAACAAATCTCTGCCAATTGAGGATGACTATTTTTGCCGAGATTAATAAACAAAAACACATACAATAAAAAAAAACTGTTATTCCACACATACTTCTTATCAACATCATCATGGCCGTAGCTAGTGAAGGTAGTCATACGTTATGGGGCTTGAACTGTGGTCCCTATTAAGTATAGTAAAGAAAAAAAAATAAGGAAAAATTTTCAACATACCAGTTAAATAGTAAGTCGCTTCGTGTCTGAGCTCTGAACATGTTCCACGTAAAAACAACTGTTAGGTGCATATATTGAGATGCATTTTTAATTTGTTTACATAGTGGCCCAAAAGTCGCTTTTCTAGGTATGTAGATCTATCTGGAATACCTATAAACATTTTTCTTTATCAGCAGGATTGAGCTGTTGGACCAGCTGGATCTTGTAAGTGTATAGGTGCAGATCTTTCCTCAAAATCCGATTAAGCGTGTTAAGCGGTATGATTCACTGTTTTAAATGTTGTCGTGTCGATGTTCCAAAATCCGTTGCAACACTTTCCCCAACGACCTGGATGTATGTTTTCGGTCGATCGTCCAAACCGAGACCTATCCATACGCGTCACATTTCCAACGACGTTCCCATATTGCTCAAAGTTGGCCATAACAGCTTTTGGAACATTTCTATTTTGACTTGCTATTTGCAAGAAATAGTTTAGATACCTGGTGGTCATCAGCCAGAGACCTGATCTTAAAGTATTTTAAAAAAGTAACAAAAACAGGTTTCTGAGCTATACTCAAACTTAGTTCAACAGTTGGTTCCGAAACCAAAGAGTTAATTAATAAAGAAGACGGGCGTTCTCTTCTCGATTTGCCAGCGAGTAAGGCGGATTCTTACTTTGATACAAACCATGACAAATATTCAAAATTTTGGAAAGATTGCTACGCGCTTCGAATCACTCGCGAATATTTTATATAAAGTAGGAATACCTACTAGTAGAAAATTTTTCTCGAATTTAGTTCTTTTAGATTTTTTTGAAAAAGTTATTCGAAAGAGGTCTGAACTCTGTCATTTGGATTTGACAAGTTTGGAAAGACATCCAACAACTTGCTGAATCATTGAATGTACATGTGAGAGTAAAGTTTCGATAAGATTCAACAATGTAGGAACGCAGTTTTCGAGGAGAGCTTGTAGCTTTCCAGAAAGCCGTGATCCCGTTACTGATGATCTCGAAAACGATTGGCTGATCCTATGAATGTATGAGAGAAATGGCCGAAGCAGACAATAATTGAGCATGAAAAGGGACTCTTTGGAGAACTTAATTTAACGAAAGGTTGATTTTTTTTTTAAGTCGACACAAATTTAAAAGAAAGGAGAAAAACTAAAAAAAAAAGTAGTAGTAGTAGTAGAAGTAGTTTGAAAAGAAAAACGAAGTCATCCGAGGTAAAAAGAAGTTCTGGAGAAAAATAAAATCGAGGTGAAAGAATCAAAGAAGCGGACAGGAGATCCGCACATTTAGCAAAAAATGTAAGCCGATTGGTTTTCTACAATTTTGTTGTTTGCGCCAATTCCAAAAGACTTGCTTGTTAATTTCGAATCTTATCCCAATTAATTGTAGGACACGGTATTTTACCCGCTCTTCGTTTAAAAACTTGAAAAAAAATTAGTTTTGGAATTCACTAATTCTTATTTTGTAAAAGAAAAAAAAATTTATTATTTTTTTTATTTTGTTAATCGGATAAATAAAATTCTTTCCATTACTGAATCCACCCTATTGCTGAGCCAATAGGTGACAGCACTCTAGGTGTTGTCAGTTGTGGAACTTGTTAAATGCATCCAAAGTTTGACAGTTTATAATTTCTCGTATTTCTTGTTTCTTGTCGATTAGCAAAAATTTATTTCATTAATAATTTGGAGGATTGGAGTTCAGCCAACGTAAAAATAAAAATCGTTTATAATAATTTTCACAAAGTTTATTAAAAAAAAATTTAGTTACTGACTGTACATAGACCTATTTTTTCCAACTTTCGACTTTCTCAATATCTGCTTTTAAAAATTTTAAGAAACATTTCATATCAAAAAATAAATATTTTTTTGGATTTATGAAACAAAATTTTTAAAAATGTTTTTAATTTAATTTTTTAAATCATAGATTATTTTGACACTGACAGCTGATTCCCACTCGAAACCTTGAAAAATAAAATGCACGACTGGGTCGCACGAACTTGCTCCTATGTAATAGACTAGGAATTTTAAATACGAATGTTATTTGAAAAAACTGTTCATAGGGATAAAATTAATTTTTTTAATTCTTTTATTAGTAAGAGATAAAAAGAATGCTATGCAAATATGAATTTATGCAGGAACAAAAATTATAAGCCGTTGTAGTGGTTTCTTACAAAAAAAAAGCTTTTATATACAAACTTAAGAAAAAATATTGGTACGCCAATTTAAAGTTTTTATTATTGTTCGAATAAAAATTAAATTTGCAAAAAAAATATTGAGCCATTTCTGAGATATTGAATTTAAAAAAAAATAAAAAATAGATTTTTTTTTCAAAAATTCAAAAAATATTTAATTTAAGGTTTTGAAATGCAATGTGTTCTAGACTTTTTAGAAGCTTCTCTATAAAAATTTTTATTAAGATCCGTTATGTGGATAATGAGAAATTCAAAATTCGAAAAAATGGTTCTATGGTAGGTACAAGCTGTAATATCTTAATTTCAAATTTTTTTTTATTAAATTAAAGATCGTAAAAATTAATTGAAAGAAAAAAAATTTTAGCAAAATTCTCGGAACCGTTTTCGAGAAAAATACGATTTTTGAAAACCATTTTTTTTAAATTTTTAGCATTTGTATGGTAGGTACCTTAATTTTTAGGTAAAATAAAATTTTTTTTATCACATCTTGTAGATATTATTGAGAAACTTTTATTTATCGAGTTTAAAAAAAATCTAGCAGGGGGTTTTCGAAATATTGAGTTTTGAAAAAAAAAAAATTTGAAGTTTTTTTTAAAAATCAAAAAAAATTTTTTTTTGAAAATTTGAGTACACAATTCTATTTATGTTTATGGGGAGCTTTAGCAAAAAAAAAATGATCAAAATCGGTTGTACCGTTCTTGAGAAAATCAAAAACAAAAAAAAGAGTTCCTTGGGGGGTACCCTCAATAACCATTTTTCGGAAAAAATTTTTCATCTAATATCTAGCTTTAATTAAATGAAATTTTTTTGTGTTTTTATTTTTAAAATCTGTCGAACAGTTTTGGAGAAAAAAAAATGTTTATAAAATTTCGAAAAAAAATCGTATGGCAGGTACCGTTATTTTTGGTCTTAAAAAATCAAATCAAAAAACATCCGGGGGTAAAAAATTAAAACCCATATCTACCAAGTTTGACGAAAATCGGCCGAGCCGTTTAGCTGCAATCGAACGGACAGACAGACAGACAGACAGACAGACAGACAGAATTGCGAGACCCACTTTTTTAGTCTTCGCTATCATCGTAATGTCAACTTTGATCAAAATCTCGAGTTCGACTTTTTTTACGAATGCATAACTTGCCTTATAGTACCTATAAGTCGCAAGTAAAAAACGGTATCATACCTCCGCAGAAAGAAATGAGTCGCTTTATTCTTCAACAAAGTTGGAAACAATTGAAAACATATCAAAAATCAAAGTGAGTGCTGTGTAGCCCACAGTGCTCATTCTATATATTCAAACTTGTTTAAAAAAAAAGCGCTTCATCGATTTATAATTTTTATTTTTGCATATAAATTCTTGTTTGTTTAAGAAATCATTTGGCATTCTGATTTTAGCTCGAACTTTTATTGTTTTTATGAGCATTGTTCTCATTTTTTAAATTTTTACTGTTTTAAATATCTCGAAAATCGTAACCTCTTAAGTGACCGGCAGTACGAATTTCTCATCTGATGATTTAATGGCATATCTCACCGAAAACGAAAAATGGAATCAATCTTAACATAATTTTAGTGAAATAGCGTGCATTTGGTATCGCTATCGATCATTCTCTCATTCGCTGGATTAGAAATTACCTTTCTAACCGTTTAATTCGAGTTGATTAGGACGGTTTTAGGTATGATAAAAAAATAAATAAATAAGTGCTGTTGTGCCCCAAGGCTCCGTTTTGTCACCGGCACTCTTCCTAATGTTCATCAATGATCTTTAGTCTGAGACTTCTATTATACTTAATTGTTTCGCTGACGAAATCACGATCAACTTTTCATAATTCGTTTCCAGGCTTATCACCTTAGGTTGTGGAACTGAAACGGCAGCGTTTTTATTCTGATATCGACAGCATTATACAGTTGGGAAGTAAGAATTAAGGGCTGGTGTCCCTTATTACTCATTTGAACCTGTTAGATAACATTCAGAATAGAACCGTCAGGAAACATATCAATTAAGGAAACTTTTGTCTCTCTTGAACACCGTCGAAATGTTTCCTGTCTTCCATTACTTTGTCGCTTTTTCTATCAACAATGCTCAAATGAAATAGGCAGTAACATTCCTGCCCTCAAACAATTTCATGATAATACTCATCTAGCTGTAAATGAAAATCAGTTGAGTCTAACTTTGGAAGTACTGTCAAATGTGATGCATAAAGCTTTCAAAATCAATGCCATCTCCTATCCCCTCCACTTTTCCTAAATGCTCGCACTGTGTTACACTGTGTTACCAAACCTTGAAGAGTTGACTGTGAAAGTTCTTCCGCAAAATGGGTGCAATGCGCGCAACGTTTACACTAATGACCACTAATTTTGATAATAAATGTAATAAAATTAAGAATGAATTAGTAAACTACTATAAAGTTGGCAAATTGTTAAGTAGTATCATACTAATACCTTAATAATAGGCTGTTTAAAATTTTTGCGCCAATGTCTTATTTCTATAGTGTCTTAAGGCAGATCGTCCATTCTAGAATCGCGCTGGTATCGCTTGGTTCTAAAAATACAATAGGTAGGTAGGTAGAGATGGTAGTCGCCAGCCCTGGGCCCGCGACTCAATTACCGCTGGGGTGCGCCGTTTTAATACCTTTTACTCGTGTCAACCTAATAAGGATTTAGTACGGAAGAATATGTCTTTTATATAATTTAGCGGAACATTGCTAAAGCCATTTTGTCGCATTCAGAAAGATAATCAGATCTTTGATTTTCGTCTCTGAAAGTTCGCTGGGGTCATCGAGGAAGGCTTTCCCAAAGGAAGTCATCCTGTAATTTGCTAAGGCGGGGCGGGGCAATCGCAAAGAAAATGAACTACAGTTTCTTTTTCTTGCGGATCTCCACAACTACGGCAGTGTGGGTTGTAGGGGATGCCTAGCTTTCTTGCGTGTTCACCGGTGCATATTGCTGTGATCCTGGCTATGTCGCGCCTGGGTCTGCATATAAGATCGTTAGAACGTGAGTTGTTGTAAGTAGGCTATATATTTCTTGATATGACACAGTTTGTGAGACTGCTCCACCTAAGGTTGGATTCATTGAGAAAAATCGAGAAGATTTTTCTCTTCATAGCACCAAGAGGGATATTTACGTTTTCCGCTAGTGAACTATGTAAGGCCGAGCCTTGCCGAGCTAAAGCGTCAGCCTGTTCATTACCCTCTATGTCACTGTGACATGGAACCCAAATGAGAGTGACCTGGCGGTCAATGTTCAGACTCGCCAGTTCGTCTCGACATTGCTGGACAAGTACTGAGGTAGATCTAGATGATTTAATGGCCTTAATGGCCGCCTGGCTATCTGAGCAGATAGCTGTATTTCTGAACTGGTTTTGGTTAGATTGGAGCAACTTGCATGCCTCCTTGATTGCTAGTATTTCAGCTTAAAATACACTCGCAAAGTCTGGTAGTCTGAAGGACTTGGAGATGTTAAGGGACTCGGAAAAAATTCCTGAACCAATACCGCACTCCATCTTAGATCCATCAGTGAAGATTATCGAGTCGAAATCCTTTGTAACAACATTATTTTTCCAATCCTCTCTGGTTGGAAAAATGGCTTTGAAATCTGATTAACTCCTAGTCCACTACTAGTGGCCCAGTTGCTAACTCTTTTCAGAGCCAATTCAGTGATTTCACTAATCACTGTGGTAATTTTTCCTGATACCAATAAAACCAGATCGTCATGCATACGCTACTGTTTTCACACCACTACTTCTGAGCTTGACGAGAATTTTGTCCATGACTAAGAGCCAAAGAAGAGGGGAGAGAACACCACCCTGGGGAGTTCCCCTATTAAAATGTTTAGTAAAAACACCATTCTTCCAAGCTGTTTTCGCTCATTTGGACCTTCTTTCTTGTGTGTGCTTAGTGCATGTGTGCCGTTCTGATGTCGTGAGTGAATATCAATGAAAAGTAAAGAGGAAAGTAGAATCAAACAGCACGGTAGTGCCCAGCCAAGTTTACAGGAACAAACCCAGGCGATTTTTGACCCCTCCATATCTTCAGTACCAATGAAGTCAGAAACTTAAAATTCCGAATATTTGCTAAGCTAGTCAGGCGCAGGTGCCTCACCTCTCCGAACTTCGGCGGTAGGGCTTGAATTGCATACAAAGAAAAAAATATAAAATTTAAGGTTTTCCATTTAAGGGGCGCGGTATCCGCCCACTTTCTGAGAAAATGTTTAATTTATATGGAGCACTTCCGATTGTGATTCTCAAGTCAAGTTCTTAAAAGCTTTCGAATTGGGCATAAAAAAAAACTTGCCAAGTAAGCCCATCAAATTTTAGTCACTAATCATTAAATAATAAAATTTCTCTATTACATTATAGCTGCTTCACTATTATTCTAATTTAAATATTCGTTATTAAACCGTCATGAAGTAAGAACTTGGCGACTTTTAGATCTCAGTACTTTTCACGGCTGACTTGTTACACAAAGGTTTTTGTATAGAAGAACTTGTCTCTTTTTTTAACATTTATGTTTTTGTTCTAATTATTCTTATGGGAGAAAGCATTCCGTGTATACCTACATTTTACGAGATTTCGGCAAACATCGTAGATGAAAAATCGAGCAATGCTAATCCAGACGGTCTATCGGCTTAGCAAAAGGACAAATGTTATTGGGGAAGTGGAATACATTCTCACGGGAAGTGTTTGTTGAATTTTATTATGTTCAATTGTCTCAATTTACCGTGGGAACCTTCTGACGTCTCCGAATTTGATGAATCATAGCAATTCCCAGATTATTTAAGTGCTGTGGGTGAGAACCACGTCTGGTGAGACTACAGTTATGACAGTTGACGAATCATTAACAATACTTCGAGATCCCAGAAAATCATAACTTAAGACCGTATAATACGATGTTTGAGTTATAGTGATTTGTTTGTTGGTAGAATTCTAAAATTTCTTTCAATGACTTCAGCTAGCCAAAAACTTTCAGATAAACTGGAAGGTCCCGACGTTTCAGCAGCCGGAGCAATTGCACGCACAATTTTTTTTATTTTAGAAGCAGTCGAAAATGAATTTGGCATGATTGTTGCTTGATCCAAATTACTCAGAAACGACTCATAGGTGTAAAAACCTTCTTTATATTGTAAGAAACACAGTGCGAATAAGGGAAAAACGACTGAAATACATAAAAATAGTACCAAGGGCATTAGTAGTAGTAGTAGTAGTAATAATTGACTTTATTTCATTATAAATGTTACATAAAATGTTCCTAAGTCTATATTGGTTTGGCCGATGGCCGTCTACCAGATTGGTTTTGTGTTAATTAAAATACAATGTTGTCTATGATGCACAATAATATGATTTTTTATTCTACGTATGACTCAGAAGTCTCCCTCAATGATGCATTTTCTGAAGCGAAGTGCGTTCACGGTGTAGTAATATAATGGATCCCAGCCTTGTTCTCCGTTTAAGATACTGATTGCAGATTCCTCATCCAAAACATTTGTACCAAAAAATCGATTCCGAAATTCCTCCAAGGGCATTATGAAAACTCTTCCGGAGATCTCGACTCGACTCCCAATCGATGCCACCAAGTATAAGAAAAAGTTTTTCTTTCCATTTGCTAGCAACTACTGACTAGTTCTCTTTTGCCATGAAAAGTGCCTCCCACCTTAGCAGGTCGGACGTATTGGTCCTTCATTTCAAAAACAAACAGCCACATCTCCAACGTCAAAAACATTTTTGAAAAGTTCTTGCCAATTTGCCCCCTCTTGTGATTTTCTTAAGCTACGACTATGCTCTCTCAATGTCATCACATCAACATGCATCATCTTGCTAGCTTATCTCTTGAGAGTTTTCGAAAAATATTTGTTAGAATATTAGCTGCCGCTTATCAATAAATGTTGCCAAACATTAAAACAAATAATCGAAAATAGTGTTATCTGTTGACGTTTATTTGAATGACCCCTCCGATAACCTTGTGCTATAAACATATATATTGTCCGACGTTATCAATATGCATGTCTTATTATATTAAAGTTTCCTTGGTCTTCAATATTAGTAGGTCTTCGTGAGTCGCCTTGTGAGCCAGAGAAACTAATCTGTTTGTTTGATTGTAAAAAATGTCCGAAGCTAAAATTATTAGTGGGTTACAACTTGCAGAGCAAATTAAGCTCCAGTTGAGAAGTGATATTGAAACCATTTGTAGTGAATTTCCAAATTTTCGTCCGGGACTTTGCATTGTTCAAGTTGGCAACAGAGAAGATTCCAATGTGTACATTCGGATGAAAGTCAAAACTGCAAAAGAAGTTGGCATCGAAGTAAATCATATAAAATTTCCAAGTGCCACAACCGAAGGGGAGCTGTTATCGAAAATTCACGAGCTTAACCAGGATGATCGGGTTCATGGCATAGTTGTTCAGATGCCATTGGAGAGTGACACTCAAATCGATTCGAATAAGGTTTTAAATAGTGTGTCTCCAGAGAAGGACGTAGATGGGTTACATGAAATAAACAAAGGCCGATTAGCTGCTGGTAATCTAACTGGATTTGTACCGTGTACTCCGTCAGGATGCTTGGAGCTTATTAAGAGCACTGGGTTCAAAATAGCTGGATCGAAGGCGGTGGTCTTGGGGCGTAGCCAAATTTTAGGTTCACCTGTGGCTGAGTTGTTGAAGTGGAACCATGCAACTGTATCCATTTGTCACTCAAAAACCATTAATTTAGAAGAAATTACGAAGACTGCTGATATACTGGTCGCAGCAATTGGGTGTGCGGAATTCGTTCGGGGGAGCTGGATCAAATCCGGCGCAGTAGTCATCGATTGCGGGATAAACTCTATTAGCGACCCCTCTAAGAAGAGCGGTAAAAGTATCAAAGGTGATGTTTGCTTCGAGGAGGCTAAGCAGGTAGCTTCCTACATAACTCCTGTGCCAGGTGGCGTTGGTCCAATGACAGTTGTTATGCTTATGAAAAATACGGTCATGTCAGCGAAGAAAGTCGCAGTCCGATCTCTTAGAAGTTGTTGGGAGATCAAACGACTTGATCTTAAACTTGTGAAACCAGTCCCGTCTGACATTCAAATAGCCCGATCTCAGCAGCCTAAGCACATATCGGTCTTAGCTGAGGAAATCGGTTTGATGCAAGATGAAATTTCGCTTTATGGCAGTATGAAGGCAAAGATATCTTTAGGCGTCACCAAACGATTGGCCAGTAGATCGGATGGAAAATATGTTGTCGTTGTTGGCATAACACCAACTCCATTAGGGGAAGGTAAGAGTACGACATTAGTTGGCCTAGTTCAAGCCTTGTGTGTCCACAAGCAACGCAATGCAATCGCCTGCTTACGTCAACCCTCCCAAGGCCCAACGTTTGGCATCAAAGGTGGAGCCGCTGGTGGCGGTTACTCTCAAGTGATCCCAATGGAAGACTTCAATCTCCATTTAACTGGAGATATTCATGCTGTTAGTGCGGCAAATAATCTATTAGCAGCTCAACTTGATGCAAGAATGTTCCATGAAGCAACGCAGAAGACTCAAGCTTTGTATGATCGTCTGGTGCCCACACTCAAGGGAAATCGTAATTTTTCGAATATTCAATCACGACGTTTACAGAAACTGGGAATCAACAAAACTGATCCTGATTCACTAACGCCCGAGGAAATCGAAAGATTCGCTCGATTGAACATCGATCCGAATAATATCACTTGGTGCAGAGTTGTAGACATTAACGATCGATACCTTCGGGAAATTACAATTGGCCAATCGCCAACGGAGAAGAACTTGACTCGGCGAACTTCGTTTACCATTTCGGTTGCCAGTGAGATAATGGCTGTGCTAGCCTTGTCAACAGATCTACGAGATATGAAAGACCGACTTTCAAAAATGATTGTAGCCTACGATAAGGAGGGAACTCCAGTAACTGCAGACGACTTAGGCATGACAGGAGCACTAACAGTCCTACTGAAAGACACTCTAGAACCAACACTAATGCAAACGCTGGAGGGCACACCAGTTCTTGTGCATACTGGTCCCTTTGCCAACATAGCCCATGGGTGTTCATCGATCATTGCCGATGAAATCGGACTCAAGTTGGTTGGCGAAAAGGGATTCGTTGTGACCGAAGCTGGTTTCGGCTCAGACATTGGAATGGAAAAGTTCTTCAATATTAAGTGCCGAACATCCGGAAAAGTTCCTAATGCCGTTGTCCTGGTGACAACTGTTCGTGCCCTAAAAATGCATGGCGGAGGACCCGCTGTAGAGCCCGGTGCACCCTTGAAAAAAGAATACACTCAAGAAAATATTGAGCTTCTTAAAAAGGGTATCCCCAACTTGCTAAAACACATTGAAAACGGCCGAAGGTATGGACTTCCCGTTGTTGTTGCTGTCAATCACCATAACTCTGATACCAAGGCTGAACATGAGTTGATCAAAGCTGCTGCCATCAAAGCTGGGGCATACGATGCAGTTGTATGCTCTCATTGGAGTGAAGGAGGGGCCGGTGCAATTGAGCTTGCTGATGCAGTTATTAATGCGTGTGATGAGAGTTCAGATTTCAAGTTTTTGTATAAGCCCGATGTTTCGCTGTTGGATAAACTTAATATAATCGCAAGAAATATGTACGGAGCTGGAGGCGTAAAACTAACCAAAGAAGCTGAAGGTAAACTCAAATTTCTCAATGACAAAGGCTTTGGACATCTTCCAGTTTGCATGTCTAAGACTTCTGGGTCTTTAACTGGAGACGCGAAAATAAAAGGAGCACCCACAGGATTCACTCTGACGATTGGCGATTTGTATGTTTCGGCGGGAGCTGGTTTTATCGTTGCATCGTGTGGAGAAGTATCAAAAATGCCTGGACTGCCAACAAGACCATGTATTTATGACATTGATCTTGACACTGAAACGGGTCTAATAGAAGGCTTGTTTTAAGATAAATTTTTTTTGTTTAACCATATTGTGAATAGATTATGACTTACTTAAGTAGAAAGTGTTTTTTCTGTTAGTTAAATAAAATAATAAAAGTTAAATTAAAAAAAAAAAGAATAGTTTGGCACAATATTGTTTATAATATTTTAAAAAATATATCTACTACGAGTTTCAAAATGGGATTTTTTTTATGAGCTTTAAGAAAGACACAACGATGTAGTTCATAGTTAGCATAGTCAAAACAATACTCTTACAACTTTTAAGATGGCTTAGTCATGATTCCTCTTTATGACCAAGCCATCTGCATGTCAAAGCTGCAGCAAGTAAAGTCTTCCAAGGGTTTGAGAGACCCTTGCCGGCTAAGTAGAAGGAAATATGCATCGTCATGGTTGGCAAAACTGGAAACGGAAAGGTAGGGATAGAGACGGATGGAGAGACATACTTAGTGGGACCCAGAAGTACCACTCTTTGTAGCACTTCTACGGTATTGAGAAAGTCATTAATCGAAAAAGTGGTTTCATCGTAAGCACTGCCCGTAATATTTTACTTTCTAAATTTTTACTTGCGACTTATAGGTACTATAAGGCAAGTTATGCATTTGTAAGAAAAATCGCATTCGAAATTTTGATCTAAGTTGACATTATGATCAAAGCGAAGACGAAAAAAGTGGGTCTCGCAATTCTGTACCTCGATCTATAGCCTAAGCTGCTTAAGGTATTTTCTTCAAACTCGGTACTTAGGGGTCTTCGATTTATTTTTTACTAGCCGACCCGTACTCGCGTTGCTTCGCAAATTGTAACTACAATTATTTTCTTAATACTCGTATTAATATTAGCATATGAAAACACTTCTCAATGGGACTGAGCATATTTGCTACAATAATATTAATTTTAGTTTATATGTATAGTTTATAGATTCTCTTTCACACTTGAAAAAAAAGAGCTTGTTCATGTTAGTGCCTACTATAAATATAACAATATAGAAAATAATAAAATTTATTTCAAATAAACGGGTTGACTACTTTCTGAGATCACTCAACCCAAACTTTAAAATGGTTTCGTTTTTAAAGAATAGTTCATGTGCACGATACTGTAGTCAATTGAATGTCCATTTTTGTCACCCAAAATGCTATATTGAGTGTATTCAAATAACTTAAAAAATAAAATGTACGACTGGATCGCACAAACTTGCTCTTATGTAAAAGTACTTTGGAATTTAAAATACATTTTATAAATAACGGGCGATTTTTTAAGAGCTTGAGAACTTTTTTAAAAAAAAAAACGCATAAAATTTGCAAAATCTCATCGATTCTTTAATTGAAACGTTAGATTGGTCCATGACATTTACTTTTTGAAGATAATTTCATTTAAATGTTGACCGCGGCTGCGTCTTAGGTGGTCCATTCGGAAAGTCCAATTTTGGGTAACTTTTTCGAGCATTTCGGCCGGAATAGCCCGAATTTCTTCGGAAATGTTGTCTTCCAAAGCTGGAATAGTTGCTGGCTTATTTGTGTAGACTTTAGACTTGACGTAGCCCCACAAAAAATAGTCTAAAGGCGTCAAATCGCATGATCTTGGTGGCCAACTTAGAAATGAGCCTCATCGCTGAACAAAATTTGTCGATAAAAAAGCGGATTTTCTGCCAACTTTTCTAGGGCCCATTCACTGAAAATTCGACGTTGTGGCAGATCGTTCGGCTTCAGTTCTTGCACGAGCTGTATTTTATACGGTTTTACACCAAGATCTTTGCGTAAAATCTTCCATGTGGTCGAATAACACAAACCCAATTGCTGCGAACGGCTACGAATCGACATTTCACGGTCTTCAGCAACACTCTCAGAAACAGACGCAATATTCTCTTCTGTACGCACTGTACGCATTCGTGTGGTTGGTTTAATGTCCAATAAAGTAAACTGAGTGCGAAACTTGGTCACAATCGCATTAATTGTTTGCTCACTTGGTCGATTATGTAGACCATAAATCGGACGTAAAGCGCGAAACACATTTCGAACCGAACACTGATTTTGGTAATAAAATTCAATGATTTGCAAGCGTTGCTCGTTAGTAAGTCTATTCATGATGAAATGTCAAAGCATACTGAGCATCTTTCTCTTTGACACCATGTCTGAAATCCCGCGTGATCTGTCAAATACTAATGCATGAAAATCCTAACCTCAAAAAAATCACCCGTTATAAAACATGGATTTCATGAGATAAAAATGTTCAAATGTATGGAATTGCCGTCTGATTAATCTTTTTAATATTTAAGTAATTTTTTATATGACAAATTTCCTAAAAATTTTCGAGATCGAAATTTGGGATGCCAAATTTTAAGTATTAGGTAGTATAGATTTTTGAAATAGTTTTTTTTTCGAATATTTTTATATACAATATTATTTTAAACTTAAGGGGGTTTCTGTTGAAAATTTTTGGTTAAAATCGTTAGAGCTGTTGATGAGAAAGTCAAAAAATCAAAAAAATGTGTGTGTTTCGGTTAGTTAGATAAACTATACAATGCGCAGAAAAATTGATTATGTAGGTAGGTAGGTAAGAGAAAAAACGTAACTATAGAATGGAACAGATATTAAGAGAGAAAGAGTATGGGAACGGGAAGAAAATTAAAAATGTTGGTATGATAATGACATGCTGCCTCGCGATTGTGATGAAATCTAATTCCTGGATAAAATAAATTCAAAAAGTTTATAATTTTATAATTTGTTTGTTTCGCTTTTATATTATAGTATAGATATATGCACGTATAAATTTGTACTTTAAGATTTACATTAACATAAATATTCTTAAGAAAAAAAAAATTCTAATTTATATTTTAATATAAGTAATTATAAAATAACTATCACATCATCAAGGTTTCGTAACCAATCTATCACATTTTTATTGTTGTTAGTTTATTACATTCCGCAACAATATGGTATATGGTTGAGGTATAACTTCCTTCAAGTTTGCGTAAAAGGCTCCATGCTTTACTGCTAGAGTGGGTGAAGTTAAACTGGTTGACAGTTAATATCCACTTCTTTTTGCGGGTCTCGTCAAACGATCTTAGCAATTCGTGGCCAATTTCCGGGTCTCCAGATTCCTCAAAGTCTTCATAGAGTTGTTCGCTTTCCTCAGCCCAACCAGGAATGTACTCCTATCGAAAGCCACGGGGAATATGTTTTTCTGTGACAATTCCTACAAATCTGTCATAGTTTTGAGGTAGTGGAACCGCAAACATGAGTCGAGTTCATTAGCGAAGTTATTCCAATTGGCCTTTGAAAAGTTCCATCGGGGTTTTTGGACCGAATCACTAAGTGGTATTTGAATACCGACATCGATTATGACTGGCCGATGTCGGTTTTTCGGGAAATCCGACAGCACTGTTTTGGAAGCTGGTAGGGAGTGAAGTTCAGTGTTACTGATAACGAAGCACAGAACCGGCTTTTAGCCTTTCCGCCATCTGCAGGAGTGAAAAGTTGACTCATCTTTTGCGTCGAAAATTAAATTTAAGTGGTTTGAGTCCGCCCATTGTAATAGTCTTTCTCCATTTTCATCGTTATTTTCATACCTCCACAAGCTAAAGCTATGATGGCTATCGAAGTCATCAATGAAAACCGTTGGTTGATTTGGGATATCAAGTACGTTAGGCGGCGATGGTGTAGCGGGAGGTTTGTATATGTTTCCAATTTGAAGGCCTCAAATTTGGATGGTAATTGTAAAGATATTTTGTGCGGAGCTGGTTCTAATATGTTTTACGTCATCTACACCATTTTTAACATAAGTAGCTGATCCATATGACTGATGGTAGTTAGATCCTATTTGAAAGTAACCGGCGACAGTTCCTCTAGCCTATCTTTCGATGAACGGTACCCCCCATACACGTGTCATGCAAACTCTTATTTATCTCGAAAACGGCTCTAACGATTTTGATACAAAAACGTGTGCTATTATGGGCATGTACTACATTTTGGTGAAACAAACATTTTGGGAAAAAATGGGTTTAACGGTATCTGTCATACAACTGTTTTTTTGATTTTCGACTATATCATTAACGGCTCTTACGATCTTAGCCAAATTTTTTTAGCAAGAGTGCCCCTTAAGTTTAAAATAATATTGTATATGAAAATATTTGGATTTCTCGAAAAAAAAATCCAAATTATTTTTTTGAAAAATCAATATCTTCAAAACGTGTAAGCGATTATTTTTTGAAATTATTACCTAAAATTTATATATAACAAAATACTTAAAATTGGCATTCCAAGTTTTGTTCTTGAAAAATTTTAAAGAAATTTCTTATATATTCAAAATTACTTTAATAATAAAACGAGTTTTGAGTTTTGTTTGTGTAAGTTCATACTTTTCCGGAAATCAGACGGCAATTCCATGCATTTGAACATTTTTATCTAAATCCATGTTTTATACTTATAAAAGGTACATATGTATTTTAAATTCCAAAGAACGTTTACATAAGAGCAAGTTCGTGCGATCCAGTCGAGCATTTTTTTTTTCTCGAACTCGAAAAGAAAACTCTGCCTTTTTTCTCATTTTATTTTGTTTTTACTTAAATTTCTCGAAAACTCAACAATTTTCCACTGCTCGTTCAGTTAGCTTTCACAAGAGTGACTTTCCCAACTTTTATCATTTCCTCTCTCAACCATTTCAATCATTCACGCACTCAGCCATTCGTTTTCGTGATCATCGGTCACGCTCACGGGACACCGGCATCCTGCAAAGCAACGTGCTCTCCTCGAAAACCGCCGCCGTTGTTGAATCTCAGCGGGACTTTACTCTCATAAACACTCTTATTGCATGTCTTTCCAAAACTTGCCGAATCTTCTTCTAGGTTAGTCTTAACTCTTCCCGAGCAAATCGAAGAATGAAGCAAAAATATTCAACACTAACTTTTCGAGAGAGAAAGGGAAAGAAAATTAATTGCGATAACACTCCTAATCAACAATAAATTGTTGTCGCTGACCAAAAAAACGGTGATAGGGTCACTCTTTTCAGTATATGGAGTGTGATGTCCTAAAATGTGTGTATTAAAAAAAGCTATTACATATATGGTGAAAACTTTTTGGGGTCAAAACGAGGAAATTTATTACTTTTCTAATAATCCAAAAAGGCCTATATGTTTCATACAAAATTATAGTAATTTTCAAAACGGCTCTATTTTTTCTCTAAATTAAATCAAATAGATATTATTTGTTTTTTAAAAGGGACCTAAATAATCGTTATTTTTAATAAAATCCGTAATCATACAGGATTTCAAAAAGTTGATAAAGACATTTTGAAATTACATACATCCGCTTTTCACATAACTGATTCCATTGTCAAATTATATGGATATGTAAGTTTCTGCAAAAAAAAAATTGCCTGCTGCAACCACTTGCGACGTTGACCACCTAACTTACCTTAGCCCAATTTCCTGGTCAGTTGAATAGTAGGGACTTATATTTCTTTTATTTTAATGGAAAACAGGAAAAAAATTATTTTCGCCACTAGGCACCACCTGATGCAGCTCTATAGCTATGTACTCGTATATGTATTTACAAAAACAAAACAAAATCTATCGTAATTCGTAGTCTGAACAATTTGGCTTTGGATTTGTATGCGGACCATGGATGCACAACCTAAATGATTTTTTGTAACCTGGGTAAAGATTTAACTTTTTCATTGGAACGGAAATACTAATTCAAATGACGTTGGCACTAACGATGAAAAACTACTTTACCGCATGGACAACGTTTAAATTGTTAACCTACGAGCATGCATATTGCATAGTCCTAAGGGTAGTATAAAAGTAGTATTGTATAAATCCGTTCAGCCTTCAGGCATTGGGGATTTTCAGTTTATATTTTGTTTATTTTTATAAGGTAAGGAAACTTGATTGTAGGTATTTATTAATTAACAACTGCAAGGCCCAGCAAATTAGAACTTTTTAGGGCAGTCTTATTAACTTGTTAAAAAAAATCCTGTTTTTACCCACTCGAGATAGAACTCCCATTCTGAATAGAAAAAGCTCATGGGATTTCGGCTAAAGTAAGTCTTAATTTAGCGTAAACAAATATTTAAAAAATGTGAACAACTTTAGCTTTTTTTTATTTCAAAGATGTAGAGGATTTGAAAGCAGATACCGATTCACAATGGTTTTGATGTCTGAATATGGTAATGGAAGGGATATTTATATCGACCTGGCAATGAGGTATAGCATTCCACATATGTGTAGTGCGGCTAAAGAAATAATCTCTGAATTTTACGGTACATGCGAAGTTGGGCTCAAGGGTAAGCTGATGGGCATTACTTAAAGCGCAAATATTACGGTTGAATTGTTTAAGGCGAGGAATGCAACTGGATATTTCACTAGAACACTGTTTATAAAAATAATGGTAAAATAATAAAAGGTAAGAAACATTGCGGCGGTCAGCCATCAGACGAATAGGGGGAACAACATGTAGCATACGAAAACATGCACGTGCCGTAACTATTCGGAACTGGTGGAAGTGTGATCATAGCCTCTATGCGGCGGCCGCTAGAAACAAGCCTTTTAAAAAAGGTTTGGCTAATATGATCAGGCTGGTTCCTCAGGTTGGCGACAGGTTAATTCCCTGTCCCGTAAAACTAAAGAATTACGAGACCGACAACAAGCCTCGGAAACGGACTGATCACACGACGACAACCCTCGCAACGAAAACGGAAAACCGATTTACGAATTTTCTTATGGAACGTACGATCGCTCTATAGAGCTCGAGCTGCTCAGCAGCTAGCCGATGCCCTGTCAAAATATAAAGCTGACATAACAGCTCTTCAAGAAATCAGATGGACAGGGAATGGTGTTTTACAGAAGAAAGAATATGACACATATTACAGCTGTCATACAAAACACCATGTGCTCGGGGTAGGCTTCCTAGTCAGCGAAAAAATGAAGTCTACTATCATCGGCTTTAACGCTATAAGCGAAAGGCTATGCACCCTTCGCGTGCGAGGCAAATTTACGAACTTCAGCCTCATTAACGTTCACGGACCTACGGACGAGTCCTCAGACGAAGAAAAAGAGACTTACTACGAACAAGTCGAGAGGGCCCTCAATGCATGTCCAAGGTTTGATGTTAAAATCATCCTTGGGGATTTGAACGCAAAAATAGGTCGGGAGCCGGTATTCAGGCATCACGCAGGCACCCATAGTTTGCATGAGAACACTAATGACAATGGACTTCGAGTCTTAGAATTGGCAGCGTCGAAAAACATGGTCGTTGCGAGTACCAGGTTCCCGCGTAAGGATGTCTACAAAGCCACCTGGGTATCACCTGATGGAGTCACTCGTAACCAAATAGACCACGTGTTGATAGACCGTCGCATCACCACTACTCGAACTTGATGACGGTACGAACGTACCAAGGTGCCAATATCGACTCGGATCACTATCTTGTTGGTATAGTTTTCCGAGGGCGGATTGCCTTGCGAAGACGCATTGCATCCGCCGATCAGGTTCGAATCAACACGGCTGCCCTGCGCAATGAAAACACCAGTAACATCTTTGGTAATGCGTTAGGACTCGCCCTAAAATCACTTGATTAAGGGAGAGTAAGTCCTGGAGCCAGTATGCTGAGCGTAAATGAGAAGTGGACACGTCTTAAAAATACTGTCATTAGTACTGCCAACTCCATCTTAGGCAGCAGTCGTAAAAATCGGAACGACTGGTTTGATGATGAATGCAAGCTAGCGACTGAACGTAAGAATGTTGCGTACCGAGCAATGCAACAATCTCATAGAACGCGGGCACGCGAAGAGGAATATAAAGAGCTCAGAAGAACAGAAAAACGGCTTCACAGACAAAAGAAATCAGCCTGGGAGAAGAACCTAATCTGTGAAATAGAAAACAGCCGAGAGCGAGGTCCGCACCAGGCGCGAAAGTTCTACCAATCCGTCCGAAACATGACGCAGTACACACCACGCTGCACATACTGCAAGGACGGAGAGGGAAATCTGATCACCGATCCTGAAAGCATACTGGAGCGATGGGAAGTGTACTTTAATGAATTGCTAAATGGTCAGCTCACTGCAGAAGTGGAGGCTCCACTACTTCAAGAAGAATACCCTATGTTGCTGCCACAAAGCATAGAAGAGGTTGAGAAGGCTATAGGCCGGCTTAAACAGAACAAAGCCCCGGGAGTCGATGGCATACCAGCCGAATTATTCCATCACGGCGGGCCAGCCTTACGTCAAGCAATTCATGATATTATAGTACACGTATGGGAGCAGGAAGAAATGCCAGAAGAATGGCGAAAAGGTTTAATATGCCCCATACATAAGAAGGGAGATGTCACAACGTGCAGCAATTATAGAGGTATCACGTTGTTGAGTACCGCCTATAAGATACTCTCCTCTATCCTACAAGACCGGATAACCCCATACGCTAAAACCGTCATCGGACAATATCAGTGTCGTTTCATTCCAGGCAAATCAACAACTGATCAGATATTTACCCTTAGGCAGGCGATGGAAAAATGTCTAGAATTTAACATCCCAACATACCATCTGTTTATAGACTTTAAGGCCGCCTATGATAGCATAGCCAGGGTAGAACTTTACAAAGCCATGAGAGAATTCGACATCCCAAATAAATTGACACGACTATGTAGGTTGACCATGACCAACGTAACACGCCAAGTAAAAATAGCCGGATTGCTATCCAGACCAATCAACATCTTTAATGGACTCCGACAAGGGGACGGTTTGGCCTGCCTCCTCTTCAACCTGGCGTTGGAGAAAGCAATTCGTGACTCTGGCATGGCAACAAGAGGGACCATCGTCAACAGGTCCAGCCAGTTACTGGCTTACGCAGACGACATCGACATCATCGGAAGAACCGAACAAGCTGTACACGATTCCTTCATCCAGATCGAGCAGGCGGCACAAAATCTGGGGCTGCACATTAGTGAAGGTAAAACAAAGTACATGGTGGCGTCGAATGCGAGAGGAACAGTTGGTCAAACAATCAAGGTTGCGGAGCACGAATTTGAAGTGGTGCAATCCTTTAAATACCTTGGGTCAATAGTAGCAGCCGATAACAATATAGAAGAAGAAATACGCGGGCGGCTTCTCAAATCCAACAGAGCCTACTACAGTCTGTCAAAGCTCTTCAAATCCAGAAATCTCAGAAATCACATATGGATCCGAGACTTGGGTTCTTAGCAAAAGGCACTCCGACCTCTTAGCTGCGTTCGAGAGAAAAGTCTAAAGGAGAATTGTTGGCCCCATATGTGAGGAAGGACGATTCCGGAGACGACACAATCATGAATTGTACGCAATCTACCTAGAAGCAGATATCGTGACAAAAATTAAGCTCGGTAGTCGGTAGACTCCGGTGGGCAGGGCACCTAGCTCGCATGGGCGAAGAGGAACCTGCTTATATCTGGAAGCAAAGTCATATACATACATATACAATTTCATTTTAGACTCGTTCGAAACCAAAAAATTAAATCTATTACAGCCGTCTGAATTAATAATAAAATTAGTTAAGACTTCAAAAAATTATAATTATTTTTTTTTATATAAACCCTCACAAAATCTAAATCTTGAAGCATATTTTACTAATGATTCGGGAATCTGGAGGATTGAAATTTTGATCATTGAATAAAATTTCCCTTGCAGCTAAAATGTTGTGAACAGTTGTTGTTTCCAATTTACATATTTTTTTTTTTCATTTTTTATATTTTTCAAATCGAAAAATTTAAGTCCCACAGCAGCACTGCTATGCGGTAAGCAACAAAGCTTCAACACATATGAAGAAATGTTTTCAAACAATAAATTGTCCATACCATCTTTTAAATTTTTTATCAAACGCCATTGTGAAACAATGTCATTAGTTTTAAAAATTTGGAGTAATTTTCTCCAATTAGCTTTGTCCACTCATTTATTAATTCTAGGTTCATTATATTTGGGGGAAAATGTCTCTTCAGACCTTAAACTGATGGCATTGTTCCATCAATGACGTTTTTTGGATTTAAATATTTTAATAATTTTAATTTATCGTTTGAAGAGTTAAATCTTTCTCCAATTTGAAAACATACATAATTCGACATAATAGCTGCACAGAACATTTCTTAATTCCATTAGTTTTGGTTCACCAATGTCATTTTCTAATGAGCACCTATCAGTGAAGGCCAAAATGCATTGAGAATATATTAATATTTTCTGACTTTACAAAATTTTTCGTAACAGCAGCATTGTGTGAAGAAAATCCAATCATATTTTGAATTGGAATATTAGAAAGTTTCAGAGATTATCCAATTTTATTGTAGATTGATTCAGCTGTTCAGACTTCTAGCTTAAATAACCCAAAAAGCTTATCTTTTACTTCTCGCTCAACTTATGGTCCTAATAAAATTTTAGGTGTGGTTGGGTCGTATGGCATAACGTAAAGCGCGGAACAGATTGAACCAGCAACAGCACCGTCAACAGCAACAGCGGCCGCCATTAATTTAGAGCCAATGTATTTCAATTGTTCAACACACATTAGAACAGCAACAGCAACGCCAACAGCGCCGTTAGGCCAAAGTCCTAAATTTGCTGTTGCTGGTGCAGTGTCGTCAACTTTTCCCCTGCAATATTCAGTGGCACCACAATGAAAAGCTTTTTTTTCCATATGAAATGTCAAGCAGATGAAATGACGTTGCTGGTGGCAATGTGTTTGAGAAATGTTTGCTGGTCAGCGTGCTGTTTGCTGTTGACGATGCTGGTGCTGTTGCTGGTTTAATCTGTTTCGCGCATAAAGTAAAAAGATAGATGAGTTGAGTTGAAAAAGTGGTAGAATCAGACTTTTACGTGGTAGGTTTTCATGAACAGCAAAAAGTGGTAGAAATACCACTTAAGTGGTAGAAGTCCCAACACTGGTTATAGGTCTATCAACTATCATTCTAACGAGTGATTAAATTAAAAAACACACATATAATTCAGAAGAATGCATGACATCTTTATTTGAATCGATAGTACGTGCGCTATAATTTAATGGTGAAGATTATTTCATGCAAATGTTGGCCGCGGCTGCGCCTCAAACGGTCCATCTTCTTAGTCCAATTTTGGCATACTCTTTTTAACATTTCGGCCGGTATCTCACGAATAAATGCTTCAATGTCTAGAGGCTTTAAATCGCACGATCTAGGCGGCCAATTGACCGGCTCCAAACGTGAAATCAACTGTCCGCCGAACTCGCCTCTCAATTGGTCCATTGTTACGCGTGCTGTGAAGTATGTGGCAATGTCTTGTTGAAACCACATGTCATGCAAGTCGAGCTCTTCCAGTTTGCACAAAAAACAAGTGTGTTATCATTGCACGTAGCACTCACTATTAACAGTACTGTTGCGATTCGCATCATCTTTGAAGAAGTACGGCCCAATGATTCCGCCAGCCCATAATCCGCGCCAAACAGTGACTTTTTCTGGATGCATTGGTAGCTCTTGCAATGCTTCTGGCTGCTCTTCACTCTAAATACGCCAGTTTTGCTTGTTCATGTATCCATTCAACCAGAAATGAGCTTCGTCGCTGAACACAATTTTTTGATAAAAAAGTGGACCTTCGGCCAACTTTTCAAGAGCCCATTTACCAAAAGTTCGTCGTTGTTTTGTAGGTCATTCGGCTTCAATTCTTGCACCAGCTGTATTTTGAAAGGCTTCACACCTAACTCCTTTCGCAAAATTTTGCACGTAGTGGAGTAACAGAGGCCTAATTGCTGCGAACGGCACCGAATCGATAATTCACGGTCATCACTAACACTGGCCCATCCCGATACAGCTGCGATATTTTCCTCAGTTCGCACTTTACTTAAGCGTTTTAATGTCTAACAATGTAAATTTGGAGCGAAATTTAGTCACAATAGCCCGAATAGCCGCCTCAGTAGGTCGATTAAACTGATTATAAAATGGAAGAAGCGCGCGATGAACTTTCTTAACAGAGCACGCATTTTGATAATAAAATTCAATAATTTGCAAGCGTTGTTTGTTTGCAGGATGATTCATGGTTAAATTATCGACCAAACTGTAGATGTTTGACAGTGACATAAGACACGAAACGTGCGTGAGCTGTCAGCACCAGTGTTGCCAAAAATAAAATAGCAAAAAAATCACTCATTATAAGCGCTTTTTTAAGCCACTTTAAACAGACGTAAGACAGAATTGAGATTTTGCATTTCCGCTCTGGGATCAAAATGTAATGAGCCTATCATACGCTGCCGTTCTAAATCCACATCTGAAGGGCAGGCACGTGAATTTCGAAACAAATATGAGAAACTCAGAGTATTGTCATCAGCAAAACAATTTAATGGATAAGAAGTTTCAAACAAAATATCATTGATGAAGATGAGAAAGAGAGTCGGAGACGGAAGGGAGCCCTCTTTGACACACGTGCATTTATTTTATGAATTACATACTTAAAACAATCCAATATATGTACATTGTATTGAGTAATTTGAAAGGCAGTTACTGATCCAACGAAGAAGAGATTGATCATTACCAAATGCAGACACTTTTTATAAGAGAGCTTGACACCAAGCCTTTGTTCGGTCAGATGCATCCTTAGATCAATAGTGGAATTATTGCTATAAGAAAGCCATATTGATAATCATTGAGAAGCTTCCGATCTTCTAGTGCTTTCTAGTCTAGTGCTTTCGGCCAATCAGTGGCCGCGGTTTTCGGTCACGTCATCATTCAGCTACTCTCCGCCATATTTGCTATAGGGAGCGCTAACGTAATTGAAAACCAGCGGCCCTGCTTACTCGCACTTTCAAACTGCATAATCATCATAAATCCGCCGATCCAGGAGCGGCGAATACGATGAATGCATACAGCCATCAATACCCATTTTTTTTAAGTTATTAAGAAAAGCTTTCAGAAATAAAAGAAAATCAATGTCGCGATCAATTTTTCCCTCGAATAAAACAAAGTTAACCCATACTTTTGGAACATACGAGTATAAAGGAAGATATTGAGACAGGAATACCATTTTCTCGAAATTACTCTATAGAGCGTTAGGCTTCTGTAAAGATTGGAGGGGAATTGAGGACCAGCGATTAACGTTTTACAATACATATCATATAAAAATATAAATCAAATATGTTCGGCACTCGGCCATTCTCAAAATGAGTAACTTCTAGCATTCGGGGACCACCTGTCACCCGTGCTTTTCGAAACCAATTTGTCCATATCATCCTTTTCTTCATAATTTAATATTGGAACGTTCATCCACATTTGAGGTCATAAATGATGTTGATTTTGTTTCTCCAAAATACTGAGAGGGCGCACCGATGGCTGATGGTGATGGACCATGGCAGTGTGAAACTCAATTCACGAAAATCAACTCGCCAACGATCTCAACAGCTCAACATCTCAAGCACTAACCTGAGGAGAATTCTGCGCAAAGATCTCGGATTATTCGCTTACAAGGTCCAAATGACTCAGAAATTGAAGGCACACTACCATCTAATTCCTTATCGCTGTGCAGGTTGGGCTCTAGAGCAGCTTGAATTGCCCAACGATTTTGAAGCCAATGAATCGTCCGAAAGTGAGAGTTTTGTGTGGATTGTGGAGTGGTGGCATCATTGAGCCACCACTCAACGTTTCGGTGAACGGTAGGCGTTACAGAGCCATGTTAACCGACTTTTTGAAGTAAAACTTCTTTTCCGGCGTTGGGGGTAAAAAATTTTCTATGCAGCTGTCAGTGACATGTCAAACCGTCACGCCATCCGTCAAAGACAGCGACATGTTTTTAGCATGTGCAAAGTAAAACATGAAGTTGAATACGATTTAGAATTTACATATTTCAAATGGCTGCATTCAAAGATAAACATAAAACTATAGGTTCAGACGCGCAATGGCTATGCAACCGAATAATTATTTACAAGCATATTGTAATCCAAATAAATTTTACCAACACCTAACCCTCGCATACAAAGTACTGGCCAAAAAGTTGGGTATATCCACTACCATTTGTATTCTTGCTGTCATAGACGGTATGCCATATGACCATCAGGTTGCCTGAAAATTTTGAAATTATACTTTTTAATCATATAATAAAACGGCAAACATGTTTTTTGTGGTACACTTTTCTCCAAAAGTATTTAACCGATTTCGATAAATTTTATATGGTTGGAAAGCCACAGTTACGGAGATGTGCAGAATATACTTGAGACACGCATTTACACACTGTGGGTCATTTTTGTTTTTGCACTGTCGAACACTTTGCATATTACATAAAATAAAATTTAATTTAATAAATTTGCTTGAAAACACTACCAAATATATAAATAATAAATAATAAATAAATTGGCACTCGAATTTCGAGAGCTGGGTCGGCTAGTAATATTTATTCGCTTAATCGCACACGCCACCGACATTTGTTTTGGTATTTATAAATTTGAACGTCACCCGACTAATCAATCAAATACTTTAATAATTAATTTTACAAGAGTGCCGCTGTCAGTGTACTTGCTTTCCAAGTTGCCTGGATACTGAATTAATGCCAGGTGACTACTAAGTTGCTCGGGTTTGTATGGGTTAATAAGAAATGCTAGTGTACATTACAAGATTACAACATGCTTGCCAATACTTGCACGTGCAGCCCTAGGGTAATACAAACAAAGCGAGGCAACTTGCTTGTCAAGTGGCATGGGAGTTTTGTACTTTTCTTCTCGATTTCATTTAAGGCTAGGCGCGCACATTCAATTTTTTGAAGTAAAACTTCTTTTCCGGCGTTGCTGTGGTAAAAAAAATTCTCTATGCAGCTGTCAGTGACATGTCAAACCGTCACGTTATCAGTCAAAGACAGCGACATGTTTTAAAAATACAAAATGTTTGTTCGTAGGTCATAATCTTACAGAAGCTTTGCTTGAGGAAAAAGAAGTTTTACTTCAACCGCGCGTACGTCAGTACACACAATCTTTTTTTACTTGCGATATAGGTACTATAGGGCAAGTTCTGCATTTGGAAAAAAAATCGAACTCGAGATTTTGATCAAAGTTGACATTACGATGATAGCGAAGACGAATAAAGTGGGTCCGGCAATTCCGTCTGTCTGTCTGTCTGTCTGTCTGTCTGTCTGTCTGTATGTCTGTACCTCGATCTAGAGCCTAAGCCACTGGACCTATTTTCTTCAAACTCGGTAGTTATGGGTCTTCGGTGATTCCCTAGAGGGGAAATTGAAATTTTTTTTTTAGCTCTAAAACTAAGGGTACCCCCCATACACCCGTAATGCAAAATCTTATTTATCTCGAAAACGGCTCTAACGATTTTGATAAAAAAAATTATGTGTGACATTATGGACATAGACTACGTTTTGGTAAAAAAAAATTTGGGGCAAAATGTTATTAACGGTACCTGTCATAGAACCGTTTTTTTGATTTTCGACTTTCTCATTAACGGCTCTAACGATTTTAACCAAAAATTTTCAGCAGGAGTCCCCCTAAGTTTAAAATAATATTGAATATAAAAATATTCGAAAAATTATTTGTTGGGTTTTTTTGAAAAAAATTTTTTTTTTGAAAAATCAATATCTTCAAAACCTATGAACGATTATTTTTTGAAATTATTTCCAAAAATCAATATTATTAAATACTTAAAATTCGCATCCCACATTTTTTTCTTGAAAAATTTTAAAGAAATTTCTTATATAAAAAATTTATTTATTTAATAATAAAACGATTTTTTAAAATTTGTTTGCATAAATTCATACTTTTCTAGAAATCAGACGGCAATTTAATTTTAAATTCATGTTTTATAATTATAAAATGTATCTTAAATTCCAAAGTACTTTTACATAAGAGCAAGTTCGTGCGATCCAGTCGTGCATTTTATTTTTACTGAAATTAAAGACATGGATTTGGAGGACCTCTGGTTCATGCAGGATGGCGAGAAATGCCACACACCCATGCCAAAATCGATCTTTTGCGCACCAAACTCCCAAATCGTGTTATCAGCCGTCTTGGCGATGTCATCCTAGCAATCCATTAGGAACAACTTAAAAACATCAACACGGTCTTGGAAAATTGGAGTGACAGAATGCGCTACTACGAAGCCAGCCGAGGCCAGCCACTTAAACCTAGTCGTATTTCATAATTAATAGAAATATTTGCATTTACTAATAAAGCCAAAATAATTTAATTTAAAAAAGATTAATTTTGTTCATTTTATTGCATTTTCAAAAAGAAACTTGTGTCTGACCCATCCTATACAAATAATATCAATATCTTCAAAAACTCATTTGATAATGATTTTCATTCATGTTGCGAAGCTCAACAACATTAAAGGCTACTTATGGTACTTTTTCAAATTGAATTCAATTAATTTCAAAGTTAGAAATCACACTCTCCTGTACAATTTACAAGAGTGGACTAACGAGGTTTGCAACATTACCCGACGATATGATAAATAAAATGAAAATTTACCAGTAAAAACATTTACTAACGTTTATGCAAATGGCCCAATGAGTAAAAAATCGTTTAGTTTTTTCTAGAATTTGTAAGATTTAAAAATTAAACAAAATAGGTACTAAAATTGCAAGATTTTCTCAATGTTTTTGATTTTTAAAATAAAAAAAAACTCCTCAAGGTGTAGACGTTCACAAGGGGAAAATTTCAGACTGATTACCAATAGGTAGGTAGATTCTTAATACAATTTAATTTAATGAGAAAATATCCGCATGAATTCACACTTTTTTATCAATTTCCATCTCATCTTCACGGCCACAGACAAAAATTTTGCAATTACAGAGAATTCTTAATTTAATTAGCAAAATTTAATGAATAAAAAATATCACATACTTACCGGCACAAGAAACACGCGCCAACGAACTCCTTCCTACCATCACATACCCCCAAAAATAATACTGACTCCCCTTTTTTGCCGCCACAATATGGTGTCAGCTATAGCACCAACACCATCTTTAAAAGGCCCAGGCTCGTCTGCCTGCCGACTGAAAGCTTAATTTGGTACGCGCGACTTCATTTAATGAAATAAAAATAATTTCATTACAAAGTCCTTGCTATACACAGACACAGGAAGTTTGCTGACAATTTCGAATATAATTTTCAATTTCAAAATGACTGTGGAAGAAATAACCATCATCCAGAACTTCAGATAGTGTCTCGTACCCCTAGTTTTTGACAATTCTCCAGAGTCTACTCTACACTCGAAACGCACCCCGGCTCCAAGCTCTTGAGCAATTAAAAAAGATATATTAAATTAACAGACGAAAACTTGGGCTTCTTTTTTAAGTTCAACGCCGCCGTCGCCGTCGTCGTCAGAGCAGAGCCCCTCCCTCTACGACTGCGAGAATATAAGAAAGTGGAAAATTTCCATTCAAATGTACCTATTTTTTTATGACTCCTGCCGTTTTGTATTATTTCAATACAATGGAGGATCTGGCTTCTAGTAGTAAGCTGCCACGAAGGCGATGCGGTGTGGGCATGTGGTAGCGAAGGGGACTGGCACTGGCACATTAACATGACATCTTTATTCTTAATTAACTATTTTCGGAGTTATAAACAAGTTAGTTTGTCTCTAATGAATTTGAAATATCAGACTTTAACCTACCCCACTTTTTGGTGTCTAAAGTGGTGAAAAGTTTCAACAATACTTCTAAAATTACTTAGGTCGCACATTTGATCCTTATTTATATTTTTTTTTGAAAATTAAAGTATTTTAATAAGGCGTGTTATATACACGAATCGGATTGTTCTGTCAAATATCTATCACTAGAACGGGGCTATTACAAGTATAGTACTACATATACCATCAATGAATCTTTTATAGAGAAAAAGGTTTGGCAAGAAATTTTTAACCGGTATATGTATTCACTTACTGATAGGTCTGACCAAGAGACCAGGAAGGTACCAGCCTCGGTCTCGTCTCAGGAAAAGAAATTGCCAAAATCTTATTTTAGGGGTACGAGAGACAGATCCGGTTTTCTCGAATTTCTTTTAGACGGCTGGACTAATTTGGATCATAATTTGCTTAAACGAGCTTTATCATAGTTGAACTTATTTTTAAAAAAAATTTAGGAGGAAGCAGACCTCAGAGAACCAGTGCCTAGTGACTAACACGTAACACCAGCTATCAACCACTCTTGGTTTGGGTTGTCAGCAAGAATGTAATGGACCTACAATTTTTATCAGGGACACGAGAAGAGATACTCATGGCCGATTTGTCTTATCCTCGCAAAAAGGAGTGCTGCTGAAGAAAAAGATTTTTGTTCCCGGCCGAGAATCAAACGTAGAAATTCGGTGTGACAGTGCAATGCTAAGCTACACACTCCACAGACAACTATTAACTTTAAATAATAATGCGAATCATAAACAAGTTTTTTTTTTTTTGAAAGTTCTTTAGAATTTAATGGCTCGACATTTTAAACATCTAAAACCTGTTCTTAATCAATTTTAGAATGGGAGTCGATCCTAAGTATCAAAGGGCACGGTAGTGCCCAGCCAAGTTCTGGCACTACACCCTTTTTACAGGAACAAACTCAGCCGATTTTTGACCCCTCCCTATCTTCAGTACCAATAAAGTCAAAAACTTTAAATTCTCAATATTTGCTAAAATAGTCAGGTACAGACGCCTCACCAAATTTCAATTTTCTAGCATTAGCGGTTCCTTAGATATAAGGCCTCAAAAATCATCAAAAACAGTAACTGACTGACTCACTGACAGATCATCAAAATTATGGAGCGCTTCCCGATATCGTAGAATCTTGTAATTTTGCACAACGGTAGGTCTTGTCATGCAAGCAGAGGAAATCAAAAATATAAAGTTTGAGGTTTTCCATTTAGGGGCGTTGTATCCGCCCACTTCCTCAGAACTGATGTAAATTATATATGGCACACTTCCGATTGCAGTAGAACAATGAAATTTGTTAGAACGGTAGGGCTCAAATTGTATATAAGGCACCAAAAATAAAAATTGAGGTTTCCATTTAGGGGGCGTGGTAACCACCCACTTTCTGAGAAAATGTTTAATTTATATGTTGCACTTCCGATTGCTGTAGAATGATTTAATTCGGTAGAGCGTTAATGCACATTCAAAGCGAAAAATAGAAAATCTAAGATTTTTCATTCGAAGTGACTTTTTATTGCCATTTTAAAACGATTTGGTACTCTATGTTAATTTAACATGAATGAAAAAAGAAAACATTTGCATACCTGAAAAAAAATTATGAGTTTACATAAAAAAACTCTTAACTGTGATGTGAACTATAATCAAACCACTATTTTTTTTGTATGCCCAATTCGAAAGGTTTTAAAAACTTGACGAGTGAACCAGTAGCGTAGGCAGGATTTATTTTGGGGGTAGTCTCAGTGAAAAAAATTAATAAAAAATTTCCTTTAAGGTATCACTAAAACTATCAAAAAATTAAAGCCATTCTTACTATCAACCACCTTACATATATACGTATGAATAAGTTACGAGTATGAAATGAATTTTATTTATTTATTTCTTTGTAAACTTTTTACTTGCGACTTATAGGTACTATAAGGCTAGTTATGCATTCGTAAAAAAAATCGAACTCGAGATTTTGATCAAAGTTGACATTACGATGATAGCGAAGACCAAAAAAGTGGGTCTCGCAATTCTGTCTGTCTGTCTGTCGGTTCGACTATACAGCCTAAGCGGCTCGGCCGATTTTCTTCAAACTTGGTAGATATGGGTTTTAATTTTTTCCCCCCGGACGTTTTTTTCTGTTTTTTTTTTAAGACCAAAAATAACGGTACCTGCCATACGAATTTTTTTCGAAATTTTATAAACATTTTTTTTTTTCAAAAACTGTTCGACAGATTTTAAAAATAAAAATACAGAAAATTTCGTTTAATTAAAGCTAGGTAGGTATTAGTTGAAAAAAATTTTCCGAAAAATGGTTATTAAGGGTACCCCCAATGGAACCATTTTTTTTGGTTTTGTTTTTCTCAAAAACGGTACAACCGATTTTGATCATTTTGTTTTTTGCTAAAGCTCCCCAAAAACTTAAATAGAATTGTGTACTCAAATTTTCAAAAAATTTTTTTTTGGATTTAAAAAAAAAAACTTCAAATTTTTTTTTCAAAACTCAATATTTTGAAAACCACATGCTAGAATTTTTTTACACTTGATAAATAAAAGTTTCTTAATATGATCTATAAGATGTGAGAAAAAAAATTTTATTTCACCTAAAAATGAAGGTACCTACCGCTACCATACAAATGCTAAAAAACTTAAAAAAATGGTTTTCAAAAATCGTATTTTGCTCGAAAACGGCGCCTAGAATTTTGATAAAATTTTTTTCTTTCAATTATTTTTTACGATCTTTAATTTAATAAAAAAACATTTGAAATTAAGATATTACAGCTTGTGCCTACCATAGAACCATTTTGTCGAATTTTGAATTTCTCATTATTCACATAACGGATCTTAATGAAAATTTTTATAGAGAAGCTTCTTAAAAGTCTTAAGCACATTGCGTTTCAAAACTTTAAAATAAATATTTTTTGAATTTTTGAAAAAAAAAATTCTTTTTTCTTTTTTTGAAAATTTGATATCTCAGAAACGGCACAATATTTTTTTTGAAAATTTAATTTTTATTCGAACAATAATAAAAACTTTAAATTGGCGTACCAAAATTTTTTCTTAAAGGGCTTTTAAAAAGTTTGTATACAAAAGCTTTTTTTTAAGAAACCACTACAACGACTTATAATTTTTGTTCTTGCATAAATTCATAATTGGATAGCATTCTATTTTTGTCTCTTACTACTAAAAGAATGTAAAAATTAATTTTATCCTTATGAACAGTTTTCTCTAATAACATTCGTTTTTAAAATTCCTAGTCTATTACATAGGAGCAAGTTCGTGCAACCCAGTCGTGCATTTTATTTTATTTGAAAAGGATCTAAACGATTTCCAAAAGGGATTTCCGAGTTTTGACAATTGATTGCGGCCATATTGTTGAAGTTACATCCGTCATTGATTATTATTTATTCAGTTGTTTTATGAACGTTAGTCTTCTGTTCGAGCAACATTTCGGGCGCTTCATATATTTTACAGTTGCCAAAATCTTCATCCAGAGAAGACTATTTACAACGTAATGGATAAATCCGAATCGACCGGTTCTGTGAACAATAACCCAACATTAGTATTTCAAATAAAAATAAAATCTGATAAAATCATCAATGTTGGCCGTCAGAGAGTGCAGGAGAATCCTAGACAGTGAATTCGGCACTGCGCACAAGAAATCGGTCTTTTGCAGGCCACAAACTAGCGAATATTGAGTAATATCCGTAAAAACTTCAAATGACCTAGGAGCCCAGGATTAACGACTATAGGCCACGACCTGAGTTCGTTTACTGCACTCTCGAGTGGTTGGGAATTGATCCCAATTTCGGGCAAAAATTCATATGCCGGTTGGTCAACAAACAAAACTGTCAAGTTTGGGTCGTTCACAATCTACTCGGGATCCACTATATTGCAATGCATCCAGAGAAAGTCCACACGAGGCGAGGCCATTATCATCAACGGCAAGCGCTATCTATCGATCGATTATTACCATTTTCTTTTGGATTGAATTGCACAATGACCGATGACATGTGGTTTGAACTAGAACTACGGTCTAAGCCGCTGCTTCCACAATGGACATTTTGCACGAGCGATTTCCATGGTTATCTCACATAGATTCAATGTGAGTAGGCCACGGAGATCGTGGGATTTGAACGCGTTAAACTTTTTCTTGTGAAATTTTCTTAAGTCTATGTTAATCAACCGCAAGCCACCACACCGTCTTGAAAGACAACACAATCAATGCCATTGGTCCAATTCAGCCTGATTTCAGCCACAAAGTTATTAAAAATTGGACGTTTTGGATAAGCGCATCACTTACAGTTTGTTACAACTAGCTCCAGTATGAAATTTGATTAGAAGGACACAGTTGAACTTAACCAAAACCGAATTGTAAATTAAAGTCACCCGGTAATTTATTTCTTTTGGATTAAACGGAAGACCAAAAATAGAAACATATATGAGAGACAAAAATCTACTAATTTTTAGGATCAGAGGTTCCTTTCTTGATTGGCCCCTAATTAACAGCTGAAAGGATAAGCCGGTAGCTCTGGACAAGTTAAACCTTTTTCCCTTTCACGCGATTTATAATTTCAATACGAACCCTATTTTTGGAGCTGTTATTTATCACTTCTGTTACTTTTAGCTCCACTCTTCCCAACATACATACATATATGAAATAAATTAAAAATAATTTAATGTTCTAAACGAGTTTAATTTTAAGATCATTTCATTTTAAATTGCCTTATTCATTATTTTCATAAATTATTTATTCATGACAAAAAGTCAAAATATTTTCAATGTGTCACTCACATAACCAAAATTTGTCACTTCCTGTGCTCTCAAAAAAAGTTTATCTATAATCTTTTCTTGTAAATCCAAACATTACTTTGCAACATAAACCCCTAAAACGACTCACTTTGTTATTGTAACAACCATAAAAAATCGCTTTCCCCTTATTGTGTGATTACATCCTGCAAAGTGAATTAATGAGTTTCCAAGATGTGTCTCACTTGCAAAAATGTGTATATGATAGCGGACCGAGAACAGGTACATACAAACGGCGGCGCACATTAAGTACTCGTATATTGCTTTCAAGGATAAAATCTGGATTATTTAAAATAAATCAAGGTTATCCTGTGTGAGGGTTGAAAATGCTTCCTCTGCCTACGTATACGAGTATATCTTCAATAAAGAGGAACTCATGTTTTTTTGACGTTGATTGGGGGCTTGGAAGGAACCCTTAAAGTGCTGATTCTAGTTAAACGCTTCATTTAATTCAGTTCTTATCATTTTTGTGTTAATTCAGGTGACAAGGGAAGTGCAGGAAGGTAGAAAAAAAAACTTAATGTGACACGTAAAAAAGAATATTTCCATACTCAAACTCATCCTTGGCAAAAGTGTTCCATTACCATCAGACTTTTTCTTAAGTGACGTTCATCAAATTACCGCAATGGGTAGGTTTTTTATCCATCAGTAATTAGAATTGAATGAATGTACCTATTACTTATGTAATAAGAAATGTGTGGAATAAAAGTCAGACTTTTTTAGGGAGGAGCTTGGGTACGATTCTTGTGTTTTAAACATGTTTTTCAGGGTTGTACTGCCTTTTGAGAGAAAGTGAAAAATTCCTCTAGAGTATATCAGTAAATGTTGCTTGCACAGCTGTTCGTATTCAAATTATAGGTCGCCTCCATTCATGGTAATGGTTGGGAGTCTTAAGTCACAAGGTCCTGGTCCTATACGAGCTGTTGCACTTTTTGGATGGTTCCAAGACTGTTATTAATAAAATAAATGCTAGTGTACCACAGGGCTCCGTTTTGTCTCCGACACTCTTACTCATATTCATCAAAGATCTTCTGTATGAAACATCCATTAAATTGTTTTTCTGACAACAATGCTCTTCGCGTCTTATATTTATTTCCAGATTCAAGTCCTTGTCGTTCGGGTGTAGATTTGGAACGGCAGCGTCGATTTATTTGTCAAATGGGAAACCATAATTCCCATAGAATTTAATGCTTCAAAAACACAATTCTATCTCGTGCCGTTGAAGTGGAAACCAGCCAACAGTATGAGCAGCACTTGCATTGATATAGATAGATAGATAGATAGATAGATAGATAGATATATTCTTTATTTTTTCAATCAAATTTTACAATATTTTACTCTTAAGAATAGGACATGGCAATACTGCTGTCTGCCTGAGATAACATTACATGATTTAAAAAATAAAAGATAAATGCAAAAATCTTAAAAATAAGTATAATATAAAAATAAAAACAATTTATTAAAAGGTTAAATTTAATAATTTTTCATCCATAGGTTTGTAAATTGCAAACAAAAATGTTCAATTAATCGCAGCACTAATTATAAAACAATTTTAACTTGATTTGAAACAAAAAATATTTAAATTTGTTGTTATTTACATAACTGATTAACTATTATTAACAAAAATTTTCAATTTTAAGGGTGATTTGAAACACAAAATATTTAACAAAATGTATTAATTATTTAATTCCTAACTGTTTTCAACTAGGATGTCAATTTTATCGTGATTTGAAACACAAAAGAAAAAGCATCAATTTTGAGTAGGCTAGCAACACTGAGAAAACTAAATATGTAGCTTAAATATTTGCAGTAACTGGGAAATCGATCGCATTTATTAAGAAAAACTATTACGGTAGGTAAGGGCATGTTGACAATATTTATAGAGGCTGAGCCAGCCGGTTGCTCCGTTTAAAATTTCATAAAGTCTTTGTAATGTTAGATAACTTTCCTGAAAATATAACCGACGAATTTCTTGTAAAATTGGACACGCAGCCACGAAATGGTAGATATCTTCATTCTCTCTTCTGTTACACAGATTACAGATCAGGGGCAGGTCATCTCTGTGAGGTATGAAATTAAGGTTTAAAATTTCAACTCTTGTTCTAAAAATAATGCTTATGACAGATGCTGAATATTCATTGCGAAAGTAATTGGTATCCGATTGCAGTTGATGATTTAAATTTCTGTAGATAAATCTTGATTCAGAAGAAGTTGCTCTAGACAGATTATCTACAAATAATTTATGATCAACGTTAGAAATTAAATCAGAAAACTGGCCTTGCCACTCATCAACATTATTTTCTGACAGATTCAGTGATGTGTCGTGTCGAAAAGCTAGTTGATTCCAGTCTTTGAAAGGGGATGCATTTACTCTGAGCAATTTTTTCAAAATGATTTTGTGAAGACATGAATCACCTCTTTTCATTACTTTAATAATATAGTCCGCGTTGGCCTTTAGATTTTTAATGAATATAGGGGTTAAACCCGATTCTACGCAAATGGCATAATTTGGAGTTGAATTTGGCAAACGAAAAAGTCTCTTAAAGAAGTTCCTTTGCACGCTTTCGAAAACTTCGAAATGGGTATACCCGAACACTTGCACACCATATGTCATGCATACATTAACTGTCGCATTGAAAACTTTATATTTAGAAGTTAGATCAACATTTTGGTTTGAAAAAAACTTTGGCCACATTATATTTAGCGCAACTTTAGCTTGGTTACTTTTTTCTTTGCAGTGATTGGAAAAACTTAAATTGTAGGTCAGAAGGACTCCAAAATACTTAAACTCCTGCACAACGTCGATATGTGTATTAGTAGATAATAGACCAGTTTTCTTCAGGCCGTCTTCTAGATATTCTCTTTTCAAATACTATAATCTTAGTTTTTTGGGTATTAATTTGGAGACCCCAAGATTCGCAAAATGAATTAAGTCGATTTAATTGCATTTGTAGTGTGATCGGATTGTCAGCGAGTATAACTAAATAGTCAGCGTATAACAAGACTTTGATTTTAATGTTGGCAAAATCAACTCCTCCAGGAAGAACATCACAGACATCATCAATAAATAGGGCAAACAGTAAAGGACTAAGGATACATCCTTGGGGGACACCAGCAGTTGTTTGAAATCCGTTCGAGAATGCAAGACCATCCCATACCCTTGCACTTGTTGATGACATAAAATTGGCATACATTTGGAGAAACTTCCGTGACAAACCTATACATGAAAGCTTATAAATTAAAGCTTGCCTATTGACTTTATCAAATGCAGCCTTAAAGTCAACAAAGCACGCGTATAGCTTCTTTTTATTATCTATGAACTGTCTTGCAATACTCGAAATAGCGAAGATATGATCCATGGCCGAAAAACCTGGACGGAAACCAGCTTGAAAAATACTCAGAATATTGTTATCCTCAACCCATTTTATGAGCCTTTCATTCAGAATTGCAGTAAAGATTTTCCTAATTGTGTTTAGAATTGAAATACCTCTATAATTTTCGACAGCATTCGCATCACCTTTCTTAAAAATGGCAAAAATAACAGAAACATTAAAACTCGTGGGAACACATGAATCGTCATACAATCTATTAAAGAAAGCGACGAGATAATTTTTAAATTCGGGAGTAGAGTTTTTGTAAAACTCGACAGGTATTCCGTCCATGCCAGGAGCCTTATTATTTTTCATTTTTTGGAGTATTACCTCTAATTCGGGTAGTGAAATAGCTATATCTAGTTCACTCACTCTAGTATAAGGCATCGCATAATCAAAGGTATGAAGGTCTTCATCAGCTGAGAGTAGAGTTTTAAAATGAGCTGCTAACGTCTCAGCTTCTAAAGAATACTTCATACCCTGAATGCGCCCACCTAGTCCACGCACTATATCCCAAAATAATTTAGAGTTAGAACAGTTCTCCAATTTCTTAGCCATACTTTTTAAATAAATGGTTTTTTTTACATGAACACATTTTTTTATAATCACTTGCATTGAGGAAACCGAATAGCAATCAGTTCTTGTCCTTGGTATGTGTACTAGACCAACTTTTGTGGAATTTTGACATATTCGACGTCGTCAAAAACGCTGCTACCTAAGTAGAGTTTATAAGTTCCGTGTAGCCCCTTATATTTCCGGTTACACGTTCCGTATAGCTCGTTACGGTTACACTTTCCGTGTAACAACTTACCTTGCGGAAGATTGCATTTAAGACCCTGTTGGAAATATTGGTACTTACTACATCGTGTTTACATTGGAAACTTTTGGCAGTGAAATCTCGATTTAGTACCTTCATTCCCCTAACAATGTTTTCAACAAATCCAAATCCACTTTACGTTAGTGATGGACGATTATATTTTATTTTATGCTTCGGAAAATGCATTTTCAGGTTAATCGGTTGACTTGCACGGAAACGTTCTCGATACATCAAAATTTAATTTGTACCTTACCTGTCGTACCATAATAATGCCAAACTTCGAATTAAATTTTCTATACTATATCAAATTATAGATCGTTTTCAATCTGTCAAGCCATGAACTGGATGATGACTACGATGCCAACGGATACAACAATTTAATTTTCTCGCTTATATGTATTTACTTTGACAATTTCCATTACAAAATGGGAATAATGTCAATCAATAAATATAAATCTTTGACAGACAGAGAGAGAGAGAGAGAGTGATTTAAAGTACAGAAACCTCAAAATAAAATCGGAGGATTTAGTTCAGTGTGAACACCGTCTATAGCAGAAAAAAGACATTACACTATTCTTTTTTTCTTCTTTCACTTTTCTGACATATTTGGTGTGAGGTGAAGAAATGTTGCGGAATGAAGCTACGTTTCTACATCCCTCAACCAAACTGTCAAAAAGACGAACGACGAAGCGAACGAAAAAATGAATCGTGTAATCAGGATCTAAAAGTCGGTCAAATGTTCAAATATATTTGAAAAGCACGGCATGATTGGATTGATTTTGATAATGTGACAGCCCCAGAGGCTTGTCAAGCATGTTGAATGGATTTCAAAATGTTTTGATATTTTGGCTGCATGACAAACATATTTGAGAATGTGAACGCATATTTGTCAAGCCTAAGGCAAATTTCATTTTCCTGGAACTTCTCGAGTTTCTTGCCATCTTCAACATTCTAAAGAGGAGTGATGTTTGACGATCCATCAAATATTTATCATGCTGCGCTTGTCAAACAAATTTGAGAATGTCAGCGCCTCTATATTAATGCTCCTAGCAAATAGTTGTAGTATGACTGCTTTTAAAAGGTACAATACCACTTTGTAATTTTTAAGTACATAATGTTGTCGAGAGACAAATGTGGTGTGCTGAGTTTTAGAAAATTGTGGAGTTATCCTTCGTTCTTCGTTCTTCTTTCTGGTTTTCTTTATTTATCGAGTAAGAAGTGCGAAGAGATAATTCCTTTACGCTTGAACAAAGTTAACTTTCATTAAAAATCGTAGGCGCAAAATTTTAAGCATTTAAAACCAGTTCTAATTTAGCTTTAAAATGGGAGTCCACTCTAAAATATAATTTTAAAATGAGCGTCGACTAATTGTAAATTTTAAACGATATAAAGTATACTTTAACGTTAAAGAGATCGTCTAACTTTAAAACCAGCAAAATGCTTCTTTATTTTTTCCAGAAGTTCCAGCTTCTATCCAGTTGGCATTCGTCAATTTATGATAAAAATAATAAGAAAAATATTTCCCGAGGAGCAAGATTTTGCAATTTCTGAAGATTTTCAAATTTTTAGAAAACGTAGAGTATTCAAAACTTGCCTTACTTCATTTAATTGTAAGGAAAATTGGAAAACTGATTAATCGTTCGTAATTTTGATTTTTCTTGGGAAACCTTGCGGGTAGGATTAAAACCCAAGATCTTTTAAAAATTTTGAAGAACAAAGAAGTGATTTATGCAAAAGACGATGGACCGTTAACACTTTGTCCCGAACGAACAAAGACTATTTTTACCGGGTCACGAGTTTCGCTTTATCGGAATTTTCTCGAAACGAAATCCAAACGACAAACTAGTTTTTCACTCAATTTAAAAGAAACGGAAGATGTCAAACGAATTGCACAATATTACTAAGTACATAAAAGATAACGCAACTTAACTTTGATTTCCTAAATTTCTACCAACTTCACTCTCCTAGTTGCTGTCAAATTTTCCCCTTTTTTTTTAACTATTTCAACACTCCTTCCAGTTTTCACCTTTTTACAAAATTTATAACACAATTCAATGGGTGCATTCAGCCACCCTACTCACACCCACTAAATTTTTGAAAGAAATTTTGAAAAGTTAAAAGAAACTCAAGTTTAAGACCGTGTACATTTTTCAACTCCCAAGAAATTACAACTAATTAAAAATCGGTGGGAAGCTAATTTTTTTTCCAATGTCGGAGAGTTGAAGTTGTCAGTAGTTTCCGGCCTCGCGATTTTACACTACAAGTCATTAGACTTTCGCGCAGAATAGGGAATTAGGGACTCGAGTTAACGTTCAATCTTGTACATAAATTAATTTATTAGTGATTAGGTTGGGCATGCAGCCATTCTCATACTGATTAACATCAGCATTCGGGGACCAAGTATCGCCCGTGCTATTTTTGGTTCGGGTGTGACCAGACCGCCTGTCTGTCACCTTAAATGGTGTTTGTGTGGCCCATCTGTCGCACACGCCATCACTTTGTGGACCGCCTCCGGCGCCGTCACACAATTGATTTCTGTTGAAATTGGTCGTAGTCGGGAAAACCTGTTTTGGTTGCTTTTCCAAGATGCTTCAGAGCAGGACTCGGGTTGATCAATACCAGGTTTTCAACTGAACTCTATGAGCATCTTGGAGCTGTAACGAAAAAGGAAGGTTGAAAAGGAAAATGGATCTAGAATAGGTAGGTGAAACTTGTTGTGGTAAATTTTACCGCAACAAGCGCTCGAGGAAAGTCTGTCAGGAATAGAAAACTACAAAAGCATCAGCAACGGCAGCTGCTTCAGAAATTCCCTGATTTTCATCACGATTACCCTGGACCAAGGACACGCAATCGGAGTCCACTAGTTCAAGTCATAGTAAACTTTACTAAGTAAACAATTTAACACAATCATCACCCCCAACATCTGGTTCTAGGGATTTATTCCTTTTTCATTTTTTTTTTTCTAAAACAGAGTCAAATAAATATATCTTTATTGTATAACTAAATGCTGCTCATTAGCCGTTCGGAATCGGCAGAAAACTGTAGGTCCCCTCCGTTCCCTGGTAACACGCACACAGGAATGGTTGAAAGTTGTAAGTCACTAGGTCCTGGTTTACTCCGAGTTGTTGCAGCACCCAATTTATTTTTTTTTTTTTATTGTATAACTAATACGGCTTGTACAAATAGATGAAATTTGGTGAAGTTTCCTACAGATTTCGGCTCCTCGTAGTTATTGAATTTTGAGTTAACCACAATATCTCAAGTATCTATATCAACAATATCTCAGTTTACTACTTCAAGTTTGTTTGCTTCCATTGACGCCTTTTGGCGTTCGTTGTAGCCAATTATTTTCCCGATACCCATTGGGGCACCGATCGGTTTAGTTTCAGCTTTTTACCTAATTTCTGTTCAGTATAAATGATTTTTGGGCAACAATTTCGTCCACTCTAGGCAAAGGCTTGACAAGAAAGAAATAAAATATAATTATTTACATTTTTATATACATAAATATTTTATAAATTTTACTTTTTTCTTTGAACAAATTATAACTTTGCTTTGAAGAATGAATTTCAAGGTTACGATTGGTTTCGTATTGGAGGAAAATCTGTCTAAGTTGTTGGTATGATCTTGTGTTCAGGATGAAATTGAAAACTGAACCTTCTGGCTGGCCTTCACCAGCCAGCCAGAGTCATCAACAACGGCAGCTGCTTCATCAATTCCCTGATTTTCATCAATGGACTGAACGCAAGCAGATACACAAATCATTCTCTATTTTTTCTAAGGTACCTATAGTAAAATTAGATATAAACAATTACATTTTTATAAAGATATTTCATAAATTTTATCTTTTTCTACGACAAATTTATCACTAGACTACACTTTGTTTGTTTTATTAAAAATTAGATTTACTAAACAAGTTCTTTAGCTAGAAGAGTTTCTTAAAAATTAAGAAAATTTTAAACAAGTGTTCTTAACCAAGCAAACAGACCTGTTTTGACGTTTGTAAATGTCAAAGAGTCATTATATGACGTTAGCACGATACTAAAAAAATAAAATAGGTATTCGATGATTTTAACTTTAATAAAAAGGTAAGGAAAGTATGATGCTATATTCGATTTATTTCCAAAATCGTATTCTTAATCTAGTTTCATACTAAAACAACTTTAACATCTTACTAATTAAACTAAAATTTTCCGCCAAAGTTATTATAGAAAAAATTTTCATAAGAATAAATTCATTTTTTAAATGACTAAAACAACTCCTTTAGTATAGTTGATGTCATGTGATTTAAGCCAATACCTATTAGTTAATTTGTAGGTCATTATAGTGGTTTCTTAAAAAAATGACCTTTATACAAAATTTGTAAGACATTTGTAAGAAAACATTTTAGTACGCCAACTTAAAGTTTTTATTACCGTTTTTGAGATATCGAATTTTCCAAGAAAAAAATTGACGATTGATTGAATTTGAAAAAAAAAATCTAGTGGCAGTTTTCGAGAAAAATACGATTTTCGAAAACCATTTTTTAACATTTGTATGGCGGGTACAGTTATTCAAAAAAAAAATCTGTGGGACAGTTTTTGGGAAAAAAAATTAGAAAAATTTGAAAAATAATTCCTATGGCAGGCACCGTTATTTTTTGTCTTAAAAAACAAAGAAATAAAATACACTCCTAGATCGCACGTACTTGTTCTTATGTACATCTACTTTGGAATTTAAAAATTATGTATAAATAAATATAAAACAGGGATTTGATGAGATAAAAATGTTCAAATGCATACAATTGCTGTTAGATTTCTAGAAAAGTATGAATCTATGCAAATAAAGTTTAACAAGTTTTATTATTAAATATTTTTTTCAAATTTTTCAAGAAAAAAAAATTTGGTTTGCCAATTTTAAGTTTTCCTAATATATGTAATTCTTACGAAATAATTTAAAAAAATAATAGTTCACACGTTTTGAAGATATTGATTTAGAAAAAAAAATTCAAAAACCCAAAAAATATTTTTTCGAATATTTTTGTATACAATATTATTTCAAATTTAAGGGAGCTCCTGTTGAAATCTTTTGAGCGGTTAATAAGAAAGTCGAAAATCAAAAAACCAGTTCTATGATAAGTACCATTAACAACCTATTTTCTTGCATCGAAATTGTTAGAATGTTTTTTTAGATAAATAAGATTTTGCATTACGCGGTGTACCGTTTGTTTTGGAGCTAAAAAAGTTCAATTTCTCCTCTAAGGAACCACCAAAGACCTTTAAGTACCGAGTTTGAAGAAAATATCTAGAGCAACTTAGGCTGTAGATCGAGGTACAGATAGACAGACGGAATTGCCGGACCCACTTTTTTCGTCATGTCAACTTTGATCAAAATCTCGAGTTCGATTTTTTTTACGAATGCAAAACTTGCCTTAAGTAGTAAGTCGCCAGTAAAAACTGTTAAAATCACTAGAGTGCGTATTTAGTTTTACAAAAAATTTCTAGTTCTTCCAGTTTTACCTAAACTAAAACCCCAAAACCTTTGCATCACCTTAAATTTCACTTTAAAATCATAATGATTAGCTAACTTAATCAATCACAAATTCATTCTACTATAAGTGTGAACCGAAGGGCAAATATTACATCATAAATTCATTACTATCCGCCATATCCCGCAGATATTGGTTTTATTTCAATTTCAATTATCGAATTCCAACATTTCGAATCAATGTCAAATGAATAATTTTCGACAACTCTGCGTATGATTCGATATACAGCGAGATTATTTTTTGATTAAATGTTTTTAAATGGAATTATTATTGAGGGTGAATCTACTGAGCTTGCAATCAATGAGTAGTATGTTCAACTTGTTCGTCGGAATGCCGTCAAGGCCAGAGGCTGTGGTGTGCGTCGCGTAGCGACCGACACGCGAAGCTTGAGTTTTCGTGTAAGTAAATGTTGATTAAATCAATTGTTTGATATGAGGTTGTTCCTTGTTCGGAATGTTGGATTCCTTGAATTCTGGAAAAATGTTTTTATTTTTCTTAACTCGGATTTCGAGAAAAATTGATGGGGGTGTTTCATCAAATGAATAAGTATGGAAATCTGTAATTTTCCGAATGATGCGCGATTAAATGAGTTTCGAATTGGATTTTACGAGTATTTTTGAATTTCTTTTTTGTTCGCAGGCAGAAAGAATCTCACATATAGTTCTCATTACTTGACATGTTACTTGGTATAATTTATGTTTGTGCTTAAATAGAATCTATAATTAAAGAAAACTTATGAGATACGGATTTTAACGATTTGTATGAAATTGTCAGAGTTGGCGGAACTGCCGGAATTTTGAGTCGGTGATGGTCGCAATCATTAGAGTACTTATTCCAATTTTTGATCACATAAATCCTCCCACCAGATAGAAACTGGGCGTGCTTTTATAGCAGGTAAATTCGAGTCGAAATATTCACTTCCTGATATTGCATGTGCAAGTAAAATAACGCACCGTTTGGACCTGACTTCAAATTGAACTTAACGGCGTCTCAATCAATTATTTATTTTTTCATATAGTTAAACGAAAAGCATTCTAACGAAAAGTGTTGTGGGCTCGATACCTTCTTCAAGTTCATCGACTTTGCTGTGTGACGAAAAATTGTTATATCTAGTATGCAGTTCCCAAATCTCAACAATTGCGAAGAGCTATGGAGACCTCGTGATCAATCAAGCGTCAACCAGATTGACCAAATTGTGATCAACGGATGTCCAAGATTCTAAGGCGATATAATTTACTCGGACTACTACCTCGTTATGGTATGGTAATGTGAGAAGCTCAAGAATGTTCCCAATCTAATCTCAGTTGGATGCTGTCGTACCCTTCTAAGACGCAATGTGTTAGTCGATGATTATCAACGACAGCATCCAACTGATGAGCCCAACTGTCTTACCTGGGCGAAACGCATTTCGACTAGAGGGCACAATAAGTTTTCAATTGATTTATTCAATATAGTCCACGAAAAACAAAAACAAAAACTATAAAATTTTTTTTATATTTTTCGTTTTAACTTCTTCTTCCCAATCTAATCTCTAATAACCTCTTTGGAAGTTCCATTACGCCACCACTGAGTATTAAGACCTTGTGGAAACATAACCTAGAATTTATTTTGAAAATGATTACCAACACAACGAAACCTATGGTTAGAAAACAACCGCCGGCAAGCACATGCAAGTAAGCATGAGGCATAGAAAGCAGCACTATATATAATGATCAGAGTTACTCGGCAGCTCTATACGTACAGAATACACCGAGTTCTCAATTGGACAAAAATATTCGTGAAAAGCGTGACGGTATCGGTGCGATTATTTGACCAGTAGTATGCCTCAATTCATCTGAATTTATAAATGAATGAAGCCTCAGCAATCTTAAAGAAAGAAGACCCTCACAAGATCACCAACTAAAGAATTATTAACCCCGTTGACATCGAACAAAAGATCTTTTCCGCCATAAAACGTGAACGTCTGAAGACCATTTTCCACTACCTGCTAGTTCCATATAAATATGGCTTTAGGCCACAGCTCACTCTCACACCCAAATATTAATAGATATGGCAGCTCATTTTTTTTTTTTTTTTTTTTATAATCTACCCGCGCTCAAGGGATTAGATTACCCTTTAAATGTTTCAACACAGCGCGGGCGTGAAGTTAAGAAGAAAAGGAAGGATAGGAAAGATGTGTGGCACGATGTTCTGAGACTGAAGGTTGTTGTCTCAGATATTTTATCTCCAGAGATGGCGGCTGAACTAAAGCGGAGAATGCCGTGTCTTATTTGTATGTCGCTTATAATTCACATTATTTTATTCGTGTTCATCCTTGTTGGGCATACTAGTTTAACTCAATTACATGTTGTTAGTGTTATGCCTGAACAACATGTAATGAGTAAACCAGCAACCCAGTGATGACAAGTTTAGAAGGTTTTTAATGGAATTAAAATGACATAGACGACGGCAGGGATCGAACCTGTGATCATGAGGTTCACAGGCGAGCACACATCCATCGCGCAACGGCCACCCCGAAAAACTTAAGAACTTCAAAGCAACTCCCTTCATGTTTTCATTGGCTTGTAGAACGCATATTGAGGCAAGATATGTATAAATCAAAAACAGTGCTTCATAATGGTCGGCAAAGACCTCATCGATAACTAAAAAGGTTTTGGAAAAGGCGATGGATGCATCGTAAAAATTGTTATTGACAGAAAAGTGCAAAAATCTCACTCCAACACTCGGAGCAAAATATTTAAAAAGTCTGTCAAGATATTCGCACAAGAACTTTACAGAGATAACAACCTAGCGAAAAAAGAGTAAATAGATATCAATGCTCAAATTGTAACGTGAGATGGTGCGGCGCAGTGGAGGAAGACCACGATTCAGGTATTACATACAAGTGGCAGAGGACCTAACCTTATTTTGCATTATAGCTAGGGACTGAGTTCGCTGGAAAAAGTTTGTTGTTTGAGGCCAAGATCCGCTCTTACCTATAGCATCTGAAGTCGAAATGGAATAAAAGCATCTGTGTTTGAAGAATTATCATAATTATTTTTTTATTTGAAAGGCCCATGTATGCCATTATCATCGCCCAAATGTCCGCCTCCGCTTCTTAGAGTGGCACGGATCAGAGCCAATTTTCAATGAAACTTCCGCATAAATCTGGCTGAATTTAAGCAATGGTCTGTCTTATGTTGAACTCAAAGGCAGCGAGCGATTGTGGTTTATCTCGCGAATTTAGGAAACTGCACAAGAAAAAGTCTATTGAAGTCAAATCGCTTGATCTTGGTGGCCAATTCAGGTCACCTCAGTTAGAGATAACTACATCTTTAAATTCTTTATGCTGAATGTGAATCGTGGCGTTCGCTATGTGGTATGTAGCGCCATTTTGCTGGAACCACATGTCGTCTATGGTTATCGTTGTTGTTAGAGTAGAGCTATTCATACAAGAATGCGCCTCGATACTAAAGATGATTTTTCGGCCAAAATTGGGGTCTTCTTCCAAACGGTGTTGTCCATGGTCATGAACTGTGACCTGGGTCAGAACTGAAAGATAGGTTTTATATTGAGCCCCTGTCAGTTGAGACTTAATCTCACTACGCCTACTGAACAAAGCCCCCGGGACATATTCCCAGTTGCATTTTATCTTGGAAGAAAGGTTGCAACTCCTTTGCAACAGGGACCGGATCTTGATTCCCCGACAAACCAACTCGACATTACTACCAATCAATATCTCGTACGGTCTGCGTCAGAATTCAAGCCAGCCACCATACTGTTCCAAATTTGCACTGTGTAGGCAGGACCAGCCTTCGCCCGTGTTTTTCCATCTAACTATTGCGAGTAACAATAGCCAACCGCGTGACTTGGTTGGTATAGCCACAGCCAGCTCGTGCTCTTTTTACAGAGGGCCTACCCAATTAATAATGATACCAAGGTTTTGAAACCCTGGGGGCTCTAATTAGCGGGGCAATTTCTTAAATTTCATTATTCTCGAGGTACCCGATTCGGGTTATTTTCTTGTTTTAAGTAAGTTTTTTGGAGTAGAAACTCCGTGATGCAGACCATAGCTGACCGAAGCCAACCACAATCTGCACCAATATTCTCGATAAGTCTTTTTCGCCCTAAAACCAACTAGGAACGATAGTCCTAAGCAATCTTTTTTAATCTTTTAGCATTGGGAAGGACCATCAATTATCCAGATTACTTAAACCAAAACATCGAGCAAAAGAGAAAACATCTCAATCGCTTTTCTTTATGTCTTGGCAGTGATTTCACCCGCTCAAGATTTTTATATAAATAGTACCAGGTATCCGTTGCTCAGATTACCTGAGATGGGATATAGCACTAAATTTTTTATGGATGCAGCTTGAGCTATAAATAGTATCCTTAATTTTTTGATTAGTCTTTATTCGCCTTACAGCAAATTAGGAACGATAGTCCTAAGCAATCTTACTTTTCCATCATAAAATTAATTCCATAGATTGCTAGGCCAATACATCATAGTAAAAAAGAATGCCCTCACAATTGCTTTTCTTCATGTTTGGCCGTGACTTCTCTGGTCACATTTGGATTTTCTTAGTTGCCTAAATCCCCAGCTGGATTGCCGGAGAAAAAGACTTAGGCCTCCCGGCACCACGACAAGGTAAAACTCATCGAGGAGGAGTATGACCTGGGTCAGTTGGATCTTGCAATGAAGGCCGAGTTCTTGTGCACCGCAGTGCATCAACTAACTCGGGTTCAGCTGTTCAGTTTCACGGACCACTCTATGTTCTTGTGTTCCTTTATCGTACAAAGCTGATTGATTAATGATTACCAAACCGGCTGTCTCATAGTTGGCCTCACGTCTTCCGTAAAATGGGTGCAACGTGCGCAACGTTTGCATTAACGAACACTCTTTTTAATAATAAAGGTTTATCATTTGAACGTGCTTTTTTATAGTGTATTTTGTCATATTGGTTGAACATCAGTAACTTTATAATAAACAACAGTTTTCACAGTCGTCACCAAAACAATATGGCCACCACATGCAACCAAAATCTTACCGGCGCGGCGCAATTTAAAAAGATCAAAACGTAATAAAACATTATACACAATGTGGCAATAGAATTTATAAGTAAGGAATATTTTTAAAAACTCTAAGAGAAATTTGAATTTACAAAATTTCTCAAAACAAACCAATATGTTAAAATTTGACAGGAAAAAGAAACAACCTTCAAATACTATTATCAAATGTATTTCCACTTCGCGATATTTTATTAAACAAAAAAAAAACTCATAGTGCTATGCTCACTCATTCAGAATCAAACTAGGATTTCATGCTTCCAGGGTTAAACAAAAAAAAGTAGCAAAAAATATAAAATACAGAATTTTTGAAATAATATCAACAAGCCAAGCTTCTATTTTGCACCATGCCAATCACTCTATTCTCCATTCGACAGTTTTTCTAGGGCACATAGGGTAGCAATAGCAATCTCATGTATGGAGTAAAATGGAATATCGTTAGAATGTTTGTAATAGAATAGTGGTAGCTATTGCAACAGTTTCTGCGTTATGTGGTGACTTGAACTTGATACAGAAAAAACACCTAGTCTCTGGTGTACCCTTAATAGAATGAAATTTCACTCATCACTCCCATTGCAATATACATAGACAAATAAACAAATATCAGGTAGGTATACCACTCGCATGCACATCACAAGCTCGAGGGTTGCATTCGGTAGCAAGGGTTCAACACTCTTGTGTGAGAACCTACAGTCCTTCAGTTAAAAAAAAAACGTTTTCCATGGAGAGTTTTGAAATAGCAGGACAGAAGAGTGCCATATTGAATTGGCGATGAAACCGGAAATTGAAATTTACCTTTCGACAAACCATCATAGGTGTGTACGTGTTTGAATTTGGAACTCTATTTGAAAGCTGCTTTCAATAAAATAGCAATACAAAAAGTGGCAAAAGACGAACTTTTTCAATCAACTGTAATTTTATTGTTTCGGTTTTAGTGTGTTTTACGGATTGTAGTCTTAAGTGTATCTCGTCAAAACCAAATCACTCAGAGATTCAACACTTTGTACAGAATTTCATAATTATAAATTGCTAGGAAATTTGTTTTCTTCTACCTGAGAGTCAACTTGTCAAGTTGTTGAAGATGAGTAAGTTCAAAGATTCTCCAGATGATTCCTGAAACCAAAGGGTGTTCCACAACCTAGCCATTTATAATCCTTCTCTCATCAGTATGCTGTAACAATATTCCGGTGAAGATGCTGTACACCGTTATCCCTCCAACACTCCATTGCTTTTGCAACGCTCCCACCTCTCAACACAACCAATGCGTTAATCGCATGGTGGTACCCTTTCGATAGGCCGACATTACCCTCTCCCTTGTTGGTAATGTAGCTGTACAAAGTTCTTACTTCTGGACAGAATGGTGTCATAGCACCCCTGCCAACCGCTCTCCTTCCTGACCGTTGACGATACAGTCTGACCATCCTTAGATCCACTTGCTGTATGACGTTACCTCATTCCCAGTTGATATGGTAATCCAACTGTCCGATAATTATACCTTTCGGCAGAACGGTACCAAAGCTGTGTATCGGTACTTTCTCTTCACATTCGACGGTATGGCGGGGATGGTTTTCGACGATCCCAACCTTCCTTTCTCAGCAGAACAGCGATGATGGTGTCTGGCACGCCTTACCCTTCATTATCTTTACTTTTACCCCTCCTCAACTGCCTTTGGGCTGAATCAAGAGTGTTATACGATGCATGCTCATGATGAGCATATCTGAGGGTCAAATTAAAACAATAGCGCAGTTGTTCACGGATTATCTGGATACGATGGCTACCTCCGGATTAAGTTGCCCCAGCTGCGTATACGGATCTATCTCGAAACTCGTTGGAACCAAGTGAATTTTTTTCAGATCTTCTTCTAGACCAGCCAGTAGTGCGGCTGTAAGATCGCCTGCTGTTATTCCAATTACAAGCGATGGAAGTTAGCATCAGGGGTATGTTAAACTAAACTAATGGAGGAGTAAAAAAGTTTTTATAGAGGCGCATCAATTCAAAATCCCTTGCTTCTCTGGCGCTTACCAAAGGTATGGGTTTGAGACAATGATCGTAAGGGTCTACAAAAAAAATTAATGTAATGCAGCTTGCGCGTTTCTACACTCAGGAGACAAAAGTTTGCATCTTTGCATCATTAGAAGACGATGAACCCGGACACCTTCATTGAAGCTATACGTGCGTAGGCGTTCAGTTCTCGTTCTCAATGCAGACAGTTCTTTTTACCTCTTTATATATTTATTATTTATATTTATTTATTATATTTTTCATTATGGATATCCAATGTGCGGAATGTAACTTCTTAACTTCCAAAAGTGATTTGATTTATTGCGGAGTTTGTTTATCCGGCTTTCATTTAAAATGCACAAAAATAAGTGAAACCATACGAGCTACTCTTGAATCAAACGAAAATATTTTTTGGAAGTGCAATACATGCATAAACATTTCTTTCTTAAGCTGCATACCAAAAATAAAAGACCTTTATCGTTTCTTTGTTGATAACAAATCGGAATTCGATAAACTTGTGAAACCCTCGCGTATAACACGTTCTCAAGCCAAGCTGCCGTCGACGGTTATCGCACCAACAAACAACAATAAACAATTACAGCTGTTCAAAGACAAAAACACTTCTTCCTCTCCTCGCTTTCTACACTCGCCTATGCATAAAAACACCCCCTCTTTATCCCCTGCGCTCAAAAGTAGTGAAAATAAACTTGCCATAAAAAGTAAAAGACCGCTCTCCTCGTCTAAGCAAAGCACGAAAACAATAAGCAAATCACACTCTTCCACACAGAGTGATGATCTTGCTAAAGCTGCTTATAATGTAAATGCTTCGACATCTAAAGGGATTGCAACGACCGCTGCAGGTGTCATGCCCATTCAATCGTCATCTCTGTCCGCTAGTTCTGATAGAACTGATGATGATGAAAGCTTAATACTCAGCAAAAATGATTTAAGTAACTCAATTGATGTAAATGAAGTTGTTGTTGTTGCCGGTGAAGGTTTTGCTACCACTACTGCTGCCAATGTGAAAGAGATTGTTGTTGTTGCTGATGGTGATTATGATGGAGATGTTGTGGAGGATGCTGTTGGTGTGGAAGAGATTGTTGTTGTTGCCCCTGATGGTACTGGTGTTGCTGTGGGTGCTGCTGATGTTGTTTCGTTGGCTAAATATTCTGTGGATAGTGCTGTTCTTGTTGATGGTGTTGCCAATGTTGATGTTGGGACTATGCCTAAGAAGAGTGCTGATACTAAAAGTTTTGTTAAACTAAACAACTCTAAAGTTCATCGTTCGAACCAAATAATGTTTGGGACAGCCCCTGTTGTGGAGGGTGAATTAACACTGCCGTCCGTTCCTCGTCTACGCTTTTTGCATCTTTCCCGTTTGGGAAGTAAGGTGACTGCAGATAATGTACTTGATTATGCTGCAGCTAAGTTAAATATATCTAAGTCCACTATGCGCTGTTCAAAGCTAGTTAAAAAAGATGCTGATTCTACTTCTTTTCGCTTCGTTAATTTCAAGCTAGGAATCCCTACTAACTCTTTCTTTCTTTTTTCTGATTTAGTATAGACCCTATCATAAAAGTGGTTCAAATTAACGTGCAAAACTTCATCAAAGGCTTCGAGATATTTTATTTTTTGGCTATTCAGCATCATCATGATCCAAGAACCTTGGTTTGTGAAATCCATTTTTAGGGGACTTAGGACTTAGACTCCAAGTTACCACATACTGTATGCAAGAGAAATTAAATATATTTTAGGTAAGCACCTGCCTATACGTACTATGGGTCTATCTCCCTATCGGGTCTGATGGTCAATCAACGTTCCCAGGACCAGTCCAGTCCCTCTTAGCTTTTTGAAATTCATCAGGTAGCTATCTATCCCTCCAAGAGATAGCACCTGTTATAGTAATGTTCAATTCAATTTTTGCGGTTACTTAAGTAACTCATGTTTATAGTCACCCTATGAACCAGCCGTGGACCGTATAGCAAACAGGAGCCGCTAGCTGTACCTGTACCGCCTTATCTTAAATGCAAGTAAAGGCATTTGTGGTGTAAATTTTTGTCTATCTAATGAATTATTCAAAAGTCAATCACTTATCTTCATTTGTTAACAATACTCCTGGTGATTCTTTTCATATCTCAGTGGTTGGCCCCTCTTCATAAGTGAGGGCACCATCCTCTCGCCGCCGTATCCTTGGGGTCTTAGTCTCATATCCAGAATTTATTTATTAAGGTCTAATAAACTAGAACTTTTATTAATATCTTCTTCACACGACTTGATTTTAATGCTAGATACAAGATTACCCCATTCTTTTACCCCTAGAGATTTTTGACACTCCCAGAGGATGAGGCTAAAGACAACACTCTGCCTTGTCTGTGTAATGATTCCTCCAGCTTATCCAATGCGCGCCACGTAAATGCCGGCACGAAAATAGTTGTTACAATATTTTCGTATCAACTTAATAAAAACAGGCCCCGATGGGCTCTGGCAAAGGTATCAAGGATCAACTTTTCCTGAGCAAGAAAGGTAGGTCACGTCAAATGCCGAACTATGAGACAGATGCCCGAAGGACGTTAGAGCTTCATTGGAAGCACAATCGTTGTACAATGTTAATTTTTACTTTCGACTTACAGGTACTATAAGGCAAGTTATGCATTTGTAAAAAAAATCGAACTCGAGATTTTGATCAAAGTTGACATTACGATAATAGCGAAGACCAAAAAAGTGGGTCTCGCAATTCTGTCTTTCTGTCTGTCTGTTCGACTACAGCCTAAACGGCTCGGCCGATTTTCTTCAAACTTGGTAGCTAAGCTATGGGTTTAAATTTTTTCACCCGGATGTTTTTTTTTAAGACCAAAAACAACGGTACATGCCATACGATTTTTTTTCGTACTTTTATAAATATTTTTTCCTCAAAAACTGTCCTCCAGATTTAAAAAAAAAATCATAAAATTTCATTTAGTTAAACCTAGGTAATGGTTGAAAATTATTATTTTTGGTACCCCCCTTGCAACCAATTTTTTTGTTTTTGATTTTCTCAAAAACGGTACGACCGATTTTGATCATTTTTTTTATGTTAAGGCTCTCCAGCAGTTTTAATATTATTGTGTATTCAAATTTTCAAAAAAATTTTTTTTGGATTTTTAAAAAAATTTCAATTTTTTTGTTTTGAAAACTCAATATTTCGAAAACTCCATGCTCGATTTTTTTTAAACTTGATAAATAAAAGTTCCTTAAAATAAAATCTACAAGATATGAGAAAAAAAATTATTTTACCTAAAAATAACGGTACCCTCCATACAAATGTTAAAAAATGGTTTTCGAAAATCGTATTTTTCTCAAAATCGGTTCCGAGAATTTTGCTTAAATTTTTTTCTTTCGATTAATGTTTAAGATCTATAAAAATAAACAAAATTTTGAAACAAGATATTACTGACTGTACCTACCATAGAACGATTTTTTAAAGTTTTGAATTTCTCATTATCGGCATAACGGATTTTAATGAAATTTTTTAGAGAGAAGCGTCTAAAAAGTTTAAAAAACATTGCATTTCAAAACTTTAAGAAAAATATTTGTTTTTGAATTTTGGAAAAAAAAAATCTATGTTTTGTTTCGAAAATTCAATATCTCGAAAACGGCTCAATATTTTTTTTTTAAATTTGATTTTTATTTGAACAATAATAAAAACTAAGGAAGTTGTTTTAGTCATTTAAAAAATTAATTTTATGCTTATGAACAAATTTTCTCTAATATTTATTTTTACTATAGCATCCGGGTTATTAAGGTCCGGGTCTGACTTTTAACATATCCCAGGATAATGCTACTGTAACTTCTATACATCAAAGACCTATCTGCAATAACAGAAAAAAGTGATCCGAGATATTGTAAAAAGTAATATTAATTTATACCTACTTAGTTACTTACAAATTTCAGCGATCAAGAAACTGCCGTTGAAAGACTAGAAACCGTCAAATGTACATTAATATGGACATATTATTTTATACACTTCAGACGTTCCTATAACACTTATCAAAAGATAATTAGCAGATTGATAAAAACACCTTTGGGATACTGGTGCATCTTCACTTGTTTTCTTCAAGTATTATACACTGAGTTGGTTGAGGTTCTCATCCACTTTTTGACAGGGTTCATGTCTCTGTTTCATAGAAAGAAGGCCCGAGATGATTATTGCCTTATAAAGTCGGGTTTGGGAATCGTCTTCCATTCTAAGACCGAAGAAACAGTGACTGGCAAGGGCTATTCTTCACTTGATCTCAGTGCTGTTTATTAGAACTATCTGAAAAATTCCAAACTGAGAATCCTTTTGATTGCAGTGAAAGAGAAAATCGCAGAAAAGTACGGAAAAGTTGTAAGGCTTTCATTTCTTTTAGATAATTTATCAGGCAGCCTAACTCGTACGTTAGTCTCCCATAATGAATTAAACGAGAAATTCAGTTGGGTCGATACGATATTCAATCCTGCGCGGGGAAAAATAGAAAACATATTTTACTTTGTCTGGAAGACCACAACAAACTTCTTGTCATACAGATATCTTGCGTCAAACAAAAACCAATCTTTTATAATGAAACATGATATTTTACTTTGCTTGTATGTACAAGTACCTTTGTATTTTAAATTGTATGCCCTGTACTCACAAAGTGAAATGTAAATAAATTTGAACAAACCCGAGTCGAACACAAATATAAAAAATCCTTCCTCAAATGGACTATGTATCACTGTTTCTGTTTACAACTTTAACATCGTTTCAGGAATGAACTCCTCCCCTTTAAAGCCAGGTCCAGAACATAAATGTGTTCGCATAATTGAGCGGAAAAAAACAACCATTGTCATTCGATTGTAATTGATTTATAAAAAAAAAAAATTAAACAAGAAATTCCATTATCAATTTATTCGTCCATTTAAACTCGCAATATTCGTAATTTTTCAAAACCAGCCATAATATTGCGAGTAATTACAATCCGTATAAAGAACATGTACTCCTATAGGAGCATATACATACAAAGTGTTATAGTTAACTTGCCTCGAAAACTTGGAAATAAATTTAAAATGAAAAACAAGAACAACCTGTAGACACAATTTAAATTAAAATCGCACATCATTTCGCAGGATAGGATAAATTGATTCTAGGATTTTTATTTGCAATTAAAATAGTTAAATATTGATAAGAAAAACATTCACAGAAAATCAAATAATAATAGGTATACCTTTCATTCAGGGGATCATCCTGCATATAAGGAAATTTCTTCGAAATTTATTTTTAATTTTAATTTTTACTTTGTGTATAACAAGTCTTCCTTGCTTTATATTTTAAATTTTTTTTCCCATGCATATTATTACGAGATATTCAATTTCCTGTTAAGCCAAGTTCCAAGAACTGCTTCAAGAGTCTTCTTACAGATATACATACATGTAAATTGTTGTTTTTTTTTTGCGATTTCTAATCTTAATACCTACTTAGTGAGCAAGTAAAGTGCACCACCTGTTCAACAACCCACCAGCCGCCACTGGTCAAAAGTAAGCAATGAAAACAAGCTACTGATTTTCAAAGTCTTGTTCCAAGCAATTATTTTTTATGGTTCACCGGCATGTGGTAAATGCGCATCTAGTCATATTCGCAGACTCCAAATGGCTCAAAATAATGTTTTAAAAATGATCCTTAATACCTACCCAAGCTTCCATGGTCTTCCTCAACAACTGAAATTCACGCTATTTTAAATACGGAAATGGGATCAACTGGAATTTCCAAAACGTAAGGAACGTAACCTTATATCGTAGCTTGCCTATCTTCAGATAACCCCCTTATTTCAAACCTAGCTTTATAGTTAAAGTACTATAATTAATACATATATATGACTTATAATGTGGTATTAAATTTAATTGTCTATTTTTTCATTTATTTATTTATAAAAAATATTCATTATTTTTTTTCTTTGGTTTTTTCTTATTATTATTTATTGATTAATTTGTTTAGTAATATGTTACTTTGGTTGTTTACTTATGTGTTAATTTATTTAATTATTTATTAATTTGCTTATTTATTTTTGTATCTATTTATTTATTCATATATTTTTTTATTTATTTATTTATTATTTATTTATTTATTTACATATTTATTTAATTATTTATTGATTTATATAATTATCTATTTATTTATTCTTTTGTTTACTTATTTATATATTTATTTATTTTGTTGTTTATTATTATAATTTTTTCTTTGTTTTTAATATGTAAGATTTAAAGATTCTTCTGAAAAAAGTCCTGCACCGCCCAGTCTTCTTTTCTTTACTCTACATTATATATTATTATTATTTTTTATATTTTTTTTATTGAATGTTTTTTCTGTAGCTTTTCCTTCAATTACTTTTTTACTTAGTTATTTTCTTAATTAAAATGTTAAGATTATCAGTAGTAAGGTACATTTATATTATAACTATGTAAATTGTGCAATATAGTTAAAGAAAATATTGTATACATATTCTGCTACAATAAATACAAATATGAACGAATTTTAATGAGTGCTACAATTCAATTTTAAAAATTGTGCATGTAATCGTCTAGAATTTTTTTTTATTTAAATAAAAATTATAAAAAAACACTTGATTATTAATTATCGAAATAAAACGCAACCACAATCTATTAATCCCAAAATGTAAGTAATTTTATTGCATATGACTCCATGTACAGCCGATTTGAATTGTGGATTGTATAAATGTTGATTAATTTTGATGGTAAGTTTTGATGTTGACAGTTTTGTATATTGTTTTAGGATTTAGACGTGTATATTCCGTACAATGCATAATGCAGTTGCCTTATCCACACCCAAGTAAAAATTAAAAAGTTGTACAAAGCCAGTGTGGTTTAATAAAAGAATAACACTGTTTTGTTTCGTAAAATTTGTTTACTATTATTAGGTATTTCTCTGGACCTGATAATGAAAAAAATACTGAGATATAGCTAATAGCTTTGCTTTTTTAAATATACTGTCTTAATGTTTTGATTAAAAAATACAAGAAAATTAATATAATTTTTAATATAATCTCTTTTGAACACTATCAAATGATCTTTTATAACATTTTTTTGAATGAACGACCTAAGCAGTAGTAGTCTGCCATCAAATGTAAGTCCCACCTTCCCTTATAAGGCTCTTCCATTGTCCGAATATCCAATAAAATCGCCCAGATTTTGTTTCGGTGTAAATGAGAGTGCAGAAATTGAATTTTTATGCTCATGTTGCATCCTAGCTCCTGCAAGTTCGATAGCATGCCCTCAATAAGCTGGACATGATCGTCAGATTTCCTGCTACCAAGGAAATGATTCATAACTGAAACAAACGAGATCTAAGCTTTGAATCCGGTTTCAGTCATTGATTTAACAGAATTTGGATCTTTTAGGAGTTGTCTAATTGCAACACATCTTCTTGCCGAAGCCATATCGAAAACAAAGGGAAATATGTGAGAGAGTCCACTATTCATAAGCATAAAATTCATCTTTTAAATGACTAAAACAACTCCTTTAGTAGTTCGAGCTAAAAACAGGATGACATGTGATTCAAGCAAACACAAGTTTATGCAAGAATAAAAATAATAACTCCTGGTAGTGCTTTCTTAAAAAAAATAAGCTTCTATACACACAATTTTTAAAACATTTTTAAGAAAAAAATTGTTTACGCTTACTTAAAGAATAAAAAATATATTTTCAAAAAAAATATTGAGCCGTTTTCGAAATATCGATCTCTCAAAAAAAGATAGTTTTTTTTTCAAAAATTCAAAAAAAAATTTTTAAATCTTGAAATGCAATGTTTTTTAAACTTTTTAGAAGCTTCTTTAATGAAATGTTTTATTTCATTGAAATCCATTTTGCCGATAATGAGAAATTCAAAATTCGAAAAAATTGTTCTATGGTAGGTACAGCCAGTAATATTTTATTTTAATGTTTTTTTATTAAATTATAGATCATAGAAATTAATCAAAATAAAAATAAAATTATCAAAATTCTCAGAACCATTTTCGAGAAAAATACGATTTTCGAAAACCATTTTTTAACATTTGTATGGAGGGTACCGTTATTTTAAGGTAAAATAATTTTGTTTTTCCCACATCTTGTAAATTATATATTGAAAAACTTTTATTTATCAACTTTTAAAAAATCATGCATGGAGTTTTCAAAATATTGAGTTTTGAAAAAAAAAGAAATTGAAATTTTTTAAAAAATCCCAAAAAAAATTTTTTTTTGAAAATTTTAATAGGTACAAAATAATAAGCAAATTCTTGGGAAGCGTTAGCATAAGAAAAATGATCAAAATCAGTTCCAAGGGGGTAAAAAAATTACCATTTAAAAAAAAAAAATTCAACCATTACCATTACCTTTAACTAAATGAAATTTTTGATTTTTTTTTTTTAAATCTGTGGGACAGTTTAAAAAAAAAAATATTTATAAAATTTCAAAAAAATTCGTATGGGTACCGTTATTTCTATCAAGTTTGATTAACATCGGATGAGCCGTTTAGATTGTAGTCGAACAGACAGACAGAATTTCGAAATCCACTTTTTTCGTCTTCGCTATCATCGTAATGTCAACTTTGATCAAAATCTCGAGTTCGATGTTTTTTTTACGAATGCATAACTTGCCTTATAGTACTCGTACCTATAAGTCGTATGTAAAATACGTCTGGAATTGAGATGGAAACAAAAAAAATCCCAGGAAGCAAACATTTTTTTTTTCTTTTGTTGACCAGTATTATCAATCTTAAAAATCAAAAACATAAAGTTTATAAACAATTTTGCAGATCAATCAATTTAACCGTGATCTTAACAACCGATATCAAATGTTGCAAGAAAATTTTGATACCTTAAATAAATTCCTTTATAATCATTATTTATCATCAGTTCAATGTGATTTAAAATCCAATAGTTAAAGTTTTTGGAAATTTATCAACGTTAAAAAGCAATCAAATGGCATTCCTAATATAATGTGTCACAATGGCATGTCGTCTTCTGATCTGGCAGTTGTATCTAACATTTTTGGTAGACATTTTCAATCCGCTTATGAAAATAGTAAGGGGCTTTTCAACAGGGACGCTACAAAACTAGAGCGACGGGGACAGCAAACGACGCCATATTTCTTGACGCTTTTTTGACATTTCTCTTCAATAAGGTTTGCCATTTTATTATGGAAAGATATACGAGCCAACAGCGAGTCGAAATTACTAAAATTTACTACCGAAATTCGGAGTCAGTGGCCTCAACTTTAAGAGCGCTAAGTCCATTTATGGTCGTCATAATCGTCCTAGCAGATCAACAATTGAGCGTCTAGTTGAAAAATTTGAATCCACAGGAACAGTACAAAATGTTCCCGTGCCAGTGAGACAAAGAAGTGCCCGTAGTGTCGAGAATATTGCTGCCGCTGAGGCTTCAGTTGCAGAAAGCCCAAATGTGTCTCTCACACGTCGTTCTCAAGCGTTGGGCATCTCTGTGACGTCGTTGTGGCGAATTTTGCGAAAAGATCTTGGCCTACATCCTTACAAGACTAAATTGACGCCGCTGACCACCAGAAGCGTCGTATGTTCGTGAATTGGGCTGAGCAACAACTTGAAAATTATTCGGATTTTCATTGAAAAATCATTTTCAGCGATGAGGCTCATTTCTGGCTGAATTGCTTCGTCAATAAACAAAATATGCGGTATTGGTCAGGCAGCAATCCACACGTACTCCATGAGTCATCATTGCATCCCTAAAAAATTACGGTTTGGTGTGGTTTATGGGCCGGCGGCGTCATTGGGCCGTACTTCTTCCGTGATGATCAAGATCGGCACGTTACTGTGCCGCTACCGTTCAAAGATAACCGAATATTTTTGGCCCCAATTGGATGATATGGACTTGGAGGACATGTGGTTCCAACAGGACGGTACCACAAGCCACACAGCGAATGTCACAATCAATTTATAAACCAAGTTTGGAGGACGTGTTATCTCACGAAATGGTCCAGTCGCTTGGCCGCCTCGGTCGTGCGATTTGACGCCGTTAGACTATTTCCTGTGGGGCTACGTCAAGTCTATGGTCTATGCCAACAAGCCAGCGACGATTTATTTATTTATTTAAGCTTAATTCAAGCCTGTTACTTAAAACTAAACAAAAAAAATTCTTAAAATTAGATTAATAATAATAGTAATAATAGGTTTGGGTGGAAAGTTGGGTCGGGAAATAGAGGTATAATTATTGGAGAGCATTTTTAAGGGCAGTTTTTGAACTACTTAAATCAAAAATAGTTGAGTTGTTAGCACTTCTAAGCATTCTTGTAAGTGGTTCATTTAGGCCGTACTCGGTTCGGTGAAGGGGTATCCAGAACAGTGGTATCGATCTGAGGCGGGATTGATTAGTGTTTTGCTTTATTTTGCGTAGCAAGCCTACGCAGTCGATACCTCCAGATAATAACTGGTGTAAAAATAGAAGGTCAGCATTATCTCGACGTACTCTTAAGGTCTGTAAATTTATAAGTTTAAGACGGTTTTCGTAGGGTGGGAGTCTGAATGGGTCGTCCCATCCGAGGCCGCGCAAACAAAATCTTATAAATCTGCGCTGAACGGCTTCAATGCGCTGAATGTGGACATGATAATAAGGTGACCAGGCGGGAGAGGCATATTCAAGAAGAGGACGTACAAAAGAAATGTATAAGGATTTTGTGACGTAGGGATTTGAAAATTCCTTGGACCAACGCTTTACGAATCCTAGAGTTGAATGAGCCCTGTTATTAATAGAATCATAATGAGCTCGAAAATTTAGCTGATTGTCACAAATAACTCCTAAGTCACGAATAGATGTCACAACCGCGACTTGTTCATTATTCAAGAAATAATAACGCTGGGGGAGAGGGGGGCGTTTTCGAGAATAAGTAATGACTTGACACTTACTGACGTTAAGTTCGAGAAAATTATGACGGCACCAGGTAAGGAAATTATTTAGGTCGGTTTGTAGTTGCTGGGTATCTGCTGAGCATGTAATATGTTTAGAAATACGCATGTCATCAGCGTAAATCTCCAGGTCAGATCCTACTAAAGTAAGCTCAACGTCGTTTATACTTAACAAGAAGAGAAGGGGGCCAAGGTGACTGCCTTGGGGAACGCCTGATGTTGAGCGGACAGGGTTGGAAGTACTTCCTCTGAACAAAACAAAACAGTGATTGATGAACTTCGTACGAATATCGAACATGAAATTGTAGCAGTATCGGCCGATTTATGCTTGAAAACCGTCGAAAATTGGGTTCAGCGTCTAGACTTCTGCAAGCGTGCCCGTGGTGGCCATGCAAAAGAAATCGAGTTCCATACATAATGGCATCAAATATGTACTTTCACAGGAATAAAAAATTTCATTGATATCCAAAACCGTTTTTGTTTTATTTAAAAAAAACTTTTGTAGCGCTCTTATTGAAAAACCCGATACTTGTGATGTGCTTTTAAGTTTCCAGTCGAGGTTTCGTCAGGGTAGTTCTAAAGAAATACAAACTTCCGATAAAAGGTCTTTCAAACCGTGTAACGAAATCTTTTATTTGGAAGCAACTCTATATATATGTATATCGAAAAAATATTCTTTGATTCAAATACTTCAAAGATGGATCTTTCTGGTAAGCAAGGTTTCGATTTAGAGTATTCTTGTATTTCGTGTTTCAGTATCGGAATCTAGTTTCCGATGAACTGCGTTTTGGGATTTTAGGCTGATGGTTTACTTAACTGAATCTACACCGGATGTTCTGGTGCAGGGAAAATTTTCTGGCGATCGGCTGGTGATGACTTCAAGGTTGAAATAATGTTCTTAATAATAGACCATTGCCTTGTGGTATGATGGTAGCAAAAAAATGGCGGTTGTTTTTGAATATTAGCTACTTAATCAGAAGAGCAGAGATATCCAGTTGCAAAAGTAGTCAAGAAAATTGTGTAGCATGGAACGCTGCGTTACATACTCCGAATATAACTATTGATCACCAAATTTCTAATTACTCAGGGTACAGGGGCGTGCTTCATTTTTTTTTTTGTTTTTTTATAAAAGCTTGCCAAAATCTGGGATTCCTAATCTCAATTCAATAACTGTGCAAGATCTTATGTATTTCCATATCTAATGAAAATTGATAATTTCATTAGAGAAACCTTTACAGGTAAATGCCAAAAACCCAAAATTTATTTCCACAAATAAATTAACAAATATTTATAGATTTAGCAAAAGACCAAAGTAAAAACAATGTAAGCCTAAACTGGCTTCCGTCAGATTTGGGGGATTTAAAGGATCACTTCTTAAAGTCTCTTTATTTTAATTCCATAGAAACTTTATGTTGGGCTATCGGCCGTTTAGTTTAAAAGATGGTGTTGTCATTTTTGACTTGTCTGTTAAATCTTAGTTATGTGGGCCACCTGACACACATGTTGGACACGGACTATATTCCCATTTTGGAAGTGGACTTCCTGTTACACTTAGTCATAATTTATAATTATAGTTATATTTATAATTCGGAGTGAATATTTTCACGGACCGCCGCGCGCGCCGCCGCGTCCTGTCAAACGATTAATCTTAAGTACCTTCTTTTGTTGACTTTTCAAGATCATTTAGCAGTAGGTTTCTGAGTGCGGTTCCAGGTTCGCACTAAAATCCGCCAGTATCTTGGAGCAGCAACTAAAAGAGAGGGGTGGAAACTTGTTGTGGTAAAATTTACCGCAGCATATTTAATGCTTCAAAAACTCAATAAGGTCTCTTCGTTAAAGCGGGATCCATCTCATATGCTAATGCATATAATCGTCGAAGGTTTCAGGAAAATTCCAATACTTGGACAGGTATAATAATTTACTTGGGTCTCTTGGATAGAATCCAAAAAGGTTCATAAAAATGAGAAGTGATAAAACAGTAACATACAAAATTGTCTTTCATTTGTTTACCTTTCTTTTTTTATAGTGTTTCAATGAAATAGCCAGTTGGTTTCCTCCCCTCAAATAATTCAAGCGTAATGTTTTGGCTTCAGGAAATGCTCATGAGCTTAGAGATAATTACCTTAGCTGCACAACATGAATGTGGAATGTTTAACCTGGCCCTGTATCAGTGGCGTAGCATGCCATCTCGGCGCCCGGGGCGGGAGACCCATTTTGCCGCCCCCATTCAATACTTAATTAAAATTAAATTTCGAGACATCATTTCACAGGCAATGAGGTATATTTTATTGAAGGTAAAATAGGATCAGCGGTTACACAAATGGATTCTACGAGCTTTACGAGCAGCGAAGTCAATAATAACTTTGTCAAAATCAATATTTGCAGCCAATACTTGTTCAATCGACAATATAGCCAAGTTTGATAGTCTAGTGGAGCTCATAGTGGATCTGAGATAATTTTTGATTAGCTTCAACTTCGAAAAACTTCTCACACAACTAGTGTCACTTATTGCCAAAGTCAAATATATACGGATCAAGATGACTATATTTGGAACCGAAATCCCCAGATTCAGTTTTTGAATGAACTGGAGGAGCTCCAGTACGAAGAAGTCGATCAAAAATTCTACCACGGGCGGCGGCCTTTTCTCCTTCGATATGTACGTATCGCAGAACCTGGCTCATTTGGTCTTTGTGGGAGATGTCTCATGTACTGTCGAAGATTACGCAATAATATTTAGCTTCTTGAATGCGACGGATGATGGTGGATCGAACTTTCTGTCCCAGTAAGTTTATCAATTCATTCTGGTTTTCTGGAGATAGAAACGAAACTGGGACTCTTGCTCTCAGCTTTATCTTTGTCAGATGTTCCATTAGAAGAGGGCCATATTTAGCTAGGAGGTGCACTAACTCCAGAAAATTCCCGCGGTTGCAACTATCATCTGCTCGATGTCCTCTGAAGGCCAGATTCTGTTTGGCTAAGAACTGGATAATATTCAACAACTGATACAATACCTCCCTCCACTTCTTCTTCACACTTTCGAAAACTTCTTGTTGTTTCTGATCGATGGTTGCTTTACGGTTTAGGCGAACTTCCAACTCCTTCCATTTCAAGAAGCTCTGCTCACGGTCCAGGCTGTTCTCATGGTCTCCGATTCTTGGATTTAGCTTCCACCATTTGTTGAAACCTTCTTCAGATGCGACAGAACAAAACAATACAAGAATTACTTCAAAGGCGAGTAAGGCCGTAAGAGTGCATTCCGTTATTGTCGCGCGACTCGCGAAACTAAAACGGAACGTTCCGAAACTCTCGCGAAACTGAAAGGGAGCGTTCCGAAACAAATGATATGCGAGACAGCTGCGCTGGCGGTGCTGGGTGTTACCTTCTTTACCTACTGTACATACTTTATAGCTATATATATGTACGTGGTCAAAAGTCTGCCCGTTTGCAGCGCTCCCGCCAGCGGCCTCGCACACATATGTTTCGGAACGCTCCCTTTCAGTTTCGCGAGATTTTTGGAACGTTCCGTTTTAGTTTCGTAAGTCACGCGACAATAAGGGAATGCACTTTTATGGCCTTACTCACAGTTTACGAATTTACGGAAATCAGCCGAGAGCGTCAACGACGTATCACAGACAGGGTGGCATATTTCAAATGTACGTCATTGTTGTTTGTTGACTTGTCAAACGTTCTGTCATGAAACATAAAAATGATCTCTACTCTAAACTCTTCACCGGCTACATTTTGCAGCCCCCGGCCTTCTGCCGCCCGGGGTGGGCCGCACCCCCCCCCCCCCCCACGCTACGCCACTGCCCTGTGTTTATCCTGTATTTTTCCTATTTACCTAACGCTCGCACTGTGTTTTACCACTTCATCATCATCATCGGCTCGACAACCGGGTGCCGGTCCTGGCCTCTTTCAACAAGTCTCTCCACCTATCCCAGATGGCCGAAGCCATCCAGTTGCGCACCCCAAGGCTTCTGGCGTCCTGGTCTACGCCATCTCTCTAGCGCAAGCATGGTCTACCACGCTGTCGTCTACCATAGAATGTACCACAAAGAACTTTCCGAGTATTATGTATTAGTAAAGTAGTTAAAGTATCATTATACATATAATATTAATTACTTATATTGCAATGGCAACACTTTAAGTTAATCTAAAATGTCAGAATAAACTGAAGTCACTTTGTGACGAACCACTGAGATAGAAGGTCTTTTCACTCAAGTATATTTTATTGGCGACGAGTCGATTTTATATCGAGCCTACAAGTGCTTTATAAAGTCTTTACATATAAAAAATTAAAAATTAAGTAATAATAATTACGTCAAGATTATAAAAGAAAGTTTTATAATAATACCTTAATAAAAATGGCCGTTCCACCCGAAAAAAGGCAAGTTTTTCCATCCGACGAAAAGCTAGACGTCATTCTCAAGCAAGTCCAGGCGAACCACGTGGTCGGCAACATGCCTAACTTTATACCAGGGAACAACTTTAGCACATACGAAGTTCGACTTAAAATGTTTTTTAAGATTAATAAAATATCTGCCGAAGATCAAGTTGGAATGCTTTTAACATTATTGAGCGATGATGTGGTCGAGAAACTGATGCATTTGGTACCATCAAATACTAAGCCTGAAGAGATGACCCTCGATGCCCTTTTGGTGTGCTTAAAAAACCATTATTCTCCCACAGGTAATGTTATTGCAGAACGTTTTAAATTTTACAACTTAAGGCAATCACAAGGAGAAAAAATCTGCGACTTTGTTGTGAGATTAAAGTTTTCTTCACAAAAGTGTGAGTTCCCCAATGTAGTTTTGGATGAAATGCTACGAGACATATTTATAGTTGGTTTAAGCAACAATGGATGGCAACAGAAATTGATCGAGATTGGAAAGGCATTAAAATTTGACGAAGCCGTCAGCAAGTCTCTTAATTTTGAGCTAACAGAGGCTGAAACACGTGCTATTAACAGCCCAGCAACCATAAATCAATTTTGTACCCAAAGAAGAACAAGTCAAAGAACGAGTAATGATAACTTCAAGCACAGTCAATATCGTCAGTCGAGTTACAAGCCCATTAGTCGTCGGAGGTCCAAGTCAAACAGTCGTCAGTCCACAAGGTCATCAAGAGGAGAGTGTTCCAGGTGCGATCGTAGTCATCACGAAAACAATAAGTGCCCTGCTGTCAACTGGACCTGTTATCGCTGTAAAAAACGTGGTCACATAGTGTCTAAATGTCGAGCTAAAAAAGTTGTGTACTTTGTCGATGAAGGAGGAGCAGAGTCGTCAGATGGAGAAAGCTCAGAAGTATTATGCAATGGTACAAAAGAGTTGTATGAGGGGCTCTATTGGTATTCTAATGTCAACAGAATAAATGCTCCAGTGTTTATCGATGTCATTATTGCGGACGCATCTATAAAAATGGAAGTTGATTGCGGTGCGTGTACGAGTGTCATCAGTCAGGAGGGTTATGAAAAGTATTTCTCTAAGTTAAGTATTTGTCCTTATGATAAATTATATACTGTTACTGGTGAAAACATTTCGGTTCTAGGTAAAATTGTTGTTCCAGTGCGATTGGTTGGTCATCGGAGATCTCAAGATAAAGTGTTAGATTTGGTGGTTATCAAGACATCCAACAAAAATTTCTTGCCGCTCATGGGTCGAGTATGGATGGATGCATTGATGCCAGGATGGCGTGAAAAAATAATCACTTATACAAGTTCTGAGCAACTATTAGCCAATATTCAGAAAAAACAAGAATTCGAAAGGAAACCAATAACAGGTTATAATATAACAACCCCCCATTTAAAATATTCAGGTATTGAGAAAAAAGAATATTTCGTAGAATTTTTAAAATTAAATTTTCCAAATGTCTTTAATACAACTCTACAAACTCCAATCAAGGGTCATGTAGCTCAAATATTTTTAAAAGAAAATTCTGAACCAATTTTCTGTAAGCCATACAGTCTTCCATATGCCTTGCGTGAGCCAGTAGAAAAAGAATTAAGAAAAATGATGGCCGAAGGCATATTAGAGCCTGTGGAACATAGCTCATGGGCAACCCCAATAGTTGTTGTAGAAAAAGAAAACAAAGCAATTAGAATTTGTATGGATTGCAAAATAACGATAAATAAATTTATTTCATTGCAATACCATCCACTTCCGCGCTTAGATGATATTTTCGCAAGTCTTTCAAATTGTCTTTATTTTATAAAAATAGATTTTTCAGGCGCATACCTCCAGTTATCAGTTGCACCTGAATCTCGCAAGTTTCTAACAATAAACACACACTTGGGTTTATTAAGATATACACGTTTACCCTTTGGAGTAAGTTGTGCTCCTGCAATCTTTCAATCAACAGTTGAAAAAATTTTGTTAGGTATTAAAAACGTTGCATGCTTTTTAGATGATCTAATAATTGGTGGAGCTAATGCGGCAGAATGTATAAATACTTGTACATCCGTTTTTGAAAGACTAAGTAAACATGAAGTCAAAATTAATTTACAAAAATGTGAGTTTTTAGTCACGGAAGTAGCTTATTTGGGTCATGTTTTATCTTTTAATGAGCTAAAACCTAACCCCAAAAAAGTAGACGCTGTTATAAAAGCCCCAGCTCCGAAAAATCTCCAGCAATTACAAGCTTACCTTGGACTTTTGAATTATTATTCACATTTCATTCCGAATTTGTCTACTAAATTATCCGTTTTCTATAAGCTTTTAAAAAAAGATGTTAAATTTGTTTGGTCTAGAGAATGCCAACAAGTTTTCGATGCTTCAAAAACATATTTATTAAAATATAAGGTTCTGGCTCTCTATGATTCCAAAAAGCCATTGGGTGTATATGCTGACGCAAGTCCCTACGGATGCTCAGCCATTCTGGTTCATTTCATAGATGGAGTAGAGAAACCAATATTATTCGCAAGCTGCACGCTTAACGAAAGCGAAAAAAATTACTCTCAATTGCATAGAGAAGCACTAGCAATAATATTTGGTATTCGAAAATTTCATAAATACATATATGGACTTAAGTTTCAGTTATTTAGTGATCATGAACCATTAAAGGAAATTTTCAACCCCAAAAAGTCAAATTCTTCCGTAGCGATTGGTAGATTAAAAAGATGGTCAGTAATTTTATCAATGTATGATTATGAAATTAAATTCAGACCAGGGCGCCTAATGGGTCATGTAGACGCTCTTTCGCGTTTACCCTTGGATGAACCAAGTGGTGTCCCTGAAGACGGAATGGATTGCGTTAATTTTTTCAATGAGGGTCATGAAATACCTCTAGATTTTGAAACCATTCGTAAGTGTCAAAAAGAGTGTCTCTTCTTGAACAAAATCCATAAATTTATCCAATTCGGTTGGCCATATACGAGTAATGATGATATTGAAATTCGTTCTTATTTTTTGAAAAGAAATGATTTGCATACCGAAAATGGATGTCTGTATTATCTACATCGAATAGTCGTTCCATTTAAATTAAAAGAACAGGTTTTAAAAACTTTACATACGAATCACAACGGTATGGTTCGAATGAAGATTTTGGCTAGGTCATATGTTTGGTGGATGAAAATAGACGATGACATAGAGCGATATGTAACAAATTGTCTTACATGTCAATCTAATCGTAATGTTTCAACCCAAAAAGTGAATGCTTGTTGGCCTAGTACAGAATATCCTTACGAACGCATACACATTGATTTCTTTTATTTCAGAAATCAAAACTTTTTAATAATTTTCGACGTTTTTTCTAAATATATCGATATATTCTTTATGAAAACTACTACAGCTAAATCAGTTATATCGAAACTCTGTAAAAATTTTAGTATTTTTGGCTTACCAAGTTCACTTGTCGCGGACAACGGTCCTCCTTTTGATTCAATTGAGTTTGTAACATTTTTAAAAATTCAGAATATTAAGAAAATACCCATTCCAGCTTACCATCCATCGAGCAATGGTAGTGCCGAACGTGCAGTTCAAACCGTTAAATCTAGCTTGAAATGTTTTTTATTGGACAGTCTTAATAATTCTATTGACATTCAAAATAAAATAACTCGATTTCTTTTTGCATATCGCAATACACCATCAACGGTAACCAACCAAACGCCAAATGAACTTATTTTTAAATATAAGGTCAAAACTATTTTAGATTGTTTAAAAAATAAGAATGTAAATACAGAAAATAAACATAAACATATTCAGACTAATCTTGGTTACAAAAACAAAAACAGAAAGAGTAGTAAAGAAACTGATTGTAAAGAACTTAAGATAACTAAGAATCATTTTAAAAAGGGGGAAAAGGTGTTCTATTTAAATCACTTTAAAGAAATATGCAAATGGGTGCCTAGCAAAATTGTAAAGATTGAGAGTCCTCTGATTGTATTGATAGAATTTCAAGGTTGTATCCGAAGAGTTCATATAGAACAAATTCGAAAACCCTCACAGTCAGAAAAACTATCCGAGTATTTTCAGTCTTTGCAATCTTCTGTGGAAAAATCAAAGAAATTGCCCGTTGGCCAAAAAGAATGCGAAGAGACATCACCTAAGATAAAACAATCACCCAATCAGTACAATAGTCCAGATAGGACACCACTTTCCCAACCTACAGAAAGGTCCTTACGACCAAGAAAAGATATAAAGAAACCTAAAAGACTATATTACTAAGATTTATAAAGTAATTATGTTATAATTAAAAATTATTAATAAATTGTTAATTTAAAGACTGAATAAAAAAAAAATGTATTTTTGATTATTACATAATTAAAAGTTATTTTTCAATTATCATTTCATAGTATCATTACGTAATAAACTTAAGAAGGGAGATATATTATGTATTAGTAAAGTAGTTAAAGTATCATTATACATATAATATTAATTACTTATATTGCAATGGCAACACTTTAAGTTAATCTAAAATGTCAGAATAAACTGAAGTCACTTTGTGACGAACCACTGAGATAGAAGGTCTTTTCACTCAAGTATATTTTACCGAACAGGTTCCTCTTCGCTCATGCGAGCTAGGTGCCCTACCCACCGGAGTCTACCGAGCTTAATTTTTGTCACGATATCTGCTTCAAGGTAGATTGCGTACAGTTCATGATTGTACCGTCTCCGGAATCGTCCTTCCTCACATACGGGGCCAACAATTCTGCTTAAGACTTTTCTCTCGAGTCGGAGTGCCTTTTGCTAAGCACCCAAGTCTCGGATCCATATGTGAGTACTGGCAGGACCATGGTCCTGTACAGCAGCAGTTTTGAAGTTATGGGGAGATTTCTGATAGGTAGGGATCAAGCTTGTTGGAACAAGCTTGCTAATTGAGGCTCTGGTTCACTGACTATAGCGCCATCTTAAGTAACTCAACCGATAATTTTTTTCTATGAACCAATGGAAGATTTGCTTTAAAATGGGACTACGCTTTAAGAATGTTCTGATTAGTTGAAGAAATGCACCTTTTCCACAATCGTATGTTGCATTTAGAAAATAAATATTTGTAGTCGTGAATTATACTGAAAGCATTGCACTTGCAACACTCCTTGTTTTCCTTTTTAAGGAAAGGAATTGAGTAATTCATTTTCTCATCGAAAACTGATCTTCTTAGCCTGAAAACCATTTTAGGCTTCAAGTCGAAACGTAAGTTTCACGGCGTTTATCATAGCACACTACTCAAACAAACTAATTTAATTCATAACCCTTTAATTGTGCATGAATATTGCCATTTAATAAATAAATACCAGAAAACCGTTTTGTATTTTAATATTTTGAAGCAATCAACTAAATAAACAGAAGTTTGGCAATATAAAATTCATAGCCCTAAAGCATTCAACGGACTGTAAAAAAAAACTCTACATTTCAATACTGCATTATTAATTTCATTGGAAATTTGAAAACAACTAGGATATTTTTCTAATTTAACAAGCCCCAGGACCACCATCGACCATTTCCATATTATACAGTCATCTACGGGTTCAACATCACAACAAAAACCTCCAGGCAAAACTGCATTGTGGTTTAGACACTTGACCAAACACATAAACCGAATTTGTTCACTCATCCAGAATTCAATTAGTTTTTTGTCAAAACAATGCATGGCGAATCTAATAGTCCTATACACCCATACATAGTTGCAATGCTATAAGGGCAACGATTTGGTTCTTGTGGTGGCGGCGGTGGCCGGTGGCGCGGTAGAAGCTAGAGAGTGCTCAGCAAAATCGCACGTTCCAGCATCATATCCATACATAGGTGCATGAATTATTGCTAGGATATTAGGCACAGAATTCAGATGCAGAACCATCCATGATGGCTTAAAACCTCCATAACATCCCATTAGAAACGAGAGAGGAAAAAATTGCAATCCGTTTCAGATGGACGACGTCCACTAAAGCGAATTTGTTCGCAGTGGTTGAAAATTCAATTTCATCACTTAATACAGATTTTTGAAGTATTATATGCCGCAGGCAGATAGAATTGTGTTCAGTCATGAATCCTGCACAATCAGCAGGATGTTTTGGTTATTTTATTGAAACAACAAACAATAAATTCGTATTTTTTTTTTTCAATACAAAATAATACTCTACATATATTAAGTACTGCTTGGTTTTGAAGAATTTGCTTAAATGTCAGTGATCCATTAAACATACATTATATAATACATTGTCATACATTAAAACATAGACCAGGCACAGTTTTTAAGAACGCACACAAACGTATAACTTCCTTGTCAAAGACCATTCAATTTTGGAAGTCGCTACAGAAGCAAGTTGAGAGGTAATAAAGTGAGAAGCTGAGTCAGTTAGACCCCGGAGAATAAATTAAGGAACACTCTTTTGTACAAAAATTTTATATCATTATAACTCGATACATTTGATCTAAAGTTTCTCCAATTTTCTAATGCAATCAAAATAATAAAATTTCTTTAACCCCTCGACAAAGTTGATTTAAAAATGACCTCTTCATTCGACCCAAACTCTTACCTCCTATAGTCATGTATGGAAACAAAATATTGTGGCAGAAAGCTAATGGCAGAAAGTAATGGCGAAGTGGGGGAGGTGTTCATGCATTTTTGCCATTGCGACTGTGGACTTGTATGAGGGTGTGTAGTCATGATGGAAAAGAACTTTTTTCTTCCCTTGCTATCGATCCGGCAACTCAGCGCTATATACGCCGCACGTAGGTCAATTTTTGACATTTATGCGGCCAAAAACATTCATCCACTTATATTCTTTGTATTGGGTTTTATATGACGAAAAAATATATAATTTTAATAAAAAAACTATTTTGAGGTAAATTTAGAAATATTTTGAGGTTTTTTAATTTATAATAATAACATTTAGATTATTTATAATTATTTATTTAAGAAAATCAAATTTTTTTAACTTCATTTTTTTTACTTTTTTAACAATTTTTCAGCTTACAAAAAATAATAAAAATAATAATTATTTAAACTTAATTCATAATAGCTGTGTTTTATTTTCCCCGAGATCTGATCCAGATTGGATCTTCATTCAAAATTACATGTATAACAAAAACAACACAAGGCCCTGTTTTGTTTGTATTTGTTGTTTTACATGTTATTTTGAAAACAAAATCCAATCCGGATCAGATCTCGGGGAAAATAAAACACAGCTAATAATTCAATAACAAATTCGTCTTGTGGTTCAATGCCTGAATCGGGTTCGGTGTTAGGATCTGCTGGCACAAGCATATTTCTTGCTTCAGGGCAAAATGATTTTAAAATGGTTCGCTTTTTTGGCTTAAGGCTGCTTATGAGTGGATCGGAACTAAGTAATATATACATTCAAATTGCACTGTTCTCTTGAAAATGTCCTTGCAAAATTTTCGCGATATAAGCGAAAATGTTTATTGTGGGCCTCTGCAGCTTTCTCTGGTAATTGGCCTATTGGCAACAACAAGTTTTCGATTATGATTGCACCGTGTATCAATATATTGTGCATTGTCGAAGTCATTGGGTGCCAATTATAAAGATTGATGTATAGCTGACCTGTACCTTTGACAAATTGGTCATATTTTTGTGAATCAATTTTGTGTCCACTTGAAATGGTTTCCAATATGACCTTTAATCTACAGCTACGAGCAACTAATTAGAAACGAAATCTCAATGAATGAAAATGCACCTGTAAAATCTAAAGGTTTTTTTTTTAATTATTTAAATGTTAGTTTCTTGTTTACTTAGCTGTTGACTTCTAGAGTGATAGGTTATGTGATATTTGTGCTTATACGAAAGAAATTTTAAAGGAAGTTCGGAGGTTCCGTTTAGCCACGACTCATTATTTTTCAAAAACGGCTCTTCTTTTCTATAGCATTTTGCCCATTTTTCCTTCAAAGACGATTTAAATAAGGAAAATCTATGTTTCAAACTTTTTTATCATCTACAGTACTGCCATAGTTTGACAGTAAGCGATTTTCTAAATAATTAATTTTAGCTTCAAAATCTAGTAAATTTTGTTCTTTCTTAAACTCATAGAGGTACCTCCGACTCACAATTTTCACTTCTGATGTGCTCGGAGTTCCAACAACAAGAAAACACAATGATTGTTTCACTATTCAGAATTTTAATTTTTTTGACCGAAAAATCTGTGCTGTCAAAAATTTCAATATTTTTGTCCTCTGCAGTCTTCTGCAGCCAATTTTTATTACATTTGAAGATGAAAAGGTTATACTTCACAATTCAAATAGAATTATCATCCGATCTAACGCGGAAATATAACAAATTCAATTTTGAAAAGTAAAATATGGTAAAAATATAGCCAAAAAAATACCCAAAGTTTAACAGCACTAAATTTTTAGAATCATGCATTTCAACGGAGCAAATTCTAATAAAAATAAGAAATCATAACTGAGTTATCGAAATCCATCACTATATTATTAATAACACATACAGAAATAGAAATATTGACCTTACAACTTTATTCGTCCTGTAAACTATATGGTAAGAAAAACGTGTACTGCGGTTAGAGATCAAGTTAAAATTACACGTATTTGCAAACGGTGTGCTTTTGTGAGGTAAAAAGAGTAAAATTAAAAACTGGGACTATTCTCCTAACGATCGACAAACTGTTTTTTTTGTTTACCGTAAGTTTACAAAATCGACTTTTGGCCGCATAAAAGCTAAATATTGACCTATGTGCGCCGCCGCCGGTGATCGATTCATTCTCTTCACGGTAATCGATGTGAAGAACTTCGTGCACAATCCAAAAAACTATCACCATGACCTTGTTAGTTTCCGAACCCACCTTGGCCTTCTTCAACTTCAAATCATCAGAAGAAGTTCATTGCCTAAAAGTTTCTTGGTCTGTGGTGTGTTGTGGTGAATCTATGTTTGTTTTTATATATTATACGCGCACTCAAGGGGTAGAATACCCTTATAATGTCAAACATGACATCATTTCACAGGTAATGAGGTATCTTATATTGAAGGTAAAATAGGATCAGCGGTTTTACTAACGGATTCTACGGGCCTTACGAGCAGCGAAGTCAGAAATAACTATTCCAAAATCAATATTTGCAGTCAATTCTCGTTCAATCGACAATATAGCCAAGTTTGATAGTTTATAGTGAAGCTCATAGTGGATCTGAGATAATTTTTGATTAACTTCGAAAAACTTCTCTCACAACTAGTAAGACTAATTGCCAAAGTCAAATACATACGAATCAAGACTATATTTGGAACCGAAATCCACAGATTCAGTTTTTGAATGAACTGGACGAGCTCCAGTGGTCCTTTGCCCCTTATATCTTCCTCTGATTCAGAATTGGCGACAAACTGCTAGAGACGCTTCTGCTCCATCTGAAACTCATCCTTGTCGACGTCTTCTAAAACATGGGAAAGATCACACTCGTACTTGCTGTCCAAAAGTTTCGCTGGCGGCAAAAATCAGAACTTATCCGCTATTTCTTGAACTTGCTGGAATCGAGTCGTCATTTCTTGAATGATCTTCTCAAATGATGCGAACACCTCTCGACGGAGTTCATGCTCGTGAGATAAAGCTGCATCTGCGGATTCTTCACCATGCATGCATTCTTCTCGTTTTGAGTTCGATTCTGAGTTTTTCGCTGAGAGTCTTAGCAAAGTCGATTGCGGCTTGAATGAAACGGTCTCTGCTATCCACTAGTAGAGTTTTTGAAGCGCAGAGTTTCTGAACACACTTATCCACACTTAGTCCTCGCTGCTACTGGTAAATTTGTGCATCATCTACTTCAGGTAGCACTGCAGTCCAAAAGCCAAGAAAAGTGAGGAAGTTGAATGATCTTGTGTCGGAAGTTTGAGATGAATCCGTCAATTCTTATTTTTAAGCGTCTTGACAGTTTCATTTCTAGCGCTCCAGCGCGTTTCAGTGACTCGTTTCACTGCTTGACATGAGACGGCAACCAAACCGTTCCACAGAGCAGTTGATGCAGAAAAGAAGGCAAATAGCTTCTCCAAAGTTCCAAAAAATGTCAAGGAGTTCACTGATTCAGAATCAGCGTGTACCCCAGCCAAGTTGAGTGAGTGATTTGTGCATGTAGCTTTCGGATTCAGTACTTTAATCCGGGATTGAACTCCATTGTGGATCCCTGACATTGTGGCAGCGGAATGCACTCTAACGGCTTACTCACCGTTTATGAATTCACGGAAATCAGCCGAGAGCATCAACGACGAATCACAGGCAGGGTGGCAAATTTCAAATGTACGTCATTGTTGTTTGTTGACTTGTCAAACGTTCTGTCATGCAACATAAATGAAAATTCAAATGTTTCCGTCATATTCCTGTCACATATCATATTTAAAACTCTTTTATTTAGTTCTATACAGATCCAAGTAGGTTATTCGAGTAACCGCCCAAAAATGGAAATTATTCTCAAGCTTTTGACGAATATAAGCCTTGTAGATTACAGATCAGAATCTTGTATCGGAGGTGACAACCTAAGCACATAGCAGTATTTTTAGCAACGGCAAATATGTGATCACTCTACAATAGATGGTCTGTGACGCACATACCTAGAACTGAAAGGTATTCAGTCTCCTCTATGCAAGTGCCACTCATAGAAAGTGGCATTAGGGACGGTTACGCTTTAGCGACAGTAAACAGCATTGAGATTTCGAAGCATTCAATTCTATACGGTTTTTGATTCCCCATTGCACAATAATGCTGTCAAGATCATAATTTAAAGAGCTTATCATACGCTGCCCTTGGAAGGCCACATTCGAAGGACAAGCATGTGAATCTAAGAACGAATATCAAAAGCTGGTGGTACTGTCGTCAGCGAAACAATTAAGTGTACTAGAAGTTTCAGCCAAAAGATCAGAGTGTAGGAATTAACACGGAATCTTGGGGCCCACCAGCGTTTGTTTTGTGGATATCAGATTTGAAAGGTAATTTCTAATCCAACGAAGAATAGATTTTGGATAAGAGTGCTTGATGCCAAACTCTATCAAATGCCTTTGAAATATCAAGTGCAATAAAATCTTACCTTCTCCTTCTTTGGGGGTGGCCGTGGCGCGATGGATGTGTGCTCGCCCGTCAACCGCATGATCACAGGTTCGATCCCTGCCGTCGTCTATGTCGCTTTAATTCCATTAAAAACCTGCTAAAAATTGTCATCAATGGGTTGCTGGCTTACTCGTTGCATGTTGTTCAGGCATAACACTAACAACATGTAATTGAGTTAAACTAGTATGCCCAACAAATATGACTACGAATAAAATAATGCGAATTATAAGGGACATAGAAATAAGACACGGCAGTTCTCCGCTTTAGTTCAGCCGCCATCCCTGGAGATAAAATATCTGAGACAACAACCTTCAGTCTCAGAACATCGTGCCACACCACGCCCGCGCTGTGTTGAAACATTTGAAGGGTAATCATAGTCCCTTGAGCGCGGGTAGATTATAAAAAAAAAAAAAAAAAAAAAAAAACGATGTAAGGATTTGTTCCGCTTTTCGGTCACCATGTGGACCTATTACTACGAAAGCCTTACTGCCGGTGATTGAAAAGATTTTGTTCTTCAAGGTACGAGGGCGGGTCAATAAGTCCGTGAATTTTGGAATAAAACACAGATTTTTTGATAAAAAAATAATTTTATTTTTCAACGTAGCCTCCCTTGAGCTCTATACACTTTGTCCAACGCTTCTCCAATTTTGTTATCCCTTCCAAAAAAAAAATGATTTGTCGAGGTCCTCAAAATAGGCCTTTATTTGCGAGATGACTTCATCATTGGAGTCAAATCTTTTTCCACCAAGCCATTTCTTTAGGTTTGGGAACAAGAAGTAGTCGCTCGGAGCCAAATCTGGAGAATAGGGTGGATGAGGGAGCAATTCATAGTCCAATTCATGGATTTTTGCCATGGCAACTGCACATGTGTGCACCCTTGCATTGTCTTGGTGGAAAAGAACTTTTTTCTTGGCCAAATGAGGTCGGTTTTTTTTCAAATCGTCATTGAATCGGTCCAATAAGTTGGCATAATATTCCCTATTGATTGTTCTTCCCTTTTGAAGGTAGTCAATGTGGATTATCCCGCGTGCATCTTAGCTTAGCCTTGGTCTCGGTAATGGTTTTTTTTCGCAAGAAATAATGCTTAATAAGCACACGAAATTCACGTTTTTCCATTTTCTCCTCAAATTAGTGAGTAGTCTGATAAAAACAGCTGTCAAACACAAACTAACTGACGCAGCAAGTTTAAATTTTGACAGTAGTCAACTGACAGATGCCTGTTGACAGGAGCAGTGTTGCTGTTTCAGTAAAGAGGTCAGAAATTCAAAAAGTTAGTGCAATTGAACGATATTTAGAGGAGGATGATTCACCTATTTTAGGAACAGGGTGGATAAATGCTGTTTTCCATCCACTCGGAAAGAGACCTTTAGAGTAGGACAGATGGAAAACCTTACGCAGTGGTTTTGTCAGAGTTGAAGAACAACTCCTCAGAACAATAGGAGAGATTGTATCTGGGCCAGCGGATTTGTGAATGCCAAGATCTTGTAATACTCTAGCAACTGCACGAGTGCGAAAGAAGATTCTTCCCATAAAATTGTTTTCCCTCTGAAGTACAGGAGAAGTCATGTCACTCTCTGGTAGCATCGAATTAACAGCAAACTGTGCAAAAATTTACTTTGTCGGATATGAACGTAACAGGTCCTTCTAGCTGGTTTGAACTTATTGCGGTTTGCATCAGAAGAGTTGGCTTTAAAAGAACGGAAACTTACTTCTTTAGCCCTGATAGCCTCTTAGCAGCTCGAATCAAACCAGGAGTTTTCTCTCGGCTTGAAAGATTTTATCCTATTTGGAATAAAATATCGCATGCCGTTAAGAGTCAGATTTATGACCATATCTACACTGGTCACTATCGAGGAAACATGGTGACCAGTTAAGTTTGTCGAAGAAATCATTGAGACCGTCCCAGTTGGCTTTCTCGTACAGCCAAACGGTTCTCATATGGTTGTTTTCTTTAACTGTGATTTGTTGACACGAGAAATTTGCAGATCTGACACAATAGTCTGATGTGCCTATAATACATTTATAGTGCATTTATCAGAGTCAGAGCTAAGGAACAAGTCTAGAGTATTAGTGGATTGATCTGCAGCGTCAGGAATCCGATTTGGCTCATAAGCAAGTAGAGTCAGGTTGTTTAACTCAGCAAAAATCTCGACATACCTTTCTTCAGGTGTTGTCTGACCAAACTAGCGCAGCCACGAAGAATCGTGTATATTGAAATCGCCCGTAACAACGATCTCACTGTGCGGAAAATGGGAAAACGGTTACCAAACAGCGGAAAAACTCTAACGAATTTTTCTGCGACATCGCCAAACACTCCTTTAAATTTGGCAAGCGATTGCGGTTGCTGTCGATTGTTAGCAAATGCGGCAAATTAAACCATTTTGTCCCTTAATAATAAAAAAAAAAAAAAAACTTAAAGCAAAACCAAATCATATACAGAAAGTACGTATACGCCCGAGTGCACTATAGGTTTTAGTATTTATGATTTTGAATTAAGTGGCTCCCAAAGACGAAAACTATTAGAAAACGCTGCTACTTCAATTTGATGGATTTGGCAAAACGAATGTGTTTAAAATTCATCACGCATAAGGCGAAAAACACGCTCTACAAATAGCACTGGCTGTTAGACGATAATCCATGATATTTGGTATTCGGATATTTGATGCTGCGTTCAAGGAGGGCGAATGGAGGAGAAGATACAATCACGAACTCTAAACCATAATGGGATGTAGACCAGAAAGCCAAAAACATGTCGAGTTCATTGATAAAGCCAATAGAGATTTTAATTTCCCGCACTCATTTTCGAGGCGATTTGGAAGGCGAAGTCTCCAGTTTGTAGACGAATACGTAATGGTTGCCCAAGGCTTTAAGCAATCATAAACGTTTCCATTGATTACAATTTATGAGATAATAGTTTTCAAACCTAGTAACAGAATTAAAGCAAAACAAAAACATCACTAAAACGGCTACTTACATACTTGAGTTCTCGTTTTGAAATTACCAAGTGCATTCTGTTAAAACTAACTTAGTCAATTGTAAATCAACAGATATACTTTTTATACTATGTTATACGAGTAATTGGATTAAGTCAAATAAATACATTTAGTTATTTTCGCAAATCTATTATATAATAATAAAGAATATTCACATTTCAACTAAATGAAATAATTTATTGTTGAGAATCATATTTACCTATTTAATTTTATTGAAAAAATGGCATAAGATTCCGAATATTAATATTGATTGATGTTGTAACGATGTTAAATTATTTTTCCCTTAAAACCTTAGCTTTGCTCGTGCTTCCACAATCCTCGCATTCAATGAATACCTACCGGTAAAGGCCGATCAAGGTGTTTTTCTTGCACTCTACCATTTTCACCTTCTTTTTACAATGAATATAACAAGGGTAATTGAAAATTGCATTCAATTTTTCCTTCTGCCTCTGCGTGCCAATCTTATAAGCCAAAGTAAGAAAATACCAGGAAACGTTTATAATGATCTGATGCTGGAGTGCGTGATGAATCGGTAAAAAACTATTGGCATCTGGTAAGTTGCTTTCCACATCTCTTGTAAGTCAGTGTCAGAGTGTACTGGCAATTGGAGATACAATTTTTTTTCAATTTGTCGTTCAATGTATTTCCCATAAGAAAAAAGCAAGAAGGGGCTCAGAAACATTAATTTTACTAATTTATTTTATATTAACGGGTATAATGATATACAAGAATAATAATATGTATTTATTTCTAAATCAGGTGGAAAATATATCAAAAACATAATTAATACTTATTAGAAATTGAATTGAATTGAAATTGAAATACAGCATTGACAAACACAGTACCTTTTTCCCAGTATTAGGTAAAGCTTTCATTAACTCGGACTATTTCTTATGCATTGAATTACATAATTCATTATAGTTGCCAAATAAAACATTGTTAAATTGGATGTGTTTCAAGTCGTTATTTTATCCAACAATCCTGTGCAATTTGTCCTCAAAAAGTGTAAATAAATCGCAATAAAACAACGACAAACTGTTTGGTTTGATTGAACTGTCAAATTTGTTTACTGATACTCAATCACGGTCGTGGTCATGTTGAGTAGAGCATTTTAATTCTTGCGCTGAATTTACATTAATACAATTTTCTTTGCATATCTGGTCATAGTCGACAATTATAAAAATCAATATATAAATTCTGTATAGCCAGACAAAGCCCAAGTCCGCAAAAATTTTAGTTTTAGTTATTAAGAGTGTATTAACATAATGTTATTAAGATTTGTAAACTGAACAAAAAATCTCCATAAAGTACTGCTACTGCCACTTCTCGATCGTGGTTAATAATCAAAAGAAAAAATTATTAGTGTTATTCGTGATAAATATGTAAGAGAATAAGTAACACAAAAAAAAAAAAAAAAACAATCGCACAAAAAAAAAACAAAAACATGTAAGTTGTGTGGAACAAAAGTAAACTTAATAACCCTGTTATATTGTGTTATGTAAACTAAAAGAAATTAAAGTGGTCTGCGTCGTTAAATAATAACAAAATTCAAATGTTGGCTAAAATTGTTTATCCTTAAAGTAGCGATGTAAAGGCGACCATACACGATGGAGCCAAATGTCGAGGTAAAATCATTGATGTGGGGGGAACTCACATGGATCGTTGGGGCACGACCGAGCCCTTTAGATATTCAGTAATTCCAATACCCACGAACTAAAATCGACTTATCCAAATCAAATCGCCCTCACAGACGGTTGCATGTGAGATCGTATAGACGAAAAGCCAATTTTTGTGGAATTAAATCCAAAAAAAAATATTTTGATATAAAAAATTGTCAAATTGAAATTAACCATTTATATTAAACTTACAAATAAATTTTGTGGATTCAACAAGAGAAATTTGTTAGATTGACAAAATATTTTGTTAATCCAATAATAAAAAAAAAAAAAACAAATTTGTAACATTAACAAAAAAATTTATTGATACAAAAAAAAAATTGTTAATATGACAAATTAATTTTTCAAATTCTGCGAAATTTTGTCATATTGACAAAATATTTTTGTTATTTCAACAAATTAATACAACAAAATATTTTTTGTTACCTCAACAAATTTCTGTAATTTTTATCAATTTGATAAAACGTTTTGTTGGACGTATATTGACGAAATTTTTATCAGATCAACCTACATTTTTATCATATATACCTAGATTTTATTTTCAGTGTACCTCTCCCTTCAGCCTAAGCCACTAGAGCAATTTTTTTCAACTAACGGTACCCCCCCCCCCCCCCCATACCACCGTAATCAAAATCTTATTTATCCCGAAAACGGCTTTAACTATTGTGCTATTATGGACGTGGACTACATTTTGGTGAAAAAAATTTACGAAAAAATGTTACTAACAGTACCTGCTAAAGAACCGTTTTCTTGAGTTTCGTTTAATGGCTCTTATGATTTAAACCATTTTTTTTTATGAATTTTTGAATATTACAACAACAACTTGAATGAACTACCACCAAGTGTGTTCTTATTTGGCTGGAGTTATAGCTATTTCACGGTTGCCAAGCCGATCATCAGACTCCTTTATTAGTGGTGCTTAGCCTTTATATACATATTCCTTTAACTCGATACTAAACAAGAAAATAAAATAGCTGTTTGATGATTTTAATTTTAATAAAATGTTAGAGAAAGTATAAATGATGCTAAAATCAATTAAAATTTGCAAAATCACTTCAATCACTACAAATCACTAAAATTTTGCGCTACTACTTTTAATGAGCACATTAAGTACTTCAATCGAGTATAACGCCTGCGCCAGTGGACTTAAGTCAACAATTAGTTACGTCGAGTGTGAAGCCAAGTTTCAACATACATACAATACCACAACCGAGAAGATGAATTGACTTAACAGAGTATTCCTGTCACTGCAACCCATTGAATAAGATACTTTCGGCTATGAAAAAAATAAAATGCACGACTGGATCGCACGAACTTGCTCTTATGTAAAAGTACTTTGGAATTTAAGATACATTTTATAAATATAAAACATGGATTTAATGAGATAATAATGTTCAAATGCATAAAATTGCCGTCTGGTTTCCGGAAAAGTATGAATTTATGCAAATAAACCTTAAAAAATCGTTTTATTATTAAATAAATTTTTTATATAAGAAATTTCTTTAAAATTTTTCAAGAAAAAAATGTGGGATGCGAATTTTGAGTATTTAATAATATTGGTTTTAGGAAATAATTTCAAAAAATAATCGTTCATAGGTTTTGAAGATATTGATTTAAAAATTTTTTTTTTTTTTTAAAAACCCAATAAATATTTTTTCGAATATTTTTATATACAATATTATTTTAAACTTAAGGGGATTCCTGCTAAAAATGTTGGGTTAAAATCCTTAGAGCCGTTAATGAGAAAGTCGAAAATCAAAAAAACGGGTCTATGGCAGGTACCCCTAATAACATTTTGCCCCAAAATTTTTTTTGACCAAAATGTAGTCCATGTCCATAATATCACACCTAATTTTTTTTATCAAAATCGTTAGAGCCGTTTTCGAGATAAATAAGATTTTGCATTACGGGTGTATGGGGGGTACCCTTATTTTTGGAGCTAAAAAAAAAATTTCAATTGCTCCTCTAGGGAATCACCGAAGACCCTTAACTACCGAGATTGAAAGAAATAGGTCCAAGGGTTTAGGCTGTAGTGAGAGGTACAGACATACAGACACACTGAAACATGTTTTTTGTGTACTAAATTTTCCTTAAAATTTTTATAAAAAAAATTGATATGCAAATTGTTAGTATTTAATAAAATACATTTTAAAACGTAATTTAAAAATTAAATCGTGTATCGGTTTTCAAGATATTGAATTTTCAAAAAAAAAATTGTATTATTTTTTTAAAAATCTAAAAACTATTTTTTCGAAAAAATTTTTAGTTTATATTTTTTAAAATGCAAAGCAGCTCCTGCAAAAAAATTTTGGTTAAAATCGTTAGAGCCGTTGGTGAGAACTTCGAAAATCAAAAAAACCGTTCTATGACAGGTACCCCTAATAACATTTCCCCCCAAATTTTTTTTTCACCAAAATATAGTCCATGTCCATAATATCACACTTAATTTTTTTTATCAAAATCGTTAGAGCCGTTTTCGAGATAAATAAGATTTTGCATTACGGGTGTATGGGGGGTACCCTTAGTTTTGGAGCTAAAAAAAAAATTTCAATTTCTCCTCTAGGGAATCACCGAAGACCCTTAACTACCGAGATTGAAAGAAATAGGTCCAAGGGTTTAGGCTGTAGTGAGAGGTACAGACATACAGACACACTGAAACATGTTTTTTGTGTACTAAATTTTCCTTAAAATTTTTATAAAAAAAATTGATATGCAAATTGTTAGTATTTAATAAAATACATTTTAAAACGTAATTTAAAAATTAAATCGTGTATCGGTTTTCAAGATATTGAATTTTCAAAAAAAAAATTGTATTATTTTTTTAAAAATCTAAAAACTATTTTTTCGAAAAAATTTTTAGTTTATATTTTTTAAAATGCAAAGCAGCTCCTGCAAAAAAATTTTGGTTAAAATCGTTAGAGCCGTTGGTGAGAACTTCGAAAATCAAAAAAACCGTTCTATGACAGGTACCCCTAATAACATTTCCCCCCAAATTTTTTTTTCACCAAAATATAGTCCATGTCCATAATATCACACTTAATTTTTTTTATCAAAATCGTTAGAGCCGTTTTCGAGATAAATAAGATTTTGCATTACGGGTGTATGGGGGGTACCCTTAGTTTTGGAGCTAAAAAAAAAATTTCAATTTTTCCTCTAGGGAATCACCGAAGACCCTTAACTACCGAGTTTGAAGAAAATACGTCCGGTAGTTTAGGCTGTAGTTCGAGGTACAGACATACAGACATACAGACATACAGACATACAGACATACAGACATACAGACATACAGACATACAGACATACAGACATACAGACAGACAGACGGAATTGTCAGACCCACTTTTTTCGTCTTCGCTATCATCGTAATGTCAACTTTGATCAAAATCTCGAGTTCGATTTTTTTTCCAAATGCAGAACTTGCCCTATAGTACCTATATCGCAAGTAAAAATAACAGTGAACTAGTTTTTTTAGATTACTTTAATCAATAGAGTGTGTAGGTGTACTCAATTGTTCTTAATCGAGATGGCTCGTGTAATTTTAACCGAGTGAGCTTGAAGGTTGTATGTATATTAGTAGTCAAACTTGTTTAATTTTACACAAGCCTCATTTTGTTTTTAGGTGTGCTTTTTCTTTTCACTCATATTTACTTATGTCATATTTAATTATGTAAGGGTTATATTAAATATCTATTGAAAAAATACATTTTAAATTGCTAAAGTTTCTCCTAACATCAGGGCTTACCATGATGGATTTTCAATATCACTTACATATATATGAATTCCGATTGTTAATGAAATACTATAGTAGGTTTCAATAAAGTTAAAATCTATTCAATATTTTCATGTTACTTTTTCTGCGTCATTAAAAATTTTTCGTCCGTACCTTCATTTACTATGAGGCTTCAACATCACATTCGTCGAACTATTTCATTTTATCAAATAGACATACACGAAACGCCATGCTATGCAGCATCCTCATGAAATAGTGATGTGTACCTCATACATGAGGCAATACAAAATGTCCCATACACCAATCTGAAATGTCCCATCACCTCAAAACGAAAAAATGTATTACCTCACACCTCACCACAAAAGCAACGAAAAGTATTGATCTTTACTCTTTCATGAAAAAAAACACTATTCGTATCGAGCATCTCACTCATCGGCCTGATACTAAGACTGAGACTGATGCAGAATGAAGTTGTATTGTAGTTAATTGTATGAAAGGAGGAAATAGGCCTCAAACTCTCTACCCACCAAAGATCAAACCAATGGAAATAGAATAAGGTTTGTGTAAGATGAGGATTTGAAATGAAATGAAGGAATGTGTTGTGAGTACTTTTTACTCAAACGTCCCATTCAAACAAAATTCGTGACATTGTCGCAGGCTGGGTTTTTGTATCAGACTGGAACCTTGTACCAGGATGGGACTTTGTACCAGGCTAGGACTTTGTACCAGGCTGGGACTTTGTACCAGACTAGGACATTCGTCATTTAATGATTGAGGTTCTTTTGCATCTGTTTGAGGAGACAAAGTGAGAAGAGATAATGAGTGGGACTTATGAATGAATGAATGTTGCACTGACTACAATGTAACAAACAATGAAGATAGGTATGAAGCATTATCGAAAATTATACAATTAAAGGGCTAAAAAAGGAAGGAGGTTTTTTTACAGTTTGGAGTAGGAGGTTTTGTTAATTTTTGAAGGAGTAGGAATTTTCGTTTTTGATATGCAAATGCATTCCTTTTATTTGTATTTGTTTTGTTTTTAGTGTTAGGAAAAGATACTAAGGTTTAGAGATCAAGATCAAATATGAGAATTGAAAAAAAAAATCAATCAATCAATTGTGCTGAGTTTGCGTACGTGAAGAGTCATTAGTATTGTATTTAGTCCAGTGTCCTGTAATCAAATTTGTTTGTAAAAAAAGTGATCAGAACAGGTCTTAACAGAAGAAACATGTTGAGTGGGAAGAAAGTAGGACAAATATTGTTTTTAAATGCAAAAATGTAATGATGTATTTTTTTAAACTCATTAGATTCAATAATACCCCTTCGGGTAGGGGGAAAGAATATACCCGAGGTAGGAATGCCTGTCGTAAGAGGCGACTAAAATCCAAACTCCGTATACTGAGAAAGACGTATACAAAATATGGAATGAGTAAAACAAATAGATATAGTACCCCAGGCGGCAATTCAGATTTCCTGAAAAATCCACCCTCTTCGGAGGTCGGCTCTACGGATTCTGGGGAGAGCCAATTATTCCAAAACTTGATAAATCCTTTTTCAAGAAAACCAATGGTAGCTCGATCACCACCATCAACATCGAGTGCTTCCGGGAAAAAGAGTCCGCCCAAAGCGCCAGAGCGTGAAAAAGAAGACTCGGAGAAAATAGAATGTCTTGAAAAAGACAATAACGAACTTCGTCAAAGACTCGACGAAACTTTGAAACTCTATCAAGAGCTGAAAGAAGAAATACATTTTCTACGAAATAACAGCGATGCCGTAAAGAAAGCACAGAAAGAAATTGAGCTTCTTCGGAAAGAAAATGAAGAGTTGAAAAAAACTCAAAGACAAAACGATTCGAAAACAACTCCACAGCAGCTGGGTGTTTGCGAATATAAAACAGACGAAGAAGAGCTAGAAAGAGAAACGTCTTCAAAAAGACCTAGCAAAAAACGTAAAGCATTCTCCTCGCCAGAGGGAACCTCGTCTTCCGAAATAATAAAAGTAAATGTACCAAAAGATACGAATAAGAAAGAAAAAACTACTAAAATAAGACCACCGCCACCGATTAATGTCATCGGGATTGCGGAATACAATAAGCTTAAAATAATCCTTGAGGCGTTAACCCCAGCGAATTTTAAAGTTATCTCGCTTAATAACAACAAGTGGAAAGTTTGTGTAAAAGACTCCGATAGCTATCGTCTGCTTTCGCGAAGACTTAACGAAGCAAATGTAGAATGGTATACCTACGAAAACAAATCAGAAAGACCTTTACGAGTCGTTGCAAGAGGCTTACATTCCTCATGTCAAAAAAACGATGTAATCCGTGATCTTAAAGAAAAAAATTACAAGATCTTAAATGCTGAGAACATCGTAAAAAAAGAAAAACAACAAAAAGATAGAGAAACTGTCGTGGTAAAGCGTGGTCTCCCACTATTTATACTCACGTTCGATAAGACAGAAAAACTAGAGGAAATCTACAGAATTAAAACAATACTGAACCTCGTTGTTAAGATCGAACCTCTGAAAAGCCGTACAAAGCAAGTGCCTCAGTGTAAACGCTGTCAAGGTTTCAACCACACGCAAAGCTATTGTAAAAAAGAACCTAGGTGTGTAAAATGCGCGGGAAAACATTTAACTGCTGACTGCACTGGAAATAGCAAAAGTCCAGCGAAGTGCATAAACTGCAATGGAAGTCACCCGGCAAGCTATAGAGGCTGTGAAGTAGTTAAAGAGCTACAAAAACGCCGAGAAAAAATTCATATGGAAAGAAAACCAAAGAAACAAATAAAAAGCCCAATATCTAAGACTCCTAAAAGAATAAATACACTAAGAGTCGGCATCGGCAAAGAAAATCAAACCCCATCAACGTCAAAGACATCTCCAAAGAAACGTACTGTTAAGTCATACGCCGAAATGGCAGCTGCACAGACATCTCCAAAGAAACGTAGTGTAAACACAAATGCCAGAATGGCGGCTGCACCCGTAATAAATCAACCTGACTCTGACGCACTATCTCAATGCTTGGCTTTAATTTTGTCAAAATTTGAAGATCAGGTCAAAATCAATAGAACTATTTCTGATAGGTTAGCAAAAATCGAAGATTTTATTCGACCCAAACGTTTTAAAAAAAAATCATGATGGAAAACCTTAAAATTATTACGTGGAATGCCAACGGATTAAGGCAAGGACTTGAAGAACTAGAAATGGTCATACGGGAACAAGATATCGACATTTGTCTAATATCAGAAACCCACGTTAAAAAAGAATCAAATTTCAATATAAACGGTTATCTAGATTACCATGCAATTCATCCGTCGAACAAAGCAAGAGGCGGAGCATCATTATACATAAAAGAATGTATCAAACACTCGATAGGCCTTAAGCTTGAACTTGAACCGATGCAGCTTATAAGTGTGCAGGTTAAAACTAAACATGATACATTGAATTTCACATCTATATCGCGACCCTAGAACAACAAGGTTCTAAGTACACCAAAGTGTGTTTTGAGAAAAAAGCATCTGAATATTTGAAGTCTTTTATTGGGATACTGTTTAAAAAAATTAAATTTTTTTTTTAGAACCCGATAAATATGCACACAATCTATAAATTTTTTACTTTAAAACCTAATAAAACCAGATTTTTAACCCTTAAATTTGACTTTAAAAATCATTATAGGACTTTGCTGCTCAACGATGCGACACTATATTCTAGAACAATAAGGTTCTATGTAGCACTTAGAACCTTGTTAACTTATATTTTATTATTTCTTTTCACATAGAACCTTGTGAACTTGGTTTCTTTTTTTTGAATTTAGTGAAACAAAGTTCTAAGTGGAAGTTAGAACCTTTTTAAATAAATCTCAAATCGAAAATATACAGATAGAACTCTGTAGCTCTGGATATTTTGTGAAACAAGGTTCTAAGTGGCAGTTAGAACCTTATTGATTAAATCTCAAATGGAAAATATGCAGATAGAACTCTGTAGCCCTGTCTATCATGGAAATGGAAAGAGATAGAGCAAAATGGATTGCGGGAATCGAAAGAGCACCCTAAATTTACCCAGATTTGATATAAAACTCATTTTTTTCAAAATTGTCGGTTAGAACCTTGTTGTTCTAAGGTCGCGATATACTGCCCTCCACGGTACAGAATTGATAAAAATGATTTTTCAAACTTGCTAAAATCACTTAGACCATCTTTAATAATCGGTGGCGATTTTAATGCAAAACACACGTTTTGGGGTTCTAGATGCATTTCTCAAAAGGGCCGAGCGTTATATGAAGCCGGTATGGAGAATAATTGTGATTTTCATTCTAGTGGGAAACCAACTTATTGGCCGACAGATACCTCGAAAATACCTGACCTGATTGATTTCTTTATAGTCAGGGGAATACCGTCAAATCGAATAAAAATAACGGAATGCTTTGATCTTTTCTCTGACCACTCTCCCGTTATTCTCACTATGAGCGAAAGTATTGTTAAAATTGAAACACCACCTAGGTTAACAAACGGTAAAACTAACTGGGAAGGTTTTAAGAAAGATATTGAAGATAATGTTGAATTAAGGGTATCACTACAAACACCTCTTGAGCTTGAAGAAGCGGTAGATAAATTTGTGCATATTGTTCAAAAAGCCGCATGGAACAATACTCCTTACCAAAGACAAATGTCAGGCTATAGAGAAGCTAAGTATCCCCAAGAGATAAAAGAGGTACTTAAAGACAAGCGAAAAGCGCGCAAAAAATGGCAACAAACTCGTGCTCCCCAACACAAAGCTAATTTAAATCACCTCAGTAATTTGCTTAAAAAGATGATATCAGATTTTAAAAACCGCGAAGCTGGAAATTACCTTGAAAACTTGACGGCAGGTAAAGAATCTAATTATTCTCTATGGAAAGCGATAAAAGCTACGAAAAAACCAAAGCTTCCAGCACCCCCGATTATGAAAGACCAAAATGAATGGGCAAGAAGCGATAAAGAGAAAGCAAACGTTTTCGCTGATTACCTAGAGGAAACATTTAAGCCGTTCAATGGGCAAGCATTGAATGATGATATAAGTGTGAATATAAATTCAAATGAAAGCTCCATCACAAGAAATGTTACGCTTGCCGAATTAAGCAAAGAAATTAAGAAACTGAAGTCAAAAAAAGCACCAGGATACGACTTAATTACTGCGGAAATTCTTAAAATGCTCCCACGGAAAGGTTTAGTAAACCTCCTTTACATAATGAACGCCACTCTAAGGTTAGAATATGTTCCAAATCAATGGAAAGTCGCAGAAGTAATAATGGTCTTAAAACCTGGCAAACCATCACATGAAAAGAAATCGTACAGGCCCATTTCACTTCTTCCTGTAGTGTCGAAGGTCTTTGAGAGAATATTTCTTCAGCGTCTTCAGCCCATAATAGAAGAAAAGGGTCTTATACCTGAACACCAGTTCGGTTTTAGAAGTAAGCACTCGACGATTGATCAAGTGCATAGAATCACCGATGTCATCGAGAAAGCCTTTGAAGAAAATAAAATTTGTTCAGCGGTCTTTTTAGATGTGTCTCAAGCTTTTGACAAAGTGTGGCACGAAGGCCTCAAATACAAATTGAGACAAGTCCTATCTGAAGGACTATACAACATTCTTAGAGAATATCTAGAGAAAAGAATTTTCCGCGTTAGGCACGGAAATGATTATTCAGATTTTAAAGAAATAGTGGCTGGGGTACCACAAGGTAGTGTTCTAGGTCCCATTTTATACCTTTTATTTACACGCGACATACCCCAAACAGACAATACAATTGTAGCTACTTTTGCAGACGATACCGCAATACTTGCAGTAGGCAAAACGGCTAACGAATCGACATGTAAATTGCAAAATGCTCTTAACAATGTCAATGAATGGACAAACAAATGGCGAATAGCGCTTAACGAATTTAAGTCAGTCCACGTGGACTTTACTTATAAGAAAATTAATAGATTACCAGTCTTTATTAATACAACTCAAGTTCCATTTGCAAATGAGGCAAAATATCTCGGGATGACTCTTGACGCGAAATTAAAATGGAAGTCACATGTTAAAAATAAATGTGATCAATTAAATATTAAACTAAGGGAAATGTACTGGTTACTCGGACGACATTCTAAACTTAGTATCGAAAACAAATTATTAGTTTACAAACAGGTACTTAAGCCTGTCTGGACATATGGTATTCAACTCTGGGGTTGTACCCACGATACAAATCTAAATAGTCTACAAACTTTTGAAAACAAATTATTAAGGTCCTTTGTAAATGCGCCATGGTATATTAGAAACGAAGATCTTCACAGGGATCTTGGAATCCCCACGGTTCGCGAAGAAATAAAAACTTTTTCGCAAAGGCATAGAAAGCGTTTAGTTGAACATACCAATAGAACAATCTTAGAAATTCTTGACGAAACAAATTTAGTACGACGTTTGAGAAGGACCAAACCTTCCGATCTAGTACGGTGAAATTATTGTACTGTATTATGTATATTTAAATCATCGCTTAAAATAGAAAGAAGCTATTCAACTAGCTTATAATTAAACCAGTAGGAACTTTCACCGGAAAGTTGCCTACAACACGTTACTTAACTTCGAGAAAGATAAATTGCTAGATAAGTTCCATATGAACTTAGTTGCAATCGGGAGGAGGAGGTGGTTTTAGTGCGGTCGGCCTGATTAACGGTCTGCTTGCATAGAGTCTTACCTTCCGTAAGGCTTTATGGGGGCAGAGTTGTTGGTCGGGAGAGTCCCACATATCTATGAGCGCGCGTTTTTCGGTCCTCATAGAATCTTTTGAAGATTTCAACACCTACCCACGGGAAAAAAAAAAAAAAAAAAAAAAAAATTAGATTCAATTTATTTTGAATGTGATAAAATATTTGTTTTTTTGTTAAAAAAAAATCTTTTTGTGTTTATATTTTTATTAAATGCTTTGGTTTTCTTTTAATAACTTAAATAAAATTTAAAAACACCACTGTTTCTTTTAAACTTTTTTTTAGATTAATTTTTTTATTATATCTTTATATTTACTTATTTTAAACTTTATTTCTGTTAAAAACTAAAACGTTTTTAATTTTGTTTTTAAATGTTTTATTTTAAAATTAAGTGTTTTGTATTAAGGATATTTAATTAAATATATTATATTTATTGATATTTAATTTTTGTAACCTTTTTATTTAATGCGATTTTAAAAACTGTTTTTGGAAACAAATATATACTATTCAAAAAAATACGCATTGTTTAATTTCGAATTTCAAAATATCCATTTAAAAAGGTATGTACCATAGGACATTTGAGGTGGGACAAAGTACCACCTCATTTCAAAAAATGAGTACCTCATACAAACTCATTTCAAATTCGTGTCCTACCCATCACTATCATGAAACATCCTTTTAATTTGTTTTCCAACCGTTTTCAACCCATACCCAACAAATAAGTAGAAAGTACACAAAAATTCTGAGGTTTTGTACATGTTGTTTCTGGGGAGAGTTTGAGGGAGAAGCAAATGTCTGTATAAGCTGAGAAAATTGCTTTTAAACTCACCATGTAGAATATGGCCGCTCAATTTGTTGGTTTGTACGGTTGTTATGGGAATCAATAATATCAGTTTTAATGGCCTCTGGCCACCATTTCCATTTCGGCATAAACCGCAAATATTTTTGTATACGTTTTTTTTTTTATCATGATGCATCCTCAATCTGAAGTCATTTAAAATAATGGTTTATACCACAATAGCGCAAAATGAAATTGGGTAATGTTTCAGCATTTAGGTACTTATATCTCCTTACTGCCAGAGATATCTCTTTGAAACTTAAAGTTCATTTGAAAAGTTTTTGAAAATATAATCAAGATATAATATAATAATCCACTTCCTTAGGTTGACACATTGTTGTGCAAACCAACAAATTTCTCCCAGACAGTCCCAAGCTGGACATCTCCAGATTTACACCAAAACAGCTTGGTCCAAAAACTCTCCTACCTTCATCGCTGTCTTCATCTAATACACCATGTCTCGGGCCTTAAAGATTTTTCAGATCTGACAATAAGGGTCTATGAACTTGATCTTAGTCCAACCACATGAGTGATTTGATTTTTAATCTATGCTTTGTCGATGCCGCTGTTACATCTCATACAGTTCGGTTTTATATAGTTTACTCCACTAATCTTCTATGCATTCTCATTCACTTTTGACAATGTCAATGTCTTTGCACTATACAGCAAGACCGGGATGATTTGTGATTTATAAAGGCTCAATATAGGACTTTGCTCTGTGTCCTTTTTTGATGACGGCGTATACTTGGTGTGGCTCTCATTGACTGCTTAACAGATTTTTCAGGCTTCTATATCAATAGTGCGAGGAAGTGATAAATCCACCAAGAGTATCTCTTGTCATGAAAAGTGCTTGCTTCTCATCTTAGCTGTTTAGACTTGGCAGAAAACTGTAGGCCTCTTTCATTTATGGTAACATGCACGCAGGGATAATTAACAGTTGGAATTTACTAATCTTGGGCTCTTTTCAAGACTTTGACCTTAAAATAGTTTATTTTATTTTACTAACAGTACCAACAATTGAATTTTTTATTTGGTTTCTGACTTTCTGGTTACAACGTTAGCCTTAAAAGTACACCACACGCCATTGCCGATCGCCCATTTACAATCATTTCGTAAATCAACTCGCATGTACGTTTTCAATTACAATTTATTCACGGATCACCATGAAGCCGATGGCTTCAGGCAAGCATTCAATGCTTCTGTCTACTTTGATATTGAAATGACAGGCAGTGTTGACAAGAATCATTTGACAGTAAATCATTGTGCTATGGAATCGTCTTATATCATTTCGTAAATCTTTCAATGTAAGATTCAGGGCTTTATTCTTGTAATTATTCTAAAAATCTTGATGATTCGATTCGACAAATCATGAGGATTTGATGGAAAATGTGTCGATGGTCCGGAAGCAATTCACAGGAGCGGTAATAGTGGCATCGGCCAGTTTCAAATCCCAATGACTGTTGATGTCAAGCAACTGCCTGAGTTGGCAGGTTTCTCTATATGTCTTGGGTGAAGTGTACTACCAAGTGTATCACTTGCATAAACACCAGGGAATCCGGCAATTTCGTCACCTTGTTTTCTCCCATTGAACTTCTTCGACGACGCATTCCATTTGAAATATCGAGCAATCTTGCAATTAAGATGTGTTCGTGCGAATTCGGCGGTTGGAAAGGTGTCGAAAAAGTGTATTTATGTTGTTCAAGGTGGTCATTCTGCTCGATGGGCTGCATTGGCTGCCGTCAAAAAGCCGCCAAATGGACGCCCGCACAGTGCGGCCGAAAGCCGCTTTGTGCGGCCAAAAGTCGAAAAACGTAGAAAATGATCCACAAATTGGTATATAGGGGTTTTTGGGGTCGCTGATTACGAATCTTTTATCAGAATCAGAAAAATTCAAAATGGCCGACCTAATATGTCGTCATATCATACGAAAAAACTTATCAAAATTGAAATAACTTTGATAGTTGGTTAAGAAAATTTTGTTTTGGTATTGATATTGTACTTGAAAATTTATTAAAAATGAACAAATTCAAAATGGTGGAATATATGGCAATATTATATAACAAAAAAAATGGAAAAAAAATAATTTATGTATATATTTTTATTGAAATCGAACACAGTAATTTATAAATCATTAATTTAGAAATACAAAATGCAATATGAGCAAAAAATAATATGTATAAGTTAATCCGATATTTACATGAATTGCCCATCTCGTAACAGTCACAATGATTTTCATCTGTATCTGCGTTGTTCATCTTCTGTTCGATTATTTACAGTTGGAGGTGCTAACAAATTGATATACAGTCCTTACACAAAGATTTAAGTGGCTTTAGAGGTAATTACCGACAACTAGATATGAATGGATCGGATGCGATTAGGAATCTTTTAAAAACATCCTCCATTGTCTTTTGACGATAATGGTTTCTTGCGAAATTAGCTTGATAGATTTAAAAAAAATTATTACATGCTTCTTGTGCATCTTCCGTCAATTGACAGATATGTAACACTGAATATTTTATTATTTCGGGGCCATGAATTAAAAGTTTTTGTGAACTAACGTGGGCATACAATACCAGGGATATTGTTGTAAGTTAAGGTACTAGTACGGTCTAGAACGCCAAACAACGCACGATTTTTGTGAATTTTTTTCTCTGAAACTTTTTTTTTTTTAAATAATGAATACATGCGTCGAGAGTATAAGAACATTTTTTTTTTGTCTTAATTTTCTAATTTTGGCCGAATTAAAGAGGGCGCCAACGCTGACTCTTCAAAAAACACATTGTCCTATTGCGGACAGTTAATCTCCGGATCTACTGAACCGATTTTCAAAAAACTTGTTGCAACTTAATTATTTTTATGTTTTCTAAGTTAATTTACCACAGTTTGACCAAAAAGTTATGAACGAAAAAAATGGCGACCCAAAAATGGCCAAACAAATTTCAAAAAAAAAAATTATTTTTTAATTTTTTTAAAGCTTGAAATTTTTTGTTTTTTTTTTTTTACTTTTAAAACAAATTTTGGTAAATTGTCTCGTAAAAAACCTTTCTTAAATAACCCAATTTGTTTTTTTTTTTTTTTGTTTCAGTCCAGCCAATCCTGAGGTGACCTGGCCGCAATGGGACAATGTATTTTTTGATGAGTCGACGCACGTGTGCGCCCTCTATAATTCGGCCAAAATTAAAAAATTTCAAAAAAATTATATTCTTAACACATTTATTCATTATTTAAAAAAAAAGTATGTTATTATCTAATAAAGTTTCCCAGAAAAAAATTCCCAAAAATTGTGCGTTGTTTAGCGTTCTACACCGTACTAGTACCTTAATGCACAAAAAAACTCAACGGGTAGCTACGGGCAGCTGAATTTTATTTTATTTGGTACACAATACTTTTATTAACTATCTTAAATAGATTTGATAACAAGTAATAGCAAGAAAAAAAAGTTTTCAGTCAAACAAATATATTTTTTTTTCAAGTAAATAAATAGTGTTGACATATCTCTGTCTAACAATGTACTATTTAGGAATTTTTATTCAGAAATTCTTTAACTTATTTTACGTACCTGTAGCTGTTGCTTGAAAATAAAAACGTTTACACGTGTTTTGAAGGAAGTGTCCATTAACGACGCGTGACTACGTTAACTTAGCAGCCACATTAAGGCTAAGATCATGGTTGGGATTTGCGGTAAGAAATTTTACTACGAACATTTTTCGTCTCCTAGGAGACTCCTTTAGACAGCCTGATGACAAAAAACCCCTAACTCAAAACTTTTATTTTGGACTTTTGGCCGCAAGAAAATGCCATCGGCCGCACTGTGGCCCGGTAGATGACGCTAGTAGATCGGATACGAATCACGAATTCACGTACTAGCACAATCTATTGTGAGTCACCTCATCATACTCATTGAACGAAAGGACAGAAAAGAAAACACACAAAATCGAAAACTAGAGAAGTTGGGTTTTGTGTATTTCATATTTGTGTATTCAGTGACTTTGGCTATATATTTATATTCATTTTCACACTCGATGCATCGTTGTGGGTTGAATATGGGATTGTAAAGAAAGGGGAGAAACGAGAACCGTTGTTATGATTTATTGCTTTTTTTTTACTTTAAAATTGAGTGTTTCTTTCCTACTTTCTTAACTAAGATATTGTTTCGAAAATTATTCGAATTATCATTCAATTCTATCATTCGAATACTAATATCTCGATTCTTCAGATCATTCGATTATGCCCATCACTACAACAAACCTCAACACTGATATGATTCTTCAAGGCTTTCGACAAAAAGGGTAACAATCCAACAAAACTTGCTCTTCTAACCTTCATCGTGAATGTCTTACCAATATCCACTCAGCGCTGATACAGCGGATAACCATCATTGCTAGTGGTCACATTGGCGATGAATGATATATGTAGGTCCTGACGGTTTCATAAAGCTTGTGGACAGTCTCTAGATAATAAACCTCAGAAGAAATGATTTCATCAATTTGGTCAGGACGCAAATTGTCGACTTACCACGAAAGCATGTACGAATACAGTAGATAATCCCGGTATTTTCCACCCCACAGAACTTCTCCAAAAATCTTTTGCTTTGTGATCAAATTCATAAAAAATGTTTGTTTCCCAACCGTTTGGCAATACGATAAAACCAACTTAAGCGATCTGAATGCTATCTTTAGGTGAATCTTCTTTCCCCTCTTACTATTGTCCAATTGCACTTACGTCCTTTCTTAGCAATATCATGAAAATGCCGATAAATTATCAGCTCAAGAAATGTTTTGAATATTGAAAGCTTTTCAATGACTGGTGATCTGGTGGTAAGAAAATATAAGATTATTGGACTTGACATTTCAAAGTTTGGCATAAAGCTCTTTAATCTAAAATGCATCCATTTGGTATTGAGGAACCTCTTCTTCGTTTCATAAGAAATTACATTTCGATCCGGTCAATCTAAGTTGTGTCGAATGGTTTTAATTTTAGGTCAGGAGTTCATAAAATAAATGCTAGTGTGCCATAGGGCTCCGTTTTGTCTCCTACTTTCTTTCTTATCAATGATCTTTTATCAGAAACTTCTTATGCATCAGCTTTTTTGCTCACGACAGTACCCTCAGCTTCTCATATTCCTTTCCAAATTCACATCCTTGTCCTTCGGATGTGGATTGACAGCCTATTATGAACTCATTAAATTCTGATCTTGATTGCATTCTCAAATGGGAAACCATAAACCGTTTAAAATTGAATGCTTCAAAAAATCAAGTCAATGCTGTCTTCTGTCATTATGGCGCAACATAGCCCCCCCCCGCCCCATTCTGTTAATTGAACATGTGTTTTTCGAAATATGGATTTTCCGAAATATTGAGTTTTCAAACAATTTTTTTTAATTTTCAGTTTTAGAATTTTAGCACTGATCAAAATCATTTGCAATGTTTTAAGGGGTCTAATGCCTCTTTTGAAAAGTGCTTACCTCTCATCTTAAATAGTTGGACTTGGCAGAAATCTGTAAGCCCTCTCCATTCCTGGAAACATGCATTCAGTTTTAAGTCACTATTCTTGGGATCTCTACGATCCTTTGACCAATTAAATATTTATTTTATTTTTTTAACAGTACCGACCACTGAATATTTTTTTTGTTGTTTCCTGACTTTTTCAATATCGGCGTTAGCTGAAACTTGAACTACTGCATGAACAAGACGTACATGTGCCCCAGGCACGCGAGTTATTTTGATCGATAAGTTAAAGGCGATTCTAAAAAAGTTTAGGTACAAGCTGATGGCTCAAAATACTTAAAACAAAAATATTGATGTTGAACATTTTTAGAAAAAATATTTTATAATCAGAAAATTCATAGTACAAACTGGTGCCACTAGTTTGTTGCTTGAGCAGAGAAAGTTTAATTCTGTCGGCGTTAATAGTGTATCCCAAAAATTTTACTTCTAAAACACCAAAAATAAATTTTGAGTGGTTAATGACCATTTCATAGGCAGCGAGCCTTTAAAAAATGATGGGCAAGTTTCTCATATGTTCTTCTGAGGACTTGCAAGTTGCAATAAACCAAGATATCGTCAAAATATGTGCATCCACCAGTGGTTTAGTCGTGTTTCCAGGGTTCCTGAGTGCAAATGTCATTTATAGGAACTTATATACTCCAATTGGAGTTGTTATTGCAGCTTTGCAACGTGGAATTTGTTGGTATGCGTTCAATAAGTCGATGGTTGAAAACACTTTTCTTCCAGGGACGTTACGCGTGAAATCATGAAAATGACGTGCAGTGTAATGCTCGGTAATCTCGGAAAGGACGCCAACCATTTACTACTTTGCTTGTCAGATGTAATAGTGAAGACCAAGGACTGTCAGATTGTTGAATTTTCCCAGCATGTCTTCAAATTCTTTCGTGGCTATTTTGAGTTCATCTGGAACTAAGTGACGAGGACGAATAGATACTGAAAGGTTGATCGTTTTTACACTGTATTTTTTTTTTTCTTCTGCAGTATGTGCTTTTGTCTGAAGGCCAGTAAAAGTCTCAATTAGACGTTTAGATTGGCAGAGTGGTAGCAAATGATAATGGGCGTTAAAATCTGAACCGATTATAAGTATGCTTACATCAGCAACGATGAATTTCCATATAAAACTTCGCCTAAGTCCTAAGTTCAATTCAAGGTTCGGAAATCCATAAGTCTTAATTTTTCTATCATTTGTAGCGCTAAGGTTGCACGAGGTCCTCCTGGAAGAAGATGGGAAGGAAAACTAGATAGGTCAGATCCGGTGTCGATAAGAAATTAATGTCTTGATTTCTGGTCAGTAACGTAAAGACAGCTTGCAGAAACTTTGCAGTCATTCGCCGCGCCGTCATAACGAACTGCTGTTGGCATTTTCCTGGAAACTATACATGGTTAATTGCATTTTCTAGCTATATGTTGCTATTTCGTATGAAACTAGCACCAGCCTTATGTCTTCGTTGATTCGGATCTGTTCCTTGAGTATTGCTTCCCTCGGCTAAATGAACGACAACGATAGTTCCGATGGGTTTATAACTCGGCAACTTACCTGGTTACGAGTAGACTATCGATACCGTTTAAAATCATTGAGTTCGGTTCAAAATTTGATGTAGCATGAACGGAAACGATTTTATCCAATAGTTGGTCGGGTGAAAGATCAGATCTGGAAGTTAAAATAGCTTGGACGTGTGATGGTAGCCGACGTAACCATAGTTGATGCCAAAAGTTATCCTGTAAGGCTGAAGGACCAGCGGGAGAACAAAGATGTCCAAGAAATTATGAAGGCTTACGATCACCAAATTCTTTGTCACTAATGGGTTGACGGACATGTTGTTCTTTCGATGCCGACAAACGTTCGATGAGCTTCGTTTTAAGTATGCTGTACGGGTTCTGGGTAGAGATGGAGGTAATGATATCTTCTACTTCAGCAGCAACACAAGTATCTAGCTGTGAAACAACATAATGAAATTTCGTAACTTCACTTATTGTATCAGAGACAACAATTTGCGAAAACCGTAAACTTGGTCGTTCTGCCCAAAATGGTGGTAATTTTACTGCACATTGATGAACAGCTGGTTGTGAAGAATACCCTGTATTTTGTTGCATGTTACCTCGATCAGTAAGCTGTGCCTGTTGTTGGTCTTGTGCAATTTGTGAACAAGACGAGAGTTTTCTTCCCTTAAGGTTGAAATTTCGTCTTGCACATCATTAAATCACGACCTAAACAGCATTGTACAATGGGGAATAAAAAACCGCGTCGAATTTAGTGCTTCAAAAACTCAATGCTGTCTTGTATCGTTAAAGCGTGATATACCCCCCTTGCCACTATCTATGAGTGGGACTTGCATCAACGAAACTGAACATCTCGATATTCTCGGTATGTGCATCACGAACCACCTCTTGTGGAACGATCACATACGCGATGTTGCCAAAAATGCCGCAAGATGTTTGGGTTTTCTGAGACGGTGCAAGAAATTCATCTCTCCTTCTGATCTGGCTACAATCTATAAAACCTATATACGTCCAAAACTTGAGTATAACTCCCATCTATGGGCTGGTGCTCCAGTAACTTACTTAAGTCTCTTGGACAGTATTCAAAGAAGAGCTTTTAAAATGATTGGTGAAAACAACATAATTGGCTCATTTACGTCACTCCAACATCGTCGTAATGTTTCTTGCCTCACCTTTTTTTACCGTTATTTTAACGGACTTTGCTCTAGTGAAATAGCCAGTTGCATTCCTCCCCTTAAGCAATTCAACCGTAATACTCGCACTTCTAGGAACGCCCATCAATTTACCCTCGAGCCAAACTTCGGTCGTACTGTGAAGTACAGTGATTCGTTTTTTAGCCGTACTACGCGAATGTGCAATTTCTTACCACGCTCTGTCTTTCCCAGTCATTGCAATGTCCAAGAATTCAAAACCAATGTACACCGACACCTCCTGTCTAACCCCTCCCTTTTTCCTAATGCTCACGCTGTGTCTCTGACATGTTAAGGGTATACAAAAAACCTTTGAGCGTGTGCTAATTATAAAAAAAAAAAAAAATCTCTTAAAATCGTCATTTTATGTCTCATTTGGTTCCGAACTTATCTGATGTTTCTTGTTTCACCTGGATCCTGTTTCTATTTTGAGTCGAGGGTCACCAAAATAGAGGAATAACAAGTAATTACTCCAATACAATTTATTTATAAAAGATGTTAATTATTCAGAATATTTTCTAAGACTAAATATAATAGAAAACAATAAATCTAAAAATAAATATTTCAATAAAATGAATATTTAAATTAATATAAGCTAAGGGATCATTTAACAAGTAGGAATTTATAATTTATTTGAATAAAAATGCTAAATTAAATGTTGTGGGTCTCGCCACCAAGCCCTAATAGCAGCTTGTTGCATTTGCTTAAAGAACCAGTCCAACAAAACGAAGTTTTTTTTTAAATTTATGGGCCTATGGCAATATTAGAATTCTAGTCTCAAAATTTAACACATAACTCACTCGTAACATTTATAGTATCCTTTCCTTAATTTAAACTCAAAACGTTCTCTAAAGAAATATCCTTATCAGCTCGAAAAAAAAAACACAAACCATAAAACCATTTTTAACATCTTCCTCTGCTTATCTTAAATACGTTTGCTAAATGCTCACTCTGTTCGCAATGTTGATGTCCCTTATCTCATGGCAGTAAAACTGAAATGCCTTCAATTCTAACTCCAACTTCCATGATGGGATGTATACACAACAGAGTCTTTAGCTACCAACCGTCCTTTATTCTTCCCTGCAATCATTCTGAAATTCATGACAATAACTCACCTGCCATGGGGTGACAAAATGAAATGAATTCGCCAGAAGCAGATAATTTATCTCCATTCTCCTTTCAACACTTAATTAACAAGAGGACCAGAAATTTAACTATTGTGGGGTTGACTGGATACACACCCTGGACACGGGATACCAAGATGAAAGGTGTACCCGAAATAACATCATTAAAGCTAAGATGGCTCATTTGTTTTTCAAAAACTTTTCGATGGAGTAAGTTGCAGATGTTTTGGTGATAAAACAGAATTCTCTAAGCATATAATAGGCACATATTTTTTAATTGCACAATAATTATGTTAATAATTGCGATATATCGGGTACCTTAGATAAACCGGGTTCGTTAGAAATTTTATTTTCTGACTTTGAGAAAAAAAAAAGATTTAAGTTTTCCACATTTTTATCGGAATCATACAAAACGTTAAAAGTAACGGGTGATTTTTTAAGAGCCTGAGAACTTTTTAAAAAAAAAAAACGCATAAAATTTGCAAAATCTCATCGATTCTTTATTTGAAACGTTAGATTGGTCCATGACATTTACTTTTTGAAGATAATTTCATTTAAATGTTGACCACGGCGCGTCTTAGGTGGTCCATTCGGAAAGTCCAATTTTGGGTAACTTTTTCGAGCATTTCGGCCGGAATAGCCCGAATTTCTTCGGAAATGTTGTCTTCCAAAGCTGGAATAGTTGCTGGCTTATTTGTGTAGACTTTAGACTTGACGTAGCCCCACAAAAAATAGTCTAAAGGCGTCAAATCGCATGATCTTGGTGGCCAACTTACCGGTCCATTCCTTGAGATGAATTGTTCTCCGAAGTTTTCCCTCAAAATGGCCATAGAATCGCGAGCTGTGTGGCATGTAGCGCCATCTTGTTGAAACCACTATCAACCAAGTTCAGTTCTTCCATTTTTGGCAACAAAAAGTTTGTTAGCATTGAACGATAGCGATCGCCATTCACCGTAACGTTGCGTCCAACAGCATCTTTGAAAAAATACGGTCCAATGATTCCACCAGCGTACAAACCACACCAAACAGTGCATTTTTCGGGATGCATGGGCAGTTCTTGAACGGCTTCTGGTTGCTCTTCACTCCAAATGCGGCAATTTTGCTTATTTACGTAGCCATTCAACCAGAAATGAGCCTCATCGCTGAACAAAATTTGTCGATAAAAAAGCGGATTTTCTGCCAACTTTTCTAGGGCCCATTCACTGAAAATTCGACGTTGTGGCAGATCGTTCGGCTTCAGTTCTTGCACGAGCTGTATTTTATACGGTTTTACACCAAGATCTTTGCGTAAAATCTTCCATGTGGTCGAATAACACAAACCCAATTGCTGCGAACGGCGACGAATCGACATTTCACGGTCTTCAGCAACACTCTCAGAAACAGACGCAATATTCTCTTCTGTACGCACTGTACGCATTCGTGTGGTTGGTTTAATGTCCAATAAAGTAAACTGAGTGCGAAACTTGGTCACAATCGCATTAATTGTTTGCTCACTTGGTCGATTATGTAGACCATAAATCGGACGTAAAGCGCGAAACACATTTCGAACCGAACACTGATTTTGGTAATAAAATTCAATGATTTGCAAGCGTTGCTCGTTAGTAAGTCTATTCATGATGAAATGTCAAAGCATACTGAGCATCTTTCTCTTTGACACCATGTCTGAAATCCCGCGTGATCTGTCAAATACTAATGCATGAAAATCCTAACCTCAAAAAAATCACCCGTTAGTTGCTTACAGTTATAAGAGTATTTAAACGTTTTTACTTGCGACTTATAGGTACTAAAGGGAAGTTATGCATTCAAAGTTGACATTACGATGATAGCGAAGACCAAAAAAGTGGGTCTCGAAATTCTGTCTGTCTGCCTGTCTGTCTGTCTGTCTGTCTGTCTGTCTGTCTGTCTGTCTGTCTGTCTGTCTGTCTGTCTGTCTGTCTGTCTGTCTGTCTGTCTGTCTGTCTGTCTGTCTGTCTGTCTGTCTGTCTGTCTGTCTGTCTGTCTGTCTGTCTGTCTGTCTGTCTGTCTGTCTGTCTGTCTGTCTGTCTGTCTGTCTGTCTGTCTGTCTGTCTGTCTGTCTGTCTGTCTGTCTGTCTGTCTGTCTGTCTGTCTGTCTGTCTGTCTGTCTGTCTGTCTGTCTGTCTGTCTGTCTGTCTGTCTGTCTGTCTGTCTGTCTGTCTGTCTGTCTGTCTGTCTGTCTGTCTGTCTGTCTGTCTGTCTGTCTGTCTGTCTGTCTGTCTGTCTGTCTGTCTGTCTGTCTGTCTGTCTGTCTGTCTGTCTGTCTGTCTGTCTGTCTGTCTGTCTGTCTGTCTGTCTGTCTGTCTGTCTGTCCGTTCGATTGCAGCTAAACGGCTCGGCCGATTTTCTTCAAACTTGGTAGATATGGGTTTTAATTTTTTCCCCCCGGATGTTTTTTGATTTGATTTTTTAAGAACAAAAATAACGGTACCTGCCATACGAATTTTTTTCGAAATTTTATAAATATTTTTTTTTCTCAAAAACTGTCCCACAGATTTTTTTAAAAAAAATTCATAAAATTTCTTTTAGTTAAACCTAGGTAATGGTTGAAAAAAATTTTCCAAAAAATGTTTATTTTTGGTACCCCCCTTGGAACCATTTTGTTTGTTTTTGATTTTCTCGAAAACTGTACCACCGATTTTGATCATTTTTTTTATGTTAAGGCTCCCCAGCAGTTTCAATATTATTGTGTATTCAAATTTTCAAAATTTTTTTGTTGGATTTTTAAAAAAAATTTCAAAAGTTTTTTTTGAAAACTCAATATTTCAAAAACCCCATGCTCGATTTTTCAAAACTTGATAAATAAAAGTTTTTTAATATGAGTTATAAGATTTAAGAAAAAAAAATTGTTTACCTAAAAATAACGGTACCCTCCACACAAATGTTAAAAAATGGTTTTCGAAAATCGTATTTTTCTCAAAAACGGTTCCGAGAATTTTACTTAAATTTTTTTTCTTTCAATTAATTTTTAAGATCTATAATTAAATAAAAAAAAATTTGAAAACAAGATATTACTGACTGATACATACATAGAGCGATTTTTTTAAATTTTGAATTTCTAATTATCGGCATAGCGGATTTTAATGCAAGTTTTTAGAGAGAAGCTTCTAAAAAGTATAAAAAACATTGCACTTCAAAACTTTCAAAAATATATTTTTTTGAATTTTGAAAAAAAAAATGTTTTTTTTTTGAAATTTCAATATCTCGAAAACAGCTCCACATTTTTTTTGTAAATTTAATTTTTATTCAAACAATAATAAAAACTTTGAATTGGCGTACCAAATTTTTTCTTAAAAATGTTTTAAAAATTTTGTATATACTATTTATTTTATTTTTACCTCCATCTAGTAAAGAAGTTGTTTAAGTCGTTTAAAAATTAATTTTTATGCTTATGAACAGTTTTTCTCTAATAACATTCATTTTTGAAATTCTTAGTCTATTACATGGGAGCAAGTTTGTGCGACCAAGTCGTGCATTTTATTTTTTTTGCGTTTTCATTGAAATTAACAATGGTTGTCAAGAATAGTCCATTCCTCTCAATAGCATGATGGAGAACGTATGTATATAAAGCATGATAATTTCATTTTAGGCATTAACATAAACTAAATACAAGTAAATAAACTAAATAACTAAAATTAAATAAAATAAGTTTGTTAAGTAATTGAAATGTGCTAACAAATTCAGTTTTATACCAATTTAAAATGTGGTCTGTACTGTATTCTCAGTAACTAAGACCAGAATAAATCCAACCTTTGCAACAAACGGTCGTGTCTGCGTTTCAATAAGACGAACTTTCAGGGAATCAACACCAAGGAGACTATCGATAAGGTAAGGAATAAACGTGAATTCCTAGGTGCTGGAAGCGTTAACATTGGTCCTTCGAGTAGGATACGGTAAAGTTTTTATAAAAAAAAAAAAAAGGTGTTTGATTCCCTTCGGTCAGTGCGTGGTGCGGCGACGCGGCGTGCGGTAGGTTTATGTTGTGAAATGAACCTAAGAAACTAAATAATAACGATAAAAGTGTTGATTAATCTAAATCTATATGAAATATATATTCTGAAAAGTGGCATGTATACAAAAGTTGCATTTCGGTAATTCTTATTTAAAAGCAAAAAAGTAAAATTAGCTACAACGGGATTTATTAACATAAGAGTAAAAAAAAAAAAGCCAACGGTTAAAAGGCAAATAAACGAAACGATAAAGCTGTGCGAATGTTGTTGGTGCGAAAGGAACGAGAAATCTGTGTATGTGTGAGTCTCTGAGTGTTTATGCGAAGTCTAAAAAAAAAAAATATAATAAACGGAATACAATTGAGGTATTCTACTTGAACACAGTAGTGGCTATACAAGTGAGACATATACAATTGGATTGGTAAAAGTTCAACACTTATTTCACAATACACGTTAATAAATCGTATAGGGGTGAGTACGTATTTTTATTTATATTTATAAATCAATCAAAATGGAAGGATTAAGAAAGAGAAGAGGTACATATAAGGGAATCCTCAGTCGCTTAGAAAAATATTTTAAGGAAACCGCCGACGATGCTATTTCTGCAGCAGATGCAAACACTCGGCTTATTAAATTAGAAGAGAATATGCAGGCATTTGAACAGGTACAATTAGAAATTGAGGAGTTGTTGCCAGATGCAGAATTAGCTGAGGAGGAAGGTGTGAGGGAAGAGTTTGAAAATAAGTATTATGCAATAAAAACATGGTGTTCCAACAAAATAAACCCTGGCCGCATTTCTGTCTCGGCAGAATCTACAAATGTTCATCACACTCAACACATATCACCAGAATTTGAGGAATCTATACGACTTATTTCGAATAATCAAGCTTCAATCGCATCCGCATTAACACGACTTTCAGAGGCTAATATAGTCGGTTTACCCCAATCGCAGGACGCTCATCATCCTCTTACACATCCTTGTATCCCTCCCTCTCCCACATTGGAAATGCGAAAAGCTATCCAAAGTTACCAGCTCCTCTATTACCCTTAACGTCCTTCTTTTCTTTCAGAACGGTGCTTACTGTCTGATTCCCCGCCCACTCTCTCCTCTTCCTATTCTTGCAACTTCCCAATTGGGCTAGATTCAAGGTGTTATACGACCCGTGCCGATGATCAGCCTGGCTGAGGGCCCAATCAAAAAACTAGCTCAGTCGCTAACGGAGTATCCGGATACCAGGCGACCTCCGGATTAACTAGCCTTATCTGCATATACGGATCTCTGTGCAGATGGACCACCCTTTCTCCGTTACTCGTGGGATCTTTTATGGAAAATTTAAACACAAAAGATGGTGGAAAGTCCTGGTCTTTGAGACAGGCCAGCAGTGCGACTGAAAAGCCGTCTGCTGTTTCTCCGGCTTGCGCTGGAAGTAGTAGTACTGTGGATTCTCACAGTCCTATTGCCGAAAGCAAAAGCAGGAGTAAAATGGTAGAAATACCTCCTTCCAGTAACAGGGGGGCTGTGAAGCATGGCCCTTCTATTACTACTTCAGAGAGTAAACCTCTCCAAACTTCGACACCGCGGTTCAGTGGTAGTAAGATTGTGAAGCATGGTCCTGCTACCACTAAGGAGAGTAAACCTCCCCGAACTTCTTTGCCTCATTCCAGCGGTGGTAGGACTGTGAAGCATGGTCCCTCCACCTCTAACAACTCCACAAATCCTAAAGAAGGCCCTAGGGGGAGCGGACGTAAGCCCAAACCTTCTAGGACACTCTACAAGGACATTCGCAATGCTAAGAGAATACTCAGGGTGTTTGGTGAACAACCTGGCGCCGGGGGGAACTCTCAGCATGATGCAAAAATCAAGTGGGCTAAAAGCTTTTTAGCTAATAATAGCGTCCAGGCCAGCGGAGACTCCACGTCGAAGCGTCAAAGGTCTATGGAGGGCACAATTTCAGTACCCAAACGCCCCAAAGTGCACAACATCAGCGCTCCATCACATCCCTGTGGAGGGAATAAGACCTTCAGTGATGTGGTTAAAAACAAAATCGTGGTCGCGATCATTGACGGGAACGACGTCGATGGCACGATCTCTGCGGAAAATTGGCAGGTGGTCAAGGGGAAGCTCCAGTTGAGCTTCATGAGTATCATGATGGAGAACCCTGGACCACCTCCAATCACAAACGATGGAGGCTGGCATCAAGGACATGTTAAGCTCATGGTTTGTGACGATCAGAGATCGTGTGATCTTCTATCGTTGGCCGTTAGCCGGTTAGGGGAAGTCTGGCCTGGTGCTAAGCTCGAGGTTGTTGCTAAGGAGAAAATCCCGTGCAGACCAAGAGCTCGCGCCATGGTTACAGCCGAACTCTCCAGCATGGATGTAATACTCCAGATGATCCGGCTATCGAACCCATCCCTTCCTACTCACAACTGGAAAGTTGCGAAACTGGAGGAGAAAAAGGGACCCTACAGAGGTGCAATTATTGTACTAAATAAGGAGTCCCTTGCTCCTCTGGCGCAGACCAAAGGTGTGATTAGGTTTGGGTTTGAGACCATCACACTGAAGGTGTATAAAAAGGACGCGGATGTTACTGGTGCATCCACTTCCTCCAACGTAGTCGAAACTGCTGCTGCAGACCCTGGTGCATCTATCACCTTCCCATCACTGGAAGAGGAAGAGGCATCCAGGTCATCTTCGGCAACAGTGGAGACAATAAAAACAGTCAGCGACATGGAGATCGATGACCACAACAATGAAGATCTTCTGAGTGAGGACGCTCTTCTGGGCTCAACCTCGGAATCGGAAGACTCCAACGTCACCGTGTTGGAGGTTGATCGGGAGGGTTGTAGCAAAGATGCTGCGATTTCTTCAGATTAATCTCCAACACTCTATCAAGGCCTCGGCCTCCCTGCTTCTTCGTCTATCCAGCAGCGGAGAAGACATCGTCCTAATCCAAGAACCCTGGATTGTGAAATCCATCGTTCGGGGACTAAGGACTCCAAACTACTACTTGCTGTATGCATTAGATAAAGGTGAACCCAGATCTTGCATACTAGTTAAAAGTAGCCTAAATGTATTTTTACTACCTAATTTCAGTGATCGAGATGTAACCGTCGCAAGACTGGAAACAGCCAAAGGAACTTTCTGGCTGGCGTCGGCATATCTAGGCCATGACCACCTTGGCCCCCTCCCAGGAGACACTCTGAGGAGGCTTATCACTGATGCAGATAGGCAGAAGACTGACCTCATTATTGGAAGTGATGCTAACGCCCATCATACAGTGTGGGGTAGCACGAATATAAACGACAGAGGTGAGTCTCTTTTCGATTATATTTTGAACACTAACCTAACAATATGTAACGTTGGAAATGAACCCACATTTGTTACTAAAAACAGACAGGAAGTACTTGACATAACTCTTGTCTCAGATAAAATTTATCATACTATCTCGAATTGGAAAGTATCAAATGATCATTCTCTCTCTGATCATAGATACATACAATTCGAAATAATGGACGAACCTCCTAGCCAACCTTCCTTCCGTAACCATCGGAAAACAGATTGGCTTCTATATAGGGCAACTCTATTAAGGTCAATCAGGCCTGAGTTATACAGCATACCCTACAACACTGAGGATCTTGATATTAAAGTCAATGACCTCACAGCAGCCCTCAACAAATCTCTGGAAACTGCCTGCCCTCTTATACAAATAAGAGGTAAAAAGAAACCACACTGGTGGTACTCGGGGCTGGATCCACTAAGAAAAGAATGCAGGAAACTCTTTAATAGAGCGAAAACCTCCAGAGAAGCTTCTGATTGGGATTCATATAAAGACTCCCTCAAGTTATATAAAAAAGAACTGAGGAAAACCAAGCGTATGTCCTGGAGAACTTTCTGTAACAATATAGAAGGCAACTCAGAGGCATCAAGGTTAAGAAAAATCCTCTCCAAAAATCCAGTAATGCCAAGTTGCCTAAAAAACAATGACGGTTCCTGGACAAACTCAAGCGAAGAATCGCTCAATCTGCTCCTGGATGTACATTTTCCAGACAGCTCTCCTTACGTTAATAGCACTGATCCTGATCCTAACAACATACCACAAGGTCTGATTACAGAGGAAAAATTAAAATGGGCAATAAACAGCTTCAATCCATACAAATCTCCTGGGCCAGATGGAATAATTCCAGCGGAATTACAGGAAAATTCCGATATTCTGATACCCATTCTGGTAAACATCTTAAATGGTTGTATCGCTCTGGCTCACATTCCTTTGTCATGGAGAGAAGTAAATGTTATTTTCATCCCCAAAGCTGGCAAACCTAGCCATGTTAATCCTAAAGATCTAAGACCTATTAGCCTTTCATCATTCCTACTTAAAACATTTGAACGTCTGATTGAAATCCATTTGAGGGCAAACATTGATAAGTCCTTACTATCCAATGCTCAACATGCTTATAACAAAGGGAAATCTGTAGAAACCGCTCTACATACGCTGGTTCGTACTATCGAACACTCCCTTCATCATAAGGAGTTCACCTTAGTTGCTTTCCTGGATATAGAAGGAGCTTTTAACAATGTCGACGCATCCGCAATCACATCTGCGCTGTCATCTCTAAAGGTGGATAAGTCAATCAGTAATTTGATAAATCATATGCTGATAAGCAGGATTATTAATTCAAAACTGGGCGATTTTACTACTCGAAGGACTGTCAGTAGGGGTACGCCGCAAGGCGGCGTCCTCTCTCCTCTCCTTTGGAACCTAGTCGTAAATGAACTACTAGTGATTCTTGAAGGGGAGGGGCACAGGGTGATTGCCTATGCGGACGATGTTGCGATAGCGATATCTGGTAAGCATCCTAATACTCTGAAGGAACTCCTACAAAATGCTCTAAACAAGCTTACTAACTGGGCAGATCAATGTGGACTCGGTGTCAACCCCCACAAAACTGAACTTGTCCTATTTACCAGGAAATATAAAATCCCACACATAGACCCTCCCCTCATCAAAGGTATACCGCTTAAATTCTCAGACAAAGCAAAATATCTGGGTCTTATTTTGGACAAGAAATTAAGCTGGAAGCCCAATATCCAAGAGAGAGTCAACAAAGCCAACATAGCTCTTTTCTCTTGCAAAAAAGCCGTAGGTAATAAATGGGGTCTACAAACTCATATAACACACTGGCTATACATCTCAGTCATTAGACCGATACTTACATATGGAGTGACAGTATGGTGGACTGCGCTGGAAACAGCAACTAACCGCGATAAGCTCAGCAAAGTCCAACGAACAGCCTGTTTAATCATGGGTGGAACTCTCCGCTCAACTCCTTCTGCTGCACTTGATGTTCTTTTTCATCTCATACCGCTAGATATTTTTAGCAAACAATCGGCCGCTAACACAGCCATTCGACTTAAAGCCTCCTCGCAGTGGATCAATAATGATATTGGTCACTCTACTATACTGAACTCGTTCAGTAGTCTACCTAGTAACGTCGATTACACCACCCCTCATCCAAAATTTGATAAAAATTTTCAAGTATCCATCCCTTCCAGGTCTTCATGGGAAAATGAGTCGTTTTTGATAGACGAAGCAATTCATTTCTATACAGATGGATCTAAAACCGATGACGGGGTCGGTGGAGGCGTATACTCCGAAAAATTAAATCTTTGTCTATCTTTTCGTCTTCCCAATCACTGTAGCGTGTTCCAGGCAGAGCTTTTAGCAATAAAAGAAGTCCTCTCTTGGCTAAAAGAAAACGTTATATCGACAACCGATATACGTATCTTCTCAGACAGTCAAGCTGCCTTAAAGTCACTGGACTCTGTCTCCATTAACTCACAAACAGCCCAAAATTGTCGATCATCTCTGGTGGAGATGTCAAAACAGTTTAACATTCACCTTACATGGGTGCCGGGGCATAGAGACATTCCAGGAAATTGTAAAGCTGACGAACTTGCAAAAAACGGAACAATATTACCTTTGTTGGATAGCAAATCTAACATCGGTATACCCCTAGCTACTTGTAAACTTATGCTAAAGCAAGATACCATAAAGAAAGCCAACCACAGGTGGACCAGCACCCCAACTTGCCGGTCTACTAAACTGATTTGGCCATTGTTTGATGCTAAACGCTCAAAACAACTAATTTCTATTGGTAGATTGCATATTAGCTCCATTATAGGTGTCCTTACTGGGCACTGCCTAATAGGAAGGCATGCTTCTCGTCTTGGAGTTCCTGCAAATGACTTTTGCAGAAGCTGCATGGATGAAGAAGAAGAGGAGTCAATTCCCCACCTTCTATGCTCTTGTCCTGCCCTAGCGCAAAGACGTAGACTCCACTTGGGAGACTCCCAAGTAACATTTTTCATCTCATAAGATTCTCCAAGAGTTCAACTAGATTAGGTAAGAGGAGCTAAAAGTAATCTTAAAGAATACTTTAAGATTCTTTTAAAACTGTTAAAAGCCTTAAATGGCCTAGTTATGAGAGGCTCTTCCTACTCATAGTAGCAACGGAAGTTTCTTTATGGGATGACAGATGTACGTTTATATTAAAATGACACTTCTAAGGCTCTAATAGAGATCGGCAAAATCCTATTATGAGAAAGCGTCTCTTCCAATAAGAGGTGATAAAAAGAGAACAGAATATTTGTTAACTTAATAAAGAATGAAACAAAATACTTTTTAAGTTTGTGTGTATACATTATTTGCTATGCCAACAAACTGTTAGGCTTGATATGGTATTTATTTTGTAAGTCTATCAACTATTATATTATAATGGCGATGCATGATATTTATTATTTTGCACATATGGGAACCGAAATGTAAATGCGGTTGAAATTGTATCTACTAATTCTAACATTTTACGTCGAAAAAACACAAAGCCCCTTCAAAATAATGCATATTTAAATTATTTTATTTATAACTTTTATCGGAAATAGGGTTACCATATATTTCTTTCGTAAGCAAATAAAATCAAAATTAACTTTGAAATTTGTTTTGTTTTTATTTAGGTCATGGGTCATTTGCTTGTGAGAGTAAATAGGAAACGGGAAAGATCAAATTTAATATAAAATATTCCAAATTACACACTGAGAGTCTTATGCTGCATTTACAAGAGTAATAAAATCTCATATTCTCTGTAATTTTCTACTATTACTCTTGTCACAAAAAATTACTACTCGTGTAATGCAACATAAAGAATACATTTTTTTTTGTTAATTTTAAATGAAAAGATAGTAGTAGCAATAAAATCCCAAGATGTTAATGTATTTAGTTTAAATTGAAAAAAGTTACACAATATATTTTACACTTTCTATGTAATCACAACAATGCTAAATGTAAACTTGAAAATGCCACCTAATAAATTTTAAGTCAGTGCTACAGCCAAGTTATTTTATCGAGATCATAATTTTTTAAGTTATGGTAACCCTCAAATGTACAGGCAATTACTTTGCTTGTGTATAGGAATATGGCTGCTGCTGACGCGACACTAACTCTTCTAGTAACATCTTTATTCTTTCTATAGGATCTTAGACGCTTCTTTATGATTTATGTGTGCTTACGTGCGAGTGAGAGGAGAATGTTGACATCAGAAAACTGAAGTTTGTGAATAGTTGTACTTGTTGCATAAGGATCTTATTAGGATCTTACTGCAAAGCTTATACTCTTTGAACTCCAAATTGTTTCTTGATATAGGAGGATTTAAACTCAAATTCTTTTAGAATTTTCAAAGTGGTATACAAATAACTTTACTCTTAAATATGACTTGTTATGGGATTATTTGGACATATTTAGAGCTCAGTTTTCAGAAAGGGATTCATATAAGACTATAAGTTTTTATAATCTAACTACAAGAAGAGAAAATAGTTTTGCTATAAGATTTAAGTTCTTTTAAGCTGGAAAAGTGTTTAACTCTTAAAATAAAAGTGTTATGACATCCAGTTGAGTTTCATAACAAGATATTAATACTTTAGTATAGCAATGGGATATAACAGAGTTGTATGAGAGTTTTTTTCAGATTTCAAGAGCTAAGCTCTGGAGAGTATGTTAGTTGGGCTACTACTATAACGATCCTAGTGATCTAAATAATTCCGACATTCACTGTCTCAAACGCTTCATTATTAGCTCAAAATGGTTTAACGAGTAAGGGGGATTTTTGAAATCCTTGTGGTATCACAACGGACCAAATATTGGTCTAAGTGTGTTGTCCTTTTCCGGTCAGCAGCCACTTTAACCTAACCTAACCTAACCCCAATCGCATAGTGGTACTAAGCTGCCCACATGTTCGATCCCGACATTCGCAGGCGAATACAAGGAATGGCCCACCTTTAAAGATCTTTTCACTTCAATTATTCACCGATCCAGACACTTGTCAGGTGCACAGAAGTTGCAGTACTTAAAATTATCCCTGAAGGGGGAAGCAGCTTCTCTATTGAGACATATAAATGTATGTGACGCGAATTATGAACAGGCATGGCAGGATTTGAACAGCATGTATGATAAGGAAAAAATAATTATAGAATCTTATATTAGAACTCTAATGGAGCAGCCAGTGGTAGGTCCCTTTCCAAGTGCAAGTTGCATCAGGAGCCTTTTTAGTACAACTAAGGAATCTATATCTGGACTTAAGTCTTTGAAGGTACCAACCGAACATTGGGATTGTTGGCTTATTTATGTTATTACGTCAAAACTGGACTCCGAATCTAAACAACTCTGGGCAAGACAAACAGCTAACGTGAAGTCTCCGACATTTGACGAGATGATGCAGTTTCTATCAGCTAGAGTATTTGAACTAGATTCATGCCAAGATAAAAAAAGAACTTCGAGTTTAACAAACAGGGCCAAGCGTCTTGCAGTTAATTCTGTCATCAGCTTGTTATGCACGGTATGCAATGAAAAACATTTTGTGAGCGTGTGTCCTCAGTTCACCAAATTAGATTTAAATGGAAGGCGTACTGTAATATCTCAAAACCGTCTTTGTTATAATTGTTTAAATTCGGGTCATTCAGTCAAGGACTGCAAGTCATCTACCTGTAGGAAGTGTAAAGGGAAACATCATACGCTGATTCATACAGAGCCATCAGGTAGCAGCGCATCAACGTTAGTAGTTTTGGGTAGATCAACAGCTGAAGAGGAAGGTGGTAAAACCAATGATAGAGCAGTAGGGCTTTCACAAAATTCAGCCAGAGTGTTAACAGTTAGCGTCAAACAGTCTTCGAGAACCACTAAAAAATACAACTTACTGCCAACCGCAATCATCTTAGTAAAGGACAAATGGGGTGTTTACAAGCCATGTCGAGCACTTTTAGATTCCGGGTCACAGGCATCGATTATAACGGAGGCATGTGTGCAGTACTTGGGCCTAAAAAGAAGTCATTCCAATATAACCATAGATGCTGTGGGAGAGGGAGAGGCCAAGGTAAGAGGTTCATTGAATTTGGAACTGAAGTCTAGGTTTAGCGACTTCAAGGTATCAACTCAGGCGGCGATTTTGGGTACAATTACAAAGCAGTTGCCACAACAGAGGGTATTTTACGATGTGAAAACACAGCTTGGTGACATACAGTTGGCAGATCCTCACTTCTCTACCCCACGTTCAATTGACATTTTGTTAAAGGCGAGTATCGTTCTTCAATCTATCAATGGCAACAAAATATTCGATGAAAGGCACAAGGTCATAGCAATAGGTACGGAATTCGGATGGGTCTTAGCGAGCGAGGATGATGATGATCAAGGGCAGAGGAGAGTCGTCTATCACACCTTAAAGGATCTCAATTCATCCGTTGAACGTTTTTGGGAAATAGAAGATCCAAAGCCTGCTATTACGCGATCATATGATTTTCATCCTTGTGAAAAACATTTCAAGGAAAACTATAGGAGGATGGAGGACGGCAGGTTTATTGTAAGGCTTCCTTTTAAGGAAGGCTCGGTTATGGAGGGAGATTCTCGTTTAATGGCTGAACAACGGCTTAAGGCGATGGAGCGACGATTCTTAAAAGACAAGGAGCTAGAAAATATGTATGTTAAATTTATGGAGGAGTATCAAAGCCTAGGTCACATGACGGAACTCAACCTTAGTAAGGACCATTTAAATCAAGGATATTATTTACCCCACCATGCGGTTATCAAACCCGAAAGCAGCACAACCAAATTAAGGGTGGTTTTTGATGCCTCCTGTAAGCCGTTTGGTGGTAAGTCCTTAAATTCTCAACTTTTAAATGGTCCCGTTCTACAAAATGAATTAACTCATATTCTCTTGCGATTCATGATAAATCCTATAGCGCTAAGCGCTGATATTGCGCAAATGTATCGTCAGGTGATGGTTGATGAGCGAGATAGGTGCTTTCAACGCATTCTTTGGAGGAATTCAACTGCGGACGATATAAAGGAGTACGAGTTAAATACTATAACGTATGGTATGACTCCGGCATCATTCTTGGCTACTCGGGTTCTTTTACAGCTGGCTGAAGATGAAGCGGAGAAGTTTCCAGAAGCATCAAGCTTAATGGGCAATAACTTTTACATGGATGATTTTATATTCAGCTGCAGCAGTGAAGAAGAAGCCAGGAGAATTGTTGATCAGCTCTGTCAGTTGCTACAAAGCGGAGGATTGATTCTTCGAAAATGGTCTTCCAATTCTCGCAGTCTTTTGGATGGAATCCCGGTTGAAAGGAAGGAACCGAATTGGAGCTGGTCTATAGATTCAAATCAATCCATTAAAACATTAGGACTTAGATGGCATCCTATTACGGACTCATTTAGCTTCAAGGTGCAAAGGCGAGAAATCTCCTGCTTTACGAAGAGGAATCTTCTATCGGAAATGGCGAGGATTTTTGATCCTTTGGGGTATTTGGCACCTTATATTATAAATTACAGGATCCTTCTTCAGCGCGTATGGGAAAAGGGAATAGATTGGGATGACCAGGTACCAATTAGTGTCATACAAAAATGGGAAGAGTTGATCAAAGGTTTAAATGACGTTGAGCAGATCGAGATAAAAAGATATGAACCTCACGACAAGAAGTCATGGGAGATGCATGGATTTGCTGATGCTTCGGAGGTTGCCTACGGTGCTGTTTTGTACTTGCGGAGTGTCAACAGAAACGGACAGGTCATGACTAGTTTTGTTACGGCTAAATCGAAGGTGGCACCTCTAAAGCCGATTTTGGTCACAGCAAGATTAGAATTGTGCGCTGCTCATCTGTTAGCTAAGTTGGTAAATAAAATACGCGAGATACCGGAATACAAGGATGTACCAGTATATTGTTGGACTGACTCAATGGTAACACTGCACTGGATACATGGGAATCCTCGAAGATTCGCAAGTTTCATCGCAAATCGCGTTTCTGCAATCAACTTCGTTGTTCCAAAGGATAATTGGTTCCACGTTAGAGGAGATATAAATCCCGCGGATTGCGCCTCAAGAGGAATATCTGGAAGCCTGTTGCTGAATCATGAACTCTGGTGGAGAGGTCCAACATTTTTACATGAAAACCCAGTTGTCTTTGAATCGATTCCATATTGTCAGGTTGATAAGGGTACACTGGAGGAAAGGAAGGTAGTTATGGGCACCCTGTGTTCTGATCAAACTTGGGACTACTTGGAGAGATATTCCCATCTAAATCGCTTGCTAAGGATAACTGCTTATCTTCTTCGTTTCGTTCACAACTGCAAGGTTAAAAGTGCGAACAAGCTTTTCGACAAATATGGCAACATCAAAAGAGAAGATTCTTCAGTAGGTTGGCTTACATCCCGCGAATTGAAAATCGCACTAACTTCCCTGATAAAGGCAACCCAAAGGCAATACTTCGGTGAGCAGATTACCGACTTGCAGGAAGGAAAACAAGCTTCTGGAAAGGAACTTCTTAAGCTCAATCCAATGTTGGGTAAGGATGGTATACTTCGTGTTGGCGGGCGGCTTCACAACGCATCATTCGGATATGAAAAACGTCATCCAGCTATAATTCCTAGCAAGGGGAACTTTGTGAGACTAGTCATAAAAGATACTCATTTAAAATATCTTCATGCTGGTCCACAATTGGTAGGGGCCGTCATAAGAAGGCAATTTTGGATTCTGGGAGCAAGAAATGCTATTCGGAAGTTCGTTCATCGTTGCATTGACTGTCAACGTTTCAGAGCAAAACCAATGCATCAGCTAATGGGAAATTTGCCGGCTGGAAGATTTCAGAAGGAAAAGGCCTTCTTGAATGCGGGAGTTGACTATGCCGGGCCATTTGCTGCAACACCACGTCGTTCAAGGGGGTGTAGAAGCCAAAAGGTGTATATCGCAGTCTTTATTTGTTTTGCCACAAAGGCTGCTCATTTGGAAATGGTGTCAGATCTATCGACTGAAGCGTTCTTATCGGCCCTTGATCGTTTTATTGCGAGGAGAGGAGAATGTAGAAACTTATACAGTGATAACGGGACTAATTTCGTAGGAGCAAGGAACTTGTTGGGAGAGCTAAAGGAGTTTTTGAGCAAAAGAAATGTCCAAGAGAAGTTAAACAGAGCAGCAGTGAACGACGGCATCAATTGGCATTTTATACCACCGGCAGCTCCTAATTTTGGAGGGCTTTGGGAAGCTGCAGTTAAGTCCGTTAAATTCCATCTGAGACGAGTTACCGGAAGTGTCATTCTAAGCTTTGAGGAGTTTCAAACACTGTTATGCAAAATTGAAGCCTGCTTAAACTCAAGACCATTAGTCCCAATGACCTGTGAACCAGAGGATTTTGAACCACTTACGCCAGCTCATTTTTTGGTGGGAACCTCGTTTTATTTGATTCCAGAACCTGACTACGAGCATGTAAAACCAACCCTGCTGTCAAGATTCCAGCTTATATCGAAACTACAACAAGTTTTCTGGAAACGTTGGCAAGACGAATATGTTACATCACTACAACAAAGGCTCAAATGGAACAAACGAAAGGAGAACTTGAAAGAAAACGACTTGGTTCTTATTCGAGATGATAATCAACCACCTGGCAAATGGCTGATGGGTAGGGTTCGCGAAATTCATTGCGGGAGCGACGGCCTAGTTCGAGTTGCTACTATTTTAACCAAGAATGGCATCATAAAGCGGTCTATAGCCAAATTTGTGCAGCTCATCACGGACTGAATACCGTTCATTGTAAAAGTTATAATTCTATAGCTGAATTCAATTTAAAATTAACCTTGAATTAAATTTGAATTAATAAGTTAGTAAATTAATTTTAGTATTTGCTTCAGTAACGTAAAAGTCATTGTTGGTCAAGAACTTCAATTTACTTTGCTTAAATAAATTAAAATAATACTATTTTATACATTTATTTTAAATATATAAAAATGAAATTTTAATCTTTAAAACTTGCTGAATGTATAAATTGTTAAATGTTCGACCCAGTCAATTTAATGGATGTTTGCTTTTTTTCTTACATTTTGAAATTAATATTTCAAGGCGGGCGACATGTTAAGTAATTGAAATGTGCTAACAAATTCAGTTTTATACCAATTTAAAATGTGGTCTGTACTGTATTCTCAGTAACTAAGACCAGAATAAATCCAACCTTTGCAACAAACGGTCGTGTCTGCGTTTCAATAAGACGAACTTTCAGGGAATCAACACCAAGGAGACTATCGATAAGGTAAGGAATAAACGTGAATTCCTAGGTGCTGGAAGCGTTAACAAAGTTAAAATAAAAAGAAAACAAAATAAAATAAATAAAATAAAAAAAATAAATAAAATAAAAAAAATAAATAAAATAAATAAATAAAATAAATAAAATATTTGAAATAAATAAAATAAATAAAATAAATAAAATAAATAAAATAAATAAAATAAATAAAATAAATAAAATAAATAAAATAAATAAAATAAATAAAATAAATAAAATAAATAAAATACCTAATTACAATAAATAAAATAAATAAAATAAAAAAATTAATAAAATAAATAAAATAAATAATTTTTTTTCTAATAAGTGCAGTTATATGCTGAAATGAATGAAACAAGCAGCGTGCGAGATTCGAGGTTTTAACAATTTTTTTTTATTTGAAAAATAAAAAATAAAATATGACATCGTTCAAATGCCTGCCTTGGCTTCTAACGGCGGCGGCACGGATCCGAGTGCTCCAATTTTCAATGACTCTTCGCAAGGATCGGGATGAATTTGAGCGATATCCTGTGTTATATTCACCTTCAGGACATATTGATCCGATGTGGTTTATTCGCATAAACCTGTGACTTCAGGAATCTACCAGGGATATTCTTATTCTAAAATCTTTTATGCAGAATGTCAATCGTGGTGTCCACTGTGTACGTAAGGCTTGAACCACATGTCGTCGTTTAGGTTCATATGGTCCAACTTAGGCCATAAGAAATTAGAAAGGGCCACAACGTGTACCGTAAATAAGCGCAACGTTTGCACTCACGAAGACTGATTTTTCTAATAAAGTTTTATCATTTGAACGTACTGTTCAATCGTGTTACTTGCCATGGTGATTAGGCAGCAGTGGCTTAATAATAAACAACCCAAGTAACATCAATGGAAATAAATGTTATTTAAATGCTCTTTAACAGCTCTGAGAGAGTTAAAAGGCCCTTGCTCTATTTCAAAACTGATAGCAGCTCTTGATGAACGAATTTTAAAATCTATCTCTATAATAGAGTTTCTGAACAATCTTTAGCTCTATTACATTTAAATGCTGTCTGCTCGGTAAATATGCTCCATAATAATGTTTTTATCAGCTGTCAGAAAGCATAAGTGCATTTTGATACTATACCCTTTAAAATATCTCTTTAACAGCAAAAAAATTTGTTTGAGGTGTTTATAAAGAGCTTAGAGATAAGAGATATTGCTTATATTCATGCATGTTTAGGAAAATAGCGAATATTTAATAATAATTATAAAACAGAAAAAGAAAACTATTAACAGTGCTGTGACTGCATTTTTAAAAGAAAAACACAGAAGTCATATCCAAAAGATTACACGAGAAAAATAAATATTTTTTTTTCCCAAGTTCAAAATTTAAATTTAAAAAAAAAATTATTACCGCCCTAACAAGAATTATTTAACAAGAGCTTTGTAACATTTCGGAGTACAATATCAACATTCCTGATAAACATGAAATCGCACTAAGAAATCACCCCAAGTTGAACGTATTAATTATAGCTTTTAATTATAAAAATAAAATAAAATTTGGTGGTGCAACAGCTCGAAGTGAACCAGGACCTAGTGACTTACAACTCTCAACCATTCCTGTGTGCGTGTTACCAGGAACGGAGGGGACCTACAATTTTCTGCCATGACAAGAGATACTCTTGGAGGATTTGTCAATTCCTCGCAAGCGGCAGTACACCCCTGAAAATAACTTTCTTGCAGCGGCTGAGAATTTTAATTATTACGTTACCTATTGTTCTATGTATCTAAAAAGGAGAGATCCCAATTGGCTGCCTTGTGGGACCCCGAAGGTAGCTACGAACTCATCAGAGATGGAAGGCTTCAATACAATTTCGTAGTAACGGTTTTTCAGGTAAAAAGAAATCCATCTTAAGAAGATGGGTTCAAGCCCAAGGGTGGATAGCTTATGTAAAATTTTGTTTAAAGTCGCACTGAAATCGGTCCATTTCCGTTCTGTAAGGCTGATAGGCCAAAGACTACGAACTCAACGAGGTTAGTCGTTGAAGACTTATATTTGACAAAGCCATGTTATCTAGGGGAAATCATATACTTACAACGAAAACAGAAAATTTCGTACAAAATGCTTTCAAAGATTTTGGGAATATGTGTAAGTTTAGCAATTAGACGATAGTCTGTAACTTCTAGAACATCATCCCCAAAATCGGTCCAGCAATGCCGGAATGAACTTGCTAGTCTCAATATCAACCACATTTTCACTCTGGGTTCCGGGTATTTGTGACATTGATGGGAATGAACGGACGGTCAAGCTGGCCAGTCAAGGATCAGCCTTCATACATATCTCACTTGAAGAAAGAGTCAACATTTCTCTCAGAGTTATAAAGGGCAATATTCTGTCAATTTTTCTTAGCGTATCAAACCGTAGGTGGAGCTGTTTAACTAACTGCAGTACATATAGAAAGATTTGGCCCACCTATAATAAATATAATATGCAGACCCAGGCAAGACATATTCAGGATCGTAGCTACCTGGAGCGGACACTGGCCAATATGAGAGCATGCAAGGAAGCTAGAAATTCCTCACTCTTATAACTATGGGGACCAGCGAGAATAGGATATAGTCCTCCATTTCCTCTGTAAATGCCAAATTTAGAGCACAATCATTAGGAAGGGCATTTTTTGACGAAATTGACGAACTTTCGGAAAAGAAGATCAAAGACTTGATCTCTTTTCGCAACACGACGAAATAGCCCTAGGATGAACTTCGATTACTTCTGAGCCAAGAGATCCCGAGCTAGCGGACTGAGGGATTTGATGGTGGCCTACGGTGCAGGGGGCCGGATAACCACTTAATCGGATTAGCTACTTTTTGAGTAATAGTCAACAATGCTGCCTAGCTTGGCACAGTGTAGATGGTGTCGGATGAGTGTGGTGGTCCGGCTGAGTGAGTGATCCAATTTGCGGATAATTCTGCAAAAGAAAACACACAATAAGATACATCAAAACCTACTAGATCCTTTCATATTTTTGAACTTAGCCCAAACTGGATAACTCCGTGAGAATTTCCCATATTAATTTCATCCACAGGTTCATACGAGCTATAGTATCAAAAAGGCGCTCTTCAGCGCTAATTGGGCAACAGGGATAGGATGCCGGTGTTCGCCATTACTGCCTACTTATCTCCTACTAAACCCATCCTTTATTTTATACTGTATTATTTTATTCAAACATAAATTTGAAGAGTAGTCATAACCCCTTAAGTGGGCGTCAAATTAACAACGTTTTAAGTCATGATTTTACTTCGAATTTCTGCACGGTTCTTGTGAAATCTAAGCTCACGACTCAAACAAAAAAACAAGTTTCGTTAGAGGGCACAAGAGGTTTGTGTCAATCGAGTCTCAATTTTTAATGTCACCCAGTGGTTTTTTCTGGTTTACATCTTTTCATGTAATTATAAAACTATACCAGTATTTTGTAGTTGTTAAAGCACTTCGTTTGCAGATTTAAATACTTCTTTAAGTAAAGCCTTAAGAAATAAGTAATTGTAATTAATATTGTGCAGTTTAAAGTAATGCAATGAAAAATCTCAAAAAGTCTACAGCTACATTGATCACTCAAGTATGACATATAATGATACATATTAGATTACCTTACAAATTCGTTGTCATCTTTGAGATATAACACCTAACTTTGTCCTTGCGGAATAATTGATTTGAAATTAATAATATACCTTCTTCATTCCTTTCTTATCATTAGGTACCTTACGTAACCACTTGATTTCGATTGTTGAATGCTTCACTATGGCATCGATATTATAAAGACGAGGAGTATCGTTTGCATAATGGTTTTGGATATCATTAACAAGTGGAAATTAATTGATTCATCTTGAATATTCGAGTAACAATTACAAATTATACGGTAAACCTCAAGTTATACATATATACATAAGTGATATTGTCTTATGATGAAATTTATGATACACTGCAATGCATTGCGGAGGTGTTGAAATTGTAGAGGGTTAATGGATTGCGTAATGTTTTGTAGCACAAGAGGAGTGAGAACATAATAAAAATGGCTACTTCTGAGTACCTGATTTTCCAAAAAAATAAGCTGCCAAGCCTTAAAAAAACTGGAGCTCATAAATGGTTATTCATGCATACATACAGACAGACCGAATAGCAAAACCCCTACTTTATACTTTCTATTATTTAGTAAGTACATAAGTAATGTATTCTTTTATTAACAAACTATTAGAAATTTTGCTTTACAAAAATTGAATTTAATGCTAGCCACACACGAGGCAACCATTGAAGCAACGTGTTGCAGCAACGTGTTTCGTTTGTTCACTACATACGAGGCAACTGTTGCCGCAACCACAGTACAGTTGGAACAACCGACTGAAAATATCAAAACATTTTGATATTTCTGGCAACGGTTGCAGCAACTTAAAATTAATCGGCAACACAGCTACACACGAAGCAATCGTTGCTTCAACATGACCGTGTTGCTGCAACGGTTGCCTCGTGTGTAGCTAGCATAAGAGCTATGGCTTAGCCGTCAGGCTGATTGACAAAATAGTTAAAGCTTAAAAAATTAAATAAAATAAATTTTCAATAAATCAGAGTTACGTAATATTGTTTAGACATATTCTGAAATTAACAACATTCTGTATTTGATTAGAAGTAATTAAGCCTGTGTAACCTAAAAATACGGCATATAACGAGTGATTTTTTAAGAGCTATCGGAAATTAAAAACAAAAATACATAAAATTCAGAAAAATGCATGAAATCTTTATTTGAATCGATAGTTCGGTCGATATAATTTAATGTTTAAAGATTATTTCATACAAATATTGGCCGCGGCTGCGCCTCAAATGGTCCATCAGCTTAGTCCAATTTTGGCATACTATTTCTAACATTTCGGCCAGTATCTCACGAATAAATGCTTTAATGCTGGCTTTCAGTGCGTCAATCGAAGCGAACTTGTCGCTATAGACATGAGCTTTAACATAGCCCCAAAAATAGTCTAGTCTAGAGGCGTTAAATCACACGATCTAGGCTGCCAATTGACCGGCCCCAAACGTGAAATAGACTGTTCACCGAACTCGCCTCTCAACTGGTCCGTTGTTACGCGTGTTGTGCGGCATGTGGCACCATCTTGTTGAAACCACATGTCATGTAAGTCAAGCTCTTACATTTTGCCCCAAAAAAAGTTTGTTCTCATCGCACGGTAGCGCTCACCATTCACAGTAACGTTGCGATTCGCATCATCTTTGAAGAAATACGGCCAAATGATTCCGCCAGCCCATAATCCGCACCAAACAGTGACTTTTTCTGGATGCATTGGTAGCTCTTGCAATGCTTCTGGCTGCTCTTCACTCCAAATACGGCAGTTTTGCTTGTTCATGTATCCATTCGACCAGACATGAGTTTCATCGCTGAACACAATTTTTACTTGCGATATAGGTACTATAGGGCAAGTTCTGCATTTGGAAAAAAAAATCGAACTCGAGATTTTGATCAAAGTTGACATTACGATGATAGCGAAGACGAAAAAAGTGGGTCCGGCAATTCCGTCTGTCTGTTTTTTTTTTTTTTTAATTCATTTTTATTTTCATCAATCTTAAAACTATCTTAAAGCTAGACAAAAATTCATAAGAAAAACTAGCCTACTTATCCATGCAATAACTTAAAACTAACTTACTGGCCCTATGCTCTAAGCTAAACTATATCTTAAATCTAATACCTTTCGGCGTAAAAAACTATTTTCAATTCAAACTATGTGTATATATTTTTTTATATTTTTTTTTTGTCTCGAGAAAATTAAGAAAAACTCGGATTCTGTAACTTTTTTTGAATCCGTCTGTCTGTCTGTATGTCTGTACCTCGAACTACAGCCTAAGCTACTGAAGGTATTTTCATCAAACTCGGTACTTAAGGGTCTTCGGTGATTCCCTAGAGGAAAAATTGAAATTTTTTTTAGCTCCAAAACTAACAGTACCCCCCATACTCCCGTAATGCAAAATATCATTTATCTCGAAAACGGCTATAAAGATTTTAATAAAAAAAATTAGGTGTGATATTATGGACATGGGATACATTTTGGTCAAAAAAAAAATTGGGGCAAAATGTTATAAACGGTACCTGCCATAGAACCGTTTTTTTGATTTTCGACTTTCTCATTAACGGCTCTAAGGATCTTAACCAAAAATTTTCACCAGGACTCCCCTTAAGTTTAAAATAATATTGTATATAAAAATATTCGAAAATATATTTGTTGTTTTTTTTTTGAAAAAAAAATTAAAATCAATGAACGATTATTTTGTGAAATTATTTCCTAAAATCAATGTTATTAAATACTTAAAATTCGCATCCCAAATTTTTTTATTGAAAAATTTAAAAAAAAATTTCTTATTTAAAAAATTTATTTAATAATAAAACGATTTTTTAAAATTTGTTTGCATACATTCATACTTTCCGAGAAATCAGACTGCAATTTTATGCATTTGAACATTATTATATAAATATTTATAAAATGTATAATATTTATAAAATGTATCTTAAATTCCAAAGTACTCTTACATAAGAGCAAGTTCGTGCGATCGTGCATTTTATTTATTTTCAATTCAACTTATAAATATCTTGAAGCTAGACAAGAAATTCAAGAAAAACTAGCCTACTAATCCAATAACTTAAGACTAACTTACTGGCCCTATGCAGGCGCTCTAAGCTAAACTATATCTTAAATCTAATATGTTTCGGCCTAAAAAGTATTTTTAAATTAAACTGTATCTTTTTACTTACGACTTATAGGTACTATAACAGAGGCGTATTTAAGGATTTGGCGCCCCGGGCTGATAAATTTTGCCGCCCTTTAGAACAATGAAAATAAAGTAATAAAAAATAATAATAAAAAAACCCAAAATGCATAATATTTGATGTTTTCAAATTTCTTTTTGTGTGTATATTCATTACGAAATTCATTAACAATAGATTCGTTATCTAAATTTTTTGTCAGTTCAGCTTCTATATTTAATAAAGCTAAACTATTAAGGCGCTAATGCGAGACCATAAATAGGTTTTTATTCGTTTTAATACGTATAACGATCTTTCTGTACTACAATTCGTCACTGTAGTAGAGCTGTGTCAATCAGGATCGATTCGATTTTTTCGATCCGATCATCGAAAAGTATTGATGATCGAAATCACAAATTTTCATTTTAATCGATCTCAATCATTTAGATGATTCTCGTTTCTCGATTTTCTATTTCAATCTTAATCATTTCAATGAGTCTCGATCTTTAATATCAGTTAACTCGATTAACTATGATTTACTCGATTCGATTTGGTGTTATTTGAGGTATCAGGGGTGGAATCACGTCAGAGATTGATTGTCATTTTGAATATAGCTGTCTCTATCATATCAATAAAGAAATATAGAGAGAACGATTGTCAAAACGACAATCAATTAATTTAGTGATCACTTTACTCTTACGCGATACGGACCCAGGATCTGGTATGTTTACTGTGGGAATTGAACTAGTAATAAGACTAATCGAATGAAAACTTTCGAGTTACATACTCGTATGTATGCGATAGTATCTAAAAGTTAATTTATTCGATAGTATCTACCAAGTCATTCAGTAATTATTAGTCCTAAAATTGATCTTTTAAGGAGCAACGAAATAAATCTCTTTATCTTGAATTTTTTGACGCTTTTTAATCAATGGACATAGTAGCCATCATTCGATGTCATTTGGCAATTTATGGCTTACAATATAGAGTATTTTGTGAAAACCCCAACTCAATCTTATCATCGAAATCGAAACGAAAATCGAATCGGAACAGTATTGAACCATGAGTGAAATGAAAATGATCGAATCATTTTCGTTATCGATTGTTGAACGATTTACACACCTCTACAATGCAGTGCACAAGTATATTCTTAAAGCAACCTGATCATATAAAAATGCTTCCTTCAATTCTTTTTCTCTTATATGAAGGTTAAGCTACCTTAAACTCATATTTTCAGAGTAGGTTTGTTCCACAAAATGTTTAAGTAAGACGCACTCTTCTTGAAAATCTTCCCCAAGATCAACCGGGTATAATTTCTGAAGAGTGGTTGCATTTTTTCGAATTGCTTCTTCACTCATGTGATAATAGATTAGATAAGAAAATAAAACCATTTATTATTGCTTCATAGGAGGAATTTCTTCTCTTTAGCGCACTCAATAATGGGTCGCAAATAGGAATGAAAGTATTTATTTTGAAATTTTCACGACCACAAAAAAGAATCTCCCTTCGCGACACTCATCATTTCGTTTTTTCCTCTTGACGATTCTTTTTTGGTCCATTTTGTAATTTTCAGAGGTTTTGCTTTTTTCCATCTCTTCAAAAACATAAAAGCATTCTCGTTTTTTCCTCACAAACGATATGAGTGCCTCGTTGAGCCTGGACACAGTTTCAACCTCTGTATCAACACATTGAATTTTTTTTTGATACAATATTGAATTGCTTGAGTATAGAACCCCAAAATTAAGACAATATTTCTGTCTCAAGGGACTTCAATTGGGACAAGTGAACACGATACTAAAAATATAAAATACATATTCGACGATTTTAACTTTAGTAAAATGTTAGAGATAGCATGATGCTAAATTTGATTAAAATTAGCAAAATCGTCCTTTTAACCTAGTATTATACTAAAATAGTTTTAACATCGTACCAATTCGACTAAAATTTTGAGCCAATAGTTTTTAAAATAATACCTATCCTTTTATTTATCCATCATTATAAGTGCTATTGTACAAAAAACAATCATTATATAGTTTCTTAAGTCGTTCAAAACTATTGACGAAGGGAAGGGTATTTGTATACAGGGACACGAGTCAGCCAAAACTAAAAAAATTGAGGCGTGATTTGCTGGGTATATAAAGAATAAAAATTTGTGTGTGACCTTATATCTAGAATCCGGCTTGATGGATTTTTATAATTTTTTTTTAATAAAAAGGGACTTTTTGTAGATGGCTTAGAAACAAGAAATTACGATCCGTTCTAGCCCATTTTTGGAGAGCTACGTAGCAGCAAGTGTTTTTTTAGACAATGTTTTCGTTATTGGAATTTGTTGCAAAGAATAGGTACATGTCTGTAAATATTTTTATTATGAATTTTTATTAGAAAAAATCGTTTATAAAAAATAAGAATAGTAAATGGTAAAAAAAGTGAGTGTCATAATATTACCGTGAACTCTCTCACAGCCGGACACTCACGGCACTGAAAAAATTGTCATGCTTGAAAAACTCAAAAAATCGCATTTTTTGTAATCTTTGTATTTTTTGTTTATCCTTCGAAAATATTATAAATTAGACAATTGTTAGGGGTGGCATGCGCCCTTTTGCTTGTATGTTTTGAAAGTTCAATCGCTCCAAAAAAATATTATAAATTGGCCAATTGCTAGGGGCGATTGCGCCCTTTTGCTTGTATGTTTTGAAAGTTCAATCGCTTCAAAAAAATATTATAAATTGGCCAAGCGCAAGCCGCCCCTAGCAGCCTTGCCGCCCCGGGCTGCAGCCCTTTTAGCCCTAGGGTAAATACGCCCCTGACTATAAGGCAAGTTATGCATTCGTAAAAAAATCGAACTCGAGATTTTGATCAAAGTTGACATTACGATGATAGCGAAGACCAAAAAAGTGGGTCTCGCAATTCTGTCTGTCTGTCTGTCTGTCGGTTCGACTACAGCTTAAACGGCTCGGCCGATTTTCTTCAAACTTGGTAGATATGGGTTTTAATTTTTTTCCCCCGCACGTTTTTTTCTGTTTTTTTTTAAGACCAAAAATAACGGTGCCTGCCATACGATATTTTTTTCGAAATTTTATAAATATTTTTTTTTACGGTACAGCCGTTTTAAATCATTTTTTTATGCCAAAGCTCCTCCAAAGTTTAAATATTATTACATATTCAAATTTTCAATTTTTTATTTTTTGGATTTAAAAAAAAAATCAAAATCTTTTTTTGGAAACTCAATATTTCGAAAACTCCATGCTCGATTTTTTTCGAACTTGACAAATAAAAGTTTCTTAACATAATCTACAAGATTTGAGAAAAAAAAAATTTGTTTTATCTTAAACTAAAGGTACCTTCCATACAAATTTTAAAAAATAGTTTTCGAAAATCGTATTTTTCTCGAAAACGGTTCCGAGAATTTTGCTAAATTTGCTAAATTTTTTTTCTTTTGATTAATCTTTACGATCTACTTATAATTTAATAAAAAAAATTTGAAATCTAGATATTACAGACTGTACCTACCATAGAACGATTTTTTCGAATTTTGAATTTCTCATTATCGGCATAACGGATTTTAACGAAATTTTTATTTCTTACTACTAAAAGAATTTGAAAAATTCATTTAATCCTTACGAACAGTTTTCTTTAATAACATCCGTTTTTAAAATTCCTAGTCTATTACATAGGAGCAAGTTCGTGCGACCCAGTCGTGCATTTTGTTTTTCATTGTTTTCTCGAGAAAATGTAAAAAAACTCAGTGACTTGTTTTAAATTTTTTATACAAAACTTGCAAACTAATTACAACTACCTAAAACTACCTAAAATTACTTAACGCTACTTAAAATAAACTAAAACTACTTAAAAACTAGAACAGCCAAAGCAGCAGGTTTGTGGTGCCACCCTGACTGTACCTATACCTACGAAGTACACTTGAAACTATGTAAGTCGGCCAAGACAACTTGTCAACTATCGCTTTCATCAGACAACCACCAGAACTGGTTTTCCTGTCTCAGTCATGATGTCCAAAAATGCGCTTGGTCACTTGGCCAAAATTGGGGTCCTATTCCCAAACGCTCCGAAGCCCAGTCAGCGATCAAACGGGCGGTGCCTATGGTCATGAACTTTGAGCTCCTAAGTCATTTGGATTTTTTACATGTACAGGCTCAAGTCCCCTTGCTAAATTCACAAAAAGAAGTCTGTGAAAGGCCGAATTGATGTGCACGGTGAGGAATCAAGTGCCTCGTCATCTGCTGTACACTTTCACGGAACTTGGCGATGTTCTTGACCGTTTCTTGACCTACAGATGTTGGACTGATTCATTACCGAACCAGTCGTCTCAAATTTGGCCAATAAACGTTGAAAGGTCCATTTCGTGAACGGTCACGTCAACTATAAAATAGGCGCAACGCCCGCAACGTTTTCATTAACAAATACTCATTTTTATAACAAAGTTTTATGATTTGGACGTGTTGTTCTATCATCTTAGTTTTCACGATGATTTGGCATCAGTTAATGAATAATTTTTTTTTTTTAATTCAATTTATTCATCCTTATTTTTAAATACAATTTTAATAAGTTTTTTTTTAACTATTACTATAAATACGTATTATATATAAAAAAATAGGAAAGAATAATAGGTTCATTCTGTAATTTGCTTAAAACTAGAGGTGAATGAACCATAGTCAAAATATTAATTCAAAAATAAGTAAGTATTTGGGGTACAAAAGTTACTTTAATAACAAAATTCAAAAATGAAAACATGAAATTAAAAGAACAAAAAAACCAAAAATTCAAAAACAATGTAGATAGAAAAAATTAAACAGTAATATTATTATTTAAGTTAATGTTAGAAAGAGATTTTTGGCCATCGAACTATCCATACTTAAAAGCCATTGTTTTACCGATTTTAAAAATGAATGAAGACAGTTTTGCCTTCTTACATTAAGCGGCAATTGATTGAAAAGCTTAGGTGCTGTTGCAGTAAAAAAATTTGAGAATTGTGTTTTATTACATAGTGGAATTTTCACTAAACCTTGAGTATTAATCCTTATTAACAATAGACGTAAGACGTAACAGATGTCACCAAAATACGGTGGCTGTCACAGGCCGCAAAAATATACCCGAGTCAATCGAAAAGCAAAAAAAAATGATTTTTGCTTCAACTTTCAAAAATTTCATTTTATTGAAAACTTGTATGTATGCATATTTCGGGCTCGCAAGCTCACAAAAAAAGTGTTCTTGAATTTTGACACAGGATGAGGATAACTAGTACCTACACATCAAGTAGCAGAACCGAATTTCGTTTAACGTGGACACCTGCCAATTAAAGGCTTAATTCCACGGCGGGCCTACCCACACTGGCGGAGTCAGATTAAGCGCTGACCAACGCCCTGAGTAGTCAAGACCACCCAGTAGCAATTCTGCGAACATGTTGGGGCATGTCCACACACCTTGCTGAGGAGCGAGGTCTACCTAGCACCTCTTGAATCCAAGCAGAACTTGGAAACCATATGCTTCCGCGATTTGGAGTAACCACAGCCACCACGATACTCCCACAAGGGGGCCTACCTCATAGATAGTCTGAAGCAGAGGAGCCAAGTGTCTTGCGACACGAGAAACACCTCCACCTCCTGGGCACTATCTCCCGTGGTACCAGAATATAGCTTCCGGTGGAGCTTCGCGACCGTGAAGGTCACTTCTAGATGAGTTCCACAAAACTCGAGGCCTAGCAACCTCGGATGTGCACACCCAGCCACCAACCAAGGTAGAAGCCAATGACCAAACATGCACACCCACACACACAAACACAAACCTACCTAAGATCCCGCACAAGAAAAACTACCTGAACCCCTCGACGAAATCAGATGGAGGCAAGCACCATCCGAGTCGATCAACACATCACCAGATGGATCCCCAGAACAGGCAGTGCATGCCAAAGCACACGCAGCCGCCCAGAGGCCCAGAAACAAGGCAAAATGACCAAAAACTACAACAAGGACACATAACTACTTCCACCAGCTTGAGTTGGTGAGAACACGCACGAGTCGCAAGTCACTGTGCACCCCCAGATCGTAGTATCTTATTCAGGCACTTTGATCAGGATGACCAAGCACACATGTTAGGCACCGCCTCGGCTCCAGACACTCCCTACCGCGGATCAAGCCCCAATGCCACCAAGTCAACGACTCGGGACAAAGGGCGCAATCACCACAGCAGGTCGCGCAGGGAGTGAGCCCATGACCGGCAATGAGTGAGTCAAGATGAGACCCGTTAAAGGCCCCTGTCCCGCCCAAAACATCAAGTAGCAGTATACATTTAAGGATGTTGATCAACCTGTTTTCGAGATGTATGTATATAAAATATTCAAAAATGAATTTAGATTTTTTTTTTTTTAAGCCACAAACTGTTCCTCGAAAAAATGGCGCTAGTTAGGCCACAGAGGAATTAATGCCAGTAATCGCTTTTTCTATCTATCTATCTGAGGAACTGCCATAGACGCTCAAGTACCGAGTTTAATAATATAGGTTGAAGGTCGAGGAACATACAGGCATAGAAACATACAGACAGACAGACAAGATTGCGGCACCCACTCCGCTAGTTTATTGCAAGAATTGTAAAATATCAAACAAACTGCATCCTCAAATGTTTCCAATCCTTCGATATCTTCTCACACTGATAGAAACTCGTCAGATACTGTTTGCAACAAGCATAGAATTGAATTGCTCGAGTTGCTTCAAGTACATGGTTTATCAATTATTAATACAGAAGGAGATATGGAAGGATACCTAACTCTGATCGGCTTTCAGGGCAACTCTGTAATTGACTTTTGTGCTGTAAGTGAAGAATGGCTTAAACATTTCAGTAGATTTGCCTATTGTTGTGAAAATTTTAAAAGAAGCGCCACACTCCGGAAAAAAAAATTTGAAACTCGGGGTAGCGACTCTGTTGGAAAGATGAATATAAAAATTCTTTTCAACATAATTTGAATAATTCTTTAATCAACAACGAATTGTTAATGGATTCCAGAGAAGTTCTTTTGAATCAGCTTACAAATAGTATCCGTAATTCTACTACAAACAAAATTATAAACAAAAAGTCTTCATTTGAAAAAAATGCTTTGAGTGCTTAAAAGTTAAAAGCTCATAAGAAATTGTTTTCTGTTTTAAGAGCAATTCGTGCCACAAACAAGCAAAATCTACGGATTTGGTACATTGAATCGAACACAAATAACAAACACCTATGTTAGAAAAAGAAAACAAAATACGAAAATTAAAAAGCGCCACTACTTGGGCAAACCCAAAACTCAAAAGACTTATGGAAAATTGAGAGAGAAATCAACGGAATAAATCTCAAAATCGGTGAGTGGTTCGCTATTAACTCTGGCGTGAAACAATTATTTCTTCTCAGTACATTGCTGTTCTCTCTATTTATAAATGTCATAGTTGAATCACTCCACTTAAAAATTGAAATTATTTTCTGATTTCATATATACCTTCGTTTATAGTTGATGATCTTCCTGGTGAAGTAAGAATTGCGAATTTAACGCTTGATGTGATCTTGTCATTCTCTCCGAATCAACTGAGCAGATGCATCTAATGACTAATCTTTTAGCAATCTATTATGAAAGATGGGTCTGACAAATAATACACAAAAATTGAAAATGATGCTCTTCAAATGCAACTCCATAACTTAAAATGAGCGACTCTGAACTATGACGGACAACCTCTTCAAAAACGGAAACTCGATCCTACTCTAAATTTCAAGATTCACTTTTGCGAGAAAGCAAAAAGCTCACAAAGCTTGATCAACCTAGCTTGGGAAAATTTTTCAAACAAAAGAATCGTTTTGTCCGCTAATACAAAATATTCAACACGGTAGTCAAATCGACCCTTTGCTACGCTTCTCAAGTCCGGGGTGCTGATGAGTATGATGAAATAGCAAAATTTCATAGAGATTATCTTAAAAAGCTATTCAACATACCTCAAAATACATCAAATTAATTAAGGTTTATATACTTGGAAACTGGTCTTCCTCAACTCGTGACTAATATACTCAAGTCTCAAGCTGACTTCATTATTAAGTTAAGTAGTCGTTATGATAATTCCCGACTTTCGAAAAAACTGTTCATGCAAACTTAGAGACTGGAGATTGGTGGTATAGACGATGGCAAACTATCAGCAATGCTTGTGGTGAAGACTTTATTATTGACCTGAACACCTTACAAAACTGAATAGCAAAACTGTAGAACATTATTCAAAAAAATGATGACTCAACCCGCGATGCATTCACCCGAAGAGCACAGAGTTTTATAAAGCAAGTTGAATTATAACCTGAGCCTTCAAAAACAGTTCAACGATTTGCTCAGCTAGGTATGATGAAATTTCTATTTTATTCAAAACAAGATGTGAGGTCCTAGCCTTAAATGGTAACCCATACCATGATGGCTTCAACCAATTTTGATCGCTCTGCAAACTGCAACCTAAACTCAAAAGATGATTGCTTTTATATTCCTAGTAAATATTAAAGATCATAGGTTCACTTGCATATTTGTTTTGGGTCGTGCTGTCCATCTTTTCTATTGAAGGTTTATAAAAAGAAAAGACATTTTTTTTTTGATGAAATTTGATTTTTGCACATTCTATTTATCATCGAGGTATGATTTAAAGTTTTGGTTGGATTGTTTCTTTTAACAACCGACATACCTTCAAAAATATATCTGAGTGTACACAAAAATCAAAACAGACTCTTCTATCTACATAATGTAATTAAAATCATAATAGGAAATTAGTCTTTGAAACAGCGAATTGGATTGGAAAAATTCCAGTACACTTTATTTTATTATATTTATTGATTTTTTCTCATGTCCTTGTTTCACTCAAAAAACATAATACTTCTATGTTACGGGAAGTAATTATTATGTTTTCTATTATTAAAAAAGCAAATGCTGTGCAAAAGTCCATATTTTTCAAGTCTTTTTGTTCAAAAGTAAGAAAAATTAATTAAAGAAATTTCACTATGCATTTTTCTTCTTATAAAATCAATAAAGTTTTTCTATGAATCAGATAGGTATACATTTTCACTTATTTTAGAATTCAATTCACTTAAGTTTACTCTTCTGAAAAAATTTGAATAGCAGAAAATTTATAATTAATTTCTTTAATGGAGTTATTTTTGTAAAAAAAAAAAGCTAAATAAGTATTAGTATATTAGTATTATAGATTAGCAAGTGTTTTTTTTTTTTTTTTGGTGAAGACGAAATCGATATGCTATCTTAATTTCACGGGAACCTTAAGGGAACTGCAAACGCCCGATAAAATGTGCATTTGAGTTTTCAAATTCTCCTTCCTTGGAGGATTTGCTCTCCTGAGTTTTAGGGAGGTTAAGCTTTGAGCATAGAAATCTTTAAGAGAACTTCTCGTTTAAATGTGGGGAAATAATAATTTAAATTTCAAATAGTATCCAAAACGAACTTGTTTCAGCAACATAGTTTGTTTTAGATACTCATACTTGTTGATATTAAAATTTAAACACCCCGCACAAGCAGAGATAAATCCTTACCCCATACATATACAGTTAATTTATGCGCACCGGCAAAGACTCCGCAAAAGCCTACAAAGAATATTCCACAGGACCTTTAACAGGGAAAGTATCGAATACCGTCGGCTACACTCAGAACTTCAGTGCACTAACACAATGTTCAACGAGGCAATAAAACATCATCAGGAAAAGGATTTTAGGAAGAGACTCGAAGATATCAAATCTGGACCTGACACGTTTAAAAAGATCAATCTGATTGTTGGAAGAGCGAACTCAATTCCAGACACCAGCCTTCACGAACAAGAAGTTTCAACAACTTCTGCAGAGAAAGCTGAAGCGTTTGCAAATCACTTTCATGATAGTTTCAAAGATCACCCTCCCGTACACCTTCCTGACTTTATCGAAGATGTATCAGCAACCACCGAAACCGTGACACTGTTCAACGAGGAAAACCCATCATCGGAGCCGACGCTGACAGATGTTTTCACTTCTCCTGAAGAAGTAGCTGACATTATCTTCACTGGAAACTCCAAAAAATCAGCAGGAAGCGACAAGATTTCTAATTACGTGCTTAAAAAGTTATCAAATCTTGCTGTTCTCCTGTTGACTATAATTTTCAATAACTGCCTGAACAACAGCTATTTCCCTGCAGCCTGGAAAACCGCAAAAGTGGTCCCTGTCCCGAAGATGAACAACCGCGCAAATGTGGAGGGATATCGGCCAATTTCTTTGCTCAGCTGCATGAGTAAGATACTGGAGGCATTGATATTGAAGAAACTCAACAACTTCTCTGCAGAGAAAGAGATGTCATACCGGAGTTTCAGTATAGCTTTCGAAATAAACATTCTACCATACATCCATTACTGGGACTCCATACTGATGTTACAATTGGACTCAACAAAAAGGAAACCACTGTAGCGTGTTTGCTGGACAGCGTTTGGATAAAAGGATTACTATTCAAACTCTCGGAACTTGGACTTGCTAATTACTTGGTAAGAATAATCAAAAATTTCCTAACCCATAGACTTTTTTATGTAGAGGTAGAAAAACATGTGTCATCAACCAAAGCAATTAATGCTGGAGTTCCTCAAGGATCAAAACTTGGACCACTGCTGTTCAACATTTACACTGCTGATCAACCAGCCAACATATCAGGTACAAAGACGAAGCCTTATGCAGACGACTCAATCACATACGCCACCGCTTTTTCACCAGAAATTGCTACCAAGAGAGTGCAAGAGCACATCAAAAACCTATGGGAATACTATGTCAAATGGGGACTGAGGATAAACAGCGAAAAGACTGAACTCATCTGCTTCCGAACACCAGTGACTGTCATTCGAAGACGAGCGTTTGCAACACGCTGTGATGCAATCAAAATAAAGCTTCCAGACAACACTGAAGTGACAGTCAAATCATCAACGAAGTACTTAGGAATCAACTTTTCCAACAAATTCAAATTCAAAAGGCATGCAGACTTGATGTTGAAGAGAGCCAACTATTCTCTGCACTTGGTCCATCCGCTTCTCAGGAGGCGAAGTGGACTAAGTAAGAAAACCAAGCTGCTTGTGTACAAACAACTTATCCGACCGGTTCTGACCTACGCCTTCCCATCTGATTTACTATTTCACCTACAGCAATGAAAAAGATGAAGCTTTTTGAAAGAAAGATGCTCCGCATTTGCACTGGACTGTACCGTAACACACTGCCGAAGAAATATATACCAACAAGGAATCTGTATAAAGAAGCAAAGTTAATACCATTGGACAAGTATTTACTGCAGCTCTCCGCAAAAATCATCAAGAACATGGAAGATCATCCCAACACAGAAGTGCAACAACTTCTCCAGCATGAACTACAGCCTCGTGACAAGTATCTATACATCCGAACCATCACTGACGATCAATTTGAAGATATCATCCATAACGACAGTTAATATTAAAATATCATGAATTAGATTAAGAAAACATTAATATGATATTGTAAGCAAATATCATTATGTAAAGCCAAAAATGAAGAACGTTGGGCCCCTATTGTTGAGCCAACATGATTTAATTTAGTAATAAGTTAGTTTTAGGTCAAATTGTATATAAAACAAATTGAAAAATAAAATTCTTAATCTAAAAAAAAAAAAAAAAAAAAAATTTATTGATTTACAGGCAAACTAAGTATAGCAAATAAATACCTAATACCAATTTTGTTCGAAACCTCTTCTAAAGATTCAATGAATGGATGTTTTCTAAAATATTACATAAGCTACATTAGTCGTGTCTACACATAGGAAATTGTGTACTCTGTCTGAACGTTAATGAAAAGGGTGAAGTGGGGTTAAGGGCAATAACACTACATACATACTTGGACATGTTCTTTTTGGTCCAAGTAAAATCGTATGTTTATTTTTAAGACACACAATCAGAGTGGCATAAAAATACAAGAATAAATTATTCGACTGAGTTGCGCGAACTTTGTTTTATGTATAGTTTAAGTTACTAAGAATTAAAAAAAAATATTTATAAAGATTACCCAATAGGTGTTGGTCGATCTTGTCAATCTATGGCAGCCATAATGATTTAATTGCTGTGACGGAGGCATACAAATGACCTGTGCAGGGACGGGTTAGAATATTCTTGCAGCGCCTCCCCGCTTGTCGTAAAAGGCGACTAAAGGAGTAAATACATCTAGGCCACAAACAGCAAGGTGAACCTAGCGACACGTAACACCTATAAACTTTCCCAAAAGTGTGCATGCCAGTCCCTGGGTTGGCACGACTGGAGATCACCGGTGCCGTAAAAGAGAGATCAAATACAAAACTGGAGCATGCACACGTCGATACTTACAACGGATTTTGTGAATTCAAGCATTATGGAAGTACTCGTCCAAAATGACACTACCCCGCCAGGCACTACCATTGTTACATATGGTACTGATCCTGGACCGAGCAGCAATGCTCGGGTCAGAGCTAGACGGATTCCGGGGGCTAGCAAAGTAATGCCGCAGATTATACAAAATCTGAGAGTTGCGAGTTGGAACGTTGGCAGTATGACAGGTCGAAGCTTCGAGTTGGAAGAGATGATGAAAAGAAGGCGAGTGGACATCTTATGTGTTCAAGAAACAAAATGGCGAAACACGGGAAACAGGGCCCGTTTCTTGGATACGAGGACAAAAAACTATAAGATGTTTTACTATGGAACGGAAAAGGGTAAAAACGGAATCGGAATCATCCTTGCAAAACATCTATTAGGCAGCGTATTGACCATTTCGAAATCCAGCGACCGTTTGATGTCCCTTAAATTGGTGATTAAAGGAAAGTTGTGGAATATTGTCACTGCATATGCTCCCCAAATTGGATGTGAGCAGGTACAAAAAGATGCATTTTGGCTAGACTTTCACAATCTACTTAAGGACATCCCAAAGGAAGAGTTTTTGTTCGTGGGCGGAGATTTGAACGGACATGTCGGGAAGACAAACGAAGACTATGAAGATTGCCATGGAGGCCTCGGATACGGCACCAGGAACCGTCCTGGTGAAGACATCCTGAGCATGTGCAAAACATACGGTCTTATCGTGCTAAATACTATGTTCGTCAAACAAAGCCGACACCTGGTCACTTACAGGAGTGGTGGAAATGAAACCCAGATTGATTACCATTTGGTATCTAGTTTCATGAAACCCCGGGTAAAAGATTGCAAAGTGATACTAGGAGAAGCGATCGCCCACCAACACCGTCTCCTACTGACAGAATTTTTTATGGAGACAGTGAACGACAACAAACATACAAAAACTTTTGGGAAGATCAAATGGTATAATCTGGATAAGGAAAAAGGCGAAGCTTTTATTTCGAATATGCAAAACGTTCTGTATAACAACACCGATATATTTCGAAATGAAGAGAGTACAGCACAAAATATGTGGGATCTCCTACAGAGAACTTGCAAAGAAAAAGCCAAAACACTGTTAGGGGTTTCAAAAGGACACAACCAACAAGGCAAAGAAACATGGTGGTGGAATGATGAAGCTAAATCAGTTATAAGTAAAAAGAAAATGGCTTTCAAGGCTTGGTCGAAGTGCCCCTCTAATGATACAGAGCAAAAGTCACGCCTCGAAGTGGAATATAGAAACTGCAAGAAAGAAGCTAAGAAGAAGTGCGCCCAAATTCAAGCAACGAATACAGAAAACCTGTATCGGGAGCTGGATGAAATTTCTACCCCGACAGCTGGTGCTATTCAAGAGCTACGGCAAAACACGAATAAGGGCGCAACTATCTTTAAAATAGCCGCTCAAAGAAGAAGAAATGCCCAGGAGATTTGTTCGCCAAAGTTCATTAACAATGATCAAGGCCAACTACTTGTGGAAGACAACGAAATTCTTCACAGGTGGCGACAGTATTGTGACGGACTTCTAAACGAACAATTTCCAAGGCTATACTTTCCAATAGCTTCACCTAACTTAAGCGAAGTATCCGACGTCACAGTCGAAGAAGTTAGTGAGGCGGTAAAATACTCCAAAAAGGGAAAAGCTATTGGCCCAGACGAAATACCCTCAGAGTTTTGGAAAAAGATGGGAGACATCGGGTTTAGATGGCTCATGATTCTTGTCTCCAAACTTATACGAGGTGATCGCATGCCTAATCAATGGAGGGAAAGTTACCTTCTTCCAATTTATAAAGGAAAGGGTGATACTCGAAGCTGTGATAATTACCGTTCGATTAAGCTGATGTCACACACCATGAAGATCGTTGAGCGAGTCTTGGGTAGCCGACTGCGAAAAATAATTAGGCTATCTGATGACCAGTGCGGGCTTGTCTTGGGTAAGTCAACCACGGATGCAATCCAGAGTATAAGAATAATTATGGAAAAACATCGGGATTCTTTGGAGGATTTGCATGTCGTATTGGTTGATTTTGAAAAAGCATTCGATCGGCAACCACGAGATCTAATATGGGTGGCCCTCAGGCAACGAGGAGTTCCAGAAACCTATGTGCGGATAATTATGGACATGTATGATGGAGCAGTTACTAAAGTAAGATGCGCAGCTGGAGTCACCGAAGAATTCGAAATCACAGTAGGTGTACACCAGGGAAGTGTCTTGAGTGCCCTGCTCTTTATTACAGTTCTTGATTACCTGCTTGAAGGCAAAGTGACGGATCCAAAAGTACATCAGTTATTCTTTGCTGACGATGGAGCCATCATAAGTGAAGACCCGATATCCCTACAACGAGCACTTGACGTATGGGTGGATGTTCTAGAAGGAAGTGGGTACCGCATAAGCGCGAAAAAGACAGAATACCTATGCTGCCCATTTTCTGATCCACACAGGCCTACTCCAGACATTTATTTGAATGGAGTAGTGCTTCCCAAGTGTGAAAAGTTTAAATATCTGGGGTCTATGATAAATAACGAAGCTACTTGTGATGACGATATCAATCATCGCGTAAGCGTAGGGTGGATGAAGTGGCGGGAAAATTCTGCTATCTTCTGTGACCGAAAAATGCCCCCTAAGCTGAAAGGAAAACTCTACACTTCAGTTGTGCGTCCAGCACTCACATACGGTTCACAATGTTGGACAATGTACAAAAAGTATGAGAGTAAGCTTACGGCAGCTGAGATGAAGATGCTTCGTATGACAGCAGGAGTTACAAAGCTTGATCGAATTAGAAGTACGAAGATCCGAGGAAGCCTTCATGTTAAGAATACCATTTCCCAAAAAATTGAACACGACCGACTCAGTTGGTATTGCCATGTTCAAAGGAGAGATCCTGAGAACCCCGTCAAAAAGGCAATATCATACAAAGTTCCAATTCGGAATAAAAAGAAAGGTAGGCCTAAACACTCCTGGTACAAACAAATGCAAAAACACCAGCATTCAGTTGGCCTCAGAAATGGAACAATACAAAACCGGGAGGCTTGCCGCCGATTTCTGAGGTCAACCCGGCGAACCCCACAGGCGGATCACTAGTGTGAAGCAGATACGTGGGAGAGTTATGATCCCCTCGACATCGAGATCATAACAGCGCCGAAGAAAAGGAAGAAGAAGACGGAGGCATACAAATGTCAAATCTGTTAATTATTATTCAATCACTTCTGCCAAATCACCATTGAAGGGCAAATTACACGCTTGAAGAGCGCGTACAACTGATATAACTTTATTATCAAAATGAGTTTTCATTAGTGTAAACATTGCGCAAGTTAACTCCCGAATAGAGATTATGAATTTATCTATAGATGCTAAACTCTATACCAGAAAATACCGAAACAAAACCAAAGTCCTATTTTCAATACTTCTAGTTCATAGTGCTCTGATATTTCAAACGTCACTAATATCTCAAGCACAATGACAGCAAAAAGCGAAGCAGAGCGACCTCCAAATATTCTAAATATTTTTAACTCACTAAGAATACCAGAGACCAGACGCGATTAAAGACCTTCCCAGATTCGACGGGAATCCGAGGCTTCTCAATTAATGAAGAAATACTCCTGTACATTAGGGGTACCGACAATACCCTTTATGGGTAAATTTAGCTTAGAGCAATAAGGAGGGCCAAGTCAATGATATTTCATTAAGTATTGAGACCTTTTACGGGGAAATAATCGAGTTGCAATCGGCCCTCTCGAACAATATTATAATCCGTGAAAAGGGTAAAAACGTTATCCAAGCACAAAAAGATCGTAACTCGCGCATTGTGCCCATTTTATGGTAGACGTTGGGGGACTTCACAGTGGACTCTTCAACGTTTGGTGCCGGTAAATTTGAGAAGACCGGTTCGGTAATCAATCAGCCAACATTCGTACTTCGAGGGAACGCAAGATCGGTCGAGAACATAGTCGCGGTCCGTGAAAGTAAATAGCAGAATCCAAAGCAGTCGATTCTTCGCAGTACTTGCACAAGAACTCGGCCTTTTACAGATTTCAGCTTGGAAAATTTTGCATCGGAACTGGGATTTACACCCCTACAAGCCGCAACTGACTGACGACAACTTCAAAAAGTTGACGTTTGGTCCGGATTTTTCTTGAAGGCGTCGTCAGGTCGAGGTTTGATTGTTTTGCAGTCTCTTGTTGAATTGGTTATTCTTATGATTTGGTATGGAGTTCGACAACTTAAGTTCGCTCCATACTCTCTCTTAGTTGCTGTTCGTTGTGTTCTGTGCACGCTGGTGATTCCTATATGAAAAGGTTTCCTTAACCGTGTCGATAAGTGTTCGAATTTTGGATATACTGGAAAGGTGGAGTTATCTGTCCTTCGACGTTTTGGCTTTTTTTTTTTTGGGTATCCAGGGCACTAGAAACAGCCTTTTGGAGACAGTTGATGGTCCCTTCTTTGGGGTTGCAACGTTATGGTAGCTTCAATATCTCTTTGTAATCTCTCTACATCCGGTCTCCTGTAGTTGATGATATGCTCAGTTAGACATCAAGAACATGGGTTGTCGGAGTTTGCTGAACAGCTTCATGGTCCGAGTCCCGTGGTATTGTTGAACAGGTATAGTTCCTGAGTTTTGGAAGTATACAAGAATAATTAGAGGATAAAAATATGTTCCTGAGAAAACTATAGAGTTAGTAGAATGTAAATTATTTTAGACATACCTTCGATCTTTGCTTAGATCTCTTTTTGCCAGATCGCCTTTGGAAGAGACAGATGGTATTTGGAGAATCGCGCACAAAAGGTTTATTCTAACGGAAATGATCAAAAATGTTAAGAATAAAGCAATACTATAACAAAAATTAAAGGCTTTGATAGTTCACAGAGAGCCTAAACCTAGTGACTTACACCATATCTGTGTGCGTGTTTGAGGAAATGGAGTGAACCTACAATTTTCCGCCAATTCCGAACGACTAATGAGCAGCACTTTTCATGACAAGAGATAATCTTAATAATATAATCAAACCCAAGATCTTCTGAATGATAGTCCAACTCAGTAACAATTATGTCAAAGGCTAAAACTATAAAATGAAATATGCTGCAACATAAAATGTCCACCAATTCTTGATCAAGTACCAATGAGAAGTAGATATTTCTGATTTTAAAGAACTCATAAAAAGTTATGGCAGTAATGAAACTTTATCATGGTCTTTAGTTTGTTTTTAATCCAAAAAACTGTTTAGGAATGCTTATGCAACATGTTGGCCCTTAAGTAAGCAACCAAAACAAATTGTCGAAACATCAAAACAACAAGAATTTCTCAGTCGATGCAAAATACAATTTAGCTCAACGTACACATGTTATCCGCGCACTTAAGGGAGAATGTCGTTTTATATTTAATTTATTCCACATTAAGAAGAGAACATTTTTCTCTCGATAACATTGGAGATTGTAGTAGTCTTGCGCAAAAAATCACGTCTCTCTGATTAGACAATATATTTAAAGTTCAATAAAATGCTTCAAAAAACACCGAAGGAAATCCGACAGGTGACGTCAAAGTTGTGGTAGACTTTTCTTATGACTCTTTTCGTTCATTAACTACGAGTATTTGCTCACACACATAAATACCAACTTTTATCTGAATAAAAGCAATTTTTTTCTGTGGTAAATGGATATGTCTGCGATATGACGTCCCTTAAGAGAATATTATATTTGGATTTGAAACATAAACTACTATACTAATGTGTGTATATGTATATTGGTCCCCTTGGGGAGGGTATCTACATATTATGGCCCACGATGTTAACTTATTCGTATTATTTAATGGCAAGAATATGTTTTATATGTATTTAAACGTTCTTGGAACGATAAGTCAAAAGATACAAACTTTATTTAATTTCATAAGTTAGAAGCAGAGGTTAGATAAATCTGTGGAATGGTTCGTATCCATGTACTTTTCGCCAAATTTCTAAACACACATTTTTGTTTCGAACTTTATACGCTAATTAATTTTCGAATGCGTAAGTCGTCATTCGACGAAGGAAAGGATTGTTGTTTTTTCTTGAAAAATTGTAATTACTGATCTTAGGATTAAATTGATTAGCTGGATATTTCATAGATGGTTATTTGTAGCTTATGTATACAAAATTAAATTTAAATCGTTTTAGTCGATAATGAGAATCTCAAATCATCCCATTGAACCATTGTACATTGTACATTGTATTGATTAGTAAGCCTAACAGATTTAAGCATGGAAAAAAACGTTGCCAAAAGTACAATTTTTCTAAATGATTTTTTTTTTTGCCTAGCATTTATTTTAAATTAAATGTTGTGAAACTCGGAATAAAAAATAAAATGCACGACTGAGTCGCACGAACTTGCTCCTATGTAATAGACTAAGAATTTTAAAAACGAATGTTATTAGAGAAAACTGTTCATAAAGATAAAATTTTAATAAATTTATGCAAGAACAAAAATTATAAGTTCTTGTAGTGGTTTCTTAAAAAATAATAAGCTTTTATATACAAAAAACTAAAACATTTTTCAGAAAAAAAATATGGTTTTTATTACTGTAGGAATGGAAATTAAGCTATTAAATTAATAAATAAATAATAATAAATAAAAATTCAAAATTTCATCTTTGAGGTCTTGAATCGACGCTGGGCTGTTGGCGTAGACCTTATCTTTCACGTGGCCCCAAAGGAAGAAGTCGCAAGGTGTTAAATCACAAGATCTCGGTGGCCAATTGTGATCACCTCTTCGAGAGATAACACGGTCCGGAAACTTTTCCCGTAAAAGATCGATGGTTTCATTGCTTGTGTGGCACGTAGCGCCGTCTTGTTGAAAGTAAACGTTGTCCAGATCAATACCATCCAATTCAAGCCATAAAAAATCATTAATCATCTCTGGATAGCGCAATCCATTGACCGTAACTGTTGCTCCAGCCTCATTTTCGAAAAAGTAAGGTCCAATGACCCCGCGGGACCATAAACCGCACCAAACAGTCACGCGTTGAGGATGGAGAGGCTTTTCAACAATAACTCTTGGGTTTTCCGAGCCCCAGATGCGACAGTTTTGCTTGTTGACGTAGCCTCCGAGGTGGAAATGGGCCTCATCAGTCAAGATGATTTTTCGATGAAATTCCGGTTCATTTTCATGCATTTCAAGGACCCAATCAGCAAAGACACGACGTTGTTGATGATCAGCCGGCTTGAGTTCTTGTGTTAACTGAACTTTATAAGCCTTAAGACCCAAGTCTTTATGCAAAATACGGTGTAATGACGTTTGTGGAATGCCTAATTCCAAAGAACGACGAGGAATGGACAAACCTGGGTTTTCTTCAACACTTTGGGCTACAACAGCAATATTCTCAGTTGTTCTTGAGCGACGTGCACGGGTTTTATTCTTCACATCACTAACTTGTCCCAACAGCTCGAATTTGTCCACCAATTTCTGTATTGCGGTCCGACAAGGTGCTTCACGACGACCCAATGCGTTGTTGAAGCGTGTATCGTTCCATTTTTATTAATAGCGTAGTTTCTACTTGTCAAATGTCAAAAAATTACAGCTTCAAAAGTGACAGCTACCGAAATAGCGGGCTATTGAAAATAACACCTCTTATTGGAAAACCCTTTAGTATAGTAGCTGTAATATCTTCATTTTAAATTAAATTAAAAAAAAATTATCAAAATTCTAGGTGCCGTTTTCGAGCAAAATACGATTTTTGAAAAATATTTTTTTTAATTTTTTAACATTTGTATTGTGGGTACCTTTATTTTTAGGTAAAATAAAATTATAAATTATAAAAAAAAATAAAATCTCACATCTTGTAGATTATATTGAAAAACTTCTATCTATCAAGTTTTAAAAAAAAATCTAGCATGGGGTTTTCAAAATATTGAGTTTTGAAAAAAAAACTTTGAAGTTTTTTTTAAATTCAAACAATTTTTTTTTGAAAATTTCAATACACAATTCTATTTAAGTTTTTGGGGAGCTTTAGCAAAAAAAATTGTCAAAATCGGTTCTACCATTTTTGAGAACATCAAAAACAAAAAAATGGTTCCATTAAGGTACCCTCAACAACCATTTTTCGGAAATTTTTTTTCAACTATTACCTAGCCTTAACTAAATGAATTTTTTTGAACTTTAAAAAAAAAAAACACAATATTTTAAAAGTGTCGAAAAAAATTCGTATGGCAGGTACCGTTATTTTTGGTCTTAAAAAAAAAGAAAAAAACGTGTGGGGGGAAAAATTCAAAATGATATATACCAAGTTTAAAGAAAATTGGCTGAGCCGTTCAGGCTGTAGTCGAACTCGAATAGACAGACAGGCAGAGAGACAGACAGACAGAATTGCGAGACCCACTTTTTTAGTCTTCGCTATCATCGTAATGTCAACTTTGATCGAAACCTCGAGTTCGATTTTTTTTACGAATGCATAACTCGCCTTATAGTACCTATAAGTCACAAGTAAACATCACAAATTCAGGGTTAAATGCAGATCGTATTCCAAGCAAAAGGAGTGGAATTTCTTCAATCCAATTTTTATCATTCCTTTTGATTGAGGATGCCAACCCGTGGTGTAATGGAGTTCAATGACAAGCTGTTGAGGTGAACCGAGATATCCAACTGGAGACAGATTCAGCTGTGATAGATTTAGAGAGGACATACTTCGGACCAACGTGTGAAGCAATACGTGACAGTTAAGTAGTAACGGAAGGAGTGCACTCGATTTAGTGGTCCGATGATAGCAGCGTGTACGTGTCAAAATCATTTGAATAGACCTACAAAAACTCCTCAAGTTGATTTAACATGAGTATTGGGAAGATACTCAAGAGCGAGCCCAAATACGACAATCCTTTCGCATTGAACGCCAGATGAAGCGATCGCCAATCATCCTGGTAGATGCTTTGTCTCCTGGATGACTTAGTTGTGTAATTAATCAAAAATCTGACGACTCTAGGATTTAGGTACAAAAGGTTGTGGCTTACCTGTAGATGTATCACATCATAGGAGTATTGATGTGCCAGGAATCAAAACTTGTTTGAGATTGAGAGAAGAAGTATTTTTTCTCCGAAACAATGATGGACAAGAAGAGTTGCAGAGGATAAGCCGTGTTTACAACTACAAAATGTTTCTTTTAACTCTGGAGTCCATGGAACAGGTTGCGGATTACTAATATAGCATTGCGAATTGGTGCTTGAAGTTCTGATGCTTTCGGGATGAATCTTCGGTAAAAATCAACCATACTAAGGAATCGACGAAGACCCCTGCCTGTTTTTGGAAGTGGATAGACTTGAATAGTTTTAGATCGTTCTTGAATTGGCTTAGTCCCGTCGAAGGGTTTCCAGCGTTCCTTAGTCGAAATTTCATCAAAAGGAACTCATATATAGTCTAAATACTCCAAATGGAATTGTTATTGTAGTTTTCCAAACGTCATCTGGGTTTATTGGAATTTGTTGGTATGGTCTTCAATAAGTCGATGGTTGAAAACACTTTTCTTCCATGGACGTTATGCGTGAAATCATGTGAATATGACGTGCAGTGTATTTATCTGGAATCGATCAGGCATTCAATGCTCAATAATCCCCACAAAGACGCCAACAGAAATATTTGAGAGTTGTAAGTTACTAGGCTGCTTAAGCTCTCAACGAGTAGTAATTACGTCCAAGAAAAATGTGGTACAGGGTGTTTAAGAATCTTCATTCCGATTCCGATTTCAAAATTCTGTAAGTCCAGGGTACCTGGTCACGTGGCTGTTCATGTAAACGAAAACGGCGACTCCTTAGCAAAAAAAGGAGAATTAACCTCTGTAACAGGGCTTGAGCCCTATTACGGAATAGAAGAAAACATTATCAAAAACAAAATTAAACAAGAAAAGAAGCGAGTAGATTCACAAACTGAGAAGAACTCCCAAAGCTAAGACAGGCGAAACTACTACTGATGGTCAAATACAACCTAAGAATAATAACAAGTATCCTCACTAGACGCTGTAAACTAAGAAGACATATAGGTTTACTTGGGGTGTTAAGCAGTGCCTCTGCAACAGGCACTAGGAAAATCAAAACTGAGGCAGGCCAAACTATTTCTTAGGAACTAAAACCAAGATCGTTGCAACAACTGTATCAGCGTAAGTAGGAACAATCTATGTATAGTAACGGAACTCCTTACGGGTCATTATAAACTAAGAAGACATTTGAGTATTCTTGACCTGATGAGATGGATGGATCTAAAACCGATGACGGGGTCGTGGAGGCGTATACTCCGAAAGATTAAATCTTTGTCTATCTTTTCGTCTTCCCAATCACTGTAGCTTGTTCCAGGCAGAGTTTCTAGCAATAAAAGAATTCCTCTCTTGGCTCAAAGAAAACGTTACTGATATACGTATTTTCTCCCACAGTCAAGCTGCCATAAAGTCACTGGACTCTGTCTCCATTAACTCACTAACAGCCCAAAATTATCGATCATCTCTGGTGGAGATGTCAAAACAGTTTAACATTCACCTTATATGGGTGCCGGGGCATAGAGACGTTCCAGGAAATGGTAAAGCCAACGAACTTGCAAAAAACGGAACAATCTTACCAATCTTAGCAAATCTAACATCAGTAAACCCCTAGCTACTTGTAAACTTATGCTAAAGCATGATACCATAAAGAAAGCTAACCACAGATGGACCAGCACCCCAACTTGCCGGTCTACTAAACTAATTTGGCCATTGTTTGATGCTAAACGCTCAAAACAACTAATTTCTATTGGTAGATTGCATATTAGCTCGTTTAAAGGTGTCTTTACTGGACACTGCCTAATAGGAAGACATGCTGTTCGTCTTGGAGTTCCTGCAAATGATTTTTGCAGAAGCTTCATGGATGAAGAAGAAGAGGAGTCAGTTTCTCACCTTCTATATTCTTGTCCTACCCTAGCACAAAGACGTTGACTCCACTTGGGAGACTACTTACTATAACGATCCTAGTGATCAAAATAATTCCGACATTCACTGTCTCAAACGCTTCATTGTTAGCTCAAAATGGTTTAACGAGTAAGGGTGATTTTTGAAATCCTGTGGTATCACAACGGACCAAATATTGGTATAAGTGTGTTGGCCTTTTCCGGTCAGCAGCCACCTTAACCTAACCTAACCTATTCTTGACCTGGCAAACACCCTCACACGCATGCAATAATCATGACGAAACACCGAAACACAGGCGGATGCGAAGCAAAAATGTATCAAAAAAACAAGTATCTGCGACCCTACCAAAGAGAGTGATTTATCCTTTCTGATGGTACTCCAAATAATCAAACTCATCAAGGGAATAAATTTGTAGGAAGAGCTGTAGGGTTAGCAACTCATCTATCTCGGTATGGGGCGCAAATCACAATAGATCTTTAGGTTGCAGTGCAAACCCCCCTCTCAATATTCATAGTAGAAAGTGTGAAAATGTTGTGCATTCACGAACAATATCAGTTAGAAGAGAGCAACCTGTCTCCTTTGATGGTGACCCAAATACAAAAATTTCTATAACCAATAGATTTGGAGGAAGAACTGTAAGATGAGCAAGCTCATCCAGATTTAGAAAGGGACGTAATAAATCTCTAAGTTCTGCTCAGCATTGACCGTAATGAGGCATGTTTTTTTAAAATAAATTTTGAAAATTTGCAAACTTTTATTCATGATAAATTGGCAAACAAAACAAACCTCAAAACAACTTTAAAATCCGCTGTCACAGAAAACAGTGCTGCCAATTCTCTACCAAGTTCTCTGGCTCTATAAAAATGCCCTTATAAGCAGTATTGTGATTTAACGTGTATGGAAGAAGATCCCTATATAAATTTTTTTATCACAATAAAAGAGCTTATGGGCTATTTATATCACTCTTCCTGCCGCCACTTTAACTAAACCTAAATTACCTTACGTCATCACCAATCAAACTCTCAAATTCGTCATATTCATTGAAAACTATTCAATCAATTTACAGAGGCATATTCTTATTCTATCCAAAAAAAAAATGATATCAAAATTATAACCTCATTTTATATTGTGCGAACAAAAATTCAAATTCCTCACCATCACTCATCGTGTTAAATCGGAGGAATATCTTCCTTTAAGTAACGCAAACAAAAAATACCCAAAACTTTCAAAAGGTTATTGTGATATGAAATTGAAAAGAACCTCAGTTTTGAATGTAACAATTTGCCATTGTATTATCTCCTACAGATGAATAAGATCCTAAAGGACGATGATGCCGATGACGACGTCAAAGGCTTTTCATAGTCAGGCACATTTCCATTTGTGTTTTCATGAAGAAAAACCTCCGTAAATCTCTTGCAAAAAAAAAAAGGTCTTCTCCACACAAAGGAAATTTCTTTTGTGTGTGTTAGTGTGTGGTGTGGGTGGCGGGAAAAAAAAAACATAAACACACTCACACTTGCATCGAAATACTAGGGCACCGTGATACATTTTACAAATTTTACAACCATCAGTTAACTAAAGGATAAACGAGATAGAAAATCCTTTTTGGGGTTATCACACAAAAAATATTGTTTCTTAATATGTTCTGGGACTATTCCTCATATAAGAACTCAGACATACAGTCTGAGTCACTTGATTTAGGGTTGACTTATTTAAACTTTCTTCAGAGAATGATGGAATTTCAAAAGATTTGAGCTTGCGCTAAAATAAACATGGCCACAGAAGACAAAAATATGTGCGAAAAAATCAAACTTCTTTAACAATTTAAAGGTATCTATTTTTTTTTAAATACCAGTGCTATTTAAAAAAATTGGAATTTGTACAGCCATTAGGTTAGGTAAGGTAAATGGACTGCTAGTTTATCTTGTTACCGTTAATCTTAGATCAATGTAGATCCTTTGTTATACTATGATAATCCTATGTCATTCAATCTCGTTAACGGTGCTTAGTTTCAGTGAAATGTCGGAGGGGACTTCTAAGTGATTGAAGAGATGTCCATCGTCACAAAATCGCCTGATTGAGGAGAAGTATTAGGCTCATTTTAACGGATTAATCCTTTTCTTTACCCCTACTTGAGAAATCATTCCTCTACAGACTTGTAGGACCATGTGGCTTATTGCAACGTCTGATAGATGAGTTTGATAGATCAGTGGTTGGTGTATATGTCTGTTTGTTAGGTCCGGATTGCTGAATAAGTCCCTTTCCTAAAGAGGATTTTTTTAATCTTAGGGAAACGTGGTCCCATCAACTCACTGAAGCTCATGTTCACCATAGTGGTTGCAATCGCTGGCGTATAGGGAAGAGCCCATTCTCCGTTTGTTGTTGACCCTGCAAGAAACACGTGCGTCGTTCAGTCGTTTTCGTTAGTTTTATAATTGTCATCTTGTACCCTTTCTATGTCATTTGACTGTAGCTGAAGACCATTTGCAATCTTGTGGTCGGCTAGTTGATAAAGCTTAGGAATTTTCAAGCAATTTGGTAGCCTTAACAAAACTTTCAAGAGGTTTTTGCTTGGAATATAGAGAGTTTCTCCAAGTCGTTGAAGAAGTGTCTCCTAAGGAGCCTGTTTCTCAGATGATATAGCTCCTCGTCACCGCATCCTCTACATTAACCGTCCATACAGAGTTTCATCTTTTTCTTACGGTAACCCTGTTGGTTGTGCCTAGTGGTGATGATAATGTCGTCTTTTGTTTGCTTAAATTAGGCCTGAGTTTTCTCCTTAGAAGACAGGTATCGAGCGAGCTCCAGCTCTTGTTTGCTGTAAATAGAACTTTGATCTCGATTACTTGTTTAAAATTATAAGGTGGAATCTGAAATCTTGTGTCTGCTAAATTAAGGTCAAGTGTTGATACTATTCTTGCCAGCTGGGACACCACTATGACCAGGAAGAATCCACCAAAGTCTTATGTTGTGCTGTGTACCAGGAACCATTAGCTCTTCACGACAGTAAGTTATAAGCTTCGATTTGATTAAAATGGCAGAAATTCTTTTATAGCCGCTTGCCTATCAATGAAGAAGGCTATTTCAGCTTTTGGTATTGCCATCATTGAGACTTGTCTAGCTGCTTTCGCCACTGCCAGGACTTCAGCTTTAAAGACGCCGCTGTAATTAAAAAATCTAAATGAGCTGGCTAGTCTTAAAGTTTCTGAAAAAAAAACCTACACCAACACCAGTATCTATGTTAGGAACGTCGGTACATATTGCTATCATCGATGCACAGGTTGATGGCTCGTTGATTTCTCAGTCCTCTCTGTTAGGAGAGCCGGTCGTAAACTGCTTGTTAAAGTTTAAACTGGATGTTATGTAAATAGTGCATACCCTATTTTCCGTGTTTTTCTGTAAAATCTGCACATGACCTATGACGCTAAGACGACGGCTACCAGTTTGGCTTAGCCGAAACGCACTATAGGCTGCGGATTCTTTTATAACTAGATCTATGGGTTTTAAGTTGAGTATAGCTTTAAGACCCGCTGTGGGGGTGGACATGACATTGATTCTAATACATGGCATTTTTTTTACCTTGGTCATGATTTAATGTTTGTCATTTTGCCCAATGCATTCCTACAGACTACCCTACCATATGCCAGTACAGGTCTAACTATGGCCATATACCTACATCCAATTGATAATTTTTGGGCTTCGTGGCCAGGATTAACCAAATATTCTCTTGCATGAGAAGAAACCAAACACGGTTCTAGATATTTGTTCGTTCTTTAATGTTGAGACTCCAATACAATTTTCACACCAACTTTGAGTTGCGTCCCTTCAATTGAGGGAATTCATAAGTCTGTATGGAACTGCATCAGTGTTAAAGCACTGCAGTCGACGTATTTGTAAATTTTAAACTTATACAACGAAGGTTAGTCAGTTGCTATCGAGATGGGATCGATAGAAGGTGGTGAAAGAATAAAGATAGTGTTTTTTTTTTATAACTTTTCCACTTTAAAATCGTTTTTTATTTCTTGGTTTGGTGACGGGATTTTTAACCCTAAGAGATGGTCAAGGCAGCCCTTTTCCCTCAATAGAATTAGTTCGCTGGTTCTCATAATAAGGTAACTGTACTACGAAACAAAGTCAGTAGAGGATCAGTTCGGATCATTAACCGCTAGACTGCAGCTTTTAGCCTATGTATTCACTATTGATAAGGCATTCTCTATTTGTTCGCTAATTGTGGAGAGAAATTTAACTGCCGATTGTAATGTTAAATCATCTGCAAATGCAATTACTTGGACTCAACTGTATTTAATTCTAATTAGAACTGCGTTCATCACGTTCATCGTCCTTGAGTGTTTTTTTTTTTTGTTTTTAATTGTTCTGAGGATACTACATTTTTATCATTTGTACAAAATCAAGCTAGTCTTGACATATGACTTCCGGGTTCAGTGTAGTGCGTTTATATAAGTCTATTAGTCTTTCAAATGTTTTAAAGAGAAAAGACATGAGATTAATGAGTCTGAAGTCTTTGGTGTCCGTCTGGCTTGGTTTACCAGCTTTTAAAATAAATACCAATTTGACTTCCCGTCCCGCCTTAGGCACGGATCCCAATTTCAGGCAGCTTAGGAATATGATTTTTAAGTGTAATCGTCTTTACTTTTTTTGAAACATCATGGAGAAGACACCATCCAAACCATAAAATAAGGTCAAAAGGATTTAATAGCCCATTTTATCTTTTCTTCCGTAAAGCCATTATCAAGATATAAGAAATAATCCGAAAAAATAAAACAAATTTTTCCGTTTTCTAAATTTTTTCTCCAAGACTAAAAACGCAGTTTCATTGAAATCCTTTTAGTTATAAAAGGGACAAGTTTAAGTCTGTTGTGATAAGGAGGCGTATTAAATAGATTATCTCACGCTAACTCTTTAAGTGCAAATTTTATGAACCTGTCTTGCAAATGTCTGCTTAATGAGAGGCATGATTTGGTGCCCAAACTTGACAAGTGTATTCCAAAATGGGACGAATAAATATTATGCAAAGCTGCTTTGTAACAAAAGGATCAAGAAATTGCCTTGACTCTCTCCCTATCCAACCAAGAACTGAATTGGCCTTATTAGATATGGAATTGATGTATTGTATGAATTCAAGCTTGTTGTCAAATGTCACAACAAGGACAGACATATCGCTAACACGTGATAATGATACACCATAAAACAAATAATTAAAATAAGTTACGGAAGTCGCCTTCGTAAAGCTAAAAGTTTTATATTTACCGAAGTTAATAAACAAACAGTTACAAACAAATCATTCAAAAACCAATTAAGGTCACATTCAAAATCTCACAGTCTCGAGAATTTGATTCTTTTAGATTGTTAAATCGTCTTCGCAAATGATACACTTTTAGTGCTTCAACACAGATTGTTAGTAATTTATGAATTAAATAAAAAGTAAAGGCCCTAAATGACTGTCCTGTGGTATTCCAGAGTTAAAGTTAAAAGTTTCAGAGGTATGGCCATTAAAAAGTACCGAGTATGATCTATTGCATAAATCAGATTGATGCCATAAGACAAAATGGTTGCTTTCTTAGTTTTAATAACAAAATTAGAAATTTTAAGCGAGAGTTTATCGAATGCCTTACTAAATTCATTGCAGACATAATCCACTTGATTCCTCTTTTTGAAAGAATTTATACAATTTTCAACCAATTCCATAAGAAAATTGATTGAACAGCGCCATTTTGTAAATCCATGTTGATTTGGAATTATATGTATACGATTTAACAAAAAAAGATAGAGTCTTACAAATTATAGCTTCAAATATTTTAAGCAAATCCTTCCACTGATTCAGGATGGAAGCATAGACGTATGACGACATTCACTTTTTATACGTCATTACCTCGATGTTAATTTGACATTTCTTGCCTTATAAGAGTCGATGGCAAATTAAATCGAATAAAATAAATCAACTTCACAAGGAGATATTCATTGATATTGACTGCCGGCAGCTAGCTTGTGATAAAATAAAAAATCTAAACACTAATCACTCGACTCAGGGTGTAAACAACAGGATGAATTATGTACAGAAATTAGCATTTTAAAAAGCTTGTGGTGTAGATATGTGGGAAATTTGGTGAAAACACTTGTGTACATAACTCGTAAAACATACAGATTAGTTGCGAAAGACGAAAGAGAGGAATTCATGAAGATCATTGATGTCTCTGGGGCTTCTCCCTCTAGTGTCTCGTAAGTTTGTACGGATCTAAGATATGTATCTCATACGTATATGAGAACTTCATACGACTGCAGTTGTCAGAACTATTCATTCCAACGTTGAGTAAGGCTGCGATAAAGTGATGTCTAAAGTTGTATGAGCATATCCTTCCAAAGGATTGCTGATGCTGTTGGGTGTGGGTGAATATTGTACGAGTGTGTGGTGCTGATTCGCATTTTAATTTGCTTGTGATTGAGGTGCAACCCTAATAGGACCCAACGCATCACCAATTCCAATGTCAAAGATGGTGACAATGATGATAGAGAGGAAACATTTTTGAAAGGTCAATTTAATGTGATGGGGGTTTTCTCGTTTTTTCGTTTGACTTTCTATTATTTTTTCGTAATATCCTTCATTGGGGTTCTGTTGAATTATTTTTTTTTTCTTATATCCTCACTCATTCTATTCAAAGCCCTTTCTAGGGAACATATTATTGGTGATTCCTTTTGATGTCAATGATCGGTTGGGACTTTAGGTCTGAGCGATTATTGAGTTCGAACTGAATGACATTGAATGAAAAAGCTCCCACATTACATGAATGACATAAAAAAGGGATAAAACGAGAAAAAAAAATAGGGAGAATAAAAAAGTTGGGGCATTGATAGAAGGATGGATAGTATAGGAGGAATAAAATTGCTTGTGTGAGCAACTTTATGGCTTCTAAATGGATTAAGGAAATAAGATGTTTGATTGAATTGTACAGATGGATATGTTTGTATGTGGAAAATTTTTTTTAGTGTATTCAGCAGCAAAATAAATTAATTTAAGAGGAAAATAAGGTATATATGTATGGAACTATGTTTTTATCCACATAAGAGTATGGTGGATTCGTTGACAAAACCAATCAACTTTGACTACACGTAGACTAGGTAAAGGTTGACAATTGGCAACAAAACTTACATATTTAAACGAATAAGGGTCATTTTTAATATGGGGTTTTCCAATAGAGTCTTTCGACGACATTCACCATCGAGACGTTTGCATCCCTAAATTCGTTGAACTGAATTTTTTTTTACCCTGCCACACTTTTCGAGGAAAGAGCCCCTATCTCTAGTTTTCTCGGTAAATATTGGTTCTTAGCTCTTCTAACGAAGCTAGTGCCAGCATAGATCAAATACCCATACAAAACTTCAAGAGGTTCAATAATTTCATTTTTCGATTTCATCGAGTTGAGTTTTGAATAAGTCGAATATGTAGATTTTGATTGTCTAAATATTACAATGGGAGGCTTATTTAGTCGGGTAAAGCATTCCACATTCTTGTAGGACGGCTAGAGAAAAAATCTATGAATTTAACTGTACGTCCGAAGTTGTCCATTTGACATGGCTAAAGAGGTAAGATTTTAATGAGCTTTTCATACGCTGCTTTTCTAGATCCACATCCGAAAAACGAGGACATGCATCTGGAAACGAATATAAGAAGCTGAACTGTCATCAGAAAAACAATATAATAGATTAGAAGTTTCAGATAAAATATCATTTACGAAGATCAGAAAGAGAGTCGGAGACAAAACGGAGCCCTGTGGCACACCAGTATTTATTTTATAAATTTCGGACTGAAAACCATCCAATACTACTTGTATTAGGCAATTTTAAAGGCTGTTTTCTAATCCATTGAAAAAAAAATTCATCAATACCAAATGCACGCATTTTCGATAAAAAATCTTGATGGCAAACTCTATCAAATGCTTTTGAGATATCAAGTGCAATAATCTTACTTTCTTCAAAACGATGAAAAATTTGTGCCACTGTTTGGTGAGCTATACCATACCATCAGATCACCATTGGACTTATTGCTACAAAAGCCATACTGCCGGTTATTAAGAAGCTTTCGTTTTTCAAGATATTTCTTGAGCTGTTAATTTATCAGCGGTTCCATGACCTTAGAAAGAAGGGATGTAAGTGCAGTCAGAAGGGGAAGAAGATTCACCTTTTTTAGGGACAGGCTGGACAACTGCTGTTTTCCATCCACATGGAAAGAGACCAGTAGAGTAGGACAGATGGAAAAACTTACGCAATGGTTTTATTAGCGTAAAAGAACACCTCTTCAGAACAATTGGGGCGATACTATCCGGGTGACTGGATTTGTATATGTTTATCGAGAAATTTCAGTACTCTTGCAACTGTACGAGTACGAAACAAGGTTTGTCCCGTAAAGTTTGTCTCTAAGCTCTTATTTACAGGAGGAATCATGACACCATCTGACAGTAAACTGTGCTGCAAGCAAATTCACTTTTTCTTGTGAGCTGACATAAGGAGTGTCATTGAAAACAAGCGTAGGAACCGAAGACGAAGTAGTATTTCGTACGTTTTTTAGGACCAAAAATTGGCCGTAAGGTTACCGTTACTCACCGACTTGGATTTTTGTTTAGAAATTTTAAGTATTTGTAAAAATTCTTCGTTTGTGAACTGTTCCTTGATGAAAATGTTATTTTCACTGAATGTTTTGACAAGACATTGACATGAAAGTGCAAAAAGTATTGACTATAAGTGCGTATTGTTCCATATGATTCTTTTGTAGTCTAGTCTTGTTGCAATTCTGATCTAAGCTTACGTTATAATCCTTAGCACATAATTCTTCGTATATTATTATAACTCAAAGCCTCATACTTTGTGTCTTATTTTGCATATATTATAGAAAATTTCATTTAAAACAAAAGAATTCCATCAGACTTCTCGAATAGATAATAATTTATTCCAAGAACAAAGAAGAATCGTTGATTTAAAAATGAATGAAATATTTTGGCGTGCAAATTTTAAGTATTCTTCATTGCGCAAATTCAAATTTAGTTTAATTTTTTTTTTTAATTTAATGATAAAGTCAAAAATCCAAAAAAAAAAACTGTTATATGGTAGATATGTACTGTCAGAAATATCTTGATTGCAAATTTTTTTTTTATTGAATTATAGATCGAAAGAATTAAGGAAAACATAAATATTTTATAAAAAAATTAGGTATTTTACTATAGTTTCAAAATAAAATGCACGATAGGATCCCACGAACCTGCTTTTATGTAAAATACTAAATATTTAAAAAATGAGAAAAATGTTCATAACTATAAAATTCGTTTTTTAAAATAACTTAAACCACTCATTTAATAGTTGGAGCTAAAAAAAGGATGCTATGTGATTTCTCAAGAAAATATTAGTTTATGCAATCGCAAAAATTATAAATCGTTACAGTTAAAAAAAAGTAATATTTTCTATGCAAAATTTTTAAACATTTTTTAAAAATTTTTGGAACACCAATTTAAAATTTGTAATACTGTACTGTGTTTCCAAAAATTCAAAACATTTTTTTTTTATGTTACGAAGTGAAATATTTTTCAAACATTTTAGAAGCTTCTCTATACAAAAGTTCTAAAATCGTTATGCCGATAATGAGCAATTCGAAAAAATGGTTCTATGGCAGGTACAGTCAGTAATATCTCCACTACCTCAACTACTCCTACGCTCTCTCCAACTCTTCCCCATTCCTCCTCGACCGTTCTTCACCAAGTACTTCTAGGCCGGCCCACTTGTCTGCCTTCTTGTGTGAGTGGGCTACACAGCATCGCTTGACCCGCAATAAGCCCATCGCCTTTTCGAAGCGTATGGCCAATTTACTGCCATTTTCGTCTTCGTTCTTGTTTGAAGTTCAGCATTATGGAGATACAGTTGGGCCAGAAAATCCTCAAGATGGTTCAAAGACATCTATTAACGAACGTTTGCATCTTTCTTGTGACAGTGTCTGTCGCTTTCCAATTCCAAGTGCTGCACGCATAAAGCAGCACAGATTCAACATTGGAGAGGATCAGTCGCAGCTTGGTATTTAAGCATAAAGAGTTGTTTCTCCATATTTAGGACAGCATTTGCGTTTCTGATTCGGATGTTTACATCCAGTTCAGTTCCGCTAGCCGTAGAGACAATATTTCCAAGATATTGGAAATCATCTACTATCTCTATCGGTTGTCCAGAAATATTTACTTGGCTTGATGAGGGAGTTCTAAGGCCGATCCTTTCAGTTTTTGCCGAGTTGATCTTTAGCATCACAATTTCTGCTTCGTTTCGATTGTACCGTTTTTGAGAAATCAAAAACAAAAAAAATGGTTCTAAGGGAGGTACCTTTAACTAAATACAATTTTGTAATTTTTTTTAATCTATGAAATACTTTAGGGGGAAAATAATTTTTAAGATGTCGAACAAAATTCATTTGGCCGGTACCGTTAGTTTTAGTTGTAAGAAAAAGAAATAAAAAACGTGCGAAGAAAAAATAAAAAAAAAAAAATACTATCTACCAAGTTTAAAGAAAATCGGCCGAGCCGTTTCGTCTGAAGTCGAACAGAAAGACAGAAAGAATTATGAGACCCACTTTTTTTGTCTTCTCTATCATCGTTATGTCAATCTGATCAAAATCTAGAGTTCGAATAAATAAATTAATGTTTCATTCATAAACTTAAGATTTTAACCACTGTTTTGCCTGTTTACAACAAAAATGATTGAAATTTGTGAGTCATATTAATCCGGAAGGTTAATAATTAAATATTCAAGTGTTATAATGTTTATCACTTAAAATTTTTATTATTTGCAAGTTATATGGTTGTACCATGCCTTCTACGACAAGGAAAGCTTATAACAATAGAAGTCTACGAGTATGGTGCTATCAGAAACACTTCCGGATTATTTAATTTCTTATCTGTTTATCAAAACACGTTTGAAAGTGTTTTATAAAAATAAAATCGAAAAATATCACTAGAGAGGAGCAATCAGTTGTCACAAGGAAAACACCTCTCTTTCAAGAGGTGTTTTCAAGGGGCGGATGAAAGTACTCGAAAGTACATATAGTTTAAATTTAATTTAATTGGTTGTTTAAGTATCTTTCTAAAACAAATCAAGCAATTATGAAATGATTTATCATTGTAGTTAAAACGGAACTCATAATACAAAATTTATCACTTTGGTTACATATATATATTCTAAGTATGTATTTATAGTACATGAGCTGAGCATAGATAGAGATTATTAAGTTAAGAGAGAGTTCAGGGCGACTGTGAGCAGGGTTTCTTTTGTATGCACTGTTTCGCAAAGACACCTAAATGATGAGAGACATGAGTTTTTAAGAAGCACTTATTCGCCGGGATAATTTTGTTTTGTTTTCTCAGTGGAGTTCTTCGGATATGAGACTGTAAGGTTTTTATGGCACTTTGAGCACTCACAGTGCATGTATAGCTGGATATTTGGCAGTCATGCACTCCATCAGTATTCTGGAACAATTTCACCCTACGATACACGAAGCAAAGCGTGATTCAAACTAGTGGCACGGTTCGAAAGATATCACCATTTTCTATATCACATTTGTGAAGGCTAATCACAACAACACATTTTCAAAGTCACCCCACCCCATAATTCCAAGCGAATGAAAACAAAAAACTTTTAAGCGTTAATGATGCATAAAAGTAACAAATTAAATAACCGTAAGCTAGAAGGGTGTAAAACTTTTAATTTTGGTTGCAATTATACTTGCATCAACGCCTTAAGCCCTGGTAGCTCTAGTGCTGTTTATGTAGAGTTTAATAAATTGTAATTTATAATAATAATAATAATATCTAATAATATACTTGCATCAGTATTTAGGAATAGACTATTCATAAACTACGTAACCCAAACCTCTGGGAAAAAGATGCCAACATTTTGTTTTCTAATTCTGATCTGGTTACCATCTTTAGGGCATACCTACATCAGCCCAAATCTATAGAGTATAACTCTTATAAATATATGAGCGGATGCCTCCGTTTCCATTTTCTCAAAACCGGTACCACCGAATTTGATCATTTTTTTTTTTGCTAAGACTCTCTACGAATTTGAATAGTATTGTGAATTCAAATTTTGAAAAAAAAAAAATTTTTTTTTTTTTTTTTAATTGAATTAAATGAAGAAAAACAAAAGGTAAAATAAAATATAAAAACAATATAATTCAGCAAAACAAAAAATCATAATATAAATATGTAAAAATTTTTTTTTGAATTTTTAAAAAAATTTCAAAATTTTTTTTTTTTTCAAAACTCAATATTTCGAAAATCCCATGGTTGATTTTTTTTTAAACTTGATAAATAAAAGTTTCTCAATATAATCTACAAGGTGTGAGAAAAAATTTCTTATTTTACCTAAAAATAAAGGCACCCACCATACAAATGTTAAAAAATGGTTTTCAAAAATCGTATTTTTCTCGAAACGACTAGAATTTTGATAATTTTTTTTCCTTTCAATTCATTTTTATAATCTTAAATTTAATAAAAAAATATTTAACATTAAGATATTACAGCTTGTACCTACCGCTGAACCATTTTTTCTAATTTTGAATTTCTCATTATCGACATAAATGATCTTATTGAAATTTTTAATAGAGATGCTTCCAAAAAGTTTCAAAAACATTGTATTTCAAAACTTAAAAAAAAATATTTTTTGATTTTTTGGAAAAAAGTCATTTTTTTGGAAAATTCGATATCTCAAAAACGGCTTGATATTGTTTTTGATAATTTGTTTTTTATTCGCACAGTAATAAAAACCTTAAGTTGGCGTATCAAATTTTGTTCTTAAAAATGTTTTAAGAAACCACTAAAAGGACTTATAATTTTTGTTCTTGCATAAATTCATAGCATTCTGTTTTTATCTCTTACTACTAAAAGAATTTAAAAAATTAATTTTATCCTTTTGAACAGTTGTCTCTAATAACATTCGTTTTTAAAATTCCTAGTCTACGACATAGAAGCAAGTTCGTGCGACCCAGTGGTGCATTTTATTTTAATGAAATTATAGATCGTAAAAATAAGTCGAGAGAAAATAAATGTTATCAAAATTCTAGGCGCCATTTTCGAGAAAAATACGATCATCGAAATTAATTTTTTAACATTTCTTGTATGGTGGGTACTGTTATTTTTAAGGACCTATAGCATAAAAAAAACTGATCAAAATCAGTTGTATCGTTTTTTAGAAAATCAAAATAAAAAAAATGTTTCCAAGGGGTCTACTTTTAATAGCCTTTTTTCAGCCATTACCTTACCTTAACTAAATGAAATTTTGTAAACTTTAAAAAAATCTGTTGAAAAATTTGGATAATTTTTTTTATTATACTCGTATATGCCGCAAGTAAAAAATAGAAAAAAAAGTTTGTAAAATACTTAAAAATAAGCAAATTGGTAAATGGTATCATATACTAATACCTTAACACTATGGTGGTTTAAATTTTGAGCCAATGAGTTTATGACATACATTTTTAAACACATTGAAATTAGAATTCAAAATGCTTCTCATCTCCATTTGATCCCAAACGTGTGGTCCTATAAAGCTAAAGTCTGAATGCTTTTACTACAGCACGCTTACCCAAAAAATGATAAATGTTTTCCCCCTCTGGTAGATATTGCAACGAGATTACTAAATTGTCTCAATGTAGGATTAATTTTAAGTTCATAATTTCACCTCTGGCTTTGAATATTTTAAATATCGTATCGTAAGGGTATGTTTAATTGAAGTAATTATTTTCACACAAAATTTTGATCCAAGTAAGAGTATTTCTCTTGGCATTGAACTTTTAATAAATGTTCAAGGCTGTCGCAGTGTACTTTCTCATCAGCAAACGAAAGTAATTTTTGAAGCTTTTCCTAACATTGACTATAATGCTTTCCTTGCTTATAAATATATAATCAAGTTCTACCCACAGAACTCTGATTATGGCTTCTATTCTTCATTGAACGATATTTTCTTTTCTCTAACGTGAGTTGCTATACATTTATTCAACCTCTAATCTTCCAAACAATTGTGTATTTCGAAAGGTAGTTTAAATACTGGGAGATAAGTTTCCATTGACGATAGGTTGTTTTATGTGCACTGCGGTTGCTTGAAAAGCCTCTTTTAAAACAAACGAAGAAAATCTTAGTTTATCTACTAGAAAATCCAGTTCAAAGAGACTTTCTACCGAATCGTAACAGCCCCAAATTTGGGCATATCGTATAGCAATACTGATTTAGAAATAACCTTAAACATATTTGAAATTTGATATTCATGCATATTATTTTTATCTTTCAGACATTTTTAGAAGAACATTTCTGGATTCTTTTTATTCATTCGCAATTCTGAAGAAGCGGTTTCGAGGGTGATGGTGAAATCAATAATTATAATTTGTTTAAACTCAATATTGTGGCAACACTTCCAAAAGAGAGAATAAAGAAAAACAAATTAATCTTCAAACACAACGGTATTGAATAGAAAGAGACTACCGGACCGGTTAGGTAGAAGAATACAATATAATGACAAAATAAAAATATGATCAGTTGTAGATCTGTGAAAGTGGAAAGACGTTGTTTTATTTATGTAGCGAAGTACAAGTATTTTTATTTCTAAAGCAGAGGCCGACTGCTTACAATATTTTTAATAATGGTTTTTGAAAATCATATTATTCTCAAAAGCGGCATTTAGTATGCTGAGATTTTTTTTGTTGAAAATTAGACATTTCGAAAAGTTGTCAACTAATCAGTTTTAACAGGGTGTGTTTTATGTTCCAGGACAATATTATTTGGTTACCAATTTTGTGTGAATGAAATTTGTCAGTTGGATTTGACAGTTGTAGAGAGTAACCGATAGTAATTTATTACTGTTGCAGGGAAATTATTATTAACTTCGGTGGGATTGGAGTGCTGGAGTTTTACTGGCCGCTAAAGATTACCGCCATTTTTTACAAACAATCATTATCATTATTACAACGTTCCAATTCGAAATAAAAAGAAAGGTAGGCCTAAACACTCCTGGTACAAACAAATGCAAAAACACCAGCATTCAGTTGGCCTCAGAAATGGAACAATACAAAACCGGGAGGCTTGCCGCCGATTTCTGAGGTCAACCCGGCGAACCCCACAGGCGGATCACTAGTGTGAAGCAGATACGTGGGAGAGTTATGATCCCCTCGACATCGAGATCATAACAGCGCCGAAGAAAAGGAAGAAGAAGAAGAATCATTATCAGCGACGAAGCAGATTTCCACTTGACTGTCTTTCTTAATAAACAGAATATTTGCTATTGGAGTATTGAAAACCCTCGATTTATAGATCAAAGACTACTTCATCCCCGTAGGGTAACTGTTTGGTACGCCATTTTGGCCGGGCGGTGCCATTGGAGGATGCTTTAACAGTTATTGCGGTGACCTCTATCGGGACATGTTGGATCAATGAGGCCTACAGAATATGTGGTTAAAACAAGATAAAAATCACTTTAAAATTAAAAATTAAAAAAAAAAATATAAATAAGAGCAAGTTCGTGTGATCCAGTCATGCATTTTATTTTTCAATGTGAAGTGTTTGTATTACATGACCTTGTCAAAAGTCAATTATTACTAAAAAACTGTCGGATAAAACATAAACGAAACATTACTGCAAAGTAGATTTCGTAGTAATTCTCCAACGATTTAGTGTGACGTAATGTTATCCAGTGCAATCGTAAAAAAAGCTTTGTTAAGGCAAGGAGTTTTATCGAAGTAATCGTGGTGGATAATTATGTTGAAGAAATTTATCGCACAAAAGAACAGTTCAAAGAAAACATAATTCTTTTGATAAATATTTCGAAACGGAATAATATCAGGTAATGGAGTTGGAAGCTGTTCTTGATTAATTTAATTGCACGACCTCTACTTGGAAGTAATTCCATTATACATATAGTTCTCTTATTTTCCAACTTCAAATGAATACTTAATAATCTGTCAAAACCATCCATCTTTCTAATACCCATATGCTTGGTGTCTAAGTAACAAACGTCTCCCTAAAAACCTGTTTTTTAAAGTTCAACGGATATTTCTGTCTTGTGTTGTGTTTTGCGTAAAGTTTAATTAAAATACCTAGGATTGGAAAATTTTAATAGCAAACAAATTTGTGTGAGTTTGTTCATATTTAGTGGTTAATAGTTTATTGACATAGACCTGTGACTCAAGAAAATCCCACAAGAAGTCTAATGGCGTCAAATAGCACGATCGCGATGGTCAATTGACATCGCTTCGCGACAAATAACCATATGTTGGGAAATCGCTCATGCAAAATATCTATGGGCTGTGTCGCACACAATGTGCACCGTCCTGTTGAAACCCCATTTCGGTATCGATATCATCCAATCCGGGCTAAAATAAATTGGTTATCACTTATCACCGGCCCACCACGACGTTTAGGGACTTGCTAACGTGTCGTTCTCAAAGAAAAATGCATCGATGATGCCGCTAGTCCAAAATCCACACCAATCAGTGCCTTTTTCTAGATACATCGCAATTTTGTAGATCTCGTGTGGATTGTGATTGTCCAAAAGTCCACAATTTTGCTCTTTGACGAACGCATTCATCCAAAAATGGGCCTAGTCGATGAATATGATCCTACGACCGAAATTGGGGTCAACTTGCAACTGCTCGAGAGACCAGAGACCCCTGACTGGGGTTCGGAGCGTTTAGAAGACGACCCCAATCAGCTTTAGCAACTAGGCGCATTTTTGGATGAATGGCTGTGTCAATACACAAAATTGCCATGTATATCGGACGACACCAACTCTCACGAAGCTTACCAGATGACCATGCATCGTCAAAAAGTTACCATACGGTGTTGATTTTGAGCCGGTGGTGGCGTCGTTGGTTCGTAATTTTTCAAAAAACTTAATGGAGAGTGCTACAGAACGATAGTAACTAATTTCTTGTAGCCCAATAGAGAGGACATGTGGTTCTAGCAGAACTGCGCTTCGTGTCACATAGTGGATACCACGATTGAAATTCTGCATGAGCGATTTGAATGTAAGATTATATATCTCGCAAAGGTGACGTGAATTTTGCCACGAAAGTCATGTGATTTGAGCCCGATAAACTTTTTCTAGTACGGTCTCCTGAACTCGTAGAATTTTGCTAACAAACTACAATTGACCGATGCCGCTAATAGTGAACATAACACAGGTCATCGTTGAAATTCAGTCGGGTCTATGCCGAAGAGTAATTGAAAAACTGTCAAATAAAAAAAATTTTAAGACCTTACACACATCTGGTTTTATTCAATTTCAACATCTACCCGCCCTTATTTAAAACCCTTACATATTAACTAAGTTGCAGTGACGTTTATTCGAAGGTACGCAGGTGTTCACCGCACACCCTACCAAAATCATCACATAATTCACATCCCATATTTCATGTTCTCCATGTTCTCTATATTCAAGCGCACCACGGCAATTCATTCAAATGCAATGGATGAAGAATACATTTTCAAGCAAAATAACAAAAACAGTACTCTAGGGTGTTCTCCTCATATAAACGCACCGACCGACCTCCGAAACCAAGGTAAAGCACATCCACATCCACACAAAAAAATGCAAAGAAGAGACAAAATGTGTATATATAAATCCAAAATTCTATATTCCTTGGTGTTCACCTTCATCGAGCGCACCGCGATCCTTCATTCGAATGGACAGAGAATTCATTCTCACGCTACAATGTTCTCTCCATGTCAACGCACCGACGAACGGCAAGGGCAACGCGACGTAAAGCAAATCAACATACAGAAACAACTCAAACATCAAACTACAGAAAAGAAGGCAAATTGTTTTGGTGTATGGTGTTCAACTTCATTGAGCGTACCATCCTCAATTCGGCATCGAGAGAGACAGTGAACTCTGATATGATTCATTTTCATGTGGAGGGTGTCCAGACTGCGGCCGCGCGGCATGCTTGCTGTTGTGAGGCTTAGCTCGTCGGCGGGGTGGGTTGTTGCAACCGCAGCACTGGACGTGTTACATCTTCATGCCTATAAAAAAAGATAAACGGGGTTCGAAGATTAGGGGGGCCTAAAATTTCTTATGAGGGGAAGGAGGGTGTGTTTCTAAAGGGGGGAGGGTCATGATGTTGTCGACCCTCGGAGGATTTGCCCACCCTTTGTATCGGTCCGATACCACCTTGGCTGAGGCTTCCTCCAAAATTTGCCTCAGCCCCTAACCGAATATAATTATCCTTCTTACCCTGTCTTCATCTTCTTCTCCATCGCTTCACTCCACCGTTGACCTGTACAAAAAAAAAATTATGCCCTCATGGCAACCATGTCCAGGCTTTCAGAAAGAAATCTTCCCAAAAATAAACTTCAACGAGAAAAAAAAATTCTAACATCCGGAACAAACGGACGTGTCATCTCTGGCGATGACAATAAGACAACTTTTTTTTTTCATGAAAAAACTTACAAAATCTTTTTATTTTTTTTTGTTGGTAAGTATAGTATTATTATTTTTTTCTTGCAGGTAATATCAAAATTTTAAAAATTTAGGTCAATCAGGTCAAAAAAAAATACGATTATATGCATATAATAAAATCAAACATTGGTTTCAAACAACTTACTTGAATATTTTACAAATTTACCAATTTGCAGCTTTAAAATATCCTCCGAGGTGCACCTTGTGGATCTGCTTCTTGGGCTGGTGAATATTAAAAAGTTATTTATTATATGAACATACATATATCCTCTTTCATTTTCCCTTTGTTTAAATCATATATGTTTGCTTTCCTATATTTGCTTTTTTTTTTTCTTTAATTTCACTGTATTAACCAAGATAACCACACTTTACATTTGTTAAATTTGGATTCTAGGATTTCTTCTCTCTTTTTTTTTTCTTAATAATTGAATTATTTTATTTACACGTAACATTTAAAATAACAATATTCACATTACACACACATAAGGATTTTTTTTGTTTTTCATTTAAATTTTACAATTTTTATTTTTCTTTACCTTCTATTTATTTTTAATTTTGAAAATTTTTTTATATTGGAGTTTCACGGGGACACGACACAGAGGGAGGGGAAAAAATTCAGCTTAGGCTGCTTCATCCAGGTAAGTATCTTTGGGTTTTACGATTCTGATCCAGGTTGTCTTCTTTTTTTTTTCTTCTTTTACAGGGGCTTTATTTTCTTTTCAGGGTTTTTTTGTTTATTCCTTTTTTTTTCAGGTTCTTTTATATATTTAATTTCTTTTCAGGTTTTTTTTTCCAGGTTCTTTAAATTTTCAGGGTAAAATACAGTTTTTGTTTTGTTTTTAAGGGCTAATTTTTGATTGTTTTTTTTCTATGGTTTACACTAGTTTTAGTTTTTTTTTATATTGGTATTTTTGTTTTATTGGTTTATTTTATAAACTATATAGGTACGGGGTGGTATAAAAAGGGGGTTAATTCGGTTTAATTGTTGTTTTTTTTCTCTTTTTTTTGTTTCTTTTAACTATGTTATTTTAGTTTTATAAATTAATTATGATTATTATTTTTCGTTTAGTTTTGTTGTTTGATATATTCTTATTATGTTATACACTTTTGCTCTTGTTATTTTATCGACGCTTGACTTAGACTTTATTTTTCTTTTAAATTCTTGCCCTTTTAGTAGCTTCGCGACCCGTACATTCACTTGCTTAACCACTGAATGACTATCGCCACCCATGCAACAGGTGACGACACTTCTCTTTGATATGATCTCTTGCTAATCTACAGCTATACCGGTGATTTTGTCATTCGATACACCAGTTAGCACAAACAAGAGATCATACCATCGATTAGCGGGCCCTGCTGCATGGGAAGTTCAAGAAACTGATGTACATAAGTATATGAATTTGGTGGTGGCTCGTGGGCAGCGGGACTTTTTTTTTCTTAAGTCTTTTTTTATGTAATTCCTATTAGGTAATTGCTATATCCTAATTGAACTATATAGTCTGAGATGTTATGTTGTTATTTGCTATGGCTTATGGTAGGTATTATTATTATTACTATTACGTATTATTGTTATTATTATTATTGTTATTATTATTATTGGAATTAGGTATGATTATTATTATTTGAATTATTATTATTATTGTTATTAGATTATCAATTGGTAGATATTATATTGGTTTAATTTAATTTATAGGTAAGTATTTGATTATAAAGTTGTGTATTATATTAAAATTATTTATTATTGGCAAGTATTATTTATTGAAATAAGTATTATGTGTAGGTTATTTATTATAAGGTAGTATTTCATTATTCGTCAAGTATTATATTAGCATTTTTGTATTATAGGTAAGTATTATTTATTTAAGGTAAGTATTATAAAAACATAATTTTATTATAGGTATGTAAGTATTGTATTATTAAGGTAAGTATTATGTTAGCATAATTTATTATAGGTATTTGATTATTATAGTATGAATGTATTATATTAGTAATATTTATTATAAATAAGGGTTATTTTATTAAGGTAAGTATTATTTTGGGATATGTATTATAGGTTTTTTGATTATTATGGTATTTATGTATTATATTGGTAATATTTATTAAAAATGAGTATTATTTTATTGAAATGAGTATTATATTAGAATTATTATATTATGGGTAAGTATTAGTTTATTTAGGTATGTATTATGTTAGCATTATTATAGGGTAGTATTGGATTATTTAGGTATGTATTATATTAGCATTATGATTATAGGTAAGTATTTTATTAAAAGTATGTATTATAATAACATGATTTTATTATAGGTAAGTATTATATTATTTTGTTATTATATTATTATATTGAATTATTATTATAGTATTGAATTATAAAGGTAAGTATTATGTAAAAAATATTATATTATTATTATTATATTATTATGTGTGCCTTGAAGAAAAAAAAAAAGTGCTGTTCCCCACAAAACTTCTCTTTTCGAGAGAACTCTTTGATTCGAAAGGAGAAGGAAAGGAACGATTGTATTTTTGTGTGAATTGTCTAAATGGTGTCTTTTTTCTGAGTTTGGAGAGTCTCATGCACAGACTCAAAGCCGGGCAACTTCCTTCCTAGGTTTTCAGGTCCTTTTTGTGGTAAACCCCAACCCTTTTTCCGTTCATATCTTCCAGCTCATAGAGGTTGTTTCCTAAAGTTTTTGAAACTCTCATTTTCAAAAATTTTTGATCGAGTTTAGCGCAAAATTTCTTGGATGCGTCGCTAAGCGCAAAATTTCGACGGTACACGACATCACCAACAACATACTTTACTTCTTTGCTCCTCAAATTGTACGCGCTTTCATAACGGCGATGAGCATCTGCCAGAGTGTTTTTGATATGCGAATGCAAGATATTCATTGTCGCCGATTTGGAGACGATTTCGATGCCGGAATTGTTCAATCCGTTCAACCTTTTCAATACGCTATAGTCCGAACCATGTTCTATACAGTTCTGTCCAAACAAGGCTTCATAGGGTGACATATTGATAGCCGAGTGGACGGTGGTTCGGAGTGCACTGGCTATAGACTGTAGGTTACTGTCCCAGTTCTTCTGATCGGGGTCTATATACGATCGTATAGCAGCTAGTATTGAGCGATTCACCCTTTCGCTTGCATTCGCCTGTGGCGAATAAAAAGCTGTCTTGACGTGGGTTATGCCGAATTGGGTCATTCTCTTTTCAAACTCCCGGCTGACGAATTGCTTCCCGTTATCCGACAGGATGGTTTCCGGAACTCCAAACATGAAGAAGACCTGCTCCTCTAAGAACCTCAGCACTGCATCGCTTGTGGCTCTCCGAATAGCTTTGACGATCACAAATTTTGTCAACTGATCCAGCGCAATTACAATGTGCGTATTCCCGTCTCTCGAGCGTGGGTAGGGGCCAAGAAAGTCAATGTACAACATCTGAAAGGGCATTTCAGCTGCAAACGCTTTACCCATAGGAGGCCTAAGGGTCACATTCGCAGCTTTCGAGGTCTTGCAGACGTCGCACATTCCAATAAACGCTCTAACCTGGGCTGCCATGTTCGGCCAGAAGAATTGTTGCTGCAGTCGATACAGGGTTTTGGCAACACCACCATGCGAGGCCCGAGGTGGTTGATGAGCAAGAGCTATTAAGCGTTCGGTCAGCGGTTCTGGGATCCAAAGCTTCCATACTTGGTCATCTTCAAGTGGATGACCTGTGCAATGTTTGACCTTCTTGTACACGAAATTGTCCGAAACTTGAAGGTCAGGTAGCTTGTCACTTTGATCTTTGATGTTGTCAATGATTTTGAGGTATTCCCCAGATTGAAAGCTAGGGTCCTCAAGATCTATGTGCAACACATCATAGTTATCCTTCAACATCGAAACATCACAGTTTAAGGCATCAACTCCATGCACCCGTGAAAGCGCATCCGGAACGATATTCTGCGTTCCTTTTCGATGTTCGATGCTGAAGTCAAACCCTTGTAGCTTCAGACTCCATCTCGCTAACCTTCCACTTAGGTCCTTCTGACCCATCAACCATTTCAGGCTCGAATGGTCCGTCACAATCCTGAAAGGATGCCCTTCGACATAAGCTCGAAACTTCTGGACTCCCATGACGGCTGCCAGGCACTCACGCTCGGTCACACTGTAATTACGCTGGGCCGAGTTAAGCTTCTGCGAATGGTAGAATATTGGCCGTTCGTTACCATCATCATCGTGCTGACTGAGAACACACCCAATGCCCGTGTCTGAGGCATCACAGAGAATCAGGAATTCCTTGCTGAAGTTCGGGTTTACCAACAACGGAGCCGACGTCAGAACAGTCTTCAATCGGGAGAACGACTCTACTGCTTCCTCCGTGAAGCAGAACTTCTTCCCCTTCTTCAAGGTGTCCGTTAAAGGGCTTGCCAGCGACGAAAAATCCTTCACGAACCGACGATACCAGCCAGCTAATCCCAGGAAGCGTCTAACTTGTTTCGCCGAAGTTGGAATAGGAAAGTCCACAATCGCCGAAACTTTCTCAGGATCCGTTTTCAGACAGCCGTCTCCAACGATATACCCCAAATACTTCAACTCTTTGAAACAGAATTTTGACTTCCGGACATTGATCGTCAATCCCGCCTCCTTCAATCGATCAGCAAGTAACCTCAATAACTCCAGATGTTCCTCAAACGTACTCGACACCACCAGTAAGTCATCCAAATACGGAAAGATTTTTTCTCTCAGTTGATGTGGTACCACTTTGTCCATAAGTCTGACAATACGCTGAGGCGCATTACAGAGACCAAAGGGCATTACCGTAAACTGTAACAGAGGCATGCCTGGCACAGTAAACGCCGTCTTTTCCCTTGAGGATTTATCCAACGGGATCTGCCAAAAGGCGTCCTTCAGGTCCACGCTCGAAATGAAACGTGTATCTGAAAGACGCGATAGCAATCCTCCTATATGAGAAAGTGGATACGCATCTTTCTTCGTCACAGCATTAACTTTCCTGTAGTCTAGGCATAAACGATTTTTGCCGGGCTTGCGCACTAGAACTACAGGAGAGCTCCACGCACTGGTGCTTTCCTCAATAACCCCTAGTTTAAGCATGCGATCCAATTCCTCATACAGAAGTTTCTGCACCGCTGGAGAAATCGGGTAATGACGCTGCTTAATGGGCTCAGCATCCCCTGTGTCGATTGAATGTACTTCTAACATTGTTTTTCCTAAGCTTTGAACATCAGAGGACGGAAACAAGTCAATGGCATCTTTTAGGTATTTAGATTGTTGCTGGGTCAGTACGTGCGCGTTTGGCTCAGCATCTGAAGAAACTGAAGTCAATTCCGAGACCAAATGAGGCGCGATTTCGAACTCTCTCCAGAAGTCAATTCCGAGGTAAAGTCTTTGTTGCAATGTTGGGACGAGATAAAGGGGAATAGTTTTCGTCATCCCTTTATAGAAAACATCAACATAAATTTTGCCTACTATGGCTTGATGCTTCCCATCTGCTGTCTTCACACCGAAAGAAAGTTTCGTGTACTCACGCCCATGCCTACGAAGAAGATCGATTCCGTCCGCACCCAGGCAGCTAATACTGGCTCCGCTGTCCAGCAGACCAAGGAGTGATTCGCCAAAGATTTGCACAGTCGCATATGGGCGCGGATCGTCCGTACTGCACAAGGTGGTGGCTTCAATGGCATTAAACGTTGTCTTCTTTTCTCGGAATCGTTGTCTCAACTTGGCTACTTTGTCTGAAACGATGGTCTTTTGGCTTCCGAAAATACGCTTCCGCACCTCGTGGTAGTTCTGGAGCCTCTCATGCAGGGATTTAAGTGGTCTTCTTGGAGCTATAGGTGGTGGTTGGTCTTGGTTTTCATTATTATTCGGAGGTCTGGTCAATATCCTTATAGCAGGAACAGGTGGTATTGTTCGTTTAATTACGGAGTCTGGTACGGACTGCGAGTACTCTCCGAATGGTAGTTGAGTAGAAGTAGCAGTTACAGGCGGTCCGGGTTCTTCTCCAGAGAGCAATTCCCCCGGGGTTTGAAACTGCTCTTCGCCTCGTTTCCCGAGCATCGCGGACACTGTGGAGAGGTGGTGTTTTCCAGGCCACACCTAAAACAGAACAGAGATCTCTGGGGGTCTGGGCATTCTATAAAGGAATGACCCTTTGCCTTGCAATTCCAGCAAGTGTAATTCCGATGATCTCGTTCTCTTTTAGGGTGGAATGCCTCGAGCTCTGGGTGTAGGTCCTCGTCTTCGCCATTCTCAGCAACCAGCTCTGCAACTGCACTTCTCCTCAGCGGCATCGCAGTGGGCACGACTCGAGTCCGTTGTGAATCACGGTCGACGATGTACTTCTCCACTTTTCTGCAGACATGAACCATTTCGGCGAGGTTGTTCGTGTGGAATGTAATGAGAAGCATTCCCATTTTCCGCCTCACATTGTTTTTCAGTACATCAATGATTTCTCGATCCGATTTGGGAATCCGCAGCCTTCCATTCAACAGTTGAATTGCGGAGAAGAAATCGTCGAACGATTCGCCTGAACCCTGGTGCCTGTCGTAGAGCATCCTCGACAGCTCTGAGTCGGATTCCAGACTTCGAAACTGTTCAATCAGAGCAGTTTTGAGAACCGGCCACGTAACTTCTGAATTTGCTTTCAGATAGACCCAAAACCAAGACTCCACAGATCCTGCAACAAAGTGGTGGAAATTGATCACCACATCATCCCACGTTGCACCATAGCTCGTTCTGAGACGCTCCAGTCGAAAGAGGAAATCGTCCACTGACATCTTCCGGTTATCAAAAGTTAAACCCCACTTATGGAAGTCTTGACGTCTATATCCGGATCCAGAGTATCGGTGAGCGGACTGTGAACTGTTGACAGGATCACTAAGTGTCAGGTTGTGAAGTTGTCTTAAAAAGTTGTCCATGTTAGACGGCTCTCCTGATGGATTTTCGGGATTTCGTCTCGAAGGTGCTGGCGGTGACTGGTATCGTTGAGGTCGTGATGGTGTTCGGCTTTGGATCGGTGATGGAAGTCGAAAATGAGGTGGCGAGGTGTTACGGGGTTGGCCAGGTGGAACATCTGAAGTCCTGCGCGATGGTCGATCGACATCCGGGTTACTAGGCCCACCACGATGAAGCTGCCTAGAAGCGGTTTCGGGTGTCGGAGCTAAGGAAAAAGTGTCCCTAATAATGCTGGCCACCTCATCTCGCAAACTCGCCCTAGTTCGTTCCATCTCCCCTGAAAAAAATCGGAAATCCTCTGCACGACTAGCTCCTACCGCTGCTGTGACGACTTCCTGGATGTACCCTGTTATATCGTCTGTATTTCTGCCAATCGTTTCAGGAACACGTGGTGTAGGCTGCAGACGATAAGAACTCGTGCTATCTCTACCCGAGGCTGCTCGACTTTCAGCTTGAGCTAGTAGCGAAGCTGCTCCTTCAGCTCCCAAAGAAGAACGGTTTGGCTCATTAGGTTGGTCAGCTTGCTTGTCTGTTTTATGCTGGGCTTTGTCAAGGTCAAGATCGCTAAAGGAGTTGGTTAAATATGTGTTGGAACGAAGGACTCGACCACGTAAGGATGTCCTTACTTTCTTACGACCTCTCAAACTCGACATTTTAGTAGAAATTTCGAAGTAAAATTTTTATATATTTTGTTTTGTTTTCCCCTTCTTTGTTTTTGGTTGGGTTGAATTAAGGTTAAGGTTAGGGAACAGGATCAGGATCAGGTTTAGGTGTAGGTTAGGTTTCGGTTTAGGTTTCGGATTAGGATTAGGATTAGGTTTAGGTTAAGATTTAGGTTAAGGTTAAGGATAAGGTTAAGGATCAGGATCAGGTTTAGGTTTCTGTTCTGTAACTTATTCAGTCAGGTAAGTAAATAAAAAAAATCGCAATTCCAAGTAGATAAGGGTAAGTATTTCGTTATGCTAATTGTTTATAATTTTTTTTTTTCAGGTTCTAATCTAAATTTAGAAAAAGTAATCTTCAAAAATTTCAAAAAAAAATCAAAATGATGATCAGTTCAAAAAAAGTAAATATTCCTATTTTTCCAAGTCCTAATCCAAATTCAGAAAAAAAGTTAAATAATAAACTAAAAAAATTTATAAAAATGTTAAAAATGATCCTTAATTCATATAAGGTAATTCAAAAATTTAAAAATTCAAAAGTAATTTTGATTCCAATAAATCAAAAAAAATCTCAGTGATAAGAAACAAAAAAAAATTTTAAATGTTTTAGATATAAACGCAAAAAGTTGTCTAAAATTTCAATTCCAATCCAAATCGGTAAGTTTCAAATCAAACTCATGTAAAATTTCCACTAAAATTTCAAAATATGTAAATATTATTTAGTTTTTTCTCTTTTCAGGTAGTCGGTCTTGGCAGAAGTGAAACAATCGAAGAAGAAATCCACGATGAAGCGATGAAGACAGGAATACCCCTTAGAAGAAAACACACCAGTTTGAACGGTGTTAGAATTCACAATGCTGCGACAATACAATACCTTGGACAATGGACAGTAGTGCTATTGGGACTGAGGCTTGCAATATTCAGAAAGCATTCGTAGCCTTTCTGATAGTCAAGCTTCTGCTGAACCCTTTGAAAGCCAAACGAAAAGAATTAAACTCGAAGAATAAGAAATTAAACAACTGAAGTTGAATATAGAAAATAGCAATCCAAACTTAGGATTTAAATTTTTAAAAATTTCGAAATTGATTTATACGATAAAATTCTAGATCAATGCGCAACTGCGTAAATATAGGTAAAAATAACCTATTTACCGGACGATTGATGTAAAATACCGAAAAAATAATTATAAGTTTGTTCTTTACGTAAATAAACACTAGTCCATGTCCCAGATATCATATGCCTCAGCACAGTTTCAACCACACCGTAACAAACCTCCCTCAAAGATGTTAAAACAATTGAAAATTTCGTGCCCCACGTTGGGCGCCACCTGTTACGGAACCGGTGTTCGCCCTCTCCTTCCTATACCACCTCTACGACCTCAGGCCTACAGGCACCTAAGGCCGGTCCAGGCAGCAAGAAGGAGAGGGTGTCCAGACTGCGGCCGCGCGGCATGCTTGCTGTTGTGAGGCTTAGCTCGTCGGCGGGGTGGGTTGTTGCAACCGCAGCACTGGACGTGTTACATCTTCATGCCTATAAAAAAAGATAAACGGGGTTCGAAGATTAGGGGGGCCTAAAATTTCTTATGAGGGGAAGGAGGGTGTGTTTCTAAAGGGGGGAGGGTCATGATGTTGTCGACCCTCGGAGGATTTGCCCACCCTTTGTATCGGTCCGATACCACCTTGGCTGAGGCTTCCTCCAAAATTTGCCTCAGCCCCTAACCGAATATAATTATCCTTCTTACCCTGTCTTCATCTTCTTCTCCATCGCTTCACTCCACCGTTGACCTGTACAAAAAAAAAATTATGCCCTCATGGCAACCATGTCCAGGCTTTCAGAAAGAAATCTTCCCAAAAATAAACTTCAACGAGAAAAAAAAATTCTAACATCCGGAACAAACGGACGTGTCATCTCTGGCGATGACAATAAGACAACTTTTTTTTTTCATGAAAAAACTTACAAAATCTTTTTATTTTTTTTTGTTGGTAAGTATAGTATTATTATTTTTTTCTTGCAGGTAATATCAAAATTTTAAAAATTTAGGTCAATCAGGTCAAAAAAAAATACGATTATATGCATATAATAAAATCAAACATTGGTTTCAAACAACTTACTTGAATATTTTACAAATTTACCAATTTGCAGCTTTAAAATATCCTCCGAGGTGCACCTTGTGGATCTGCTTCTTGGGCTGGTGAATATTAAAAAGTTATTTATTATATGAACATACATATATCCTCTTTCATTTTCCCTTTGTTTAAATCATATATGTTTGCTTTCCTATATTTGCTTTTTTTTTTTCTTTAATTTCACTGTATTAACCAAGATAACCACACTTTACATTTGTTAAATTTGGATTCTAGGATTTCTTCTCTCTTTTTTTTTTCTTAATAATTGAATTATTTTATTTACACGTAACATTTAAAATAACAATATTCACATTACACACACATAAGGATTTTTTTTGTTTTTCATTTAAATTTTACAATTTTTATTTTTCTTTACCTTCTATTTATTTTTAATTTTGAAAATTTTTTTATATTGGAGTTTCACGGGGACACGACACAGAGGGAGGGGAAAAAATTCAGCTTAGGCTGCTTCATCCAGGTAAGTATCTTTGGGTTTTACGATTCTGATCCAGGTTGTCTTCTTTTTTTTTTCTTCTTTTACAGGGGCTTTATTTTCTTTTCAGGGTTTTTTTGTTTATTCCTTTTTTTTTTCAGGTTCTTTTATATATTTAATTTCTTTTCAGGTTTTTTTTTCCAGGTTCTTTAAATTTTCAGGGTAAAATACAGTTTTTGTTTTGTTTTTAAGGGCTAATTTTTGATTGTTTTTTTTCTATGGTTTACACTAGTTTTAGTTTTTTTTTATATTGGTATTTTTGTTTTATTGGTTTATTTTATAAACTATATAGGTACGGGGTGGTATAAAAAGGGGGTTAATTCGGTTTAATTGTTGTTTTTTTTCTCTTTTTTTTGTTTCTTTTAACTATGTTATTTTAGTTTTATAAATTAATTATGATTATTATTTTTCGTTTAGTTTTGTTGTTTGATATATTCTTATTATGTTATACACTTTTGCTCTTGTTATTTTATCGACGCTTGACTTAGACTTTATTTTTCTTTTAAATTCTTGCCCTTTTAGTAGCTTCGCGACCCGTACATTCACTTGCTTAACCACTGAATGACTATCGCCACCCATGCAACAGGTGACGACACTTCTCTTTGATATGATCTCTTGCTAATCTACAGCTATACCGGTGATTTTGTCATTCGATACACCAGTTAGCACAAACAAGAGATCATACCATCGATTAGCGGGCCCTGCTGCATGGGAAGTTCAAGAAACTGATGTACATAAGTATATGAATTTGGTGGTGGCTCGTGGGCAGCGGGACTTTTTTTTTCTTAAGTCTTTTTTTATGTAATTCCTATTAGGTAATTGCTATATCCTAATTGAACTATATAGTCTGAGATGTTATGTTGTTATTTGCTATGGCTTATGGTAGGTATTATTATTATTACTATTACGTATTATTGTTATTATTATTATTGTTATTATTATTATTGGAATTAGGTATGATTATTATTATTTGAATTATTATTATTATTGTTATTAGATTATCAATTGGTAGATATTATATTGGTTTAATTTAATTTATAGGTAAGTATTTGATTATAAAGTTGTGTATTATATTAGAATTATTTATTATTGGCAAGTATTATTTATTGAAATAAGTATTATGTGTAGGTTATTTATTATAAGGTAGTATTTCATTATTCGTCAAGTATTATATTAGCATTTTTGTATTATAGGTAAGTATTATTTATTTAAGGTAAGTATTATAAAAACATAATTTTATTATAGTTAAGTATTGTATTATTAAGGTAAGTATTATGTTAGCATAATTTATTATAGGTATTTGATTATTATAGTATGAATGTATTATATTAGTAATATTTATTATAAATAAGGGTTATTTTATTAAGGTAAGTATTATTTTGGGATATGTATTATAGGTTTTTTGATTATTATGGTATTTATGTATTATATTGGTAATATTTATTAAAAATGAGTATTATTTTATTGAAATGAGTATTATATTAGAATTATTATATTATGGGTAAGTATTAGTTTATTTAGGTATGTATTATGTTAGCATTATTATAGGGTAGTATTGGATTATTTAGGTATGTATTATATTAGCATTATGATTATAGGTAAGTATTTTATTAAAAGTATGTATTATAATAACATGATTTTATTATAGGTAAGTATTATATTATTTTGTTATTATATTATTATATTGAATTATTATTATAGTATTGAATTATAAAGGTAAGTATTATGTAAAAAATATTATATTATTATTATTATATTATTATGTGTGCCTTGAAGAAAAAAAAAAAGTGCTGTTCCCCACAAAATCCTTAAAAATCGAAACACTCTAATAGGATTTTTGGGTTAAAAAAATGACAACGACTACAAGGCCACAAATGTAGGATTTTTTGTATCTCCTGTAAAAAAAATTAAAATTTCAGTTATGTTGTTTTAACAATCAGCGATTCATTTACATAGTATTTGTGAACAAATATACTCTTACTCGATAATAAAAATGTATAGTTTTAGCAAAAATACATGAAGCTAGGTAATAAAATAAATTTACCATCTACAAATTTGTACTTTTTGAAGCAAGAACAAATTAAAGAATAGTAGAACTAAAAACATATATAGCTGACAAGACCTGCACTAAAGAGAGAAGAATCTTTTTGAATTTTGACATTTTGTTATGACCACATTTATTTCTATGATCAGTGCTGCTATTCAAACAAAATCTAAAGAATCGTTCTGGTCTTTCCGTAAAAAAATTTGCTGAAAATGAAAAAAATTTCCCAACTGATGGCATCGAACACCTTAAAAGTTCATATGGTCCGTTTTTTGATTTTGTGAAGCTTGAGAATGAACTTACTGTGTTTTTTAAACTTACTCAGTCACAATTTAAAAATATTTCCATTAAGGACATTCCAAAAATGATCGATAATGTGGAACTAAAAGACTTTTTTTCGGAAATTTTTAAACTAAGCTCACTAATCTTGACGATTCCAGTATCAAGTAGCTTTGTCGAGCGATCTTTTTCTGCCCTTCAGCGCATAAAATCATATGCCAGAAATAAAATGCTAGAGAACAGATTGTCAGAAAACTGGAAATTATTTCAATAGAAAAATCATTTCTTAAGGAAATTAAAGCAAAACTTTTTTTTATGATTATGTTTTATGAGTATGTTTTTTTTTGAAGAAATCCCGTCAAATCGACCTTTATTTATACAAGTTAATATCTGTTGGACTGCGTTAACTTTACTAATTACTAAACTACTAAACAACACAAAAAAAAAAAAAAACAAAAAAAAAATAAAAAAATAAATATACAAAAAAAATATAAAAAATAAAAACAAAAACAAAATAAAAAAAAAATATAAAAAAAAAAATGAAATGTCTATTACGTCCTCGTCGTGATCCTGGATTAAAACTTAAAATAGATAAATGATTAGAAAAAAAAAAAGTTATAGTGAACACCCTACTGAAACCACCACGGCACGTCACTGCTAAGTTGGCATAACTTTCATGAAATTTACTCAAAAAACACCTGATTTCCTTGTTTTGTAGAATTTTATGTGAGAGTTGGTCTCAAATGTAAAAAAAAAAATGTGAATGCTGGGCGCCAGTTATACACATGAATATGTAGCAGTCATTTAAACTTATCATTGACGATGTTCACATTGGACTAACGCCTCAGAGCTCAGACTTATTTTTACGTCTCTGCAGTAGAGTTTCAAAGTAAAGCAACACCAAATAGAAAATGAAACATAATCGAGAAATAAAGGAAATCAGAAAGAATAACTAACGAACGATAACTCCGCAATTTTCTCAACCTCCAGCAATTGCTCACCTACACTGAACAAAATTTGGTAGTCATATTGAAGAAAATGTAGGTAGAATTGAAGAAAGGGTGATCAATATACGGTCAATGAAACCTATCCGTTGTTTTGAAGAAAATTTTGTTATATTCAAGAAATATTGTTATTTTGAAGAAATGCATAAAATTTTTCGTTATGGTGTTAAATCCACAAAATTTTGTGAAATTGATTAAATTTCCTTCTTTCTTGAAATTTAGTTAATAATTAGTAGGTATCCTTTATGAAATTCCTCAAAAAATAATTTTTTTTCAAACTGGTTTCATTTTTTTTTCTTGCTTTAAGTTGATATACATACATACATAGTAAAAAAAACTTTTAATACAAATTCGTCTTTTTGGATAATTGCTTCATCAAAAATTAACAAATTGTTTTCGTTGATATGACAAAATTTCATTCGTTTGAATAAAATACTAAATCATTCATCATTTGAAGAAACCTTATTCATTTTGAATATTCAGTCTTCAATATGAAGAAAAATACTATGAAAAATTGTTGATTTGAATAATTGATACTTCAAAAATTAACAAAATATTTTCTTCAATATCACCTACACGATTTGGTTCAGTGTACGTCTTTCGCAAAATGACTAAAATTTGCAAAGTGATATCGCATCGTTTAAAAGAAGTCATACTACAACTACTTGCTCCGAGCATTAATAAGGGCGTTCACCTTCTCAAATTTGTTTGACAAGCCTGGCATGATAAATATTTGATGGATCGTCAAACATCACTTCTCTTTAGAATTATGACCAGCCCGGACCAAATAAGAGCATAGATGAAATTTTAGATAAGGAATTTTACTTGAATTTTATATTCAAAGTTTGCAGAAAACTTATACCCACCGCTATTATTTATAAAACTCATTTTGATATCAGGCTTGACAAGCATTTATTCACATTCTCAAATATGATTGTCATATAGCCAAAATATCAAAACATTTTGAAATCCATCCATCATGCTTAAATAAAACCGCGTTTATCGTTTCAGTATAAAAATCAAGCCAATAATGCTCTATATGTCAAACATATTTGAGAATGTGAACGCTCCTTATGAAAGAAAATATGATACTTCAATTTGACTTTTGGATCCTGATTACACAATTCTTTTTTTCCTTCATTTCGCGTTTTGACAGTTTGGGTGAGAGGTGTAGAAACGTAGTTTCATTTCATAAAATTTCTTCACCTCACACCAAATATGTCAAAAAAAGAATCCTGTAATCAGGCTCTTGATGTCTTTTTTCTGCTATAGACAGTGTTCACACTGAGCTTAATCCTCCGACTTTTTTTTTGAGCTTTCTTTGCTTTATCTCACTCCCTCTGGCAGAGATTTATAAACCCATTGACATCATTCCCATTTTGTAATGGAAATTGTCAAAGTAAATATAATCGTAGTCATCAGGTGTGTTTTTTTTGCAAGTCCATATAGAATTGTAAAAAAAAACGACATCGGGATTTAGGAGCTTTTTCCACATAGCTGGAAGCACTGTGTACGCTATGACATTTGTCAGCTGTATTGACGACTAGCATCAACCAATCCAAAAACGTCACTTTTGACGTCTCTGAGAAAATTATCGATAACATATAGATAATACTATTTTGGCATCACCATTTTTATCGGGTCTTAGATTAACTCCCGAAAATTATCTGGTCTTAGCTAACTCTGTATAGATTTAAGTAGTTGTTGCATTTGCATGTAAAGCGCTTAGTCCCGATGTCGTTTTTTTTTACAATTCTATATGGACTTGCAAAAAAAACACGCCTATCATCTACCTAGTTCATGGCTTGACAGATGGAGAAGATCTGTATTTTGTTATAATATAGAATATTTAATTTGAAATTGGGCATTTTATGGTATGACAGTTATGGGACAAGTTAAAGATTGACGTATCGAGAATATCTCGTTAGTAATGTCAACCGATCGCCCTGAAAATGCATTTTCCGAAGCACAAAATAAAAGAAAACAAAATGTTTCAAAGGTATCTGGCAGGTACACTTATGTCAGAATTTATTTAATCTACCACCTTACTTACGACCAATTTATTTTATTAAATAAACTGTTCCTAGTGAAATGTATTAAATAATTCACTTACAAAGATCAATTGGCAACAATGACAAGTGGTGAGATCAATTAGAGTAAAGTGCCTCCGAAAGCTCAGTCAAAGCTTTCAACCCAAAAGTTTGGATCGTATTTTTATTTATCAGTATTCAGTACCTCATCTATAACTCGCGAATAAAGTGAATTCTCAGAGAAAGCTGTTTATTTTTAAATTGATAACGATGCAAGTTAATGGCTTTCAGACTTTCAGTCAGAGTCAGTTGTTGCCGGGTTTGCTCACCTCTAGGTTACCGTCTGTGATTTCCCAGTTTATAATTTGATAATTTTTTTTAGAATCTACTTCTCAAACAAAAAATGGGACAGCCAAAAAGTGAGTCTTGAAATAAGTGCATTCATATTTGAACCTTTTTGTAAAAGATAAGAATATGAAAATATTTTACTCAATAAACTTGGCTTTAGCTTAGTGACATTACAGCGCGTTACTTTGTGACAAACTTATTTACAAAATGAGAAAACAAATTCGTGGAGTAAGCTATTTGATCAGTGTGAAAAAATCAACTTTGTTTAATTATTTTATTTCCTATTTGAGTACATGCAAATTTTGATTTAAAAATTTCCTAAATTAGATGGTAGCAAAAAGTTGAGCAAAATATAATATTAAATATGAGAAAGTCACCTTATAGCCCAGAAGGGTTCCTCCACATTTAAGAGTTTTCAACACTATTTTCTTTTTGTTAAGAAATGCCAGACTGTAAAAATCAACAATAATTATATGTACATACATTTGCACGTACATATGTAAATTGCATGACTGTGGCATGACTTGCTCTTATGTTGAAGAGACTTAGAATTTTAAAAATTAATGTTATTGGAGAAAAATGGCCATAAGCATACAATTTTGAAAATTTTTTGATAAAAATTGGTGGTACATACAAAAAAATATATAATATATTTCTTCTTAATATTTTTAGAAGCTTCTGTATGAAAAATATTTCATTTTAATCTGTAAGTCGAAAAAAAGGTACTATGGTAGAAACTGCCGGTATTGATTAAATTTTCAATTTTTCTTATAAAATAATTAATTAACGATTTTTTAGTTTTTAAGCATTTGGATGTTAGACACCGTTAGTTTTCGAAAAAATAAAAATTTGTTTCCTTGATCTTGTAGATGCTACTAAAAAAGACTGTTAATGATCAGGCATGTGGTTTCGAAAATTTTTAAAATACAATTTTTTTTTTCTTTTTGAAAAATTTGGATGCAAAGCACTCTTCATAATTTTGAACATCAAAAATTAATCGAAAACCCGAATTTGTATATTTCTGAGGGCATCGAAAAAAAATTTGGTTCTATAGGATTAATAACCAATTTTTGAAATTTGATTTCCATAGCTTTGTTTTTGTTTCATTGAAAATTTTATTATTAGACCCCTTTATAAGAATTCATTCATTTTTTAAACTCTTTAAGAAGTGAGAGATTAAAACAGAAAGCCATGTTATTTCTTAGGAAAATATGAACTTATGCAAGAACAAAAATTATAAGTCGCTGTAGCGTTTTTTTTTAAATAAATAAATTTATTAAATACAAAATTTTTAAGAACATTTTGGAACGCCCAACCTTAAGTCTTAATTATTGTAAAAATTAAATTAAACTTGAGAAAAAATGATTGACCCATTTTGATATATCGAACTTTCAAAAGAAAATTGTTTTTATAAGTTTTGAAATGCAATGTATTTCAAACTGTTAAGAAGCCATTTTTGAGAAAAATACGATTTTCGAAAACCTATTTTTAAAATTTGTATCATATGTACCGTTATTCTAAGGTGAAATAAATCTCTTTTTTTTCGAATCTTGTAGATTCCATTAAAAATCTTTTTATTGTCTAGTTTAAAAAAAATCGAACATGGGGTTTTCGAAATATAAAGTTTTGATTTTTTTTTTAAATGCAAACAATTTTTTTTTTGATAATTGAATATAGACTAAGAGCCCACAGCAGTTTTTGTGTGTGATTGAAAACAAAAAATAATTAGCATAATTAGATATGCCTTTAGTAATTATTTCAAATGTGAAGGTCTTGCATGCTCTAGTGGGAGCAATTTATATTCAGCTCAGAGTTGTTTGAAAAATTGGATAACACAGTGCTCTCATTTACTTACATGAAGTTCTGCTAAGAAATTTTTGAATTTGAATTATAAACACATTTATTTGGAGTTGCCAATGCAAACCGTTAGTGCATATACTTTAGTTTTAATAAGAAGTTTTTAGGATTCATATTTTTTTAGAGCGTTTGTGAGGAAGTAATTTGAAATTATGAAAAAATATGATACACCTTGGTGTTTTTCTGTTTTTATTTTGCTTATGTATGGAGTTGTAAGAGTTACATATGTAAGAGTTAAAATGCAGATATATAATAAATTGTTGGTTAATTTTTTTTATCAAGAATTACAATTTAACAAATTTTTGATAGACCAATGAATACATTACGAGTATGTATACATAGAAACGAAATTTATTTAAAAAAATTCACAATATTTCATTAATTTTAAGATAGTTAATGCTTGAAAAAAAATCCGATAAATAATTATTAATAGAACACCCCTAGAACCATTTTTTTCTTTTTGACTTTTTCAAAACGTTACAACCGATTTTGATAAATTGTTTTAATGCTAAAGCTCCCCAAAAGTTTGGATAGTATTGTGTATTGAAATTTTCCAGAAAAAATTTTGTTGGATTTTTAAATTAAATTTAAAAAAATTTTATCTAAAACTATCGCTATCAAAAATCTTATTTTTCTCGAAAATGACATCTAGAGTTTTGATAAGTTTTTTTTTTATTTCGATTATTTTTTACGATCTATAATAAAAATTGAAATAAATGTATTACTGACTGTACTTACCATATAACCATTTTTCGAATTTTGAATTCTCATTATTGGCATAATGGTGAATTTTAATGAAATTTTTCATACAGAAATTTTTAAAAAGTTGAAAAATTATTGCATTTCAAAACTTAAAAGAAATAAATGAAAAGAAAAATTTGGGCTTTGAAAATTCGATATCTCAAAAACGGGTCAATATTTGTTTTTGGAAATTTAATTTATATTCGTATAGTAATAATAGTTTAAAGTTGACTTTCCCAAATTGTTTCTTAAAATTGATTGAACATAAGATTTTCTTTATTTTTTTTAAACAACTTATAATGGTCGTTCTTGTATAAATTTATAATTGCTTAAGAATTCACATGGATTCTGTTTTATCTCTTATTACTAAAAGAGTTAAAAAAAATGAATTTTATGTTATGAACATACCTACATACTTCAATAACATTAATTTTTTTAGTTTTATTAATTTCCCATAGGGAGTTATTGTAATCGGTCCGATTTGTCAAATTGGAATTTTCAACATTTCTCGACGTTTCAAGGTCCCTATAGGCTATATCAATCATTTTTAGAGAGATGTCTGTGTGTGTGTGTACTAGGGTGTGTCACTTTTGTATGGCCGCAAAAAAGTACTCTTATTTTTAAATGTAATAGTGGTCAAAAGTTGTATTAGGGTCTGAGGTTTAAGAACATGTAAAAAAAAAAATAAGATTTTGTTCGTCTTTGGCTCGCTCAAATCGGTTGAAGTTGAAAAAAAAAAAATTAATTTACAGTAAATTTTTTTTTTTTTTTTACGTATACTAAAAAAAAACTAAACAAAATACAGAAAAAATTTTTGTCTTTACAAAAAGATATACTACGATATTGTAGGTGGTTCCGTTGATTTTTAAGAATTTTTTTTTGTAAAAAAAACAAAACGATTTTACATAAAAAAATGATTTTTCTTCCTTCTTTTAATATTTCATAACTTCTTTATCAAGTGTTCAATTTAAGCAAATATAAGCTTAAAAAAGTTTCCTTGCAATTATCTTTGACTTGGAAGCCTAAAAATATTTTATATAATTTTTTTGTATCCACACGGTGCAATTTAAAACAACACCATATTTCAAAAATCTCGAAAAATCAAAATTTCTTGGATTTCATCCTAGTTATTTTTGAGCAAGCCAAAGATATTAATTAAAATAAAAATTGTAAACGCAGGATTTAATTTTGATAAGGAATGCAACTTTTAAAAGCTATTACATTTGAAAATACCATAGTTGAGCACTTTGACACACCCTAGTGTGTACGTACGTTCGTACGTGCGTACGTTCGTACGTCCGTACGTTCGTACGTCCGTACGTTCTGGTACCATTTTTTGTCGTCGATATCTGAAGAACGAGTAAAGATATCGACTTCAAATAAATTTTGTTTAGTAGATAATAACTTCAAAAGAGGCTGAAAGGGCGTTTATTAAAATTCAGTGAGTAGTTTTTTCACTATAACGGTTTAAAAAAAAAGTAAAAATTTTGGTTAGTTTCAAATATCTCACGAAAAAATAATGCTATTGATTTTAAATAAAATTTAATGTACTCATTATAAGATCATACAGATTTGGTATGAATTTGGAAAAAAATGAACATACCGTTATTTATATATATATATAAAAAAAAACTGAAAAAAAAATTTCATAACCCAGATATTCTAAGAACGGAAAACAATTTGAAACTCAAAATAATTTTATTTTACGAAAAATAATGTGTTTGACAACTGGTGAAAATTTCAAAAACAAAATCAGTTTACAGTTTTTTTTACAAAAAATAAAAAACTATATAAAATTCTATTGAAAATTGGTACAAATTGTTTTTCGACTCAAATTTCTCGAGAACTAGAAGTGATATTGACTTCTAATTTAGTTTATTTTATACATAGTATAATTTTGTACAATTGGTAAAATGTTGACGAATATTGAATTAATAGCTTTTTTTTTCAACAAATGGGAAGTTATCAGTGTGGGTCGCACCCAGCCTCTTTTTTTAAATATATTTCATAAGAGCAAGTTCGTGCCACCCTCTCGTGCATTTTAATTTAAAAACAATCAAAAATCTTCGATTTCTACTTCCGATATAGGCAGTGACGTAGATAGGGGGAGGGATCAGGGGGATATATCCCCCCATTGGGATCGATAATTCTTCAACATAACCAGTCATGAACCAAATAAGTTAAAGAAACGCACTCTGAAATTTTTTTTCACGTCTCTCACCAAATGATGATAACTGGATTTTATTTTGTGATTTATTTTTTAAATTAATATTATTTTACTTACTACAGTGCCTTGCATAAGTAAAACCGCACCTGTAAAAATGCGTTTTGTAGAAAATTAAAATGGGAATGACACCCTACTATTTTTTTTATTGAATGGCATCACTAATTAAGTAAATTGAGAAGAAAAAAAAGTTCCGTTAGTTTCTCTTCTGGTGGTTAAAAATTAAAACAGATTTTTTTTTGTATTGCAAAAGTATAACCGCTTTTTTATTTTGATCTGTTTTTTTTTTATTTTAAGTAAATTTTTTCGGCTAAATTAGTAAAGAACATTGCTGCCCCTATTTTCGACCAATATAAAAATTGTTTTTGACATACTGTTGACAAGGTTATTTAATATGGAATCGTCTATACAGTCCATTCTTCCACAATCGCCTCTCGCAGCTCAGCAACACTGTATAATTGCCTATTATGGGCATAATTTTTGCGGGTCAAAATTCCCCAAAGATTTTCAATACGGTAACAATCTGGAGAACGTGCCAAGAACACCATAAAATGTGTTATTCGATTCGTACCATCCCAAACTTTGAAGACTTACGTGAATTGGGGCATTATCATGCTGGAAGACATGCCGATTCCGACGAAATCGTCTTAAGTAGGGTACCAAATTATCCTGAAGCACCTGGGTGAAAGCTGAACTGTTCATCTTTGCAGAGGTGAAGGCAAGTGCAACCTTACCACGGTCGCAGAAGGCCCCCCAAACCTAACAACTGCCACCGACAAAGTTCCTCTTGAAAACAAACTTTTTTCCTTTCTCAGATCGTGCCAATATCCGTTAAAACCACCTGACCCATCAAGATTAAACTTTTTTTCGCCACTGAAAATAATCCAAAATAATCTAAAAAAAAAAACATTCATTGCATACCATTTGGAATAACAAGAGTTAAGTGTAAATTAATGGAATGTTACTTATGGTTTTCCAATTCCGTTTCATGTTTTGCTGGGAAAATTCTTACTTTTTTTTGTAAACTGTTGTCAAATTTGGAGCTGGCATCATTTTGCACCGAACAATCACTTTACTGCTTTTTAAGGCACGAAAAACCGTTGAAACCGAAATTCCTAAGCCCAATTCGTCACGAACGTCTGGTAAAGAATGTCATTTCGAAACACATAACTGAATGAAGCTTCAGAGAGGTTTGCATTGTGCGGTTATACTTTTGCAATATATAAAAATCTGTTTATAATTTTTTAACACCAGAAGAGAAAATAATGCAACTTTTTTTCTTCTCAATTTACTTGATTAGTGATGCCATTCAATAAAAAAAATAGTAAAGTGTCATTTCCATTTTAATTTTCTACAAAACGCATTTTTACAGGTGCTGTTATACTTATGCAAGGCACTGTATATCAATATTTATTCTAGTTCATATTCAAATTAATGCGTAGAATATATTATCTTTAAAATATATAATTTCTTATGGCAAACAGAATGAATTCAATAAAGTCTTGTTATTTGTTTTTTTTTTTAATTATTAAAACTTTAAAAAAAAATGAGCGAACTAGATCTATACCCCCCCTCCCCCCATAGCGAAAAGCTATCTACGCCACTGGATAGGTACTATAGGGCAAGTTCTGCATTTGCAAAAAATCAAACTCGAGATTTTCATTAAAGTTGACATTACGATGATAGCGAAGAAAAAAAAAGTGAGTCCGTCAACTACGTCTGTCTGTCTGTATGTCTCTATATCTGTACTTCGATCTACAGCCTGCCTAAACTACTTGAGGTATTTTCTTCAAACTTGGTACTAAAGGGTCTTCGGTGATTACCTAAAGGAAAAATTGAAATTTTTCTTTTAGCTCTAAAACTAACGGTGCCCCCTATAGAATGCTAAACTGTATGTCTTGAAAACATCTCTAGCAATTTTAATAACAAAAATTAGGTGTGCTATTATGGAAGTAGACTACATTTTGGTCAAAAAAAAAGAAAAAAAATCTGAATAAAATGATATTAACGGTACCTGTCATAGAACTGTTTTTTTTTTTTTTTTTTATTTTCGACTTTCTCATTAATGGCTCTAACGATCTTAATCCCATAAATTAAAAATAAAGCTGTATATAAAAATATTTGAAAAAAATGTTTTTTAAGTTTTTTGAAAAAAAAATATTCTAAATTTTTGTTTGAAAAATCAATATCTTCAAAAGGTGTGAACCGTTATTTTTTGAAATTATTTCCTAATATCTATAATAATACTTAAAATTGGCATGCCAAATTTTTTTCTTGAAAAATTTTACAGAAATTTTTTTTTTCAGAAACTTCTTATATATAAAATTAATTTAATAATAAAACGATTTCTAAGCTGTTTGCAAAGATTTATACTTTTCTATAAATCAGACGGCAGTTTTATGCATTTGAACATTTTTATCTCATTAAATCCATATAAATATTATATTTATTTATACATAGTTGTTGAATTCCAAAGTATCTACTTTTACATAAGAGCAATAAGTTCGTGCGATCAAGTCGTGCATTTTACTTTTTGATAAACTTGTTATTATTACTAAGAAAATATAAAATATGAGCTAACAAAATTTTTGTACATATACATACATACAAATATACATATATGTGTGTCTATATTTTTTAAATTTAATATTTGAACAAAAACATTGTGTTTCTATTTTTAATTTATTTAATAAGCCACTGTCGTCACCACCCGGCAAAATTATTGTGTTGGTAAACAATTCAAATCTTATCTATTCAGATGAAATTTGTTAATCTAGCTAGAGATAGATATAAATATGTATATAAATGTTTCTATTTTAACTTGGTGCATAAGTCAAGTTCTTGTTTCGTGTAGAAAATAAATTAGGTTTGATTCTACGCTTCTCCAAAAATATTTTTCTAGAGAAAGTGAAACTCTTGTCATGTTTTTGGATTCCGCAGTTTTGTCCGTATCTATCTCTTCTCTTAAAAAAAATTCACAAAATGTATGAGACGATTGTAAAATAGCAATCTGTCAATCGCAACCGTTCAGTCGACCATATTTGACTGTTCAACAAGTTACATGAGGCTAAAGTTGAATCGTCTTAACGACATCGTCCAGACGATTGAAGTTTGTATGTATTACACGGAGCAATTCAATCGTTCAAACGACACGTCGTCAAGCTATCGTCGTCTTACGCGATGAAGGCCCCGGCCACCTTTGCATAGTGTGACAATTCTTGAGCTTACTCCGAAAGTTGTCCGATTGGAAGTATACAAGTGGAAATTATTAGTTTTCTATGAAATAAAATTTTATTTACACTTACTGTCATATTAAACCAGCCATGTTTTTTTATGTACAGTTCTCATGTTTCTCTTGCAAATGTTTCGAAGGAAATCCAGATCCAAGCGCTTTTAAGATAATTATGAGTTATTTCGTCATCTCTGAAAAATCTTCTGGCCGTATTTCCATCATTCGTATTGCCTAACTGTTGAGTTGGCATGTCCACCAATAACCCAGTTTTAACTTTAACATTCAGCCTATTAGCCATGACGTGTAGAAGACATTCCATGAATCTGATCCACGAGTAAAGGGGACTTAACCCAAAGGAAATTGCTTGTTGGGCCACTTTTTTTTCTGAAAGTTTGATTGAATTGTTCATTTCTGATTGTTTTGCTGCGCAAATGTAACAGGTTTGTGACGAAGATGTTAAATATGATAAGCCAGTATATATTTTGCCTTCGATCATGGTAAGTAAGAATAAGAAAATGTTTCTAGTTTGAATAATTATGAAGTAGCTGTCATTGTTGATTTGTTGTTGAATTGAATTTACTTTCAACTTTCTCTTTCTTTTGCAAAATTCAGTTTAATAGGCCGGCAGTATCTTTGTGGATGAAGGAACTGGATTTTGCCAAAGCAATTCCTTGTAAGAAATTTCAGACCAAAAACATAAATGTTAAAAAAAGAGCCAAGTTCTTCTATACAAAAACCTTTGTGTAACAAGTCAGCCGTGAAAAGTACTGAGATCTAAAAGTACGCCAAGTTCTTACTTCATGAAGGTTTAATAGCGAATATTTAAAGTAGAATAATATTGAAACAGCTACAACGTAATAGAAAAAAAAATATTATTTAATGATAACTAACTTAAATTTGATGGTCTTACTTGGCAAGTTTTTAAAACCTTTCGAATTGGACATAAAAAAAAACTTGCCAAGTAAGCCCATCAAATTTTAGTCAGTAATCATTAAATAATAAGTAATAAGTAGCCCCCTACCGTTCTACCAAATTTCATTGTTCTACTGCAATCGGAAGTGCGCCACATATTTAACATCAGTTCTGAGGAAGTAGGCGGATACCACGCCCCTGAATGGAAAACCTAATATTTTATATTTGTTCGTTGTATGCAACTGTTTTACCAAATTTCATCGTTTTACAGCAATCGGAAGTGCTCCATTCAACCAACACCAATTCAGAGAAAGTGGGCGGATACGACGCCCCCTGAATGGAAAACCTCAAATTCTCGATTTTTTTCTCTGCTTGCATGACAACACCTACCGTTGTCAGTCAATTACGGTTTTTGTGATTTTTGAGGCCTTATAGGTATCTCAGGAACCACTTATTCTTGAAAATTGGTGAGGCGCCTGTGCATGACTAGCTAAGCAAATATTCGTAATTTTAAGTTTCTGACTTCATTGGTACTGAAGATAGTTAAGGGTCAAAAATCGCCTGAGTTTGTTCCTGTAAAAAGGGTGTAGTGCCAGAACTTGGCGGTGCACTACGGTGCCCTTTTATAAATGAATTAGCACCATGAAAATACTAAAGAGGTTTTTTATCAAAATGATGACCTGGCAAAAATTTTTGCTTGTATGGTTTTTGTTGAGCAACAAAATCTAAAACATCTTTTTAAGCCATATATAAATTCAATAATATGATTTATTAAGCCTTCTAAGCCACATTCAGCAGAAGACTCATTCACAGTTCAGTTTTCGGGATAGCATTTCTCCTTAGCCTCTTTGATTTTGTGGTACGAAGGTACTGCTAATGCAACATCTGCAGATAAAAAAAAGCCATCAGATGTGTGTGTTTCCATTCTAATTTTTTCCTTACAATTAAACGATAATTGATAAAAAGTAAAATAACAAAAATATTGACTTAGGCCAAAAATTAACCTGTTTTTGCAGAGCATATAGCTTAACTGCAATAGCAGTATTTCTCTTACCACCTTTGCTAAGATTTATTTTATTCGCAGTTCCTATTTCTTAAGACCGTTAAAATCTGAAAGTTTTTGTACTTTTCACTCCTTAGTCTTCTCACAGAACTCATCAAAACTTATTCTTGGTCTTCCTAATACTCTAGATTCACGAAGACGAAGAGGGAATTTCATCTAAGATGGTTTCTGCAAGTTTTAAAGTTTCTTATAACCAATAACAATTAGTGTTTTCAAAGCTTTCTTTATGGCGACCATTTTTACCTAATTTTTCGCCAAACCTTAAACTTACATTTTTTAAGACTTAATTGCCTCATCAGAAAATGGAAAATTACTAAAACAATCCATAAAACCGCTCCGCTTAAGTTTGATTTTGGAAATCCAAACATCGAAAATTAGTTTTTTTTAGTTTTTTTCGTTATTTCTATTGTATTTATTAAAAGGCTGGATTTTATAAATAAAGAATAAACAAATTTATTAATTGAATTTAGTTCTGCTCTTCACAAAAGTTTTCGTAAGAATAAAAATATATTGAAAATTAATTTTCAATTAAAGAAAATTATCAACATACTTATAATGAACAAAACAAAGTGTTGTTTAAAGCTAAACTAGAAAGTAACATATTCTTAACTTCAACACTTTCCCTTGTTACTTGAAAGTTAAAATAAAATAAATATTTCATTTAAATATTCAAACCTATTTGTTTACATAGAATTTTAAGACGTGGACTTGGTAATGGTTTTGTCATAATATCTGCAAGTTGATCTTCGGTAGAAATTTGTTGAACCATAATCTGTCCTTCAATAACTTTCTCTCTAATGAAGAAATGCTTGATGGCAATATGTTTCGTCCTTCGATGAAATTCTGGATTTTGCGAAAGTCTCACTGCTGCAGAATTATCCACTTGTATCACGGGAATGTCCTTTAGTTGAAAAATCCCCTTGAATAATCTTTTCAACCAAATTGCTTCTTTTGCTGCTTCATTTGCCGCTACTATTTCAGCCTCTGTTGTAGATGTAGCCACCATCGCTTGTCTTTGGCTAAGCCAAGAAATTGCACCACCAGCGTATTTAATAATAACTCCTGAGGTTGAACGTCCTGTTTTCATACATCCACCAAAATCGGCATCACTGAAACATTCGAGAACTGCCTTTTCTGCATCGTGGTGATAAGTTATTCCGTAATCTATAGTTCCTGCTAAATATCGAAATACTCTCTTGACTCGGCAAACATCTTCACTGGATGGATTCTCAAGTGTTCTTGAAAGAAATCCCACACTGTAGGCAAGATCTGGTCTAGTTCCGAGCATTAGGTACATCAATGCTCCAACGGCTTGCCTGTACGGAAATGTCTGCTTCTCGGTAGTTTCTTTCCCTGTTTTTGAAGTTTCGGTGTTCTTTATCATAGGTGTTGAAATTGACTTACATTCAGAAAAGTTAAATCTTTCCAGAATCTTTCTTGCATGTGCTGTCTGTTTAATTTTGATGGTTTTATTTTTCTTCTCAATTTCTAGTCCCAGAAAATATACAGCTTCTTTTGAGAAGATTTTGAATTCTTGCTTTAGCTCATTTATAAAAGTATCTAAGTCGTTTTTATTTGTGGCTCCAACTAAACCATCATCAACATACAAAACTAGAATGAGCTTGTTTCCATTTCTCTCTCGAATAAATAAACATGGGTCGGCTTCGCTAGTTTTGAATCCTAATTTTGATATAAAACTTCCAAAACGTTTATTCCAGCATCTTGATGATTGTTTAAGACCATATAGACTTCTTTTTAATTTGCATACCTTGTTCGTTCCATCGCTGTATCCCTCTGGTTGTTTCATGTATATGACTTCTTCAAGTTCTCCGTATAGAAAGGCTGTTGAAACGTCAAACTGCGTTAGATACATTTCTTCACTTGCAGCAATGCTTAAAATTGATCGTATCGTCCCCAACTTCGCCACTGGACTGAACGTTTGACAGAAGTCAATACCATAACGTTGACTAAAGCCTTTTGCGACAAGCCTGGCCTTATACTTGTCGATACTACCGTCAGGATTCTTCTTTAAATTGTATATCCATTTGCAAAGTATTGCTTTTGCTCCTTTAGGTAAATCTGCTAATATCCAGGTCTGGTTTTCTTTTAGTGATGCAATTTCCCTTTCCATTGCAATCGTCCACTCATTTTGGTATTTATTGCTTGTTGCTTCTTGGTAGCTTTCTGGATTTTCTAAAGCACTCACAAATTCTTCCGCTGCCATGACAAAATCGTCGTACTTCTTTGGTTTCGTCAGTTGTGAACGAGTTCTCATACTAATCGTTGGCAGTTGAAAATCCTCTTCTATGTTGTCAAAATTAGTGTCTTTGTCGTTGCCGGTGTCTTATTCTTCATCATTAATATCTTTGGAACTTATGTCTGTTTTATCTTCTTTGTCGTAATTTTCAGATGGATATTTGTCATATGTTTCTTTTACTACATCATGCATTGGTAAATTTGCTGTATTTTTACAATTAATGGGCATTTCTTGAAATTGGACATCCCTTGATAGTATCACTACATTATCTTCCTTGACAAATATTCGATAGCGTTCATCACCATCATACCCAACAAGATAGCCCTTCACAGCTTTCTTATCCCTTTTCTTTCTCTTCTGGACTGGTATATGAGTATAGCAAGTTGATCCAATTATTCGGAGGTGTTTTATTCTAGGTTTCTTACCCATCCACAGTTCGTATGGACTTATTCCATTGATTGATGATTTTCCGGTTCTATTTAAAATATAAATTGCAGAATTTACAAGTTCTGCCCATATAGCTTCTGGAAATCCTATTTCCGAGTTAGAATATTTAAAAGTCCTCGACATTTCTACTATAATTCGGTTCTCTCGTTTACTTCCACCATTTTGTTGAGGTGTATATGGTGCTGTCAATCTTTGTACAACTCCATTCTCTCGAAGAATTCTTTTGACTTCAGCATTGTCAAATTCTCCACCATTGTCACTTAACAGTTCTTTTATTGTGTATCCCAATCCTTTTGTATGTGCGAGTACTTCTTTCAAAGCGTCCTTGACATCCGATTTATTTTCAATTAAAAATCCATAGCGAAATTTTGTGAAACTATCTTTAAACACAACTAAATATCGCTTTTTCTTGAAAGAAGCACTGAAAGGTCCACAAACATCAGTTGTCATAAGCTCTCCTGGTTGAGTTGCCTTTCTTCGAGTTCCAAATGGCAATCGATGCATCTTTCCATAAACACATGGCTCACAAATATTATTATCTAATTTGACTTTTATTCCAAGTTCTTTTTCTAACATTTCCTTTACATGTCGTTTGTCTTGGTGTCCCCATCTCTCGTGGTAAAGTTGCAATGTTGTATTTTCTGCAACGGCAACGTTTATACCAGATACGTTGTTGTTGATTAGTGTTCTAATATTTGCTTTATACAGTGAGCCGTTCGTCTTTCTATAACCACATAATAACGTCGTTCCATCTACAGTGGGTTGCCAAATTAATAGGGACAGTCATGAATTTTAAGAAAATTGTATGTTTCCGTATCAAATTATTGAAAATCGTATGTTTATTTTGACAAATAGATATTTATTATAAATATTAGTTATTATTACATACAAAAAAGTAGTTAAATAGTTGTTCTTAGTTAATAATCTTGAAAAATAGTTCGAAATCAAAAGGAACTAAGAAAATTACAAAAAACTCAATATTTTCTAACGTTGCCTTTTGCGTCAATAACTGCTTGCATACGTTTCGGTATGCTATCAATGCACTTTTTAGCGCATTATTTAATTGCAGGGCAGTGGTACAAGAGCTCTATTAGTTTTTCTAAAGCGTTATTTTCGTTGAAATATTTTCTTTGGCAATTTCGCTTTTAGTGATCTCCCACAGGTTTTCTATGGGGTTCATGTCAGGGGAATTGCCTGGCCAGGATAAAACTGGTGTGTTTTGGCCATTTAGATATTTCATTGCACTCTTAGCTAATTGGCACGGGGCGGAGTCATGCCTGAAAAGATATGGTTCGTTGTTAGAGAACCATTCTCTTAACTGCCTAACTGGGGTATGAAACATGTTCGCAGAATGTCTTTATATTAGTCCTGTCTTATGGTACCCTGGACAATTTGGAGACGTCCAACACCTCTTGTGCTGATGACTGACCACTCCATAACTTTAACATGATTTTTACCCTTTCTGCGATGCAATCATGATGGCACTTCTCATTGGGACGCGCGCCACCGAACGAATCTGCTCTTATCAGCAAAAATTTCGAGCCCAAGACAAACGTCTTTTTTTACCATTTTACCATTTACCGTGGTTTCTTAACAGGACTACGACCCAGAAGTTTTATTCTGTTATCAACAGACTTAGAAACACCCGTAATAGTAGCTAATTCTGTTTGGGAGTGACTCGAATGTGGTAAAAATGTTTCTATTTCGGTTTTTCTTTTGTTGGAGTGATATCCAATCCTCGACGCAATCTGAATCGAAAAAATGCGCAAAATCATTAAAAAAAATTGTTGTGTTTTTAAGAAAAGCTTTGTTTTAAACAAAATAAATTACATTACTAACGTTTCAATTAAAACAAAGTTCCAACAATATCCACAAACAACTATCAGAAAAAACACCTTGCAGAATAATGCTGGTTTCTCCTCGAATAAAACCGTGTATTCCCCAAATAAGACCATATTGAATATCTGCCGTCAACTAAAAATAACCGTCAAACATGTAGCCTGTGAAAAAAAAAATCACCACCTACACTCAGAACCAAACAAATGCTCAAAAGAAAGCTAAAACATGAAAATTAATAAAAATTTAAGGTGTCCCTATTAATTTGGCAACCCACTGTACTTGAAGCCAACATTTAGTTCCCGTTGACTTGAATATACTATTTTTATTTCTGTCCTGGGCAGCTAAAACAGAAAACAAGTTTCTAGATACATTGGGTACATACCAAACATCCCTTAGAGTAATATCCTTTTCTTTGTGATTGACTCGGGATTTTATTCGAATGTTTCCCTTTCCAACTGCATGTAGGGTTTCTTTACCAGCTGCTTGAATACTGCATGGGGTCTCAAATTCTTTGAATTCATAGAAATAGTTCGCTGAATTCGTAACGTGTCTTGTTGCTCCATTGTCGATCCACCAATCATTCAAATTTTCTTCAGTTGAATGTATTTCGTTGCAGACTGATATAAGGGAAGCATTTACATCCATTAAATTGTTCTGCGTTGTATATGGAGGTTTATTTTTATTTGGACGTCCATCAGATATCCATTTTCTGCAATCCCGCAACCAATGACCTCTCTTCTTGCAGTAATTACAGGTATCCTCTTTCCTTGACCAGTTACTCTTCATTTTTCTTTGATCTTTCTTATCTGATTTTGCTACTAGTGCCTCTTGAGAATCATTTTCCCTATTCGAAGACTTCTGAAAGTTTCTCTCAAACATACATAGCTGTGCTGTTAGTTCATCAAAGGTCTTCTCTTCTTCTTTAGTTAATAGCATCCAACTTGATTTGAAACTTTCAAAATTGCTTGGTAAAATATGTAAAATTTTACATACTAACATCAAATCTGGTAACGCACTGTGTTTTTTAGCGATAAGACCATTGTTAAGCTCATTCCATAAATTTCTTAATTGAGCTATATGTGTAGAAACATCAGCGTTTGTCTTCCAGTTAAAACTAAAAAGATCAGTGCAAATTTTGAATAATTGATCTTTTGATGTAGCTTCAAATTGATTCTTCAATGCATTCCATGCATCATACGCCGTTTCCTTGTCCATAATCTTTTGATAAACTGCATCTGTTACAGAACTAGTTATCATTGATTTTGAGTAACTATTAGCTTTTCTGTACACATCGCACTTGATCTTGTACTCTTTCTTTTGAGCTTCCGTGGCAGTCGCAATCAATTCATCAGGCTTTACTAATTTTCCATCGATAACATCAATAGCTCCTTCGTGATAATCCAGTAGGTCCCTCATTTTTCTCTTCCATATTGGCCAATCTATTTCACCATGCAAGAGCTTTAAATTCTTGGCTAGATCCATCTTCTGATTATCTTTTGTAATGTTCTTACGATGAAAAGCAAAAACTTTAATTCTCTTAAAAAATCGTAATATTATTATTTATAAACCAGGTGCTGGGCCCATAACCTATTGTATTTATTAAAAGGCTGGATTTTATAAATAAAGAATAAACAAATTTATTAATTGAATTTAGTTCTGCTCTTCACAAAAGTTTTCGTAAGAATAAAAATATATTGAAAATTAATTTTCAATTAAAGAAAATTATCAACATACTTATAATGAACAAATCAAAGTGTTGTTTAAAACTAAACTAGAAAGTAACATATTCTTAACTTCAACAATTTCGGTATGCTAAAAGTGTGCAATTTTTGTGAGAGTGCCGCAATTGTGCGAAGAAAGACAAAATACATTTTGGTTCTACATGTACAAAGCTTTAAAACAAAAAGGGTTTCAAACTTGAACAACACTAAACAATTATACTTTTTGTCTAATGTACGTATAAAACACATAATTTATAACTATTTTCTTACCCCAAATTTTTATGAAACCATTTTATATCCAAAAACCACTCACCTTTATATTTAATAATAATATATTTGTTTAAAAAAAAAATAAAACTTTTTTTTTCTAAATTTTTTCACTTACCCCTCCTAGATCAGAGAAAATGATGAAGAAACCAAATCTAAATGATAGATTAAATTATTTTTTTTTCCAGAATGCTGCAGTGGTCCTGGTTATGCGACACCACTTGATGCCATGAAAAAGGGTCCACGTGAGAAGCTACTCTATGTTGTAACCGTACAGCCAAATCTCGATGAACCCCACGGAGACTATCTGTCTACAGTTGATGTTGATCCAGAAAGTCCAACGTACACCCAAGTAAATGCAAAAGCTAAACATTAAGATATAGGGTGCGTTTTAAGTTCTATAGAGCGCTTTTATTTGGTTGTTATTTTGTGTGAATAAAATTTGTTATTTATGATTTGAAAGTGGTAGAGACTTACCGATAGATAACGAGTTCTGCTACTGCCATTTTTTTTGTAAAAATTCATTATCAGCTACGAAGCACATTTGGGTTTGGCTGGCTTTTTAAATAAGCAAAAAAGCAGCTATAAACCAAAGACCACTACTCCCTCGTAGAATAAGTGAATTGTGCGCCATTTGAACCAGATGCGTGACGGTGTCATTGGGCCGTTACTGCTGTTACAGTTACTGATGACCGCTATGGGGGATATGTTTGAAAACTTTCCCGAATTTAAAAAATTAGGCTTAAACACAATTTGTGGTTCCAATAAGTTGTGCCACACAACCGAATAATGATAAAAAGTGGCAATATCAACTGGCCCCCAGGATCTCCTGTTTGAAGCATCTCGATTTCACTATATGATGTTACTGAATTCAAAGGTGTACAGTAGGGTGTGTCAAAGTGTTCAACTATGGTATTTTCAAATGTAATAGTTTTTAAAAGTTGCATTGCTTATCAAAATTAAATCCTGCGCTTACAATTTTCATTTTAATTAATATCTTTGGCTCGCTCAAAAATAGGATGAAATCCAAAAAATTTTGATTTTTCGAGATTTTTGAAATATGTGTTGTTTTGAATTGCACCGTGTGGATACAAAAAAATTATATAAAATATTTGTAGGCTTTCAAGTCAAAGATAATTGCGAGGAAACACTTTTAAGCTTATATTTGTTTAAATTGAACACTTGATAAAGAAGCTATGAAATAATAAAAGAAGGAAGAAAAATCATTCTTCATGTAAAATCGTTTTTTTTTTTACAAAAAAAAATTCTTAAAAATCAACGGAACCACCTACAATATCGTGGTATATCTTTATGTAAAGACAAAAGTTCTTTATATATTTTGTTTAGTTTTTTTTAGTAGATATACGTAAAAAAAAAAATACTGTAAATCAAATTTTTTTTTCAACTTCAACCGATTTGAGCAAGCCATAGACGAACGATATCTTATTTTTTATTTTACATGCTCTTAAACTTCAGACCCTAATACAACTTTTGAGCACTATTACATTTAAAAATAAGAGTACATACTTTTTTGCGGCCATATAAAAGTGAAACCGCAATCTTGATACTTAAGGACAACATTAGAAACGAACTTGCTGAAGTTGCAACAGAAGTCTGTGAAGTTCTTATTCTAAATGTGCTTTGTACCACTTGACGGATATCACATTACAAACATAATGTTGAAGATAATATAATCTCTCAATAAAATATAAACTTAAAAATTGAATTTCATTTAAAAGTTATTAAAAAATATTATTGACCTCGAAATTAAACGCACCCTGTATAATGAAATATTCACTATCCTATCCTTAACAACATCATAAAGTTTAATATGTACTTGACTGACACTGAATGACTTAGTTACAAGTAATCGTAGAATTCATCGACCTATACTATACAATGCTATAAATGTAAGAAGATAAGTTTCATTCATTTTAAGACGTTAAAATATAAATGCATGTTTTGAGCACCTCAGTGGATAAGATAAACAAAATCGCTCATTATTTATTTTTATTTTATTTATCAACTAAAAACATATTTTATTATCTCACATTCTTATCAAAACACTTAACAAAAGTTTCATAAAGTACAAAAGTATAACAGTTATTAAGCGCACGTATTTGCCTTATGTTAAACAAACTTGGATTTTTAAAATTAATCTTATTAGATTTTTTTTTTAAATTGTCCAGTTTTTGAAATATCAAATACTGAACAATTTTTTTTTCAAAAATACAAAAACTAAAATGCACGACTGGTTCGCAGAACTTGCTCCTATGTAATAGACTAGGAATTTTAAAAACGAAAGTTAATAAAGAAAACTTTTCATAAGGCTAAAATGAATTTTTTAAATTCTTTTAGTAGTAAGAGATAAAAACAGAATGCTATGCAAATATGAATTTATGCAAGAACAAAAATTATAAGCTTTTATGTATAAAATTTTTAAAATATTTAAAAAAAAAATTTGGTACGCCAACCTTAAGTTTTTATTATTGTACGAATAAGGGTTAAATTTCGAAGAAAAATACTAAGCCGTTCTTGAGGTATCGAATATTCAAACAAAAAACTACTTTTTTTCTAAAAATTGAAAAAATATTTTTTTTTTTAAGTTTTGAAATGCAATGTTTTTTAAACTTTTTAGGAGCTTCTTTTTAAAAAATTTCGTTAAAATCCGTTATGCCGCTAATGAGAAATTCAAAATTTGAAAAAATCGTTCTATGGTAGGTACAGTCAGTAATATCTTTATATATAACCTATAGTATAGAATTATCATGGAGCGTGATTTTGTATTACGAACGCTAGCATGGTGGTGGCGTAGAAATTAGCGCACGCTTTTACAGTGGAGAGTAGGATAACATACAAAACAAGTAGTAAGAAAGAGAATATTTAATTATTAAATTTAGCAAAGACAAATCAAGCAATTGCAGTCCCTAGCCTTAAGATGTCGAAACAATCTTTCGTCTACTTGATAGTACTATAAGTTTTATATACAAAGGTAATATCTAGATGTAAAATTTTTTTTTATTAAATTATAGATCGTAAAAATTAATCAAAAGAAAAAAAATTTTAGCGAAATTATCGAAACCGTTTTCGAGAAAAATACGATTTTCGAAAACCATTTTTTAACATTTGTATGGAAGGTACCGTTAGTTTTAGAAAAAACTAATTTTTTTGGTCAAATCTTGTAGATTATGTTAAGAAACTTTTATTTGACAAGTTTGAAAATCAAGCATGGGGTTTTCGAAATATTGAGTTTCCAAAAAAAATTTAGAATTATTTTTTTAAAAATCCAAAAAATAAAAAAAATAAATATGTAATAATATTTAAACTTTGGAGGATATTTAGCATAAGAAAATGATTTTAATCGTACCGTTTAATTGTACCGTTTTCGAGAAAATCAAAAACAAAAAAAATGGTCCTAGGGGGGCTACCAAAAATAGCAATATTTTGGAAAATTTTTTTCAACCATTACCTAGTTTTAACTAAATGAAATTTTTGGATTTTTTTTTAAATTCTGTGGGAGTTTTTGAGAAAAAAAAATATTTATAAAATTTGGAAAAAAACCGTATGGTAGGTACAGTTATTTTTGGTCTTAAAAAAAAAAGAAAAAAACGTGTGGGGGAAAAAAATCAAAATCCATATCTTCCAAGTTTGAAGAAAATCGGCCGAGCCGTTTAGACTGTAGTCGAACCGACAGACAGACAGAATTGCGAGACCCACTTTTTTGGTCTTCGCTATCATCGTAATTTCAACTTTGATCAAAATCTCGAGTTCGATTTTTTTTCCGAATGCATAACTTGCCTTATAGTACCTATAAGTCGCAAGTAAAAATTTTACTTATGACTATACTTATTTGGGTATTATAATTATAAGTAAGTTCTGGTTCTGGATTCATAAAAATATCGAACTCGATAAAATCAGACTTTGCGTTACGATGATAAGGAAGACGAAAAAAGTGGTCTAAGCGGCTGGGCCGATTTTCTTTAGATAAACTTGGTCGATAGTAATTTGAAGTTTTTGCCCCAACAGTTTTTTTCTTTCTTTTTTCAGATCAAAAATAACAGTACTTATTATAACTTTTTTTCAATTTTTGAAAATATTTTTTTTATAAACAAAAACAAACCTATAAAACCTGGTTAACGGTTAAAAAAAAAACAGAAATGGTTATTATTGGTACTTCTCATAGAACCGTTTTGAATTTGATCAATTTTTGTATGCTCCTCAGAATGTTGTGCATGCAGCAATTGCCAAATACGAGTACCATGCAGTCAATTCTATCTTGTAGTCCGAACCAAGACCTTAAAACTTCGGCAGATAAGGCAAATAAAATTTCTGATGTCTACTCCAAAGATACTGCTTCCGTTTCTATGCCTTCTCATGTATCTGCCTTCTCCGAACTTTAACAGAGGGCTAAATTCTACAAGATCAATTGAAGCAATTTAATGGTGGAAAGAATCGTAGCTCTTCAGTGACGAGGAACAATTACAAGAAAAGATTTAGTTCTAGGAACAAAGCCTCAAATCGTTGTTTCTAACATCGATGCTTTCGAAAAGATGCAATACAAATTTTCAATGTCTCAAAAATTTATTAAAAAAGCCTCAATCAGTCATTTGCGGAAGACGTGTATATCACAACAATCTGATTTTTTTTAATAATTTTACACGCATTAGCGGGATTATGACTACCCTTAAAATGTTTGAGCACAGTGCGAGCGTTTTAAAAAAGTTGGAGGGAATTTAAAAGCAGATACCAATGCACATTGATTTTGAATGTCTGAATATTATAATGGGAGGTAAAAATATAGTCGCGTAAGGTATTCCACATTTGTGTAGTGCGGCCAAAGAAAGAATCCCTGAATTCAACGTCCGAAGTTGGGATAAAGGGTAAACTGATGGGCACTCCCTGAAGCACGAGTATTACGATTAAATTGTTTAAGGGGAGGACTAAAACTGGCTGTTTCACAAGAAAAGTGATTATAAAAATAACGGTAAAATAATGAAAGACAAGATAATATTGCGACGGTGCTCGAGGAGAGATTCAAGCTTATTAAGGACAAAGTTTGAAAAAATCCTGAGATTGGCGTTTATCCCAAATGTTCATTCAGCATATATCCATATTTATCGCAAGCATGTAAGTTCTATAAGGCAAGTTGTGCATTCTTAGAAAAAACCGAACTCGAAATTTTGGTCAAAGATGACATTAGGATGATAGAGAAGACGAAAAAAGTGGGTCTCGCAACTCTGTCTGTTCGACTACAGCCTAAATTACTCGGCCGGATTTCTTTAAGCTTGAAACATAGTATTTTTAATTTTTTTTAAAAAATATCAAATTTTTTTTGGAAACTCAATATTTCGACAACCCCATTCTCGATTTGTTTTAAACTTGATAAATAACAGTTTCTTTAAAATCTACAAAATATAAAAAAAAAAAAATATTTTACCTAAAACTAACGGTACCTACCATACAAATTGTTGCAAAATATCAAACGCGAACTTTACTTTATTATTATAAAAAATACTTTTAGGATAGCAGACATTTTAATCTGCAAACTCAATAAAAAAAACAAAACGAAATGAACAATTACTTGTACAAATTAAATTAAGAGACCGACACGCGCGCCGCCGCGACAACAACAAATTAGATGACACAAGAGACAAACTAGTTTATGTACGTCAAACGAAATGGGTGCGTTTGATGAATTCACAACTAGCAGTATCAAGAGTACTGCCACCCACTAGCTCAGCGATGGGGTGGGTTCAGAGATTTAATTAATCCGATTGGATTAATTAAATTAAACAAAATAAAAGAATCTATAGGGAATGTATGAAATGTAAGTACAGGGCGTACTTGCACAGAAAATGGGCGCCATTTTTTATTTGAATTATAAAAAAATTCCAAACTATATCACTATAAAGAGAATATAAAAAGAAAAACAAAGATTTTTGTTTTAACCACAAGGTGGCTTTAAAAATTAAACTTTATTTGGGAAACCTTATAGCCGGAGCTCAGGATTAAAACCCAAAATTTTTTCAAACAAATTAGATCTAACAAATTAAAACGGTAAAACAAAAAAAATTGAAAGCAAATTAAGCAAATGAAAAACTCAATTGGGCAGTTAGCGAATAAATAAAAAAAACCGTGTCCCACAATTAATTGGGATAAAATGCGAAATAATTAGCAAACCTAATTATATCCTTAAGAATTAATGCACAAACAAAAGAAACACTTTACTTATCTTTTTTTTCCAAGTCTATAGATCTCCTATCTGCCTCTTTTCTCTGTCACCTCGATTATTTTCCGGTTTTTTCAAAAATTTCTTCTCCGCCTTGAATCACTATTTATCCTCCAAAAATTTCTCTAGCTTCTCCAAAATACTTTTTTTTTCAATTTTATCTCCTTTCAGTCTTTTCTCGACTTCCTCCAAAAAAAATCAATTTTTTGCTTGCCTGGTTCTCCAAAGAGTTCCTTTCCAAGCTAACTATTGTCTTCCTCGGCCATTCCATTCTCTCACACATTCATACGTCCAGCCAATCGTTTTCAGCTATGTACGTGCTCTCCTCGAAAACCTCCGTTCCTCCGTAGTCGAATCTCATCGAACTTTACTCTCACACACACATTCAATGATTCAGCAAGTTGTTGGATGTATTTCAAAAACTTGCCGAATTCAAATGACCGAGTTCAGACCCCTTTCAACTAAATTTTTTGAGAAAATCCAAAAGAACCAAAATTGAGAAAAAAGTTTCTACTATGTAGACATTCTCCTAGTTATTATTAATTATTCGCGAGTAATTCGAAGCGCGAAGCAATCTTTCTAAAAGTAAAACCGAGGTGAGAGAGCAAAACGTTTCTTTAAATTTTAAGCTCTGATCAATTAATTTCTTTTGTGTCAATTCTGAAAGATCTACTTTTATAACAAAAATTGCGCAACAAAATGTTATAAAATGGATTTAGAAAATCGTATTTTTCTCGAAAACAGCGCCAATAATTTTTATAAAATTTTTTTTCTTTCGATTAATTTTTAAGGTCTATAAAATTTAATAAAAAAAATAAAATTAAGATATTACTGATTGTACTTATCATAGAACCGCTTTTTTTAAATTTTGAATTTCTCATTATCGGCAAAACGGATTTTAATGAAATTTTTTATGGAGAAGTTTCCAAAAAGTTCAAAAAACATTGCATTTCAACACCTTAAGAGAAAATATTTTTTTTTAATTAAAAAAAAAATATTTTTTTTTGGAAATTCGAAATCTCAAAATTGACTCAATATATTTTTGGAAATTTAATTTTAATTCATATAGTAATAAAAACATTGAGTTGGTGTACCAAAATTTTGGACCTTATTCTTAATTTTTATGGTAAAAAAGTGAAGTATAAGCGGACCACCCACAGTACTATAACTAAAACTACTTTTTTATTATGGGATATTTGCTTTTTTTGCTTGCTTACGCATTACGGCGTATAAACAGTGAGATATGTATGGGGGGCATGCTGCCCCCCTGCAACCCCCCTGGTTGGGCACACTATAGGATTTGGGGTAGGTACCAGGTTGGGTGTATGCAAGGTTTCTTTTGGATTTACAGAATCCGGATTTAAAGATACATACTTTGAATTTACCCTATAGCCTATATTCATTTTTTTATACTTCACTTTTTTACCATAAAAAAGTGTTTCTCCTCCATAATTTGATGCTTTTTATCAACAGCACACTTTTTTTTATCGATTCATTAAAAAAAAGTGCATTTTGGTGGGAGGGGAACTCCGAATAAGGACCAAAATTTGTTCGTAAAAATGTATATAAAAGCTTATTTTTTTAAGAAACAACTACAACTACTCATAATTTTTGTTCTTGCATAAACTTATAATATATTTGCTTGAATCACATGGTATCCTGTTTTTAGCTCAAACTGCAAAAGGAGTTGTTTTAGTCATTTGAATAATGAATCTTATGCTTTCTCTAATTACATTCGTTTTTTAAATTCTTAGCCTTTTACATAAGTTCGTACGGCTCAGTCGTGCATTTTATTTTTTTAAGTTTTGACTTTGTTGAGAGAGTTTGGCTACAACTAGATATTTGTCTAAACCATCCAATTTGAAACAATTTTAGATTAAGTCGTTTTTCTCAATTTTTATTTGTTATTTTTTTTACAACTTTTTAAATTCTAACCCTCTTGAACATAAGATCAAGTTGATTTAAAATAATCTTTTTTTACTCACAGATCATTCATCGGACCTTTACCAATCGCAAGAACAACGAACTTCATCACAGTGGATGGAACGCCTGCTCCAGCTGTCACTTGATCGATGAGAATGCATCAGTGGTTCCGAAGCGTGACAAGCTCATTATGCCAAGTTTGATATCGGATAACATTTACGTCGTCGATGTTGCAACCGATCCTCGGAAACCCGAGATCGTAAAGGAAATCAGTGGAGACATTTTGAAGCAACATAATGTAACAGCTCCCCATACTGCACATTGTCTTGCCAATGGAAATATTTTGATCTCGACTATGGGTGATAAGGATGGCAATACCAAGGGTGACTTTATTCAGTTCGACTCAGAGTTTAATTGCTTGGGAACATGGACAAAAGGTGATAAAAAGGCAATTTGTGGGTATGATTTTTGGTACCAACCTTACTTCGATGCCATGGTCTCTACTGAGTGGGGAGCACCAAAACTGTGGCGTTCGTAAGCTAACAAAAATTAAAATCATTTTAAACTCATTAAAAAAAAACAACATTTCAGAGGCTGGCACGAGAGTCACATTAAAGACTTCACTCAATACGGTTGTCGGCTTAATTTCTACAAATGGTCAACGCAAACCTTGATACAGACCATCGACTTGGGGTTGGAAGGCGCTACTCCCTTGGAAGTTAGATTTTTGCACGATCCAAAACAGCCCCAAGGCTATGTAGGTTGTTGTCTGAACTCCAAGGTCTATCATTTTAAGAAGAAGCCCGATTCGGATGAATTCACGGCCAAGAAGGTCATCGATATTCCACAAAAAATGGTCGAGGGATTAGCTGCCGAATATATTGGGGGAATGATGTCCGACATCCTTATTTCTTTGGACGATCGCTTCCTGTATGTGAACAACTGGCTGCATGGTGATGTGCGTCAATATGACATAACAAACCCAGATGAGCCGAAGCTGGTTGGTCAAGTTTTTCTGGGCGGATCGATTTGTAATGACTCAGGAGTGAAAGTGGTCGAAGACAAGGAGTTGAAGGTATACCTTATCCCGGTTGTTATAGATTAAGCAACTAAAGCATACTTTTTTAGGAACAACCATCACCACGAGTTATCAAAGGTCGTCGTCTTGAGGGTGGACCCCAGATGATGCAGCTGTCCTTGGATGGAAAGCGTCTCTATATTTCAACTTCATTGTGTTCACCGTGGGATAAGCAGGTAAGAGAAGAAAACCTTACAGTAAAAGAAAACTTTGTAAGACCGTTGTGCTTTCCAACTTAGTTCTATCCAAAAATGGTTGCTGCTGGTGGAACCATTGCCATGTTAGACATTGATCCCATAAACGGTGGAATGAAAGTCAATGAAGACTTCTTGGTTGACTTTGGAAATGAACCATATGGACCGTCATTACCACATGAGATTCGTTATCCAGGCGGTGATTGCACTTCTGATATTTGGTTGGTGCCTGAAGAAAATTAAAAACGAAAATATTATTTCTATAAAATTATATTTGTTTAAAATATACAAACTATATTTTTTAATATAAAATTAATTTAAAACAAAAAGACAGCATTTTAAGTGTCAATAATGTCATAAAACCTATTTTAGGAAATTTTGGCTCCTGACTGCTAAAATATATTTTGAAGAAGGCAAAATACATCATTAGACCATAACAGAATCCGGCACGGCTGCTTGCAAAAGGACGCAATACATCCTTGTTTTGTTTCACGAACTAATGAAAATTTGTAAAAAGTTGACACCAAATTTATGGCCTCTCTACTCGATAGGCCACCAGGATGGCCCTCTATGATGGGCCATATCGTTTAGATGGGTTGATTGCGTCTGATGGCTTATGGCGCGGTGCGATGGCCTGGAATGATGTTGATGTCGGTTTTTCGCCTGTACATCAAAAAAAAGTGGGTTGGTGATGGGGGTATGCGTTCACACGTTACCCACCATCATCATAATCGCCTCGGCAACCGGGTTCCGGTCCTGGCCTCTTTCAACAAGTCTCTCCACCTATCCCGGTCTTTAGCCGACGCCATCCAGTTTCGCACCCCAAGGCTTCGGGCGCCCCGGCCTACGTCATCTCTCCAGCGCAAGCATGGTCTACCACGCTGTCGTCTACCATAGAATGTACCACAAAGAACTTTCCGAGTAGGTTCCTCTTCGCTCATGCGAGCTAGGTGCCCTGCCCACCGGAATCTACCGAGCTTATTTTTGTCACGATATCTGCTTCTAGGTAGATTGCGTACAGTTCATGATTGTACCGTCTCCGGAATCGTCCTTCCTCACATATGGGGCCAACAATTCTCCTTAAGACTTTTCTCTCGAATGCAGCTAAGAGGTCGGAGTGCCTTTTGCTAAGCACCCAAGTCTCGGATCCACATGTGAGTACTGGCAATACCATGGTCCTATACAGCAGCAGTTTTGAAGTTATGGTGAGATTTCTGAATTTGAAGAGCTTTTGCAGACCATAGTAGGCTCTGTTCGATTAAAGAGGCCACCCGCGTATTTCTTCTTCTATATTGTTATCGGCTGCTATTATTGACCCAAGGTATTTAAAGGATTGCACCACTTCAAATTCGTGCTCCGCTTCCTTGATTGTTTGAACAACTGTTCCTCTCGCATTCGACGCCACCATATGCACTTTGTTTTACCTTCACTAATGTGCAGCCCCAGATTTTGTGCCGCCTGCTCGATCTGAATGAAGGAATCGTGTACAGCTTGTTCGGTTCTTCCGATGATGTCGATGTCGTCTGCGTAAGCCAGTAACTGGCTGGACCTGTTGACGCGTTACCCACACTTAATATTAAAAAATATATTGCAGCAGCGCCAAAAGGTTCCTCATCCATCTTCTGCAGCCATCGTGTAGATGCGAAACATCTACTGAACATCCACCTCATCGATCATCTGATGGGACCGGCAACCGGTCAAGCGATTTTCTTCAAACTCGGTATTTAAGGTTCTTCGGTGAAATTGAATTTTTTTAGCTCCAAAAACTAACGGTACCTACCTGCAAAGCAGCCGTTATGCAAAAGCTTGTTTGTAACAAAAACAGCTTTCATAAAACCGTTTTTGTTTTTATTTTTAACTTTCTCATTAACGGCTTTAACGATTTCGACCAAAATTTTTTAACAGGAGCTCCTTTGAATTCAAAATAATATTCTTTATACAAAATATTTTTTCGGTTTTTGAAAAAAACAAAAAAATATTTTTTTTAAATCAATATATCTTGAAAACATAGATTAGTTTTTGAAATTATTATCTAAAACCTATAATATTAAATACTAAAATTAGCATCCACTAAGTTTTTTTCTAAACAAATTTTAAAAAGATATAATACATATTATAAAAAATGTATTTAATAATAAAACCATTTTTAAACTATGTTTTCATAAATTCACGTTTTTCTAGAAATCAGACGGAATTTTATGTATTCGAACAGTTTTCTCTGCTTAAACCCATTGTCACGGTAAGAAATCGCCGTGACAAAAACTATTCTTTCTGCATTTCCAATCCTTGTTCCCACCTTTTATTCTTTTCATACAGGTGTTTCCTTCAAAATACTGTGAGAGAGTGGGGCAGCCATGTCCATCAGCCATTGGTACACTCTCTCAGTATACTTTGAAAAAACAAGATGGATGACATTTAGTGGCCCTTTAAGTGGTCATATCCTTAATGTGGATAAGAAATCGACCAACGTTGAACAACCTTGAACTAATCCCAAAAGAAATGAGGACGAGAGTGGATCGCGGCATACTGGACGTTATTCGCTGGCAGAATGGCTAAACGAACACCATAATTATTGTGTTATTGGTTGTAAAATATGGAACGCTAACAGCAAGTCCATTTAGTTGTCCCCAAATCTGCGCAAAGCTCAAACGAATTAGGGTATCCGCGGAATAAATTATTACTGCCTACTCGCCTTCCTAATTTTGGATTTGAAATGAGCCTCCACTAGGTTTCCACAAAAGACTACTTAAATCTGAATTCGAGGGGAAAAATGCACGGCACTTGTGAAGATCCTCTTTTACTTTCGAAAGTTTTCTTTTTTAGTTTGTAGAAAAAAAATCGGTCGGACAGCTGAATGAATTCATCGGATTCGCCACTCCTGGATGTGAAACCAAGGGTCGGCGAATTCCGTGATGACTTTCCAAAACTGTGGGCTTTTAAAGTGCGAGTAGGAAGGCCGCTGAGTTTCAACTGCGTTTGGCTCACTCACGCAAGTATGCTGAGTTTTGCTAAAAGATGGCGTAACCGAAACCCACGGTCGCTCATTGGCCGAAAGCACTGGGGTCGCTGAAAAATAAGAGATTATCCAGGCACGAAAAAGTGTCTGGAAGTTCACTTTGGCTCATTGGGGCATATTCATAGTTCTTTGATAAGTTCTGATTTTGTCTTTCTAAACTAAACTCCAGTTTATGTTATTCATAGACAATCAAAACCCATTTTTATTCGATAACCTGGAGTCTAACAATACACACGACAGAAGGTATGTTTAAGCTGTTTTTAACTCTATAAAACGTTAAAAATAAACAGAAAAAAAAATTCCGAATTTTTCGGCGCGAGTGATTTGATTTCAAGTATTTTTAATAAATAAATAAAAAAAATAGAAATGTCACTTGATTTTAATATTAATGAAGATTTTGATATTCTGCTTGATATTGATATGATGCAGCCCAATAGAAAACGAAAGCGTTATCTGAACCGCATCGATCTCATTGAAATGGCCGACGATGGCTTTTATGAGAGGTATCGGTTCGATAAAAAAATAGCTAAATTTAAAATTGATTTAATAAACATTGAAGATCAACTATCAAATAGGGGCTTGACAATATCTGGAAGCCTCCAAGTTATAACAGCGCTGAGATGAAATCTTCTGCCATCATGTCCCTTACAATCATTTCTTCTTCAGTGGGCTTCTTAATTACAACTGTGTTGCCGATCGCCCTTTGTGCAGCTCGCATATCACTAACGCTTTTACGAGCAGCGTTTTTAATACGATGCCACTGGTCTTTAAGTTTCGGGATTCCCCTGTTGAGCTGAGATCATGCGAATATCACTGCTTTTATCATCGACAAAGTATTAAATGTCCCTGTACCAACTCCCGAAGCATTTCTTTTTCCGATTCGGACCAATTTTGTTCCCTTGGCTTTTTAGATTTTCCTTTCTACTCATCTGCAATTATATTCATATACATTATGTATGTTTATAAATTATCTTACCTTGTTTAAGTTTTTATTTACCAAAAGACTGCACACAATAACAAATTAAAACGAAAACTGCTGTTTGTAATTTCGCTGTCAGTGTTTTTTTTTACAGATTCAAGGAAAATTGTAATAAAATTATAGTAGAATATCCTTAGAACTGTTTCTAACTAAACAGAACTGCCAAATTCTTTATGAATAGCACCTATTGCTAACCTGGGTCTTAAATTTAGACTCCGGTTTAAGATATGATTGTGAATATACCTATTATCTATTAGTTGTGGAAAATCAAAAAATAAAGATATGTATAAAAAGAAAATTTTAGAACAATTTTTAGAGATAATTCTAATTCTGGAAAATTAGTGGAGGAGATTTCGTTTCGAGGAAGGAGAAATCGGTATACTATAAGAGCTAAGTATGTATAGTGAAAATTGTTTGATGGTTATTTTTTTTTTCTTGGAAAAATTTTTTTTCGCGCGTAAATTGAATTTTTTTTGCAAATTAAAAAAAAATCGATGGGCTTTTGCTTCCGTAAGTTTCCGAAATTGCGGAACTCGCACCCTGTTTCTTCAAAAATTATCCGTTTAATTATTTCGGGACTGAGTGTTAGCGGTCGATCTTACGTATATTTTTTTATTCTTTGTTTAATTTCATTTGTATGAAAAGATTTTGGGTTTTTACCCTATATTTAAAAAGGTTTCTCAAACAGTTAAAATTTAAATATAATTTTTTTCAACTCCCTATTTGGGATTAAAAACTTCGTGTTCTTATTTTGTTTCTTAATAATTTTTACAAAGTCGGTTTCAGCTTCAAAGGTTTGCAATTTCCATATTTCATCAAAAAACTGCTGGCGCCCCTTTATTTATTTCCAACCATGTATACGGACCTGCAACTAATATATTTATATCAAATCGCTTGAGTATTCAATCGAAACCTAAATAACTTAATTCCCCGCAATTAAATTAAATGGTGAACCCACCCCCTTTGAGCTAGCTGTGGTGGCAACACCTATTGTCGCTGCTGTAGCTGTTAGGCTAGGACCGCACTTGCGATTTTTTTTCGAAGCGATTAAAAAGTCGTAGTCGCTACAAATTATTGTCATGCTCGCGATTATTTAATCGCAAAAAATGAAACACACTACTTCTTATGTGAGTGCACGCATTTGCTACAAATAAATAGCGACAGAAAAATCGCTTGAAAAAATGAAACTTGTTTCATTTTAATAATCGCTACGATTTTTAAGTCGCATGTGCGTGCATTCGCATTTAACGCCATGAGTCTTATTCTTTGCGGCTAAGAAATCGTGGAATAAAGATCGCAAGTGCGTGCATGCCCATTTCTCTTTGCGACTACAATTTTTAAGTCGTTGAGTACATTTGTTTCATTTGAGCTTACGACAATCGCAAGAAAAATGAAACAAATTGCGACTTTTAAATCGTCATGATTTGTTGGTAGCAAGTGCGTTCATTCTCATTTAAATTCATGTGTTCTATTTTTGCGACTAAAAAATTGTGCGATTGAAATCGAAAGTGCGGTTGTAGCCTTACACTTTTTACTTGCGACTTATACATAGGTACTATAAGGCAAGTTATGCATTCGTAAAAAAAATCGAACTCGAGATTTTGATCAAAGTTGACATTACGATGATAGCGAAGACCAAAAAAGTGGGTCTCGCAATTCTGTCTGTCTGTCGGTTCGACTACAGCCTAAACGACTCGGCTGATTTTCTTCAAACTTGGTAGATATAGGTTTTAATTTTTTTCCCCCAGAGGTTTTTTTCTTTTTTTTTAAGACCAAAAATAACGGTACCTGCCATACGATTTTTTTCGAAATTTTATAAATATTTTTTTTCTCAAAAACTATCCCACAGAATTTTTTAAAAAAAATTTAAAAAATTTCATTTAGTTAAAGCTAGGTAATGGTTGAAAAAAATTTCCAAAAAATCGTTATTTTTGTTAGCCTCCCTGGGTTCATTTTTTTAGTTTTTGATTTTCTCGAAAACGGTACGGATTTTTAAAAAAATTTTCAATTTTTTTTTGTGGAAACTCAATATTTCGAAAACCCTTGCTCGATTTGTTTCAAACTTGCCAAATAAAAGTTTGTTATCTAAAACTAACGGTACCTTCCATACAAAAGATAAAAAATGATTTTCGAAAATCGTATTTTTCTCAAATTTTTACGATCTATAATTTTATAAAAAAAAATTTGAAATCTAGATATTACTGACTGTACCTACCATACAACGATTTTTTTGAATTTTGAATTTCTCATTATCGGCATAACGGATTTCAATGAAATTTTTTATAAAGAATCTCCTAAAAAGTTTAAAAAACATTGCATTTCAAAACTTAAAGAAAAATTCAATTTTTGGAAAAAAACGTCATTTTTTTTTTTGGAAAATTCGATATCTCAAGAACGGCTAAATATTGTTCTTGGAAATTTAAATCTCATTCGTACAATAACAAAAACTTACGGTTGGTGTACCAATTTTTTTTTTAAATATTTTAAAAATTTTCTGCATAAAAGCTTATTTTTTTAAGGAACCACTACAATGACTCATAATAAATTTTTGTTCTTGCATAAATTCATATTTGCATAGCATTCTGTCTTTATCTCTTATGTACTACTAAAAGAATTTAAAAAATTCATTTTATCCATATGAACAGTTTTCTTTAATAACATTCGTTTTTAAAATTCCTAGTCTATTACATAGGAGCAAGTTCGTGCGACCCAGTCGTGCATTTTATTTAATTCGCCCTACTTCGCCGATTCGATTGACAGTTTGGCTATAATACTCTCTTCCTAAAAGTCGTGATCGTTGTGTTCATCGCGAACGATCAACTCGTTTTTGTATTTCTTTATTGTTTTTAAATTAGTTATACACGAAAGTGTAATACCATGTTTGTATATTTTAAACAATTTTTAAATTCAATAGTTATTTTATATAAGAGCCAGAACGTGCGCTCCAGTCGTGCATTTTATTTTATTAGATATTTGCCGGACATGTTTAGAATTTTCTACCTCAACAAATAAAAAAAACTTGAATCAGTACGAAAACGCAAAAACGAAATCGGTAGATGGTTCTTTTTGAAGATTTAAGTGGCAGTGAAATTATTTGTTTTTCAACCTTATGCCAATGCTACAAATACAATAAAAAACTTAATGTATTTGGAACGACGAGTCTTACAATTTCAATTTTCGAAAATAACCTCTGCTTTCAATATTATGTATATATATTCGTTCGATAACCAAATCCCACCAAAATTCAATATTTCTTTTGCTATATTCTCACCTCAATTAAGCTGTAATTCCTTTAAAAGAAAATAATTTTGACTACACAATTATAAAAGCAATGTTATGTATTTTTGATATGGTTGAGTCTTCCCAACTGATCAATCATCGTTCAGTTAAACATTTTAAAGGAGCAACAAATTTCCAAAAGTTACAAAAAAATATCTTAAAGCGCTAGTTGAAATGCCATTCCATAAGCGTTTCATCAATAAACAATAATTTCCATTCACTAAAATTAATGTAAGCTTAATTTCTACAACACTGAAAAGCTCTGCATGTGGTACATGACGTCCATCTTAGGAGCAATGATGGTGGTAATGACACATATCGGCGGCAGCGGTGTTGAACGAACTTCTGTTAATCTCATGTTTCACAATGTTTGAAGATAATGGTTTTGGTAGGAGAGTCGTCTTTCTGATCCAGTTGGTAACAAATTACGACGATGATAAAGGATTCTATAGATTACAAACAACGTTGACGATGACAACAGGTGGGACATTCTCTCAGATGGAAGGTCCAATTAAAATTCCCACGACGGCAGCCATTTGAGGCTGTACATCGTTGAATTGGACTCACTAGCCATAGGTCCGGTTGCTCCGTATGCCAGTGGCGAGAAAAGCATGAAACTATAGACCAATATTGATAGGAGTGTTCCCATTAGTACGTGCTGTGTCCATCTCGATAGGCGGCAAGTTAGATAGTTGAACATAATTCCTAAAAAAGAGAAGATTTTTGTTCGAAATTTAATTCTTCTTTTTAATTTATTTTATTTAATTTAGTTTTTATATTTAAAGTAATTTATTCAAAGTTTTTAACCATTTGCTCTTTGATCTCTTTCAACAGAAACAAATCCCTACATTTAATTAAGTGGGTAACATATTCGTAGGATAAATAAATATTTGAAGGAAACTCGAAAAGAAGCCATTTAAGCCACTCATAAAAATATATTTAGTGAAATATTTACATACAAATATGTACATTTAATTTTTTTAATTTGTTACTAAGCCTAAAGGGTGAGCCAAATTCAAGTTTCTTAAAATGCAATAAAATGAACAAAATTAAATTTTTCCATGTACTATGGCCTTATTAGTGGCAGCCTGACAGCAAACATTCCCATTAACTATGGAACAAAACTTTGTTCAAGTGGCTTCCTTGGTTGGCTTCGCAGTTGCGCATTCTGTCACACCAGTTTTCAAAGACCTTTGATGGTTTCAGCTTGTAGCTCACGGATTGCTTGTATGACTTTGGCGTTAGGTGCTCACAAAAAAGTCCAAATTGGTCAAATCGTAGCTCTGAGGCGGACAATTGACATGACAAAGACGGCTAATAACACGATTTGGGAATTTCGTGCACAAAAGATCGATTGTGGAATGGGCTGTGTAGCATAGAGATTGCGTGCCATCCTGAGTGAACCAGAGGTCGTCCAAATCCATTTCTTCAATTTCAGTAAAAAAAACCGCTCTGTAACGCACACCATTTCCGAAACGTTGTTCATTTTCACTCCACAATCCGCATTAAACTGTCACTCTCTGTGGATGCATTGGCGTAAGTTTTTTCCGAGCCCCAGATAGGGCAATTTTGTTGGTTAAAGTAGCCGCCGAGATGAAAATGCGCTATGTCACAAAAAATGATTTTTCGCCCAAACTCGTTGTACAATTCAAGCTGTTCTAAGGCCCAAACTGCTTAGTGATAACGAAGCGGATGATCGTGCGCCTTCATTCAAAATGTCAACAAAAAACTTATTTATATACATATATGGATTCGATCGAGACAAAAACAATCCTATGTAAACTAATGATCCCATTTCCCCTTTTTTTAATATTTTTTTTTTAAATCACTTAAGCAATAAAACCAATATATGTATCAATTTCTAATGAGTTCACAAACGTCAAAATCTTCACTTTGATTCATCTGGCATTTGCTTATCTTTTTTGAAAAAAATATCGGGATTGTCAAGGAGTTCCGGCAAGCACATGCAGCTAAAGAAGAGAAATATAAAGCGGCGCTGCACAGAAGGATCAGAGCTTCACGCGGCTCTACGAGCAGAAGAGGCTTCTGGATTCTCAGAAAGCGAAAGAAGGAGCAAGAGAAGCTCTCGATCGAGGAAATAGAGGAATGCCATAGCAGGAATAATTTTCGGAAGTTTTACGAAAAGGTAAAAAAAAAACATCACAAGGATACAATCCCCGGGCCGAAGTATGCATGGACAATCAAGGGACCATATGAGTTGAATCGCAGTCCATGCTAAGAATATGGAAAGACCATTAGTCCAAATTTTATAACTTTATAAGAGAATTCCACGGCTATAGAGATAATACCATTGGACTTAAGCCAAGCAGATCAACAATAACGCCCACCCGACTTGGAAGATAGCTATGTACATATATCGAATCTTAAGTCCAACAAAGCCGCTGGAGTGACTGCCACGCTGCCGAACTGTCTGCTAAAAGCGGCAGGTGACGACTTGGTTGGGAATATGCACCAGCAGCGGTGCCGTGAAATAAGGCCAACTTTTAAAAATTGGCCTTATTGCACTTTGATAAAGTGAAATAAGGCCAATTTTCAGTAGTTGGTCTTATTTCACTTTGACAAAGTGAAATAAAGCCAAATGATTTTAAGAAATACGACCAAATTGGTCTTATTTCACTTTTTGAAAGTGTAATAAGAGCAACTGAATGTGGTGCCGTTACATTAGGCCAAGTGACATAAGACCAAATTTTAATACTTGGCCTTATGTCACTTGACCGACGTTCTGGGTTTTCTTGGGCAACATTACCTTGGGTGGCCCGCTTCGCGGGTTTCCAGGATTTTAACTCCCTTTTCGGGGCTACCACCCGCTCACGCAACTCCGTTGCTCCGCTTAGGGTATGTTCAGTCGCAACAGTTTTTCTTGTGCAACAGTACATAACTTGTAGTTTTTTACTCCAATTAATGTAAAATACAAAACAGTTGCTACAGGCGCCTGCCTGGCGACTGAACATACCCTAAGCGGAGCAACGGAGTTGCGTGAGCGGGTGTGAGCCCCGAAAAGGGAGTTAAAATCTTGAAAACCCGCGAAGCGGGCCACCTAAAGTACTTTTGCCCAAGAAAACCAAGAACGTCACCCCCGATAAACAATTATGTATTATATACGAATATAACGGCAAAAACTCCTTTTTTATTTTTAACGAAACATTTTATGCTTGACCTTAAGTCACAAACAGATTTGCCTATGAAATAAATATAAAAATGCAGTTCGGCCTTATTTCGCTTTGTCAAAGTGCAATAAAACCAACTGTTGAAAGTGAAATAAGACCAACTTGGCCTTACTTCACTTTGTAAAAGTGCAAAAAGACCAACTGCTGAAAATTGGCCTAATTCCACTTTATAAAGGTGCAATAAGGCCAATTTTTGAAAGTTGGCCTTATTTCACTTGGCCTTATTTCACGGCACTTGCACCAGCTAATCTGCAAAATATGGAATGGAAACGGGTGTCTGATATTCAAGAAAGCAGACTTTCTGAACTTCGCCAATTACAGATGCATAAAAGATCCCTTCTGCCCTATTTTAAGTGAACTTCTGAAGCCTTTCGTCAACAACTTATAGGTATTAATATTCATATTATGGTATATCTTGGACAATACCCAGGAACTTTAAATAGACCTCTACCAGCATTTCATCGATTTTAAAACAGCGTACCTATGACATCATTCGAAAGAAATTACCATTATAAGGACCAAGTTCTAGTTTTGGCATACCTGACAAACCTGTCCGTTTGTGCAGAATAACGATCGAGAAAGCACACTGCTCCATCGAAGTCGGGAAAGATCTCACCGATGCATTTGATGTCATAAAAGGTTTTAGGCAAGGCGATGCTCTGTAGTGCGACTTCTTCAACTTCGTCCTTGAAAGAATAGTGCAAAACTCACTCGTCAACATTAGAGACACAATCTTCTAAACGTCGGACAGTTTACTCGGATACTCAAACGACTGTGAGACGAAAACGAAGAAAATGGGCTTATCGGTCAATGAGAGCAAGATCAATTATATGCTGTCATCAAAAAATGATTCACACCACCGACGCAACATCTGGGACAGAACGTTACCATAAACAGCTGTAATTTTGATGAACTTAAAGACTTGGTCTACCTAGGCCCCACAGTTAATTCAGTCAATAACATCAGCGATGAAATCAAACAGAGAATAACTCTTGTCAATCACTGCTTGCTTGGACTAAGAAGGCAAATGAGTAGCAAAGTCCTCTCTCGATCAACTAAAGTGTCCCTCTATAAAACTCTCATTATCCCGGTCCTTGTTTATGGTGCAGATACATGGACCTTTTCGAAAGTGGATGAGAAAGCTTTAAAAAATTCTGCGTGTTGTCTTTGGTCCCATCTGCTTAGATTGGAGAATGGATTAAAAGATATACCAATGAATTGTTCAGCTAAACCGACCTAGTCAAACAAGTGAAAGCCTAACGACTAAGATAGCTAGGCCATGTAGAGCAAATGGACCCAAATGCTTCGACCCGGAAATCGAATCCAACCCCGAGAGACGGTGTAATAAAGAAAGACTGCGACTCAAGTGAGAGAGGACGTCAACCAACTTGACGTACGAAACAGGAGACAGCTAGCTAGGGACTGAACTAACTGAAGAAGTCGGACTGTAGCGCCTCCTACGCCAAGTCGTGCGTCAAAAGACGTGTGTTGCATCGGTACAAGACTAAATTGCTGAAGAAAGTAAAATTGTAGAGTTATGGTTCGTTCTTCTTTGTTGTTTTCCTTTGATAACGAGATTAAGAAGAACAGAGGATTGACTCGTGAGCAAGCTCAAAATCACTTTCATGTAAAAGCAATCAATGCTATAGCAAAAACTTTTAGAATTTAAAGAATTATTTGTTTGTTGAAAAGACCCAGACTTTCCCGATTTAGAGCAGTCAATTTTTGAAAAAACTTTCAGAGCTAAGAATTTAAACCAAATATTTCCAACTTTAAAGCTTGAGTTTTTTAAAACTCTTTATATGATAGAATCCTCGATTCTTATACCATTTTTAATCAAAACTTAGAAATATAAAGTAAATTCAATAACTCAAAACTCAGTTTCATAAATAAATTCTGTTCATGCTTCGTCGATGTCATCAATTTCTGATAAATTTATTGAAAATGCAAACACGCTTCTTTATAATACATAATAAAACAGCAACAAGTCTGCATCTGTTAACCTTTTCAACTTTAGTACACACCAGTATGGCAAACTTGCCTGGAGTATGGAGTAGTTTTTTTTTTTTTTTATTTTGAGAATTGAAAATTGCTTCTTGAATATCTTGTCATTGAATCAAGAGTTGCTGCATTGGATCATATCCAAGCATTTTGCATAAATTTCATTTCGATTCCGAAAATAAACGTATAAACGTAATACCCTGTTTTCAGAAAAGCGTCTTGGATATGAGAAAGAACACTTTGCTATAATATGATATATCGACGATGCTGTGTATTTCCGAGATAAATTGATTCATTTTTTTTTTAGTAAATTCAATTTTCTTAATATATTTTTAGCGTGCACCTTAAAAGTAGGAAGAAAGGAAATCTTTCTCATCAATGAAATGAAATTTTCACTGTCTAGAAAGTTTAAAAGCTATATATTTTGATAGAAGAGTTAACAGAGGTAAGGTAGAGGGTTATGTGCTTTAGTGAAAATAAGCTGTTAGGTGAGAATATTCATGAAGACCAAAGAAAAACGTATCAGGAATAACAGATATTTATATTTCAGTTTCAGAAGCTAAAAAATTATTTATCTATTTATTTCGACATGTTAAATTATTCACCCCTATTACAGAATTCGGCGAATGAACTAAAGCAATAGTTTCAATTAATTTCCAAAATTTTGCTATTACTGAATACGACGGATGAAAGTTGAAGGAACGCGCTAACAATCCCTGCACCACCGACAGTTTGTTAAACTTTTATGGTATAACTGAATTCGCAATCCATTCGCACTCCATACAATTTCTATCATTTTACATTCGCACCAATTTCGAGACGAGACGAAAATAAACATTGGAAAGCACAAAAATATAAGCCAAAAGCTTAGTATACTGAATATTAAAGTGTTTGTTTAACAAATTTTAATAGAAAACGGACAACTAATAACGCAACCAGAGAGCCAGAAATCTAAAAATAAAACAGAGCACACGGTTGGTATTGAACCGTCCTCCATCCAAGTACTAACCACTCAAAACGATGCTTGATTTCGTTGATCGATAGCGATACTATTATCAAAGCCTAGGCCGGTTGACTAAATGTCTGTAGCTGACGGTGTCGATTCTGAAGTTCATAAATGGTAAGGTAATTATAAGAATCGACAATGTAGTTCATCCGGCGAATTTCATAATTCAGTTTTACAGCGGATGCGAAAGATCAACGGATCGTGACAACTCACCGGGAGTTAAATTCTGCGAATTCTGTAAACTGTAATCGACATGATTAATTTTAACTCGATTTTATCGCCCTCGGCCGGACTCTTATCAAACATTCAAAACATCCAACTTGAGATTTTGATCAAGTTTGGCTTGATATCGCCTTATACGAAATACGAGTACATTCATTCGTAATGATGTTGCTTACATCATCTATAAGCTTGTTTCATTTATAGGAGCCCGAGGTTAGACATAAATTGGACTTCTATTTCTGACTCTATATTAAGAATAGTTAGACAATTTCCTCCCACTGACATTGTTGTTATGAGCGATTTCAATGTTTATAGTTCTTATTGGCTTCGACTTTGTGGCCAACAGCACCCTAATGAAGGTATGCGCTTGTTATGTTCCTCACATCTGATTCTGTTTAATTCACTATTATTGTATTAGCATTACTGCACCATTTCAGCAACTATCTCCCCCAACAACTTCTTTCAAAAATTTAAATGGTCACTATGCTTCCTCTATAGTGACTGATATTATAACCGGCATTATTCTAAATGGATTGAAAACTTTTATTCCTAAAAGTGCTAAAACCTAAAAGAATAATTTCCCAAGAGATTTCTTGGTACAAACATGATCAAGTGGTAGAGAGTTAAGCTTCCGATGCCTCAAAACAAACCACACTGATAAGAACCGGAAATAGTTCAAACAAGCCAGGAATACCTGCAATTGTTATATTCGAAGCAAAAAGTTCTTAGGTAGATGGAAATTGCGGCCAATATCAGCGATCCAGTAAGCCCTGGAGTGCGCCATAAGTTCGTTTGACCTGTGGATTTAATAATATATGATGAAGGATTCATAAGCTCTCCTATATCTTTAGATCACTAGTCTGCGGTTTTAAGATCGGCGAGTACCCGTTACCGAAAGACATCAAGTCTTTGACCTTTAGCACAAATAGTTCGGAAAGGTCGGGATAACTTTCCGAATAGTTGAACTGTCATTCTGCCCAAAGTATGAACATTTACAGAGGTAATAGGAGGAGAGGAAATACCTAGAGGTCTGTTTCCTTTTCCAGCTGATCACAAAACCAGAGACAATGAGTTTTTTAATGAATTCCCAAATTCACTACACATTAACTACCCTGACAATGACTTGCCTGAATCGGCATATTAGGTCATGTGTTCGGGACTTTTTATGGGTGGGCCACATTTTTCTAGATATAATGCAGTTGGTTAAACTGCTCCATCTACAGTTGGATTCTGTGAGCAAAATTTAGAAGCTTTCGCCGTTCACCAGCAAGAGAAATTACTTTTTTCCCAAGTGAGCTATGAAAGGTTAATACCAGGCTAGCTCGTCGGCCTATTAATTTTCCTCTATTCCACTCAAGAAGGTGGCAAATAAAAGGTTATGTATAAAGATCGGGTCACGTAGTGGTCAGAGAATTCTTTGGATCATCGTTTTACAAAGCTTAGTGTAGAATTCGTAGCGAATTGACCCAGCGGTTAATATGGGTTGATAATGGAGAAGGTATCGACGGCGCGGCGAGTAGAATGGATACGTTTTCTTCAAAAAATGATTGAATGTCATCTGGAAATATTTAGCTTTAAGCAATATTTCAAGCACCGGACAGAGAAACTGTTGAGATCAAGTTGTAGAAGAGTGGCATCATGTGTGGAAGAAATTGTCTTGAAAAACTTTATGTCGTAGGTGTAAAGTGAAATATAGAAATATTTAATAACCATTTCAACATCATCGCTAAGAGTAAGAATAAAGACGAGAGGTCCTAAGTGGCTGCCTTGTGGAACCCCGGAGGAAGCTGAGAAATCATCAGAGAAGGCAGATCTGAATCGAACTTTGCAGTAAAGGGTTTTCAGGCAAGAAGATATCGATCTTAAGAAGATAGGTTCAAGCCCAAGGATGGACAGCTTAAATAGAATAAGTTTACGTGACATTTCGTCATAGGCCTTACTGAAATCGGTTGAGACAACGTCGACTTCCTTTCCATTCTCTAAAACTGAGGTTATCCCCTCAGGATATGAATTCAACGAAGTTAGTACATAGTTGTGGACATATCCTGAACAAAGGGTTGTTTTCTAGGGGAAATGAGAGACTTACAACGAAAATTTAAAATATCATACAAAATGCTTTCAAAGATTTTGGAAATATGTGAAAGTTTAGCAATTGGACGAAAATTTATAACTGCATACTTAGGGGTTATGAAAGAGGTTTTCCAATTGAGGGAACTCTCCTTGAGATAGAGATAAACCGAAGATTTTTGAGAGGGGAAGAGCGAGTGTTGAAGAGCATTTTTTGAGAAATATGGCATAGAACCATTCAACAGATTCTCATTTAGTTTTGTATGATAAGGCTCCTAAGAAGTTTGAATAAAATTATTAGTATTGAGTAAAATTTTTTTCGAAAATTGTATTTTTCTCGAAAACGGCACATAGAATTTTTAAAAATTTGTTGGTCGATCAATTTAAACGAACTTTAAAGTAATAAAATATTTTGAAATCAACACTGGCAGTGCCTACCATAGAACAACTTTTTAGGTAACGAATTTGAATGAAATTCTGTATGCAAAATCCTAAAAGGTTTGAAAAACTTATGAAGATTTATTCCCGGAGGTCCGGCTATCTGTGCAAGGTGGTATAGTTTCCATTCATCAGATTCTAAATTTTTGAGCTGTGTGACTTTTGAATATCTTGCATGCTTTAGACTCTGAGGAACAATAAAAGACGAAGTCTTCCAAGATTCAAATAATTGTGATGTATCGCCTAGTTTTTGTATAGTTTGACTTAACTGTAAGTTCTATTTCTCTCTAAAGTTTTTTTTTTTTTTTTTTTTTTTTTTTTTTGACACAAACAGCTCTAAGCTAAGGCTTATTATATTTAAACTAATTTGAACCTCAAAATACTTTAAACATGATAAACATTCGCTTTCCAGAAGTTATTTTGTATTTCTTAATTTATAAATGTTTGGAATAAATATATTTCATGTCCAATCAATATGACTTCCTTCTTCAGTACGACTCAAATTTTATCACCTGAAAACTTTAACTCTTCGCAACACTTTCAATGACTTTATCTTCCTTTAAAATTTATAGATAACTATCCAATTTTATAAACTTAATTTAAAACTTTGAAAATTCCCATTCCATAAATTTAAAATTTATTCTAAAAAGTTGACAAGGAAAAACCCTTTGTCAAACACTCAAATTTAAGTTTTGTTGAAGTTTAAAATTACACAACACTTTTGAGTGAACCCTGCCAAATTCAATAATAAATGTTCGACTAAATTTCCATTGAACCGATAAAAACTTGAAGTTTTATTTTGAGCTGAAGAAAATTAACGTTAGCGTGTTTAAGTGAGAAACACTTGCATTGCATCGCTGATGCCAGAGTGGCATCATTTGCAGGCCAAGCCCACGACACTGAAGCACCGTCGTCATCCGAAAAGGACTTAACTTTTAAATTAACTTTTGTGAACTTGTGACAAATTTTCGTAATAGAACTTTCATAAAAGTTCCTTAAACCTATCCGGCTTAAAAGGAAAAAAAATACGTGCAGGGCTTTTTCCTTATAGAGCGATAGCGAACAAGCTAAAAATGGTTTGACATACAGTAAAACCCCTACTTAAAGGCAAATTCGATTAATGAATGCGGTCCTTGTCCCAACGAAATTTTCAGAAGCCTCAAGGCCTTTTGTAATTCTCTATAAACAAAATGGCGTACAACTGTAAAGGTATTAGTATGATACTACTTAAAAATTTGTAATTTTAAAGTATTTTACTAAATCTTTCTCAATTTTAAATATTTTCTAATTACTAGATCTATTTTACTAAGGCTATAAAATCAATAACAATATATACAGAAATCTAGAAAACAGCCCTTTTTTGAGGTCTTTGTAAATGTCAAAGGGTCATATGAAGTCAGCACGGTACTAAATATATAAAATAAGTATAGCTATTTGATGATTTAAACTTTGAAACAATGCTAGACGCACCATAATCTTAAACTTGAATAAAATTTGCAAAAGTCATCGTTAAGCCTATTACTAATCTCCATCTCCAATCTGGCATCGGCGCGCTTATTCGCTCGGCGGTGGCTTATGCTTTAAACCTGACGTTTGGTTTTTCCTGTCGCCGCAAACATGAAGTCTTGGGAATCGAAGACTCACTTTACTGAAGCATTGTTGTCCATTCGCTCAATGTGGCCGAGCCAATGTAGTCGACTTATTTTGTGTTTTTGGATTACATCCACATATTGGGACAGTCCTCCTCGCTCATAGGACCAAATATCCTTCGCAAAATTCAAAATTCGTTCGAAAGATCTCAATATCATCCCTACCTTTCTGTTTATAGTCCAGCAATTGCCAAGGTAAGGCAGTACTGAGTGTATAAGAGTAGTATAGGAATAGTATAAGAGTAGTATAAGAGTAGTATAAGAATAGTATAAGAGTAGTATAAGAGTAGTATAAGAGTGAGCACTTGGTCTTACTAGTGAGGAACTTTGGAACCCATTTTTATTGATTAATTCCTAGGGTAATTACCTCAAAGCTATCAATAGTGATGTTTTCCCTTATCGGTGGACAGATATTTGTTTGTTTGTTGGTAGCATACTGTAACGAAGCGTTCCATGCTACTTCACTTTATATGCAGGTGGCGGTGATGGCGTGCTTGAGTAGTTTAAGGCTTGTCGGGGCTCTGTTGAACTCTGCTGGTATTGCTGCGGATGCACAATCCATGCACTAACGTGTATGGGTGCTGAAGCTGTAATGCTGGTTTGAAGTTCTGATCGGCTCGTCCATCGATTTATCGGTGGGCCGGTATTGCTACCTCGCACAAAGCTGTCACTTCCGGTTCCTATCGACCTCCTGGTGGTGCCTGTGGATAGGTTACGTAAATAACTGAACTAACTGGATAGGAACAGTCTGGACGGTGTCCTTAAAGTAGGTATCCGCTAAGGAGTGTGTAACAACTCTCCAGAGGAGTGCACATTCTTTAGTTGTGGTTTTTACCTCGACTATAGCTGGAATTTTTGCAGGAACTTCATCTGTAAGTGACCTTCTTGGTGGCGAAACTCGAGCGGAAGCTATATTCTGGCACCATGGGAGATAGTGCCCAGGAGTCTGAGGGCTATAGCGTACGTATTTTGACTCTCCTATTCTATCTTCGGATAGAGAGGTGCAGCTGTCGCGTGCGTGCTCTCTTTCTCAGACTTTCTATAAGGTAGGAACCCTAGTGGGAGTATCGTGGTGGCGTGGTTTATTCCGAATGCGGAGACACATGGTTTCCAGGCGTGCCTGGATTCAAGAGGTGTTAGATAGACTTCGCCTCCTAAGCAAGATCTGTGTTAGTGCCTGCAACATGTCACAACTTTGCGACCGAGATAGCTTCGGCTATATCGGGGTTAATGGTCAGGACCCAATCTGACTCCGATGGAGGTAGGCTTCCCGTGGGGTAGAGCCGGCTATCGACAGGTACTCACGTAAAACCAAAAGACGATTCCACTTTATGTTACTTTGGTATTTACTAGTAAAATTGTGTTTCACCGAATTCGATTCACACGCACCATGGACACATAACGTCACGGGAAAATCAACCAAATTAATATTTTTCGTTCACCACTTACATAGTTCACATACAGTCTTTACTGAAAAAAACATCATGAGGACCTACTTGGATGAACGAAAAGTACCCTTTCACAGTCAGGCGACATAGTAAATTGGTTTTATCAATCATTTTAAATCCAGTCATGGACAAGTGTAGGCGATTTGGTCATTTTAGCTTTTATCGCTTTCGCGGAGCTTCGTCCCACCAGTAGTGAGGGGTTTCGTGGAAAGACAAGTTAGGTAGGTGAGATTGTCCAGTTATTTTTTATTAAGGCTTCCCCCCACCAGTGGTAAAGAGTCTTAGTTCTAAGTTTAACGTCCTAATTGCCACTAGGGGCTTTGGTAGCTGCTGATTTACCAGAGTGTTTAGCCTGCTACTTTAAGCACCACCAGAGGCGTAGTACCGTCCGATCCCGTCATGAGCCCGACCAATTTTAAAGCCGAATTAACAGAAATCAGATTACCCGAAACCGAGTACCAGATTAAACCGAAATCCGAATCATCAGCAACCAGTACAACCGATACGAGACAGCAAGACCAGAATCCGGAAGAGTTGATACCCGTGAATCATTCGATTCTACCAGAATTACATAATTGAAATACTAGTAGCTAAATTTTGTGTGTTATAGATATAAGAGTTATTTTCAATAAAGATTTTGTGATAAGGTTAGAAGACCTTTTCCTCTGAAGTTTCGTGTTTTTTTCAGGACGACCCTGGCGAGACTGGCGAGAACCTCGGCTGGAAAGCAAAAAGCACTTCACAATTCACAATACATAAATAATTGGTCTTGTCCAAGTCTCACTTGATCTTCAACAAGCGTGACGGACTCTATTACAGAACTGTGTAACGCCACATTCGATCAGTTTTCCCCGGATCCCAAGTTCTGACATAGAGCTCCTGATAAATGCAGCATACATATCATGTATAAGGCTTTGAAGTCGATAAATAGTTGGGGATTTTCGACTTCAAATTTGTTGGTCTTTTCCAGAATTATTTCAATGTGAATATTTGGTCTATGATCGATCTGCCGGTCCCGAAGCCACACTGGTATTTGTCGACTAAATTTTTACAGAATGGTTTAAGACTTTCACAAAGGACGCTCGATAGAATCTTTTATGCAACATTCAGCAGGGATATGCCTCGATAATTCTTGTAAGACATAAAATAAACTTTTTTGTAGATTAGGCATATGGAGCTGATGGTCCATCATCGGTCATGGGCCATGCTGCCTTCAACCCATATTTGGTTGATGGTTTCATGCATGCACCCTACCAAAACATGACTTCCGTATTTTAAGAGCTCTACAGGTAAGCCTGCAGCCTTGTTTTTCTTGATCTTATTTATAGCTAGGTTGGCCTCTTCCATACTGGATTGTAGAACCGGTTCTTCATTGATTGGAAGCGGGTTTTCTTCTTATCCTATTAATAGCTCTACATGATGCCCAGTTAATAGCTGCTGAAAATGTTGTTTGAAAGCATCCACAGTTCCCTGTAGTTCGGTGACGAGGTTACCTTCGTTGCTTCGAAGAGCCTGCTTTCCGGTCTTGAAAATCAGCAGCTATAGTTGCTTGGGTGCTTTTTCTATCGCGAAACTCTTGGATCTCCTTGAGCTGTGAGCTCGGGCTTCTTCCTACACAAGATCTTCTTTTCATCTCCCATCTTTGTTCGATACTCTTTTCTCAATGCTTTTGTTTTGGCCCTGCAGCATATTTGCAAGTGCATCTTCTGTTACTTGTTTCAGTTTAACGCATCCATCATGATACCACGGATTCCACGGATTCTTTCTCTGAAATGTTGATATTGCGATCTAAAATGCTAGATACGTACCTTGCATCGGTCGATTTGGTTGGCGGTTCGACCGTCTAGAGAGCGCCAGCTTCCTTTGTGGATCCTAATCCTCAGAAACCTAGTACTACTTATCACCGTATTAGGTTAAACCTATTATCATACATAAACAGTAATTACATTATACTAATTCATCTAGAATCTTGCGCTAATGTTTTTAAATATTTAAAGATAGGAAAAACTGTTTTTCTAAGACTGAGAGGTTAATAACCATCGGTCTGTTTTTGTTTAAGGACAATGTTTTATGTGTGCGTGGAGCCGTCCTAAATTTTCTCTCAGCCGAAAACTTTTCTTTAGACCTAACTCAAAAATAACCAAGAGTAAATATGTGTGTCCACTTATTAGAGGTTTAACTGTGTTCTGGGATATTTTTTTTGTTAATTTTTTTTTGAATTAGGTATGAAAACGCTTAGCTCTTGGCTTTGATAAACGGAAAAGTTGAGTGGAAAGGTAAAGTTTGTGTTTTAAAGACCACCCTCTGGTTCGTTGGAAGAGATTGCACTTACCTGTTAGCATTGAGTTGAAAATTAGAGCAGGGAAATAGTGATGGAAATAGAGGACTCGTCCCATTGCCCAAAATGGCAAGTAATGCAACACCCATCCGAAGAAGAGCCAAGCAGCACCGTTGAGTGATTGCCGTCGAAGTTCTGTGAATGATATTAATAATTAAAATAAGTTTGAAGCTTGTTTAGTATGAACTATAGAGTGAGGTTAGATTTTAATGAAATACAAAATTACGATGCAATTAAATATGAGTATTTGTGTGTGAATTTTTTTTTAATGAAAGGTTAGTGATGACATTAAATTTATACAATTTTCTCGGTACAAGTTTTCCCTAGTTTTCGATGTTAAATTTGAGGTAGCATGTTTTTCAGTAAAATTTAACTTCGACTTAGCTTGATGTCAACGAAGCTGAATTTATGTTTAATAAATTTCGCTGTTTATAAAGTAACTATTTCTAGACGTTATAGTTAAGTTTTACTTTCTTTTTTTTTTAGTTGCGATGTTTGTAGTAGATATGTGATTCGTGAAAAAAAACAATCTCCAGGTTTTAATCAAATGATAGAGATAATTTATTCTACAAATTGGTTCTAAATTATTGGGGGTATTGCACTGCGAGCTGGTGATCTAGTGTGCCCCCATTTAAAATTATATGAGCTTGCTCATCTTATAGTTCTTCCTCCTAATCTATTGGTCTTAGGAATCTTAGTATTTGGGGTACATTCAGAAAGAATAGGTCGCTCTCTTCCATCTCGTATTGTCCCAAATGGTTTTCCTTTGGTGCATGAGTGGACAACGTTTTCCTAGTATGTGGCTCGGTGTTTCCTCATGCACGTTGCAGAATATTGGGAGGTAAGATTTTCTAACAGTTCGTCCACCAAAAGACTCCACAACAAGGGTGATAATACACCTCTTGCTGTGATTATGATGATGAGCACGAATTTGCTAGCAAGCGCGTTGGGTATAGCCTTGTGGGATCTATTGTCGAAGATTCCCTCTACGTCTAAGCACGCAATTAATGCTGTTTTCTTTATATCTAAGGGTTTTTCGTAGCTTATTTGTTAGTTCAAATAGGGCGGTCTATTTTTATCTGCTCGCCCTATATGCGTGTTGTCGCTTATTGCGTATATTGCATGTTGGTTTGCCTAGATGTCTGTTACTCTGTATGTTTTTGTCTTAGCACTAAATCTGACTCTGATGGTGGTAGGCAGTGGCGTAGCCACAGGGGGGGTTTTGGGGGTCTGAACCCCCCCCTTGGCATCCGCCAAAAAATGCCAAAAATAACAATAAACCCAAGTATAGTAAACCCCAAGCCACCTAATAACCCAACATAACAATAAGCCCAAGTTTGGTAAACCCCAAGCAACCCACTAACCCAACTCGCCGGAGTTTTTTTTTTATACTATCAATAAATTATACTATGAATATCGTAGCGAAGCAGTATCAAAACCGAATTATCAAATAACAATAAACCCAAGTATAGTAAACCCCAAGCAACCCAAATAACCCAACTCACCGGAGTTTTTGTATATTATAATTTTAATTCAAATTGAACTTCAAACAAATGACAAAAACCCAAGTAGATTAAACCTCAAGTGACCCAATTCGCCGAAGTTTTTGAGAATGTTATTAAAGCTTTGTATTATAAATATAGCAGCAGAGATATAAAAAATAAAATAATCTGGATCAGTCTGAACCCTCACCTCTTGGCATCAGCTGAAATTTAAAAAATATCATTCATCCTAATAATGCGTAAGTACATGCCGTAGTATTTTTGTTGATAAACTCTAGAGATGAGCTGAGTCGTGAATTCGCATTCACAGGTATAACTGTGAATGTTATTTTTCATTCACTGCGAATATAAACTGTGAATGTAAACTGTGAATTTCATTCCGTGACTTTCAGTGGGTACTGAAAAGTAAAACAAAAACATGCAAAATCCCATACAAATAGAGATGCTGCTTAGCTGAAATAGAGAGTTTTTAAAGAAAAAGTGTTTTTTCGTGTTTTAATTCATTTAATTATAGAGAATTAAAAGTTTTGTTTTTTAATAGAGTTAATTCATTATTTATTACACAACGTTTTGCAAAAACAAAAAAAAGTCAAAACAAGGAACTTTAAAACCTTTAAAAATTATTATTCATCGTTTATTTTTTCGCAAAATTTATTTTACTTTGTAAACCCCTTTCCCCCCTCTTCGGTAACATGCTATTAGTGTATTCCAACTAAAACAAGTGACGTTAAATATTTTCAACTTTTGACGTCTGATAAGTATAAAAAAAACTCCGGCAAATGTCCTTTACGTGCTCATCGAGGCGATTCAATTTCTTTTTCAATTCTGGCTTTGCTGAGTTGGGCTATGTGGGTTTAATGGTTTTGGGGTTTGTGGGTTTAATTGTTTTGGGTTATTTGCCAGTTGGGCTATGTGGGTTTAATGGTTTTGGGGTTTGTGGGTTTAATTGTTTTGGGGTTTAACGTTTTTGGGTTTATTGTTATAATTTTTTTTGTTTGAAACCCCCCTTTCAAACCAAGTCTGGCTACGCCACTGGTGGTAGGCCACCCGCACAGTGGGGCGACTTGTATGGGAGAGCGGACAAAAATCCATAAAAACCGAACCACTTAACCAATTTGGATGAAATTTTCAGAAATGAAAGTAGTTTTGGAAAGAAAGCTCCACAAAAAATTTCCACCCAATGCCACGCCCACTAAAAAAAAACTCAAAATTTATAAAAATCTAGGTTTTGTTTGAAGTAAAGATGGAGCTCTTTTTCAAGTAAGTTGGCCATTCAAATTTTCCACACCCTCTTTTTGGCGTTTTTTACCTTTTTTTTACTTTTTTGTAGTATTTACTTGTTTTGTATGAAGGCGGTCTTTTTTAGTGCGATAAAATCGGAACCACGTAACTGATTTAAATAAAGTTTTCAAATTTTATAAAGGTTAGCTTGAGAAATGAAAACAAAATGTTTCCACCCAATGACACGCCCACACAAAATTTTATCTAAATTCCAAAGTTAAAAAGTTAAATTTTGAGTAATTTAAAAAATATATTTTCGCGAAAAAAGCAAATAAAATGCTTGATTCATGGAATCATTATGTATGTATGTGTCGGCTTATACGTTAATTTTTTTTAGAAAAATAATGGAAAAAAGCGATGTTATACTTATTATCGGATAAAAATTATGAAAATGCAGGGTTTCGTGTTTATTATAGCGAAATTGAGTGTATCCAAAGAAGTAAATTTTTATGTTGTGGTAAATCATAAAAATAATGTAACCATTAAGAGCTGACAAGTGTTAATTTACAAACGCATAGTCAATGAATGCATTAAACCAGCAACACGTTATATGTTAAGTGTTTGCTACTGAAACTTGCATCAAAATATGGGCAAACTTCAAAGCAGAACCAAAAAACAACGCGCAAAATTTTTCTCAATTTTGAAAAATAGGTTTTTGGAAAGAACTATATGTAACGAAATAGAATCATAAGTATGTACATATGTGAAAAAAAAGAAAACAAAGAGTTAAATTTATATTAATTCTAAGTCATTAAAAATGTATATGTAAGTTCGCCCATTTTACACCTAATTCTTATTGATGTAACATTTAACTCTGGTTTTTGCTTTTTAAATAAAAAAAAATCACTAATTTATTCAATATTGTTATCATATATTGCCAGCTGTAAGTTATTATTGTATATTTTTCCTAATTATTGAATAAAGGTTATACAGATACAATACAAATATTCCTTTTTAAGAAACCGAAGTGAAAAAAAAAATGATTTTTTTGCAAGATTTCGTAACTTTAAACTTGCTCACTGTGCGGATTTGCAGGTATTTGCAGCTAAATTTTATTTAAATGTAAACTTGGACATGTCTACATCGAGAAAATAGCTATCTCAGAGCAGAGGAACGTGGAGCTTTTTTTATATGACTACAACTTTCCATTACTAAGGACTGAGTCTTATTTTGTGCTGCCGTAATTCACTCAATTTTTTTTTGCCGAGTTTATCCGCTGTATTGTATTACTAGGCATCCCAAATAAGCAAACAAAAAACAATCCCATTTTTATTTCATCCCAAATAGACGTAACACCCTAGGAAAGTCAAATCAAATTCTCACGCTATTTCAAATATTTCGACTTTGAGCGTCTTTTTAGGTGTTAAGACTTCAGTTTTGGCCCAAATCCTTAGTGTTCCCAAATTCTCTGGCTAATTTACTGTGAGAAACATGAATCAGCTAATCGAAATCAGCACTTTTGCAAAATCGAGTTTTGTCCGCCTTGGCCCCACTGTGACCCGTGGGGTAGAGCCTTAATAGGCAGGTATCCACGTAAAACCCAAAGATGATCTTGTATGTTTTTTTCTGTTTCTTTTTTTTAATTTTGCGTACCTTTAAGAATCAAGAATCAGGAGACATTGATTAAGGCATTCTTTAAACTGGGTTACAGAGATTCTCTCTGAACTAACAGTACGTCCGAGATTTGACTCAATAAAAGGCTGATGAGTATTTTCGGAGAGGCAAGTATTATAGTTGAATTGCTTTGAGTTGGAATGCAACTAGCTATCTCCTTACAACACAGCACAATTTAGAATCTGAGGGCTTAAGCGATTTTCTTCAAACTTCAGAAATAAGGTTTTTCGGTGATTACCTTCTGAGGAAATTTTCTTTTCAAGCACTAAAAGTAACGGTTCCTGTTGAACAAAATTATTATTAGTTCTTGTTTTTTTTATATAATTTTGTACTTACTAAAGGAATTATGACTACCCTTGTAAGGTTTGAGAACAGCGTTAAGAAAGTTGGAGGTGATTTACAAGGACATATCTATGAACATTTTTTTTTTTGAGTGTCTGAACATGGCAATGAGAAGGAAATATTTGGCCAGGTAAAGCATTGCGCATTCGTGTAGTACGGCTAAAGAAAGAATCTTTGAATTCAACAGTAGACTCAATGGTAAACTGATGGGTCTTCCCAGAAGCTCGAGACTTATCGTTGAATTGTTTTAGGGGAGCAATGCAACCGAACTGGCATTAAACTGGAACAGAAAAATAATGTAAAACATGAAACATTACGGCGGTACTCGAGAGATGCAAATGGTTCTGTGGTACTTCTTTCACCTATCATTTTTTTACGAAGTTCTTGAAGCATTAATTCTACGTGGCTTATGATTCCCCCATTTGACAATGCTATCGAGATTATACGTTGTCGTTCTAGATCCACATCCAAGGAACAAGGACGTAAATCTGGAAACGAATTTGAAAATCTGAGAGGTTTCAGACAGAAGATCATTGAAAGATCAGAAAGAGAGTCGGAGAAAAAACGGAGCCCTGTGGCACACCAACATTTATCTTATAAACTCTGGACTCAAGATCATCCAACGAAACTTTTAAATAAGCGGTTCAAAAGGTTGTTTCTAATCGATCGAAGAAAATAATTCACGATACCAAAAGCATGCTTTTCTTAATAGAGCTTGATCCTTGATGCCAATTTCTATAAAATACTTTTGAAATACCAAGTGTCATAATCATACTTTCTCTAGAACGATGTAAAGTGGAACATATGTTCGGTGAGATATACGATCAGATCACGGGTGGCCACTGAGAAGTTTTCGTTCTTTAAGATATTTCTTGAGCTGATAACTTATTACCCTTTCCATGATCTTGGAAAAAAGGCGTAAGTGCAATTGGACGATAGTTAGAGGGCAAAGAAGATTCAACTTTTTAAAGGACAGGCTAGACAAATGCTGTTTTTCATTTACTCGGAAAGGGACCAGTAGAAAAGGAAGCTGACTCAATAATTTTGCCAGCGTTGAAGAAAACATCTTCAGAATAATGGGAGGGACACTATCTGGATCAGCAAGTGTATGAGTGCTAAAAAAATATTTGTCCCATAAAATAATTTACGCTCTCAAGTACAGGAGGACTTATGACACTTTCTGGGAGCGTTGAATGAACAGCAAACTGTCCTGGAATCGAATTGGCTTTTTCTTGTCAGCTGGCTAATAAAAGAGTCGCATTCAAGACGAGCTTATAAACTGAAGATGAAGAAGTATTTCGTACATTGTAGTATTTCTTGCCTTTATTGTTAGTCATGCCAAAAATTTGGTTCTTTGAATATCATAATTACAGGTCTTTCGAGCTTTCCTCAGAAGGGTGGGCTTTATAATATCGGAAACTTATTTCCTTGACTCTAATACCCTCCAAACAGTTCGATTTGATAGATGTTTAAATATTCCGAAAAATAATAAATTGGTTAATCATATCTGCACTCCAGTCCACATCACTATCGACTATCGAGGCAGCATAGTGACCAGATAAAGTTCCTGATCGTTGAGACCATCCTAGTTGGGTGTTTCGTATCGCTAAACGGTTTTCTTAGAAATATTTCCTCTAACAGAGTTTTGTTGACATGAGAAATTTACAGATATGACATAAAAGTCTCATGTGCCTAGAAGTGATAGAATCAACCATGCTGATCAACCCTGCAACCGACTTTGTGTCGTATGTAGGTCAAAAAAGTGTTTTGGACTTTTTTAGAGAACTTTTGCAATATAATTGGTAAATTAATTTATTTTTCACAAAAATTTCCTCCCCACCAAACTTGACGTCAAGTTAGCACCACCATAAGTTGCAAAAGCCTTTTTAGACAGCAAAGGTTAGGAGAAATAAAATGCACGACTGGATCGCACGAACTTGCTCTTATGTAAAAGTTCTTTGGAATTTAGAAATTATGTTTGTAGATGTAGGTATCTATATATAAATATAAGACATGAATTTAATGAAATAAAAATGTTCAAATACGTGAAATTTTAAGACACCCAAAAAATATTTTTTTCAAATATATTTTTATATACAATATTACTTTAAGCTAAAGGGGGCTCCTACTTAAGAAATTTGGTTAAAATCGTTTTTTTTGTTGGTCAAAATATAGTCCATGCCCATAATAGCACACCTAATTTTTACTTGCGACTTATCGGTACTTTAAGTCAAGCTATGCATTCGGAAAAAAATCGAACTCAAGATTTTGATCAAAGTTGACATTACGGTGATAGCGAAGATCAAAAAATTGGGTCTATCAATTCTGTCTGTCTGTCGGTTCGACTACAGCCTAAACGCCTCGGCCGATTTTCTTCAAAGTTGGTGGATATGGGTTTTGATTTTTCCCCCCTACACGTTTTTTAATTTTTTTAAGACCAAAAATAACGGTACCTGCCATACGAATTTTTTTCGAAATTTTATAAATATTTTTTTTTTCTCAAAAACTGTCACACAGATTTAAAAAAAAAATTCAAAAAATTTTATTTAGTTAAAGCTGGGTTGAAATGGTTGAAAAAATTTTTCCAAAGAATGGTTATTTTTGGTCCCCGCTTGGAACCATTTTTTTTTGTTTTTGATTTTTTCAAAAACGGTAAAACCTTTTTTGATCATTTTTTATGTTAAGGCTTCCCAGCAGTTTCAATATTATTGTGTATTGAAATTTTCAAAATTTTTTTTTGGATTTAAAAAAAAAAATCAAAATTTAAATAAATTATAAGATGTAAAAAAAAATTATTTTACCGAAAAATAGCGGTACCCTCCATACAAATGTTAAAAAATGGTTTTCGAAAATCGTATTTTTCTCGAAAACGGTTCCGAGAATTTTGCTAAAAGTTCTTTTCTTTTAATTAATTCTTAGGATCTATAATCAAATACAAAAATTGAAATCAAGATATTACCGACTTAAAAATTTGTTATATAAAAGCTTATTTTTTTAAGAAACCAGTACAGACTTTTAATTTTTGTTCCTGCATAAGATAATATTTGCTTGTATCACATGGTATCCTGTTTTTAGCTCCATCTACTAAAGGAGTTGTTTTAGTCTATTAAAATGGCCGTGGCGCGATGGTTGTCATGATCACAGGTTCGATCCCTGCTGTCGTTTATGTCTTCTGAATTCCATTAAAAAAAACTTATAAAGTTGTCATCAATGGGTTGCTGGTTTGCTCATTGCGTGTTGTTCAGGCATAACACTAACAACATGTGATTGAGCAAAACTAGTATGCCCATCAAATATGAAAAAACGAATAAAATAATGCGAATTATAAGGGACATACAAAAAGACACTGCATTTTCTCCGCAGTAGTTCAGCCGCCATCCCCGGAGATAAAAATCTGAGACAACCACCTTCAGTCTCAGAACATCGTGCCACACATCTTTCCTATCCTTCTTTCTCTTCCTTAACTTCACGCCCGCGCTGTGTTGATACATTTAAAGGGTAATCAAAATCCCTTGAGCGCGTGTAGATTATAAAAAAAAAAAAAAAAATTCTCTAATAACATCCATTTTTGAAGTTCTTAGTCGTTTACATAAGAGCAAGTTCGTGCGACCCAGTCGTGCATTTTATTTTTTATCAAAATCGTGAGAGTCATTTTCGAGATAAATAAGACTATGCATTACGGATGTATGGGAGTACCGTTAGTTTTGGAGCTAAAAAAAGAAATTTCAATTTCCCCGCTAGGTAATCACCGAAGACCGTTAAGTACCGAGTTTGAAGAAAATAGCTCCAGTGGCTTAGGCTGTATATCAAGGTACAGATATACAGACAGACAGACGGAATTGTCGGGCCGACCTTATTCGTCTTCGCTATCATCGTATTGTCAACTTTGATCAAAATCTCGAGTTCGATTTTTTTTCCAAATGCAGAACAGTACCTATATCGCAAGTAAAAACTTTAAATTTACCTTTTGAAAAGGATTTTTAATTTAAAGGCAATTTAGGTTTTTTTGGCAAGGTCCATGAAACTAAATTATCCCCTAAATAGTAGATTATATCTGCATCACTAGATTTTTATTTATTTTGTGGCGGTACTACCATATGACACCCGGGATAAGAAATGTTAAGCAGCTTAAGCTGATTTTTTTTTGGCGACTTAATTTTTTTTTGGCGATGTCAAAAGACTTGAAGAGTTTAGTGACATGAGCTTAGCTACATAAACTGAAATTGTTGATTTGTTACGATATTGGAGGAATAAAAAAATTCTAGAAGTTTTATTTTGATAAAAGGTAACCGAGAAGGCTTATTAAATAAAAGCTATTCAGTTTGTTATTCTTTGACATACCTATCACTTAAAAAAAATACATAATCTTGATTAGTCTTAAAGAGAATAAAAAATAAATACCAATTTATTTTTGATTTACAAAACACCACTTTAAAAAACAAAAGCAGTCAAAATCGTTTGAAATCAACAACAATAATTCACAAGCTAATGACCATCTTTTGCTCCTTCTGGTTTGGCTATTTTTATAGCCAAGACAATGAGATGGGAAGTGAAGAATACAACACACAACACAACAAAACAAAACGAAAATGGCAGATTCAAAATTAAAATGTAAAATTTAACAAAAAGGCTCAACAAGCGCTTAAACTTATGGCCAAGAGTTGTGCTGAGCACCCGATTTCAAGGATCTGCACGTAGTAGTTGGCAAAATATTAAATGTGAATAAAATTACCATTCTCCTCGCCGACGTTTTCATTGTTGTTATTAGCACGAGCACGGGCAGGAGCTGAAACTGGAACTCCAACAGGAGTAACACTCCTGCTTTCTCTACTGAGATCCTCAATGGTGGCAGCGGTTGGGGTGTTTGCGTTGGTGCTAGATCCGGTGCCGTAGCTGGTGCCAGTGCCAGTACCAGTACCATTGCCATTTGCAGGACTTTTTAAGTACAACGTTCTGGAATGTCCTTGTAGTAGTTTATTTTGTTGCTGCTGTTGCTGCTGTCGTTGTCCTTCTCTTCGGCGTTCCTTAACGGCAGTAATAAAGAAAACGATTAAGAACAGCGCCAGGAAAATGAGATTGCTCCACCAGATTATTGGATTCCCTAATAAGTATATACGATAAGCAGTGCCTGAAAAGAATTGGCCCTATTGTGTTTTCAAGGGTTGCACACACACACACCAAGATAAAGAAAAGAAAAAATAACGGAAATTTAGAATATTACAATGAATGAAAAATTAAAAAAAAAACAGGAAAAACGAAATAAGAACGATTGGCCATCGCAAGCCCGACGACCGACGCACAAAAATGAGGAAAACAACCAAGAAGAAGTAGATATCACCATAATTAGTTGAGACTTGAGAGTTCCTACCCCGAGAGTCCTTAATTTGTATTATTTGTCAGTGGAAATTGGGAAGCGGGAATTTAATTATATAAATTTGAGATTTAAGCACAGGAAGCGCACTTCAAGTTGGTTGTTAGGGGACTTCAACTAACAATTCCCTGGATGCTTGGAGTGAAACGAGCATTTAATTAGGAAGCTGCCGTTTCCTAAAAAAACAAGATTAGTTAAATTTGAAAAAGGAAACGATAATAAATATCCAAACATAATGATATACATTTCTTAGATGTTTTGATAAAAATAAAAAAAAAAAAAAAAAAAAAAAAACAGAAAGTGGAGATTGAAAATCAAATTGGATTTGGAAATATTTCCCCCGTCCGCGTAGTTCTAAGAATTCATTGATATACAAACAACTGTACGAGGGTGGTCCGATAAGTAGGAAAAGTTGGAAAAGTGGCGATATATTTCTCAACATAGCCTCTTTTTAGCTCGATACACTTGATCCAGCGATGCTCCAACTTAACTTCTTTAACCCAAGTTGTTTGCAAACAAAAAAAGTCACACGGGGCCAAATCTGGAGAATAAGGTAGGATGGGGCAGCAGTTTGTAGTGCAATTCGACCAATGTGGAAGTGGCAACGGTGAAGGTGTGAACCGGTGCTTGTTGTCCAGAGTGAGCAAACGTGGTACCCATCGCGCTGACAGCTTTCTCTTGCTCAAAATTTCATGGAGGATATGACCCACGCGTTCTTTTGAGGTGCCTACTGTTTCGGCTATCTCGCGCACCTTCAATCGGCGGTTGCCGATACGAGATCGTGGATTTTTCACACGTTATCCTCCGTGGTAGCCATTTTCGGGGCACCTGGACGGGGCTCATCAAAAACCGATATACGACTAAATTGAAACTCGTTATACCAATTTTTGGCGGTCGGCATCGAAGGAGAAGAGTAACAGCATCCAGGCGCTCTTTGATTTCGCTGCGCGATTTCTCTTTCAAAAACGAAAATCGAATCACCGACCGATATTGCTCTTTTTCCATTTTTCTAAAATTCGCGAACAAGATTTCCACACTTTAAAAACAAAACTACGAGTCCGATTCAGCTGAAATTTTGACAGTAGCCGTTTAAGAGAATGTACTAGACGATAATAAATCTTTCTTGCGATACTGGCACCACCGGGCGGTGAGGATAAGTACTTATCGGACCGCCCTCGTATGTAGATTTGGTATACGTATTTTACGTAAGAAAGGGATTGGAGAGTTCGTAAACTGACTATGCAAATCTTTGCTAACAAAATAAAGAATCTTACATTTTTTAGTATGAAGAAAAGAAGTTTTGTTTTTAAGCCTTGCGACTGAAATTTTATTTTCAAAACAGATTTAAACGATACCTAAAAGCTTGTAATAGATCTACAAAAATCTTAGAACAGTAGGCTATAGGCTTTGGTGCAATGCCCATTGGATATAATGTACATACACTGCACATGTGTACACATGGTGACGTGAAATAAGGCCCAACAAAATAAGACCAAAAGTAAAATTTGGCCTTAATTAGCTTTGAAAATGGACGTAAAGTCAAAAAGGGTAGCATTTTATATCAATGAATCTCTTCTTCGTTGGATTAGAAATTAACTTTCTGACTGTTCCATACAAGTATTATTGGACGGTTTCAAATCTGATATCCACAAAATAAATGCTGGTGTGCCCCAGGGCTCCGTTTTTTCTCCGACACTCTTCCTTATGTTCATAAATCATCTTTTGTCTGAAACTTCTAATCTACTAAATTGTTTCGCTGACAGTAACAGCTGGCCCGATTTTCTTTAAACTTGGTAGCTAGCGAGTTTTGGTTTTTTATCCGCGATGGTTTTTTTTTTTAAATATTTTTATAATACAAAATATCGGTTCAATTCATTTCAAAATCAAAAAAATCCATTAATTCACAAAACCTGTTCCACAGATTTTATAAACAAAAAATCAAAAAAATTATTTTAAGTTAGACCTGAAGGTTAAAAAAAAAATGCATGACTCGGTCGTCCGAACTTGCTCTTATGTTTAAGAGACATTGAATTCTAAAAATGAATGATATTAAAGGAAAAATGTTGATAAGCATAAAATTTCTTTTCAAATGACAAAAACAACTACTTTAGTAGATGGAGCTATTTTCTCAAGAAAATATGAATTTATAAAGGGTTTTGGAATTGGCGCGGTTAAATTTTGGCAGCTTGTGATGGCCATGTTGATTCGGTGACATCTGCAACTCTGTTGTTTATTATTCAGATACTGATAAAATTCACATTGCTCGTTTGGTGGCCTAATTTGAGATGACCGGTTCTGTGGTCAATCAGCCAACATTCGAAACGCAAGATCGCCGCGGTCAGTCAAAGTATACAGCAGAACCCGAGATAGTCAATTTTCTCCCCATGTACAAGAACTCGGTCGTTCGAAGATTTCAACTTTGCGAATTTTTCCTCAGGACCTATACCCGTACAAGATCCATCTGACATAGGGGCTCAAAGATCGTGACCATAGACAACTGTTTTCTGACCGGGCTTCGGTGCGTTTCGAAGAAAACCCCAATTTTGACCGAAAAATCATCTTTAACGACGAGCGCATTTTTGAATGAATATCTGTGGTAACAAGCATATAGTAAAAGAAAAGAAAGAAGAAAGAAAAGATACCTACCCACAAGACCTTCAATAGGTATCAATTCATCCTCAAAAATTACCGTTTGGCATTAAATTTGTCCCGTCGACGGCGGCGTTATCGATCTGTACTTTTTCGAAAAGGATGTTGGTGAGCTGGTCACCGTCAATGGTGAGCACCAGAACGATGGTAACCAATTCCTTATGGATCAAATTCAACCCAGAATACATGTGATTCCATCATGACGGCGCTACGAGCCACACAACGGACGCCACAATCGACAGTCTGGATTAAAGATTTGAGGGTAAGGTTATCTCTCGTGTATTGGCCACTAAGTTCAAGCGATTTCAACCCGCAATTTAAAGTTTTTATTATTGTTCGAACAAAAATTAAATTTACAAATAAAAATATGAGCCGTTTTCGAGATATTGAATTTTCCAAAAAAAAAATAGATTTTTTTTTTCAAACTTTAAAAAAAAATATTTTTCTTAAAGTTTTGAAATGCAATGTTTTTCAAACTTTTTAGAAGCTTCTTTCTAAGAAATTTCATTAAAATCCATTATGCCGATAATGAGAAATTCAAAATTTTAAAAAATCGTTCTATGATAGGTACCTACAGTCAGTTATATCTTGTTTCCAAATTTTTTTTCATTAAATTATAGATCTTAAGCTGGATGAAATTTCTACCCCGACAGCTGGTGCTATTCAAGAGCTACGGCAAAACACGAATAAGGGCGCAACTATCTTCAAAATAGCCGCTCAAAGAAGAAGAAATGCCCAGGAGATTTGTTCGCCAAAGTTCATTAACAATGCTCAAGGCCAACTACTTGTGGAAGACAACGAAATTCTTCACAGGTGGCGACAGTATTGTGACGGACTTCTAAACGAACAATTTCCAAGGCTATACTTTCCAATAGCTTCACCTAACTTAAGCGAAGTATCCGACGTCACAGTCGAAGAAGTTAGTGAGGCGGTAAAATACTCCAAAAAGGGAAAAGCTGTTGGCCCAGACGAAATACCCTCAGAGTTTTGGAAAAAGATGGGAGATATCGGGTTTAGATGGCTCATGATTCTTGTCTCCAAACTTATACGAGGTGATCGCATGCCTAATCAATGGAAGGAAAGTTACCTTCTTCCAATTTATAAAGAAAAGGGTGATACTCGAAGCTGTGATAATTACCGTTCGATTAAGCTGATGTCACACACCATGAAGATCGTTGAGCGAGTCTTGGGTAGCCGACTGCGAAAAATAATTAGGCTATCTGATGACCAGTGCGGGTTTGTCGGGGGTAAGTCAACCACGGATGCAATCCAGAGTATAAGAATAATTATGGAAAAACATCGGGATTCTTTGGAGGATTTGCATGTCGTATTGGTTGATTTTGAAAAAGCATTCGATCGGCAACCACGAGATCTAATATGGGTGGCCCTCAGGCAACGAGGAGTTCCAGAAACCTATGTGCGGATAATTATGGACATGTATGATGGAGCAGTTACTAAAGTAAGATGCGCAGCTGGAGTCACCGAAGAATTCGAAATCACAGTAGGTGTACACCAGGGAAGTGTCTTGAGTCCCCTGCTCTTTATTACAGTTCTTGATTACCTGCTTGAAGGCAAAGTGACGGATCCAAAAGTACATCAGTTATTCTTTGCTGACGATGGAGCCATCATAAGTGAAGACCCGATATCCCTACAACGAGCACTTGACGTATGGGTGGATGTTCTAGAAGGAAGTGGGTACCGCATAAGCGCGAAAAAGACAGAATACCTATGCTGCCCATTTTCTGATCCACACAGGCCTACTCCAGACATTTATTTGAATGGAGTAGTGCTTCCCAAGTGTGAAAAGTTTAAATATCTGGGGTCTATGATAAATAACGAAGCTACTTGTGATGACGATATCAATCATCGCGTAAGCGTAGGGTGGATGAAGTGGCGGCAAAATTCTGCTATCTTCTGTGACCGAAAAATGCCCCCTAAGCTGAAAGGAAAGCTCTACACTTCAGTTGTGCGTCCAGCACTCACATACGGTTCACAATGTTGGACAATGTACAAAAAGTATGAGAGTAAACTAACGGCAGCTGAGATGAAGATGCTTCGTATGACAGCAGGAGTTACAAAGCTTGATCGAATTAGAAGTACGAAGATCCGAGGAAGCCTTCATGTTAAGAATACCATTTCCCAAAAAATTGAACACGACCGACTCAGTTGGTATTGCCATGTTCAAAGGAGAGATCCTGAGAACCCCGTCAAAAAGGCAATATCATACAACGTTCCAATTCGGAATAAAAAGAAAGGTAGGCTAAAAATCGAAAAAAAATTTTTTTTGATGATTTGAATAATAATATTGAAACTGCTGGGGAGCCTTAACATAAGAAAATGATCAAAATCGGTGGTACCGTTTTTGAGAAAATCAAAAAAAAAAAAAATGATTCCAAGAGGGGTACCAAAAATTACTATTTTTTGGAAATTTTTTTTCAACCATTTCCTAGCTTAAACTAAACGAAATTTTTTGATTTTTTTTTTAAATCTGCGGGACAGGAGAAAAAAAATATTTATAAAATTTCGAAATAATTTGTATGGCAGGTACCGTTATTTTTGGTCTTAAAAAAAAAAAAAAAACAGAAAAAAACATCCAGGGCGAAAAAATTAAAACTCATATCTACCAAGTTTAAAAAAAAATTGGCCGAGCCGTTTAGCTGTAGTCGAACAGACAGACAACAGACAGGTAGACAGAATTGTAAGACACACTTTTTTGGTCTTCACTATCATCGTAATGTCAACTTTGATCAAAATTCCGAGTTCGATTTTTTTACGAATGCATACCTATAAGTCGCAAGTGAAAAGGGAGCGGTTAGCAAGAAGTTGTCGGTGGACATTGGTTTTGAATTCTTGAACATTGCAATGACTGGGAAATAAAGAGCGTGGTAATACAGTCCACATTCGCGTAGTACGGCTAAGAACGAATCTCTGTACTTCACAGTACGGCCGAAGTTGGACTCAAGGGTAAACTGATGGGAATTCATAGAAGCGCGAGTATTGCGGTTGAACTGTTCAATGGGAGGAATGCTGCTGGCTATTTCACTATAGAGCATAGTCCGTTAAAATAACGGTTGCATTACTCCCCTCAAACGATTCCACCGTAATACTCATCTATCAGGGAATGGTCATTGATCATCCAGTTTAAAATTGATTCTAACTTCGGACATTCTGTCAAATATAGAGGTTCTTTATTTTTGCCGCACTACTAGAATGTGGAATACTTTGTAACTCTCCTATTAAATCCTGAAAATTCTTTTTAGTTCATTGTCATGATCATTTATTTTATAATTAGAAAACTTGGCTTCTGTATATATTTCTTGACAATATTACCGTTGCTTGTGACAAAAAAATTAACGAGTGCCAAGATGCAACTTTAGAAATTATCACGCATATTACCAGCTTGGTTTCTTCATCAAACAAATTGCTCTAACTCCACATTAAAAATCTATCCATTTACACTGGAAAGAAATCAGAGTCCATAAAACTTTTTTAAAGAATATAAAAAACCTTCCGTAAACTCTTCAATCTAAAAATAAATTCCTTTTTCCCAGAATCGATAACCGAAATAAATCTGACCTAATCTGGTGAAATTACCAAAAAACAAGACACTTAACAAAAAAACCACTATTCTTGAATAGAGCTCACACAACCTAATCGTGGCCAGTAAATTTTAATAATGGCACCTCATTTGTTATCCTTTTTCTGCATTGTCCCTTTAAGCCAATAACATCAATCTTTAAATCACATATATACTTCTTCGTGTTGGACGGACAGGATATACCTACATACATATGCTTGTTCTTTACCATCTTGCTGGAGTCCTTTTTGTTTTCCATTTTGGAAAACTTGCTCCTGCAACAATAAATAATCCTACCGTTTTAAGTGTGTTAAAAAATCCTCAATAATAAACTTCAATGCACACCCTAACGACAGACACAAATTGCTATCGTTTGTGTGAAGAGAAAAACAAAAAACAAAAAAACCATCACCGGAAGTTCCTGCACGTTCTGGGCACACCAAGTCCAATTTAGAGACACGTCCTCCTGCTGGCAGGTATTCCTTCCGGGGCATCGAGGACATTTTAACATTCTTAATATATAAATGACCTTTAAGGAAAAACACAACCATCAATTTCAATACAAGAAAATCCCCGCATTCGTTATGAAGATTCTGGCTGAAGGCATCCTAAAACTTAGCAAGAACAAAATTAAGGAACTCAGGGGAAACGCATTTTTTCCAACAGTTTGATCGTTTGAAAAGCAGATGAAAAGAAAATTAAATCAAAACCTCCTGCCCTAAAACATTCTCTAACAAACCACAAAATTCAATTTAATAAAAGTCTAGTGGGACATCTACTCAACTATACATACACACACACTACATTTATATGGATATATCTGCTTCTATACCATACCCGGTAATTAATGGGCCATTGCCATGGTCTGCTTGTGACTTCACCCTCTTTGGGCTTGAGGCCGGCATTGCCCTGAAACATCACAGCATGTGATTCAATGAATCTTGACCAGAATCCAGGAGCATACACATGAAAACTCACGCTGGGCACTGAAAATTGGAAAATTACCCATTTTATGCTTGTGGTAAAGAAATTTAAAAGGACCAAAGTGGATTGGTTTCTATACTCACATTTTTTGTGAACATTATCCTCAACATTCCAATATGCATTTCTATCTCGCAAATTTGGATTGCAGGACACCTCTTGCTGTTCGAAACCCCACTTTGGCAATTGTAGTCCTGACGACGTGAGCGCACAATTTTGCATGTAATGGACAAGGAGGATTTTCGTTGAGACAGTTTGGACAATGTCTTCATCACGTCCGCCAGGGATGACAACTCTCCACACATCGTTTGCATCGCCAACGCCATCCTGAAAGGATAAGAGATATTTATTGGATTTTTGGATTTTAATTTAATAATAATTTTCCCAAGAAACTGTGCTGTGAAAGAAATTTGTACGTTAAAATATTAGATTTCATGTAACGAAGATTGTAGGTCCCTATCAAGATTATTAAATATTTTTAATTGATAAATTAAATAAGAATCCCTTGGCGTAAGGATAAGTGTGCTGAACTACGAGTATCATGCAGAGGGTCCTCAGTTTTTTTAGGGTTTACTTGCGAGGAAGTGGCAAATCCTTCAGTCAAGTATCCATAAAATGTTACTCGTTAGCCGTTCGGATTCGGCAGAATGTTGTAGGTCACCTCCATCTCTGATAACACGCACCCAGGAGTGGTTAAAAGTTGCAAGACAGTAGGCTAAGGCTTTCTACAAGCCTTAACGGCCGTTCGTAAAGTTTTCTATAACATTTTTTGAATTCAAAATAAAATAACTTCGTTTTCTTTTTGAACCTTTGTATATTATTTTATTGTTCTGCTAGCTCTACGTAGCATTGCCCCCCTTGTACTTGAAAACGTGAATCATGGAATTGGACAGATATATTTCCGCACTCGTACAGTTGAAAAACTCCTTCGAAATAAATAAATGTGGTGGCCCTGATGGTTTACTTGTTATTCTTCTGAAGAGGTGTTTTTCCGACATTGCATTAGCTTTCCAAGTCGCTCTTACTGTTCTGGAATCTTCCCTGGAAGATGGAAAACAGCATTTGTCCAGCCTGTTCCTAACAAAAGACAACCTTTCCTCTCCTTCTGACCAATTGCACTTAGGTCCCTTCTTTCTAAAGGCATCGAATCACTGACCAATAATCAGCTCAAGAAATATCACGAAGATCGAAAGTTTTTTAATGACCGGCAATACGCCTTTCGCAGCAATCATTCCACTCATGATCTGATAGGATGTCCCACCGAAAAGTGGAACAGATTTTGACATTATTTTGGAGGAAGTAAGATTATTTTGCTTGATATTTCTTAATCATTTGATAGAGTTTGGCATTAAGTTCGCTTATCGAAAATGCGTAAATGAAGTCATCTCTGATTATGAAATACTAATGCGTATTAATTCGTTCAAGTCTGATTCGGTTGGTGAATATGGAGTTCCCATTAAGTTTATAAAAAATGATACTACCTCAAATCATCTCAACTCTTACCCATATAATCAATTTTTGTATTACTTCCTCATCGTTTCCCGATTGCTGGAAGCTTGCGAAAGTAATATCAGTGCCTAAAAATCCTCCTATAAGCATCCTTCCCTGCCTTTCAAAGGTCTTTGAGAAGATTCTAGCAAATCAAATATCTAACCACGTCAATCAACATAATTTGTTTTCTTCTGTTTAGTCGGGGTTTCGCCCAAATCATAGCTGTTCTACAGCAATGGTGAAGGTACTTGACGATATTAGAATTATCTATATTGTGTTTGCTGGACTTCTCAAAGGCGTTTGACAGGGTTAATCACAAAATCTTGTGTAAGAAGCTGAGTTTGTATTTTGGTTTTAGTGGAAGATCGGTCCGTTTGATTAAAAACTTCCTACAACAACGTAGTCAAAGAGTTAAAGTAGGTGATATTTTTTCTGAATCAAAGAATTCGTTTGTAGGTGTTCCACAGGGTTCAGTTTTGGGCCCTTTGTTGTTCTGCATGTTCATCAACGACCTCCGCCAAATGTGCCTCAATGTCATGGTGCATCTTTATGCAGACGATGTAGATTTAATGAAGATCTTTTAAGGATCTACAATTTGAGCTTATGCATTGGTTTTACTCTTAATCCTTCTACATCGCAGATAATTGCAATATCTAAAAAGAAATTTGACCTCACTACCCTTCCACCTGTCTTTATATCGTGTTTCCAACTTGCTTTTGCCGATACTGTCACGAATCTTGGCTTCAAAATTAATCGGACCCTTTCTCCTAATAATCACATTAATCTCTCTGTCGGCCGAATCTATTGTGGTCTCCGAAAATTAAACCTCTTTTCAAACCTAACTCCTATAGATACTAAGTTGAGACTTGTTAAAACTTTACTACTGCCTATCATCGATTAAGCTGCAGTAGTATACTGTAAGCCTGATTCGCACTCAATGCAAAAACTAGTAGTTTACCCTTGAGCCCAATTTCGGACGTACTGTTAAAGTCAGATATTATTTCTTTAGCCAAATGTGGAATACTTTACCCGCACTATAATCAAAGAAGCCGAAAAGCCCTCAGTAATCGGTGTGTATGTCAACGACGATCTTCGTCAATATGACCACATTTTCGTTATCCCCAAAAACGCTCATAACTGCCTATGATTTCTATATCTCTTGTACTTCTTCGGAATGTTTCAAGTTTTTTCTCTTCTTTTACAAGTAATGCTTACTAAAAGTAGCCCCTTTCACCTAGATAGGTAAGAATACTCATCAGTGCACCCTCGGGCTTAATCTTGGACGTACCATAAAGAGATTCGTTTTTAAAGTCGCACAACAGACTCTGAGATATTGGCACCCCATATATGAGATTTTCGTAAAAAAAGTAATCCATCTAATTGGTTAGTGATTTGTGAAAAAAAACTCAGCTAGTTTCAGTAATTGGTCAGCAATATTTAAATAAAAATTAATATCATAGCGATGTTAGGTACCTCGCAAAAAATGTGTACCATACGAACGATCAATCGATCCAGAGAAAAGCTCAACTATTTTGACTAATTGGTCAGCCATAGATTTTTTTAATGAATTTATTTCAAATTATTTCAAGGTCATAACGATTTTTGGCACCTCATTTAACCATACTGACCTTTTTAAAAAAAAATGTGTGGCTGACCAATTACTGAAAATAGTTGACATTTTTTAAGTGGTTATAATTTTTGCGAACATCACACAAATCATGAGCATCATCATCGGCTCGACAACCGGGTTCAGGTCCTGGCCTCTTTCAACAAGTCTCTCCACCTATCCCGGTCTCTAGCCCACGCCATCCAGTTGCGCACCCTAAGGCTTCGGGCGTCCTGGTTAACGCCATCTCTTCAGGGCAAGCATGGTCTACCACACTGTCGTCTACCATAGAATGTACCACAAAGAACTTTCCGAGCAGGTTCCTCTTCGCTCATGCGAGCTAGGTGCCCTGCCCACCGGAGTCTACCGAGCTTAATTTTTGTCACGATATCTGCTTCAAGGTAGATTGCGTACAATTCATGATTGTACCGTCTCCGGAATCATCCTTCCTCACATATGGGGCCAACAATTCTCGTTAAGACTTTTCTCTCGAACGCAGCTAAGAGGTCGGAGTGCCTTTTGCTAAGCACCCAAGACTCGGATCCATATGTACTGGTACTGGCAGGAACATGGTCCTGTACAGCAGCAGTTTTGAAGTTATGGTGAGATTTCTGGATTTGAAGAGCTTGACAGACTATAGTAGGCTCTGTTGGATTTGAGAAGCCGCCCGCGTATTTCTTCTTCTATATTGTTATCGGCTGCTACTATTGACCCAAGGTATTTAAAGGATTGCACCACTTCAAATTCGTGCTCCGCAACCTTGATTGTTTGACCAACTGTTCCTCTCGCATTCGACGCCACCATGTACTTTGTTTTACCTTCACTAATGTGCAGCCCCAGATTTTGTGCCGCCTGCTCGATCTGGATGAAGGAATCGTGTACAGCTTGTTCGGTTCTTCCGATGATGTGGATGTCGTCTGCGTAAGCCAGTAACTGGCTGGACCTGTTGACGATGGTCCCTCTTGGTGCCGTGCCAGAGTCACGGATTGCTTTCTCCAACGCCAGGTTGAAGAGGAGGCAGACCAGACCGTCCCCTTGTCGGAGTCCATTAAAGATGTTGATTGGTCTGGATAGTAATCCGGCTATTTTTACTTGGCTTGTTACGTTGGTCATGGTCAACCTACATAATCGTGTCAATTTATTTGGGATGCCGAATTCTCTCATGGCTTTGTGAAGTTCTACTCATAGACGGCCTTAAAGTCTATAAACAGATGGTATGTTGGAATGTTAAATTCTAGACATTTTTCCATCGCCTGCCTAAGAGTAAAGATCTGATCAGTTGTTGATTTGCCTGGAATGAAACCACACTGATATTGTCCGATGATGGTTTTAGCGTATGGGGTTATCCGGTCTTGTAGGATAGAGGAGAGTATCTTATAGGCGGTACTCAACAACGTGATACCTCTATAATTGCTGCACGTTGTGACATCTCCCTTCTTATGTATGGGGCATATTAAACCTTTTCGCCAGTCTTCTGGTATTTCTTCCTGCTCCCATACGTGCACTATAATATCATGAATTGCTTGACGTAAGGCTGGCCCGCCGTGATGGAATAATTCGGCTGGTATGCCATCATCGGCTCCCGGGGATTTGTTCTGTTTAAGCCGGCCTATAGCCTTCTCAACCTCTTCTATGCTTGGTGGCGGCAACATAGGGTATTCTTCTTGAAGTAGTGGAGCCTCCACTTCTGCAGTGAGCTGACCATTTAGCAATTCATTAAAGTACACTTCCCATCGCTCCAGTATGCTTTCAGGATCGTTGATCAGATTTCCCTCTCCGTATGTGCAGGGTGGTGTGTACTGCGTCATGTTTAGGACGGATTGGTAGAACTTCCGCGCCTGGTGCGGACCTCGCTCGCGGCTGTTTTCTATTTCACAGATTAGGTTCTTCTCTCAGGCTGATTTCTTTTGTCTGTGAAGCCGTTTTTCTGTTCTTCTGAACTCTTTATATTCCTCTTCGCATGCCCGCGTTCTATGAGATTGTTGCATTGCTCGGTACGCAACATTCTTACGTTCAGTCGCTAACTTGCATTCATCATCAAACCAGTCGTTCCGATTTTTACGACTGCTGCCTAAGATGGAGTTGGCAGTACTAATGACAATATTCTTAAGGCGTGTACACTTCTCATTTACGCCCAGAATACTGGCTTCAGGACTTACTCTCCCTAAATCAAGTGATTCTAGGGCGAGTCCTAACGCATTACCAAAGGTGTTACTGGTGTCTTCATTGCGCAGGGCAGCCATGTTGATTCGAACCTGATCGGCGGATGCAATGCGTCTTCGCAAGGCAATCCGCCCTCGGAAAACCATACCAACAAGATAGTGATCCGAGTCGATATTGGCACCTCGGTACGTTCCATCTTAGGCAGCAGTCGTAAAAATCGGAACGACTGGTTTGATGATAAATGGGGTGGTCATGGCGCGATGGATGTGTGCTCGCCTGTGAACCTCATGATCACAGGTTCGATTCCTGCCGTAGTCTATGTCGTTTTAATTCCAATAAAAACCTTCTAAAATTATCATCAATGGGTTGCTGGTTTACTCATTACATGTTGTTCAGGCATAACACTAACAATATGTAATTGAGTTAAACTAGTATGCCCAACAAGGATGAACACGAATAAAATAATGTGAATTATAAGCGACATAAAAATAAGACACGGCATTTCTCCGCTTTAGTTCAGCCGCCATCCCTGGAAATAAAATATCTGAGACAACAACCTTCAGTCTCAGAACATCGTGTCACACATCTTTCCTATCCTTCTTTCTCTTCCTTAATTTCACGCCCGCGCTGTGGTCAAACATTTAAAGTTTAATCATAATCCCTTGAGCGCGTGTAAATTATAAAAAAAAAGTGAGATGTCACAACGTGCAGCAATTATAGATGTATCACGTTGTTGAGTACCGCCTATAAGATACTCTCCTCTGTCATACAAGACCGGATAACCCCATACGCTAAAACCATCATCGGACAATATCAGTGTCGTTTCATTCCAGGCAAATCAACAACAACTGATCAGATCTTTACCCTAAAGCAGGCCATGGAAAAATGTATAGAATTTAACATCCCAACATACCATCTGTTTATAGACTTTAAGGCCGCCTATGATAGCATAGCCAGAGTAGAACTTCACAAGGCCATGAGAGAATTCGGCATCCCAAATAAATTGACACGACTATGTAGGTTGACCATGACCAACGTAACAAGCCAAGTAAAAATAGCCGGATTGCTATCCAGACCAATCAACATCTTTAATGGACTCCGACAAGGCGACGGTTTGGACTGCCTCCTCTTCAACCTGGCGTTGGAGAAAGCAATCCGTGACTCTGGCTGTCTGGCACGGCAACAAGAGGGACCATCGTCAACAGGTCCAGCCAGTTACTGGCTTACGCAGACGACATCGACATCATCGGGAGAACCGAACAAGCTGTACACGATTCCTTCATCCAGATCGAGCAGGCGGCACAAAATCTGGGGCTGCACATTAGTGAAGGTAAAACAAAGTACATGGTGGCGTCGAATATGAGAGGAACAGTTGGTCAAATAATTAAGGTAGCGGAGCACGAATTTGAAGTGTTGCAATCCTTTAAATACCTTGGGTCAATAGTAGCAGCCGATAACAATATAGAAGAAGAAATACGCGGGCGGCTTCTCAAATCCAACAGAGCCTACTACAGTCTGTCAAAGTTCTTCAAATCCAGAAATCTCACCATAACTTCCAAACTGCTGCTGTACAGGACCATGGTCCTGCCAGTACTCACATATGGATCCGAGACTTGGGTGCTTAGCAAAAGGCACTCCGACTTCTTAGCTGCGTTCGAGAGAAAAGTCTTAAGGAGAATTGTTGGCCCCGTATGTGAGGAAGGACGATTCCGGAGACGGTACAATCATGAACTGTACGCAATCTTCCTTGAAGCAGATATCGTGACAAAAATTAAGCTCGGTAGACTCCGGTGGGCAGGGCACCTAGCTCGCATGAGCGAAGAGGAACCTGCTCGGAAAATTCTTTGTGGTACATTCTATGGTAGACGACAGCGTGGTAGACCATGCTTGCGCTGGAGAGATGGCGTAGACCAGGACGCCCGAAGCCTTGGGGTGCGCAACTGGATGGCGTCGGCTAGAGACCGGGATAAGTGGAGAGACTTGTTGAAAGAGGCCAGGACCGGAACCCGGTTGTCGAGCCGATGATGATGATGATGCCTAAGATGGAGTTGGCAGTACTAATGACAGTATTCTTAAGGTATATCCACTTCTCATTTACGCCCAGCATACTGGCTCCAGGACTTACTCTCCCTAAATCAGATGTTTCTAGGGCGAGTCCTAACGCATTACCAAAGGTGTTACTGGTGTTTTCATTGCGCAGGGCAGCCGTGTTGATTCGAACCTGGTCGGCGGATGCAATCCGCCCTCGGAAAACCATACCAACAAGATAGTGATCCGAGTCGATATTGGCACCTCGGTAGGTTCGTACCGTCATCAAGTTCGAGTAGTGGCGACGGTCTATCAACACGTGGTCCATTTGGTTACGAGTGTCTCCATCAGGTGATACCCAGGTGGCTATGTAGATATCTTTACGCGGGAACCTGGTACGCGCAACGAGCATGTTTTTCGATGCTGCCAATTCTAAGACTCGAAGCCCATTGTCATTCATCCCACAAAGGCGGTGCCAAAAAGCCTTGATTGCCAATGTTCTTTAACTGGACAATTTCCAAAACTAGTTGGCCTGTTTCGACCAATTAGATGGCATGCTTATCTTACGGATATCCCAAATATTGGGTGCTAAGAGAGAGATTATCGAATAACCACCGGCACGGTTTTCCCTTGCCATTTCAATTTGCAAACATTCAAGACCCATGTTCATCGACACCTCCTTTCTTTTCCTCCCTCCATAGCTTATAGTTATACTTACATAACCAGGGTCTAAATTAACCTTAGAGCGTCTTGGATTGGATAATGCCAACAAACCTTTGCTATTAAGTTGTATGGTTTGGATGGTTATAAGAAGACAAAAGAACTAAGAAAATTTGATCAAAATATTGAGTTTGACCATTTTCAACGAATGTAAAACTTGCAATAAGCCTAGTTATGGTACCAGTGTATCGCATGTAAAAGAGGCTTCCAGCAAAAGATGCAAAAAATAAAGAAAAGTGGCTGTCGTTAAATTGGTGTATATCTGTCAATTTTAAACACCAAGAATTTTCTGAAAATCCCAGATGAAAGACTTAAGATTCTACTTTGTTAAAGCATGACTTAGACGTTCATTGCTTCGAAAAATGTCACGATTTAGTAAGAAAAACTAAAAAACGTTTGGTTTTTCAAGGTTCATATTGTTTTTTTTTTTTTTTTTTTTTCATTTTTAAATTTTCTTATAAAGTTTTTTTTTTTTTTTAAACCATCAAATCTTCTTCGACAAACCTACAAAGTTTATTTGCCTAATTCGGCTTATATTCGTATTTACGTTTGTTCCAAAAATATTGAATAGTGACTAGTGCTACACAATTATCTGCGGAACGTAACGGTGGAATTGGGTAGCATTTTGTGGTATGTGTATACCCCTAAATAAAATTTGTTCCAGTCTGTTGTATAATTATTTCAAAACCAATTTAAAAGGCAGTTTTGAAAGCCTTAGAACCTCTGATTGGCTTAATTCAGCCCTGGTATGTTTTGGTTAATTCACACACAAACCATTCAAACTTACCTCACCGTATCCAGTAACTTGATGATGTTTCTTTGTCAATGGTGCTGGAACTCCATGTGAATGCAGATTTCGCTTAGAAGGTATATGCTCCAGTCTTACTAAATCACCATTTTTAAGCATTTTAAGTTCAGGAATAGTTTCCTCATTGTATGGTTTTATGAGCCATTTGTTGTTTTCGTCCTTGTGAGTATATGTGGTTATCTGTATAGAGAAGTATACAACAAAAAAAAACAATTAAATATTTTGTGAAGTTTACGAGGATTGTTAAGTCCTTCCGAAAATAAAATCCACTCGAAACTTTTTCAAACTGAAATAAAGTTAAAGTGGACTGGAGCTAAACAAAAAACCTAGTAAACCAACAGAACCAAGGTTAATTGAATGAAAAAGTTATTCCTTCTACACATATACGAGACATATACGACTGGAATTTCGAGACTTAGGTTATTTTGCTCGCGAATAAATGCCAGGGAAATAAGTTCGCATAGTTTTGTTTTATTGCTTTTAAAAAGTTTATTATTTGTTTGCCCTTTTTTTCCACTGAATTACTACATTGTTTTTATTTTAATTAATTTTAAGAATTAACAATTGGAAACAGAATTGAAAATTTTACTTGAAAAACAATACCTAATGTCTATTAGGAAGTTTAGATTAGGCTTATACCTATAACCTGAGAACAAGACTATTTTTAGGGGTTAATAATTTAATATTATTCGTAAAGTAATGAGGAGTCTTTAAAGCAGTTCCTAGCTCGGTATAACTGAGATTATATCTTGAGATTCTCGAAGTAAGGAACTGGGACAGGCAAAATCGTTGGTCTCAGGGAAAGAGACTTAATCAGTAACAAACCTTCTTGACATCCCAAGAGATGGTATGATGAAAAAACATAATTTCGTGATAAACTTTTTTACAGAGCTAAGTAACAAAAAAGATTGGATAGGAGATGAAACATATTACACCCTCGAAACAAATACCATCAAGTGGTGCACTGATTTATCGAGAACAATCGAGCAAAGGGACTGGTGCAGAAATCTTTGGGCCAAGTACCAAGCTTTTCATAATGATGGGGCAGTCCACCAACATCTTCGAAGCGAAGGTAAACGCCATAGGGAAATGCGTAGATCTCAAAAAGAACTATATTAACAAGAACATTGCCATCATGTCAGATAGTCAAGCGGCACTCAAGACACTAAGTTCATGTACCATCGGCTCTGAGTTGGTGTGGGAGTGCATAAGCAGGCTAAATCAACTTGGTAAACAGAACAGGGTCACACTTCACTAAGTACCTGGTCACGTGGGTGTTCATAGAAACCGAGAAGCAGACTCATTAGAAAAAATAGGCGCATCAACCCCTTTAATAGGGCCTATTGCGGAATAGGATAAAATATCATCAAAAATAAAACTAAGTAAGAAGAGGAGGCAAACAGATCCATGAATTGGAAAGAACTCCCAAAGCTGAGGCAGGCGAAACTACTACTGGGCAATTACAACCAGCAACGTTTCGAAAACTACATTAACTTAAGTAGTAACAACCTAAGAATTATTATAACAAGTATCCTAACTGGACATTGCAAACTTAGAAGACACCTAAGTTTACTTGGTATGGTATGCAGTGGCACATGTAGATTCTGCAACATGGGTGAGGAAAAATCGGACCACACACTAGGATGATGTTGTCCACTCATGCACCAAAGGAAGAACCATCTGGGAGAATACCAGGCGGAAGAGAGCGACCTATCCTCTCTGAAGAAGGACTGTAGGATGAGCGAGCTCATTGGGTACACAATAGATCTCCAGGTCGCAGTTAACTACCTCCAATACATAATTAATTCACATTATTCATTCAGGTAGATCAATAAGTTGGAGCCTGTTATGATATGAAGGTAGCTAAATCTCTGAGTGCAAATTTCAAAAACATTTCCTGAATCTGTTCAATTCTGATTTTATGGCAGGTATAATAGGAAGACTACACCTGGCAAGCATACTCAATGATGGTCTAACAAATGAAATAAACAATTGTTTGATAACGTAGGGGTCAGAAAACTGACGTGATTACCTATTTATCCATCCTTATATTGAATTGGCCTTATTGCAAGTCATATTAGTATGTTGTATCTAACCCAAAACGCTTCGCAAGACAGTCCAATGCACTAATCTTGTGTTCTTTTTACTAGCAAAGAATTGCTTCAATCAATTAATTATTCCGCGTCGAGTAGAACAGATTATTTCCTCTTAAACGGTTTGGGCACCTCTCTACAAAAATGGATCTGTCATTTCATTTGCAGTTTGGTGCCTGGTTATATCTGTTTCTGTTATCTGTTATTTCAAGTTTAAATCTAGAGTCTTGGGATGAAGTTTACTCAGCAACTAATCTTTCAGATTCATTTGATATGGTTCTTTATAAATTACAATATCATGTACATACATAACTCTAGCCAAATAATATGCAAAAATTTAAATGCCTTACGCACTGATGACTCCATCGCTACTGAAAAAAAGAAAACTAAACTTTATTTTTTATCAGGAAACATCCTAGTAATCAGAGATTAAAGAAATATTATGAAAAGTTATGTAGAGAGGTAAAAATTGAAATTCCGTTTTGTAAAAATTTATATTTCAGTAATAAATTAGTAAGAAATATTGGCAACTCTAAAGAAGAATGGCGCGTGGTTAATGAAATTCTCAATAAAAATTAATCTCACTCCGATATAATTATGTATTAAAAATAATAATTCTATTGTTACTGAACCCCTAGCAGTTGCTGTCTGTCTGTCTCTCTGTTCGCCTACAGCCTAAACGGCTAGGTCGATTATCTTTAAACCTGGTAGATATCATTTTTATTCCCCCCCCCCACACGTTTTTTTTTTCTTTTTTTTTAAGACCAAAAGTAACGATACCAGTTTTTTTTCTCAAAAACTGTTCGACAGATTTAATAACTAAAAATACCAAAAAATTTCATTTAGTTCAAGCTAGGTAATTGTTACGCAAAATTTCCGAAGAATGGTTATTGAGGCTACCCCACATAGAATTATTTTTTACTTGGGACTTATAGGTACTACTCGTATAGGGCAAGTTCTGCTTTTGGAAAAAAATCGAACTCGGGATTTTAATCAAAGTTGAGATAACGATGATAGCGAAGACGAAAAAAGTGGGTCCGGCAATTCCGTCTGTTTTTCTGTATGTCTGTATGTCTGTACCTCGAACTACAGACTAAACTACTGGAGGTATTTTCTTCAAACTCGGTACTTAAGGGTCTTTGATGATTCCCTAGAGGATAAATTGAAATTTTTTTTTAGCTCCAAAACTAAGGGTACCCCCCTAACACCCGTAATGCAAAATCTTATTTAGCTCGAAAACGGCTATTTTGGGGCAAAATGTTATTAACGGTACCTGTCATAGAACCGTTTTTTTTTATTTTCGACTTTCTCACTAACGGTTCTAAGGATTTTAACCAAAAATTTTCAACAGGAGTCCCCTTAAATTTAAAATAATATTGTATATAAAAATATTCGAAAAAATATTTGTTGGGTTTTTTTGAAAAACAAAATTTTTTTTTAAAAAATCAATATCTTCAAAACCTATGAACGATTATTTTTTGAAATTATTTCCTAAAATCAATATTATTAAATACTTAAAATTCGCATCCCACATTTTTTTCTTGAACAATTTTATAGAAATTTCTTATATAAAAAATGTATTTAATAATAAAATGATTTTTTGAAATTTGTATGCATAAGTTCATACCTTTCTAGAAATCAGACGGCAATTTTATTATCTCATTAAATCCATGTTTTATATGTATAAAATGTATTTTAAATTCCAAAGTACTTTTACATAAGAGCAAGTTCATGCGATCCAGTCTTGCATTTTATTTTGTTTTAGATTTTCTCAAAAACGGTAAAACTGGTTTCGATCACTTCTTTTTTTTTCTAAAGCTCCAAAAATTTTAGTAGTATTGTGTATTCAAATTTTCAAAAAAGAAAATTTTTGGATTTGAAAAAAAACTTAAAATTAAAATGTTTGTTTTCAAAACTCAATATTTCAAAAACCTAATGCTAGGTTTTTTAAACTTGATAAATAAAAGTTTCTTAATTTAATCTACAAGATATAAAAAAAAATTATTTTACTTAAAAATCAAGGAACCCACCATACAAATGTTAAAAAATGGTTCTCAAAAATCGTATTTTTCTCGAAAACGCCTAGAATTTTGATAAAATTCTGTTTCTTTCAATTAATTTTTATGATCTTTAAAAATTTAAATTAAGATATTACAGCTTATACCTACCACAGAACCATTTTTTCTAATTTTGAATTTCTCATAACGTATTTTAATGAAAATTTTTATAGAGATGCTTCTAAAAAGTTTGATTAATATTGCATTTCAAAGCTTAAAAAAAATATTTTTTCAATTTTTGAAAAAAAAAAAAAACATTTTTCTTATGAACATTCGATATATCTCAAAAACGGCCTAACGTTTTTTTTTTGATAATTTAATTTTTATTCGTACAATAATAAAATCTTTAATTTGGCGTACCAAATTTTGTCCCTAAAAATGTTTTAAAAATTTTGTAGATATATATAAAAGCTTATTTGTTTAAGAAACCACTACAACGAGTTATAATTTTTGTTCTTGCATAAATTCATATTTGCATAGCATTCTGTTTTATCTCATACTACTAAAAGAGTTTAAATAAAATGCACGACTGGATCGCACGAACTTGCTCTTATGTAAAAGTACTTTGGAATTTAAGATATATTTTATAAATATAAAACATGGATTTAATGAGATAATAATGTTCAAATGCATAAAATTGCCGTCTGGTTTCCGGAAAAGTATGAATTTATGCAAATAAACCTTAAAAAATCGTTTTATTATTGAATACATTTTTTATATAAGAAATGTCTCTAAAATTTGTCAAGAAAAAAATGTGGGATGCGAATTTTAAGTATTTAATAATCTTGGTTTTAGGAAATAATTTCAAAAAATAGTCGTTCATAGGTTTTGAAGATATTGATTTAAATTTTTTTTTTAAAACCCAATAAATATTTTTTCGAATATTTTTATATACAATATTATTTTAAACTTAAGGGGACTACTGCTGAAAATTTTGGGTTAAAATCCTTAGAACCGTTAATGAGAAAGTCGAAAATAAAAAAATACGGGTCTATGGCAGGTACCCCTAATAACATTTTGCCCTAAAATTTTGTTTGATCAAAATGTAGCCTATGTCCATAATATCACACCTAATTTTTTTATCAAAATCGTTAGAGCCGTTTTCGAGATAAATAAGATTTTGCATTACGGGTGTATGGGGGGTACCCTTAGTTTTGGAGGTAAAAAAAAATTTCAATTTCTCCTCTAGGGAATCACCAAAGACCCTTAACTACCGAGATTGAAAGAAATAGGTCCAGTGGCTTAGGCTGTAGTGAGAGGTACAGACATACAGACACACTGAAACATGTTTTTTGTGTTTTAAATTTTCCTTAAAATTTTTATAAAAAAAATTGTTACGCAAATTGTTAGTATTTAATAAAATACATTTTAAAACGTAATTTAAAAATTTAATCGTGTATCGGTTTTCAAGATATCGAATTTTCAAAAAAAAAATTGTATTATTTTTTTAAAAATCCAAAAACTATTTTTTCAAAAAAAATTTTAGTTTTTATTTTTTAAAATGCAAAGGAGCTCCTACGTAAAAATTTTGGTAAAAATCGTTAGAGCCGTTGGTGAGAAAATCGAAAATCAAAAAACCGGTTCTATGACAGGTACCCCTAATAACATTCCCCCCCAAATTTTTTTTTGACTAAAATGTGCCCATGTCTAAAATATCACACCTAATTTTTTTTATCAAAATCGTTAGATCCGTTTTCGAGATAAATAAGATTTTGCATTACGGGTGTATGGGGGGTACCCTTAGTTTTGAAGCTAAAAAAAAAATTTCAATTTTTCCTCTAGGGAATCACCAAAGACCCTTAACTACCGAGATTGAAAGAAATAGGTTCAGTGGCTTAGGCTGTAGTGAGAGGTACAGACATACAGACACACTGAAACATGTTTTTTGTGTTTTAAATTTTCCTTAAAATTTTTATAAAAAAAATTGTTACGCAAATTGTTAGTATTTAATAAAATACATTTTAAAACGTAATTTAAAAATTTAATCGTGTATCGGTTTTCAAGATATCGAATTTTCAAAAAAAAAATTGTATTATTTTTTTAAAAATCCAAAAACTATTTTTTCGAAAAAAATTTTAGTTTTTATTTTTTAAAATGCAAAGGAGCTCCTACGTAAAAATTTTGGTAAAAATCGTTAGAGCCGTTGGTGAGAAAATCGAAAATCAAAAAACCGGTTCTATGACAGGTACCCCTAATAACATTCCCCCCCAAATTTTTTTTTGACTAAAATGTAGCCCATGTCTAAAATATCACACCTAATTTTTTTTATCAAAATCGTTAGATCCGTTTTCGAGATAAATAAGATTTTGCATTACGGGTGTATGGGGGGTACCCTTAGTTTTGAAGCTAAAAAAAAAATTTCAATTTTTCCTCTAGGGAATCACCAAAGACCCTTAACTACCGAGATTGAAAGAAATAGGTTCAGTGGCTTAGGCTGTAGTGAGAGGTACAGACATACAGACACACTGAAACATGTTTTTTGTGTTTTAAATTTTCCTTAAAATTTTTATAAAAAAAATTGTTACGCAAATTGTTAGTATTTAATAAAATACATTTTAAAACGTAATTTAAAAATTTAATCGTGTATCGGTTTTCAAGATATCGAATTTTCAAAAAAAAAATTGTATTATTTTTTTAAAAATCCAAAAACTATTTTTTCAAAAAAAATTTTAGTTTTTATTTTTTAAAATGCAAAGGAGCTCCTACGTAAAAATTTTGGTAAAAATCGTTAGAGCCGTTGGTGAGAAAATCGAAAATCAAAAAACCGGTTCTATGACAGGTACCCCTAATAACATTCCCCCCCAAATTTTTTTTTGACTAAAATGTAGCCCATGTCTAAAATATCACACCTAATTTTTTTTATCAAAATCGTTAGATCCGTTTTCGAGATAAATAAGATTTTGCATTACGGGTGTATGGGGGGTACCCTTAGTTTTGAAGCTAAAAAAAAAAATTTCAATTTTTCCTCTAGGGAATCACCAAAGACCCTTAACTACCGAGATTGAAAGAAATAGGTTCAGTGGCTTAGGCTGTAGTGAGAGGTACAGACATACAGACACACTGAAACATGTTTTTTGTGTTTTAAATTTTCCTTAAAATTTTTATAAAAAAAATTGTTACGCAAATTGTTAGTATTTAATAAAATACATTTTAAAACGTAATTTAAAAATTTAATCGTGTATCGGTTTTCAAGATATCGAATTTTCAAAAAAAAAATTGTATTATTTTTTTAAAAATCCAAAAACTATTTTTTCGAAAAAAATTTTAGTTTTTATTTTTTAAAATGCAAAGGAGCTCCTACGTAAAAATTTTGGTAAAAATCGTTATAGCCGTTGGTGAGAAAATCGAAAATCAAAAAAACGGTTCTATGACAGGTACCCCTAATAACATTTCCCCCCAAATTTTTTTTTGACCAAAATGTAGTCCATGTCTATAACATCACACCTAATTTTTTTATCAAAATCGTTAGAGCCGTTTTCGAGATAAATAAGATTTTGCATTACGGGTGTATGGGGGGTACCCTTGGTTTTGGAGCTAAAAAAAAAATTTCAATTTCTCCTCTAGGGAATCACCGAAGACCCTTAACTACCGAGTTTGAAGAAAATACCTCCAGTAGTTTAGGCTGTAGTTCGAGGTACAGACATACAGACATACAGACATACAGACATACAGACATACAGACAGACAGACGGAATTGCCGGACCCACTTTTTTCGTCTTCGCTATCATCGTAATGTCAACTTTGATAAAAATCTCGAGTTCGATTTTTTTTCCAAATGCAGAACTTGTCCTATAGTACCTATATCGCAAGTAAAAATAGAGACGAATCGAACAGCAATTGCGTTTTTGATAATTAACATTATGTATAGAGCAGGAAACGGACTAACGGAGCAAATATACCGATACAGATATCCGTGTTAATCTTAAGGGCCGATTTATGGCTAATAAATGATTTCGATTTATATAAGTTTGAGTTATTGATGGCTCCAAGGTCGGAGTTACAGCAATAGAAAAAACTCACTCATTTCGTTAACGTATGTAGGTACCAATTGAGGGTTGATGGTGTCCTTATGTTTTCGTATAACTCTTTGTCCTATCATCACAAAAGTACAATAAGTTATAACTTCACGTACTAATATATACCGGATTTAGTTTTGCAGATTTGGGCCACTAGGCGGATCTAGAACTTATTATAACTCTATTGTTAGGTGCACTTATCACTTATGGAATCAGTTACACTCTTTTTCTTCTTGTTGCATTAATGATATTTTACGAACCAAATAATGGCATCCATCACAGGGCCCGTAGTAAAAGTCTATGTCTAACAATTAATTCCGGAATAAAAATGCCCAAATGGGAAGCACCAAAAACACCCTCGTAGTGAATATTTTCCATCTTTTGGTAACATTATTCAAATTTGCCAAATAGGTATCCGTTGCAACATCTTTATGATGTTTTGTTTTTGAGATTAGCTGTATGAAATTGTTCCGATAGGTCCTATCCCTAAGAGCAAATATTATTTACTTATAACAAATTTATGATAATTACAATAAAGAATATGTAATTAACAAGTACCTACAGTATAGTAATAAAATAATATATTTATGAAAATCTCATATTTTTTTGAAAACACCCCCCCCCCCCCCCCAAAAATTATTTTCTGCGTCCGCCCCTGCTCAAATTCCATCAACATTAATTATTGATACAAGTAAGATCTTCGGTATGGTGAACAATACATTCTTACTTGATAAACTTAATAAAGCAGGCCTTAGAGGCTCCATTTATAAATATAGGGTTTTCCAATAAGAGGTGTTATTTTGATATTCAAAGAAAAATGTCATTTTCGGAGATAAATGATCGGATGTTTATTTCATTATAAAGAGGAAGGTATGCCGTTAATAATGGAACACAACATTAGCCAAATGGCCGCCAAGACCACGCTTACAGGACCATATCCTTTTCATGAAATTTTCCATAACCAAATCGCAAAGTGGCTGCCCTATGTCCTCGATAGCCTCACGAATTTCATCTTTGAGGTCTTGAATCGACGCTGGGCACCAAACAGTCACGCGTTGAGGATGGAGAGGCTTTTCAACAATAACTCTTGGGTTTTCCGAGCCCCAGATGCGACAGTTTTGCTTGTTGACGTAGCCTCCGAGGTGGAAATGGGCCTCATCAGCCACTTTGCGATTTGTTTATGGAAAATTTCATGAAAAGGATATGGTCCTGTAAGCGTGGTCTTGGCGGCCATTTGGCTAATGTTGTGTTCCATTATTAACGGCATACCTTCCTCTTTATAATGAAATAAACATCCGATCATTTATCTCCAAAAATGCCATTTTTCTTTGAATATCAAAATAACACCTCTTATTGGAAAACCCTATAGTTTTCTTCCTATTTATCAAATCTTAGTCAGGTTGTAAAAATTAAAAATGCTTCTTAAATATGGGTGTTCCTCAAGGATCAGTTCTGGATCCAATACTTTTTCTAATTTATGCTAATTCGTTTGTAATTTAAATAGTATATTTTTGCAGATTTAAATAGCGACCCAGATATATTAAGAAGATGGTTTAGATTTGTTACGGTAAAATTTTCCGTAACAAGAATCATTCTTCCGGTTCCCTATCCTTATTCCTTTCTTTTAATAACTTTCTTAAAACAGGTGTTTCTTTCAACTTACTGAGAGAGAGAAGGGCAGCCATGGTCCATCAGCCATTGGTTCACTCTCTCAGTACTTTGAAGAGAACAATATGACATACTTTATGGATAGTTGACCCACAGTAACAAACCGAGTAACAGACGGGCGGTCTGATCAATTAGCACGGCGACACTTTGTCTCCGATTGCTGAGGTAACTCTTTTTTTAGAGAATGGCTGAATGCCCAACATAAATTCAAATTTCATGAAATTTTGTAAAAGGTGGAACGTTATTTTCGCGTCCTACGAAATAAAACCAAATGAAGATTTCACTTCACGAAATCCAAAATAACTTTAAATTAGTAAACCTTTCACAAATCTCAAATAGTTTGTAATTTTAATGATCGCGTTTTTGTTTTGTTTCATAAAACTTTCTTTTTTTTTGGAATTGAAATAGAAGTGGGAGAATAGGGTGGCTGAATGCAACCATTGAATTGCCGCCCACTGGAAATCTTATCAGAGTCCGGCGAATTCAATGGTGATGATGGTGCATAAGGCTGGGGTTTAAAGTGCGAGTAGGATAGGCGGTGGGGTCTCAACTGCGTTGGCTCACTCTAGCGAAATATGCATTGTGTAGCTGAATGATGACGCGATCGAGATCCACGCTTTCTGATTGGCCGAAAGCACTTGGGCATTGGAAAAAGAAAGCGGCCTTCCAGACATGGTGAAAGTCTGGGAGGACACTTTTTACCCAGAGCTTGAGAAAGAAAGTTGTGTGGAATTTAGAAAAAAAAATCAAAAAAAAAAAGGAGAAAGTTTTTGAAACTAAAAGATCTAAGATTATTTTGAGTTTTAGTTGACTAATTAGAGTAGAATATCGAGACTACGAAAATAATAAAAAAATTGAGGTTTGTGAAAGGATTTGCCCATCCGATAGGAGTTCGGAACCAGAGAAAAAAAAGCTAAGTATAGTGGTTTCTTTTATCCTCTTTTCTTTTGTTCAAATCGCGGTCCATTTGGTTTTGTTTTGTTGTATCGTATATTCCGAAAAAGCGGAACACGCGACCCGTTTTTCAATATCATTGTTCTTTCGGGACAACGAAATTAACGGTCCACCTTCCTTGGGTTAATTTCTTTGTAATACCTTTTGTCTTAAAAGATCTTGGGTTTTTCTCCTGAAAAAGGTTTCCCAAGCAAAACCAGATATAATTAAAAATAATTGGATTCAAAAAAAATTACAAGATTCTTTTATCTTTATTCCAAAAATTTTCACCGTCGGGTTCGCTCCGAAGGTTTGTGATTTCCTTATCTTCAAAAAAAATCACTGGCGCCCTTTTTCTTTTTTTCAGGAACGCACCTGGTGGTATTAAAGTAAGTTTCGTTTGATATAATTTTATTAGGGATTGATTGATAAATCAATTAAATTTCATAATCGCTGAACCCACCCCCTTAACTGAGCATAGTTGTGGTGACAGCACTTAATTGCTGCCTGTTGCAATTTTATTCAATTTGCCTTGTCGCCTCTTCGCCACTGTAGTTTGACAGTTCGGCTTCGGCATTGTATGTGGTTATTTCGCGCGTGATAACCAATTCGTAAATTCGTGTATATTTCTCTTTTTTGTATTGTTTAGGGTAATAAATTTTGCAACAAATTGGCGCCCAACGTGGGGCTTTATATAAAAACAATAAAGTTTAAAAAAAAAATAAATAGAATAAAAATTAAAAATCGTACCCTTCGCGACCACGACGGTGAAAGTTAAAAATCAAAAAAAAATACTTGCCCACCTATTTAGGGAATTTTCCTTGTAAATTTTGTATAGTGCTTTTTACTTTCTTTTAATTTTCCTTTTCAGTGTTCCTAAATATTGTGAAAAATTTGTAAATTGTGGCCAAAGGAATACCCCAAAGTGGGTGAAAATATTGTGTTTACTTCAGGGGAAAAAATCGTTGCAGCTGAGTGTTTAGTGGAATTTGAATTTATTGGAGTGAGTACCTACCTTTTTCATTAATTTGTTTTATTCCTGGAATATTTAATTAATTTATTAATTAATTATATTCCTAATTAAATTTGTGCCGATATATTTATATATACATATATACATCAGTTGGTTTACGGGGTTTATATACCTAACGGTTGGATTTTTCGTTATATACCTAAATAGTGTTTTTTTGGTGGTATACAACAAATACACAAGGGGTTGTTGTCTGCGGACTTTTTTTCATCTTTTGTTTCTTTCTCTCAATTGCAAAAACTATTATTTTAATTCAAATTAATATTTCGATTTCCCTCTTCGTTTAGAAAATATATACACTATACTGTGCATATAACTACTATAGGGTGATTCCGCTGTAGACAATTTTTGACACCAATTTTTGAATTACAATATTTTTTACTTTTTTTGATAAATATTCAAAGTAGAAATACTATATTTAATAATTAAAACAAAAACTGAGACCTAAGTTATAGAGAACATTTTTGTTTGCGCTTGGCAACATTATCATACGAAGTCGATACGAACTGCAATTATTATAAGTGGTAACATAAGTTCAAAATAGCTATTTCCGACAGTTTTGAGTTATGCTTTACTCAATAGACGTATAAAGCAACATGCGATTTAATCGTTTGTATAAAAACATGTACGAATTTGTTATTATATTTTTAGCATTATTGATTGCAAAAAGCCATTGTAAGTTGTTGCACCCGCGATATAAAAGATATAAAAGTTTACTTTTTTGGCAGAAATAAAGTGCTAGCGTTTTGAAACTTTCTAAAAGTAAGAAGAAAACAAAACTAAAATTAAATCAGTCGTTATTAGGAATATATTGTACGTTGAACGAAAAAAAACGTTGATTTAAATTGGTTGCACCCGCGATCCCAATATTAAGATCGCGGGTGCAACTTATTGACTACTAACATTATAACGTGATTTATTGTATTTTATTGATAAAATATGCTTTGAATAATAATTTCTGCTGTTCACGTTTTTTTTTAACTATGTAATATAATATTTTGTTCTTTTTTATATAAAAATATATGGTTATAGGGAAGTGAAACAAGAAAAAGAGACTGCTTTACAGAAAATTGACAAAAAATTAACAAATATGCTGAGCTTCATGCAGAAAAAGGACGTAGAAATATAATGTGGAGAGATGTATTGAAAGGGAAAATGAAGGCAGATGCAAATTTTAAAATTCTGACCAGAATCAGACAAAACGAAAAAATGCAGTCAACACAAAAAAAGGCAGGCGCTCATTACATCAGTCCCTGTAGACTAAAAAAGTCGCACAAGTGAAACGTAATCGCCCAAGGAGTCCCACTAACGTAGTTGAAGTGTTAAAAAATGTATTAAAAAAAAAAACTTGTTCCACCAAAGCAATGTCTAAAAAACTGAAGGATGACAGATGATTTCTATAAAAGGGATAATATTAGCAGACAAGTGCCGGGTATAAAAGATGTGAAATCGATTAAGTCGGAAGTTAAGAATGGAGAAGAATACAATGACCATGAGCATTCGTGAAGTTAAGTTTTCGATGTTTTTATTGAGTCAGAAGATGAAGCATTAAATTCTAAATCTCCAACAGGGCCTTTTCAGCCCCCTATAAATCCAGTAGATCCATGCCCTAAAATACCGTTCTGTTTTTACAGCAGCAGTATTTCCAAAAGTTATTTCCGCAGGTTTGTACCTTCTTGCACCAGGTAGGCTTCAATATCACAATATCGTTATGTGGGGTTATCCTCAACCGATATCGATGAAGATGGAGTACTTCTGACATACATATATGTATTTTCGAAAAAATATTGAAGTATTTGAAAAAACAAAATTATAATTAATAGAGAAGGGTACTGACTTGTTACATATGTGCCTTATTTTATATTTTTTCCAGTTTTTTAAATCAGTTTACTAATTTAAGTTAGACGCGTTGCACCCGCGATAATTTGATGTTGCACCCGCGATTGATTTAAAAGTTAATATTTCGTTGCTTACTTTTGTTTTCTATCTTTATTTTTATTTATTTAGTTAATTGAATCAACGTCGTTCAATATATGTAAGAATAGCATGATAAATGTTTCACAATTAACAGAATTTGTGTTTTTTGTACTATGATCTAGAAAAGTCGGGCCGATTCTGTTGCACCCGCGATCGCACTTTGAAACCATTCTTCTACCAAATTATTTATTACATTTTAGAATTCTAAATGGATTAAATATAAATAGGTGAAAATGTATCCCTTCAAGTAATAATGTCATTAAATATTTTGCTTATTTTATTATTAAATGTACTTCAAATGAGTCTAAATGTTGCACCCGCTATAATGGAATCACCCTATAACAGCGAGATCTATTTTGCATATAAAATATACCTACATTATTGTTTTTTTGTTTTGACTTGTTTTTTTTCTATGGGCTTTTTCTTTGGATATTAATATTACAGCTGGCCTTGAATTTGGATTTTGTTGAATTGTCTATTAAATTATTGGTGTGACCATACTTGCGTGTAACCATACCAAGTTTCTTTTTATGCAAATTTATTTTGGTGTTGTTGTATACCTAGCTGGAGTTCAATTTTATTTTAAGTGGTAATTAACTAAAATTACTGCTGTATTTTTTTAGGACATTTCTTTTTAGTTTTCCTTATATAGTTTTTTTTCTTTTTTTTGCTTAAATACAAATTAGGTACTAGTAAATATATATACCAATCAACTGGGTGTTGATTAAGTATATCGGCGTTATAGCACGGTGAACATAATTCAAAGTCTTATTTCCGTTCGAGTTGTGGTAAATTGTTTTTGTTTTCGCGACTTAAATAGATTAAATTACAAAATTGAATAAAGCAATCAACTGGGTGTTGATTTTGACTTTATTAAGTTGTGTTAATAGTTTATTTTTTTTTCTTTCTCAAATTTTGGTTCCGTTTAGTTGCGATCAACTGGGTGTTGATTTCATAAATTCGATTTGGCTATATAGAATTTAAATCGTCGGTTTTAATTTTAATTTTAGAAATTCGAGTCGTTTTCGGTTGGTAGTTTCAAGAATCAACTGGGTGTTGAATTCGTCAAATCGCAGTACATGTCGGAAAACTTTTGTTCGGTGCCTATAGTATTTGGTTTTGTTTTTTTTTGTAATTGAAACTCGAAATGGATGTAAACAGACTTAATAAAGAGGAACTCATCTATGAGTTACAGGCCCGTGGTTTAAAGGAGGGTACGGTGGATAACATGCGCGTCACTCTAAGAGCTTCCCGAACTCTTGAGCGTGCAGGGTCCATTCCAACGGACAACCACCACTACCCATTTTCGTTTGAGGAGGATGTGACAGCTGTTAGGGCGAAAATAGTCGACATAAAGAGTTTATTAAGAAACCCTCCGAAAAATTCTAAATCTTCGGAATTTTCAAAAATACAAACAAAAATAGAATGGTCAATAGGTAGGATTAGTAGGGCGAAGGCTGAATCTTCTGAGGAGGTCAATGAGGTGGCCGACATTAGGGGTGAGTTGTTGTTGCTGATGGCAAAACTAATTGAAGGGTGTGAGGAGGTACCCCAAGATAAAACTAAGGAAATAGAAATCAACAAGTCGACAGCAGGCATGGATGCGTTGCCACCTGCACACGTCGGCCAACGTGCGAGTTCAGGATTACAACCACAGGTTGAACACTGTGACAGTAATTCTGAGCGGATAGAAAAATGGAATTTAAAATTCTCTGGAGAGCAATGTGGCTCCTCAGTGAATTCTTTTATTGAAAGGGTTGAGGAACTTAGGGAAGCACGCGGAGTTTCTGAGGAAAGGGTTTTCAGGTCAGGGGTGGATCTATTTTCTGGGAAGGCACTCCTTTGGTTTAGGGCGATTAGGGATTCTATATCTACATGGAAAGAGTTGGTTAGGGAGTTAAAATTGGAGTTTTTGCCCTCCAATTATGATGATCTCTTGTTGGATGAGGTCAGGCGTCGTACCCAGGGTAGAGATGAGACAATGGGGATGTACATTGCTCTCATGCAGACCCTCTTTAAAAGATTCTCTGAGCCGTTGAGTGAGAATAGGAAATTAACTATTCTCATGAGAAACATAGCTCCCTTCTACCAGACACAATTAGGCTTGGCCGATATCAAGTCGGTCAATGAACTGGTTGCGTTGGGTAGGAGGCTAGAGACAATTAGGTCAAATGTTGAATCTTTCGTTCCTCCTCCTTCTAACCGTAGCAGGCAGGCTTTGGAGCCTGATGTTGCCTATATTGCCTCCGTTCAGGAAGCAACAGTTGCAGTTGGTCGTAACCCACCCCCCAATAGGAATAGAACCATTCGTTGTTTCAACTGCAACAGGGAAGGCCATTTTTCAAATCATTGTCCCGCCCCTAGACGCTGTTTTGGTTGTGGTACTGTAGGTACTTCACAGCGCAACTGTAGACGCTGCTCGGGAAACGCGCAACGGACTCTTGGGCCAGCAGGTCAAGAGCGCCGTCGAAACTAGTTAGGTCGCCTGCTGACGACCAGCTGGCAAATCAGGTTAGGTTGGGTTTCACGTTAGACACTAGTGGGGACGATAGACGTCCATATATAGGAATTAACATTTATGGGTTTAGGTTTTTAGGATTATTAGATTCGGGAGCATCGCGAACGATTATATGTAGGGACGTTTGGAGAGTTTTGAAGGACTTAGGGTTACAGTTAGGTGAAACAAAGGTTAGGCGGGTACAGTTAGCAGATGGTGCAGGTGTAGGAGTTTTAGGAGTTATTAATCTACCAATTGTTGTGGAAGGGAAATCAGTTTTAATCGAGTGTTTAGTTATACCCTCCCTCCCTCATGCGATGATACTTGGTGCAGATTTTTGGGCACTGTCGGGAATCGTCCCGGATCTTCGTTCACGCATGTGGAGTTTTTCGAGTCAGGAAATGGTGGCTTCGATAGAAACAACTTCTATCACAGATGAATCTGAGTTAGACGAGGATCAAAGGGGTAAATTGAATTCACTTATAGAACATTTATTTAGGGATATGCCAGAAGGGCTAGGATTGACAACAATGGTAGAACACATTATTAGGACGTCGACAGAACCTATAAAACAGCGGTACTATCCGGTATCACCAGCAATGCAGGTGCATATCGATAAGGCTCTTAACGAGATGTTAGAAGAGGGGGTGATTGAGAAGTCTAATAGTCCTTGGGCAGGGACGGGTTAGAATATTCCTGCAGCGCCTCCCCGCTTGTCGTATAAGGCGACTAAAGGAGTAAATACATCTAGGCCACAAACAGCAAGGTGAACCTAGCGACACGTAACACCTATAAACTTTCCCAAAAGTGTGCATGCCAGTCCCTGGGTTGGCACGACTGGAGATCACCGGTGCCGTAAAAGAGAGATCAAATACAAAACTGGAGCATGCACACGTCGATACTTACAACGGATTTTGTGGATTCAAGCATTATGGAAGTACTCGTCCAAAATGACACTACCCCGCCAGGCACTACCATTGTTACACATGGTACTGATCCTGGACCGAGCAGCAATGCTCGGGTCAGAGCTAGACGGATTCCGGGGGCTAGCAAAGTAATGCCGCAGATTATACAAAATCTGAGAGTTGCGAGTTGGAACGTTGGCAGTATGACAGGTCGAAGCTTCGAGTTGGAAGAGATGATGAAAAGAAGGCGAGTGGACATCTTATGTGTTCAAGAAACAAAATGGCGAAACACGGGAAACAGGGCCCGTTTCTTGGATACGAGGACAAAAAACTATAAGATGTTCTACTATGGAACGGAAAAGGGTAAAAACGGAATCGGAATCATCCTTGCAAAACATCTATTAGGCAGCGTATTGACCATTTCGAAATCCAGCGACCGTTTGATGTCCCTTAAATTGGTGATTAAAGGAAAGTTGTGGAATATTGTCACTGCATATGCTCCCCAAATTGGATGTGAGCAGGTACAAAAAGATGCATTTTGGCTAGACTTTCACAATCTACTTAAGGACATCCCAAAGGAAGAGTTTTTGTTCGTGGGCGGAGATTTGAACGGACATGTCGGGAAGACAAACGAAGACTATGAAGATTGCCATGGAGGCCTCGGATACGGCACCAGGAACCCTCCTGGTGAAGACATCCTGAGCATGTGCAAAACATACGGTCTTATCGTGCTAAATACCATGTTCGTCAAACAAAGCCGACACCTGGTCACTTACAGCAGTGGTGGAAATGAAACCCAGATTGATTACCATTTGGTATCTAGTTTCATGAAACCCCGGGTAAAAGATTGCAAAGTGATACTAGGAGAAGCGATCGCCCACCAACACCGTCTCCTACTGACAGAATTTTTTATGGAGACAGTGAACGACAACAAACATACAAAAACTTTTGGGAAGATCAAATGGTATAATCTGGATAAGGAAAAAGGCGAAGCTTTTATTTCGAATATGCAAAACTTTCTGTATAACAACACCGATATAGTTCGAAATGAAGAGAGTACAGCACAAAGTATGTGGGATCTCCTACAGAGAACTTGCAAAGAAAAAGCCAAAACACTGTTAGGGGTTTCAAAAGGACACAACCAACAAGGCAAAGAAACATGGTGGTGGAATGATGAAGCTAAATCAGTTATAAGTAAAAAGAAAATGGCTTTCAAGGCTTGGTCGAAGTGCCCCTCTAATGATACAGAGCAAAAGTCACGCCTCGAAGTGGAATATAGAAACTGCAAGAAAGAAGCGAAGAAGAAGTGCGCCCAAATTCAAGCAAAGAATACAGAAAACCTGTATCGGGAGCTGGATGAAATTTCTACCCCGACAGCTGGTGCTATTCAAGAGCTACGGCAAAACACGAATAAGGGCGCAACTATCTTTAAAATAGCCGCTCAAAGAAGAAGAAATGCCCAGGAGATTTGTTCGCCAAAGTTCATTAACAATGCTCAAGGCCAACTACTTGTGGAAGACAACGAAATTCTTCACAGGTGGCGACAGTATTGTGACGGACTTCTAAACGAACAATTTCCAAGGCTATACTTTCCAATAGCTTCACCTAACTTAAGCGAAGTATCCGACGTCACAGTCGAAGAAGTTAGTGAGGCGGTAAAATACTCCAAAAAGGGAAAAGCTGTTGGCCCAGACGAAATACCCTCAGAGTTTTGGAAAAAGATGGGAGACATCGGGTTTAGATGGCTCATGATTCTTGTCTCCAAACTTATTCGAGGTGATCGCATGCCTAATCAATGGAGGGAAAGTTACCTTCTTCCAATTTATAAAGGAAAGGGTGATACTCGAAGCTGTGATAATTACCGTTCGATTAAGCTGATGTCACACACCATGAAGATCGTTGAGCGAGTCTTGGGTAGCCGACTGCGAAAAATAATTAGGCTATCTGATGACCAGTGCGGGTTTGTCGGGGGTAAGTCAACCACGGATGCAATCCAGAGTATAAGAATAATTATGGAAAAACATCGGGATTCTTTGGAGGATTTGCATGTCGTATTGGTTGATTTTGAAAAAGCATTCGATCGGCAACCACGAGATCTAATATGGGTGGCCCTCAGGCAACGAGGAGTTCCAGAAACCTATGTGCGGATAATTATGGACATGTATGATGGAGCAGTTACTAAAGTAAGATGCGCAGCTGGAGTCACCGAAGAATTCGAAATCACAGTAGGTGTACACCAGGGAAGTGTCTTGAGTCCCCTGCTCTTTATTACAGTTCTTGATTACCTGCTTGAAGGCAAATTGACGGATCCAAAAGTACATCAGTTATTCTTTGCTGACGATGGAGCCATCATAAGTGAAGACCCGATATCCCTACAACGAGCACTTGACGTATGGGTGGATGTTCTAGAAGGAAGTGGGTACCGCATAAGCGCGAAAAAGACAGAATACCTATGCTGCCCATTTTCTGATCCACACAGGCCTATTCCAGACATTTATTTGAATGGAGTAGTGCTTCCCAAGTGTGAAAAGTTTAAATATCTGGGGTCCATGATAAATAACGAAGCTACTTGTGATGACGATATCAATCATCGCGTAAGCGTAGGGTGGATGAAGTGGCGGGAAAATTCTGCTATCTTCTGTGACCGAAAAATGCCCCCTAAGCTGAAAGGAAAGCTCTACACTTCAGTTGTGCGTCCAGCACTCACATACGGTTCACAATGTTGGACAATGTACAAAAAGTATGAGAGTAAGCTAACGGCAGCTGAGATGAAGATGCTTCGTATGACAGCAGGAGTTACAAAGCTTGATCGAATTAGAAGTACGAAGATCCGAGGAAGCCTTCATGTTAAGAATACCATTTCCCAAAAAATTGAACACGACCGACTCAGTTGGTATTGCCATGTTCAAAGGAGAGATCCTGAGAACCCCGTCAAAAAGGCAATATCATACAACGTTCCAATTCGAAATAAAAAGAAAGGTAGGCCTAAACACTCCTGGTACAAACAAATGCAAAAACACCAGCATTCAGTTGGCCTCAGAAATGGAACAATACAAAACCGGGAGGCTTGCCGCCGATTTCTGAGGTCAAGCCGGCGAACCCCACAGGCGGATCACTAGTGTGAAGCAGATACGTGGGAGAGTTATGATCCCCTCGACATCGAGATCATAACAGCGCCGAAGAAAAGGAAGAAGAAGAAGAAGAATAGTCCTTGGGCTTCTCCAATAGTCTTAATTAAAAAGAAAGACGGTACTTTTAGGTTCTGTGTCGACTATAGGAAACTTAATCAAGTTACAGAAAGAGATGCTTATCCACTTCCGATTATTTCAGCCATTTTAGACAAACTTAGGAATGCAAAATTTTTAACATCACTGGATATTAAGTCGGCGTATTGGCAGATTCCAGTAGCTGAGGAATCCCGCAAATTTACTGCCTTTACGGTACCTGGTAGGGGATTATTCCATTTTAAAAGAATGCCTTTCGGTTTGCACAACGCCCCTGCTACGTGGCAGAGGTTTATAGACAGTGTGTTAGGGCCTGAGTTGGAGCCATACGTTTTTGTTTATCTGGACGATATTATTATCGTTACAGATACATTCGAGAAACATCTCGAAATTCTTAACGAAGTTTTTAGGAGATTACTTGAGGCAGGCTTAAAAGTCAGTCAAGAGAAATGCAACTTTTGCAGACCCTCTCTTAAATTTTTAGGTTATGTGGTTGATCGGAACGGGTTACATGTTGACCCCGAAAAAGTGGAAAGTATGGTGAAAATACCTGCACCGAAAAATGTTAAAGAGGTTAGGAGTTTCGTAGGGACTGTTTCGTGGTACAGACGCTTCGTACCAAATTTCGCGACATTAGTTAGGCCGTTAACCGACTTGCTTAAGAAAAGTAAAAAGTTCGTCTGGACTCAAGAATGTGAAGATTGTTTTAGGAAAGCTAAAGAATGCTTAATAACGGCTCCCATTTTGACATGTCCCGACTTCAATCTTCCATTCGTGGTCCAAACAGACGCGTCCGACTACGGTATCGGGGCCGTACTCACCCAGACTTTTGAGGAAGGGGAAAAAGTAATTTGTTACTTAAGTAGGTCTCTTAATAGGAACGAAAGAAACTACTCCACTACTGAAAAGGAGTGTTTAGCAGTTTTGTGGGCAGTTGAGAAGTTGCGGCCGTACATCGAAGGAGTTCGTTTCACGGTCGTAACTGATCATTACTCATTGATTTGGTTGAGTAATCTCAAGGACCCACAGGGTAGACTCGCGCGCTGGGCAGTTAGGCTCCAGCAGTTTGATTTTCAGATCATTCACCGGAAGGGTAAAGATCATGTCGTTCCGGACATGTTATCTCGGGGAGTTCCAGTAGTGGCTGGGATTTCAGATGAGGATTCGGACCCGTGGGTGATAAAAATGATTTCGAAAGTGGAGTCAGACCCGTTAGCTTTTCCGGCCTGGAGAGTGGATAGTGGCCGTTTGTATAAATTTGTAAAATCAAATCATGTGAGAGTTTATGACAGTAACGACGAGTGGAAGTTAGTAGTAGGTAGAAAAGATAGGTTAGGAATACTTAGGGATTGTCACGATAATCCATTAGCAGGACATATGGGGGTAAGAAAAACGTTCGCGAGAGTAGGTGCTAAATATTATTGGCCTAAGATGAGGGTAGATATAACTAAATATGTAAGGAAGTGTAGTATTTGTCAACAGGTGAAACCAATCAACGATAAACCAGCCGGTCTTATGACTGAAAGAGTAGGAGCTACTTCTCCGTGGGAGATGATAAGTGTGGACTTAGTAGGGCCATTACCTAAGTCTAGTAAAGGTTATATGTATATCCTCACAGTAGTAGATTATTTAACCAAATTTCCTTTGTTGTTTGCATTGAGGTCTGCCACTTCGAAGGCAGTGTGTAGAGAGTTAGAAGATAATGTTTTTCTTTTGTTTGGAGTTCCGAAAATTGTCATTTGCGACAACGGTCCTCAATTTAAGAGTAAGGAACTTAGGGCACTCTGTGATGGATACTCTTCAAAGATTAGGTTTACCCCACATTATCATCCACAGGCTAATCCTGCGGAGAGGATTAATCAGATAATAAAAACGACTTTAAGGGCATATGTTTCAGAGAATCACCGAAGTTGGGATTCTCAGTTAGCAAAAGTGGCTTGTGCCATCCGCACATCCCAACATGAGGTTTTAGGAGTTACACCGTATTATGCTAATTTTGGAAAGGAGATGTCTACTAGTGGTCAGGATACAATAGGTATTAGTAATGAGGTTTTAGACAAGGATATTGGTGTACATCCGGTAGGAGATATAGGAGATAGATTTAGGAACCTTAGGGCAGATATTGCTGTCAAGTTGAAGGCAGCAAGTAAGAAAACATCCGACGCATACAACCTCAGGAGGCGAGATGTTCAATATCTCCCGAATGATGTTGTATGGCGAAGAAATTTTGTCCTTTCGGACGCATCGAATTATTATGCGGCTAAGTTGGCACCAAAGTTTGTGGGCCCTTTTAAAATCAGGAAAAGACTGTCTCCTTGGACTTATGTCCTTGAAGACGAAAATGGTAAAGATCGTGGCACTTGGCACACAAAAGATCTGAAACTTTTTACTTCATTATCTGAAAATAATTAAGTCTAAAAGTCCCAAGTAAAGTAAATTAAAGTAAAGTTAAGTAAATTAAAGTAAAGTAAAGTAAATTAAGTAATTTAAAGTAAAGTAAAGTCAAGTAAATTTCTATTTGTTTTGTTAAATTTTTTTAATTTTTTTTTCTGATTTTCATATTTTGCCTTTTAACTTTTTTTATAAGACTACCATATTTGGTCTGATGGTCCCCTTTGTTGTGTTGTTAACCGAGTTGATCCGCAGGAAATTGCTTATTTTCTTCAAAACTAAGCAATTTCCGAGGAGGAAAGGGTGGGATTTGTTACGGTAAAATTTTCCGTAACAAGAATCATTCTTCCGGTTCCCTATCCTTATTCCTTTCTTTTAATAACTTTCTTAAAACAGGTGTTTCTTTCAACTTACTGAGAGAGAGAAGGGCAGCCATGGTCCATCAGCCATTGGTTCACTCTCTCAGTACTTTGAAGAGAACAATATGACATACTTTATGGATAGTTGACCCACAGTAACAAACCGAGTAACAGACGGGCGGTCTGATCAATTAGCACGGCGACACTTTGTCTCCGATTGCTGAGGTAACTCTTTTTTTAGAGAATGGCTGAATGCCCAACATAAATTCAAATTTCATGAAATTTTGTAAAAGGTGGAACGTTATTTTCGCGTCCTACGAAATAAAACCAAATGAAGATTTCACTTCACGAAATCCAAAATAACTTTAAATTAGTAAACCTTTCACAAATCTCAAATAGTTTGTAATTTTAATGATCGCGTTTTTGTTTTGTTTCATAAAACTTTCTTTTTTTTTGGAATTGAAATAGAAGTGGGAGAATAGGGTGGCTGAATGCAACCATTGAATTGCCGCCCACTGGAAATCTTATCAGAGTCCGGCGAATTCAATGGTGATGATGGTGCATAAGGCTGGGGTTTAAAGTGCGAGTAGGATAGGCGGTGGGGTCTCAACTGCGTTGGCTCACTCTAGCGAAATATGCATTGTGTAGCTGAATGATGACGCGATCGAGATCCACGCTTTCTGATTGGCCGAAAGCACTTGGGCATTGGAAAAAGAAAGCGGCCTTCCAGACATGGTGAAAGTCTGGGAGGACACTTTTTACCCAGAGCTTGAGAAAGAAAGTTGTGTGGAATTTAGAAAAAAAAATCAAAAAAAAAAAGGAGAAAGTTTTTGAAACTAAAAGATCTAAGATTATTTTGAGTTTTAGTTGACTAATTAGAGTAGAATATCGAGACTACGAAAATAATAAAAAAATTGAGGTTTGTGAAAGGATTTGCCCATCCGATAGGAGTTCGGAACCAGAGAAAAAAAAGCTAAGTATAGTGGTTTCTTTTATCCTCTTTTCTTTTGTTCAAATCGCGGTCCATTTGGTTTTGTTTTGTTGTATCGTATATTCCGAAAAAGCGGAACACGCGACCCGTTTTTCAATATCATTGTTCTTTCGGGACAACGAAATTAACGGTCCACCTTCCTTGGGTTAATTTCTTTGTAATACCTTTTGTCTTAAAAGATCTTGGGTTTTTTCTCCTGAAAAAGGTTTCCCAAGCAAAACCAGATATAATTAAAAATAATTGGATTCAAAAAAAATTACAAGATTCTTTTATCTTTATTCCAAAAATTTTCACCGTCGGGTTCGCTCCGAAGGTTTGTGATTTCCTTATCTTCAAAAAAAATCACTGGCGCCCTTTTTCTTTTTTTCAGGAACGCACCTGGTGGTATTAAAGTAAGTTTCGTTTGATATAATTTTATTAGGGATTGATTGATAAATCAATTAAATTTCATAATCGCTGAACCCACCCCCTTAACTGAGCATAGTTGTGGTGACAGCACTTAATTGCTGCCTGTTGCAATTTTATTCAATTTGCCTTGTCGCCTCTTCGCCACTGTAGTTTGACAGTTCGGCTTCGGCATTGTATGTGGTTATTTCGCGCGTGATAACCAATTCGTAAATTCGTGTATATTTCTCTTTTTTGTATTGTTTAGGGTAATAAATTTTGCAACAATTTTCATAAGCTAATATTTAGCAATAAAACGAAGTTCATGAAGATATTCCTTTTTATTATTAATCACCAACTTGTAGTCGATCTTGTTTTCGGAGACATGGCTTCCAATAATCAAATAAATTGTAACGAAAATTGCTTTTTGAGCGATCGTGTAAATATCTTTAAATCTTATGCTTTTTGAAATATTTGTAATATAACTTAATCTTAATAATCATAATAGAATTATGTATTTGTTTAAAAGTACAACATATTAAGTACTTTCAACTCTAACTTGCATTAGATTAAGGATTGTACTCAGCTATTTCTACCTAATAACATTAAGCGTACACATGCACAAATTTATTTGTATTATGTATTAATTATAACGTTTACCGTTATAATTATGAAATAAAGTTACTTGAAACAAAATCACAAGTTGTCCTAAGAGCAAGTAAACAAATACTTATCATTTTTGTGAATTTAATTGATATTTCACATAATTGGATTTTTTTCTTAAACTGAAAACGAAAAATCTGTTGAAACTTAATCTCATCCTCAGTAACCTGTCTTAAAAAGATATGCGACACTAATTGAATAATCTTTTATGCATTTTACGAAACCAATACTTGTCCCTTAGAAAAAACAAGTAGCTGAGATTTTAAGTTATCTATATAACACAGGTTTTTAAGTTTTTTTTTAAACCTGAAATATTAACTGATTTAATTTAATTTTTTTCCATTCAATCTGAGCCTAAATATTTTTAAATATCTTTACTTTTTAATGGCTTTTAAATCCGCCATAAAAAGACTATGCAACGAGAGTAAAATTACATCTGACTCTGTCTGTGACTATTAAAAAACAGAAAATGAAAGTGGGTACCTACTTAATAAAGGAACAATGTTATGGTAACAGCCCGCTAACCACCCACTTTATTGCCTTAGCACACACGTCACTGCTATAGACGATAGATCCTACAGGAGTCGTAAATCGTTAAACTTCGATGAAAACATCCTGCTTGGGAAAATATTTAATAAAAACGTTCAGCTCCCAAGCCAGTTGGAAGCTTTTAATGGTCCAACCCCATAATGCATATCAAGTTGCCATCGTGCGTCGTCTCATCGTCTGTCGTCGGCGCGCCAGTCCTTCGTCCCATAAAAAAAGCTATTCGTCAATTTTTTTTTGTGTGTTTGGGTCATTAAAAGACTTTAAAAGCTTGAAAAAAAAATCCCCAAGGGCACACATACACACCAAACGACCCGCCGCCGCCTTTGAAGTTCTGCAGGATCAGCATAGACAAAGACCACCCGCCCTGACACTTACCTGCTGCTGTCGGGCTCCAACATTCTTCGGATATAAATGGTAATGCGAATGTAAATATCCTCCTCCAGTTTTATGGTTTTTAATGGTAACGACAGCGCCATATGCCACCTCGCGCGGCATGCTTACATTGTACAATGAATTGCCAATGAGCCGGGACTGGAATGCTGAGCTATAAAAGCCGTCACCGTTGCCACTGCGATTCAGCACCGACAAGTGGATGAAGAAGAACACCATGTACAAGAAAATTGGCCATAAAATTAATGCAAGAGCACGACAAAATGTTTGCTTTATAGTTTCCACCTGATAAATAGAATCGTAGGGTTCCGTCAGGATCATCACAGCCACATTGACATCGCAGTTTAGTTGGTTTCAAGGGTTTGACGTCAGACATGAAAAAAAATAATAAAATATAATTGAGTTAAAAATACGTCATAGTTAAGAGATATTAAATTTTAAAATATACTCGTAGATAATAAGAAATTGTATTTTAATAAAATCAAGACCGGGGACTCGGGGCCACTAAAAATTCTGATCACCAACTGTAAATAAGAAAACCAAAATATCCACCAGCGTGCGAGCTTGTTCTTATTAGTCAGGGCTTATAATAGAAGGATATTAAAACTATCGCATTTTTACGGGAATTTTGAAATCCAATATCATTTGAAAGCATTCAAAAAATCAAATCAAAAGATAAAATTGGAACAAAATTACGTGTTCTTTTAATCTTTGTATAATTTTCACCAAAACAAAAAAATGGCTGGACCTTATATACTATTACCTATAATACTATATCACTCTTATGTACTATTACTTTGTGATTTAGGTATTTTATATACATAGATATTAAAACATTAATTAGAGACAAATGTTCGGATACATATAGCTCACTGTTTAAATTTCTTAAACAACTTGGTACTTAAAAAGTTTGAGTTCAAAAATAAAAATAGATAAATCGTTATAAAAGTTTTTAATTTTTTAAATTTAAATTTTAAAATTAAAAAAAAAATGACATGCTAGCTTTGAGTACTTAATATTTTACATTTAAAGAAAAAATCTTTCACCCGTTTTCAAGATTGAATTTTTCAAAAAAAAAATGAATATTATTTTTTCAATAATAAAAAAAAATGTTTTCAAAATTAACATATACAAAAATATTTCAAATTCAAATATCGAAACGGGTTGAGCAGTTAATGAGAAAATTAAAAAAAAATAAAAAAAACAACCGTTCTATGCCAGGTACCGTAAATAAAATGTTTTCTTAAAATTTTGTGTTGGCTAAAATATAGACTATAACTGCAGAAGTACACATAATTCTTGTTATCAAATTCGTTAGATTTTCGAGATTAATAAGATTCCTCATAATTTTTAAAAAAAACATTTATTTATAAAACTCCTCATTTGTATGATTTTTACTTGCGATATACATACATACATATGTACTATAGGGTAAGTATTGCATTTGGAAAAGAAATCGAACTCGAGATATTGATGAAACTTGCCATTACGATGAGAAAGATGACCAAAAAAGGGTGTCTCGCAATTCGATCTGTATGTGTGTACCTCGATTTACAGCCTCAGCTGTTGAAGCTGTTTTCTTCAAACTTGTCATTTAGGGTTCTTCGGTGATTCCCTAGAGGAGAAATTGAAATTGTTTGTTTGGCTTCAAAATGTACCTTATCTGTCATATAGACGTTATGAGAAATCTCATTTATCTCAAAAACGGCTCTAACGAATTTTATTAGAATCCTTAGGGAAACTATTGGAGGAATTGACTACATTTTGGTAAAAAAAATGTAAAAGAAATAAAATTTTATCAACAGTACCTGTCATAGAACCGCTTTTTTTTATTTTCGACTTCCTCCTTAACAGCTCTAACTATTTTATTAAAATTACAATATCTACAATAGCTGCTAGGAACTTGAAATAATATTGTTTATAAAAATTACCGACAAAAATATTTTTTTGAATTTAAGAAAAAAATGAATTTGTTTTTTGAAAATTCCATATTTTAAAAATGATAGATCGAGTAATTTTCGAAAAACAATTCTTAAGGTATATAATTAAATGGTCAGAATGTTCATATCAATTTTTTTTTTATAAAAATTTTCAGAAAAAAATCGTTATAAAAAACATATTTGAGAAGAAAAATCTTATTTATGTCGAAAACGGCCCCACCCACTCCCATAGTAAGAAACGCTTGTATTTGATCTTTCTACAAAAATCTGTTATCAATTTTTGGCGCCTAAGTAATCGTACTCTCCCCTGTTTTTTTTATAAACTAAATTTTCATTAAAATTTCCTTTTTTCAAGATATTGAATTTTCAAAAAAAAATTTAATTATATTTTTAAAAATCCATAAGCAATTTTTTCGAAAATTTTTACATACACTATTTTTCATATTGAAAGTAGCTCCTGTATAAACATTTTTGTCAAAATCGCTTGAGCGTTTAATGAAAAAGTCGAAAATGACAAAACTGTTCTTTCTCAGGTATCATTAATAATATTTGTTTTACCAAAATGTTGTCCACGTATATAATAGCGTAATTTATTTTTGTTATCAAAATCGTTAGAGCTGTTTTCAAGATAAATAAGATTTTTTATAACGCCTGTATGGCAAATACCGTTCTTCTTCTTCTTCTTCCTTTTTCTTCGGCGCTGTTATGATCTCGATGTCGAGGGGATCATAACTCTCCCACGTATCTGCTTCACACTAGTGATCCGCCTGTGGGGTTCGCCGGGTTGACCTCAGAAATCGGCGGCAAGCCTCCCGATTTTGTATTGTTCCATTTCTGAGGCCAACTGAATGCTGGTGTTTTTGCATTTGTTTGTACCAGGAGTGTTTATGGCAAATACCGTTAGTTTTAGAGAATCAAGGGAATCCCCAAAAAAATCCCTTCAGCGGCTTAGGGTGTTGATCGAGGTTCAGACATGCAGACGGAATTGCGAGACCCACTTTTTTCGTGTTCTCTATCATCGTTATGTCAATGTCAATTTGGATCAAGATAAAGAGTTAGATTTTTTTTTTGAAAACGCAAAGCTTGCCCTATAGTACCTACATTATGTACATCGCAAGTAAAAGAGATTTGAAGCTCTGAGTGTCTTCTTTTATTTTGAAAGGTATGTTTGCAGAGAAAGTTTTTTGGTGCGTTTAGAGAGAAGAACAACATGAATACTTAAATAAGTATGAATAACTTGAAGATTTTGTACGAAAAACTTCACAACAAAGAGCAGTACTTTGGCTGTGTTAGTAGCAGTACGGCAGTACCATGTTTTCAAAACAGTACAAATACTGCAATTGTAGTACTTCGACAGCCCTGGTTGTGATAGCCTCTAATGTAATTATTTTATTGAAGCTTACTCACGTCAACTACACTATACCTTTTTCTATAGTTTTCGTTCTTTCAAAATTATTGCATTAAATGCCAATCATATTCTGGCTAATATAAACCTTTTTTTATACTAATTATTAATTCTAAATTGTTACTTATTCTGTAATTAGGTAAATTAGGTAAATTTATAAATTTTAAATTATAAAAATACATAATGTACATTTTACTTATATAAAATTTTTCTATAATAGTTCTCATTTATTCTTAATTTTTAATTTTTCTAAACTTTGTTTCATATTAAAGCTTATCACTAGATAATAAGATACTATATCTTAATGTGTAAGCATTCATCAATAAAGAAAATACTAAATGATACTAAATAGTAAATGTGGATAAAGCAATTTTTCTGAAGTGCATACAAAATACGTACCCAATTATTTAAGTTCATAATATTTTTTATGTACCATTATAAGGGCTTATCCGTTCAAATTTTAACTTTTGCCATGCGTCGAAATATACAGACATTATTATTAAATATTCAGGTTTTGAAATTTATAATATTATATATAATTTTATGAAATTAATAAAACGAATGTAAAAAACGTAACTGTTTCAAAAAAGGCAATTTTTTTACTAGCACAGCAAAGCATTCTTTGATTATACCTTTACAATGAGCGTAATTTAAACTGAAGAAACTATACAAAAAAATAGTAAAAGTGTTGAACAAATAAGTTTGAAAAAAGAGGCTGTGAAGATTAAAAATAAGAACCAAATCAATTAATTCGTTTTTTTTAATAATTTAAGATGAATTGCTTTTCCAATTTTATTATGTGTATATCTCTTAAGCAAACAATTCTGCACAAAAAGTTTGTAAAAAAAATATACAACTTTTGTTTTCTTATTAAAATCAACAAACCCATGCTTTTTCGGCTTTTATAGTATATAAATGTCAATTTAGAGAAAAATGACTAATGCGAATATGAACACTTTGATTTTGAATTATTTATCATGTGAAAATTCAGATTAAGGGTATTCATGAAACAAGATAATTTTCCGCTTTGTAGAAAGATATAATTTTCCGCAACATGTTTTTATGTATACCCCCTAAAAAATACTTGCGTAAATGTGGGAAATATTTTGTGAAATGTCAAATTAAAAATCAGAATCCATATAAATTTAGTTTATCAGGTTTATTTCTTCACTTTCCGCATCAAATTCGTGAGATAATTTTATCAGATTTGCAGAAAGTTTTTCCCATACAAATTTTGACAGCTCGTTTCTGCAGAGATACAATTACCTATCTGGTTTCTGAGGTTTATCAGGGTTTTCCGCATTTACATGAATACCCTTATTGTTTCTTAAAACCTCCTGGCAAGCATTACGCATTGTGCACAAAAGGCTGGGATGTACCATCAAATGATTACCCGAATACTAAATTAACTAAAAAAAACGAATGGAAACCAAAAATCAAGTTTTGACGCAACCGAAAAAAATGAAACTAAACACTACAAAACGTAGTACTCGACACAAAAAAAATAATAATCGTTGATTATTGTATGTAAAATATTTTGTAAAAATTGGAATAATTTATTAGTATAGTAATAATATAATAATTATAATTTATTTTAAGTTGAACGATTACATACATATGAAAAGATAAGATTCTTTAAAAAGTCCTGTTAAAACTAATAGTCATGAGATTTATCAAACTATTACGAATACTTGCGAGAACGAAAAAAAATTATTTTATATTCATTTTTCATGATTATATTTTTCAACAAGCAATACATAAGTATGAGTTATTTTGAAGTTTTTTATTTAGCCGTGGTCTATAATTGAAGAAAAACTCAAATTTACAGTCGTGCTTTATTTATTATTATTTTTTTTTTTCAAACTCAAGAAGTTAAAATTTACCGGGATAAGCCCATAAATGTCTTGTTATTTTTAATTTTAATCTCTTTTGATATTTGGGATATATTTTTATTCATTTTTTTTTCTCAAAAAGAAGGTGATATAAATTTCGCCTACCAGGTGGTAAAGCTGGTACTGTATGATTTATATGAAAAAGACTTATGGAATTCGGTGCGACAAAAATGAGATGCAAACGTCTTATCTGTATTAAAAATTGTTGTTGGACTAAGAATAGTAACGGTTTAGTTAGAAATTAGTTCATATTGTATATCGATACCTTCCCGTAAGAATGTATTAAGCGTGTGTGTCAAACACAAAACAACATTTTGAATAGAAAACCATAGGGTAAACTTGCCGTCTGCCATCAAAATTTTTTTAACGTTTTTAATTTAAGTATTTTTTCATATAATATAACAGGGCTTAAGAGTAAACTTTTGTTACCTGACTTTTTTAGATTTATTTTAAGCTTTGATATAATAATTCTTTTAGAAACTTTTATTGAAGAAGAAAACGAACAACTTTTTTATAAATATTTTAATGGATATAAATTAACATGCATTCCAGCAACTAGAAACAATGTCATGGGGAGAGCAAGTGGGGGCATCTTATGTGCCATTAAGAAAAGTACTGTTGGTAGTTTTGTAGAGTTCAAACGTGTACAAAACAGGGTTGTTATTCAAATTACAAATAATCTTATTAAATATTATATTATTCCATTGTACCTCAATTGCAAGAACTGGGAAAATGACCTCGATATCCTTTTTAATTTAATTAATTGCAACACTCTTGGAAATATAATGCTTATTGGGGACCTTAACGCTCGAATTGGCGAATATCAAAACTCTATATTCCATTATACATATACTGGGACAGTGTTTAATACGAGAAGAAACTCTAAAGATGGTTTGGTTAATCGAAACGGGAGAAGTCTTATAGAGCTCCTGGAAAGCTTTGGATTTTTCGTGTTGAATGGGGTTTCCAAAAGTGACGCTGAGGGTGAATTGACTTTTATTAGCAGACAAGGACAGTCGGTTATAGACATATGTGCTGTATCTGGCCAATGGTTGATACTGATTGAAGATTTCGAGGTTCTGGCTGCGACTTTTTCTGCTCATTTACCCATTGCATTGAAAGCTACTTTCTCTAAAGGAACTCGAAATATCGCAAACAACATGTACAAGTTGAAGTGGGTTGACAGCAAGGCCCTTCTTTATCAATCTCGGTTGAATACACATTGTGGTACCCTTCCATCACTACAATCTACGGGAGTAGCCGACCAAGTCGCAGAATGTGTAATGAGGATTATTAAGATGTCAGCACCGTTCGCACTCAGTAATAACAAAAAGTTTAACGCTGCAAAAATATGGTTTGACAAGGACTGCGTAAAGCTACGTGAAAAAACATTTCGTTTCTTAAAACTATTCAGATCTACTAACGCCGATTTTTTTAAAAACCAGTACTTACATTTTAATAAGGAATATAAACAGCTTTGTTCCTCAAAAAAGACTGAATATCTTAAAACTACTGCAAAAAACTTAGTGCTCTGCAAGGACTCTAAAACATTTTGGAATAATGTGAGAGAATTAGGAGGGCGTAAACATACTCCTTCAAATAATAATGCTCTCGGAGCTGAGGTTTTGGCAGATTACTTCAAAGGATTGTTATCAGCAGATGAGTCTCTGTTATCGTTTAGTTACGCCATGCCAAACAACCATATTCCTGAACTTGATGAACCGATATCCTTGATCGAACTAGAAAGTGTTTTGAAAACAATGAAGAACAACAAAGCACCGGGTGCTGATGGAATCCCAACGGAATTTTACATATATTCTACTTCTGACTTCAAAAACTACTTAGTGGACTGGTACAACCAACTTTATAATGATGCTTGCATACCCATTTGCTTTAACACAGCCATTATTTACGCTATTTTCAAGGGAGGTGAAAGGAGTCTTGCAGAAAACTATAGAGGCATATCTATTCTCAACTCTTTAAGGAAAATCTTAAACTCTATTCTTTACGAGAGGCTTACGAGATGGATAGAGACAAACAACCGCTTAAGTATCTTCCAAGCTGTGTTTCGATCCGGTTTCTCAACGGTAGACCAAATTTTTGCACTAACAAGCATAGCAAGACAACATTTGGAGAAAAATAAAAAGCTTTACAGCTGCTTCATTGACTTCAAAGCTGCTTTTGATACGGTCAATCGACAAGCATTGATTTACAAACTATCTTCTCTTGGCCTTTCAAAAAAATTTTTACTTTTTTATTCTAACTTTCTGAGTTCAACGAAAGCGTCAGTATGGGATGGCAACAACTTATCAGAATGTTTTGAGACAGCGGCGGGAGTTCCCCAAGGATGTATTCTAAGTCCCATTTTGTTTGCACTTTATATTGATGCGGTTTGTGAAATCCTACCGGGAGGTGTAATATTTGGCGAATCTTTGATTAAAGTTTTACTGTATGCAGATGATTTGGTACTTTTGGCGGATAACCCATTTTCTTTACAACTGCAAATCAATAGACTTAAAGAATATTGCGAAACTTGGGGCTTACGGATCAATACTAGAAAGACCAAGGTTATGATATTTGAATCTAGGCGGCATGCACGACGTGCTGAAGAATCATGGAACGTCAACAACGAGCGTATTGAAATTGTGAGTGAGTTTAAATATCTAGGTGTATTGCTGACCTACATATTATAATCTAAACTGGAGCAATCATGCGAAAGAGAAAACCAGGGAGGCCAAACTGGCCCTAAACCTGATGTGGCCCAATTTTTTTAGCAACCAACTTATCGACCTCTCATCAAAGTACAGAGTCTTCAATGCAACAATAAATACTTGCTTATGTTACGGTGTCCAAGCCTTTGGATACGCGCAAATAGAGGAATTTGAGACTTTACAAAGATACTTTTTTAAAAGACTTTTTAAACTGCCTAACGCTACACCTACGTACGCCATACATGTCGAATCGGGAATAGCACCGATATATATTCAAAATCTGAAACGGCATTCCGACTATTTAGCTAAGGTCATGAAAAGAGAAAATGGGCTTCATAAGACAATCTTGATAAGACTGCTCCGTACAAATGCATCTCCCTTCAGAGAATGGAACGCGCTTGCTGCAGGAGTTCATATAGTACTCTCCTTAAGGGAAAATAATGTAGAGGAATGGCAAAATATGTTCGCGGTTTTGATAGCTAAAATTGATGAAAAACTTTATTTAGAACACCTGCAAAGTGCATCCTCATCGGCAAGCAGAAACATATACAAACGCTTAAACCATCAATTGTCATCAACTTCAAACTATTTTTGTAAAGAATTGACTCCGGAAGCTATCGGCACCATTTTTAAAGCTAGAGTCGAGATCCTTAATCTCAACTTTGTCCCCCATAGATCGGACCTCTCACAAATTTGCACTCTCTGCAATAGAAGAGATGTGGAGGATATAAATCATTTCATAGCAGTTTGTCCAATATTACAAGAAATACGACGGCTATATTTCCAAGTGAGTTTTTTGTCTATGGACCAACTTATTGACATTCTTAACGGGCTGAGTGGTTGGACGAATCTGTTTAAATTTTGCAAACATGCTTTAGCTTATAGAAATAGCTTTTGAGCGGTCATGTATCCAGTTATGGCGATTGAGAATTTAATATTTTTTGTGTTTCAAATCACGGCAAAATTGAACTTGTTTTCATCTACTAAAATTGTTTTTAAAAACGGGAAAGTTTATTTTAAAGATTTTGTGTTTCAAATCACGGCAAAATTGATGTTTTAAGTCTCAAATCACTGATAATGTAAAAAAAAAAAAAAAAAAAAAAAACAAAAAAAAAAAAAAAAATAGAGCTATTTAAACTCATATTTTTTGTGTTTCAAATCATGTCAAAATTGTATACATATCTTTAAAGATTATAAAATTATTCAAAATTGTTTTATTTATCTTCTTTTTTATAAATATTCAAGTTAATAAATTATTCATCTGATATTTGAAAATTGTTAAGAAAAACCACTAAAAGATACAGTTTTTATTTTCTTATACTAAAAACAAATCAAAAAAAAAAAAAAACTTTCATAATGTTAAACTATTTTTAAATGAAATGTCTATCAGGCAGACGGCAACAACGCCATGTCCTTATATTCTTAGCTTTAAATTAATGTAATTTTATTATCGAAATAAAGAATTTAATCTAATCTAATCTAATCTTAAGCGACATTTTTAAAATTGTTCAGGAAATGAAAAAAAACATCTCATTTAATTATTTTTTGTGTATTTTATTGGACGAAACAAATTTTAAAATGTCGCTTAATACATTCTTACGGGAAACAAATCTGTTTCGTCCAATAAAATACACAAAAAAATAACTAAATGAGACGTTTTTTTCGTTTCCTGAACAATTTTAAAAATGTCGCTTAATACATTCTTACGGGAAGGTAATGATATAGTAAATCGTACTAGCAAAAGTCCTCGTAAAGAGTTTTAACAAACTCGTAGGAGCCGTTTTAGTGGAAATAAAATGTTTTCATAAATGACTAAATTTGCATTATATTATTATTGACGTTATTTTTGACCTTAAAAGATATAAGAAAATGTTTCGGGGCAATGCTTGAAAAATGCCCTGACCAAATTTGTTTTCGTTGCAGTCGAACAGACTGACAGAAAGAAGCAGAATTTGCCTGAAACTGAAACCTACTTCAAATTTTGAACAAAGTAAGTAATTAATGTGGAGTTAATTTTTCTATTTATCTATTCAAATGCAAACCTAAAAATTATGCAACTTCACTGTATGACCAAAATGCATTAAGTGAGGCATGATTATATACCTTTTTATTCTTCCTTCCTTCCTTTATGAGAAAAATTCAAACTTATTTGAGCTTACTCCACTATAGTCCAAATTCATATGACTTAAAAAAAATTACCTATTCCATGCATGATTTGTTTCAATAAAAACGATTATACTTACGAGGGGCTTGTCCAAGTCACCAAGAATAACCCAAAGCTCACTGACCGTATGAAATCCAACCAGCAAAACAATGAAAAGCCCAACAAATTTCACACTTATCGTACAAGCTAACATTGTGCCGGTGAAATACAACCAACGCCACCACCTCCATGTGTACGACTCGCCACTTCTTGTCACCTTCGAGATCTTAACCATGCCCCAGACAGAGGCTACCATGAAACAAAGGAGTATTGGATCCAGCAGGATGTACTGGTTGAGGGTGATGAGTCCGACGTCTGTGTAAGACCGGAAAAGAAATTACACACCGCATCGAGTTGGAGCATATAGTCGCTCAAATAGGAGTATCTTACCGAAAATCAAATAGGCTGTCGCCACAAGGGCTGCCTCATTGGATCCGGTGAGGTCGTGTACCGTGTCGAAGGCCATCGGAACGATAAGGGCTCCCAGAGTGGTGCAGAACTATAAAATTGATGGTCATGACCATTAATATGAAAATAAGTAGATCCGGCCACTCCTCTATCGACTATAGAGAGACAGAATCTAAAATTAAATCTTACGTAACGCATTCCTTCGTAACGGGTGTTGTTGTACTTATCGCCGGGTTTATCGAAAGGGTAAGTGCCATTGTATCCGGTCAGGTAGCCAGATAGGCCAATTAACATCTGAAATTGTATTTAAGTTTGTGAATGCAAATGTTAAGGGTTAATGGAAATATTTTCCAAATGGAGCACTATCTTACCTTGCCAAGGGGCGGATGGACGTCAAAGAAAAACGTCCGGTTGATGTACCAACTGCCCATTTTCCCAAAATGGGTTTCGTCCCAGCTGGAAAAATGTTTTTAAAATGATAAAATAATGAGAAATCGATTTTTACGGACTGAGATGGCTACAAGTCTATGCAAGAATATGAACATCGACTAGCTATTTCAGTTTGAAGGCGGAAATGGAAAGTTGAATGTTGACATTGGTGTTACGATATGATTATTTAATGGGGTGAGATGGAGTTTGTATATTCTTGACACGAACGTCTATTTTTGTGTCAAAAAGTTATAAGATTTGATTATGTTTAGAGTGGCACGATTCTGAATTTGGGTCTTCCATGTTCTGGGCTTTAATGAACTAAAAGTTTAATGTTGTTTCTGAATTTTCAACATGGTATGTGTATACATAGGTCTGCGGGGATTTATGGAGAATATGATGGCTTTTGGATCTTTTGTTTTTTTTTTTTGGTTGGATGGTTTTGATTGCGGGGGCACTTTTAATGGCATTTTAACTGAAAGGCAGTGCTAAAAAATAAATAAGATACATTTATTGGACGCAATAAAAGTTAGTCCTTTGTCGAGTAACAACAATAAAGTTACGCGTGATTAAAATTTTTAAGCAAAATTAATATTATTTTAGAGACATATGAGAACTTGTCCACTGATGTGGAGTCTTGGTAATCCAGGATTGCATCTACTGTGCATTTTTGTAACTTTTATAAATATCACAGGCGCAGAAAAAAATGGTCGCTTTTTAATCGAATAAGCTATTTACTCATATATCTAAGTTTAGACTTACTACATTAGTAGACAAAATTAAAAAGTGGTTCAGATGAGGGTACTTTTATGGGGACAACATTTGTTTTAGTATTGTAGAATTTTATTGCCTCTCCGCAAGTACTTAACAGTTCTTTTCCGCCTCTTTTCAAAAACATTTCTTCCTTTTGATGTCTTAATAAGTTTTATAAATAATATGCTATACACGATCTTACAGCCAATCAATGTTCCAGCTCGATAGAATTTATGTGAAGCATATTAAACCAAATGAATTTATTATAAATATATGGTAAAATGATTAAATGTTCAAGGTATCTATTATGCTGCAAATATTCTACGTTGACATTAGCAGTTTTTTCCCATTTGCAAATCCTTATTTTTACTTTCGATATAGGTACTTTAGGGCAAGTTCTGCTTTTGGAAAAAAAATCGAACTCGAGATTTTGATCAAAGTTGACATTACGATGATAGCGAAGACGAATAAAGTGGGTCCGGCAATTCCGTCTGTCTGTCTGTCTGTATGTCTGTACCTCGATCTAGAGCCTAAGCCACTGAACCTATTTTCTTCAAACTCGGTAGTTATGGGTCTTCGGTGATTCCCTAGAAGGGAAATTGAAATTTTTTTTTTAGCTCTAAAACTAACGGTACCCCCCATACACCCGTAATGCAAAATCTTATTTATCTCGAAAACGGCTCTAACGATTTTGATAAAAAAAATTAGGTGTGATATTATGGACATGGATTACGTTTTGGTAAACAAAAAATTTGGGGCAAAATGTTATTAACTGTACCTGTCATAGAACCGTTTTTTTGATTTTCGATTTTCTCATTAACGGCTCTAACGATTTTAACCAAAAATTTTCTGCAGGAGTCCCCCTAAGTTTAAAATAATATTGTATATAAAAATATTCGAAAAATTATTTGTTGGGTTTTTTTGAAAAAAAAAATATGTTTTGAAAAATCAATATCTTCAAAACCTATGAACGATTATTTTTTGAAATTATTTCCTAAAATCAATATTATTAAATACTTAAAATTCGCATCCCACATTTTTTTCTTGAAAAATTTTAAAGAAATTTCTTATATAAAAAATTTATTTATTTAATTAAACGAGTTTTTAAAGTTTGTTTGCATAAATTCATACTTTTCTAGAAATCAGACGGCAATTTCATTGTAAATTCATGTTTTATATTTGTAAAATGTATCTTAAATTCCAAAGTACTTTTACATAAGAGCAAGTTCGTGCGATCCAGTCGTGCATTTTATTTTTTACTTCATTTGAAGCCAAATATCAAAGGCCATGGTAGTGCCTAGCCAAGTTCGCGGTGACAATAAACCCTTTTGCACAGAAACAGGCTTCTAAATGCAGTACCAATAAAATCAGAAACTTCAAATTCATAATCATTCCTGAGCCGATCAAACACAAGCGTCTCACCAAGTTTGATTTCTTGAGCTGATATACAGGGTGGGTCAAAATTTTCTTCCTAATTTGAAAAAAAAAAATGATAACTTTTCTGTTTTTCTTTCTTTTTATTTCTTTTTAAGGTAGGTACTTATAAAACAAACTTGCGAGATTAACTTAAATGAACTACAGTGCTTTAAAGAGGACCAAACTAATTGAATTTTATTTTGAAACACTCGATTATTTTAACCCAAAAACCTTATCGGCGTCATTTTAATGTGCGAAATCCACCCTCTGCGCACATGGTTACGGCACTGGTGGCACGATTTTGTCGACAAGGAGCTATAGTTGGTCTTTCTCGAGCTGGAAGACCTCGCACTGCCCGAACTGAAGTGAATATGGAACACATTCTTGCAAGTTTTGTGGAGAGTCCAGAAACATCGACACGAAGGCACTCTGGTCAACTCAGTGTATCCCGCAGTTCATTGCGAAGAATTCTAAGAACCGAATTGCAGTTGCTTTCATACGAAATCCAATTTGGGCATTTGCTTACGCATTTCGTTTACAAAAAATGGTAAGGCAGCAAAAAGGCTGCAGCTCATTTCTACTTAAATGGATTCATTAATAAACAAAAATGCCGTATATGGGGTACTGAGAACCCAGGGTTGATCCATCGGCGGCAATTGGATTCACTAAAGTGCACTCTGTCTGTAGTGGTGTAACTTCAAAAAAAATTATTGGGCCATTCTTTTTCGAAGACGATGACGCCCCAATACTGTAACCATAAATGGTGAAAGGTCTCGGACTATGATCGAAAAATTTTTGAGGCGAGCGATTGCTGATAGTTCTATGATGTAGTTTCAGTAAGATGGAGCTCATGCACACGCTGCTCGGCGACCGGTTAAGTGCAAAAAATTCTGGATTTAATTGGCCTCCATGTTTTTCGGATTTGACTGCACCAGACTTTTTTCTGTAGGGTTATGTGAAGGGTAAAGTGTACGTAAATAAACCCACCACTGTCCCGCAGCTGAAGGAGAACATTCGTGCTGAAATACAGGCGCTGAGTCCAGATGTCCTATACGAAGTGTTATGAAAAATGCTTTAAAAATAGCCCGTCTCTGTGAGCATGAATTTGAGGGACATCTCTATAAATCATACTTTGTGATTTTAAAATAAATTATTAATAAAAAATTAAATCTATAAAAATTATTATCACTTTAAATTAGGAAGTCACTTTTGACCCACCCTGTATTATATTTAAAAATGGCCTTATAATTTCACTGGTCACATGATTGAAAATAAAATAAAATGCACGACTGGGTCGCATGAACTTGCTCTTATGTAAAAGACTAAGAATTTCAGAAATGAATGTTATTAGAGAAAAACTGTTGATAAGCATAAAATTAATTTTTTAAATGACTAAAACAACTTCTTTAGTAGTTGGAGGTAAAAATAGGATGCCATATGATTCAATTAAATATATGTTCGTGCAAGAACAAAAATTATAGGTCTTTGTATTGGTTTATCTTAAAAAAAAATAAGTTTTTATATACAAAATTTTTAAAACATTTTTAAGAAAAAATTTTGGTATGCCAATTCAAAGTTTGTTATTATTGTTCGGATAATATTTAAATTTACAAAAACAAATATTGAAATGTTTTCGAGATATCGAATTTTCCAAACAAAAAAAATAGATTTTTTTTTCAAAATTAAAAAAAAATATTTTCTTAAAGTTTTGAAATGCAAAGTTTTTTAAACTTTTTTGAAGCTTCTCTCTTAAAAATGTAATTAAAATCCGTTATGCCGATAATGAGAAATTCAAAATTTAAAAAAATCGTTCTATGGTAGGTATTGGAGAGTGAGTACGAAAGTAACACTTTTTACATATTGTGCCATATGTTGAAAACTTAAAAACATAACAACATGAAACATAATCTATATTAATAAGTTGATATTTAACAACCATAAACTACTAATTTGGTTTCCAACTTTCTCTTTTCTCCGAGTGTATGCTGTGACAAAGGAGTGAAAGTCAAATGTTACAACCGTCCTTTCGGGTGTACCGGTTGTAACACGATGAAAGGACGATTGTAACACCTTATAAATGTAAGAAGAAAAAAAAATATTGGTTTAACTTCATATTTAATTTAAAGTCAATTGCATATACAACATATATACATACATATATTATTTTAAAAAAAAAAAAAGTAAATACCATTAGAATGATACTTTAATCAGCCTCAAAAACCTACCTACCATCGCCAGAGGAGTCTTGAATAAATTTTGTTTTTCGAACAAAACGACTAAGAGTGACGTGACATATTTTGTAAGCTTTTGAAACAGCTCTAACTGATTTGTCATTTTAAAGAACTTCTTCCGCTGCTTTTACGAAGATATATTTTGAGATTAGACCTCGAGAAGTTTTCCTCATTCTTTGTCGGGGCATTTTCCGCTGCCTTAAGTGAAACTGTTGTCTATTGTTTTTATGCAATCAAAAACAGAGTGTCTATGCAGGGACGTATTTACCCTATGGCTAAAAGGGCTACAGTCCGGGGCGGCAAGGCTGCTAGGGGCGGCGCGGCGCAAGCTGCTCCTAGCAATTTTTTTTTTTTTTTTTTTTATAATTAGCGCGCACACAAGGGGTTATTACTACCCTTAAAATGATTTACACAGTACGAGCATTAGGAAAATAAGGAGGGGTTTAAAAGGAGGTACCGATGCACATTAGTTTTAAATTTTTGAACATTACAATGGGAAGGAAAAATAGAGCTGGGTAAAGCATTCTACATTCGTGTAGTCCTGCTAAAGAAAGAATCTCTGTATTTCACAGTACGTCCGAAGGTGGACTCAAGGGTAAACTGATGAGCATTCCTAAAAGCGCGAGTATTGCGGTTAAATTGTTTAAGGGGAGGAATGCAACTGGCTATTTCGCTAGAGCATTGTCTATAGAAGTAACGGTAAAATAATGAAAGACAAGAAACATTGCGACGGTGCTCGAGAGATTCAAATGTTTCTGTTATACTTCTATCACCTATCATTTTTAAAGCTCTTTTTTGGATTCTATCCAAGAGACTCAAGTGTGTTATTGGAGCACCTGCCCAAATATGGGAATTGTACTCGAGCTTTGGACGAATATAAGCCTTATAGATTACAGCCAGATCAGAAGGGGTAAAAAATTTCTTGCAACGTCGAAGGAAACCTAAACACTTGGCAGCGGTTTTGGCAACGTCGAATATGTGGTCATTGCACACAAGGTGGTCTGTGATGCACATACCGAGCACAGAGAGTTGTTCAGTTTCCTCAATGCAAGTGCCACTCATGGATAGCGGCATAGGGGGTGGGTTCTGCTTTAACGACAGGAGACAGCATTGAGTTTTTGAAGCATTAAATTCTACACGGTTTTTTATTCCCCAATAGACAATGCTGTCAAGATCAGAATTTAATGAGCTTATCATACGCTGCCGTTCAAGTTTCACTTCACAAGAACAAGGAAGTGAATCTTTGAACGAATATGAAAAGCTGAGGGTACTATCATCAGCAAAACAATTTAGTGGATTAGAAGTTTCAGATAAGAGATCGTTGATAAACATGAGGAAGAGAGTCGGATACAAAACGGAGCCCTGGGGTACACCAGCATTTATTTTATGAGTTTTAGACTTGAGACCATCCAATACAACTTGTATTGAGCGGCCTGAAAGGTAATTTCTAATCCAACGAAGAAGAGATTCATCAATACCAAATGCACGCATTTTCGATAAGAGAGCTTGATGCCAAACTCTATCAAATGCTTTTGAAATATCAAGTGCAATAATCTTACTTTCTCCAAAACGATGTAAAGATTTGTGCCACTGTTCGGTGAGATATACCATCAGATCACCAGTGGACCTATTGCTACGAAAGCCATACTGCCGGTCATTAAGAAGCTTTCGTTCTTCGAGATATTTCTTGAGCTGATTATTTATCAGCGTTTCCATGACCTTAGAAAGAAGGGACGTAAGTGCAATTGGACGATAATTTGAGGGGGACGAAGATTCACCTTTTTTAGGGACAGGCTGGACAAATGCTGTTTTCCATCTACTCGGAAAGAGTCCAGAGGAATAGGATAGATAGAAAAGCTTACGCAGTGGTTTTGCCAGCGTTGAAGAACACCTCTTCAGAACAATAGGAGGGATACTATCCGGGCCAGCGGATTTGTGTATGTCAAGATCTTTCAGGACTCTTGCAACTGTACGAGTACGAAGGAAGACTCGTCCCATGGAAAAATTTGTGTTCTCAAGTACAGGAGGAGTCATAACACTCTCTGGCAGCGTCGAATTAGCAGCAAAGTGTGCTGCAAGCAAATTGGCTTTATCAATAGAGCTGACGTAGGGAGTGTCATTGATAACGAGCGTTGGGACCGATGACGAAGTAGTATTTCGGATATTTTTTACAAATGACCAGAAATTTTTACTACCCTTGGGACATTGTAGTATTTTCTGCCTAATTTGTTGGTCATGTAAGAACTTGGTCTTTCGAATATGATCATTGCAAGTCTTTCTAGCTTGTTTGAACTTATTCCGGTTTTCCTCAGTAGGGTTGGCTTTATAACATCGGAAACTTACTTCTCTGACCCTGATAACCTCTTTACAGCTCAAATCAAACCATGAGTTCTCTTTCGGTTTGATAGATTTTTCCCTATGCGGGATATAATCTCTCATTCCGATGAGAATTAAATTTGTAATCATATCTGCACTGGAGTTCACGTCACTATCGAGGAAGCATAATGATTAGTTAAAGTTTCTGAAGAAATCATTGAGACCGTCCCAGTTGGCTTTCTCGTATTGCCAAACGGTTCTCTTGGGAGTTTTCTCTTTAACTGAGGTTTTCAGACACGAGAAATTCGCAGATATGACACAGTGGTCTGATGTGCCTAGAGGCGATAATACACTGATGGTGTATTTATCAGGATCAGAGGTAAGGAACAAGTCTAGTGTGTTGGCGGTTTGACCTGCAACGTCAGGAATTCGAGTTGGCTCATTAACAAGCTGAGTCAAGTGGTTTAACTCAGCAAATACCTCAACATACCTTCCTTCGGGTGTTGTCTGACCAGAAAAGCGAAGCCAACTAGAATTGTGTACATTGAAATCGCCCGCAATGACGATTTCAGTGTGAGGATAATGGGAAACAATTCTTTGGATGGAATCGGACAGAGCATCAAATTCGTTAAAAGTTGAATTTCTGTCTAGGTTTGGACTTCGATAAATGAAACAGGTATGTATGATGTGCTTATGTACCGTGAATTTTAACCATATAAAATTGAAATTCGTATTTAAACATTTACCATATTGCGGTTGAAGTTGGTACGCAACATCATTTCTAATAAAGATTCCGAGACCGTGGTGTGGGAAGAATAATGGCACTAAGCTATACCCATGTAGAGAAAATTCCGAATGATCGGTATTCTCACCTACCTGAGTTTCACTTAGTGCCAAAACAGCTGGCCTGTTCTTTACAGTATGAACGTACGTGGCACAGAAGTTCTTACGCAAGCCCCGAATGTTGCTAAAATCAACCCTAAAATCACTTACCATTGCAATATTCACAAAACAAAAAAAAACTAAAACAAACGAATAGTCTAATTTAATAATTAATAAACTCAGTACCAGTTGAACTTTTCAATACACATTACCATTAGTGTTATGCCTAAATGGCAATATGTATCAAATCCGCTCCTGGTTTAAAGAGAGTAATAATTATCAAATATACATTTGTTGTTATCTACACTTGATTCATCGTACACTCTATGTGTGTGTACACACAGTGCATACGATGATCAAGGTAGATCAACTGTAAGTGATGGGGGAAAGGGATGGACCAGGGGATTAGCACTCGCGTTTCTGTGATTTTTTTTTTTTTCTATTTTATTCACTTTTAATTGAACTAATTTAGTTTTATTGTTTTTTGTGTTTAAAATTGCGGCGGGACTATTTTTGTTATTATTATTTTTTTTTGTATTTAATTGGGTTATTGATTTTTTTTTTTTGTTTTTTTTTTTGTGTTTAAAATTGCGGCGGGATTTATGGAAAGCACGAACAGTTGGTGCGCGCACGTTGACCTGCGGATCGGCAATCATTTTATAATAATTTTTTGAAGCGATTGAACTTTCAAAACATACAAGCAAAAGAGGGCATGACCCCTAACAATTTCTAACAATTTTCTAATTTACAATATTTTTGAAGGATACACAAAAAATACAAAGATTTGAAAAATGCGATTTTTAGAGTTTTTTAAGCATGACATTTCTTCCAGTGCCGTGAGTGTCTGTGTGAGAGTTCATTTTTTTCACCATTTACTATTCTTTTTTTTATAAACGATTTTTTATAATGCAAATTCATAATAAAAATATTTACATACATGTACCTATCCAAGTTATTGTCATATCGCTCCTAAAAAAGTTTTACTTCAAAAAATCTTTTTTAGGCAGCGTGCAGCGTGAAGAAAGGAGAATAATTCGACTCCTACGTTTCAATAGAAATTTTATATATTACCTACAAATTTTTTTTTTTTTGTTGTTCCTCGTTTCAAAAAGGTGTTCTTTTCTTGTCGTTTTTTCACATAACTTTTTTGACTAACATCTACATATTTATCGTGTAGAGTGACATAACGGTATGCTCAAATTATAAATTCTGCTTTTACATAAAGTGCAAAGATGCAAAGAGTGTTTCGGTATTGGTATTTAATATAATTGTTAACTCTTTTTACCGTAAATTACTGAAGCGTGTAAATACTTAAGGATTTCTCAAAATCGATGTCAAAGAACAAATTTAGCTTTATTTTCATTGTTCTAAAAGGGCGGCAAAATTTTTCAGCCCGGGGCGCCAAATCCTTAAATACGCCTCTGTGTCTATGGGAATCAATTAAAGATTAAAACAGGAACAGACACCTTAATATTTTGCATGTAGACGATTGTAACATGTTACAACCGCTAACACGAAAAAATGTTACAATCGTCCACCACTTATTTTTTTATATGAAAAAATAAATTAAAAAGAAACTACTCGTATAATGCAAATCAGAAAATCATGTTCTCTATTGCATTAAGAACAGAATGAACTTCGTTTAAGGTGCTTTCACTTAATTTATAATTTATTCTTTCAAGAAATATGAAACTAAACTCACCAAAGAAAAAAAAATCGTATGTCATTGAATTTCTCGTTTTAAATTTTATTGGGCACAGTTCAGTGTTTTGACATTTGGTTTTTTGTGGGTGCATTCAGGACATAATTGTGAAGAAATCTGCATTTAAAAATGAATGCATACAGCTCATTTTTTTCGTAAAAATTGAATGTTACAACCGACCCACTGTTACTTTCGTACTCACTCTCCCCTACAGTCAGTAATATCTTGTTTTCATTTTTTTTATTAAATTATAGGTCTTAAAAATTAATCGAAAGACTAAAAATTTAAGCAAAATTCTCGGAACCGTTTTCGAGAAAAATACGATTTTTGAAAACCATTTTCAACATTTGTATGGAGGGTACCGTTATTTTTAGGTAAAGAAATTTTTTTTTCTTATATCTTGCAGATTATTTTAAGAAACCTTTATTTATCAAGTTTTAAAAAATCGAGCATGAGGTTTTCGAAATATTGAGTTTTCAAAAAAAAATTTTAATTTTTTTATCGCAAGTAAAAAGTTAAATAAAAAAGAACATGAAATGTAAACAACTGCCTTAGAATATAAAAGGAGTTATTTTCCCTTCTTTTTTCGTCGGTTTAGTCGACTTTCATACCGAGATAAATATTGAATTGGATTTTATGTAAGATATCGAAGAGCATATAAAAGGAAACCTTTTTGGATGCTTCAAATTTCATACACAACTACAATCTCCAAAACTGGTTCAACATAAGGATTATAAGGATTATTAAACTCCTATGAGAACCTCATTCAAGACGACCTCTTACTTCACTGTATAAATATGCATATTAAATGAAAGCTTACCGTCAAATAGAACTCCCCGATCGTTAAACATTTTAACTCTTACTGAATTTTCGGAATGCATTCACATTCCTTATCACAGTACTTCATCTTACAAAAAAAGTCCCAGTTAATTTTGAAGTCTTTAGTAAACCAATCGTCTAGAGCAGTCAAAAGACTTGAAGTTAAAAGAATGTAATACTTTTTAACTGGTTGCATTCTTGGAAGTGTTTTAAAAGTCTTTTACATTCTTTGCAGTCATGGAGTCTTTTGATTGCATTGAAAGTAATGCAGTCATTTAGCTGCTTTGGAGTCTTTTGACTGCTTAAAGTCTTTTTAACTGCTTGAAGTCTTTTAACTGCTTGAATTCTTTTTTACTGCTTGGAGTCTTTTAACTGCTTGAAGTCTTTTGATTGCTTGAATACTTTTTTACTGTTTGGAATGCTTTGGCTGCTTTAAATTCTCTTAACATCAGGTTCCTTACGACTAACAGCATTTATGTTGCTCTTTTTGGACTTTTTTTTTAGTAGAAATATTAACCTTTAAAACTACGTTTAAATTGAGCTTATATGTTCTTAGGGTTACCAGATATTCAATTTTAAATGGTGTTCAATGTTTCTTGCTCGAGCAAAATTTTGACTTTGAGGTAATTTAAAAAAAAATGCGTAATAAACATAAAGTTTTCTTATTTTTACCTGATGAACAAAACAATAATAAAAAAAAACTTATAAATAAGTGCACCCAAAAACCCATACATTTTATGATACTTGGGAAAATCTAAATCTGGTAAAAAATCGAATTTTGGGTATTTTGCCTACTTTTATTGCACTTGGCAATTGGAGTGGTTTTCCAAAAATTGATAGTTTTTAGGTAATTTTTAAGACTGTGCACTCATAAAAAGGGTTAAAAATGTACTTATGCCTACTTGACTTGCTGTCACAGCCCTAATTACCTTTCCTCTTCTCAGGGAAAGTTAAATTTGGGGTATGAATGTTTAGTGGATAAATTAACTAAATAAGAGGTATAAAAGAATAAAAAACAAATTCATTCATCAGATTATCAAGTTAGTCACGATTACAGTTGGATAAGAGCACTTTTTGAAATGCCTTCATTTACGAGAGAAGAATACGCAGACATTTTATTCGTTTATGGGTTGTGCAATTTAAATTCAAGAAGAGCACAACGAAGATACCAGGAACTTTATCCTAACAGAAAACGAGAAAATTACCTCTTCAGTTTTTTTACTTAAAATGACTTCAGAAATCCCTGGTTTTCATTTGGGGCGGTGACTCTGGGACACCCTGTATAATGATACTTTCCGAACAGGAGAAGCACTGGCGGATTTCCATAAATCAAATATATTCTATATTTTTAAAAATACCATATATTTAGCTTCACGAACATTGCAGACATATGTATATCTTCGCAGATAAAAAAAATTTACGTTTTTTTTCGTGAATTTTAGAGCGGCTTTTGATTCAATCGACAGAAAAAGCTTTAATCTTCAAACTGCTTAGAGATGGGAAGTCTCTTAAATTTTGAAAAATGAAAGGGGAAAACTATTACAAAACACTGTATTCAGTATGGGACATCCAAAATTTGTCAGACTGGTTTCATACATTGTTGGGCTTAAAACAGGGTTGTAATCTTAGTCCCTCAACTTTTTGCCTTTACACTGAAGATTTAATACAATCGATGGGTTCCTGATTAAAGTACTCCTATACGCAGACGATCCAGCCCTTCTAGCTGAATCACCCGAGTCCCTTCTATTGATGATTAACAAATTACATAAATACTGCCTAAAGTGGAACCTTATTATTAATCTAAGTAAACCAAAAACAATGGTCTTTCGCAGAGAAACAGGACGTTTGGCTGAAAATGAGAAATGGTACTATGGAGTAGATTTAATGGAAACGGTAACGGTAAACGAAAGAATACAAATACTTAGGGTTCACTATAGCAAGTAACTCCAACATAGAAAAACATCTGGTTAAAAAGCAGACTGCCTCAAAAAATGCAATAGGGACGGTGACGAAAAATATATATGGAAAAATGGACTTGTCGTTCAGTACAAAATACAAAGTTTTTTCCGCAACTTCTAAATCGATGATGATCTATGCTGTAGAATCATGAGGTTGGCAACAGTCTGAAACCATCGGAAAGCTATTGAGATTCTTCCTAAAAAGACAATTTCGACTACCAGATACAACACCAAATTACATGCCACTCATAAAAACCGGGCTATCACCAATATATCTTTCATCTCTGAAACTCCATTTTAACTACATCCTCAAACTTATGTACAACCACACTGATTAAGTTGCAAGGAAGATTGCATTCTCGATTGTAAGATCCCAAAGCTCATGGTTTGAAGAATGGAAGAGCTTGGCAGACTTGTGTGGACTCTCATTTAACTTAAGTCTATTAATAATTTAGCAGAGTGGAGACCTTTCCTTTATAATTTATTCGAAATGCTCCATTCTAAAGAAGAGAAGACAGTATACAGCAAGCTAGGAGTTCACTTTATAGGGAAATGTATCCTACTCTCCAGCATATTTTAAGGATATCTTTAGCACCGAAAAAATATGTTTCATATTTCGAACAAGAGGCGAACTGTTATCACTCAATCTCACTGCAACGATTTAGCACTAAAATGCACCTTATGTAAATCTAATACAAACAAAAAGGAAGATGTAGTTCATTTCATCACAAGATATCCTATTCTGGTAGAGATACGGCGAAAAATATGGAAAAAAATCTATTTTTAATAAATGGAACTTTTAGTAACATTAAACGGAAATCACTGGCAAAAACTATCGTAGTTTATTAAAATAGCACTTGCATATACATAGATGGAAATAATAAAAGAAGATTTTTAAACTCATTTTGTTAATTTTACAAAATCATTCATTTTACAAAATTTGAAAATGTAATAATCAGGCTATTATCAGGCTGACGGTCAATAAGGGCCATCCTAATATGTACTTCATTTATTATAAATATATTTCATGTCAAATGTATTGAATGGCTCAATAAATCCTTTTTAAAAAAATTATTTGATAAAGAAAATAGACTTCATGTTATGGCTTAAGCAAAAATACACAATTTAAATTACATGAACAGTTGAAACATGCTAATTAGCAACAGTTTTTGTAAATAAAATTAAAATTCCAAATAGTTTCGCATAAACGAAAACCAGAAAAAAGTTATAATATTCTCCGTCTCTATCTGTAATATCTTCCTAATTACCTTCAAACAAGTTTATAGTTAAGGAACTTTCTGCTTATTGATTGTTTGTTGATTATATAGTGGAAATTAGATTCTATTAAACAGTGGCCTTTGATTACTGATTCAACTAGTTATTGAGTACTTTGGGATCGAAAAATATTTCTCATTCATAAATGTACAATTTCCAATTTTGGTATTAAATGAGTTTCCCTTCTTTTACAAATAATTAAGAATCAATGTATAAATGTATTTAAGTATATAATAAAAAATATTAGCATCGCCTCTTTACAAAATACTCACTAATATTAAATATTATCAACACCAATGTCCACAACGGAGATCAATGAACTAGGTAAACTATTTCCGCACACAACTGCATATAAGAAAAAAACTTAAAATCTCTTACCACACATGATCAGGTTCAGTGACTTTATAATATCTTGTTGCCGCAGTCAAAACTATTACCGCACCAAAAATCACCCACCAATTTCTAAAAAATCAAATTTAAAAAAGATATAAAAGAAACTTTGAGAACTCGCAACAAAAAAAAAAAATTCATAATAAAAGAAACTCAAGTTCTATGCTCAGCTCTTTTGTTTTGTCAGCGATTACACAAAATTCTTACAATTTCTCGATATCTTTTTCATTTTTAATGACATATTTTTCACCATTGTCATGTTTACTTAAATTTTCACTCCTTATATCACTCTTATTGCACATTTTACTAATTATTAAAAATACTATAAAACAATAAAATAAATAAATATTAAATTAAATAAAGCAAAACACTTGGTTTAGCGATTCATAACTTCTTGTGAATGATGACGACGACAAAGTGTGGTATTCAGTTGAAACTAATGCGATCAGCTGAAGTTGCTGCAAGTAAGCTTCTTGGAACTGGAAAAAAAAAGAAATCGAAGCAACATTTGGAATGCAAGAAACTTGTTTATTTTATTGGATGTTGGAAAAAAAAAAAAACATTTTCATTGCTGAGAGAGCAGGTAGAGAATGAAAACATTCCAGTTTGTTTTTGTATTGTTCTCACTCAAAGAGTTTTTCATACCGATTGTTGTACGTAAGCCTCAGACATGAGTGAATTTATAATCGACAAGTGATTTGTTTACGTTTTACAATTTGAATGTTTATCTTTTTTAATAAAGATAGATAGATAGATAGATATTTATTTTCGTATTTACAATTACATTTGGTAAGCTACCGCACAGTTTACATACAGAGATTTGATATATTACATATGATATCTTTCTACTGAATAAGTATATTAATTTGTATTGAATTTCGCTAAACTTAAGATGATAATTTTGAAGGAAAAATACAAACAAAACCTTCAATGCAAATTGAAAGGGCAGGTACATTTTGACTCGGAATAAAATTAAATCTTCAAAACTATAGTTATGAAGTACATTAGTAAAATAGATGTTAGTATGAATAATAATAAATAAGCTTATTTAGTATGTTAGTAATTTGTTAGTAAAGAATAATGATTAAATAAGAAATTAATCAATAAATAAATAATTCAAGTAAATAAATAAGTAATTAGATAAGAAATAAATAAATAATATAATAAATAAATAAATTAATTAATGAATAAATAAATAAATAAATAAATAAATAAATAAATAAATAAATAAATATATAAATAACTAAAAGGATAAATAAATAAATAAATTAAAAAAAAAAAATTATTAATTAATAAATAAATAAATGAACACATGTATGAATAAGTAAGACAAAAAAAAATAATTATACAAATTAATAAATAAACAACTAAACAAATAATTTATAAATAAATGAACAAATGAACAAATATATAAATAAGTAAATATTGTGCGGACATAAATTATAAATACATATCAGAAAAATGGTTAAGGAATGAGTTGATTGATGAGTGGATTATCAGAAGTTTCGCAATTTAGCAAGAAAGTATTCGACAATTTATTTATTCTTAAAGAAATCATTTCAACATTGGCCTTTTTGTGTAAATCTACGGTGGAGTGGTATCGTGGAAGGTTAAGCATCATTTTAAGTAGCTTGTTTTGTGATACTTGCAGTTTTTTAAGGTGACTTTTTGCACATTTTCCCCAAACCTGGCAACCATACAGAATGATTGCTTGGAATACTATTTTTTTAATTATCATTTTATTGTCTTTGCTGAGGCAAGACTTCCTATTTATAAAAGGATATAATATATTTATAGCAATGCTTACTTTTTGCAGAGTTCTGGCAATATGCTCTTTGAAAGTGAGTTTTTGATCTAGATAAATACCAAGGTATTTCACGCTTTGGTCCCATTTGACATTCACCCCATTTACAGTAAGCTGATTGCTTGGAAGGTAACAAGACTTTCTTTTTCTACTGAAAAAGATAGCTTGTATTTTATCAGTATTCAGCTTTATTTTCCATTTGGTATAATAATTTGTCATCATTTCGATTGCATTTCTTAAATTTGTCTCAATATTAAGACTAAATTCATGCGATGCAAAGATGCCTGTATCATCCGCGAATATAGCTATTTGACAATCTGGTAATCTGGGAATATCAGACGTATATATATTGTACAGGAAAGGACCCAGTACTGATCCTTGTGGAACACCTTGGTTGACATGATAACGACTAGATGGACAGTTATTGACGAAAACACTAAAGTAACGGTTAGACAAAAAACTTTGAATTATTTTTACTAGATACATGGGAAATCTTAAACATACCATCTTGTGCACAATCCCATCATGCCAAACTGAGTCAAATGCCTTTTCTATATCGAGTAGAACAAGACCAGTCGATTTTCCAAGAGATCTATTTATTCTTACGTGCTCACAGACTCTTAAGACTTGATGGGAGGTGCTGTGATACCTTCTGAATCCAAATTGTTCATTGGGGAATATTTTAAACTCATCAACAATGTGTAATATTTTACATTTGAGAATTTTTTCTAAAACTTTACTTATACAACTAAGCAAACTTATTGGCCGATAGCTAGTAGGGAGCTTCATCGGCTTTCCAGGCTTAGGATCAGCCAGTAATGCCAGATATTAAATTGTGATTAAGAACAATTGTTTTTCTTTGCTAATTATATTTTTAACATAGGGTTTACAAGTTTACAAGTTGGTTATTTTAATTTTAATTTTCGAATACAGAACACGTTGTCTTATGATTTGAAAAATGTAAAATTTTCAAAAAATTACTGTAAACATTACAAATTACATCAGTTTTTAGTTCTTCACCCATATGAAAATCTACAGACTAAGTATAGTGTGCACATACTCACTGATCTCAATTGCGGCAAACATAAAATGAAAGACTAGATTGCACGTACTTGCACTTATGTAAAATTACCTTGGAATTTAAAAATTATGTTTACATAAATATAAAACATAGATTTATTGAGATAAAAATGTTCAAATGCACAAGTATTAATTTAAGTAAACAAAACTTAAATATCTTTTTATTATTAAATACATTTTTTATATAACGAATTTAATTTTAAATATTTAGTAATAAAAAAAATTGGAATTTTGTTTAAAAAAAAACCAAAAAATATTTTTATTATTATTATTTATATTATAATTTTAAATTTAAGGGGCTCCTATTAAAAAATGTTGGTTAAAATCGTTAAAACCTTTAATGAGAAAGTCGCCCAATATTACCTATCTCAAGTAAAAATTATACCTAGGTAATATAATAATATTTTAAAATCTTCATAAAAATTTGGCAAAAGTAAGATATTTCCAAATTTCATACCTCATTGACCTTGCTGAAATTTGATCTTCTTCAGAGATTTGTTTTATTTCTTAAGAGAAGGCATATTTGCCAAGTTTAGGCAGGAGAGGGAAAGCTGTAATAAAATGACTTAATATGACTTATGGCAAGTTATGCATTCGTAAAAAAAATATAACTCGAGATTTCGATCAGACTTGAAATAACGATGATACGGAAGACGAAAAAATAACGTCCCGACGATTTTCTTTAAGCTTGATAGTTTTTTAAATTAACTAAAAATAATTAATTTTCTTCGAAATTTAAGAAAATATTTTTACTCAAAAACATGTTCCAAAGATTAAAAAAAGAAATTTTTTTATTAAAAACCACAATATCGATTTTTTCAAAACTTGAAAATTAGGAGTTTTTTTAGTACTGTCTACAAGAAAGAAGAAGTTTTAAAATCGTATTTTCTCATTTTTACGATGCAAAATTTTGAAATTCAGATATTACTGATAGAACCTAAAATAGAACCATTTTTTCGCTTTTTGACTTTCTCATGAACGGGAAAAACGGATTTTAAAGAAATTTTGTTTAAATAAGTTTCTAAATAGTTCCAAAAACGTTACATTGTAACTCATAAATATAGCAACTAGTTTTTGTTAATGCCCAGCACAATTTCAAAACTTCCAACAACTTCGCCCCACCAGAGGTAAGGGGTTGCATAAGTCAAATAAAACATTCCTCATAAACATGAGAACCAATCAACAATCCCAAACGCGTCATAAAAAGAGATCTTCTGGTTTATGCACTAGAAGCGTCTCACTCTCACGTCGCCGTCGTCAAGGTGATACCACTTTTGTATATAATAACCTAATAGTACTATAAGTTTTATAAACAAAGATACCACTTTCGTACATTTTGATGGTATTCAATGTTGCATGGCAAGCTCTTGACGATGGAGCTCTTGTTTGGTATGGTGACTTCTGTTTGTTTTCCTTACGTTCAGTAAGTGAATACGCTATAATTTAAAATTTAACACTATTTAGGTGCGTTTTATTATCTACGGATCTATGTGGATCCGGATCTGGATTAATTTTTAACATGTATTACAAAAAAAATTTGGTATCCTGGGGGTCAATTCTCTATCTGTGAAACTGTGAAGTGATAAGTTTTTTCACAACTTCACACACTATCCGATTCAAAATTTATGAAAAAAAATAATAAAATGTCAAAATATTTTCAAATATTAAATTTGTTTTCACACTCAAACGATTTTGTGAAAAGCCCTGATAAAATATGGAAATTACAAAAACAAAATTTTACTCAAAAATGAGTATCGTGTATTAAAAATGAGAGCGTTTTTCATTTTAGTACTGTTTAATACATGTTTTGACAAACATTTATCAGAATGAGTTCCAGAATCGCATTATGTGAGTTCATGAAATGTAAAAATGAAAAATGGCTGTGAAAACTGAAATGATAACTTTTTTATCACTTCACAGTTTCACAGATAGACAATTGACCCCCTGTTCTCCATTGACGTACATATTATATATGGACTGCTAGTCGCATTGACGTATTATATATGGACTGATAGTCGTATGAAATTTCTATACAAACATTTCAATGAAATGGTTCCACCTCTCCCTACCGACATTAGAGCTCTTGGTGCAAAAGTGGTAAAAATAAATATTAATTCCAGAGGCCATCTCTTGGCTCCTGGCCTGAACTACTATTTTTGCCATAGAAACTATAGCCATCTATCTCAATTTGAACTTTACATTTTAACGTTATCCAAGACAAAATAATAACAATAATATAAAGGGTGTTCAGCGAAATTTGTGAACACGCGAGAGCAAAGCATTTAGTTTAATAAAAACTGCTTTACGGCGGAGATTGTCTTCTAGGGCCTGAATCGCTTGACGATTGTTGCTGTAAAATTTTGACAGATAACCTTATAAAAAGGTAGAACCAGTTCTTCGTAAATTTATATTTATATTTTAAAATGGAAATGGCATTTTTGTCATTATATTTATCTAAATATAAGTGAATTTGCTATTATTTAAAAAAAAATCTCCTATCTACATAAATGTAAGTAGAACAATATGAACTGTTTAATTTATCTTTTCATGTTGAATCGCATCCAGTTTTTACTAGATAGTTTTCATCAATTGAAATGAAAAGTTGAAATTTTGATTTGTGTTAAACAATAAGGTATTTACAAATTGATATAAGTAATGCTCTTCTCCTGTCTATGATAAATGCTATTATGACTCTTGAATCGGCAAATAGAGCATGAAAATAGCCCTCAAATTTTTATTTAATAATAAACTTAAACAATTCCCGCTCAACACCCTTTACAAACTCAATTATGTCAAAAATTGATATATCAAATACCAAAACCAAAAGTTACACTATGTTTTCCGAGTTTGCACCAAGAGCGCTAGTTCCGTATAGTTTTAGGTTGAACCATCGTGAAGTTGGGCTCTGGCAGTTCATGTATAATAGATGCGTTTTATTATTCACAAATCTATCTGGGTCCGGGTCTGGATTAAGTTTTAACATGTATTACAAAAACAATTTGGGATCCTGTTTTCTATCGGGATCTATTTCAAAGATCAAAAAATTAGTTATTACACTGGTGAGTAGATGGCTTTTTATGGTTAGTTAGTGTAAGCTATAGTGTAAAGAAAAAAGACAAGAAATAATTGAAAATTTAAAAACCCAAGGATAAAAAGAGACGGACTTATTGACACATGGAGTCACGGCACCTAGCAGTCAGCGCGTGAACCTTCAATTGGAGATAGATTTTCTTTCGATTTGACGTTCAATGTATTTCCCATAAGAAAAAAGCAAAAAAGGGTCGGAAAAACATTGATTTAACTAATCAAACTTATATGAACCGGTATGCATTTTATGATTTTAAAAGAATAGTAATATGTGTTTATTTCTAAATCAAGTTGAAAATATGGTAAGAAACTTAATTAATCTTTTGTAATTTGGCTTCAAAAATCGTGAACATATCGTATGTGAATGACAGATGAAATAATTTTTTAAGAAGTAATTTGTATGGTCTTCTTTGACTAGCCGTATTTTAGTCTCGAGGTAGAATATTTGTCCTTAAATCAATAATTATCTATTTAATTAAAAATAAAACAAACATAAGACCCCTGTGTGGCCTGGCCAATTCTAAGTCAACAATTTTTCAAGTGTAATTAAATTACTATGTAATATAAGAAAACAAATGTAACAAAAAAAAACACAATAAAGTTTAATAATACTACTTCTATTAATTTTTCAATTCAATTCGGTCGGTGTAACAAGTTTCTATGATAAAAAAGACAAATTAAAAAGCAGGAAAATGTAAGAAACTTTGTTATTTTTGTGACTTAATTCAAAAAATTCATGTTATCCATTTTTTTTAAGTATTTGCTGTTGTTTTCTTGCAATTTCCCTTACTTTTTTTTAGTACAAATTGCACAGGATTAATTTTGTTTTTGGTATATTTTCCACCTGATTTAGAAATAAACACATATTATTATTCTGTTCAAATCATAATATTGATACCCGTTCATATAAAATTAATTAGTAAAATTTATGTTTTTCGAGCTCCTTTTTGCTTTTTTCTTATGGGAAATACATTGAACGACAAAGCGTAAAAAATTCTATCTCCATTTGTCAGTACACACACTGACTTCCAGGTGGTGTGGAAAGCAACTTACCAGGTGCCAATAACACTGCTGTCACTAAGATCCGTATCGTTTTATTTTCGAGGGAAGATCCAGATCCGGATCCAAATAGATTTGTGAATAATAAAACGCACCTAATAAGTCAATGCTGTTCTCTATCTGGATCTATTTCAAAGATCCAAAAATTAGTTCTTTCTCTAGCGAGTAGATGGCTTTTTATGGTAAGGTGTAAACTACAGTGTAAAGAAAAAAGACAAGAAACATTTCAAAATCAACAAACATAAGCAAAAGGAAGATGAGCATACAAGACAACTGTCACTATTATCTGTATCGTTTTATTTTCAAGAGTTAATATATGTATATGGATCATTGGTGATAATAAAACGCGACTATTAGGCCAGGCGCGCATATTCAATTTTTAGTTTCGCAACTGTTTGGTTGCTAAAATGAAACATATGGGATTATATGGGACACCGTGCACTTAGAGCAACTCGATTCTCGAAACTAAAAAGTTTGTGTTTGACACAAACTAAACGATTGCCTTCGCAACAGTTGAGCTGTTTTCTATAAGCGCAAGAGAGAAAAAGAGTGTGAGCTTGAGTAAAGAGTTGCCAGTGCGCGGTTCTCTTTCAACTGATGATTAAACTATTTGATTTCGATCACAGTTGCCAGTGCGCGACTAGCCTTAGTGAAGAAAAATGACTTAGTAATGTAAAAGAATATTTTAGTGAAGGCGGAGTTTCGGATGTTGAAACGTAGGAGGTGTTTAGATGATCTCCGAAAATATATATGTTGGCATGCTCGAGGGTGTTATCGTTGGTATTTATTTTCTGATACTTTGCCTTCACTACTCCAAAGTGTGATCGCTCTGTAATTTCTAGAATAAGCATTTTTTTGGAATGCAAAATTTCTATTATCTATACCATAATTCCATTTTACCACTACTGGCACTGACATTAATTTTGTCACAAAACATTGAATTAATTTACAGGAAGTCGAATAGTTTCGATTAGTGTATTTTATCAATAGGTTTGTTCGTTGAGCCCTGAAGTCACTCTGGGGTCGCCCTAAATCGTTTTTTGAAAAACCTGAAGTCACTCTGGTGATTAAATTCTGTGTTTTTTGAGACCTGGGGTCGCCCTGAACTCGCACTCAAGTAGATCTAGGTATTTTGCTGGGGCGAGTTCAGTAACGATCAAACTGTCGAAAGTCATATGAGATTTCATATGTATTTCTTTTGTTGTGGTTTGGCGATTCGCATGTTACATGTTATTGCTTGTGTTTGCAATTAAATGTTTGTTGTGCTCATCAGATGAAACATTCAGCATCAACGCAAAATTGTTTTCTCATTTTTAAAACTAATTTATAACAAATTCAAAGTTTTATCAGAGAACAGAATTATTTTGTCTTGCTTTTAGTTGTCAACAAAACAGTTGACAGCCCTTGGGTGTTTTTTGAAAACCGAAAACCCCAGTTTTTGTTGACAACTCTGAGGGTTGTCAAGAAAACCTGGGTCAACCCTGGGTAAAGTTGAACGAACGAACCTAATATCTACACTGGCATTCGTTCAGAAATGTCATGTAACTGCGGCATTATGCTGAATTTATATGGCAACTTACAAAATGTCTTTATTTTGAATATTGTGTTTTCTTTTATCAATGTAAAAGTTCAAGAAATACAATAATAAAATTAGGGAAACGAGAACATTTTGAGTAAATTGTAGGAAAAAGATATATTTTCGTACTTTTGTAAGTGTTAATGCAAATACTGATCTGCATTTTCATAAACATTTTAACTCGATCTGCGTTTTGATGAGCACTTCAACTCCAGCTTAAAAACGAGATACAATTCTTTCGAACACATCCGTGTAAGTTAATTCAACAAATTGTTAGGTTTTCACACATAATACACTGATCCCAACTTTGGGAGTTTTTTTGGTGCTTGTATTGCTGCGCTACTTATAGATCACCAATAAAACACGGCTGTTATAACAAAGATGAACTTGTTTGTCTTCACTAAATTCTTCATCTTCATTTATCGAATTTCCTATAATTTTCATTCATTAAGATCTCTGCATTTTGGTATTCTCTCTCTCGTTTTTTGTAGAACACGCATGAGAATAAATGTTAATCCATCATAAGACGACTGTTCATTTACAAACAAATCTTTTCCATCTTCGTTTCAACAATAATTTCTGGAAATAAATCACTACATGGCAGTTCCGGCTTCTCTCTCTTATTTTCCCTTTAAGTACTGCAGCGCCAGTTTGTGTAACATTACACTACAGAAGGTTGACATACCTTATCTCCTAACCACCACTTCACTCAACTGTACTCATTACTTACAACTAGATGTCACCTTCGTTATTGGTTTGTGTATAAAATAAAATGTTTTCGAAATTTCGGGCTAGAATAGATACAATATCACAACCACTTATTTATTCCTATAATTAATATATAAGAGAAAGTTCCCATAATAAAACCACTGGTATTTGCTTCTAACTACAATTTCAAACTATTTTCGCTTTGCAGTAGAAATAAACCTCATAAAAAGAATTACATGAAAAAAATCTATTTTTTGATTTTTTTAAAATAAAAAGACTTACTCCGAAGTTCGCAAGAAAATGTCTCGAAAACAAACACACGTCACTGTTGGTGTCAATGATGTCGCTGAGGCAGACCAATTCCTTGACAACGAGAATGTTATCGATAAAGCAAAGGGAGCCGCTGATGTGGAACAGGCTAGTTTGGATCTGATTGAACATAATGCTCGCAGTAATTTTGAAGAAGTGTCTGACGAAGTACTCCTAACGATGGATGAAGAAAAATTGGCATCAGAAAATTTTCCACCAAAAGGACGATTGTGCGTTGAAGATTTCGTTGCTTCTTATGACGATGGCCACATTGACTTGGCATATCCGGAACACTTGGAATACGAATCGTCATCGGAGTGCTATCCTCGTAGTTATTATACGCTCTCCGGCAAAGAAAGATTACTTCTTCTTTTTGCTGAGAATTTCCGACGGCAATTTAATAGTTTGCACCCCAACCGAAGGCCATTGTTATTGGCGCCTAAAAATGAGTGTGACGTTCAGGTGAGAAATTTTATTTAAGAATCAAGGACTTACTCACAAGTTGCGGATTTTGTTATGATTTTGTTTGTAGAAACTTGTTTGCACAACAATGCGACCCACTGGCTTTTTGTTTCCATCACTGATCTCAAGCTTGGAAGGATGTGCGAGCTTTGTTGCGGATTTTGTTGAATATCAGCCTTTAGAAAATCCTGGAGCTCTGGTAAGTTTTACATTTTCATAACTTTACGTTTATAATTGGTGAATCTCATGGCCTAATATATTTGCATGATGATATTATCGAAAACATTTAAAGGAAACAAGGTTAGGCTGTTAATGTTCAAAGTAAGAAAATACATTACTAAGAATGATGATTTCAAAAATGCTAACGTTTGTTGTTTTAAGGTTTTAGGAAATTTAAAGCCCTCAATTTCTAGAACAGATATAAGTTTATGAAATGTACCAAAGGGAAAGCCAAATCAAACTAGGTCATATGCTTTTGTGTTAACCATTAAATTTTTGTTATCAATTAAAAGACATTTACCACGTTGAATCAGTAGGTCAAATAATACAAATTCAGTTTACACAATATAAAAGATTCTAATTTCTCTCTCAACATAGGAAAGCATCGGTGAAAAAAATTTCAAACAAAAAATTCAAAATTATTTAAAAGTTTCAGAATGGACAAAAGGGTAATTTCTTGTGCATGAAAATCGATTAAAAGGTCTTACGTAATATATATAATCAGCCCTGCATAGATTTCATCGTAAAAGATCTTCTGAAAAAATGTTTACGCTACGAATGACGAAAAATTGTGTTCACACAACCCTAATGGAACGTATTCACTCCCATTTTCGAAATCAGCTGTCTTATGTCAAATCATTCAGAGTTGTTCTGAACGTGTTCAGAGTGCACTCTATGAGCTTAACCCAAGCATTTGACAGATGGAAAGTAAAAAATAATGGTGACAGCTAAGTGTTCAGGTGTGTTTGAAAAACAACTCAGAGCGCTCAGAGCACGCTTGGTTCAGAGGATGTCCAGGATATGTTCGACATGCTCAGACTTTGTCCAGAGTTCTATTCTGAACCAAAACAGAAAAACGTCTATTATCGATTACGTTTGCAATGTTTGCTCAAGACTGGTAGTGTGTCACTCCGACTGATGTTCAAAAAATATTTTGTTATTGACTGGCAGTCAGCAGAATGAAGGTGTGTTTGATTGATAATGTGAATCGAAATATTCGTCAGTCAGTTGTTTATAAGATTGATACTTTAACTACACTGATGATAATAGTGTACGCAAAACTTTTCACACGGAACTAGTGTTAGACAGATCAACTCGGAGCTAGGAGGAGTACAGATTAAAGTGTCTACTTCTAGAGGGACTCCACAAGGTGGGATGCTTTCTTCACGAACCATCTACCTGTAAATCGATGATATCTATATCCTGGCAGTGACGAAAGCTGCTAGACAAGTCTTAATGATGGCAATACCACAAGCTGTTATCACCTTTTTCATTGATAGCCAAGCGGCAATAAAAGCGATTTCTGCCATTGAAATCAAATCGAAGCTTGTAACATGCTGTCGCGAAGAGCTTAGGGTTGGTACAAAACACAACATTAGACTCTGCTGGGTTCCTGGTCACAGTGGTGTCCCAGGAAATGAAAGCGCTGACGAGCTGGCAAGAATAGGATCAACACTTGATTCTAATCAATCAGACACAACAGTTCAAGTCCCACCCTGTAATATTAAACAGGTAATCAAGAGTAAAATTCTAGCCTTAGCAAACAAGAGATAGAACTCTCTCGACTCCTATCTTACAACCAGAAAATTATAGCCTAGTTTCAGTTAACCGATGTTATCATGCAACTGAATAAAAATTCTCTTTCTCATCTCGTGAGCAGCATCACAGGTCACAACTAACTCGGTTACCACCAGAAAAAGTTAAACTTAGTATGGACGACTTTTGCAGAAGATGCGGTGACGAGAAGATACATGTGGACACTCCTCACAACCTTTGTCACTGTCCTGCGCTGTATCATCTAAGAAACAGACGTCTAGTGAGACACTTCGTCAGCGGCTTGGAGGAGCTCTCCGACATTCTAAGCGAAATCATGCTACAATTCGTTAATGATACCAAATGGCTTGAGAATTCCTGATCTCTGAAAACCGCCTTCAACTACAGTACGATAGTGTTGTACGAACGAAAACGACAACGACGCACGTGTTCCTTGTGGGAACAGCACCAACGGAGAATGGGCACCTCGCCTATACACCTGCGGTTGCCACTCCTACGTTGAACACGAGCATCAGTGGGTTGATGGAGCCACCTCTACCTAAGATTGGTAAAATCCTCTTTGGTATGGAAACAGCTTCTTCGACTTAACTAACGACCAAACAAACGAACATATATACCAAACATTGACTTTCAAACTCATCTACCAGACGTTGCAATGAGCCACATGCTCCTACGGGCCTGGTGGGGGGAATGATTGCTCAAGTGGAGGTAAAGCAAAGGAATACCCCCTTAAAATGCGTATACCTCTCCCTAGCCAGGCTATTATGTGACGATAGAAACTTCAATACTTTAGAAATACCCTCTGACATTTCAGACAAAAGCTTGCTGTAATCCATCTATACCCTTAACGGGCTTGATCGACATAGGATTATCATAGGTTTCAATACAAGGGGTCACAAACCCTAGGGTATCACAACGGATCTACACTGATCTAAATGTGACGGTAACAAGATCAACTGTCAGCCCACTAACCTAACCTAATCTATCTAATGTTAGACAATACTTTCAGTCATGATTGATAATGTATACCACGCTTAATGTTACTATTTTTGTAAATTCAGTTTATTAAGGTTATATAAAGTGACATATTCATATAAAAAGAAAACTAAAGGGTTGATAATTGGCATGTTATTTTGGTGACATATAAATCACCATGAGAAGTATAACGATTTAACATCATGTCCAAATGATAAAACTTTACTATCAAAATGAGGATTCGTTGGTGCAAAAAATGCGCCAACTTTACAGTAGACGTTGTGGTTCTTCACAGTTACCTCTTCCACGTATGTTGACCAAATTAGCTGCGACCGGTAATCAATCAGCCCAAAACTCGTACGTCAAATGAATGCAAGATGAGCCGAGCACATCGTCGCGGTCCATGAAAGTGGACAGCCCGAACCCGAGGCAGTCGATTCCTCGCAGTGCTCAAGAATTCGGCCTTCTTGCCGAATTTTGCATTGAAAATTGCATATAGGTAATCATCGGACGGATGAGCACCATGTAGCAATTCACCATCCTGTCAAGTCGGCTGCTTCAAAAAAGAACCGTTTCTTCAGTAGGACAAGAACTGCGAACTCTGGTCAGAGCAGCATTTACATTTATGAATGTCGAAAATACAAATACTGACCCAACCATTTCAAGGTAATTTTCTTCACTTTAACTTGACAGTGGATGTCCATGTCCATGAAAGTTAATTTTAAGGTCCTAGCTGAATATTGTCAAATGCAGGCTACTAATAATTCGGATGAACTTGACTTTTCGAGTCCAGTTAAACACCCACTTAAGACTATGCAGATTGACTTACTATTTGCTTAAAATTCTGAATTTTTGTGCAAAGTTTCAAAAACCTACTGAAAAATTAGACTGAACCCAGTCTAACAATTCAGATACGTTTGCAATACTTATTCTGAAATATTGCTAAATTATAGACTTAAAGCTTTCTTTTCTACTTTTTTTTTATCAATTCAAATTATTAATTGCTTAAAAACAAAGAAGAAATTTGAGGCGCAATAACTCATGGAAACTCAGAGGTTCAGAGCTTGACTTAATCTCAACCGTTCCTTTATGCGGGTTGTCTGCAGAGATGAATGGAACCTACAGATGAGAAGTACGTTCTCGAAAGCCCATCAAACCTTTTTGTTTATAGGTGTTAGCAGCTGGGAATCGAACCCATACCCTCAGCCTTCAATAGAGAAACCATTACACCACAAAAATTAAGATTCTTTGCCCTGTAAGCCGGTATTATTTAGGTCCACGTTCGCACCACTTTAATTAAGTAATTAACTTAAAAAATGAAATTAGAATTGAAAGTTAGTACTGTCAAAGTTTTTCCACAAAAACTCCGCTTGGGCTGTTCGATTTTGGTACAAAGTATATAATAAATTGTAATTTTGGGAATTCGAATATTTTCTTAATATATGCATGTACATGAGTTAGGCTCCAGAGCGATTGATTTTTTCAAAACTTATAGGATTGAGGAAATGGGAGTTACCGGGAATACAATTTACCAATGTAAGTTTCCCTCCTTCAAAAATGACCTGGAAAAAGAGAATCTTTACCAAAAGAATAAAGAAAGCTTCTGCTCGGAGTTTTTTAAATGCCTGCCTTAACAACAAATCTATGGAGTTGCAAGTGAAGAAATATAGGTACTAAGAATTCCGTTAGTGAACGAAGAATACGTAAGCTTCTTGCTTAATCCAATTTTGTAACCCTTAGGAAAAAAGAAAATCGGTTGCAATGTGTGAAACAATATCTCCATAAGCTTTTGAGCTTCTAGATTCGTGTTTAATAAACTGATGAGAGTTCATTTGAGCTTAATGGATCTCAAAAAAAAAAATAAGATTTCTTCGAAAACCAAAAGAACAACGTTTGAAAAAAGTTCCAGTTTTGAAAAAAGTGTCTCAGTTATGTTTTGGGATTGTGTTACGTCAAGTGGTCACTTGATGAAACAATGACCCAGCGTAAATAATTGACTGTCTTAAATCATAAGGCATTTATTGTTGGTGACATATTCATCAGAGAATCGCCCAAAGAGTAGATTGATCACTAACTTTATACGGGACATCGGAGTAGAGACATTAGAATGGGCACCACAAGGCCCTCATTTAAAAGAAAGAAAAAAAAAATATCACTCCAGTGGAATTTGGATTCTTCAGACATTCGTTCCCAAAAATTTCATTTAAGTGCCATTTTAAATCTTAAGAAGTCTGGTTCAAACTTTGCAGATAGCCTACGGATTGCTTCAAAGTACAAACACAAAGTAGTCCGGCAGTATGGTCTTCCTACAGTATAGCCGTTACATTTTTTTGTTCGTCGAAAGTTTTTGCTTAGTTTGTAGTTCAACTAAACCTATAAAATTGTAACTAAAAAAATGTAATGCCAGTCTTTTTTTGTCGGAGGACCAAAAAAAATCCGTTATATAGCAAGTTGTTCCCAATAATATTTTTGATTTTTTTGTTGACCCAAACGCTCATATCCTATCCTTTTTCTCTTCATTAACTTCACGCTCGCGCTGTGTTGGAACATTTAAAGGGTAATCATAATCCCTTGAGCGCGGGTAGATTATAAAAAAAAAATATATACCCTTAGATATATACTAGACTGGGCCAAAAAAATTGACTATTTTTTTTTTTGAAAGATATATCGAGAATATCATTCAGAATGACAAAAAAAATGTTCGTAAAAGTTTGAGCCCTTAATACCAATTTTAAGAGGGCTATCATCGCTAATTTTGATTTTTAGTCACTGACAAAACATTGAAGTAAAAAAAATTCATTTTGACTTACTTTTATATAAAATTAAATTCCCTACAAAAAAGGTCTAATTGAAAATTTTCGTCAGACAAGCCGTTTTTGAGTAATTAAGCTTAATAAATTGTTATTTTTCGTTAGTTACAAAATTCCAAATTAAAAAAGTAAAATCGAAGAAAAATAACAATTTATTAAGCTTAATTACTCAAAAACGGCTTGTCTGACGAAAATTTTCAATTAGACCTTTTTTGTAGGGAATTTAATTTTATATAAAAGTAAGTCAAAATGAATTTTTTTTACTTCAATGTTTTGTCAGTTCTGACGCAAAACATGAAATTATGACTAAAAATCAAAATTAGCGATGATAGCCCTCTTAAAATTGATATTAAGGGCTCAAACTTTTACGAAAATTTTTTTTTGAAATAATAAATTATTATTTTTTTTTATTATAAAATCGCAATTTATTTGCAAATACCTTTTTCCTTTATTACTCATTATTTCCAAAACAAACAACAGCAATTTAAAGAAATGCCATTCAATTTTCAATTCACTAAATTATTTGATTCGAATAGATTTCACACTTTGAAGTAAGATTAGCGAAAATTTATTCGCTATTTGTAATCCCGATTTTCATTTAGAATGCAGTCATGTTTTTTTTTTGATATTTCAAAGGCATTTGATAGAGTTTGGCATCAAGCTCTATTATCAAAAATGCGTGCATTCGGCATCGATGAATCTCTTCTTCGTTGGATTAGAAATTACCTTTAGTACCGTTCACTACAAGTAGTTTTAGACCGGTCCAAATCTGAGGCCCAGATTGTGGTTGTCGATTTTCTAATCGATGATCGACCTTTTTCGATCATCAATCGTCGATTACTCTATTTCATATTGCGAATGTCGATTGTGATCGAAACTTTTCGATTTCCCAGTCGTTTCTTTTCGATTGTCATTTTCTGGTCGACGCGTAAGGAAGTTTAAGTCTAGAAGTTTTTCTTGTGAACAAAATGTAAGTTTCTCTCAATTAATTAATTATTTTAAGGATAAAACATTCAAATATTTATTTTATGAAGGTCAAAAGTGATAACGAACAAAAGGCAAATAGAAATTTTGGAGGTAAATGTGAACATCGCGAAGATTGTGCTAAGAGCGAAGCAAAGCAAAGATGAGAGAAATTCGCTAACCAGTGTAATATGCGTGCTGAATTTCTTTTTGGAGGCGCTATCTTGATTATGAATGTGTACTGTCAATATACCCTATCACAGCTGGTATTCCACTTTTTCACAAATATGCATTCTAGCCCGAAGTTTTTTTGCTTCAGAGTAATTAAAAGTAATCCATTTGGAGCAAATATGCGTTTCTAGAACTGCAAGCACTGAATTAAGCACTAAAGACACTGTGGATTGTGCAAGGCCAAAACAAAATTAATTACCAACAATAACTTACTAATATCCATGAGCACAGCATCTCAAAGTACTAGCAAGTTTTATTCTGTTGGGAATCGAAGAGCTTTTTGTTGCTGACATAAAATTTGGGTTAATTTCATTTAGAAGCCCAATGACACATTTTTGGATGAGCGAAAGTATTTCAAAAACAAAATATGTAATATTCCATAAATCTTACATCGTTTCTTACAGTTCCAGAGGATTAGATATGTCTTCTTTTTCTGGGAATTTCAAAATTTTCTTGGGCATTGTCGGTTTCTGCCGTACTATCGCTAAACCATAACTCAATTCCATTCATTTTAAAATGTTAATAAACTATTTTAATTTATATTAAAAGAAGAAAATTAGGAAAAACAAATAATGATTTCAAAAGCTAACACATCATAGAACTGTCAAATTTGAAATATTCGCAATATTCTGTGGGTTTATTCACAATAGTACATTGTTCGATCGATTGAGTTACACAATACAAAATATGAAAACCAATCGAAACAATCGAAAAGTTTCGATTCGATTGACAATCGACAACGGCAATCGGGGCCTGATATCCACAAAATAAACGCTGCTGTGCCCCAGGGCTCCCTTTTGTCTCCGACACTCTTCTGTCTTGTGCTCATAAATGATCTTTTGTCTGAAACTTCTAATCCACTTTATTGTTTCGCTGACGAAAGTACCCTCAGGTTTTCATATTCGTTTTTAGATTCACATCCTTGTCCTTCGAATGAGGACTTCTAACAGCAGCGTATGATAAGCTCATTAAATTGTGATCTTGACAGCATTGTCCAAAGGGGAATCAAAAACCGTGTAGAATATAATGCTTCGAAAACTCAAATTCTGTTTACTGTGGCTAAAGCATAACCCCTCTCAATGCCACTATCCATGGATGGCACTTGCACCGAGCAGACTGAACAGCTTTCAGTTTTAGGTATGTGCTTCATAGACCATCTTTTGTTGAGTGATTACATATCTGACGTCGCCAAAAACGCTGCTAAGTGATTAGGTTTTCTCCACAGACGCAAGAAGTTTTGTACACCTTCTAATCTGATTGTTATGTTATAAAGCCTTTATCCATCCAAAACTCGAGTATAATTCCCATATCTGGGCAGGTGCTCCAAAAACCCAATTGAATCTCTTGGACAGAATTCGAAAAAGCTATACAAATGATAGGCACAGTTGTCTAGTTGAAACATTTGTATCTCTAGAGCACCGCCGCCGTAATATTTCATGACTATCATTATTTAACAGCTATTTTCATAAACAGTGCTCTAATGAAATAGCCAGTTGCATTCCTCCCCTTAAGCAATTTAAACCTAATACTCGCGCTCTTAGAAATGCTCATCAATTTACCATTGAGCCCAATTTCGGACGTATTGTCAAGTACAGAGATTCTTTTTTAAGCCACACTACATGAATGTAGAATGATTTACCCGGCTTAATGTTTTCCACTCATTGCAATGCGCCGACATTCAAAACCAATATGCATCTGTATCTCCTTTCTAATCCTATCCTACTTTCCTAAATTCTCACACTGGGTTTAACATTATAAGGGTATTTATAACCCCTTGGGTGCGCGTATAATCTGGATTAGAGAGGTAACCGTGCGTCGGAGAACAACTTTCCGCAACACTTACTTTTTCGGACGTTTAAGTTGCGTTCGAGCTATCTATCATCGAAAAATAATAATACGTACATGAGTCGACGCATTCATTTGAACAATTTACTCAAATTCGTAAACAAATTCCGTCAAGAATGTGTCGGAGGAAATCGAAAAAAAAATTGCATTCAGCGTCAAAAATATACTTGATCGCACTGCAACGCAATTCGCTGGTATGTGTTACGAAATGTCGGAAAATTGTTCTGAACAGCTTTTCGGAAGAATATCTTGAAGCAAAAATCCTCCGATTCGTACGAAATCAGAAAATTTTCCGTTCTGACGGATACCTCGCTAGGGCAGAATATTAAAAAAAAAAATGCTGCGAAAGCTTTCTCTATCATATCTGTAAGCAAAAAGTACATGTATTGAGCAATCTTCGAAGCAACAATCGCATAATGGATTGATCTCTTAAGTCTAACTCGCTACGAACCTAGTTAGTCTGTTTGAAGTTTGGAAATCATTTAACGAAAGTTTAGAATAACGAACACGTTACACAATAAATTCCTGCAAAAATGCTTTCGTAAATTTACACAATTTTTCTTTTAATTTCAAGTTCGTGTATCAGCTCTTTCGTTTGAAACTGAATTTAATTTTTAACGCATTTTTGATCTAATCAATAGTCCCAAATATAATGAAAAAAGTCTTACACGCTTAAGACTAAAGCGATCGCTCAATGAATTGATTGTCGTTTTGACTATAGCTGTCCTTATCATACCAATAAAGAAATTGTCAAAACGACAATCAATTCATTGAGCGATCGCTTTAGTATTACGCAATTTCAAGTTTCTTTGCTTAAACTGTGCAATTTGTTGAGCGTCTTCCGCTGGCTAATTAATTTTTCTCCTAGACTAAAAGTCATCATCTCATTTAAAGAAAAACATTTGCCATTATTGGTTTTATGATTTTTCATATAATTTATTTTCTTAGATTTTTCCTGTTTCATTTTTAACATTTATCCAACGCTAAACGATAACTTAACGTCTATTTAAAATTCGAACTAAATTGATTTTGAAGAATGATAAATTACATATTTAGTTGGATCTCATGTACAACATAGAATTAAATATAAAATATTAAACAGACAAAAATTAACATTATTAAAAAAAATTCATAAATAATAAAAATTTATTTAAAAAAAAAAAAAAAATCAGGAATGTTATCTGTTTCATTAAATAAAAATATTTAAATTAACACTTTGTTTAAATCTAAGAAGTTCTTTCTTTGTTAAGTTTTTACATGTATAACTTTTAGTAGGTTTGTTTTTCTTTTTATAGATTTGTTTAAGATTTTGTGAGAGACTTATTTCTGACGAATAGATCCTTGGAATATGTAGTTTTCGATATATATTTTTTGTTTGTTTTTGATTTAACTAAATTTTTGGTTTAGTTAAAATTTGTGTTGCATCGCGGGATTTACGTCTTTTTTATGATACACATTTAAATAAATTGCTTATTTAATTAAGTATTTTTGTATTTTTTTTTAACATTTAGATAATGATTTTTGTTTTTAATTTAGCCTTAAGAAGAGAATCAGTTTGAATTTTTGTACAGCTATTAAAGATTTTTGTTTTTTTTTTATTTATTTATATTTTACAAAAAGGATATTCAAAAATGTAGAAAAGTCTTGTTTTTTGTATTTGTTTATTTATTTTTAATAATTTTTATTTATAACTACATATTTAAATAATTTAACTAACAATAACATTTTTCTAGGTTTTTTTTTTTTTTGTTTAATTCAATTTTGTATTTATTAAATTGTTTAATTAAAATTCTAACATCTACAAGGAATGAATTATGGAATAAAGTATTTTTATTTACAGTTATATTATAGTTTTGGCATTTTTTTGTCGATATAATCGTGGTTTTTTTTACAGTTGATTAAATTTTGTTGATAATTAAAAATTGAACTACAAATCGAAGATGAAACAAAATTTACAAACAAAACGAAAATTAAAAAACTTCTTCATTCAACTCATTCGTATCAGACGGTTCTTCTTCGGCTGGTGGTAGGCATACTTCAGAGGTAACACTGGATGCAGATTCTTCGACAGGTTCCTCATCTATTTGTTCCTCGTCGTCTTCGTCGTCGTCAGGTTCAGGTCGGAATGGGCTACAACTATTGATGATGGGTTCGACAGTTTCGCAATAGGGATATATGTTGTACGTGCTTAGAAGAGTTGCCGGTGGCGAAAAGGTGTACCTATGATAGTCCTGATGCCACGCTAGTAATTGGTCCTGGTCTCGTTCACGATGGTCGTCGTATTCCTCGTACAGCTCATCTTCGTCGACCCAATCTTCAACAATGGCTGTCACCTCTCCTCCAACGTCTAACGCCAATTTCGGTTGCTCCTATTTGCGACGGCGAATCTTCGCCACTTTGTTCTCTTCATCGCTGTCCTTGGCCTGTTGTTTTTCGTTGCCGGACTTTATCGCCGATATGAGAAAACGGAGCTGCATCAGTTGGACAGATGTCACACGAGGATTGCTGCAATTCTCTAGCCATTTAAGGAACTTTTCGCCATGTTCGATGGCCTCCGTGTCTTCGAATTCTGAGGTGGCATATTTGGCGCGTTCCTCTTCGTCTGTTTTGTTGGAGTTATTGTTGTTATTGTTGTGGTTGTTATTGTCATTGTTGTTGAGACTGTCGCTGTTATAGCTAGCGTCACTTTCGCTGCCACCACCCACTTGCATGTTATGGCTGCTGCTGGCACTGCTATTGTTTTCCAGTTCACGATCTTGGTCCTCAACGTTTTCCGCTGAGGCTTCGTGATTGTTTGGAGTTATGCCGTTGTTGTTTTGGTTCATCTTGTACAACAAATTGTCCAGAGCATCTTTGGAGGTGTTTGTCGATGCCGTGTCGGCTTCAGACTTTATTATCGGGCTATGGGCTGGACTTGGTGTCTTTGCTGAGGATGCCTTCGCAGACAGATCTTCAGGCTTTGAGTTGCTAGTAACTTCGTTGTTGTTGTTGTTATTCATGGCGTCAGTGCTGTGGGGCGAGCTGGATTCTTTGGTCAAGTGAGAATAGAGGATGTTCTCAAATTGAGGTTTCATGCTTCCTCCGTCAATGGTTGTCGAAGATGGCTGGAGGGCGCTGTGCGGTGCTAAGGAGTTCAAACTCGCTCCGAATGCCTTACACCAGTTGAACCATGCCGAGTTCTTATCGTCAAGACTTCCTGAAGGAGTTGAGGATGGGGTTTGCGGCGTCGAAGAGATTGGTGGGGTTGATGCATGGCCGTGTTGCTGGGGAGTGGACGATCGAATGGGTGGACTTGACGAGCTCGGCGGGTTTGGTGGGTATAAGCTGTTCAAGCCCAACATAGCCTGCTGGGACTTCAACCAATACAAAAGAGGATCATCCATGGCAGGCATTCCTGCAACCAAGGAAGGCGCCAGAGACGGTGATGGACATTTCATCTTTTTTTCGTTTGCACTTAAATTCAGACCGTAGCTATCACCTCCGGAATTCTTCTGTTTTGCCCAATTTTTGACTGATAATCCCTGTGTGATTCGATCACCATCATTGCTTCGAGGACTGTGCATGGGCTGTGGCTTTGGCTTGACATTTCGCAGAGAGCTGGGATTGAGACCGTTAAGACTAGACATTGTTGCCGCTAAGCTAGGATTAAGTTGGGCAATCAAATTTAAATTCGAGGTCAGCTCATTAAAGCTGATTGCTAAAGGACTGTGCCCAAGACCAGTCAGTCCTGAGAGATGACTTAAGCTCGACAGGGGGCTGATCGCAGCAAGAGATGGGTCATTTTGTCGAGAAAGATCGGCGCCATAGCCTTTGTTTTTCACACCATTCATAGCCACCATCTCAGCGTTCTTGAACGCATTGTAATCGGGACCCAAACCGTTGAAACTCAAATCGGACAGAGCTTTGTTGGTGCTGAAGTCCAAACCATTCAGAGGGCTTCGTTTGTAGGCCAGATCTTCGTACTTCATCTTGTTGGAGAAGTTCAATGGCATTGATGGGTCCATCTTTTGCCGCTTCTCTGGAGGCCCTCCGAGAAGAGCAGCAGCGGCAGCAGCAGCCCCATCGACAAGCTTGTCTGTCAGCGAATCAGCAGCCATTTTGTCAGAGGCCGATTGCCGTGACATGAATCGCAGCTTGTCCTCATTTTTGCACCATCCACGCAGTGTAGACTCCGGAACACCAATGTCACGCGCCACCGAAGCCTTCGACTCACCATCGTGAATCCTTTGAATGGCATGGATTTTGTCGCTAGGGGTCAAGCTCCGCAGGGGACGCTTGCCCTTCGTCGTCATCCGGATGTTCATTTGTTGGTATGTGGATATATCCAACTTCAGGCCGTTCAGCTTTGCGGACGGGGGATAAATATCTAGAAAGAAAAAATAGACAAATAAATAATTTTAATTAAGAAAACTGCAACGAACCTAAAATGCAAAGCAAATAAAGTCACAACAACAAAAACTATAAGGCGTAACGGTGTGTACCAAACAGCGACGAATCAGAATGTGTTTCGCGTTTGCCTGATTAAAAATTCAAATTGCCCCTCGAAAACGACAGAAAAAAAAACTGAAAACAAAAAATAAAACCCCGCTGAACGACAGTTGTAGAAAAGGATACGCCTGCTACCGTTCGGCTGATATACTTAATTGCTCGGTGTGATGAACAAAACGCACACTATCCACAGGATACACCTTGGGAGGACAAGGATGCTGCTCGTCTGTGTCCTGTATTCACGCACTTCAGCCTAAAATCTGAGAAATTCAAAAATAGCCGCGCCGCAGACGAGCAGTAGAACTGCCGCCACCACGGTGCTGGTGCACGAATGGACAACACAAATGGCGAAGGAGCACGTGGTTGGCTGCTGCTGTGGCCACCACAACAGCAATTCCGATTCTCCTAGATGATTTATGTTTTGTTTACCTGTTTTGTGTCGTAGTAGTGGTGGTAGCGGGGACAGCCCTAAAAACAAAAGAAAAAACACACACTTTTTAAATTTGGATGAGTGTGTAGTTCGGAAGGATGCATACGTATTGCGATGATTTACATACACACTAGCAGTCTGAGATTGCTGTGTGCTTAGAACGGTGTAACTCCGCCCAAAAACTGGCATGAGGTGGTTTGTGGACCAGTTGAAGAGGTGGCAGAGTATTGGGTGGTGGTGGATGGAACCTGTTTACCATGCGCTAGGATTGTTTTATTTCCTTTTTGGTTTGGCAAGTGTTGGTTTTTTTTTGTGTTGGGTTAGGGGAAACAGATTAAGAGAGTGCTTCTGCCTGTTAAATGCTTTTCTCTTACTGGAATTGTTTGCAGTTTTTTCTTCCTGTATTTTTTTGACACTGGAAAACATGTGGTGTGCGTATTTTGGAGGAGTTAGAATGGGGTTTATTTTTTCCTTTTTAGTAAAGGTCAAATCTGTGAATGAATGTTTTTTTTTTTTTTTGAGAAACTGAGTGTGGGGAGATTCATGAGAAGATACAAATAAAAGGAAAGATCTTGTTTGTTGGTTTTGTCCTATAATGTATGCACACATAATGTAGATATGTATGAAGATGTGGTGATAGAAATATAGATTGCTAGTTTTTAGACTTTTTTTTATGCTGTGAAGACTATTCTGACATTTGTTTTAATTATATTTGTAAGTAGGTACCTAGGTTTACCTGCAAGGTTAGATTAAGTTGGGAATCCCTACTATGTAGGTTTATCTATAGAAAAAAATTGCTAAGTAGGTTCTGCTTTAAAGTCTGTAATGTGAAGTTATGGTGCATCATGATGAACATGCAAGATGAAATACCTGATCCAGATTTTCATACAAAATTTACAAAAGATTCTCGGTTGAAAATTTCGAGTGTTGGAAAAAAAGTAGAATTTTAAGATTTATGTATGTAGATATTATTTAATTTATAAATGATTGGTCATATGTTTAAAAAACTGTGCCGTTTTGTGGTTGAACTCTAAAGTCATCATGTAATTTTTAAAAACAAAAATTTTATAATTCAACCAAACTTTGATGATGTATACATATCTATGCACATACCATATGTGGGCATAAATAAGTAATAAATCGATAGACATACATATAAGAACATAAGCCGTTAAGTTTTAGGATTTTAGAACGTTCGTTAGTGAGTCGCTCATGTTGTGCTTTTGTTGGCATTTTGAAAACGTATCTTTCTCAATATAGTAAGAACGATTTACTGACAAAAACTTTTTATGGTGTTTTTTATAGGATATTATCTACTTTATGGATCTCCCTCCTTTATATATTTTGTTTGCTGAGTTTGTAGTAGAGTTACTAGAAACGTTTTATTTATTTATTTATTTATTTACATAACTAAATTGCTAGTTTTACAAAATTTCTCAAAAAAGGTTTACATTAAGATTTTAAACAATTTTATAGAAAAATGTTGATTTAAATTGACATGAATTAATTATTGCTTTATCAAACAAATTGTTATTATTGTTAGTGAAAACTAAATAGTTTAAACATTTTATTTAATGGAGAAAATTTTTCATAGTTGGTACGATAGTTTGAAATAAGTATACTCTCCGGTATGTTCTTCCAAATTTCTTTGAGTTAATACGAGACAGAAGGTGCAAACAGTCTATGTTACCGTTGATTAATTTAACAATGAAAGCAAACCATAAATAGGACCGTCTGTTCTCGAGACTGGGTATATCAATAAGTCTAAGTCTGCTGTTATAAGGTGGTAGATCATAAGGATTATCCCAACCAAGTCCCCTGGGCGCAAACCTAATGAATCTTTTTTGAGCCTGCTCTAGTCTTTTTTTATGACATTCGTGATGAGGTGACCAAACCTGACAAGCGTATTCTGGAATGAGTCGAACAAAAGATATAAAAAGCTGCTTTGCCATGAAAGGGTCGGAAAATTGTTTCGACTCTCTTTTTATCCAACTAAGAATTGAAAAAGTTTTATTTAAAACGGAACTTTGCAGCTCTATTGAAAACCACTATTGAATACTGACTTAAAGCTCACTTAAGGAGATATAATTAGAGTGAATATATGGTATTTAATTATACTCATATACATTTATTTTCCAAATTGGCATTTAAACCTAATTTTTAAATAAAACCTCAACTTAAAATTGTTATGGCCTTACAATGACTTACAACTCTCTGCAATATTCCTGTGGGCTTATTATAGGAAAGGAGACTTCTATAACTTTCGGTCGATTCCAAACGGCTAATGACAAGAGACACTCGTGGAAAATTTGCCACTTCTTCGCAAGAGGCAGAAAAACCCTCAAAACATTTTTGCAGTGGTTCAGAATAAAGTTCAAGAACCCCTGTATGACAGTCCAATGCACTATCCGTTATGCCAAGAGGTGTACAAAGTTACAATATATACAAAATTAATAAAATTATAAATTGGCAAAGTACGGGACCAATGTTGCTATCGATCAATAGAAATAGTCATGCTAAATTAATTCTTTTTTTTTTCTTCTAAAGTTGAGGTTAATAGAACCTAGCGGTATGGTAAGAAATAAGCCCTTTTTATTTCTAGAATATAGTTTTCATCTGTTTCCTTTCTTTTAGGATTGAAACTTACAATTTTCTAGATTGTGCTTTAAATTTGCTATTGTGACGTTTCCTTTTATCTGAATTTTCGACACAAAAAATTTTCCCTATTAAACTAGACAATCTGAATGAAATTTCTATGAAAAATGTATCAAGCATTCAATAAACACTAAAAATAAATACCAGATAACAGTTCAACAAGAGTGTCTTGTTAAACTCACAAGAGCTACTTTCCTATATACAGTTGCAGAAAACGCAGAAACTTACACGATCTACATTTAGTGCATTGTAATTAAAGAAGATGACTTGTTACTTTAACATAGAATTTTGGTATATAAAACAAAATTCACATGACGCGATGTTGATTTTAACATGGTTTTCTGTACGTTTCAATTTTACAACATTATCTCGATTTTACGATTTTTTATACGATTTTGTATAATAAAGTTTCAGCTTTAGTGGTGTGTCTTTCGTTTAAACATAACATTACTTTGATGTTCTAAAATTAAATTTTTAATAAATGAAAAGAAACTTCATAATAACCTAAACAGTGAAAAGTGGTTATTTTTCAGTAGGTATGTTATTTTTCAACAAAAACAACCATACAAATCTTGTATCCTGTTGATTATTATTGACCATCTCAACCTAGTGAATTCAGTTTAACATCAGTGAAATTTAAGTTTCCTTAGTCCTCATAGTCAATTCAAAACTCTATTTCCACTTAAATCTTCACTTTCATTATTAACTGTTTTTATCCATTTTTTGTTTTGTTGTTTTTTTTGCTAACATATGCACATATGTAAGTATAAAATTTTACTGAGCTAGCTAGATACACTTTCTAAAAAAAAAAACACATCCACAACTTGGCTGGTTGTGAAAAAAAGCAAACAAAAATTATATAGGTTGATAGGTAGTACTGCTTCAAGGCTTCAAAGGTTGTTAAAGCTAAAGAAAGATATTTCAAATCACTTGTTAAAAGGTACTTAGTTATGCATGTCTATAGTGGTAATAGTGTATATGTAAGTATAGTAACTACATGAACGCAAAAAAAAAAAAAAAAAAATTAATAGTGTCGCAAAATTTTAAACACCCTAGCGCAAAATTTTAGTCGAATAAGTACGATCTTAAAATTGTTTGTTACTTAGTTGAAACGACTATTTTGCAAATTTTAATTAAGTTAAACATCATCAGGCGAATCTATAAACAAATCTTAAAGGTTACTTAACTTTAAAATACATCTAAACAGCTCTTAAGTATGAAATCGGTATCTATAATCAATTTTCACATTTAAGTAACGTTACTCAAAGGCCTCTTAACTTAAACGCCATCAACATCGATTAAGGGTCACTTAAAGGCATTTTAAAATGTATTTTGACATATCGATTGTTATCTTTGAAATTTTGAAGTTTCAAATTGTGAGTTTGTAGGTATTGTTTGTTGTGATATTATATTAAAATTATAAAGTGCAACGATTTAAGAAACATAAAATTTGTATTGATTAAAGTATGTGTACGCGCAAAGAAATTTCGTCCACGCTTCCCGCTTAGCCTTTGAAGTGTTTGTATCGACACTTTCTTCCTCCTTCCTCGTTATTGGAAGAGAATCTGTGCATAAAATAATTCTGTTTTGTAGTGTATTATTGCAAATTCTAAAATAAAAAAGTTTCCTTGTAGGAGGCATCCCAATTTTCAGATCTTTTTCTTTTATTTGTGGCGGCGTCTGTTGGTGTGTGTTCGATAGCCATTTTTTTTTTGATTTCACAAATAAAAAAATGTGTCTTCCAATTATTTACTGAAAGAAGGTGTCACAAAACAGCTGTGTTGTATAAAATGAAGCAGCATTTTTTTTTCTGTACTAGATTTTCACATTCTTTTACGTTACGTGACACAACCATTGTTTAGTTAAGTACCAATGAAAAATTGATTATAGATACGAATTGAAGTTTCGTCATTTAAAGCCGAATTAAATATTTAAGTATGCTTAACTAAATAACCTCTAAGATGCAGTTGAAGAAAATCTTATAGATACGGTTGCATATTTTTTTTAACATACCATTAAAGTTAAAAGGGCATACGCAAGCACAATAAAAAAAACATTAGACAAAAGATTATTTTTTTTTGTTTAAATGATGTTTGTTTTAAATGATGTAGTGTGACGTCTAAATGTAATAATAGCTTAAAGTGACAATTCTGAAATTTGCACAAATCATCAAATAGATATTTAATTTGTATCGCGCTAAATTTCAGATGATACTTTGACTTTTACAAACGTCAAAAAATACCAGTTAACTTTTGTTTTTTCCACGAACTGACATTGTTTTAGATGTGTCCAGAAGTAATTTATTAAAAAAAATAATGGCACGGTACTAGTTACAAAATGTGTAAAATTAAACAAGAGTTAGTAAACTACTTTAAAGTTAGCAAATAGCTAAGTAGTATCATACTAATAACTTTACACTTTCTGCCCCTAAACTGAAAATAAAATCTAGGTATATTTGACAAAAATGTAGGTTGATCTGATAAAAATTTTGTCAATATACGTCCAACAAAAAGTTTTATCAAATTGATAAAAATTACAGAATTTTGTTGAGATAACAAAAAATATTTTGTTGTAGACACAAATTGTTTTTTTTTTTTTTCATTATCGGATTAACATTATTATTTTTTTAAATCAACAAAAAAATTTATCAGTACAACAAAACTATTTTGTCAATAAGTAAGTAAGTAAGTAAGTAAGTGATTCATTTATTTACATTTCGATATTGAATTTAGATTACAATATATGAATTTAAGAGCTATGGCTAAGCCGTCAGCCTGATATTTTGTCAATATAACAAAATTATTTTGTTGAATCCACAAAACTTATTTCTCACCTTAAAATGTTTATTTTCAATTTTAATTTTTTATTTCAAAATAGTTTTTTTTTTATTTAAAAAACCACAAAAATTGGCATTTCATCCCTATGATCTCACATGGAATCATCTGTGAGGGCGTATTGGCAAAACGCAATTTTTGTTAAGTTCAAGTAATCTTACATCGAGTTTTGACAAAAACCAAATGTGAACTATATAACACACAAAAGAAATGTCATGATCAAAAAAATGGCAGAATATTTTGTTTTCCTTACAAAATAAATTTATTTTATCTTCTTCTTCTTCTTCTTCTTCTTCTTCTTCCTTTTCTTCGGCGCTGTTATGATCTCGATGTCGAGGGGATCATAACTCTCCCACGTATCTGCTTCACACTAGTGATCCGCCTGTGGGGTTCGCCGGGTTGACCTCAGAAATCGGCGGCAAGCCTCCCGGTTTTGTATTGTTCCATTTCTGAGGCCAACTGAATGCTGGTGTTTTTGCATTTGTTTGTACCAGGAGTGTTTAGGCCTACCTTTCTTTTTATTCCGAATTGGAACGTTGTATGATATTGCCTTTTTGACGGGGTTCTCAGGATCTCTCCTTTGAACATGGCAATACCAACTGAGTCGGTCGTGTTCAATTTGGGAAATGGTATTCTTAACATGAAGGCTTCCTCGGATCTTCGTACTTCTAATAATAATAAATTTATTTTATCAATATTACAAAATAACTCAACCTCAAAATTAAAATATTTGTCATTTCAACAAAAATGTTTTCATTTTTTGTTAAATTGACAAAAAAAATTAACAAAAACTTTGTAATATTGACAAATATTTACAAAACAGATTTTTTGTAGATACAACAAACATTTTGTTAACATCACAAAAAAGTTTGTCGATGTAACAAAAATCTCAGTTTTATTTTGTTATATTAACAAAACTTGGTTTGTTAAACTGACAATATTATTTGTAGCGCATATTTTGTTAGACTGACAAAAAATCATGAAGAATTACAAACATTTTGTGAAATCAAAAAAATTATTCTTTCGTATTGACAAAAATTTTATCAAAACGATAGAATTGTTTTGTTGAAGGCCAACAAAACGTTTTTGTCAATATGACCTAGGAATTTATTTTCCGTGTAGTGTTGAGGTATTAGTAAGATATAATACATCAATTTGATGAGTTAGGTATAAGCAGTTTATACAAACTTTTTCTCGATTGTTAACATTTCTAACTACTAGTATTGTGCTAAGGCACTAAGACATATCTTCTGAACAGATCTAAAGCAACAACAGTTCTTGCAAAAAACGATGGCGCAAAATTTTAAACAGCCTATTATTAATTATTATTAATGTATTAGTATGATACTACTTAACAATTTGCTAACTTTAAAGTAGTTTACTAACTCATTCTTAATTTTAAACATTTTCTACCTAGTATCATACTAAAGCAATTTTCTTAATAAATTGCTTCTGAACACGCCTAAAACAATGACAGTTCGTACAAGAAAATAAGTAAACAGAACAGACTTTTGTCGTGTTTGTAAATAGCATGATACTAAAAAATTTAAAATAGGTATTCGATTATTTCAATTCAATTCAATTCAATTCAAGTTTATTGGTACAATACACTAAGGACATAGTCTTTTAAAGTATTTTACATGTTGGTTATATACCTATAAGAGATTAAAACAAAAAAAAAATTATGTTATATAGAATACTTAGATACTTAAGGACAATTCAAGTTGATCTTAAAATTAAATTAAATGAGGATATTTGCTTTTAACTTTAATAAAAGGGTGCAGAAACTATGATGCTATATTAGATTAAAATTTGCAAAATCGTCGTTTTAACCAAGTTTCACACTAAATCGCCTTTAAAATCGTACAAATTCAACTAAAATTTTGAGCCAGTGTAGTTAAACTGTCCGTTTCTTGACGTTTGTAAATGTCAAAGTGCCATTTAAAGTTAGCAAGATAGATACTAAGAACATAAAATATCTTTTTGATGATTTAAACTTTGATAAATAAAGTATGATGCTAAATTCGATTAAAATTTGCAGAATCGTCGCTTAAAGCTATTATCATACTTAATAGTCGTAGGGGGAGGTGGCCTAAAATGGCACCCCCTAAGAGAAATATGTCATATCTCGCAGAAAAGTGACATTTAAACTTAAATGTTATATTCTTTCCAAAGTTAAATCAATAACGCTTACATTTTTTGCTTTACGAGTTAAATAAGTTTCAAAATCCAACGATCAAAATTGTCCGGGTAAAATGGCATACTGCCATACCTACTTTTATACCATTTTACCCTTGCAAGTAAACCAAAAACCATTTTCAATTTAATTTAAACTTTATTTAAAACAAATCACAGTTCGGAGTAAAATAAACTTAAACAATACTCAACATAAAAATAAAAATCAGCAATTCATTTAAAACAACTTTACTCAAAATATAAAATGGCCATTTTGCCCATTTAGGGTTTTTTTAATTTAAGTTTTAATTCCGAAAAAACTGAAACAGTTATAGGCCAACTAATTTCAGTAAATTAATAAGAAATAGGTACTCAATAATTACATCCATTTTCTGGTTTAACCAAAATTTAATGTTTTTTATAATTTTTTTTGTCAAAAAACTTTTTACATTTTATTGGTTTTGTAGATGGCTAGAGACAGTTTGACCTGTAAAATTTCAAACAATAGCTTGAAGTTGCTTATATTTTTTATATGTCGATGATGCTAGATAAACTAAAGAATTGTGTTACCAAAACCTTCTAAATTGTGTTCGATTCTACAATTTCCACCAAGGGGGCCATTTTACCTTGGTGGGCCATTTTAGGCCATCTTCCCCTACTTAAATAGAAATTCTGTAATTTTTTTTTAAATCTTATTGATTGTGCTTAAGTGTGCCTATCTATGTATATAATTACTACCAACTCAATTTACATATATACCTAATTATTTATAAAAGTATGTAAATTAAAAACAACATTATTGAACTAACATTCCCTGAAAAAAAGCCTCCTCTTAACCTACCACTAAGGCAGACCATTTACTCTTTAAAATTTAATTAAATGTTTTCTAGTATACACCGAAATCCTACCTAGTCGACTGATCGGAAAATATTTACAACCCACACGACATAGAAATATGTGTGCCACGTGGGTAAATTGTTTTCTTTTCTATTTTTTATCGTTTTTATTAAATTCTTTTGTTTTGTTTTGATCATGTTGTTTTTTTTTTTTTCTGTTCCTTCACTCCCACGCCAGACAAAAGCATAACACCACTTAACATCATTAAGAAAGTGCATTGTAAAAATTTAACAACGTACGAGTATGTTTATGTATGTTTTCTCTCTTCCATTTTGTCTTTTTTTTCCAGTCAACACACGAGGAAATATCCTGGAATACATACATACATAGGTAGGTACCTACTTTTTTTATCTTCAAAGACTTCAAAGAATGTAGACTATTCTTTAATAAAGATTTTTCTACCTACCTACTAGGTACATGATCCCCGTTAGTTTTGTCCCAGAAACCGAAGAATAGAATCCAAATGTATACATACATCCATATATTAAATAGTCCTAGTTCCTTGCATGAGTGTATGTGTTTGTGTAGTGATTTGTTTCCGATTCATATAAAAATTACAAAGTGTAACCACAAAAAAGAATACAATAAAAATAATAACCAAGAATATAGACAAATAAAAGAAGGATAATAATGATTATGTCCTCGGCTCGACTCGCCCTCGCTCCTCTTACACATATTCGTGTTTGCTTTGCTTTTAACTGCAACCAGACGAAACACCAAGGAATTCGCCGGAAAATTAAAGCAGTCTTTACAGTCTGGCTTGGCTCTGGAGTTGATTTTATGTGGGGGATATAAAAATGTTTATGAGATTTTTATGTAAATAATCAGCTGATTTTTGTACGTGACTTTTGGGATTAATACTGTTGGAGCGAAATTCGCCATCCCTATAGCCCCAATCCGCAAGCAAGCTCGCCCTCACATAGTCACAGTTCATGTCCTTTTTGACTGTCTGCCAGTTGAGGTCTGGAATGTGAGAAACTGCAATGCATGGTGTTGAAGTTGTAAAAGGAAGCTTCCTTTCATATACGACTGAGGTCTGGCTATAGATATGCATTGGAGTACAGTAAGTAAACTAGGAGATTTTTTTTAAATGCTGTTTTTTTGTATTTGTTTTCTGGATGTCCGGGAAAGGATCCTGTAAAGTTTGTGCGTTTGTTTACTGTGTGGAGAGATGTTTGTTGTTTTATTTTTTGGGGGGGTGTGTAGGTCAAAGGAATGAACTGCTCGTGTAATTTCATTGCGGACGACATGCTTGCTTGGTCGTGTGTTGACTATAATTTTGTGCATTAGCTTCTTGGCCCCAAGCGCAGTCAACTGGTGTCCTTTTTTTGTTTAAATAAAAAAAGCGGTTCGTATGTATGATATAGGTATATTTAGGAGTCCTCTGCTTGGTGGGTATTGTGTGGTGGGAATTAAATTAATGATGATGATGCCTTTTTTTTGATAAGTTAAGAGTTTGTCGTTTGATAGGAAGGTACTTGATTCTAGGTAATTTTAAGGATTCACTCATCTTTGTTTTGCAAATATTTACTTAAAGATGTATCCACCAAAAAATTATGTTAAAAATTGCAGATATGTATTTAGGTTTCAGCGAAACCACGTTAAGATGCGATTTTTCAAAGAGGTAATTTAAGGGAAAAAATAAGAATTACTCAAAAATATTGACATACGAGTACATATTTTACCAGTTTTTAGGCATACATCATTTCTAAGTGCCCTATCCCAACTTTTTTGGTATCAAAGTACTTAATATTTACATACGTACGAAGAGCACAACACAAGTTCCTTAAAGATTTAGAGAATATAATATAATGCCATACAAACAATTTATTATAAGAAACCTTGTTCTTTTTTTTCAATAATTAAATATAGGTATTTACTATTGTAAATAAATAAATCAGAATCCAAAGGCTCAAAGAGAACCTAAACATACTGACTTACAACTAACCCGCCATGATATCTGCTTGCGAGTTATCGGCAGGAATGGAGAGACCTACACATTTCATGAAAAGAGATAGGTACATACTCTTGAAGGATCATTTCCTCGCAGACGGCAGTACCCCTGTTTTTTTTTTTTTTTTTAATGCCAAGGGGTACTACATACTACGTATTTTGAACCTTATCAATTAAAATCAATGCCAATCTTTTTGGAGATATCAAATTTTTGTATTTAAAAACTTCTGTTTGAAATGTATGTCAATAAAAATGACAAGCTGAGTCTCGGAAGGTCTGGAAAATCAATAAAATATTGGATAAGATTGTTTTAGTGAATCTATAAAAACGATTTTTGAATTATAAACTAAATATAATTTTTACTTATGTACCTTACCTATATGCCTCTAAAACCTAATGTCCTAATGACCTATAAGACCTAATGCAACCTTAACGCTTTTGACCAAAGAGTAATAAGAAGGATGGTAGGAAACAATTTTTTGTTGACATATAGTGGATTAGTAATGAGGTTTTTATGATCTCATCAGATCCCACAAAGCCATCTAGTTTAAACTGGGACTTAATAGAAAAGTATAATGCCTAGAGTGGGGCTCTAAGTAGATAGATAGATAGATAATTCGATTTATTGTATCATATTTTTACAAAGTATTTTTTTTACAAAAAAAAATCGCTTAAGCTTGGCTATGCCGTCTGCCTGATTGACATCATTTAGAAAAATATATACTAAAGTATTGTGTAAAAGTTTATTGTTTGTTTGTTTATTTTTATTTTTATATATATATATATACATATATTATATGATTTAGTTTAAAGGTTTAGGAATTTTTTAAAAAGCTTCATTGATTATTTAGTTTCGATATAACATTGCAATTTTGTAGAATTTGTATAATAAGTTGGTATTTGTTTCGCAGTTTAGTAAGGCAAAAACTTCTTGATCTGACAAGTTGTTGCTGTTAAAAACTTCTCGTCTCACTTCGCAAAGAATTGGACATCTTCCTATGAAATGCAAGACATCCTCGCGTTCGTTGAGATTGCAAAGACTGCAATATACCGGTAAATCATCTCTATGTGGCCTGAAGTGGAGTTGTACAAGTTCACCTCTCAATTTGAAAATGGCTGAAATCAAACCGAGTTCATTTTCAGGGCGGAAATAGTTTGCCTCACAAAGATTATGGTTGAGGCGACTGTATATTTCTCTGTGCGTAGAAGATGCTGCTTCATTTATGCAATCTAATCTTATTTGTTTATCCACATTGGAAATGATTTCAAATAGCACATTTTTATCGAATCTTCCATTATCATCAAACAATTGAAAGTTTATAAGGCAACTGCTGGCGAGATCTTCCAACTTTTCATACCAATAATTTTTTTTTTGAATTGTTTGAAGGGCAACAATTTTTGGAAGCCTTTCGTCTGGCATATTTAAAACCTTAGCAATATATTGGGCATGAGAAGTTAGTGTTCTTATAAAGAGTGGCGGCAGTCCTGTCTCAATGGGAATCATATAATTAGGGGTTGTTTTTGGAAGTCGAAAACACTTTTTGATGAAAAATCTCAATAATTTTTCCACTGTTTCGTATTTTTCGAAACCCCAGGCTTGAGCTCCATACAACATTATAGATTCGGCAACTGTGACAAAAACCTTGTATTTCACGCTGTGACTGATTGATTTGTTTGCGAAACATTTATTCCATGTGGCATTTATTGCACTCTTGGCCCTTATAAGCTTTTCTTTTAGATGGGTTTCCATATTGAGGTTACTTGTAATAATCACTCCTAGATACTTATAGGATTTCACTATTTCAATCTCTTCACCATTGAGATGCCATTTTTCACCTCTAGCATTTCGTCCTGGACCTTTTCTAAATATCATTATTTTTGATTTTTCCAAGTTGATTCTCAAATTCCATAATTTACAATAAGTTCCAAGTCTGTTAATCATCAATTGGAGCGATTGGGGTGTGTAAGCGAATAAGACTACATCGTCAGCAAACAAAAGTGCTTTGATGTTTATTCTTGATACTTCTATTCCACCGGGAATAAATTCGATAAGGTCGTTAATGAATAACGCGAACAGGCTAGGACTTAATGAGCATCCTTGCTTAACACCCATTTTAGAATAAAACCAATTTGATAATTCTGCGCCATTCCATACAGCAGACAGATTTTTGCTATAGATGTTTTCAAGGACCTTGCCGAACTTAGCTGACATTCCAGCGTTGTATAGTTTGAAAAACAGAGCTTCACGATCGATTGCATCGAAAGCCGCCTTAAAGTCGACGAAAAGGACGTACAATTTCTTTTTCTGTTCAATAAAGTTGTTGGCTATACTTTGGAGAACAAAAATGTTATCAGTGGTCGAATAGCCACTTCGAAATCCTGCTTGAAATTCACCTAGCAAATTGTTACTATTTATCCAATTGGTTAAACGATAATTTAGAATTGAAGCAAAGATTTTATATGAAGCGTTGAGAAACGATATTCCACGATAGTTTGCAGGGTTGCATATATCTCCTTTCTTATGGATAGGACAAATTAAACTCTTTTTAAATTCAACAGGTATTTCGCCAGTATTTAAAATCGTGTTATACAAAACTAATAAGTTTTCCAACAGTTCATCTGACCCGTATTTTAAAAACTCAACGGGAATTCTATCCTCCCCTGCTGCCTTGCCATCCTTTAGCCCTCTTAGTACTCTGTGTAATTCCTCAATGGTTATAATAGTGTCTAAAATCTCATTTGAGTATGCTGGTTTCGCATAATAGATAGGTAAAGCCAAGGATTCTGGATTCATACATGGAAACAATATTGATTTTAGGACTTATTTGTATTTTTTTCCCATTAAGTTGGTTTAATGTTTTCCATAATTCTTTCGTGTCCTTACAAGTCGTCAGTTTTATCGCTTCATTTTCAAAAAAAGAAGTTTTTTTCTCTTTGCAAATGCGTTTGAATGAAAGATTAGCTTTTGTATACATTGTTTTAAAGAAATTGCAATTGTATTTTCGAAACATATTTAGCCACCCGAATGATTCATTGCGAGCTTTTTTACATTCCATGTCAAACCATTTTTCTTTGTTAGTTGTAGATTTGCGAGGGGTTTTCAGGTTGTTATCTGGATTAGCTTTTTTTACTAATTCTTCGACGTCTTTTATAGAAGATAAGCCTTGTGAAGGAAAGTTTATTTGCAGGTTTTGTCTGAATTTTTCGGAGTTATGCTCTTTCCAAACAAGTTTTGGGGGTAATTTTAAATTAATAGTTTCATCGTTATATATGGCTTCTATTCCAAATTCAACTGTTACTGGCATATGGTCTGAATATGGAACTCCAAGGACTTTAAGATCTGAGAAGAGGGATAACCATCTACCTTTTATTAAGCAAAAGTCAACAACAGATTGTCCTTGTTGTCCTACAAAAGTAAATTCTCCAGATTTATCAGATAACGATGTTCCGTTCATGATTCGAAACCCAAAAGAATTGCAGAGATCCAAAAGCTTCATCCCTCTTGTGTTAACCGTTGTATCTTTTGAGCATCGAATCTTTCCTGCAAGTCGGTTTTCTCTGCCTTCATCAACTCCAATGCGTGCGTTTAAGTCACCAATTATCATGACATTGTCACTTATAAGATGTTCAATGAAGTTGTTTACTAAACTAAAGTCATGATCCCAATTGTTACAGTTAATATATAGTGGTATTATTATGTAATTTGTAGATAAAATTCTTATATTCAGGAAATTGATTTCCTCTTCAACCATAAAATTGCAAGTAATATTCGAAATAGAATGTTTGTAACCGAAGAAGCATCCTCCACTCGCCCTTCCTCTTGTACTTTGCTTTGTTGCAGGAATCCAAATAAATTTAAAGTTACTAAAAAGTTCACTATATAATTGACATTCATTATTAACCAAAAATGTTTCATACAGAAAAATAAAATCGTATTCATTAATTAAATTCCAAAAATCTACATATAAATTTTTATTTTTCATTCCTGCTATATTATAACTTAATATTTTTAATTTTTTTGTTTTAACAATTTTTTCTTTACAATTTTGTGTGTTTTGGCAGACGGCAACACCCTATGCTCTAATAATAGATAAGTTGGTTTGTGTATTTGCTGGAGCAGTTGACGCAATCTCACTGCCAGGGGGCGGGTAAGTCTTCATTCTGTTTTCTTCTTCTGTCTCATTGATTAGTTGACTGATATCTAATTGATAAATGTCATTCAAAAGATAAACAGCATTAGCACCATTGTTTTGAAATAATCCCACTAAGTACTGAGTCAGTATTCAAGCACTACATCTACCACTGCAGGATTCTCATCCGCAGAAAGAAAACTCAACTACCTTTTTAATAATAACTGCCCTCCCCTTCATTTTGTAAAAAATTGTATATATTTTTTACAAGGAACTTTATAATAATAATTAATAGCTTACCTTGATTCTGACTAAAATAAAAAATAATCAAAGTTCTAAGTTCTAACATGTTAAATAAATTAGAACTTTACATTATGTAGGTAGGTAGGTAAAGATGCACAAAATATATTCATTGTTTATACACACATTTCTGTACTATTTGGTGGACTTTGTGCCTTAGAAACTTTTTGGTATTCAGCTGAAGAAGGCTTATTATAGATTCCCAAAATTCTTTCTTTTAAATTGTTTCACTTTTTTTCAAAAACACAATAGATACCTAATGATTATAATTTATTTTCGCGAAAAAAAAATTGTGTTCTAAGAAATAATATTGGGTGTCCGGAAAGGATTAAGGATAATAAGTAGGTATTAGCTTGAAATATTTGACGAATTTCGGTTATGTACTCGTACCTACCTCCATCAGGCAATAATAGAAATAAGCGAATCTTTTCTACCTGCGAAAGGTTATTGTTTGTTTTATGGAATGACCAGTTCAACCGAAGCTGATATTTACATACTTGTGTACTTATGAGTACATAATATAATATTAATCGCTACAGGTGCACAGTAATTTAATGTAGGTTTACAACCTTTTTTTCTAGCAAAGATCTAATAAAAATCTGCCATAAACCAAAACCGCGTTTCAAAAGAATTTTAAACAAGAATAATAAAATCGGTAAACGTTATTTGGTATGAAGTTTGGGTTTGACAATGATCAAAATTTTTGTATAGACGTTAAGAAACTAAAAATCAGTTTAAAAGGATATTCTTAGTCCTGCAAATGTTCACTTTTCTACAGACGATTGAATAAAAAACACCAGAAGACTATAACTTACATTATTGATCAATTTTTGTAAAAATATATATAAAGTTGAAAAGTATGCAAAGCCGGTTTTAAATTTTTATATATATGCGTTATTATCTAGTGCACAGGGATTACCAAAAATAATTACGAACTTAAGTTAAAAAAAAAATCTAAAGAAATTTATTAAGAAACGGCAACACTCACGAAAATTAATTTTCCGTGAAAAAGTGAAATTTGAATACAAAATAGATTAAAGTTTTAGTTCAATTAGTTTGATATTAGATAATAAAGACGATTTTGTTAATTTTAATGTAGTATTTTATAATCTTTATAACATTTTATTAAAGTTACAATCATCGAATATAATTTTTTTATATTTTTAATATCGTACTAATTTTAATAATCACACTTTGATCTGTAAATATCCTAAATATGAGAAAAGTTCTGTTTGTTTAGTTTTTTGCATGAACTGTCATTGTTTAGGATGTGTTCAGAGAAAATGTATTTAAGAAAAAATTCACACGATAGGAGATTGAAAATGTTTCAAATTTATTTCCAATGTGTTGACTTTCTTTAAATACAAATAAGATAGTTACATACATATGTATGTACGAGTACATAGATCATACGACATAAGCCGTGATTTTTTGAAAATATTCCTGATGAGCGTTACTTTTTTCCTAGTTTAACACCTAAGAAAATGATGTAAATTTTGACTGACTCTATATTTTAGTTTTTTTTTTTCAATAATCCTTAAAAAATAATAAAAAAAAAGCCTCGTTTATAAATCAATGTGAATGAAAATCAAATCTCATTGCGAGGGTCATACATAAAATTTTGTGGCCAAAAACTTAAAGCAAACAAAATAGTTAAGAATTTGGGACAGTTGTCAATTTGTGAACACACAGTTTTTAAATAAAAATAAATTAGAGTAAAAAATTAAATTAGAGAACCTAAACCTAGTGACTTTTATTGGTGTTCTAAGAAAAAAGAGCGTAAGCGCATATTTGGAATTGTAAAACAGTGCCTTAATTTTGTGTACAAACAAAAAAAGAAATAATTTCAACTGAAAATGGCCCAATATCACAAATGAAAATGGGCGGAATACTAATTTTCTACTCTTTTTCTAAGCTAAAAAGTGTATCTGCCAATTAATAAGTAAAAAAGGCTCTGGTCACAGCGTATGTGACTTTTGCGTATGTGTCTTACGATTTTTTTCATGCCCCTTTTTTGCTTCTGTCTTTATTTTTGTTTAAAAAGAAAGCTAAAACACATAAAACGCATTTATCTCAAAACTACAAAAATGGAGATAGGTACTTTCTTTTTTTTAGAACAGCATTATAAATCTCAACAATTCTTGTGCGAATGAAAGGGATCTTCAATTTTCTGCCGAGTCCGAACGGCTAAAACCAGCGGCACGATTCATGAAGAAGAAATACTCTTGGAGGATTTGTCACTTCCTTGTGTAAACCATCTGTAGTGCTAATCTAGGATTCTACTGTAGCGAGTGATAAAAGCCCGATCACCCAGCTATGTAGAATTAGGAAAGAAAGAGAAATGTCTGCACATGCAGCTCGACTGAGTGAAGTTGGTGGTTGAGTTGAAATTTAACCATTCCATATCAACGGTTACGGGCGCTCGGTCGAGTTGAATTCTTGTGAAGATAAATATTAGATTTTCTTAAATATCAATTAAGTGTTATTACTTGCAAGAGGAAGTAGAACACCCCTGAAACACATTTTGGTAGCCGCTGGATATAAAATTTCAATTCACTCAAATTTATTCGATTCAATTAATTTGATTAAGATATACAGTACAAATTCAGTTAACGCAACCCTCGATTCTGGCAACTCCTCGATTTTCGCAACACTAAAATCGTATCACGTCTTGACTAAGTACTACTTTTCAAAAATGTTGCATCGATTAGTGCAACTTTTATGCATTTGTTCATTAAAATCAAAACATCAAACCAACCAAAAACGATTTCTTTGGTCTCAATAATAATTTTTTATAACATTTTCATTATCTCTAAAAAAAATTAAGCCATTACAACTATAATTTTTTATTTAAAAAAAAATATAACCCAGTAAGTAAGTAAGCAACAACCCCGGTTATTGCAACTGCCTTAATTTCAATTAGTTGCGTAAATCAAGTTTGTACTGAAGGTATCTATAAATATATCCTACGTAAGATGGATAGCATAATATAAAACTTTTGCGTGACAAAAATAACAGAATAAGTGTGAAAATTTATAGAGATGCCATTTTCAAGAAAAATTTCTTACCGAAAGCTATAGGTATTCTAAGAGTTATAGAACAAATAAACAATTCGCATTTATTATAAAAAACCATCGTGATAGATTCTCGTCTATTCTCAAAGCTCATTTTTATTTAACATCGATATTATAATTTAAAAAAAAAGTAAAAGAAAATGGTTTTCGTCCGTAGATCCTTACGAACGTGCGCACTGCGTCTACGCGTCTTTGGGTGTGTATATTCACCGTTCAAGGAGCGAATGGCCCGATGGGCAGAGCATTAATACCTATTCTCTAGAAGATTCTAAGTAGGTACTTCTTACTATTTTCCCGTAACAATGTGAAAGTTTTTATAACAAAATACATTATGCCTTGCATACTTGTCCACATCATAGCCTAGGCCAGTGATACTAGTGGTACTTAGGACACAAAATAATGAATATTAAAATAATAGGTATTTTTATAGGAACTTTCATTGAAATAGAGGAGATTTGGTTTTATTTTGAAATAAAGTTAATTATCCCTGAAATTGAGCAATTCCGGAGATTATTTTGGAATTTGTACAAAAATTATTTCCAATGCTTCGGTTTGACTTTTTAAATGAACAACGATTACTTTTTGAGGGGTGACCATCTTAATTTTGTCATTTTCGCAACAAAATTTGCATAGAACCTATTTTTTGCAGTTTAGAATGGTATTGAAATACCATTGAAATATTAATGGATTATTGCGAGATTTAAGAAAATCAGTCGATCTACATAAAAAAACAACTTTTCGATGGTGGTATTTAAAAAAAAAAACATTAATTTTCTTTCTTGATGGCTTATTTTCCTGAGCTGAAAGATCTTCAATTATTTATAAAGATCGTTTTTTTTTATAATTATTTAAATAGATATAATATAAGTATGTATATCATACTTGCTTACTTACTTAAGGTGGCGCAGTTGGGGTAGACCTGTTCTTCAAAAAGAATTTAAATTCTGTTTACTTAACTACCTTTTTACTATTGTATTTGTGTATACCTATTTTTAAGTGTTTTTTTTTTTGTGATTTTTCAAAAATCAGTAACGCACAATTTTAGTCTTAGTTAAGCTGTGAGTATGATACTACCTAACAGTTTGCTAACATATAAATTTGAAACATTTTGGTGCTAATAATTTTTTTTTTAAATTGCTTCTCAATATAAAAATGAAAGTAAACATATGTTTTTCTGCCATCTGAAAGTGCCAAAGAGGCTTATGAAGTTAGCATTAAACTAAAAAAGATTTTAACTTAATTATGTATGTATAATGTTAGAGATCACATCAATCGATTAAAATTTGAAAAATCCACTATTTAACTTTGTAGAATTTTTTATTATCAAAACCCTGCAAGCTTCAAACATCAAAAGAGTCTTGTTTATGATCCAATATGCATCCAAAATTTGAACAGAAAATTTTAAATAGCCAACGGATAACCAAAAAATTATACATACATACTTAACTGTGCACTAAAAAATGAATTTGTATATTTATATGAATTGTATATTTATATATAATACCTATAAGTTTAAAAACCACCGAACTAGACCTTATGAAGCAACAAAATTTGGGGTGAAAGTTCAAAAATTCAGATTTGGTTTTTGAGAAATTTGTGGTGTTCGAATTAAAGTGAAACAGAAATTTAATACAAAGTTTTTAAATATCGTTTTTTTTTTTTTTTTTTTTATGAGCAGAAACAAAAATAAGAAGATTTTTCAAAAGCCACTGGAAGAAAGGTACATAGGTATGTACCTATGTACCTTAATAAATTTAACAAGTTTACAAAAGATGTCAAAAATGTATCTTCTTCATTTGAAATATAGCAGAAGAAGGTTCATTGAGCAATGAAAAGAACTTAATCGAGCTGACGAATCAAAAGAATTTAATTATCATTTGCATATTTTATTTCTCAGCTAGAGCATGCAAATTTTATGTTAATTTTTATGAGAAATACATTTCTATTTCGCTAATTTCGCTGATTGGTAGATTTAATTCTCTAAGCCAGTTTTAGACATCTCTAATCTAATCTTTCAATGCAGCTTTTGCAACTTCAGATTTGTAACACTAATTCATGTAGGTGTGTACCTACACAAATTTTAATACACTTAAAATCGACTTAAGGGGGTTTTTAAGATTCTTGTGGCTTTTTGAATTATTAAAATTCAGACTATATTTTACAGCCATTAACTGTTTATTTGTTTTGGTAGCAAGAAAGTTCTGCAGTTTATTAGAATAACATAAATTCCTAAATTAATAGAGAAAATCGGAGGTCTTAAACCTATCTTCTGAAAAAGAAAGAAAATTAACTTTATGTTCAGCCAGATGCAATTTAGGTAGTTTTTCCAAAAATGCTCCTCAATTATTCAAAATTTGGTGTCCTTAGTATACTTATTTGGTGATAGAAAATCTGAGAAATTTTATCATATTCCTGATAATGTTAATGCATACATGAATTTCCGAGATATCTGAAAAAATGAATTAACTATGTATAGGTATACCTATCTATAATGGAAAAGGAGAAATCAACAAGTTTGTTTTTAAGTTAGCTTACTATTCTTCTATTTCTAACAATAAAGTTGAGTAGGTTTTCTCCTGAAAAACTCTGCTCAGAAGCATAATTGCAATAATATATTTTCATTGTTTCAAACTACCTATTCACATTTTACAATTTTGTCCATATTGGTGGACAGGATTATCTTCTTCCTTTGGCTTTTTTGGTCACTGGAAATGGCAATGATACAAAGTTCCATTGACTTGTTTCCAACGTTTCGACAGATACTACAGGACACCAATCCCTGTCGAAACGTTGGGAACAAATTAATGTAACTTTGTTTTATTTCCGGTGACCAAAACAGCCAAAGGCAGGGGATAATCTCATCCACAAACAGCCAAAATTGTGTATATATGTAGGTACCTACAAACAACTTTTTGCTACTTCACTAAAAATTGAATAATTTTAATTTATTCATTAAAACTCTTCTATTTTTTTTTTTGCTTACAAGATGTCCTAACAATCTTCTTCCGATGTTTTATCAGTTAAAACCAACAGTAATTGATATTGGATTTTGTGTTTAATGTTAATTACAAAATTTTGTGCCTAAAATGCTATGGATTACTAGGTATTCATTGGGAACATTTCTTTTTTAAATTGTTCTGATTGGCACTTATTCAAAATTCTAATAAATAAGGACCAGCGAAACTGTCAAAAACGATAGTTGTCATTTTTTGATAAGAAAGTTTTTTTTTTTTTAATTTATGTTTTCTGTATTTTTAGTAAATTTTGACTTAAATAGGTACTCTTACTTTTTAGTCAAAATTATTTTCATTGGTTACTTGTCAAAATTTAGTAATATAACTTCAAAGTCTGTCAAAGCCCATATCGATACAATTAAACTGTTAGAAATTGACAGTTTTGGGAAGTATATGAACGAACCTAATAAATCACGATCTCCGCAGAATGCCAAAGTCAATAATTGTCATTTTTTAGGGAGAAACAAATTTTTTTAGTCTATGTTTTCTGAACCTCTGTCTACCTTTTTTTAAAAACTCCACTATTTTAGACAACGTACATTTTAGTTTTTTAAAACGAGAATAGGAAATCTTTCATAATTGTGAACTGATGATAGTTCTAAACTGTTGTTGATGACATTTTGACCAATCTTTGCTGTTCTGGTCTTGTCTTATGTGATTTATTTTCTTTCAGCTTTCTTTTAAACAATTTTCAAACAAATTAGAAATTTTTAGAAATTCTAAATAACAAAACTTTTCAAGTTTTAAAAATGTTCCAATGGTTTATAGATAATAGGTTAGGTACCATCTGAATTTGTATTTGTAAGAATAAAATCTTTTGTCAAGAATAAAATTGATCATCACAATTGACAACGCGCACATGAATGGTTGAAAGTTGTCTCTACGAACTGTTGCGTCTTGAAATTTTAAATTTTTTGCGCAAAATTTTACTTGAATTAGTACGCTGTCTTAGATTTTGCAAATTGTAATCGAAAATATTATTATATTTTCTCTAAACCTTTATTAAAGATCATCATCGAATACCTACCTATTCTATTTTCGTATCATCGTTCTAACTTCATACGACCCTTGGACATTTACAAACATCACAAAAGGTCTGTTTATTTAGTTTTTTGCACGAATTATCATTACCTACTTTAGGTGTATTCAGAAGCAATTTATTAAAAATAGCCTTAGTACGATACTAGTTAGAAAATATTTACAATTAAGAAAGAGTCAGCAATCTGCTTAAATATTAGCAAATTTTTAAGTAGTAGTATGACACTACTTAAAAATTTGCTAAAATAACTAAATACTTAGCTGTTTAATATTTTGGGCCAACATTATTATTAAAAGCTTATTTCCTATAAGGTTGGCTTTATATGTATTTGTAACATTTCCTTATTGTGCACTTTGAAAAAAACTTAAAAAAACGTTTATTTCCTAAAAAATTCAAGCTGTATCCACATGATTTTCAGAATACATATTTCTTCAAAGATTTCGTTATTTTTATATTGTCCCTAGGTAACAGACAGCAACAAAAGGTCTGTTTACTTAGTTTTTTTTTCGCATAAACTGTCATTGTTTTAGGTGTGTTCAAAATAAATATATTAAGAAAATTGCTTTAGTACGATACTAGTTAGAAAATGTTTGAAATTAAGAACGGTTTAGTTAACTACTTTAAAGTTAGCAAATTGTTAAGTAGTACTAATACCTTAATTAAAGGCACCGCCTTTTTTTTTATTAAAAAGCAAGTATTTTTTTTAGGAAAATACCACAAGTTCAATTAGAACCCCATTGGACTATTAAAGATATAATTTAAAAGCATTGGGTGTTGAAAATTTTAGTAAAATATAAATTTATTAGTTAAAAGAAAAATAGAACACCAAAAGAAAAGATTACTAAAGTGTGGAAATTGAAAACTTATTTAAGTCATTTGTTTAGTTAAAAGATGTATGTATTCTGATTCATTCACTTGTCAAAACACTTTTTGATAGTTCAAGTGTGAAATACGAAGGTAGGCACTTCACTTAAAGAAATCAGGGAAATAATCAACCAATTTAGGTTTCTGAAATCCACCACAAATTTGACAAAATATGATAAGGAACCTGAATAAAATTGCTCAGTAAGAATCTCTTTTTCAAAAACTTGATGTACAAAATTGTAATTTCGCGTTTTTTAGCTTCAGAAATTGAGGAATTTCACTAGTAAATTGTAGCTATCCAGATTTCTTAAGAGGAATAGAAAGGCTAAGGAAACCTGACTACATGGAGCTTTTTCTGAGACAGTCAAAAATTGTTTGACTAAAAATTTGATTATAATCATAAGTTTAACTTTTAAGTTAAAATAGTCATTAATTTAGATTATGGTTTTTCAGAATTAAAATTTTGAATGCAATGGTCCCTAAAATATGATTTGGAAATAACCACCTACTCACACAAACAAAAAAAAACACATTCTGACTCTAAACTTGTAGGTTTAGTTTTAATTTTTTTTTTGAATTCAGTGAAAACTTACCTAAACCACAAAAAATCCTGGAACTATTGTGTGCCTTGCACACAGTTGATGGTCTTGATGAAAAATGATCGCTGATTATATCCACAACTGATCACCGTGGGCACAGTAGTACTTTGAACTTTTTTTTTTGGAAACTGTAGGTATTAATTTTTGTTGTTGCAACACTTGTTGTCGTGTGTGCAAATTAATATCAACCAAGAGATTGTCACGAATTCTCTTCAAGAAGATCACTCAACAGAGATAACAAGGAGAAAGAAGCGTTTTCACAAAAAAAATAAACAACCAAAAATTTGCACAAAAAATCATAAAAAAAACCCCAACACCACAAATTCGCGTGTTAAACTTTTTTGTTATTTATTTATTTTCCTTTGGTTGCTGTTTTGTTTTTAATTTGCCTTTAGTTTGCTTAATTGATCCAATTAATTATTTCACTGAGTCTGCAATTTGTTGTTGTTTTTTTTTTTGAATCACTGATAATCAAATATAATTTTTGATAAGCTGTTTGTTTTCGGTTGCACACACATCCTTTTACACTTTTTGGCACACAGAGCAGATGATTTTTTGTTATCCTTTAATTTTTTACAAATCACAGAAAGACCTTAAGTGTATGTAATCCTTTTAGAGTTCTCACAAGCAATCCCGAAATTTGAAATGCAAAATTCCGTGTCGCGATATTGTCAAATTGTTAATTTAATAAAAACGAACAAAAAATAACAATAGATATATTTTTTTAATCCTTTGGAAATAACTGCACATGAAAATGACACACTGAGTGTTTATGTGTTAAAATAGCGCACACCGCCTTTTCGTGTCGGCAGCCAAAAGTACAATGATTAATAGCGACGACTTGGTGCCGGATTGAAGGCATCTGCAAAATCAGGAGGCGAAGGCAAAGGCAAGACAACGACTAACATCACCATCATCAGCCCAACAGAAGAAGAGACGGAACAGAGACCATCAACAACCACCAAAACACAACTCAACTGAACTCCTTAATTCGCTGCTGCTATTGTTTTGTTATGTTCTCTGTGGAAGCCGTCCCGTCGTCGTTGTCGTCGTCCGTCCGTTTGTGTAGTGAGTGTCATGGAGTTTATAAAGGTACGGGTCCGTCCGATTCCTGTGTGTGACCGTTATTTTGTGTTTTGTTCTTCTCCTCTTATAGGTACGCTATTTCGCTTTCGCCGTTCGCTATACACTCGCGTTTCTAGATTCTGACTTGACTGATCGACGAACAAGTCACGTATGGATGATGGGACGACACGACCACGACGAGGACACCGACCAAAATTTCCAATACTAAACGTACACGAAATGCGGCGAGGGACGAGACGCAGGGGAGACAGGACAACACGAAACGATGATGATGATGGTACTACGTACGGCGAACGAACACACAAACCAAACCAAAGAAGAAAAGGACCTACTAATACAACGCTATATCTGCGAACCGAAGTAGTAGAGTGTGAGGACGAGAAGGACTATATGGAGATGGAGGACATGTGTGAGATGTGGGGGTGACGATGACGACCAAGATGAAGATGATGGTGGTGGGTAGCGGTTGATGATGAGGACCGTTCGTTCGGGTGGTGTGTGCCTGTGCGCCACGATTCCACAGTCCAGTCCAGTTAAAGCAATAGAAATTCCAGCCGTTTGGCATTTATTCCCGTTATTGTCCTATTTTTTTCTTTTTTCCTTTTCGCCGTGTATATTCCGGTGTATTTTCTAATGATTGTGGGCAGCGTTGGTTGGGTTGGTGAATTGAACGTGGGTGGATGGAGGGAAGACTTTTGTTTGGCTTCAAGCGCGACAATTATTATTATTATGGCTGTTTTGTGTGTTTCTCGGCACTGCCACACACATATGAAAACTGTATGTCCTTTTCTTCAAAGTTTTCGGAGACACAAGTAGCTTAGAGGGGAGGTGGTGTGGAAAAAGACGCGCACATTTGACATGTTGTGTACAACGAAAGGATAATAAATTGAGACAGCGAGAGTATGTTGTATAAAGTATAATCTTGGTTCTCTTCTTCTTATTCGCAACGGCAATCGTCTCTCTGGTTCTTTTGGTCCTAGTTTCTGTGATTTTCTTATGTGTTGTTGCTGTTTGACCAGTGTCCATTCACAAATACAAACACATCTCCAAATCTCACTCACACCTAGCCATATGAAGTTATTTTCCTGTGTAGTTGTGCTAATCATGTGAGGGGGTTGAAAAGGACGATTAGAATAGGACTGGCATATGCAAAGTCATCGTCGTCGTCGTTGTTGATTTCGTGTGAGGATTCTCTCTTCTTGGACGCTGAGTAGCGGCAGCGGCGGCGGCGGCGAGCGCAAGATGTTGTCCAGCCGTGTATTTGTTAAGTTTGAGTCTTGGGTGGCGGGTATGGGTGGATGGTTGATGTTGATGGTGGTGGAAGAGCATGCCCAGCGCCATAGCATCCTTTATGTCAGTTTCACTTGCTGGTCAGTTGTTTAGAATTGGAATGAGAAGTGGGCATTTATAACGCGCGTGTATTTTGCCATTTTCTTATTTAGAGCTTGGACTTGGATGCTGGATGCTGATGGTTTGAAAGCTGGTAGGGGGGTCAACAAAGAGACTTCTTATTTGTTGGATGTGTGTTTTTGAACTTTAAAGTGTGTGTGATGCTTTTCCAAGTTTTGGTTATTCTCCATATGAGTCTTTGCGTGTTCTTTCGCCGTCGTTTTCTTGGTTCTTCTTATCCTCTGGTGGAGATATTGCCTCGCGAAACATGTAGGTATGTCTTACTCTGTATGTAAATTGTGTGTCCACCAAAAATACAACTCGAGTAGGTTTAGAAAATACCTAGCGGTTGTTTATGGAGGATACATTTTCATTTGGGGATGGTTTCTTGTCGAAAATATTTTACCAATACAAATATGTATTACCTACTTTTCTGTTCAGTTTTTGAATGTACCTACATATATCTTCCAAGTTGTTCTAACCTTCCTTATCCGCCCCTATTTGGCCGGCAACGAAAAATACCTACCTATGATTTGAATTTAACACAAGAGAGTGGTTGTAAGGATATCTCGAGTTCCTCAGAAGAAGATTGACCATTCGAGTTTAAAATCTCCTCACACATATGATATAAGGTATACGTTTTGTGCGTACCTTATGCGTACGCATAACATTTCGCCGGACTTTCACAGAGACTTATTCTTATGGTGTTGTGTGAGTGCGTTCGTGTGCAAAAGGATACCTACCTACCTATGTGTTTTGCAAATTTCTCCTTACAATAATTATTATTTATCCTTCGAGCTCACAGTGGTCAAGTAGGTACTAAAAAATATTCCCATGTTTATCCTGGGACTATCCTACTGTTCGTTCGACCTTTTCTTTTCTCGTTTTGCTTTGCTTTATTTTTATTTTTTTTTTTTTTGTTATTCAGCCCTCTTCGCCGTTGTTAGTTCCATAATGCGATTTGCGCGCACAATGGTGTTGATGTCCTTTCACCTCATCCTCTAAATTTTTGTTATTGTGGAAATGTTTGTTATTTCTCGTGTATTTGTTTAAAGTTGAAGTAAAAAAAAAACAGTCTTAACCCCTCGTTTTGATAATCCCGCTTTAACCGCGTGTCCTTTGCAATATGTAGTCCTTGTCGTTTGTCGTTCCTATTGATTCACTTAGGTTGGGAAATTTGCGGATGACCAGAACAACCGATTTTATCAATTTTAAAACAAATTATCAACGCGATTTTTTTAGTTAGCTATTCCTTCGCCAACTTTAAAAATTCGAAAGAGAAACTTAAGCGCTAAAATAATATCCTTTCGCAACAAAGTTTGGCGAATATCTGTGTGAGAATAAAAGAATTCAAGCATTCATGTTGAATAAAAACCGAGAAAAATTGAAAAAAAAAAAAAATAAATAAAATAGAAATAGAAATGAAAAAGGGAACCAACAACTATCGTCCTGCAGCAAAGCACAAGAAGAATATGTGTAGAAGTGGTACCTACCTATAGAAGTAGCAAGAACTTCCATATCCTTGTTGTCGTCATCATTGCCATATGAGTGGGGAAGACTCCTTTATCTTTTTTTTTTTTAAATCCAAGGATGTTAGCTGGTACCGCTTTCCACCTTGCTATACCCAACTAGGTGCATATACATAGCTTTACCTACCCCTGAGTTCAAATTGTAGAGAATATGATGATTTTTTTCGTTCTATATGTTGGAAAGGCACACGTTTTAATGCAGCACTGAATGGGAAGAATAAAAAACAAAAAAGAGTGTACTTGTGAATAGGTCTGTATGAGGACCGCAGCATGGGTCCTCCGTCTAGTCATGTGTGTCCGTCCAGAGCACAAGACAACTTAAGCCCCTAACTTTCCTATATCTACGAGTATGCACCGCATCCACCCGCGGTAGCATTTCTTCTTTGGCGCTCTCCACATTATACCTACCTTACCTACCTAACTAACATTCATTTGATCCTTTTTCCTTTTCCTTAAAAAAAGTTTGTGATGGTTTTCTTAACTACTGTATTTTTGTTGTTGTTGTTCGGTTATTTTTCTTATTTTGTTTCATTGGTGGTGAAATTCTTGATGTGTTGCGTTGATGTTTAAACATTGTTTTGAAAGTCCTTTTTCCATCGGAGATAGCTACGATGTTATTGTTGTTATTTAAATCCTGGACTTAGGGGTGTAAGATGGTGTATGCAACGTGTATCGTTGAATAGGGAAGATTATAATTGAGTGTTAATTTGGTGAATGGGGTAAAGATGGATGTACATAACTTATTAGTTCGTACGAGTTTCTAGTAAATATTGGTTATATAATTGTGGTCGATTTCAAGTTCAATCTCTAATAGATATGCAGATTGATAAGTTGAATATTTAATAGACTTCGAAGTCTTACAAGCTATGCTGAAACATTAAAACTACATCACACTTTCGGGATTTGTATATGGATCCACATAAGCATCCAAGTTAACCGATATCACAACAAGTGCGCTAAGACTTACTTCAACGATAGCTGCTGTTTGTTACTACCTACCTATATTAGTCTGACCAAGTAGCTTACACCTCTAAAGTTAATCTTGTCACGTACGATAAAGAGTCAATTAAAGCTTGAAACGATAGTAAATGGTCTTGGTTCACCAAGAAACTGTCAATTTGATTTTGAATTTGAGAGAAAATATGGAAAACACTCTTATACAGGATTCACTCAGATAATGATTCTGGATTGAAAAGTGTTGTGAATTTAAATGCAAGGTCCTTTGAGAAAAATCTTCCATATATCCCGGATATCCCGGATTGTGTGTAAAAAGCACACCCGAAAAAATTATCAGGACTGCCTTTGTGCGATCGATTTCTTTGTTTGAATTTGCCCTGTAGGACAAAATGTTAAAGGCAGCTTTAAACTCAATAGTTTGCCACATATAATGTCTAATTCACTGCCAATATAGTTCATGATTTTGGAGACATAAGTCTGCTTGAAGAAAAATGTCCTTTTTCCTTGTTGGCTCTGCACCATTTGTTATGACTTTCCGAAATTTTACATTTTCATTCTAATGGTTTCCGAGGAAATCTTAAATTTCAATGAAAAAATCTTAAACTTCAAGAAGTACATAGATATGGTATTATACAGAAACAGGTTAATGACCTGCCAAAATGACTAGAGCTTAGTTACTTTTGCATTGTAGACACCACTTCCTCGTAAGTTAAATATGCTCCTCAGTCATAGCCTTTAGGCGAACACACTTGTTCAGGTCTAAATAAAGTTCCTCAGATTTTTATAATTTTACATAAACATAATCAACGTTTTGTGTTTTTTAAAAAAAAGTAAACGTATGAAAGACATATTAAAAATGTGCCAATTTCGAAATGAACTAGCCTCAGTATTAACCACAAAGTCACTCTTATCTCGGTTCCGGGTCGTTATGGCATCGATGGAAATGAATAGGCGGACGAGCTGGCAAGACAAGGATCAGGTCTTCATAACTCACTTGAGGAAAGAGTCAACATTCCGCTCGGAGCTATGAAGGGCAATATTCTCTCACTTATTCTTAGCGAATCAAACCGTAGGTGGAGCAGTTTAACTAACTGCATTATATCTAGAAAGAATTGGCTCAACTATAATAAGTCCCGAACAGCTGACGTGATATGCAGACCTAAGTAAGATAGAGCCAGGATCGTAGCTACCTGTTGCGGATACTGGCTAAATTCAATAATTGAGGAAGGTTATTTTTCAACGACATTGGCGATCTTTTTTATCAACGCGATGAAATGGTTTTAGTTCCGAACTTCGGTTAATTCTGTACAGTGCCCTCCGTTTGATTCGTTAGATTCCAAACTAGCGGACTTAGGGCTTTGACGAAAGTTCATGGTGGGGGGGCCGGATGGTCACTCAATAGAATTGGCTACTGTTTCAGCATTAGTCATACAGTGTAGATAGTGTCGGATGAGTGTAGTGGTCCGGTTGAATAAGTGATCCAATTTTCGGATCATTGTGCAAAAACAAACACACAATAAGAGAAGTCCAAAGCTATTAAGTCCTTTTATATTTTTGAACTTAATCCAAACTGAATGACTCCGTGAGAATGTCCACAATTTCCCATATCAGTTGCATCCACAGTTTCATATGAGTTAAGGTATCAAAATAGCGCAATTCAGCCATGTGGATAGAGTTCCAGTGGTCGTCATTTCTCCCTACCTATACCTATGGTAGGAACCTATTATTAAGAACCATTTTTCGGAATATTTTATCAAGGCGAACTTAATAACGGTTACGGTTTTCATCATATACCGTCATTAATTGGTAAGTTATTTCTCAAAACATAAGTTAAAAAAACCTATTAATTACGACAAAGGTAATTCTGTGAAACACTGGTTCACTGTGACGTATGCGTACTATTATTTCGTTTTGTTGTACAGATTATATTTTCAAAAAAAAAATGGTTATTTTTGGTACCCCCTTGGAACCATTTTTTTGGTTTTCCATTTTCTCAAGAACGGTACAAGATTTTGATCATTTTTTTATGCTAAAGCTCCCCAAAAATTTGAACATTATTTCCTATTCAAATTTAAAAAAAAAAATTTGTTTTGGATTTTTTTAAAAATTTACATTTTTTTTTTAAACTCAATATTTCGAAAAATCCATACTCGATTTTTTTAAAACTTGATAAATAAAAGTTACTTATTCTTTAATATATTCTACAAGATGTGAGAAAAAATATTATTTTACATAATGATACCCACCAAATTTAAAAAAATGTTTTTCGAAAATCGTATCGTATCGAAAAGGGCTCCGCAAATTTTGCTAAAACTTTTTTGTCTCGATTAATTTTTACGATATAAAATTTAATTAAAATAAAAAGCACGACTGGATCGTACGAACTTGCTCCTATGTACATATTATTTAATAGACTAGGAATTTTAAAAACGGATGTTATTAAAGAATTCTTTTAGTAGAAAGAGATAAAAACAGAATGCTTATGCAAGAACAAAATTATAAGTCGTTGTAGTGGTTATTTAAAAAAATTAGCTTTTATGTACAAAATTTTTAAAACATTTTTAAGAAAAAATTTTGGTACGCCAATCTTAAGTTTTTATTATTGTACGAATAAGAGTTAAATTTCCAAAAAAAATACTAAGCCGTTCTTGAGATATCGAATTTTCCAACAAAAAAAAATGACTTTTTTTTCTGAAAATTGGAAAAATATTTTTTTAAAGTTTTGAAGTGCAATGTTTTTTAAACTTTTTACGAGCTTCTTTATAAAAAATTTCATTAAAATCCGTTATGCCGGTAATGAGAAATTCAAAATTCGAAAAAATCGTTCTATGGTAGGTATACAGTCAGTAATATCTAGATTTCAATTTTTTTTTATTAAATTATAAATCGTAAAAATTAATCAAAAGAAAAAAAATTCGAAAAAAATACGATTTTCGAAAACCATTTGTATTTATTTATTTTTTTCTCAAATCAAATCAAATCTTGTAGATTATGTTAAAAAACTGTTATTTTTCAAGTTTAAAAAAAATCGATCTTGGGGTTTTCGAAATATTGAGTTTCCAAAAAAAATTTTGAATTTTTTTTTAAATCCAAAAAAAATAAAATTAAAAAATTTGAATATGTAATAATATTTAAACTTTTGAGGAGCTTTAGCATAAAAAAAATGATTTAAATCGGTTGTACCGTTTTCGAGCAAATCAAAAACAAAAAAAAAATGAACCCAGGGGGGCTACAAAAAATAACAATTTTTTGGAATTTTTTTCAACCAGTACCTAGTTTTAACTAAATGAAATTTTTCAAATTTTTTTTTTTAAATTCTGTCGGACAGTTTTTGAGAAAAAAAAATATTTATAAAATTTCGTAAAAAAATCGTATGGCAGGTACCGTTATGTTTGGTCTTAAAAAAACAAATAAAACAACATCCGGGGGGAAAAAAATAAAACCCATATCTACCAATTTTAAAGAAAATCGGCCGAGCCGTTTAGCTGTGGTAGAACAGACCCCCATACACCCATTACGCAAAATCTTGTTTATCTCAAAAACGGCTCTAACGATTTTGATAAAAAAAATGTGCTTTTGTGGGCATGGACTACATCTGGTAAAAAAAAATTAGGAAAAAATGTTATTAACGGGTTCCTGTCATTGAACCGTTTTTTTCTTGCGACTTATAGGTACTATAAGGCAAGTTATGCATTCGTAAAAAAAATCGAACTCGAGATTTTGATCAAAGTTTATATTACGATGATAGCGAAGACTAAAAAAGTGGGTCTCGCAATTCTGTCTGTCTGTCTGTCTGTCTGTTCCACCACAGGCTAAACGACTCGGCCGATTTTCTTTAAACTTGGTAGATATCATTTTTAATTTTTTCCCCCCACACGTTTTTTTCTTTTTTTTTTTAAGACCAAAAATAACGGTACCCCCTATACGAATATTTTTCGAAATTTTATAAACATTTTTTTTTCTCAAAAACTGTGCAATAGATTTTAAAAATAAAGATACAGAAAATTTCATTTAATTAAATCTAGGTATTGGTTAAAAAAAATTTTCCGAAAAACGGTTATTGAGGGTACCCCCCATGGAACCATTTTTTTTGTTTTTGATTTTCTCAAAAACGGTTCAACCGATTTTGATCAATTTTTTTTTGCTAAAGTTCCCCAAAAACATAAATAGAATTGTGTACTCAAATTTTCAAAAAATTTTTTTTTGGATTTTTAAAAAAAACTTCAAAATTTTTTTTTTAAAACTCAATATTTCGAAAACCCTATGCTAGATTTTTTTTAAACTTGATAAATAAAAGTTTCTCAATATAATCTACAAAACGTGAAAATTTTTTTTTTATTTTAAGTAAAAATAAAGGTACCTACCATACAAATGCTAAAAATTTAAAAAAAAATGGTTTTCAAAAATCGTATTTTTTTCGAAAACGGCACCTAGAATTTTGATAACATTTTTTTTTCTTTCAATTAATTTTTACGATCTTTATTTTATTAAAAAAAATTTGAAATTAAGATATTACAGCTTGTACCTACCATAGAACCATTTTTACGAATTTTGAATTTCTCATTATCCACAAAACGGATCTTAATGAAAATTTTTATAAAGAAGCTTCTAAAAAGTCTAAAACACATTGCATTTCAAAACTTTAAAATAAATATTTTTTGAATTTTTGAAAAAAAAATCTATTTTTTTCTTTTTTTTTTGAAAATTCGATATCTCCGAAACGGGTCAATATTTCTTTTCGTAAATTTAATTTTTATTCGAACAATAATAAAAACTTTAAACTAGCGTACCAAAATTTTTTTCTTAAAAAGCTTTTAAAAAGTTTGTATATAAAAGCTTCTTTTAAAGAAACCACTACAAGGACTTATAATTTTTGTTCTTGCATAAATTCATATTTGCATAGCATTCTGTTACTACTAAAAGAATTTAAAAATTAATTTTATCCTTATGAACAGTTTTCTCTAATAATATTCGTTTTTAAAATTCCCATTCGATTACATAAGAGCAAGTTCGTGCGACCCAGTCGTGCATTTTATTTCACTCAGAATGCATTTTAACTACTTAAGAAAATATCAGTTTGTTGTTTGCGAAATTGTCACGGCTGGAACTTGAATATAACGTCCAATTGGTAGATAGAGAGTTGGAGGATTGAAGTAGACCCTATGAGGTGTTGCTGGTAAAGATCGATGAAACATGCTATGAACAGTTTGCAGAGATGGCGCTACGGAGTGAGTTTAGAATCATGTATAGGTATATAAGTCTGTCAGCACAACCTTGGTGTGAACAATTATTTCAATGACTGGTGTTCTATTCACAAAATCTTTACTATCTTTTGAACCAGAGGCGAGACCGAGTAGCTCCCCTCTGGTTCAAAAGATAGATTACCAACCGTATAGTCTGTAGAGAAGTACAGAGTGATTTCGGTGCAACATTAGAGCACCAGAAAATACGGTATCATTTCTTAGCAATCTGCCCCGCTCTCAAAAGAAATAAGGCTTGTCTATTAGGGAAAAACTTAGTGGGTTGTTTAACCGTTATGTGGAAGCCGCCCTAAGCTATCACACTCAAATTAAATATTTATAAAACCAATTAAATTGTGATCATTCGGATATATGTAATACCAATGCTATAAATTTTGAAGCTGTAAACCTGATTATAATACCTTTGTTCAATAAAGTCACACACTTACTACTACTACTACTACTACTACTACTACTACTACTACTACTACTACACAGACTGATACATAGCCACGCAAACCTACCAACAGACGGACCTGACAGAACGGTAATACCAAAGTCACATTTTCGAACACCATCGTGAAATTTAGATTGATTAAAGCCTTGACATTTTTTTTTTTTTTTTCTTTGTGGTTCAGTCTCCATGTTGTTTTAATAACTTTGATTTTAAAGAATTAAAATATAAAATTTAAAAAATGTTTTTATTTTTTATTTTATTTATTTCAATTTAAACTTTATTCACAACATATATTTCTTTTTATTTTTATTTATTAAGCGACGCGTTTCGGATTTGCATCCATCATCGGGCTTTTTTCGTTGACTTTCTTGACATTTGTTTCTATGAAACCAATACTTGCCCCATAGATACAAAAATGATAAAATGATGCCTTATTAGCTTACTTAGTACTTAGAATCTATTTAACTCCCATAATAAAATGAGTTATTAGTGCCAAACATTTTTATTTTGTTGGGTACCTAGTACCTGTATGTATTTGGTTCCTTTTTAAAATATTTATGATCTTTGAAGGACCTTTGTAAATACCCCAAACCCTTTCTTTCGGATACTTAAATTCATAGGTACATACTTAACAAAAACAAAAAAGTTCTAGAAAAAAAGTAGGTACCTACATACAAAAGTTCAGTTTTGTGAGCAACACTATCCAGCCACTGCAGCCCCTCTCATCAAAACTTCCTTTCTTCGTCTTTTATGCGACTGAACCTACAAACACTCTGCAATACTACTCATACCCAAATATTCACACATGGTCAAGAGAGCCGATGCCGTAGAAATGTGTAGGTATGATGGGGGAGGGGGAGGGGGGCAATACTATCTGAACACATCACAGTTTACAGTACCAAACAGCGACGGTGGGATATCCCGTTCGCTTTCTTTTAAATTGCCAAAGGACAAGAATCCCCCATCACTGATGATCCTCCACCTATACAATCAAACACCAAGGGTATATCAGCATTTGAGCCAGGCTTCCATATCCTTTCCTTCGTCTTCACGTATAGTTAGCGTTGAAATTGTGTGTGTGTTAGTTTGTGTGTTGGTGTGAAGGAGAGGTGTAGTCGGACGAGCAAAAACATTCACGTGTAAGGACGAATGTCCGCCAGCATCCATCTTTTATCTTTGCATGAGAAACTCAAAGTTGTTCAGAGGATATCTCCAATGAGATGATGTGTGTGAGTGAAGATGGGTGGTGGGAGTCAAAATGAAAGTGGGAATGAGCTTGGGCACACATGAATGTATTCGCCGCCATCACCGACGCCGCCGAATCCTTGTGCTGGCCATCATTAGATATATTTGAAAGGAGAAGATGTAGACACGTGGAAGAGAAAATAGCCAGCAGCGATTTTACCCAAGCGGAGCAGGCACAGGCAAAGGCATACACCGACACCATACAGGACAGGACAACATCGTCGTCGTCCTAGTCGTAGTATAGTTATCGCGCGACTACCCTCGCTATTTTATTCGCGTCTTTAGTCCTCGCTGCGGCAAATACATGTGCCATGATTGAGGAAAGTGAGAAGGGGTTGGGGGAAGAATTCTAAGGCCATTTATGCCTATCAGCCGCCACATGGATACATTATGTGCCGATAGATTTTTCCGTGGGGTGCGAGGCAGAATTGTTCGTTGTCGTGGGTTTTCGTTTCATCCGGCTTCAATGGTGGCGACATGAGGAAACAAACGTGGGGGGGGGGGGGGGAGTGTGTTCAATTCTTATGGCGAAGGCAAAGTGTATCCTTTGATTCTATCACAACGGTATCCCGTAGATCTCGGCGGATGTATACACTACACACACATACCTCCTGACGAGCTACAGCCAAGGTGGACGAAATGGACTTAGCATCCCTTTTGGGTTTCCTTTCGAAATTCTTGCACTGACTCTGAGTGTATAAGGAGGGTGGTGATTTGTGTGCCAAGGGATGGGGACAGTTTTTAGTATACCTACTTCGAGCGTTGGCCGGACACATATTTGTGCACCGAAGCAACGATTGAGAGGACGAACGAAGAACAACCGAAGAACGCCCGCCGATGCCGCCAGTGGAGTGAGTGCTGGTGGAATCGGATGCTTGTCAGAGTTGGGTCAAGCGAAGGAACATGCAAAAGACGAAGAAGGAGAAGATTCGTAAAATTAACGTTACGTTTTCGGGATGGACGAAGGATGAGGGATGAACGAATACGTGGTCAGCGAACAGAGAAGCCGCTACCGTCCGTCGTCCTCGTCGTCGTCGTCGGTCGGGTTCAGAGGAGGAAAGCCGAAAGGGAAGGAAGGTTTAGTGGGGTGGTGTCAGATGTTGACGAACGAAACACTCGTGGATATTGGGAGAACTGTAGCTTGGAGTGGTCTTGGTGGTAATGGTATTTCTATTTGATATGGGTCGAATGTCCAGTCAGTTCCGACGAAGAATTTCGCTTTGCAAATGTCCAGTTGTTGAAGCGGACAGCGAACTGGACAAAGGGCAGGGGAATAATTCGAGAACTAGATGGGATATAGGTAAACCTACAAGGCTAGGGTAAGTAGGTTTTTGAATATAGAAAACGATTTTCGTTCGTCGTCTTAGCATCCAAGTTGGTTTCGGGGGTTGGTGTATATACATACGTAGAAACATTCACACATATGCGGAGCCGACGACACATGACGCAACAACAAACGAACAAACGTCCACTCGAAATTAGCCTCTGTGGATGACATCCTTTGTGCTTGTGAAGTTCCTTACGTTCGGGCTTAAGTTATCCTCAGGTATGGTGTAGTGCGCCATAAGAAACGATTCTAAAATAAATTAGAGTGGGTTGGAGAGGTGCAGAGTGATGGGATTGAAGGTGTTTTTCGGCAGGAGAATGGTGCGGTGCGTTTTTAAGGTGAAAAGGCTGGTGAGCACGTAACTATACTCAGGTGGGTGCATCGTTTTACTTGCAACATATTCAGCACACAATGCCCGAACATGTGATCCATTGTTTCGTATAAGGTGCTGACGGTGGTCTCTAGGTCGTTAAAATAAAGAAAGTGGGATGAGCAGATGCTCTTGGTGACTTTGGATTAAGGATTTTTGTACAAATTAAATTCATATCTTTGTTTGTTAAGCAAGGGGTTTCATGTAGCCGTAGACATGACTTAGGCATCGACCGAACTAAATTAAAAAGCTTTTCTTGAATTTTTTTTGTTCTTAATCAAATTATACTAGGTACATGATCACTTTAAAACAGGTTGAACAACGAACAATATAAGTACACACGAGGACCTATTATTAAAAAAAAGAAGTGACACATAATTCAAGGGGTTAATAAACAAAGAAAAAACAACAAACCTTGAATCTTTGAAGAGTTGGATTTGGATGTTTTTTTTTTTTTTGATAGAATTTTACGTTCGAAACATAAAATAAATTAGAGGCAAAATGACACGTAACGAACTTTAACCTTCTGACTTGCAACTCTCAACTAGTCTTGTGATGTACATATTTTGTCGGAAGGAATGGAGGGGACCAGAAACTGTTTGCCGAGTCCGGAAAGCTGTGATAGTCCAACACAGAAACCTTTATGGTCTACGATCCCAAGAACGCTGCCCTATTCATCTAGATTAAACGTCCTGGTACCCGCGATTAAAACCAGACGTTAAGTCTTCCTTGTCGCCTCGACACTTAAAGCTGGGATTCGAAGACTCTATTTATGATGGATTAGAGGAGTCTATTCACTCCATGTAATCAAGCCAATGTAGGCAATAGGATTTCACTTTCTCGATTTCATGCACCCTTTTGGTAAAGCTCAAAGAGTTCAAGGTTGAATCTTTTCATACTCGTACGCAGAGTGAGATATAATTTGAGCAATATTTCTTTCGAAAGAGCCCAATATCAGTTCTCTCTTTCTATATATATAGTACAAGCGGCTTAGCGACATAAAGCAAGAGGGTAAAGGTGAGGGTTTCCTAGACTGTGCACTCCGTCTTACTAGTGAGGATTTTGGGACCGAAAAATTTCGGCAGAACCTGTTTCTTAAAGTAATTCTTCGTCGCATTTCGAGTAATGAAGCGTTTGTCGAGTTAATATTTAATTCGGCGTATATGAACTCTTTCTAATCCAAAGAATAAGGGTTTTATTGATACCAAACACACACATTTTCGATAAGAGAGCCTGGTGCCAAACTCTATAAAATGCCTTAGGCAATAATGCAACTTTCTCCAAAACCATGTAAAGATCTGTTCCACTCTTCGTGAGATAATGCCATCACATCATCAGTGGCTGCAAAAGCCGTATTGCCTGTCATTAAGAAGCGATTACATGACCTTGGAAAGAAGGCATTTAAGTACAATTGGTTAATAGGAGGGGGGAGGAAGGGTTGTCTCTTTTAGGAACACGCTGGACTAATACTGTTTTTCGTCTTCTAGGGAAGATTCCAGAACAGTAGGATCAATGGAAAATCTTACAAAATGGTTTTGTGAGCGATGAAGAACACCTCTTCCGAAGAATGGGGGTATACCACCAGGACCAGCTGATTTCTTTTTATCAAGATGCCGAAGAGCTCTTGCAACTACTACGAGTTCGGAAATATACCTGTCCCATTGAATGATTTACGTTCTCAAGTACAGAAGGAGCAATGATGCTAACAGGCAACGCATAGCTTGCAGTAAAATGAGCTGCAAGTACATTTGCCTTATGTTAAGAGCTAGTTTTCTGGTTGACATTGTTGATGAGCGTTGGAACCGAAGATGAAGCTGAATTTTTTTTATGTTCTTGACAAAAGACCAGAAAATTCTACAGCCTTTGGGATATTGGTTTTTTGGATTTTTTTGGTTTCATATCTGGCCTTGTAAGAATTTGGTTCTTTTTATAACAGCGTTGCAATGGTTTCTGACTTGTTTATACTTTTTCCGATTCTCCTCAGTTAGGTTGGCTTTGAACCAAGGATTGATTGATTAAACTATAGGATTTAAACTCTTGCTTCTGTTAGGAATAAAAGAACGCATCCCAATAAAAATCACTTCTGTGATCATATCAGCACTGACATCAACGTCACTCTCAAGAAAAGGATATTCAGACCGTCCCAGTTGGCTTTCTCGTATTTCCAACTGGTCCTTGTGGGATGCTTCTCTTTAACTGGATGAATGGGACACGAGAAATAAGCTAATATTACACAATGGTGCTAAGCGCCGAATGGAGTGAGAGTTTACCATTATGGTAAGCTTATCAGAGTTAAAAGCAAAAAACCTATCGAGAGAGTGGGCGTTTTGCCATCTGTTATTAGAGTAGGCTCATCTACAAGCTGAGTAAGTTGGTGCATCTTAACAAAAATTTAGATGATCTACAGAGCTGATGGAGATATTATTGAACCATTGATTAATTTTACAATAAAACAAAGCTGGAGATACTGTCTATAAATGTCGTGAAAGTGAAGGGAGGCTTATAAGCAAGAGTCTGTGTGAATTTGGAGGTAGTTTGGATCTTTGGGACCACGGAAAAAAAACGAAGACACAAATGGAAAAACCTTTTTTTGATACCTTCAAGTCTGTTTATATGAACTGAATAGTAAGGTGCCCATATTACGCAGCCGTATTCAAGTATTGGTCTGACAAAAGATATGTAAAGGAGCTTGAGGACGTAGGGATCACGGAAATCGCTAGAGAATCGTTTAATAAAACCGAGAATTTTGTTAGCTTTTTTAATTATAAAGTTATAACGGTCAGTGAACATGTATCGGGTTTTTCAATAAGAGCGCTACAAAAGTTTTTGTTAAATAAAACAAAAACGGTTTTGGATATCAATGAAATTCTTTATTCGTGTGAAAGTACGTTCGATGCCATTATGTATAGAACTCGATTTCTTTTGCATGGCCATCACGGGCACGCTTGCAGAAGTCCAGACGCTGAACCCAATTTTCGACGGTTTTCTAGCATAAATCGGCCGATACTGCTGCAATTTCATGTTCGATATTCGTACGGTTGGGCTTTCTGCAACTGAAGCCTCAGCGGCAGCAATATTCTCAACACTAAGGGCACTTCTTTGTCTCACTGGCACGGGAACATTTTGTACTGTGCCTGTGGATTCAAATTTTTCCACTAGACGCTCAATTGTTGATCTGCCAGGACGATTATGACGACCATAAATTGGACGTAGCGCTCTTAACGTTGAGGCCATTGACTCCGAATTTCGGTAGTAAATTTTAATAATTTCGACTCGTTGTTGGCTCGTATATCTTTCCATAATGAAATGGCAAACCTTACTGAAGAGAAATGTCAAAAGAGCGGCAAAAAATATGGCGTCGTTTGCTGTCCCTGTCGCTCTACTTTTGTAGCGTCCCTATTGAAAAACCAGTTACTTACTGTGAAGAATAACAGATAGCATGCAAAGAGAAGAAGAATCTTATACATAAGAGTATAATCTAAAATTCTTTTTTTTTTTGCATGTAAAACATGCATTTACATTTGTAAATATTCAAGAAAAGTCGGTTTGTATTGCACCATTCCCTATGTAGATCTTCTTGAAGCTGTGAGCAGTCATTAAATGAACATATAGTTTTGAAAATTTTAATGTCATCAGCATATATCAGAACAGAAGAGTTTTTTATTACGGAAGTTATATCAATTATATATAAGATAAATAATAGGGACCCTAAATGGTGGAACACCAGAGTTGACGTAAAATTGATCAGAGAGCTCATTTCTAAGAGTAACTCTATAACTTCTATTCTTTAAATATTCTTTATTCTTTAAAAACGGATCTAATTGTTTTGATTAAACTTCGTCATAAAGAGGATTTTTATATTTTCAATACAAACGTACATACTATAACAACTAGGATGGGATTTTGACGTTTTTGGAAAAATTTGTTTTATTTTAATATTATTCCCGTGTATTTCCATATTGGTTCAAGATTTTTATTAAGAGTTTTTATTTTTCACATTGCTTAATATACAATTTGACTAACTTAATAGGTAACAACACCTTTATGGCTTTACGAAATAATTATATTTGCTTAAAAAATCATATTAATGCTTACTTAATCTAATTCTTTCTTCAAACATATCGTTCATGATGGCTCAGACGTATAGATACCTGTCACTAGGCTCTTATTGTTGCTGGAGGAGTTGTTGCACTTCTTAGTTGGGATGATCTTCAAGGTTTCTGATGATTTTTCCGGAGAGCTGCAGCAAATATTGGTCCAATGATATTAGTTTTGCTTCCTCGTACAACTTCTAAGTTGTACTCGTAGTTCAGTGCAAATGCGAAACATCTTTACATATAGTTAACCAGATAAGAAAGATGTAGGTCATAACGTGTCAGATAAGTTGTTTATAGTCAAGTAGCTTGGTCTTCTTAATAAATCCATTTCGTCTCCTGACTATAGCGGATGGACCAAGTGTAGAGAATTTAAATTTGTTGGAAAAGTTGATTGACAATAACTTCATTAATGATTTGAGAGATAATTCAGTGTTTTCTGGAAACAACAACTGGTGTTCGGGAACAGATGAGTTCAGTCTTTACGTTATTTATCTTAAGTATCCATTTGATTTTTAATTTGCTCTTGCACTCTCCTGGTAGCAATCAGTAGAATTAATGTTGAACAGCAACGGCCCAATGTTGATCCTTGACGGACTCTAGCATTACTTCCCTTCGCTTACGATATGTTGTTTGCCACATGTACATACGGAAGTCCATCAGGGGTTAGGAAATTTTGTATTATTCTTAATAAATGATTAGGAAGATGAATAGTAGTCAATTGTTAATGGTGTTGTCTCATTTTTGGTTAGGTTGTTGAGGCGTTGGAGACTTCTGGGAGGTGTTCTCCCACTTTTGAACGGAATCTTTTCCAATTCAATTTGTCGTATCGGATTTGAAATTCGGGAATATGATATTCAATTGTGAAAATTACTATTATCTTAACAACCAGATGGACCGATTCACTATCATGTGCCACACAATGGAAGTTTTAGAAGGGTGCTCTTAAACTTTGTCGTCATTAAGAAGAAGTTCAGGATAGTCGGAGTTCCTGAAAATGGGGACCTCGATTATGATATAACCCTGGTGTTTAGCCAAATTGAGTGCCGCGCATTGAAGTCACCTCCAAGTACACAATATATGTTGGCTAGCCATTGTAACGAAGCGTTCCATGCTACACCACTCTATACGACTTCTGCATGATACCAAGAATTGTATTTCACTCAAATTCAATTCACAAGCACCATGAGCATATGACGTCACAGCAAAATCAAATACATGGATATTTTTCGTTCGCCACTTATATAGTTCACATTCAGTTTCTACTGAAAAACCATCAAGAGGACCTACTTGGGTGAACGAAAAACACCTCTTCACTCATACACACAGTCAGGCGGCACAGTAGATCGATTGAGTAAATCTTTTGAAATCCAGTCGTAGACGATTAGTATAGACGAGTTGGTCATTTAGTTTCCCTTGTTTTGTGCGGAACTTCCCCCCACCAGTGGTAAGGGGTTTCGTAGGAAGACAAGTTAGGTAGGTGAGATCGTCCAGCCATTCCTTGTTAAGGCTTCTCCCCACCAGCGGTAAGGGGTCTTAACTCGAAGTTTAATGTCCTAATTGCCACCAGGGGCTTCGGTACCTGCTGATCAACCAGAGCGTTTAAGCCTGCTGTTTTAGTGCCACCAGGGGCGTATAGTACCTGCTGATCAACCAGAGCGTTTAAGCCTGCTGTTTTAGTGCCACCAGGGGCGTATAGTACCTGCTGATCAACCAGAGCATTTAAGCCTGCTGTTTTAGTGCCACCAGGGGCGTATAGTACCTGCTGATCAACCAGAGCGTTTAAGCCTGCTGTTTTAGTGCCACCAGGGGCGTATAGTACCTGCTGATCAACCAGAGCATTTAAGCCTGCCGTTTTAGTGCCACCAGGGGCGTACAGTACCTGCCGATTAATGCAACCAGAGGTGGTACACCGTTGAATCCCAGTATAAGCCGAATGAATTTTCCAGTTTGAAGCCGAAGTACCAGAAACGAAGTACCAGTAACCGAGTACCAGATTCAAGACAGCCGCAACTAGTACGACCGATACGAAGCACCAAGAATCACGTGGATTATTCAACTACCCGGAATAAGTGAAATATTAGCAGTAGTATATTGTGTGTTATAGATTTAAGAGTTATTTCCAATAAAGATTTTGTAATAAGGTTTGAAGGGGTTGGTGACATTTTCCCCAAGTTATAATCCCCAAAATAAAATCCCCAAATTCAAAATCCCCAAAGAAAAATCCCCAGCAGCGCGCGCGATTTAATTGCATGATTCACTACTTGAAGGTAATGGTTTTGGGGGTTTTGGTTTAATTTAATTTTAAGAGTAAATATAAAATTCTTTATTATGTAATGTTTGTAATATTTATTAAAGTTAAAATAAATTTTCAATACAAAACAACAAAATAGGGTCATGATCATCCATTTCAACTTTTATTTCAAAAACAAAAAAAACACTACACTACAAAACTAAGACAGCACTACTCCCCATGAATACGAAAGTTAGACTGAAAAGTGCATGCAATCATGCGTTCATAGTAATTTACTGTTTAGAAACTGTAAATCGTTATCATTTATTAATAAGTTTAGTATCAGAATAAAAGAATTTGATGAGAATTTTTCTGATGAATTTTTCACATGATGTAGATGTACACGGACATTGGGGATTTGGGGATTTGGCAAAAACATAGTTTCATTTGGGGATTTCGTCCATGTGCATTATGTCTGTGGGGATATTAGCTAGATGGATTTAAATGTTTGGGGATTTAAGGTCGATGGGGATTTATTTTGTTGGGGATTCCGTACGACTCCCGGTTTGAAGACCTTTAAACCTGGAGTTTCGTGTTTTCTTCAGAAAGACCCTGGCAAGACCGGCGAGCAAAACCTCGGCTGGAAACCAAAAAGCACATCACACCATATTGTTGATTGTTGGATGATTCCACATATTATTGAGTTATACTTGTTGTACACTGAGACGAGTAGCGACGTCGCAGTATCCGACATACCAATGACATCGGCTGTTGTTTCTATGCAGTAAATCCCGGGTATCCTTACGTGCTCGCTCCTCAGGTCCGATCCACTGAAGATCAATCTACTGCATATACAATGAGTTCCATCTAATTTCCTTACAATTTGAGCTCTTTTTATTATTTTCACTGACTTACGGCACGTAATATGCTATCATTCGCAAGCAAGCTTTGGGAGTGTATTTACCATATAACCAAAATATGACTACGCTCGTTTAAGGTACACGCGTCATGATGTCGAAAATAAAAGCCTGGCCAGTTTTTTTTTTCACGATAATAACCGCACTTCTAAGAATAAATATCAGTTTTGAAATTTTACCCAATAAGGATAGTCTGCCAAGTGCAGACATTCTTTTTTTAGCTACACTACACGAATGCGAAATGTTTAGTTAAGCATAGGTTAGGTTGAAGTTGGTCCATTGAACTCTTTGAACTATTTGGAACACCTAATAAAACGACAGAGACTGAGAAATGTCTCTATTAACTACATCACTACGTCCCTGGAAGAAAAGCTCCCCAAGATAAAGCCTACGTCTATGGAATAAGGCAGAAGAAGAAAGAATCTGAGGAGCTGATTCTGCCTCTTCGTTATCCATAGAGCTGCTGCAAAAATCGATTGAATAAAATGCCAAGCCTCGTTTTTTTCTTCGCCATAGCAGTGTCTGGTTATGACATCAATACCGGCACGTATGCTCTGTTCAACAAAAATTATCAGTACAGGGAAGATAGGATGTTTGCCCCTCGTTCTGGTTTCATTGGCTTCCATAAGTGTGTCGCCTTTTAAAGCTCTCACAGGTTTTCCCTAGTTTACATTACGAATCGCCAACGCTCAACATACTTAACTTAATAAAATTTGTTCTCAAAAGCTTCAAATCCCAAAAGCTCCTTAATAAAATCCACTGAATAAGCTCCTTGCTTGTTATTGAGAATGATAATGGTAACTCTGTTTTGATATAGATGTAGATAACAAGCACACGATCGTATTGACTTGACACCTTGACAGTATCTCTTGCCCTTTAGCAGTGGGATACAACATACGTGTTGGGGTGTACAACTTTTTGCAAAGAATTAACCAACAATTCTTTAAGGAAAGTCAGTGACTTGCTCTTTTTTAAGTGGTATTTTTCCAACGCAGTGTAGTGAGGGTGCATCAGGCGTCACTGCTTTGGAAAAATCTCTCCCATAAGGCCTGTACTGACAATCCAAATTTGAATAGTAACTTGACTTGTAACGAAATCGATGTGCTGTCCAACTCTATCGAAAGGGGTGTTATTCATTATTCGCACAGTGAAATTATTGTTACGGATGATTTCAAGGCACACAATTCCTCGAGTCATTCGCTATTCTGGTCACACAACAACTCGGATTTTTTTCTGAGCTAAGCTACTTAAATTCCTGAGTAGCAAGTCAATCCGCCAACACTGTAGACTTGTTTCTTATTTCTGAAATTGCTTAATCACCTCTAGGCACATCAGACCATTGTGTCATATCTACATATTTCTCGTGTCAACAAAACTCAGTTAGAAGAAAAATTCCTAAGAGAACTGTTTTCTTCAGGAACTCTAACTACTTCCGCGATAATGGTGTAGACTTCAGTGCAGACATTATTACAAATTTAATGCTTTTCGGAATGAGAAATTTTATCCCGAATAGGAAAAAATCAATCCAACCGAATATTAATTAATGATTTGATTTGAGCTTCAAAATCGTTATAAGGGTCAGAGAAGTAAGCTTCCAATATTATAATAATAAGTTCTGACAAGCTAGAAGGAAATGTATAATGATCATAATGGACGAACCAAATTTTTGCATCATCAGAAATTAAGGCGGAAAACATAACATGAATATACCAAAGGTAGTCAAAATTTTTGGTCATTTGTAAAAAATGTTCGAAATACTACTTCGTTTTCGGTTTCTACGCCCGTCTTAAATGACACCCAAATTGCTTGCAACACAGTTTGCTGTTAATTTGAAGGTGTCAGAAAGTGTCACGCCTACTCCTGTCCTCGAAAGAGTAAGCGATTTTATGGGACAAATCTTCTTTCACAATCGTATAGTTTGAAGATTACTGAAGGATCTCGATGAACCTACATCCGCTAGCCTCGAAGAAATGTTCTTCAACGTTGGCAAAAACACTGCGTACACTTTTTCTTCTTTCTAATTTTACTAGTCTCTTTCCGAATGAATGAAAGACATCATTTGTCCAACTCGTCGCTAAAAATGGGAATCTTCTTCTTCCAATGGCGCTTACTTTCGTTCTTGGAAACCCCGATCAATTTCCAACTTAAGAAATATCTTTAGGAACGAAAGCTTCTTAATGACCGGCAGTATGGCACAAATCGTTTGATCATTCTGGTTAAAGTAAGATTATTCCACTTGATATTTTCAAAGCATTTGCTAGAGTTTACCAAAAATGCCTGCATTTGGTATTGATGAACCTCTTCTTCGTTGGATTAGAAACTTCCCTTTGAACCGGTCACTTGGACAGTTTTAAGTCTGATATTCAAAAGAAGTATTCTGGTTTACCACAGGGCTCCGTATTGTCTCCGACTCTTTTTCTTATATTAACAATGTTCGTTTGTATGAAGCTTTTAAAAAATTAAATTTGGTGGTGCAACAGCTCGGAGTGAACCAGGACCTAATGACTTACAACTCTCAACCATTCCTATGTGCATTACCAGGGAACGGAGGGGACCTAAAATTTTCTTCCGATTCCGAACGGCTAATGAGCAGCACTTTCCATGACAATGGATACTTTTGGAGAATTTGTCAATTCCTCTCAAGAGGCAGTACACCCCTGAAAAAAACTTTCTTGCAGCGGCTGAGAATCGAACTCGAGACCTTCCGCATGACAGTCCAACGCACTAATCATTATGCCAAGGGGTACTACTTCTAATCCATTAAATTCTATTGGTAACGACAGTACTCTCAGTCTTTCATATTAGTTTCCAGACGCATGTCCTTGTTCTTCGGATGTGGATTTTGAATGGCAGCGTATGATAAGCTCAAGAAATTCTGATCTCGATAGCATACTCAAATGAGGAATCAAAATCCGCGCAGAATTTAATGCTTCAAAAACTCGATGCTATTTCTTGTCCTTAAAGTGAAACCCATCCCTCATGCTGCTATCCAAGAGCAGCACTTGGATTGGGGAAACCAAAGAGATATCAATTCTCGGTATGTGTATCACAAGCCACATGGCGTGGAATGACCACATATTCCTCGTCGCCAAAAATGATGCTAAGTGTTCGACCATGCAAATAATAGCAACCTCGTCGACATAAGCAATCACTCTTCGATCAAGGCATGATCAGAAGTCGAGAAAGAATACAGCCTTGCAGCGTTACTCTAATGAAAAATTGTCTATCACAAAAGCCCCCAAGTTTTGAATTGATAACCCTACAGCATTGGGTTAATCAGTACACCAAGCGACCCATCTACCTTCGGATATGACAGTGCAGATGGATACAGATAGCCTGCTTAACAATGCTCTATTTCTGTATCCTCTTTTTTGTATACAGCACCCCAAAACCAATGTTCCTAATGCTCGCACTGTGTTTATTAGTTTCAAGGGTAGTCAAGCCCCCTTTATAGTGCGCTTATTGTAAAAAAACAATTTAGCTTAATTCGCTGAGAAAATAAAAACATCAACAATACATACATATTAGTTGACCAAATAGTCCACAAAATATATGTATTCTTCTGAATAACACCTTTTGAAGAAAATGCTATTTTTTTTGGTTATTGTTTGGTGAGTGCAAACAATCATTTCATTCACCGCAGCAATCTTCTCACATACATATCACGTTTACTTGTCTTATACCCACCTCGGTAAATACTCGTAAACCTACCTTATTCCGAGAAGTTTCACAACGCTCAATACCTGTTTTCGAACGTGCATGTAAATTCATAAATCCTTCATAGCTAGAGGTACTTAGAAAAATAGATGAATTATAGGGGTCAGGTATATGTATGTATATCGAAGTCAGTAATTGCGAGACCATCACAAAATGACAGCTCAGCACCTGTCCCCGTGAATCGCATACATCCTAATAGGATTCATAGAGTCTTGCTATTCAAATAGAACTAGCTAGCCGTCATAAAAGAAAAACTTGGTTTTGTACCTGGCAAGAAGTCGGTAGGATAATTGAATACAGCCAAAGACGTTTCATAATCTATAAGTTGTGTCACCGTTGAGAAACGATTTACATGACAAAAAAAAATCGTCATATTGTAAAGTATAAGAAAGGTCCTTGAACACGTGTTTCGAGTTTCTTAGTTGTTCGATTAGAGACTGATAACATTTTCTTGGCACTCGAGGGCTAATGCAAAAGAAGAAAAAATAGAAACACCCTCCACATGTGGTCCACAACACACTATACATATGTACATACGAGTACATCTACATCGTGTCGTCGTAATATGGAGAGCAAGAACATAGCTACAGAATCCTTGCAATTCAATGCGAAAAGTCGCGTTTAATCTATTCATCCATGAAATGGAAGGAGACATCTTCACATACAGTTGTCATTACCATAAGCAGGATAGAGGCGCGACGGACGAAATAAAATGTAATCCGCAACTAGAATTGAAAAAGAAAAAAAAAGAAATGTGTATACATACATACATTCACTTAAATTTATATAAAAGTACGAGAAGTACGTGTATGTATGTATGTATATATTTTTTTAGAAATATATATTTATTTGTAATGCATATGCCCACATAGAGTTAAAGTGGTGGCCAACAAATTACGCGGACGGACCGAAAAACCGGCCAGGGGGTGAATATTAAGAATACCCTCATCAGATCTCATCCCGTAACACTATACACTTCGTGTGCATGTGTGGAGGCTTCTGCTTTGGTCCATTTGTATATGGCTATAGATATAGATACAACTATCTGAACATTATATAAATAAACCTGGGACTGCTGCTTTTACCGCTACTGCTGTCGCCGCCACTGCCGCGACGCTTTCAGGACACTACCCTCATGTGTGGCATTTTGGCGATTTTCTTTCAACCACGTCTCAGCCAGACACCCTCTTCGCCCAGTCACGTTTATCCCTTTTTCCGTTGAATGTCCTTCGCGACAGAAAACACGAAATCTCTTACCCACCCCATATCACCATTACCATCATACCAACACCACCACCTCATCCCACCCACCATCCCAGGACCGCGGACATCCACCAAAAAACTAAAGCAATCAATATGTATGTAGGTATGTAGAGAAAATAATAGAGAAAGGAAAATATATACGTATGTAGGTATATCCTGCTGTGAAATGTACGTATGTCCTGTCGTGTATGTCCTGGCCTGGCTTGGGCTGGCATGTGTGCATGTGGGTTCGCTGCTAAGCCGATAGCCCACCCATACATATACTTGACATTAAATCGCGTTTCGCGAAGTCCTCGCTCGCAAACTGTCCGTTCACATACGGGAGAAGAAATAAATACAGGAAGGACGATGTTGGGTGACGGACGGACGGACGGTCGGTGGCCGTGATGATGGTGACGACGACGGTGACGGTCGAACGAATCTAACGACGACTAGAATGCCCGAGGAAAGCAAGAATACAGAGAGGAAGGAGCAGTCAAGCCGTAGGATAGAAGGATGTGTGTGGAAATAGGGGGAAAATGAGCAAAATAAATGCAAAAAATAAAAATAAACGCCAAACGGAATACGAATACGACGCAAGATGTAGAAAAGGAATGGAGTGAGATAGACGACATGGGACGAAAAGATAGAAAATCGCTTTTTAGGATCAGATCCTTTTTTCCGTGGATATTCTAGCTGAGCTGATGATGTTGATGCTCTGCGGACTGCCGAGGACAATGAGATTGGGATAAGAGAAGATTTAACATTTTACTACAACAACTGTTTATTGGTGTTAGAAGGATACACATACGTGTTCATATACATAGAGGCGATTTTTGCATGATTTTTTTTATGTCGATTTTTTATTTCCTATTTTCATAGATAATGACCAAGAGGATGAAGTAAAGACAAATATTTAGAATACAAACATGAAACGAGAAACTAAAATACGAGCAGATAACGATAAAGGTACAAAATAGTTGACAATTAATCCGATTTAAGTAGAAAAGCCAAGAATGGATTTATGTTTTAAGGCAGTTAGAGATAGGTAGAAGTCGAGTTTTAGAGGTAATCTATAGGTACGAGTATATGACTGAGTTGCGGATGGAATAACGGGGAACATAGGTTATAATTACTTTTCGCAACTGAAAAGTGAAATTAATAGGAGTAGGTACCTACCTATACACCTGAGAAATCTAAACGAGATTTTCCGTTGAATAGAAGGACTTAGGTACAGTAAAACCCGCTTAAGAGAAACGGCAAAATGTCACAGTCTTTCTTTCACTTAAGCGGGTTTTTCACTTAAACGGACCCCGCTTAAGTGAAAAATAATTTCACTTAAGCGGAGTTCGGATAAGTGAAAAAAAAATTCACTTAAGCGGATTTAAAATATCTATACATTCCATAAAAATTCCATCACCATTTAATGCTAAAAACAATATTGTTCTTATTTTTTGCTTGCCTTCAAAGAAGTTAAATAAAAACGACGATTAAATAACACAAAAATAATTTATTGAAAAACGAAAACTATCAAATTTTTGTTCTGTTCGATTCAATTTTTTTTCCCACTTAAAGCCTAGTACTCAGTTCAAGTGAAAATGAAAATTTCATATAAAAGTGACTGCTGGTTCACTGCCATGAAATCCGCAACGAGAGGTGAGTACTAAAATGTGGATTGGAAAAACAAATATGTTCCACAACTTTTTCCACGCTATGATTTTCATTTCTCAATGTACAACCATCAGGAAAAAGTTCAACGCAACGTGGAAAACTGTGACATTTTTTGTCAGTTGATTTGAATATTTTGTTTCAAAACAAAAAATTGAAAATTTATAAACAGAAAGAACGAATCAGTTTAAAAATAATTGTCATTTTTTTTTTTCATTTAAAGTGAGTATCAAAAATTCACGTGGAAAAGTTTATTCTATTTTCATTTTTATTCTCCGCGTGTAATTTGGAACACATTTATTTTTCATTTCACGCTAGGTGAGTACTAGGCTTAAGAGAGTTTTTTTCAATGAAAAATATTAAAAATTAACTGAAAATATGTTTCAGTTATCCGGGTTTTTTCACTTAAGCGAGTTTCACTTAAGCAGATTGTTTTAAGGGAAATTGGTCGGAAAATACTTGGGGATGAAAAAAGGGTTTCAGGTAAGCGGGTTTTTCTCTTAAGCGGATTTCTCTTAAGCGGGTTTTACTGTACTCGTACTATATAGTTAGTTTCAATATTACATATTTATTTATTTTCCTATTAGCAGTTTAAGAGTTATATAAAAACATGTTCCTTTTTTTATTATAAAGAATTTTGAATTAATTTTTTTCTACTTTTAATAAACATAATTATATCTTTTGTTATTTTTTGGTGAAAAAAACAATAAATACTTTGAAAAAAAATATTATTTTGCCTTTTCTTTAAATGAATTTAATAAGACATTGCCAATATGTATTTCTAAAAGTTTTCACAAGATTTCAATGATTTGTACGTATTGATTCAAAGCGTTTTCTTATTCTTGCAATTAGATCTTCTTATTATTCCCAGTGCCGCCGCTGGTTGTTCGTGCGCCCTTGTGCAAGAACCTTAGATTACCGCCCCATATCTTGGTTGCCGGGGGTATATATGTACGTTGAATAAGTGGAAGTTTTATTTATTCTCCATTTTGCAGTTGAAAAATTTAAGCAAACGTGCATTGTTGTTGTCGCGTTCCAATCTACATCAAATTCTTATAAAACGAACGTAGTCAGACTAAGATTTGGGAGTCTCTCCTGTAAATGAGTTTGAGAGTTTCTGTTATAGCATATACAATATTTGCATCCTCTTAAGATTATTTACTCTTTTTACTTGAGACTTATAGGTACTACGTACATATAAGGCAAGTTATGCATTCGTAAAAAAAAATCGAACTCGAGATTTTGATCAAAGTTGACATTACGATGATAGCGAAGACGAAAAAAAGTGGGTCTCGAAATTTTGTCCCCACACGTTTTTGTCTTTTTTTCAAAATTTTCAAAAAAAATTAGTTTGGATTTGGTAGATTTTTTAAAAACTTGATAAATAAAAGTTTCTTAATATGAAGAGAAAAAATGTATTACCTAATAATAACGATACCTACTCTACAAATGTTAAAAAATGGTTTTCGAAAATCGTACTTTTCTCGAAAACGTCTCCGAGAATCTTGATAATTTTTTTTCTTATGATAAATTTTTACGTTCTATAATAATTAAACAAAAAAAATTAAAATCAATATATTACTGACTGTACCGACCATAGAACCATTTTGTCGATTTTTTAATTTCTCGGATTTTAATAGATTATTTTTTAAATTAGATTTTTGCATAAACTAATATTTGCTTGCATCACATGGCATCCTATTCTTAGCTCCAGCTACTACTAAGATTTGTTTTAGTCATTTAATTGATGAACTTTATGTTTATGAACAGTTTTTTTCTAATCGCATTAATTTTTTAAGTCTTTTACATAAGAGCAAGTTCGTGCGACTCAGTCGTGCATTTTACTTTAAGATGAAACACAAAATTTGGCGATTGCGAATAATTTTCTTCAACAAAACCATTTTCAAATAAAATGCAAAGATTCGAGTTCCTAACACAGTTTTTAATTTATGTATGGTATGTCAAATCAATCCTTTGGTAAAAATCAATATAGTTTATAGCTTGACAGAAAGAAGACAAAGTAGTTTTTGATACTTTTAAAAGTTTTTGTTTTCACCTCTCTTTTTAAGACCCTTAGGCCCATTAGCTGAAACGAAACTTAAATATTTATGTTCAACCTAAGCGCTTATGTTCTACTACATACATAAGAGTTTATGTGGAACATAAGTGTTTATGTTCTGTATCAGCAAATGAGCCCTTATCATTTACTTCCGAATCTGGAAGTATTATATATAATTCCTTGACATCTTAGGTATCCTTTGATGGAATTTAACATTTTGTGATTTGTGTGCGAACTATATTTTGATATAAATAGAGTCTGAACTCTGAATGTCATTTGAAAGCTCAAATTCGAACGATCAATGAAACGTTAAATTTCTGGGTTATACTGAAATTGTTCAATCCGTTGACATTTAAGTTATTTATCAATTTAATTCTAAAATTAATTAAAAACTATTCGTAAATCCTTATTTAAAAACAAACATAAATATTTAGATACACAAAACTTTTTTTCCTTTTACCTAAGACCCTGTCGCTGTTTTTTTTTCTGTTGTAAAGGTGGTTTGTTTACATTTGTTTACAATGTTTTAAATCATCTTCTATTAATTTTGTTCTAAAGTTACCAACTTAGATTTAAGATATTTAGCTATATCATTGCAATCAGAATATTGATACCCATTTATACAAAAATACGAGTAAATAGTAAAATCAATGTTTTCGAGACACTGTTTTCGTTTTATTTTATGGGAAATACATGGGCTGTAAATTAAAAAAAATCAATATACTTTTCGAGTTTATAGGTCTGAGATGTAGGTTGCGTGAAAAGCTATTTCCCAAGTGTCAATCTATGGCGACATGGCGTTAAGCAGTTTAGACTACGACTGCAATCGAAGAGGTTATTTGTTGTGAGGTGCGACAGTCAGAAACAAAGTATGAATAAACATTAGTATAGTAGATTGTGTGTGGGTACTACGTACTACGTAGTGAACGGTCAAATGTAAACAGGTTCTAATAACTTAAGGAAAAATTTGGAGCATGCTATATATGTTGAGTTAGATCGATCTCTTAATTTTCCGCCCCTAGACGTTGGCGCCCTTGTGCGCCGCGCATTTTGCACATATGGTAGCGGCGGCCCTGATTATTCCTAAAAGATATTCACATGCTTTCAATAAGTTCTTCATATTGATTCAAAGTGTTTTTCGTATTCTTTCAATGAGATCTTCTTATTATCCCTAAAAGATTTTCACATGTTTTCAATAAGATATTCTTATTGTCTCAAAAAGATTTGCTAATATTTTTCAATAAGTTTTCTTATTGTTCTAAAAAGTAGTCATATTAAAACGCAATTAGATATCTTTTTAAAAATATCTGGAAATCGCATAAAATGGGCATCAAGATTTAAATAAAATTTTCCCTATGGTTTTAATAAGACTTCCTTCTTGGATGAAAACCATAGAGAAATCTTATTACTTTTCTTCTATTTTATGTGGTACTTTTTGCTCTGTGTGTGTTTCTTCTGTTGTTCTTACTTTCTGGGTGTCTCTCTCTGTTGTAATGCCAGTACTTTCAGTGTCTCTACTTGATAGATTTATCTACGGAGTAGAGTAATATGTAGTGTAATATGTAATGTAATACTATTAGAGTATTCTGCCACTGTTGTGTTAAAAATCTTGGTTTAGCTGTATCACACGCAGAAAAATCGTAATTTAAACAAATTTAACTCGTGTAAAAGTAAACAAGAAAATTGCTTATAATAGGTAAGTAGGTATAGCTACTTAGAAATACACGAGTCAAATCCACTGAGAAAAATTGTTTAAATCTACACAAGCAAGCAAGTAGGCTCGGATGGCCTACCTGCGGAACTCTTTAAGTATGGAGGAGATGTCCTGATAGGGTGCATGCATCAGCTCATCAACCAAGTGTAGGCGGAGGAAAGCATGCCCGACGACTGGCCAAATAGCTTCATATGCCCAATCTACAAAAAAAGGCGATCCTATGTCCTGCAAAAACTACAGGGGCATATCCCTGCTTAATGTTGCCTACAAGATCCTATCCACCGTACTATGTGAGCGTCTTAAACCTTTCTGCAACACTATAATCGGCACGTACCAGTGTGGCTTCAGGCCAGGCAGATCAACGATAGACCAAATCTTCACATTGAGGCAAATCCTGGAAAAGACCAACGAATTTCAAGTCGAGACCCACCATCTTTTCTTTACAAAATACGCGGTGCAACGTGCAAATGGGTAACAGCTCATCCGAGCTATTCCAAACGTGCATAGGGTTCAGACAAGGAGATGCGCTATCATGTGATTTCTTCAACCTAGTCCTGGAGCAGATAGTGCGCAAGAGTGGTGTTAAACTGGAAGGCACTATTTTCAACAGGTCTTCCCAACTGCTTGGATATGCGGACGACATCGATATCATCAGCCGCTCCAAGCGAGCTGTGCTAGAAGCGTTCACAGCTATTGATGAACAGGCGAAACGCGTTGGTCTTGAAGTTAATGAGGACAAAACAAAGTATATGCTATCAACAAACAAAGCCGCATCTGTCCATCGCCTAGGACAAAACGTCACTGTTGGTAGCAGTAATTTCGAGGTAGTCAAGGAGTTCACCTACCTCAAAACGAACATCAATCCCACGAACGACACCTTAGTGGAAATTCGACGAAGAATTACCCTAGCAAACCGCTGCTACTTCGGTTTGGCCAAACAAATGGGTTCAAAACTCCTTTCTCGAAAGACAAAGTGCACGCTATACAAAACGCTAATTTTACCAGTTCTACTCTACGGCGCCGAGTGCTGGACGATAGACGATAAGTAAAAAAGGGAAATTGATACTGGGCACTTTCGAGAGAAAAATTCTTCGGCGGATATTTGGTCCTATATGCGAAGAGGGCGAATGGAGGAGAAGATTCAATCGTGAATTATACGAGCTGTACCAAGATGTGAATGTAGTCCAAAAAGCCAAAACACGTCGACTACACTGGCTCGGTCACATCGAGCGAATGGACAACAACGCTCCAGTCAAGAAAATCTTCGAATCCTTGGTCCCTACGACTGGAGGGAGCTCGCGAGGGATCGCCGGTTAAACCAAACCAACCACACACTTTATCTGCTAGACTACTTCTCAGTTAGTTTTTTCTTAGTTAAATTGGTTGTAATAACCATTTAAGTTAATTAAAGTAACTTATTAAATCACTTATTTATAATCTATTAAAAGGATCCAATCTTCGCGGTTGTCGGAGTGAGCAATTGATTGAAATAAATAATATTTTTGGCTTTTGTAACTCAGGTTGACAAACATACAAACATTTTCAATTGGCGTAAGCGATTTACTCGGTTAGATTAGCCAACGTACCTACCTATTTACCGTAACTTATGTACATAATCGGTTCAGAGCGGTTCAACGTAAATTATTTATTTATAAATTATTGGAGTAGCTTATCTACTCTATATCAAAACGATAGCCAACTGACTTATTTACATTATCCAATTGACTTGGTTTGATTAACCTTTCAGTCAGTTGAAGCTGTTAATCTACTTCGGTTAGTTAAAACAACCTTTTGTATTTGTATTAGCCAATTAACTCGTCCATCTTTGCATACTTTCTCAATTGGAATAACCATAGGTTTTGCTTATTTTAAGCAAAGCACTTAATTATAGTACTTTTTACTTGCTCCTAATAGGAACTCGAGATTTTGATCAAAGTTGACATTACGATGATAGCGAAGACTAAAAAAGTGGGTCTCGTAATTCTGTCTGTCTGCCTGGATGTCTTTCTGTCTGTTTGTCTTTTACACTATAGCCTAAACGGCTCGGCCGGTTTTCTTTAAAATTGGTAGATAGTATTTTTAATTTTTTCCCCACACCTTTTTTTCTTTTTTTTTTTACTAAGACCGAAAATAACGGTAAAAACTGTCCCACAGATTAAAAAAAAAAATTTTAAAAATTTCTTTTAGTAAAAGTTAAGAAGTGGTTGAAAAAACAATTTCCAAAAAATGGTTATTTTTGGTACCCCCATGGAACCATTTTTTTTTTCGATTTTCTCAAAAAACCTTACACCCAATTGTGATCATTTTTTGTATGCTAAGGCTCCCCAGCAGTTTGAATATTATTGTCTATTAAAAATTTCAAACACAATTTTTTTAGATAAGAAAAAATTCCACATTTTTTTTAAAACTTGATAAATAAAAGTTTCTTAATATAAGTTAGTAGATGTGAGTAAAAAAAATATATTTTACCTAAAAATAACGGTACTCTCGATACAAATGTTAAAAATGGTTTTCGAAAATCTTATTTTTCTCGAAAACGGTTCCGAGAATTTTGCTAAAACTTTTTTTCTTTTGATTGCAGTCGACTCCCTCTAAGTCGAACTTTCACGGGATATCAAAACTAGTTCGAGTTAGAGAGTTTTAAAAAAAATCGAGTTAGAGAGAGTTTTTTTTTTAATGATTTATTGAATTTAATAACAAGTAAAATAAATAAATAAACCTAAGCTTCTTGCTTTTATCGCTCATTAATCTATAATTATGTACGAGCCCAAACTCAAAATAGTTGGTCTACCGAGGATAGAATGCAAATATGTGTTCATTCTTAACCTATTTCGAAACAAAAACTATTTTTTGATAACATATAAAGTCCTATTCATGTTAAATAAGAAAAGTGGACAAAAAAAGAAAGTGGCTTAGTAAAATATTGATATGGAGTCTCTTTACAAAACTAAATAACGATTTATACACATTTCTTAGATGCAAAATAGTTGGTCTATGATTCTTTATGTTGATTTTACCAACTTGTTAAGCGACCTTTGGCCGTAATCACTGCTTCTATAATGCACCTTGGCATAGTGTCAACTAATTGTTGACACTCTTCGGCACCAAAAGATTCCCAATTATTTGTAATTGTGGATCTTAAATCTTGAAGATTCCGACGCGGTTCCTTTCGCAATTTTTGCTTCATCGTGTGCCAAACAGTTTCGATTGGTGAAAGATTAGGGCTGCTGGAAGTCCATTCCAATAAAGAATTGCTTCAGCAGTTAACCATACCATTGTTGACCTAGCCGTATGACAAGAAGCACCATTCTATTGGAAAATATACTCCGCATTGCTATATTGAAGACGTAGTATTGACGGAGGCAGCTCCTGTTCCAAAATGTTGCGGTACTTGACAGCATTAGCTATCCCAATTACAAAATGCAAATTACTCATACCACATCCCGACATGCACCTCCATACCATTAGAGATACTGGGAGCTTTACGGTTTGTTTAAGGCAGTCCTTGTGAGTTGTGAAAGGCTTCTTTAGCATTTTTTATCACTGGTCCTCGTTCATCACCAACACAAACTTCCAATCTGTACTGATCACTCCAATTAACGGACCGCCATTGACTAAAAGTCCAAATTTTTAAGTTGTTTGGCCCACTCAATGCGCCTTTTCTTTTTCTTAGGTGTCAGTAGTGATATTTCTTTTGCCTGCGATTTTAATGATTTAAGTTGTCGTAATTTATGCAAAACTTAAATATTTTAAAATAAACCTTATAAAATTTGTATTCAATTTTTTTCATCATCTGCTTACAACTGTCCACCGAAACACTTTTTTGAATTTGTTCTCTCCACTGAACCGTTATTGAAGCAGATAAATATCGTCGATTTTCTTTAAAAATTTGGCAATCGCGAGGTTTTGCTGTTAGTGGATGTCCCGTTCTGTTGCATATATCCACATTTCCAGAATTTTTAAACTTTGTTATTATGTTCTGCACTGACGAGGGCGGTAAATTAAAATTTTCAGGGATTTCGTAGCTAGACAATCCTGTTTCAAACGCTTTAATCATTGATTCCCTTAGGTCTCCTGATAATGTAACGCTAAGCGCCAGGATTGACATGAAACTCTCGCTAGCTGGTATAAAATCATACAATAATCATTAATAAAACCAGTGCTTGTCATTTTTTTAATAACGGTTAACTGAAACTATATTTAAATAGTCTTAGATCAACTATTTTGCACCCAAAAAAGAGTAGACCAACTTTTATGCTCTTATCTTTGTCTGAGATGAAAGGAATATTGTTGCTATTTGCTCTCTCAAATTTTGTTTTGTTAGGTCTAATTTACTCTCAGTGAAACTACTTTATTAATTGACAACATTTTTTAAATGAACAAAAGCTGACTGCCACTAAATTTAGGATATATGAAGAATGAATGTGTTAATAAATGAATAGACCAACTATTTTGAGTTTGGGTCGTATTATAAAAAAATATTTTTTCAACTTAATTATTTAAAAAAAATTGTAATTTTAGACATCACAGTCATCACAGTCGCCGTGTCATCAGTGATCGCGTTTTTATAAAAAGATTCTATTTTAAATAAGCAATTTTGAATTTCTTCTTTCATTTCAATTGCAGATTGCAATGTACCAATTGCATTTTCAATTTAATTTTTCTCTGGTATTTCAAAGTCTATTATTTCAGCTCCATCTTCTTCTTCAGCTCCATTTTCACAGTCATTAGTATCATCAGCATCTGCTTCCAAAATTGACTCGTTATCAGGTATTTCAGTGTCTACGATGCCGTCATCGACTTCAACATAGCCCTTCCAATGTACGCCTTCAACATTATAATGAGATTCTGTTAGCCTTTCCCAGATTATCTCGATTTCTTGGGTGTCTTCGTTGTTACATCTAAGTAAGCTAAGCGGAATATCATCTTCGTCATCCCACGTCTCAGACTTAAATTCGGCCTTTTTGAAACAATTTTCAATTGTCAATGGAGTAACGTCCCCATGCCTTTAGGATTTCGCGCACACAATCGAGAAGTGATATTTTATATTGCTTTTTTTTTGGTTTTCCAAACCCTTAAGATCTTGGTGAGAAGAGTGCGATTGTAGTGTACTTTCAAATGTTGTACGAGTATTATACCCATGTCCATTGTCTGAACTAATGAGGTCATATTGGGGGGGAAATTATCAAGCTTTATAAACTTTAATTTATCCTACACTTGTTTTGGGTGAGTTAGGCAGTTATCGATAATGAATAGGTAATACTTTGCGATTTGATCTTCTAAATTTAGAATCAAGTTTCAAAAGCCAACTTGTGAAAAGGTCTGATGTGATCCAAGAATGATGGTTTGCTAGTCCACCGGCAAAATTTTAATTTTATTGAAACAACGAGGATTTTTGCTTTTCCCTATATCCAGAAGCTTTAGCTTTTCCAACGACCTCTGAGATCTATTGTTTTACTGCTTAAAGCACAAAATGTTTTGAAGTTGGAATGGAATGGATCCAACCAACAAATGCTTTTTTTATTGCCTTGCAATTTTTTTTATGAATATCTTTTTAGGAAGAGATTTTTGTGTTTGATAATATTGTAAATTGCAGGTATAGCAGCGCAGCACACTGACATGACGGTGACGGCGCAGGCGATGCAACATATAGAGAATCAAAGAGTTCGAGTGTGTGTTTTTAATAAGAATTACAAACAATAACGAGTTGCGACTTGAGAGATTTTTTTTGATTTTTTTTTCGGCAAAAGAAAAAAATTCGACTTAGAGGGAAATAAAATAGGTCAATAATCAAGAGAATGTGTTCGAGTTAGAGGGAACTTCGACTTAGAGGGAGTTCGACTTAGAGGATAGTTTTTGTATGGAAAGTTGTGGGGAATGCAAAAATACGGTTAAAAAGTTCGAGTTAGAGGGAAATTCGACTTAGAGGGAGTTCGACTTAGAGGGAGTCGACTGTAATTCTTACGATCTATGATTTTTTCGAATTAAGAATGTCTCATTATCGACATAACGGATCTTAATGAAATTTTTTTATAGAGAAGCTTATAAAAAGTTGTAGCATACAGGGGGGTTTAATGATTTCAGAGGTTGAAGCTCTTTGATTCCCATTTGTGATTGCAGCATATGGCACGCTTGCAGTGCTCAGCATCAGCTCGCCGTGGGGTGGGATCTTGCTGCGTATTACCCTGTGCTCACAAATTCTTCGTGCCAAATAAAAATAATGATAAAAAAATTAGAGGAATTGGTGCATAGGTGGCCTGCATACCTAAGCCAAAACAAAAGTATCTAATAGAAAAGGAAAAGCTAAGAGAAAATCATATAAAAGATCAGGAAAAGAGATAGATAAGAGAAAATGAACCGATTGTTGACTGTGGTGTGAGATCTTGGGTGGTATGATCTCTGGAGGATACCCTCCCTTAGCAAAGGACACAATGCCATGGCTCCATGTCTACCCCTTCCTCAATGTCTCTTAGGGTAGTCCCTAACTTGTTTCCTCTGGCTCTCACATCTCACAAAGAAAGTTTATCTCAAACGATTATTTTTGTCATTATTCCATTATTATTATTTTTAACAATTTATTTATTTAAAAAAAAAAACTAATGTCATCATACAAAAAACCAGAATAAAAAAAATGTATCGAAATTCAATTTTTTTTAAATGTGTTATCATAATAGTAAATAATACAATATTAAAATTATAATTATTTCTCAAGATTCATGTATTATTTGCTTATGAGAAGGCCAATGTACTGAAACCAACTATGTTATACAAAAAAAAAAAAAAAAAAATTATTACTCACGGTTTTTTTTTTTTTTTTTGTTTTTTTGGATCCGGCTGCTGAAATTGGTGCACCAAGTTCTGCGCCTCGGTCTCTCCTTACTCTTGTTGATGTTATTGTACTAGAAAATTAATGTTGTTTTTTTGTATAAGTTTTTTGTTTTCTGTACACTTTCTAGGGCCACTTTTTTTCACTTAATTATCTAATTTAATTTTAAAACTTTTGATTCTTAATTCTTATGATTTTTTTTTACTTTTGTAGATATATATATATATATTTTTCTATTTATACTATTTTATAATTTCTTTTTTTTCTTTTGGTATATATGTATTTTCTTTGTCGTATTTTTGTTTTGTTTTTATTAAAAAGTTTTTTTTTTTTTTTTTGATGATTCCTCGGACAAGCACGTGCAGATTTAATTTTTCTTTATAAGGAAGCAATGTCTGGTCTGTGATTTAGTTTGTGGATTTCTTAGAAATCGGTGAATTTGGGTTGGACTTCGATTTGCTGGCGATTTATACTGATCACTGATCTGCATGAGACAGGATTATGAAACGAGGTTAGAGGTCCTGGTGTTGGTTCAAAAAAAAAAATGTTCGGTGTGGATGCCTTAGGGACACGTAGAAAACGTGCAGATACACGCACTTAAGCCAGTATTTCGGCTAAAGCTCCGTGTTATGAAAGAGTTTGTTTGCTAAAAATAAAGGCAAGTTGTGGTCATTTGTAAGAAATTCATTTACACGTTAGGTAGTCATATTACCTTTTTTTTTTTGGTTATGTTTGTCGCGTGTATCTATAATTATTAAAGCTGGTTTTATCGGGCTAAATTCAAACCATCCGAGCTAAAGACTTTAACAGGGTTCACATTTCTATCTCACTGTTTAGTAAAATTTTGTTTTATTTTAATAAAAAAAATAACTTTACGCAAAACTAAGAATTTTCTTACCTACATCGTACAGAGAGTCCAACCCGCTTAGTAAAAGATTCGAAAAAGAATGTGAAAGATGGCAAAACTCGCATATCCCCCTTTTTACATATTCGAATTTCGAAATTTTCTTTCTTTCTTTTCGTTCTAAAACTTCAAACTTTAGAGTGTACCCACATCCGTTTTCAGAACTCTTTTTTTTTCGGTTAAATTTAAATATAAAAATAATATGAAATTTATTTGAGTTTTGTTTGAATCTTTTAATTTGAAAAAAAAAAATTATTTTTACTGAAGGGGCATGCTACAAAGTTTAAAAAACATTGCATTTCAAAACTTTGAAAATTTGATATCTCCGTTTCTGAGATATTTTTTTTTTTGTAATTTTGTTTTTTGTTCGAACAATAATAAAAACTTTAAATTGGGGCACCAAAATTTTGTCTTAAAAATGTTTTAAAAATTTTGTATCTATATAAATTAATTGTTGTTCTTGCATTAGGTAATATTTGCTTGAATCACATGGCATCCTGTTTTTACATCCAACTACTAAAGGAGTTGTTTTAGTAATTTAAAAAATTAATTTTATGCTTGTAAAAAAGTCTAGTAACATTAATTTTTGAAATTCTTATTCGTTTACATAAGAGCAAGTTCGTGGGAACCAGTCGTGCACTTTATATTTTTATACCTTAAGGGAAAGAGGGAAGAAATGCACCGTATGGATGTCTTGGCGTTGACCCGTTGACCATCCCTGTGAGTCGAACTCGCTACATACCCACCAAAACTCTCTTAAACCCTTATTAGCGTCTGACCCCCCCCCCCCTGGCTACCGCTCTTTGTATTACTTAAAAGGGGTTGTCATGTTTCCCTTGCGGGATCAGCTGGCGGGCTCAACCGTTTCTTCATCATTTTCTCCTTCTCTTTTTTTTTTTCTTCTGAGAATATACTCTGTGAAGCTAGAAATGTTTTGCCAGTTTTCATAGCTATGTAGCATCTAGACTATGTTCTTTGGGCTGATGGCGCCAGTACTTCTCTGCTAATATTGACGCAGGGACTTCCATCTTTTGGATACGAAGAAGGTATGGTTTGCATCGTTTTTTTGTGAATCCCCGTACTGACAGGCTGGACTGTTTGCTTTTCCGATCTTGTGGAGGAAGGCGTTGAAATAACAGTGTCCGGTGAGTAACTGGGTGACGCAGTAGTTAACATCCGGTCGTTCTAATCAGCCACGTTCCCGATCAGCCTCGCTGTCCATCTTCCTCTACTTTCTGAGCTCCACCGCTCTTGCCACTTCTAAATTATAAGCTGCTTGGCCCTTTCGGATGCCGCTTCCAATCCAATTTTCGCCTTTTTGTCGTAGAAGTAAATCTTTTCTGCCGCTAAGAGATCGATGGGTGTCAATCCTGCGACTACAAGGGTGGCTGGTACTGACACCGTTCGGTAGGAGCCGGCATGAGGGTAGAGCTCCTCGTCTTTGTACTGCCGCCATGAGTTTGCGGTACTTCTGTTGTACCTTGTTGTTGTTGGGGCCTTCCTTTTTTAATTTACATTGCCAATGTATTTTTTTATTACCTATAATAGCGGCTTTATATTTCAGATTGCTTAGGTCTGTTTATCGTAGTGTTATTTAGATGATGAGGAAAGTGAGGCGTTTAGCCACGGAAGTAAGCTGAGCCTTGGTGAGAGTAGAAGGGGATGTCCTCTTCGTCGTTGGTTGTTATGAGGTGAAGTTCTAGTAGTTCCATTGATTCAAGGTACCGCTGGTCAGTATGTTTTGGTTAGCCTACCATTTCTACTATAAGACGTTTTGGGTGGTTGGTCTAATTATTCAGGCACTTTCTGTTTGACTGGATGAGGTATCTGTCGAATTGCAGAATTTTGAATTCTTAAAATAGTCTTTTGTTACCGATGTGTACGAATTTTCATTGAGTTCAAGTTTCGTTTTATTGAAAATATGTTTATACAATGTGACTGACATTATTATACAATGGAAAATTTAGATTTGCTGGGACATGAAAAGCTTAATCCTATAAATTTGCTTACAAAAGAAAATATTTATACATAATGGGCCGTACCAACAATCAAATTAAAAGACGACTTTAATATTTGAGCGAAATGAACCATTATTTAAAGAGCTCTATTAATTTGGCCATACATGTTATGAATTTAATATTTATGTGAACTCTAAATTATGAACCATTTATTGTACGGAACCTAAAAAATAAAATGCAGCATACATATATGGGCAGTTATATAGAGTCCATTAAATAATGCTTCATTTCGCTCAAATATTAAAGTCGTCTCTTAATTTGATTGTTGGTAAGGCCCAATATGTATTACTCGCATAATTTGTTGTCCTCGGGTTGTTACGTCCCGGTTGTTAGTGGTGAATTTGTGAAAGGGTGGTGCTTAGCCACAATAGAAGGCTGACCTAAGGTCAGCGTGGAAAGCAACGATTTCTTCAACGATTTACATTGCGCTGAGGTAACTTGAATAGTCGCTGCTGGCTTGTTATCTTTCTAATTAGCTGGTTTGGGTGGCTGGTTGAGTTCCCTACCAGCTTCTTTTAGTTTCTTATTAGTTTCTTTTTCGAAGGTATTATTCGTTCCTGTAGTATTTTTGACACTTCCGGTCGAAAATTAGTACTGGGCATATCCTTACTATCTCTCTTTCAAAATTTTTTAGCTTTCACGTGGGTGTCTTAGGGATGGAAAATCGTTTGGGGAAGCTCTACCCGATGACTGGTCTCAAAAGTTAAGTTGCTTATACATAAAGGTTTTTTTCAATTGACGCCGGTAGGCTCAAACTTGGCAAATTCTGCGTGGGGGCTTGGGCTTACACCAGTACTGCCCCAGGTGCTCGAAGTTCATGACTATAGACACGCCGTGTCTTCCCTAACTGGGCTTCAGAGTGTTTCGAACAGGACCTCAATTTTGGCCGGAACATCATCTTTAGCGCATTTTTGGATGAATTCAGTAGAATTCAGGCCGGCGACGTCAGTCGTCCGTACTTTTTTCGAAAAAGATATTGGTAAGGCGGTGACTGTCACAAGAGAGCGCTACAGAAGGTTGTAAACCATTTTCCTATAGCCCAAATTAAACCATATGAGCATAGGCGGCATGTGATTCCACAAGGAAGGTACTATGTGCCACGCAGCTAACAATACGATTGACAATCTGCACGAACGATTTAAAGATATAAGCTTATATTTCGCGGAGGTGAGTTTAATTGGCCACTAAGGTCATGTGATTTGACCCCCTTAAGGGTTTCCTATAGTCAAAGGTCTATGCGATTAAACCACAATTGACAAATGCCCTTAAGATGAATATAGCACCGGTCATCGTTCAAATTCAGGAGAATATAATATGCTGAAGAGTCATTGGAAATCGGCCCACTCGGATCCTTGTCATTGTAAGAACAAGAAGCTGAGGCGAGCGCTTAAACAATTTTTTTAATACCTGACACACCTTGTTTTATTCTATTTCAACATCTACCCGCCCTTTATAAAAATGTTGATCTGGTGGCTAACCGCTACTTCTCTTCATCAGTGTTTGGAGACAGTACAATGGAAGACCCAGCTCGCCATTCTAAAAATGTATCCTGAATGATGATTGAACCTTTGTAGATCGTCGAAATGGATTCCCAGACACATACTTCACGCTTCATTTGGTTGCCAATGTTGGTTAGTCAGGGAGTTTGTAAAGGGATTTCCGTTAAGCGTTTTTTATCTTTAAATGTAAATAAACTAAACTGTGAGTTAGATGTCATTGAAATTTTTACTTGCGATATAGGTACTATAGGGCATGTTCTGCATTTGGAAAAAAAATCGAACTCGAGATTTTGATCAAAGTTGACATTACGATGATAGCGAAGACGAAAAAAGTGGGTCCGACAATTCCGTCTGTCTGTCTGTATGTCTGTATGTCTGTATGTCTGTACCTCGAACTACAGCCTAAACTATCAGAGGTATTTTCTTCAAAATTGGTAGTTAAGGGTCTTCGGTGATTCCCTAGAGGAGAAATTGAAATTTTTTTTTTAGCTCCAAAACTAAGGGTACCCCCCATACACCCGTAATGCAAAATCTTATTTATCTCGAAAACGGCTCTAACGATTTCGATAAAAAAAATTAAGTGTGATATTATGGATATCGACTATATTTTGGTCAAAAAAAATTTTGGGGGGAAATGTTATTAGGGGTACCTGACATATAACGGTTTTTTTGATTTTCGACTTTCTCATTAACGGCTCTAAGGATTTTAACCCAACATTTTTAGCAGGAGTCCCCTTAAGTTTAAAATAATATTGTATATAAAAATATTCGAAAAAATATTTATTGGGTTTTAAAAAAAAAAAAAAATTTTTAAATCAATATCTTCAAAACCTATGAACGATTATTTTTTGAAATTATTTCCTAAAACCAATATTATTAAATACTTAAAATTCGCATCCCACATTTTTTTCTTGAAAAATTTTAGAGAAATTTCTTATATAAAAAATTTATTTATTTATAAAACGATTTTTTAAGGTTTATTTGCATAAATTCATACTTTTCCGAAACCAGACGGCAATTTTATGCATTTGAACATTATTATCTCAATAAATCCATGTTTTATATATATAAAATGTATCTTAAACTCCAAAGTACTTTTACATAAGAGCAAGTTCGTGCGATCCAGTCGTGCATTTTATTTTATTTGCTTAAAAGGCCCTTTGCCATTATGTATAGTATAATTCAACATGTCTGGTGCGGTTTCGCTCGGTGGCACGCAGCGCATTGTTGGTTTTTTTAGTTATAAGAAAGACGTTCGACTTAAGAAAACATTACAAGAAGCAGTCTAAACGAGTCTAATCGCATGATGTCGTTGATCAATTCACATCGCCTCCGCGTGAGATAACCATGATGTTAGGAAATCGCTCGTGCAAAATCTCAGTTGTGCCACGGGCTGTGTGGCACGAAAGAAACGTCTTATTCAAACCACATTTCGTTGGTATCCGCATCATCTAATTCAAGCCAAAAGAAGTTGGTTATCATCAACGAACGGAGTTGATGGCGATGGCCTGGCAAACGTAGTTTTAGAAAAAGTAGGGACCGGTGTTGTCGCCAACCCAACGCAACACCAAAGAGTGACCCTTTCTGGATGCGTTACAATTTTGTGTATCTCATGTTGATTGTTATCGTTCTAAATTCGACAATTCTGCTTGTTGACAAATCTCTCGTTTATTCCGGTCGTGTTCTCGAAAGAACGATTATGGCGACCGCAAAATCCACTTTCATAAAACGCTCCATGTTTATTGGAAAAGATAGACCAAATTATCGACAGTCAATTGGATTAGCTAAGGTTCAATATTATGCCCACGATCACCTGAAAATGTTCAGAAATCACTATTGAAAAATTCATTACATATCTTGGTTCGAAATTACCATAGACAAAAAGGGCAAAGCATTATTCAATACTAAGCCTGGAATGAAGCAATTAATTCCAAAGATTTCGCAACAATCACTGGCTATACCCAGTATTTTGAATCTGTGTTCACGAATATTTCCTTCCCTCACAAAGTATTCATTTGCATTCATAAGCTTAACTTAAAAAACAAGCATTATAGCAATCAAACATGCTTTCGAAAACCTGCCAGCTTATAAAGAAGGAATTGGCAATAGAGTTGAATTAAGTACGGCTTGGTCTTTTTTCCTTCAAATTCAAATACGAATCCAAGAATCCTTCAAAATATTTTTTTTAAACTTAAATTGAAAAATATGAAAGAAAAACAAACGATGACTTTCCAGAGAAAAAAAGTCTTTCCAACACTTCAACACAGGTATAAAAGGTATAAAAGAAAGAACGATCTCATACTCATATATGCATATATGATACCTGCCCGTCTCCGTGGCTGTCATGAATCTCCCACCATCAGCGCCTTTTCTTTTCGGACCAACGAAATGCAGAACCAGCACCAGTAGCAGTCCAAAATCAACAAACACGAGATTTTTTGTGAAAAATAAGGATCACATCACTAGGCGTATCCTTTCCGCCGCTAATACCCATCTAAGCCCGCCGGAGAAGCAACGAAGAATATCCACTCCTCGTCCTCATCATTGTAGCTGCTGCAGAGCGTGTTGTTGACTCGATGACCAGAAAATCTAGAACGTTCACTCTTAAAATAGGAGCATGTACAATGTACATACATAAGGCAAGGGATGGTGTGTCTATTCCTTCTGAAAAAACGAGATAAGTTGTCGAGTCGTTATATTCTGCAGAAAAGTACAAGGAAAAAAATCCACGCGAAATTATTCAAGTTGCCAGCCAGATACTATAGGTGTGCCCTGGAATGTGTGTATGTGCGTTGTGAAGTTGCCCTCTTCATGCGGTGATACGAGTATGATGGAATTGCAGACGTATGTTTTGCTCGATTTCGTGCACCTTAGTCGTCAACTTGAAGTTTTGACTATGAAATCCAGGATATGCTCTCATCTTCTTACACAGGAAAAAATTTACCAGCGAATAAATAAACCGAAGGCATTCGAAAATAGAAAAGAACATAGGTACAACACAACGTCCCTCATTCCACAAAATGTGAATTAGCACATGGGGTAGCAGACAAAAATAAAATAAGGCTACCTAGAGGGACAGAAAAAAAAAATAGGACCCCGTCCTGCCGGATTTAGATTATTATCATCCAGACTGAAATCTTAAAACTGAATAAGTAGTGAAAATAGAAAATTAGTTGGAAGAAGAAAACCTCTATTCAAATTATTTCCACGTCATTAAATGGACATATGAGAGTGCACCACTTGGTCCGGTCCGGCAGTAGGCATGATGATGGTGCGGTAAGGTGTGTGTTTACCCTCTGGTTACCTGTCGCACAAAGGAAGTTTATTTTGGGGAATACATTCTCAGTTCGCAATTTAGCTTCGTCATTAAAGCCCGATATTTTTATGAATCCAGTGTTAATGTTATTTATACAAATAGTACCATTTGGCATAGTGGTTAATGCGCTGGACTGGCATGTCGGGTTCAATTGCCTAAAACATTTTATTTAAGGGGTATTGCCTCTTGCGAAGAAGTTACATATCCTCCAAGAGTAGATATATCTTTCACATGAAAAGTGCTTCTCACATAAAAGATCTTCTCCCCGGACTCGGCTGAAAATTGAAAATTGATGCCAATTCCTTCCTTATCCAAACTCAGCGCTTTGGTATCCACGATTGCTTTTGCTTAATCCTAGAAATCGAAGTTTGGTTTTGATACAAATACTCGCTTCGGTGGAGCATTGTTATCCCTTCTGGACTGCGTCCAAATCTTTATATAGCTTAAAGAAATTTTGGTTATATGTATATGTATATTTTACTCATTCACCCTCCTCGCCCAAAATATGAAGAATTTTTCTTTCAAAAGGGCCCAGTATCTTTGTAAAACATTCACTTCGTGTTACAAGTGAGAAGATTTGTACCCATTTGTTTCGCCAAAACCGGATCAGCAGCAATTTCTTAGGATTATTCTTCAATAGATCTCTACAATTTCGTTCGATTGCTTTAAGGTAGATGAACTCCTTGAGTAGTACTTCGAAGTTCTTGCTGATGTTTGTTTACTCGGTTGATTCAAGACCAACAAAGGTTTTGCCTATTCTTCAATTCCACACTCTTTTGATGAATTTGTGAAAAATAGTGCATTCGGAGTTAACGCCTACCTTCTGGCTTGGAAAGAGATTGAAGAAATCCCATAATAAAGCATGTTCTTGCGGTAACTTTAATTCGGAGGAGCTATACTCTAGTTACATATAGCTTCGTATACTTTCAAAGTTTAAAGTTTAAGTTTTTCCGGTATCACGAGTTCGGACACCGCCATATATGTATAAATGTTGTCATAAGCGGCCTCAAAGTCTATGAGAAGATGGGGAGTTTTGACTTGAAATTCATTTATCTTTTCCAGGATTTGCATCACCGTGAAGAGCTGTTCTGTGATCGATCTGGTGGGCCAGAAGTAATACCAGTAATTGCTGATTATTGTGTTGCAATAGGGCTTAAGATACTCACAGTACGTTCGATGAAATGTTATGGTCAAAAATTTTTAGGGATATTACTCGAAAGATCTTGCAGAACATTGGATAAAACATTATAGAGGAGGCTTATATGGATTCGGCAGTCCAGTTATCGGACATGCTTCATTCCAAAAATATTTGGCTGATTGAATGAATAAATACAAAAAAACCCCTTTCGAACTCTGTGGTAAAACTTATTTTTTAATCTTTTTTCCCTATGACTCGGTACTGACTTTACTTTCGACAGATATTTTGGAGAGCCGCGTTCAAGTCGTAAAATAAGAATCTTGGCATATGCTTTTACTTGCGATATAGGTACTATAGGGCAAGTTCTGCGTTTGGAAACAAAATCGAACAAAAAAATGATTTTGACAAAAAAATTTAGTGTGCTAATTTAAGCATGGATTACATCTTGGTCAAAAAAAATTTGGGACAAAATGTTTAAACGGTACCTGTCATAAAACCGTTTTTTTGATTTTCGACTTTCTCATTAACAACGCTAACTATTTTAACCAATTTTTTTAAGCAGGAGCAACCTTAAGTTTAAAATAATATTGTATACAAATAAAAAATATTTTTTGAGTTTTATGAAAAAAAAACCCAAAATTTTTTTTTGAAAAATCAATATCTTCAAAACGTGTGAATGATTATTTTTTGAAATTATTTCCTTAAATCTGTACTACTAAATACTTAAAACTGGCCTCCCAAATTTTGTTCTTGAAAAATTTTAAAGAAATTTCTTATATAAAAAATTACTTTATTATTAAAAGGATTTTTGAGCTTTGTTTGCATAAATTCATACTTTTCTGGAAATCAGACGACAATTTAATGCATTTGAACATTTTTGTCTCATTAAATCCATGTTTTATATTTATAAAATGAGCGATCCAGCCGTGCATTTTTTTTATATTAAGACCATAAATAACGGTACCTGCCATGCCATACGAACTTTTTTCGAAATTTTATAAATATTTTTTTTGCTCAAAAAATTTCGTTTAGTTAAAGTTAGGTAATGGTTGAAAAAAAAAATCCAAAAAAATGGTTACTTTTTGTTCAACGCTTGGAACCATTTTTTTTTTGTTATTAACTTTCTCAAAAACCGTATGACCGATTTTTATCATTTTTTTTATGTCAAGACTCCCCAAAAGTTTGGATAGGTATTATTGTGTATTCAAATTTTCAGATTTGTAAAAAACCTTCCATTTTTTTTTTAAAGTCAATATTTAGAATACCTTATGTTCGATTTTTTTTTTGAACTTGATAGATGAAAGATTCTCAATATAATCCACAAGATGTGAAATAAAATGCACCACTGGGTCGCACGAACTTGCTCCTATGTTATAGACTAGGAATTTAAAAATGAATGTTACTAGAGAAAGCTGTTCATAAAAGGATAAACTTTATTTATTAAACTTTTTTAGTAGTAAGAGATAGAAACAGAATGCTATGCAAATATGAATTTATACAAGAACAAAAATTATAAGCAGTTTAATGGTTTCTTAAAAAATTAAGATTTTATATAAAAAAATTTAAAATATTCTTAAGAAAAAATTTTGGTACCCCAATTTAAAGTTTTATTATTGTTCGAGTAAAACTTATATTCACAAAAAAAAAAATACTGAGCCGTTATTGAAATATTAAATTTTGCAAAAACAAAATAGATTTTTTTTTCAAAATTCAAAAAAATATTTTTCTTAAAGTTTTGTAATGCAATGTTTTTTAAACTTTTTGGAAGCATCTCTATAAAAAATTTCATTAAGATCCGTTATGTCATTAATGAGAAATTCATAATTCGAAAAAATGGTTTTATGGCAGGTACAAGCTGTAATATCTTAATTTCAATTTTTTTTATTAAATTAAAGATAATACAAATTAATTGAAAGAAAAAAAAGTTTATCGAAATTTTAGGGGCCGTTTTCGATAAAAATACGATTTTTGAAAACCATTCTTTAATTTTTTTTACATTTTTATGGTGAGTAACTTTATTTTTAGGTAAAATAATTTTTTTTTCTCACAATCTTGTAGATTATATTAAAAAACTTTTATTTATCAAAAAACAAATCTAGGATGGGGTTTTGGAAATATTGGGTTTTGAAAAAAAAATTTGAAGTTTTTTTTAAAAATCCCAAAATTTTTTTTTTGCAAATTTGAATACACACTTCTATTTATGTTTTTGGAGAGCTTTAGCAAAAAAAAAATTGATCAAAATCGGTCTTACCGTTTTTGAGAAAATCAAAAACGAAAAAAATGGTTCCATTGGGATACCCTCAATAACCATTTTTCGCAAAATTTTTTCAATTACTACATAGCTTGAACTAAATACATTTTTTTTTTTATTTTTATTTTTAAAATCTGTCGAACAGTCTTTGAGAAAAAAAAATATTTATAAAATTTCGAAAAAAATTCGTATGGCAGTTACCGTTATTTTTGGTCTTAAAAAAAAGAAAAAAATGTGTGGGAGGAAAAAAATAAAAATGTTATCTACCAAGTTTAAAGAAAATCGGCCGGCTGTAGTCGAACAGACGGATAGAATTGCGAGACCCAAAATAACGGTACCCACCATACAAATGTTAAAAAATGGTTTTCGAAAATCGTATTTTTCTCGAAAACAGCTCCGAGAATTTTGATACCTTTTTTTTTCTTTAAATTTTAGGATCTACAATTTAATAGGCAAATATTTGAAATTAAGATATTACTGACTGTACCTGTAGAACCATTTTTTCGAATTTTGAATTTCTCATAATCGGCATAACGGATTTTAATGAAATTTTGTATGGAGAAGTTTCTGAAAACTTTAAAAACCATTGCGTTTCAAGACTTAAAAAAAAATATAATAAAAACTTTAAGGCGTAGATACCAAAATTAAAAAAAAAAAAAATGTTTTAAAAAATTTTTATATAAAAGCTGATGATTTTTTATGTCCACCGTCTGTGGGAAGCGAAGAGTTTCTCCTTCAGTTATTTTCTGAAGTACCTACTATACCTATATATGCTTAGCATCCAAGGTTGAACCGTTTTTGATAAAACCTTTTTTGTTTGCTTTGTCTCTCTTGATAATGACTGAGCCAATTTCGATCAAGCTCTTCATACCCGAGTCCTCTAGCTTAGTTTCGGGACTCGGGCTTAGAGTATCTATTCAACGACTTCGACCCTTTAAAATCAATGGGTACACTGAACCAAAAAGTGCAGTCATATTGATAATTTTGTGAGTTGAATTGACAATAAAATTGTCAATTTTGAGCCAATGACCTTTGTAGTAAATACGACACTTTTAGATTGTCAATTTCATAAATTAAAGATTTGATATTCATATTGACAACTACGACTTTTATATGGAAAATCAGGATTGTGGTATTGATAACTAAATTATCAATTTTTAACCAGAACAGTTGTCAAATTGGCAATTTCTATTTGCAATTTGTTCACTGCAGTTGCTAATTTGAAAACTATGGTTGTTTATTTTATTACAGAAGTCGTCAAATTGAAAACTTCGATTGTTTATTTTATCACAGAAGTTTTCAAACTGAAAACCACTGTTGTCGAATTGAAAACTGAAATTGTCAATTTGATTACAGCAGTGTCTAACAGAAAACTGCAGTTGTCAATTTGATCACAGGAGTTGTCAAATTTACGAATTATATTGGCAATTTGATTACAGCATTTGTCAAATTGAAAACTATGGTTGTTAATTTGATTACAACAGTTTTCAAATTGAATACTTCGACTCTTAATTTCATCACAGCAGTTGTCAAATTGAATACCACATTGTCAATTTGAAAACTGAAATAACCAATTTGATTACAGCGGTTGTCTAACTGAGAACTGCAACTGTCGATTTGATCACAGGAGTTGTCAAATTAATGACTTGTACTGTTGATTTGATAGCAGCAGTTGTCAAATTAAAAACTGCTGCTCTCAAATTAAAAACTGTGTTTGTCAATTTGATTTTTGTAGTTTTCAAATTGATTACTGCTATTATCAATTTGATCACAGCAGATATCAAAATGAAAATCACAGGTGCCACATTGAAAATTACAAACGCCAATTTCATTTAAACAGTTGTCAAAATGGAATCCGCGTTCGTAAAATTTAAAATTGTAGTTTTCAATTTGACAAGTGTATACTTACTATTCAAAGTTTTGAGTCATCTTAATAAGTTATTTCCATTCTGAAATATAAGCTTTTAAAAAAGTTCAAAATAAAAATCTCACTTTAATTTTCAGATCAGTTTTAATGGATCATAAATATTACATGGTTTTATAGTAAATAAATAGTAAACTTAATTAATTAATGACATATATCTTGAAATCTAGGATTTTGGGTAAAAATATGATTGATTTAAACAGAGGATAAATAAAAATCAGAAAACTATACCTTTTAAGACCGAGTATAAATGTTCTTGTTTTCAGTTCCTCAAAAAGTTTCTCAACTCCGTATTGACAACCGTATTAATTGACAGTATTTGTATTGTATTGTGAATACTTGGCTATGTAAAAATTTAAAAGATCTATATTTTAAAATAAATAATGTTGAATGATTTATTACCTTATACCTTCTCACTTCTTTTTTGTATATGCACTCATAACACTAAAAGCAAATCAAACTTTATATTATTATTCTTATGACTTTCGGTAAAAAGCGACCGACTCCGATAACGCCAGACAGATTAATGACCTACCCTAACGCTAAAAGGGTTTTACATGAATTGAAATCAAAATATGCAACTCCGGGTATTGAAATTGATAATCAGAATTATCAAGTTGATGACTGCTTGTCAATGTGAACATTTTAAGGAAATGATCATCATATTTACAACAACAATAGTTAAAGTCATGACTGCAACGGCAAAATGTTCGTACTTGTATTAACAACCAGATGTGCCATTTCAAATATCATCGTTTTCAATATGAAAATTTTGATAACTGTAGTTGTTTGATTGAAAGTTGTTAAATGACTTACCTACCTTGTAATGATTTTTCAAATATTATGTTCTATTTTATTACACATATTACATTTGAAAATAACCAAATACTATGAATGAACGAAATTTGAAACTTTCAAACTTTTCGTATACGGTAGGTATTTGTAATCTTTTTATCGTGTCCGTGAATTGCAACAACAGCTTTATGCAGTTTTTTTATGTTAAAAAATTAGCCATCTTTCAAAAACAGGTCAATTCACCACCCACCTTTTAGGTGGGTTATCAGGATGTGTTTGAAATATGAAGACTTAATGGTGCAAAAATAGAATGAATATAGTTAGTTTTAAGTTTTATGTCAGTTACTGGGTAAATTCCTTTTATTTTAGACAAAGGGTCCTTCACGCAACTTTTAAGTTGTCGACTTAATCGACGCATCTGATGCGATACTGTATTTTTAGCTGGATTTGAACGGGTGTGGATAATTATAGTAAGATAAGATAATCAAGGTTTTCAATGTGATAACCCCAGATATGCAATAATCATATCGACAATATTAAGTGGTTAATCGATTTCTCTTGTATTCAATATGAAAATTGTGATGGTTCCTTTTTTAGATATACAGTTTTATAGGGTCTAGTTTTTTTTACACTCTGAGAAATAAACTTAAACAAAGAAAATATAGCGCAAAATATTGGTTGATTAAGCATGATGTCGAAGCATTTTTGTATGAGTTAAGTAAATTGAAATTAAAAAAAACAAACATTTGATAATACGGGACGCATGAACTGAGATTTTTCGAATGGAACAATGATAATGCTGTTTAAGAATCAACACTTAACAGACGATGGTTAAAATTTTTTCGAACTATGTATCGTCTTTCAACATTGTATTTAGTATTAGTAACACAGGTCAACCAGATTTTTGTAACAAAAGAAAAAAAATTTGTCGTCCAGTCCAATCGTACATCATTTTATCTTTTATTTTCAAACTATACATTAAAATAAAAGACATAAAAGATACATTGTCGTTATTTCCTTTTTATTTATTTTAGTTTTTATATTGACAATCGCAATATTCAATGTTATAACTGTCTATTTGATGGCCGTAGTGAGTTTTCAATGTGATAACGAGAATAATGCGGTTATCAAACTGACAATCACAATTGTCAATTCGATTAGCTACCCCTCTTTTATTTTTATTTATCTTGATTTGATCATCATATTGACAATAACAATTGTCAAATGTCAACTTCAGCTGTCCATTTCATGACCGTGTTTTTCACAGTAATGGTGGAAAAAGCCATCGTCATAATGACTATCATTATTGCTAACTACTTACATGATTTTAGTTTTCAATCTGATGATCAGTCATCATATCGACTTTGAAAATATTCTATTTAAATACTGCAGTTGCTGATAAGATAACTGCGGTGCCGTGAAATAAGGCCAAGTGAAATAAGGCCAACTTTCAAAAATTGGCCTTATTGCACTTTGATAAAGCGAAATAAGGCCAATTTTCAGTAGTTGGTTTTATTTCACTTTGACAAAGTGCAATAAGGCCAAATGATTTTGAGAAATAAGACCAAATTGGCCGTAGTTCTGGGTTTTCTTGAGCAACAGTACCTTGGGTGGCCCGCTTCGCGGGTTTTCAGGATTTTAACTCCCTTTTCGGGGCTCACACCCGCTCACGCAACTCCGTTGCTCCGCTTAGGGTATGTTCAGTCGCCAGGCAGGCGCCTGTAGCAACAGTTTTCTTGGGCAACAGTACATAATTGTTAGTTGTCCAATTAATGTAAAATACAAAACTGTTGCTACAGGCGCCTGCCTGGCGACTGAACATACCCTAAGCGGAGCAACGGAGTTGCGTGAGCGGGTGTGAGCCCCGAAAAGGGAGTTAAAATACTGAAAACCCGCGAAGCGGGCCACCCAAATTACTGTTACTCAAAAAAACCCAGAACGACGGCCCCAATAAGCAATAAATTATGTACTTTACGAATAAATAATACTTATAAATGAAATGAATAAAATGCAGTTCGGCCTTATTTCGCTTTGTCAAAGTGCAATGAAACCAACTGTTGAAAGTGAAATAAGACCAATTTGGCCTTACTTCACTTTGTAAAAGTGCAATAAGACCAACTGCTGAAAATTGGCTTAATTTCACTTTATAAAAGTGCAATAAGGCCAATTTTGGAAAGTTGGCCTTATTTCACTTGGCCTTATTTCACGGCACCGATAACTGCGAGTCTCAAATTCTAAACTAAAATTGAAAATCTAAAATTTTCATATTCACTATCCAGTTGTAAATTTCAACTTGAATTTTTGAAAATTTACGTCATATTGACTATTTTTTTCACCATTTTGACAATTTTCAATTTACTATCAATGATTGTTGATATGACAACGGTTATTTTTTTCAGTGTATAGGCTTCACAATCTCTAGAGCTATATATACATAGTTCTAACTTACCTCGCAAACTTGACCGTTTGCACTTTTGATTCCAAAAATGAAAATGAAATGAAAAAAAGTTTTAGACAAGAGTTCTCTTTAACACAAGAGTAATAAGGCCCTTTCTTGAACAACTAAAATGTCATATTTTAAGATATAGAGTCTGCCAAAGGTGGATGAGAACGCTTAAGGCTGTTTTCAAGAATCTTTTTTTGAGTGATTTTAGTTCCCGTTTTCGAAGAATGTAGGAGGAGATACAAAAACGATTTTTTTCGGATAGAAGAGCGAGGCTGACATCGATCTATCAAAAAAAAAAAAGTGAAAACCCAACAACTGAGGTGGCCTGATCATTTAAGGGAAAGGAACACCAATGAGGAACGGAATTAGGGATAACATCAATCAACTTCTTGTGCGCGACTGGAGAAAGTTAGCAAGGGATCTAACTGGCTGGAAGAAGCTTGTAGGTTCATGCCCTAGTCCTTACCGAGGTGTTGAATATAATTTTGTTATACTTCTTATGGTTCTTAACATATCTTTAAGTTTTAAGATTTTTCAGCAACTTTCACACACTTACTGAAATTTCGAGTACAAGCATATTATGTGGAACGTGTTAACTTCTGCACAGAATTTTTGATCAAATTTACAAAGATGGGTTGACCGCCCACCAGAATTTTAAACATTTAAAAAATAATCGCCAGAATAAGACCTGATCAAATTTATTCGTATTATTTGATTATTTGAACTTACATCAAATTATATTCAATCCAAAAAAAAAATATCTTTTTCGAAAGAAGATTAGCATGCAAATGCACAGTACAGGTATACCCACCTATGTTAATGGATTGCAACCACTTGGCAAGCATACCAAACACACAATCTTGTATCTAACACCGCAACTAATGCTTAATCGATGGAAATTTTCAGGGTTGATTACACAGTTAAAGCGTGTTTTTATGTAATGAATGTTTTCAAAACTTATATCACGCTCTAACCCCAACGACTAACGACTACGAAAGAACGTTTCACGGTGAAGCAAGAAGCGTTAAACCGCATTCAAATTTTCTAGTTTGATGCATCACTACATCTTTTTAAAACTTTGGTGTTTCCTCGTTTTATGTTCTTCACCTTTATTTTTATCCTTTTGTGTTGACTTGTCTTGTCAGAAAATCTGTGTTATTGTGTATTCCTACGGCACAAAGGTTTATATACAAACAGCGTTAAAAGGAGTTGATGTTCGTTTTTCTGTAAAAGTTAAAAAAAAAATACACTACCCTACAAGACGAAAATTTGATACATTTTACTCCTACCTTGAAATTAAATCCGATGGTGTTGGAAGAAGTTTGAAAGGAAAGGTTTGTCATAAAGTCAGCGTGAGCTTAATCGAATATCTACTATATAGATGTCAAATTGCATGTACTTAACAATATTTGTACAATTGGAAGCGCGAACACGAAGGTTAGACGTGGTTGGATAAGCTTTAAACTGTAATGTAACGTTCTAGCAAAATTTGTCCACAGTACGATTTAAGTCACATGAGAGGAAAATCATTTTTGGATCATTTTCAAGAACTGAAGATTTACCCTGAGTGAGAAGATGGTTTTTAAGTTTTTGAAATTATGGAAAACAGAGCTATAGATCAATATCCCAGAGCTACTAGACACACAAGATATTTTATGAAAGCCAAGAATATTTCTGTGAATGTACCTGCACTTCTCGTATAATAGATAAGAATAAATGAATACTACAGACCTTGATTGAGGGTTCTTATAGGAGTTAACACGTTATAAAGGCGCACATAATTGTTGTAAAAAATAAATATAAAATAAATTTCAGGCACCAGGGCCTATACTTTTTCCAACAAATATATTCAGTACAGGGATATTTACATTTCAATTTGACTGTAAGGACTTTCAATAAGCTATGTCTTACTTTTTAAGCTCTTTCATGATTCCTGTATTGAGCACTATGAATTGCTACAAATTTTTAAGAATGAGATGAGAATTTGTAGATGAGATAAATTAAAAAAATATATTTATTTTTTAGTAAGTCCGGTAAATATGCCCCTTCCCTTATTATTTCTTGAAATTAAACCTTAAATTGAATTCGAATTCATTATTTTTTTCTAAGAGTCATAAAGAAGTTATTTTGACTTCAGTCTGCAAACTTTAATAATAAAGAAAAACAAACAAAATGATATAAAATAAAATGCACGACTGGGTCGCACGAACTTGCTCCTATGTAATCGACTGGGAATTTTAGTGCTCCATATAAATCAAACTTTTTCTCGGAAAGTGGGCGGAACCACGCCCCCTGAATGGAAAACCTCAATTTTTATTTTTGTTCCTTTATATGCGATTTGAGCCCTACCGTTTTACCAAATTTCATTGTTCTACTGCAATCGGAAGTGTGCCATATATAATTTACATCAGTTCTGAGGAAGTAGGCGGATACCACGCCTCCTGAAAGGAAAACCTTGGTGTTTATTTTTGGTTCTTTACATGCAATATAAGCCCTGCCGGTTCACCAAATTTCATCGTTTTACAGCAGTTGGAAGTGCTCCATAATACGATGTCGGGAAGTGCTCCAAAATTCGGAGAAAGTGGGCGGATACCACGCCCCCTGAATGGAAAATTTCAAATTTTTGATTTTTTCCTCTGCTTGCATGACAAGACCTAACGTTGTGCAAAATTACAAGATTCTACGATGTCGGGAATTGCTCCATAATTTTGATGATCTGTCAGTCAGTCAGTCAGTCAGTCAGTCAGTCAGTCAGTCAGTCAGTCAGTTACGGTTTTTGTGATTTTTGAGGCCTTATATCTCAGGAACCGCTTATGCTAGAAAATTGAAAATTGGTGAGGCGCCTGTGCCTGACTACCTTAGCAAATCTTCGGAGTTTTAAGTTTCTGACTTCATTGGTACTAAAGATAGGGAGGGGTCAAAAATCGCCTGAGTTTGTTCCAGTAAAAAGGGTGTAGTGCCAGAACTTGGCTGGGCACTACCGTGCCCTTTGATCCCGCACAGGAAGGATTAACCATTGGAGTGAAATATTTGCAACTTAGCTGAACGGGAAGACGTTATCCAATTCATCGGAAAGTGCCCTACCCTAAGAGAAACAAGAGGATGTATTTTTGGTAGTGACTTCTTATCGGAGGATCAAGTTCTTATGCAGCTGAATGAGATGGATGTTGCAAGACTATATGAGTACTACAAAATCTGTTTGAAATAAATAGAGAAAGAATAATTAATGAAGAGTTTTGAGAAATATAGTACATATATAGAACACTTTGTTTAAAAATTTACATAAAAGATATGTTAATCAAATTAAAGGATAGCTTTTTACAAATAGTTATTTATGTTGTCAATCTGGCAGACGGCTCAGTGCCATGCTATAAAGATTTTTGTATATTATCAATAATTATATGTCGAAACGAATAATTCAATAAAAATCTATCTAATCTAAAAAATCTATATTATTAAATATTAAAATTTACGTCTATTTTTTTTAGAAAAAATTTTAAGAAATTTCTTAGGTACATATATGAGGAAATCCAGCGTACCTTAAGACTTTCGTTTAAAAAAAAAATTCAAATCATTAGCACACCAAAACAGTTGATGTTTTTATAATCAGAAATGTAAATCAAGTCGCGTTACTAAAATTCATCAATGCATCAAAAATTAATTGATAAAACTATGTCGAGTTTCTACACAGGTGCACTGAATTTGAATTTCAAGTTAGAATTGGTCCACGACCCTCCAGTTTTTTTTCAAATCGTAAAAAACTTACGATAAGTTCATCGACCTTTTTTTTCGGAACTGTTCAGTATTTTGTATGTTTAAGTTATTTATTTTTATTTTTTACTTGCGATATAGGTAGGTACTATAGGGCAAGTTCTGCATTTGGAAAAAAAATCGAACTCGAGATTTTGATCAAAGTTGTATTGAACAATTATGTGTTTGCGTTGAATTTTCAATTTCTAATACAAGTAAAATAAATGTTTATTTTTTTGTGTCATATATTCCACCTAATTCATTATTTCATATTTATGAAAGTCATATAAATAATATTCAAATAGTTTCAAATAATTTAGATTCGAATTCTTTTATTGTTGTATTAGGTGATTTTAATCTACCGAGTATCAATTGGTTGTATTCTGATGAAGAAAAATGTATTTATCCTTTTAACGTTACAAAAGACGTTGAATATACTGTAACTGATTCTATGTATGCTATGAATTTTCAACAAATCAATTGTATTTATAATTCTTTTGGTAGAATGTTAGATTTAGTTTTCGTTCATCAAGATATTGAATGTTCTGTTTCTGAAGCGTCTTTTTCTCTTTTAAATAATAGTGTGCATCATAAAGCTCTTAATTTATGTTTAAATTTTGGAATTTTAAATCAATTAACTATAACTAATTATAATAATGCCATATATGATTTTGCTAAAGCCGATTACGTGTCTCTAAATAATTTTATATCTTCTATAGACTGGGAACATATTCTGTCTGTACCTAGTCTTGATCGTACATACGATGTTTTCTGTGATGTGATTGAATCAGCCTTTTCTAGGTTTGTGCCAATAAGAGTATTTAGAAAACAAAATCGGCCTGTGTGGTTTAATAAGCAGTTAGTTAATTTAAAACGTGCCATGACAAAAATGTATAAGAAGAGCAGAATAAATTCTTCATATCAGGGCAGTTTCTATCAAATACGAAAAGAATACGAACACTTAAAAAAATTTCTTTATAGTCAATATGTTTGGTCTCTTGAATCTAAAATCAAGCGAAATTCTAAAGCGTTTTGGACATTTATAAACACTAAAAAAAAATCTGTTGGCTTACCTTCTGACATGGAGTTGGATGGCGTTGTTGGCGATAGTTTAAATGTTATCTGTGATATGTTTGCCTCATTTTTCCAGTCTAATTTTGTTAACCGTTACATTGATTGTTCAGTTTTGCCTGTTTGTCAAACCATAACTGACTTAGGTCATCTTTTTATTACTAAAAATGAAATTTTTTGTGAATTGTCTTCTCTAGAATCTAGTACTAATGTTGCACCAGATAATATTCCTCCTATTTTCTTGAAATTGTGTAAGAACGGTCTTATCAACCCGCTATTTATTTTGTTCAATAAGTCCTTGAGTTATGGTGAATTCCTTGATAAATGGAAGTGGTCTTTCATTTCTCCTGTACATAAATCCGGTTCGAAAAGAATAATAAGTAACTATAGGCCAATAGCAAAACTTCAAATAATTCCAAAAATTTTTGAAGCTATTATTAAAAGAAAGTTATATGCTTTAGTTCGCAATAATATTTCTGATTTCCAACACGGATTTGTAAGCGGTAGGTCAACTTTGACGAACTTGACTATCTATACAAATTTTTGTTTATGTGCATTAGAAAACAGATATCAAGTCGACTCGATATATACTGATTTCTCTAAAGCTTTTGACTGCGTGCAACATAACGTTCTTATAAAAAAACTGGAGTTTTTGTGTTTCCATTCAAATTTGCTTTCATGGCTTGGTAGTTATCTTACGGGAAGAAAGCAATATGTCAAAATTGGATCGGAAATCTCTAAGGAAATAGTAAATTTTTCTGGTGTTCCGCAAGGAAGTCACCTTGGTCCGCTTTTGTTTCTCTTGTTCATAAACGACCTTCCAAATCATGTTATGCATTCCAATGTTCTTTTATATGCTGATGATCTCAAAATATACAAAGAGATAAACTTTTTATCCGATGCTCAATGCCTTCAGAGTGACTTAAATAAAATATCTGTTTGGTGTGATTGCAATGGTTTGTATTTTAATGTCAAGAAGTGTTCCGTATTAACTATATACAGAGTTTTATGTCCTGTTTTATTCGAGTATAGTATTTGTAACATGTCTCTTAATAGAGTGTCTAGGCAAAAAGACCTTGGCGTTATATTCGATGAACATATGAAATTTACATGGCATTATGATTATATAATATCTAAATCAAACTCGATGTTAGGTTTCATATTTCGGAATGCAAATGAATTTAAAGATCCATACACTCTAAAGTCCCTTTATGTGTCTTTAATACGTTCTTTTCTTGAGTATTGTTGTGTTGTATGGAGTCCGTTTTATGATAATGCTCGTCTACGCATTAAAAGAGTCCAAAAACGTTTTACTAAATTTGCGGTTAGAAAATTTAATTGGTCTATGAGACCATCATATGAAGCTAGATGTGGCTTAATCAATTTAAAGCCGCTCAGTTTACGTCGCGAATATTTTTCTGCTCTTTTTGCACATGATGTTTTGACCTGCCACATTCAATGTTCAGAATTACTTTCTTTATTTAAATTATACGCTCCTATTCGACAGCTTAGGCCTAGAACAGGTGATTTTCTACACATTCCAGCACATAGAACAAACTATGGTTTTAATGATCCTATTACTATGTCTTCGTTAAATTATAATAAATATGAGGACGTAATCGATTTTAATATAACAAGATTTACATGTAAGAATTTGATTTTTAATAATTTTTAAGGATATATTATTTGTTAAATTATTCAATTTTATTATTATATAAACCTATTGTTTAATCTATTAAAGTTTATGTACTTGATGGATATTGTAAATAAATAAATAAATCACTTACTTTTTGCTATATGCCCTTATTTCATAACTTATACATCAATTTAGTGTTTAAAATTATAAAATAATAAAATAAAAATCCCAGAAATGTACATGAAATAAGTTAAAAATATTTATCAATTTTCGTTTAAAATAAAAATTCATTTTAAATAATCTATTTAGTGGAATAAAAATTGATACTTAATACAGTTACTTTTTTAGCACTCACTCTCTGGATAACTTCAGATTTCTAGGCATTTCTAAGCTTTTTTTGAGAGTGCTCTTTAATTTTCTACATCTAAAATAAAAATTACGCTGTCGAACATTTTTTTAATTCCTCGATAAGTTTGAAAATTTTTGAGGCACATTAACTTTTCTGGGCTGAATTTTTCGTGCATATAGAATATGCACAAAAAATTTTATTACGATATTTAAATGCATCAAAAAGTTATGAAAAGAAAAGTGTAACGATCTTATTTTCAAAAAGAGCGAGGGATGTGTTTTTCTTAGTTCACCATTTTAATATTATTAGTGGCACACCCAAATATCAACATAGATTATACGAGTACTTAGTCAAGTAACTACAATAATTATTTCAATTTTCAGGTGGATCAAACATTGCATCAAAAAGTTACAAAGTTTTAAAATAAAAAAAACATTGAAAGGGACAAATTAAATTATTAAATTTCGTTGTTTTCACGTAATAAAATAGCTGTATATATTCAAAATAAAAACATTTTGTGTTGAAATATACATATAGATCATCTTTCTATTTAAGTCCTATTTAAAAAATTACACCAATAACAACTATTTTAATAAACTATATTTTTATATCTGCTAGTGACATAAAATCCTAAAGTACGCTGGATTTCCTCATATAAGAAATTAATTTAACAGCAAAAAAATTTTCTTAACTTTAAATCGGACGGCAGTTTTATGCATTTGAACATTTTTTTATAATTAAATACACATTTTATATTTATTTATAAGAAATTTTTAAATTTCAAAGTTCTTTTACATAAGAGCAAGTATGTACGATCCATTTGTGTATTTTATGTTATATTATATGAAACTATTAGAAAATAATATATAAATATTCAGAAAATCATAAAAAAATATTTAAACTAAATATATATCTACATATTTATAAATTTCCATACAACAAAAAATACTCTAAAACTTTTAATTCATGCATGGTACCCTAATGAACTCAAAATAAAAAAAAAGTCTTCTCTAATGAAATACTAAATAAAAATATACATATTTTGGCCTACTGACAATTTCAGCAATTTTTGATTATTAAGTCATAATTTTTGAATCAGGAATACCAACTCCTTACCATACCTTTAATATTTGAAATCAAAGGAAATATTGTCTTTGAATTTCGTTGATTTTTTTAAAATCCAATTCAAATCTAGTTAAATTTAAATAACAACAAATGTAGTACAATTATGCCTTAAGGCCTTTTGCAAATAATTATTCCTTAGATATAAATTCATATATTCATTCACAAGTTCCAAAGGCATAAATCCAATAAATTTCCAAAAATAACGCCCTAAAAGTTGAAACTCAAAAAAAAAAAATGCTTGATTCACGTGTTGGCTGTCGCCATTATTTCCGCCTTCCTTTTGACTCATTACTAGGAAACGAATTCTTTCATTCACTTTAGCTGTGTCAATAAATATAACTGATATTTTTTTCTCCTCTTTCATAGTTCACTTCCCAATACACTTATTTATGCCTCCGACAAACATTAAAACATCCTCAAATTTCACAGCCAAGAGCAAAAAAAAAATTGCATTGTTTGTGCACCGCACTTTCAGGACGTTGTTAGTTGGTTGAAAAAAAAAAAAACGCGCGAAAAGTGTTTTCCTATTTTTTCCACTCACACCAATAAGCGCAAAAGGAACACGGTGAAATTTCTAAAAAAAACATAACAAGAACGAAAAACTACAATAGAAGAGCCCTTCGAGGAATTAAGGTGATCAAACCTTCCCATTAGGAACGATCCGTGTGCACGCTGCTTGGGCGATCAATGTTGCAATCTACCTGCGAAGGACACTCATTCTGCATCAATTATTTCCAAGGCTTCTTGAGGAATATAGTTCTTCCATGTGCCTGATGCAAAAGGACCCGTGTCAATGGCACTAAATAATTCATAACAAAATTCTCCAAAACGAGAACACACAATACGAACCAAAACGGATCGAAATCGCAAGAACTATAATAGAACACACCAATTAAATGAAAATAAAGGAAAAGGGATCAGCATTGGATAGGGTTATTCTTATATCCTTGCGAATTCCAATTCCCCCGAGCACGGAATCCTTTAGGAAAATAGAAAATAAAAAAGAAAACCTTTTTACAAAATTGAGACATTTCTAGTGGGAAGTATAGATTGCATTGCGCGACGCGAAGCTGTCGCTATTGTTGTACGAGTATAGGTATATTCGTACTACGAAACTCAGAGCCTGTGAATTTTTAGTTGTCAACTTCCGCTAGATTTTCGCGATCTAAATTATTTTCCTGCCTTTTTCCCCCTTTCCTTTTGCCGCTTTTGTTATTCTTCCTTTCTGTTGGATAAATTGAAAGGATGTGTGCCATTTTAATACCATCCCTCGCACATTGAATTATCCTTGGAAACTTTCGCACACCCATTCCCATAGAAAGTAATGCAAGGACGAAATTATTAGTATTAGAAAACCGCCAAAAATTAGAAAAATTCGCGCGAGGAAAAAAGGGAACGGAGACGGAGAGAAATCAGCAGCAGCTAAGGACGAAAGAATAAATAAATCTAGGCAATACCAAAAGGGACCGTAAGTAGAGATATTCTGTTAGTGTTGGTGGTGGTCTTTGGCATATAATATGCAGCGAAGGTGCGGGTAATTGCACAGGACATGGTGTTATTGTTTGGACGCTTCCTAAATTGACAACACAAGCGGAAAGTAAGCGGTCCTTTCTTAGCAATCACAGCAGGCTGTCTATGGCATTGGGACCGATATTCAAGTTCCCATGCGAAACCGGGATAATACCATTAGCAGTGCACATAGTACATCGTTGTATTATTATTTGAATGAGTACATACGTTTGTACATACGCAATATCCACCTACCTAGCTACTTTCGAATTATTTACCCAAAACCAGGAATCCATTTACAAGCAGTGGCTCGGCTATTCTGCATTTTTTCGCGGTGATTTGCTACGTTTCTCCAATTGAGTATTGTGAATTTGGAAAGCGGTGGTGTTTTTTTGTAATTGTCTGTTTTTATCTTTTTCCTATTGACAAGGAGAGCCGTTACTTTTGGAAATGCTGTCAGAATAAAAGAATGATGGATGGTTTTGAAAAGGGACATGCAAAACAATGGCACATTTTTAGCTGTTTTGTCGGTGCTAGATGTGACTTAGGGTAAGAAAAATTAGTTTGCCTAATCCTCAAGTGAATTGGACATTCGTACATATTTTGGAGCAGGTAGATAAAGAATAATTATATGAAAGCACTATTAAGATCTGTAAATTACCTAATACAAATTGCTTTTCAAACCACTAAATTCTTTCTCAAAAACTAATACATGATCCATCGTTTTCTTTTATTCTGGATGTAATATGTTAAGATCAGCAATCAAATGTTTCCTCATAATTATAAAAGATCTTGGCGCTTCGAAATATATTTTCAAAAATCAGAATTCCCAAGAGATCGGCTCTGTGCTAATTAACTTTGGTTATTTATGCCATTAGATTGATAAGCTTATGGATAGTCGAGAGCTATCACTGACAGGTTCTTCAAACTTTGGCCATCGTCCGTGATTTTTTAACAAAATTCTCTGAAGGCGTCAAGCTTAATTTTGACCGTTTAACTTGCATTTGATCAGATGACTCTCTAAAAAGAGGCTAGTCGCCTTAATTAGTATAAGAATCGATTCATCTTGGCACGATGACACCCAAGTACACGATTTAGATTAAGAATTTTATTTTTAAATTTGTTTTATATACAATTTGACTTAAAACTAACTTATTACTAAATTAAATCATGTTGGCTCAACAATAGGGGCCCAACGTTCTTCATTTGGCTTTACATAATGCTATTTGCTTACAATATCATATTAATGTTTTATTAATCTAATTCATGATTTTTTTAATATTAACTAAATAATAATTTTTGATGAGTGGGCGTTTTATCCCCTGTAGTATTGATTGTTGTTCTTCTCGTAAAAGGGTGCGTTGTCGTTATGGATGATGTCTTCAAATTGATCATCAGTGATGGCTCGGGTGTATAGATACTTGTCACGAGGCTCTAGTTCATGCTGGAGAAGTTGTTGCACTTCTGTGGCCCCCCAAGTACACGAAAGCATTTCAATATGGTATTAAAATGGAATGATCAGTAAATGGTTTTCCAATGTTGATTTCTGAAATTTGACAAGTGATTGCGACCACCTATTGTTGAACCTACGTCTGTCAAATTAGGGGTCATTTACTAAGTTTGTTTTGCCAAATCAATATAAATATTTGAGAGCTAACTAATGGGTGAATTTTTTGCTATTTTCGTTTTGGCAACAATGGTTTTGACAGCTCACGCACATTTCCTGTTTTGTGTCATTGTCAAACATCTTCAGTTTGATCTATAATTTAACCATGAATCGTCTCACAAACGAACAACGCTTGCAAATTATTGAATTTTATTATCAAAAATTTGTTAAGAAAGTTCATAGCGCGCTTCTATGGTCAGTTTAATCGACCTACTGAGGCGGCTATTCGGAATATCGTGACCATTTCTCACCATTGTTGGACATTAAACCACCAACACGCTTACGTAGAGTGCGAACTGAGGAAAATATAGCAGCTGTATCGGCCAGTGTTAGTGATGACTAGGCTTGGGATTCTCATGCACTTAAAATCTGAAAATATGCGCTTAAAATATGCGTTTAAAGATGCAAAATATGCATTTAAAATATGCACTTAAAACCAATTCAACTTAATTTCTATTCAATATAAAAACAATTTTCTTCATCTTTTAAAATAAGTTGAAAATAAGACTCAAAAACTAAGCATGAGTGCATCAGTCAACATTTTTCAGTTTATATGTAGTCGCAACCGAAAACTGTTGTACATAAAACGTGTTATGCGCGAAACAGATTAAACCAGCAACAGCATCAGCATCGTCAACAGCAAACAGCACGCTGACCAGCAAAAATTTCTCAAACACATTGCCACCAGCAACGTCATTTCATCTGCTTGACATTTCACATGGAAAAAAAGTTTTTTATTGTTGTGTCACTGAATATTGCAGTGTGGAAGTTGACAACACTGCACCAGCAACAGCAAATTTAGGACTTTGGCCTAATGACGCTATTGGCGTTGCTGTTGCTGTTGTTATGTGTGTTGAACAATTGAAATACATTGGCTCTAAATTAATGGCGGCCACTGTTGCTGTTGACGGTGCTGTTGATGGTTCAATCTGTTCCGCGCTTTAAGCTTTATGCGCGAAACAGATTAAACCAGCAACAGCACCAGCGCCGCCGTCAACAACAAGCAGCACACTGGCCAGCAAATACTTTTCAAACACATCGTGTTGTAATTTTTTGACATTTATACGTCTTATTGTTGTTGCATTTTGTGTTATTGTAACCAGCAACAACAAATTTTGGATTTTGACCAACCGACGCTGTTGACGTTGCTGGTGCTTGTCTATTTTGTGTTGAACGATTAAAATACATTGGCGCAAAATTTTAAACAGCCAATTATTAAGGTATGATACTATTTAACAATTACAAAGCTTGGTCGAATTAGAAGTACGAAGATCCGAGGAAGCCTTCATGTTAAGAATACCATTTCCCAAAAAATTGAACACGACCGACTCAGTTGGTATTGCCATGTTCAAAGGAGAGATCCTGAGAACCCCGTCAAAAAGGCAATATCATACAACGTTCCAATTCGGAATAAAAAGAAAGGTAGGCCTAAACACTCCTGGTACAAACAAATGCAAAAACACCAGCATTCAGTTGGCCTCAGAAATGGAACAATACAAAACCGGGAGGCTTGCCGCCGATTTCTGAGGTCAACCCGGCGAACCCCACAGGCGGATCACTAGTGTGAAGCAGATACGTGGGAGAGTTATGATCCCCTCGACATCGAGATCATAACAGCGCCGAAGCAAAGGAAGAAGAAGAAGACTATTTAACAATTTGCTAACTTTAAAGTAGTTTACTAACTCATTCTTAATTTTAAACATTTTCTAACTAGTATCGTACTAAAAGAATTTTCTTTAATAAATTGCTTCTGAACACACCTAAAACAATGATATTTCGTGTAAAAAGTAAGTACACGAACCTTTTTTGATGTTTGCAAAAATGTCAAAGGGTCATATAAAGCTAGCACGATACTGAAAAAAAAAATTATGTATTCGATGATTTTAACTTTAATAAAAGGGTTTAAAAAGTATGATGCTATCGATTAAAATTTGCAAATTCGTTGTTTTAACCTAGTAATTAAAATTTTTTCGCCATTGGTTCTAAAACAATGGCTTCTGCTGTTGCTTGTGACGTTGCGGGTGCTGGTTCAAACTGTTTCGCGCTATAAGCTTTACCAACCACACACTTTCATTTTTGATAGATGATCGTTTAAATTTCGATCTCATTTATACAGTTTTAAACACACAGACTTAATTTTTTTTTATTTCAATGTTTTGCCGGCACAATCTAGTCAAGTTCATACGAGTATATGCACCTTTGTTTATTATAATGCTTTATATAGTGGTGTTTGAATATAGTTTTGTTCACTGAACAAAAGTACAGAGTAAAACAGAACAGAGCAGAATAGAGCAGGGCAGAGCAGAACAGAACAGTTTCCATGAGAAATGTCAGACAAGTTAGAACCGTCAGTCATCTGTTCTATCTTTGTCTAACCAAAAAGCGAGTGCAAGACATCTTGTTCTAAACTGTTCCAAACTGTTCCGGACAGACTCATTGAACAGCAAATCAGAACAGTTTAGAACAGAAAACGTCTCATTGAACAGCAAAAAGTTGTACTTGTCTCTTCCAAACTGCTCCAAACTGTTCGGAACAGCGTCACTGAACAAAACTTATGGTTCAAGGCTGTGAAATGAATAAAAGAAATAGATAATAGTCTTAAGGTTCGTTTGCACTAACATAAAATTTATATTTTTTTTACTGTCTAGTTTAGTTTTTGGACAATATAGGTAGGTACTCTAAAAATATAAATTTATTATAAAAAATATGCATTTATAGTAAAATATGCACAAAAAAATGCAAAATATGCATTTATAGTAAAATATGCAAAAATATGCACTAACGGTTAAATGCCATTTTAAAGGGAATTTCTTGATTCGTATACATAATTAGTTGCCTTGCTTCCAAGGTGTTCCTAAAAAAATATGTTCCTAAAAAAATATGCAATTGGGCCTCTGTTACTGCACTACGTGAAAAATTTTGCGGAAGGATTTAGATTTGAAGCCTTCAAAATACAGCTGGTGCAAGAATTGAAACCGAACGACCTACCACAACGCCGAATATTTGGTGAATGGGCTCTTGAAAAGTTGGCCGAAGATCCACTTTTTTTTATCGAAAAATTGTGTTTAGCGACGAAGCTCATTTCTGGTTGAACGGATGTGAACAAGCAAAATTGCCTAATTTATACTGAAGAGCCAGAAGCATTGCAAGAGCTACCAATGCGTCCAGGAAAAGTCACTGTTTGGTACGGATTATGGGCTGGCGGCGGAATCATTGGACCGTATTTCTTCAAAGATGATGCGAATCGCAACGTTAATATGAATGGTGAGCGCTACCGTGCGATGATAACAAACTTTTTTTTGTGCAAAGTGGAAGAGCTTGACTTATGTGACATGTGGTTTCAACAAGACGGTGCCACATGCCACACAGCACGCGTAACAATGGACCAATTGAGAGGCGAGTTAGGTGAACAGTTTATTTGACGTTTGGAGCCGGTCAATTAGCAGCCTAGATCGACGCCTCTGAACTATTTTTTGTGGGGCTATGTTAAGGCTCATGTCTATAGCGACAAGCCCGCTTCGATTGACTCACTGAAAGCCAACATTTAAGCTTTTATTCGTGAGATACCTGCCGAAATGTTAGACTAAGCGGATGGACCATTTGAGGCGCAGCAGTGGCCAACATTTGCATGAAATAATCTTCAAAAATTAAATTATATCGACCGTAATATCGATTCAAATAAAGATTTCATGCATTTTTCTGAATGTGATGTGTTTTTTTTTTTTTAATTTCCTATAGCTCTTAAAAAATGACTCGTTAGTTTAACAACATACGAGTATGCAAATGATTAAATATTTGTATGAAAGTCGGTCTTCTGTTGAAGCAACATTTCGAGCGCTTCATCAATTTTATGGTCGCCATAATCGTCCTTCCGAGAGAACTATTCGCAACGTGGTGAATAAATTCAAGTGGAGCGCTTCAGTGAATAAGCGGTCAATATCCGTACATTGAAATGACGCAATATCTACCGAAAACATAGCCGCTGTCTATGAGAGTCTACAGGTGAAGAGAAGGCGATCAATAATGCGCCGCGTGCAAGAAATCGGACTTTCACAGACACACAGGCAAATTTTGCTTCCTGACTTGGACTTACTACATCCATACAAACTAAAACCAGGAGCTTGGAGTTAACGACCCCCAATTTCGGTCGAAAATCATATTCAGCGACTAAGCCAATTTCTGGATGAATGTCAAACTTAGGACTAACCATCAAGTTGCAATGAATCCAGAATAAGTCACTGTTTGTTTTGGATTTAAGGCTGGTGACATCATCGATCCATACTTCTTCGAGAACGTAATTGGTCAGACCATCACCATCAATGGCGGACTCTATCGCTCGATGATAACCAATTTCTCTTGGCTCGAATTAGATGATATCGAGTCCGACGAACATGTGGTTTTAATAGGTCGGCGTTACGTGCCACACAGCACATTTCACAATGGACATTTCAGATCGTGCGATTCGAACCCGTTCTTCTTCTTGTGGGATTTCCTTAAGTCTATGCCAATAAATAACAAACCAGCGAACATAATCAATACCATTAGTAAAATTCTCGTTTGTGCCACTCTAAGTGCAGTGGCGGACATTTGAATAATGATTTATTTCATACATAATGGGATACATGTTTCTGCTAAATAATTAAAGAAATTGAAAAGAGAGATCAAGTTTGCAAACGTTTTTTCCTAATAGTTTTCCTTATTGGTTTTTGGACCTACACCCGATAAATCAGACAGCGGACTGAATTTGAATCGCTGAGCTTATCTGAAGAATACCTGAAAGTTCCATCAAAATCAGTCACACCGTTTTGGAGCCCAAGGGAACATAAACACATTGGCGCAAAATTTTAAACAGCCTATTATTAAGGTACGAGTATTAGTATGAATCTACTTAAAAATTTGCTAACTTTAAAGTAGTTTACTAACTCATTCTTAATTTTAAACATTTTCTAACTAGTATCGTACTAAAAGAATTTTCTTAATAAATTGCTTCTGAATACACCTAAAACAATGACATTTCGTGTAAAAAAGTAAGTACACGCACCTTTTTTTGATATTTGCAAATGTCAAAGTGTCATGAAGCTAGCACGATATACTAAAAAAATAAAGTATGTATTCGATGATTTTAACTTTAATAAAAGGGTAGAAAAAGTATGATGCTACATCATACTAAAACAGTTTTAGCATCGTACTAATTCAATTAAAATTTTGCGCCATTGATTTTTGAATACATAAAGGGTGGGCTATCTAGTGGTTTCTTTTTAAATCATAGGTTATTTTAACATTGAAAGCGGTTTCCAGGTTGAAATCTTGACAGAAAGTCAGTATTTTACCTCCGCGGAACGAAGAAACGCATTATACGCTTGAACAGCACTGGTAAATATTGAAAACTTATTTTCAAAGTGGGTGCTGTTTAACTCAAACAGTGCGGTTTTTGAAATGAAGTTTTGGTCGAAATGAAGCACCCACGATGGCGGTACCTGCTGTATGCAAATTTGTGCAACAAGTTCGTGAGACTGGTATGCTAGTGGATAACACTAGGGTAGTCCCCCTCGTCGTATGGTGCGCACAAACGAAAATGTGGCTGCTGTAGTCTCAAGTGTTAAACCCAACTCACCATCGATCTCAACAGCTCAACATTGCACGCACTAGCCTGAGAAGAATTCTGTACAAAGACCTCGGATTATTCGCTTACAAGGTCCAATTGACTCAGCAATTGAAGGTACACGATCATCCGCTTCGTTATCGATTCGTAGCTTGGGCCTTAGAGTGGCTTGAATTGGCCAACGATTTTGGGCAAAATATCATCTTTTCTGACTATGCAGCTACGTCAACAAACAAAACTGCCGCATCTGGGGTTCGGAAAACCCGAACTTTATTGTCCAGAAGCCAATGCATCCACAGAGAGTGACAGTTTGGTCCAGACTATGGAGTGGTGGAATCATTGGACCATTTTTCTTCGAAAATTAGGCTGGGAACAACGTTTCGGTCAACAGTGGGCGTTACAGAGCAATGTTAGCCGACTTTTTTTTTGTAATGTAATTGAAGAAATGGGTTTGGACGACTTCTGGTTCATGCATGGATGGTACGCCATGCCACACAGCCCATGCCACTATCGATATTTTGCGCATCAAATTCCTAAATCGTGTTATCAGCAGCTTTACCACTTCCGGAAAAAAAAGTCGAAGTAGATTTGGAGAAAAAAGTGAATTAAATTGAGAAAAATCGAAGTAGATTTTTAAATAACTTTTTACTTGCTTTTAGAAAAAAATTTAACTCGAGATATTCATCAGTTAAAATTACAACACGAAAAAGTTAATTTTTTTATATGGTAATTATGGGGTTACATAGCTGCTACTTAGAGTGAAATAGAGAAAAAGAAGTAGATTTGGGCTTTTTTTGTAAAAATAGTTTTGTAAAAGTGTGAAGTAGGTTGAAACAAAGATTTTTAAAATGAAGTAGATTTCAGTATTCTGCTGATGGTGCGAAGTATCAGCCGTCTTAGCGATGTCAATTGGCGGCCTCGAAGTTGCATCTTGACCCCTTTGGCCTCTTTATTTATGCGGAACCATGAAGGACCGGAAACGAGTCAATCACTTAAGGCCAATATCAACCAAGCAATTCGTGAGTTACAACCCGAAACAATCAACAAGGTCTGGGAAAATTGGAGTGACAGAATGCGCTACTGCGAAGCCAGCCGAGGCAGCCACTTGAACGACACTCTGTTCCATAAATAATGGGAATGTCTGCTCTTACTATAATAAAGCCATAATGCATTGACAACATTTAATTTTGTTAATTTTATTCCATTTTTAAAAAGAAACTTGTATTTGGCCCATCCTTTTTATAGATTTTTAAACCTCTAAGGGACTATTCACATGAGAGCGACCAACGATCAACAAATAAAAAAACAAATTGGATTCGCGAATCGCAATATGATTTTATCAAATTTCTCTGATTTTAGCAATTACAACACAAATTTTAATAACAGGCTTATATGTATGTATATGTTTTAAATCCCGATTGTTTTTTCATTCGTTGGTGAATAGTCCTTAAGTCTTTTAAACATGAGAGTGAGTTCGTTAAAGCTATGTAAGCTATATGTGTTTATGGCGTTGTCAAAATATTGAATATGAATATTAAAGAAAGAAGAAATCTTAGTTATTCGACATCATGATGCCCAAAGTCTCGACCTGTGATTTTTATTAAGCAAAGCAAATTCACTGTGACATATATGTATGTACATATGTACATAACCATACCAAATGCTCCATCCACAATTGTCTTTAGTCATAGTCTAGTTTTATTAGGACATTCAACACAGCCTGGCGACTGAGATATGATGAACAAGCGGGACAATTCTTGCAACACTTTTTGTCTGCAAATTAAACAAAGAACATTATGTATATGTAGATAACTATAAAAATGCCCCTGGTAGTTTTATAGTTTTTGTTCTGCAAGTTCCCATGAGGGTAATTGTTTTCTTGATGCGTTTTTGTTTTGTGTTGCATTCTCGACATTATGCCAGAATATGCATTTTATACGTAGCGTCGCGTCGCGGGTAACTAACAGTAACGTGGATATGGACGTGAAACGTGAAGTCTGGTATAATCATCGCTCACCCAGACAGTATTCGGTTGTTTGTTTGTTTTTTTGTGTATATAAAAAAGAGCTAAATTACAAGTTTTGTTGTTGTCTACCCATCTTTAATAGGCTTAAGAGAAATCTGGCTTACGCAGCTCTAGAAAAATTACACAGGAAAATGTTAATATCAACTGGGACTCGAAAATATTGTTGTAATATGTATAAATAATTTTAGGAGACATTTACTTGCGATATAAGGTACTAGCTATATGAAAAGTTATATGCATTGATTCTTCAAAAAACTCCATATTTAATGAACTTATTATACAGTGGTGTTCTAAATCCACATCTAAAGAATAAGGTCTGAATATGAAAAGCTGAAAGTATTGTCGTCAGCAAAACAATTTAATGGATTAGAAGTTTCATAAAAACGATCATTGATGAATATGAGAAAGAGAATCGGAGACAATACGGAGCCCTGTGGCACACCAGCATTTATTTTATGGACTTCAGATTTTAAACCATCAACTTGTACTGAGCGGTTTGAAAAGTAGTTTGTAGTCCATCGAAATGTATGCATTTTTGATGAAAGGGCCTAACGCCAAACTCTAGTAAATGCTTCCAAAATAGTGCAATAATCTTACTTTTTTCAGAATGATCAAACCATTTGTGCCACTGTTCGGTGAGATATACATATACAGCAGGCACGAGGCGTGACTTTTTCGATAGCGGAAGCACTGAACATAAAACCAAAACTGAAAGACCTTTGAGATCTAACCTTTTAAATTCCACTTAATAATAATACACATAAAATAATATACATAAATAATATATTACAGTAAAGTCTAATTAAAAAAAAAAGAGCTTGATGCCCTGCGAAAAGATATATCCTTTTTCTTTTAAGGCAAAATTATCTAAGTACGATTTGATGAGAACTAAGCTACGAGTAGATAACCTTTTTTGTCCACATTTATTTCTAAAAAAATATTTAATTCTCTTAAAACATGAATATGATCTCTCTACAGATGCCATTATTACAGGATATTAAAAATCTTCAGATTCCTTGAAGTTTTTTTTTATTTAAAATTCTCATAATTGAAAATAACCTTTAGTAATATTTCTGCTGGAATGTCAAGAAACCTCAGATATGAATATTACAAATACCTACTATTTTTGACCACTTTTTTTTATAATAACAAAAAATAAACAGAAAACAGGTGGATTGTATTTATCGCCACGAAAATAGTTAAAAAACTACCAGCTTTTAAATTCATATTTGTTTGTTTTCTGATGTTATGAATTGCACCTAAATTTACACACACATTATATTAAAATAAAACTTTTCTACCCCTTTTGTCCATGAAATTAAACTCATTATCAGTTTGAGACAATAAGCAACACAATAAATACATCTTTGTTTTTCTATCTATCTCTTGTAGGAAATTCTCGTAATGCATTCACTCAACTCATTCTTCACACATTGGGCAAAAGGCAAGAAACGAGCCAAAATTATTTTGACTTTGGGTTGAGATCTAAGTTAAGTATGCGAAACAATGGAATGCCCAGCTGTTGTGCATTCTATAATTGTTTGAGAATCATTGTTGTTTGAGCATTTAGTGAATATTGGTGAGTGATGTTGTAGGTATATTTTCAGTTGACTTGGAGTGGAAGGGTATTTTGAAATTGAGTTAAGAAGGCGATAATAAGGAATGCATAGCTGTTAAGCATTTTAGGAAGAACTTTCATGAGATTGAGCATTATAAATAATGGAGTGATGTTGAGCATTCTCAGTGTGGCATTTTAAGTTGTAATAACCAGAGAGATCTTAATTTCCTTTTGTAATTTTAGTAAAAGATGATAATGTTGTTCATAAATAGATACAAATAATATAATACAAATATTAATACAATTTGGAATTTGGAATTTAATTCCTTGCTAGGTACGATTTTTTCAAATGGTTCAACGGAAGCACTCATTCCACTCAATATATGGACGCTTCGTCCCTGATATACAGGGTGATTTGCATAAGGTGTGACAAAAAGCTAGGGCGTGTAGGTTGGACTTAGACAAGAAAAAAATCGTATGGGAGGGGGGGGGGGTCTATTTCTTTCTTTTGTAAATGCACCTTAGCCAAGCCGACCCCACCATAATAAAAAAGTGGCAGGTCAATTTTAAACCAATGCTCTCACGCAGGTGTTCTCAATGAAAAAATGTGTGAAATATGGTTAATCCAGTACTTTGTCACATTATTGTATGTTTATAAGACGATAATTAAAAAATAGTAAGAAGAAAGTTAATCCTTTCAATCGTAAATTCACCTAAGAATCCAAAAACGTAAAAACTAAAATAAAAGGCTTTTCTTGGAACAAAAGTATAGTTTTTGTTATTTTTGATTTTCTCAAAAACTACAAAACATTTTGACATCTGGTTTTTTGTGTTTGATCAAAAATTAATAAGAGCATTGAATATTGAATAAAAAAATAATACTTAATTACGTAAAATTTTGAAAAAAAATTGTTTAAAACAAAATTTTCATTTTTTTTCCAAAATTTTGATTTTGAAAATTAATTTTTCAAAAACTATTCACTCGAACAACTTTATTTAAAAAAAATGTATTTCTGGCTTTTCAAAATGCTATAGCATTACTCTGTAGGTATCACCGTTATTTTTTAATATTTTTTTTTCTGTTTTAAGTGATTTTTTTCTTAAATTGCCCCTCCCGCCTAAACGGGGGAAAATAGACCCCCCCTCCCATACGATTTTTTTCTTGTCTAAGTCCAACCTACACGTCCTAGCTTTTTGTCACACCTTATGCAAATCACCCTGTATATTGCCTTATATGTACATAATAAGGAGCTGTAATAGTTACCGAAGATAAAGTGAATTTTGTAATAGCGGAAACTTTCTTCTCTCAACCTTATACCTTCTTTACAGCTTATATATCGAACCAATACTCTTCGTTAGGTTTTTGTACTCTTAATTTTGTAAGGAATAAAAGTACGACGAAGAATCACTATAGCAATATTAACTTACAATTGGTGTACTAAAATGTGCTCTTGAAAATTTTATAAAAACTAGAATAATTATAAGAACCGATCTCACGATTTTTACTTGCGACTTATATGTAGGTACTATAATGCAAGTTATGCATTCGGAAAAAAAATCGAACTCGAGATTTTGATCAAAGTTGTAATTACGATGATAGCGAAGACCAAAAAAGTGGGTCTCGCAATTCTGTCTGTCTGTCGGTTCGACTTCAGCCTAAACGGCTCGGCCGATTTTCTTCAAACTTGGTAGATGAGTTTTGATTTTTCCCCCCACACGTTTCTTTCTTTTTTTTAAGACCAAAAATAACGGTACCTACCATACGGTTTTTTTTGTAAATTTTATAAATATTTTTTTTCTCTCAAAAACTGTGCCACAGATTTTTTTAAAAAAAAATTGAAAAATTTCATTTAGATAAAACTAGGTAATGGTTGAAAAAAAAATTCAAAAAAATTTATATTTTTGGTAGCCCCCCTGGGTCCATTTTTTTTTGTTTTTGATTTTCTCGAAATCGGTACAGTCGATTTAAACCATTTTTTTTTTATACTAAAGCTGCTCAAAAGTATAAATATTATTACATATTCAAATTATCAATTTTTTAATTTTTTCGATTTAAAAAAAAAAATTCAAAAATTTTTTTTGGAAACTCAATATTTCGAAAACACCTAGATCGATTTTTTTCAAGCTTGATAAATAAAAGTTTCTTAACATAATCTACAAGACTTGAGAAAAAAAAATTGTTTTATCTAAAACTAACGGTACCTTCCATACGAAAGTTAAAAAATAATTTTCGAAAATCGTATTTTTCTCGAAAACGGTTCCGAGAATCTTGCTAAATTTTTTTTTCTTGTGATTAATTTTTACGATCTATAACTTAATAAACAAAATTGAAATCTAGATATTACTAGACTGTATCTACCATAGAATGATTTTTTTTGAATTTTGAATTTCTCATTATCGGCATAACGGATTTTAATGAAAATTTTTATAAAGAAGCTAATAAAAAGTCAAAAAAAAAGTCGTTTTTTTTTGGATAATTCGATATCTCCATAATGGCTTAATATTTTTCTTGGAAATTTAACTCTTATTCGTACAATGATAAAGACTTAAAGTTGGCGTACCAAAATTTTTTCTTAAAAATGTTTTGAAAATTTTATACATAAAAGCTTATTATTATTACAATGACTCATAATTTTTGTTCTTGCGTAAATTCATATTTGCATAGCATTCTGTTTCTATCTCTTACTACTAAAAGAATTTAAAAAATTCATTTTATCTTTATGAACAGTTTTCCTTAATAGCTTTTTTTTTTTTTAAATTCCTAGTCTATTACATAGGAGCAAGTTCGTGCGACCCAGTCGTGCATTTTATTTCTTTCTATGTGAGTGTCTCTGTCTGGTTTAAGGTCTAAGCCGATGGTCCCAGTAGTAGTCTAACATGTAATGTAATGTAGTTCAAATATCTATGGAAGTTGCTTGAGCAATTTAAAAAAACACAATTGACTTTCAACATTTTTTTCTAATAACATGTGCAAATGTTAATAAAAGTACAATTCTTCTAATTCTAAATATCTTGAATATAGCTAGTATCTAAGTTGAAATTTGTTCAACCCAGTCGTGGATTTTATTTCTTATACAGGATGACAAGACAGGAATGATAGTTCTTCCAATTCTTATTCTTCAGCAGATGTCAATCAATCAGTAAGGTTTGCCTATAATTGCACTGCCAGTGACGTCGCTGCCGACTAGGTCAGCTGAATGATGTCCGACTTCTTACCATTATCACACCGTTTTTTGTGTTATTAAAATATCGTTTTTATCTAGTCACCTTATAGCAGGGTTGTAAAAGAATGCAATCTTAAATGACTTTGGTTAAAAAATTGCATTCATTGATTTCACTAAGAGAATGCGATTTCAAATTGGCACTCACCATTCGTTTCACATTAAAAATATTACAATTACATTTTTCTCCATTCATTATAAACCAACCAATTGGTGTGGAGTTTTTGCACTCTTTTGTATTCTTTGAATTTTTTGCATTCATTTGTACAGGTCTGCGTGACTTTCCACTCAAAGGAAATAATTCAAACGAATGCAAATGGGAATGCACTCTGAGAGTGATTCCTGTGTAATGAATGGAAAAATAAATGATTGCAATCTTTTTAATCTGAAACGAATGGTGATTGCAAAATTGAAGGTGGAGTCCAAAAGCAAAATCAATGAATACAATCTTTTAATTGAATTCAATAAATGATTTTTAAGAATTACATTTAAAAAATATTGCATTCTTTTACAACCCTGCTTTATAGCTTTAAGAGTTTTCTGGGCTACTGATTCATACAACAGTTATTTTTTCCAATTTTATTTTTCGAAAATAGAAAATTTTAGTTCTATTTAGAGTCTTAGTTATGTTCCCTTAGAGTGGCATAAAGAATCCTCTTATATGTCAATATTAAATTGAGAAAGTACCTAATAAACATCATTTCCCAATCTTGTCCCTCCAAATCCTCGAATGAATTGAACTCATCATTGATTTCGAACCCAACAAAAAACTGAAGACTTCTCATCAATGTACAGATCAAACATTAAAATGAAAAATCTGCAACCGTCATAATGTCCTCATTTTCCCAGTCAAAATCAAAAGACAAACGGAGCGGGAAAATTTGTTTTCAAATCCTCATAAATACCACATTTTTATCCCCAGAAAAATAGCCGTGCGCGATTTAATTTCCTTGTTCCCCTTAAGACACCGCTCAAGCAAAATTGAATTTTGGAATTGCCTACATTGAAGCATGAGGGAAAGAAATCAATTGAACGTTGTAATCCTTTTACCCCCGACTAACTCTCGTTTTCTGTGCATCCATCTTCAAGAAGGATCGTCGTTATATAAATCTACCAATGGAGAAAACGTAAAAGACGGTCATGCAGCAAGGCTAATAAAATAAAAATGCGATCCTAATTTTTGAGGAATATCCTTAGCAAAAAAGACAAAAAAAAAAATAAATAGAAAGGACGCGAAGTCGCGCAACATCGCACACCTTTGTTAGCAAATCGCAATAAGAAATTTTGTGTTTCCAATTTTTGTGCAAGGCTCAAGTGAAGCCTGCTGTGAGAGACCGCACTAAACACGCTGTGAGGGTAGAATCCAAAAAAACACACGCTTCCTGCATTCGCAGAACATGTCAAACAGAGAGTGTTGTCTCTCAGTAAAGGACGAATGCTACAAAAAAAAAAAACGTTTTCCGCCGAATTCAATTACCAACAATAAGATGGTTTAGGTCTTTTCTCCTCCTCTATGAATAGAAGCGTGACGAAATGAATAATTTCAATGCGCATTTCTATATCGAACGCAATTATAACAATGGCAGTTCTAATGCAAGTCACTTTGTAAAAAGGACATTTTTATGGAATGTGATTTCATCGGTTTCTTATTTAATTGCAGGCGAACGTGTAGTCGATAAGTCCCTTATTGTAAACGTGCATCAATGTAGTTACAGCAGTGTGTGTACATATGGTCAGTGGTGGAGTGATAGTATAATGTCTATAGGATTATACCCTTCAACTTGGATATCCTGTTGTCAATAAAATATATACGACTCCTGGACAACCTGAGAAGGCGTGATTCTTATAGTGGACATACGCTCTAGATCTCCCGAGAAGACATCCTTGCCATTGACAGGATGTTCGCGCGGTGATTTTATGACGAACATTACCTCTTGATTTTATAGCTATTTTAAGGAATCCTCTTTTTCTTATTTCTATTCTCGGGTACTTGTAAATCAATCGCATGCCCTAAATCACATCAGTTAAGGGCTGATCGGATCGCGTCTTTATGATGCACACTAAAACGCGGAAAGTGTTTGCCTGTGATTTTACGGTCTCTCTCTACGTATAATTTACAACCAAACCTGTGTGATTTATGATGTAGGTATTCGAATTGACTTTAGGACAAGTCGTAAAGCTATTTGAGTATATTGTGGTGATTTCTCTCTTCCGTGAACTGCTGCTGGTCTGTCCAATATATTTTTATTTTTTCAATGTTTATGCCCAGGATATTGGGCAATTGTTGATGTGTTTGCACAGTAAAAATTTTGTTTGTTTTTGGTTCAAAAATGGGCAAGTTCGACCTTGAAGTAGAAGAAAAATTAGTTTTATATTCTTTTTTTTTTTATTGAATTTTGTATTGTGTGTCAAATTGGAAAATGTGCGCATTGAAACGAAACAAATAAGTGCTTTTTTTGTCGTAAATTTGACATATTATTTCGGATAAAATCACACAATGGAGAGATGGTTCTGATTTATAGATGTTAGTTGGATATTTGAAGACGAATTTATGCTAAGGTAAATTATGAGATGATTTATATTTGTATTGATGCATAGATGTCCTAACTTGTTGGTAGCAACTCCACTTTTTGTCCATTCTCCAGATAAACTAGCTAGTATTTTTTCAATTTGTTCGATTAAACGGTAACTGCCATATAGTTTTTCGAAACGTACAACTGATTTTGTTCAATTTTTTTTAAAATAGCTTATGCAAAATTTCAAAAGTATTGCGCCCTTAAATTAAAAAAAAAAGTTTGGGTTTTTTAAGAAAATTTTATTTATTTTTTAAAACTCTATATTTCACAATGTTGATTTTTATAAATTTAGGCACCCATTATTTTTTTCAACACTATTTAAATCATTTAGAAAAAACTCCTTTCTTTATTCAAAAATAACGGTAGCCATTCAAAAAAATGTTGAAATACACTTATGAAAAATCGTAATTTTCTCGAAAACAGCTTCAAGGATTTTGATAAAAAATGTTCCGTATCGATGTTTCATGTCTATCATTATTTTACCGCTATTTTCATAAACAGTGCTCTAAAAAATTATCCAGTTGCATTCCTCCCCTTAATAATTTAACGGTAATGCTCGTACTTCTAGGAATGCTCATCAGTTTACCCTTGAGCCCAATTTCGGACGTACTGCCAAGTACAGAGATTCTTTTTTAAGCAGCACTACACGAATGTGGAATGCTTTACCCGGCTCAATGTATCCCACTTATTCTTATTGCAATGTGCAGACATTCAAAACCAATGTGCCTCGGTATCACCCTTCTAATCCTACCCTACTTTCCTAATTGCTCGCACTGTGTTTATCATTATAAGGGTTGTCATAACCCCTTGAGTGCGCGTATAATATAAAAAAAATTGTAAAATTAAATTTGGAATGTAATACGTGCACTAGCAAACTATGACACTACTCGCATGTGTTAGCAAACCTAGCACAGCCGCCCGCTTCAAAGTTTCTTCACAATGGATCAATAACGAAATTGTTCTATACATCATTCTGAATTCATTCGGATGACTTCCAAGTCAAACTGGCTATAAAGGGTGGTCCAACCATAATGCACACCTTAATGTCAAGTTTTTCGCCCAATTTAATTTGACATTTCCTTGTTTCAGTGTTTGACAAATTCAACCATGGAGAGGTACACAATTGAGCAGAAAATGGGCTTTCAAATCAAAATGCATTTCGTGCACTTCGTGATTTTTTTGGTCACCATAATCGACCATATGTGTCCACAATCGGTAGAATTTTGCGCAAATTTTAGCAAACCGGGTCTTTAGAAAATGTGTAAACACCTGTGCATGCTGTTGTTCGCGATAGTGTGGCAAAAGAGCCGTCAACCTCGACTCGTCGACGTGCCCAACAATTGAACGTCTCACGAACATCACTAATGCGAATTTCGAATAAGATTTGAATTTACACGCTTACAAGGTTCAATTGACTCAAGAGCTGAAGCCTACTGACCATTCTAAGGGGCGTCAATACGCCGAATGGTTGGTTGAACAGACAGAAGTGAATGGTGACTTTACAAAAGAAAATCATATTCAGCGACGAGGCACACTTTCACCTTAGTGGATTCGTTAACAACCAGAATTGCTGCATTTGAGCAAACGAGAATCCGCGAGTGATTGTTGAAAAGCCGATGCATCCACAAAGAGTGACTGTTTGGTGCGGTTTATGGGCTGGCGGCGTGCGTCGTCGAATATGAGGTCGGCCAAGCAGTTACCGTGAATGGTGTTCGCTATCGCGAGATGATAACCGACTTCTTGTGGCTAGAAATTGAGGATATGGACCTGGACGATATGTGCTTCTAACAGGATGGTGCTCTCTCTCTCTTGCGCGAGAATTTCAATGGCCGTGTTATCTGACGTCCGTCGTCGTCGTGGCGATGTTAATTGGGCGCCAGATCATGTGATTTGACACCGTTTGACTTCTTTCTTTGGGGATATTTAAAAGAAAAAGTGTACGTCAATAAGCCGAAAACAAGTCAAGAGCTAGAGGATGAGAAAATTCGACATTGAATTGAACCTCAATTATATCTCAGAGTCATTGAAAATATGGACTATCGGATAGAGATATGCCATCGAAGCCGTGGCGAGCATTTGGCCGATATTTTGTTTCATACATATTTGTCACAAATTTTTCTTTCATAATAAAAAATATTAAGACGATTCTCTGAAAAGTTTTTGTTTTATTTACAATTAACATCGTGCGTTTGCTTTGGACCACACTTTACTACAAAACTTAAGTTTGGTAAAAACTTTCAAGTCACCATTTTTTCAAGATATTTCTGGGTGGATATGAATTTCTTGGAAGATGATTCTATCTCGAAAACTGATAATGGGGTTGTGTAGCTATTCGGTTGACTTAAATTATGTCTCTTTTTCTTCTTAGTTATTGTAGTGTTTTTTATGCGGAATTCGTAACGATTAAAGAAGTCCTGTCTTGGCTCAAAGAAAAGTGGTATCACGTGGTAAACGTGGATAGTCAGGCAGCCATTAAATCTCTGGACTCGATCACTTATAACTTTATAACAGCCATTCATCTATAGATGGCGCAGCAGTTTAATATTTGTAGCAGGCTTACTAATTAGCACTACTAGGAATCAAATAAAGTACAAAATACGCTATTCAATTTATCAATTTAATCCAGAAAGTTTTAGTAAATCAAAAAATACATTTAACAATCTTAGAAAATTTTTTGAAGGCAATGATAAAGTCTAGACACTTCTTATGTCAGTAGCTGCAAAAACTCTTCTCTTTTACGTTGATGTGTTTGGTCGTTAAAAATCCATAAAGTCTTCGTCTCGCCTGTAACGCTCGAGTAGTCAAAACGGGAACTAATAATTCTCTCTAATAACTCCTTCTATTTCTCACAGCTGATTGTGTTGTCAATCTCCACATATTCACCTCTGTTGGTTTCCAAGGTATATGGATACATTACCTATATAAGGCTAATAATATAGGTATCCCTATATCTGTATTTGGCAGATCACTAACAAACTAACATCACTGTATTAGAAATCTGTCAGAAGGAGTCTTCGTCTTTGGGATAAAGCAGGACATGTATCTATCGAGAAGGTAAGGGATTAATTCCTCTTCTTTTTCGTATATGCAGCTTCTGCAAAAATCGATAGAATAGATTCCAAGCCGCGTGCAGTTACAGTGTCCTGTTATAACACCTATTACGGAACTGCTTAAAGATATTAAACCTTTGGAGCGCTTCAGATTCAGATTCAGCATCAGCCAAATCTGTTTTGTCGCTAAGGCAGGTAGTGATAAAGTTCCGTCTAAAGTTTGTTCTCTGTATAGCATATCTTGCTCGAAAAGGTGCAGATATCTTAATTTGGTATCACTGTTTCTTTAGGTCAAGACAGCACTTCTTTAATTGCCAAAAGCTCCAGCTTTACGAAAAGAGAGACCTAAATTTAATCTGTCTGGAGTACACACCTCCAGCAACCCCGTCACTAGTTTTTGATCCATTAGTGTAAAAATGCATTGAATCATCTTCCAGGTATACCATGTCTTCCCAGATTTCTCTAGAAGGGATAGTTACCTGAAAGTTTTGTATCAAATTGAATCTGAGGGATGGTGTAATCCATGCTACTTCGAATTAATTGAATAAGTTCAGAATAATGGAGTGACCAATTTATTGTATTAATCCACTGCGGGGAGGCTTTCAGACAAATAGCGTTGTTTTCAGCCGTTTATTTGCCGAATATATCTAGGGGTGTTAGATCGAACCGAAGGTCTATTGCAGCGGAGGAAGTCCGAAGTCCAAGCGAAGTGCTCCAAGCTGAAGTGGACAGGCCAGCTGACCGTTGGAACTTGTTAAGTATAAGGCAATTTGTGTTTTTGTCCACCATACTGACACGATGCATGTTAGAATCGGTCTGATTATCCAGATGTATAATGTATAGCCAGTGAGTAAAGTAATACGGGGTTAGAGCCCCCATTTATTCCCAAGGGCTTTTTTGCATGAGAAGAGTGCAATTGTGACCTTTTTAATTTTTTCTTGAATGTAAGGTTTCCCACTTAAGTTATTATCTAAAATGAGACCCAAGTATTGTGCTTTGTCGGAGAATGTTACTGGTATAGGTACCTTTAATGGAAGGGGGTCCTTATGAGGAATTTTATATTTCAAAGAGAAGATAACAAGATCTGTTTTGCGAGGATAAATACTCAGTCTGCACTGATCGGTGCAGTTTGTAAGCTTGTTTATAGAATAGCGTGAGAGATCTTTTAGGGTATTTCTCAACAACTCATTCGCTACCAAATTTTCAGCAATTTCCCTTTGCAGTAGGTAATAAGTTTAAGATCATTTGATTCTACAATGAGAAAATTTTCCCGCTTTGGGTATAAATGAATCTCTAACTTCTCTCCATAGCACAGTCATATGGATCAAATTTAGACAGCTATTAAAGAGCATCTCTAGAATAGGCAGAATAATATCGCTAGTCTCTTGGAGTTATGCACTTTTAGCACAGTATAACACTTTTCCAAGAGCAGGTTAAATTTCAGTCATTTATTTCCTAGACATTCTAATGTTGAATCTAGGTACCTATCTAACAAAAAAGTAAAAACCATAAAATATAAAAAAAAATACCACAAACAATATCACCCCTCTAAAAAAATTTTCTCCTGGTCCATCCTGATTAAAAAAGTATTCCATAAAAAATGTCAACTGTTAAAAAAATTCCTGATGAACTGCAATTTTTATTTTTGCGCTAAGGTAGGTACCTATATAAAAAAAAACTCCTTACCAACCCCAATTCCATAAGCCACAGCAAGTCAACGTCGCGTCGCGAAATGCGAGACATCAATGTCGTCGTGCCATAGTCGTTGTTGTCGCAACGAGTCAAATTAGGACAGAAAAGAATATCTCAAATTACGCGAAAGTCTACAGTACAGCATACAGGATTTCTCCGAACCGACCTCCTCCGTCTGCGTAAAGTCCCAGTGTTGTAACAAATGTGTGTTCATAAGCCTCTGTCTCTAAATGGGTGGAAAAGGACAAAAGAATAGAACAAGGACTGATTAAAAAACGTGAAAAAGATTTTCGCATTGCAAAAACACGGGACACGAAGTTCACAGATTCTTATAATGATACATAATAAGCGCGATATACCTACACACAAAGACACACTCGGTTTTAGAGAATTTTCAGTTCTCATGCACATGGTTCCCTCCAGCGATTCCATTTCAACCACCCGAACCAGAATTTGCCTTGGCAAGTCGTTGTCATCCTTGCTATCGCTGCGCCGCCAAGGGTTGACTTGACACAATTGAGTCACTTCCACTGAATTGAAAGGGGGCGACCGAAGCACTAAACAAAATAAAAAAAAATCATCACATGTATTCGCCGTACCCCCTTCGGCGCGGCACGGCGCGGTATGGCATATCACATTCCGCAAGGATCTGCATGTGAATGCTGTCCCGTTTCGCTGCTAAAGTGCGATTTTTAATGGTGTGCGTGTGGAACAATAAAACCCGCGCCAAATAAGCGTAATAAGAAGAAAGACAGGAACATGCCGCGCGCGAAGAAATTCGAGGAAAACTTAGCAAGTCCCCCATGTGAGACCATACGTGATGTATAAGGACACGTCGCGGAGACCAAGCATTTATTCCAATCCACCCCACTCGCACTTTCCTCCGCTGCCTCTCTCCGCTTGCCGCCAACGGGCAGCTATCCCATTTTCAGGGAACAGGGGTTCTTACTTTAAATTCACTACAAGGGTTGAAGACACCATTATCCTCGTGCTGGACGTTGTCGGCCGAGGCCGAGGCTGGCGCGGGTGGATGGATGGCTTTCCCCGAAGGTTCACATTTTTTTTCTTCTGAAACGGGACTACAACACTACATATATTATGTTATGTCCTGTTCGGGCATTAAGGGTGTGTGCGTGCGAGTCGCCATCATACGTTTTACGCACTTCTGAACAGAACACACGCTCGTTCATAGCCAAGCTTATTTTGTAAATAATAGTTCCCCATGTGAGTTGAGTCTAATTAGTTAAGTTGTGCTGTAACGCGCGTCGCCCGTGGCCATTTTTCACCCGAAAAAGGTTTATTTTTTGCTGCCCTCATTCCAAACTTACAACTATTTTTCTAGACTTTTATCCCGAATTCGGTTTTTGTGTATCATGCTTCATGCCTCATGCCTCATGTGTATATCAGCTCATATACTATGTGTGGCTATATGGAGGGGGTGGCTGGCATGGTGGTTCATGTGTCATTTGGGATAGAAGCTTAGATGAGGTTTTTGGGGTTGGGGGTGGCTGATGGTGATGCTTATCCGTGGAGAAGGTTTTTCCACTTTCACTTTAGGTTGAATGAAATTAGGACCGGATGAAAGTATTTTTTTTTCTTCTGCGTATATGCGGGAGTTGGAAAATATACCTTTAACACTTACGCACTTTTTGTTTAAGAGGGGGCGTGAACGTTGGGCTATTTTTCTACTTTGACCGTGTGTGACAGGGCTGGGGGTAGATATATTTTTGTTTGTGATGGAAGGTGATTGTAGAGTTATTTTTTTTTTTTGGAAAACGTTACATTGAGCTCTTAAAACTAATGACGTTTGGCAACTTCAAAAAATATACCTAGTGTGATTCAGGAGGGTCGATACATAAAATTATGGGGTACTTTTGTAGAATTTTATGAAAATAGGAAAGTTTTTTCATGTTAATTTTATTTTAAGTACTTAAATATTTTACCTTTACTTCTACTTAATTTCATTTTCTTATTTTATTTTATTTTATTTTACTTTATTTTATTATTTTTATTTTTTAAATTTTTTCTTTTCATTTTAAAATTAAATAAATATGTTTGAAGCGCAACAGCTCGTGGAAGACAAGGATTCTCAACTATTCTAGCCTCCGTATTATTAGTCGGTAGGCATTGAAAGCGAGTGTAATTTTATTACCAATCAAGACGATTTATCACTATCTCGGAAGAGTGACTTTCCTTAAAAAAACAATAAATTTTGTTTGAATTAGTACAATGTTAAAGCTGTTTTATTATGAAACTATATGTTAAAACGACGATTTTGCAAGTTTTAATCAAATCCATATGACTCTTTGACATTTACAAACGTCAAAAAAGGCCTATTTACTTCGTTTTTTGCAACGAACTGTGTGATGCTTCTTTTTTCTAAGGCTGAGGTAAGCTCGCCGGACTCCAGGGTCGTCTCGAGAAAGCACGAAACTCGAGTATAGATAGTCGACCAAACTGCTCTCTCCAAATGAAAAATAGATTTTCCTCTTTCAGATTTTATTTTATTAATCCAATAAAGCGGCTTAAGACTAAACAATATGATACCTATAGATAATAATACCTAGAGATAATACTACCTAGTATATACGAACTTAATCATACGGTCAAGAGCCCATCGACATCGGAAGAGTGAAGGGGAATAACTTAATACTACGGCAATTGCCCGTCGACATCAGAAGGATGAAGGGGAATAACTTTAATAATACGGCAGGTGCCCATCGACATCAGAAGGATGAAGGGGAATAGTTTAATAATACGGCAGGTGCCCATCGACATCAGAAGGATGAAGGGGAATAATACGGTGTTTTGTTGTTACCACACAGCACGCTATGGAGCAACGGCCCATCGACTCTTAGTAGAGAAGGGGAATATCGGGGGAAACTTGTGCTTCTGTATTATAAGGTTAAAACCTTAATCAACTTCGGTGAGCAAGCTTCCAATTTCTTTGGATTTCTTGGGTCCATAAGGCAATTCTCCTGCAGGAACCAACTGTGAACTCTATAACGATGAACCATTATATCGCATATATTTTGTTTTTGTATTTCGGCTGCGTGTTGGCGTTGGTTATTTCACTTGGTGGGTATGCAGATGGAGGTTGATTGGTGTCGGTCGGTCGTAGGAGTTGTGACGCTTCGTTACAACTGTTATTATTTTAGGTGCGTTCAGAAGCAATTTATGAAGAAATTTGCTTTAGTACGATACTAGTTAGAAAATAAATGTTTAAAATTAAGAATGAGTTAGTAAACTACTTTAAAGTTAGCAAATTGTTAATTAGTATAATACAAATGCCTCAATAATAGTCTGTTTTTAATTTTGCGCCATATTTTTTTGAATTTAGGTGGCAGCGGGTTGGAATCGATTTTATTTAATGTTGAAAGAATAGACAGCTACTCACCAGTATCACGCACGATACTGTGAATTATATAGGAACTCCCAATTTATATGGCAATTACAACTTGAGAATGACCTCTTGATGTACGTAACTGAGCTAGTTCGTTTACCTGATAGTCTAGAAGTGATAGTTTTCTGAAGTCTTTTTGTCTTTAGGGAATATCTAAAATAAAGAAAGTAAGATTAATGAAATGATTTATGTTATTATTCCAAAAAAGAAAAACAGAAATTTGAATTCAGTACACTGTTTGAAAAATCAATGCACTCAGAACATAAATATACGTACTCTTTACCTAGGGGCTTGCGCACATAACTTGGCTACATACATTTATAAGCAGTGATGCAGTAAGTACAGAATTCTTCGTCAAATGAATATGAGCTGATTACCTGTGATGAGTACATGTTTATGTACTATTGAGTACTGCTTCTATGCAGAAATGTTAATATTCTATTGATTCATAAAAGAAATATATAGTACCCACTTTATATTTTCATAGATTATGATGTCAATGTCTAAGTACTCACTTCACATTCATATACATAATGTTATGAGTACATATGTGTATGTACTGAATAGTACATTCAAACGAGACTCGTACTCGTTGCTTGTCATTATCAAATAATTCGATGTAACAAATGCTTTTTTCAATTTGGATGGCTACCGAGTTTTAAAAATTATATTCAGTCTTTTCACTGTAGTGAAATATTTTCCACAGACTTATGATGGGTTGCTCTCGGTCAACTGTAGTCGGTATATAGAACCCAGCCGCTTAATCCACTCTTCCAAAAGTCCATTTTAATAGAAATTTTTCCCAGCTTTGGAAAGATGCATTTATTATACCAGTTCATAAGAAAGGACCAACAAATTATTAATTTAACTATAGACCTATTGCAAAGCTTTCTTGTATACCGACACTCTTTGAGGGTATTATAATCATATGACAATAATATGTTCTTTTTTCTATACCGATTTTTTTGAATAAACATCATGGTTTCTTAAAAGCCAGGTCCACTTCCACTAATATGGTAGATATTGTATCTACTACCCTGTGTGCTTTAGAAGTAGGAAAAGAAGTCGATGCGATAGCTACTGACTTTAGCAAAGCTTTCGACAAAATATCCCATAATATAATATTATTTAAGCTAAAACAACTCGGCTTCCCGCCTTTGATGATTTCATGGATTCAATCATATTTATCGAAGCGACAATACAGAGTAATATTCAGGTCGTGTATATGAACCTCAACCTGTGCAACGTCTGGAGTTCCACAACATAGCCACATAGGACCACTTATTTTCGTTTTAACCACTAATGACGTTGAAATAATGTTTTCGAACTCTGATCTGTTAATCTACACAGATGACATGAGAATATGCAGAAAGATCTCTTGTACCGAAAATTCCAAATATCTGCAAATTGACTTAGACAAATTCTACATTTAGTGTCAAAAAAATCCTGGAACTCAACGTTAAAAAACATATACCCGTAAGCGTACTTCCTCTCTAAAATATTCATCCAAACGCGGTTTTATGAAGAGTGGGGATAAGCCTGTTTCTAGCATTATCATGTGATTCGGGGTACTTTTAGAAAGGCGAAATGTACGTTTCAAATAAAATCTCAGAAGTTTTTCCACAGTCTCAAATTTCTTAGCTCCCCACACTTGGGCTGCGTAAAAAAGGATTGATTGGGACACTGCTTCGAAAACTTCAAATTTACTGCTATGCACGATGTTTTTGTTGTTGAAGCATTATTTCCAAGCCACCTTAATAGCGGTTTCAGCCTTAAGAAGTTTTTCATTGAGATGTTTTTCCATATTTTAGTTTTGGGTAAAATATACTCAAGTATTTGTACTCTTTCTATGTTTTCATTGTTGAAGTACGAGAGTCGATTTATCATAAGCTGTACAGATTGCTGTGAGTTTGCAAGTAAGACAATATCGTCTGCCAAGAGTAAGTATTTAAGGACCTCTCCAGAATAGCTAACACCTCCTGGCAATGCTTCAGTAATATCATTTATAGATAGTGCGAACAAGATAGGACTGACTGTAGAACCCTGCCTTACTCCCGACTGTGTCTGGAACCACTCCGAAACCAGCTTTCCATTCCAGACCGCTGCTCTCGTGTCTGCGTACAAATTCTGTATAACTCTTCCAAACTTGAACGACATCTCGGAAACAACTTGCACATCAATGCGTTTCGGTCAACTGAGTCAAATGCAGCTTTTAGATCCACAAAAAAAGTGTATAGTTTTTTATTTTTTTCCAAAAATGACTCAGCAATGCTCCTTAAAACAAATATATGATATATGGTCGAGTAATCTGCCCTGAATCCAGCTTGAGACTCACATAATAGATTATTTATTTGAGTCTATCCACGTGTTCAGCCGTTTTATAGGAAGCATTCAAAAACGAGATTCCTCTATAGTTGGCTGATGTTTCCTTTTTTATGTATCTGAAAAATCAAAGCATCTTTATACTGTTGTGGGATGTTTCGATTTTCAAAAATTTGAATTTACAAGATTCTTTATTAGTTCATCGGTGCCATATTTATAAAACTCTCCCTCACTTAGACATGCCCTCCTACGCTACCCTTCCTGATTAAATTAAATTAAATTAAATTTGGTGGTGCAACAGTTCGCAGTGAACCAGGACCTTAGTGACTTACAAGTTACAACTCTCAACCATTCCTGTGTGCGTGTTACCATTACCAGGGAACGGAGGGGACCTAAAATTTTCTGCTAATGAGCAGCTTTTTCCATGACAAGAGATACTCTTGGAGAATTTGTCAATTCCTCGCAAAAGGCAGTACACCCCTGAAAAAAACTTTCTAGCAGCGGCTGAGAATCGAACTCGAGACCTTCCGCATGACGGTCCAACGCACTAACCATTACGCCAAGAGGTACTACTACCCTTCCTGATATTTATCCAAATTATTTTATTACTAATTAATTTATTAATTTTTAGACTTAAGTACTTAATGTTCGACTTAAGATATTTTATTGTGATATATGTAGAATAAGTGGCTTGTATTAATAAAGCTTAATTCATTAAAAAAATACTTATGACTCAAAATCATAAAGACTTCAGTACATCGTAGTCGAGATTTTGATCAGTCTTGTTGTAACAATTATATGGAAGACGAAAACATTGAACTCTAAAGTACAGCCTAAACCGCTCGGAAGATTTTCTTTACTTAGTAAAAAGCATTTTTAAATTTTTCACACGCACTTTGTTTTTTATTAAGACCAGAAATAACGGCACTTGCCATACAAATTTCTTATTTATTTTAGAAAAACGTTTTCTCTAAAACAGCTTCGAATATTTGAAAAAAAAAAAAATTCAATAAATTTTATTTAGTTGGTCAGTCATTAAAAAAAACTTTTCCAAAAAAATAGATATTTTTTTAATTTTTGTGATTTTCTCAAAAACAGTTAAACTTGTCACGTTAAAAATATTGCCATGACAAAAATTACTGTTTCTGCATTCCCAATCCTTGTTTCCATCGTTTATTCTTTTCCTACTGGTGTTTCCTTCAAAATACTGGGAGAGAGTAGGGCAGCCATTGGTACGTTTTCTCAGTACTTTGAAGAAATAATATGGATGATATTCAGTGGCCCTTAACATTGGCAAACCACCAACGTTCAAGAACATAGATGCGATCTGATTCAAAAGAAGGGCGGACGACAGTCGATTCCTGCATGCTTGATGTTACTTACATATTTTGAGAATGGCTGAATGCCCACCATAATTCCATTATTGGTTGAAAAAGATAGGACGCTAACGGCCAGTAGTCACTTAAGTTGTTCCCAAATCTGCGCAAAAGGCAAACGAATAGGGTATTCGCTAAATTAAATATTACTGCCTATTTCGTCTTCTTATAGTTTCAGTTATTGAAATAAACCTTCACTAAGTTTCCAAAAATAATTCCTTAAATCTAAATTCAAGGGTAAAATGCACGGCACGTATGAAGATCCTTTTTAATTTTTGAAAGTTTTTTTTTTTTTTTTTTTTTTTTTTTTGAAAAAATTCAGTCGCACAGCTAAATGCGTTCATCGGATTCGCAACTCCTGGATGTGTTGGCGAAATGCATGATGACTGGCCAAAACTATGGGTTTTCAAATTGTAAGTACGAAGGCCGCTGGAAGAGATCATCCAGGCACAAAGGTCTGGAAGTTCACTTTGGATTTGTTAAGAATAGATATCAGAGCTAATTACTAGTTGTGATCTTAAAAAAAAGAAGCGTTTCAGAAAAATAAGAAAATAAAATGCACGACTGGGTCGCACGAACTTGCTCTTATGTAATAAACTAAGAATTTTAAAAACGAATGTTATTAAAGTGGATATTTTGGGTTTTGATTTTGATCAACTCATATACAAAATTTTTAAAACATTTTTAAGAAAAAAAAATTGGTAAGCCAACCTAAAGGTTTTAATATGGTACCAATAAAATTTAATTTCCAAAAGATATATTGACCTGTAAGGCATATTGTCCTTCATAACTTCTTATAAATACCTACTCTAAGCTTTATATACATACCTTATAATATAATATACTTTATACCTAGCTCTAAGTATACTTTTTAAAGATTGTTATTTTATTATTCTAAATATATTATTGTTTGATAAAGAACACAAAATATATATATGGAGATTGATTTAAACCTTTATTTCAATAGAAGAAGACCTGTTATAACTCAGAAGTGGGATAAGCCAAGATTAAAGATTGAAAATTGAGTGTTGAAGATCGAATTACAAAAAAAAATCCGAAAACTACATATAAGATATACAAGAATTTGTCACAACTATTGAATAAATTTAAACTGCTTGCATGGTGCGAAGCAAGCAATAGTGATAAGCCAAGATTGAAGATTAAAAATTGAATATTGAAAATTGAAAATTGAAGATTGAAAATTGAAGATTGAAAATTGAGGATTGAAGATTGAATTAAAAAAAAATCCGAAAACTATAAGATATACATAATGTACATACATACATATGTATAAGAATATGTCATAATAAAAGTGAATTGCTTGCATGCTGTGAAACAAACAATGTGGAAGTTCCCGCAACTGCAACAGTAGCGCAGCTTTGAGATTTCCATATAAGAAAAAAATCTGCAGTAGAGTAAGAAGAATCTTCTGAACATTCCGAACATTAAGAATTGAACTTATTCAAAATTATGGAAATTCCGAACATTCCGAAGATTACGAACATTCCGAACATTATGAACATTATGAACAATTATGAACATTATGAACATTCTGAAGATTACGAACATTCCGAACATTATGAACAATTATGAACATTCCGAAGATTACGAACATTCCGAACATTAGATATGAACAATTCTGTGGCAACAATCAATAACCGCTTAAGTCGACTTAAGACAAAAATCGTTTTTTTGGTGCATCATAATCTGCATATTCCATTCTGTTATAGAAAAAAATCCAGTATTCGTAACTCTTTTTTTCGTCAAAATAATCCAAAAAGAAAAAACCGCTTAAGTCGTTTTCTTAGGTAGAAGCATTTGCAATACCCGCTTAACTCACATAAGAACTTGTGAATTTCAAAATTTCGTAATCCAATAATAGCTTATATGGATTTAAGATACTTTTACAAAATAAAAAACTATTCACAAATCATTCAACCATATTGCACTGAAAACAGCTTAAATCGACTTAAGCGTTTATTGCAAACTTAACAAAGTATTTTCGCTATAGCCAAACTGAGATAAGTCGTTATTGCAAATTTCTGTTTGTTACTTCGATGGAGACTATGTAGAGTAAGCGGTTTTTAAAAAATGTATTTTCTACGAACTGCAGAATTAAGTCGATTTAAGTCGTTATTATTAATGCAAGTATGAAATATCAATTGACTTAAGAGATTTGGACGGGAAGTTCGTGAATTAATTTAATTGAGATAAAAGTGTTTTGAGGATAATTAAAGTAAAAATAATTAGGAAATTGCAACAATATGAGCTCCTGATCCTTACAAATTTTGAATACAGCTCGGAAAGGTGTTTTAGGCAACGTGAAGTTAATATGTATATTTCAAGAACGGCAACGGCAGAAGACAAGTGATACATTAGAAAAAGAAAGTGATCTGAGTGAATTTTGTATATCAAGTTTTATGAATGTGTGTTTTCAGATTTTCGTTTTTGAATATGGAAAAAATTGGTTGGCTATAGCCCACTTATGTATCTGTTTCATACTAATTAATACAAACGTCAAACAATAATTATAAATTGTGCTTTTTGGTCAATAAGGATCTAATTCCAAGTAGTTTTCAACGAAATAAAGTGACCTGCAAATGAAGTTTATTATGAAAATCTGAATATAATTTTTGAATAGTTTTGTGTCAACATTAGCAAGGAATATGAACATGATTTCAGTACAGATGACTGTACGCGATCCCTATTTCAAGCTTGCAGACATGGACATTTCTTCAGATTTTCCTGACGAAGAACTTTTGGAGATTGGTAGGCAATTTGAGAAAAGTAAAATTGTTTCTCTCCCACATAAGACAGTTAAAAACGAATCGGAATATAATTCAAGTATAGTGATTTCAAAAAAAAAAAAAAAGAAACAGAGGTGAATCATAAACTCGAAAAACGGGAGTGATTGGGGCAAGAAAATGTGAGCATCTTAATATCGAAAAAAATTAGTTTTAAAAAACGGAAGGGAATCTTCAAATCCTATTGGGAATTAGGGACGTTCTACCAAAGAATTCTTTTTATCGGAGCTTAAATAGAAATAGAAGATAAGAAACAGACATTGAAAAAAGTCATATTCCACCTCGAAACCGACAACTTCATATAAAGTACTTAATTTATTACCTAGTAGAAAGAATAGATTCGTGTCCATCAAAAGTGCTTTAAAAAATGCACCGATGCTACTAAAAGTTTTCTAGAATCCCATCTGACACATCTTGTAAATATTTGTATGTGGTTATTGGATTTGACATTCAACAGTGTGTGCAAACAACATACCTCCGAAATTCAGTAAGCTTTTACAAAAAAACGGCAGTTGGCGGCGACGGCAAACAAGACATTTTATTTTCTATAGTTCATTTGGCGGTCAAAATAAGAATTTATTTGTGAGCACAATGTTGTTAACATTTTGAAAGCCAAGTCCAGCATTGAGGTTGTAGATCACAAGCTTTAATAGTTATGCCAAACTCATATGGAGTGTAACGTAGATCATGAATTACAAAACAAAAACAAAAAAGAAACCAAAAAAGGTACCGATTCATCATCCTCCCAATGGGTTTAATTTTGTCCGATTTTGACTATGGTTGTGTTTCAAAAACAAAACTTTTGTGGAGCAGCCGAGACAATTTTGTATGGAATAACGTGAACGAAGTTGGTAAAATTGAATACAAAACAACTCTGGGTAAAAATCTGCATTTTTCAACACCCACTGTTGTAAAACATGGTATTGATTCACTCAAATGGTTTGAAATTCCCAACTCACCAGCTATCAATGTAATAAGCGTAAAAAAGCTGCGCTTCAAAGACTCATTCGTTTCATGAATTTTATAATAACCTAGATACAGAAATGCAACCGAAGCTAAAATACATCCTGACTTAATGAATCCACACAAAAATGGAGTTTAAATACTTTTTCTTATTAACAAGATTTTTCAACTAATTATTTACTAACTTAAATTTGCTATTTTTTACTTAATACGAATTTTTGTTACTGTGAATTACGTTTTTAATACATTTTAAGTTCCATGCTTTTCGAAAAGAAATATCGCTTAAGTTGATACAAATAAAAAAAAAATGATGGCCAAAAACAGCTTATCTTATTTAAGAACACATGGGCGAAAATTTTCAGTTTGCAATAACAGCTTAAGTGACATAGGCAAGCAACAAGCTGTTTAATTACTTTTGGAAAAACAACCTAAAAACGTTTTTTTGCAATAAAATTAAAAATAAAGAAATTTAAAAAAGAAAAAATAGTTTAAACAAATTAGATTGAAGTCTTCTATTATAATCTGCACCGTTTTTGTTTTTTAAATGCGTCATTTTTTTCCAGACTTAAAAAGAAGTTTCAAAGTGCTCTCCTCGAAAATTGAATTTTTGGACTTAAGCGGTTTTTGCTTGTGGCCACAGAATTATGAACATTATGAACATTCCGAAGATTACGAACATTCCGAACATTATGAACAATTATGAACATTCCGAAGATTACGAACATTCCGAATGCTATGAACAATTATGAACATTCCGAAGATTACGAACATTCCGAACATATTGAACAATTATGAACATTATGAACATTCCGAAGATTACGAACATTCCGAACATTATAAACAATTATGAACATTATGAACATTCCGAAGATTACGAACATCATGAACAATTATGAACATTCCGAAGATTACGAACATTCCGAACATTATGAACAATTATGAACATTATGAACATTCCGAAGATTACGAACATTCCGAACATTATGAACAATTATGAACATTATGAACATTGCGAAGATTACGAACATTCCGAACATTATGAACAATTATGAAAATTCCGAAGATTACGAACATTCCGAACATTATGAACAATTATGAACATTATGAACATTTCGAAGATTACGAACATTCCGAACATTATGAACAATTATGAACATTCCGAAGATTACGAACATTCCTAACATTCCGAATATTATGAACAGTTATGAACATTCCGAAGATTACGAACATTCCGAAGATTCTGAACATTCCGAACACTAAGAATTGAACTTATTCAAAATTATGGAAATTCCGAAAATTCTGAACATTCCGAAGATTTTGAACATTCCGAACATTCCGCAGATTCTGAACATTCCGAACATTACGGACATTCCGAAGATTCCAGACATTCCGAACATTCTCAAGATTCTGAACATTCCGAACATTCTGAACATTCCGAAGATTCTGAAAATTCCGAACAATCCAAAAATTTAGAACATTCCAAACATTCTGAACATTTCGAACAATCCGAAAATTCTGAAAATTTAGAACATTCCGAAAATCCAGAACATTGTGAACGACTTTTTTGATGAAAATAATATAATTCCCAAGAATATTACAGAGTTGAGTGATGAAGAAGCTTTCATTAAGCTATAAAGAAAAATCAATATTAAATTCTTTATAATTTTTAAATCGTTATGATCGGGACGATCATTTGTCAGGTTGGCCGAGTTGTAAGGCATATTGTCCTTCATAACTTCTTATAAATACCTACTCTAAGCTTTATATACATACCTTATAATATAATATACTTTATACCTAGCTCTAAGTATACTTTTTAAAGATTGTTATTTTATTATTCTAAATATATTATTGTTTGATAAAGAACACAAAATATATATATGGAGATTGATTTAAACCTTTATTTCAATAGAAGAAGACCTGTTATAGACCCATTTTTGAGATATGTATCGAATTTAAAAAAAAAATTGATTTTATTTTTTTAAAACTTCAAAAAATATTCTTCTTAACTTCTTCTTTTAGAAAATCTGAATACACATACTACGCATAAGCAAAATCGGTGGTACCGTTTTTGAGAAAATCAAAAACAAAAAAACATGATTTCAAAGGGGCTACAAACGAAAATCGGCCGAGCCGTTAAGGCTGTAGTCAAACAGACATACAGACAGAATTTTGAGAACCTCTTTTTTGTTCTTCGCTATCATCGTAATGTCAACTTTGATCAAAATCTCGTGTTCGATTTTTTGTACGAATGCATAAATTGCCTTATAGTACCTTTAAGTCGCAATCGTCAAATCATCATCATCATCGGCTCGACAACCGGGTTCCGGTCCTGGCCTCTTTCAACAAGTCTCTCCACCTATCCCGGTGGCCGTCGCCATCCAGTTGCGCACCCAAGGCTTCGGGCGTCCTGGTCAGCGCAAGCATGGTCTACCACGCTGTCGTCTACCATAGAATGTACCACAAAGAACTTTCCGAGCAGGTTCCTCTTCGCTCATGCGAGCTAGGTGCCCTGCCCACCGGAGTCTACCGAGATTAATTTTTGTCACGATATCTGCTTTAAGATAGATTGAACTGTACATGATTGTACCGTCTCCGGAATCGTCTTTCCTCACATATGGAGCCAACAATAATTCTCCTTAAGACTTTCCTCTCGAACGCAGCTAAGAGGTCGGAGTGCCTTTTGCTAAGCACCCAAGTCTCGGATCCATATGTGAGAACTGGCAGGACCATAGTCCTGTACAGCAGCAGTTTTGAAGTTATGGTGAGATTTCTGGATTTGAAGAGCTTTGACAGACTATAGTAGGCTCTGTTGGATTTGAGAAGCCGCCCGCGTATTTCTTCTTCTATATTGTTATCGGCTGCTACTATTGACCCAAGGTATTTAAAGGATTGCACCACTTCAAATTCGTGCTCCGCTACCTTGATTGTTTGACCAACTGTTCCTCACGCATTCGACGCCACCATGTACTTTGTTTTACCTTCACTAATGTGCAGCCCCAGATTTTGTGCCGCCTGCTCGATCTGGATGAAGGAATCGTGTACAGCTTGTTCGGTTCTTCCGATGATGTCGATGTCGTCTGCGTAAGCCAGTAACTGGCTGGACCTGTTGACGATGGTCCCTCTTGTTGCCGTGCCAGAGTCACGGATTGCTTTCTCCAACGCCAGGTTAAAGAGGAGGCAGGCCAAACCGTCCCCTTGTCGGAGTCCATTAAAGATGTTGATTGGTCTGGATAGCAATCCGGCTATTTTTACTTGGCTTGTTACGTTGGTCATGGTCAACCTACATAGTCGTGTCAATTTATTTAGGATGCCGAATTCTCTCATGGCATTGTAAAGTTCTACCCTGGCTATGCTATCATAGGCGGCCTTAAAGTCTATAAATAGATGGTATGTTGGGATGTTAAATTCTAGACATTTTGCCATCGATTGCCTAAGGGTAAAGATCTGATCAGTTGTTGATTTGCCTGGAATGAAACCACACTGATATTGTCCGATGACGGTTTTATCGTATGGGGTTATCCGGTCTTGTAGGATAGAGGAGAGTATCTTATAGGCGGTACTCAACAACGTGATACCTCTATAATTGCTGCACGTTGTGACATCTCCCTTCTTATGTATGGGGCATATTTATTAAACCTTTTCGCCAGTCTTCTGGCATTTCTTCCTGCTCCCATACGTGTACTATAATATCATGAATTGCTTGACGTAAGGCTGGCCCGCCGTGATAGAATAATTCGGCTGGTATGCCATCGGCTCCCGGGGCTTTGTTCTGTTTAAGCCGGCCTATAGCCTTCTCAACCTCTTCTATGCTTGGTGGCGGCAACATAGAGTATTCTTCTTGAAGTAGTGGAGCCTCCACTTCTGCAGTGAGCTGACCATTTAGCAATTCATTAAAGTACACTTTCCATCGCTCCAGTATGCTTTCAGGATCGGTGATCAGATTTCCCTCTCCGTCCTTGCAGTATGTGCAGCGTGGTGTGTACTGCGTCATGTTTCGGACGGATTGGTAGAACTTCCGCGCCTGGTGCGGACCTCGCTCTCGGCTATTTTCTATTTCACAGATTAGGTTCTTCTCCCAGGCTGATTTTTTTTGTCTGTGTAGCCGTTTTTCTATTCTTCTGAGCTCTTTATATTCCTCTTCGCGTGCCCGCGTTCTATGAGATTGTTGCATTGCTCGGTACGCAACATTCTTACGTTCAGTCGCTAGCTTGCATTCATCAAACCAGTCGTTCCGATTTTTACGACTGCTGCCTAAGATGGAGTTAGCAGTACTAATGACAGTATTTTTAAGACGTGTCCACTTCTCATTTACACCCAGCATACTGGCTCCAGGACTTACTCTCCCTAAGTCAGGTGTTTCTAGGGCGAGTCCTAACGCATTACCAAAGGTGTTACTGGTGTTTTCATTGCGCAGGGCAGCCGTGTTGATTCGAACCTGATCGGCGGATGCAATGCGTCTTCGCAAGGCAATCTGCCCTCGAGAAACCATACCAACAAGATAGTGATCCTAGTCGATATTGGCACCTCGGTACGTTCGAACCGTCATCAAGTTCGAGTAGTGGTGACGGTCTATCAACACGTGGTCTATTTCGTTCCGAGTGACTCCATCAGGTGATACCCAGGTGGCTTTGTAGATATCTTTACGCGGGAACCTGGTACTCGCAACGACCATGTTTTTCGATGCTGCCAATTCTAAGACTCGAAGTCCAATGTCATTAGTGTTCTCATGCAAACTATGGGTGCCTGCGTAATGCCTGAATACCGGCTCCCGACCTATTTTTGCGTTCAAATCCCCAAGGATGATTTTAACATCATACCTTGGACAGGCATTGAGGGCCCTCTCGACTTGTTCGTAGTAAGTCGTTTTTTTCTTCGTCTGAGGACTCCTCCGGAGGTCCGTGAACGTTAATGAGGCTGATGTTCGTAAATTTGCCTCGCACGCGAAGGGCACATAGTCTTTTGCTTATAGCGTTAAAGCCGATGATGGTAGACTTCATACGGCACGTGCATGTTTTCGTATGCTACATGTTATTCCCCCTATTCGTCTGATGGCTGACCGCCATTAAATTTTAGATCGTAAAAACCAATCGAAAGATACAAAATTTTATCAAAATTCTAGGTGCCGTTTTGGAGAAAAGTAAGATTTTCGAAAACCATTTTTACATTTGTATATTGCATACCGTTATTTTTTATCACTTCTTGTAGATTATATTAAGAGACTTCTATTTATCAAGTTAAAAAAAATCGACTATGAGGTTTTCGAAACATTGTGTTTTGAAAAAAAGTGAATTTTTTGATCGGTTTAAACAAATCAAAAACGAAAAAACGGTTCCATGGGGCGTACCATTAATAACTATTTTGCGGAGTTTTTTTTTCAACCATTACCTAGCTTTAACTAAATTTAATTTTTAGATTTTCTTCAAAAAAAAATCTTTCGAACAGTTTTTGAAAAAAAAAATATTTATAAAATTTCGAAAAAGTTCGTATGGCTGGTACCGTTATTTTTGGTCTTAAGAAAAAAAAAGAAAATAAGATGTGGGGAAAAAACTTAAGAACGGTATGTACCAAGTTTATGGAAAATCCGCCCAGCTGTTTAGGCTGTAGTCGAACAGACACACAGACAGAATTTTAAGACCCACTTTTTTCGTCTTCGCTATCATCGTAATGTTAACTTTGATCAAAATCTCGAGTTCGATTTTTTTTACGAATGCGTAACTTGCCTTATAGTACCTATAAGTCGCAAGTAAAAACTTATTTTTAAAGTGGCAGCCGAAAGTTGAAGTTGAAGTTGAAAATCGGGGTAACGATCTTTGATCAGTTTTCTTGAAGAACAAGGTGCTGGGTCATCCGAATACGAATTCCATAATAGGTCTCATTGAACTCTCCCCTCCCTCTAATGCGTGAGGTCGAAGTATGTAACTTATTGATTTACATACTTTTCAACAGGAAATCATCAGTGTGTGCAGTGGTGTGATGTGAATAGTGAATACGTTATTAAATTTTGTGCACCGCGACCGCAGCCCAAGTGGGCGACCGACAGTTTGAATTCTGAAATTCCAAGAGCCTCCTTGTGTTGTTGAAGGCTGCTGGCGTCGTCGCCGGCGGCGTTTTAGTTTTCGTTGTCATTGGCTCTGTTATCTTCAGAGTCGCAGTCGTGACCAAGCTAAATTGAGCAATGTCCTGGTGTGATGTCGTTCATTCCTGCGGTCGCAATATGTGTGCTGTGCGCCTACCCACAAAACCAAACGCACATATTAATTTACCCTCAAAAGCACGAGCAAGGCATCATCTAAGCACAGAATGTCGTCCTTGGAAGTGCCTGCGGATGCCATCTTGGAAGCAAAGAATCCAATCCAGAGACCAATTCGGAGCGGCTAAATCTAATCTGTGAAGGTGGTGGCCACAGGAGGTTGAGTTGGGTGGAATGGGGTTGAATTGGGTGCTATAAGAGGGGTGCTCATTGGTTATCCTGGTAATGGCACAGCGAGGCTTGCATTCATGTTGGTAGCAGCAGTAGTGGTCGTGGTGTCTGTAGTGGTCGAATGGCTGTCCATTGTGTTTATTTATAAGTTCGGATGGAATCATTGTCCTTCGTTGGCATCGAAATCCTTTAACTTGAAATAAAGCTTCGCTCGGTGCGAATGTGTCCGCAGATGTGGCCTTATCGAGAGGAGCACAAACGAGTGTAGCATAATGCTATACTGAGCACGATGGGAATGGTTCCAAGTAGAAAATGACCATCTTAGAGGACGGGACGTGACAGGGAAATTGCGATGTCAGATTCAGGAGTTTGCTGTGCAGCATGGAGCTTACTAAAGAAACTCTATTAAATAAAAAGACAAAACTCCTGTCTAAAATAAATGTGTACAGTTCTTTGGTGTATTGGTATGGGTGGGTATCTAAATATATCTTCTGCAAAATAGTGAAACAAAACGGTTAAATCGCTAGTCACGAAAAAGGAATTACCATTGCAGAATCCAGTAGATATTTTACTTGTGTGTTAAATTTATTGATTTGTTATTTTAATTTAAGTTATTGTCAAAGTTGAAGTTGAGGGTCAACTTTTTGAACGAAGCACAAAAACACCTTGTATTGTGCAATTTGTCCACCCGAATCTATTACTTCTATAGGTTCAAGGATATGGACCGTGGTTTTTCAAAAATCAGGTGTCTTAGTGAAAAAGAAGGTGTGACAAAAGTAAAAATTCAAAATATGTAATTTTGATTATTTTAATTTTATTCCCAAAATAAAAATAATGAAAAACCTTACTCGGATCTCCATGAATCCATTGTGGTCCCCAGGGTGTAGGTTATGTAGGGATGGGAAGGGTAAGAGGAAGAATTTAATGGAAGTATTAAGCATGTGGTTCCTCCCTGGCTCAGTTCAAGTGATGAACCGTTTTTGGTCAGTTCATCAGCCATTTCATTTCCATAAATGTCGCACGGATTCCCGGGACCCATCGACGGCGACGGGTAACTAAATTTGTTTCGCCAAAGCAATCCTAATTCGAACGAACTTACTTTTATAGCTTAGAATCTTATGAATTCTATAGCTACAAAATTGATGTAGTCAAATTTCAACCAAGAAAGCATGAAAATCGTTCCTCACTCGCTAAATCAACTTCTTATATTTATAAAGGGTTTTTCATTAAGACTTTATTATTTTAAAATAAGAAAAAAAGCAACTGCAAATGGAATATCATTAAGTTTTTTTTTTTAATATTTGGAAAACCCATGCATGCCATTTAGTAAAAATATAACGGCAATCAAATGACTAATGAGCATAGCTATGTTGGGGAGTGGTGTTTTATGGTTTATTTGTGGCTTACAACTCCGCACAGACTCCGGTGGGCAGGGCACCTAGCTCGCATGAGCGAAGAGGAACCTGCTCGGAAAGTTCTTTGTGGTACATTCTATGGTAGACGACAGCGTGGTAGACCATGCTTGCGCTGGAGAGATGGCGTAGACCAGGACGCCCGAAGCCTTGGGGTGCGCAACTGGATGGCGTCGCCTAGAGACCGGGATAGGTGGAGAGACTTGTTGAAAGAGGCCAGGACCGGAACCCGGTTGTCGAGCCGATGATGATGATGATGATGATGATGTGGCTTACAACTATGACTGTAGAAAACCCCACAAGAAGAAATGGTACGATTTGGCACATAGCCTCTTGATATAAGCATGTTTTAAGATCGTTCATAGGCTGTACGCACCGTCCTGTTGAAATCTAATGTCGTCGTTGTCCCTCGCATCCATTTCGGATGGACCAATGATGCCGCTAGCCCCAAATCCACACCAAACCCCGACTTTCCCTGGATGCAATGCAATTTGTTGGATTGAATGTGGAATGTGATTGGAGAATTTTGTATTCAGAAATGGATCTTGTCGCTGAATATGATTTTTCGACCGAAATTCCTGGGAAAAGTTCAATTGCTCGAGAGACCAATTAACGAACACACTTCAAGTCGTTGTCTATGGGTGTCAACCCTGAAGTCAGTTGAAGTTGGTTATGAGTGAAGTCATACCGCGAAATTCGACAAGTTCAGGTCTGGGAATGGCCGAGATCTAATGCGCGATCTATGTATTTTATCGCTTCCTTATACAACTCATAAAGATGAATCCAACCTGTGTACGGAGATGCATACAATCAAGTTTAACTAATGCGCTCCTCTTATTTTAAATAAGTGTCTACGATGAGACTTCCATGAGTATTGTAGATGGGTCGTTGGGATTAAAGATGATTTATCATGATTCTCATGATTTTTGACCTCTTCTCATGAAATCATGAATTCACTGAAAATCTCATGATTTTTTTAGTGTGGCAACTTTTCAATATTTACTTTGCAATAGTTGTGGGATTAAATTTATTTATCATATATGTATATGTACATATGTATATATATTATTCCGTAAGTACTTGTCCTTTTTCCGACTCTCAGAGTGAACAAATTTTAATAAAAATAAGGTGTCAAAAGAAAGATAGCCTGAAGACTATGCTAACAATATTTTTATTACAGTAAAAATATGAAATACTTGAAAAATAGTTAATCAAATGAAATGGTTTGTGTATTCAATTAATTTTTACTTGCGACTTATAGATACTATAAGGCAAGTTATGCATTCGTAAAAAAAATCGAACTCGAGATTTTGATCAAAGTTGACATTACGATGATAGCGAAGACTAAAAAAGTGGGTCTCGCAATTCTGTCTGTCCGTCCGTCTGTCTGTCGGTTCGACTACAGCCTAAACGACTCGGCCGATTTTCTTTAAACTTGGTAGATATCATGTGTGGGGGGAAAACCACACGTTTTTTTTTTTTTTTTGTAAGACCAAAAATAACGGTACCTACCATACGATTTTTTTTCGAAATTTTATAAATATTTTTTTTTTTCTCAAATACTGTTCCACAGATTTAAATAATAAAAATACAAAAAAAATTTATTTAGTTAAAACTAGGTAATGGTTGAAAAAAAATTTCCGAAAAATGGTTATTGAGGGTACCCCCCAAGGAACCTTTTTTTTTGTTTTCGGTTTTCTCACAAACGGTTCAACCGATTTTGATAATTTTTTTTTGCTAAGGCTCCCTAAGAACTTGAATAGAATTGTGTAGGTATTCAAAATTTTAAAAAACTTTTTTTGGATTTAAAAAAAAAATCAAAATTTCTTTTTTTAAACTCAATATTTCGAAAACCCCATGCTAGATTTTTTTCAAACAAGTTAAAAATTAGTTTCTCAATATATGTAGTCTACAAGATGTGAGAAAAAAAATATTATTTTATCTAAAAATTAAGGTACCCACCATACAAATGTTAAAAAATAGTTTTCAAAAATCTCGAAAACGGCGGCGCCTAGAATTTTGATAAAAATTTTTTTCTTTCAATTTATTTTTACAATTTTTAATTTAATAAAAAAAATCTGAAATTAAGTATTTCAGCTTGTACATAGAACCATTTTTTCAAATTTTGAATTACATACTCATTATCGACTAACGGGTCTTAATCAATTTTTTATAGAGATGCTTCTGAAAAGTTTAAAAAACATTGCGTTTCAAAATTTAAAAAAAAAAGTATTTTATGAATTTTTGAAAAAAAAAAAATTAGTAATTTTTTTGGAAAATTCGATATTTCAAAAACGCCTGAATACTTTTTTTTGGAAATTAAATTTTTATAAGAACCATAATAGAAACTTAAGGTTGGTGTACCAAATTTTTTTTCTTAAAAATCTTTTTAAAATTTTGTATATAAAAGCTTATTTTCTTAAGAAACCACTACAACGACCTATATAATTTTTGTTCTTGCATAAATTCACGTTAACATAGTATTCTGTTTTTGTCTGTTACTATTAAAAGAATTTAAAAGAATAATTTTATCCTTATGAACAGTTTTCTCTTTTTATATTCGTTTTTAAAATTCCTAGTCTATTACATAGGAGCAAGTTCGTGCGACCCAGTCGTGCATTTTATTTTAAATGGTATATGAATTTGGCAGCTGGATGTTTTTTTCTTACTTGAACGAATTAATCGAAACACAACTAATTTCTTTTGATAAATAATTTTAAATTACAATAAAATGAAATGAAATCTCATATGTATTTTTTTACTTTAATTTTTTCTAAAATTTTTGTGAATCATTGTAAAATTTATTATAAGAGTCCAAGCAATCTCATGATTTTTTAGAAATCTCATGATAAAAAATCATGAAAAAAATTATTTTCTAACTCAATCACATGTTGTTAGTGTTATGCCTAAACAACATGTAATGAGTAAACCAGCAACCCATTGATGACAATTTTTATAAGGTTTTAATGGAATTAAAGGCGACATAGACGACGCACGGCAGGGATCGAACCTGTGATCATGAGGTTTACAGGCGAGCACACAACCATCGCGCCACGGCCACCCCAATATCCTTTCAGCTTATTGATCATCATTTGAAAACCGGACGTAGACTCAGCTAGAATGACAATGTCGTCGACATACATGATCACTTATATCAGTTTATTATTAAATTCTGGTCCACAATTCAGCCAACAGCAAGTTGCGGGCTAAGGTTAGAACCTTGTGTTACTCCCTAATTTACTTTAACCGGCCCTCATCTTTCTTTTTAAAAGGATTTTAAAACAAAGCATGTGAATTGATCGAATCAGAAGCTGCCTTGAAATCCAATAAGAAGGCATAGGTTTTTATTATCATTAAGTTTCCACTCAGCAAGTGAATGTGGTACGAAAATGCTGTCGGCTGCAGAATATCCCTAACGAAATCCATTTTGAAATTCACTTAACTTGTTTTCCTCTTGCACCCAACTATTCAATTGATTGTGATTTTAAATTTTTTTTATAATTTTTATGTTCAATATAAAAACATGCGTTTATATCTAAAATGGTTAAAACAACTGAGCTTATAAAATAATTGCAGGTGATTTGTTAAACGGATATGAATTCATGTAAGAACAAGCATTTTAAAACTATGAAGCCATTTTAGTTAAACAAGTTCTTATTTAAAAAATTGTAAGACATTTAAAATAAAATGCATAACTTCGTCAAACGAATTTGCTCTTATGTAAATAAAAGACTAAGAAAATTAAAAATGAACGTTAGTAGAGAAAAACTGTTCATAAGCATGAAATTCATTTTTACTTGCGATATAAGTACATAGGTACTAGGGCAAGTTCTGCATTTGGAAAAAAAATCGAACACGAGATTTTGATCAAAGTTGACATTTCGATGATATAAGTTTTTCTGTGTCTGTATGTTTGTACGTCGTTCCAGAGCCTAAGCCACTAGACCTATTTTCTTAAAACTCGGTACTTAAGGGTCTTCGGTGATTCTCTAGAGGAGAAATAGAAATTTTGTTTAGTTCTAAAAGTAACGGTACCCCCATACACCCGTGGGGTGGGTGGGGTGGGATCTTGCTGCAACATTCCTAAGCACACATATTACCGTGCCTGAATATTTTGTTTAAAAGAAAGGGAAAATTTTATCGAAAAAGGGAAAATGAACATAAATAAGAGAGGAAGAAAATAAAAGAAGGATTTAAGGGAACAACTGACAAAGTTTTAGATGTTATGAAACTTTTTGGAATACTCTCCCCTATGTATCTAAAAGGAAGATTAGACACACCTTGACTATCTTTTACCAAGAATCTTAAGATAGTCCCCTAAGAATCCGCTCACAATCTCACCTAATCAAATTTCACATAGCATTTGAAGGATTTATTCGTGTAGAGAACTCATTTTTTTTAAACTTCCGATTTCAGTTTTGGAACGACATGATAATAAGATAAATTTTACACCTGAATGAGCATATTTATGTATGTATGAATGCATGGTTCGAATTCATTTTATGTTAAGTTACTTGAAGTGAGTATGTAGATAAAAACAACTTTAATTTTAATTTTTTTAATATTATCAAAGAAAAAGAATTTAACGATATAATGATTGCCAAAGAAATCATTAAGTTTTTAGTACAATAAGGTACTTACACTGCCGCTCATCTGAATAGGTTCACTGTTTTTCGTAACTTACTGTAAGACTATCTGCATTGGTATATGGCAATGACTCGTCTGTGTTATGTATGTAATGATAGAGCATTATTATGCGCTTAGTTTGGGAAAAAAAGTTTTCTCTTAAAGCTTACCGTTATTCTCACACGCTACCTAAACTTAATTCATTAAAAAAAACTAAGTGTTTTTTTTGGCTCATCTGAATAGGTTCGAAAGCAAAAAAATCATTTTTAATTGATGTGCGCGGCGGATGTGTACTGAAAGTTAAGTTTTTTGGTAAATCGAATTGTTTTAAACCGTTTAACAAGAAAAATGGGTCGCGGAAAATCCTTAAAATAGGAAGAAAAAGGCAAAATAAGAGCATTTATTGAATTAGGGATAAGCCAAAGAAAAATCGCAAGAAAAAATGGAAAGAAGCCAAAATTTAGTGGGTAAATATTTGCGGAACATCGAAAACTACGGGAAAAATATGAAAAGTTACACTTATAAGGCCACATCAATGGCCGATAGACGCGCAATCATAACAGCTGCTTCTAATTCGCATGATTCCGCGTCAAAAATTAGACTCAAAACTGGTGTTAAGTGTAGTTTGGTGATGGTGAAACGCGTTATTAAGAGTACTAAGCATTCAAAAAGAAAAAAATACCGAAAAAACACCTTTGAACGAAAAATGAAAAGAAAATCGTCTCCAATTTTGCAAAAAAAATACATGTCGTTGAAATCGGAGTGGAGGCGAGTTATATTTTCAGATGAAAAAAATACAACTTTGAGGGCACAGATGGCTACAACTATTACTTTCATGACCTTCGTAAAGAAGAGCATTATATAAGCCGTCGGCATAGCTGTGAAGGCAGTGTCATGGTGTGAAGAGCAATTTCATATTATGAAACCTTTGAGCTGCAATTTTTTACATCGCGAATGAATATCAATGTGTACAAAGTTGTGTTTGAAAAAGTCTTCCCACAAATCTCTGACCTTTTCAGACCAATACCATTGTCATTCTAGCATGATAATGCCCCTATCCATACAGCGAGGTCGGTAAAACAATGGATCGAGAACCAAAATGTAGAGGTGTTGGAATGGCTTCCATACTCACCTGACCTTAACATAATTGAAAATGTTTGGGAACTTCTTTTCCGTAAGATGTATGAGTCGGGGAGACAATATGAAGACAAGTTGTCCTTAATCGAGGGAATTAAGAAAGCGTGGGCAGAGATTTCGCTGCAATATCTAGAAAAACTGTATAACTTCATTCCAATTCCAATTTTCGAAACAGTTTCAAAAAAAAGGTGGCGATACACATTATTAATATGAATTATTATGTCTCTACCTATTCAATGTGCAAAATAAATCATTTAATTACAGTTATTTTTCTTGTTTTCCTCCATTTTTTGCTTTTGAACCTATTCAGATAAGCCAAAAAAACACTTAGTTTTTTTTAATGAATTAAGTTTAGCTAGCGTGTGAGAATAACGGTAAGCTTTAAGAGAATACTTTTTTTCCCAAACTAAGCGCATAATAATGCTCTTTCATTACATACATAACACAGACGAGTCATTGCCATATATATGCTGATAGTCTTACAGTAAGTTACGAAAAACAGTGAACCTATTCAGATGAGCGGCAGTGTACATACAATCCCCGGTGTGATGAAAGTTGTGGCCACAATTTCCTTCATAGTGCTTCGGGTGATGACTTTTAAAGCTTGTTTTTGTTTTAAAATGATTATAATAGTAATTTCTGTGGCAGATCTTATTTACAACTATTTCTTTCATGTTTAATTATCTAATAATTTACACTATTGAAAATTAAGAATAAGATTAAGAATAAATTTGTTCAAATTGTTGAATTAGATTAAGTTTTGTCCAATAATTTTGATTTTTACTTTGGTTTAGTTTATCATAGGTTTAGCTTTATGTAATTTTTGTTTCCTTTTGAGGACTCGAAAGAGAATTTTCTTATCGTACCACGTGTTCGCTGAATATCTCGTGAGGACTGGTCTCAAAATTTATGTGATGTGATGATCAATTTAATTGGAACCTATAGTATTGTTGTATTTGCGGACGCACCGGCTTGGCTAGAGCAATTGCTGCGCCAATTTTAATAGGTTACGTCCGCAGTTAGCTTTTTCTTTATATAAAAGAATTCTTATTGTTGTTCAAATACAAAAAATTAATCCTTCCTGGATTTCGGGTAGAAGTGTTCCTATAGGTACAGGTGTCTCAAGTCAAATTTTAACCAAGACTTAGTTCCGTATAGGGTTTCCTGATTCCTTAGACGTATTTTGTTTTTTTGTTATAAATTTTTTTTGTCACTATTAATTAAAAATACTAATGGTTTCAGTTCGTAAAACAGAAAGGACGAAATTAATTCTTACCTTGGAAATATTAAAATATATATATACTTATATTTCGACTTGAAGGAAAAAAATATGGGAGAGACTTGTGACCACTTTGATGCTTGAGACGGAAAAGAGCGTGCTCAAATCGACACCATGTCGAAGAAAATTTTGCTTCCGTTGAAAGTGTGTAAATGATAATTCATCTGACTATCGATACTCGATTTGTTTTTATTTTTTTTTTTTTAACAGCATATGGAATTCCAGATACTCGCAAATCGATCGACTTTGATGTCTGTTTACATTAAGAGTTTCATGAAATTTTATTGTGACTCAGAGAAAGGTGTACGCTGGTTTGACAGATAAGGGCAAAATTTAATTTTATCGTATCGAGAATATTCTGTTGCAAATGTCAGTCGATTGCCCTGAAAATGTACTTTCGGAGCAGTAAATAAAAAAAAAACAATAGGTATTTTTCGGACTTTTTAAACGTCAACACGGAAATTGCAATTTTCCGTCTTTTTGACAGCTAGGTGAGAGGTGAATAAATGTTTGGGGATGAAAATATTTAATTCTAACTATCAACGGAAAGTAAACTGTTTTTTAGGTACCCCAAAGTTTCCAATGTAAACACGAAGTAGTAAGTATGCAATATTCCCTATGTAAACAGGGCCTTGAATGCAATCTTCCGTAAAATAACGTGCCGTAACGGGTTACACGGAACTCAATGATCAATGCTATAAAGTTTGTTGTCAAAATTGATAATGTAACTTCTACCACAATCTTCGATATTAAAAATGGTCTTCAGCAGGGAGCGGTAAACTCGCCGATTCTATTCAGCATTTACATCAGCGATCTGATATTATAGTCTCATAAGGAAATTGCGTATGCCGACGATCTAATAGCGTACAAAACAGCTTTAAAGGTCGAGGTTATCAGAATTCTTTAGCGGCGGCGTGACCTCGATAAGATTCAGCGATAACTGGAAGTTGAAAATTAACTGTCAGAAATTTAAAACTATTCTGCTTAGGACTGGAGCCCCAAGGGATACGAGAAATAACTGGCGCAAGCTGATGATCGTAGGGCCACATCGACAGCCACTGGTGAATAAAAGTGTAGTAAAGTACCTTGGCATCTGGTTGGATCAGTATTTGTATTTCGACAGACATATAAATGTTGCACAGACCAGGGTTTGCCCTTACGAAACGGTTGTTTTACAGCAGCCGAACCGGCTTGACATCTGGGTGAAGGTGATTTGCTACAAGGCTCTCATACGGCCGATGATTGCCTATGGGCGCCCGGCGCGGCGTGGTTCAACGTTGCCCCATCTGAAATGCAAAAGATTCGTGTATTTGAGAGGCTGTGTCTTAAACGTTGCCTTTGATTACACAGAAGACCATATTCGGAGTACAAACATTATTATTCAAACCAGGTTCTATACAACGGAGCCAACATGAACAGAATGGATAGCTTTTTGATAAAGCTGATTTCGGATCAAATTGCAAGAGCGATGTCCTCGACCAACAGTCTCATTTTTTGGCCTTATTACCCTAACGACAATTATAATGAGAGTGCATTTCTTTACTTAAACAGTCGAGAACTGGTCCAGGATAGAATGGTGATACCGCTAATCTACCACGTTCAGTATGACTGTGTTCGATCGGGTCCAGAGGGACAGGGACAGACAGGGGAACCAGTTCTGGTGGTTGTTACATAATAGTTAAAGTTGACCTTATATCTTGGTCGACTTACATAGGTTTAAGTGTATTTTAGGAAGGGGCTGTCAGAGTGGCACCAAACAAAAATTATAATTAAGATATTGTTGAGCTTAGAGCGACCGCATAAAGCCAGTAAGTTATTGGATAAGTAGGCTAGTTTTTATAAATTTGTTTCTAGCTTACCATTAATGTTCATAAAAAATGAATTTAAAAATAAAAAAAATAAAAAATTGATCTAAAAAACAAAAACAAAACAAAAAACATAAAAAAAAATGTTCTACCATTAATAACAATTTTTGGAAAATTTTCGTTCAACCATTACCTAGGTTTTACTAAATGAATATTTTTATTTTTTAAATCTACTCTATGAGTAACAGCTCTCAACAATGCGTGTTGTCGGCAACAATGGAGGGAACAAATAGTTTTTTTTTCCGAATCCAAATGGATAAGTTAAAAAGCTCTATTCTTTTCGGAGGATTTTTGACGCCTCGTAAGAGTGGGTATTCTTGAATTATTTAGGTGGCATCGGCTGGGAATCGCTTCTAAACCGTCAGCGTGATAGTCCAATGCAATAACGTTTACACTGTGGAGTTCTACAATCTCAAAAGTTAATTTGCTTTAAATCACAGTGATGAAAGTTTACCCGATTAAAATTCATTTAAATGTCAATAAAGCTCATAAAATCTCTTAAATATTTAAAGAATTGATTAAGATTAAGCTTCATGTGTCAGAAGTCCATCTGTTGCTTTTACAGATCTCAAAAATCAAACGAACTGTAAAAATACCATCTACAAAAAAAAAACTGAAACAATCTCTCATGTATGCGAATCTAAAACTAACTTGCAGTTTTACGGAGGAGGATTGCCAGACGATGACCCTTAAATGACATTTAACCGAGTTTTTACAGTTTTTCTTCATTTTCATTTTTAATTTTATTTCTTTACATATCCTGCAATAAAAAAAAGTATAAACTTTTACTTTCAATATTATATACAGTGTGGTGTGGTATGAAGCTTTATTTTTTTTTCTTTGCTGCCACATTTTTACCCCAATACCCGTTTTAAGTCCTTGAAAGGATTCTTTTTTTTATGTGTAACAGAATATGTATATTCTTTTTTTTTTATTATTTTATTTGCCATTTCTCCATTCGCTTTCATTGAAGGTTAATTCAGTAATTTCTGGTTGCATTTTCTCTTCTTTGCTTTTGAAAAATTGTATAAAGGGCAGAGGTTGGCTAGCTGGGTGGGGGTAAGGAGGGCGGCCTTCTCACACCCAAATTGCTTGTAAGTGTATATAAATGGTACCGGCAATAATAGCTTAAGTGTGGGTAGAAGAAGAACACACTAAAAATGAATGAAACTCTTTTATACGGCAAAGGAGTAGAGTCTAGGACATGGAATCCCTCGAAAATAAAAATAAAAAAAAAAGAAGAAGAGAATGGTGGTAGGAGGAAGGTACTCCCACTCCTCTCCTAAGGCTATATAGAAACCGAAAGGACATAATAATGTATAATTTTTTCAAGCAAACTTCTTGCTTCATCTTAGGTCTTTCGAAACTGGGGGTCCTCTGTGTCGTCCTTATTATGTGTATTTATTTCTTTTTCTTTAACTATATATTTTTATCGTTCCTATATGTTGCCATTGTGTATCTAAATATAGCTGTATCGTCATTATCATCATCAGAGGATAATGATGTGACTCTGGGAACTGGTGTGTGCATTGGAAACGTTTTGTGTAAGTTTTTCTCTCTTTTAAGAAGTTTTCCGTTTCCAAACACCAGTTTCAATGTCAGCAAGGATATACATTATACTACATCAGCAACATTGGGGGGATGTACGAGTAGTTAGGCAAGGCAAAGTCTTCTAAGGATAAGGAAATAAAATAAGAACGTACAGTAATATGGCAAAAAATAAACAAAAAAATAATAAAATAAAAGTAAACTTTTGTGGATTGAATGGCTCCTTCGAAGAATGCTGATGAGGAGGTTGAGGGGGGTTTATGCGAAAAAGGATTGGGCTAGGAGGGAGTTTCTTTCTTCGTCTGGAAAAGCAAGCGAGGTCTATGGCCCTTTTTAATGTTGCAACACTCTTATGTGGCACACCATCATCCTTGGGCTTAAGGAGCTCCATGAATGAATGAAAAATTTATTGCAAGTCTCTCTGAATGAGTAGAAGCAGAAGGTCGTTCTTCTTCTGCTTCTTCGTATATGCTTCTCTGTTACCAACCCCCCTTGCTCAGCACCAGCAGCAGTAGCAGCACCCCTATTTAGTATTTTTCTTTCTATCAAAGCTCTGAAGAACACTCTTTTTATGGGTTTATGTGTATGCAATCGCCATACAGAGAGTTAGACCAAAAGACAGACAGAAAGATACCTACTGCAAAAGCATTGAAATGATGATAAAAGAACGAAGGAGGGAGCCGAACAAAAACTAAATAAAAAAAAGCTGAAGAAAATTTTTTTATTGCCACATAAACCAGGCATTGAGTCGTGTTGGGAAGGCTCTTGGGTTGGGGGCTGACTGGCTTGAGGGTATGCAGGAAGCAAAGTTCAACACAGATATCATTATATTAAAAAAGGATAAAAACTAACCTAGGACAATAAAATTCTGGTTAGAGATGCCAGACTATACATTCATAATGTGTTTACATTATGTATCAGTGTGTACCTATATTTTTGTACATATCTACTGGCAAAGGGCAAATAGCAGACATAGTATAGTTGTAGACTTGAGTAGAGCAGAATTGTAGTAAAAATGGTTATAGAGCCCTTGGACGAGCATATTAATGCACGAAAAATTGGTTTTATGATTCAAGGACATAAATCTCATTATAGTTAGTTTTTGTGTGTATTTCCTGGGCTCTATTGGTATTTTCTGGGCAGATTCTCTTAGTATTTTATTTTGGTGTTTTTTCCTTCGTTTTCTATTTAAGTAGAACAACTTTCTCTGGTTTGGTAGAAGAAGAAGTTATTGTCCCTTTGTAGCGTCAGAGAAAGTTCTTTGGGTGCATTTTTAGTTCTTTTGTAGCTTCTATATAGATTCTCTGTCTGGAAGGCAGAGAGAAGTTTTTTTTTTTTTTTATTTCTATTTTGCCGGTTTGGCCCAGTGTTTATCTTTTGCTTTTGTTTAAGTGAACTTTTTATACCTATATAAAAATTGTATGTAATGCAAAGATTTCTCTATGTAGTCCTAGCTGACATTGAAAAACAGAGTTTTCTTGAGGTTTTTCCTTTTATTCTGAAGCCTTTGATTTATATCAGTTACATTGTTATATTTATTTTTATTATAGAAGGTAAGGTATTTTCTCTTTTTCGTAAGGAATTTTGTTGGTTTTAAATGAATGCATGTAGTGGTTAAAGTGTGTCATGTCGAAATTTTTTATTAGGTACAGAAGGACATAGCAAGGATTCTTTTCTTAGACAAATAAATACAAATGATGAAAGAGTGAATTAAATGGGTTTAACTTGTTGTGGAAGTTTTTGTTTGACACAAATATTTAGTTTAGAGTTATTTATGGGAAATAGTTTGTTTTTGTTTTTTATAAGGGAAAATTAGTAGTCAAATGGGAAATGATGAACGGGTCTTAAAGTTAGGTGGCGCCACCTAGGTATTTCATTTAATTATTTTAAAAGCTTTGAAGTTAGTAATGTTAATATTTTTTTAAAATACCTACAATTTTCTGGAAGAAGAAACAAAATTGAACATTTCTAGTTCAAAAATTGGTTTTTCTTTTTAACGAAAAAAATTTATTTCGTTACATTCATAATGTGTCCAGCTAGTTTTATTCCACGTAATTGTTTATACTTGTGTTTTCTGCCTGGTTTGTGGGTCTGGAGGTTGAACTCAAAGATTTTCCAGCCCGTAAAATTCTTTGTTGTTCTCCCAAATTCCATGCCCGTGCAAAAGGGACCAAAGATTACGTGGAAAACTATATTCACTAAACTCACTTTTGCGTTCTTATTTAACTTGGTCTGAAACTATGTCTCTGCACTTTTGCGTTCTTATTTAACTTGGTCTGAAACTATGTCTCTGCAGGACCGGGTGATAAGTATCTTATAAGAGGACACACGACGTCATCGAAAAAGAATTGCGGTTAGATATTAACCCTAATAGGTAATCAAATTTTTTAGTACGTTAAAGGTAATCATTCGTCGAATCGACGAACTAAAATTTAAATGAAATTTTTTCGAAAAGTTATTAACAAATTCTTGTAGATGTTAATAATTTATTTTTATCAAACCTTTCTTTTAATAAAAACACACTTTTCATTTTATTTTTTTAGATTTGTGACTTTTTATTCTCCTTAAAGGTCTATGAAGAATCTATGAGAAATTTTAAGATGAAAAAATGATGTTCGTCTAATCGACGAAGATTACCTTTCTACGGTTAAGTAAAAAAATCCTTATTATCTCGAAGTTATGGCAGTCTTTTCTAACTAAATTTTTTATAACACAAACTCTATATATATGTACTTCTGAAATCAATTATCAAAGTAGAAGACTTAGACTATTTAATTGATCTTGTTGATCTTATTTACTTACTTATCCGGCTCCCGATCCATGGTGGGTCTCTGCCTGAGATATTGCCGTCTCTCCAGTCGTCGATACCAAGCGCTCTTGCGTCTGTAACTACCTGGTCCCTGTTTTTTCTCCCTCGAAAGTGCCCAGTATCAATTCCCCTTTTTTACCTATCGTCCAGCGCCGTAGAGTAGAAGTGGTAAAATTAGCATTTTGTCTTTTGAGAAGGCAGTTTTGAAACTATTTGTTTGGCCAAACCGAAGTAGCAGCGGTTTGCTAGGGTAATTCTTCATCGGATTTCCACTAAGGTGTCATTCGTGGAATTAATATTTGTTCCGATGTAGGTGAGCTCCTTAAAACTCTTACACAGTGATGAGGCAGGAAATAATGAATTCCATGAACCTGAGTGTTGTCAATCTTTTCCATGTAACCCAATCTCATATATTCTGCCATAAAGTTCGAATATTGTTCTTTCAAATTGTCTTGTTTTGCTAATATTTTTTTCAGGGAATTGAATCTTTGAAGGGCAAGGTTTTTTGATTTAACGAGTGCTTTCTTGTCTGCCTTGAATGGGAGTCAAACGACGAATCACCCGTCCGAACTTCTGATTGTGTTTTCTGCGAAATGGAGTTCACATTTTCTTTCTTCGCTTATGAAACACTCTTTTGGTATCGTTTGCATCTCTTCTACCTTCCAGAATTTTTCTATATTTTCATGGAGTTCCTCTTCGATGGAGATTCCACACATTGATGATTGTGGTGATGTTTCATCTAATTTTCCGGTCACTACCCAGCCAAAATGTGTGTTTTGGAGGCTTGGTAGGCCTGGTCCTATGGTGATATGTCCAACCGTCAGGAAGTGATGGTATAATTCCGCTCCAAGGAGGATATCAATTTTTCCAGGTTCATTGAAGTGCGGATCTGCCATTCCTGCCATTCCTTTGGAATGTGCCAAGAAGCAGTGTTGATTCTTCGAGTTGGTTGAGTTGGAGTAATTTATCGTAAGACAAAGGCCTCTAAGTAGGCTGTAAAGTCAGATGTTCTGGATTTTAAGGTTAGATTTACTCTCTTGGTGCTGGTCTGGTTCCTTCTCCAATCCCAAGAATTCGCATTGTTTCGGAAAATTCAGGAATATTTAGTTTTCTTGATAGCCTTTCTGTAATGAAGTTAAGTTGTGATCCAGATTCAAGCAATGCTCGACAATTCACGATGGTCCCTTCACTTTCCTCTATGTTAACGATTACAGTGCTAAGAAAGAAGTAACTTCTATCTTTTGGCTGCAGCAGAGGTGATTGGGGCCACTGCTGTGACTGATGATGTTGGTTTGTTTCAAAGGCACCAGTCTTTCTGGTATTTTCTGAAACTTGTTCGCGGTGCATGGTTGTATGATGCTTTCTTTGACAGATTTGACATCTTCTTGATGACAAGCAATTTGAAGTGAAGTGTCCTGATTTCAGACAATTTCTGCAAAGCATCCTTTCCTTAGCATATTCACTTTTTTGGTATGTTTCCTTCTGCAAAAATGTTTTGCATTATGTAGAGTTTATTGATTTGTTGTTATGTACCATAGTCTCGAAGAGATCATGAAACGTTAGCCAAGAATCATAACGTCCATTGTATGTTGGAATGTTGATTCTTTCAAGTTTCACTTTGTTATTGCTGCTTCCCTGTTGGTCCGTTTTATTGGTCTTTTCTTGATTCTCGATTGCGATTTCTTGGTACATATTCTCTATTTCAGCATATTCGTCCTGCTTGAGGTAGTCTGATTCGTCTGGAGAGGTGGCGTTTGCTATGATGTCATCGTGTGCCTGCATGATGTTTTTCCAGTACTGTTCTAATGTTTTTAATTACTGCTCGCATGCCAGATTTGACAGTGATTGAGCTAACCCTTCCTTCAGCTTATTGTATAAACGTATAAATACAGCTATTTTATTTTTCTGCCGTTTATAGCGTTGCTGTTGTGAAGTCAGGTCTTGATTATTGTGTGCAGCTGGGTCTTGGTTATTGATTGCTTGGTGAGCATCTTCAATGAGTTTGAGCATTTCTTCATAAAATTTTGTTTAACTCCTCAAAATATCCTCCTTCTTTATATTGATGATTCTCATCTTGGTAGATTTCGTGTATCAGCGTGTTGTTCATAACGAATTTATCCCATTGTTCATTCAAGGCTTGACGTTGATTTCTAATCACCTCTCTAGTTTCTTTCTGTTTTTGGATTAGTTTTTCCATTTTTCTGTTTCAATAGATCCGTTAACGGCTGCTTAAGAATATGGTTTTCTTCAGATTCGTTTGCCTTCTTGGCTTGCTTGATATTTTCTTGCTGCTACTTAGATGCTCTTGCCTTCTTGGCTGCTTGATGTTTGCTTGCTGCTGCTTGATGATATAGTTCGGATAAGCTCTGATGATGAACAAAAGAAGCCTTAACCAAAGCAGTTCCCAGATCACGTCGGAGTCACCAAAATGTACAAGTAAAATACTTGTTCACCAAAGTGAGATGCTTCCAGTACATGAACTAGAAGATCTCTTTTAAATGACGTGTTTGGGATTTTTGTTGGTTTTAAGGTTCTTTATGTATGAGAAATGTATTTAAAGTTTGGCTAATGCAACCACTTACCTCTGGTGGGAGGAAGTTGCAATGATCAACACTGACTCTTTGGTGGTTAAACAGTAAGTAATTTTATTCTTTGAATTGATTATCTTATATACTAAATACAATGTGCACACAATGCACAATGTGTAAGCAAAACAAAAAATTAATAAAAATAAAAATGTGCACATACTGCACAATATATAAGCAATGAAATTTAAGTGTTTATTGTAGATTGAATTGTGACTTACTTGACCATAACTGATCCGACACCATGTTTGATTGTCGGAACTTAATATCTGGGGTTGTATCTTTGCCCCGGAGGCCTTCGCACATAGCGAATGCCATCTAAGGAGAACAAGTTGATCTTGTTCTCATCACTCCATAAAACTTTTGCCCATTGCTCACTGATGAAACGGATGAATGGTTTCTTAGCTGGTCGCCTTACATACAGTTCCGACTCCACTAACCGTCGTCTAAGTGTCTACTCCAACGTTTACATCTAAATGTTCATGCACGTAGTTTGTAACTACTCGTACCACAAAAGTTTTTATGGGATTGAATTTAACCTATCTTATTATCTCACGATCTTGCCTGGAAGTTGTTTTGCGTGGGCGCTCACTACAAGCTCTGCGATTGGTATCCCCTTATTCCCGATATCGGGACACAATACGCGATATTTTTGATGTTGCTGCTTCAAACTCTAAAGTAACATCCTGCATTAATATTTCGTTGTTAACAGCGTTAATAATTGCTCCTTTTCATGGAACCGATAGTTGCTTCTATCAATTGAATATTCCAGTTGATTTTAACGGAAGAATATATTTTTGTACCTACCTTCGTAGTCATATTTGCCGTTTGCACTTTTTTCCTCGGACTAAAATACTTGTTTTCTTATTAAATGTAGCAATTAAGCAATTAACTTTTGCTGTTAGAAATCATATATCTACATAATGGTAACAAATATCCCAAACAAAAAATACAAAATTTTAGATGAACAAATATTAATTTATTTTGGAGTAAGCGTTTGCATTTATTTTGCTCACTACTATATGTCTATATGTCTACTATCATCAGGATATACCGCCCATTCTTTTGAAGAGATGTTTTTCATAGCTGACAAAACCATTGCGTAAGCTAGGTTTTACACCGCTCTAACTATCCTGAAATACTCCCTAATTACTGATAAATCATCAGCTGAAGAAATACCTCGAACATTGAAAGCTCTTTAACGACCGGCAATACGGTTTTCGCAGCAAGCGTTCCACTGTTGTTCTGATGGCATATCTCACCGAAGATTGGAACAGATCTTTACATAATTTTGGAGAAAGTGGGGTTATTCCACTTGACATTTCTAAGGCATTTGATACAGTTTTGCACCAGTCTCGCTTATCAAAAATGCAAATCCTTGGATTAAAAATAACCTTCTTGATCGTTCAAAATGGCTTCAAGTCGGATCTTCACTAAATAAATGCTGGTGTTACCCACGGCTCCGTTTTTCTATGACTTTCTTCGTCATTTTGATAAATGATCACTTGTTCTAAACCTCTAATCCACTTCATTTTATCCGACGGTTTTACCCCCAGCTTCTCATAATCGTTCTTAAGTTAACGTACATTTCTTTGAAAGGTGGAACTGCAACGGTACAATATGATAAGCTCATTTAACTCCCATCTTTACAGCGTTGTTTAATGAGATATACAAAATCGTGTGGAGTTTAATGCTTCGAAAACACGATTCTGTCTAGTTTCGTTTAACCAAAAAGTACATTTTATGCAATGGTCTTTGGATGGCTCTTGCATTAAAGAAACCGAAAAAGCTCTCATTACTCGGTATGTGTGTGAACGACGATCTTCGTTAGAATGACCAAATTTTTGAGACCACCAAAAATGCTGCTGAATGCTTACAATTTCTATATCGTTGAAAGACATTTTTCACACCCTCTGATCTGTTAAGAGAGTTAATTTATCCAAAACTCGAGTATAACTCCATTTTTCTGCAGGTGTAGCACAAACTTCTCTCCACTTATTGGATAGAATCCAGAATAGAGCGGTAAATTTGTTGGAAACAGAGCTATCATGGAATTGCTCCCATTTCTTAAACACCGTCGAAATTTTTTATGTATTTTCTTGTTTTGATCGCTTATTTCAAAAGCAATGCTCACGCAATGTGATACCCGTTTCGCTAGGAATGTTCATCAGTTCACACCCGATCCAAATTTTGGTCGTACCGTCAAATATAGATTGGTTTTTAGTTGCACAACACAATTATGGAATAATTTACCCGGAACGGTTTTCCCTGGTCATTTCAATTTTCAAACATTTGAGACTAATATTCGTCGACATCTCCCTGCTTTGCGTCCTCCTCCTCCTCAAATTTTCTCTTCGCTCGTGTCGTATTTAACATTATAAAGGTCTGTCAATAAACCCTTGAGCGCGTGTGAAATAATAAAAAAAACCCTTTATTCGATTCGAAATCTCAACATTTCAAGTCAGACTACCAAATCCGGGGATAAGGCAATAACAAAAACTGACATAAACTACTTTGAACGGAAGAAAGAGATGGAATATATCTCACTGTTCAGTTTCCATAATATGCATTCTGAGGAAGAATGAATATTGGTTCGGTCACTATGGCGTATACGTAACTTTTTATTAAGTAAAAAATCACCATTATACAAAAAAAAAATCATGCTTACTAAATTGATCTTGTGTAGAAGAAGCGTAAAATATTATAGATTAGCTATTATATATATTTTGAATTATGGATGTTTTTTTATTTTTTTAATAAAAAAATTAAATGCACAATTTTGTCCCAAGAACTTGAACTTATATTTAAGATACTCGTACCCAGAATGTAGAAAATGTATGTTTAATAGAAAAAAATCTTGATAAGCATTTAATTTATTTTCAAATGGCTAAAACAACTCCCATAGAAAATGAAGGTGAAAAAAGAATACCCTGTGATTTCTTAATCAAATGTAAATCTATGCTTCTAAATTTATAATAATTAAAAAGCGGCGTGTTAGCGGTTTAAGAAAAAAACGTTTCATACATGATCTCGGTACACGCCAATTTCAAGTGCTTATTATTGTGCAAATAAAACTTTGATGTTAAAGTTAATCAAAGATATTGTTTTTGAGATATCGAATTTTCAAGAACAAAATATTAAATTTTATTCAAAAACCAAAAAAAAAAAAATTTTTTTTTTAAGTTGTGATATATTTTATAAATTTCTTAGAAGATTTTGTAAAGTAAATTTCACTTAAGCCCGATGTTGAGAAATTCAAAGTTCGAAAAAATTTACCTATAATAAAATAATTTTTAAGAACTAAGCGAAAGAAAAAAATGTTATCAAATTTCTAGGTGCTGTTTTCGAGAGGGTACTGTATTTTTCAGATAACTTACATTTTTTATTCATTATGATTAAGAAACTGTCTGGGTTCAAAAAAAATTAAGCAAGCGGTTTTCTAAATATGGAGTTTTTTTTTTTTTTTTTAAATATAGAAACATATTTTTAGCTTCCCATAGGAAGTTATTGTAATCGGTCCGATTTGTCAAATTGGAATTTTTGACATTTCTCGACGAATCAAGGTCCCTAGAGTCTATATCAATCATTTTTAGAGAGATGTCTGTGTGTGTGTGTGTACGTACGTTCGTACGTTCGTACGTTCTGGTACCATTTTTCGTCGTCGATATCTCAAGAACGAGTAAAGATATCGACTTCAAATAAATTTTGTATAATAGATAATAACTTCGAAAGAGGGTGAGTAGTTTTTTCCCTATAACGGTTTAAAAAATAAAATGCACGACTGGGTCGCACGAACTTGCTCCTATGTAATCGACTGGGAATTTTAAAAACGAATGTTATTAGAGAAAATTGTTCATAAGGATAAAATTAATTTTTAAATTCTTTTAGTAGTAACAGAATGCTATGCAAATATGAATTTATAACTAAAAGAACAAAAATTATAAGTCCTTGTAGTGGTTTCTTTAAAAGAAGCTTTTATATACAAACTTTTTAAAAGCTTTTTAAGAAAAAATTTTGGTACGCTTATTTAAAGTTTTTATTATTGTTCGAATAAAAATTAAATTTACGAAAAGAAATATTGACCCGTTTCGGAGATATCGAATTTTCAAAAAAAAGAAAAAAAAAAGATTTTTTTTTCAAAATTCAAAAAATATTTATTTTAAAGTTTTGAAATGCAATGTGTTTTAGACTTTTTAGAAGCTTCTCTATAAAAATTTTCATTAAGATCCGTTATGTGGATAATGAGAAATTCAAAATTCGAAAAAATGGTTCTATGGTAGGTACAAGCTGTAATATCTTAATTTCAATTTTTTTTTATTAAATTAAAGATCGTAAAAATTAATTGAAAGAAAAAAAATTTTATCAAAATTCTAGGCACCGTTTTCGAGAAAAATACGATTTTTGAAAACCATTTTTTTTAATTTTTTAGCATTTGTATGGTAGGTACCTTTATTCTTAGGTAAAATAAAAAATTTTGTTTCACATTTTGTAGATCATATTGAGAAACTTTTATTTATCAAGTTTAAAAAAAATCTAGCATGGGGTTTTCGAAATATTGAGTTTTGAAAAAAAATTTTTGAAGTTTTTTTTAAAAATCCAAAAAAATTTTTTTTGAAAATTTGAGTACAAAATTCTATTTATGTTTTTGGGGAGCTTTAGAAAAAAAAAATGATCAAAATCGGTTGAACCGTTTTTGAGAAAATCAAAAACAAAAAAAATGGTTCCATGGGGGGTACCCTCAATAACCATTTTTCGGAAAATTTTTTTCTACCAATACCTAGATTTAATTAAATGAAATTTTTCTGTATCTTTATTTTTAAAATCTGTTGAACAGTTTGTGAGAAAAAAAAATGTTTATAAAATTTTGAAAAAAATTCGTATGGGGGGTACCGTTATTTTTGGTATTAAAAAAAAAAAAGAAAAAAACGTGTGGGGGGAAAAAATTAAGAATGATATGTACCAAGTTTAAAGAAAATCGGCCGAGTCGTTTAGCCTGTAGTCGAACAGACAGACAGACAGACAGACAGACAGACAGACAGAATTGCGAGACCCACTTTTTTAGTCTTCGCTATCATCGTAATGTCAACTTTGATCAAAATCTCGAGTTCGATTTTTTTTACGAATGCATAACTTGCCTTATAGTACCTATAAGTCGCAAGTAAAAAGTAAAAATTTTGGTTAGTTTCAAATATCTCACGAAAAAATAATGCTATTGATTTCAAATAAAATTTAATATACTCATTATAAGGTTATTCAGATTTGGTATGAATTTGGAAAAAAATTAACATACCGTTATTTTTTTAAATACAAAAAACTGAAAAAAAAATTCATAACCCAGATATTCTAAGAACGGAAAACAATTTGAAACTCAAAATAATTTTATTTTACGAAAAATAATGTGTTTGACAACTGGTGAAAATTTCAAAAAAAATAAGTTTACAGTTTTTTTACAAAAAATAAAAAACTATATAAAATTCTATTGAAAATTGGTAAAAATTGTTTTTCGACTCAAATTTCTCGAGAACTAGTAGTGATATTGACTTTTAATTTAGTTTATTTTAAACATAGTATAATTTTGTACAAGTGGTAAAATGTTGACAAATATTGAATTAATAGTTTTTTTTTAAATAAAAAAAAAATTATAAATTCTAGTGAAAACTAGTTAAAATTGTATTTCAAGTCGAATTTCTTGGGAATGAACACGGATAGTGCCTTCTAAAGTATGTTGTTTTATACATCGATACCTTCCCGTAAGAGTGCATACTAAGCGACATTTCTAAAATTGTTCAGGAAACGAAAAAAAACGAAGAAAGTTCTAGTTGAATCATAGTATGGTAAGAGACAATTTTGGTTAAACTAAGTGACATCTAACAAAATTTTTTGTTGCCCACGACAATGAGATCTTTATTAATGTCCCTTAGCATAATTTTTTTGGCGGATATTTCAGGGGGCAACATTATTTTAATGAGAAAACATGGCAGTTGATAAATTTTTTTATTTGTACTCTAGTTTCCTTTTCATGCATAATAGGTTGGCGAAACCCAGGCCAAAACGTGGCCCTTAACATATAGTATATTTCCTCATCAAAAACATTCTTACGGGAAGGTATCGACATAATGCAATTATTAACATATGGTTAAATTTTGACAAGTATCGAATTGACAATTTTAACAAAAATATAAACAAAATCTATTAAAAAGTGGTAATATTTGTTTTTCGACTAGAATATCTTGAGAACGAGCAACGAGCGGAAGGTCTCGAGTTCGATTCTCAGCAGCTGCAAAAAAGGTTTTTTATTGGTGTACTGCCTCTTGCGAGGATTTGACAGATCCTTTAAGAGTATATCCTCTTGTCATGGAAAGTGCTGCTCATTAGCCATTCGGAACTGCCAGAAAATTGTAGGTCCCCTCCACCTCAATTTCTGGTAAAACGCACACAGGAATGGTTGATAGGTGTAAGTCACTAGGTCCTGGTTCACTTCGAGCTGTTGCACCCCTAAATTTATATTTAACTTCAGTCATTCCGTTTTTACTTTGAGTTGCATCATATCGTCAACGCCTGGTCTATGGCAGATAGGCAGTTGCTCTTATTACGATCCCATGTAGATCAGAGGTGGAATTATAAGTGTCTTTAGTTTTGCGAGAAAGAGGGTTTCCTACTCCACGTCTTTTTATCCCAAAGAAGAATTGATTGTTAAGAATTATTCTTGGTTTCATCTCAGTATTGTTGCTAAAGTTGATAAAGGCCTTGGTGCTTGGTACTACCTTAAATATACACCTGGGCCTTATAATGTTTTTTTCAATACGTCTCCTTGCTCGATGACATCATATTCTTGGTCTTGCCAACAATGACTTCCAAACCCGTCTTCGCTACCTATACAGTACTCACAAAAGCCCCACTGATACTTATTAGATTTTCATATGCCAACAGATTGGGCAGTAAATCAACATACCTTGGAAATAACGTGCCTTGAGTATTGTCCATAGACTTTCGAGGAAGTATCATGAAAGCGCCTCACCATTTCTATCATCAGAGACATCTATGACGTCTTTACCGTCCTTGTTAAAGGAGCTTGCATTTTACCTCGTTATACTGGCTAACTAGGTATTTCTCCCGTCTTGCACACCAATCTCTGTAGTTATGGTGGAAAGAGGATTGTCGCCACTTTTTGTAGAAACTCTCAAGCTACAGGTAGACATTCTGAAAGTGATGAACATGCAAGCAAGCAAGCTGCACTCATGACAATTAAGAGCAAGAATGGTTGGTACGGCGAATGGTTAAAATTGGCTAGTTTATGTGGAATATCAATAAACCTTAGAACACCACAGACTATGGAAGCCAAGACTCAGTGGAGTTAAAGGTTTGTGAATGAGGCAACAAGCTCTGTATACAGAGCAACGTACAGTGTGTTGGAGCTGAACCTATAAGAAGCAAACTATATTCGGGATGAAGATAGGTTCTCCGAACCGAGATGACTTACCAATTATGTGAAGCATCTACAAACTTGAGGAGAGAGAAGACGTTAGGCAAATGTCCAACTCTAATAGAAACAAGGAGTTAGTACCTAGAAAGGAACTTAATAGAAAAAGAAGATGTTAAAAACAGATGGATTGGAATGGAAATAATTAAACTCAATAAAAATCGTAAAATTACGCCAGCCTATTCTGAAAAGATCATTAATGAGACTTACAAAAACTACAGCAAAGCCATGCTTAAATTGATTTAAATTTAAAAAGAATCAAATTCCAACGACTGAAATGGCTGGATCTTGTCGAGCGAATGGACGCAAATGCTCCGGCCCCGAAATTCTTCGAATTCGATCCCGAGAATAAGTGCAGTAGATGAGGAGAGGAGCTCAATCAACTGATCGTGCGAACTGTAGACAACTAGAAACTGAGCTAGACAAGCTTCTTGGTTGAGGCCCTAGTGCACACGGTCTATAGCGCCACCTTAAGTTTAATAAGTAGGTATAATGTACTACGTAGAAAGTGGGCCATCTACTGGTTTCTTTTTAAATCATAAGTTACTTTGAAACTAACAGCTATTTTCCGTTGAAAAACTTGACAAAAAGTCAGTACCATACCTCCGCAGAACGAAACGAGTCACTTTATGCTTGAAAAACATTGGGAAATATTGAAAACTTATTTCCAAAGTAAGTGCTGTGTAGCCCAAACAGTGTATTTTTCGGAAAGAAGTTTTGGCCGTAAAGAAGCACCCATAAGGTGGCGCCTGCTGTACGAAGGTTTGTGCAAAAAGTTCGTGAGACTGGTATGTGGACTGGTACTAGTGGACAACAGTTATTGTCGTACGGTGCGCACAGACGAGAATGTGGCTACTGTAGCCGAGAACATTAGACTCCATTCACGAACATCAACTGCATATCGATCTCAACAGCTCAACATTTCACATTTCACACTAGGCTGATGAGAATTCTGCACAAAGAGCTCGGATTATTTACTTTCAAGGTCCAATCGACTCAGAAATTGGTGCGGACTGTGGAGTGGTGGCATCATTCGAAAATGAGGCTTGGAACAACGTTTCGGTCAATGGTGGGTGTTACAGAGCCATGTTGAGCGACTTTTTTTTTTACTGAAATTGAAGACATGGATTCGGACGGTCTCTGGCTTATGCAGGATGGTACACCATGCTATACAGCCTATTCCAAATTCGATCTTTTGCGCACCAAATTCCCAAATCGTGTTATCAGCCGTGTTAGCGGTTCAATTGACTACCTCGTAGCTGCGATTTGACCCTTTTAAACTTTTTTTTTGTAGGGAACCGTGAAAGACCGATGTCCAGAAACGATTCAAGCAATTAAGGCCAATATTATCCACGCTATCGTGAGTTACAGCCCGAAGCCATCAACAAAATCTTAGAAACTTAAAGTGACAGAATGCTTTACTGCGAAGCCAGCCGAGGCAGCCACTTGAACGACGTTGTGTTCCATAATTAATGGGAATGTTTGCTCTTATTAATAAAGCCATAACACATACATAGAAAAAATTTAATGTTGTTCATTATATTGCATTTTTACAAAGAAATTTGTATTTGGCCCACCCTGAGAAATATTTCGGCCCATAGAAAAGATTATCTACTGGGAACATTTCTCCCCCTATTTCGTTTCTTGCCACCAACAATTTTCTACAGGATTAAGATACTGGCCAATGGGTGTTAATCACGGAAAAGTGAGGGTACGAGTTGATAAACAGAGTCTCATGTTAAATTGAGATATCTATCCTTTAAACATAAAACTCACTATGCTTTTTTTTACTACTCATATTTTCAAAGGGGACTTTACCCTTAAAGTATTCTTGTTAAACCTTTTTTTTTTTAGTAAAATTATATTTATGTATCTAGTTCCACTAAAAACCCGAACTTCACAGACAGAAGAACAAATTTCCTAAATGTTTGTTAACCAACTCTTTAAAACCAACATCTAAGGAGCTAGCTGTACTAATTCCAAAAATATATTTTTCATTTTCCATGAAGTTTTCAGAAACTAAGCAAACACAAACCAGAGTCGAGGTCTCTTGTTTTCATCACTTTAATATGTATTTCTCGCAAAATTGGTTTTAATTATAAAATTGTTTATACAATTTATTTACAAAACATATTTCCATGTGTTTTACTATTCAGAAAATATCACAAAGCTAAACAAAGGTTCAAACAATCTAATCCAACCCCAAAGGGTATGGAATTTGCACTCGGTTTTTCCAAGCTTTTATTGTTTTTCAGTGTTTTTTTTTTTAAAGGATTTGAAGATTAAGTGCTGAAAATTAAAAATGTCAAGACTTCTCTCCACCTTAACCTTTTCAATTTCATTTTTGGCAAAAACATTAATTTTTCCATATAATTTTGAACAACTTTCGTAAATTATTAACGGGGGAGTGGGTGCCGTAGGTACGTTTGGTACCTTCGTTATATGAGCTCCTTGAATATTTTGATATTGCATAAAGTTGTACAGTTCTGGGCTTTTGTTAAATACTGGTCTCGTGGATTTTATTTAATAATTTACATGCACACAAACCAACAACACCCAGAAATCTACTACCATCACCACACCCATCTAAACCGCAGTTTGAGACTAGAGTTCTGGATTAGCCCTAATGTGGGCATTGGTTTTGGACCAGAGAAAGAGTGAGTGAGAGGGAAGCAAGACTCTTCCAGAAAAACACGGTCACTATAACTTAAATTTACTTTTCGAAAAGATTTCGAAGAAGCCTTTAAGCAATCGCTTTTCAATATTCATAAATGCACAATGGTTCGTGGAAGGTTCTAGGGAAGGTATAGGGGTGGTGGACTAAACTAAACTGGACTGGGCATTGGGAAGCTCTAAAGCATATCGCAGAGAAACTTCCAGTCTTTCGTATTACGAGCTCATTTACTTCTTGTTCGGTTTTGGTTTATTTTATTTTGGTTTTTTTTTTTTGTAGTTGTTAAGGATAATGAATACATGGAAACACCCCGAGAGTAGAAATATACAAAGTCGATGTAAATATGGGATAAATATCGAAAATTTTAACATATACGCATTGTATACAGGGACAATAAAACCAACACTCACACATACACACAAGCATGGAGCTGAAATTCTTATCCTGGACATAACGAACGAACGTCCATCTACCTTTGTCCAGTCCAGTGTGTGTGGTTTGGTTTTAGATTGCTTACTCGCCTTCTTCTTGTTCTTCATCAGCATTCCCGTTTCTTGGCCCTTCTGCCTCTCCGCTCTCCGGGAAGCCAAATCCTTTCCGTTTTCTAAACCTTTCTGGTGGAAACTTCAGAAATTTCCCTCGTCATCGTATACAGCAAGCAGTTGTGTATAGTTGTCGTGGTGATGGTTCGGTGGAGGTCCTTTTAAGTTTTCAGAGCGAAAAGGAGAAGGGCGACGACGATTGAAAAGCTAAGGAGTGGACCGCAGCGCATATACGTGCACACGTCTTACCTTATTCAAATTTTCGGTCCACAAAATCTGTACACCAACGGTAGCGGCAACCAAGAGTATAGAGTCCATTTCAGAATAGTCATTAGCATTTCTGTGAAATTCCCATCCCCCAAGCCACCAAATGCACCAAGGGATGGAATTGGATGCTTGAAAATGGCCAATCCACGCGACCGTCACCCCTTTTTATCGGAGGACTTACATTTCCTTGTGGTATGAAGGTCCGGCATTAGAATGGTTTCTCTTAAAATAACGTCCATCCACTTCAGGAGTCCTTATCGTCGTTGTCCCGGGATATAAGGACTTCAAGCATATCGGAACTTCTTGTGCCGCACTGTATCGCAATCGCAAGGCAATATCGCAATCTATTCCGCATTAAATTTATGTAACACAAATAGGGAGGCTGAATGTGGTGGGAATATAGTGCTGGAGGAGGTGTATAGCAGTAAAGGTTGGGAATTAAATCCATAAACCTAAACCATCCGAGATTTGGAATGGACACACGAGTACACATGACGTATTGTGCTGCTGGCCAAGAAGGGCGAGGGAGAAGCAAAGATGATGAAATGATAGGAACCCTAAACTTATCCTTTCATTCACTCTGTTGTGATAAAGGGCTAACAAAGTACAGAGGGGCATTTAATATTTTAAATGGTGTGGCGCCAGTGAGAGAGAGAACCCCGGAAGTAAATTAAAATATTTGTTCTTCTTGAAGTTTGGAGATCACATCACATGAAAAATCCAAAGATTATATTAAACAAATACCTTTCGGAAATCCTTAAAGAAAGCCTTTATAACCTTTAAAAAAATCAATATGTATAATAACTAAAATAACATAAAGTCTAAAAAAAAAGGATTTTATTCTTCCTAAGTATGGGAAGTTAAAACAGTGCTCTCTTTTATCCCATTATCAGTACTTAATAGAGTTCTGTATTTTTGAAAGCTTCAGGTTGATTTTTGTTCTTCTAGAAACTAGGCCTTCTTGCAATTGCAAAGCAAGGATAGACATCTGTGGCAACAAGGAAAAACAACATAAGTCAATATTTGAAAGTTTTCAGAAGATGAATTGGAATGTATGCTTTGCGATTACAAATCAAGTATACAAGTTACGGACAAAGTGTCAACACAAAAATAACCAAGATTACTATTAGATTAAATGTTTAATTAATAAAAATCACTTTTTAGTCAATTTATAGTTGATTTTGATAAAAATAAGACTTATTTCATTTTTCCTTTTTACTTGCGATATATGTATGTAGGTACGAGTACTATAGGGCAAGTTCTGCATTTGGAAAAAAAATCGAACTCGAGATTGTGATCAAAGTTGACAATACGATGATAGCGAAGACGAATAAAGTGGGTCTGACAATTTCATATGCCTGTCTGTATGTCTGAATGTCTATATGTCTGTACTCTGTACCTTGATCTACTATGCCACTGGAGCTATTTTCTTCAAACCCGGTACTTAAGGATCTTCGGTGATTCCCTAGAGGGGACATTAATATTTTTTTTAGCTCTAAAACTAACAGTACCCCCCATACACCCGTAATGCATAATCTTATTTATCTCGAAAACGGTTTGATAAAAAAAATTAGCTATGATATTATGGATATGGACTTACATTTTGGCAAAAAAAAAAATTGGGGCAAAATGTTATTAACGGTACCTGTCATAGACCCGTTTTTTTGATTTTCGAATTTCTCATCGACGCGTCGCGACGGCTCTAACGATTCTAACCAAATTTTTATGAAGGAGCTGCTTTGCATTTAAAAAAATATAATCTAAAAGTTTTTTCGAAAAAATAGTTTTTGGATTTTTAAAAAAATAATACAATTTTTTTTTCAAAATTCAATATCTTGAAAACGGATTAAATTAAATTTTGAAATTACATTTTAAAATGTATTTCATTAAATACTAACAATTTGCATATCAATTTTTATTATATAAAAAATTTAAGGAAAATTTACTACACAAAAAACATGTTTGAGTGTGGCTGTATGCCTGTACCTCTCCCTACAGGTTAAGCCACTGGACCTATTTTCTTCATTCAAGGAAGTTAAGGGTCTTCGGTAATTCCCTACGGGTCTAACGACTTTAATCAACAATTTTCAGCTGGAGCCTCCTTAAGTTTAAAATAATACTGTATTTAAAAATATTCGAAAAAATATTTTTTGTTTTTTTTTTTTTTGTTGAAAAATTAATGACGCAAAATTTTAAACAGCCTATTATTAAGGTATTAGTATGATTCTACTTAGCAATTTACTAACTTTAAAGTACTTTACTAATTCATTATTAATTTTGAACATTTTCTAACTAGTATCGTACTAAGCCAATTTTCTTAATAAATTGCTTCTGAAGACACCTAAATCAGTGACATTTCGTGTAAAAAAGTAATTACACGAACCTTTCATGATGTTTGCAAATATCAAAGAGTCATATGAAGCTAGCACGATACTAAAAAAATAAAGTAGGTATTCGATGATTTTAACTATAATAAAAGGGTAGAGAAAGTATGATGCTATAATCGATTAAAATTTGCAAATTCGTTGCTTTAACCTAGTATTATTCTAAAACAGCTTTAGCATCGTACTAATTCAATTAAAATTTTGCGCCAATATCTTTAAAATGTGTGAACGATTATTTCCTAAAATCTATATTACTAAATACTTAAGACTGGCACCCCAAATTTTGTGTTTGAAAAATTTTACATTTCATACTTTTCCGGGAATCAGACCGCAATTTCATGCATTTGAACATTTTTATCTCATTAAAACCATGTTTTTCATTTATACAATGTATTTTAAAGTCCAAAGTACTTTTACATAAGAGCAAGTTCGTGCGATCCAGTCGTGCATTTTATTTAAACTTTTACATAATTCTCGATTAAGTCGACTTATGTCTTTTTTTCCTAAATAAGTGCAGTGAAATTATTTTGTTTAAGTAAAGTTATGTTCTTTTTCCGAATCAAAATTAAAATAGTACAATGGCTTAAACCGACTTAAGTCCTTTTTCCGAAGCAAATTGTTGAAAGTTTCAGAAATAAGTCGAAATCGTGTAAGGATGATAACAATCACTTATATTTAATGAAAACACTTAGTTATTTTTTCTTGAGGTACATTTTTCTTTGTCTGTTTTGAGATTGATCCCACATTTTGGTGAAATGTGCCATTGGATGACCAGTGGACCTTTTGCTATGAAAACCATACTGTCGATTGTTAAAGAGCTTTCGTACTTTGGGATATTTAAAAAGCTGATTGTTAATCATCGTTTTCATGACGTTGGAAAGAATGGCCGTTAGTGCTATTGGTCGATAACTGGAGGGAGAATCAGCTTTACAATTTTGCGTTTTATATCTCTTCGGATAGAGCTGCGAAAAGTAGGACAGATGTAAAATCTTACACAGTGCCCTTGTCAGCGTTTGGAAAATTTTGTTTGGAAGCTTATCGGCAAAAACAAAAAAGGATAAGCTAGTGTACTGGAAGGTTTGTTCTTTCCTCATTACCGGGCAGTTTTAATTGGATATTCTATTTGAGCTTGTTGACATTCCCACAGTCAATCCGGATTGTTGAAGAATGCATTTAGCTCATCTAAGAGCATTAATCGGGGAATAACAGGCATAGTTTGGCAGGAAACAAAGTAGAGCAACCTATTGATTGGTTGTTTCCTCGAAAATCACACAAGGTCCCTGCAAGCGCTTCGAGCTATTTCCCATGAGCTAATTTTGCAAACGTTCCAAATAATAATTTTGCACGTTTCATTTCAGAGATTGTGGCCAAGTCTGAGTTTTTGCTGATTTTGCAAGTTGATTTTTCTGTCTAGTTCAAATTCAAAAGAACCTGGAGTTCTGAGTGCCAAGCGATGATACCCCTGAACGTGCAATACAGTTCTGTATTCGAATAGAGACGTCTATATCACTGTTTCTGTCCTATAAGAAAGCTGGCATTTCAAATTGAGTATAAGGACTTTGTTTTCACGTTTTTTTGTTTTATCCATACTACACTTTGTGATTGTGGCAGGCATTACTTTTGCCAGCCAATCGAGTACATACAGACTTCGATACATACCTATATATGTACATATTTGGAAAATATGGTACAAAATTGCCAAAAAAAAAAAAAAAACAGAACAAAATTAAACTCCACAAGATCTCACGCTGAGTTAATCTGAAAACTGGCTTAAAATTAAAATCGGTCACACCCTGCATATTCCGATAGGGGGCGTAGTAGAAACGTTAAGATTTAATTATTGAATAATTTTTGGGTTGGGTACGATATCCCGCTTTTTATAATTCTGTTTCTTATAATCGCGCTTTTTTTAAATTCTGCTTTTTAAAATCACGTCTCTTATAATCCCGTTTCTTATTACGACGTATAAACAGTGAGCTATGTAAGAGCAACCACCTTGCTTGGGCACACTATAGGATTTGAGGTAGGTGCGAGGTTGGGTGTATGCAAAGTTTCTTTAGCATTTAAAGAATCGGGAAAATAACCAACATAAAATTAATAAGTTTTAGCTACGTATTCTAAAAAACAGGATAAGTGATATAAGTTGGGAGTATAACAGAACGGGATTTTGAATAAACGGAATTTTAAAAAGATGTATTTAAAAAAAAAACGGTATTATAGAGGACAGTATTTTAAAACTTTTTTTGCGGGATTTTTGAAAAACGAGATTATAAAAAGCGGGATTCCGTTACGCTCCGTAAAAATTAAAAATTAAAAGCTTATTTATATAATGTACAAGATGTGATACAAGATTATTTTATCGAAAAATAACGATACAAAACATACAAATGTAAAAAAATTGTTTTCGAGAATTGTATTTCTCTCCAAAACTGCACCTACAATTTTAACAATTTTGTTTCTTAAGATTAGTTCTTACGAAAAAATTACGAAAACAAAAATGAAACCAATATTTTACTGACTGTACCAACTAAAGAACCATTTTTTCGAATTTCTCATAATCAGCCTAACAGATCTTAATGACATTTTTTTGTAGAAGGTACGTAATAGTTTGAAAAAACATTGCATTTCAAAACTTAAATATTTTTTTTGAGTTTTTGAAAAAAACGGGTCAATATATTTCTTTGCATAGGTATTTAAATTTTATTCGTACAATATTAAAGATTTAAAGTTGACGAACCAAAATATTTTCTTAAAAATGATTTAAAATTTTTTATATAAAATCATATTTGCTAAAGAAACCACATGGTTTAAAAAATAAATTTAATGCTTATGAACAGTTTCCTTTTATAACATTGGCGCAAAATTTTAGTCAAATTAGTACTTAACTTCGAAATGTTTTGGTATGATACTTGGTTAATAGCAGTTTCTCAAATTTTAATTGATCTTATCATCATACTTTCTCTATTATTTTATAAAATTTAAAATCGTCAAATATCTATTTTTTTAGTATCATGCTAATTTTATATAACTCTTTTGACATTTTAAAAAGTCAAAATGGTCTCTTAATTTAGTTGTTTGCACGAACTGTCATTGCTTTAGGTGTGTTCAGAGGAAATTCATTAAAAATAAAATGCACTACTGGATCGCACGAACTTGCTCTTATGTAAAAGTACTTTGGAATTTAAGATACATTTTATAAATATAAAACATGAATTTAAAATGAAATTGCCCTCTGATTTTAGAAAAGTATGAATTTATGCAAACAAACTTTAAAAAATCGTTTTATTATTAAATAAATAAATTTTTTATATAAGAAATTTCTTTAAAATTTTTCAAGAAAAAATGTGGAATGCAAATTTTAAGTATTTAATAATATTTATTTTAGGAAATAATTTCAATAAATAATCGTTCATAGGTTTTGAGGATATTGATTTTTCAATCGTCATCTTACGATATGGACACCGCATGGTAAATCAACTTTACCCACTATTTTCTTTCCGTAGCTGCATCAGCAGGATGCATTCTTGAAAACCGAATAAGAAGTTTGATATATAGGAAGGCTTAAGAACTTGTTTATACCGGCTGGTTTCAGCTTTTTCTTCAAATTATAAAGCGTTTCATACCATTTTCGCCAAACAACCAACAAGATCCTGAACTTCCTTGTAGGTTTTGCCGTCCATAATAAGTTTTTGAATAAGTTTGCGTCTTTCTGTTGTCCAGTTTTTATTACGAACCACTTAAAAGGAACGGGTTTGCAACTAATGTACGTCTCCTAATGACTGTCAGATAGATTATTTGTTTCTAGAGATAATTGGAAAACAGGAGAAACTTCTCGTCGGAGCTGTGTATAGTCCTCATAGGTCAGTAAATACGGGAGCTCTTATTTCCTTACTAGAAGAAATCACTGTCAGTTCGTCAAAAATTGTAATGTGTGGTGATATGAACCGTGATTTACTTTTAGAAGAGCATTTATTGGAAAGCATGCTGACATTAAATCTATCCCCGGTCAATGTTTCATATCCTGAGCATGTTCCTCTAAGGTCCAAAAACTGTCATCTGGACAGCGCCCGTGGCTCACAAATAATATCCGATTACATATGAAAAAGTGTGAACTGGCTTACGAAGGCTGGAAAAAATATAAGCTAAATGAATACCGTACGGAATACTATTATCTTCGAAACAAAACTGTTGCTCTGATTCGTTCCACTAAAAGTCTAATCTTCACCAAACGGTTATACGCATCTTTGAATGGAAAAAAAACTTTGGAACAACTTACGCACTATAGGTCTGGGTACCGAAAGGTCAAGTTTTCAACAATATTGACGGAAATACTCCCAACGAAAAATTTGCAGCTCTTTCATCTTTATCGAACGAAGCGCAACCTACCTTCCAACAAATTATTTCATTACCAGATACCTCTGTATATGGCAACGAGTTTAAATTTTCAGGAGTTCGCTTAACTGACGTAGTAGAAAGCATACTCTCTGTTAAATCCAATTCCTTCGGAAATGATGGTGTCCACCCTAAATTTCTTAAAATAATTTTTGCCTTCAACACAATATTAACAACAAGAGTGTTTCCCAAAGTATGGAAGAAAGTCAAAATCACACCCGTTCTTATGAAATCAAGTGTTAAAGATTTTCGGCCTATTTCCATATTCCCATTTATGTCGAAGGCTTTTGAAAAAAATGTGAAGGTACAAATTAACTCTTTCTTGAATGCTTTCAATATACTTACCCCTGCGCAATCTGGATTTCGAGAAAAACATAGCTTCACTACCACTCTTCTGACGGTTATTGATGAAATCAGACAAAATATTGATAAAGACCAACCTTAGTACTTGATTTTTCACGAGCATTTCATACCGTCGATCATTCTGTTTTCTGCTGAAAACTCTTAAATAAATTTAATTTTTCACTTAGTGCTACCAAACTTCTATTTTCTTATTTTACCGGTCAAGAACAAGCTGTTTTCATAAATAATGTTTTGTCAAATTTTATAGCTGTAACTTCTGGGGTACGTCAAGGTTCTATGTTGGGGCCCATCCTGTTTTCCCGGTATTTCAATAAATTGCCATCTGTTCCAATCCAATTCCTCTATTCAGCTTTATGCAGATGACGCTCAACTACACATAAGTTGTCCTCTAGGACTTATTGAAGTGTAAGCCGAATTAATTATGGTCTTGAGAACATCGCTAACTGGTCCAAGAATTATGTTCTTTTACTTAATTTGAAAAAAGTCTAAGTGCATTGTTATTTCAAAAAAACCTGTTTACACTTCTTAATTTCCGTCGTTATCTTTTATAATGCACGTATCGAATATGTCTCTTCTGCAAAGTATCTTGGAATGACTTTTAATAATACGTTGACTTGCAGTAACCATATCAGCTTAGCCGCCGGAAAAGTTTATGGTGTACTTCACTCCTTATGGACATCTTAGTACTACACTCCAATAAAAACTCGAATTATTCTTGTGAAATCACTAATTATTCCAATTTTGATTGAATAAAAATAAAAGAAAACTTAATATTGCCTTTAACAACACCATCGGATGCGTATTCGGCCTTCAAAAGTTTGATAGAATATCTAATTTTTCAAAGATAGTGTGTGATTTAAAATTTGATGACATGCTACCATGCTCTTCAACATACTCAAAACGCAACAACCTCTTAGCCTTTTCAATAGAATTAGGTTCTGTGCTTCCTCTAGAATAGCGCAGATCCTTCAACCGCGGTTTTCTTGTTTGACATCTGAACGTCAGTTCCTCGTTAACACTATCTGACTCTGGAACTCTCTACCACGACATATGAGAGACATTGCAGGTAAGAGGAGATTTCAAAAAGAACTCGAGGCAAATTTATTAAATTGATTTTTTTTAATTAAATATGTGAATAAATGTTTCTTATTATAACTTCTTTTTTTTCATGCTTAATTTAATGTTTTTTCTATTATATTATAACAAAAGCCGTCTACTACATTATTAACTTCCCATAGGGAGTTATTGTAATCGGTCCGATTTGTCAAATTGGAATTTTTGACATTTCTCGACGTTTCAAGGTCCCTAGAGGCTATATCAATCATTTTTAGAGAGATGTCTGTGTGTGTGTGTACGTACGTTCGTACGTCCGTACTTTCTGGTACCATTTTTCGTCGTCGATATCTCAAGAATGAGTAAAGATATAGACTTCAAATAAATTTTGTTTAATAGTTAATAACTTCGAAAGAGGCTGAAAGGGCGTTTATTAAAATTCAGTGAGTAGTTTTTTCACTATAACGGTTTAAAAAAAAAGTAAAAATTTTGGTTAGTTTCAAATATCTCACAAAAAATAATGCTATTGATTTCAAATAAAATTTAATATACTCATTATAAGGTCATACAGATTTGGTATGAATTTGGAATAAAATGAACATACCGTTATTTTTTTAAATAAAAAAAACTGAAAAAAAAATTTCATAACCCAGATACGAGTATTCTAAGAACGAAAAACAATTTGAAACTCAAAATAATTTTATTTTACGAAAAATAATGTGTTTGACAACTGGTGAAAATTTCAAAACAAATCAGTTTACAGTTTTTTTACCAAAAATAAAAAAACTATATAAAATTCTATTGAAAATTGGTAAAAATTGTTTTTCGACTCAAATTTCTCGAGAACTAGTAGTGATATTGACTTCTAATTTATTTTATTTTATACATAGTATAATTTTGTACAATTGGTAAAATGTTGACAAATATTGAATTATTTTTTTTTTTTAAATAAGAAAATTATTAAAAATTCTAGTGAAAACTAGTTAAAATTGTATTTCAAGTCGAATTTCTTGGGAATGAACACGGATAGTGCCTTCTAAAGCATGTTGTTTTATACATCGATAAGAATGTATACTAAGCGACATTTCTAAAATTGTTCAGGAAACGAAAAAAACGAAGAAAGTTCTAGTTGAATCATAGTGTGCTAAGAGACAATTTTGGTTAAACTAAGTGACATCTAACAAAATTTTTTGTTGCTCACGACAATGAGATCTTTATTAATGTCGCTTAGTATAAATAAATTTGATAAATTTTTTTATTTGTACTCTAGTTTCCTTTTCATGCATAATAGGTTGGCGAAACCCCGGCCAAAACGTGGCCCTTAACATATAGTATATTTCCTCATCAAAAAGTCGTTTTCGAAAAAAGTGTCGCTTAGTACATTCTTACGGGGAGGTATCGACATAATACAATTATTAACATATGGTTAAATTTTGACAAGTATTAAATTGACAGTTTTAGCAAAAATATAAAAAAATCTACTAAAAAGTGGTAATATTTGTTTTTCGACTAGAATATCTTGAGAACGAGCAATGATATTGACTTTGCCATTATTTAATTTTATACATAATACAATTTCTAACAAATGGTTTATATTTGACATATCGTCGCTATTAAAGAAAACTGGCATAACTCAAAAAACTTAAATCTTCAGAAAACTGATTTATAGTTTTTTACTTAGCCAATTTCACACAAAAATAATTTTTTTAATAATTTAAAATTATTTCTTTTAGAAATATTAATAAGATTAATTTGATTTAATATTTTATTTGATGTAAACAAAAATCAAAAATAAAAAAAAGTTACTATTAAGATGGAAAATCGATTGATTTGTCAGACCCTTTCAAATAAGGTCACTTTTCCACAAACAATTTATGATATTCAGACAACCTTTTTTTTATTCCTGAGTTAGTTCGCAAGGACATTGTTTTTAATAAATAAATTCAATTTATTGAAACTTCTTCATTATAGTACGTACATTGAAGAGACTCACTACTCTTTTTTATTCGAAAACAACTCTCATATACTTGTTTTGTAATAATTTGAAAAAAAAAATAATATTCTCATTAATTTTTATTTGAGAGACCTTAAAAAATTAGATCTAGCAACATTTGTTTTAAAAACTTAGACACATTAATATCTATATCCTTCATTTTTTAAATTTTGTTTACAAAATAAAAGTTATTTGTTTTAAAAATAAATCACATTTATTTCTTAGTGGTTAATGGTAATTAAAAAACAAAAATTCTTTTACTCCTTTTCGAGAGTTTTTTAAGTTTTAGTGGCTTAGAAATATTCATTTTATTTTTGCAATTAGAAACATGGTCGTGATGTATGTATGTAAATCGGCAATGCTTTTTGAATCATCAATGCATTCACGAGTAGAGTTCTGACGACAGTAGTGGCTTTCAATTTGTGGGATACTAGAATTATGATGTCGCACACTTTTCTTAATTGCTAGATCTACTTGTGAATGTTTTCCTTGTTTATCAAGTGGCATCACGCCCCTTATGAGATTTGAAGCTCCTTATACTGTACGAATTGAACGCGTAGTCACTGAAAGAACAGTTGGCAAACCCGAGTTTTTGTATCCGTCAATTGAAGAAAGAAGCAATTTTTTTTATTTCGTGGTGCTCGTTTCGGCCCTTCTCTTATGTACATGTATTTAGAAGTTATTGTTCCATACTGCAAGCGAGGAATTCTATTTGCCTTTGAAGGTCTGTCACTCCCCAATAATTAAAAAAAAATCTCTCTTCTGTTTTCTTCTGTAAACTTTTTTGAACACTGTAGCCTACATTTTTCGCCACAAGCAGGACCAACTTGTTTTTCTTGAATATTTCTCTGCCATTTTGATACCGATTTGTAAGACTTACCAAAGTTCCTCAGTTCTTTTTCCATTGGCTTGGAGTAGCTTTCCGCTTGCACTTAGGTTTCTTTGGAGAGGACACGTCTGAATCTGGGGCTGGATCTGCTTGAGTTTCCTCAAGATTATCAAGCGATGAGATGCTTGTACCCAAGAGCTCCTGGTCATTGTAGTCCGGATCAGCATCAGAATCGTCGACTGAAAAGTCTCCTGATTCGTTAGAGGATCTTTTGAGCTCAAACTCTTCAGTTTGAGAAGTGGACGCAACAGGTGCATTTTCAGTAGCAATGGTATCCGTTTTGGTACTTGAAGCTATGTTAAGTCCATAACATCAGTAATGTCATCGGATATGAACGTCGTAAAAGTTCCTATATTCATTAAAAACAATGGTGCAAAATTTTAAACAGCCTATTATTAAGGTATTAGTATGATACTACTTAACAATTTGCTAACTTTTTAGTAGTTTACTAACTCGTTCTTAATTTTAAACATTTTCTAACTAGTATCGTACTAAAAGAATTTTCTTAATAAATTGCTTCTAAACACACCTAAAACAATGACATTTCGTGTAAAAAAGTAAGTACACGAACCTTTTTTGATGTTTGCAAATATCAAAGAGTCATATGAAGCTAGCACGATACTAAAAAAATAAAGTAGGTATTCGATGATTTTAACTTTAATAAAAGGGTAGAGAAAGTATAATGCTATATTCGATTAAAATTTGCAATTTCGTTGTTTTAACCTAGTATCATACTAAAACAGCTTTAGCGTCGTACTAATTCAATTAAAATTTTGCGCCAATATTTTTCAAGTGCAACGAAACATAAAAATAGTAAGACATATTGGGGACAGAGTGGATTCGTTTCTTCCGTTCTCATGAATAACTGTAAACCAATTTTCGGTCGCAGTGCGTGTTCCCTTATCTTTATTATTTGCGTTATTCTTGGCTCTAGTCAATTTTAGCAACAGCTGTGTGCGCTGAAAATTACTAGTAAAGGATAAAATTGAATAATTATTTCTACCACGTTAACAAAAAAATGAATCATAAAAATTGAAGAATAATGACATATTTAGTTTAAATTCGTTATTTAAATAAGAAACTTAAAATTATAAGCAGATAACTGTTTTCAAAAATGGCATAATTTAAAACACAAAATTAAGCAAAATTATGTTTTGATTGATCAAAATAAAATATTTTAAAGAAAAACGGCATAAGTTATTTAAGTGTCACTGCAAAAACGCGTTTTTTAATATTCATCAAGAAAAGTGGCACATTTTGTTTTATTACATGAAATTTTTTATAAAACAGAACTTACCTTATTAACAAAAATGGTCTAATTACAAATAGCTCCCTTTTCTATAAACTTTTCCAAAATTGCTTGGACACAACAAAAATAATGCCACTTTTTACCAAAAACACAATGACCCTCTACTTCGAGCGTCTGACCTATATGGAGTTATGTCTCTGTTCCCCATTCTCCATTGATCAATTGCAACAGGGTAAGAGTTGGAACACTATCCGTTTCTCGGAATTCTGAAGGGTTAGAGTTATGCCGACTTTACAGAAATTAAAGAGATTTTTTTTTAGCCGATTGGCATCATTAACTAAAAAATCGAGTTTTTTGAGTTATGCCAGTTTTCTTGAATAGCGACGATATATATCTAGTTTTAGAGCGGATATATTTTGTAAGTACCCTTCCATCAATAACCAAATCATATCTTTTATATTTGAATATTTCGTTTTTAATTTTTTTTTCAATTAAAATGTTTGGAACCGAAATAATAAAGTAATTTCTATAATATAATACATAATTTTATAATTTTATTATCAACTTAGTTTTTAGAAGAATGTATGTACTGTACATACGTACGAGTAAGTATATGAATAAGGTTGTTCAGTTGTACCGAAGTCCCACATATACAAATTCCATTAATAGTTATGATAAAATTGAAGAAAACGTCACAATATGTTTTTAACTTTCTGTCCATGAAAAAGATGTAAAATTCTACTCAACGTTTTCTTAGGTGTAGGAACACAGATATATTAAAAAACACGGACATCTATAATTCAGTATATAATATGTACCTACCAACCTTCGTAATTATTACAAGAAATTTAACATTTTAAATAGAAAAGTTTAAAATTAGTTAAACACATTTTCTGTAAAAAAACATAAAATGAACGACTAAGTATCCTCATCATCAACAAAAGCAAATTTTCTAATATCATAGTATGCCACAAGCAACATTGATTTTTAAAACAGGAGTCATTGTATATCCAGTGCAGATCACAGCCTTTCAATCCGGAAAAACCGCAACAACAATTACACTATGAAACCATATACTTCGATCTTCCATCTACTGCTCTATGATCGAAGTATGTATACAAAATACTATACCAATTACCACAACAGATACAGTACAGATAGGGCTAAAGTTTGTTTCGCTGAAAATTTGGTTATTTGAAAAAAAATAAATATAAAGTTTTCAAGACAAATGGGAAGTTATCAGTGTGGGTCGCACCCAGCCTCTTTTTTTCATTGTAATAAAAACTAATTATAACTTAGCACTAAGTTATAAGATTATTATACCTTAATGCGTATAAGAATACGAAATAAATAAATAAATCTAGATATAAAAAAAAAATCAGACCAAAAACATAAATGTTAAAAAAAAGAGCCAAGTTCTTTTATACAAAAACCTTTGTCTAACAAGTCAGCAGTGAAAAGTACTGAGATCTAAAAGTACGCTAAGTTCTTATTACTTCATGAAGATTTAATACCGAATATTTAAAGTAGAATAATATTAATAATACTCGTAGAGACATTTTATTATTTAATGATTACTGACTAAAATTTGATGGGTTCACTCGTCAAGTTTTTAAAACCTTTCGAATTGGGCATAAAACAAAAACTTGCCAAGTAAGCCCGTCAAATGTTAGTCAGTAATCATTAAATAATAAAATTTCTCTATTACATTGTAGCTGTTTCAATATTATTCTACTTTAAATATTCGGTATCAAGCCTTCATGAAGTAAGAACTTGGCGTACTTTTAGATCTCAGTACTTTTCACGGCTGACTTGTTACAGAAAGGTTTTTGTATAGAAGAACTTGGCTCTTTTTTTAACATTTATGTTTTTGGTCTGATCTCACTCCTTTTTGCAAAGATTTCAATATTTTGCCATGTACAAATCTCGAAAGACACGGAAAGATAGAAGGATTGACTCTTCCTACACTTAAACCAACTTCGTTTATAGTTTCCTATTTCTTTTGGTGTATTTTCTTTTTGTTATTGGTTGTTTTGATTTGCGCTTCAATTGTTTCTTCTTGTCGTTGCAAGATATCTAACACTAACACACCTACCTTAATTACAGCAATCGGAAGTGCTCCACATCAATTAAAAATTTTCTCATAAAGTGGGTGAATACCACGCCCCTGAATTTAAAACCCCAATTTTTATTTTTGGTCCCTTATATGCAATTTGAGCCCTACCGTTCTACCAAATTTCATTGTTCTACTGCAATCGGAAATGTGCCATATATAATTTACATCAGTTCTGAGGAAGTGGGCGGATACCACGCCCCTGAATTTAAAATTTTTTTCTTTGTATGCAATTTAAGCCCTGCCACTTTACCAAAGTTCATCATTTTACAGCAGTTGGAAGTGCTCCATTCAACCAACAAAAATTCGGAGAAAGTAGGCGGGTAGGAAGCCCTCTGAAAGGAAAACCTTGGTGTTTATTTTTGGACCTTTATATGCAATTTAAGCCCTACCGGTTCACCAAATTTCATCGCTTGACAACAGTCGAAAATGCTCCAATCAACCAACACCAATATTCGGAGCAAGTGCACGGATACCACGCCTCCTAAATGGAAAACTTCAAATTTTCCTCTGCTTGCATGATAAGACCTACCGCTGTGCAGAATTACAAGACTCTACGATGTCGGGAAGTGCTCCATAATTTTGATGATCTGTCAGTCAGTCAGTTACGGTTCTTGTGATTTTTGAGGCCCTATATCTCAGAAACCGCTTATGCTAGAAAATTGAAATTTGGTGAGGCGCCTGTGCCTGACAGGCTTAGCAAATATTCGGAATTGAAAGTTTCTGACTTCATTGGTACTGAAGATAAGGAGGCGTCAAAAATCGCCTGAATTTGTTCCTGTAAAAAGGGTAAATTGCCAGAACTTGGCTGGGCACTACCGTGCCCTTTGATTCGGTGGAAACTTACTTACTTTTTATTGAATCTTAATAAAAATTAAAAAAACACAATTTTTTAACAGAACCTGACAATCACTGTTATTATTGCCTAAAATACTGAACGGCACCAGACAAAGTTATATTTAACAAGAGAAGATATAATGTTCGGTTAAATTATCACTTCAAACGGTAAACCTGATTGCTATGAGTACCACTCTACAGTAGAGGTTAGAAAAAGTGTCAGTATTTTACAAATACGAGAAGTTATAATTTTTACCAAGTAACACTGCTATTATTTTGCTGGGTATGTAAATATAAAATCTTATTTTAACGATTTTAAATTGTTATTCTTGCATAAATTCATATTTGGTTATACCATTCTGTTCTTAGGTCCAACCACCAAACAAATTTAAGACCTAATTCTTCCGAAAATTTGTCACTAATTTCCACAAAAATTCTAAGTCTCTCAAATATAACAGCGAGTTCGTGCGATCTAGTCGTGTATTTTGCCTGGTAAGGATTTCGGGCTTTTGGAAGTTATTTGCACTCTTAAAAAATGAGAATTCTGATCCAAATTTATTTAAGGACCTAACTTAGCTGCAACAAGTAAACCTTTGGCAACTGAAATCAAACTTCTCGTGTTTCGTTTTGTTTGAATATCTCCAATTGTTTTTTCAAATCTGCTCACTCACAAAATCTAGAAGCAACTAGCATATGCAGGCTTACGAGAAGAGTATTGTAATGAACAGAGTAAGGTGGAAAGACTATACTAAAGCGAGCTCAATATTGGCCTCAGGTGCACTATAGGAAGGAATAGAAATAGCGTCGGCGGCGGCGGCGGCGGCAGTGGATATTTTACTCGTTCTTGACGGAATAGAATGATTGGTGTACGTATCCTCTGGGATATAACTTGCACATTTTGCTAACAAGCACTCACACACACACAAACTTAACTAAGAATGAGCACTTGGCAAATCTACTGCGGAGCTAGCAGTAAGAACCAAAATGCTGGTTGATTCGTGTACTTTCGATATATGCATGCATACCCGTTAACTGGACATTGGTCTTTGGTCATATACAGGCGATTTTGTACTGTGTATACCTTTGGTCCATGCTGCATGTTGGCAAAATGTGAAATTTTGAATGCGCGCGCTCACACAATCCTTCTCACATATAAAGATATAGATAGAGATCCTTGCTTGCTCTGCTAGTCCAATCTACTCTACATATCTACGACTTCTTTTTCTTGTTCTTGTTCTTCGTAGTCTACTATTTCTACACATATCGCTTCAAGAGGGTGGGTGATGTTATGGAAGCGGTTCCATATGCCTTGGATGATATCCTTGCCAATATCCATCCACCTACCTCAATCGGGGTGGTGCAGATGGAGAAACACTTCCCGATTTCTAATTTATACACACACATGGTTTGGGCTTCGGTCTGGGCCTGGGCCTGGACATCGGCACAGCAGTGCTTATGGGCAGTGGAGTGTGTACGTTTCAAGAAAGGATACAAAATAAAAAGAAAATCTGGAATACATCCCTTTCTGATGCCCGCACTCTAGGAAAATCCATAGTCTTTATGTGTACGTTGAGGACGACTACGACGACGACGACGACGGACAGCAGATGCTGCCCCAAACCAAAGAGTTTGCTGAGCTAGTGGTTTGGACTCTTGGACTGTTCTCTGGGATCTCTGGTTGTTCTATTCATCTTAGACGTGCACATAATGATTTTATAAATACGAAGTCATATACTGATGTACACAGAGGGAGTAAGTATAAGTATACGGATAGATTCTGGACATGTAGAACTCGCAATGCGGACACGGAGGAAACATGGTCATATAGGTGGACAGCATCTACTTCTACACATACGTTAGAGCCAGCCGTTGATGTTAGGATTTGCTTTTGCCGCTGTCGGTCGCCGACACTGCTGCTGGTTTCAAGCTGATGGTTTTGGTGGATCACCTACTCCTTCCAAAATAAAGACGACATTGATTATGGTGGTGTCGGACATGGGCGCCGAAAAGGGCCAACTGATTTTAGTACGTTTGATAGCTCGAGAAAGATGTTTAATTTACTCATTTGGTTTTTACTTAGATCAAACTTGATTAGTACCAATTTCAGAATATACTTACTTACTTAGGCCCTCGGACCTATAACGTCCTGGTGAGGTTCCACTTGCGAGGCATAGGATCTAAGCTACTCCTTAGCATTTTTGGATATGTATCTCAGCGCGCTCCAACACTTCGCCTGTCTGAATCAGGGGGCTTAATTGCATTGTTTGGTTCGCAATGTACTCGTTACTATACGGCCAATTCACTGCTACTTACGTGTACGTGTAAAAGATTCAGTGAGTTCCTGAAACGTTTTCCCATGAAGCTTATGGTTTGTATATGCGGTCGGGCCAGAAAAGTCTAAAGACAATTCATAGTTATCTATTAACGAACGTTTGAATGCTTTCTTCTGATGGAAGATGTGACTTTTTAAGTGCTGCATCTATATAGAAGCACGGATTAAACATTTGAGCAAAACAGTCGCAGCTTGGTATTTAAGCTTAAAGAGTTGTTTCTCCATATTAAGGACAACGCAGGCTTTGGTTACCCGATACGACTGCTTGTTTCTATTTCGGTAGGACCATTGGTAGAGACAATACTTCCAAGATATTGAAAATTTTGAGCCATCTCAGTCAATTGCCTAGAAATTTCCACTTGGATAGCTGAGGACGTTCAAAGGCTGAATGTGCTTCGTAAGCAAAATTATATAAAAATTGGAAATCAGAATTTGATTGTAATAGATTTTTTTTTTAGAAAAGTAGCCTTAATATCGAAAAGTAAACGCCTCTTTTTTCCTTCTGTCGACCCAATCGTTTAGTCTTTTGTTAATTCTCATGCCAATAGGCCTATAGAATCTGTGAGAATGGCTGACAGTGAAGATCATGATTCAAGATCATAGTTATTTCACTTTGTATTAGCAAGTCAGTATTGGCTAGGTCATCTAAAGCGGTTTGTGTAGTTCTAATGGAACTTCTTTTGTCAATAGAGCCAGAATACGCACAGACTCATCTGTTTGCCAACGACTCCACGCCAAGTCCATGTCACCAATATTTATTGCTAGTAGAATGGATGCCCAGTATGATATTACATTGAATCTTGGAGATTTTTTGCATAACCTTTAAACCAGTTGCAACTTCTATGAAGCGAGCGAGATTGCCTTTATTAATATTATAATATTAACAAGATCACTAAGACCATTGTAGTAAAATCTCCCAGATGGAGTCTACGTCTTTGGGATAAAGAAGGACTTGTACAGACTACAGAGAAGGTGAGGGATCGATTTCTCCTCTTCTTCGTCCAGGAGAAGTAATAAATCTGAAAAACAACTGTTAGTTTTGTTCAAAGGTGTTTATTTTATATTTTATTATATATTTTTGTAAAAATATACAGTTTTAGCTAATGTGGTATACTAGCCGTGGCTAATGTGGTAAAGTGGTAACCCATCATAAAAGTTTATTTCTTTTTAAAATTTCCTTTTTCTGTTTTTTCTAAAGATTCATTCGTTAAAATGCCTAAAAGTGTTGAAGTAAGAAAATGAGATTTAAAAGACATGAAATCATGCTGTGAGGAAAAAAAAAATGGGAAATTTGAGATTGCACACACATTTAAAAAATCTACTGGGTAATGTGGTATAGTATACCGCAATAAACAGCATAGTGTATCACATTACCCTTTAACTTTCAAAAGTGACGATTTATAGGTTATATCAATATTTTGTCTAACTCTTTGTTAGTTATTGTTAGAATTCGACAAAAAGAAATCACTTGGTAGCTTATATGTTTTTGGTAAAATCTACCAAATTTAGGAGCATTTGTTTCATAACTTTTTCTGTTAAGTCAAAAAAACAAACATGTATACCACAATACCCTGACTTCCTCTACTGCTAATCACATAACCGAGCGAAACGCTACGATGCCTACATTCCGCCTTATTAAATCAGAATAATGCACATTCAGTGTGCACCTGAAGTCATGTAATCTTTATTTACTTGGAATTCCCTACAATTTTGTCTCTTGTCTTCTCAATTCACACTGAATTATAGCCGTATATTTGGTTAGTGGAGTTAAGAAAATGACAAAATTGTCTGTTATTCTCGTCCAGGTGTGTATACCAATCTAATGTTTAGAGAATTTAAGATCGGGCCGTAAGCAAAATCCTTTTATTAGACGTTAACGTCGACAAAGAGGCATTACTCTGCTTGTGAAGCCGATTTAAAATTTTAGTATACAAATTGTTAAGAAATTAGCCAGATTAGGGCAAGCCTTATTCTTATAGGATTATTATTTATTTGTTCACTAATCCGATCGTTTCGTTCCTCTGAGATCCTCTGCAAGTAATTTACTGGAGAGGTTCTTCGCTTAGAGTTCCAACCCTTTAGTTCCCTAGATTGTGAGCTATGATATGAACTACCGTGTTAGTAATTTTAAACTTTTAAATATTTTGTATTATACGAAATACTATGTTATTTATCTTAAAAGAAAAAAAAATTGTAGAATGAAAACTAAGAAATAAATTGATTGAGAGTAAAGCTAAATTAATAAAAGCTATTTCTACCGGAGTTTAGACCCTCCAATTCGGGGTTGACATTATCATTTGTCCGTACTTCTTTGAGAACGACAAATGCCGTTTTCCAACTATTCCGAAAGATAGCCAAGGAGTATGATAGATGGAAAATCTTCGCATTGGTTTCGCACTGGAATCTATGTCACTATCGAGGGCCCATAGCGACCAGCTAAGGTTTCGACAAAAACTATTTAATCCGTCCCAATTGGCTTTTTCATATTCCCAAACGGTTTTCCTTGAATGAGCCTCTTATTTTACATCCGTATCAAGCCCGACTACTGTTAATAAACTTGAATAAACTGGCAAAAACGATGAACAATAAGCGAAATTCTCTTCATTCATCGATAACTTTCGGGGTCTGTTGACTGCACAATTCTCTACAATTCCATCTCTTTCAGCACTAATTCTCATAACATAAGAAATCCTCGTCTCTTCTATCTGCCTGACCACCGTACCTCTTATGGCTCCAACGAACATATTACTCGCATGCTTCGGAGGATTAATTGTAACATAAATTGTTTCAACTTTAACCTCAATTCACTCCGTCTTAATCATCCTTACAATTTCCAACCCTAGATTTAAAATCTATATTTAGGTTAGATTAAGAATAAGCTTGTATTAAGCATAATAAACAAGGGTATTGCCGCTACCAAAATTTCAAAATTTTGGGTTTTTTTCTTAAATGTGTTGGTGGAGCATGAGAAATTTGCTGATATGATGCAGTGGCCCAAAGGGCCTAGAAGTGGTAATACGCTAATAGTGTATTTATTGTATTGCAAGTACTCGTAATATAATTATTGGTTTCAGTTATGATCATCAAAATATTAGGAGTATGAGGAAAAATGTTGATAGCTTTTGCTTATACTTACATAATTCATTAAAATTATTACCTGATTTTGTAGTTTTATCTAAAATATTTACAATTTTTCAAAATATTCATCCCGTGGAAAACCAATCTTTGGAAAAAATAATATTTATGTTTTGGAAGTTTCTAAACCTGACTTCCGAAGTGCTGATTCAGTAGTTTTAAATTAAAACATAATATTTTAGTGCGTGATTCATCGGTGTATTCTAATAAAAAACGTTCCACAGTAAGGGCCTATCTCCAATTTTTATATCATATATCGGGGATTTAAGAAAACGCTTATTTTAGTGTACCCTGACCCATGTTAACGGTAATTGAGGTGTTAGTACCTATCATAGAAGCTTCTTTTAAGCCTGTTTTTAGAAGAAATACCAGCCTTTGTAATTGCGTTCAAACAAATTTGATATCCTATCTCGGTCTTGAGGTACATATACCTACAGTTTTTAGTATGTTCCGTTTTTCCGGTCCATGCTAATTTTATGACTTGGGAATCAATTTTCTCCAGAAAATGCGTAATAAACATACCGTTTTTTTATTACTTGCAACTTAAAGTTACTATAAGGCAAGTTATGCATTCGTAAAAAAATCGAAATCGACATTTTGATCAAAGTTGACACTACGATGATAGCGAAGGCCAAAAAAGTGGGTCTCGCAATTCTCTCTGCCTGTCTTTTTTGTTTTTTGTTTTAGGACCAAAAATAACGGTCCCTGCCATACGAATTTTGTTCGAAATTATATATATTTTTTTTTTATTTTTCTCAAAAACTGTCCCACAGATTTTCTTAAAAAAAAAATTAATAAAATTTCATTAAGTTAAACCCAGGTAATGGTTAAAACAAAAATACAAAATATTATTATTTTTGGTACCCCAATATTTTTTTTTCGAAATTTAATTTTTATTCGAGAAATAATAAAAACTTTAAATTGGCGTACCACAATTTTTTCTTAAAAACGTTTTAAAATTTTTTTATATAAAAGCTTGTTTTTTTAAAGAAACCACTACAAAGACTTATAATTTTTGTTCTTGCATAAACCTATATTTGCTTGAATCACATAGCATCCTATTTTTACCTCCAACTATTAACGAAGTTGTTTTAGTCATTTAAAAAATTAATTTTATGCTCATGAACAGTTTTTCTCTAATAACATTCGTTTTTGAAATTCTTAGTCTTTTACATAAGAGCAACTTCGTGCGACCGTGAACGTAATAATAATAAAAATAATACTCAAACACAAGCTTGCGGGGAAACCTGAGACTTGTAAAATTAAAAAAAATAAAATGCACGACTGGGTCGCATGAACTTGCTCCTATGTAATAGACTAGGAATTTTAAAAACGGATGTTATTAAAGAAAACTGTTCATAAGGATAAAATGAATTTTTTAAATTCTTTTAGTGGTAAGAGATAGAAACAGAATGCTATGCAAATATAAATTTATACAGGAACAAAAATTATAAGTCGTTGTAGTGGTTCCTTAAAAAAATAAGTTCTTATGCACAAAATTTTTAAAACATTTTTAAGAAAAAATTTTGGTACGCCAACCTTAAGTTCTTATTATTGTACGAATTAAAGTCTAATTTCCAAAAAAAAAATACTAAGCCGTTTTGGAGATATCGAATTTTTCAAAAACAAAAATTACTTTTTTTTTCTAAAAATTGAAAAAATATTTTTTCTTAAGTTTTTAAATGCAATGTTTTTTAAACTATTTAGGAGCTTCTTTATAAAAAATTTCGTTATAATCCGTTATGCCGATAATTAGTAATTCAAAATTCGAAAAAATCGTTCTATGGTAGGTACAGTCAGTAATATCTAGATTTCAAATTTTTTTTTTATTAAATTATAGATCGTAAAGATTAATTAAAAGAAAAAAATTTTAGCAAAATTCTCGAAACCGTTTTCGAGAAACATACGATTTTCGAAAACCATTTTTAAAAATTTGTATGGAAGGTACCGTTAGTTTTAGATAAAACGAAATTTTGTTTCTCAAATCTTGTAGATTATGTTAAGAAACTTTTATTTGTCAAGTTTGAAAAAAATCGATCCTGGGGTTTTCGAAATATTGAGTTTCCAAAAAAAAATTTATTTTTTTTTTAAATCCAAAAAATAAAAAATTGAAAATTTGAATATAATGTAATAATATTCAATCTTTGGAGGAGCTTTACCATACAAAAAATGATTTAAATCGGCTGTACCGTTTTCGAGAAAATCAAAAACGAAAAAAATGAACCCAGGGGGGCTACCAAAAATAACAATTTTTTGGAAAATTTTTTTCAACCATTAGCTAGTTTTAACCAAGCGAAATTTTTCAATTTTTTTTTTAAAAATTCTGTGGGACAGTTTTTGAGGAAAAAAAATATTTATAAAATTTCGAAAAAAAATCGTATGGCAGGTACCGTTATTTTTGGTCTTAAAAAAAAAACAGAAAAAAATGTCCGGGGGGGAAAAAATTAAAACCCATATCTACCAAGTTTAAAGAAAATCGGCCGAGCCGTTTAGGCTGTAGTCGAACCGACAGACAGAGAGACAGACAGACAGAATTGCGAGACCCACTTTTTTGGTCTTCGCTATCATCGTAATGTCAACTTTGATCAAAATCTCGAGTTCGATTTTTTTACGAATGCATAACTTGCCTTGTAGTACCTAAAAGTCGCAAGTAAAAATTTGAAATTATGATATTACAGCTTGTACCTACCATAGAACTATTTTTTTAAATTTTGAATTACTCATTATCGACATGACGTATTTTAATGAAATTTTTTGTAGAGATGATGGTTATTCTTTCTTTCTGTGTATCTCTCTCTGTTTTTTTTTTAATAATTAGCGCGCACTCAAGAGGTTATTACTACCCTGAAAATGATTAATACAGTACGACCGTTAGGAAAACAAGGAAATGTTTAAAAGGAAATACCGATGCATATTAGTTTTAAATTTTTGAATATTACATGGGGAAGAAAGAATAGAGCTGGGTAGACCATTCCACATTCGTGTAGTCCGGTTAAAGAAAAAATCTCCGTATTTCAAGTTACATTCAAAGGTGGACTTAAGGGTAAACTGATGAGTATTCCTAAAGGCACGAGTTTTACGGTTAAATTGTTTAAGGGGAGGACCTGCCCAAATATGGGAATTGTACTCGAGCCTTGGTAGAATATAAGCCTATAGATTGAGCCGATGGTCTTAGTTGCCAGTGCTTTCAGTGTTTCTACTTCGTATATTTATCTACGGATTAGTGTAATATGTAATGTAACTATATGTATTCGTATATACATACCAGGTTGTTCAATACATATACATAAAATACTCAGAGTGTTTTACCTACGAGGTGGTTTTAACAAGTCCCAATTTTACCCATTCACTAAGAGCCTCTAATACTATCATAGTTCCTGGAGCTAGAACAGAACATGTTAGACGATTTGCATCTAATATAGTTCACAACTCTTGTTTCGAAATGATAAGGGGGCTCATTTGCCATGATTGAGGGGTTTGACTGACCTACCTAGAGTGAGACATTGGACCGCTCCGAATATCTACAGCAAACTTCCAGCCGCTATATCCAATAGACATACATAGACTCAACAAATTGTTAATAAACCTCAGAATCTGGCTGTTGTCAAGATCAAGTGTAGAAGATTTGATTCAAAAAGATACTTAATTCAACGTCATTACTTGCTAAGTTGATATCGACGGTTAACTATGAATATCTCCTAACATACATTTTTTGTGAAACTCACTTTTTGATCCATTTTCGTTAATAATTTCCATCTGCTTCGCTGAATTTTTAAAATTTAAACTATTTCACATCATAGATATTCAAAACTGATAATTATGTATAACATTTTATTATTATGCGTTTTAATTTTGAGACTATAATCAGTTTTTTTGTGTCCCCTTTGAAGTTTTCTAAATGCGACATAGGAGGTATTCATAGTTAAGCGTCGATATGTGTCAGAACCCCTTTTGCCACCATTTTTGCCTTCTGATTCCAAATTTCTCTAAGTTTTTTAAACACACAATATTTTTGTAACAATTTTATCATTTAAAATTTGCTTTCACCAATATTTTTCTCGGCGCAGCTTTTACTTACATGTAAAGGATTATATTTTGTAAAATGCACTTAAAAATGGTAAATAGTACTCCAAAGTAAATATTTAACTTCATTCCAGTCCGTAATTCTTGCCTAATAATTAATAAATATTTTAATTGTTTAATGATAACTACTTATTGTAAAGCATGTATTGAAATAAATCATCTAATTCTAAAAAAAATCAGTAATCAAATGCTACCACATGCACTGTGTCAACACAATTTAAAAAGTCACCTTTACTTCCAGCAATGCTCTAAATATGGATTACTAGACCTAGAACACTCAAGGTCCTTGCCTTTCATGATTAGGGTCGTCTACCAAATGTAACAACTATTTGCACAAGGAACCTTATTCGAGTCAATTAAACGAGTAATCAATAACTCAACAATGCCCACAGTACCTAACTTAGTTTTTAATTTCGGTGCTTTTCCCAAAAGTAGGCTTCTTCCATTCTATAGTGTATACTTCATACAAAACATAAGTCCTCCCAGAGACGCTGCCTTCCAACAATAATTGTCTTGTATTACATTCGAAACATTTTACCCGTAGAAATTTCGAGTATTCAAAAATTTGTGTGGCAGATTTTTAAATGAAATATTAAACAGATTTCGGTCCCACTGTGCCCAAGTGAGTGTTTTCCTCGTTTTGTATTCTGATAGCTGGCCATTGGAGAAGGTGGAAAATATGCGAAAGCCATCCAAGCAGATATAAGAAGAAAGATGTGGATCTAAGGCTCCTTTGGCTAATGCATTTGATGTGCTGCTGCACTATAGTCCTCCAGTGAATCGAATGACCAGGATTATATCGAGTGTGGGTGGTCTTAGGAAATCAAACGTGGGTATGCTTATTGCGGCAAACAGTCACGACTGCTGTGCCACAGCCAAAGCGACTACGCTGCCAAAGGATGAGAATGGGGACGATAGCGTTATAGATGGAGCGACACACATCGACATTGGCAATCTGAGCTAGTAAATGAGTGAGTAAGCGAAATTGCGAAGTCGTTGTTGGTCGCCAGGGGATGGGCAAGAGGAATGTCCGTTGCCAAGGATATTGTCAAACACGACGAACGTCCACCGCCACGTTATAGTGTGCACCAATTTCGAGGAAGTTTAACGGGACGTCTTAGGGGATGAGAAAAGGAGAGTTCAATCCTTTTGGCAAGCGGACAACGAAAGGCGATGCTGCCGATGCTGATGTTGATGCTGATTCTGATTCTGCTTCTGCTTGTGATGCTGGTGCCATGAGTTTCGCTCTTGAATGCTTCCGTTTTGATAGTTTGCATAAGAGAATGAAATAGAATAGAACTGCTTGATTCTGGACAGCAGGAGGACAACAACGACTACGACTACGACGATGATGACGACGAACGATATGAGGAATACAATACTTCTTCTTCTTCGTCTCCTGTTCACTATCCTTGCAGGATTGACCAAAACTTAAAGGCAGGTGGAGGAGGGGGAATGCCTTACTCAAACCATTTTGAATGCACAATCGCCGCCGCGTGGTAGCCATCTTGACAAAATCAAACCAGGTAAGGTTCTATTATATTGTAACAACGAACGGTTCTTCTTCCCAGTTGACTCCCACAGCCCCAAGTAGGAGAGAACGGTCCTGCTGCTCATCTTCATCTTTAGATATAGAACACGATATTAGTTTTGACCAACAACAGTCCGAATGATTCTTGGGGATATATTCGATGCATTTTGTTTGAAGTAGGACCGTAGCAGTTCGGTAGAGCTTTTGCTTGGTTAGCATTGCCTCTCTTATAATGTCCTTATCAATTCTGCAGCTGATGTTTCTTATTCTTCTTCTTCGCAATATCCTTGCCGACCATGCCGATGGTGTGTTCGCCCGAAATCTCATTTTCTAGTACGCTCTTTTCAGTATCCATCCTTGAACGTAACGTATATCTATGTGCAGTATAATCATTTCTATGGAGCATATCCTTGCAAATTCGCATGTAAATAAATTTCACCCGTATTTCTATCTTTTATGTGTGAGGAGAGGGAGACGAAGACTGAGTGAGTTAGAAATAGGGGAGGCCTGCCCGCTGTCGGTGTATGTTGATAGAAACCTGGAGAGAGGATGGAAATATGAAGAAATTTAAGTCCAGCAACCGTAGCTATGTACTTTATAGGCATCCTCCTTTGGCTCCACTTAGTATGTGAAGAGATTGAAATGACCACTCCGTTGCCAGGCAAAGCAATCGAAGCAACTATGGCAACTTTAACTTTAAGATTCGTTACCCATATTGTATTATATACAAATAGCTAAGGTAAAAGGAGAAAGGAGAGGAGATGTCGAAATACGAAAACAGAATCCTGCAAGGAATTTATACGTGAGCTGCACAAAGGCGTATTTCGGTGAAGATTACAAAAGAGTATTTAAGTCGAGAAGTATAGCCTCTTCTACAGAAAAAAAAAACAAACCACTGACTCTAATACAGGAAATCCTTAAAATCCTCATATTGGTGCGCCTTTACTTGTTTTTGAAGTGCTTTTAACTTATTTATTGGTTTCGTGGAAAAAAAATGGAGATTTTAATCAAACTTTATATTAGGATGATGGATGAGCCCAAGGTAGAAAAAAGTCAGTTTTTTCAAGTTCTGATCTTTGTATGGGAGAGCGGAAAATTATAAAATGATGAAAACTGAATAAAACCGATTTTGATTTTGAATGGGATCAAAATGAATTTTCTTTTTAAAAATTCAATTAAATTGTCGAATTGCATTAAAAAATAAAATGCACGACCGGATCGCACGAACTTGCTCTTATGTAAAAGTACTTTGGAATTTAAGATACATTTTATAAATATAAAACATGGATTTAATGAGATAATAATGTTCAAATGCATAAAATCGCCGTCTGATTTCTAGAAAAGTATGAATTTATGCAAAAAAACTTTTCGTTTTATTATTAAATACATTTTTTATATAAGAAATTTCTTTCAAATTTTTTAAGAAAAAAATATGGGATGCGAATTTTAAGTATTTAATAATATTGATTTTAGGAAATAATTTCAAAAAATAATCGTTCATAGGTTTTGAAGATATTGATCTTTCAAAAAAAATATTTTTTTTTTGCAAAAAACCCAACAAATATTTTCTCGAATATTTTTATAAACAATATTATTTAAAACTTAAGGAGAATCCTGCTGAAAATTTTTGGTTAAAATCCTTATAGCAGTTAATGAGAAAGTCAAAAATCAAAAAAACGGTTCTATGACAGGTACATTTTGCCCCAAAATTTTTTTTGACCAAAATGTAGTCCATGTCCATAATATCACACCTAATTTTTTTTATCAAAATCTTTAGAGCCGTTTTCGAGTTAAATAAGATTTTGCATTACGGGTGTATGGGGGGTACCGTTAGTTTTGGAGCTAAAAAAAAAATTTCAATTTCTCCTCTAGGGAATCACCGAACACTCTTAAGTACCGAGTTTGACGAAAATAACTCTAGTAGTTTAGGCTGTAGTTCGAGGTACAGACATACAGACAGACGGAATTGCCAGACCCACTTTTTTCGTCTTCGCTATCATCGTAATGTCAACTTTGATCAAAATCTCGAGTTCGATTTTTTTTCCAAATGCAGGACTTGCCCTATAGTACCTATATCGCAAGCAAAAAAGGATTGACTTTTAACTATATCATAGACAATAACAGGCGCAGTCTTGGAAGACATTGTATTGATCTTAAAACACTGTGATTGACAATCTACTGGACCAATTTTGACTAAAAACAGAAGCACTGTTCGTTTCAGAATCCATATAAACATAAACACCCATTAAGCTCTAATATAAATATATATATCGATACCTTCCCGCAAGAATGTATTAAGCGACATTTTTAAATTTGTTTCGTCCAATAAAATACACAAAAAAATAACTAAATGTCGCTTAATAAATATTTGCGGAAATGTTCGTCTTAGTGTTTTTTTCTCAACCGTTCTTATATTTTTCCGGTGCTTTCTTTGAGTGCTTAACTTTTTTCTTGTTTTCTTGTTTTTTTTTGTTTTTTTGTTTTTTGAGAGAGGCAGAATAAGTTCGCTGAAATTTGATTAAAAAATTTGATTTAGAAATTTGATTTTGTTGAAAGATTCAGGTACTGTAAATTTTAAAATAAAAATATTTCCACTACTGACACGCCCATTTTTATATTTTAAAGCTCATATAATAACCAGATTTGAGATTTTATTTATTTATTTATTTATTTATTTATTTATTTATTTCTTTTTTCGTCGATTTGCTATACACGTTGAGACACAATATCTTATTTAAAATAGCAATAATAAATAAACAAATAAATTTAAAATTAGAATGGAAAAATGGAATAATGAAAAACTGAGTAGATAATAATCTATCGATCTAGAGTGAAAAATTAACAATTGTTTACTTAGTTCATTAATTTTATAAATTTTATCAAAGGTAAAACCTTGCAATTAAAGAGAAGAAAAGTAAAGTTTTGATTTTTTTTTGTGAAAAAATGAGAGTATCAACAAGTCTCCTTATGTCATTTGACAGAGAGTTCTATTGGCGCACGGGCGGCGTTGACAAACAACTGTCGTTCTGGGGCCTATTGCACCAACTACAAATTACAAGTACAAATTTGTGAATAAAAAAATTACACATAAAAAAACTCGATTCTTACAAATTTGTTAAAAAAATGCTTGTAATCACAATTTTGTAAGATTGTGCAATAGGCCCCAAGTATTTCGTGGAATGACAAATTTGTTTGTTCTGTTAGAAGTAGGAAATTGAAGGTACTGTGATTAATGTACTATCTTTTTAATAATGAAGAAAAGAAGAAAGTGTTCGGTACTGTATAAAATGTACAAACTGCATGTTGTAAAGGGGGGTCCAACGAAAACACACGATGTTAATTGTAAATAAAACAAAACGTTTTCAGAGAATTATCTTAATATATTTTATTACGATAGAAGAATCTATGTCAATTACATATGTGTGAAACAAAATATTGGTTAATACTCGCCACGGCTTTGGTGATATACCTCTAACTGATAGTCCATATTTTCAATGACTCTGAGACATAATTGAGGTTCAATGTCGTTAATGTACCGAATTATCTCATCCTTAAGCTCTTGAATTGTTCTTGGCTTATTTACGTACACTTTTTCTTTTAAATACGATCTTTGTAACGTCACCATTCACTTCTGTCTGTTCAACCAACCATTGGGCGTATTGACGACGCTTGAATGGTCAGAAGAGGCAATAGGGATATTATACGAAAATCCTTGCCACTCGAATTTTTTGGTACTGGAACTATCTTATCTTGCTTCCAAAGCCTTGACAAAATATCAGTTATTAGTACAGGTACTGAATTGAATATAAATCTTATGTAAGTCAATATAAGTGGAAGTCAGATTACGAGTATTATAAATAAAGGATGTACATATATCATCAACTCCGACCACATTCGACAAAATTTTAGCCCAACCACATCAGTGTAATCAATTCCAGCAAACTTAAAATCAGATTCAGAAGAATGATCTACTTCTTCACTGAGTAATCAATAAAGATTAGATATAGATGCAGTGGGGTATATTAAAAATTCAACTCATTACTGTCGATGTTATAACATTTAGAATTTTTTGCTTACCGATACCGACAACGCGAAAATTGCTCCAGACCTGTTGACTATTCATATTTTTGTTAAGGTGTTTTTTTTCAAAATGTTTGCTTCTTCATTTCGTATCTTTCAAACAACTTGGTGCCTTAGCAACCGATAAGATCTACGAAAATCTTCTAACCTACGATTTCACAATAAGATTCTGAAAGAATTTGTTTTCCGAAAAAATAATTGATAAAAAAAAGAAAACCTTCTATTCAAATTCGAACATTTAAACATTTTGTTATAAGTTTTAATTAGATTGAAAAACATAATTTAAAGACAAGTCGAAAAAGTAATAGTGAAATATTTAAAGATATTATATTGAATGCTTGGAGAAAACTAAAGTTCAAGGGAGGGATATAACTTCCTTAACATTTCCACCCTCCTCGTCCAGGTTCTGTGACGAAATAGTTGCATGGCCTTACCGCCCACCATATCTGTCAGCAGATTTCTCATCTTTTGGCAGAGCAACCAGTTTCAAAATGCATCTTCTTATAATTGAATTATGAGCACGGATTGTTGCTAATCTTACCAAATTGTCGTCTCCAGGATGTATTTTCAGAACTCTACGCAATAACCATTGAGTAGGTGTTGCGTGATCGTCTCGGAGGAGTACAATATTACTAATTTTTAGGTTTTCATTTGTCTGACGCCATTTGTTTCGTACTTGAAGTTCTTGCAGGTATCCAAAGCTCTAGCGCTTCCAAAAGTCTTGTTGCATTCGCTGTCATTTTTCCATCTAGTCAATCGTCCACTTTTAGTTTGGCTCAGGTGGTAGACCGCTGCTTAATAAATGGGCTTCTCAGAAAGCGATGAAAGTGACCTTGAGCTTAGTACCTATAGTTGCAGTTGCTTCAAACCCTTATAAAATTCTTCAAAAATCAGAAGGGTCTCTTTAAATAATATTTCGTGCTTTTAATACCAGCCTCCCAAATACCTCCAAAATGTGGCATCCCATGCGGTGAACCTGTTTCCTTAGCTATTAAAATAGTAAAAAATTAAATTTGTAAATTACCTCTAAAAACTCCGAACAATTTTCCCACAAAAAAAAGTGCAAATGAGTCAAATCGTTGCTCCCGCTCAAGTAGCACACTGGTGTATAATTTGGTACAATTTCTTGAATTTTGGTGTAAAATTGAGAAAACTGAAGAAAATTTTAAGATTTTGGTGTATTTGACAAAATATACCGGTATTAAAATTACACCATTGTCTTTTCTGTGCAAAATTTCAACATTTTTGTTCCAATGCGATGCAAAAAATAAACCAATTCGCAGCTGTTTTTTTAATATGCCATTAATGGCGCATAAAAAAATCCAATTTTGAAATCAACAAAAATGACGTATTTTTTACACTAAATTTTGTAGATAAAATACACCATTTTAAATGAGCAATCATTTTTCGGTGTAAGATTTAAATCTTGTGGAGATTAAATAAACTAAACTACACCAATGTCTAACCATAATGTCAACAAAATGTTTACCTCAGTTCAGCTGTCATTTGTTTACACTCACCGCGCGTTTATTTTTTTAAAAAATAAAAAAATTGGGTAGCTCGAAGTTCAACAATTATTTTAAATGGTATCGTAGGAAAAAAACTTTTTAAAAAAAATTAAAAAAAAACTGTGTGAAACCCAGTAGTATTCAGCAAAATCATCAAAATTTATTTGAAATGACGAAAATCAACTTTTATGTTCGAGACAAAAACTCTACAAACTGTTCAATATCGCGAGAAAATATTATTTCAAATGAACCTAATATTATAGTAGGGCCAAATGAAATATTATTAGACTCAATTTCGAACAGATTTGGATGATAATGATGAAGTTGTGGAAAATATAAATCGGGAAGTAGAACCCTCCTCGGAAGATTGCGTCATTGATGATTTGGACGAACACATTGATTTTATGTCTAAATTGGCTGATTGGGCTGTTAAATATAAAATAACACATTGTGCTATGTATGTCTGAGCTACTTCTTTTATTGCGAAGTGAAGAAAAAGCTGAACTGCCGAAAGATGCACGTACGGCTCAAAAATATTGATCAAGGTCAATGCGTATATTGCAGAAACACCAGCTCGGGCATTTATCAAATGTAAGTAGAAAATCCAGTTTGACTTCAATTAATATAATATTGTTGAACTTTGCAGCCATCAAGACACACACTGCATACAATAGTTGTACAAAATGTAATGTAATTGGAGAATTTGATCAATCAGGAAACTGTATATGAGCTTTCCTAAATTAGATTGTCGACGAAGAACTCATTCGGATTTTATAAGTAAATCCGATGAGGACCATCATTTATTCAATCCCAGAACGAGGCTATTCTACAACGGATTCAAAAAAATGTAAAATTGGGTGAAAATACCGAAGAAGAGGATGAAGAAGTTGCTTTAGATACTGAACCACAAAACGGCCGTCGAAGGCGAAACCAAATGAAAGCAAAAATTCTTTTGAAAAAATGTATGAATGTATACATATGTACGTACAACTTTATTAAATATTAATAAATATATGTATTTATTTTCTTGAATTCCAATGTTAACTACAATTTTGTTTTTGTTTTGAACATTTCTTACACTATTTACAGCAAATTAAACATACTAAAAAAAATTACTGGATATATTTTTCGCAATGGTGCATTTTTTTACTGCTTGGGGTATATTTTGCACAGTTTATAGCATAATAAATGTACCGAAAGCAGAATATTGGATATATTTTGTACATTGGTGTATTTTTTGTCTTGTTCTTTGATATTGGTGGAATATTTTGCACATTTTCCGGCATACAAAATGTACCGAAAGCAGAATTTTGGATATATTGTGTACAATGGTGTTTTTTTTCTTCTTGTTCTTTAGAATTGGTGCATTTTTTTCCAAATTCTGGAGTTAGAGTATGCATATACATACAGGGTGTCCCACTGTGACCATTAATTAATTAAATAATACGTTCGATAGTTAACTGTGGAAAAACCGTTAATCCGTTAATCGCATAGAAAAACCCTGTATGGTGGAAAGAAAATCTTACCTGTTCTTGTTTTAATAAAAAAGAAAAAAATTAAGAATAATTGGTTTTAGTTTTGCCAAGTTTAGAGCCAGTTAAATATCGGTCTCAAAAATGGACGACATTTATAAATAAAGCATTAACCTGGAAGTATTTGTATGGTTTTTTCTCACCAGTATTTCCAAGAGCACGTCCATAACGGGATATCGGAAAAAAGCATCGACTTAAGATGCGTTCTTTTTTTTTTTGGCGAACTGCTTTGTCGTATCATTTACCATCTTTAGTTTATAGGTACTCAATGTACTCTGTTGCCTTTTCAATGTAAATATTTCTATGTGATTAAGGATCTTCCCACAATTTACTATCAAAAGTATTATATGTATATCGCTAAATTAAAATGAATTCCTTGTTTGTATTTATAAAAATGGGTTTAAAAGAAATTACTCCAAAAATCATACAATTTATTTTAAGTCAAAACGGAAGTGAAAACGAGAAAATCACTTCATAAGTTTTTTGACTTGAAAATAGGTCTTAGGAACCTATGTGTATGATGGTTTTCGTCTGCGGCGATTACTTTGAGACACCCTGTATTTTGGACGACGGCCATTTTTTCCAAGAAATATTAAAAAAATTTAAATATTAAATGAAAACAATGATTAGTTATTTTAATATTATAGCGACTTAATTATATACCGCATTTGGTATTTTCGACTCGTTTTTAACATAACGTCCCTAAACAATTAAAAAACAAATAACAAATTTTAGATTTCGAAAAATTAATTTTCACGAATTGTTTTAGAAATCTTTGATTAATTGATATTTTCGAGGCGCTCAATTTTTAGACGGGGTAGGATCAAAAATCATTCGGCAGAATGTGCTTCGTTTTTAAATTAGGCACTCACATTCATTCTAATTCATGATTTTCTTGCGGCCATATAATGCAGGTGAATAATAATTAGAATCATAGAAACAATTAAGTACAAATTCTTCAGATACATTTTCAATCAGAAAATAAACTTCGGTGTAAAATTAAATTATTTTCAATTTAAAAAATAAACTTCGGTGTAAATTTTATTTCAAAATAAATTTATTATTTACACTAACGGGGTATATTATGTTCTAGTAACCAGAATAATTTGTATACCACTAGCACAATTTATGTACCGAAAATCGGTATAATTTGTGTACAGCCGGTGTAAATTATAAACGACAACGAGGTATTATATACACCGAATTTAAATTAATTATACAAAAACTGCACTCAAAAGTGGCATATTTTTTATATTTAAAATGTATATCACGAAAGCGCAAAAAATACCCCAAATATTTTGGTGTATTTTGGACGTTTGTGCTACTTGAGCGGCCAACTGATATCGCCGTAGCGGCTCATAGCACGAATTGGGCTGATAAGATCGATTGTGGCATGGCCTGTTTGGAATGGCACACCATTCTGCATGAAGAAGAGGTCGTCCAAATCCATGTCTTAAATTTCAGTAAAAAAAAGTCGGTAAACATGGCTCTGTAACGCCCACCGCTGACCGAAACGTTGTTCCCAGCCTCATTTTCGAAGAAAAATGGTCCAATAATGCCACGACTCGACAATCCTTACCTAAATGTCACTCTCTTTTAATGCATTGGCTTCTGGACAATAAAAATAAAGTGCGGGTTGGTTTTCCGAGCTCCATATGTGGCAATTTTTTTTGTTAAGGAAACCGCCAAGATGAAAGTGCCCCTCGTCAGAAAATATTTTTCTCCCCCAAAAATCGTTGGCCAATTCAAGCTGCTGTAAAGGCCAAACTGCAAAGCCATTACGAAGCGGATAGTCGTGCGCCTTCAATTGCTGAGTCAATTGGACCTTGTAAGCGAATAATCCGATATCTTTGTGCAGAATTCTCCTCAGGCTACATAGCACCCACTTTGGAAATAAGTTTTCAATATTTCCCAACATTGTTTAATCTTAAAGCGGATCATTTCGTTCCGCGGAGGTATGATACTGACCTTCTGCCAAGATTTCTAGCGGGAAACAGTTGTCAGTCTTAAAATAACCTATGATTTAAAAAGGAACAACTAGATGGCCAACCCTATAGAAGAAGCTCGAAGATCACAAAGCAGACTATGTACTTCAATGATTCACTTCATTACACAAAAATATCCTTAATATGCCAAACAAGATATGATATCCTTGGCCTAAGCGGATCACCATTCAACGGCAATTTAAACCAGCCTTGCAGCTTATGTAATTTGAGGGCAAAGGACTTATCTGCTACAGAAATACAATCTTTGAAAAGGAAATTATGACGTTTCAAGAAACAATCAAAGTAGTAAACGAATTCGACTGAAAACAGTGTATTCTTCTTTGAAAACCATTTATAAATATAAGATGTTGCTTATCACTGAATTTGTCTAAATTTCATTTAAAAATTCAATTCCTACCTAGGCAGTGCCTAATAAAAATGCCAAACAAAACGAATGTATCGAAATAAAACAATGAATACAAATTTAAAATTTCGTTTATGCTCTTAAGTATAAGAGGAGTCATGACACTTTCTGGCAGAGGATCCTGAGATATTTAAATAATGTTATATTCCATACATTATGAATGCTTAATACTTCTAAATAAATTACGAAAATTTAATGAAATCTCGCTAAAAGTTTATTAAACTCAAATTCAAAAATAGCAACCACCTAATAGAAAAGTCTCTAACACCGTCACAATGTATCTTTCATCATCATCATCATCGGCTCGACAATCGGGTTCCGGTCCTGGCCTCTTTCAACAAGTCTCTCCACCTATCCCGGTCTCTAGCCGACGCCATCCAGTTGCGCACCCCAAGGCTTCGGGCGTCCTGGTCTACGCCATCTCTCCAGCGCAAGCATGGTCTACCACGCTGTCGTCTACCATAGAATGTACCACAAAGAACTTTCCGAGAAGGTTCCTCTTCGCTCATGCGAGCTAGGTGCCCTGCCCACCGGAGTCTACCGAGCTTAATTTTTGTCACGATATCTGCTTCTAGGTAGATTGCGTACAATTCATGATTGTACCGTCTCCGGAATCGTCCTTCCTCACATATGGGGCCAACAATTCTCCTTAAGACTTTTCTCTCGAACGCAGCTAAGAGGTCGGAGTGCCTTTTGCTAAGCACCCAAGTCTCGGATCCGTATGTGAGTACTGGCAGGACCATGGTCCTGTACAGCAGCAGTTTTGAAGTTATGGTGAGATTTCTGGATTTGAAAAGCTTTGACAGACTATAGTAGGCTCTGTTGGATTTGAGAAGCCGCCCGCGCATTTCTTCTTCTATATTGTTATCGGCTGCTACTATTGACCCAAGGTATTTAAAGGATTGCACCACTTCAAATTCGTACTCCGCTACCTTGATTGTTTGACCAACTGTTCCTCTCGCATTCGACGCCACCATGTACTTTGTTTTACCTTCACTAATGTGCAGCCCCAGATTTTGTGCCGCCTGCTCGATCTGGATGAAGGAATCGTGTACAGCTTGTTCGGTTCTTCCGATGATGTCAATGTCGTCTGCGTAAGCTAGTAACTGGCTGGACCTGTTGACGATGGTCCCTCTTGTTGCCGTGCCAGAGTCACGGATTGCTTTCTCCAACGCCAGGTTGAAGAGGAGGCAGGCCAAACCGTCCCCTTGTCGGAGTCCATTAAAGATTTTGATTGGTCTGGATAGCAATCCGGCTATTTTTACTTGGCTTGTTACGTTGGTCATGGTCAACCTACATAGTCGTGTCAATTTATTTGGGATGCCGAATTCTCTAATGGCTTTGTAAAGTTCTACCCTGGCTATGCTATCATAGGCGGCCCTAAAGTCTATAAACAGATGGTATGTTGGGATGTTAAATTCTAGACATTTTTCCATCGCCTGCCTAAGGGTAAAGATCTGATCAGTTGTTGATTTGCCTGGAATGAAACCACACTGATATTGTCCGATGACGGTTTTAGCGTATGGGGTTATCCGGTCTTGTAGGATAGAGGAGAGTATCTTATAGGCGGTACTCAACAACGTGATATCTCTATAATTGCTGCACGTTGTGACATCTCCCTTCTTATGTATGGGGCATATTATGCCTTTTCGCCAGTCTTCTGGCATTTCTTCCTGCTCCCATACGTGCACTATAATATCATGAATTGCTTGACGTAAGGCTGGCCCGCCGTGATGAAATAATTTGGCTGGTATGCCATCGGCTCCCGGGGATTTATTCTGTTTAAGCCGGCCTATAGCCTTCTCAACATCTTCTATGCTTGGTGGCGGCAACATAGGGTATTCTTCTTGAAGTAGTGGAGCCTCCACTTCTGCAGTGAGCTGACCATTTAGCAATTCATTGAAGTACACTTCCCATCGCTCCAGTATGCTTTCAGGATCGGTGATCAGATTTCCCTCTCCGTCCTTGCAGTATGTGCAGCGTGGTGTGTACTGCGTCATGTTTCGGACGGATTGGTAGAACTTCCGCGCCTGGTGCGGACCTCGCTCTCGCCTGTTTTCTATTTCACAGATTAGGTTCTTCTCCCAGGCTGATTTCTTTTGTCTGTGAAGCCGTTTTTCTGTTCTTCTGAGCTCTTTATATTCCTCTTCGCGTGCCCGCGTTCTATGAGATTGTTGCATTGCTCGGTACGCAACATTCTTACGTTCAGTCGCTAGCTTGCATTCATCATCAAACCAGTTGTTCCGATTTTTACGACTGCTGCCTAAGATGGAGTTGGCAGTACTAAGACAGTATTTTTAAGACGTGTCCACTTTTCATTTACGCCCAGCATACTGGCTCCAGGACTTACTCTCCCTAAGTCAGGTGTTTCTAGGGCGAGTCCTAACGCATTACCAAAGGTGTTACTGGTGTTTTCATTGCGCAGGGCAGCCGTGTTGATTCGAACCTGATCGGCGGATGCAATGCGTCTTCGCAAGGCAATCCGCCCTCGGAAAACCATACCAACAAGATAGTGATCCGAGTCGATATTGGCACCTCGGTACGTTCGTACCGTCATCAAGTTCGAGTAGTGGCGACGGTCTATCAACACGTGGTCTATTTGGTTACGAGTGACTCCATCAGGTGATACCCAGGTGGCTTTGTAGATATCTTTACACGGGAACCTGGTACTCGCAACGACCATGTTTTTCGATGCTGCCAATTCTAAGACTCGAAGTCCATTGTCATTAGTGTTCTCATGCAAACTATGGGTGCCTACGTAATGCCTGAATACCGGCTCCCGACCTATTTTTGCGTTCAAATCCCCAAGGATGATTTTAACATCATACCTTGGACAGGCATTGAGGGCCCTCTCGACTTGTTTCTTTGTCTGAGGACTTCTCCGTAGGTCCGTGAACGTTAATGAGGCTGATGTTCGTAAATTTGCCTCGCACGCAAAGGGTGCATAGCCTTTCGCTTATAGCGTTAAAGCCGATGATGGTAGACTTCATTTTTTCGCTGACTAGGAAGCCTACCCCGAGCACATGGTGTTTTGTATGACAGCTGTAGTATACGTCATATTCTTTCTTTGTAAAACACCATTCCTGTCCATCTGATTTCTTGAAGAGCTGTTATGTCAGCTTTATATTTCGACAGGGCATCGGCTAGCTGCTGAGCAGCTCGAGCTCTATAGAGCGATCGTACGTTATATAAGAAAATTCGTAAATCGTTTTTCCTTTTTCTTTGCGTTGGTTGTCGTCGTGAGATCAGTCCGTTTCCGAGGCTTGTTGTCGGTCTCGTAATTCTTTTAGTTTTACGGGACAGGGAATTAACCTGTCGCAAACCTGAGGAACCAGCCTGATCATATTAGCCAAACCTTTTTTAAAAGGCTTGTTTCTAGCGGCCGCCGCGGAGAGGCTATGATCACACTTCCACCAGTCCCGAATAGTTACGGCACGTGCATGTTTTCGTATGCTACATGTTGTTCCCCCTATTCGTCTGATGGCTGACCGCCATGTATCTTTATCTCATTATTTTATCACTATTTTTATAGACACTGTTCTAGGGAAACAACCAATTCCAATCTTCCCCCACAAAACGATTCAACCGTTATACTCGTGGTTCAGGGAATGACCATCAGAGATTATTTCTTTAGCTACACTACACGAATGTAGTGCTTTACCCACATAATATTTCGCTCCCAATGCAAGAATTAGACTTCCATAACCAATGTGCACTTAATGTTCCAGAGCTTTAGTTTTTAACGTAGTAATTCACGAAGTTTAGTTTTAAGTTATATTTTTAGAGGTAAAATAAACCTGTGATTTCATTTCACTCCATATATTTCATCATTCAAAGAACATCATTCTCTTATAGACTAATAGATTACAATATTTCATTTAAGCTACATTATTGCATACAACTAAAATAATAAATACATTCTACATATTCTACATAGGTAGTTCTAAGCATATTTAAACCATACATTTTGAAAGTATCTCTAGAACAATTAATAAAAAAGTCTAACCTAGAGCACAGACAAGAGAAATATACAGATGTAGAATATGGGCTACATCGAGTTTAGTTCAGTTCCTTAATGTAGATGGCACCAGTTACACTATTTTTCGCTTGCGGTATGATAATAGAAGTTTAATAAGATGATCAAACTTCCTTTTTCTTTGAAAGCTAGCATACAAAATCTAAATTTACCATAACTCATACTCAAACAAGTCTGAGAAATTGACATCCTTCGAAAACATTAAACATACCATTACGATTAAGATACCTCCATAGAAAAAAACCAGTTCCTTCGAACTTCGAACCACTGTGACTCCACACACCCCACTACCACCACTGTCCACGAACCATGATCAACGAAACACAAGAACACAATTGCCTGTGCGTTTGGGGGTTGATTGGAATTTTAAGAAGTAGAAGTAGAAGTAGTAGTAGTAAAATAACAATATTCAAAGCAGTTTTATGAGGGGATATTCTTTTTCTTTTTAAAATGAAAAGAAAATTATTAAAAGCAATTTTATACCAATTTTAAATATTCATTAAATTTTCAAGACGTTTGTTTTGTGTTTTTCCCTTTTGCCCCGATTTTTTTGTGTTTTTGCTCGTCCAAATACAATTTTTTCTCAGCAAAACTAGTATCATAAATGAAAGGGCATCTAAACGGTGCTTACTACAAATGGGATCTTTAAACCACTCAGGATTAAAGCTATCTGTTTTTTGTAATACATAAAGATATTATTTTGGATTTTATATTGCTGATTTCTGGACTTTTGATGTATATATTTTCAAAAACATTTATTTGTAGCTTACAAATTTCAAAAAATATATTGGACGGGGGAAAAAGTTTACCAAAGTCTGATTCTGAATTTGAGTATACTTTGTGGTGCATAAGAAATTCAGAATTTTCGGTTAGTGTTTTATCCGTTTTAAGTAATGTTTGAGAACAATTCCGACATGGCTCTTTCATCGATTTAAACAGCTTATAAATACAGTATCCTGCAAAGTATCGAATGGACATGCTTTTGATAGTGTTTGAGACAGATGGCCGTTCATCTGAATCAAAACAAATGATCATGTCAAAGTCAGGACTTAATTTTGCTTCTGTTTTGGCTGTATTGATATCCAAAATTGGCTTTTCAAATGTTGTATTTACAACTGCAGACCAGTCAACATCAAGAATTTCATCTGAATCTTTTTCGCAGTTGGAGAATTTAGATGCAAATAGTAGATTCAAAGAAATAATCTTGGCTATAATTGATTGAAATTCAAAAACGTTTGGATTTCTTTTGTTTGCGTTTCGGGCACGAACATGTGAAAAGAAATTTTCCAGTGGATCCTGGTTCATTTTGTTCAAATAAAAATAAGAAAAATCGGGATAATCGGTAAATAAGTCATCGGCCAATGAAAGAAAAGATGTAATAGTTAAAACCATTCCCTTAAAGCAATGAACGGTTGTGTTTTTAGTAAGTTGTAATGACGCTAATAAATCTTTCACTTCATTTAAGAATTCTATATTAATGCTGTTTTTAACTAACGGTGGGTGTCCATTTAAAATATCAAACATTTTATCAATTTTTTTGAAAAAAATTGACGTGGCTTTGGCCTTACCCTCAACGGTCTTAGAAAAACCCGAAACTTCCAGCATTGCTAAGATTGCCGATGATACGCTGTGTGAAAATACTTGAGTAGCCAAGCTAACTGACATCTTTTGAAAATTTGTAGGATCCACGTGTGCTTGTGTGATTTTCGGACAAGCTCTTACAAGATTTTGAGAGTCAATAGCATATAATTCTCTTAAAACGTCCCAGCTTATAACATCTCCATTAGGAAAGCAAAAGTCTGAAGTTATAAGATTTGTTCTGATGGACTTTACTAGATGAGGTACATCAAAACAAAGGTATATCTTTTTTCCTTCATAAACAAACCAATTGTTATCGATGTTTTTATGTATTCCTTCTTTGTTTCCAAGTTGTAAAAATAGACTTCGGTTTGTTGATCCTTGGTCGTATGTAAGCGCCCGTACAAATATTCCCAGGTTCGCACAAATATGCAAGCATTTAAAAATTTGTTGTTTTAATTCTAACACGGGACAAGATGTCGCTGTAACAACATAGTTAAGAATATATTTGAAATTGGAGCAGAGTCCCCTTATCATGAAAACGCAAATAGTTTTTCCTCTGATTGGTTCTCTTTTCCCATCACCATAGTCAACAAGCCCGTCAATTCTATCCTTAAACTTATTATACGTTACATTTTCCTCGATCGATATTTCATCAAAAATAAGTACTACATTTTTACTCATTTCAGGTAATTCATCAACTTTTTCCTTTATTTTTGATAAAACTTCTTCGTGGAAGCCTGGCGAAAGATGTTTTATATCCATCCACTTGTATAAAGAAGTGGGATGAGGAAGGTGGAATTCAAGAGTTTCCCTCATAAAGTTATAAAGAGCAGCATTTCTAAAAAATATATTTTGAGAAAGCCATTTTTCGTCTTCAGAATAGGTTTTTTGCTTGGTCATTAGCATTTTTGCAAAAGTTTTTGCATTTTTGTTTACCACAGGCAATGAATCAATAAACATTGATACCGTTTTCGTGGTTGTTTCTCTATTTTTCTTTTTTGACAAGCTTCCTACTTTCAATACATTTATTTTGCGCCGCAAGGCAATATATTTTAAATTGCTTTGTTTTCGTATGTCTTTTATCTTCTTTTCTAAATTGTATATTTTAAGTTTTAATTTTAAAATTTCATTTTTGTAGTCTTGGCAGTCTTGGTCATTTTTTTGTGAAGAATATTCAGTACTAACATTTTTCTGAAAATATTCGTCTGATATTGATTGAAACTCCGGTAAGGTTAAGTCTACATCAGAACCTTCTGTATTAAAAGTTGGTTTCAAATAGGTTGCGATATTTGAACCGAACGAATTTAAAATATTTTTAAGATATAAGCTGGGGACAGACTCTTTTTTAAGATTTTTTTTTAATATTAAATTTTTTTCAAAGTGTCTTTCACATAAATAAAGATTTTTATGGAGGACATCTTTTAAATTGCAGGCATCATGCCACTTTCTGAAAAGATCTCCCGAGCTGGAAATTTGAAAAATTTTGTGGATCGATTCTCCTGCCTCTTAGCTCCACAAGAGGAAATACAACATTTTACACGGTATCCGTACCTGTGCTTACTAGTATCAGTTGAAAACATTTTTAATATTAAAAATAAAGCTGCAGAAAAACTTTATTTTGTCCTTAAAAATCTAAACAGATAATACCTACTTTATACCTATTTACAAAAATGAAATGCATAAGAGATAGAGATGCAGAACAATACCTTGTTCTTAAAAACCAAACTATACCTTGTAATCAAAATCAGTAAAAAAAGTAAGGCAGGATAAAAGATACATACATAATAATATATGCTGAAAAAAAAACTATCCGTAGACAACCATTCCTGAACCATAAGCTATAAAAATTTCCATAGACATACACAACCATTCCCTTTGGCAATTTTACTACTACTACTTCTACTTCTACTTAAAATTCCAATCAACCCCCAAACGCACAAGCAATGGTGTTCTTGTGTTGCGTTGATCATTCGTCTTCGTCTTCGTCTTCGTGAACGTGCCGTGGACGGTGGACCGTCACTGTGCTGTGGTTCGAAGTTCGAAGGAACTGGTTTTTTGTGTAATCGTAATGGTATGTTTAGTTTTTTTGCAGGATGTCAATTTCTCAGGCATGTTTTAGTATGAGGTATGCTAGGTTTCGATTTTGGTATGCTAAGTTTGAAACTTTTTTTGAACATGGTTTTGTTCTACGATTCTACATCTGTATATTTCTCTTGTCTGTGCCTAGAGCAAACTGAATTTGCTTCCCTGATGTAACGAGAAACCGGTTCATTTCGAGCATTATTTGATCTATGAAATTGCTCATGGAAAAACATAAACTCTAAAGTTATAATTAGGAACATGAATAGATATAAGAGCGAGCAGTTGGGGACATTTAAAATGATAAGTAAGAATATCTCTAATGAACAAATACGTACGTCGATTTGCCAAACTTTGCAAACCGAATAAAAGACATCTAGTTTCATAAGTTGGAATATCATTATTCCAATGAAGTTTATAATACATAAACCTTGAAATATTTTTTTGAACTTTTTCTATTCTTAGACATGAATTATTGTAGTAAGGGTTCTAAACCGTATTGCAGTACTCAAGCACTGATCGAACCATAGAGAAATAAAGCGATTTTATTGTATTTGGATCTGTAAATTCCTTACTATTTCTTTTGATAAATCCTAGCATTTGGTTAGATTTGCTAATAATAAAGGATGACTCTTAGATCTTTTTTTTTGTTCAACACGATCCAAGGAAGTATTGTCTATTCGATAATCATAAAAAATGGGAGATTTCTTACGAAAACAAGTCAAAATCCAGTATTTTGAAATATTAAGATGTAAGAAATTTAAACTACACCATTCTGCTAATTTATTCAAATCATCATTTAATAAACCACAATCTTCACGACAACTTATGCTTCTATACAATTTAAGGTCGTCAGCGAAAAGAAGACATTGAGATTTCTGAAATATATTAGGAATGTCATTAATAAAAAGTAGGGACAACAAAGGCCCTAGATGGCTACCCTGGGGAGCACCAGATGGTACCATTATTTGATTAGAATACTGATCATCAATTTTGACAACTTGAACTCTGGATGTTATATAATATTCCACCCAATCAAGAAACTTAGAGTGAAACCCCAGATCCGCGAGTTTGTTTAATAGAATGTGATGGCTTACACTATCAAATGCTTTGGCGAAATCTGTAAAGATGATATCAGTTTGACAATTCGATTCAAAATTATTTATTATATAATTAGTCAATAGTGAAAGATTTGTGGATGTAGATCTTCTAGAAATGAAAACCGTGTTGTACATCTGATACAAAATCTTTCAATTGAAAAGTTAGTTTGTCACAAACAATTTTCTCAAATAATTTGTGCAGAGCAGATATTTTGCAGATTGGTCTGTAATTTATAATTTCTTGCTTGGAACCAGATTTGAAAATTGGTGTTATATAGGACTGTTTCCAACAATCTAAAAATTCACCTTTTGAAAGTGATAGGTTAAAATATTCGTCATTGGAAAAGCTAAAGATGACGCACATTTGCGCAATAAAATTTTTGGGATACCATCTGGACCTGCTGTTGTATTGGTATCTTAGCCCAATAAGGCTGACTCAACATCCGAAGACTCTAAGGCCAACGACCCCATATTAACAATCGCAGATACTTTAGGCCTGTTAACATAAGTTGGAGTGTTACTAGAGTACACAGGCTGAAAATAAACAGAAAAGAGATTACAAATTTCCTGAAGATCACTCGTTGATTGGTTCTGATACTTCATACAGCTTGGAAACCCATTGCTATTACGCTTTGAGTTGATATATTTCAAAAAAATGTTGCTGTTATATTTAATACTAGCCGACCCAACTCTCGAAATTCGAGTGCCAATTTATTTATTATTTATATATTTGGCAGTGTTTTCAAGCAGATTTATTAAATTAAATTTTATTTTATGTAATATGCAAAGTGTTCGACAGTGCAAAAACAAAAATGACCCACAGTGTGGAAATGCGTGTCTCAAGTATATTCTGCACATCTCCGTAACTGTGGCTTTCCAACCATATAAAATTTATCGAAATCGGTTAAATACTTTTGGAGAAAAGTGTACCACAAAAAACATGTTTGCCGTTTTATTATATGATTAGATTCAATAGAAAACAAATAAGCACGATATAAAAATTTATTGAGTGTATCAAACTCGCATTATTTTTAAGTAATTTAAAAGATTTATTTTTTCTATTTTTAAACCATGCAGAATTAATACAAGATTTGGCTCTTTCATTCGGAACAAATCTGCGTACAGTTTCAAAGATAACAGACACTAAATAATTGTTTGCAATACTTAATTCAGTTTTAGGGAAGCACGATTCCCAAAAAATAGATACAAAATAATCATTCATTGCATCAAAGTTAGCTTTGTTAAAATTTGATACAAAAGTGTTATTGTTAAAAATATTTTTTATATAAGTAAAAAAACATAGGGTACCCTCTAATGCAATATGATAGATCGAGTTATTAATAATTGGAGTATCGCATTTTTCAACATATATATTAAATTCTTTATCAACAAAAATAAGGTCAAGAGTTCGACCTAAGCTATTAGAAAAATGGTTTATTTGTATTAAATCAAACTGACTAAAAAAGTCTATTAAACTGATCTCGATTTCAGATATACGAGTAACATCAAAGGGAAACAATTTTTTGTCCTCTTGGTCGAATAACCACTTAATATTACTGTTGTGATCTCTTATGATCACACAAGATTCTGTTTGAATAGCAATAAATATAATTAGAAAATTCAATATATTTTATTTTACGTATTTTATTTGCGTCTAGTAGGTACAGGGTTCCAAATTAAAAAAAAAGAAAAAGAAACAGGAAGTAAGAAAGAATGAAAGAATGAAAAATTATGAAAGTGTCAAAATGTGGATTATATTAATTATGGCATTGCCAACACCTTCCCCTTTGAGTTCAGTTATCTATTATGATGATAATATTATCCAGGCACAAATCTATCGATTGGTCGTCGTGTTCGCTGAGTTCGACGTGGTATAGATGGTAAAGCTGCTACAGTGTTGTTTGGTGAAGTCGTAACATTACTTTCTGGTGACGGAACTAATTCACAAGGTGTTGTCTCGCATTCATACACGTCAAGCGCCCTCTTCCATGGTCTTTCGACTTGAGGTTTGGCAGCAATATCTTCTCTATGACGTATTTGAATTTGATTGGCATGTGTACGAACTAGTCTACCACTCTGCAACAAAACATTATACATGACCTTGCCAAAACGTTCAATAATTTGACCTGGCTGCCACTGGAAGTTGTTGCTATTAGTATGAATACTCACGTAAACTAAATCTTGATTGTTGAATGACCTGGGCTTGGTTCCAAATTTTCGATTGAATTGTTTGGACATAGTGGCTTGATTTCTATTATTCTCATTTTGGTCTTTGGGATTTTCAATTAGCTTGGGCTTAATAAGATTCAAAATGATCCGAATATTTCTACCAAACATGATTTCGGCTGGAGTCTTTGAATTTGGTGTGTTCCGGTTTGGTGTTGAGCGGTAAGATTGAAGAAACGTTTGAAGGTTTTGAGTGATTGTTCCCTCTGTGTTTAATTTCATTAGCGAACGTTTGAAGGTGTCAACAAATCGTTCGGCTTGTCCGTTAGACATCGGGTTGTATGGACTGGAGCAAAGATGTTGGATACCATTCTCTGCCATGTATTGTTGAAACAGCGAGCTCTTGAACTGCGTTCCGTTATCTGAAACGATCGTCTTCGGCAGTCCAAATCGGGAGAATATCTCGCTGAGAATTTCTATAGTACGCTGAGTAGTGATGGATTTTGTTGCAACTATTTCCGGCCATTTAGAAAGAGCGTCCACTAAAATCAGAAAATAATTACCCTCAATTGGTCCAGCGTAGTCCAGATGGAGCCGTTCCCATTGTTCCGTTGGTGTAGGCCATGGCTGTAGCAATGTTTTTGTTGGCATCTTTGCTGCTGACGCACAACTGTTGCAATTTTGGATGAGTGTTTTGATGTCAGTGTCTATGCTTGGCCAATAAACAAATCTTCTAGCTATAGATTTTGTTCTTTCTATGCCTTGATGGGTACGATGGAGTTGTTTGAGAACTCTTTTCCTAAAAAGTTTTGGAATGACGACTCGTTGACCAAACATGATACATCCGTCAATGATGTTGATATCTTCCCTGCGGTTGAAGAATGCTTTTAACTCGTCGTCTTTGATTTCACTTGGCCAGCCATTAGCCACAAAATGAAATATTCGACGGAGTGTGCTGTCCTTTGATGATTCAAACTTAACCATTTTATGAGTAACTGGCAGATATCCGAGACTGTCTGTAAGAATTTGCTTGACTTCCCGTTCTGTTTTGATTGATGCAATCACAAAATCTTCTGCCACTTGTATGTTTTTATCGATGAGCCGTGATAGCACATCTGCATATCCAAAGCTACTCGTTGAAATAAAACTGATGTCAAAATCGTATGCCAATAACTTGACTGCCCAGCGTTGTAGACGATTTGCTTGATGAACAGCTATTCCTGTCTTTTTTCCAAAAATAGCTAGAAGTGGTTTATGATCCGTGTGCAATTTGAACTTTCGACCAAAAACCATTTTGTGGAACTTAGTCACTGCAAAGACAAGAGCGAGACCCTCCTTTTCGATCTGACTATAGCCCTTTTCAGTTGGTGTGAGTGATCGCGAGGCATGACATACCGCTTTTATTGTTCCATCAGCATATTCATGCAAAATGCATGCACCTAGGCCATAGTTGGAGGCATCGGCTGCAACTATAATATTTTGCATAGGATCATAATGAGCTAGAAGCAGGTCAGATGAAAGAATTTTTTTCAGGTTGAGAAAACTGTTGTGGTGGTCTTCTGTCCATATCCACCGTGTATTTGCCTTCAACAACTCATCCAATGGTCCTCTGTGTTGTCGCATATTGTCCACAAATTTGCCATAAAAATTTATTGCACCAAGGAAAGATCGAAGTTCCGTCACGTTGGTTGGCTCGGGCATGTTTTTAATGGCCAATATTCGTTCCGGATCGGGATGTAGTCCGTGTTGGTTGATAACGTATCCAAGATATTTGACTTCATTAACCAAAAACTTACATTTAACAAATTTAACCTTAAATCCGTAGTCTTGGATACGACAAAGAACTTCGTGCAAATTCCGATTGTGTTCCTCCAAGTTTGTTCCGGATACAAAGATGTCATCGATGTAAGCTGCTGCACCTGACAGTCCAGCAAGCATTTGGTCCATAACTTGTTGGAAAATTGACGGGAACGTTTTCACACCGAACACCATTCGGTTGTATCGGAAGAGACCCATGTGTGTGTTGATGGTCAGTAGATGCTTTGACTCTTCGTCGACTTTAATTTGTAAGAATGCATCTGACAGGTCTATATGACTGAAGAATCTAGCATTGGCCAGTCTTGCGAAAATATCTTCTGGCAATGGCAGAGGATATTGATGACTTTCGAGCACATTGTTGAGACCAGTGGAAAAATCTGCACAAATGCGTATGCTTCCGTTTGATTTCCTAATAACAACTATAGGAGCGGCCCACTCCGAGTAGTTAACTGGCGAAATCACATTGGTGTCTTGTAGTCGCTGCAGCTCTGCTTCAACTAGGTCTTTGACAGCGTAAGCGACTGGTCGCTTTGGTCGGAAGATTGGTTGAATGTTTGGCTTTGTCACCAGATGTGCCTCTGTTTTATTGCACAGGCCTAATGATTCGTTGAAAACTTCTGGAAAAGAAAGTTTTAAATGTGAAATACATTTTTGAATAGATGTATTAGAACTTTCCAGGTTTTCGCTTGTGACTTGATTGCAGATTGAACTTATTGACATATCTTCGAGATTTAATGCCTTAATCCAGTCGAGTCCCATGACATTTAAATTGTTGATTGGAGTGACATAACATGTGGAATATGCCTGTCTCGTTCTGAATTTGACGTTACAATCAAATTGAGCTGACAATGGTAACTTGCCGGTTGCACTCACGGTTGCCACTTAAAAAAAAGAATTGTGTCCAAAGTTGAAAATAAAAATGACCAAATGTAGTTAAAAATGACCAAAATAAAAAAAGGAAACACAAACAAACAAAAAACAGAACATTCATCACATTTACATCACATTAAACTCGTTATTTTTAAATTATTTAAAAACAAAAACACAAAAAATAAGGTACACAAATTCACAAAGCACCTTATATACAAAACATGAATATTAACTTCTCACGGCTATTTGAAATAAGATCACGATTGCGCAAAATTTTAGTTGACTTAGTACGATGTTAAGGCTGTTTAGGTATAAATCTAGTTAAAACCAGCCAACCATCATACTTTCTCTACCCTTTTATTAAATACCTATTTTATGTTTTTGGTATCGTGCTAACTTCATCAAAACAGATCTTTTTGTTTAGGTTTTCGCATGAACTGCCATTACTTTAGTGTTTAGTAGTAATTTATTAAAAAATAGCCTTAGCACCATACTGGTCAGAAAATGTTTTAAATTAAGAAATAGTTAGTAATCTACTTAAAAGTTAGCTGTTTAAAATTTTGCGCGATATGTTTATGTATGAAGATCAATAAATTATTATTGCCACTTAATAACTATAAAAATAAATATATGTACATATGTTTTCACAAACGCTATTTCTATTTTTTGCAGACCAATAACCATTACTAATTTTTTGATCTTCAGACTCTTTGGCTAGCATTATATTATTAATGGTTTCCAAATTGGGTCCAATTCTTAATTTAGTTCTTATTTAACTTAATTCGCAAAATGTTCGCTCGCAAAATACCCAATATTTTGTGCGGTGGGACTGCGCAATATTTTTAGAAATTCTTTAAATTGGTTGATGCGGTTGGCACTGCAAAAAATGTATGTATTATGTTGCGACACTTTTTTTCGGTCGTGCTAGGGTATTGTTGTTCAATTAAACACATTAATGCACTGTTTATCATACGATAACAAAACTGCTTTTGATATACATTTCATTTTTAAGAACATAAAAAGTAAAACAAAGTTTTTATTTTCAATTCGTTGAAAAAATGACCAAATGGAATAAAAAATGACCATGTGACCAAGTGAAAAAATAATGACCAGATTTGGTCATAAATGACCAAACTGGCAACCGTGGTTGCACTTCGAGCTGTGTGTGACACTTTGTCGACACGTGGACAGTTAATATTTTTAAAGTTTTTCTCTGATATAATTGTAATATCTGAGGCTGTATCCAACTGTAAGTCAATGTTTGTACCATTTATGTTGACGCTCACATACTTTCGCTCCGATGGCTCAATTTTGTTGGTGATGAAAATGCTTTTTAATTCTGGCCTGAATGTTTTATTGTTGTTATAATTCGACTTTGCTTTTGGTTTGTTGTGCTTATGAGTTTTATTTTTCTGCCTTTTTCCCGCATTACAATACCCTTCTTTGTGGCCCATGGTGTTACATTGCCCACATTTGTGCTTGGCATATGAGCAGTCGCGGGCAAAATGCATGTTACCACAGAACCAGCATGGAGATTTTGGGATAGCTTTTGACTTTATGTTGGTGGTGTGTAGTCGGTTAACTGTTGCATCGGCTTTGGGATTCTCGATGAGTGCTGTGTCCGTTTTTAAATTGATTAAACGTTGGCACTCTCTTGACAAAACGTCTAACGTAATGGAAGAACCTTCACTGTCCAGCTTGGTCAACATTCGAAGTCAGATGATGATTTCATTCCCATTACATAAATCAAGCATTTGAATTGATCTAGAGTTAGATCTTTTAACTTGAACTGTTCACAATGTTTGTTCACTATACCTGCGTATGTGATGAAATCACAATGTGATTCTTTTGTGAGCTGCAGACAGTTATATCTCATATTAAACTGTGATGTTTGGAAGCCGAATAGCTGAGTAAGCTTCTGCACAGTTTCCTTGAATGAAAGATCACGAGGGTGCTTTGGCAGAATGTAGTTGATATACTTGCTGTGAACGATGGAATTTAGTTTTCTCAATAAAAGTCTGACTTTGGCTGCATCGTCCAATTTGGAGGCATCGATTTCAAAAAGATCTTCGTATCGAGCATACCATGTGTCGAATGTGAGGTTATTTTCTATGTCAAAGCAAAACTCAGTGATGTTTGATGCGAGTGCTTCCATGATGAATTCTGGGCTTTTGTTCTCCACTTTAACGTTTCCTGTGTTGGATGTTGCTGATGCTTGCTGTGTGAGCAGCTGTGAAACCAGTGTCTGCATCGTCACATTGTCCTTGTGCTGCTGTTCCTGCATTTGCTGGATCAACTTCTGGAATATTTCTTCCATGATGAGACAACTAATTGCTAAAGTAGATAATACCAAATATCCTCGTCGCCACTGTTGTGATCTCTTATGATCACACAAGATTCTGTTTGAATAGCAATAAATATAATTAGAAAATTCAATATATTTTATTTTACGTATTTTATTTGCGTCTAGTAGGTACAGGGTTCCAAATTAAAAAAAAAGAAAAAGAAACAGGAAGTAAGAAAGAATGAAAGAATGAAAAATTATGAAAGTGTCAAATGTGGATTATATTAATTATGGCATTGCCAACAATTACCTAGGTTAAAATCACCAATGCAAATAATATGTTGCGATGGACTTAAGTTTTCAAGAATAGATTTACAATTATAAAGAAATATATTATAACATTAATAAGGGCTTCTTGGAGTTTGTGAGTTGTGGGCATATTTAGAAACAAAAATCGTATGCCAGGGGTCCAATTAAGCAAACAAAATTAAATTATCGTTATTTTCTCGTATACACTTTTCAAACATTTTTTGAATACAAAATGTTGGTGTATGCCAATTTTAACAAAAAAATATTGTTTTTTAAATATTTCACCCGTTTTCTAGATATTGAATTTTCGAAAATAAGTAACAATATCGATTTTTTTTTTCATAAACATTTTACTATGCAATACTTATACTAGGTTATTTTTCCAGTATTCAATGGTCCTATTAAATTTTGTAATAAGTATTAAGAATTTCCCGTTAAATTCTCAAACTTTACAAAACTATTTCTGGCGGGGAGTTGCCAAATCCTCCAAGAATATTTTTTGTTCCCATGAAAAATGTAGCCTTTTAGCTATTCAGAATCGGAAGAAAACTGCAGGTCCTTTTCATTCCGGCTAACACTCAAATAGAAATATTTGAGAGTTGTAAGTCAGAAGGCTTAGGCCTTTTTCAAGCCTTAATGGTACCTTATTCATATTTGTATTGATTTACTAATGCCTGTCACATTCTCTGCTCCCAAAATCAAGATCAGTGCTCCGACTCAGTTTATCACATTAAAAACAATTCGTCTCTGGCATTGAAAGGGTATCTTTGGAACCCAAAAAAGCAAATAAAATTTTGAAACTACACGCTGGTTTTTCTCTAATAATCTAAAGTTTTTTGTGTATTTGTGAACAAACCCAATACATGTGAAGATTTTAAACCAAATCAAATCACTTAATATCATTCCACCCTTTTAGAAACAAAACACCCCATTCAGCCATTAGAGGGTCCAGACATTCTACAAAAGTTCTCCCTCGCATTATTAGTCATTATTAGTAAACACTTTTATCTTGAGTCGGATTAGTCCAACTACTTTGTAAGTTCACTCACCGCCGAACTCTTTATCAGTATGGTTGCAAAGGTTTTTCTCTCAAAAATATCATAAGGGTATAGGCTAGGTAGGGACTGGGTAAGACCCGGCATTTAAGCCCAAACTCACCACATATGAGTTAAAAATTAAGCAAAACAAAGACACAGGTACAGGCAATGGGCAAAATGCGAAAAGGAAGCTGCATCAACAACATCAGAAGACCCAACAAAAAGAGGGAGAGGGGGCTTGAAAAACAAGAAGAAACAATAAAATAATAAAAAGAACAAGAAATATTCTTTTAACGACTAAAACTAAACTCTAAAATTCGAAATAGCAAAAAAAAATAAACAAAATAAAACTTCTCGTATCCAGAAATGCTCACAATAGACCAAGCTGAAGAAGGGGTAAAAGCAGTCTACCCCACCCATTTAAACAAAGTATAGAAAAAGTCCAGTTTTCTGAGTTAGCCCGGGCTAAATAGCGCTCACAGGGTGTTTTCTCCTTTTCTACCTTAGAAAGCTAAGGGCTTCAAAGTATAAGGCTAAGGGTAATGGCAAGGGTATTTAATGCTTTGCATATGCAGCTCCCAGAACTACCTGAAAAACTCTCAAGTCCCCACACAAGGGAAACCAAAAGATGTGTAAGTCGACGTCCGTCGTCATCGTCGTCGTCGTCGAAGTCTTTTTTGCACCCACTCAACTGAATTCGGCCCCAAAAAGAATATTCTGAAAGACCTGGTGTAGTGGCCATCGATGGGGATGATGACTTAACTGGACCTTGTGAAATACTTATTTTTTGTTGTTTTACATATCCGCATCGTACTCGTGCCCGCTTTCGCTTTATGTTTTTTAGCTACTTGTGAGCGAAGGGAGTGGAAATTATTTGATAGTTAAAAACAGAAAATGCATGTCCTAGCAGGGGTTGGGTAGTTTTGTAGTTGATAAGTATCCTTCGGGGATTTTTCCTTCTTTTTATTTAGAATCTGAAGGATTTTTGTTTCGTGTGTGTTTTGTTTTTTTTTTTTAATTTGTTTTCTGTTTCACATGTGTGCTTTTGCTTGTTCGAAGGTAGAACACATGAAATCGCTGTCATCATACTTTCTTTGCATTATATAAAGTTGACGGGAAAGAAGGGGTAGAATGGGTTTTTTTAGAATTTACAGATTAGAAATGTGAAATTTTTGGGGAACGGTCCGCTTGAATTAATCTGAAGCGTTTACGGATCGTGTGTTCCAAGGACTGCTTGCTACTGTGATGTGATTCCTGGAACAGTTAGCTACACAGAAGAAAAATATTCTAAAGGGTTTGAGAAAAAGGATGCAGTCAATCCGTTGTAATTGTCATATTGCGGCTGCCTTTCATCCATTTTTTGATTCATGTGCAATGGCAGATGAATATTATGTTTTTCCTTGCATATTTTCAGCAGCAGTTTTCTTTGGTTTTTCTAGGTATTATTTTGTGTGACGTTTGCGATGCGATTCGAATTTTTTTTTCCTTCAATTTTCCTTCTTTTGGTTTATTTTTAAGGTTTTTTTTGGATTTGTTAGAAATGGTCTGTTTTTTTTTTTCCTTGCAAAGCGGATATGGACGACGAACTCAAAAGAAATGATTACTCAAAAGGAAATACGCTGCGCCATATTTATGATGTTGTTGCCCCTTTCGGAGGATGATGACGAGATGCGATGACGCTGCAATGGGTTTTTCTGGCTTAGCTGGACGTTGATTTTTTTTCCTAGAATTATTTTGTACACTTTAGTTTATTTTTGTTTTTATTTTTGTAATTTTAATTTGTTTTTCTTTTAGGTTTTTTTGTTGTACAGTTCGACTCCTCGGTTCATATGAATTGTGCAATGGGAAAATAATAAAACAAATAGAAAAAAACTGGAAACTCATTTGCGGCTAGTGAAGGTGCTGTAGATGAAGTGGAGATACACTTCTTGATTATAATTGAATTTTTAAGTTATCAATAAACAAAAGAGTCAAGTTTTGGTTACTTACCCAGTATTTTGTCTCTATTTTTATAAACCAGCTATTAAATCTCGAACTGTATCCCATGTAATGATAAAGTGCCTATCTTCTTAGCCGTTTGGACTTATCAGAAAAATATTCGTCACCTCCATTTCTGCTCTTTCACAAGCTGCAGATAGTTGATGGACCCCTTCTTTCTAAGATTGGTAAAATCTTCTTGAGGAAACAAGACTTGTTGAGCAATATCTACTGATCAAACCAACGGACATATGTATACACCAACCAGTGACCTATCAAACTCCTCTACCAGAAGTTCCATGGTGCCATATGCTCCTATGGGTCTGGTGGAGAGATGATAGGATGATTTCTCAAGTGGGGGTAGAGGAAAGGTGTCTATCTGTCATGAACTAGGTGATTATGTGATGACAGAAATTTCTTTAATGACATAGAAGTACCCTACGACATTTGAGACTATACGTTTCTGAAACTCTTCAATAGCCTGCTTGAATGGCATAAGATTGTCATAGTTTTCAGTACATGGAAGTCACAATCCCAGATCTACATAGATCTACGAGGGCGGTCCGATAAGTACTTAGCCTCACCGCCCGATGGTGCCAGTACAATCGTTTAGTACATTCTCTTAGACGACTACTGTCAAAATTTCAGCCGAATCGGACTCGTAGTTTTGTTTTGAGGACGTGTGGAAGCCAGCTTGTCCGTGAGTTTTAGAAAAATGGATAAAGATCAATATCGGCCGGTGATTCGATTCTTGTTTTTGGAAGGGAAATCGTGCAGCGAAACCAAAGATCGCTTGGATGCTGTGTACGGTGACTCCTCTCTTTCGATAGCGATCGTCAAAAATTTTTATAACGAGTTTCAACGTGGTCGCATATTGGATTTTAATAAGCCCCGTACAGGTGCCCCGAAAACGGCTACCACGGAGGATAACGTGTCGAAAATTCACGATCTCGTATTGGCAGACCGGCGATTGAAGGTGCGCGAGATAGCTGAAACAGCAGCCATCTCAAAAGATCGCGCGGGTCATATCTTGCATGAAATATTGGGCATGAGAAAGCTGTCGGTGCGATGGGTGCCGCGTTTGCTCACTCTGGACAACAAGCGCAACAGTGAGACCACTTTAGAGCTGTGTTTGAAGCTGTCGAATTGCACTACGAACGGCTGCCGAACCCACGGCATTCTCTCGCCGGGTAGAAATTTGAGTCGAATGAGGAGGTCATCGCCGCCACAAAAGTCTACTTTGCTGACCCCGAGAACCCCTATTTTTCGGATGGGTTAAAGAAGTTGGAGCATCGCTGGATCAAGTGTATCGAGGTTAAAGGAAACTGGATTGAGAAATAAATCGCCACTTTTCCAAAATATTTGTTTTTCTTTTGTAGGCTAAGTATTTATCGGACTCGGACCGCCAACGTAACCTCGTAAGTGTGACGGTAACAAGATCAACAGTCGGCCCATTAACCTTACCTAAGGTAACGTGCATTCAAGAATGGTTGAGATTTGTAAGTTTTTAGCTCCTGTCCCTTAACGAGCGGTGGCGTACCAAATTTGACACTACAAAATTTTGATCGGTTGATAGTTTGGTTGGGTTTCGCTGCAAGTTTCGTAACCTTGCCCGATTAAATAGACTCTTTGGTAATGAGTGCGTACACTAAACGAAAGTCGGTATACTTGTACTGTTCTGGAATAGTTTGCTAGTCGATGAAGAGATAAACTGCAAAGTTGAAAGACCAAGATGAAAAACAGAGGGTACTCGTATTGCAAATGCGATACCAGACCCGAAAATCAATCATTGCGGCCTGAATGGTTACAGTCGGAATCGTCTGATCGTTTTGATCAATTGCTTCAGTTCAATCAAATTCTTTGGTTTAGTTTTGTACACCTCTTGCTTGCCATAATTCCATAAACGAGAAATTTAGTGCAGGTAGGTCAGGTGACCTTGGAGGCCAGTGAAAAGTGGCGTTTCAGGATACTAATTTTATTCTGAATTTTTATTGCAGCTCCGCCATAGCCGCAGTTGCTCCATCTTGCTTTTTTACTTACGACTTATAGGAACTACGAGTATAAGGCAAGTTATGCATTTGTCAAAAAAATCGAACTAGAGATTTTGATCAAAGTTAACATTACGATAATAGCGAAGAACAAAAAAGTGGGTCTCGCAATTCTGTCTGTCTGTTTGCTCGACTGCAGCCTAAACGGCTCAGCCGATTTTCTTTAAACTTGGTAGATATCATTTTTAATTTTTCCCCCCACACATTTTTTCTTTTTTTTTTTTGACCAAAAATAGCGGTACCTGCTATACGAATGTTTTTCGAAATTTTATAAATATTTTGTTTTCTCAAAAACTGTTCGACAGATTTAAAAATTAAAAACACAAATTCAAAATTTTTTTTCAAAACTAAATATTTCGAAAACCCCATGCTAGATTTTTTCAAACTTGATAAATAAAGATATTACAGCATGTACCCTACCATAGAACCATTTTTTCGAATTTTGAATTTCTCATTATCCACATAACGGATCTTAATGAAATTTTTTATACAGAAGCTTCTAAAAAGTCTAAAACACATTGTATTTCCAAACTTTAAAATAAATATTTTTTGAATTTTTGAAAAAAAAAATCTATTTGTGCTTTTTTTGAAAATTCGGTATCTCAGAAACGGCTCAATATTTTTTTTGTGAATTTAATTTGTATTCGACCAATAATAAAAACTTTAAATTAGCGTACCAAAATTTTTTCTTAAAAATCTTTTAGAAATTTAGTAAATAAAAGCTTTTTTTTAAAGAAACCACTAAAACGACTTATGATTTTTGTTCTTGCATAAATTCATATTTGAATAGCATTCTGTTTTTGTCTCTTACTACTAAAAGAATTTAAAAAAATAATTTTATCCTTATGAACAGTTTTCTCTAATAACATTCATTTTTGAAATTCCTAGTCTATTACATAAGATCGTGCATTTTGTTTTATTCACAAGCGCTTAAAGATTTATTGAGAGACTCTTATAATGATAATAATGAACATTCCCACGGTGTTAAAGAGATGGGAATGAATCCATGATATCTCTGCTTCCTATCAGTTTTAACGATCTGTTCTGAATTCTATCCAATAACTGACGAGAAGTTTGTGCTGCATCTGCCCAAAGTTATAATCGAGTCTTGGACGTACATGTATAAATGCCTTTCTAATGGTAGCCTGATCAGAGGGGGTGAAGAATTTTTTACATCGATGTAGAAATCCCAAGCATTTAGCAGCGTTTTTGACGGTCTCAAGAAAGTAATCGTTCCAACAAAGATCGTCGTTGACACACATACCGAGTACTGAGAGCTCTTCGGTTTCTTCGATACAAGTGCCATTCGAGGAATATGGCATAAGGGTACATTTTTCTTCAACGACAATAGACAGCAATAAGTTTTTCAAGTTAAATGCTGTAAATATCGGAGCGTTTATCATACGATACCTATCCACTTCCGAAGCAGATGGATGTGAGTTTGAGAACGAGTATGAAAGGTTCAATGTACAGGGTGGCGCACCAATTATTGTGCTACAATAAGAAATTCAAATAACTTTTTTTTTAATCGATGTATTTCATTTATTTTTTTTTTTATTGGTTAGAGAATTAAATTTTATTTTAAATAGTTAGTTGTTTTTAAAAATTATTGACCGCAAATGACCTCCACGCTGTCCCACGCATATGCGGCACCTGGTCAAAAAATTATTCATTGCGGCCTGAAGAGTTGAAGTTGGGATCGCCTCAATTATTGTCGTTATGGACTGCTTTAGTTCAGTTAAATTCCTGGGCTTCGTTTTATACACCTCTTGCTTGACATAACCCCATAAAAAGAAGTCTGGTGCAGTCAGGTCAGGTGACCCTGGGGGCCAGCGAAGAGTGGAGTTCCTAGAAATTAATTTGTTTGCGAATTTTTTGTTTAGCTCCGCCATAACTGGTCTGGCTATATGTGCAGTTGCTCCATCTTGCTGAAACCAAACGCTGTTGAATGGTATACGTCTTCGGCGCAGTTCTGGGTAAAAAAACTCCTTCGACATCTTTAAATAACGGTCCCCATTGACAGTAACGGTTACACCGTTTTCTTCAAAGAAGTACGGCCCGACAATACACCTTGATGAAACTGCGCACCACACAGTGACTCGTTCTGGGTGCAGTTCCGTCTCATGGAGCATTTCTGGATTAGACTCATTCCATATACGGCAATTTTGCTTGTTTACATTGCCGTTAAGATCAAAATGGGCCTCATCAGACATTAACAAACAATTGATCAATGTGTTGTCTTCTTCGGCCATTGATATCATTTTTTGACAAAATTCCAGGCGAACAGGCAAATCCTGAGGGTTTAACTTGCTAGTAATTTGGACTTTGTACGGAAACAAGTTTAAATCGTCATGAAGTATCCGTTGTAATGACCGTCTACTAATTCCAATTTGCCCCGATAAGTTTCGGGTCGAAACGCTCGGATTGGCCTGTATTGCAGATGCTACTGCTGCGATTGTATCATGTATCCTGAAACCGAACATTGGCATCTCGATGGTAGAGTAAGGTCGGGTAATGTGGAGTACCCTTATTGTTTTCGGCTATATTTTTTAAACTATAGCTTTTTTTGAAGTATTAAAAAGGCGTTTTCGTTCATTGAAACATTGGCAATAGCATTGACTAACCCTTGTTCTTAATTTTCCTCAAATTAATTAAATATTTGCAAAAGTTTGATAGTAGTGCAAAACTGACAGAAATTGAAATTGGTATAGATTTTTCCTATTTCATGAATGAATTAGATACATTATTATTAAAAATAACATAAAAGAATTCAATTTCTATTTTCATACAAAAGTTTTATGTTTTTCGGCATTTACGTATCCATTTAAATACATGTATAAAACTCAATAAATGTATAATTCATTTCTACATAGTCTCAATTTTAATGAAAAAATAAATAAAAATCACAATTCTTTAAATAAATAAACATTTAACGCTTATTTAACTTCAGTTTACTAAACGAAAAACAATTAGTCTTCTTTATAATTACTTAGATATGTTACTTAATATTTAATTAAAACAAACTTAAATTTTACTTTAAAATAAAAATAAAAAATGTAGATAGCATTTCCTTAAATAAATATCTAGATAAACGTTTAACGCTTTAGGAACTTCAATTAACTTTAATATTTATTAAAATAGACAAGAAACAAAAAAAAACAGCCTTTTTATAAATAATTAAGGTTAGGTAACATAAAAATTGCATTTCTTTTAGGAACTTCAATTGGCCTTAGATAGATAGATATCTAATCTATCTATTCTAAAATAAACAATAAATTCATAAAATACAGTCGATATTTTAAAATTTATGCAAAGTCTTTGTCACAGGAACTGCAAATAAAAATAGCACTCCCTTTTGGGAGGCATTTTTCATGAGCCCAAACAATGTTGCATTAGAGACATTGAACCCATTTGTCCCCAGTCAAATCATCACCCCAAGACAAATCGCAGAAGTTACATTTACATTTATCATCTTCAGAATCACCAAATAATATTTTATAAGGAGCAAGGCTATCATCTGATGATGAAGACTGACGGCGGCTGCGTCTCGATGTAGATGGTTTATTTAGCTGGGTGTTATTTAAAGCTGACTTTTGCTTTTTAATTTTTTGTGGTTTTTCATTTTTTGCTTGCTCTTTTACATTTGGGTTCTTACAAGTTTCAATTTTACCAGGCTTTCGAAGTTTATTAAGACTTTCTTGTAACTGATTCTTATACGGTGAAACAGTTAAAATTGCGGCTTCAGTTTTTCTTCCCTGTTTGTGGTGACCACCCTTTTTAGTTTAATTTCATCCACATTCCATATCCTGGATGCTGGGAAGTTATATTTTTCATAAACCCCTTCCAAAATATCGAAAAACTTGTTTACGCTTTCTTTATTGAAACCCTTAGCTCTATCGATAGAAGTGCCTGTTGGTACCCGAAAGCTTAGATCATTTTTCCTGCAGTTTTATGCAATAGCGAAAATTTGTTGGGGATATTATTTTTTTGAGCCATTTGAAAAGCCAGACTTCGGACATCGCTCCTTGTTAAGCCCCAGAAACGGTTTTCCACTTCATGCAAATATTTTACGAGCTCTTCTTCTATTACATTACTTAAAATCGGTTTTCGACCCAAGGGAGTGGACAAAATATCACTAATAGGCTTACCGGATCGTGCCATACGTTGCAACGTTGTTCTTGGAACGTTATATGTTTTAGAAGCAAGCTTCACACCCATTTCTTTATTTTTGATAGCAAGAAGTGCCTTTTCCATCCCAGAGTGGTCCAATTTTCTTACTTGGATTCCTTTTTTCGGCATTTTTAGATGAATCTATAGTATTTGCATAAGATTAGACCTCTACAAAAACAGGTGGCTAATGTGGAGCACTACTCCACTTTGCCCGCCTGTGCCTACTCCATATTAGCCGACAGGTATATAAAGTTAAAAAATCTAATTTATTTGTAAAAAAATAAAGCAAAACAGTTAAACTTAACTTATGTATATATAAAACAATATATTAGAAACGCGAATAAGAAACACTTTTTAAAATTCAGCCTTTATTTTTTGAAGTATAAACATTTAACGCGCAGCAAAAAATTACATCGACCACACATCAAAACAAAAATCATGTCACTACGCAAAATCAACAGCTCTTGAACACGTGGCAATGAAAGATTTAAATTTATATTTAAGGGAACTATAGTGTATAAGCAATAACAGATCTCTCACTCTCTCAGGAAAAAGAAAAATGCAGAGGTCCACATTAACCGCCTACTCCACATTACCCGAACTTACTCTACGGCCTTCGTGCGATGCTTCCAGATTCGGCAAACATGTTTACAAACCTCATAATGGTCCATCTACTCGGGGGATTACCGCCAAACTCCCGCCTAAATTCCCTTTGGACGGAAATGACGGACTTCAAAGCATGGTACCGTTGCACTATCCAAATTCTTTTCTCCGTATCCCAAGCATCCATTTTTATAAATCTAAATAGTAACCTACAAAGTAAAAAAAAAATAAGCCGATTACTCACACAGAAAAAAAGTTATTACGTTTTATGTTTGTAGCACAATTGGTGCGCCACCCTGTAGTTTCAGGCAAGATATCATTTATAAAAATTGAGAAAGAGAGTCGGAGACAAGGCCCTGGGGAATACCAGAATTTAACTTGCTAAGATCAGACTTCAAACCGTCCAATACCATATGTATAATAAGCTTTAGAAAATAATTTATAATCTAAAGAATAAGAGTTTCATTGATACCACAAATTTTCAATACGAGAGCAATCAAATGCCTTAGAATTATCTACTACTCCGAACATACTCCCCCGTTGAAGGCCGAGGGGTTCAACTGTTTTCTTGTCGATGGGTAAAATGAAAAGTTTTGCAACTGCATTATTATCTTGTTATATCGCTGCTTGTTTATGACTTCGATCACACTTGCTTATGGGCATCTTTGGGGTGGAAGGTTTTTATCTTTCAGCAAAACAATATCACCGATCGCTATGTTTGATGATGATGATCGCCACTTGTTTCGCTCCTGAAGATTTGTCAAATACTCTGTACTCCATTTTTTCGCTAATGCGATTGAGATTCAGCATTGTGACTCAACTTTTGATGTGAATTTAGCACCAACTAGTAGACCCTCAGGATTTTCTGTAATTGGACATAAAGGACAAGAATTAATTAAAGCAGAAATAAAACAAACTAAAGTTACCTACTGATAGCAAAAAATGATATTTTGCTAATTTGGCAGAAGCCTCCTAGAGGCCCCCACAATATGGACACCTAGGAGGGATAATCTGCCAATCAATTCCATCTTCTAGGCACTGCAGTTGGATGTCACGTATATGATTATCACTGAAAAATAATTTTCGAAGATCATCTAGCTAGTTTTTCGCACCTACGAAATTTGTGCCATTATCCAACCGGCTTATAATTCCTTTACGACTTCTACTTGAACCGCCTTGGTAGCAAAATAGATAAATAAACAAATTTAGCATTTTACATGTGGCCTGTTTTTCTCATATATGACTGTTTATAAAATGGTCCACAAAAATCTAGACCTCTTACTAAAAAAGGTCGATGAGCTTACACTCTTTCCAGAGGTAGACTTTCCATGATGTGCTTTTATAATTTAAGCTTTCTTTTCTTCCACCAATGGGACAATACTGAAGCCTTATGGACGCAAGCAACGACTGATGGGCAGCCTGAAGGAACTTCTGATGAAATTAATGCATGATGGAGTTTGTTAGTGGATGATGTTTTGGCAAGATGATTGGCTGTTTAGACTCAAAATCTAGTAAAGAGTTCTTTAATAGTTCTCCTTCTCGAATCAACCCATTACTGTCGAGCAAGGGACTTAAGAAGTAAATGCTGCTAGAGGAATTAATATTTTTCTTGGCTTCAAACGCTTTATATTCAACAGCTAAATGCACTTTCTGAACTATGCGCAAGAAGAGTATGGTTTCATGTTGAATTTCATTGATGCTTAGAGGACCACTTAGCCTATCATTCTTTGCTCTTGCAAATCTATAGATATAGGCATACATTTTTTGCATCTTTCAAAACCAGTTTAAATATTTGCAATCCAGTGTATAATCAACGACTTTAACCATTGAAAGTAGAACGTTTACGTTTTTCTGGCAAATCATGAGCAAGAGCGGAGCAAACAGATCATTGTTTTTGATGATCTCTAAGGAATAAAGGACCATTTTTCCAAAGCGATGAGTTAATTAGTTCCTTAGGAGTGGTACCTTTAGACAAGATATCTGCTGGGTTCATCAGCGAAGGAACATAGTGACATGTCATACCACTTGTTAATGTTTGAATTTTGCTTACTCTATTTGCAACAAGAACATTGTAATTGCTTTGCTCTTCTCTTAACCAAAACAAAAGTGTTGCTGAATCTGACCAGTAACGATATTCACAGTCAAATATATTCAACTAGCCGACCCGTGCTCGCGTTGCTTCGCAAATTGTAACTACGAATATTTTTGTATTTAATAAATAAAATCAAAAAACACTTACTTACTTCCGGCCAAGCCGCACGTGAAAACAAACAAAACCATTTCAATTTTTTAGCTGAAAACAGAACGAAATTTTTGTTTATTTTCTTCTTTTCTTTCTTTTATTCATACCTAAAAATATTTTTTTGCAACCGAAAAATATAGTTTGCGGTAAAAAAAAAACAAATTTGTGTTTTTAATGTTCTCATACATCTATAGGTACTTGAATCTGTGCGTGTATAAATATACAAAGACACATTTTTTTCTTCACCTGCTCAAGTTCAGTGCAGTGCAACTGACTTAACCTACCCACATTTGTGTCATTGTAAGTACCTTCTTCGAGTTATTTGTAATGAAAATATTAACTTAATTTCAGTTTTATTGTTCGAAGAAGTGATAAAAAATTGGTAATTCAAGCTATTATAATGGAACTTTTTTTATTTTTAAAATGGAAGAATTATAATCTATTCACTTCCTCGAACCAGGAAAATAAAAAAGATCTAATTTTTCGTTAGAATAGATAAATCAGCATTTCATGTGCACGGCACTGTAGTCAATTGAATGTCCATTTTGGTCACTCAAAATGTTATTGCCCAGTGGCAAATTTCTTCCTCGATGAAAATTTTTGGTGAAAACAGCAATGAATTCATTCCTTACTTTTATAGGGGAAAATAAAGTAATGATTTCCTATGAGCAAGGTAATGCCCTTTTTCCTCGGTACATTTTCGCATGTAAATACGTTGTGATTTCAGTGAGGAAAAGTCCTGCACAGCTTCACGAGCCCGCAACGCCAGTAGCATTGAGTACTGTGTGTTGCTTTCATTAGAAGAAGAACAAAATGAACAAAAGAAACGAAAAAAATTCTCTATTAGCGCAGCAAGTATTATTTTGTTTTCGTTAATGGATTGGTATAATCATCCCTTTGTTGGAAAAAAGAATTGAAAATGACCTGAAAGTATCAATGGATATAAACATTATGCACTTTTGATGATCGCAGACGATGCGACGCGAACGGTTTGGGTTTTTTTCCAGTATCGTAAAAAAATGTTTTTATTACTTTATAACGGTTTAGGTTTTTTATTGTCTATGTCCTTTCTTCTGCGATCGTTAAGAAATGTTTTGTTCTTTAATTTAATCAGTGCCAACGAGATCTTTGTTGAAGACGGATGAAAGTGCAAGTTGATAAGTGAAAAAAGCGAAGAAAATAAAATTACTATTTTTTAAATATAATTGGTGAGTGAATTTGTTAAAACATACCTACTGCTAGAATGAGGGGAATACGTGAAGAAGCGATAGTTAGCGATATAGTGCCTGTGACTTTGATCGATATAGTTAATGATAATGATATACGAGCAGTTGACCCGTGTTCAACTAGTATTCATGAAAACGTTTGCCAAATAAATAATCAGATATCCGAAAATATTCAAGAGTACAACACGTTAACGTTCATGGTTGAAAGAGGCAAATACTGTTAATCAATGATTTCATAGATGCGTTTTCATGTTATATTTCATTCATGAATACATGTTGATGAAAATTCAACTTCCAAAAAAGAGACGAATTCATCAATAACCTTTCACTTTATGTTTCACCTGAGTAACAGAACAAATGAAAACGCAGCATACTCATATTCAATGATTTCACCTATGAATATTCACCAAGAAATTCACTGGTGAACTCCAATGACATCCCAATGTTAATTTCACCAAATGATTCACCAAAAAATTCATGGGCGAAGGCTCTGTTCCTTGGTGAATCTCGTGGTGATTCCTTACTGAAAAATTGAAAATTTGCCACTGGGTGAGTGTATTCAAGTAACTTAAAAAAAAAGAGCCCACGCCCACACTGCTCAGCGATGTGACGATAGAGTTAGAGAAACTAAAAACAATGTGTGTGTGTAGGTTAGTTAGATGAACTATACAATACAGAAAAATTGAATATACATAATGAAGGCAGGTAGGTAAGAGAAAAAACGTAACTATTGAATGGTACCGATATTAAGAGAGAGAGAGTACGGGAAGAAAAGAATATTAAAAATGTTGGAATGATAATGACATGAAATAAAGTAGCGACCTCGCGATTGTGATCAAATCTAATTCTTGGATAAAATAAATTCAAAAAGTTTATAATTTTATAATTTGTTTGTGTTTATTTCTCAGGTTGTAGGTCTAACTAAGAAGTGATTTTGGGCTTAAAATTTGCCCAACAATATTGACTTTAGGAAATAATGCTAATCTTTATTGATTATTATATAAACTTGAAGATATAAGTGGTTGTATAAGTCAACTAATGAAAAAAAATGGACAAACAATGTAAAATTAATAATATTTAAGTTTGACAAATAATTAATAAAAAAAAATGCAGCCAGGAACACTCTTATGACAATATAAAAAATAATAAAATTTATTTCAAATAAATCGGTTGACTACTTTCTCAGATCATTCAACCCAAACTTTAAAATGGTTTTGCTTTTATATGTATAATAGTATAGATTAACACATAGAGTAGGTGAATTCAGCGCAAGAATCGTTGCCGCAGAAAATTCGAGTTTGGGAACCGTGAGTGTTTTAAGTGCTAAAACTCTTGATTTGGAACAGAGTAAAGATGATTTTACGACGCCATTAATTTCAGATTAGATATAGATGCAAACACCATATGCCAGCAGCTTAGCGTCACTCCAATTTAGAACCAGGAACTAGTACAAATCGACAAAGAATGAAACTATCAACCAACTTGAACTCTGCACAAAAATCTATCCAAGAAGATTGGAATGATTATCCCAATTCAATTTCTCCTTCCATAAAATTTGCAAATATATGTTTGCCTTTGCAAAAACTAGGCCAATCAAACCAAGTTGGTCATAAAATCGAGCAATCGGGCAATGCGAACATCGTTGTTAAAGAAGTATCTGAAAAACATCCCAATACACTGAAAAAAGTGCTGAAATTCGCAGCTCTTACTCTTCAAAGACTTTCCTAGATACATGTGGCATCAAAACGCACCAACATTTAGCCTGAGTGCGTCGGTTCTCTCTCTCTGACCAGCTTGTGAGGCTTGCACATAATGGAGATCTTTTGGGGATAATTCTTCCGGGCAGTTTCTCTGTCAAGTATTAAATCCCAGTTGACTCCACTTAATCGAAAAAAAGCTTCGCCAGTGCAATTGAACTTACCTCTTGAAAGTCTGATGATATGGCTCGGAAAAACTAGGCCTATATTATATTTTTTGAAAACGATGTGGGTATATGAAGGTATTCAATTGATTGGTATCTATCGGAATGATTTAATGATTCATTGAATTTATAGATTTTGTAAAGTCAATCTCTGGCATGTAAATCCTCAAACTTAACGAACAACAGTCATTTAATTTTTTTCTTCAAACGAAGCGACCATTTTTACAAACACCCACAACAACTACAACAAAGCAGAATTTTTAGATGAAAAGCCATCTAATGCAAAAGTAGTTGTGGCAAATAGCGGTGCACAGTGCATAGGCATAAAAGGTGCATACAAATAATGTCTCTTCAAAGTGCACTCCGTACTCATCATTATTTAACTTTTTTTGTTTTTGTTTTGTTGGCTATGCAGTAAGGTGAGTCCTTGTCTCTCTGCTTATATATTTTAATTTCTCCACTAAAAAAAAGTATGGTTGTTGGAAGTGGGTTGGTGGGCTGAATTTATCATTCAACCTATTTCGCTAGCGCATAAAGTTATTAAAAGAACACAAAGTGAGAAACATGGACGACTATTGTTTCTGTTTCGAGGACATTCTTCCTTTGACGCATTGCCGCGCGTCGTCGCCGCCATTTGTTAAGCTAGCGACTCTGCTGGTTCTAAAAGGCTTTCTTTTTTGTTTTCCACAAGCACTAATGAACTAACTGGTTGGTGACAACAAAATAGTTCCATGCTAGGCCTTAGAAATACGGATCTGGGTCAATATTGTAAGAAGTGTATTGATTTTGGAATTTATTGTTTTCCAGCCTCCATGCCTGGTGTCACCCGCAACTCTACTTCGACGGCGCTGCGGTAATAGCTTTGAAATGGCCACATTGTTGTGCAGTATGTTGATTGGAGCAGGTTTTCCAGCTTTGGTTGTGTCTGGTTCAGCCAAACATGATACTGTTAAAAATAATCAGCGAAATGTTAACTACACTTTGCCAGAGGATCATGATTACTCAAAGGATCAAGATGAAGGATCCGATATACCAGAAAGCAAAGAAAACTCAAAATATAGGCTGAAGTCGAAGCCGGATTTAGTGAGCCACTTAACTGATCAAATTGAACAAATGAGGTTGGAGAAAGAAGCCCAGGAAAAGTTTGAACAAGAAGAAACTGCAAGAATAGAGCGTGAGGTGAGTGGGGCACCAATATGTTAATGACCTTTTTTTAATATTTTCGCTATTTTGTTTTTAGAACCTAGAAGATGATGCTTTATTTAATGACTCTTGCCGCCTCTCCCACTCTTGGGTTGTGATAATTCACAACGCCCCATGGACCTGTAAGGCTCGCACTAAAATCGTAAATGAGGATGGCGATGAAGTTGATGCCCCACCAAGTGCAACATTCATAGAGCCTTCTACCGGATTTCAGCACGATCCGTCATCAAAAGCTTACATTCACATCGAGAGTATTTGGAACCATTTGAATTACTATGTTAATTTGCAAACTTGTCGCATTCGAGATATGAATTGGGATCTGAGGGAGACAAGCCAATGGGAGCATCTGTTGGCTGGAGAGCCTCCAGAGATGCGCATACAAGAGCAATGTTCCGACGAGAATTTGGCAGCCGATGAAGTTAAGCAACTATCTTTAGAAAAGCATTTAGATATGGGACGATCTTGGGTGGAAAAGCTTAATATCGGTGACAAGGAGTTCGATGAAAGATATCCAAACCTTCATAAGGCAATTTACTACCATCGAGTTCTGCACGAAAGATTCTCAAACTACACTCAGCCTGATGGCAAAGTAATGCAGTTGACACTTTTCTCGGATGATAATTATGAGGTTCCAGAAATTCGCTGGGACTGGTATGAAAATCGAACGGATTTACTAACAAAAATTAAGTTTGTCTTCGGAACTGGTCGAACAGAGGAATCTTTTGAGAAAGGACGACCGGATTCTCTAAAACGTAACCTTTTCTTTTCGTTAAATTGAATTTAGCTGATAAATAAATTTTATTAGATTTTATTCATAATGTTGACGAAAAAAAACCAAAGATGTTGCATTTCTATTCATCACCACGTCTGGACTCAATGCGGTTGTGTGAAGTACACGAGAAAAAGATTCTATTGTATTTTGAAAAGGCACCAGGATCGTGAGTAATGCACAATTTTCATAATTTATTTTCAGAACTTTGGCAACAGTAAGATGATAAAATTTAGTTAGGTACATATAAAAATATTCAAAAAAAATAATTTACAAATTCAAGTACACAAACAAAATCACTAATTTGTATTTCGAAATTATTTAATAATGGGCACTATGGCGTATGAGTGATATTTTCAACTTTGAAAGGAAATTCGAATTTAAGCTTCAGTATGAAGTCCGAAAAGTGGGTCCTGCAACTCTGTCTGGCTATCTTTCTGATCTCTATCTACTCCTCTAGAGCGACTATATTCAATCTTGGAACTGATTTGAAAATGCAAAAGAGAGAAATATAAGACGTACAGATTGATTCCCAATTAATGAACAAGTCTTTGGAAATACGTTTTGTACATGTTGTTAGAAAAAAATGTTCCGCAATAAATTCCTTTCTTCGATGTGGAAAAGGCTTCTTTTGGAACACTCTGGTTCATGTTAAGGCAAACAGCTCTGTAAATACTAATGGTATGTAGATATCAGTGGCGTCGCTTCGATATAACAGGATTTCTTCCCTTTTAAAAGTTCCACCAAAATTAAATTAAAATTTGGTTCTTATACAATTTTTTCATAAGCCATGTGTTTTCTGATCTCCTTTGATCTTATAAAAATATCGCATTGGATATTGGGAATTGAAAAAAAATTATTTTGTATTCCTTACAAATACAGATTTAGTGTTTGATTAGTCTTTGATTATTATTAATTCTCTTCGTGCGAGAAAGATCACGACATTCTTTGTCGTTCTTTTTATAATTAAAATGGTGGGCCAAATACAAGTTCCTTTTTAAAAATGGAATAAAATGAACAAAATTGAATTTTTTTTATTAGTAAGAGCAAACATTCCCATTAATTATGGAACACAACGGATGGTCGTGCGCCTTCAATTGCTGAGACAATTGGACCTTGTAAGCGAATAATCCGAGATCTTTTGAGCAGAATTTTCTTGAGGCTAGTGAGTGAAATATTGAGCTATCGAAATCGATGGCGAGTTGATGTTCGTGAATTGATTCTCACACTCTCGGCTACAGCAGCCACATATTCGTTTATGCGCACCGTACTATGACGGGGACTTTGAGTGTTATCCACTAGCATACCAGTCTCATGAAATTTTTCCTGAAACTTGCTCGGTGGGTGCTTCATTTCGGCCAAAACTTCTTTTCAAAAAACGCACTGTTTGGGCTGCACAGCACTCAATTTGGAAATAAATTTTCAATATTCCCCAACTCTGTTCAAGTGACTCATTTCGTTCCGCCGAGGCATGAAACTGACTCTCTGTCAAGATTTTGAGCTGGAAACAGCTGCCAGTGTCAGAATAACCATGATTTAAAAAGAAACCACAAGACGGCGCACGCTCTAATTGATTAGCGTTGCCACATTGTTACGATTGTAACAAATGTGTTAAAATTTAAAAAAAATGTTATAATTTCTTCCGTTAAATGTTTTTCTTGAAAATGTCCTCCTTATAATTTTTACTTGCTAAATAAAGCACCACATGGCAAGTTATGCGTTCGTAAAAAAGAAACAAACTTGAGAAATGGATCAAAGTTGACATTAGGATGATAGCGAAGACTAAAAAAATGAGTCTCATAAATCTGTCTGTCTGTTCAACTACAGTCTAAATGACTCGGTCGATTTTTGTTAAACTTGGTAGATAGCATTTTAAATTTTTTCCCCACAAGATCTTGCTTTTCTTCTTTTATTTCGGTTTTGAGATTAAAAAAAAAATCAAAAAAAATCATTTAGTTAAAAGCTAGTCAATGGTTGAAAAAAGTTTTCCAAGAAATGTTTATTTTTGGTACCTTCCCTGGAACCATATTTTTGTTTTTGATTTTCTCAAAAATGGTACTACCGATTTTGACCATTTTTCTTATGCTAAAGCTCCCCAAAAATGTGAATAGTATTGTACTCAAATTTTCAAAAAATGTTTTTTTTGATTTAAAAAAAAATAATTTTTTCTTAATTCACTATTTCGAAAACACCATGCTCGACTTTTTTCAATTGATAAATAAAAGTTAATTATTATTAAAATATTATTTTATCTAAAAATAACGGTACCCACCATAAAAATGCTAAGAAATGGTTTTCGAAAATCGTATTTTAATCGAAAATGGTTTCGAGAATTTTGAAAACATTTTTGTTCTTTCGTTTAAAAACGATATAAAATTTAATAAAATAAATTTTGAAGTTAATATATTATTGACTGTACCTACGATAGAACCATTTTTTCGAATTTTGAATTTCTTATTATTGGCATAACTGATTTTAATGACATTTTGCATATAGAAGCTTCTAAAAAGCTTAAAAAACAATGCATTTCAAGACTTTAAGAAAAATATTTTTTGAATTTTTGAAAAAAAATAATATCTATTTGCAAAATTCAATATCTCAAAAACGGCTCAATATTTTTTTTGGAAATTTATTTTTTATTCGTACAGTAATAAATAAAATGCACGACTGGGTCGCACGAACTTGCTCTTATGTAACAGACTAGGAATTTTAAAATCGAATGTTATTAGAGAAAACTGTTCATAAGGATCAAATTATTTTTTAAATTCTTTTAGTAGTAAGAGACAAAAACAAAATGCTATCCAAATATGAATTTATGCAAGAACAAAAATTATAAGTCGTAGTCGTTTCTTAAAAAAAAGCTTTTATGTACAAACTTTTTAAAAGCTTTTGAAGAAAAAATTTTGGTACGCCAATTTAAAGTTTTTATTATTGTTCGAATAAAAATAAAATTTACAAAAAAAAATATTGAGCCATTCCTGAGATATCGAATTTTCAAAAAAAAAAATAAAAAATAGATATTTTTTTTCAAAAATTCAAAAAATATTTATTTTAAAGTTTTGAAATGCAATGTATTTAAGACTTTTTAGAAGCTTCTCTTTGAAAAATTTCATAAGGATCCGTTATGTGGATAATAAGAAATTCAAAATTCGAAAAAATGGTTCTATGGTAGGTACAAGCTGTAATGTCTTAATTTCAAATTTTTTTTTATTAAATTAAAGATCGTAAAAATTAATTAAAAGAAAAAAAATTTTATCAAAATTCTCGGAACCGTTTTCGAGAAAAATACGATTTTTGAAAAGCATTTTTTTTAATTTTTTAGCATTTGTATGGTAGGTACCTTTATTTTTAGGTAAACTAAATTTTTTTTTATCACATCTTGTAGACTATATTGAAAAACTTTTATTTAGCAAGTTAGAAAAAAATCTAGCATGGGGTTTTCGAAATATTGAGTTTTGAAAAAAAAATTTTGAAGTTTTTTTTAAAAATCCAAAAAAATTTTTTTTGAAAATTTGAGTACACAATTCTATTCAGGTTTTTGGGAAGCCTTAGCAAAAAAAAAATGATCAAAATCGGCTGTACCGTTTTTGAAAAAATCAAAAACAAAAAAAATGGTTCCATGGGGGCTACCCTCAATAACCATTTTTCAGAAAATTTTTTTGAACAAATACCTAGCCTTAATTAAATGAAATTTTCTTGTGTTTTTATTTTTAAAATCTGTCGAACAATTTTTCGAGAAAAAAAAATGTTTATAAAATTTCGAAAAAAATTCGTATGGGGGGTACCGTTATTTTTGGTCTTAAAAAATCAAATCAAAAAACATCCGGGGGGAAAAAATTAAAACCCATATCTACCAAGTTTGAAGAAAATCGGCCGAGCCGTTTAGCTGCAATCTAACGGACAGACAGACAGACAGACAGACAGACAGAATTGCGAGACCCACTTTTTTAGTCTTCGCTATCATCGTAATGTCAACTTTGATCAAAATCTCGAGTTCGATTTTTTTTACGAATGCATAACTTGCCTTATAGTACCTATAAGTCGCAAGTAAAAATTTAAGTTGACGTACCAAAATTTTTTCTTAAAAATGTTTTAAAAATTTTGTATATAAAAGCTTATTTTTCTAAGAAACCACTACAACGACTTACATAGTTTGGACTTGCATAAACTAATATAAGCTTGAATCACATGGCATCCTGTTTTTGGCTCCAACTACTAAAGTAGTTGTTTTAGTTTTTTTTTGTTCAAATCTGAATATTTCCCCGTGCTTGATTGTACCTACGACAATACAATGTCAACAACAGTTTTCGAAAGTCGTATTTTTCCCCACAAACGGCATCTAGAATTTTGATACCTTTTTTTTCGACTAATTTTTACGATCTATAATTTAACCTATATTAGAACCATTTTTCGAATTTTGATTTTCTGCGCGTATAACGGATTTTAATTAAATTTTGTATGTAGAAGCTTTTAAGGAATTTGAAAAAGATTGGATGCCTTCACCGAGTTGAAATTGACGGCTTTGTTCGACTCGATAATTTAGTTGAGTCAAATTCAATCTATTGTTTCATATTTGGTTTTTGGTTTACACCGTGATATTTTTAATTCTGTCATACCTTAGACTTTTATTGCCAGAATCGTGTTTTATGATGAATGGCAGAATAGAAATTTGTCAGCTGTGCAAATCTAGTAGCTCGCTTAAGAGTAGATAGTTAATCAGGTAAAATAAAATAATTTGAATAAAATAATGTTAATCAATTCCTGGCAATTATCATTTCCATCGACAGACTAAAGATTGCGTTGCGTTTAAGTGAACCAACTCATCAGACAATGGGTCTTCTCGATGAATATTATTTTCCACCAAAATTGGGTCCAACTTCCAAATACTCGAGAGCCCAGTTAACGAACACGCGTCATTGTCTATGGGCGCTAACTCTAAGTTCCTTTATCAGTTGAAGTTAATACTGATTTAGGCTCAAGTCGTGGTCCGAAATTCCCCAAATTTTGGTCGGCGAAAGGCAGAGTTTTTATGCGTGGCACTTAATTGACTATCTCAAATTCTCCTGCACACCATCACAGCCAACGGTGATATTTTCCTCAGGTTTGCATTTCGTTGATGCTCGTGTGTTGACAGTTGCATAAAATGCTGATCTTCTGATTTCTATAAATTTAAGTTACCCAAACGAAAATTAAATAATAAAAGGTTAGAGGAGTCTTTTAATAAATATATTTGTACGAAATTTCTTTACAATTTGACGAAGAAAAAATTTTGGTATTCCACTTTTACGAGTAAGTAGTAAATAACATACCTTCAAGATATGTTTTCAAAAAACCTTTGTCCACCTGGTTTTTAGATATTGAGTTTTCAAAATAAAAAATTTGAATATTTTTTTGAATCCAAAAAACATCTTTTCCAAAAATGTAATGTTAAACATTTTTTCAAATTTGGTGAAGTCTTTGTATACAAAATTTGGGCGAATCGTGTGATATACAAGGTGGCAGAAAATGAATCACCCTATCGGAAGATGTTATAATTTTTGCAAATGGCGTCTTACTGAACTAGATACTGCAGAAAACAAACAAAAAACCAATGGAGTGCTATACTCTGCAAGAGCGAAGAATGATTGTTACTGGCGAACGCTACAGGAACATGATAAACGACTCCTTACTGCCGGAATTAGATGAGCGGAGTTTGATGAGCATGTGGTTTCAACAAGATTTTGAACCATTCCAAACTTCATTTATTTTCATTTTTTTTTTCTTACTTGAAGTGGCTGGCTTATGCTTACAAGCCTCAGACATTCGCAGCACTTAAGGCGAATATTCGACAGCCATGCGAACAGTTATCACCGTAAATCTTGCGGTAATTCATCGAAAATGCGATAAAACGGGAACAAATGTGTAACAACACTTAAGCTATTGATTCAAAAACAAATTGGGCTTTATATGATATTTCATATTAAAAGATTTTAAATACTATCTACAAGATGTAGAAAAATCTTTTTTTAATTTTTAAAAACAAATGTACCCACCATAGACGTGTTAAAAATAGTTTCGGAAATCATATTTAAATAAAATGTACGACTGGATCGCACAAACTTGCTCTTATGTAAAAGTACTTTGGAATTTAAGATACATTTTATAATTATAAAACATGGATTTAATGAGATAAAAATGTTCGAATGTATGGAATTGGCGTCCGATTAATCTTTTTAATATTTAAGTAATTTTTTATATGACAAATTTCCTTAAAATTTTTCGAGAACAAAATTTGGGATGCCAAATTTTAAGTATTAGGTAGTATAGATTTTAGAAATAGTTTTTTTTCGAATATTTTTATATACAATATTATTTTAAACTTAGGGGGACTCCTGCTGAAAAGTTTTGGTTAAAATCGTTAGAGCCGTTAATGAGAAAGTCGAAAATCCAAAAAAAACGGTTCTATGACAGGTACCTTTAATAACATTTTGCCCCAAATTTTTTTTTACCAAAACGTAGTCCATGTCCATTATATCACACCTAATTTTTTTTATCAAAATCGTTAGAGCCGTTTTCGAGATAAATAAAATTTTGCATTACGGGTGTATGGGGGGTACCGTTAGTTTTAGAGCTAAAAAAAAATTTCAATTTCCCCCTCTAGGGAATCACCGAAGACCCATAACTGCCGAGTTTGAAGAAAATAGGTCCAGTGGCTTAGGTTCTAGATCGAGGTACAGACAGACAGACAGACGGAATTGCCGGACCCACTTTATTCGTCTTCGCTATCATCGTAATGTCAACTTTGATCAAAATCTCGAGTTCGATTTTTTTTCCAAATGCAGAACTTGCCCTATAGTACCTATATCGAAAGTAAAAATGCCACCTAAAATGAATTTTAATAATTTTTTTCTTTCCCTAAATTATAACGATCCATAAATTCAATTGGATTGAAATAAAAATTCTTTAAGAATTTTGAAAAATATTGCATATCAATACTTAATAATATCTAATTGTTTTTATGGATTAAAAACAAAAAAAATTAATTCAATATCTCAAAACCGGGTCTATAATTTTCATTGAAATTGAATTTTTATTGCAAATGTTTTTAAAATCTAAGATACAAAACCTTATTAAAAACAAAGAAAACACTTTAACGATTTATAATTTGTGTTCTTGTAGAAATTCCTATTTTGTGTGAAATCACATATGTATTATAAGATATAAATAAAATAAATTTGGTGGTGCAAAAGCTCGAAGTGAACCAGGACCTAGTGACTTACAACTCTCAACCATCCTTGTGCGCGTATTACCAGGAACGGAGGGGACCTACAATTTTCTGCCGATTCCGAACGGCTAATGAGTAGCACTTTCCATGACAAGAGATACTCTTGGAGGATTTGTCAATTCCTCACAAGAGGCAGTACACCCCTGAAAAAAAACTTTCTTGCAGCGAGCGGCTGAGAATAGAACTCGAGACCTTCCGAATGACAGTCCAACGCACTTACCATTATGCCATACTATACGAGAAATCACATATTGGATTGTGTTTTAGTTTAAACTTACAAGGGAGTTATTTTGATTACTTAAAAAACGAATTTTACGCTTCTCAACATTTTTCTCTTACCCCCAGTTTCACGGTCGAAGTTTAAGCCCCACTTCAGTTCAACAATAAATTTGGCTTAACAGTGTCATATATGTAAACCTTGAACAGAAATCATTCTGTAGTTTAAGTTAAACGACACTATTCTGCCGTTTAAACCTCAGTTCAACAACCCTTTCACACATTTGATAATAGAACTTATTTTCATTTTTTAATTTGTTTCCTGTCACATGTCACAATTTAAATAAAGCAAATTTTCCTTGTTTGTTTTTTATTTGATTCAGATGGTCAGAGAAAACAATATATTTAAACTGGAGTTCAAATTAGACTATGAAACCGGAGGAGATGAACTTCAAATTTAAACACTAGTTCAGGCCCAGCTAAACATAAGTTTTAACTTCCCCTGTGAAACTAGGGGTTAGTATCATATAACCGATCAATTTCATGCGACCCAGTGATACATTTTATTTTAATCAAAATCGTTCGAGCTGATTTCTAGATGAGAACGTCTGTATGGCATGTATACCATCAGTTTTGGTGCTTAACAAAATTTCAATATATCCTCTCACGGAATCACAAAAGACTCTTATGTTCTGAGTTTTAAGAAAATAACTTGGTAAGGGCTGCAGGTTGAGGAACAGACATATAGACAGACGGAATCGCGAAACCAACTTCCTGTCTTCCCTATCATCGTGTTATAAAAAATCTCGAGCTCGATTCTATTAAGGAATGCATAACTGACCATATACGAGCTAATATCGCAGATAAAATGCACATCGTGCACCAAAGTACGGTCCTCTTAATCTACACTCACTGTGTAATACACACGAGTTTCACGAGTCCTGAAGCTGCCTCCTCATCAAATGCAGAGACATACAGTCGTGACATACACACAAAGATGACTAATCATCCCATCACTTTAGCCAGAAGTTAACTATTTCCATGAAACCATGAAGCATTTTTTGACACTTAAGCCCAAAAAATTTTGTAGATAATCACCGTTTGTGTGATGATTCCTCAAAATTCGTTAAATGTGCCAGATCATAAGAAAACAAACTAGATATATTTCCAATTCTCTCTTGATACGAATAACATTACTAAAAGTCCAAATTCACAAATAATGTAAAATTAGCAATCAAAATCCACTATCACTGTCAGATCATCAGAGTTAGGCTAAGACCGCACTTGCGACTTTTCGTCAAGGCGATTAAAAAGTCGTAGTCGCTACAAATTATTGTCATGCACGCACTTGTGATTTTTTCCGCACGATTTCTTTGTAGCAAAAAATAAAACACACTACTTTTTATGTGAGTGCGCGCATTTGCTACAAATAAGTAGCTAAAGAAAAATCGCTTGAAAAAATGAAACTTGTTTACAAGTGCGTGCATAACAATTTCTTGTTGCGACTACGAGTTTTAAGTCGTAGTAATTTAAATCGCAAATGTGACCATATCCATTTAAATGCATTTGTTTCATTTTAACTTACGACCTATAAATCGTCACGATTTGTTGGTATCAAGTGCGTTCATTCTTATTTAAACGCATGTGTTCTATTTTTGCGACTAAAAAACCACGGGATTGAAATCAACAACAAATCGTGACGATTTAAAAGGTCGCAATTTGTTTCATTTTTAGGCGATGCTATTGTCGTAAGTTAAAATGAAACAAATGCACTCAAATGTATGCTCACACTTGTGATTTAAATTACTACGACTTAAAAATCTTAGTCGCAATAAGAAATTGGCATGCACGCACTTGTGATTTTATATCGCACGATTTTTTAGCCGCAAGGAATAAGACACATGGAGCTAAATATGAATGCACGGACAGGCGACTTAAAAACCGAAGCGATTATAAAAATGAAACAAGTTCTATTTTTTCAAGCGGTTTTTTGTCCCAAAATTAAACAGATCCACCGGATTTAAATAATCCTACACGCACTTGCGAGTTTTTATTGAAATGATTCTTAAAAACTAATACTCCAATAAAAAAAACCTTATGCACACTTTAATTTTACAGATGCTTCTACAAGGAATACATCACAAAACACAGCATGAGCAAACTGATGGTAATAGAAATAATTTTACTTGTTTCGCACTATTTCAAACGTTCACTTTACTTTTTGATATTTTTTTTAGGAAATCACAGAAAAATTCCAACGGGACCCCACCAAACCAGCCAGCCAGGATATTGCTGTTCGTTCGTTTCTACTTTCGAAGAATAAAATTCTTCTGAAATTTCACTACGTTTGCGGTGCACTTACTGCCGCAATCAGGGAATTCATTAAACCACCAAAGCCGGATTACGGTCAAGAGATTATCTTCGATCCGTCACTCACAAAAGGATACAAGGTGTGCCAGCAAGCAAATAATCCTTTCCGTAGAATTGAGCACACAATATTTTGCAAGAAATACATATATCTCAATGGAGGAAAATGCCGACGGCATTAACGACAGACACACACACACACGAATATGCACACGCAAAAACGTTATCCTTCGTCCTTAAGGAGTTTTATCCTTTGAAATAATATCTTAAGGTTGTTTTTTTTGTTTGTGTATTATTTCAGTTTGGCGATTCGAGTTCTGATCCTACCGAACTGGAACTCTACTTATTATTGTTGGATCAACTGAAGGCCGAAGAATCCGCCAAAAAGTCCTTTGACAGAACCATTGAGGAGCTGAATAGTATTTTTGAGCGAAGAAAGCGAGAAATCAAGCATACTAATTTGAAATTCAGGGCATTTGATCCTTTACGAAATGCCACAGCAAGGACACTTGGCCTCGAGAGGGTAAAGTCAAACACATCACATAATCAGTAAATTTAATTTAGAATGACCTAATTAGCTGGTGGTAATGAACTCTCTTCCGGCCGGGCGTCATCGTCTTCCGTTCGATAAATGCATTCATATCCTTGTTATTGGCATAAGGATGGGTTATTGTGCGTGTGTTGTATGTGCTAGCAGCCCCCACTTACCCACCACGTCATTATATATGTTAATTTCAATTTGTTTACCTATTTAGTGCAATGTAGGGCCATGCCTCTGTCTGAGAGTGCGAGTCAAGATGAGAGGACTCCCAAGGTGGTGGCTATTTAGATTAATGCATTTGTATTACTTGGGAATAGATAGTGTCACTCTATTGTATGTTTGTTGTCCCACTTCTTAATGCAAAATGGAAAGCATCAATATTGGGCAACGTAATTAAGTTGTATACACGAACATACACGAGTGTGGTTGTGTGAAGATGATGCTCAGCCGGCCGGCTTTTGTCCCAAGGTTCTTTGTTCAAGGACCTTGAACTTAATTAGTTTAATCTAATATTAGATTCCTCATATACATACATAAATAATATGTATACCTGAACCCTCATAAACCTGCTCACAATTTAAATCTTTTTTTTTGATTTAAGGATGAAATGGAGAAACAAATTAAAAAGGACAGACGTGCAAATCTTCCTGATTTTTTGGCCCCTTATTTGGTACCCTACAATGGACGTACTTTGACACACCAGGAATCCTGGGCCGCCTATAATGCGTGTCTAAATGATTTGAAGACGCGATTTGTAACCCTTCTAAACGAATTGCAACGACGTTATGAAGATGTTAGCTTAAATCCTTTTTATCCTTGATTTTTGTTTAAATTTTGTTTAAATAATTCTTTTTTGGTTATTGCAGTTGACAGCTGAAGCACAATCCCTAAAGAAATTCTTGAGCAAATTCCAGAATAAATTCGATGACTTCGACTATGAACGTCTATTGCAGGAGTCGAAGGATCTAGAGTTGAATAAGAGAATGGTGCAAAAGAGATTAACGATTACACACGAAGAAGCACAAAAGAAATATGACTTGGTCAAGCAGTCATTGGTCAAGGACAAACGTCTGCAATTGAAAAGTATTCCAGTGGGGAAATAATAATAATGAATAATAAAAGGGATGACATTGGGCCGGAGTGGTTTTGATTGAGTGACATTATTCTGACTTTATATTGAATGGTGATTTTTTTTTAATTTCTTTTGAATAAAATTTTTGTTTTATTTGAAGGAGTAAATGTGTCCTGAAACTTATTGTAGGTTGGAAGTGGTTTTGGTAGGTATATACGTATATCGTATTATTTAACAATGGCTAAACGCCTCTCATCAAGTTTGAAAGATGTAACATAGATAGCTTTTTTATAGTTCGTCAGAATATGAGAAGCGTGCCAAAAAATTTTGATTAATTTTCAACTCAATTTAAATGTTTTGTGAATAAGCTGATATTATCTTCTTTCCTGAAATTTGTATGTAGGAGGATGAAAGAAATGTCTTAAATATTTCCGGTTATGTGTTTCATGGTAAGTGTAATAAAACTTATGGATCTTGTGGTATTGCTGTCTTTTTTAAAGAAGGTTAAAACTGTGAGTATGTAAACTCAAAGCCGGAGTTGCTAAAGTATCGAAGCTGGGTTCCTTCCTATATAGCCTGATGACATCTGATCAACCTGTGCCAACTGATTGCGAAAACCTGCTTTTTGCTGACGACTCACTGACCTACATCTCATCGATAGCGCCAATAATTGCAGCTCGGAGAGTGGAGCCCACGTCTCTAGACTCTACGAGTATTACAGAAAGTGGGGTATCCGAATCAACACTGCCAAATCTGAGCTTGTGTGTTTCAGGAGACCCACCACCAATGGCAACCGGTGTCGTTCTGCAGCCACTGCAGAAATCTGACACTGAAGCTCCCCGATGGATCGGCGATAGCAGCCAAAAAAATGTCAAATACTTAGGAGTACACTTCAAAGAGCTATCCAAATTCAACCCTCACTCAATGCAGGTACTAAGGAAGGCCAATTTCGCGTTTCAATGCTTGCACCCATTGCTAGCCAGAAGAACCGGACTAAGCCAGTCTGTGAAACTCCTTATATGGGCAAATCTCAGAAACTTTTGACTTTCGTGTAACTTTGAAATTAAGTTACTTCATAGTCATATTTTTTTACTCTATCTCTGATAATTTTTTCGAAAATATAGTATTACAGTAAAAAAAAAAGTTATTTTCCACATTAAGAATTTTTTTTTTACCTATAGAACGAGTAAAAGGCAAAAAGTATAAGAAAAATACAAAATTTTATATGTTACTATTAAAATATTTAAAAAGTTTAATGTTCTTACGATTGAAGCATCTGATTTTAGTTTGTTAAACTCAAATGGGGTTGATAAGAAACTTTGAAAATCAAAATTTTTTATGAAAAAATTATGTGCTTTGCTTAGATTTATGACAGTATTTGTCAGAAGTTTCGGTACTACAATTTCGAAAAAATCATTAAAATCTGGTACGTCTCTTATCATTTACACAGCATGCTTTGCACCGATTTCTAAATTACATATTCATTTTCTATAGACAAAAATGAATAAATTAAGCTTTGGTAGAGATGTGTGCTAAAATCGCAACCTGGTTAAAATTAGCTTATTGTGAATAAAAAGAGTGCGAAACTTTTTTTTTTCAAGACATTTTCAGTTAGCACTCTAATAAAAAGCAATATTTCCCGTTCTTAACTATTGTTCCTTCTTCTAAATCATACTAAGAAGTGTACGTTTTGTCGCTGACGCTACATATTTTATGGATCTTTAAAATTCAGTAGTTAATTACAAAGAAAAATCATTGATATTTTTTATACATTACTTTTTAAGCAGAGAAAAATTTTATTGATAAAAATTTTGAGTAAAATTACGTGTTATTTTTAATTAAAAGCTTCACTATAAAATGTACATATTTAGAAAAGTGAGCAAACTTTTACTTCAATATAAATCATAAGTTAAATTTTTATCATTTGTTATAAAAAATTAAAAATTTCTATATTAATTTGAAATTTCGCGCTCACATATTTTCTGTAGTTCAAATATTAACGAATGCAAGCTAGGGCAGTGAGAAAAGTGAAAGAAAACGATCCTTATCAATAACAGTCTTATAAAGATAGGTATAAACAACTTACGTCGAACGTTATTGTGGTATCAGTAGTCTTTGTGACTCGGCCACGTAAAGTCGTTTCGTGTTACTGTTTCGATAGTTCAACGGCACACTATGGGACCAAATGATGAAATCCATCTCAAAAATGGTTTTGATGAATTTCGTAATTTGAAAAATCTAATAATGGGATTATATACTAGCAATAGGGTTCTTCCTAACACAGTAAATTTTTTGTATCTTACTTTTGTTCTAGGTACCTAAAATTACCGTTAAAAATGACATTTCGATATTTTTATTTTTTAGAATTATTGGAAGTGAGAGTTTGAAGTCAATTATTTCGAATTTTTCTGGACAGAATGTATTATACCTTTTTGAAAAGCCCAAGCCCTCTTCTTTACAAAACAGTTAATATTTTTTAATTAAGTTCACCAGTAAATTAATAAAAAAATGAGTAAGATGCAGTATATTTTTCATTTTTTTGTTTTCAATTGAAGTTTTCTCTGTTAGCTCCGGCTGCCTCCGTTTAGTTAATGGCTGTTTAGTATTCTAAAAATATTCTTAATTTGGAAGAAAAAATAAACACTTTCGCATTTTCATGCATTTTTGTTTAAGAAGAAAAAACGTATGATGAGGAAGAAAAATAAGTTTTTAGAATAAAAATTCGTATTCTTAAAACTTTATTGTTAAGTGATGAAAATAATTAAAATTTGCTAAAAATGTGGAACCTTTATTGATGCACATAACTGTGTATTCCAAAAAGTTTTAGACCATTATTTTATTACTTTTAGCTCAAAATTTAAAAAAAAAATGTTATTTTTTTTTCAAAAGTTAAAAAATATAACTGTTAAAACATGTGCAACACATTTTCATAAACATATAAGTGACTATGTTTCCACAAAATTTCTAAGTTTTTATCATTTATTTCCAATATTATTAAAATTCTAAATTTTATTTTTAAAATAAAATATTTTTTTTTTTTTTGTTTTTTTTTTTATATTATACGCGCACTCAAGGGGTTATGACTACCCTTATAATGTTAAATACACAGTGCGAGCAATTAGGAAATTAGGATAGGATTAGAAAGGAGATACCGATGCACATTGGTTTTGAATGTCTGCACATTGAAATGAGTGGGAAATACTGAGCCAGGTAAAGCATTCCACATTCGTGTAGTGCGACTAAAAAAAGAATCTCTGTATTTGACAGTACGTCCGAAGTTGGGCTCAAGGGTAAACTGATGGACATTCCTAGAAGTTCGGGTATTACGGTTGAATTGTTTAAGGGGAGGAATGCATCTGGCTATTTCACTAGAGCACTGTTTATGGAAATAGCGGTAAAATAATGTTAGACATGAAACATTGCGGCGGTGTTTTCCAATTTTAAACTTCCTTACTCATATTTATATTAAAAAAATCATAATTAAATAAAAATAAATGCCAAGCATTTGAGGGTGGGAAGGGGTGTGTGGTTTATGGTTGCATATAATACAAATGTAGGTACATAGTTATAAATAACACAAGCATTGTTTGACGAGGCTTAAGAACTTTTAGACATTAATTAATATACCTAGTAATAAGGTGTACTTTTGAATTCCTTTTTTTTTTGTCTTAGGGGCGAAAAACTTTCATATATCAAAAAGGCGCGTGGCAGTACACGGGTTTTACTAAAAATAAATATTACCTTTCATAAACTCACTTCTTCATATAAAACTTAATTTAAAAAATGTCTGCTCTTAATGAACTTTAAGCTGAAAATAAAAAAAGGTGAGTGAAAGTAGGCAGAAAAAATATACATGCGATGTCTTAAGTTTAAAAAACCTTTAAAACAAATTTTCGGCTTCCTGTTCACTAAAAATAAGAAAATAACAAAAATCTGAAAAACATGGGCGTGGTAGTGGGCGGATTTTACAAAAAACTACTTTCAAATGTTTTCACTGGTAAAAGAAGAAAACAAATTTCATCCAAATTGTTGCAATAATTCTTGCTCCAACAAATTTTTCCCATATAAATGAAACAAAATCTACAAATTTGTTATTTTATTTTATTAAAAAAAAATAAAATAATTTATTTCTATCTGAAACGTTTTAATATTTTAAATTCTTGGATATACAAGTATAAGTGTGCAAAATTTCAAAAAAAATATTGAGAAACGAAAAGGTTATGGATTTTTGAGATGGTTTGCACCATTTGGTTAGTGCGTCGCCGGAAAATGAGTGAGAATTTTTTAAGCATTCGTTAATAAAAGAGGAACACCATCAATTATATTTTCTGATGTAACAATGGTGCTATAAACTTAATTTTAAAGGTGTGCTTAGTTATTTTCTCTTTACGCGTTTTCAAAAGTCTAAAGTCAAAAGTTTCTGAGATTTGCCCATATACATGCAGCTAATCAGACCTGTCATCAGCTGTAATTTTCTTGCATGGTACATCATTTCGAAGACAGCAATGCAGAAGCTCCAACTCTTCGAAAGGAAAATTCTGAGGATCTTCGATCGATAGCGACAGAAGAACTACAGCAACAAAAGAATCTACGAAGAAGCCAAAATCAAGCCACTGGACCAGTTTCTCGTGCAATTGACAAAGAAGCTTATCCATAGCACCGCCAACCACCCAAACCCGCTGATGAGAAGGATGATCATCCAGGAACGACATCCAGAACTTAGATACCTTAGGGCTTTGAATATGATAGAATGATCCCACCTGACAACGAAGAAGCAGTTTGATTTTTCGCTGACGCGGAGTCAGCATACCACCGTGATGGCTGAAAACACCAACCAAAAAACCATCAACAAACCCACTTACTGTACAACCGGGACGGAACAACCCGAGAGAAAAACCAAATCAACACATCTGAATCTAATTTTAAATATTTTTGCCATGTATATTATAAATTTTATAATTTTATGAGTTTTATAAGCCATTGTATAAGTTAGGCTCCTTAAGTTAAAGTTTTACAATAAATTGTATATATCGGGTTTTTCAACAGGGACGCTACAAAAGTAGAGTGACAGGGACAGCAAACGACGCCATATTTCTTGCCGTTCTTTTGACATTTCTCTTCAGTAAGGTTTGCCATTTTATGATGGAAAGATATACGAGCCAACAACGAGTCGAAATTATTAAAATTTACTACCGAAATTCGGAGTTAGTGGCCTCAACGTTAAGAGCGCTACGTCCAATTTATGGTCGTCATAATCGTCCTAGCAGATCTCACGAAATGGTCCAGTCGCTTGGCCGTCTCGGTCGTGCGATTTGACGCCGCTGGACTATTTCATGTGGGGCTACGTCAAGTCTGTGGTCTATGCCAACAAGCCAGCGACGATTGATGAACTTCGTACTAATATCGAACGTGAAATTGCAGCAGTATCGGCCGATTTATGCTTGAAAACCGTCGAAAATTGGGTTCAGTGTCTGGACTTCTGCAAGCGTGCAGGTGGTCGTCATGCAAAAGAAATCGAGTTCCATACATAATGGTATCGAACGTAGCATTTATCCCTGGTAATGCTTATTTATTTTTTTAATTCTAAAATATTAAAAATTCCTGTTAAAATAAGATACCTAAAAATTATTCAACTTAATTTTTAAAGTTGCGATTCTGCCTACTTTCATAGGAATAAATAATTTCATTGATATCCAAAACTTTGTTTTATTTAAAAAAACTTTTGTAGCGCTAGCGAAAAACCCGATATTAAAGTTCATTAAAAAAAAGTTAAAAAAATGTGAGTATGTAAACACATCACAGCGTGATATCGGTTTATAGATGACATCAAATGGCTTCGAATCTTTCATTAATAAACCAACCAAAAACGTTGATCATGTCCTTGTCGATTACACAATTCGAAGAATTTTACTCCCGATGAGTCAGCTCGATCCATTGACCTTTCGCATCCGCTGTAAAACTTAATTATGAAATTCGGCGGATGAACTACATTGTCGATTCCTAAAAATACCTTATCATTTATGAATCTCCTATCGATATTGTCAGTTACAGCTATTTAGTGAAGGGCCTAGGCTTTTATAAAAGCATCGCTTCCCATCGATTAGAGAAATCAATTTTGATTGTGCGTGGTTAGTACTTGGATGGAAGACCGTTCAATACCAGCCGTGTGCTGTTGCCATGTGTTTTTTTCTGTTGTTCTTTCTTTCTGTATTTCTCTCTCTGTTGTAATGTCAAGGCCGATGGGCTCAGTTCCCTATGATTTATCTGCGGAGTAGAGTAATGCGAGAAACAGATTGACACAGCAACTTCAATCGTAACTTTAACAGCAACGAAAACTTACAACATTATAAATCATACATTTTTTTTTAGTTTACTTTTCTCCACACGGAAATCTCCTTGAATGGTGAAGTAAGCCCACGCCATTAAGCGCATTTTCAAGTCGCCCCCAAAACTCTTGTTGCTGCTCTGGAGTTTTTTTTGTTAGATTTCTGGCTATGTCCAGTTGAGTCTTCATCATTTCCACCATTTCTCTAAATTGTTTCCGATTAGTTGTCCGTTTTCTCTAAACATTTTTGTTACGAGTAAATAAACACTTAAATATTCGTTATGACAAACTTTTGACTTACATCTTTGTGCTTTCCAGTGTTCATTTTTTTTTGTTTCGTTTAATTAAAAAATTACTTCAGATTCGTCTCGAAATTGGCGCGAATGCAAAATGATAGAAATTATATGGATTGCGAATTTGAGAATACCAGATAAGTTGAACAAAATGTCGGTTGTGCAGCCCATGTTACCGACTTTTGTTCAACTTTCTTTTGTCCGATTCAGTAATAGCAAAAGTTTGGAAATCAATTGAACCTGTCACTTTAGCTCATTCGCCCAAGTCTGTATTAGGGCTTAGGGGTGATTATTTCTAGAATCGAACTTAAAGCCAATGAACTTCTTATAATCTCTTTATTTGATATGAAGATTACTGATCATTGCATGACCTGTTTGAATGTTTTCGAATGATTTTTGAATGTTGCTATGGAATATCTTGCCTGCGAACTTTTTATTTCAATTATGCATGGTTATGTTAATAAAAGCTTATAGAAGTGTCTCGGAGTAGAAAAGGTAATCTAAAAAAACTAAAACCTTGGATGTGCACTTTTCTCCTAAAAAAATTGATAGTTAGAATAAATTAAGACTCGAGAGTTTAAGAAGCACTCGAATAATGCTCTCGTAATAATTATTTAAAAAGATTACTTTTGATGTCCCGGCTTTTCAATCATAACTTTACAGCATACCAATCGAAACTCTTACTTATGCAGGGTTTAGTAACCCTTCTAATAATTTTTTAATTTAATTTTGGTGGAGGCGATACCCCCATTTATTAGACTTAATACAGGCTAACTCATAATCTTACTTAAATATAGCTCTTAAATCTAGGATTAAAGTGAATTTGAAGGATGATTAAGATGGAGTTTCAGGCAGAGAGAGCAGGGCCGAAACATTTAATGTTACAATTAATCCTCCGCAGCTTGCGAGTAATAGGTTCGTTGGAGCCATAAGATGTACGGTGGGTAGCCAGATAGAAGAGACGACGATTTCTTAGATTAAGGAAATTAGTGTTAACTGACCCTGAAAGTAGTCGAAGAATGAAGAGAATGTCGCTTATTGCTCATCGTTGTTCCAGCGTATTCAAGTTAATTAACAAAAGTCGGTGTCGACACGGAGGTGGAATATAAAGGTCTTGGAATAGACGTTGAATGTTAACAGACGTATTTAAGTAGGGGGCAAACAAAGGTTATTTGTATAAAGATCAGGTCACGTAGTGATCAGAGAACTCTTTGGACCATCGTTTCACAAAGTAAGTATATTCTCGTCAATATGCGTGAGAAAGTTGAGCTCTCTATTACATAAAACATAAAGTTCGTGAATGTGGGTTGACAATGGAGAAGTAATCGACGGGGAGTAGATTGGATACGTTTTCGTCAAAAATTGATTAAATGTCATTTGGAAATATTTAGCTCTAAGCAATTTTTCAGGCACCAGATATTGAAACTGTTGAGATGAACTTGTAGAAGAGTGACATCATGTATGGAACAAATGGTCTTCAAGAACCTTGTATGACCATTTCAATATCGTTAAAAGTAAGAATAAAGAGGAGAGGTCCTAAGTGGCTGCCTTGTGGAACCCCGGAGGTGGCTAAGAAATCATCAGAGAAGGTAGATCTGAATCGAACTTGGCAATAAAGGGTTTTCAGGAAAGAAGAAATCCATCTATAGAAGTTAGGTTTAAGCCCAAGGATGGATAAACTTATATGTGAGATTTTGTCAATGACGTTACTGAAATCAGTTGAGACAACGTCGAGTTCCTTTTCATTCTCTAAGACTGAGAGGTTAAAGGATATGAATTCAACGAGGTTAGTCATTTTGACCTATTCTTGACAAAGACGTTTTGTCTAGGGAAAATGAAAGACTAATAACGAAAGATTAAAATATCATACAAAATGCTTTCAAGGATTTTGGGAATATGTGAAAATTTGTCAATTTGACAAAGAACTTTGGGCCTTTTTAATGTATTGGTCTTCCATAACTGAGGCAATTCTCCTTGACATAAAGATAGACCGAAGATTTCTGAAAAGGGAGGGGAGAACGTTGAAGAGCTATTTTTGAAAAATGTATACTCATCAGTGAGATCTTACAGTTTTTTTTTTTTGATGGAGAAATGGGTCAATGGTGTGACGTAGAAAAGGGCCGATGGAGAAACTCGGTAAAATAATTTTTTATTTATTCCAATTTAACAGTTTTCTTTTTGAGTCTTTTGAGAAGTATTTTAAGTCATACATAAATGCTCTTGGTAGCTCAGACTCTTTAACATATTTTTTTACTTGCGACTTATAGGTACTATAAGGCAAGTTACGCATTTGTAAAAAAAAATCGAATTCGAGATTTTGATCAAAGTTGACATTACGATGATAGCGAAGACGAAAAAAGTGGGTCTCGCAACTCTGTCTGTCGGTTGTACTACAGGCTAAACGGCTCGGCCGATTTTCTTCAAACTTGGTAGATATGAGTTTTGATTTTTCCCCCCACATTTTTTTTTCTTTTTTTTTGAAGACCAAAAATAACGGCACCTGTCATACGAATTTTTTTCGAAATCTTATAAATATTTTTTTCTCAAAAAATTTCCAGCAGATTTCTTAAAAATTCAAAAAATTTAGTTTTGTTAAAGCAAGGCAATGGTTGAAAAAAAATTGCCAAAACATGGTTATATTTGGTACCCCTCTTGGAACCATTTTTTTTTTGTTTTTGATTTTCTTAAAAACAGTACCACCGATTTTGATAATTTTTTTTATGCTAAAGCTGCCCAGCAATTTCAATATTATTGTGTTTACAAATTTCCAAACACATTTTTTTTTGGATTTTTAAAAAAATTTGCATCTAAAAACTTTAAAAAAAATAATTTTCGAGTTTTTGAAAAAAAAAAAAATTTTTTTTGTGTAAAATTCGATATCTGACAAACGGCTCAATGTTTTTGTTTTTAAATTTAATTTTTATTTGAAAAATAATAAAAACCTTAAATTGGCGTACATCTTTATAAATTTCTTTTAAATTCTGCCCAAGAGATTCAAGTGGGTTTTTGGAGCAACTGCCCAGACGTAGAATTTGTACTTGAGTTTCGGACCAATAAAGATAAAAGCTTTATATAAATAACAACCAGATCAGCTGGGATAAAAAAAAACTTCTTACATCCTAAGCACTTAGCAGCAGTGGTACCACTTTACTTCAATTGAAGTAGATCTACTTCTTTTTTTCAAAATATTTTAAAATCTACTTCCTACTTCGGACCATCAGCAAAATACTGAAATCTACTTTATTTTAAAAATTTCTGTTTCAATCTACTTCAATTTTACAAATAAAAGCCCAAATCTACTTCCTTTTCAATATTTCACTCTAGGTAGTATATAGTACCAGAATTCCCAAAAAAAAATGTATGTCAACACCATAAAAATACACAAATTGGTAATTTAAAAAGCATAGAAGCTCACCACACTCATCTCCATACAAATCTTATGAAAATTTCGCTTGCGTGTGTGTTTTTGTTTTAAAATTAAATTATATTTAATTATAGTAATTTTAATGTGTTTCTTTATAAACGAAAGTTTCATTAATAAGTTTATTCCTTGTATACAAATTTCTTTAATTAAAATAAATGTAAGGACAAAATTTTTTGTATACAATATTATTTCAAAATCAAAGAAGCTCCGAATATAAAAATTTTAATCGAAATCGGTAGAGTCAGAATTGAGAAAATAGAAAATCAAAAAAAAAGGTTCTTTGACGGTACCATTAATACCATTTTTTTGTTTACCAAAGTAGATCGCATTGTTGGTATGGTGTACATAATATCACAACTTTTTCGTATTGTAATGTCAGCTGATGAAAATCTCGAGTTCAAAGTTTTTTTAAAATCAAGTAAAAAGTCATTTTAAAATCTACTTCGATTTTTCTCAATTTACTTCACTTTTTTATTCAAATCTACTTCGACTTTTTTCCGGAAGTGGTAACGCTGCTTAGCAGTGTTCTTGGCGACATCAAACATGTGATCACTCCACAAAAGATGGAGAACTGAAAGCTGTTCAGTCTCCACGATACAAGTGCCACTCATAGCAAGTGAAATTGAGGGATGGTTAGCGGCAGTAAATAGCATTGAGTCTTTTAAGCATTAAACACGGTTTTTGATTCCCCATTAGACAAAGCTGTCAAGATCAGAATATAATAACAATAAGCCTAAAATACGCTGCCATTGAAAGTCCATATCCGAAGGACAAGAATGTGAATCTTAAAACGAATATGAAAAACTGTCTGTCGGCATTACACTTCAGTCTTATGTAAATACGAGTAGGATTTGAAAATCAACAGCTCAAAGCCAAAGCTTATGACAATTAAGCTCTTGACAGAGGGAATGCTACTGAGAGAATGTTGATATTTAGCGTCGGAATCTATAAATGTTATCAATTAATAAAACTATAATATATTTATTAATATCTTACAACCTTAATTTGCTTCTGCATCTAAACGAAAAAGTTATAAGTGCAAATCAAAGTAGCAATAAATCTCATTCGCCCTAGGTCTTATTCCAAAAAAATATAGACCCTAGATCTAAGTAACAATACTACCAATTCCTGCCTTATAAAGTTAATCAAGTTTGTGGTCTTCGAAAAGTTGAAGAATATGAACACTTGAAATGTTTTTCCTTCAAAGGGATTTTTGAACTCACTGTAAGACCTGTATTCACTTAAATATAATGTAAATTATCTTAAATCTCCAAATAATTAGGGTCAGTTGGGTTGGGGTAAATGTAAACATGGGGTAAATGTAAACGGCCGTTATTTTCACGTTTTAAAACAAATTGTAGCAACCCAGAAGAAAAAAAAATCAAAACATGAAATATCGCGACACCGGTGCATTTAATGTCTTTCAGTTGTTGTTCGTAGAACTGTGTAAATCGTTCATTTCAAATGATCGAATCGTTCAACAATCGACTACGAAAATGATCCGATCATTTCAACCAATCGATCATTTTCATTTCACTGAAATGATTCAATATGTTTCTATTCGATTTAATTTTGATTTCGATGATAACATTGACTTGTGGCTTTGATAGTTCTCACAAAATACTCTATTATTGTAATCCATAAATTGCCAAATAACGTCGAATGATGGCTACTTTGTACATGGATTAAAAAGTGTCAAAAAATTCAAATTGCTCCGGAAAAGAGCAATTTTAGGGCTTTCAGCTAACATTTTGTACGAAATACAACTTGTACGTCATAACTGAATTTGTCCTCTATTCGTTAAGTTATAAATTGTCAAATTCCATCAAAGGATTGCTACGATGTCGATAGATTAAGAAACGTCTAAAAATAAAAAAAAGAGATTTTATTTGTTGCTCCGGAAAAGAGCAATTTTACAGCTTTAGGCTGACATTTTGTACGAAATACACTTTGTACGTCATAGCTGAATTCGTCCCCTATTCGTCAAGTCATAAACTGTCAAATTCCATTAAAGGATGGCTACGATGTCGATGGATTAAGAAACGTCCAAAAATCCACATTAAACATACCGGATTCTGATACATCAAATAACATCAGTTTAATCCAACAATTGTTTTTGAGGCCTACAACATCAACAATCAACTCGATCAATCATGATCTTCAATGCCGAGTTCAACCCAGAAATTCCGGTCCACCGTCCGTTTGGCATTCATAATCCACATTGAAGAACAAATGGAATCGAGTAAATCATGGCAAATCATTGAAATGATTGAGATTGAAATAGAAAATCGAAAATCCAGAATCGATAATCATCTAAATGATTGAGAATGACATTATACTTTTCGATGATCGGATCAAAAAAATCTAATCGATCCTGATCGACACAGCTCTAGTTGTTCGGATTTCGTTAAGAATTTTAGGCGTGGAAAGAAGCCGTCTCTGAAAAGTGAAATTCAAGTTTGTGAGTGTTTGTGACTTTAAAAAAAAAAGTTGATTGTATTGAAAACGTTAGTATTATTTTCTTGTTATATATGTAAATAAAAGTGCATTGAAGTAGTTCCTGTGAAAACACCAAGCTCTTGTCATTCCTTGTATGTTTTTTTTTGCATGTTTACGTTTACCCCAGTAATTGAAGCATATGGGGTAAATGTAAACATCGCTTTTGCTGTATCTTTTTTTCGTTTGACTCTATTTCTAGTGTTTAAAATGCCCCGAACATACTCGTATATAAAGAAGAAACCACAAGTAAATTATAGTGTAAGCGATCTTCAAAATGCTGTACGAGATGTGTTGAATAAAAAAGTTACACACGGCGCAGCCAAGGAAAAATACAAAATCCCGAAATCGGTCATCTTTCAAAGAATTAATGGCCGAAAATCATCATTAGATGCAATTGGGCGAGCACCCTCCCTTCCAAAAACGACTGAAGATGAAATAGTTAAATGTATAATTACTCGTGCGAACATGAGATTACCCTGTGACAAACATGAGCTTAAGGAACTTGTTGGAGAACATGTAAAAAACAGCGGAATAAAAACTCCATTCAAGGACGCTACCCCAGGTGAGGACTGGTACTTGGGATTTATGAAGCGCCACTCGGAGATAACTTTAAAAAAACCAGAACATCTGCGAAAACTGAGAAAAGATGCCAGAAACCCGTTTGTCGTATACGACTTTTATGATAAGCTTCAAAAAGTTATAGAAGATAAAAACCTAATCAATAAACCACAATACGTTTTTAACGCCGACGAAAGCGGATTTCATCACGATCCCAACCGCATGCATGGTTTGGGTGTTAAGGGCAAAGCTCTAAGCCGGATTTCAGGTGGATCTGGACGGGAATCCACTACAGTGCTTGCATGCGTTTCGGCTGATGGCTTCACATTACCAGCGTTGATAATTTTTAAAGCTGCTGCTGTTCAGGCGAGATGGACTTCTGAAGCTGGTTTTCCAGGTACACTACGCGGCCTCCAAAAACGGATGGATGGAGGAACCACAGTTTTTTAATTGCTTCTGTGATGGCTTTATTCCTTTTTTTAAAATTATTCGTGATGGAGAAGGATTACCAGACCAGCATTGTTGGTATACGATGGTCATTGCAGTCACATAAGCGTCCGAATAGTTGATAAAGCTTTGCAAAATAATTTCGTGTTGATGCGCATACCTAGTCATCTAACTGACAAGTTGCAACCATTGGACAAATGCGTATTTGGACCAGTAAAAACATTTTGGGAAAAAAAACGTATAGCTTTTGGGAAATCGCAAATGGGCAAAGGTTGTATGCGTCTCAATAAACAGATGTTTTCGAAACTTATTGGAGAAACCTGGAAAGATTCTATGATCGCTGCCAACATAATATCCGGATTTGTCAACACCGGAATTTACCCTGTTGATCGAAGTAAGTTTCCAGAAAACGAATTTCCACCCGAAGCTCTGGAAAGGTACCGGTCAAATTCGAATGATGTTTGCTTGGAGTTATCATCTGATAGAGTTTTTTTCACAGGAATTGGCTGAAGTAATTGAACGTAAGGCATTAGGGACTACCTAATCATATAGGTATGTAATGAAACTAAAGCATGCACATTTTGTATTTCGTAATTAGGTGCGAATATTAATCTAAACCAAACAACCCCAGAAGATGAAAGAATGCACGAAAACGATATGAACATGGCTAATTCAATTGAAACAGTAAGTGAACAACAACCTGTTATGAATCTGCAGAGGTTTTACCTGGAACTTCCATCAGCACCTTGTTTTTGCCTCCAAATTCTCCATTACAAGCAAATAAACCACCTGTCAAAGAGAAAAAACCCATTCCACGACTAAAGCAAATGACTTATGGTGAGGTACTTACATCGCAAAGTGTTCTCAATCGACTTAAAGAAGCTGAAGATCTTAAGGCCAAACAAACACCTAAACCTAAGACTAAGAGGAAAATGACTGTTCAAAACTGACGACGTTCTATAAAAAAAAAGACATATTAGCTCGAGTTCTGAGGAGTCAGAAAATGAAAAAATCATCGAATATGATGAGGACAGCCCATGGAATGAGGAGTTTGATGACGACGATGACCATGAGCAATTAGAACCTGTTGGTTCCAAAACACTTAATGAAGGCCAGTTTCTCCTGATACAATTAAAAGAAGGTAACAGACTATCACTTGCCTTCAGAAATGTTTGTGTTATAGAGTCCGTTGGAGAAAACAACGAAATTCAAGTGGTGCTATTGAAAAGTATATGGACACCACAAAAACAACTTTTGCATTGATGCCGACTGAAAAAAGGAAAGTTTTTTTTTGGGAGATATACTTGGAATTCTACCGAATCCAACTCTTAATATGTTAAAAGCATGTATTTACTATACATTTAAGAAAACCATCAATGTAAAAGAAAATTGAAGAATGAAAACATTATTTTCTTTCAATAACCACCTGTATCTTGTTCCTAACAAAAAGCTTTGAAAGCATGTGATTAAATATAATTTTTTTTAGTAAAAATACTTTTGTTTTTGTTTAAAAAAAATATTAAGGTCCTTTTCCAATTCTTTTTTGATGGGTAATATTCATTTTATGGGGTAAATGTAAACATTGCGGTAACCAACTTTTCAAGTGAATAATTCAAATGAAATTTATATCTGTTTACTTTAACCCCATAGGCGATCTCCTAGCACTTAGGGAACAGAAGTTAGTTGTCCACATTTACCCTAGAAGTTTGAAAATTTTGGGGGAAATGTAAAAAAGGAAGGGGTAAATGTAAACACTGTCCAAAATCGTGTTTGCGTTTTTATGCATTTATTTACACTTAATAAGTAGAATATTTGATTTCTAATTATATAATATTCATTTTCAAAAGTTAAAAAAAACTTAAAATTTAATACATTTATATTTTCTGAAAAAATATTTCTCTAAAAAATGCAAAAACTGTCCACATTTACCCCAACCGACCCTAATTAAATAAAATTTCAAAAACAAATCTTAAGAATCTTTTATTTTAACCCATTAACGCCCAAAAGAGACTGCTATTGAAAATTATTTTTTAAATTTATTTTATTTATTCCTATTTGTAACTACAAAAATAGACATCAATTTTCACATCAACGGTCAACTTTTTTTCATAAAACACAGAAACCGGTATTTATTTTAAATTCAAAATACTATTTTCTTGGAAATCATACACAAACAGTAATAAAACGTTGATTGTATAGGTGTACTGGCACGAGTACAGAGGGCGGTAATGGGTTAAAGCAGAAAAATTATCGGTAAGAAACAAGGTAAATCTCCTGAAAAATTAAACAAGTGAGACTACCAAGCGCGGATACAGGGGGAGGGCAATGGGTGCAATTGCCCCCCCCTGGGCAGTTCTTCGTTTCACAATTATAAAAACCATAACACTTTTTTCTTTTTACTTGCGACTTATAGGTACTATAAGGCAGGTTATGCATTCGGGAAAAAAATTGAACTCGAGATTTTGATCAAAGTTGACATTGCGATAATAGCGAAGTCCAAAAAAGTGGGTATCGCAATTCTGTCTGTCTGTCCGTTCGACTACAGCCCAAACGGCTAGGCCGATTTTCTTTAAACTTGGTAGATATGGGTTTTATTTTTTTTCCCCCGGGTGTTTTTTGATTTGATTTTTTAAGACCAAAAATAACGGTACCTGCCATCCGATTTTTTTTTCGAAATTTTATAAATATTTTTTTTATCAAAAACTGTCCTACAGTTTTAAAAAAAAAATTCATAAGATTTCATTCAGTTAACCTAGGTAATGAATGAAAAAAAAATTCCAAAAAATTATTATTTTTGGTACCCCCCTTGGAACCATTTTTTGGTTTTTGATTTTCTCAAAAACGGTACAACCGATTTCGATAATTTTTTTAATGTTAAGGCTCCCCAACAGTTTCAATATTATTGTGTATTCAAATTTTCAAAAAAAAAAATTCAAAATTATTTTTTGAAAACTCAATATTTCGAAAACCCCATGCTCGATTTTCTTAAAACTTAATAAATAAAAGTTTCTCAAAATAATCTACAAGATATGAGAAAAAAAATTTATTTTACTTAAAAAAACGGTACCCTCCATACAAATGTTAAAAAATGGTTTTCGAAAATCGTATTTTTATCGAAAACGGTTCCGAGAATTTTGCTTAAATTTTTAGGCTTTCGATTAATTTTTAAGGTCTATAATTTAATACAAAATATTTTGAAAACAAGACATTAGTCACTGTACCTACCATAGAACGATTTTTGAAAATTTTGAATTTCTCATTATGGACCTAATGGATTTTAATGAAATTTTTTATAGAGATGCTTCTAAAAGCTTTAAGAAACATTGCATTTCAAAACTTTAAGAAAAAATATTTTTTGAATTTTGAAAAAAAAAAAATCATTTTTTTTTGGAAAATTCGATATCTCAAAAATGGGTAAATATTTTTTTTTTAGAAATTTTCATTCGTACAGTAATAAAAACCTAGCGTTGACGTACTAATTTTTTTTTTTAATATTTGAAAATTTTTTTATATAAAACCTTATTTTATTAAGAAACCACTACTAGGCTAGACTTATGTATAATTTTTGTTCTTGCATAAATTCATATTTGCATAGCATTCTGTTTTTGTCTCTTACTACTAAGAGAATTTAAAAAATGATGATAATTTTATCCTAAGAACAGTTTTTTCTAATAACATTCGTTTTTAAAATTCCTTGTATTAACATAGGAGCAAGTTCGTGCGGCAAGTTATGCATTCGTAAAAAAAATCGAACTCGAGATTTTGATCAAAGTTAACATTACGATGATAGCGAAGACTAAAAAAGTGGGTCTCGCAATTCTGTCTGTCTGTCGGTTCGACTACAGCCTAAACATTTATCATTTTTAATTTTTCCCTCCACACGTTTTTTTCTTCTTTTTTTTAAGACCAAAAATAACAGTACCTGCCATACGAATTTTTTTCGAAATTTTGTAATTTTTTTTGTCTCAAAAAATGTTCTACGGATCTAAGAAAAAAGATACAAAAAAATTTCATTTAGTTAAAGCTAGGTACTAGTTGAAAAAAATTTTCCGAAAAATGGTTATAGAGGGTACAACCCAAAGAACCATTTTTTTGTTTTTGATTTTCTCAAAAACGGTATGACCGATTTTGATCCTTTTTTGTTTGCGTAAGCTCCCAACAAATTTAAATAGAATTGTGTATTCAAATATTCAAAAAAAAAATTTTGGATTTTTAAAAAAAGTTCAATTTTTTTTTTAAAACTGTTAAAAAACCGTTTTCAAAAACCGGCTACACAAAAATATTAGAATTAAGTATTTAAGAACTATAACACATAATTCACACACTATAATTCCTTCATTTAAATTTATTAATTAATTTTTTTTAATACGTACGAGTTCCTATTTAATACTTTACGACATGCATACAGAGCATTATTGAAAGAGGCTAAAGTAATGTAAACGAAGATGTTTGATTTACTATTTAATAGTTATTTACATACGACCTATATACATATGTACCTGCACATGCTTTCCTTAATTCAATTTAATAATTTGTTATTTTTATATTCGATTATGTTTATACCTTTTTAATATTTTAAGACAGAAATGCAGAGAAATGGACCTTTTTTTTTAAGTTAAGCAATATCACGAAAATTGCCCCCCCCCCCTGAACGAAATCCTGGATCCGCGCCTGGAGACTATTAATATACATCGTGCAAAGTTACTCGTTTAAAATTATCTATAGGTACAAATAAACTTAGTAAATTTATTAAATAAATGTGATTGATTTGTTTTCAGATGATTGAAGCAAGTTTAACAATTTTCAGCCAGTTAAGTAAGGAATTGCATGTATTATTTTACTATCACCATTCGGTTAAATTAAATCAAAAGATTATTAAGTTTTAAAATGTTAACCCATTTACTTATTAGGATGTACAAAATCTGGTACTCGTTTAATTAAAACAACATAACCATAAGCTTAATTTAACCAAGAAAATTGTTTAATATTAAATAAAAAATTTGCTTAATGAATTTACTAATTAATCAAGTGTAGTTACTCTTTTCAGGTTTAGAATTTTGGAAATTGTGAATGGTCTAATTTCTCGATTTGTAAAACTAAATTTCCGATTAAACTGACATTTTTAGTCGTTTATTTTTAGCAAATTCTCTTAATTGAGTAAGTTTCGTTAGTTTTAAGAAATAACACCCGCCGAAAGATGCTCTCGGTTAAATTTATTTTTTCTACGTGTAGATAAGTGTTTCACTAAAACTTATCCCAATGAGAGACTGGATCCCGGTTGATCAAATATGTATATCAATAACAGTTTGAAGATCTAGACCATATGCCAGATTATAACTGCGGCGCTTTATCTTAAATGTATGCCTGACTCGCAGTATCAGTATTTTCAATTTCTTAGAATCCTGAATGATCAAAGTATCGCGACCTTAGAACAACAAGGTTCTAACCGACAATTTTGAAAAAAATGAGTTTTATATCAAATCTGGGTAAATTTAGGGTGCTCTTTCGATTCCCGCAATCCATTTTGCTCTATCTCTTTCCATTTCCATGATAGACAGGGCTACAGAGTTCTATCTGCATATTTTCCATTTGAGATTTATTTAAAAAGGTTCTAACTTCCACTTAGAACTTTGTTTCACTAAATTCAAAAAAAGAAACCAAGTTCACAAGGTTCTATGTGAAAAGAAATATGAAAATATAAGTTAACAAGGTTCTAAGTGCTACATAGAACCTTATTGTTCTAGAATATAGTGTGCATCGTTGAGCAGCAAAGTCCTATAATGATTTTTAAAGTCAAATTTAAGGGTTAAAAATCTGGTTTTATTAGGTTTTAAAGTAAAAATTTTATAGATTGTGTGCATATTCAACGGGTTATAAAAAAAAAATTTTAATTTTTTTAAGCAGTAGATATCCCAATAAAAGACTTCAAATATTCAGATGCGTTTTTCTCAAAACACACTTTGGTGTACTTAGAACCTTGTTGTTCTAGGGTCGCGGTATCCTTATTAGAAACATCTTCTGTCCTAAGTCATTAATAGGCGAAAAAAGATTTAGGAGCTAGGGTCACTTGAATTTTCAATCAAATTATTTCATTGCTTCAATCAAACGGAACTTAATTTCATTGCCCCCAAAGCATTCAACAATTACGCGAATTTAAAATTGAATTTTCGATAACGACCTCTGTCCAATTAATCAACTATCAACTTAGAGTTTCAATCCCGAAAATGTATCAATATTTGAACCCATAGGCTTTTGTATTTCTTTTTTTTTTCAGTTTAGTGTAATTTGAACCTACTCAATATATTGTAGGACGTATTTACCTTCATCTCTGATTGTTTTAGCATTTTTTCTGAGAAAAAGTCAATTTTAACTGGGATCGAAACAAGCTGCTATAGATCATAATTTGTGGGCCCCTCTCCCCAAGTGTTTTCAAGGCAAATATCCAGAAGAGTGATTTATTCTATTTTCATTGATAATAATTCAATTCCGAATTGGGTTAGTCCTCGCATACCGAACAACTAAATTATCTCAAGACGATAAATTATCCATTATTCACCTCATCCACGATGATGAAAACATATTTTTGTTCTATGAGGAGAAAGGGAAAGCCGACATTTATGTACCATCATCATATTCACACAAAAATGCATATGAATACACAAACACTCAACAAATTACAACTCACAGCATTAGTATCACCATCATCCTCATCAGAACGAACACATCTTAAATAGATCGTAAACAGTCAAAGCGAACAGAGCACACTAACAAAACCAACACGCAAAAGGACATAAAAACGAAGTCCGCAAACAAGGACCAAATAAACTAAGAAACATTTCATAAACCCTGAGAAGGCAAAGACTCAAAATCGAGGAACCCAGAAACCCAGGAATAAGATGAAGACTCTTCCAGTCATTCGTATTATACAGACGGGGTAAATCATGCTCTATTAACAAATTACCAAACGATAAATCAAACCATCCAACAAACACTTAACTTTATTTTCAATCATATAAATTTTATTATCGTTTTATTGGATGCGGGAGAAAAAGGAGCAGGATGAGGGGTTGGATGATGATTTTTTTTTTTCCTTTTATTTTCGTCCTTGCTTGCAAGTTCGCCGCACCGGCCGGCTAGTGATACCTTGGGCCTTGGGGGCCAGAAGGAATGCCGAATTGGCAATACTAAACCTTGCCCCAGAAAATGTGTAAGAAAGTTACACACAACTTGTGAACATCAATGTTAAGAAGAAGAAGGTTGAGCGAGAAAAAAAAAGAGCTCTAGCATGACTACGACAAAATGCCGGGTACGGGTAGCCATTAAAAGAGAGTATAGTTTCGTCATCGTCAACCGTAGTACAGTGGGTGGGATTACAAGGCAAAGTCGGAAAAAAACTGAAACTGAAGAGATTTGTATATTACATAGTTAATTAAATGGATTATACATCCAGCAAAATGGTGGATTGTGGTCGAAATTCTAAAGGAGTCAAATTTTACATTTGGAAAACAAATCGAAATCGAGATTTCGATGAAACTTGACATTTCGATAATAGACTATAGAGAATACGAAAAAAAGTGGGTCCCGCAATTCCGTCTGTCTGCATGTTGTGTGTATATGTGTGTATCTGTATGTCGACCAACAGCCTTAGCAACTGAAGCGATTTTCTATAAACTTGGTATTCAATGTTATGAGGTGCTAGTGATTCCCTAGAGGAGAAATTGAAATTTATTTTTTGGCTCCAAGACTAACAGTATATACCATACAACTAAATTAAGTGTATGGTATACTCGGCTTGGGCTACATTTTAGTCAAGATTCCCCATCGCACGTGCTGTGTTTAACATTATAAGTATTCCTTAACATACCCTTTAGTGCGAGTGAATTATAAAAAAATAAAATGCACGACTGAGTCGCACGAACTTGCTCCTATGTAATAAACTAGGAATTTTAAAAACAGATGTTATTAAAGAAAACTGTCCATAAGGATAAAATTAATTTTTTAAATTCTTTTAGTAGTAAGAGATAAAAACAGAATGCTATGCAAATATAAATTTATGCAAGAACAAAAATTATAAGTCGTTGTAGTTGTTCCTTAAGAAAATAAGCTTTTATGTAAAAAATTCTTAAAACATTTTTAAGAAAAAATTTTGGTACGCCAATCTTAAGTTTTTATTATTGTACGAATAAGAGTCTAATTTCCAAAAAAAAATATTTAGCCGTTCTTGAGATATCGAATTTTCCAAAAAAAATTACTTTTTTTCTAAAAATTGAAAAAATATATTTTTTTAAGTTTTGAAATGCAATGTTTTTTAAACTTTTTAAGAGCTTCTTTATAAAAAAAATTTATTAAAATCCGTTATGCCGATAATGAGAAATTCAAAATTCAAAAAAATCGTTCTATGGTAGGTACAGTCAGTAATATCTAGATTTCAAATTTTTTTTTATTAAATTATAGATCTTTAAAATTTATCAAAAGAAAAAAAAAATTTTAGCAAAATTCTCGGAACCGTTTTCGAGAAAAATACGATTTTCGAAAACCATTTTTTTAAAATTTGTATGGAAGGTACCGTTAATTTAAGATAAAACAAAATTTTTTTTCTCAAATCTTGTAGTAGATTATGTTAAAAAACTTTTATTTATCAAGTTTGAAAAAAATCGATCTTGGGGTTTTCGAAATATTGGTTTTTCAAAAAAAAATTTTGATTTTTTTTTAAAAATCCAAAAAATAAAAAATTTGAATATGTAATAATATTTAAACTGTGGAGAAGCTTTACCATAAAAACAATGATCAAAATCGGCTGCACCGTTTTCGAGAAGACCGAAAACAAAAAAAATGGACCCAGGGGGGCTACCAAAAATAACAATTTTTTGGAAAAATCTTTTCAACCATTACCTAGTTTTAACTAAATGAAATTTTTCAATTTTTTTTTTACAAAATTCTGTGGCACAGTTTTTGAAAAAAAAAAAAATATTTATAAAATTTCTAAAAAAAAATCGTATAGCAGGTAACGTTATTTTTGGTCTTAAAAAAAAAAGAAAAAAAACGTGTGGGAGGAAAAAATTAAAACCCATATCTACCAAGTTTGAAGAAAATCGGCCGAGCCGTTTAGGCTGTAGTCGAACCAACAGACAGACAGACAGACAGAATTGCGAGACCCACTTTTTAAGTCTTCGCTATCATCGTAATGTCAACTTTGATCAAAATCTCTAGTTCGATTTCTTTTCCGAATGCATAACTTGCCTTATAGTACCTATAAGTCGTAAGTAAAAAAAAAAATTATCTAGGTATCTATCCGACAAATAATTTATCTAAAATATAAATAACCCAAATCAAAATACATGCATTTTTTGTTCATACATATTTGAACATCCAAATACCCCACTGTGCACTAGCTGGCAGGCAATGTCTCCCCTCAACACACATTCATCTCACCGTAAAGCCATAGTAACAGTAAGAAAAAAATAGTGGCAAAAGTCCTTAGGAATAATTTTTATTGGTCGTTCGTCTTGTGCAGCACCAACAGCAAAGTGTGCCTCACAGAAATGAAGAAGAGAGTAGCATACGAGTATGTATATAAAAGGGCCAGGAACAATACCACCTCCACCTCTAGCAACCAACATACCCTTCTGGATTTGTGCCCATGCTAAACGAGCATTCACAGTCAAAGTACGAAAAAGAAAACAAAATGAATAAATACACTTTGCAATATAATATAAGGGACGATGAAGAACCAAGACGACCAGATCTAGCTATATCCATATCAGCGCCATGAACAGAAGTAGGAGCGGGACCAGCAGCTATGAGGAGGAACGTAATCGTTACATAAAAATTTTATGAGATTCGATAAAAACATGGCAACAACCTGTTGTCTGTCTAGATGTGCCTCTATACTCAACTCCTGGGTTAAGGACAAAATACGTTTGTGCGTCCCGTACCGTCCCGTTCGTGTCGTATGAGTATAAAAACTGAATCAGGTCCTTAGTCGAGTGATATGTTGCAATTCATTCACTTTATGTATTTTTTTTATTTTATTTTTAAATAAAAATGTGTTTGGCCGGCATAATAAAAATTAAATGGACTATATCTTTCTGGGAGGGGTGGTGGGAATAGCTCCTTATTATATTTTTTTTTCTGTTCAGATGTAATTTATATTAGCTGGAAAGAAATTGATATGAAACTGTGTGTGGCTTGTGGCATCAGGAGGTGTTTAAAGATGACAGATGTTTAGGTGCTTAGAGTCAATCAGTGAATGAAGCTGTTGGCAGAGTAGGTAGCTAAACAGGAAACTTTTTTTTAAATCAAAGTTACACAAGGTGGTCTTCTAATGGGTTAACTCCAAATGAACTCGAGATTAAGTAAATTTGAGAATTATTTTAGCGGGTTTAAACTACGGTGGGGTGGAGCTATTAAAACTTCTGTTAAAGGACGTGCAAGTGGTGGTAGTCTATATGCAATACGAACATCTCTACTAAATACGTATGACTTTGACGAATGTGAAGGTACAACAATTGTAAAATGTCTAAAAGAAAGGAATATGTGTATTGTACCTTACTATATAAATTGTAATAAATGGGCAAATGATTTTGAAAATCTATATGACACAATGCAACATCTAGCTGCTGAAAGCGTTCTACTGGTAGGTGATTGGAACGCAAGAATTAGCAACTCACAAACAACAATTTCACAAAATGTAGCAAATCGCGTGATTTTCCATACTGACAGAACTTCAAAAGACAACGTTTCAAATAAGAATGGTGTAGAGTTACTTCAGTTGCTGCAAATGTACGATTTACTAATTCTGAATGGCTGCACGGAAGGAGATAAGGAAGGACACTACACCTTCATCGGAAGGCAAGGTAAATACGTCATCGACTTTTGTGCAGTTAATAACGACTGGATCGAGCGAATCATTAAATTTGAAGTTGAATGCAAGACCTTTTCGGATCACATGCCTATTGTTGTGGAACTCTCATGTGAATCTTCACACTCAGTTAAAAATCTTCGCCTGCTTCCTCGCCTTTGTTGGAAAAACCAAAATAAAGGTTCTTATCAACGTGACTTGGACGATTTCATTTTAACAAATGAGTTGATAACAGAGTCTGCTGAAGAACTTTCTAAACAACTCACAGATTATATTAGATCAAACAGCATCAAAACATCATCAAACAGAAGTCCGTTCTTTTATGCTGAACTGATGACTGTTGATGAAACATTGGATGTTGATATCTCAATTGAGGAAATCCAAACTGTTATTTTAAATTCGAAGAATGGAAAGGCTCCAGGTGAGGATGGGATTCCGTACGAGTTTTTTAAAAATGCAACGCCAACATTTATTAGCAGCTTACAAATTCTGTTCAACAAAGTTTTCTCTACAGCTGATGTTCCCTCGTCATTCAAAAAGTCTGTAATTTTTCCAATACACAAGAAAGGTCCCATAGACGCTGTGGAAAACTACAGAGGAATTTCCTTTATGAATGTTATAACTAAAATATTTTGCGGTGTTCTTGTCGAGAGACTAGAAAAGTGGGTCGAACAAAACAATATTTTGTCTGGACTTCAAGCGGGTTTTAGAAAAAAATTACTCAACGATTGATCAGATATTTAATCTCACATCCATTATCAAAGCGTTCCATGCCAGGAACAAAAAAGTTTACTCATTTTTTGTAGACTTTCAAGCGGCATTTGACTTAGTTAATAGAAATGCCCTCCTCTATAAGCTTTCACAGATTGGCATATCGTCAAAATTCATTAGGGTGGTAAAGAAAATGTACACGGATACAAATGCAGCAGTTTGGGATGGAACATCTTATTCAGAATGGTTCGAAACAAATACTGGTGTGAAACAAGGTTGCCCTCTCAGTGCATTATTGTTCTCTTTGTTTATAAACGACATAGTATATGTATGATCTACCCGGAGGTGTTAGAATAGCCAATTGTACCATTAATGTACTGATGTATGCAGATGACCTCGTCGTCCTCGCTGAATCACCAGAACATATGCAATTAATGATTAATCGCTTATCAAGTTACTCCAAGAAATGGGGACTAAAAATTAATACAGAAAAATCAAAAATGATGGTCTTCGCGCGATCAGCAAGAGTCTACAATGAAAGACAATGGAAATACGATGGTCATCTTCTCGAAACTGTCAGAGAAGTTAAGTATTTGGGAATTAAACTCAATTCAACATTAAATTTCGATAAACACCTAACCGAAAAAGCCAATAGCGCACAAAGCTTAGTTAACCTCTCATGGAAAAATGTGTTTTCAAACAAAAGAATAATTTTATCAGCGAAATATAACATTTTCAACTCAGTTGTAAAATCAACCCTCTGCTACGCTGCTCAAGTTTGGGGTGTATATGAGTACGAGCAAATCGAAAAATTCCATAGGAATTTCATAAAAAAACTCTTCAATCTACCTCAAAATACGCCTAATTACGCTATATATTTGGAAACCGGACTACCAAAACTTCTGTCAAGCACGCTCAAGTTGCAAGCTGATTTTATTATCAAAATTTGCAGCCATTATGAAGAATCTCGACTTTCAAAAAAATTATTACTTTATGAAGTGAGGAATAAGGATTGGTGGTATGCAAGATGGCAAACTCTTGGTAACGCGTATGGAGAAACTCTCAATTTTGATATGAACAACCTTTGCAACCTGAAAGACCAACTCTATCGTATTATTAAAAAATATGAAGATTCTATTCGAGGTACGTTCTTGGTAAAGGCACGCGATTCCGAAAGCAGAATATTATTCAGCCAGCTCAATTTTAACCTCAACTGTAAAAACTACTTCCATGACTCTCTAACTTACGATGAAATATCCATGATTTTCAAAGCAAGGTGTGAGCTCCTTACTCTAAATGGTACCCCGTATAATGGAAGCTTTAATCAATTTTGTACGCTCTGAAATCTGAAATCGAAAGAAGATTGCTTTCACATTATCAGTATATGCCCCATATTCAGACCGCAAAGGCTAATATTCTTTGGAAAAGAAACTCTATCGATGCAGGAAACTATACAACTTCTAAATGAGTGCGACTGGAAAACCCTAAGTAGTTTTTTAAAAACAGTTTATAAGTATAGGATGTTATTAATATCAGAATATTTTTGAGTCTTTAATCTTTATTTTATGTATTGAAAATTTAATTTAATTAACAAAATACATGTATAAACATTTGCTAACCAGGCTGACGGCTTAGCCATAGCTCTTAAATTCATGTATTGTAATCTAAATTCAATATCGAAATGTAAATAAATGAATCACTTACTTACTTACTTACTTACTTAAGACTGGCTGACTTCTAACTCAAGCTTAACATCGATGTTCAGATGATACCGCAACTACAAAATGCACTTAAGAAGATCACCTGATGAACTCTAAATTCAAATTCTATCAAACTTAGAGAAAACTGTTGGACTGTAACTCGACAGTTACGAGTGCGAGTGCGAAGTTGAATTGCAGCAGCGAGATAGCACTTTGAATTCTACTTACAAGGTGGCACAAGATTAATCATCCAATTTTGTTTTTGAATTACTTTTTAACTCAATAAAAAAAAATAATTTTGAGTGAACGAAATCATTATTTGGACCCTTACAATTTTCTGTTTAGTGGAAAAGATGATATTCGTCAAGTGCCTGCCACCAGCGCTGATACACATTTGTGCCCGTTCTATCGCATTTTCCATGGCTTTCCGCAAGATTTCTGGTGGTAACTGTTCGCATTCCTGTCGAATATACTCCTTAAGGTCTGCGATTGTCTTATTGAATTTATGCAAGACCAAAAATTATAAGTCTGTAGTGGTTTCTTAAAAAATAAGCTTTTATATACAAAACTTTTAAGAAAAAATTTTGGTACGCCAATTTAAAGTTTTTATTATTGTTTAAATAAAAATTAAATTTACAAAAAAAATTATTGAGGCGTTTTCGAGATATTGAATTTTCAAAAAAAAAAAAACATTTTTTTTCAAAATTCAAAAAAATATTTTTCTTAAAGTTTTGAAATGCAATGCTTTTTAAACCTTTTAGAAGGTTCTCTCTAAAAAATTTCATTAAAATCCGTTATGCCGATAATGAGAAATTCAAAATTTTAAGAAATCGCTCTATGGTAGGTACAGTCAGTAATATCTTGTTTTCAAATTTTTTTTTATTAAATTATAGATCTTAAAAATTAATTGAAAGAAAAAAAATTTAAGTAAAATTCTCGGAACAGTTTTCGAGAAAAATACGATTTTCGAAAACCATTTTTTAACATTTGTATGGAGGATACCGTTATTTTTGGTTAAAACAAATTTTTTTTTCTTAAATCTTATAATTTATATTAAAAAACTTTTATTTATCAAGTTTTGCGAAATTTTAAATTTTTTTTAAAAATCCATAATTTTTTTTTTTTAAATTTGAATACACAATAATATTGAAACTGCTGGGGACCTTTAACATAAAAAAAAATGATCAAAATCGGTGGTACCGTTTTAGAGAAAATCAAAAACAAAAAAAATGGTTCCAAGGGGTGTACCAAAAATAACCATTTTTTGGAAAATTTTTTTCAACCATTACCTAGATTTAACTAAAAGAAATTTTATGAACTTTTTTTTAAAAAATCTGTGGCAGTTATTAAGAAAAAAAATATTTATAAAATTTCGAAAAAAAATCGTATGGCAGGTACCGTTATTTTTGGTCTTAAAAAATCAAATCAAAAAACATCCGGGGGGAAAAAATTAAAACCCATATCTACCAAATTTGAAGAAAATCGGCCGAGCCGTTTAGCTGCAATCGAATGGACAGACAGACAGTCAGAATTGCGAGAACCACTTTTTTGGTCTTCGCTATCATCGGAATGTCAACTTTGATCAAAATCTCGAGTTCGATTTTTTTTCTGAATGCATAACTTGCCTTATAGTACCTATAAGTCGCAAGTAAAAATTGAAATCTAGATATTACTGACTGTACCTACCATAGAACGATTTTTTCGAATTCTGAATTTCTCATTATCGGCATAACGGGTTTTAATGAAATTTTTAGAAAAAAGTCATTTTTTTTTTGGAAAATTCGATATCTCAAGAACGGCTTAATATTTTTTTGGAAATTATACTCTTATTCGTACAATAATAAGAACCTAAAATTTTAGCGCCATTCAAATCAAAAGAATGTCCATTTTTCTTAACGTGATCAGCTAAAGCAGCTATATTTTTGTTTACTGATCCTTCGTTAACTTTTTGACATTCGGTATTGTGTTGATTCATTCTTGATCCCAGTTTTTGAATAGTTTCTCCAATATATATTTTCCACAATCATTGCATTTTACAGAGTAAACTAATCCACTGTTTTCTGTTTTATTAATTTTTTGCTTTGTATTTAGAAAGAATTTTGAATTTTGTTCTGTTGGCTTCGTTGCTGCTTTAACTCTGGTACAAAATATTGACACACTTTTGCTAATTTATGTCATCGCTGAATAAATTTTGTTATCTGTATCTGATGAATCTTTTGTCCGAACAATATTGTTAGATAGAAAGCTGTAGTTACTTTGGTCAAATTTTTCAGCTGAAATAATTTTGACTTGTAGATTTTCGTTTTTAACTGATGAAATAAGTTTTTTGATTATATTAATTGGATAGTTGTTTTTTCTTAATATATTTTGTATTATTGTATTGATTGGTTATAAAAAAAATCTTACGAATTGGACGTAGTTTGGTAAAGATAAAGCCATTTAAGGGAAAAATAATAAAAACCGTTATAACTCGAAAACGGGACGAAAACGAGAAAATTATCTCTTAAGGTTTTCGACTTAAAATGACCTCAGGAATCCATAGTTTTCATTTGGGGCGGTGACTGTGGGACACCCTGTATTCAATTCAATTCAATTTTGTTTTATTGAACATACTACGAGTATTTACAATTTGGCTTACAACTAATTATAAGATACTACATATGTATGAAAGTTTACATTTGTTGGCTCAAAGGGGCCTAATTATATACAGTGACTTAAGTTTAATTATTTTTATATAAAATTTACATGACGAAAAAAAATTAAATTTAAAATGTCGGTTGTATTGTCCTCAGGGTGTTCATTCCTGGTTGTCAGTGGTGATTTTTGTGGGTTGTGGACAGGGATGGCGTTTTAGCCGCGGTGGTAGGCTGACCCAATGTCAGCGTAGAACGAGACTACTTCCTCATTGTCCATGATTACGTTGTCATCCAGAGTTTGCATCACACTGAGGTACCTCGGCTCGGGATGTCGTTGTTCTGTGGTCATCCTTCTCATAAGCTGATTCGGGTGGTCGATGATGTTCCCCATTAGTTTCTTCGTTGAATTAACTAGATATTTGTCCAGTGGGATTAAATTGGCTTCTGTATAGAGATGCTCGTTCCTGTAGTGTTTCTGTCGTTGACGGTCGAAGTAGAGTCCAGTGCAGATCCTCAGTATCTTCCTTTCGAATAGTTGAAGTTCCTTGATAGCTGTCTTCGAGATGGAAAACCAGACTGGGAAGGAATAGCTGATCACTGGTCGCAGGTGCAGCTTGTAATATCTTTGTCGGTTGGCTAAGACCTGATCTTCTTTTCAGCAATGGGCGCAAACGACTGAAGGCCCAGCTGGCCTTTTTCAGAACATTTCTTGAGTGCAGGTTAAACCTTAGCAACTCGTTGAAGTGCACATCCTGTACACCCTGTATATATAAACATTTTTCATTTTGGGCTTAAAGTTGGTACGCAACACCATTTCTTATAAAAACGCGAGACCATGGTGTGGAAAGAATAATGGTACTAGGCTAATAACCATTGAAAATATTCACAAAACAAAAATGACCTTAGGCAAACGAATAGTATAATTTAACAATTAATGAAACTCTTGCATTTTTAAAAAGAAATTTATATTTGTACCACCCTTTATATGGCGAGGCAATAGTGTGAGAAGCAAAAGGGCACTTAGCTATAACCAGGAAGGCTGAATTATGTTTGATTAGAATGTTCGCTAGATGTCAGACAGAACTGTAAAATAATGCAATCATTTGGTATTTCATCGCGAAAAGTCCCATTCATTTAACTGAATTTTGGGAATGCATTAACATTGCTTAATGCAATACTTTAACTTCGAAAACAAATTCCCAGTTAATTTTGAAGTCTTTTGTAAAAAAATCATTTAGAGCAGTTAAAAGACTTAAAGTCAAAAGAATGCATTACTTTTTACTGCTTGCATTCTTGTAAGTCTTTTAAAAGTCTTTTACATTCTTTGCATTCATTAAGTCTTTTGATTGCATTCAATGTAGTGCAGTCATTTGAATGTTTTGAAGTCTTTTTACTGCTTGAAGTCTTTCTACTGCTTGAAGTCTAAAGACTACTTTTTATGAATGTATTGTGCAGAAGGTGTGATCATAGGCTAAAACATATAAGGTGGCTTCTAAAAAAAGACGTTTGTGTAGGTGTTCTTAGTTCGGGCAGGAGAAACACTTTTTCAAAAAAAAAACTAACTCAAATATAAACTAAATTATTATTAAAAACAACGTGCAACATTAGCCTTCCTTTGTTGTATATTTTTTTTAAATTTCTGAATTGTATGCTTTCACTTCTTTTTGAATTAAGTTGATTGAATGAAAACTCTTATTTTTTCTTATGGTATAGAAAAATTGCGGAAATGTGGTTTTAACGTTTTTATTCAAATAATGAGAAGTACATGTTTGTGTAAATTGAATTGAAATGGCTGAGTTCGTTCAAACTTAATTTGATAGGTTTTTATTTAAATTTTCCTAACGGTAGCTATCATAATATACTCGTAGCAGCCCAATCAATTAATGCTAACTTCTTTGGTTTTTGAGAAAAAAATCATAAGGTCATAAGGGATAGAAATGATTTCCATTGAACTTTGTATGCAATATATAGAGGAAAGCGCAAGAAAACAGAATTTAATTAACAGTAAGCATGTATAAAACATAGTACTGATGTTTTTTTTTTTCCTGAAATGGTCTTAACTTGGGGAAAATGATTTCATGAAACGAAATTTTTTTTTTGAAATTATGTAGGTACTTAGTATTTTATTAAATGGTTCATTTTATTAAATGGTTCAATAAATAGAATTAGTATTAAGATAAAACAAATTGCTTTTGGTGTACAAAAGACCTTATTTTTTTTTTCAATTTCTCTAAATATCATGGGTTTGTTTTGGAAGGAATAGCGTAAAAAAATTAGACCGCGTCGATCATACAAAATACTTTTTAAAGAAAAGAATTAAAATCATTTGAAATAATTTCAATGGTTACTTTATGGAATGCGTTTATTCATTTTCAGAGCCAGTACGCGGATTTTAATTAAACAATAATTTAAATAAAAGAAACTCATAAGTAAATGTATGTGCTTTATAACACAAAATAATACCTACATATATTTATTTAAGCATTTATCAACAGCAATATATCAAATTTCTAATTGAAAACAAAAATAAATGCGCTCATCAAATAAAGTAGTTGCTATCATGAACCGGGAATTCGTGCATCACAATCGGTGGGCAAATCGTTGAATAATATTATTGATGTTAAATTTCTGGTTATCAGTGTTCAACACATGGTCTTTTGACAACGTTGAAAATTATTAATTAATGAGAACTACGAACTGCACCGTTATTTGTACACATCTATGCTTAAGCCACAACAGCCAGGGCTGTATTTAAGTACATGTGAGCCCATGGATCTTTCGATTATAACTTGTTTGACCTTTTCGAAAAATATTTGAATAAAAAGCTTTGGGCTTTCACTTCTACTGGGATTTTGTTGAAAAAATACTTTTTTTACAAACAAATTAAAAAGCTGTTCCGTATTCGCTATTTTATTTCGGTAGATCTTCTATTCTTTTTTCAATTAATTAAGTAAGTAAGTTTCTATTTCTTAGAGTAATAGGGGCCCTCGACTCTCAATATTTTAAGTTGGTACCTACCTGATATGAAAGTAAAGTTAAAAAAAAAAAAATTAACGTTTGCTTAAGCTACAATTCATTTATCTTAAGCAACTACTGTCATTTGATCTGAAACTGTCGTGTGTAAAGTTAAATTTAGTGTTGTGTTAAAAAAGTGATAAGTTAAAAGTTAGAATGGACTTCTCATCTGATGACTGTGAAGCTGATCCCAGTTATGTTCCTAGCAGCAGTAAAAAATTAAAACGAATAAATTGTGAACCGATTGAAAAAGAAGCTAAAATAAGAAAACTGGACAGCAATTCAACTATTCTACCCACTGAGGTACAAACTCCGCCATTGGAACAAGATTGTAGTTTAAGCCAAGTTAAAAGTAAGCTCGGCACAATACTAGTTTGTGGGCAAACTTTTAGAGTTATTAAAAACGTAAGTTTTTCATTTCAATATATAGATATATAAATGGCATAGTGTAAAATAGTAAAATTAATTATAAAAATGGAAGGGAAGAAAATACATTGAAGGTTGTCGTATGTACATAGGTACTTTGGATTTAAAAATATTTTTTCTGTAAATCACTGCAATTTCATAAACAACTTAACTACTTACATCATTACAAAACCAAAGAAAGATCTTATTAATACGAGGACAGCAAAATATGTAATTCAAGACCATAATGTCAAAAATATAACTTTATCACTTAAACTTCTCAAAACAACACAACTATTGAAAATAATGTTGTTTTTTTTAATAAGACAAGTTATGCAATTGGGTGTGGAACTATTGTCCGTCCGTCTGTCTGTTTGCCTGTGTGTCCGTGCCTATAGAGGTTGTCCAAATGGGGGAGAGTAACTTTGGCGCCAATAATTGATAACGGTTTTGTAAAGAAGGGTCTAATACAAGTATTTTGTATTAGGGGGGGTCTATCTCGCCCCGTTTAGAAGGTAAAAGACTTAAAATAGAAAAAAAATCTTAAAAAACAATGGCAACACTTACAATAAAGTTTTATACTGGTTTCGAAAGCCTTAATTCTGTTCTTTTAATTTTAATTCAAATAAGACTATGAATGTCAATAGTTTTAAAAATATTTGCATGGAAATTCAAAATTTAGATTAAAAAAACTAAAAACAAGATTTCAGACCGATTTTGTTCAAAATTGTAAAATGAAATGCTAAATTTCCTTTTTGTGATCACTGCGTATATTAATTCTTAATTGAATTCAAAAAACCAAATGGTTTTATGTCTTCTAGTTTTTGAGAAAATAGAATATTACTAAGACTACTTTTTTATAAGATGTTTGTTTTTTCGCTTGCTTACATTATACACAGTGCTAGCACCCAGCATTACGGTGTATAAAAAGTGAAATATGTTTGGAGGCATGTTGACAAATAACCGTGTTTTAAAATGATTCTTTAAGTTTTTTTATTTTCAAAAAACATAACCCCAAGCCCAACCAATTATCCATGACAAGAGCCTGTTCATGCGACTCAGTCGTGATTTTTTTTTTTTTTTGGTTTTGTTGTGATGTAGTTAAGGTGTGTAAAAATGAATTTTGACTGAACAATAAATAGTGCATATAAATGGGTTTAATAGAATTAAAGCAAAATTTAAATAAAAGTTCTCATTGCATTGTTATGGTTTTCATTGAAATCCATGCACCCTGAACTCCGTTTTTATAGCGTTGTGCTATGTTATAAAAAAAAAATATTCTTACTTCCCTTTAGTTGAATGAGACTGATTTTCAGAGGAAAAGGAATGGAATTCTGGTTGAATGTAGCTTGTGTTCATCCAGATTAAAAGGTTGTGCGCAAATAAATTCAAATTTTATCCGTCACTTAAAACTAAAGCATATGGAGGCTTATAGAGCGTACGAACAAAAAAAAATGACACAAAATACTGCAAACGCTAATAATTCAAAACATGACCAGTTTAAAATTCTCGTAACACAAATGATCGCCGAAAATGTTTTACCCATTGCTTTTGTGGAAAGTCAGTCTTTCAGAAAAGTTATTAAATTTGCCAATCCTGATTTAAAAGTGATGAGCCGACCAACCGCTGTTAAAGTTATAGATGACATTGTATTTATTAACAATGGAGAAAATCAAGAACGTTTTATCGAAGAGAGAATACTTTTGCACTACTGCGGATATATGGTCAACGAAGCATCGAAGTTGGATGATTCTTTTCAAAGAAAATCTGTTGCACTTGCTTGCAAACGTTTTTCTGGATCACATACGTATGATCGTATAAACGATTTGATCCTTGAGATCCATGCTAAGTATGGTTTAAACTGCGAAAATGTGGTTGCAACAGTGACGGATAACGGTTCCAACTTTATAAAGGCCTTTAAAGAGTTTGGTGTAAAACCAAAATTAAGCGGTGAATTTGATGACGGTATAAACTATGAAAGTGATGATTCCGAAAATGAATCTGCTGAATTTCACAGTCAAAATGAAATTTTTGAAAATTCCCTCCCTAAACATATACAGCCTTATTTATTATTTCGTTTTAGCGCCGGAGTAAAGTTACTTCGAATTTACAACGACTCTAATCCTGAAAAGCTTATTTACAATGAAAATGCACGAGTAAAAATAGCGGTGGAATAAGCTAATACTGGTGGATAGGAGGTTTAGAGCCGTTTTAGTATTAGTGAAAAATAATAAATAAGGCTGATAAAGTGTGCCACTCATACGCTCAACCTCCTTGCCTCAACAGATTTTTCCCGGATTATTCGACAATACCCACAAATATTTACCAAGCACCAAAACGTAAGTTTGTATAAAACATTCACAGAACATTAATATTAGGTAGTTATTCAATTTAAATAATGTTTTAAAGATTATGCAAAAATGTTCAAATCTATGAAACAAAATCAACCGGCCAAAAAGTTCTGAGGAAATAATGGCGATCTTGGGCTCCCAACTGAAGTATCCGGTAATAACAAGGTGGAATTCACTCTACGATTCGATTGAGGACGTAATCAAACACAAATCCAAAATTAATGATTTGTGTAAAAAATTTGGTACCCAAAACATTTTTGATGTTGACTTTGAGTATCTGGAGGAATTCTTAATGCTGATGAAACCCGTAGCAGAGGCACTCGATTTTCTACAGAAAGAAAAGCAGATGCTGTATGGTTTTTTGTTGCCAACACTGGCAACAGTGCGCAATAAATTTAGAAAAATCAAAACCAGCAATGCACTGAAAGTAATTCCTGCGGATATGATTGGAAAATTTGAAGATGCTTTATTGGAAAGGTTTACTAATCACTTCAACCTAACTCCAGAAGTGCATGACGCCATTGTTGCATCCGTGCTCTGTCCTTCAATAAAACTGAAGTGGATTACAGCACTTAACCCCGACTTCAGAGAAATGAAAATTGTCGAAATTAGTTCTTTGGTCAGAGAAAAGATTAACGCTGAAGTTAAAACAGCAACCATTCCTGAAGAGACTCCAGAGATATCATATTTTGATTTCTCTGCATCAGGTAAGAATTCTTTACCATATACAGCTGTTTTGATTTTGTTCAAACAAATATTTTATTTGCTTAACTTACAGATGCAATTGAAAACGGTTCAAACTGTAACTTGACGGGAGCGGGAGGGGATGAGTTTGACTCGTATCTGGCCCAAACGTCAACATCTTTCGAAATGTTGAACAAGTATCCCGCTTTGAAAAAAACCTTTCTCAGGTACAACACAGCACTTCCATCTTCAGCAGCTGTAGAAAGGCTGTTTTCATTTGCTGGAATGCTTAACGCTCCTCGACGTGGATCACTTTCAGACTCCAATTTTCAGAAATTGTTAATCTTGAAAGTGAATGGCGATTTTGAATAATTTTTGTTTTAAATGTTATATGTTATGTTTATTTTGTAATATCAAGTTAAGCTGATTTTGGATTTTTTTAAGATTTTTGTTATCTAATGATAAAGAAATGATTATTTTTTTTTTTTTTTTTTACATTATGACTTGATTTATCCTAGTCAGTTTTTGTATGTTTCATGATATAAATTTGTATAGTTATTTTGTTTTATTTCTTTTATGACTTTGAAAATAATTTGTTATTTTATTCATTTGTTTTATTTGGAAAAATGTTTTTAATTTTTGATTTGAAATATAAAATTTCGGTTAACAAACCTTCAAATTGAATAATTGTTCATGTGCTTTTTAAGGGAAAGGTGAACATTTATAACTATTAAGGGTGAGTAGTTGCTTGCAGATCATTACAGACAATGTAATATTTGTTTTTGTTTGTTGAGCCCTGAAGTCACCCTCGGGTCCCTTGTAAATGGGGTTTTTCAAGAACTTATATTAAGATCTGGGGACACCATGAAGTGGCCATTTAGTGGATTTATGTTTTTAGCTGGGTTACGTTGAGTTAACGAGTAAGTTGAAAAACATTAATTATTTTATGCGAAAAAAGAAATATAACCAAACAATCAAAAATACAAACTTTTCAGGTTGTGTGTTTGTGAATAAATTGGTTATTCTTGCGTCTTTTTAAATAACTGAAAACCTCACACCGTTTTGACAATCAGGTCGTCAGTAAAACCTGGCTCAACCTTGGGCAAAATTCACCTCGTATAATTTCAGATGTGCTTGCTAAGAAACAAAAGTTGTTGTCTTTATAACTGTAAATTTATAGTTGTTTGGCATTTTTCTTATAAATATTTTTGTTTGCGCCCGCATAGATCTCTCACTTCTGAGCTTTCTTGTTATAATTTTGTTACTTTAGAGTTATATCGAAAGAAATAACAATGTTAGTGTCACTACTGGAAAATTTAGACCGTACACATTTTCAGATTAATTCAAATTTTGCGGAGTATATTAAAAGATGGCGCGTCAATGATCACCTACACAAATATCAAATGTTTTTGGAACAGACAAACGAAATCAAAAAATCCCTGTTGATGATTTCATTTCAACAGTTCCAATTCCTTTCATTCGATATTAGTCGAATTATTGCCCTCAAATTGGAACTTATCGCTACATGTCAAAAAATCATTTTTATATTACAAGAATATAGCTACGATTTTTATGATACGGACAATGAAAGTGATATTGTAGATTTAAGACAGTAAGTATAATTGGTATAAATTGATACTAAATGATTATAAATGTATGAATTGTAATACATTTTCTTACAGTGATTCCGATTATATGTATAGCAGTGACAGTGACACGGAGGATGTATAGCAGTGACAGAGACTTAAGGAGAATAATATGAAAATATTTTTTTGATTTATTTTGTGAAAAGATGTTAAATGATTTGCTTAGTTTGTGTTTATTAATATAATTTTTTGTATCTTTTTTTTTAATATAATTTATTTAATAAAAATAAATTTCGTAAATATATATGTATAAATGAATTTTTTTTTAAATTTTGATAGACTTTGTATTTGTGAGTTTACGAGTACAATATGAATTTAATAATCAAAAGAGCAAAGTAAATGCTAGTCGTAAGGAACCTGATGATAAACTATATAGATAGACTTAAAGCACTCAAAAGACTTCAAGCAATAAAAAGATTTCAAGCAGTAAAAAGACTTCAAAGCATTCAAATGACTGCATTACATTGAATGTAATCAAAAGACTTAATGAATGCAAAGAATGTAAAAGACTTTTAAAAGACTAAAGGTGCGTGTCCATTTGAGAGTTCTTTCGCTAGTAAACTCTCGAGAGTTGCTCTCAGGTGCCTGTCCATTTGAGAGTAATTTTTTTGAGATTTTACTATCGCGAGTTCACTAGTTAAGTTTTGGGAGATGACTTTCTGAGAGTACTTTCATAACCGTGTCCACTTGATATATTTTTGCAAAACTATAATTTTGCCCGAAGAAATAGAAACTCACGATGTAATGAATGGAAGCTGGCGTTTAGACAACAATTTCGAAAACTAATTTTTCGATCTTCAAAATGGAAGAAGGTACAACTATAATACTTCTCAAAAGGATTTCAGGGATGAATTCAAAAATTACTTTATGAGCCCATAAGATGAAGTTCCTTGGCAGTACAGGCACATCACAGAAAATAGTTAAGAAATTAAGAAATCAAATACCAGATTGGACTTAGTTGAAGCAGCCATTAAAAATGGAATCAAAAACTGCAAACCCTGAAAATATGGCCACCTAGTGCTATACTTCATCAGTTCCGGCTCCACTTTTCGTTTTTTATTTTTTTTTTTTTCAATTCTTGTGACATCCGTTAATATTTTCATGATTATTAATTAAATGTACATAATAGATTCAATATGATTGACAAAAATTATTATCTTTACTTGGTTTCGCAAATTATGAAGCTGTCTCTAGATTTCATTTTCAGTGCATGAAAACTACTAAAAGTTGCTTATACATACATACATATATGTATTTAATTTTTTTTTATTTCTGTCCCGACTTTTCTGTAGTTTTCCACAAAACTTCGAAAGCCTCATATTTTTCTATAAGTTCGTTTGTCCCCTTCTGTTCAATGTTTTGACATGTTAACTCTCGGAGAGCTAATCGCAAAATACGAACTTTGTTGGAATTCTGCGAGCTCATCTCCGATAGTAATAAAGAAGTGTGTCCACTTGCGAGTAACTCTCAAAAACTTCGTATGTCGAGAGTGAAAAGTCAACTCTCAGCTAGCTTCTCTCAAGGCTGTGTCCACTTGAGAGTTGACTCTCAAGAGTGGCCTGAGAGCTACTCTCAGTGTTTTTGCTCTCAAATGGACACGCACCTTTACAAGAATGCGAGCAGTAAAAAGTAATGCATTCTTTTGACTTTAAGTCTTTTAACTGCTCTAAATGATTTTTTTACAAAAGACTTCAAAATTAACTGTGATTTTTTTTTCGAAGTTAAGTACTGACATGAAGTCAAATTATTCAAAATGTAAGTCTTTTCAATCATTTAACTGCAATACAAAAATGATTGCATTTTTTACAGCTCTGATGTCAGAACAGCATTTTCTGACATTTAGCTAACTAACCTGTATTTCGCAGTATGGACAAATACACCACAACAATTCCTCCTAAGCCCCCGAATGTTGCTATAATCAGCCCTAAATAAACTCAACACTATATAGGTATACAAAAACTAATTTAACAATGCAATGTCAAACACAAATGGCGAATGGTGTGGTTTTCCAATAAATGTAGTTTCTTATATTGATCTATGTTTGGATCATTTCGATTAATAAACACCATATTGTGGCTCAACACCATTTTTAATTAGCTGCGAACTTTTAAATACATAGATATGTACATAACCGCACCAAAATATTTATATTACTTGGAGTTCACCTTTAACTGTCTTTAATTTATGACCAAGCGTACAAAATGACAATTCATAAAACAATTTTTTTAAGGAAAAAAATATAAAATTCAAACGGGTTCATATTGTCCAGCATTCACGACTTCATGAGCAACGTTAAAAATTGTGACGAAACCCAGGTTATAAAATGTGAATCAGCAGATGAACGGTAAAGTGTGATATTTATGTGTCCAACACGGTATGGTCCTATAGATATTCTCCAAAATAAAAACTCTGAACTAAAAATCAGCGGATATTGTTTTTTTGTTTTTAAATATTTTTCATACAATTTTTTCCCCTTCCATTGTCCCATCTGTGCACCTTATTATATGACCGGTAGCAGCGCAAAAATAAAAACCACCAAATGATCTTGGAATTTGAAATCGAAACTGCTTCACAACAAGAACCCTTTTTCATCACTCAAGCCATTAAATAATAAATAAATTAAAAAAAAAATACTCGATTCTCCTCAGATGCTTCGTATGCAGAACCCTACCACCATCACGGTTGCGTATCAAATTTCACGAATCCGACTCGAATGGGGACGGCGACGATGACGACGACTACATCGTCGACGGACAGTAATTAAATTACGCATCACTCATTTTCGCGCATTTTCCACATCGCGGCGTTAATTCTTCATATTTTTTCTACCTCCTCTTCATCATCGTTCCCGGTGTTCCATGTCTCATGTCACCTCGACATCCATCCAAAGCCCAACAAAATAAAAAAAAAACCAAAACCAAGGAAGCCCCGCCAGTATACAGAGAAATACAGAACAAAAAAAAAATAAAAGTAAAAATCACTTGCCGTTGCAATTTCAATTGACGCCTGTTGACTCACCGTGATGTTGGCCCATCCCAATGCCTGCCACCATACGGCGCTCTATATCGGCACCTGTTGCGTTCCTCTAAAGAGCCAACTAACTGACTGCTGGCCTGACCGCCAATCCTGTCTGCCAGCCTACTGAATATTAACAGTGGTCTGGCTGAGATAGGAGTCGGAATCTCGGTATAGCCCAGAGCTGGGAATGGGATCCGTTAAAAAAAAACTTCGTTAAAAACAAGGATGTGACATTTTGTGCGAACCAAGCGAGTGAATTGGAGTCAATGCGAAAAAAACGTCTAGCAGTGAAAAAACGGTCCATCAAAGCTGTTTGCTCCTACTCCTGCTCCTGCTACTGTGTGTAGGACTTGATGCTGCTCCTGGTCGTGATATAACCCGTTTGTTGTTGGAGAGCTAGAGCACTGCGTTTGGAGGAACTTTGGTGCCATAAAGACCACACCAATTAAATGCTGACCTATGCGTCGTCGAGTTGATCGGTGGAGGTGTATATTGGAATGGTCGGAGAGGTCGGCTTGGCGGTGGCGGTGGCGGTGGTTGGTGTCGATGGTGGCCCTGGTCAGTTGATGGAGCCGAGGATGGCTACGACGAGAGCAGGGGAGATGACGGTGTTGGCATGTTGTGTGCGTTGTTAACTCTACACTACACACGACTGTGTAGTTCGTCCTTTGACGGGAATATTTTTAGTGATTCACAGGTTGTTGTTGAAGGAGTGTATGTGGCAAACAAGGACTTATACAAAAAAAGAGAAAATATATCAAAAAAAAAAGCTGTCGGTTGTTCTATAACGGACTCCGGGCTCAACGGTGCTGGGGGAGCCTGGGAGAGACCTTCTATGTGCAATTTGCATGGCTTCCTACGGAATTGCACTTTTATTCACTTTGTCGCTGTGGCATGCTTTTGTGTGTCCGCTAGCTGGTCGAAGCGAAGAAGAGCTGCTTTGTATGATGATGGTGATGGACAGGCGGCGATATGTGTGTTGGCCAACAATGCAGATTAACTGATGTGCATCCTGTTTTTGGCATACCTCTACTCACAATTGAACAACACACGGGCGGGAGCATATGCATAACTAGACACAGCTGTTTTGAAGTTTGACACCAGGGTGATGGCAGTAATTAACATATTTAGACGGGGAGATCGACATGCTTTTTTTTGGAGTTGAGTTGGTGCTTTGGTCACACGATAACATGTTAATCGGTTGATGTTGAAAGTCCCCACAAACACACGTGTTGATGCTTTGACAATAGGGAAAGTATTTTGCGAACTTTTTTTGTTGGGTTTTGACATAATAACATCTCCTGGGAGGTATTCATGAATTGTTGCTGCTTTTTAATAACATATTCCAACCTTCAACGGAAGCTGGGGTTTGTCATGACTATATGAGGATGTGTGTAGTTATAGGTTATATAGAACAAATTGCTGTAGTTTTTAGGAAAGTCCATTTCTCCAAAAGGAAAGGACTTAAAACTGAAAAAAAAAATAAGACATTCTACATATTTTAAATGGCAGCTTTAGTTAAAGCTTGAAAAAAGTATATGTAGATTGGTATGGAACCACCTGTCTTACGTAACATCTACCAAACTCGTCCTAAGAATAATTCACAAAACACTGCGATTATGATCAAGTTCAGCTCTCCATACGATAAGAACTTTGCTCTTAAACCTATTGCAGACTTCCAAAAATCGAGTCAACAACAACTCTTCTTGCATCATATCGGCTTCAATTTTAATCATTAATCGAAAGATCGAAACCAATTTACCTGCGAGAGAGCTTATTGACTTCATTCTTTGTCTTCTCTTAAAATCACGCTGATATATATACATGGGTGATTCTACAAACAATGGAATAAAATGATACAAATTTCGGCACGACATTTTTCGATTCCAAAAGTCGTAAGAGTTGTTCTAGATGATCATTAGAACGTCCCTTTGCGTTTTTGAAAGCGGCCAGTTAAAAAAATAAAAAATGACCATTTTAAGAACATTTTTTTGAAAAAGGATGTACTGAGTTTTTTTTAAGGGAACTGAATAAATCTTTATTTTTGTTCTTATTTTCTCTTGGGTACACATTGAAATATAGAAATTAAATTTAATTATTCTTCATAAACATAAAAATTCATGGTAAATAAATATTATTTAGCATTTTATTAAGAGAATATAATATATTATAATTAAATATTTTTTTTTCTAAGAATCAATTTAAAATAAATTATATTCTTTTTAAAAATTTTAAAAATATTTCGCAAAGTTCGAAGTTCAATATAACTAAAAACTTCTTAGGTTTCTGAATAAAATATCATTTGCTCATTTATAAACCAGAGGACTGAGGTTTTTCATGGTTTTTGCGCAAAAAAGTTACTAAGGTTTTATTTTAAAAAATAACAATAACGGATTCCGGGGGCTAGCAAAGTAATGCCGCAGATTATACAAAATCTGAGAGTTGCGAGTTGGAACGTTGGCAGTATGACAGGTCGAAGCTTCGAGTTGGAAGAGATGATGAAAAGAAGGCGAGTGGACATCTTAAGGTGCGTGTCCATTTGAGAGCAAAAACACTGAGAGTAGCTCTCAGGCCACTCTTGAGAGTCAACTCTCAAGTGGACACAGCCTTGAGAGAAGCTAGCTGAGAGTTGACTTTTCACTCTCGACATACGAAGTTTTTGAGAGTTACTCGCAAGTGGACACACTTCTTTATTACTATCGGAGATGAGCTCGCAGAATTCCAACAAAGTTCGTATTTTGCGATTAGCTCTCCGAGAGTTAACATGTCAAAACATTGAACAGAAGGGGACAAACGAACTTATAGAAAAATATGAGGCTTTCGAAGTTTTGTGGAAAACTACAGAAAAGTCGGGACAGAAATAAAAAAAAATTAAATACATATATGTATGTATGTATAAGCAACTTTTAGTAGTTTTCATGCACTGAAAATGAAATCTAGAGACAGCTTCATAATTTGCGAAACCAAGTAAAGATAATAATTTTTGTCAATCATATTGAATCTATTATGTACATTTAATTAATAATCATGAAAATATTAACGGATGTCACAAGAATTGAAAAAAAAAAAAAATAAAAAACGAAAAGTGGAGCCGGAACTGATGAAGTATAGCACTAGGTGGCCATATTTTCAGGGTTTGCAGTTTTTGATTCCATTTTTAATGGCTGCTTCAACTAAGTCCAATCTGGTATTTGATTTCTTAATTTCTTAACTATTTTCTGTGATGTGCCTGTACTGCCAAGGAACTTCATCTTATGGGCTCATAAAGTAATTTTTGAATTCATCCCTGAAATCCTTTTGAGAAGTATTATAGTTGTACCTTCTTCCATTTTGAAGATCGAAAAATTAGTTTTCGAAATTGTTGTCTAAACGCCAGCTTCCATTCATTACATCGTGAGTTTCTATTTCTTCGGGCAAAATTATAGTTTTGCAAAAATATATCAAGTGGACACGGTTATGAAAGTACTCTCAGAAAGTCATCTCCCAAAACTTAACTAGTGAACTCGCGATAGTAAAATCTCAAAAAAATTACTCTCAAATGGACAGGCACCTGAGAGCAACTCTCGAGAGTTTACTAGCGAAAGAACTCTCAAATGGACACGCACCTTTATGTGTTCAAGAAACAAAATGGCGAAACACGGGAAACAGGGCCCGTTTCTTGGATACGAGGACAAAAAACTATAAGATGTTCTACTATGGAACGGAAAAGGGTAAAAACGGAATCGGAATCATCCTTGCAAAACATCTATTAGGCAGCGTATTGACCATTTCGAAATCCAGCGACCGTTTGATGTCCCTTAAATTGGTGATTAAAGGAAAGTTGTGGAATATTGTCACTGCATATGCTCCCCAAATTGGATGTGAGCAGGTACAAAAAGATGCATTTTGGCTAGTTTCATGAAACCCCGGGTAAAAGATTGCAAAGTGATACTAGGAGAAGCGATCGCCCACCAACACCGTCTCCTACTGACAGAATTTTTTATGGAGACAGTGAACGACAACAAACATACAAAAACTTTTGGGAAGATCAAATGGTATAATCTGGATAAGGAAAAAGGCGAAGCTTTTATTTCGAATATGCAAAACTTTCTGTATAACAACACCGATATAGTTCGAAATGAAGAGAGTACAGCACAAAGTATGTGGGATCTCCTACAGAGAACTTGCAAAGAAAAAGCCAAAACACTGTTAGGGGTTTCAAAAGGACACAACCAACAAGGCAAAGAAACATGGTGGTGGAATGATGAAGCTAAATCAGTTATAAGTAAAAAGAAAATGGCTTTCAAGGCTTGGTCAAAGTGCCCCTCTAATGATACAGAGCAAAAGTCACGACTGCGAAAAATAATTAGGCTATCTGATGACCAGTGCGGGTTTGTCGGGGGTAAGTCAACCACGGATGCAATCCAGAGTATAAGAATAATTATGGAAAAGCATCGGGATTCTTTGGAGGATTTGCATGTCGTATTGGTTGATTTTGAAAAAGCATTCGATCGGCAACCACGAGATCTAATATGGGTGGCCCTCAGGCAACGAGGAGTTCCAGAAACCTATGTGCGGATAATTATGGACATGTATGATGGAGCAGTTACTAAAGTAAGATGCGCAGCTGGAGTCACCGAAGAATTCGAAATCACAGTAGGTGTACACCAGGGAAGTGTCTTGAGCCCCCTGCTCTTTATTACAGTTCTTGATTACCTGCTTGAAGGCAAAGTGACGGATCCAAAAGTGCATCAGTTATTCTTTGCTGACGATGGAGCCATCATAAGTGAAGACCCGATATCCCTACAACGAGCACTTGACGTATGGGTGGATGTTCTAGAAGGAAGTGGGTACCGCATAAGCGCGAAAAAGACAGAATACCTATGCTGCCCATTTTCTGATCCACACAGGCCTATTCCAGACATTTATTTGAATGGAGTAGTGCTTCCCAAGTGTGAAAAGTTTAAATATCTGGGGTCTATGATAAATAACGAAGCTACTTGTGATGACGATATCAATCATCGCGTAAGCGTAGGGTGGATGAAGTGGCGGGAAAATTCTGCTATCTTCTGTGACCGAAAAATGCCCCCTAAGCTGAAAGGAAAGCTCTACACTTCAGTTGTGCGTCCAGCACTCACATACGGTTCACAATGTTGGACAATGTACAAAAAGTATGAGAGTAAGCTAACGGCAGCTGAGATGAAGATGCTTCGTATGACAGCAGGAGTTACAAAGCTTGATCGAATTAGAAGTACGAAGATCCGAGGAAGCCTTCATGTTAAGAATACCATTTCCCAAAAAATTGAACACGACCGACTCAGTTGGTATTGCCATGTTCAAAGGAGAGATCCTGAGAACCCCGTCAAAAAGGCAATATCATACAACGTTCCAATTCGGAATAAAAAGAAAGGTAGGCCTAAACACTCCTGGTACAAACAAATGCAAAAACACCAGCATTCAGTTGGCCTCAGAAATGGAACAATACAAAACCGGGAAGCTTGCTGCCGATTTCTGAGGTCAACCCGGCGAACCCCACAGGCGGATCACTAGTGTGAAGCAGATACGTGGGAGAGTTATGATCCCCTCGACATCGAGATCATAACAGCGCCGAAGAAAAAGAAGAAGAAGAAGAACAATATATATATAATATTACAATTTTATTAAACCTATACTATACTTCTAACAAATATGCCTTCTTACATACAAATTTAATTTGTAAAACCTCACCAGAGGACTGATAATCTAAAGGGACAATCCACGACTTCTTGCACAAATGTCTTTTTCACAATACTAACATAAGAAACAGAATCGATTTTCACCACAATTTTATTGTAAGGAGATTTGGTACTTCAAATTGCCTTGAAGCTGAAGATCGCTGCATCCAAATTTATGTTTTCATTTAGGATAGCAGATCTCGATAAGTATCAAAGATATTGGAATATTTTCTTCTTCTTCTTCCTTTTCTTCGGCGCTGTTATGATCTCGATGTCGAGGGGATCATAACTCTCCCACGTATCTGCTTCACACTAGTGATCCGCCTGTGGGGTTCGCCGGGTTGACCTCAGAAATCGGCGGCAAGCCTCCCGGTTTTGTATTGTTCCATTTCTGAGGCCAACTGAATGCTGGTGTTTTTGCATTTGTTTGTACCAGGAGTGTTTAGGCCTACCTTTCTTTTTATTCCGAATTGGAACGTTGTATGATATTGCCTTTTTGACGGGGTTCTCAGGATCTCTCCTTTGAACATGGCAATACCAACTGAGTCGGTCGTGTTCAATTTTTTGGGAAATGGTATTCTTAACATGAAGGCTTCCTCGGATCTTCGTACTTCTAATTCGATCAAGCTTTGTAACTCCTGCTGTCATACGAAGCATCTTCATCTCAGCTGCCGTAAGCTTACTCTCATACTTTTTGTACATTGTCCAACATTGTGAACCGTATGTGAGTGCTGGACGCACAAGTGAAGTGTAGAGCTTTCCTTTCAGCTTAGGGGGCATTTTTCGGTCACAGAAGATAGCAGAATTTTCCCGCCACTTCATCCACCCTACGCTTACGCGATGATTGATATCGTCATCACAAAGATATTGGAATATTTTAAACGCCAAAATGTTGGGCGCAAATTTTCCTAGGGGCGATGACCGTTACTTTTTTTTAAATTGTATCTCGCTTTATTTTATTTTAGTGAGTTTTAAAACTTTTAAGACAAAAAAAATTTTAGGAGAGGATATAGACCGCAATAATTTTTTTAGAAATAAAATAAATATGACCCAATGTAGAATATACGTTCCTCTAGGGGCGATGTTTCTCCTTTTTTTTAGTTTTTTTTTATTAAGCTTATTTAACCATGATTTAACCATGAAATTAAAAAAAAAAAAAACAAAAAGTTTGGACCCTTATAACTTTGGATTGACTAATCGTAGGTAAAAAATCGGTACATGAAAAAATTAGAATTTCCAAACTCTAGGGGCGATGTTTTTTCTTTTTGTTTCATTTCATGTTCTTGAGTCATTTGTTGTCTAGCAACAAATTACAACAAAAAGGAAAATAGATATCTACGTTTTGTGCTAGTTAAAAATTTAAGATGATATTTTCTGGTTTTTATTTAAAAAAAATCACATTTGTTCTATAGATTTTTAATAATAAAAAATAAAATAAAAATAATAGACTTGAATTTCTAAAAAAAATTAATAACAAAAAGAAACAGTTTAGTTTTATTTACCTAGTTTATTTAAAAATGATTAAAATAAAATATAAAAATAATAATTTATTATTAATTATTAAAAAAAAAATTCATTGGAAAAAACTGTTTTAAAAGTCAAATTAATAATAACAAAAAACAATGTTTGTCCTTAAGTGGGCTTAAGGTCACGAAGAAAGGAAATATTTAAAAACAAGAAACTATTGGAAAAAATGTACCTAAGGGACTCAAGGGCCTTTGGTGATTCCCTAGAGGAGAAATTGAAAATTGTTTTTACCTCCAAAACTAACGGTACCATATCCGTAGTGTAAGATCTCATTTATCTCGAAAACGGTTCTAACGATTTTGATAAAATACAAATTAAGTGAGCTATCAAGGGCATAACCTATATTTTGGTTCAGACAAATTTTTGAATAACATATAATTAACGGTACCTGTCATAGAACCGTCTTTACCCAGGATCCACCCGAAGTTTAAAATAATATTGTATATAAGAACATTCGCAAAAATATTTTTTTCAAAAAATCCAATTTTTTTTTTTAAAATCGATATCTTCAAAACGTGCGAACGATTATTTTTGAAATTACTTTTTATAATCAATGGCTCAAAATTTTAATTGAATTAGTACGATATTAAAGCTGTTTTAATATGAAACTAAGTTAAATCAACGATTTTGCAAATTTTATTCAAATATAACATCATACTCTCTTTACCCTTTTATTAAAGTTAAAATCATCTTAAAAGTATCGGTCTTTTAGAAACGCCACAAAAGGTCTGTTTACTTAGTTTTTTGCACGAACTGTCAGTGTTCAGAAGCAATTTATTAAGAAAATTGGCTTAGTACGATACTAGTTAGAAAATGTTTAAAATTATGAATTTGTTAGTAAACTACTTTAAAGTTAGGAAATTCTTAAGTAGTATCATACTAAGAAATTAATAATAATAGGCTGTTTAAAGGTTTGCACCAGTCTGTTTAGAATTTTGCGCCAATACTACTATGTAATTACTTAAAATCGGTATCCCAAATTTTATTCTTGAAAACGATTTTTGAGCTTTGTTTGCATAAGTTCTTAGATTTCTAGAAATCAGACGGCAATTTCATACATTTGAACATTTTTATCTCATTAAATCCACGTTTTATTTTTATAAAATGTATTTTTAATTCCAAATTCGTGCAATTCAACTCTTTTTTGTTGTATACGTACATATGTGTTTCATTTGTAATAATTTTTCAATCGCGTATGAAACAAAACTGTCTGAAACACTAAATGAAAAAATAAGAAAAACGGTCGCACAAAAGGCAATCTAGAAACAAAATACGCTTGAAAATATCTTATGTCCTTGTTATTACGGGCATTTTTTTAGGTTTGCAAATGGTAAAATATCCTATGACTACTTAGGAAGAGAAAAATTTCAGTCTTAAATTTATATAGATATGGTAATGGACATTAACATTTTCACGAACGTCAACCCGCTATCGATCTCAATAGCTCAACATTTCACGCACTAGCCCGAGTAGAATTCCGCACAAATATCTCGGATTATTTGCTTACAAGGTCCAATTGACTCAGCAATTGAAGGCACACGACCACGAGCTTCGTTATTGCTTCGCAGTTTGGGCCTTAGAGCATCTTGAATTGGTCAATAACTTTGGTCGAAAAATCATCTTTTCTGACGAAGCACATTTTTCTCTCGGCGGTTACTTTACCAACCAAAATTTTCTAAAAAAACAAATATGTAGCTTCATCACTGTACTGACCGACGAGGGGTAGGGAAAAAAATCTCCCGAATGAAACAATAAGCTTTTGTTAAGTATTGTCTGACACTTCATCCTTAGGATACAGTGGACAAAAACGTTTGTCAACGATGATTTGTGGCTTAGGATTGGAAAAACGAAAATAGATATGGTCATCAAACAAATAAAATAGCAATGGATAGGTACGATTTATTGTTCTGGGTTCCTTCCCACTCCTCATCTAGACAGATGGGGGCTAACACTCACTCACACCGTAAATCTTCATCTTGTAACACCCAACAAGTGGAACCAATTCTTACATCATTACTTCTACTATAGATCTTTTTTCCGAAAATGCGTGCATTTGGTATCGACGAGTCTCTTCTTCTTTGGATCAGAAATAAAGTTTCTGACCGTTGATTTCAAGTTGTTTTTGAAGGTTTTAATTCTGATATTCATATAATAAACGCTGGTGTGCCCCAATGCTCCGTTTTATGTCGGACACTCTATTGTAAATTCATTCATGATCTTTTGTCTATTCTCTATTACTTCAAATACGCTTCTTTTTTTCGTGAATAATTCACACGGCTTCAGGGGTCAATTGAGAGACGATGAACATTGGTTTTGAATGTTTGCAAATTGAAAAAGCAAAGGAAAATGGCGCCGAATAAATTTATTTCATAATTATAAGATGACCACAGTAAAATAAAAAGAGACGATCTTGCTTGTGTCAACGCTTTATTACAACTAACTTCTTAAAATTAACATGGTTTGGATACTTCTTAAGTACATACGAGTAGTATACATTACAAAATATATCAGGTCACATATCGTTCGATCGATGACGTATTATATACCTTTTTACATAATAATACAATATTAACTAATAGGCAATAGAAAATAAATAAGCGAATGCAGGTGCAGGCATCTAGGAGGTGTATGGATTGTAAGATTTTAAGTATTTGGAATAGGTCATGCAATATGATCCTTACAGATCGACCATCCTGACAACAAATCGTCCTCGATTTATATGGTGCACATGCATTTTCTTTTACATATTTTTATATCTTTTAGAACATGTTTTATATAGTTAACAAAATAATATCAAAGAGATAACATACAAAACAAGCATCTGTAAGCATATGAACATTTAATTGGTTTATCGAATTGTATATTAAAATACAAAATAGATATTTGATACGACAATATCTCGAAACACATAAAAATATACAAATGTTGTTAATTAGATATAAATGAATTTAATAAAAAATATAAAATTTTAAATAAATGAATGAATGAAAACCAAAAATCGATACGTTTCTGTATAAACAAACATTATACATTATGAATTTTAAAATTGTACATACGGTTTCATGTTTTCTGGAGATGCTACTCCTTCGTATGGAATTCTTGAAATTTGAAGATTTTCTAAATCTTTTATAATATATCTATCATTACTCAAACATTTAACAATTTGGTATGGCCCTTTAAATTTTGGTATGAGCTTTTTATTTACTCCAGGAGTGTTAAAGACGTTTTTTATCATGACATAATCACCATCCTTGTAAGGGTATGGGGTTTTGTGCCGCTTGTCAAAGTATTCCTTATTAATTTGCTGATTGTGGATAATTTTAGCTTGTGCTTCTTGTCTAGCTAACTCCAAGTTTCTTGGCTCTACTGTAGTCAAATTATTTTGTAGATAATCTCGAATTTTATCACAAACTACACCCTTTTGAGAAACACCAAACAAGAGTTCACTAGGACTAGAACCAGTACTTTTGTTTACAACATTGTTTAAAGCATATTCAATTTTGTCTAGAAATTTCGTCCATTCTCCTGGCTCTATCTCACTCTCTTTTGCTAACATTGGGGTGATGCTTCTATTAATCCTCTCCACTTGACCATTGGATTGAGGTGAGCTCGTGGCAATTTTAATATGTTGTATGTTGTGACTACTGCAAAAGTTCGAAAATTCCTCAGATGTGAAGCAACTACCTCTGTCTGAAACTATTCGAGTAGGCTTGCTATAATTGGAAAAATAGGATTCTAAACACTTTAAAACTTCATTAGTGCTAGTATTTTTCACGGCATAAAGTTTAGTGTACTTGGTAAATCCGTCAACAACTAAAAATATATATTTTTTTATGTTTCTGACTGATGAAGGTAAAGGACCATAGTGGTCAATGTGAAAAGTTTCAAATGGCTTGACGCCCTTGGGAATACTATATAATACCCCCTCCTTTTTTCCAGTATTTGGTTGGAAATGGATACAGCGTAAGCAATTACTTATGTAATTTTTGATTTTCGACTTCATAAAAGGAAACCAGTATGTTTTCCTTAAAAAGTCGTAGCACTTCTCTACACCGACGTGACATAACGCATCATGATGGGTTTGTATCACATTCCTTTCCATTTGTGCTGGGACATAAAACAAAACTTTATTGTCAATTTTACGGTAAACAAGACCATTTATCAACTCATAGCAGGGACTTTCTCTCTCTTCTAGCATCTTAACTAATCTTTTTAAGACTACATCCCTCTGCTGTGAAGCTGCTAGCGCGAATTCAAATGACTCGGGTTCTATTATAAAAATATTGTGACACCTGCTGAGAGCATCAACATGGCCCATTCTTTTTCCATCCCTATGTTCTATGATGTATTCAAAATCTTGAAGCTCTAGGGCCCACCGTGAGATTCTAGGGTTTAAAAGTTTCTTACTAAGAGTCAGTGTAAGTGACTTACAGTCAGTTATGATTTTGAACTTAATCCCAGCTAAATAAATCCTGAACCTTCTGAGTGCAGACACTATCGCTAGAGTCTCAAGCTCATATGAATGATATTTTGATTCTTGCGCTGTAGCTCGTTTTGAAAAGAAAAATATTGGATGTAAGAGCTTATCCTCTTGACGCTGTAGTAAGACTGCTCCAAATCCCAAACTGCTGGCGTCGCAGTGCAGCTCCGTCTCAGCGTTCGGGTTATATATTCGGAGTAATGGTGCATTTAAAAGCATTTTTTTTAGCGTTTCGAAAGTGGATAAGGTTTTTTCATCAATAACAAATTTAGCATCCATTTTTAAAAGATCATAAAGAGGTTTTGAAATTATTGAAAAATCTTTAATGAATTTTCGAAAATATGAGCATAAGCCAAGGAAAGAATGTAAAGATTTCGAATTTGTAGGTGTTGGAAATTCTTTAACTGCACGTAGCCCATCTGCGTTCGGCCCAATTCCATTTTCTGACACTTCATATCCTAGGTAAGTTATTTTTTCCAACATAAACAAGCACTTGTCTAGACGTAATTGTAAATTATGAATTCCTACAATACGCATAACCTGTTCTAAGATTTCAAAATGCTCGTCTTTTGTTTTTGACGCAATGAAAAGATCATCAATGTAGATCAAGAGTTTTCCAGATTTGATAAGGTTCTTAAAAATTATATTTATATATCTCTGAAAAACTGCAGATGCATTCTTAAGCCCAAAAGGCATACGTAAGTATTCAAATTGGCCTAGGGGCGTAACAAAAGCAGTGTATTTCACCGATTCTAATGACATCTTTACGTGGTGAAATGCACTTTTTAAATCAAGAAGAGAAAAATACTTCTTACCACGCAAAGTGTCTAAATGATCTTCTATCAAAGGGAGTGGAAAGTTATCTTTTAACGTCATTTTATTTAATTCTCGATAATCAATACACAAACGCAATTCTCCAGATTTCTTCCGTACTAATACAATTGGTGATGCAAAAGGAGACGTACTTTCACGAATTATTTCATTTGCAAGCAAATCATCTAAAATATTTTGTAATTCCTGCTTATGTGTATACGGCAACCGTCTAGGAGCACAATTGAAAATCTTATTCGTATCAGTTAAAATAATTGTCATAGCAAAATCTTCACACTGACTAAGCAAAGCATGATCAAAATTATTTTCATTTGTAATATTGTCTAAAACACGCCTAGTTACGATATTAGTAATTTTTGTTTTATCTTCATGATTCAAGTTTTCGTTTATATTTAAATTATTGTCATCGCGGTCACTATACGTATCAATGTTAAGAATTTCATTCATTTCTGTATCAATGTCGTTTTCTTTTATAAAATTTAAATTAGGTTCTTCGTTTTCTAATGTTAATTTTATGTTGCTTTTTTGCAAAAAATCTCTACCTAAAATTATCACATTCTTCATCGTATCGTTTTTAACAACATAAAGGCTTAAGTTTACATGCATATAATCAATTTTAATTTTACATAATACCTTACCAAATATAACTAGTTTGCTATTGTTGATGCCATTGAAGTCTTGCAGCGGGGTCTCTAAGGCTGTCATCAAATATGCTGGAACATATTTTTGTTGTATCAGGCTAATCGGACTGCCAGTGTCTATTATCGTCATCGCTCTCATTTTTGATGTGGCTGCTCCAAAATCGTTGTTGACGAACTCATATTCGAAAATGCCATGAAAGTCTTTAAGAAACGATGGCTGTTTGTTGATTGACTCATTGTGCTGCAGCATCAGCACGGCTGTTGATTGTGGACAGTCTTTAATCACATGACCGGTTTTCCCACAACGAAAACAAGTTCCCCTCTCTCTTCGTGGCTTAGGGCAATTGGTGACGATGTGCCCTACATCATTGCAGTTGAAGCATTTGATTGTTGAGTTACTTCGTGGATTTGGTGCTTTTTTTTTTTTTTTTTTTTTTAAATTCATTTTTATTTCATTCAATCTTATAACTATCTTAATGCTAGACAAAAATTCATAAAACTAGCCTACTTATCAATAACTTACAACTAACTTACTGGCCCCATGCGGGCACTCTAAGTTAAACTATATACTTATAACTACTGCCTTTCGGCCTAAAAAAACTATTTTGAATTCAAAAACTATATCTATATTTTTTTTTTTTGTTTTCTCGAGAAAATTTAAAAAACTCGGATTCTTTATCATTTTTACTTTTTTATATAAAACTTACAAACTAAAATTAAACTAATTAAAACTACCTAAAACCACTTAAACTACTTAAAATAAACTAAAACTAAAATAAAACTACCTAACACCACTTAAACTACTTAAAATAAACTAAAACTACTTAAAAACTAGAACAACCACAGCGGAGGTTTTTTTTTTTTTTTTTTTTTTTTTTTTTTTTTTTTTTTTTTTTTTTTTTTTTTTTTTTTTTTTTTTTTTTTTTTTTTTTTTTTTTTTTTTTTTTTTTTTTTTTTTGCCACTGTGCCTATTCTTTTTAAATCTAAACCTGTGACTAAAAAACAGGTATGCAAGCCGGCCACGGCTCTAACACCCCACCCCGACTACCCATTATCAAATACCGATTGAAGCCACCAAAACTGGTTCTCCTGCTTCACCCTATCAGTTTTGTCCCGTTCGGACACAGCCCTACTGAACCGTAGGAGCTCTTCTCCGTCTTGTGCCACGACGTCCCGAGTGTAAAGGAGCCGCCGGTCCACGGTTCTTCGTCTGACGTGGTAGATTAGCGGTACTGCCAATCTATCCTGTATCAGACCGCATCTATCTAAATAGAGGAATGCCTCTGGAGGAATGAAGCCACTCAAGCGTCCATTTTCAAAATATTCGTCATTTGGGTAGAACGCCCCGAAAATCAAATTATTGGTCGAAGTCAGAGCCCTCGCAATGTGACCCCGAATAAGTTTTATCACGAAATTGTCAACTCTGTTGATCCGAGCCCCGTTGTATAGAGCCTCGTTCGGATAATAGTGAACATAAGAAGATTCGGGTGTCCGATGCAAACCAGTACAGCGTCGAAGACACTGCCGCTCGAACACCCGAATTCTCTCCATCTGAGATGGAGCAACGTTGAACCACACTGGACAACCATAAACGATCATCGGCCGTATGAGGGCCATGTAGCAAATGACCTTCACTCTGGGGTCAAGCCGACTGCTGTAAAACAGTCGTTTCGTCAGACCGAAGGCTCCTCTGGCCCTGGCCAGCGCAGCATCTACATGTCTGTCGAAATATAGATACTGATCCAACCAGATACCGAGGTACTTCACTACACTTTTGCTCGTTAATCGCTGCCCGTGAGGATCAACGATGATCATCTTGCGCCAATTCTTGCGCGTATCCCGCGGGGCTCCAGCCAACGGAGTCCGGAACAAAATTGTTTCCGACTTCTGGACATTTATTTTCAGTTTCCAGTCATCGCAATATCGCTGAATCTTCTCAAAGTCACGCTGCAAGAGAATTCTAATAACCTCAACCTTTCGGGCCGTTCTGTACGCAATTAGATCGTCGGCATACGCTATTGATTGCGGAAGACTACCTATCAGATCGCTGGTGTAAATGCTGAAGAGAATTGGCGAAATAACCGCTCCCTGTTGTAGACCATTTTTGATTTCAAAAGTTGTGGTAGAAGTTACATTGCCACTTTTGACAACAAACTTTCTACCGTTAAGCATATCATAAAGCATATACATCAATGGTTTGCTAATGCCAAGTCTGTTCAGTTTCAGATAAAGACCTTCTAACCATACGGTGTCGAAGGCCTTTTCTAAATCCACCAAAACAGCACCCGTGCATTGTTGTTTTGACTTATTCCATTGGATATCAGAAACGAGCTTAGCCGCGGCATGAATTGTGTCATGTCCCGCCTTGAACCCGAACTGGTTATCCGGAATTATTGTGTTGTCCGCAGCCCATTTAATCAGAGCCCTATTGATGATCTTTTCGAAAACCTTACTAATGCTCGGAAGAAGACTTATCGACCGAAGATTGGACGGATTGGAATTGTCCTTTCCCTTTTTCGGGAGAGGATGTACCACAGCTGTCTTCCAATGCACTGGATAATATGCATTATTCAGCGCATTGTTAAAGAGTGTGGCATAAATGTCAATTGCCTCATTCGGTAAATGTCTTAGTACAACGTTAGATATACCATCAACACCCGCTGACTTCTTATTCTTAATAGAACTGAAGATGAGCTGGAGATCCATCTTCGTCACTAACAAGGGACTTGTCCCTATTCGCTCGGCGATTGTGGCATTTGCCAAAAGATCGTCATTGAACCTCAGGAAACCAGGGTTCTCAGATCGCCATTGCGTTATTTCATTTCGAAGATAGAAGTGATGCAGTAGTGCTCTGTTTTCCAGGTCGTGGTTCGGGCGAATGCAAGCATTCACCTTGTACACTTGCTGAAACGCAGCCCCCACTGCCTCCACCTTCTCCCTCTGATCCTCAACTATAAAGAAGTCATCGTCCAAGACGGCTTCCTCTGGATCAATTTGCGCTGTCAGGAGTACGTCTGTGTTCTCTACTGTTCTCTGGAGTTTAAGACACGGAAGGTCATTTTGATTGTTTTTCCTAAATATCTTATTGATTTCAGGAAACATACTAGGGTCGCTGGAATTTACAGAACGAATTCTGTTGTCCCAGAACCTGTTAATAGATAACCTGTAGTTATCCTTAATCAATATATTGATAATCTTTATTGACGACTTCAGTGTCCTAACCTCCAGGTCGTGCGGGTCTGTGAATCGTCTGTATAAGTTTTTAAGTCTTGTCAGTAAGCCACTCTTATGTCTGTGTAGTGCGTCTATGGTCGCGTTTCTGTAGACGTCCATTTGGTCGCGTTCTTTGTACTTGGGTATTGTCCGTTCCATTGTTCGTTTAATCGTTTCGTCCATCTGTTGTAGATGTTGGTCGATTTCTGTATTTGTCAGGTTTCTGTTATTTGGTGGGGCTATGTCACTCGAACGAATTTCTCTCGCTAAGGCTTTGGTGAAACGAGGCCAACGCATCTTACTGTAATTGTAAGAATGCGTTGCAACGTATTCCTCCAACTCCACGCGTTCGTTCGGAATCTGAATTACAGCAGCCAGTCCGCAGTGATCACTGTCGTACTCGATTGTCTGTAAGCAGTTTCGAGGGTGATTACCCACTTTGTCTGTAATTGTCAGTCTGGTATCGTACAGCAAAAGGTCCAGAAAGGAACCGCTCCTTGGATACGACGGCCTTTCAGTAGTCAGCAGGTCAATACCATATTCAACGCTGTAAAGATTCATCAAATTAAAAAGATGATTACCTCTGAGATTATTTGTTTGGTTTCCCCAATCTTCATGTTTTGCGTTCAAATCACCGGCCATAATATAGTAGTTTTCTTCCAAGCTCAGTTTAAGTGTTCTAAAAAGGATCTCGAGCTCTGAGTCAAAAGTAATAGCCTGCGGAGCTTCAGCCGCATAGGCCGCAATCACATACATCCGCTTCCCTTGAGTGAGAGAGATGCATATGACGCAAACCTCTAGCGTCTGGAGCTTTCGAAGATCATTATTGTATATGACTTTATAATTAATGCCTTTTCGTATGAAGATGGCGACACCGCCTCCTTGAGTAGAGTCGGGTCGATCTCTTCTTACGATATTGTAATTTTTATGAGTCAATTTATGTTTCAGGTTTAGCTTGGTTTCGCTAGCCAAAAACACATCTGGACTGAGGTCTTTCAACAATTGGAACAAATTAGCTCTACGTTCGATCCTAATCAGTGAATTTACATTCACAGCCAGGATTTTTAAGCGCGTCTCCGGTAGCGCGCCCATTATGGTCTATGTTGCACTAGGCCAGGCAACAAAGAGTAGAGATGGTCTACCCTTTTGCCTTGCTCCTTTAACTGACTTTGCAGTCCTGCTAGCTGGCCTTGAATGCTCAGTAACAGGGCTACAATGTCGGCCTGCACCTCTGGCGCCTTAGGCACGGGGGCCTTTGGGGCAACCGTTGGTGGGGCCTGTCTCGTATTCCTATTTCTTGACGCCATTTGGGCGTAAGAAAAGTTAGGGTCCACGAATCTTGTTGTTGGAGCCTGTCGAACTTCGGCTTTTTGACTGGCCTGTTGTTGTTTAATTTGTTGAACCTTAGGACAGCCCCTATAGTTAGCGGGGTGCCCCTCGTTTCCACATATGACACACTTAAGCTGGGTTAAATCTTCCACCCTCTCAATCCCTAACTGACATTCCCCCCTTATGTGGGTTTCTGCGCACTTGACACAGCGCATCCGCATATCGCAGTTGGCTGCGACATGGCCGAACCTCTGGCAACGCATGCACTGAAGCATGTCGTTGTGTCTTTTTAATGTTTCCCAACGTACAGCCTGGAAGTCGAGGCGGGAAATATTCCTCAGACTTTCAAACTTACTGTGGGGCGATAATGTTACGAGGAACATTGGCAACCCGTAACCCCCCCGTCTTGACTTCACCGTGGTGAATGGCTTGACCCCGATAAACTCGAGATCGTCGCTGGCTTTTTGACGGAGCTCATCTAAGAGCGCCTCCGGTTCCGTGCAGGAACTTATGCCCTTCAGGAGGACCGTTTTCATTTTTTCGCTTTTAGGCGTGAAGCTGAAGAATTCAGCTGTTACTTCCCTTAATAATTCTTTGGCAGTTTTATATTCGGCCAGTGAGAAGCACTGAACCGAGTACCGCTTTTCTTTTTCGTTTATAATTTTAATGAGAAAGTGGCCGTTTGTGGCCCGCTTACATACCTGTTTTATGTCCTTCAGGTCGATTTTAAATGTCCTAATTGGTGGCACCTTCTCGCTTCTAGGCTGTGGCTGCTTCTGGTGAATCTGCTGCTGTTCTGACTGCTGCTGCTGCTGCTGTTGCTGCTGCTGCTGCTGCTGCTGCTGCTGCTGCTGCTGCTGCTGCTGCTGCTGCTGCTGCTGCTTCTCCTGTTGTTGCAATTTTCTGGCTGCTGCTGATGTTGATGGGCCATCCGTCCTTGGGCCTGCTGCTGTTGACACTTTTTGGGAGCCTTGCTCCGCTCCTGGAGTTTTCTTTGCGGGCTTTGGCTGCTGCTGCTTTTGCGCTTGTTGCTGCTGTGGTTGTTGCGGTGGTTTGTTTGCAATCTGAACCACCTGATTGCCCGTTGCTTGCTGGACTTGTTGCTGCTGTTGTTGTTGCTTTTGCTGCTGCCGCTCTGCTGCTTTTTTAGCTTGCAGCTGTTTTTGGGCCTGCTTCTCGTCTGCCTCTTTTTGACGGAGCGCTTCCATTTTTCTCCTTATCTGACTGAGGAGGGGCTCCATTTCCTCCTTCAGCTTGTCTAGGTGTTGCTGGTACTTATCTACCTCAGCTTTCTTTGCCTGGAGGGCCTGCTCCAGCTCGCTTACAAGCGTGTCTTCCTGGGGGTCTTTTTCCACTTCCAGCTCCCTATCTGTCTGCGGCTCTGGCTCCGATAGTAAAGCAAATTGATTGCTACCCGGAGACCTGTAGAGCCCCTCTCCTCCTTCTGACATGTACTCGGTGCCAGCCGAGTCGGAATACTCGTCAGTATCACCAATCTGACATGCTGTTGTTGCTGCCCGCTCCTTGCGTCCCACCCCAGCTCGCAGCTTACCTGAGGTGGCTCTCGGTGCATCGAGATTGGGTTGCGGTCTCAATGTCCTCCTACGCTTCTTCGTAGGCTGGGTGGCTATTGCATTTGCATTGGTGTTCGGATGTACCGCTGCTGCTGCCACAACTGCAACCTCATCCGATTTTGCGGAGGAATCTTTCGATCCCCCCGCCCTTCTCTCCTTCTCCATCTGCTTATTTTCCCAATAAATAATACCGCTGACCTCGTTGTTGTGAAAAAAAGCTTCTACAAATTTATTCTGCTCCGTCCGGGATTTGAACCCAGGACCCTCAGATCCACCAGCCGACGCCACTACCACTAGGCTATCGAACACTTTATGGAATCGATGTCAAAATGAATACTTCACTACTAACTTATTATTTTAAACACTTTAAAAGTAACTCTTGGCGCACTGTAGTCTTTCTTGAGCGAAAGTCAAAGATCGACTGTGGATTTGGTGCTATTTTGACATGCATGGTCGGTTTGGTGTAGGTTGTTGTTGACTGGAGATCTGGCCTCATCTTCTCATATTTTCTGAGAGCGAGTTTAAGCTCAGATAGAGTATTAGCTGTAAGCAGAAGTTGTTTATTAACCATTGAATCGGGTATACCTTTAATGACGTAGTTGATGAGATCTTGTTCCTCGATGTCGGCTGTGCTGGCGATTTCTTGCATGCTTAACACGTACTGCTGGTAGTTCTCTGTCCTCTGTTTTTTTCGGTTACGTAATGCATCGTGAACATCAGATGCTGTTGAGTGTTGATGGAATTCCTTAAGTAAGGCTGATTTTAATTCATTCCATGATTGGCATTGTGTTGATCTCAGGAATAGTTTTGCTGTGCCTTTGAGCAATCGTTGAGCGTAAACTAAGCACTTTGATTCCTCAAATCTATATATATGCTTAGAGTCTTCGAAGGCCTTGATCCACCTCGTGATGGAAAAATTGTCATCACCTGAAAAAACGGGTAAAGATTCTTCTACGTCTCTGAAACTCACACTCTCAGCTCTTGTTGTCGTTTCCAATGGGCTACTTAGTTCAGCAAGTCTCCTTTGTAACTCTCGAATCTCTTCTTTTCGCTTCACTGCTTCTCGTAAGGCCTCCAGCTGCTGTGTTGTTCGTCTGTTCTCCTCGTCTAGTTCGGAGGAGCCGTCTTCATTGCTAATCTCGTCAAGAACACTGGATGGAAAGTAGTTCTCAACTTGAGCATCAGTGAGTTGCTCGACTGCGTCTTCCAATCGGATTTTAAGCGCTGATTTCAGACCATTTGTGGGCAAATTCATTTCACCAAGCTTGTCTTTTAGCTGAGGTACAGTTGCCATTAGCAAAAACCTCATTGCGCGCTCTGTCATCTTATGGATCTCAGTATATTTTTTTTTTGTAATAATTATTCAAATTAATTTAAGTTTTGCGTACAACATGCAAACACTTAATAACACATAACATAAAGTTCCAAATTATGAATAAAATTTCCATAAACTTGACATAAAATAATACTTTTGACTAGGTACAGTAATCCCACTTCTGATAGTTATAAGATGACCACAGTAAAATAAAAAGAGACGATCTTGCTTGTGTCAACGCTTTATTACAACTAACTTCTTAAAATTAACATGGTTTGGATACTTCTTAAGTACATACGAGTAGTATACATTACAAAATATATCAGGTCACATATCGTTCGATCGATGACGTATTATATACCTTTTTACATAATAATACAATATTAACTAATAGGCAATAGAAAATAAATAAGCGAATGCAGGTGCAGGCATCTAGGAGGTGTATGGATTGTAAGATTTTAAGTATTTGGAATAGGTCATGCAATATGATCCTTACATAATCTTGTTGTGCAATTAGAAAATGAATCGTTGCAATTATCGCTGCGCCCAAAATTAAGCTCGAGGATGAACTGATTGAGCATTCATAGTGAAACTGGCATCATTTGTGAACTGATAAGGGGGAGCAATGCAACAAGCTCCTTCGAGTGAGCATTGCTTGTGAAAGAAGCTATAAAATAAGGAAAGATATGAAAAATGCCGACGGTGCTCAAGAGACGGGAATGATTCATGATAGCTCTGTTTCCTTTCTTTCAGCTTTAACGCTGTATTCTGGATTCGATCTAATAAATGCAGAGAAGTTTGCGCTGCATTTGCCCAAAACTATGGGTTATGCTCTAGCTTTGGACGTATAAGCCCCTTATAAATGGTAGCTAGATCAGGAGGGGTGCTAAATTTCTTACATAGATATAGAAATGCTAAGCATTTAACAGTGCTTTTTAGCGGTTTCGAGAATGTGGTCATTCCAACAAAGATCGACGTTCACACACAAACCGAATACTGAGAACTTTTCGGCTTTTTCGATACAAATGCCATTCAATGGGTGATATGCATAAAAGATAGTAAATGCTTTTACTTGAGAAATTGTAAGTAATTACTTTTTTTGATATGCATAAAAATGCAGTAAATGCTGAAAATGAAGTATTTACTTGAGACCACAGTACTTACTTTTTTCGGATGAACTTTTTCAGTAAATACTTTATTCCGTATGCATAAAAAGTAGCAAGTACTTTTTTTCTGTAGGAATTACTTCTTTTTTTCAAAGTCAAAGGATAGCAACATGAAAATTTAAAAGTACATACTTTTTTTGATTTAAGCACATAACTATGTAGCTTCGAAACCATAAAAAACTTACAGTCTTAACTCTATTCTCAAGGGATTCACATCGCTGATATAAATTAAAATTAAGTTACTGTTGACTGTACTGAAATGGCGGAATTTGTACGCGTTAGTTCACAAAAAGTTTATAAAAGTCGAAGATCGGGTTCAGAATCAAATTTTAAACAACTCTATCGTTTTGACGTTTTGAGAGGGAAAACGTAGATTGGTTGTGTGAATACTTCATTGGTAAGTCATTGAAAAATCGTAACTTGTAGTTTTAAAACTTGACACACCCTTACTATTTGGAGCCTTTTGTTAGTTCGCGGAAATGGTGTAAAACTTTCTATTTTCTTATACGCCTGTTAACTTAAAAATATAATTTATAATTTTACAAGAAGCAAACACTTATGACAACTGTTATATATGTATATTGCGATACTATACCAATAGGCTTCCGTTAGTTAAAGGAGTTAGTGGTTTTTAGTTACTGGTGAAGTTTTAAAACTTGCCCTTAGTCGCCAAGTTTATATAGAGTCTTATGTTGAACAAATGGTTCATATATATAATACTTTTTAAGGAGCTCAAACTGAAACAAGAGGAGGGGCAATCACTCATCAAGAAAAGATGCGAATTTTTTTACGATACGTTGGAGATCCTGGATTTCAAGTTGGCGTTGGTGAAGATATAGGCGTTCATCAGAGTACTGTATCCAGAACAGTTAATTTTGTTGCAAAATTAATAAAAGACAAAGCTTCTCATTGGATAAAATTTCCATCGAGCTATGAAGAACAGCTGGGAGCTAAAAATGATTGGCTAAGCAAATACAGGTTCCCATTATGCATATGAGCCTTGGACTGTGCTCACGTGGAAATATTACAACCTAGATTTCATTCGGAAGAATACATTAACCGAAAAGGATATGTTTACATCAATATCCAGGCAACTTGTAATTCAATGGAGTATTTTACAAGTGTTGATTGCCGATGGCCGGGATCAGTTCACGATTCCAGAATTTGGAGAAACAGTGCTGTGGAACCCTTTATGAGAAACTCCACTAACATTGTTTTACTGGGAGACGAAGGATATGGGATCACACCTTGGCTAATGACACCCTTTAAAAACCCAACGAGTAACCAAAAAAGAGCTTTGAACAAACTGCATTTAAAAGAAAGGGTCATAATTGAAAGATGTTTTGGCCAAGTGAAGAAGATTTCCAATCTTACAAAATTGGATACGCCTTCACATAGAAAACGTTCCAAATATAATAATTGTCGCTGGTTTCGTTTTGCACAATATTGGAAAATACTTGAGAGATGACAACAATTTCGATTTACTATCAGAAAGCAGAGAAAATGGGAACACCGTTGATGATGAACACGTAATGGCCAGTGTACTTGAAACCCGAAGATCTGGTCAAATAAAAAGATTGGAGTTAGCAGAACTTATTTTTAACTTGAATGCTTAGAAATTTATTGTGCATTAATATGTATGTATGTACATATATATTTATATCTTTAAAAAATACAAAATAAATAAATAAATTATAATGAAATGAAATTCTACGATGTGTCATAAATAAATTTAAAAAATTCTGTGCGGATTAAACAAACATAAACAGAAATTCCAAAAACTATTGTCTTTCAATAAAACTGAAAGTAATGCGTAAAATATTTTATAAATTGAAATAAGTAGATCCACTGTCAGTAACTATATTAGTAGTTGAACTATTAAAGGATTATGAGTTGTCTGCTTCTTTTCCCCTGTTGATCTTCATTTCCATTTCTTTTTGTTGCATCCTTAAAAGCTTCAACTGCTCGAGCAAAACCAAGCGTTGAAGCTCTCCATTTGTGAGATTTTTTGTCTCATTCGTCTCATCAAACTTCAATCTCCTCCGCTTTGTTACTCGGGAATCTTGTGAGAGATCTTCTGTTTGATCTGGAAAATCTGCTGTTGAACGAACTTCTCTCTCAGTTTCTTTTTGATTGGTATTATCTGCTCCCACAGATAAACCACCTACATAGGCATGTATGTATGTATACGAAATTTTTTTAGTAAAATTAAAGCATTTATGTATGTATTATACATCGATATAAAATAATGCTTACCAGGAATGCAAGAGATAGAGGGATTTTCAGCAGCGCTCAAAAGATCTTTGAATATTATTTCCCATTCTTTAAGCTTAATGGGCTTATTCCCCGTTTTCTTTAGGTCCGTCTTTTTTTACATCCGACTTAAAGTTATTGACCCTTTTCCTTACTTGGTCTTCGCTGAGTTCAACACCATTTTCAGATTTATATTCATTTATGAATATTTTCATAGCCTCTGACTTCGCTTTTTTTACTGCTGGTTGCTGCGACTTATTCATAAGAACACTATGTACTTTTAAAATACGCACAAAACCTAGGTGCATTTGGCTTATTGACAAACCTTCGTTCTTCATTGTTGCTCAGTCGACTTTCAATAAATTAATGATTGATAAAATTTCATGAACAGATGTTTACAAAACAACAAGAAGGGCAACAGTAATTTAATATAGGGATTAAACGGTTAATCTGACAAAAAACTATTTGCTTACTAACCCGATAAGAAAAAAAAAGTATTTACTATCAATTTCCGATGAATTCTAGTATTTACTTGGATGAATTTAGTATATACTGAAAGTATTTGCCAGTTAGTAAGTACTAAACTTTATGCATATGGAATGAAGTAAATACTTTAAATTTAACCATTTGCTTTAAGTTATAGTATTTACTATTATCTTTTACTTGTAGTAAATACTTCCGTTTTATGCATATCACCCAATGACAATGACAATGACAATGACAATGACAATGACAATGGGTGATATGCATAAAACGGAAGTATTTACTACAAGTAAAAGATAATAGTAAATACTATAACTTAAAGCAAATGGTTAAATTTAAAGTATTTACTTCATTCCATATGCATAAAGTTTAGTACTTACTAACTGGCAAATACTTTCAGTATATACTAAATTCATCCAAGTAAATACTAGAATTCATCGGAAATTGATAGTAAATACTTTTTTTTTCTTATCGGGTTAGTAAGCAAATAGTTTTTTGTCAGATTAACCGTTTAATCCCTATATTAAATTACTGTTGCCCTTCTTGTTGTTTTGTAAACATCTGTTCATGAAATTTTATCAATCATTAATTTATTGAAAGTCGACTGAGCAACAATGAAGAACGAAGGTTTATCAATAAGCCAAATGCACCTAGTTTTTGTGCGTATTTTAAAAGTACATAGTGTTCTTATGAATAAGTCGCAGCGACCGGCAGTAAAAAAAGGGAAGTCAGAGGCTATGAAAATATTCATAAATGAAAATAAATCCTTTGAGAATAGAGTTAAGACTGTAAGTTTTTATGGCTTCGAAGCTACATAGTTATGTGTTTAAATCAAAAAAGTATGTATTTTTAAATTTTCATGTTGCTGTCCTTTGACTTTGAAAAAATGAAGTAATTCCTACAGAAAAAAAGTACTTGCTACTTTTTATGCATACCGAATAAAGTATTTACTGAAAAAGTTCATCCGAAAAAAGTAAGTACTGTGGCCTCAAGTAAATACTTTATTTTCAGCATTTACTGCATTTTTATGCATATCAAAAAAAGTAATTACTTAGAAATTCTCAAGTAAAAGTATTTACTATCTTTTATGCATATCACCCAATGGCCCTAATGGTAGTAGACAACGTTGAATTTTTTAACAATGCTGTTAAGATTGGAATTTATTGTGCTTATCATACCATACCGTTGCAATTCAACTTGCGAAGGAGACAGACGTGGATGAGAAGCTAAGGCTAGAGTCGTCGGCAAAACAATGATGTGGATGAGAAGTTTCAGACGATAGCTCATTTATAAAAATGAGGAAGAGAGTCGGCGACAAAACGGCCCCCTGGGGAACTCCACCATTTATTTTGTGAATATCAGACTTGAAACCGTCCAATACAAAATGTATTGATCGATCAAAAAGGTAATTTCTTATTCAATGAATAGGGGTGGCATTGATACTAAAAACACCAGGGTGTCTTCTGTCGTCGAATCAAAATATAGTACCCATGCCATTATCCATAAATGGCACTTGCAGCAAAGAAACTGAAAAGCTTTAAATAATCGTTATATCGTATAGAATGATCATGTATTCGACGAAGCCAAATATGCAGCGAAATGGTTTGTTATTCTTGAAAGATACAAGAAATATTTGTTCACTTCTGATCTAACTACCACCTTTAAAGCGTCTATCCGCCTAAAATATGAGTATAACTATTATATCTGTCCGGTTCAGCGTTGCCACAAAGTGCCCCCATTTGGCCTCTCTTTTATATTTTGGCCCTTTGCCCGGGCCAATTATAAATGGACCTCAAATCTAAATTTTTTGAAGATTGAACATCACATCATATCGTGCTTAATAATAATTAAAAAGCTTTACAAAATTAAATATAAACCATCGCGATTCATCGCCACTACAATGTGTTTCCACAACATACAAATAACTAAACTTAAAACGGAACTGAATTCATTCATTTATCTCGTTTAATGATTTGACTTTTTTCTCACGTCATTTACTTTCGTCATCTACCAAAGCGTTTATGTAACTTAATTAAAAAAAAAATAAATCTTACAAATTATATAGTAAATTTCCCAATAAAGAAGATCTTCTGATAAAACATTTGCGTTTGCAAAAAGAATTTTATTTTTTAAACAAATTTTTATATAAGGACTACTTAATTCGAACTGAATCTAGTCTAAAACTTAACAGTAAATTTTTTTTGGTCATTTAGCAATGATACAAAATGTTCAAATGGTATCCCAATTGCATACAATATTCTGGAAATACATCTACTAACATTTCAACAATTTGCAACTTTTTGCAGACTTTTTTCACTCCGTTTATAATCCCCAAAGTATTCCCTCTAACCTTTCTGCAATTTCATCTTTAAATTCAATTAATATCGGTCACTTAAACTTAAGTGACAAACATGTTGAATTAGCCTTAATTGGACTAAATGATGATAAACAACCAGGACCCGATGGTATTCCTCCGATCATTTTGAAAAACTGGTCAGCTGCTCTATCGGGACCATTAACTTTTTTGTTTAATAGTTCTCTTAAAAAGGGTTACTTTCTTGATGATTGGAAAATCTAGTACGTTATTCCTATTCATAAATCAAGATCTAAGCAAGATGTTTCTAATTATCGCTCCATTAGCACATACATATCTATAATGTACCAAAAATTTTGGAAAAAAACTGTCTCTGATAAGCTAAGGCGTTCGATATAGTACACGACCTTATACTAATATGAGGTCACAGCAGGAGTACCACAAGAAAGCCACTTGGGCCCTCTTCTATTCTTGCTGCTGATCAATGATATCCCTCAACCTCATCATCGGGTAAATTATAATCTAAATGAACCTTTAACTCGATGAATTAGAGAAGCCAGCAGTATATGTAATCATGTTGAGTCGAGAATCTTTTAAGAAGCACATATTGCTTATATGGGTCGTTTTAAAAAAATTACATTTTTAGCGTTATAGCTTCTATTTTTTTTGCATTTCAATTTAAAGACTTGAAATTTGGCATGGAACTGTGTTTATATGTCAGCATTATTCGAAAAAATTTGCAGATCGATTGATGGTAACGAATATCCATGGTAATTAATAATGTGTAATCTCCGTGGCCTTTTTGGGATGTGATTTTGATGCTTAATCATTATTAATATTTTTAATGATGAAAATAATTTTAATTTTTATTTTGGGCCTTGTCGTTTGAAAGGCCTTCTCTTAAACTTCAATTTTATGATATGCAAAATTTTTACTTGCGACTTATAGGTACTATAAGGCAAGTTATGCATTCGTAAAAAAAATCGAACTCGAGATTTTGATCAAAGTTGACATTACGATGATAGCGAAGACCAAAAAAGTGGGTCTCGCAATTCTGTCTGTCTGTCTGTCTGTCTGTCTGTCTGTCTGTCTGTCTGTCGGTTCGACTACAGCCTAAACGGCTCGACCGATTTTCTTCAAACTTGGTAGATATGGGTTTTAATTTTTTACCCCCGGACGTTTTTTCTATTTTTTTTTAAGACCAAAAATAACGGTACCTGCCATACGATTTTTTTTCGAAATTTTATAAATATTTTTTTTTCTCAAAAACTGTCCCACAGAATTTTTTAAAAAAAATTCCAAAAATTTCATTTGGTTAAAACTAGCTAATGGTTGAAAAAAAATTTACAAAAAATTGTTATTTTCGGTAGCCCCCCTGGGTCCATTTTTTTTGTTTTTGATTTTCTCGAAAACGGTACAGCCGATTTTAATAATTTTTTTTATGCCAAAGTAATTTTTTTTTTGAAAAATTCGATATCTCAAGAACGGCTTAGTATTTTTTTTGGAAATTAGACTTTTATTCGTACAATAATAAAAACTTAAGGTTGGCGTACCAAAATTTTTTCTTAAAAATGTTTTAAAAATTTTTTACATAAAAGCTTATTTTTTTAAGGAACCACTACAAAGACTTATAATTTTTGTTCCTGCATAAATTCATATTTGCATATCATTCTGTTTTTATTTCTTACTACTTAAAGAATTAAAAAAAAATCATTTTATCCTTATGAACAGTTTTCTCTAATAACATTCGTTTTTAAAATTCCTAGTCTATTACATAGGAGCAAGTTCGCGCGACCCAGTCGTGCATTTTATTTTTCTTGTCCCAATACTTAGTTGAATGAGTGTGACAAGATTTTGAAAAAAAAAAACATAATTAAACATTTTCGCTTTTTCACACAACTAAACAATTTTTAATATTTTTTTACGATGCATTATTTTATAGTACGTCAAAAAACCTTTAATTTCATGTTTTATTATAATTTAATTATTACAGTTAATTCCTTTAAAATTTACATACAAAATAATTTTTTCATCCGAGTAAAAATTCAGTGTAATCTCCATGGCCTTGTTATCTTTGTACCATATTAATATTTTTTAATCTAACCACCGCCAAAAGAAAGGTATTTAATCATACTTGAACCTTATATAATTTGGATGACATTAAATTACATTGACTATATTAAAATTAAGAAATAGTCGATTGTGTAATCTCCGTGGCCATTTTCGTATTTGTTTTTTAATAAATGTTCTTTTAGTTTATAATGGCTCATATTATTATTAATTTTTTTACACTGGAAAAATGTTTGTGCATTTTTTTATGAATGGCGATCATTCAGCCAAAATCATTAGTTTTTAAGAAATATTCATATGAATAATGCACAAATTCATAAAAATTAATTTTTGTTTTATGACCAAGCCATGACTTTCATGAAAAACCATTCATAAAATCCAAACTACATTCATCAAGTGACATTTTTTATGAAAAATTACTTTAAATTCTTGAAACTATACATTTTTTACATGCAAATATCATTAAATGCATGAAACCACATTCATAAACATTTTGTTTGTTGCGAATTCCAAGTAGGAAACTTTACATTTGAAATATGAACAATTCATAAAACGCATGTTTAAGGTTTCTTTCTTTTAATGAACTCGATTCTTGGCATGCAGTTTTTCCTTGGAATCATGTACCTTTTTGGTTCAGTGTATATTCTAGATAAATAATACTGAATTTCATCATTCCTTACAGTATTGGTACCGTAAAAGTTCCAAGAAAGTTATGTGTCGTTATTTAAAAATATTTTTTTGACTCTTTCATGCTTTTAAACAAAATCATTTCGTAAACAAACAACTTATTTATTAATTATCCTATTAAATTTATTTGCTTTCCACAAAATTTCAACTATGTATTTATTATTACTATTTATTTTGTGGATTATTGTTATTTTATGCAAGAAAAGAACATTTTTAATACATTCGAAATTTTCAATTTTAATTTTTATCGAAAAATACTCGTAAGGCTAGCCGCGCACTAGCAATTTTTAGTTGCGAAACTGTTTGGTTACTTATAGAAAACAGATGAACTGTTTGGTTGAATGTCCGTGATAATTATATGATTAATTATATGTTCAATAAAATGGCGAACTTATTTTAGGCAATCGTTTAGTTTGTGTCAAAACACAAACTTTTTAGTTGCTCGAACCAAGCAGTTTCGCAACTAAAAGTTGCTAGTGCGCGGCTAGCCTAAAATGAAAAATATTTGAAATTATTTTTGCGCAACTCGGAGAACTCCTTTTCTACTTGTTTACTATAGATTTAGAAACTCAAACCCAAGAAAAACTGAAAAAAAAATTTTCAAACGATCAATAAAAAATGTCAATTTTTAAAAAATGGCCCATATCTAATTCGTAATCTGGTGGTCTATTAAGTTATTCTTTTAGATTAAGTTCATTTTGTTTTTCTATTTTTCAATAAAAAAATTGTATTCTGTAGTCTGTAAGATTATATAATAGATTTTATAAATCTGCTTGATGAAATAAAAATAAATAAATAAATCGTATAGGCATTTGTTTTTTTTTTTGCCGTTTATTGTTTGTTCGTTCTTTGTTCATTCGTATATTGAATTAAAATAAGGAAAAGTAATATAAATATTTTAATAATATTACTGGTGTGATCCATATATTTATAAATTGTATTTTTTAAAGATGGTTTAAGATAATTCCCAAGAAATCAAATCAGACGAAACAGTCAAGATCTGCTTCTGCTGCCTACTATATAGATTTAATAAATGCATTAAATAAATAATGCATTAAATAAATAACAAAGAAGAAATACATATTAAATAAATAAATATTATAGTTTAATGTTTTAAGGACGGATTTGTAAGTAAAATATTTGGCCCCAACTTTTGTCAAATGGCCCTCAAAAAATTTCGAAATGGCCCTCTCTGCTTTTTCCTTCGCGGCAACGCTGGTCCGGTTGCCACATTTCTCATTTGAACCATATCTATAACAGAATTTTGTATTTCCCTTGAACACCGTCGTAACATTTCCCGTGTTCCATTATCTTATCTCTTTTTCCATCAAAAATGCTCAAATAAAATAGCGAGTTGTATTTTTGCTCTCAAACAATTGCGCCATAATACTCGTCAGTTTAGCCTGGAACCTTACTTCGAACGTACTGTCAAATATAGAGGTTCTTTCTTTAGTCGCACTAATAGAATGTGGAACACTTTGCCCTTCTCGATTTTTGCCCCTCATTGTGATGCACAAGTTTTAAGACCGGAATCTCCGGTTAAAATAAATCCACTTCACTTTATCTAAACGCTCGCACTGTGTTACACAGGGTAGTAACAATCCCATGAGTGTGCATGTGCGTAAATTATAAAAGAATTTGACAATTGACACAATACACATTTTTCACAATTTTGAATATTTATAAATTATAATAAATGAAAAGTCTGATATTAGAAATGTGTACTCTAAGTGAGATGTTTGAGATAGTGTGAACGGGGGTGTTCCAATCAAATCTACGGTGAAGAAAATGGCAGATGTCAGTGAGAAAATATATTGGAGGTATGTTTATTTAATTTAACTAATTTTTCTGGTATCGTTTTTTGTTGTTGTTATGATATTTTGACGTGAATTCATTATGTTTATGCTTACCCGGTTTTTCAGTCAGCACGGTATAAATTGTTCACCGCTAATCCAGAAAACTGCCCCTTGACACTGCGGCTTTCGTAAAATTTGAACTCTTAAAAATAAAACCCTCTTTTCCAGAAGATACGAATTCTCTTGTCACTCCTGATGTGTGTAATATATTTGGACAAAAAACAGTTAACCAAAATACCCCGCAAATTGATATTGTGCACGAGGTACATTAGATACTCTGCATACACTTTCTATACAAAAAATGTCTCAAATTATCATTACTAGCGAAAAAAAGGCAGAAATTTAACGGTGGCGGAAATTCGATCCGCCAGAAACACGGTGGCATGTCCAGCTCCTTCCAATAAGCAAACGAAGACGCCACCATTATCGAGACAAGAGACGCAATGAAATCAAAAAAAAAAAATGGAAAAAATCCAACGGCTACTCCGAACTTGATACTGTCTTAAAGGAAACTCATTCGTCCAGAATCTGGTCTTCGTGTTCGTCTTTTTTCATAGCAGGGCATAGGTAGTTCTTGTCTCCACCACACCATCTGTCAATTAACGTTAATTTTAAGTCATCTTCTCTGCTTCACTTCACTTCGCCAAACCAATGTCAACCGGGTGACCAAAATCGGTTCAAAATGTGATCTCTTTTGAATTTGACGGATGCTTGTGACTGATTGAAACGAATAAATTAGGTTTTAGGATTAAGACTATGCCCCCCATTCCGCAAATAACAAATCTCAATTTCTGAGTTTAAGACCGAAATGAGAGTTAAAGGCCACTTCACCAATTCTATGCCTCGTTGTTCAAGGGCGGGGGACGACGGGGTGAATAAGCACAAATTACATTGTTTTTGGTAGAGGTACAAAGATATATACCAAAACGAAAAATTTATCTAAAGTATGAAATCAAAATGGCTGCCGCGGCAGAATTTTGTACTCTGCTCTTACTTACATACACAACAACATACACTCGGCATTATTTCTGTATATTGATATCTGGAGCATTCGAGCCATACATACTTACATTCATATGTATATCCATATACACACACTCTGAGGTTTTAAAAGGTTTTCAAAGGGTCAAGCCCAATAGCAAACCAAGTCATTTCCATTCTGCCCATTTGAAAGAGTCCTTCTTCCATATCCGCTGCTGCTGATGTTGCTGCTTGGTTGCTTGCCTATACTCTGCCGCTGCCATTTCCACTGCCGCCACTTTGCCTCTCCCAATGAAATATATGTACGTAAGGATTCCAGCATCTCCAGTGTTTCTACGAAAATCCTCAACCTTAACTTTTCACATATCTCTCCCTTCTTTTAGTTATTCTTCTTCTTCGAATCCTCTTGCTGGACATCTCGGTAGGTATAGCATATTAGGATGTGTATGTTCTTGCATGTGTTCGTATGTAATATCCTTTCAATTTACGTACGAAATTTCGTCGTCATCATCATCATCATCAGCTTCAGCTACGGGCAGCGGCAGCGTCAATTCTTGGGGTAGGAGGAACAACATAAGCATCGTGGTCATTGTAGAGTCCACGACCGACGACGATGTCGTAAAAGTGGAATGGGGAAGCATCCCAAGTTATACTAGTCCTCCACCTTATATCGCACTAAATCCCACTTCTAAATAGTGGGCAGCTGCTGCTGATGCTGTTGGCTATTTGATGTGGAACTCTGGGTTTTTGGTCAGCAAATGTTACCGTCGTATAGCTCAGAAGAACGTCTCTTTGTTTCCCCCACGTCTTGCCCACTTCTTTACTCTGTCCCGGTTCTGGTCCCATCATCATCATCATCATCGTCGCTGCCATGGCAGCGAACCGGATATTTCTTCAGGCCCGAACCCTTCACTGCCTCTTTAAAGATATCCTCTCACTCACAATGCACAGGATGACGACCAGGACGACGACGATTTTGACGAAAAAAAAAAATAACGGTACGACAAGAAGAAAATAACACACGTATACCTTCTCCAAATATAAGCAAATGCCATCCTCGCAGATGAATTTCGCAAGGATACACACTTGGCCATATACGAAGGAAGATAAACACCAACACAATTCCTTTTATGCTTTTCTATGGGTAGTGGCAATGGTGGTGGTTGGTTCTTAGCCGAATGGGACAGGACCTTCCGTCCTTCGTCATCGTCGTCGTCGTCGTTGGTTTGGGTGGTGTGAAGGCGAAGTGAAGTGAACTCAAGCCTTTCAAATGGAAAACTGACCAGAAGACCAAGAGTACACTCATGTAAGTATATGTGTTTGTGTGTCTGTGTATGTAGAACTACGCTCTTTCAACCAAGTGAAGGAAGGGGGAATGGGCAATTTATTCCTTGTTCGCAAGGATGCTTTTACCGCTACTGCCTAACTGATCCAGAAGATCCAACAACTAGGCAACCACCGAATGGCCGGTGATGGTTTGAGTGACTCTCTATATCGAAAATTTGTGTGTGCCACCCATAAAATGGTGCACACATCATCTCCTTCGATTCAACTTGGAAGTTGTCCGAAAGTCCGAGAGGTACAAAATATTTTGGTACGTCTTTGAAAATCTATGGCGCTTGTTAAAATTCGCAGGGCTCCCTTTTCCTTAATACCTTTCTATATACCAACTCCTACAATTATACCGAGGTATTTGTTTACATACAGCAAAAAGGAGCAGATGAAGATATAGGGATATTTATATATACATAAGTTTTATCCTAATAGTTGGTCAAGCATGACTGTATCTCCTCCATCACCTATTCCGTCTTCATGATGATGACAAAAAGGATAGCAAAACCTATAGCAATATCTCTTGTATATGGAATATCTCACGAAGTGAAATATCCTTCCACATGCTCGCACGTTATCAACACAACAAGCTCGAAAACCAAAACACACAGTGTGTAATGTGTATATAAAATTCAGGCCTGTCAAACAAGGGGAGGGGTAACGATGGGGATGTTTACCCCAGCGGAAATCGTAGCAGTTTACTGATCTTCGGACTTAATTTATTTTAAATATTTTTCCGACACTAATGACGCAGATGACCGACATTGGAAGAGAAAGAAAAGGAAAAACTCCCGATCAGGCGAATATCCGGTGTCTGTCGATAAGTCTTGTCAGTGAGGTTTTTATAAAACACTATTAAAGGGGCTCTGTTAGTTCTCTTGATTTTCCTTCGGTAGAGAAAAAGGCCATCGTGCCGAAAAATTAACTCGGTTTTAAGTCGGAACGGCACATGGCACCTTTGAACTGGTCCTTAATATTCAATGGAACTTACCTAAAATGCAGTAATTGGAGGGCCCTTTAAGCTGAAGGAATTTTGCATAAGTAAGGCACTGTTACACTCGTAATTTACTTTACAAGTAGCATTAACTTTTGCAAATCATAAACTGTTTCCTTAAGGACACCTATTCCCCGATAGTGATCGTACTGATACAATCCTATCTGAATTACGTTACTATTATTTAAAGTTTTACTTTTTAATGAAGAATTTGTGCATTTATTCCGAACCCTTGAATGACACCTCTGGTAGAACACTCATGTAAAATTGTACATGGGTCTGAATAATCGAAATATCGTAAAGCGATTAAAAGTGTAATAAAATGACTTGTCATCTGGTTGTTTTAACATATACAAGGTGGCGCAAAATTAATAACCCTATGGTAGATTTTATAATTTTTGGCAATGGCGTCGTACTCTAATCATATTTGACATTTGTGTACTAGACAACTGAAGCACTATATACTCCGCAAGAATTTGGAATAATTGTTGCGATTTTTTTACCAATAATCGTTCGGTTGTGGTGTTAGCGCAGCGCGAATTTTGATGTCGATTTCCTGATTGTAGGACAAAATTCCCAATCCTTGTGTTCCAATGTCCATTTTTCCCAAAATGTAATTTCCCAATTTTTGTCATTTCCAGCAATGGGTTCCAATCATTATTTGTCCCAATCCCAAGTTTTTCCAATAATAATGTTCCCAATGTTGTGAAGAGAATAAGGTTGTGTAATGAAATGAAAAAACAGCAACGTTGAGAAGTTGACACCTTATGTGCATTGAAGTTGAAAAAAAAATAGAACAAAACGTTTTCATTAGTTTTTTAAGAAAGATTACAAAAAAATTGGAAAAATTGTATTGGGACACCAATTTTTTGGGAAAAAAAAAATAGGGAAAGCACATTTTTGGTGGGAAAAAAATTGGGAAAAATATCCCGTTTGGAGCCATGGATTTTGGGAAAAATGGATTGGGAAAAATGATTTGGGAAACTTCACCCCCTACCCGATTTCCTAATCGTGTCGCGCCAGTCTATTCGGACTCGAACACACTGGAACCGCAGGAGACCACGCAAGGCGTGTTTGATGACGCCATTGGAAATACGGTCACTGTTACTGGCGAACGCTACAGAACCATGAAAAACGACTTCTTACTGCCAAAATTGGATGAAATGGGAATTGGTGAAAATGTGGTTTCAACAAGGCGGTGAAACCACACATACAGCCAGAGCCGCAATGGATATTGTGAAGGAAGTGTTTCCTGATCTCCGTTTTGGCAATTTAACATGTAAGATCGCCCAACCCAGACTTCTTTCTTTGGGGCTACTTAAATAGCGGGCTTATTCCAACAAGCCTCAAACAATCGCAATCCTTAAGGAGAATATTTGACAGGTTTCCTATAGATGTCTTGAGTCCGTCAACAACGTCACTGGTCGAACACATGTAAAATCATACATTTCGTACACCCATCTTATGTTGAATCTAGCAACGCTAGAACACGTTTCCACAAATTAGAAAGGTCTTTAGGAATAGTCAAAAGGAGCTTCAGAGAAGAATACAAGAATACAAGATGTTGGTTCCCAGATCCCAACAACAATTTAAGCAATAGAAACCGTTATGCATGACGATGAATTTGCATATAATCATATCGAATTATTTGTCAAAATGCGCAACAAAAGTATTGCAAAGTGCAAAACGCATTTTCGACAAATAATTCGATACATTTTTGTTGCAATTATATATTAAAAATGGGGACACGGGACACACTTTACACAGAAAATTTCACATGCGGCGAACGATTGGGACTAGCGTTGCCGCCAAAAAAAAAAATTCGTGCCACACTCTTTGAAAAAACGTGCCATTTGTGACATTTTCGTGCCATATGAAAAAAATTCAAGTTATTCTTTAAAAATAAATTTTAATTAAATACTATTACAAACAAATAACAAACAAAAAATCAGTTCCTCTATTCGTGTATAGGTATTTTCCAGAAACAGGAGTTTTTGGCAAGTTCATAATAAGTAATAAGTTTGTATTATTTAACTACCTATTTCACATCACATGATGAGTACCTATTATTATTATTAAAAAATATAAAGACGTAATAAAGCTTTATTATAATAAGTTAAATAAATAAATTAGCTGGAAGTTTAAAATTTTGGCAATTATTAGGCTTAATAATTTTATTATATGACATTATAGCATTAATTGTTTTGCATATGACAGTCTGTTTTTGTTGTTTGTTTTAATATTATTTAGCCTTGAAAACACTCGCTCTGCTGATGCACTTCCGTGAGACAAACTGAGAAGAATCAACATAAATTTTAAAATATTAATGAACATTCCTTCGTCAATATTGTTTTTTTAATTTTTACAACTTAACCTAGAACGTTTTGGAATCGTCAAGAAAAATGCTTTCGGCTAGTCCAATCTGAAATTTTTTTTCTTATTTCGCCAAAAAGAACAAAAGAAAATTCTGATAACAAAATATTGAAGTGTGGCAAAATACCTTGTATGTTTGGATTATTTTTTAAAAAGGTTGGGTCAATTATCTTAAGCGCATTCAGGTAAAATAATGAAAAAAAAAAACGTGCCATATTGAAACTTTTCGTGCCACCGTGCCACGAGAAAATTTCCGTGTCAAAATGGCACGATCGTGCCACATCGGCAACGCTGATTGGGACTACGAAAAACCTACTAAAGGAGAATAGCAAAACTTGAAGGCTCTGCATTATCTCACTCTCTCTCTCTTACCAGCACAGCAACAGCATTATCTATTGGTCTCATTTTTATTTAAAAATTAAAGTAAAAAGTAGTGTTAAAAGAAAGCAGACAAATGTTCTTAAATTTATATGTTTAACAATATGATAAGTTGTCGAATAAAAAACAGATTATACATAGTTTAATAATTATTAGCACTCTTTATTTGTATGACTTGCTCAAACGAATTTCACAACGCTAATGATCTGTTCAGTATATTTCAGTGCTACCGTATTGACTGCATTCACGTTTAAGCCCAGTGCTGCCATCTTCATGTTTCATATGTGCCTCTCATTTTAACTCAAATTTTAACTCAAGATTTTTAATATTATCTTTCATTTTAGTACAAATGTAATTTATGCATGTAATTGTAACTCAGAATTAAAGAATAACTCAAATCAAAGAAAATGTAAGCTAACATATACAGACAAAGTTGTACATAACAAATTTAAATTTAAAGTAAAAGGTCGTTGACATTATCCCATCAGCTGATTCAAGAACATGGAATCCGAGATTTCTTCGTAGGCAAATGTAACACTAGCTATTTATCATTATATCGAGTTGCATTCAAATCATTCCTTCCTTTTTTGATCTTAAATAAATTAATCATTATAACGTTTTTTAAAGAAAGCATTTTTCATTTTTTTGAACTTTAAACAATTAACTCAATAAAACTTAGATTGAGTTTTGAATTTTTATATTCTTTTTTTGATAAACACTTAAGAACACAAGATGAATTTTATAATTCTACCGAACCATGGAAAAAGGAGCCCCACTTCACAACTTTTATGTTCGAATAGAACTGACGCAACGGTGATCGAAGAGAAATACTTTGCAAATACCATAATTGGATTTGATAGATAAAATGGGAAGCTTAAATACAGGGTGCACTTGCACAAGAAAATGCGCACTAGAATTTTTTTTGATTTATAGTGAAATTCCAAAACTATATAAGGATAAGAAAGAAAAGCAGATTTTTGTTTTGACCAGAATGTGGCCTTAAAAATAAACCTTACAAACATTTTTACTTGCGACTTATAGGTACTATAAGGCAAGTTATGCATTCGTAAAAAAATCGAACTGGAGATTTTGATCAAAGTTGACGTTACGATGATAGCGAAGACGAAAAAAATGGGTCTCGCAATTCTGTCTGTCTGTCCGACGGCAGCCTAAATGCTTGACCGCCGATTTTCTTTAAACTTGGTAGATATTATTTTTAATTTTTTCCCCCGCACGCTTTTTTCTTTTTTTTTTAAGACCAAAAATAACGGTACCTGCCAGACTAATTTTTTTCGAAATTTTATAAAGAATTTTTTTTTAAGAACTGTCCCACAGAATTTTTTAAGAAAAATTCATAAAAATTAATTAAGTTAAAGCTATGTGTGTAATGGTTGAAAAAAAAAATTTCCAAAAAATTGTTATTTTTGGTAGCCCCCCTGGAACCATTTTTTTTTTGTTTTTGATTTTCTCAAAACCGGTACAACCGATTTTAATCATTTTTCTTATACTAAAGTTCCTCCAAAATTTGAATATTATTGCGTATTCAAATTTTCAATTTTTTCTTTTTTGTATTTAAAAAAAATTGCGATTTTTTTTTGTTGAAACTTAATATTTCGAAAACCCCATTCTCGATTTTTTTCAAACTTGATAAATAAAATCTAATATAATCTACAAGATTTAAGAACAAAATTTTTGTTTTACTCAAAAATAACGGTACCCACCATACAAATGTTAAAAAAGTGAATTTCGAAAATAGTAATTTTTTCGAAAACTGTTCCGAGAATTTTGATAAACATTTTTTCTTTCGTTAAATTCTTATGATCTATAATTTAATAAAAAAAATTTTGAAATTAATATATTACTGACTGTACCTACCATAGAACTATTTTTTCGAATTTCTAATTATGGACATAACGGATCTTAATGAAATTTCTCATAGAGAAGCTTCTAGGAAGTTTAAAAAACATTGACTCAAAATTTTAGTTTAATTAGTACGATGCTAAAGCTGTTTTAGTATGATACTAAGTTAAAACAACGAGTTTGTAAATTTTAATCGAATATAGCATCATACTTTCTCTACTCAATCATCGAATACCTACTTTATTATTTTAGTTTCGTGCTAGCTTCATATGACTCTTTGACATTTGCAAAAATCAAAAAAAGATTCACTTACTTTTTTACACGAAATGTCATAGTTTTAGGTGTGTTCAGAACCAATTTATTAAGAAAATTCTTTTAGTATGATACTAGTTATAAAATCCTTAAAATTAAGAATGAGTTAGTAAGCTACTATAAAGTTAGCAAATTGTTAAGTAGTATCATACTGATACCTTAATAATAGGCTGTTCAAAATATTGCGAAATTGCATTTAAATGCAATCCTTAAGGATTTAGAAAAAAAAAAATTGGAATTTTTGAAAAAAAAATCTTTTTTTTTTTTTTTTTTGAAAATTCAATATCTCAAGAACTACTTAGTATTTTTTTGGGAAATTAATTTTTTATTCGTATCTATGGTAATAAAAACTTTGAGCTGGCTTACCAAAATTTTTTCTTAAAAAATGTTTTCAAATTTTATATATAAAAGCTTATATTCTTAAAAAAAACTACAACGACTTAAAATGTTAGTTTTTGCCTAAGGCAATATTTGCTTAGATCACAAAGCATCCTTTTTTATCTCCAACTAGTAAAAAAGTTGTTTTAGACATTTAAAAAATGAATTTTATGCTTATGAACAGTTTTTCTCTAATAATATTCATTCTTGAAATTCTTAGTCTTTTACATAAGAGCAAGTTCATGCGACCCAGTCGTGGATTTTATTCTTATCGCATTCATTGTGTTCGAGCGAAGGGATTTTATAATTGTAGGCAATGCTAATCTATTTTGAAACCGAATTTAAAATTTTTCGTATATGGCAATGCTAGCTTATATTATTATTTGACAACAGAAAGCAGAAACTTTATTTACAAGTGTTTTTTTATATTTCGCATTAATTATTTTATAAATTTGAGTGCTTAGTTTTTAAGTTAAATAGTATATACATACATATTTACGTATTCAGTATTGTGTAGGATAAAGTGTTTAATGTTTAAATTAAAAAAAATAATACAAAATATGTATTTGTTTGTGTTTTTTGTACAAATGAAAGTGTTTTTCGATCGAGAAATTGTTCGGCCACATAGTTCATTAAAAAAAGCTTTTACTGAGTGTTTTTTTTAATGAAATTATGTTTTTAGTTGTTTTGTTGGTTAGTTCTTGTGGGTTTTTCATTAAAAGATATCAGACCAAAAACATAAATGTTAAAAAGAGAGCCAAGTTCTTCTATACAAAAACCTTTGTCTAACAAGTCAGCCATGAAAAGTACTGAGATCTAAAAGTACGCCAAGTTCTTATACTTTATGAAGGTTTAATACCGAATATTCAAAGTAGAATGATATTGAAACAGCTACAATGTAATAGAGAAATTTTATTATTTAATGATTACTGACTAAAATTTGATGGGCTTACTGGTCAAGTTTTTAAAACCTTTTGAATTGGGCATAAAAAAAAATTTGCCAAGTAAGCCCATCAAATTTTAGTCAGTAATCATTAAATAATAAAATTTCTCTCTTTGAAGCCTGGATATCTGGAAACAACCCAAGAGAACGTTGAAACTGCCATTTCAAATAGACACCAACCGACACAGCTAACATATCATCAAGATTTCGGACGTCATGTACCGAAGACTGCTGCGGGCCCTATATGTCGTTATGCTTCAATATTATGACAACTTACTTAGGAACTTATTCATGAAATGTATGGGGAGCAATTTCGAACAATTTTATTCAGGACTTGCAATAAGCAGATACCATAGTTACGATTGTAGGTTCCTAAGAAATCCTTGTCAATTATTTAAAATTGAGTAAAAAATCGGTCTTGAAATTACGGCCCTGCCATATATTTACATGTGGAATGTATGTAGATATAGGTGAACTCATTTGCTAATATTGACTGAGGCTTGATAAAAAGTTTTGCTCGATCGCCAATGCCAATTTGTCAGGGTAATCTTAGCGGCGGCGGAATGAGTAATTGGAAACATTCGCGCATTGTCTCTACCTACATAAATATATGAGTATGAATCATAAAACTCTCATCTCCCTCGCGCACCTCTCTCAAGCAGACCCAGATAAATGCGAATGCAAATTGCATCTCTGGCGGGTGTCAGAACACGGGAAATAATGTGTGGCCGAAGATACAAGAAAATCACACATATACACCTAGATCTGTGTTTTCCTGGCAACTAGCATCCAGCCATGGCATAACAAAAGGATAACATAATACAATTTACCTTGGGTTATTATTTACATTAGTTCTCCTAGGATTCCCTGCATCGATAACAAGAGATGCACACAAAGCGAATAGATGAGGCTATGGCAAGAAGACGACAGCATCAACAACGACGATGATAATAATAATAATGATGATGATGAGCTCGAGAGGACTTCCTTCTGCGAGATGAGATGTTACTGTGGCTGGACTTTGTTGTCCAAAGAGCTTGACCTCTCCCATAAATGAATCCCTCGATCTGCCTCGTTCTCCTTGCCATCTGCTAGATGATGGCACTCTACCTTTGGGCTTTTGTGAAAATCTAAACCGTAAGCTGGTTTGCCATAAATATTTTGCAAAAGCCAAACCTCTTTCCTTTTAAAACGTCTAACCTCGTCTTCTTCCTCGTTCTTGTTGGTCTGGGTCTCTGTATGTTCTGGAATGATTTGAAGAAAACTCCAAGCACACACACACACATTGCGACTAAATGAGGGGTGCAAGTCAAATGAATGACCAAAAACCAAATTCATCATAAAAGGATGAATTTAACCGACTTAGGGATTTCGGAAGATCCTTCTTCTTCTTGTATATCTTTCGTAGCTGAGTGCCTAATTGCATACTGTAGTGGCACTAAAATATATCTACATGCATATACTAACACATATATATGCATATCCTACTGCAACCAACCGCCTGATGCGCATTCAGATCATCATTATCATCATCATTTATAGCCGCACCTCCTTCCACAATCCCACCACCTCGTCCTTTATGCCTTAAGTGTGGAATTAGGTATCCTTTGAGTATTTAGTTTTGGTTTTTTTTGTCCGTCTTCTTGAATCCTTGATGCGTTTCCCTAAGGAATTTCTTCTAAATTACGAGACCAACTATACATACATAGAATGCAAAGAGAAGGAGCAGAAACGGCAATTTCAATGGAATCAAAATTCGTTGAAGCTTTTGTGGGAGTTGCTAAGATACATATTAGTAAAATTTCCAAAATAGCCAGATATAGGTGAGATAGAACAAATGCATGCTCAAATTAGTCCTCATACTGCATTTATGTTCTTTGTCCAAAATTTAATTAAACAAATCGAAGATTTCAACCTTCGAAGGTATGTACAACATATACCATATGAAATAAGAGATTATTTTCCTCAAATATAGAATTACACAATTGTGTGAACGAACAACAATGACAGCTTTTGTCGAAAGCATTTGCTAAGTTTGTTACTCATCTATATAGAATACGTCAACTTCCAGATCATCAGTTAAAATTTTTTGACCATTCATTCCTTAAGGACTATAGGGCGTGCAGGTAAAAACAAACAAGCCGCTTGAACGTTTTAAAATTTAACATCATCATCATCATCGGCTCGACAACCGGGTTCCGGTCGTGGTCTCTTTCAACAAGTCTCTCCACCTATCCCGGTCTCGAGCCGACGCCATCCAGTTGCCATCTCTCCACCGCAAGCATGGTCTACCACGCTGTCGTCTACCATAGAATTTATCACAAATAACTTTCCCAGCAGGTTCTTCTTCGCTCATGCGAGATAGGTGCCCTGGCCACCGGAGTCTTTCGACCTTAATTTTTGTCACGATATCTGCTTCTAGGTAGATTGCGTACAGTTCATGATTGTACCGTCTCCGGAATCGTCCTTCCTCACATATGGGGCCAACAATTCTCCTTAAGACTTTCCTCTCGAACGCAGCTAAGAGGTCGGAGTGCCTTTTGCTAAGCACCCAAGTTTTTGATCCATATGTGAGTACTGGCAGAACCATGGTCCTAGTTTTGAAGTTATGGTGAGATTTCTGGATTTGAAGAGCTTTGACAGACTATAGTAGGCTCTGTTTAATTTAAGAAGCCACCCGCGCATTTCTTCTTTTACATTGTTATCGGCTGCTACTATTGACCCAAGTTACACAATCTACACCACTTCAAATTCGTGCTCCGCAACCTTGATTGTTTGACCAACTGTTCCTCTCGCATTCGACGCCACCATGTACTTTGTTTTACCTTCACTAATGTGCAGCCCCAGATTTTGTGCCGCCTGCTCGATCTGGATGAAGGAATCGTGTACAGCTTGTTCGGTTGTTCCGATGATGTCGATGTCGTCTGCGTAAGCCAGTAACTGGCTGGACCTGTTGACGATGGTCCCTCTTGTTGCTGTGCCAGAGTCACGGATTGCTTTCTCCAATGCCAGGTTGAAGAGGAGGCAGGCCAAACCGTCCCCTTGTCGGAGTCCATTAAAGATGTTGATTGGTCTGGATAGCAATCCGGCTATTTTTACTTGGCTTGTTACGTTGGTCATGGTCAACCTACATAGTCGTGTCAATTTATTTGGGATGCCGAATTCTCTCATGGCTTTGTAAAGTTCTACCCTGGCTATGCTATCATAGGCGGCCTTAAAGTCTATAAACAGATGGTATGTTGGGATGTTAAATTCTAGACATTTTTCCATTGCCTGCCTAAGGGTAAAAATATGATCAGTTGTTGATTTTGATTTGCCTGGAATGAAACCACACTGATATTGTCCGATGACAGTTTTAGCGTATGGGGTTATCCGGTCTTGTAGGATAGAGGAGAGTATCTTATAGGCGGTACTCAACAACGTGATACCTCTATAATTGCTGCACGTTGTGACATCTCCCTTCTTATGTATGGGGCATATTAAACCTTTTCGCCAGTCTTCTGGTATTTCTTCCTGCTCCCATACGTGCACTATAATATAATGAATTGCTTGACGTAAGGTTGGCCCGCCGTGATAAAATAATTCGGCTGGTATGCCATCGGCTCCCGGGGCTTTGTTCTCCTTAAGCCGGCCTATAGCCTTCTCAACCTCTTCTATGCTTGGTGGCGGCATTATAGGGTATTCTTCTTGAAGTAGTGGAGCCTCCACTTCTGCAGTGAGCTGACCACTTAGCAACTCATTAAAGTACACTTCCCATCGCTCCAGTATGCTTTCAGGACCGGTGACCCTCTCCGTCCTTGCAGTATGTGCAGCCGTGGTGTGTACTGCATCATGTTTCGGACGGATTGGTAGAACTTCCGCGCCTGGTTCGGACCTCGCGCTCGGCTATTTTCTATTTCACAGATTAGGTTCTTCTCCCAGGCTGATTTTTTTTGTCTGTGAAGCCGTTTTTCTGTTCTTCTGAGCTCTTTATATTCCTCTTCGCGTTTTAAATGTTTAAAAATGTTCTTATATAAAACCTTATTTTTTAAGAAACCACTACAAAGGCTTATAATTTTTGTTTCTGCATAAATCTATATTTGCTTGAATCACATGGCATCCTATTTTTACCTTTAACTACTAAAGAAGTTTTTTTTAGTCATTTAAAAAATGAATTTTATGCTTATGAACAGTTTCTCTAATACCATTCATTTTTGAAATTCTTAGTCTTTTACATAGGAGCAAGTTCGTGCGACCCAGTCGTGCATTTTATTTAAATTAAAAATCTCTTGAACATTTTCAATTTTTTTGTCTGTCTATGCCTAATGGGTAGCATTTTCAAATTCCCCCCTACACGTTTTTTCTTTTTTCAAGGCCATCAATAACGGTACCACTAATAAAAATGTTTTTTTTTTTCGAAATTTTTGAGAGTATTTTTGAAATCAAAAACTGTGCCTACCCCAAGTTTTCAAAAAAAAATAAAAACAAACTTTCTTTAAGTAAAATCTAGCTAATAGGTAAAAACAACTTCGAAAAATGGTTTTCAATGGTACCCCTTAAAACCATTTTTTGTTTTCGATTTTCTCAAAAACAGCAAAACTGATTATGATCGATTTTTGGATAAAAACTTAAAGTTGTTGTACTAAATTAAATTCTGAAAACTCTTAAGAATATTTGACTCAATTTTTTATGAAAAATATGTCCATTTTCGAAAAGTCAGGATTTATAAGGAGATTCCTATGTACATTGAACAAGTGGACCTACTGAAACGAAAGCCATACTGCCAGTTATGGGCAAGCTTTCGCTCTTAAAGATATTTCTTGAACTGATAACTAATCAGCTTTTCGATGACATTCAAAAGAAGGGACGTAAGTGCAATTGGACGGTTGAGGGAGAAGAAGATTCAAATTTCTATCGCTTATCAATATTTTTGTCGCAAACTCGATTTTCTTACTGCAAAGTTGCAGCGTAAATGATATTATCGAACAAATGATTTAAGCAAACTGCGTTATCGAAAACAATGCTTTTGCACAAAATCATCGTTTTGGGTTTTCGAACAGTTGCAGTTTTTGCTTAAAAACATCTTGCTATTGCATTTTTCAACTCAAATGATATTTTCGAAACTCCTATAAGGCCGAACGATAACCTTTATTGGGACTTTTAGTCGTGGCGGTGAACGCTTAAGTTTTGTCAAGCCCCCTTTGTGTAAGAATCTAAGAATCTAAAATGCCAAGTTGAAAAATATAAATCGTAGAAAAATATGTGACTATTAGAACCAAAGTTGTAGACAGCTAATTTTTGAAAAACTTTTTAATCAAAAGCTTTATACAACAAGAACTCATTTGCTTTGAATACAAAATGGCGGCCAATGCAAAATGGGTGTCGATCGAAAGGAAATGACTCGCTAGGTATATCTAATTTTTCTTATTTCTCAAGTATTTTCAGACTGGGCTAAGTATTGTTTTAATGACTTTCTTCGACCAAAGGCAGTGGTAGTTGATGATTCTCTGTTGTGATTTATGATAGTGACAAGCAAATAAGTTGGGGTTTTTTAGGTCTCGGGCGATGGCGATGGCAAGCCACTGCTACCTGTGTGAGCCCATGCCAATGCTATGTAAATTTTAATTGTAAAGATACTTAATGAACGCTATTTCGTAAGCCAAAGCCAACATTTTATATAATCCTTAGTCTGCCTTCACTAGCTCTCGCAGGTTCTTGAATTCCAAACCATACCCCGCAAAGTTGTATGGCCAATTTGAGCATCTCGCCCTCTGTTCTAATCAACAACAAGTTCTTCATCTATTTAATTAAAAGTGTTCTCACCTTAACCAGATCCTAATTTATGGCCAAGTTCATCAATGAATCGACTGTAGGTATACACCGAGAAGTAAAGAGTCTCCAGTCCACCGAAGCAGCTTCCTTCGATTAAGGAAAATCAATGAAAAACGGAATTCACACAAAGATGTTTAGTAGAGTATAGACACATCACTAACGGTATGTTAGAAACTTGCAGCGAAAACTCAATCTATTGGTATTTCGTACCAACGACACCCGAGCGTATTTTTTTTCCCTTTGTCCATCTGACCAGCTTTGAAGAGAGATGTTTTAGTGGGTGGTAGAAGGAGAGCAACAAAAACTTAAAAAAGGGGGTGCGGTAATAAATACCTTAACAACCATCCCAACGGGCGGTAAATTGATTTTCAAAAAATGTCCCCGTGCGAAACATGGAAGCAAGACGTCGCGTCGTAGTCATTTACGTTTTTTTAATACATAGTTTAGTCGTAGTCGTCGTCGTCGTTCCCCGTAGTTGTATGGCAGATCCTTCAGTATACCTACACTACAGTGGTGTTGGAGAGTGAGTGAGTATTTTGTTGTTGTCGACATCGGCAACATAGACGTGTCGCTTTTAGTCATAGCAGTTTGCCGTCAGAAAAGCGATTTAATTCGCTTTCTCTAACGATCTTCCTCCTGCCGTGCAACACGACTCAGGACTCACTCAGTTAGAGTCCACCCACCTTTGGTCGCACATATAAGCACAGCCTCGAATGTCCTTATTGAATTCTATATTGAAGTATTTTGTCGCCTTTTAACCTCCCTCCAATGCGCCCTGTTTTATCAAGAATGGTGTCTTGTCAGTAGTTCGGTCTCATTTAGCTCGCTCGACGACGACGATAGCGGCGTTGTCCGTGTTAAGCAGGACAACAAAGAAAAAAGGAACTAAGGAAGAAGAGTAAAAAAAAAATAAGCGAGTGTCAGGAAACACGTCCGGGTAACCCACTTGTATTGAAAAACTCAAGCAAACTGCACTGTGAGTGGGGGAATGTCCTTTGCGGGCCTTTGCTAACAATCTAATTTCTTCATGTATCGACTAACGCGAGATAGCAAGGACATCACACTTCCCACCATGACTCCTATACCTACTCCTCGATAACACATCTCTGAGATAAGAAAAATCTCACAGGGAGTTCATATAAACATCACGGGATATGTCATGAACTTGTCTCTCCCGACGACGACACGAACGACGACTACGACAACGGCGCGGCGCTGGCGGTGGCATCAGGCAATATCTGCGACATCCAGGTCGAAATAAAGGCGAATTTAATTAAAATCCTGATTATCCCGTGGTGGGTTGGCTTCATTTTCAAAATTGGAAATAGACGCATTTTGCTTGCGTATGGTGTGGTGTGTGAAGTGTGAGTGAGTGTCGTTGGGTATATGATTTGTGTATGTGGTGTAATTCGATTTTAAGACGAATAGAAGGTGAGGGCATTCAGTATAGGTATCTACACGCGGTCAAGCTTCAAAGTTATCATTGTGAATATTACATCCATGATAAAAATGGGCACCATTCAATCAACCACTTTAAACCCCTCCGGTCACCTTGCTCTCTTTGGTTTTGTATGGGTTAGTGGAGTAGAAAAGTTTATTGCGCGTAGTTCAGTTCGTTCTTAGAGGCTATTCTAACTATACCTATACGCAATGTTCATAACTAATTATTTTGGTTTTTGGGCGTTCTTAAGGAATTGCTTACCTTATCTTTTAATAAACATTGTAAGGTTTATTTTTTAAATTTGAGAACTTGAAATTTCGATGATTTGTAAGGTATTATAATGCACGAGCAAAGGGGTTTTAAGTACCCTTAAACAATGAGATATAGTGCGAGCGTAAAAAACCAAGAAAGGATTTAAGAGGAAATAGGATGGAAAAACAGAGCTGCGAGAAACACACAAACTGGGTACTGATGGGCATTCCCTCTGGTGCAAGTATTAGGATGGAAATGTTTTAGGGTAGGAATACGATGATTGATTATCTGTCTGCTCGACTACAGCCTAAATGGCTGGGCAGATTTTCGTTAAACTTGGTAGATTGTAGATATCATTTTTAAATTTTTCCCCCCACAAGTTTTTCCTTTTTTTTTTAAGACCAAAAATATCGGTACCTGCCAAAGACTTTTTTTCTAAATTTTATAAAATATTTTTTTTTCTCAAAAACTCTCCAAAAAATTCTAAAACTTCATTTTGTTAGAGCAAGGTAATGGTTGAAAAAAAAACTTTCGAAAAAAGGTTATTAATGCTACCACCCTGGAACAATTTTTTTTTTGTTTTCGATTTTATCAAAAACGGAACAACTGATTTGGATAATTTTTTGTGTGCTAAAGCTCCACAACTGTTTGAATTTTATTGTGGATTCAAGTCTTCCAATTTTTTTTTTTGGATTTTTAAAAAAAGTTTCAATTTTATTTTAAACTCAATATTTCGAAATTCCCATTCTTCATTTTTTTACTTGCGACTTAAAAGTACTATAAGGCAAGTTATGCATTCGTAAAAAAAAATCGAACTCGAGATTTTGATCAAAGTTGACATTACGTATTACGATGATAGGGAAGACCAAAAAAGTGGGTCTCGGAATTCTGTCTGTCTGTCTGTCGGTTCGACTACAGCCTAAGCGGCTCGGCCGATTTTCTTCAAACTTGGTAGATATGGGTTTTAATTTTTTCCCCCCCGATGTTTTTTTCTGTTTTTTTTTTTTAAGACCAAAAATAACGGTACCAGCCATAGGATTTTTTTTCGAAATTTTATAAATATTTTTGTTTTCTCAAAAATTGTCCCACAGAATTTTTTTTAAAAAATTTGAAAAGTTTCATTTGGTTAAAACTACCTAATGGTTGAAAAAATTTTATCAAAAAATTGTTATTTTTAGTAGCCTCCCTGGGTTAATTTTTTTTGTTTTTGATTTTCTCGAAAACGGTAAAGCCGATTTAAATAATTTTTTTTATGCCAAAACTCCTCCAAAGTTTGAATATTATTACATATTCAAATTTTCAATTTTTAATTCTTTGGATTTAAAAAAAAAAATTCAAAATTTTTTTTTAGAAACTCAATATTTCGAAAACTCCAAAATCGATTTTTTTCAAACTTGGCAAATAAAAGTTCCTTAACATAATCTACAAGATTTGAGAAAAAAAAATTGTTTTATCTAAAACTAACGGTACCTCCCATACAAATTTAAAAAATGGTTTTCGAAAATCGTATTTTTCTCGAAAACGGTTCAGAGAATTTTGCTAAATTTTTTTTTCTTTTGATTAATCTTTACGATCTATAATTTAATAAAAAAAATTTTAAATCTAGATATTACTGACTGCACCTACCATAGAACGATTTTTTTGAATTTTGAATTTCTCATTATCGATATAACGGATGTTAATGAAATTTTTTATAAAGAAGCTCCTAAGAAGTTTAAAAAACATTGCATTTAAAAACTTAAGAAAAAATAATTGTTCAATTTTTAGAAAAAAAAAGTATTTTTTTTTTTTTTTTTAAATTCGATATCTCAAGAACGGCTTAGTATTTTTTTTTGGAATTTAGACTTTTATTCGTACAATAATAAAAACTAAAAGTTGGCGTACCAAAATTTTTTCTTAAAAATGTTTTGAAAATTTTGTGCATAAAAGCTTAATTTTTTAAGGAACCACTACAACGACTTATAATTTTTGTTCCTGCATAAATTCATATTTGCATAACATTCTGTTTTAATCTCTTACTACTAAAAGAATTAAAAAAAAATTATTTTATCCTTATGAACAGTTTTTTCTAATAACATTCGTTTTTAAAATTCCTAGTCTATTACATAGGAGCAAGTTCGTGCAACCCAATCGTGCATTTTATTTTATAACTTGACAAATTAAAGTTTTTCTATACAATCTACAAGAAGTGAGAACAAAAATTACATTACATTACATATTACACTACTATGTAGATAAATCTACGAAGTAGAGACACTTAAAGCACTGGCAACTGAGGCCATCGGCTTAGACAATACAACAGAAAGAGACAGACAGAAAGGAAGAACAACAGAAGAAACACATGTCAACAGCACAGGTGACCCAGACGTGCATTTCATTTTCTTTATTTTTACAATTTTTTTTTTCGAAATTTTATATTCGGATTAAAATAAAAAAATTAAGATTCACATGGCTTATATTCAGCGCCAAGTCCTGATTGATGCTTTGACCGCAACTACTCGTAATTTGCTGCTTGAGAAAACGACATCTTTGGTTTAATTAAGGCCATTATACAATGATCTAGTGTCCAAGAGAGGAAACTCCAACCCTGATAACGATGATAACCAAGAACCTGAAGATTAATTGAAGTCATGAAAGTTAATAATCTCGATGTATAAATGAACCGGGTACACAAGGAAATAGAGAGTTATTGCGAAAGCGAAAAGAAATTACAAATATTAAAAGACGAAACCGATCGAAATTCGATTTCCTGGATTTTGAAGCTGTGGTACAAACTTTTAAGGGTAATGGCAATTACGACATTCGTAAGTGGTTTTGAAGACATCGAAGATGCTTTTTTAGTATTGGGATTCAACGATCATGCCAAATTCGTAACCGTTCGAAGTCTTCTAAGTGGTACACCAAAACTTTTCTTACGTACAACTGCTCTTCATACATATGAAAACCTCAAAAAAGCTCTGATGGAAGAATTTGGTCGTCTGTACACAATTAATGAAGTATTCGAAAAGATGAAATCACGTAGTTTAAAGTCAAATGAATCTGCTAAAATGTATGTAATTGAAATGCAAGAAATTGCTCCGCATGAAAATATTCCTGAGGCAGACCTAATAGAGTGTATCATTAAAGTTACAACTAGACCGATATGAGAAGAGACGTCTGCGTCCTAGTACCCCAATGAAAAATTTGGTCTCTGATGTCCAAAAAAAAGCTTATGCTCCTATTATTGCCAACAAATTGCCAAGAACTAGTATGGAACAGATTCGATGATTTAACTGCTTGGAGTAGGGGCATTATCAAAGCCAGTGTCCAAAGCCGAAACGCCCACGAAGTTCACGTTTCTTGTGACATAAAATTGGATATTTGTATCAAAATGCTCCTAAAAAGAAGTTCTTAACTGTTGGTGTAGAAGAAAGCGATGAAAATCAAGATGACTGCAATGCAGAAGCCTGCAACGAAATAGATGAAGAATCAGAAACGATAAAGACAAATGGTACAAAATAAGTGCACTGAGAATAAGTCGTGTTTTTCTCTTTTCGATACTGGAAGCTCATGTAGTTTTGTAAGAAGATGTTTGGGTCCATTCGTTTTGCAAAAGAAAAAAGAAACCCTACTTCGAGGAATGGGAAATAAATATCTTAGAGATGACGAATCTATTATACCTATGCTTATTGGACGTAATGCTTTATATAATTTTTTACTTAAATCGTTTAAAGAAAGCTTATAACCGCAGTTTATTAATAAAATTGAACGAAATTTAAACGAAAAATAAATAAATTAAATTATCAAAAGAAACTCTGAGTGCACTTATCTCTTTTGAATTATTAAAAATCTTCTGGTGGAGAAGCCGCCCTGTACGTGCGTGATGGGCTTACAAGCAGGTTTATATGTAAATCGGACGATAACTGTCCTTTAGAATATGTTTTCGTCAGTATTATATGTAACACTGAGAGTGTTTTGGTTGGATCTATTTGCAGACCTTACAACTATATCAGCACCATACTTTTAATAACAAATTTGGAGTCTTTTTTTTGTTTTTTTTTATACTAAAATATGTGGTGATTTTAATTGTAACCTGTTGAATTCACGTTTAGCCGAAAACTATCTTAGTGAATTTAGGGCACTCAACTTGAGTCCTGTTAACTATTCCACCCCTACCCACTTTACTAAAGAAGCTAGTACATTACTCGATCTTTATTTTGCTAGTGACGTTGCTAACGTAATTCCTTACACCCAACTTTTGGCACCTGGCTTCTCCAACCATGATTTGATTTTCGTGTGTTTGGATGTAGCGTGTCAGGTTGAACAACAAAGGTTTCAATATCGAGATTACAAGATATTAACGCAACTCAATTGGTACATGACTTTGAGTGCATAGACTAGGACTCATTATACGTCATGCAAAACGTAGATGACCAAGTAGGTTTTTTACAGCATAATGTGTATAAACTTTTCGATCAGCATGTTCTCTTAAATACCCGTGTAGTTAAACATGAAGCTCCACCCTGGCTGAATGGTGACATCACTGCTGTCATGGCACGTCGGGATGCCGCTTACAGTCAATGGAGGCGATACAATTTGGAGGACTTCCACAAATCCTATTGCACTATTCGTAACCAAGTCGTCGTAATGATCAGAACTGCAAAAAGGATTTACTACGAAAACAAACTTGGAAATTTAACATCTGGCAAAAAATTATGAAATAACTTGCGGGAAATCGGCATAGGGAAACCATGTAAGAGGTTAGCTGACGACATCGATTGTGATGCTCTCAATAAAAAATTCACCACCACACCTGCGTCCCTGGATATAACTTCAGCTACTGTTTCTCCTATTGAAAAGGAATTTATTGGTATAAACAGCTCCTTCAATTTTATTGGAATACTCGAGGAAGATATTGTGGAGGCAATAATATCCATCAAATCAAACGCTACAGGCCTGGATTTATTGGAACCTAAGTTCGTTAAACTGTTGCCAGGGCCGGACAAGCTATACGTGCAAGCTGTGCAAATGCGCAGGGCGCTGAACTCAAAAGGCGCCTTGGGCAAGCGTTAAAAAAGCCACTACTTCATAACCACTACCTACCCTTTTTTAAGTTTCATTTCTTTTTATAGCTCACTCCAATATTGGTATTTATTATATAATTAACAGCTGATTCTGAATTTAAAGACAGATATACATATATATATAGATACATATCAAGTTTTCCAAAAATAAGTCGATGTTTAATTTCTTATACACACCCCCATTCCCACAGTAAAAAAAACTACATCACAAAATCTTTATAAAGTGCACAATTTTGTTCGCTTAACAACAGATACCTACATATTTGCTATTTTTCTCTTTATCCACTGTTACGTTATTCTTCACATTCACCATCGCGTGTATGAGTGAAGGCATTTATTTTATTTTGTTATCCCTCCCCTATGCAGTGTAACATAAAACAGAATTTCAACAGCAAATACAGACAGTTACCAGTTTGCAAGTTGATAACATGAGTACGATGCCAATTCTTCTATATGAAATCGAAGTCAGCAATGTTACTCAAACAGAAATTCTGAGGTACAAAATTCATACTCAGTGCGCAGAATTAAAAGTTGTGTCTAGGAATTTAAACTCTTCCGGTTGAGTGTTTCTTGTACTATGTTTTAGTTTGGCACTGGCCTCTGTTTATGAGTGAAATTTTATCACTTGTCGTGTGTCGAGAATGAGACAAAGGGTTGAAATATGGAAATACTTGAGTGATGAATGATGCGATGATTAACGTTGAGGCTTGTCGTTAATGAGTGAATCTGTTTTATTCAATTTCTCCTTTTCTCTATTTTTTTGTTCTTGCCAGTTATTGTTTACATTTTTAAAAAGGGATTTTTTGACTGGTCTAATTACTTTATTAACTTCCCATAGGGAGTTATTTGTCTATGTACGAGTATTATGATAAAAAAAACTCAAAACAAAAGAAAGGATAGGAAATCTATATTTACAATAAAACTTGCTACGCTACTATTCCAGTAGTGTATACTAGTATGTATAAGGTTTGATATGAGTATGATAATGGTTCAAACATGAAAGGAAAAGAGGCTGGTGTTCAAAACAAAATTAAGTGTTTTGAACCAAGAGCTTATTTTGTTCAGGCTGCTTGCATTCCTTTTGGTTGTTGTTGGTTTTAATGATTCAGCTTGCTGTTCATTGGAAGCTGTAAGTTTTTTGACATTGCTCAATGATAAAACTTTGTATCAGGTTCAACAATGCGTTAGGGACATACTCGTACATATATACAAAAAATTTCGCTGGTTTGACCTTAAAACCCCTTTCTGAAACCAGATGGGAGTAGACTAAATGCTTTAAAACCATTCAAAATCTTAGAAGCTATAATAGGAAGCTCTTATTGAAATATCTGAGGCTGGAAACGTTGAGAATAGAAACATGCTGTACTTAGGAAGTAAAATTTTAGTTTAAAGTTTATATGTTGCATATTAATCCAGTTTGATATTTAAGAAAAAAATAATGGCGCAAAATTTTAATTGAATTAGTACGATGCTAAAGCTGAATTTTAATCGAATATAGCTGCATACTTCTCTACCCTTTTATTAAAGTTAAAATCATCGAATACCTACTTTATTTTTTAGTATCGCGCTAGCTTTATAATATGACACTTTGACATTTGCAGACGTCAAAAAAGGTTCGTGTACTTATTTTTTTAAACGAAATGTCGTTGTTTTAGGTGTGTTCAGAGCAATTTATTAAGGAAATTCTTTTAGTACGATACTAGTGAGAAAATGTTTAAAATTAAGAATGAGTTAGTAAACTACTATAAAGTTAGCAAATTGTTAAGTAGTATCATACTAATACCTTAATAATAGGCTGTTTAAAATTTTGCGCCAATATAACTAGTAAGTGTTTACAAACTCCGTCTGCTAATTTATCTACTAAATATGCTACTAAAAACTATTTAGTGGAAATGCGATCAGAAGAACAATTCACTAACGTGCAATCAGCTGAAGCCATAGCTCTAAATCTATAAATACCATCACAGTTTCCTCAAATAACAGTTTTTTGAAACTAAAATTAATAAAAAACTACTTCAGGACCCCAAAGACTCAGGAAAGATAAGTTGACTAGTCAATCGTGGCTATAGAGAAAGAGCTTGTCAAGTCATTATATTATGATGATCTGGTAGCTGAGTTTGCTAAAACAGAAGCCAGAAAAGTTATTATAGCCGGTTCTATTTATTTTTATTAAAATAATAATCTTATTATTATTTCCTACGAGTACATGAGCAACAATTAATGAGTTCATTATTTATTTGTATGTTGTTATGTTTTTGAATTAGTTTTTAAATATTTTTTACTTCAAAAAATACTTTTTTCAGTTCCTAAATTTTTGTGATATATTTTTTTACTATTATTTTTGTGATATATTTTTGATTTCTTAGTTTTTAATAAAAATCACATTTATTTTAATTAAATATAAGTATTATCTAGGAATAGGCCTCTTGGGGATCCCTCGTTAAAAAAACGTATTGTAAAGGGTACCCCTTGGGTAATGAGGAAATGACTTTTTCCGCCAATCCAATCCAAATTAAGGGCGCCACTGATAAAGCTTGCGCAGTGCTCTAATTTAGCTCGGGCCGGTCCTGACTGTTGCTACCATATTTACTACGCTATATTACTCATATGTATATTTAATAGCATACTTACCACATCCAAGTTCCCATTAGAATGGAAGAAGGCCCAAATTATTCCCGTCGCTAAAACGCAAACGGTTACTGCTACAGAATTCCGGCCCATTGCTATTCTTCCGCTTCTTTCAAAGACGTTCTAAAAAACTATTTTGAAGCAGATACAAAAATATCTAACAATCAACAACCTGCCAATCTGGTTTTCGACCAAAGCGCAGCTGCAAATCAGCCTTACTTTTTGTGACTGATGAAATAAGAATCGCAATGGACAATGATCATATAACACTGCTAACGCTATTAGACTTTTCAAAGGCTTTTGACACAGTTAGCCATCCAATTCTGCGTAAAAAGCTGCGAAGAAGTTTTGGGTTTTCCTTAGAATCCTGTAAGCTTGTTCATTCGTATCTTAGAGGAAGGCAACAATGCGTCGTGACAAGTGAACGTTCTTCCACCTTTCTTAATGTCTTAGCTGGAGTGCCTCAGGGATCTATCCTTGGACCAATCCTCTTCTCACTATATATAAAAGAGCTGCCACATGTTGTTAAAAATTGTCTGATTCATGTTTATGCTGATGATGTACAGCTCCTTATAAGTCGACCCTTTGTAGCAAAAAATTATTCCGTTGCCTTAATGAATGAGGATCTGCTCCTCATTCTACAATGGTCCAAAAAGAACCATCTTTGCTTAAATCCTCTCAAATCAACAGCTCTTCCGATCCATCGCAAAACATTTGATCTTTCGATCAATTTTTTTGTCCATGTTATACGCCTTTGGAACTCCCTGCCCACTGCGATGGGAAGTATAAGAAGCGCGAATAGGTTTAAATCTTTAGTTTTCAATTATTTGGTAAATCGTTGACAATATTAATTAGGAGAGTTTTTATCTTTATCATTTTCTTTTCTCTTGTTTCATCTTTCTTTTTTTTTACATTTTCATATTTATATTATACATATGTAAATAGAATCTATCTTTTTTCTTGTATTGTATTGTATTGTATTTGATTTTTAAAATAAATAAATAAATTAAATAAATACAAATACAAATACAAAACAAGTAGATCGGTAGTAGTAAAATTGATTCCGATATTAAATTTAGAAATAGTATTGACAAATTTGGATTTCAAACCAAATAATTTTCCCTTGCCGTTGATAGAAGATTGCTTAGAGTACTTTGCCAATAAAAATATTTTACAACAATAGACCTGAAAGACGGATTCCATCATATACAAATTTCCGAAGAGTCTATACAGTACACAGGATTTGTTACACCTTTTGGACAGTCTATAAAATGCGCCTGCTGTTTTTCAAAGATACATTTATTTAGCATTACAGCCGTTAATTGATAAAGGTTTAGTTATTGTTTATCTTGCTGATATTTGTATAGCAACCAAAAACATGAACACGCATGTTGAAATTTTTACCAAAATATTGCAATTACTATGAGACGCCGGACTTGAAATAAATATGAAGAAGCGCAAATTTGCAAATTGAATACCTCGGTTATAATATAAATAAAAATGGGATTCGTCAAAATAAAAACCAATTAGAAGCAATACGCACACTCCTGGCTTTGTCCCTGGATTTTCATGTATAGCTAGACCGTTGACAAACTTATTAAAAACGAATGTTAAATTTAATTGTACTGATGAGAGTACTATAATCTTTGGGGAAAATTGCAAGGTAAGCTTGTTAAATCTCCAATACTTGCAATTTATCACCCTAAGCGAGAAACAGAATTATATGTGATGCGAGCTTACATGGTTTTGGTGCAGTTCTCATGCAAAAGCAAGACGATAATAAGTTCCATCCAGTTGCTCACTTTTCTAAAAAGATAACAGTCGGAGAATATCAATTAATAAGATTTGAGCTAGAAACGTTAAGCCATAGTTTATGTCTTGGAACGCTTTAAAACTTTTCTGGATCACCTACCATTTGTAATAGTGACTGATTGTGAAGCTCTATCTTAAACACTAAAAATAAAATGCACGACTGGATCGCACGTATACTTGCTCTTATTTAAAAGTACTTTGGAATTTAAAAATTATTTAATTTAATGCTGCTGGATCAAATGCATTAAATGTTCGTCTGATTTCTAAGAAAAATTGAATTTATGCAAACAAAGTTTAAAAATCGTTTTATTATTAAATTCATTTTTTATGTAAGAAATTTCTTTAAAAACTTTCAAGAAATAAAATTGTGATGCCAAATGAAGGTATTTCGTAATATAGATTTTGGGAAATAATTTCAAAAGTAATCGTTCACACGTTTTGAAGATATTGATTTTAAAAAAAAAAAAAATTGGTTATTTTTTTTTTCAAAAAACCCAACAAATATTTTGTTCGACTATTTTTATTTGCAATATTATTTTAAACTTAAGGGAGCTCCTTTTAAAAAATGTTGCTAAAAATCGTTAGAGCCGTTAATGAGAAAATCGAAAATCAAAAACGGTTCTATGACAGGTACCCTTAATATCATATTTTCCAATTTTTTTTTGACGAAAATGTAGATAGTCTATACCCATAATAGCAAATCTAATTTTTTTTTTATCAAAATCGTTAGAGCCGTTTTCAAGATAAATAAGATTTTGCATTACGGGTGTATGTGGGTACCGTTAGTTTTGGAGCTAAAAAAAATTAATTGTTTACTCTAGGGAATCACAGAAGACGCTTAAATGTCGAGTTTGAAGAAAATACCTCCACGTTTTTCATCTTCGCTATCATCGTAATGTCAACTTTGATCAAAATCTCGAGTTCGATTTGTTTTCCAAATGCAGAACTTGCTCTATAGTACCTACATACATATATCGCAAGTAAAATGTGAATGCTGTTTGGTGGCTCTTACAGATTGCTATAACAAGCCTTTCAAATGAAACAACAACAAACGTTGCGATCAACTATCTAGGCCGAAGCAGAGTAGATGAAGTATTGGCCTCAGTTCAAATATCGTGAAGGATGGAAGTGATTATTTGTTGGCATCTTAGCCTAAGAGAGTTTAGACCTTACAGTCGAAAATGGCGTAATTTAGAACACCGATTGATAAACAGAAACAATTTTTGAAGATAACGTGAGTAGGCATACATAAATACATACCTACAGCTAGATTTGGATGTAGATAGTTCAGTGTATAGATAGCTAAAAAATTCATACAGAAAAACCGTATCTTTGAATTGTATTGTGATGGCTCGAGGACAAATATTAAAGTAAGTTGTGTATGGTGTGCTTTTCGATAATATCTTATATTCAGGCATTGAAGTATTTTCGCGAAAGAGCTTCCAAGGGACAAACTAACCATCTTATACATTCTCATCTATTTTCGATAGCCCCTCTCTAACTACCCCAAATCACCCATCAGACATTTTTATATGTATGAACGTTTGTAGACATTTTGGAGAAAAGGGTCTTTTACGTTGACCTACCACGAAGGCTTCATCTTCGTTTTCCGAAATAACTGGAAAATCGAAAAACAACCCTCCCAAGATACAGCTGAGGGAATTACGTGTGTCCACCGTCCCGTTGTCGTTGTCAATGTCGACGTTGCTGCCACCGCTGCTGGCAATTTCACATGTCCTCAAAAAAAAAAAAAACCATCCTGAAAATTCACCCGTCCCGTTTCGTAATCCTACAACAGAAAACACGCACGTTTCAATAAAAATTTTATACACATACAAACACAGGTCCATCCACATTACAGAAACCAAGTTATCCATTTGGGACGAACGACAAGGACGAGAGCAATAGCTACGGCTACGGCAGCAGCGAAGATTTGACACGGGAACACACATTTTCGGACAACGCAACGACGCGCACAAGGCGATTTTCCATAATATCTTGTGCATTGTATGCGAAATAAGATATTCCTCCCCAACCATCAATCCAATCCATCTACCCACCCCCTGGCATTCTCCTGCTTTTCTAACGGCAAAACGAATATGTTGGCGAAGGATACTTTCGTCCGTCCGTCCAGGCGTTCGTCGTGTTAGCGTTGCTTGTATGTTTTCGAGTATATGTTATATTTCTTCCAAGGACCCAAATAGGCGATTTTTTCTTCATTTCGCAAAAAGGACGTTTTTTCTGAATCCCCGCTTCTCATCTTTGCCGCCCACCTCTCCCGCCGCCGCCACCACCGTCGCACCGTGTTTGTTCGGTTTTTTGCGCGCGTGTGATGGTCTGCGCGTTATTTATTTTCCTTTAGCGCTTTTTTGTCCGCCACCCTTGGGCTTAGGTTGGATATCTCATTTTTTTCGTGTTTGGTCCTTTTTCGTCCTGCCGTAGCTGCTACTGATGGTTTTTCACATGTGAGTGGTGTTTTTTTTCGTGTGTTCTTTTTTTTTTTTGTTAACAATGTTCCACACATAAGATGTGGAATAAATTGGAAAAAATAAGACGAAGAAGAGGAGAAGATTCTAAGGATAAAAGAAGGCTCACCACTGCATGACGATGATTACGAAAAAAAGAAGCTGAAACGGCGAGAGGGGGAGGGTTTAAGTCGAGGGGAGATGGCCAGCCTTAGATGGATTTTCTTTTTACCCTTTTGGGAATTCTTAAAACGGTTTTTTTTTTGTATGTTGGTCCAACCGTGGACCCGTTTGACTGAAAATGAAAACGGACATTGGACGGGCAAAAAAAACATCGAATTTACCAAGGATGGGAAAATATTTTTCATCTTTCTCAGAATGGGGTGGCAGTGGGGGTGGGGAATGAGTTGGGTTGGTCACTGCTTGCGTGTGTTATTTTCATCTTCTTTCCTTTTTTGCACTTTACAGTGTTCTCTGCATTGGTGGATTTGTGGCATGGTGAGCTTTTTAGCCAAAAAATGATAAGAAAAAAAAACATACATATTAGGCATAGACCTGGTTAGAAAGGTCCCGGTCCCGGTCCCGGCTCACTATGGGGTGCAATACCACATTGAATAATTCATAATGTGCGTTCATCCCTTTAGGCTTTATACATTTTATTTTGTTTTGCTTCTCATCTCAAAAACTGAAGTGTTGTATTCGTACGGCCATGAACAACCGCTCCGCTGAGGAACGGTAATTTTTAGAACGTTTTACTCAAATGAAGACTTAAACGTATCGAATTGTGGTAATTTTTCAGGGCACTAGGTACTTATTTTTTTTTGCTGGACGATTCTTTTTTACTTTTAGATTGATTTGGCCTGTTTGACCGTTTTGGTCGAAACACCACACCACAGAGGATATTATAGGCAGAATGAAATGAAGAAGAATGATTCAGGATAATTTATAATCGAAAACATGTATTTGTGTGCGGTCTGTGCCTGCCTACCTACACAAATATATTGTAAGTTAAATAAGTGAGTAGATATCCCTTTTTTTTGCTGTTTGTCCTTGGGGAATAGGTTCATGATATTATGAGTGCTTCATCTTAAAATTGAAAACGTTTAGTTTCAGCTTTAAGGCATATTGCTGTACTTACCAAGTTTGAAAAGTTATGCTATAGATGTTAAAGGCTCTCAACGATTAAATTAAGTTAATTTGACTTTAAAAAGTGAACTTATTTCTGAACAGGAGGATTCAATTTTCAAATGTAGATAGGTATGTATGGGACATATACCTAGATCTGATTTGAAAACTTAATAAAGTTTGAATTAATGGGAGACAAACTAAAAAAATGTGGGTTTTTGTGTTTGGTTTTTTGTAATGGACGCTTATTGCTAATTTATTTATTCAATCTTTGAGTATGATAACTTTATAAGACCATCATTATAAATTTAATTAATATGCATATAACTTAAATATAATATAGTAAATAACTTAATGTAGGTGTCTGAAAATATGGCAATATACCTACATACATATGTATAATTCATTAAAAAATATTATTAACCATACCTATATCTATTTAATTGCAAGTCAATCTCACTTCTTAGGCTGGTATTATGCCATCGACCCAATTGAAATTCCAGAGAGCAAACATTGTGAATTTTCTTTGCAGAGATTCTATACGCTTAATATTTACTTCATAAGAGGGGCACCAAACGCAATAAGCTCAAGTACAGATGTTATCAACGAAACATAAATCGACTTTAAGGTGTTGGGTATAGGGCTGCCAGACGTCCTGATTTCTGCGAGACAGTCCCGACATTTGAACCCTGTCCCAAAATGTGTCCCGATATACAAAATGTCCTGACTTTTCTTTTTTTCATTTTACTTCGATTTAAAATTTTCAAAAATAAGAGAAAACAATTTGTTTCTGCCCTGCCTTAACGATTATAATTACTTCAAATGTTGGTCTGAATGCATTCACCCACATGTCACAAATGACTTTTCATAAGCTGTCAATTAAGTAAAATATTTCACATAATATAAATTACTTTCAAATTTAAACAGTCTATTTCTGTGCTGTGTACCGGTAAGAGTTTGTGATGTATTAATGAAAAATATTGTTTGAACGTAAGTGGCTTACAAAATATGCATTAATATATTTTATTATTACATTTATATTTTTTTTTACAGAAATGGCTTTTTTTGGTTCAAGAAACACAAATCGTACACAAATCTGTGCAAAAAGATAAATTTGTTAAAGTAAAACATGGTAACAAATCTATCCGTGGCTGAGAAGTGTCAACAACGTAGGTACACAAAGCTATGTGCAAATTATGCTCAGCGGAGTTTTCTACAATCTCATTCTGGACTTGGAGACATAAAATCTCATATGAAAAGAGCTAAGCATATATCCCGTGTCGAAGAAAAAGCTTCCAACTCCACCATCCAATCGCGATTTACAATAAGCAAGGAGAAGACAACTAAATCGATCTTCGAAGCGACCTTTGCTTACCATACGGTGAAGCATTCCCAGTCGTATAACTCGGTGTCATGTTTTCTCAACTTTTTAAAGATTTGTTCCCAGACTCTCAGATTGCCAAAACAATATTATCAATATTATCGCCCCCGCTTTAAAGAAAAAACTAAGGGAAGACTGATGCTTCAAATAAAGGAAACATCAAAACATTTCTACTTGTGGTTGTGATAAGGTATTTTATATCAAAAAATGGAATAGGTGTAAAACTTCTGAAGTTTTACTCCCTTACCTCTTCTTTTATCTGAAAACTTACCTTTAAAAAAAGTATCATCTAACTCAGCTGATAACTCATCGGTTAATTTTGGTATAAGACAAAGTGTTTTTACAGAGCTTCATAAGATCCGGATATTTTGCCACGAGGGTGCATATGCCATATTCTTCATAATACAATGAAGAAGGCTCAATCACCTTTAAGATTTAACATAGGAACAATTGTTATTATGTCATTTAATGAATTTAGTTCTTCGACCAAAAATGTCACCAAACTTAAGGGTAAGTTTAGTACCTTACTAAATGCATTTTTTTTTTGTTTTTACTTCTTTTGGGTCAATTATGAAATTCGGGTTGTATAGTTTATCGTATTTTGATTTTTAACCCTTAAGTGAAAGCAATTGCTAAAGATGAGGCAATTTTGTAAGCTGTTTCATTCGACGACTCTGCTTTCAGCTTCTCACACTCGTTCCCAAATGTACGTCCATCTCCTTCGGAAGTGAAATGGTAACGGTATCATATGATTAGCTCATTAAATTCTGATCTTTACAGCATTGTTATATGGGGTATAAAAATCCGTGTCTAGTTTAATGCTTCGAAAACTCAATACTGTCTATTGTCGTTGAGAAGAAAAATGTACCCCTTATGCCATTGACCATGGCATGGCACTTGCATCCAAGAAACCGAAAAGCTCTCAGTACTTGGTATGTGTGTAAACGATGATCTCTGTTGGAATGATCACATTCTCGAGACCGCCAAGAAATGCTGCTAAATGCTTTGGATTTCTACATATATCAATTTAAGAAATTTTTCACCCCTTCTGATCTGGATACCATTTATAAGGCGTTTATACGTCCAAACATCGAGTATAACTCACACCTTTGGGGCAGGCGCATCACAAACTTCTCTCCACTATAGTATACTGTCGCGGTAAATTTTACCGCAGAAAGTTTCACCAGTCTATTCGTTATCCTTTTTCCCTTTTCAACCTCTCCTTTCCGATTATGGCTCCAAAATGCTGCCAAAGTACAGTGTGAACCTGGGCCATCTGCCAAAGCATGCTCCAAAAGCATTGTGGAAAAGTAAAAAAAGCAGGTCTTAAATTCGTATAAAGACAGAGGACAGATAGTCCTGGTCCAACGCCATAATGTGTGGCAGGTGGGCCACGCAATACAATATTCCATCAATAACACCAACTGGGATAAAGTCATCGTCCAAATACGGCTAAGAGCGAACACAATGGTCGAGAGCCCAACATTAAATTAGTGTCTTGTAAACGAAAAGAAGTTGATTTTGAAAGAAGCATCCCTTATTAGGTCCCTAAAATCTGCACGAAGGTTTACGGTATTAGTTGATTTTAATTTTCGCGAGAAATTGAATTATTGCTAACCATTTTACATTGATAAATGGCCAAGTGCATCCTTCCAAGATATTCCTCTCCATCTTAGTCGGAGTCGGTTCCGAACAGGGACTTTGATCGCGTTAAATTGATTTTTCTTTTCTCTTTTAACTTAGGAGTATTGGACGGAGGTCCGCTGAATACGTTCATTATGCGAAATCCATTGTGAATGATCACTTTCAGTTGGGATATTTGGAAGTGCATTGGGATCAACTACGGAGCGAGCTACTAACCGAAAAATGTGAAGAGCTTCAGTGATGTTTAGTTTGGTATTCAAAGTAATAAATCAACCGAAGATGCCTTGTTACATTTCTGTTCTCAAATATTTATAAGCCTTGCTAAGAAAAACAATACAACCGCAATGTTTGTTGACATGTCAAAAGCCTTTGACATGGTTAATCACGCAATTTTGATAAGCAAACTTGAAAGTGCTGGGTTTTGAGATTTAATAAGTGATTAGTTAAGATCATATTTAAATGATAAGAACCCAAAGAGTGAAATTTGATAGTATTTATTAGGAGTGATATAATGACATTCGATTTGGGAGTGCCACAAGTTTCGGTTTTGGGACCAATAATTTTTTGGTATATATTAATTCTTTATTAGTTATCAACCAATTTTAGTAATACTCTCATTTTCATACTTTTAGCATACGCTTAAAGGCTTTCACTTTTATATATTGTAAATAAAATTAATTTAATCTTAATCTATTTATTCTTTATTCAGATTGCCATCTAGGGGTTCTTTGACAGCTTTTGCAGATGATGTTGGCTTTTCTTATGGTACAGATAGTCGTCTTACTCTTTAATCAGATATAAATTGGGATCTCAGCTGGTTAAGAATCTGGTTTGCAGAGCATAAACTAATTATTTCTAAGACTAAGGTGATGTTTTTGAGTTTGTCTGGCCAAAGATCGTTGATGCTGATCTCTTTTTCCATACTACTGAGTGTCAAAAATTTTAACTTTTTAACTGTACCTGTAGTCCTATGGAAACTTCTACAAACTTTACTGATTCCACGAGCTGTAGTGATAAATGTTTTAAATTATAAATAGTAAATGAATTCAAGTATTTGGGATTGATTATTAATTCTAGAATGAGTTTTTATATCCACAAAGAAAATCTTAGACAATATTTTCGGTGCACTTTTAGAAATTTATTCTCTTTGCGTAAAATTTGCTCTTCTAAACTGCTCCTTAAGATTTATTATGGCATTTTTCATTCCAAACTAGAATATGGAATTTCTTGTTGGGGAGGTTCCTTATTACAACAAAATACAGATTCTTTTAGTTTTACAAAAAAAAGTGTTCTGAAGAAAATATGTGGTAAGCCTCGTTTGTGCCCTAGTTTTCCACTACTTAGGGATTCTTTTACTGTGGCATTTTCTTTAAAAGATCAAGAAATTTTAATTTTAGATTAATTAGTTATTATAGTTTACGTGGTAATTTTTTCATTTTTAACATTTACTTTTTAAGGGTCACCCTACCCATTTAAAATGATACACGTTAAATTATTCTACTAAGAGTGACAATAACTCTATTTTTTATGAAAATACTTTTGTCACTTATTTCTTTCTTTCTATAAATAATGTACTTATTTGGATTTTAAGAAATAAAATGTTTAATCAAATCAATCAAAATGAATCATTTTTTATAGTTTCTTTAATAAAAAGTGCTCAATACAAATAGTCAATTGCATTTATCGCTACAACTCAACAGTAATACTGGAACTTCGGGGAGTGCCCGTCAATTTTCTCTCGAGCCCATTTTCTGAAGTGCTATTTTGTACAGATATCATTTCTTTAGCTGAACAACACTAAAGTGGAATGGTCCATTCACCTCCGTATTTCCCTCTCATTATGGAATGTAGAAATTCAAAACCAATGTGCATCGGTACCTGTTTTAATCTTGTCCACTTTCACTAATGCTCGCACTGCGTTATCTAACATATAAAGGGTATTCATAACTCCTTGATTATTTCATTGATCAAATGTATCTTATTTAAAAACATAGAAATCTCTCTGTTTCAGTGAATTTTACAAATCCATACAATTTTGATGACTTTCGAGGCAATTACTTTCCAATAGCTATTAGACCCTACTTCACATTCTTGAATCAGCCTTGTAAATACTTCCAGAACTATTTTCAATGCCAGGCGTAAAAATCAAACAAATCACACATCTGCCATGACCAACTTTACTACACGAAGCAAAACCCATTTGGCAAAAACACGTAGATATCCATCAACAACAAATTATCCCGATTACAAAACCATAAACGAACCAATAAATCGAGGATTTTATTTAATTAACTCCTCATGATTTTATTAGCCATCTTAGACAACATCCTCCAACTCCAGCCCTTAAAACGAAGGTAGATTCATAGTGGGGTAGACGTTTCCGTAATCTCGTTTTTATCACTTTTTTTTCCCTTCTTTGACTCTGTGCATATTATGGTCTTCGTCGAATCTCTGTCTAACTGTCTGCAGTTCAAAAAGGACCTAACCAAAAGGTATACGTTGAGCTGGCTCTCCAAAAGATACATAAACGCAATCGTAAAAGAATTTAGTGACGATATAAACACATCATCAATAAATGAACGTAGTTAACATAAAATTCGCACTCGTAAAACATAAATAAAAAAAAAGACGAAAAATACGAAAGATCTTCTTCAAGATGCGTTCTACATCAGTATGGTCCATTTCTAGTCCATCTGTCCCGAAAGCACACACATCATGCAAGCTATAAAGAGCTATAAAACTGAACCACAAAAATCCATTGTCTATTATTCTGCCACGACCCGAAGAGAGCGGAGATGAAATACGAGCTTTAGAGGGTATGAGTGCGGATGAGGGGGTTACATTATAGTTCAATCTGTGGAATCTTCTATACGAGTAGCGTATCGTCTCAGTCAGGAGTAGTTTTTCTTGACTTTTCTTTGACTTGAAATTGTAAGGAAGAAATTGAAAGTTAGTTTTTTCAAGACCGCAAGAACTTTGTTGTGTATACATATCATTTTTTATAGCAATTAGGGCTGAAGGATTATTACACTTGTAATGTCATAAATACAACTTTATATCCATATTTAAAAAGAAACCTATAAAAATGCAACAAGTAAACAGGACAGGGTGATACCTATCCAGACTTATGTACAAGGTGGTACAAGAAGACAGTACGTGCAGGTTGAATTGAGGAAACAATAAAATGCAGGGCTATATGTCGAACGTACCTCCTCTCATTTCAAAGCTATACATTTGTAAGGCATTAAGATTTATGGTATTGGGCTTAGGTTCCAATACATAATATGTACTTTCCATTCGGTATTATTCTCACAATTCGAACAAGAGATTTTGATCAAACTTGACATTGCGATAATTTAGGGACGACTGTTCGCTGGCTAGTAACAGCCGTTCGATTTTCTTGAAACTTAGAACTGTGCTACAATCAATCACGTTGAAGTGCTTGTTTTACCTCTTCGCGATGGTCTCCGGGCAACTGTTTGCATAAGCTCAAATAATTAAGTTAATAGGCTACAATTATAAGTACGAAAAGACTAGCTTTCTAAGATAAGTTACTAAGGCTAGCAACCCTTGTAGGTAATTGAAGTTTTCCCGCTAACAAAACCGACACTACGCCTCGGGTAAAGATTGATAACACGTTCATGGCTTTTCGCGATTGTTTATGGAATCTGAAGACCTTTCTTCAAGATAGAAGTCCTCCAGCTAGTGAATGAATTTATCCGATACAAGTTGGACATCTTAGGGGTAAGTGAAGTTCGATGGTTGGGCTCTAGCACTGCATTACTCTATGCTAGAAAGCCAACTGAAAATCCTCGAGAATCTTCCGTTGAATTGCTGCTTTCCAAAACAGCTCTCAAAGGATTGATTTCCTGGGAGCCTTTAGGTGTCATGATTTTGAAGGCTTATAGTTTTGGAGTAGAGTACGTTGTGTCACTATCATACTGTGTTACGTCCTAACGGAGCTCTCTTCTAACGAGGTAAAGAATATCTTTTAGAACCAGCTGAGTGCTGTTAATGGAAGTACATCACGGGGAGACATCATAATGGCAATGGAATACTTGACTGACAAGGTTTTGAGTGACAGCAATGGGCTAAGGCATGTTATGGGAAAACATGCTGTTGGCAACCGAAACGATAAAGATGGCACGTTCGTCGATTTTTTAAAAGTCCAACCGCCTTATAATAGGAGGGACCATGTTTGAGCACATGAAATGCCACAAGTCAGGTGGATATCGACGGACAGACAAGTAACTTCCAACCAAATTGATCACATCGCAATCAGTCAGCGGCTTATAAGTACTATCCAGGACGTCCGAAAAAGAAGATGTGCTGACATTGGAATGGCCCGCTGCCACCATCTGATGGCTACTACGCGTAAGACTACGTCCAGCTGTGGATTGAAAATCCAAAGTAAATACCCGAATCCCAAAGTTCAATACCGATAGACTAAGGGACTCTGTAGTCCGCCAGCAACTTAGCAACTACCTTTCCATCGAGAAGCAGTGGTGTGCTGTGCAGAATTAGTTCATATCCGGTACTGAAAGTATAGTCGATCTGTCGCAAGTAGGAAATAGTTCGTGACTTTCGAAGAAACTGTAGGAAGGATCGAAGAAGAAAATAACTTAAAGCTCGCATCGCAGCTACTCCAGCAGTAGAGAGAAATGGGACGGAGTCTTTGCATACAGATGAAAGAAGTTCGTCGTAGCGTGGGAAGGGATAAGCGTAATTATATGAATGCATTGGCTACAGAAGCAGAAGAGGCTGCAGTCGTGAAAGTAAGACCATCTACGAATAACCAAGAAGATCTCAGGTATCCACAGCTCTCAAAAATATCTGGTGTAAGACTCAGACGGTTCTCTGCTAGTTTTAGAAGAGGACCAGTTTAAAAGCTGTCAGTAGCACTTTTCTGTGGTTTCAAAACGCTTTTTTGCCAGTGAAGTGAATACAACATCTTTTTAGTCGTCCAAGGAAACAAATCCCCAAATAAGCACTATATCTCCTAGTAGCGATGAAATCATAGCCTTAATCAAAGCACTAAAGAACAGCGAAGAAGATTGGCTAGGCCTTATCGTCGCAGAGCTCTTAAAATCCAACAACATCGCGAGACCTACTGCATCCTCTCATTGAGAGAGCTCTGTTGAAGAGTGGAAGAAAAAAAAGAAAGATAGTCAAGCTCTCAAAGAAAGGAAATCTTAGCGAGAGAATAGGAGAGTAATTTTTGGGCTTGAGTGTATAAACCAACTTGGCGACACACTCGACGCCGAAAAAGTTGAATTCCTCATTGGATCTGTCTGTTTTGACTTCATCATCGAACAGTGCCTTGAATGTCAACAAAAAATATATATTTGTCTCCCCAAAGTGGGATCGGGTAAGGTTGCGCGTACAGTAGTGCGACAAAGCGATGCGATGCGAGAAGCGTTTGCGTGCGAGAAAAATATTTACATTGATTCTTATACACGTGCGCACAGTGAAGCGATATTTGATGCGAGTGTTGCGAGTTTCTCGCATGCCTATCGCAAGCATCTCGCACACAAACTGTTCTGACCACTTTTTCAAGCGAGTTTGTGTGCGAAGGTTCACATTGTTTGTTTAGAGGTTTCAAGAAAAAAATCAAACGAGTAAAATTTTGTTATTCAAATGCTTGTGTTGTGTGGTGCAACTTTTTGATAATTTTGGTAGCAATAATTATCAAGAAATTAACAACTCAACCGCACAAAATCGCTTCTACTGTGCGCACTGTCTCGCATCTAATTCTCGCATCTCGAATCGCTTGTCGCATCGCTTCTCGCATCGCATCGCTTTGTCGCACTACTGTACGCGCGGCCTAAAGTTGTATACTGTCAGAAAAATGTTTCTGTTGGTGATAACTGATAAGCGATGTACTGCGTGTAGCTTTGGGGACTGTAAATGGAGGAATTCCGTGGACTCTCTAAACATACCTCAAATATCTGGGCTACGAGGTCTTATGCTTTCTCTCTTTTATACATACTCGTATATACGTTCGGAATTCTGTAGAAAATATGAAGAAATAATTGTACAATGTTAAAGACCAAGCTGCGACTGTTTCGTTCAAATGTTTAACCCGTGCTACTATATGGACGCAGCACTTCGAAAGGCTGCGAAACATCTTGACAGACTTGACTTCTCGGACGTAATAACTTCGAGCACATAAGTAGCAGTAGGTAAGTAGAATAACAGTGGCTGCTATGCAAGCTTTGGTTGGGGTAGATAGAAATGGCGACCTCCGGCAGTTTTTCCCTTTGGCCCATTAGCGATGAAGTGCGCCATTTTGATACCATAATGGAATTATTGATATAGGAAATTGTGTAAAATCTCACGTAGTTATCAAGTTTAGAATAAGTTCAAAACTCACACAATCATCCGGAAATTGGATCCCCCATTCAGCCAGACCACCACACTCAATCGACACCATCTACATAGACATACACTGTGCCAAGCTAGGCAGCTTGTTGACTGGTACTGAAAAAGTAGACCATCCGATTGAATTTTTATCCGGCCCACCCGCACAGCAGGCCTCCGTTAAAGTCTTCAGTCTGCTAGCTAGGATCTAAGAAGTCAAACGAAGGACACGGCACAGAAGCAACCGAAGTTCGTCCTATTAAGAAAAGATATTAAGTCTTCGATCTTAATTTCCAAAAGTTCGTCAATGTCGTCAACAAATACCCTATCTAATAATTGTGTTCTAAATTTGTCCAGAACAGGGTATTTGCAGAGGAAGTGGATGACTATTTCGATGCATGCTCTCCTATTGGCCAGTATCCGCAAATGGTAGCTACGATCCTAGCTATGTCTTGCCTGGGTCTGCATATTAGATCAAGAGTTCGGGATTAATTATAGGTGGACCAAATCATTCTAGATATTATAATGAAATTGTTCTACCTACGGTTTGATTTGCCAAGAAAAATTGAGAGAATTTTGCTTTTCCGTAAGTGAGTTACGAAGGGCTAATCCTTGCCTGACCAGCTCCTCCACCCGTTCATTCCAATCAATGCCACAGAAAACAGTGAAATAGTGGTTAATATTGAGGCTAGCAAGTTCATTCCGGCATTGCTGCACCAATTTGAAGAATGATGTACTAGAATTAATGGCTTTAACAGTCGCCTGACTTTCTGTGATAAAAGCCGTATTTTGGTTCTAGTTTGGATCTTGTTGTAACTTCCAAGGAGTTCTATCTAAAGTGGTACTAACTTCAGCAAATCAAATCCGGCGAATCACAGACGAATCTGGCAAATCACGGAAGAATCCGGCAAATCACGACAAATCCGGCAAATCACGGACGAATCCAGCAAATCACGGACGAATCTGGCGAATCACGGATGAATCCGGCAATAGCTTATTTCAATTTGTTTGAGAACCCTTACCACTGGTGGGGGGAAGTCTTCAAACTATAATGCTTACGAGTATATTACCTTTTTTGGTCTGTTTTCCGATGTTTCCTCGGTAATGGTCTCTCGCACTCTGTGGTTTTGTCGAATGTATGGCGGTCTTTTATTATACTTTTCAGCCAAACCATGCGTGAGCTGTAAAGCTAGGAAGTGCACCTTTCCACGCAATATGATCTCTTTCGCTACGTCATAGCTTTTAAATTACTTATTATTGTTTGCCACCATGTAAGTTTAGTGGTGAAGAGGACGGGTGGCATCATTTTATCTCGTACTGCGCTTATGGTAGCAGGTGATCGATAGGAGGCTGGTCGGTTCTTCTATGAATCTTGACTCACCATCGTGGTTCTATGACAATGTTAATACTAAAAGGGGGTGACCGGCAAGAGGACGATAGATCTCTCCTTTCATCATTTGAAAACTCACCATCGAGGTTCTTGATCGTCGCCCAATTGCTGTTTTCAGTGGAGTTCTGCCTTCTTAGTAGTTATTCTCCTGTTCTGAGTTCACCAAAACTAGTATTTGTTGTTGGTATTTCGTAGATAAGCTGATAAGCTCCTTTCCAATCATTTGGTGGCCATGGCTTGCAGTCGACCCATGCTATGGGAGCATGTTGTCGGTTCAGTAAGTATTTATTTTATTTTATTTTATTTTATTTTATTTTATTTTATTTTATTTTATTTTTAACAGGTCCATAGCAAGGGGGGTCGCAGATGTAATGCTTCATTACAGTATGTCAACAAAATCATCTAAGATTGAAGAAACCACTTTTTCCCAAAGGTTTTTTTTTTATTTTACTACAGGCCTTCTTAACCCTTTCTTCAATATTAATTTTTCAGTTCAACTTAGGATCTAGAATAACACCTTGATACTTATTTTGGACTGGAAGAGAGCTAAAGTGTGTTTTGCCGTTTATTCGGGGAGGAACGAAGGGCTGTACTAAATAGCATGGCTTTAGTTTTGATTTGCTATACAGATAGGCCACAAGCCATTTCTGTGATTTCACTTAACACAGTGTCAAGTGCCAAGTCACTTGAAGAGGGGACAGAACCCCGCCTTTGGCTCTTCCCCTACTACCGTACTTCGTCAATATTATAGTACCTAAAGTACCTATAGAATTCTTCTGTCGCTGCGCATGGATATAAATAAAAAAAGAAAAAGAGGCAGTACAACCCTAAAAAACTTTTTTGGTGCCAAGGGGTACCAACGGCAAATGGTTCTGCAGGCAAATTCACTTATTCTTGTGAGGCGTCTTAACTCTTAAGTCATTGAAGACGAGCGTTGGAACCAAAGAAGAAGTAGTATTTCATACATTTTCTTAAAATGACAAAACTTTTTTACTACTCTTGGGTCTTTTAGTATTTTTTACCTTAATTTTGGTAAGGCAACATTCTTAAAATAATATACCTTAATTTTTGCTATTTTAACGGGTTTAAATTTTAGAGCCTAAACTCTTGTGCTTGCTAAATAATATTGTACTTGATCACGATTTAAAGTCCTCATTTATAAAGTACCCTCGTTGACAAAAAATTGTTTGTCTGGTTCCGTATCTTCATATAAAAAACTATTACGAGCGCAGTAAATTTCAAAATGGAAGAACTCTATTTCCTTTAGAATTTTGTCTGGGATTATCCGTTTTCATCAATTCAAATGTTTCGAGCCATGATTTTGCATATACATACTTAACTGATTTGTTACATAAAATTCATTTAATATTTCTATGTGTCCTCATTTTTGTACTCGCCAAAGAAGGGCAAACAAATCAGCTACTTACCACCCACTATTTACATGAAGGTGTGGTGGCAGATCAGAACATGGAGTTCCTCTCCAAGCAACCTGCACGACGACGATGTAGCGATTACTGGCGCTTCTACTAACCGTAGTATGAGTCATAAAAATACCCTCGTTCTCTGTGCCCTTGTAGCCGGCAATAGTATGATGTGCTAGAAATGGGGCTTTCGGAGCATTTAGTTAGTTACAGTCGAAGCCAGCCCAGGCCAGGCCAGTAACAGTAACAGCAACAGCAACAGGAACAGCAAACCGGCTCAACAAGTGGCTCATAAAATTTAAATCAATTCATTTATGTGTTTTGTGTGTTGTTTTTTTTATTCTTTTCCTGTTCCTTCCGGTTTCAAGGAGCACCAAAGCACCAGAGATACGAGTCGAGTATGTAGATAGAGACTTTTTATTTGATTCCGTTTTTCTGTTACATTATTTTTTTATGTCAACGAATTTCTGCATTTTTATTCACTTTTTTGTTTGTCTGTGGCGAACAAGTGTCATCCTCGCACAGGCAACTACTCCTTAACTCCACAATATTCCCGTGCTCCTGGATAGCTATACTCTTGCAGGATTTTCGAAATGTTTCGCATGAAATGTGTGTGTAATGGTTTTTGCAGTGTTTTGTCGTTGCGTTTATGTTTTTCTAGAGGTTTTTCGTATAATATTTTCGGTCATAATAAGGACTTGAATGGTTTTTATTGTCCTTGGTGGTGCTTTGGTTGTTAAATATGTTCCATGACTGGAAGTGGCTCATTAAAATAGATTCGGTTCATATAATATATTCGAGCATAAGAGTTTGCCTGGAATGACAGAGTGTATATGCTTAGCTGGACCAGCACGGATATGGCTTAAGTGATGAATTCGTATTGCGGCGTTTATGGTTGTAATGCGGACGTTAACAATTATTATGTCCTGAAGTTTACCAAGAAGATCATGCAGTGGTGGTTTGAGGTTAAGTGCATATTAGGTAAAAGTTAAGTACAATATAAATGCGGATTTCTATTCTCTTCGATTTAGCTTTATGAAGTAGCTAATTTATTCATGGCAAATATGGTCTCAGAAAATATAAGTATATCTAATTTGATAAAATCTTTAAGTCGTCTAAGTTTTATTGTCGGATTTAGTGATACTTAAGTGGCCATAATAGGAGACTTGCGTGCTCTGTCAAACTGAACCTAATGGCTTTATTTACAAAATCCAAAAAATTCTTTTTTTCATTGTTTTTGTTTTTTTTTTTTTTGGAATTTATCAATTCATAAAAATTCCCAATAAAGTCGACGAAATTATCCGATTTCTTAAGATACATTTTTTGATTGGTTACCATGCCTTCCATTTATCATAAAGCTAGCGACCCGGACTAGCGACAGGCTTTTAACAGTTTTATTTGAATTTTTACATCTTCGTGCGTGCAAGTCCCTTTTCTTACACTTTGTATCTATTATTATCGTAATTACCGACTTACTGAGCCAAAGAACTTGAGGCCATGCAGGAAACATTACTTAAAACCGCGGTATGTCTTAAGCGAATTATTGTAATCATCGTTGGGATTTTTTTAATAATAATTATAATAACTTTAGAAATATCAAAATTTGGCGGCAAGACGAAATATAGGGCTTTTACTTCCCATTTATACATTTTAAAAAATTAGCTCGTTCATTATGAGTATGGCTGGTGGTGCATAGAAAGACTACCCATGCGATTTCATAGTTGACATTCTACCAACCATGCTCGGAAGACCTTCCCATAATCATAACCCTCTAGAATGGAGGTGAATCAAATAAAATAGAAATTAAAAATTTGCCTAAGCTGGGGGTCAATTCTGTATCTGTGAAACTGTGAAGTGATAAGTTTTTTCACAACTTCACACCCTATCCGATTCGCAATTTATGAAAAATAAATAATAAAATGTGAAAATATGTATTTTCAAATATTAAATTTGTTTTCACACTCAAACGATTTTGTGAAAAGCCCTGATAAAATATGAAAATTACAAAAACAAAATTATACTCAAAAATGAGTATCGCATATCAAAAATGAGAGCGTTTCTCATTTTAGTACTTTTTAGTACATGTTTTGACAAAACTTATCAGAATGAGTTCCAGAATCGCATTATGTGAGTTCATGAAATGTAAAAATGAAAAATGGCTGTGAAAACTAAAATAATAACTTGTTTATCACTTCACAGTTTCACAGATAGAGAATTGACCCCCTGGAGTAGATAGAAAACAAAACGAACGATTATAACAGGGCATTGCTTTATCCCTGAAGCAGCTTGGATTCACAAAGTACTAGCAAAATAGGATACATTATCTTCGTTAGGCCTATGAGTACTCATTGATCGCTCTTCGTTACACAACCAATATATCAAGTTGAGGAAAATTTTTATGTTTTTAATGTTTTTCAAAAATGATAAAGAATATATTATGAACAAAACAAAATGTACATTTAGTATGTATAAATTATAACATAAATGTCAGTCTGGTAGACGGCCTTTGGCCAAACCATCAAAGACTTATGTCATCTTACAATTAAGAAAAATATATTTTGTATTAACTTTTGAAGTCAATAAAACTAAACTAAGCTAAACTGATTTTGATCAGAGTTGACATTACGATGATAGCGAAGACGAAAAAAGTGAGTCTCGAAATTCTGTCTGTCTGCTGTCTGCTCGACTACAGAATAAACGGCTCGGACGATTTTCGTTAAACATGGTAGGTAGATATCGTTTTTAAATTTTTTACCCACACGTTTGTTTCTTTTCTTTAAGAACCAAAAATAACGGTACCTGCCATACGAATTTTTTTTCGAAATTTTATAAATATTTTTTTTTCTCAAAAACAATTTTTTTTTGAAAAAAATTAAAAAAAAAAAAAAATTTTCCCAAAAACAATTTTTTTTGAAAAAAATTAAAAAAAAAAATTATTTAGTTAAAACTAGGAAATGGTTGAAATTTTTTTTACAGAAATGGTTATTTTTGGTTCCCCCATTGTAACCATTTTTTTGATTTTTGATTTTCTCAAAAACAGGCTCCCTAGCAGTTAAAATAATGTTGTGTATTAAAATTTGCAAAAACTTTTTTTTGATTTAAAAAAAAAAATCATTTGTTTTTAAACTCAGTATTTCAAAAACCCCATGCTTGATTTTTTTAAAACTTGGGAAATAAGAGTTTCGTAATATTAATTACAAGATATGAGAAAAAAAATTAATTTTACCTAAAAATAACCGTACCCTCCGCCTCCATACAAATGTTAAAAAATGGTTTTCGAAAATCTTATTTTTCTCGAAAACGGTTCCGAGAATTTTGCTAAAATTTTTTTTTCTTTCGATTAATTTTTACGATCTACAATAATTAAATAAAAAAAATTGAAATCTAGATATGACTTTCTGTACCTACCATGGAACGTTTTTTTTTTTTTAATTTTAAATTTGTCATTATCGGCATAACGGATTTTAATGAAATTTTTTATAGAGAAGATTCTAAAAAGTTTAAAAAAAATTTTCTTTAATAACATTCATTTTTGAAATTCTTAGTTTACATTAGAGCAGTTCGTGCTACCCAGTCGTGCATTTTATTTTAATGAAGACTGGAAAAGGTAGGTAATTGATAACTTCATAAAATTGGAAACATTAATTAGAATATTTCCCAACCACCGCTTGCATGCTTATAGGATAGATCTACAGAAACTGGCCTTTTGAGCTTACAAGCACTATATAAATATCCTTAGATGCTAATTGCATGGCCTGATGTGCCTCCTCAGACATCGAAGCTGCCTTTGACGACACCTCTCATGAGACCGTACACATAGTACTTAAAAGGAAATGCATACTTTACTTACTAGATTAATGAGAAGCATAAGTGAAATAATAGGCACAAGAATGATGGAAGCATAAGCACGACAAAAGTGCAGAAAGTCATGACAACAAGAAGCTGCCTCAGGGAGACTATCGCCCTTGATGTGAATTACTAGAAAGTCTTGCTTCTTAAACCATGTGATGCATTAAAGGTAACAGTAGTGCCCAGCCAAGTTCTGGCACTATACCCTTTTTACAGTAACAAACTCAGGCGAATTTTTACCCCTCCCTATCTTCAGTACCAATGAAGTCAGAAACTTAAAATTCCGAATATTTATTAAGCTAGTGAGGCACAGGCGCCTCAACGAATTTCAATTTTCTAGCATAAGCGGTTCCTGAGATATAAGGCATACAAAATCACAAAAACCGTAACTGACTGACTCACTTACAGATCATCAAAATTATGGAGCACTTCCCGATATCGTAGAATCTTGTAATTTTGCACAACGGTAGGTCTTGCCATGCAAGCAGAGGAATAAATCGAAAATTTGAGATTTTTCATTCAGGGGGCAGGGTATCCGCCCACTTTCTCCGAATTGGTGTTGGTTGAATGGAGCACTTCCGACTGCTGTAAAACCATGAAATTTGGTAAAGAAAAAAATATTAAATTTGATGTTTTCCATTCAGGGGCGTAATATCCGCCCACTTTCTGAGAAAATGTTTAATTTATATGGAGCACTTCCGATTGCTGTAGAATGGTGAAATTTGGTAGAGCGGGATAGCTTAATGTACATTCAAAGCAAAAAATAGAAAATCTAAGATTTTTCATTCTAAGTGTCTTTTTGAAACTATGTAGATATTTATTATTTAATGATTACTGAATAAAATTTGATGGGTTTAATTGGCAAGTTTTTTTTATGCCCAATTCAAAAGGTTTTAAAAACTTGACCAGTGAACCCATCAAATTTTAGTTAGTAATCATTAAATAATAAAATTTCTCTATTACATTGTAGCTGTTTCAATATTATTCTACTTTAAATATTCGGTATTAAGCCTTCATGAAGTAAGAACTTGGCGTACTTTTAGATCTCAATACTTTTCACGGCTGACTTGTTAGACAAAGGTTTTTGTATAGAAGAACTTGGCTCTTTTCTTAACATTTATATTTTTGGTCTGATTGGTTTTTCTGACGACATATGTACAGCTGACGACATATATGATAGCCTTAGGGAAGTTTGCAGAAACTCTATGTGATATAATGATAATGATATCGAGAACGTCTCAAGGGTCAGGTGCGTTAATTTTCGGACCCAGAACCAAACTCTTTTTGTCGAAGAGGTACTCTACAAGCATGTTCCAGGCGGAAGTAAATGCCATATGAAATTGTGCCGAGCGAAATCTCAAAATATTTTTTAACACAAGCAAAATATTGCCGTCATGTCGGATAGCCAGGCAGCCCTCAAAGCGTTAAACTCCTATGCCATTAGTTCGAAACTTGTATGGGAATGTGTGGACAGGCTGAACGACCTGGGCCAGCATAATAATGCCACACTTCATTGCGTAACGAGACACGTAGGTGTCATTGGAAAAGAAAAGGCAGACTTCCTAGCACAAAAAGGAGCTAAAGGGGCCTAATCCCTATTTTTGGATAGGAGACAATGAAATTACAAATAAAATAATATCGGAAGAAGAACCCATAAGATCAAAAATATGGATAGAACTCACAAAACTTAGGTAGGCCGAAATGCTTCTTGTGATCTTCAACCAAAAACGCCTTACAACCTTTGCAGATTAAACAGGACCAACCTCCGAATAATTATGGGTTTCCTCACTGGTCACTGCAAACCACCTTAATCTTTTTTGACCTTGTGATACGTGTAATAATTCCTATGAAGAAACACCGGGCCAGTCGGTCGAGAGGAAAAAGAAAAAAGCGATCTTAAACAGCTCTAGAGGCACAATAGATTTAAAGGTCTCAGTGCACTTCTACCCCAAAAATTATTCATTGATACCTATCATAGAAAGCTACAAACTTCGCGTAGTGCACAGAAAGATTCGGACATTACAGATATTATAACCAGCATAAGATCTTCCTATACTGGAAAGAGTAGTTCGAATGGTAGGAAATTAAACCCAATTGCACCAATAGGTTTGATGACGACTGCAAAAATTCAAGTCAGATTCAGTTTACTTACTGAGTTGCTTATTTCCTTAATCGGCTCTCTATCCATGAAGGGTCACTGCCTGAGATACGGCAGCTTTCCATTCTCTGAGATCCCAAGCACGCTGCTTCCAGTCATTTAAGCCAAGGGCTCTGGTATACGCAATGGCTTGGTGTTTAAGCTGGAGGTTCGGTCATCCTTGTCGCTGTTATAACTTCGGGGCTGGGATTCGAATATTCTCTTAGCTGAAGAATTGTTGCCCATTCGCTCAATGTGGACGAGCCAATGTAGTCGACTGTTTTGGTTTTCTGAACTACATCTACATCATAGTACAGCTGATAGAGTTCGTGGTTATATATTCTCCTCCATTCACCCCCCTCGTACACCGGACCAAATATTTTTCGAAAAATTTTTCGTTCGCAAAAGCCCAGTATCATCCCTTCCTTTCTGCATAGTCCAGCACTCGGCGCCATAAAGTAGGACTGATGGTATAAGGGCTTTGTAGAGCCCGCACTTCGTCTCACGAGTGAGCAGTTTTGAACCCATTTGTTTTGCTTGACAGGAGTAGCGTCCGTTTTCTAGGGTAATTCGTCGTCGGATCTCCACTAAGGTGTCGTTCGATGGAGTTGATATTAACTCCGTGGTAGATGAATTCCTTAACTACTTCGAAATTTTTGCTACCAATAGTGGATTTCTGGCTTAATCGGTGGATAGATATTTGTTTGTTGAAAGTACATACATACTTGGTCCTAATTTTATTTCAAGGCCAACAAGTCTAGCCTGAACTTCAATAGCCTTGAAGGACTCTATTACAGAACGTTGGAAATGAATGATGATGCCGATATTCTCTGCATAGCTAAAAAATTGGACAGTTTTGTTGAATATACTCGTAGTGCCCTCCGTGTTAACGCCTGCCCCGCGCACAATCGGCTCTAGGACGAGATTGAAGAAATTACATGATAACGCATCTCCTTGCCGAAACTCCGTGCATGTATGGAATAGATCAGAGGAGTTGGTCCCTAGTTGCACATTGTACCGGGTATTTTCCACTGTCATGCGACATAGTTGGATCAATTTTTCCATGATCCCGAGTTCGGCCATCGCCATATAGAGCTCCTGGCGATAAAGCTATCATATCGTTGGTTTTTTTTTCGGGATTTGCCTCAATGTGAATATTCGGTCTATGGACGATCTGCCTGGCCGGAAGCCACGCTGGTTCTTACTGAATAAATTCTTACAGAAGGGCTTAAGACGTTCACATAGCACATTGGATAGGATCTTTTATTCGTTATTTAACAGGGATGTGCCTCGATAGTTCTTGTCATACAAACGATCACCTTTTTTGTAGATGGAGCATATGGAGCTAATGGTCCAAATAACGTTACTTCCGTACTAAAAGAGCTCTGCGGGTAAGCCTCCAGATCATGGGGCCTTATTTTCTTAAACTTATTTATATCTAGGTCTACATCTTCTATACTGGATGATGGAACTGTTTCTTCATTTATTGGAAGCTGGTTGTCTTCTTGCACAAATAAATGCTTCACATGATGCCCATTTAACAGTTGCTGGAAATGCTGCTTCAAAGCATTCACAATTCCCTGCAGTTCGGCAACTAGGTTACCTTCGTTATTTCGAAGAGCATGAACTCCAGTCTTACAACCAGCAGCTAGATGCTCGGCTTTTCCATAAATCTTCCGAGTGTTGTATCTATCACAAGACTCCTCAATATTCTTGATCTATCCAGGCTGCGTAAACTCTATTCTTTCTACGAAAGATCTTCTCTTCCCCTCTCCACCTTGCTCGATACTATTCTCTATCTGATCTTGTGCAGAAGGGTTGGCGGCTGTCGGCTTCATCCGCCCATTTTTCTTGACAGCATCATCATCATCGGAGAGGTAGTAATTCCTGGGGTCGATGTTAACGAATTGCTCTTCGGCCAAATTGCAGGTGAGGGTGATGGCGTGCTTGAGTAGTATGGCTTGTCCGGGGCTCTGTTGAACTCTACCTGTGTTGCTGCGGATGCACAGTCCATGCACTAACGTTTATGGGTGCTGAAGCGGTGTACCGGGTTTGATGTTCTGATGGGCTCGTCCACTGACTTTGTCGGTGGCCCGGTATTACTACCTTGCACAATGCTGTCATTCCCGGTTCCTATCGACCTCCTCGCGGTGCCTGTGGATAGGTTACTTTTATAGTTACTGAACTAACTTGATAGGAACAGTATGGACGGTGTCCTTAAAGTAGGAATCCGCTAAGGAGTGTGTAACAACTCACCAGAGGGGTGCACATTCTTAGTTGTGGTTTCTACCTCGATTATAGCTGGGCGTGTGTATACCAAGGGTTGGCAGGCCCAGAGTTTTGCAGGAGCTCATCTGCAAGTGACCATAATGGTGGCGAAGCTCGACCGGAAGCTTTATTCTGGCACCATGGGAGATAGTGCCCACGAGTTTGAGAGCTATAGCGTACGTCTTCGGGCTATTATATTCTATCTTCGGATAGAGAGGTGCAGCGGTCGCGTGCGTGCTCTCTTTCTCAGACTATCTATGGGGTAGGCCCCCTAGTAAGAGTATCATGGTGGCTTGGTTTGGGATGAAGTAAACGAAAACAAGTCTCCAAGAACTCAGTACACTGAGGGACTTACATAGCTCTCACCTAATAGGAAAGTGCTGCTCATTTTGGCTGTTTGGACTCGGTGGAAAATTTTAAGTGCCTTCCGTTCCTGGTAATACGCACACAGGAATGGTTGAGAGTTGGAAGTCACTAGATCCTGATTTTCTTCGAGTTGTTGCACCACAACATTTTTTTTTGTTTTTATTTAAATTTTATTAATTTTTATTAATGAAAATACTTAAATATACATAAAAGCAACAGTTAGTGGGAAATCTGGCACTTAACCTTTACCACGTTCAGTACTACCAATCCAAGTTGCTTGAAGTCCCATTCCACCATAATCCCTAGACTAAAGTTTTCATCCGTTCACACAATATCCCCGAACAGATTCGTCGGGCATACACTCTTCTAAAATGAGTTGATGTAGTGAATGGTGCATTGCATGGTCCTTGAAAACAGAATTGGCTTCATCATCGTCGTTATACAGTGTGCAGAAGTGGTCAGCACCAGCTATGGCTCTACTACAATATTTTCATCCATCTACATACTCGTACATGCTTATATTCGTGATTTGTTGCCGTTACATGTTCCTTTACACCTTTAGTGAAGCCTCCGAACATCATTCCCCGAGTATCACAATGTTCAATTCGAAAATCAATTAATAATCGTTCTTGATTTATTTAAAAAGCAATTTTTAAAAAATCTACTTTTTAAATTCCTTAACACCAATCGTCACATAAATCTCCTCCAAAAATTATAAAATCTCCACAAAAGAGTGCAACTGACTGACGCGTATCTTCAATCAAAATGATGGACACAATAATTCTCAATTCGCATGCAAATGCGATACATCGATACGCAAAATATCGCCCAAAGGATATTTCTCGTCGAAAAAACATTGAAGGCTTCAAATGAAAGAACTCAAAGCAGAAGTTACATTGTGTTCGAGTCGTCAATAATTGTAATCCGGTAAAACATACGCGAATCCCCCTGAGAAGACAAGTGCCCTAGTTATGTATGTATGGTGTAGAACTTCTGGCACGAGATGAGCCGCACCATCATTCAGCAATCACCATGTACCAAGTCCGAGGCCGAAGCCGAGGTTGCATGAAACAGAGGCACTTTACCCCTCTGGGCTTCCTATCCTGCCGGCGCTCCTCTTCACTTTAGTGTGTGTTGCCCTTTTTAATGAATCTCTGGAGTCTCGCCTGTGCTGTGCCGTCATGCTACTAAACTGTTCGCAACAATGATCATGAGAAATTTCGCGATAATGAGTGTGGAACCGGCGAAGAAGCCTTAGTGTAGCCGTGGTGGCTTGGGATTGGGATGGGATTGGGATTGGGATTGATGGTGGCATTCTTCTCGGTGCTCTGCTAACCGCCAACCACGAGATTTTAGCTTCTTCCTGTCATCTCAATCGGTGCGGTGTCTTCATGTCCATCCTCTGGAGTGCATTTGGTTTAGTTTTTGCTCTTTTTTTCACTCGAATTGACGGATTAACCGAAAGGAGAGCAGGAATTAAAAAAAAATACTACTTCAAATGTCAGAGGATACACATAAAAAAGCAAGCCGAAAAAAAAAAAAAAAAAAAAAAAATTGGATGAGTATCGACATGTCCAGAGGCTCCCATAAGAACTCAAGGTTGATTCCCTCTCTTGCTGGATGGATGCAATTCAATCTCTTGGCGCTGCCACAATAATTCGTTCGGCGGAAATTACGAACACGCGATTTTTAATTTTCGCATCGCACTCGTACGCTTCGGTGATGTTGTGTTGGCTGTTGTTTTTGTTCTTGGTTGTTGCACGGACGCAACAGCAGTCAGCGTCAGTGGTGGCGGGACCAGAACGATGACGCGGTTTTGCAGAGTTTTGCAACAAGTAGTAGCCTGTGGTGGTAGCCAGCGATGAGTGAATTTTCGAGGAAGAATATGCAATGACACTGTGTGGCAGGTTTTTTGTGCGTGCGTAAGTGGAGGATCAAATTGCTTAGAGAGGTTTTGTATCATATCTTCGCTGGCGGCGGCGTCGATGGTCATTGGCCTAGGACTTGGCTACCAATGAACATTATTTAAGCATCATCTTACCAACTTTTCATTCTTTTGAACGGCACTCTAACGTTTTCAGACAGTCCCCGTTGACAACCGGCTTGAATGACTCCTGCTAAGCCTATATGACTTTGAATACCTGCTTTAGTTTTGGTAAAAACATAGGTGATGTAGAGCAGGAGCTGTCTTTTACAATTGATATGCAGTTTAGTTCTCATTTATTGGGTCAATTCAAGGCCCTATTTCCTAAAAATTATCCAATTATTAATTTGGCCTCAACTCCAAAGTGCGTTTCGCCCCAGGTACGACAGTGGGCTCATCAGTTATATGTTGTCGTAGGTACTCGTACCCTTCTAAGACGCAAATATTGGGAATTTGATTGACTTCACACACCTAGAATTTAAATGTCCGTGGTCAGACTTAGAAGGGTACGACAGAATCTAGCTGATGAGCCCACTGTTGTACCTGGGCGAACCGCACTTTGGAGTTAAGGTCACTTGAACATTAAATTCAATTAAATTCAATTACTCCACTCACTCTAAATTTCTTCATCTTCGTTGTTAAAGGATAACCAAACAATATTTAGCTGAAGATTACTGTCCCGAGCAATTATTTACTGCGCTACTTATTGACATTGTAAGTCATGTAAAGTTATAAACAAGCTGCAGAGCTAAAAGTTTGGGTAAATTTTAGCTTGGCTAAACTTTGGAGAGAATTTTGTTTATGAGCTTAAATGTAAGGATATTTGCGTACTAGGCTTTAGGCTTTTACAATGACGGGAACTGTCATAGAACTACTTTTGTTTGATTTTCGACTTTCTCGTTTAAAAAAAAAAAATAAATATTTTTCTTAATCGCTTGATTCATTAAATGTTTCAGGTGCATTTTCCATCGTCTTGAAATATACTTTTGGTCACCATTTTGAAGTTCAAGTAAAATGGTTTATGCTAAATAATTCTCTCATTTTCAACTTCTGCCTTTTTTGTCTTCGATTGATATTTTTGTACTTAAGACGCAAAACCAGATTTAACCTTAAAACATATACATATCTACTAACTCGCTGATGATTTGAAGTCGTGAGCACTAACAAACCTTAAAATTTCGCAAATATGGCTGTTTCTTTTCGATTTAAGTCGGTCTTAATGATAACAGCATAAAACTACAGTCAACACAAGAATATAGTTTGAAAAACGTTTCTTTTTTGAAAGTGGTATCACCTCAGAAATGGCCCACGAGATGCATATTAACCCTTTTTGTATTTGAAATTTTTACTCATGTAAATAAAAATCGGACTAAAGGTTTTGAATTTTGATATTTGCTTTGTCTTTTCGACAAAAGCCTCAATACATAGATGAAAGTACATACTATTATAAAATGTTTCCCAGAAATTTTTACTTGCGATATATGTAGGTACTATAGGGCAAGTTCTGCATTTGGAAAAAAAATCGAACTCGAGATTTTGATCAAAGTTGACATTACGATGATAGCGAAGACGAAAAAAGTGGGTCCGGCAATTCCGTCTGTCTGTCTGTATGTCTGTATGTCTGTATGTCTGTATGTCTATATGTCTGTATGTCTGTATGTCTGTATGTCTGTATGTCTGTATGTCCGTATGTCTGTATGTCTGCACCTCGAACTACAGCCTAAACTACTGGAGGTATTTTCTTCAAACTCGGTACTTAAGGGTTTTCGGTGATTCCCTAGAGGAGAAATTGAAATTTTTTTTTTAGCTCCAAAACTAAGGGTACCCCCCATACACCCGTAATGCAAAATCTTATTTATCTCGAAAACGGCTCTAACGATTTTGATAAAAAAAATTAGGTGTGATATTATGAACATAGGCTACAATTTGCTCAGAAAAAATTTTGGGGCAAAATGTTATTAGGGGTACCTGTCATAGACACGTCTTTTTTATTTTCGACTTTCTCATTAACGGCTCTAATGATTTTAACCCAAAATTTTCAGCAGGAGTCCCCTTAAGTTTAAAATAATATTGTATATAAAAATATTGGAAAAAATATTTGTTTAAAAAAAAAAAAAAAATTTTAAATCAATATCTTCAAAACCTATGAACGATAATTTTTTGAAATTATTTCCTAAAATCAATATTATTTAATACTTAAAATTCGCATCACACATTTTTTTCTTGAAAAATTTTAGAGAAATTTCTTATGTAAAAAAATTATTTAATAGATAATAAAACGATTTTTTAAAGTTTATTTGCATAAATTCATACTTTTCCTCTCCTCCTTTTATCTCAAATCCATGTTTTATATATATAAAATGTATCTTAAATTCATAGCTGGGCATTAACTCGTTAATCCGTTAATCGTTAATTAACGAAGTTAAAATTTTGATTAACGGATTAACTTTTAAGTTAACTTTTAAAAATGTTAACGGACACGTTAAATCCGTTAATCCACGTTAAGTCCGTTAATCGTTAATCCAATGCCTACTATTTACCGCGCGGTGCGAAAAACAGGTTCAGACAAGTAAGAGACAAGTGCCGCGCGGCGCGTGCCGCGGGTGAAACAAAAAGAGCTAGGTACGTATTATAATTTGGCGGCGCGTGCGAGTGAAAAACTGCGAAGAGATTCGTTTCGTTTGATCATTTCATTATGCCGGTCGTCCACTATGTGCGCGATAAGTTCAACCAACTTCGTTCAACTTTTTATCTTGAAAATGTTGCTCAACGTGTTGATCGAACATTTTCAAGGAGCAACACGAGCTCGTACACTACCCGTACACTGGTTGCGCAATTCGTTGAGCAACGGCCAACAACTAGATCCAACCCGTTGGTTGAAAAGAATTGAAGGTACCGTACATTAAAGTTGAATGCGATGAATTCGAAATTTGTGCGTTGATCGCCTAGTGGACGACCGGCATTACTTAGCGCCGGTGCTCAAAGTAAAAAAATATAGAAAATGCAATTTTTATCACATGTTAACGGATTAACGATTAAAGTTAACTTGCGTTAATTCTTCCGAAATTTAACGCTTTAACGTTTAACGAAGCTAACTTTTTAAGTAGTGGATTAACGATTAACGAAGTTAACTGTTTGATTAACGGTGCCCAGCTATGCTTAAATTCCAAAGTACTATTACATAAGAGCAAGTTCGTGCGATCCAGTCGTGCATTTTATTTTTCTTTCTTTTAAGACCAAAGATAACAGAAATCTTATAAAATATTTTTTACTTGAGATATAGGTACTATAGGGCAAATTCTGCATTTGGAAAAAAATCGAACTCGAGATTTTGATCAAAGTTGACATTACGATGATAGCGAAGACGAAAAAAGTAGGTCCGACAATTCCGTCTGTCTGTCTGTATATGTCTGTATGTCTGTACCTCGAACTACAGCCTAAACTACCGGAGGTATTTTCTTCAAACTCGGTTCTTAAGGGTCTTCGGTGATTCCCTAGAGGAGAAATTGAAATTTTTTTTTTAGCTCTAAAACTAACTGTACCCCCCATACACTCGTAATGCAAAATCTTATTTATCTCGAAAACGGCTCTAACGATTTTGATAAAAAAAAATTAGGTGTGATATTATGAACATAGGCTACATTTTGGTCAAACAAAATTTTGGGGCAAAATGTTATTAGGGGTACCTTCCATAGACCCGTTTTTTTATTTTCGACTTTCTCATTAACGGCTCTAAGGAGTTTAACCCAAAATTTTCAGCACAAGTCCCCTTAAGTTTAAAATAATATTGTATATAAAAATATTCGAAAAAATATTTTTTTTTAAATCAATATCTTCAAAACCTATGAACGATTATTTTTTTAAATTATTTCCTAAAATCAATACTCGTATTATTTAATACTTAAAATTCGCATCCCACATTATTACTTGCGACTTATAGGTACTATAAGGCAAGTTATGCATTCGTAAAAAAAATCGAACTCGAGATTTTGATCAAAGTTGACATTACGATGATAGCGAAGACTAAAAAAGTGGGTCTCGCAATTCTGTCTGTCTGTCTGTCTGTCTGTCCGCTCGATTGCAGCTAAACGGCTCGGCCGATTTTCTTCAAACTTGGTAGATATGGGTTTTAATTTTTTCCCCCCGGATGTTTTTTGATTTGATTTTTCAAGACCAAAAAAAACGGTACCTGCCATACGAATTTTTTTCGAAATTTTATAAACATTTTTTTTTCTCAAAAACTGTTCGACAGATTTTAAAAATAAAGATACAGAAAAATTTCATTTAATTAAATCTAGGTATTGGTTGAAAAAAATTTTCCGAAAAATGGTTATTGAGGGTACCCCCCATGGAACCATTTTTTTTGTTTTTGATTTTCTCACAAACAGTACAACCGATTTTGATAATTTTTTTTTTGCTAGGGCTCCCCAAAAACTTGAATAGAATTGTGTACTCAAATTTTCAAAAAAAATTTTTTTGGAGTTTTAAAAAAAACTTCAAATTTTGTTTTTCAAAACTCAATATTTCGGAAACCCCTCGCTAGATTTTTTTTAATCTTGATAAATAAAAGTTCCTCAATATAATCTACAAGATTTCAGAAAAAAAATTTATTTTACCTTAAAATAAAGGTACCTACCATATAAATGCTAAAAAATTAAAAAAAATGGTTTTCAAAAATCGTATTTTTCTCGAAAACGGTTCCGAGAATTTTGATAAAATTTTTTTTCTTTCAATTAATTTGTACGATCTTTAATTTAATAAAAAAAATTTTGAAATTAAGATATTACAGCTTGTACCTACCATAGAACCGTTTTTTCGAATTTTGAACTTCTCATTATCCACATAACGGATCTTAATGAAAATTTTTATAGAGAAGCTTCTAAAAAGTCTAAAACACATTGCATTTCAAAACTTTAAAATAAATAATTTTTGAATTTTTGAAAAAAAAAATATATTTTTTCTTTTTTTTTTTGAAAATTCGATATCTCAGAAACGGCTCAATATTTTTTTTTGTAAATTTTATTTTTATTCGAACAATAATAAAAACTTTAAATTGGCGTACCAAAATTTTTTCTTAAAAAGCTTTGAAAAAGTTTGTACATAAAAGCTCTTTTTTAAGAAACCACTACAACGACTTATAATTTTTGTTCTTGCATAAATTCATATTTGGATAGCATTATGTTTTTGTCTCTTACTACTAAAAGAATTTAAAAAATAATTTAATCCTTATGAACAGTTTTCTCTAATAACATTCGTTTTTGAAATTCCTAGTCTGTTACATAAGAGCAAGTTCGTGCGACCCAGTCGTGCATTTTATTTTCTTGAAAAATTTAAGAGAAATTTCTTATATAAAACATTTATTTAATAATAAAACGGTTTTTTAAAGTTTATTTGCATAAATTCATACTTTTCCGGAAACCAGACAGCAATTTTATGCATTTGAACATTATTATCTCATTAAATCCATGTTTTATATTTATAAAATGTATCTTAAATTCCAAAGTACTTTTACATAAGAGCAAGTTCGTGCGATCCAGTCGTGCATTTTATTTTTTTTTTTCAAATATTGTTCACAGCTTGTTTTCAAAAACTTCATTTAGTTAGGGCTATATATGTCATGCTTGGGAAAAAATTCAAAATAAAATGTACGACTGGGTCGCACGAACTTGCTCCTATGTAATAGACTATGAATTTTAAAAACGAATGTTATTAGAGAAAACTGTTCATAAGGATAAAATTATCATAATTTTTTAAATTCTTTTAGTAGTAAAAGTAAAAAACAAAATGCTATGGAAATATTATACAGGAACAAAAATTATAAGCCGTTGTATTGGTTTCTTAAAACAAAAGCCAACATAAAGCTTTTACTATTGTACAAATATAAAATAAATTTCCAAGAACAAATATAGAGCCGTTTTTGAGATATCGATTTTCCAAAAAAAAAAATAGATTTTCAAAAATTCAAAAAATATTTTTTTTTTAAGTCTTGAAATAATATTTTTTTAAATTTTTAACAGATTATCTATACAAAATTTCATTAAAATCCGTTATGTTGATAATGAGAAATTCGAAATTCGAAAAAATGGTTCTATGGTAGGTACAGTATAAGTAATATCTTAGTTTCAAAATGTTTTGTATTAAATTATAGATCGTAAAAATTAATCAAAGAAAAAAATCCTAGCGAAATTCTTGAAACCGTTTTCGAGAAAAACACGATTTTCGAAAACCATTTTTTAACATTTGTATGGAGGGTACCGTTATTTTTTGGGTAAAATAAATTTTCTTTCTCACATCCTGTAATTTATATTAAGAAACTTACATTTATCAAGCTTGAGAAAAATCTAGCATAGAGTTTTTGAAATATTGAGTTTTGAAAAAAAAATCTGAATTTTTTTTTAAAATCCAAAAAACTTTTTTGGAAAATTTGAAAACACAATAATATTAAAACTGCTGGGGAGCTTTAGCATGGAAGAATTCATCAAAATCGGTTGAACCGTTTTTAAGAAAATCAAAAACCATAAAATCCAAAAATAACCATTTCTTGGAATTTTTTTTCAACCATTTCCTAGCTTTAACTAAATGAAATTTTTTAAATTTTTTCTTAAATCTGCGGGACAGCTTTTGAGAATAAAAATTCAATGTTTCTGAAATGTTTTTTAAGCAAATGGGAAACATTTCAGAAACCTTTTTTAAACAATGCTTCCTGAAATGTTTTTCTGATATGGACACACCTTTATAGTACCTATAAGTCGAACGTAAAAATGGGTGTTTATGGTACCCCCTTAAGAATGATTTTTTGTTTTTAAATTTCTCAACCGATTTTAAACAATTTTTTGTATGCTGACGCTCCCTAAAAGTGAGTATTCAAATTTCAATCTTTTTTTTTAAACTCAATATTTCGATAACCCCATGCTCGATTTTTTTCAAAACAGTGCAATTAAATGTTTTTTAATAGAATCTAAGGAAAAAAAAAGGATTTTGTCTAAAATGTAAAAAAATGGTTTTCGAAAATCGTATTTTCCTCGAAGGAGGAAACTAGAATTTTGATAAAATTTTATATTTTGATTAATTATTACGATGTCAATTTACGATATGTCAATTTACAAAAAAAAATTAAATAAAGATATTACTGACTGTACCAATCGTAGAAGCATTTTTTTCGAATGTTAAATTTCTTATTATCGGCATAACGGATTTTATTAAAATTTATTATAGAGAAGCTTCCAAAAAGTTTAAAAAATATTGGGTTTCAAAACTTAAAAAACAGAAAATTAAATTAATAAAATTAGGATTCAGCGAATACTTCGTAAGATGGCTTTAATCTTTTTTATTCGATAGATCTTATTCGGTGTTATTTAACTGTTGCGAATCAAATAAGTTTAAAATCAATTCATAATTCCGAATCCCACACGGTAGTCATTTAGGCCCTATCCTTTTTATTGTGCTTAAATACTCCAAGTGCCTCATTTACGCCAACGATGTTACAATTTTTAAAACTATTTCAAATACTCGTGATTGTGATATTAATTCGTTTTTAGACTGGTCCACCCGTAATTGTTTGTTTCTTAATATCGATAAATGTAAAACTATGTGTTTTACAAGAAAGTTTTAATTTATTTCGTTCAACTCGTGAAACAGTTATGTCTAAAAAATGTGTGGAGGGAAAAATTTAAAAATGATTTTTACCAAGCTTAAAGAATATCGGCTTAGCCGTTTGCGCAGTAGTGGAACAGACGGCCAGACAGAATTACAAGACTCAATTTTTTCGTGTTCCTTATCCTTATGATCGTAATTTTTCTCTACCTTCATCCATATTTTTATATTTACAATTTTTGAGTTCCAAAGTATTGGACTTAAGAGCAAGTAAGTGCGATCCAGTCGTGAATTTGATTTCTTTTAACTTTTACTACTCTAACTAGGTATCTTGGGGTTAGATTTCTGGAATACAAACTTTATATTGCATATGTACATATATAAACGTGATGCAAAGATTTGGCAATTCAGATACTATCTATAGCTGCACTATGCCGATCAAAATTGCTCATTTACATTGTCGATCAACTTCGTCAACACTTTAACCTGTCCACATAGTCTTACTCATTGTCAATGTTGACGTCTTGAGTGTCATTTGTGTTGATAATAATTTTGGAATAATGAATGAAATAATCATGATCGAGAAATTCGGTATTCTTTTCATCTGAGCTATTGTAAAAAAATACATCGACCGCGATAAATGCAAATAGTTTGGACAATGTTAAAAAATGCCCTAACCGCAGACAACACATATCTGACACAGGACTGTTTGTGTTGATGAACAAGTTCGGATTGAAAAATTATTGGTTATTCGACATAAATTTGTTGATTTTACTCATTTTAAATCGGGTTTAATGCTGACGCTGTTGATCATGACGTCTACACTAATACTCAAAATGATTGATCGGTGATGTTGATCAACATCAATCAACATAATGAGGATGCTCTACGAAAAACAATATTCTAATTTATTTTATATAGCTAGTTTATTTGTTCCGGTCGTATTAGATTGAGAAGGTTTATTTTGTCCATCCAAATAAAGACAGCTATCCTGAATTTTAGTTATGAATCATTTGGTGACGTGCCAGTGGTCCTTTGAGAGATTCTAATATTCCTTTTCATGAATTTTGGGAAATATGAAGAGATTAAAACTCAAAAGTTCAATTTTTTTTTTATCGGTCAAGTTTTTTTTTTGTTGAAAGGGACTAGATACCTGCCGGTCGCATCTCCATGCAACACATGAGACCAACTCGAACTGCTTCAAAAGAAGAAAATTTTAATATTGTCGCGTCTGTACCTATATTTCTCTATAACTTCAATTTTGTTCGTCCTTCCAGCTAAGGGCATACGGATATCTACCTATTCTCAAATGCAAACCAAGCACAAATATTCCACTTGAAGTTTTGTATGAGAAGCAGGCATCAGCAAACGTAGCTTCATAAATATACTGCCCTGCCTTTGCCTTAGACTGACCATTCCGCATAATAATTCCTCCTCAACAAGATGACCTTTTATATTGGTTGCCAATTCTTTTGAAAAATAAAAAAAAAATGGCAAAATCAAAAGAGAGCAGCCTTTTTGCAGAAAGAAAAGAAAATTCTTAAATAAATGAAAGGACTCATCTCCGCCAGCCAACGTTGTCGTCGTCAGCAATGATGGTAAAGCAAAATATGGAGAATTTCCACCATGCATTGTCCTTGCAAGCGCGTCGTTCTTTTTGCTCACACATCACAATAGCAAAAATAGCACAAAAATGTAGACCCTTAACACACAAAAAAAAAAACTTAAAAAGGATAAAAAAAAAACAAGGCTCGCGTCTAGCAGCTTTTTTTTACTTCCACCTCCGTCGTTGTCACCGCCGCTGTCGCTGTCGCCGTCGTCTTCGTCATCGTTCTAGTTTACTACTGTCCCTCTCTCTCATTGTTGAATGGGGCGACTTTTCATGCATGTCCTCCACGATGATGCGGGTTTTTCATATGATGCTCCTTCTGCTGCAAGTGTCGGTGCCACTGCAGCAACTGTTCTGCTGAGATATGAAGTTTCAATGTACCGCAATCCCATCCTACTATACCACCTCCGCCATCTTTTTATATCGCTGCTATGCTGTGCGCCATGCTGCTGTCCATGTGTCGTTGTTCCACCGCAATTCTCTGGCTGCTTGCCCTCAACCTGGTCTTCCGACCTCCACACACAACTCATGTACATGTACAATGATTCTGCTCAACAGCACATCCTTCCAACATCTTAAGAAGGATATATCTAGTACTTCGCTGGGTAGTGTATTGGTGTGGTGGCTGGTGGCTGGAGGCTGCAGGCTTCAGGATGCTTCTTTATGTCACGGCTACGTGTGTGTGGCTACGTTTGTTGTGTGCCTTCAATTGGAATTATCTGCTCTGGTCCATCCGTCTGTTTCGCCGTCCGATCATTGATTTTGTTGGGCCCACCATTCCATCGCTATCTGCTCAGCAAGAGCACCCAACCACTGCATAATGGGGCGAATGGATTTGGTCCTTCGCGCCAGTCACCGCCGCCGCCAATGCTGCTGCGCTTATTCATTTCCAGTTGACATATGGCGCCTACTGCTGGCTGACATTTGTCGTAGTGGTGGACCCTGGTGGTGGACCAGCGACTGCGAGACGTCGTCGTTTCGCTTATAGTCATGCAAGGCGAACCCCCATCACAGTAAGGCTTGGTTTGGCGGGGCGCACAAACAAGCAGCAATTGCACAAACTGCCACTGCATGTAAATACATATTTTTTTTTCTTTCATCCAGTGCCCACTTGCCATGGATGATGTGCTTGGCATCGTATTAGTGTCGGTCGTGCAGGGATAATTGCTCAATTTAGCGGTTATACCGTCATGGATATGTCGGAAAGCTTGTACATTGGTTTGATGTCAATGAAAGTTCAACTTAGACTCTTACTTGCATGTTTACTGAAAAGTTTATTATGCACTTGAGCAGGGGCGTATTTACCCTAGGGCTAAAAGGGCTACAGCCCGGGGCGGCAAGGCTGCTAGGGGCGGCTTGCGCTTGGCCAATTTATAATATTTTTTGAAGCGATTGAACTTTCAAAACCTTCAAGCAGAAGGACGCATGCCGCCCCTAACAATTGTTTAATTTACAATATTTTTGAAGGATAAACAAAAAATACAAAAGATTTTTTTTTCACGCATGACAATTTTTTCAGTGCCGTGAGTGTGCGGCTGTAAGAGATTTCACTGTAACATGTCACTCACTTTTTTCACCATTTAATATTCTTATTTTTATAAACGATTTTTTTTAATGAAAATTCATACAAGGGCAGGTCAATAAGTCCGTGACTTTTGGAATAAAACACAGATTTTTTGATAAAAAAATAATTTTATTTTTCAACGTAGTCTCCCTTGAGCTCTATACACTTTGTCCAACGCTTCTCCAATTTTTTTATCCCTTCAAAAAAAAAATGATATGTCGAGGTCCTCAAAATAGGCCTTTGTTTGCGAGATGACTTCATCATTGGAGTCACATCTTTTTCCACCAAGCCATTTCTTCAGGTTTGGGAACAAGAAGTAGTCGCTCGGAGCCAAATCTGGAGAATAGGGTGGATGAGGGAGCAATTCATAGCCCAATTCATGGATTTTTGCCATGGCAACTGCACATGTGTGCACCCTTGCATTGTCTTGGTGGAAAAGAACTTTTTTCTTGGCCAAATGAGGTCAGTTTTTTTTTCAAATCGTCATTGAATCGGTCCAATAAGTTGGCATAATATTCCCCATTGATTGTTCTTCCCTTTTGAAGGTAGTCAATATGGATTATCCCGCGTGCATCCCAAAAAACAGTCGCCATAACTTTTTTGGCTGACAAACCCACCTTGGCCTTCTTTGGCGCCAATTCACTCTTAGAAATCCACTGTTTTGACTGTTGTTGGTCTCTGGTGTGTTGTGATGGATCCATATTTCGTCCACGGTTACAAAACAGCGCAAAAACTCCTCCATATTGCGATTAAACAACGCCAAACCTTCCTGTGAAGTTGTTACACGATTGCGTTTGTGGTCGACTGTGAGCAAACGCGGCACCCATCTTGCGGAAAGCTTTCTCATGCCCAAGTGATCATTCAAAATTGAAACCACTGAGCCATGCGAGATCCCTACGGCTTCCACAATCTCTCGCACTTTCAATCTTCGGTCGGCCAACACCATACCGTGAATTTTTTCGATTGTTTCGGGTGTAGAGACCTCAACTGGGCGTCCAGGACGTTCGGCATCTTCAGTGCTTGTACGGCCACAACGAAATTCAGTAAACCACGTTTTTACCATTGAAATCGATGGTGCAGAGTCGCCATAGTATTTATCAAGCTTAGCCTTGGTCTCGGTAATGGTTTTTTTTCGCAAGAAATAATGCTTAATAAGCACACGAAATTCACTTTTTTTCATTTTCTCCTCAAATTAGTGAGTAGTCTGATAAAAATAGCTGTCAAACACAAACTAACTGACGCAGCAAGTTTAAATTTTGACAGGAGTCAACCGACAGATTCCTGTTGACAGGAGCAGTGTTGCTGTTTCAGTAAAGAGGTCAGAAATTCAAAAAATCACGGAATTATTGACCCGCTCTTACTAAAAATATTAACAGACATGTACCTATTGTTTGGAACACATTCCAATGAAACGAAAACATTTATCTAAAAAAAAAAACACTTGTTGTAGCTCTAAAAAAATGGGCTAGAAAAACTTTGGCTTGACGGATCTTAATTTTTTGTTTCAAAGCCATCTACAAAGAGCCCCTTTTTATTGAAAAAAAATATAAAAATCCAACAAAAGCCGGATTTTAGACACACACAAAATTTTATTCTTTTTATACCTAGCAAATCATGCCTCAATTTTTTTTAGTTTGGGGCTGACTCGTGTCCCTATATACAAATACCCTCCCCTTCGTCAATAGTTTTGAACCACTAGGTTAAAAAGACGATTTTGCTAATTTAAATCAAATTTAGCATCATGCTATCTATAAAATTTTACTAAAGTTAAAATCGTCGAATACCTATTTTATCTTTTTAGTATCGTGCTCACTTATCCCAATTGAAGTCCTTTCAGACAGAAATATTGTCTTAATTTTGTGGTTTTATACTGAAGCACTTCAATATTGTATCGAAAAAAATTCAAGGTGTTGATACAGACGTTGAAACTGTGTCCAGGCTCTACGAGGCACTCATATCGTTTTTGAGAGAAAAACGAGAATGCTTTGATGTTTTTGAAGAGATGGGAAAAAGCAAAACCTCTGAAAATTACAAAATGGACCAAAAAGTCAAGAGGAAAAAACGAGATTATGAGTGTCGCGAAGAGGAGGTTATTTTTTGTGGTCGTGAAAATTTCAAAATAAATACATTCATTCCTATTTGCGACCAATTATTGAGTGCGCTGAAGAGAAGAAATTCATCCTATGAGTCCATAACAAATGGTTTTATTTTTTATCTAAGCTTGATCACATGAGTGAAGAAGCAATTCGAAAAAAATCCAACCACTCTTCAGATATTATACCCGGTTGATCTTGGGTAAGATTTTCAAGAAGAGTGTGTCTTACTTAAATACTTTCTGGAGCAAAACAACTCTGAAAATATGAGTTTAATGCAGCTTAACCTTCATATAAGAGAAAAAGAATTGAAGGAAGCATTTTGATATGCTGAGGTTGCTTTAAGAATATACTTGTGCACTGCAGTGTTATTATTATTATATAAAGCTTTATTCGCCAATATTGTTGGTTTTAAAATTACACAAACATTTTTCTTATAATTAATTACATACAAATGAATAATTTCTTAAAATAGTTTTACAATTATTATTATGTTCCAATTATTGTCTTGATCGTTTTTGTTTCAATTAATATAATCTATTTATTTTATCTGGCGTAAGCCTCCCCCATTGCTGTCCAAATGAATCTATTTTTTGCGTCATTGTACCAGTTTTGATTGAATTTATTTAAATCGTCCGCCCATCTTTTTTTCGGTCGTCCTCTTGGTCTCTTCTCATCATTTAGGGTCCATTTTTTAATTATTTTCGTCCATCTTTGGTCTTCAATTCTTGACACATGTCCTGCCCAGCTCCATTTCAGTTGTTTTATTCGAGTTAACACGTCAACTATATTTGTTTTTCTTCTAATTTCTTCGTTAGTAATCCTTTGTATTTTTCGTATATTTAAAAGTTTTCGCTCCATTTTTGTTTGGCATATTCTTAGTTTATCATGTTGATTTGATGTTAGTCTTAGGGTTTGAAGCCCGTATGTCAAAACAGGTAAGATTGTAGAGTCCAGTATATATTTCCTTGTGTCATTACTAAGGTTTGAGTTCAGTATTTCTTTTAAGCTCCAAAACTGTTTCCATCCATTATCTATGCGTCTAGTTATTTCTTTTTTGTCTTGATTTATGAAGGATTTAATTTGTCCTAGGTAAACTTAATCTTCAACATAGTCTATTTTGTTATTTTCAAGTAAGATGTCCTTCTTTATATGATTAGTCATCACTTTTGTTTTAGTCAAGTTTAAACAAAGTCCATCTTTTTTACAAGTCATCGAAAGTGCACTGCAGTGTAGAGCTGTGTAAATCTTTCATTTCAAAGGATCGAATCGTTCAACAATCGATAACGAAAATGATTCGATAATTTGAATCGATCGATCATTCGATCATTTTTATTTCACTCAAATGATTCAATACTGTTCCGATTCGATTTTCATTTCGATTTCGATGATAAGGTTGAGTTGAAGCTTTCACAAAATACTCTATATTGTAAGCCATAAATTGCCAAATAATATAGAATGATGCTACTATGTCCATTGATTAAAAAGCATCAAAAAATTCAAGATAAAGAGATTTCATTTGTTGCTCCTTAAAAGATCAATTTTAGGAATAATAGCTACTGAATGACTTGGTGCTATCGAATAAATTAACTTTTAGATACTATCGCATATGTAAGTCAAAAGTTTATATTCGATAAGTCAAATTACTAGTTCAATTCCCACAGTAAACACACCAGATCTTGGGCCCGTATCACGTAAGAGTAAAGTGATCACTAAATTAATTGATTGTCCTTTGGACAATCGCTCTCTCTATATTTCTTTATTGAAATGTTAGAGACAATGACAATTAACTATCACCTTACGTGATTTCACCCCTGATACCTCAAATAACACCAAATCGAATCGAGTAAATCATGGTTAATCGAGTTAACTGATATTAAAGATCGAGACTCATTGAACTGATTGAGACTGAAATAGAAAATCGAGAAACGAGAATCATCTAAATGATTGAGATTGTGATCGATGATCGGATCAAAAAAAATGAATCGATCCTGATTGACACAGTTCGAATTGTAGTGCAGAAAAATCGTTTTCCGTATTGAAACGAATTAAAACCTATTTAAGTCTCGCATTAGCGCCTTAATAGCTTAGCTTTATTAAATATGTAGAAGCTGAACTGACAAAAAATTTGGATAACGAATCTATTGTTAATGAATTTTGTAATGAATATACACACAAAAAAAAATTGAAAACATCAAATATTATGCATTTCGTTTTTTTTTTTATTATTATTTTTTATTACTTTATTTTCATTGTTCTAAAGGGCGGCCAAATTTATCAGCCCGGGGCGCCAAATTCTTAAATACGCCTCTGCACTTGAGTAAGGATATGTTGGTGGTTTTAATTTAATCGATGATTAAAGTAAAGGCAAACTTACATAGGGATTATAAGTCCAGCGGGAATATACCTACATAAGCAACTTACAAGTTCTTATGTGTAAATCTAGGTGGTTATACTTGGACACTATGGATGCCATGTTCATCATAATAATGCAACCGCTGGAAGATAATTATTTATTTTTGAACCAAGGACTTCGATGAATTATGATATCAGCGGTGCTTTTGCTAAGAACCATGAATATGTAGTCTTGGCAGAGGTACAATGTTAGGGAACAGAGACATTGATTATGGTCAATGGGTTGCTAGTGAGACTTCCTTTATCTTTCATCTGGACTTAAATTCCAAGTACCCAACTAATCACGCAGAGCGAATGCATGTTTCGAAAGTGTTTATAAGCTTAGTCTGGTAGACTCTTACTTTAAAGTGATTTATGCGAGGGAGTAATCTAAGCATAAGATCAAAGAAGTTAACGAAGGATTGTTAAAAGTGAAGTATTGATTACCTAAAGGTTTAAATCAGGTGTAATCCATATCTTAGCTAACTACTTCTCGAATTTTTTAAAAATATCGAAGGCATATCCAAGATGGATTGAATTAAATTATTTATTTAAAAGAAGAAAATAATATTAGTTAAAAAAAAAAAACAATCAAACTTTCAAGAAATATTCAGGACCACCAATTCGACCCAAGCGACTTGTATGAAGTGAAAACATCCAGTCTTCTGGAGCTCACAATATAGATCAGTAGACGAGAATTGGTTAAGAGTGTGAATGTGGTGAATCTGAGGAAAGTAATTTCCAACGAGTGAAAACTCAGCTTCGGATCATTACTCACACTTTTGTTTAAGGCCATGCAGGACAAGCGTGAATGCGTTGTCTTTCAGAGCAATGGTGATTTATGGTGTTTTGGCTTAGCCGTTTGACTTAAGAAAACTCCACAAGAATTAGTCTTACGGAGTCAAATGGCATGACCTCGGTGGCCAATCCACATCTCTACCGCGTGAGATAACCATGATATGAAATCGGTATAGTAAAAATATTCATTCTGAGTCGCGCTGTGGGGCATGAAGCGCCGCACATGGGAGAGCTGAAAATAACCGAACCACTTAATCGATTTGGATGAAATTTTCAGGAATGAAAGTAATTTTGGAAACAAAGCACCATTACTAACTTCCACCCACTGCCATGCCCACTAACAAACCAAATCGTCAAAATTGATAAGAATGCTGGTTTTGTTCTAAGTAGTGCTTTTTACTTAATGCAAGTTATTCATTCGTAAAAAAATCGAACTCGAGATTTTAATCAAAGTTGACATTTCAATGATAGCGAAGAGTTGGTTTCGCAATTCTTTCTGTCTGTTTGTTCGACTACAGCCTAAACGGGTCGGGCAATTTTCGTAAAAACTTGGTAGATAAAGTTTTTTTAATTTTTCCCCATACATGTTTTTTTTTCCTTTTTTTTTAAGACGAAAAATAACTATAAATAATTTTTTTTTCTCTAAAACTGTTCTTCAAAAATAAAAAAAAATTGTTTTAATTATATTTAGTTGAAGCCACCTAACGGTTGAAAAAAAAATTTACGAAAAATGGTTATTAATGGAACCCCCCATTAAACCATTTTTTACTTGCGATATAGGTACTATAGGGCAAGTTCTGCATTTGGAAAAAAAATCAAACTCGAGATTTTGATCAAAGTTGACATTACGATGATAGCGAAGACGAAAAAAGTGGGTCCGACAATTCCGTCTGACTGTCTGTATGTCTGTATGTCTGTATGTCTGTATGTCTGTATGTCTGTACCTCGAACTACAGCCTAAACTACCGGAGGTATTTTCTTCAAACTTGGTAGTTAAGGGTCTTCGGTAATTCCCTAGAGGAGAAATTGAAATTTTTTTTTTAGCTCCAAACCTAAGGGTACCCCCAATACACCCATAATGCAAAAACTTATTTATCTCGAAAACGGTTCTAACGATTTTGATAAAAAAAAGATTAGGTGTGAAAACCGATACACGATGAAATTTTTAAATTACGTTTAAAAATGTATTTTATTAAATAATAACAATTTGCATATCAATTTTTTTTATAAAAATTTTAAGGAAAATTTAGTACACAAAAAACATGTTTCAGTGTGTCTGTATGTCTGTACCTCTCACTACAGCCTAAACCCCTGGACCTATTTCTTTCAATCTCGGTAGTTAAGGGTCTTCGGTGATTCCCTAGAGGAGAAATTGAAATTTTTTTTTTAGATATTTAGATATTTTAGATATTTTATTCAGTTAAATCAAATCTCTTACAAATAGACTGTACAATCTTTTTAATTGCTCGAGTGTAGTAAGTAAAAAATTAATTTAATTTGAATCTGACTATGTAATAAGAAATTAATTTAAAGAAATTAACATAAGTACCTATTAAAGAAAATGATTTATTTTTAAATTTATATTTATGAAATTAGTTTTCATTTGGAGCCATATACTTAAACAAAACGGTCTCAAAGTTACGTGTGTCAATAAGTCTCCAAATGCTTTGTGGTAGCGAGTTAAACAATCTAATGGCATGGATGAAAAATTGCATTTCAGTTATACGGCATGTAAATCGAGGTTGTATTAATGTAATAGAACGCGGTGTTCTTGCAAAAGACAAGAGGTTATATAAATATATGGGCACTTTCATGGTTATAAGCTTGTACAGAAAAATAAGTGTTCGGTAATTAATATATGTGTGGATCGTGCATCCCAATATTGTTTTAGAGAATCTACTTACGTGATCACGCCTCTTAAGATTATACACGTATCTTACAATATTGTTATAAGCAATTACTAATTTACGCTTAGTTTCAGCACTTTGATAATAAAAAATCTCGCAACCATAAGTTATTAAAGGAACTATTAGTGATTTTACCAGCAATAATTTAGTACCAAAAGGTGTAAAATGTTGCGAAAATGAAAGATTCCTAAGAACTCCATATATTTTACCGATAATTTGTTGAATGTGGTCATCCCATCTTAAAGTTCTGTTGAAATACACGCCTAAATTTTTAACTTTATCAACATAGTTAATCCGACTATCACCAATAAGAACTGGAGGGAAATAGGTTAGGTCAAGTTCGTTCTTATAGACAACAAGGCAGCTTGATTTAGACGGATTTATTTTGAGCTCATTTTTTGCAGACCACTTGTTAACACTTTCAAGATCTTCGTTTATTTTACATATACCATCTTCGATCAGTCCCAGTTTGCAACTAAAGTATAGCTGGTAATCATCAGCATATAAATGTTTGGAACAATTATTTGTGCAAAGAGGCAGATCGTTTATGAAAAGTGTAAACAAAAGAGGGCCCAAAATTGATCCCTGTGGAACACCTCTTTGTATAGGCAAGTAATTGGAAGTCTTGTTATTTACGAAAACAGCTTGAGATCTTCCACACAGATACGAGAAAATAAGCCTGCATGCAGATGAGTTAAAACTAAATATATTTCTCAGTTTATATAATAAAAGATTGTGGTTGATTGTGTCGAATGCTTTTGAAAAGTCTAGTAAGGTTAGAAAAGTTACTTGATCTTTATCAATTGCATTTCTTATATCTTCTGTTACCTTAATCAATGAAGTAACACAACTATGTTTAGCCCGGAAACCAGATTGAATACTATTAATTAAGTTATTTCTTTGAAGATACGCGGACATTTGTTGGTGTAACAGTTTTTCCATCACTTTAGAAAAAAATGGTAGGATCGAGATGGGCCTATACTCAGCTGATGAACTACGGGTAGCTTTTTTCTTGACGAGTGGAAGCACTTTAGCTTCTTTCCATAACACAGGAAAAGAAGACGTAGTTATGACAGTGTTGAAAACATGAGTCAGAAATGGCAGGACATAGGGTAAAATGATTTTGATGAAAGTAGGGTGTATCTCGTCAAAACTGGTTGACTTAGACTTAATTCTCAAAATAGCACTTAAAACATCACAATCATCAACTCTTGAAAAACAAAATAATCCATAATCATCATTAGACTCAAACTGGTGATAATTGAAATGAATAGATGAATTTGAAGGTATCATCGATTGTATCTTTGTGAAATCACTATTTAATTTATTGGGGTCAACATTCTCAGGTACTCCCGATTTTGTTCGTCCACAACCAAGATCGCAAATGTTCTTCCAGATTTAATTCCCAGGAAGTTTTATATCGAGCCGCTCAGAATAATATAAACGTTTCGATTCTTTTATTTTGGAATTTACGTTATTCCTTAAAGTCCGATAAACGTCATGGAATTCTGGAAGCTTGTATCTCTTCCACCTTATGTATGCCAAGTCTCTATTTTTAATTAAGTTTTTTATTTCGATGGTGAACCAAGGTATCGAATTGTTAGCTATTCGTTTTGTTAATTTGTAACGGTACTTTGGAGTTTCCAGCTAAGGTAGATACTCAGCGGTGTTTTTTCAGGGTTCGAACTAAAGAAAGTACCATAAACTTTAGTTTAAGCGATTAAATCAGTTTATTATTTTGTAATTCAAATAAAAGTATAATTTATTATTTTATCTGTTGTTTGTTATGTGCTGTGTCGATGTTGTCTTCTGGCTGAGCGTGTTGTACTGCTGCTGTATTATCGTCTTTGCTGGGCCTGCGCTGTTTGTTTGTTCATCCTTCGATATCTTAGGATCACGAGCTCACTGCCCGGTAGATCGCGGACTTTTAGTATTGTCCGGTAATCGCAGGCTTAGCCTGGTTAAATCACAGTCTTTTTACAACTGGTAAAATCACAGATTTTATATAAGTCTGGTACATCACAGGTTATTAGCCTGGTAGATCACAGTATAATGCAATACTGGTAGATGGGGTTACCTTTTGATTTACGCTTTCCATTCTGCAACTTAAACCGCCGGATTATGTATGAGCTGATGACTGTGTGTTTCCTCTCCTGCTTGCAATTCCAGCAATGCGTAAAGCGGTCGTAGGAAGATGCTGGTCTATTGAATGGATTTCCTTGTCTTTGTGGATGTGGTTGGACCTGTGTTTGATGACCACTAGACGTTGGTCTTACTGACTGTGATAACCTGTTGGATGATGAGCTTGAAGCCTGATTTCGTTCTTCGCGCTTAATATTTTCGTATTCGTCAGTTAGTTGTATTAACTCGGCAAGAGTCTGAAAGTCTTTTCTACGAATATACATGTGATACCCAGGAAGGAGACCGTCATAGATTCGATCTATATTATCATCAACTTTCATTTGTGGATGCTTATGGATTAGGTACTGGGTTGCTTGTATAAAGTCTCTGGCTTTTTCCTTGGGCCCCTGCTTCTTTCTTGCTATTTCATCTTCTAGTTTGGGTATAGTATATCTGGCCGGTAGAAAATTCTGTAGATAAGCTTCTTTGAAGTCCTTCCAAGTATGGAACCGATCGCGGTTGATCCTATACCACTCTAGAGTAGTACCTGCTAATACTTCAGGAAGTGTTCTTACTATCTCATCGGGATGAAGATTGAAACCGGAGGTAAGCTCCTCGCAACGTTTCAGGAATTCGATGGGGTCACTAGTAGATCTGAACTTTACACCCCATTTCCTTATTATGTTCATTACATCTGTTAAACGAAATTCTGTCCCTGAACCTTGGTTGAAAATTGTCAACTGGGATATTTGGTAATGTATTTTCTTTTGATACATGAGCAGTGTTGCAGGAGAAATGGTTACTCTGAGGTGTCACATGACCTAAGGACGGTACTGGAAAACATAGCTCGGTGAAATGCGTTTGTTTGCTTGTCTTGACGGTGTCAGTTGGTGAAATTCCAGCAGATTCGATACCTGTCTGGATGGTTTCTTTTGGAAATTCACGTTCCAAAACTAACTTCTCCATTTCCTCGCAAATGTCTTGAGTGGAAGACCGCAAACGCGCTTCCTTTATATGCTTACTGAGACGCTTGCGCAGCGTAGCTAAAGTGCCTTCTGTATCGAGTTGTAATCGTGACATACGTTCGATTATTTCTTCTTTGCGGAGGAGGTATATGGCTCCTATGCTGCTAAAAATACTGTCCTCATCATCAGACATATTTTAAAACCTTCTTTTCTTGCTTTAAAAGTTTGCTTAGCTAGCGATACTCTTTTAATTTTTCGGAAAGTGGACTTTACAGTCCCTGCTCGGGCGCCAATTTTTAGCTCAAAAACTAAGGGTACCCCCCATACACACGTAATGCAAAATCTTATTTATCTCGAAAACGGCTCTAACGATTTTGATTAAAAAAATTAAGTGTGATATTATGGACATGCACTATTTTGGGGCAAAATGTTATTAGTGGTACCTGCCATAGACCCGTTTTTTTATTTTCGACTTTCTCATTAACGGCTCTAAGGATTTTAACCCAAAATGTTTAGCAGGAGTCCCCTTAAGTTTAAAATAATATTGTATATAAAAATATTCGAAAACAAATATTTATTGGGTTTTAAACAAAAAAAAAAAAATTTAAATCAATATCTTCAAAACCTAGGAACGATTATTTTTTGAAATTATTTCCTAAATCCAATATTATTAAATACTTAAAATTCGCATCCCACATTTTTTTCTTGAAAAATTTTAGAGAAATTTCTTATATAAAAAATGTATTTAATAATAAAACGATTTTTTAAGGTTTATTTGAATAAATTCATACTTTTCCGGAAACCAGACGGCAATTTTATGCATTTGAACATTATTATCTCATTAAATCAATTTTTTTTATTTATAAAATGTATCTTAAATTTCAAAGTACTTTTACATAAGAGCAAGTTCGTGCGATCCAGTCGTGCATTTTATTTGTTTTTGATTTACTCAAAAACGGTAAATCCTATTTCGATCATTTTTTTATACCTACTAAAGCTCCTTAAAAGTTTGAAGAGTTTGAATTGAGAATTATTGTGTATTCAAATTTTCAAAAAAATTTTTTTTTTGTTTTTTTTTTTTTTTTTTAATTTTCAATTTTTTTTTTTCAAAACTCAATATTTCGAAAACCTAATGCTCGATTTATTTTTTTTAAATTTGATAAATAAAAGTTTTTAATTTAGTCGATAAGATATGAGGAAAAAAAATATTTTATCTAAAAATAACGGTACCCACCATACAAATGTTAAAAAATGGTTTTCGAAAATCGTATTTTGCTCGAAAACGGCACATAGAATGTTAGTAAATTTTTTTTTCTTTCGATTAATTCTTAAGATCTATAATTTAGTAACAAAAATTTTAAGTTAAGATATTCCTGACTGTACCTACCTAAAACCATTTTTTAAAATCTTGAATTTCTCATTATCGGTATAACAGATTTTAATGAAATTTTTAGTAGAGAAACTTCTTAAAAGTTTTTGAAAAGCGCTGGAATTTTAAATTTTTGGAAAAAATCTGTTTTTTTTTTTGAAAAAAATGCAACATTTGTTTCACACCAACTAGCGTTTTACCCACTGTTTGTGAAGTAAGGGAGGGTAAAATTAAACCATGGGCAGCCGCAAATTCCTTATCGCACACTTAAACGCCGCATTCAAACAAAGTGCATACAAAAATGAAATTGAGAGCTAAAAGCTGTTTATCTTAAAACGAAAATCAGCTGGTCAAATACATCAAAAGACTTAAAAATATGGCTTATCCATTAACAGCTGTCATCAGTTAGAAATCTTGCCTAAACTTTTACAGACAAAAATGGCATAAAACATAGATTTAACTGTGAAAGTAAATGTGCTGGCCGAAATTGGTTCAATTTATTCATGAAGCGACTGGATGCTCAAAACATGCTCAAGTGGGCATGAACCAGGATCCTCTTACATCCTTAGAAGCAATCAAACCCATTCCACAGATGCCAATGGCAAAGTTATTGAGCCGCAAGCATCATGCCAAAATTTTCACGGACAAAACTCAACAAAACAAAAGCAGATTAAAAACAAGAAGAAGCAATTCGAAAAAGAAAGTGACACCTCAAAAGGAACCGCTTCCAGAATTTAATGATTCCTCAAGTGGCGAAGAGGATATAGACAACTTTTGTCCCATTTGTGGGCTGTGCTTCTACGACAAATTCAGACCAAGGTGTGACTGGATCCAATGCTCTAAGTTACACAGATGGATGCACGAGGACTGTTTGCAAAATAGAAACTGCCCGATATGTCCCATTGATCAAGTTTAAATAAAATGCACGACTGGGTCGCACGAACTTGCTCCTATATAATAGACTAGGAATTTTAACAACGAATGTTATTAGAGAAAACTGTTCATAAGGATCAAATTAATTTTTTAAATTCTTTTAATAGTAAGAGACGAAAACAGAATGCTATGCAAATACGAATTTATGCAAGAACAAAAATTATAAGTCCTTGTAGTGGTTTCTTAAAAAAAGCTTTTACAAAATTTTTAAAGATTTTTAAGAAAAAATGGTGGTACGCCAATTTAAAGTTTTTATTATTGTTCGAATAAAAATTAAATTTACGAAAAGAAATATTGACCCTTTTCGGAGATATCGAATTTTCAAAAAAAGAAAAAAGAAATTTTTTTTTCAAAAATTCAAAAAATATTTATTTTAAAGTTTTGAAATGCAATGTGTTTTAGACTTTTTAGAAGCTTCTCTTTAAAAATTTTTCATTAAGATCCGTTATGTGGATAATGAGAAATTCAAAATTCGAAAAAATGGCTCTATGGTAGGTACAAGCTGTAATATCTTAATTTCAAATTTTTTTTTATTAAATTAAAGATCGTAAAAATTAATTGAAAGAAAAAAAATTTTATCAAAATTCTAGGTGCCGTTTTCGATAAAAATACGATTTTTGAAAACCATTTTTTTTAATTTTTTAGCATTTGTATGGTAGGTACCTTTATTTTTAGGTAACATAAAAATTTTTTTCTCACATCTCGTAGATAATATTGAGAAACTTTTATTTATCAAGTTTAAAAAAAATCTAGCATGGGGTTTTCGAAATATTGAGTTTTAAAAAAAAAAATTTGAAGTTTTTTTTTAAAATCCAAAATTTTTTTTTTTTTAAATTTGAATAAACAATTCTATTTAAATTTTTGAAGAGCATTCGCAAAAAAAAAAGATTAAAATCGGTGGTACCGTTTTTGAGAAAATCAAAAACAAAAAAAATGGTTCCATGGGGGGTACCCTCAATAACCATTTTTCGGAAAATTTTTTTCAAGCATTACCTAGACTTAACTAAATGAAATTTTTTTGTGTTATTAGTTTTTAAATCTGTCCAGCAGTTTTTGATAAAAAAAAATATTTATAAAATTTCGAAAAAAATTCGTATGGCAGGTGCCGTTATTTTTGGTCTTAAAAAAAAAAAGAAAAAAACTTGTGGGGGTAAAAAATCAAAACCCATATCTACCAAGTTTAAAGAAAATCGGCCGAGCCGTTTAGGCTGTAGTCGAAGCGACAGACAGACAGACAGACAGACAGACAGACAGACATACAGACAGACAGAATTGCCAGACCCACTTTTTTAGTCTTCGCTATCATCGTAATGTCAACTTTGATCAAAATCTCGAGTTCAATTTTTTTTACGAATCCATAACTTGCCTTATAGTACCTATAAGTCGCAAGTAAAAAGCGCATATACGAGTACTATACCTAACATACCAAATGTTTGTAGGCATTTCACCCTTCGAAAGTGGCATATTCCCTTCACGTGTGTGCAAAATACCAATTTTTAATGTTTTTTTCTTTTACTTTGAAATGAATTATACCTATAACATAACTTTTTTTTTTATTGGTTTACCTTTTAAATTAAATATCATTGTAATGAAATTAAAAAAATCTTGAACTTAACTTTTAATTTACTATTTAATTTTATAGTTTTACTATTAAGTGTGGCATATTCGACCGACTCAACCCATAGTACATAAAGCTGGTCGAAGAAATCGGAATTTTTTCTGATCCCGAGCCAGTCCTACACTCTCCAACATTTCTTTTTGTCTTGAAAATTGCGAAATCCGGGGAATATTTCGAGATATTTTCAACTCAAAAGTTCAAAAATTTTAACCTTCAATTCTGAATGCGCTTTAATACTTTCCGGTTTTCTGACGAATGTTTTGGAGAAAAATAATCTCGTAGGCTTACATAATCATACTCTGAAAAAAGTACTTTTGCATTTCAAGGTTAATGTTTTTAAAAATCTGAAATTTTCGAAAGTTTTCGAAAAAGTAATAACTCAAAAAAACCGCCACAGTAAAAAGTAAATACCGGCACCTTTTTCAGAGGCATTTCTGGAGGTTAACAAGCAACCCATTATATTTCACTTCGGGTATTTTAATTGAAATATTTTGGTAGGCATTTATTGAATTCGGACAGACACTCAAAATGTCAAATCATTCTATTGTTTTTATTTGTCAGAGCGTAAGCACATTCAAATACCATTCATGATACCCTCTTGACAAACGAATAGGTTTATGTCGAAAGTCATCAAAAAGTACCAAACCCCTAAGTTACGCCTTTAATTAAATTAGCATGCCTGTTTATAATATCTATAGGTACATATGGACATAGATACAAATGCACTAAAGTATTCCCATAACACTATTTTTATGCAAAAATTCTCAAAGGCTATCCTAAGTTCACACGATTGTCCTGTCCTGAACTTCAAAACAGCCCTTCTGATTTTGTTAATTTTTTTTTTCGAATCGCGAAACTCCCGAAAAACCGTATCAATGCAGCTGTTTATTAAAATATCCTTGAGCACGCATAATGTTCCTTCCTTCACTCACACTCAACCTATACATACCTCCTTAAGAAGCAACAAAATTAGTACACTTACACTACTTACATACCTATATATGCAGTTATTATTCTTACAAGGAGTCGATTTCATCAATGCATGCATGTCCTTTTCGCAGTTTTGTATTGTGCGATGTACGATGGTACCGATACCGACCGTGTAGCCCCTCTGAAGGAACAACACTTCATGTAAGCAATATTCTACGAATTTGTAGCCTTCCTCCATTTCTGCTATTGTTTCCTTTTCCGCTTCATTTACATCGAAAGTCGCGTACGAGAACTGCTGCGACAATAAGCAAAAAGGACATACCACCACTTGATTGACAAACACGAACGAGCGCAGCGAAATTCGAAAGAAAGAACCAAGACAAAACCTCTATGGGGTAGCGACAACGACAACGACTTTGACGATACGACGAAGAAAAAGAAGAAGACGGGGACTGGGACGAAGACAACTTGAAAAATAAAGTACAAAGGGCAGAGTGACATTGCAAAATGTGAACAAGTCGATTGCCCTTATTGATAAAGGACATTTTTTTCCAAAACTATACGAAAAACAAGGACAATCGATTCGCATATGTGTAGATGACTCCCAAATAATAGAAAGAAAAAAATGCAATCCTCGTTTTTTGTCCTAGAACAACAATAGTGCGAAACTGTGGCACTTTAAATGCTAATTTTTGCTGTCTATTGCCTTCTTGAAGGATTCTCACAAGGACACAAGATGTCATTCAATCAAAAAGCGCATGTAATCGATACCACTTCTCGTGTTTGACATGCAATTTGCAATTGCATTCGATTTGGTTGCGAAAGGATTATACTTTTTGTTTGCAAACCATGAAACCGATCCTTATAACACGATCATTCAAATGCAATCACTTGGAATTTATTACCGGATTTGCATATTTGCCCTGGGAATTCTCCTGAATTAGCTTGAGAATTAATCGAATTTAATTGGGCCAGGCGAGGGCAAATAAAAGGCCAACAAATTATGACATGTTTTTTATTTGCGAATTGAGCTATCAGAGCCGTTTTGATTGATCAACGCGACGAAACGATTTGTCAAATTGGATTTCGGGGTATTATTTTGCATACATCGATCGAACCGCTTTGTTTTCGTTGAGCATGCCCTCGTTTTTTGGCAAAACATTTTGTCACCGCCATTTCATGGGATAATTTTGTTCGCCTTTCTTTGAATTGCGCAATGAAGTTATAGGAAATGAGGATGTTATCGTTATCCTGGGAGTGATCGAATGTATTGCTGTCTGATTGAATTCGGCTTCGATCTAATCAAGTTTAATATTGAAATGTAAATTGTTTATGTTAATGCACATTTAAATTTGATTTTATATTATGTTTTCCTTGAGAATTTTATCAAACGGCGTGGTAGTGCCGAGCCAACTTCGCGGCACTAAACCATTTTTACAGGAACAACCTCAGACGATATTCGATCCCAAACCAATAAAGTCAGAAATTTCAAATTCACAGTTTGTATTTGCTGATGTGTTCAAAAACAGGCACGTTACCCAATTTCAATTTCTTAGCTTTTGTGGTTTCTGACAAATAATACGAATTCAAAAATAGATCATTTGTAACTGGCTGAAGCAGCCTGAAGGATATGAAAAATCCACAGGCAGTAGGTGCGTTACCTATCTAATGATGGCAACAAGACCAAACTATGCTTATAGCATAGGATTTCTATCGAGATCCTAAGAGAATCCAACTGTGGAAGATGACACTCTAGTCCGGTACATAACTGGGACCCTGAGCTTGGGAATTGAATATCGTCAAAATATGAAAAAAACTATTATAGAATGTTGTAATGATGCAGATTCCAGAGGATGCGCAAAGACTAGACGATCAAGTTCCGGTATAGTTATCACTCACAGAGGAGGGGCTATTTCTTGGCTAAGTCAAAGGCTATGATTGCTGAAGCCAAAATAGTAGTAGCAAATGAAGCAAGTAAAGAAATAATTTGGCTATGCAAGTTGCTTAAAGGAGTAATTCAACTAAGTCTATCGATCAACCTCAACCAACCCATACTCCTTATAACAGAAGCTCCAGAGAATTTCATTAACTTCAGACGGCTGGGTATTAAGAGACTTCATTGGGACATCGAAGACAGCTTAACTCTTCCACCTTCAGAGAGAATAGGTACCAGCACCTCACCTAGTACGTTCAGGGCCTGTATGCTCACAGACAACGCCTAAGAAAACGTCTCGGATCCATCAAAGTAAACTGAATACAACCGACAGAAACTACCAGATAGTTTGGAATGAGCTACAGCAAGTCAACATCATGTTCCGGAACTCCATTCAATACCATAATAATTTCCAATACCAGAAAAGATTGCAAGCAATCAAGCCAGGACCAGATGCTTTCAAAAACATCAATAGAATTACTGGAAACTAGCCACAAATACCGGAAACCATCATCAGCAATGATACTGAAGCTACTTCGGCCCAAGACAAGGAGGAAGCATTCGCCGAATACTTCGAAGGAAACTTCACATCGCACCTACCTATTGATCCAACTTTCTTATAGGAATTTGAGGCAACAGTTCAACAAACACTGCAACCAAATCCACATTTCTGTGGCCACAAGCAAAAACCGCTTAAGTCCAAAAATTCAATTTTCGAGGAGAGCACTTTGAAACTTCTTTTTAAGTCTGGAAAAAAATGACACATTTAAAAAACAAAAACGGTGCAGATTATAATAGAAGACTTCAATCTAATTTTTTTAAACTATTTTTTCTTTTTTAAATTTCTTTATTTTTAATTTTATTGCAAAAAAACGTTTTTAAGTTGTTTTTCCAAAATAAATTAAACACCTTGTTGCTTGCCTATGTCACTTAAGCTGTTATTGCAAACTGAAAATTTTCGCCCATGTGTTCTTAAATAAGATAAGCTGTTTTTGATCATCACTTTTTTTTTATTTGTATCAACTTAAGCGATATTTCTTTTAGAAAAGCATGTAACTTAAAATGTATTAAAAACGTAATTCACAGTAACAAAAATGTAAAAAAGTAAAAAATAGCCAATTTAAGTTAGTAAATAATTAGTTGAAAAATCTTGTTAAACTCCTTTTTTGTCTGGATTCATTAAGTCAGGATGTATTTTAGCTTCGGGTTGTATTTCTCTATCTAGGTTATTATAAAATTCATGAAAGGAATGATTAATAAACGGAAGAAGTCTTTGAAGCTCACCTTTTTTCGCTTATTACATTGATAGCTGGTGAGTTGGGAATTTAAAGTCATTTGAGTGAATCAATACCATGTTTTACAACAGTGGGTGTTGAAAAATGCAGATTATTACCCAGAGTTGTTTTGTATTCAATTTTACCAACTTTGTTCACGTTATTCCATACAAAATAGTCTCTGCTGCTCCACAAAAGTTTTGTTTTTGAAACACAACCATAGTCAAAATCGGACAAAATTAAACCAATCGTGAGGATGATGAATCGGTACCTTTTTTGGTTTCTTTTTTTTTTATAATTCATGATCTACGTTACACTCCATAATGAGTTTGGCATGAATATTAAAACTTGTGATCTACAACCTCAATGCTGGACTTGGCTTTCAAAATGTTCACAACATCGTGCTCACAAATAAATTCTTCTTTTGACCGCCAAATGAACTATAGAAAATAAAATGTCTTGTTTGCCGTCGCCGCCAACTGCCGTTTTTTTGTAAAAGCTTACTGAATTTCGGAGGTATGTTGTTTGCAGACACTGTTGAATGTCAAGTCCAAAAACCACATACAAATATTTACAAGATGTGTCAGATGGGATTCTAGAAAACTGTCAGTAGCATCGATGCATTGTTTAAAGCACTTTTGATGGACACGAACCTATTCTTTCTAGTAGGTAATAAATTAAGTACTTTATATGAAGTTGTCGGTTTCGAGGTGGAATATGACTTTTTTCAATGTTTGTTTCTTATCTTCTATTTCTATTTAAGCTCCGATAAAAAGAATTCTTTGGTAGAACGTCCCTAATTCCCAATGTGATTTAAAGATTTCCTTCCGTTTTTTAAAACTAATTTTTTCGATATTAAGATGCTCACATTTTCTTGCCTCAATCACTCCCGTTTTTCGAGTTTATGATTCACCTCTATTTCTTTTATGTTTTGAAATCACTATACTTGAATTACATATATTCCGATTCGTTTTTAACTGTTTTATGTGGGAGAGAAACAATTTTACTTTCCTCAAATTGCCTACCAATCTCCAAAAGTTCTTCGTCAGGAAAATCTGAAGAAATGTCCATGTCTGCAAGCTTGAAATAGGGATCGCGTACAGTCATCTGTACTGAAATCATATTCATATTCTTTGCTAATGTTGACACAAAACTATTCAAAAATTATATTCAGATTTTCATAATAAACTTCATTTGAAGGTCACTTTATTTCGTTGAAAACTACTTGGAATTAGATCCTTATTGGCCAAAAAGCACAATTTATAATTATTGTTTGAGGTTTGTATTAATTAGTATAAAACAGATACATAAGTGGGCTATAGCCAAAAAATTTTTCCATATTCAAAAACGAAAATCTGAAAACACACATTCATAAAACTTGATATACAAAATTCACTCAGATCACTTTCTTTTTCAAATGTATCACTTGTCTTCTGCCGTTGCCGTTCTTGAAATATATTAACTTCACGTTGCCTAAAACACCTTTCCGAGCTGTATTCAAAATTTGTAAGGATCAGGAGCTCATATTGTTGCACTTTCCTAATTATTTTTGCTTTAATTATCCTCAAAACAGTTTTATCTCAACTAAATTAATTCACGAACTTGCCGTCCAAATCTCTTAAGTCAATTGATATTTTATCCTTGCATTAATAATAACGACTTAAATCGACTTAATTCTGCAGTTCGTAGAAAATACATTTTTTAAAAACCGCTTACTCTACATAGTCTCCATAGAAGTAACAAACAGAAATTTGCAATAACGACTTATCTCAGTTTGGCTATAGCGAAAATACTTTGTTAAGTTTGCAATAAACGCTTAAGTCGATTTAAGCTGTTTTCAGTGCAATATGGTTGATTGATTTGTGAATAGTTTTTTATTTTGTAAAAGTATCTTAAATCCATATAAGCTATTATTGGATTACGAAATTTTGAAATTCACAAGTTCTTATGTGAGTTAAGCGGGTATTGCAAATGCTTCTACCTATGAGAACGACTTAAGCGGTTTTTTCTTTTTGGATTATTTTGACGAAAAAAGGAGTTACAAATCCTGGATTTTTTTCTACAACAGAATGGAATATGCAGATTATGATGCAGCAAAAAACTGATTTTTGTCTTAAGTCGACTTAAGCGGTTATTGATTGTTGCCACAGATTTATACAATATAGAGGAAGTTGTAGAAATTATTGGCAATTCTAAGCCAAAAAGTCTGCTGGACCAGATGGTGTCTCCTACTACATCCTGAAATGGCTGGCATATGCAGTAATGATTTACCTCACAATCACTTTGAACAACTGCATCAACAACTGTTACTTCCCCCAGAAGTGGAAAACAGCGAAGATTGTGCCAATTCCGAAGAAAGGGGCTTCCAACTTGGTTTCCAACTACAGGCCAATATCACTTCTCAACAACATCAGCAAATTACTGGAAGAAGTAATCCTCCGAGACTGAAGAAATTCTGCAGTGAAAATTTCAATTCGGCTTTCAATCGGCTTCAATTCGACTTGCATCTACTGGTAAAATTCAAACACGATATCACCACAGCACTCAACAGTCATCGTGTCACTGTCAGATGCTTTCTGGATGTCGACAAAGCATTCGATAGCATGTGGATAGACAACCTAATCCACAAACTTCATCTTATGCAAGTATCTCCGCCATTAATAAAAATTCTCTTTTCTTACCTATCTTTCGGGAAATTTTTCGTTCAAGTAGATAACTGCAATTCAAATATGAAGACCATCAAAGCTGGAGTCGCCCAAGGCTCAAAACTAGGCCCTTTTCTCTACAATTTGATGACTTCCGACCAACCTTCTCCAAATGGATCTGAGAACCTTCTGTTTGCTGATGACTCGCTCACCTACTCCACATCAATGTCACCACTAATCTCTGTCCGAAAAGTCGAAACCCACATCAACAGACTCTTCTAATTCTACCAGAAATGCGGCATCCGAATCAAAACTTCCAAATCGCAACTTGTCTGCTTCAGTAGACCTTCAACTGGTATTAGAGGTATTCGCATCGCAACAATTTGTAGAAATCTGGTTCCGAGACTCCCTGACGGATCCACCATAGTGCCAAAGCCAAACGTCAATTACCTGTGAGTGCACTTCAACGAGTTGCTAAGGTTTAACCTGAACTCAAGAAATGTTCTGAAAAAGGGCAGATGGGCCTTCATCAGCCGTTTGCACCCATTGCTGAAAAGAAGATCAGGTCTTAGCCAACCGACAAAGATATTAATCAACAAGCAGCTCTTGCGATCAGTGAATTGCTATTCTCTCCCAGTCTGGTTTTCCGTTTGGAAGACAGCAATGAAGGAACTTCAACTATTCGAAAGGAAGATACTGAGGATCTGCACTGGACAACGACAGAAACACTACACGAACGAGCATCTCTACACAGAAGCGAATTTAATCCCACTGGAAAAATGTTTAGTTCATTCAACGAAGAAACAGCTTATGAGAAGGATGACCAAAAAGAACAACGACATCCCGAACCGAGGTACCTCAGTGTGATGGAAACTCTGGATGACAACGTAATCATGGACAGCGAGGAAGTTAGTCTCGTTCTACTTTGAAATTGGATCAGCCTACCACCGCGGCTAAACACCATCCCTGCCCACAACCAACAAAAATCACCTCTGACAACTGAATAAAAGCCAAATTGTAAATAGTATGTTCAATAAAACAATTAAAATTGAATTGTAATTCAACTGAACCAAACTCCTATTCTTCAAGTGGTCAATTCTGCATCTGTCAGACTCGCTCAATATCCGGAATTCCACATTTGAACAAAACATTTCTTTATCCGAGAGAAAGTCAATGAAGGAAAAATTAAAATACAAGTTTCAATGGAAAACAAGTAGTGGATATAATGACGAAAACACGTCCCTGTCCAAAACTTAACCTTTGGTGCAGCGAAATGGGTCTGTTATAAAAATGTTAAGTATCAATTAACAAGTGAAAGTGCTGAAGTTATTGATTACTTATGTTTTATTTAATCTAATTTACATTTTTAGAGCTTAATTAAGTTTGTTTTTCCATAAAAAAGAAATACTATCAAGTCAAGCCTCTCTTTTACCTATGCCACCGAGTCCTAGAGACAAGTAAGAGTAGTTTTTATTCCGGTCATTGAATCTGACTTCTTTGTGCTTAAAACTTAGAAACGAATTCTTGAAATCCATATAAGGGACATTCTAAACGGATTTCCTCTTAAGGGTAAGTTCACAGAAATGGCGGGGTAGTGCGTACTATTGAGAAAACTATTAAATTTAAAGAATATACTCCCGCTACCTTCTTAGATGAAGAAGGTGCTTTAAACAACGCCCTTACCAGTCCATTCTGGAATCATTAATCGAGTTTGGTGTAGAAGACTACATCAGGGAGTGGATTATATCCATGCTCAGCGACAGAAGGATTCTAGGTACGTTAGGTAATATAAACTTGACCAAGTACGTTAGTAGAGAAACAACCCAAGGTGCAGTTCTGTCCCATCTTCTATAGCTTCTAGTCAGCAATAAAATTCACGTTAAATTGAAAAAATGTAGTGTAAAGGCTATTGCCTCTGCAGATTATTTTGATACTAATGGTGTCAGGAAAGTTCATCAGAGTGTTAAGTGAAATCAAAGAAATGGGTTTAAGAAAAATTAGTAACAAAAGTTGTGAACTAACTGTTACCCAAAGCAAAACTTAACTCAGGCTGTTTACTGCCAAAACTAAGATACATCCCTTGAATGGAAGTCTGTGCTTAAGCAAAGCATATAAAATCGATAAACTGAAGGTACAAAGAACAAATTAGCGTTTGCACCTCAGGGGCTCTAAGATCTTGCCTAAATGAAGACTTAATCGTTTTTCTGTGCCTTTTATTACTTGATTTACTCATTAAATATCTAGTATCTTGCTATGCATTAAGATTTAAGACTAAAGGAATCGAACTCTTTAATTGGCAAACCTTAAAGATTTGAAGGTTATTTTCCCATCAAGAAAGAACTGGGATGATGACGTCGCACAGTGTTTCCGCCCATAGACCAAAACCTCAAGTCAGGAAATTAATTTTTTTAATGCAATTATTATCTATGGTAATGGGGCAAATCAGTGGCAATTTTTGTTTTTTTTCCTAAAATAAGTTGTTGACAGTCAGGCACGTCGCAAAGTTGAGTGTTTTTCACAATTAAGGGTACATACGGCTTTTTTTGCGGAAATTTGTGGAAATATTAAAATTTAGACCCGAAGTGAAACCCTATTTTACTCTTTTTTTTCAAAATTCAATTAATAAGATCAAGGGCATTGATATTTATCAATTGTGGCATAAGACAAAGAAAAGTCGCAATGCTGAAAAGATTGATGAAACATGTGCACTTTTTGAGGAAAATTATAATATTGAAAGCTTAGATGCACGAAAAAAGATTGCTTTGTTACGCAAACTTTTCCTAAAAAAATGAAATTTATGTTGGCGAATGATGCCTTTTTATCTACATATAGTGCTTGGCTTGAGTGCGTCGCGTCGGCGGCGTCGAAGACTTCGGGTTTTTACAGAACCAAGAAGAAGAAGAAGAAGAAGAAACAATAAATTCACCTGATAATCTAGGGGGTAGGCCAAAGAAGTCATTTTGAGAAAGCTCTTCACGAACTAAGCGGAGACGAATTGCTAGCATTGCTGCAATAGATATAGACATTGCTGGGTGCTTTGAAGCATAGCCAGTCAAAAGACAATCTTAAAGCCAAGAAATTGAATTTAAATGATGCTTTGAAAATTTTGGTTGGGGCAAAGTTTACAAAACACCAGTACCAAGACTTCAGGAACTTGGTAAACTAAAAAACCGAAGTTGGAGCTGGAGCCTGAAAAAACAACAATTTCCTATTCATCGGCAGAAGTTTCCCTTCAAGGTCTTTTGTACCATACAGCCCAAAGAATTCTAGAATCTTAAAGAGAAGTTTTTGAAAATTTGGTTATTTGAAAAAACTTCAAATATCAAAACCCAGAAAATTTGGAAAAATATCGACGCATTTTTTCTTGTATCATGTTTTCTTAACCAAATTTTCACCAATTATGTAAAAAGCCAATTTTAACATGTGTACCAAATTTCATTCAAATCCGTTCAGTTGTTTAGATTTTATAGGGTTTTGACGAAAGACTTCGACACAACTTTCTTTATGGAGTGTATATTGGTTCAGGAATCTTCTCTGTAACTTTGAATATATCTACATCGGAAAGACTACTCGACTTTGCTAGTGTTTTTCAAGCTGAATTACTGACTATCCGAGAAATAAAATACGGCTTTTATCACAGAAAGTCAGACGGCTATTAAAGTAATTAATTCTTGTACATCCCCTTCCAAATTGGGTGGAATGAACTTGCTAGCTAGCCTCAAAATTAACTACAATGTCACTCTTATCTCAACAAAGCTAGACATTCCTCACTACACTCACTGTATTAGCTGTGGTGACCAACGGGAAAAGTAAATACTCCTCCATTTCCTCCGCAAATGCTCTGCTTTTCCCAAAATTTAGAGCACAGTCATTAGGAAGGGCAGTTTTTGATGGCTTTTATAAATTTTTGGAAATGAAGATCAAAGACTTGATCGCTTTTTTTCACGAGACGAAATGGCTCTAAAACGATCTTCGTTTACTTCTCTGCCATGCCCTCCGTTTGATACCTAATACCGCTAGCTAGTGGGCTGAGGGCTTTGACCAATGCGCATATGAAGCACAGTCGCCGGATGATCACTCGATGGGATTATTTGCCGTTTCAACATCAGCCAAGCTGCTTAGTTTGGCACAGTGCCTTAGGCGTTGGATGCAATTGGAAGACTTATTGCATACGTGATCCAAAACCTGTTGATGATAGTGCGAAAGCAACTACAAAAGCTATTCAATTTTTTTTTAATTTAATCAAAACTGGGCGATCTCGTGACTGTATGTCCACAGTATACCATATCAATTCCATCCACAGGTTCATACGAGTTACGGTGTCAAAATGCCGCAACACAGTGTTTATTGGTCCACAAAGCTTTAGATTCTCCGTGGTCGCCATTTCTACATACATTACCTTCATTTGTAAACATCCCTAAAAAGTTCTGAGGCAAATTTCAAGAAATTCTTTGAACCTGTTCGAATCTTAATCCTTAACATTTGTGCATGGTAATTTGGTGCGTTAAGCTCAGATCATCTTGTAGTTTTTCTACTGGGTATTACTAGATATGTGTCAATCTTACAAACCGAAAACCATTTAATGGGAAAAAAAATTATCCTTCTGAAAATAACATATAAACAAGCACGGACACTCCTTGTTTGATTCAAGAATGAAGAAAGAATAGGACTAAACTCTAGTGCCAACCATAGAGTCATGGACCTATCCAACAAGGCAAAAGCCAACGATTTCAAACTGGATATCTTATATCGAGTGGCAACCAATGACCCGGTCAAACATTTTTAGAGGCCAACACCTACCACTAGCGACGACACATTCGATGAAGACCGCGGTTGACCCTGACCAACGTGGTATGCAAAAGTTGAGACAATTAGCTTGGAATTTAGCTGGCTGGATTAATTGAAATGTTGGTGGATGGATTATGATGCCCACCACAATAATTTAAGGACATTCATTTTAGTAACAAACAATTTTGTCATCATCTCACACCCACACGATTTCATTGTCAACAATGCCCAACAAAATAAACCTACGCCAACCACAAAAAGCAATATATTTAGTTATGTATATGTGATATGGTAGGTACAACTGTCCTTGTTCATTTAATTTATCTTTGAAGTAAGATAGTTTATAACTCCGATCCATTGCCTGTTGTGTTTGACAATCTTTTCAATAAATTTTCACGAAAAATCGCACCAAAACCAACAAAAAGGACTAAAAAACCATCATCATCCTTCGTCGAATAGCCCGTTTAACAAGGTCGCACCATGCTTCAAAGGAATGCCTTTGACAATACTATTACCACTAATCTTCCTGACATCTGCCTACATATATTTTTGTTGTTGCAACTCAATTGTTAAAAGACAATATCCAAATGTCCTTGTTGAATTTTATTAAAAAAAAAAAAATATGGCAACGCATTCCGGTTTTGACTTCACAAAAACGTTGTTGCAATGTGATTTCATGTCCTCTATTATTGTTGTAGCACCGATTGCAATTCCCAATCGACGAACGACGCACGGACGATAACACGGCTCCTACCACTAAAAAGAAGGATTACAAAACAGAAAAGCCAGAATTGAAAAGGACACAAAAAAAAATTGTGCTGGAAGTTGGAAAAAAGTAACATATCCATAGCACCAGTCCTGCATAGGGAAAGTGCAAAATCATGCACCGTTCAATTGCCGCTGCGGCAGCAATGCAATATAGCGCGGTTGTGCCCTTACAAAGCATGACATCCATCAATACAGGCAGCTAGAGCAACACAACCAGGAATCAGGATGTTATTGACAAGCAACAGGAAAAAAAATGAACAAAACAGCGGGATGCATTCGGAAAATGCGCGCTTTTCCATCGAACTGCTGCAGGCCCCGGCGGCGTGGAATTGTAATCCGTACTTAGGATTGATCACTGCAGATTGGCCGCTGATGGCTAAAGTTGGAAAAAAAGGATAATGAATAGGAACGATAGGAAAACATTTAGAGAAACAATGGGATTGAGCAGGATTTAGGTGTGGGGCAGGTATGAATGGTATGGCCGGTGACACCCGAGGTCGAACTAGCTCACCTACGCGTATCCCAGGGATCACACAAAGGACTAAGGACTATGAATGCAATTGCTCTTGTTAATAAACTGCCTGTTCAGGCAGTATTCAATTTTGTGTGTTATATCTTTTTTTCTTTAAGTAAACTGAGTCCTTTTGGAAAAGAAAAAAAAATATGCAAGCATTATCCTTCGACAGTGTGTGGGCTGAGCGAGAGGATGCATCCTATTTGTTATATCCCCTTGAAATAGATCGCAATTACACGTATCCTTTACTGGTTCTATTGTTTGTTGGTAATTGCCCTGCAGCGATTAGGATTAGAATCGCAGCGAGAACTGTTTGGGGGTGGGTTATTAGTTGACACGAAGAACTTCGTGTGAATTTGATAATATTCCCATAGGGATAGGAAATGGAATTAATTTTATTTTATGATTTGCGGTATGTAGACATTGCTATTAGGATTAACAGTATATCATCAGAGATAATAGAGTTACCAGCATAGATTTTGCATCTCGTGCAAACAAAAATTATTATTTTTTCAACAATTTTTATCCCTGTGTCCTTTTATTTCGTCCTCCTCAGACTTCGAACTCGTGTCCCACATTCTCATTTATAGTATATCACTAACAGAAATTTGATCAATTGTATCAGTGCGTCCCACGATTGATAAGTAATGATTCTTTTTCTAGTTGTAAAACGATTAATTAAGTTTCTTGGCAGTCTCGAATAGGGTTGCTGCAGCACAGAGAAGAAGCAAATCCAGCCTCTCAAGTCAAATCAAACAAAATCCGAAATACTTAACTGATGTTTATGCTTGCTAGTTGAAAGACTCTTTTAAACATCTACGGTAGCCTAGTATCCGAAGGACAGTATATAGAAGCAGTTTTTCCAACAGCTGCAAAATTGACATAATGTAGAGCAAATAATTGATCAAGAAATAAACCTACTTTAAATCCATGAAGAACTATAAATAAGGTCAAGAACAACAAGGCCATAGGTTCTGATGGCTTACCAACAGATATCTTCAAATATGGTGGCGGTGCACTATGGGACCAAATGGTGCAAACCATCTCAAAAATCCATAACTTTTTCGTTTCTCAATATTTTTTTAATTATTTTCTTTTTTTTTAAATAAAATAAAATAACAAATTTGTAGATTTTGTTTAATTTATATGGTCAAAATTTATTGGAGCAAGAATTGTTGCAACAATTTGGATGAAATTTGTACAGTTTTTTTCTTTTACTGGTGAAAACATCTGAAAGTAGTTTTTGTAAAATCCGCCCACTACCACGCCCATATTTTTTTGATTTTTGTTATTTTCTTATTTTTAGTGACAAGGAAGCCGAACATTTTTGTTTGAGGTTTTTTAAACTCAAGACATCAGATGCATATTTTTTCTGCCTACTTTTCCGCCCACTTTCACGCCCCTTTTTTTATTTTCAGCTTAAAGTTCATTAAAAGCAGGCCTTTTTTGATTAAGTTTTATATGTAGAAATTAATTTATGAAAAGTATTATTTTTTAGTAAAATCCGTGAACTGCCACGCCCCTTTCTGATATAAGAAAGTGTTTCACCCTTAAGACAAAAAGAAAAAAAAACGTAATTCAAAAGTATCTTATTACTAGGTTATGTATCGATATTAATGTATGTTTAAAAGTTCTTTAGCCTCATCCAACAATCTTTGGTATCATTTTTTGTTCTTGGTTTTCCCAGACTAGATTTATACGGATCAGATGTATATAATAACGTGTGAAGAATATTTTCGTTCATAGCTGATCTTGAACATTTCCTTGCATTATGCAATCTAAACCTTTTATAGTCCTTGTTTCGTGCTTCCTGAGCATCTTCTGATAACTGCCCGATTGGCAAAATTGCAAACTGTTCTATGATTTTTGAGCCATGTATTAAAATTTTGTGCACCGAAGATGGCATGTGGTACCAATTGTACTTATTTGCTAACATATAATTGAGCTGTCGCCAGGGTATACTGGGCAAATTTTCTTTGATCAATAGGGAGTCCTGAAGACATAGTTTGTAAGATAATATATTTTTTTTTTATTAATTCTTCATCAACACCCGTTATCTCAGCAGAGCATTTGTAATTTTGAAAAAACCTTCTGGCTGTATTACCATCGTTGCTGTTTGAATTTTAATAATATTGGAAATAACTGATAAAAACTTAAAAATTTGGGGAAACATAGTCACTTATATGATGTTTATGAAAATGTGTTGCACATGTTTTAACAGTTATTTTTTTGAATTTTTGACAAAAAATAACATTTTTTTTTTAATTTTGAGCTAAAAGTAATAAAATAATGGTCTAAAACTTTTTGGAATACATATTTATAAGCATCAATAAAGGTACCACATTTTTGCTAAATTTTAATTTTTTTCATCACTTAACAATAAAGTTATAAGAATACGAATTTTTATTCTAAAAACTTATTTTTCTTTCTCATCATACGTTTTTTCTTCTTGAACAAAAATGCATGAAAATGCGAAAGTTTTTATTTTTTCTTCCAAATTTAGAATATTTTTAGAATACAAAACAGCCATTAACTAAACGGAGGCAGCCGGAGCTAACAGAGAAAACTTTAATTGAAAACAAAAAATTAAAAAGATACTGCACCTTACTCATTTTTTTTTATTAATTTACTGGTGAACTTAATTAAAAAAATATAACTGTTTTGTAGAGCACAGGGTTTGGGCTTTTTATAAAGGTATAATACTTATACATTCTGTCCAGAAAAATACGAAATAATTGACTTCAAACTCTCACTTCTAATAATTCTAAAAAATAAAAATATCGAAATTTCATTTTTAACGGTAATTTTAGGTACCTAGAACAAAAGTAACATACAAAAAATTTACTGTGTTTGGAAGAACCCTATTTCTAGTATATAATCCCATCATTAGATTTTTCAAATTACGAAATTCACCAAAACCATTTTTGAGATGGATTTCATCATTTGGTCCCATAGTGCGGTGTGTTGGTAGGATAAAATAAATACACGACTGGGTCGCACGAACTTGCTCCTATGTAATAGACTAGGAATTTTAAAAACGAATGTTATTAGAGAAAACTGTTCATAAGGATAAAATTATTTTTTTTAATTCTTTTAGTAGTAAGAGATAAAAACAGAATGCTATGCAAATATGAATTTATGCAAGAACAAAAATTATAAGTCGTTTTAGTGGTTGCTTAAAAAATAAGCTTTTATGTACAAAATTTTTAAAACATTTTTAAGAAAAAAATTTGGTACACCAACCTTAAGCATTTATTATTGTACGAATAAAAGTCAAATTTCCAAAAAAATATACTAAGCCGTTCTTGAGATATCGAATTTTTCAAAAAAAAAAACGACTTTTTTTCTAAAAATTGAAAAAATATTTTTTCTTAAGTTTTTAAATGCAATGTTTTTTAAACTTTTTTTGAGTTTTTTTATAAAAAATTTCATTAAAATCCGTTATGTCCATAATGAGAAATTCAAAATTCGAAAAAATCGTTCTATGGTAGGTACAGTCAGTAATATCTAGATTTAAATTTTTTTTTATTTAATTATAGATCGTAAAGATTAATCAAAAGAAAAAAAATTTTAGCAAAATTCTCCGAACCGTTTTCGAGAAAAATACGATTTTCGAAAACCATTTTTTAAAATTTGTATGGAAGGTACCGTTAGTTTTAGATGAAACAAAATTTTTTTCTCAAATCTTGTAGACTAAAAACTTTTTTTTGTCAAGTTTGAAAAAAATCGAGCATGGGGTTTTCGAAATATTGAGTTTCCAAAAAAAAATTTTGATTTTTTTTTTTAAACCAAAAAATTAAAAATTGAAAATTTGAATATGTAATAATATTCAAACTTTGGAGAAGCTTTGGCATAAAAAAAATGATTAAAATCGGCTGTACCGTTTTCGAGAAAATCAAAAACAAAAAAAAAAATGGACCCAGGGGGGCTAGCAAAAATAACAATTTTTTGTAAAATTTTTTTCAACCATTAGCTAGTTTTAACCAAATGAAATTTTTCAAATTTTTTTTAAAAATTCTGTGGGACAGTTTTTAAGAAAAAAAAATATTTATAAAATTTCGAAAAAAAATCATATGGCAGGTACCGTTATTTTTGGTCTTAAAAAAAAAGAAAAAAAAATGTCCGGGGGGAAAAAATTAAAACCCATATCTCCCAAGTTTGAAGAAAATCGGCCGAGCCGTTTAGGCTGTAGTCGAACCGACAGACAGACAGAATTGCGAGACCCACTTTTTTGGTCTTCGCTATCATCGTAATGTCAACTTTGATCAAAATCTCGAGTTCGATTTTTTTTACGAATGCATAACTTGCCTTATAGTACCTATAAGTCGCAAGTAAAAATCATTAAATTAAAAATAGTGTAAGAAGACGTGCCTAAGCTTGCCGAGTGGAATCTCAGCATAGAAAAGAGATTCTCTGATCTACACTTACTACAGAGGAATCAGTTTCTTAAAAATATTCTACAAGACTTTTTCACCTGTATTATGTGAATGCCTTAAGAGAAGTTGGTTAACAATCTAAAAAGTCTATATACGAGTAAATGTGGTTTTCATTACGGAAAATCCACAATATGTCAAATATTCACTTTACCCTGGTTGGTAGGTAGAAATGACGGCCACGAGCAGTCTTGCTCTGTTTTGATACCATAAACTCGCTTGACCTTAGGATTTAATGGGATATAATGAAGGATTCATAAGCTCCCCTCTACTTCTATCTTCGTTAGATCAGAGGGTCTTAAGATCGAGGAGCACCTGTTCGTTTAAGAGCCACTTTGTCGAATAAAAGAAAGAGATTAAGTCTTTGATCTTCAGTTCGTAAAGGCCGTCGAGAAATAACTTTCCGAATTATTGGGCTTTCATATTCGTCAGAGCGGTACATTAATAGAGGACATAAATGACTGTATCGTTTCCCTGTTGCTTCCCACAACTACGAAAATCTGTACTGTTAGTAACTTAAAGCTTTCTTGCATGTTCTTCCTTTGGCCAGAGACCACTGGCATTACGAATCCCCTGTACAGGGTGGACCATATAATAGTTTCTTTTTAAATAATAGGTTATTTTGACACTGACAGCTATTTTCCACTTGAAATTTTGACAGAAATACAGTATCATAACCTCCGCTGAACGAAATGACTCGCTTTACGCTTCAAAAGGGTTCAGAAATGTTGAAAACTTTTTTCCAAAGTGAGTGCTGAGTAGCTCAAACAGTGCATTTTTTGAAAAGAAGCTTTGGCCAAAACGAAGCTCGTACCGCCATTAATTGACTCGAATTTGTGCAAAAAGTTCATGAGACTGGTATGCTAGTGTAGACACTCATAGTCCCCGTCGTCGTACGGTGCTTACATTTAACGCACTAGCCTGAGGAGAATACTGCACAAATATCTCGGATTATTCGCTTACAAGGTCTAATTGACTAAGCAATTGAAGGCGCACGACCATCCGCTTGAACAACGTTGTATTCCATAATTAATGGGAATGTTTACCTACATACAAACGTATATGGCGAGGCTATGATCAGTGAAGAAAAGGGACACTAATCTGTAACCGGGCATTCTGAATTCCGTGTGATCTGAACTTTCACACACCTGGGTTTCGCTAAGTTAGTGTCAAAACTGCTGATCTGTTTTTAATTTTTAACACGTATTACAAAAACAGATGGCTTTTTATGGTAAGCTAGAGTAAACTATAGCGTTAAGAAATAAAATGCACGACTGGGTCGCATGAACTTGCTCCTATATAATAGACTGGGAATTTTAAAAACGAGAAGAAAACTGTTCATAAGGATAAAATTAATTTCTTAAATTCCCTTAGTACTCGTAGTAAGAGACAAAAACAGAATGCTATTCAAATATGAATTTATGCAAGAATAAAAATTATAAGTCGTTGTAGTGGTTTATTAATAAAAAGCCGTTTCTGGGATACCTATCGAATTTTCAAAAAAAGAAAAAATAGATTTTTTTTTTCCAAAAATTCCAAAAAATATTTATTTTAAAGTTTTGAAACGCAACGTGTTTTAGACTTTTTAGAAGCTTCTCTATAAAAATTTTCATTAAGATCCGTTATGTGGATAATGAGAAATTCAAAATTCGAAAAAATGGTGCTATGGTAGGTGAAAGCTGTAATATCTTAATTTCAAAATTTGTTTTATTAAATTAAAGATCGTAAAAATTAATTGAAAGAAAAAAAATTTATCAAAATTCTAGGCGCCGTTTTCGAGAAAAATACGATTTTTGAAAACCATTTTTTTTTAATTTTTTAGCATTTGTATGGTAGGTACCTTTATTTTTAGGTAAAATAAATTTTTTTCCCACATCTTGTAGATTATATTGGGAAACTTTTATTAATCAAGTTTAAAAAAAAAAGTGTGAGTGCCAGGACTCACGGTCAAGATGTGTAAACATCAACGTTCGTCCGAGTGCCGAATTTTTGTTATCGAACGTACCCAATAAACATACAATATGCAATGCAATCGTACTAGTTTGTGACTTAAGATATATACCCCTCACACACGACACATCGATCAACCTAATCGACAAAGTACTTCGCTTTTGTATGGGCATTTACACACCAATATGCCGACGTAGAAGTACATGCCAAAATCAGCTGTGAAATGGTATAGTTGTAAAATCTTAAATGAAAAGTGAAAATGACCGAAAAATATTTGAATTTTAATGCTCCAGAACCACTTTTTTGTGTTGATCAGAGCTTTATTGAATTGTTGCTCAAGGAGATTGAATTTTATTCTTGCTTTTTCAGGCGATTTGTAAATTTTAACAACTAAAACCGAATAACATCATAAAAACTTGTTTCGACGAACTAGTTCGGTCCTTTTTACACGCCATGTCGGCATACTACATCGATTCCCAAAGTTCGCACTGCCGTGTCGACACTTATTTATTTCACACGACCCAAAAACCTTATCGACAATATGCTTCGATAAAGTAGTTCGTGGCATGTGTTAGGAGTAAGTGGACTCCGCTACGTAACGTAAAGTTTGTTTGAACTTATGTTTAACCAGGGATGTTGCTTGTGACAGAATTATATTTTTACATTTATATTCAAACAGAGATGTTATCTGATAAAAAATAGACTGTTTTTACACGAATCTGATTTTAATCTCTGTTTCTCTTTTGGCTTCCTTTCGAGTGCATATGTGCTTTTAAACACAGCGATTTTTAATATAAGTTAACTTTGTTCATGCGAAAAGGAGTCTTCTCTTTGTACTCCTTACTCTACTCAGTTAAGCGAATTGCACTGAGCGAACGCCAAATATAAAAAAGAAAACCACAAAGAAGAATGAACGATAACTCCGCATTTTTCTCAGCAATTGTAAGTGTATTAGTGAAAAATTCACACGTATAGATTGGATGTAGGCTTGAAGAAAAATCAAAATCTTTTCAATCTAGCGTACTGCATAGAAATATTGTGTATGCAAGGTTGATGATTGATCATGTATTAATTGGTTCATTTGCGTATAGTACGTTGAAGAGATGAGAACACGAAATTACTCGGATAATCATATAATTGTAACATATAATTATATGCACCTGCGCGGACATTCAACTAAATAGTTCATTTGTTTTCTATAAGCAACCAAACAGTTGTGCAACTAAAAATTGAATGTTCGCGCAATCATTTAGTTTGTGTCAAAACACAAACTTTTTAGTTGCTCGAACCAAGCAGTTTCGAAACTAAAAATTGAATGTGCGCGCCTAGCCTAAGAGTTTATTTTTTTGTTCGTCATCCATTTAAATTATGTCAGTTGAAATATTTGACATAATCACAGTTGATTATGATAACAGATTTAGTTCAGTTTTATAACAGATCTCGTTTTCGAAGTAGCATAAGGCACAGCGCGCACATTCAATTTTTAGTTTCGCAACTGTTTAGTTGCTAAAATGAAACATATGGGCTTATATGGGACACCGCGCACTTAAAGCAACTCGATTCGAGCAACTAAAAAGTTTGTGATTTGACACAAACTAAACGATTGCCTAAAATTAATTCGTAATATTTGAGCTGTTTTGTTTGAGTTGCCAGTGCGCGACTAGCCTAACAGACTTTTATAAAAGTTCGAACCTCTGAATACCAATCATAAAAGATCTTTTAAGGTGAAAATCTTTTATGATTCATAACAGAAAATCTATAGCAGAATAACAAATGTGGCAGAATAGGCCTAATTGGTCGAGTGGTGAAGAAAAATTGAGGGATTGAATTAAGTTCTAGCCAGCAATGGAAAGTAATAAAATCGAGATTTCAGTACTCAAAGTCTCCAATGTAAACACGATGTCGTAAGTACGCAATATTTACAATGTAAACATGGTGTTAAATGCAATCGTCGGTAAGGTAGGTTGCTACACGGAACGTGTAACCGTAACGTGTAACCGCAAAGTGTAACCGTAACGTGTAACCGTAACGGGTTACACGGGACGTATAAGTTTTACACACGTTTTCGATTCACTCTACCGCCGGGAAAGATGTTTACACATCAAAAATCTAGCATCTAAAAATGATATCTACTAAGTTTAAAGAAAATCGGCCGAGGCGTGAAGCCTGTAGTCGAACAGACAGACAGACAGAAGGACAGAATTGCGAGACCCACTTTTTTAGTCTTCGCTATCATCGTAATGTCAATTTTGATCAAAATCTCAAGTTCGATTTGTTTTACGAATGCATAACTTGCCTTATAGTACCTATAAGTCGCAAGTAAAAATGCCTTGAAAATCCGTTATTCCGATAATGAGAATGTCGAAAATCAAGAAATATGGTTAATGTAAATCGGCCGAGTCGTTTAGGGTATTGTCTTGATAGAAAGAATTGCGAGACCCACTTTTTTAGTCTTCGCTATCATCGTATATTCAACTTTGATCAAAATCTCGATTTGGATCATACGAATGCATAATTTACCATAATTTTACTTTTATTAATATCGAAAGTACAAATTCAAAATCAACGGGCCAATCCTCTTGCCAAAAAAACAACAGACAAATATTTTTAAAGCAAAAGCTGAAAACCTTATGACACAAATATACTCGTACTTGTCTTGCTGAAATATCTCGGAACCCATGACATTGTCTTAATATTTCCAATATATCCCGACATATACCTCGTTACACTGAAAATATAACAATGTTAAACCATAACTTATTAAAATAAACTTTCATTTTCAAGATCAAAATATTTCTTAGCCCAGTAAATCATATTGCAGGGAAATACCTCGCAATCCGATCAATAAGGCTGTAATTATCAGTTTCTACAAAGTCTAGGTCGACGTTACGAGATATTAGATGTACAAATACGATAACTTGAGTTATTTGAGTAATAAATAAAACGTCGATCGACATTGCTAGACGAATTAATAAAAATTATTTGTTGTGTACCTCAACTCCTAAACTTCTCTGCACTCTGTCCTGTTCAGCAAAATGTTCTGTACCTCAGCCTAAATAAGAAAGCAAATTTGTGTGTGTTAAGCGAAAAGCCATTCTCTAATTCTAAACAATCCCCAAACTCTACATTATTTGTAACAACAAATAACAGGACTATTCCATATTCTCAAGCTTCGAAAGACAATAAGAGAGATGAAGAAGATACTTTTGTTCCGATGTCGAAGCGAATGAATGCATAATCTCTTTCTTTTCAAGCGCATTCAAATTGAAAATGTCAACTTCATGAGCAAGAGAAGACAAATACACATCTCCGCGACCACGACCACGAACATCGAACATCCAATGTCCATAAATATTCCACTTGAACAAGTTTCCTTAACTATAGAGATACCGATTCGAGGGTATTGTAGATGGCAACGAGTTTCTACTCTTAGATATATCAGAATCAGCGGGATGAATACAGGACATGGACATATGACGAGGATGGTCTCTAGCGCCAAACTCACACACATAAGTCTACAAAACAAAATGAATGAGAAAAAAATGAAGCAGCTAGAAAGAAAGAAGAGAAATACCTTTTACATCTACATCTGTTGTATATCGAATGGTCAAGTTCTGGAAAATCGAATCGATAATCTTCGATATATGCGCGAAACACAGGAAAAAACCCAAGCGACAGTTGACGAGAACGGTTTTTTGGCAGAAGAAAAAAAAAAAAAAACACGGATAGCCGGTCACCCCCTAACATCACCGTCATCTGAAGAGTCAGCAACAAAGGACGTTGGTATATTTGGTGTACACACCCCGGGCTGGTTGATGTGGGATCATCCCGAGTCTAATGTATCTTGAACCCATCATCCCCCACATATGAAGCAGCAGCGTACAGAAATCAACTACCCCCACCACTTCAACTTGCCTGCTGTAGTCTATCTATATGTGCGGCGCAGATTGACATGGCACACAAGCATTCTAATCTAAAGTGGAAGACCCTTACACCCCCCATCCACCTGCCAGTCGGCATCAACTGTCCAATGTTGAGAAAACGGGAATTTGCACCCGAAAAAAGTAGGGAGATCCACTCAACCTCTCCCGCCCCCACATAGCTCTATTCGAGTTCTAGCAACCGACCGACCGTTCAGATGAAAACTGCCCAAGTTTTCCCTCCCGGTGATGTATGCACACACATGAGATGGTCGGACAGGACAAAACCTACTTCTACACAAACACACATCAATATTTGTTTGGCCGTGTGTGGGTGCGGGTGAAAGCGGCAGCGAGCAAACCCACGGCGAAATATCCACTTTCATCTTACGTTCACGTATCACGTCCTCCCCGCTAAGGGATACCACGTCCACGTATAAGGACGGCCACCGAATTCGACGACGACGACGACGGCGACAAGGACGATGGCCGAATGGTTCTCTGAAGTTTGCACTTTAGTGCTTGCTCGATGGGTCAGGTGGAAGTTTTTGAGGAAGATGAAAATCTAAGGGTGGCTTCGGCAGAGGGTGAAGCGAATGGTGAACGTATGAGTATGTATAATAGAAGAGGCCCCCACCACGTTTATTTTTCGCGAAAATTGACAGGCCATCCCCCCACGGAATGAAATGGAGACGACCGACGACGACGTTTTGAGGACAACAGAGAGGCTGAGAGTATCTACACACAGGACACACGAGAATGTTAGAAAGGAAAGAGATGAGGAGGAGGGGGCTCATATCCTGGCAGGCCATCGGCTTCGGTGTCGTTGGCGGCAGCAGCAAAAACAGCTAAGCATACACTCACACAGCATACATAGACTTATATGAGAGTCAAAGAAGAAAAGCGAAGGAGGCAGAAGAAAAGCAAGAGCAAAAGGAGAAAAGGCACGGCGGCGGCGGCGGCGGCACAGCGGCAACGGCGGTTGCAGTGGCGGGTGATTTAGAGAAGCGAAAAGTATCCGAAAGGACAACCACGGCTACGGCTATAAGGCTACGACAAGGACACAAACGCGAGATGGGTTTGACAGCGCCAGCTATAGGACTTGGTCCATTATCCCCGCAAGGGTTATTCATTGTGGCGCGCGGTGGTCGTTGAATTTTATCCGCAGTGATGCGAATGACTTTTGTGATGTGAAGAGGCTAAAGTCTATCTATTCATCCATCGATGGATGCTGTAGATTGCATAGGGGATGAGGTCGGATGTTCCGGAACTTCCGCTAACCCATCGCTATCATCGCATCAACCCCCATTTCTTCCTCCAGTTTTTGGCATCCATACACACATATCTATACGTAAGTCGTTGTGCCATTCGCGGAGTGTGAGTGTGACGCGGGCGTTTAATGATGAAACCCGACAAAGTTCAGCGCCATAATAATAATTGAAGAGTGAGCTTTGGTGTCGAAGCCACTGCCATCTTCGCCCTTGTACAACACATTCTTATCGTCTTTCATGTTATTGTTGTCAGTTTATCCTGCAGCAAAAGCAGCGAATGTTTCTTCACCATTGACAACAATCGATTGCGAAATCAATTTCTTTGTGAATCCAGAGAGGGTGATAACTAACGACTATACCAATGCTGTTAATTAAAGGTTGAACGAACTATGGGAATGCGGTATCTATAGTCTTCAAAGAGCAGACGGAATTTTGCATGAAACCCAACTGATTTTTCAATATTTTTATAGAAATAGTTTTGCTTGGCTTTAATAGGGCGGTCAAAAGCCCCAAAATAAAAATATATGTTGACAAAATATCTTCAAGGTTTCGGGTCTTTTAAAATGTTATTAAATTTTGGTTCAAATAATTTCTAGCGGCCAAGAGTTCCTCAAGTTTATCTCAGTCTTACATAGACAGGTTCGGGAAGTAATGAAACTAATTAAATTAACTATGCAGGTTAACAGAGCTTAACCACTGATTCTCCTGCCTTACCCTGTCTCTGATCCGTTTTGTGTAAGGAAGTCTCGACTATAAAGGAGCCGCATCTCCACAGTTTTATGTCCGACGTGGTAGATTAGACGAACCGTCATTCTATCTTGTACCAGGTCTGCACTGTCTAAGAAGAGGAACGCATCCGCCGGGATAAGGTTTAGACGCACACGTGGTATTCTTCGTCAAAAATTAAGCTGTTGGTCGAAGACAGCTCTTGCATTGTAAGCCCCAATCAGCTTCACCAAAAAATTTTGTATTCTGTTTATGTTGGCTACGTTGTATAGAACCTAGAATAATAATGTGTTTATGCCTAATTTGAAGTCCTGTGTAATACAATGCAACGTCTAAGACTTTGCATATCAAAAACCCGAACCTTTTCCATTTGAGGTGGTGCACTGTTGAACCATTCTTATTCATAAGTAACTATCGGCCGGATAAGCAAATCGGCCATGTAGCAAATCACCTTTACCGTGCTATCAAGCTGGCTACTGTAAATCAACCATTTTGGTAAGGTTAAGGCTCCAATACAAATCTGACACCAAGGTACTTTACCACACATTTACCCGCCAGTGCATGTCCATGTGGCCCTTCGATCACTAGCTTGCAGCAGTTATTTTTTTGTACCTTTTGAGGCCCTATGCAACGGAGTTCTAAACAGAATAGTTTCATATTTCTTAAAGTTATTTTCAACTTCCTGTCAACGCAATATCCCTAAACCTTGTCAAAGTCTCGCTGCAAAAAAATTGTGATGACCTCGGCCTTTGTAGTGTAGATATGCATGCTATTAGGTCGTCATAGTACGCAATTGACTGAGTTAGACCACCTAGCACAACGCTGGTGCAAATAATAAATAGTGTTGGCGAGTTGACCGCTGAAGACCATTTTTACTATCGAAGATTGAAGTAGAAGTTACATTGCCACTTTTGACAACAACCTTTCTGCCATTGAGCATGTCATAAAGTATATATTCGTCGGTGACGCTATCGGCTGATTTCCGTGAATTCGTAAACAGTGAGTAAGGCCGTAAGGGTGCATTCCGTTATTATCGCGCAACTCGGGAAACTAAAACGGAACGTTCCGAAACTCTCGCGAAACTGAAAGAGAGCGTTCCGAAACATATGAGTGCGAGACCGCAGGCGGTGGCGCTGCAAACGGGCAGACTTTCCACGGAAATGTTATTCAAGTCTCAACCAGCTCAATATTTTTGCTCTCTCCCGCATCACAGAAAGTCATTTCGATTGTGTTCTTTATCGTTTAAATACTGTTGAATCTTCTAAAACTAAACAGTCAAAGAATGCGTTGCGGAATACCGCAAGAAAAAGGCTAAGAATGAAGCGAATGCGAAGAAGTCTCAAGGTGCATTACTGAAGTATTTCAGTTCTAGTTCTGGTTCGAAAGCCACGTTAATGTCTTCGGTGGCATCCAGCAGCAGCGGAAGTGATTCCAATGTAAGTATATGATTCCTCCATCTAGAATCGTGAGTGGCCTAGAATTGTCCTCCGGCCAATATTCATGGGAATGTATAAGTTACTTTACAGGCAGAAGAAAAAGACGTGCCTGCTGTCGAAGTTGGAAGTCATTCTGGTCCCACCACAGAGCAGGGTCAAGACGAAATCGACTCACCAGAAGTACCTCAAGTATCTTGTCACAAGCCTGCAGAAGAAGTGAACCTCGATTTTGCCAAAGAAGACTTAATTGAAATCGAGCCTTCTGCTCCTGCCGAAGCCAAAGATGTAAATCTCGAGGATGTAGGTTGCTGGCCTTCTACTAAGACCAACAAAGTCAGAACGCTTCTAGTACGTCGCGGATCTGACTCAGTACATCACATCGATTTCAAATTTGCCGATGTTGTTCGCTCAGGGACGACGAACCAGAGAGTGGTTCTTCAAGCCATTATCTAACGGTGAAAAGATTCTCCAAACATGGATGGTGTTCTCGCCTTTGAAGCAATCCTTGTTTTGTTTCTGTTGCAAGCTGTTTGGCTATTCCGGCTAGAACTTCGCATCTGAAGAAGGATTCAACAAATGGTGAAAGCTAAATCCAAGAATCGGAGACCATGAGAACAGCCTGGACCATGAGCAGAGCTTCTTGAAATGGTAGAACCGTAAAGCAACCATCGATCAGAAAGAACAAGAAGTTTTCGAAAGTGAGGAAAAGAAGTGTAGGGATGTACTGTACTGGTTGCTGAATATTATCCAGTTCTTAGCCAAACAGAATCTGGCCTTCAGAGGACATCGAGAAGACATTCGAGGAGATGATAGTGGCAATCGCGGTAACTTTCTGGAGTTAGTGCACCTCCTAGCTATGTAAATATGACCTTCTTCTATTGGAACACCTGACAAAGATAAAGCTGGGAGCGAGAGTCCCAGTTTCGTATCTATCTTCAGAAACCCAGAATGAATTAATAGACTTACTGGGACAGCAAGTTCGATCCACCATCATCCGTGCCGAGATGGCACGCTAAGCCACTGCCCTCAACTTCTCATACTCGTTTTCAAGTTCACGTTCACGGGTGTAAAAAATCATTTGGAGTTTAATGCTTCGAAAACTCGATGCGCAGTCTGTTGTCGTTGAAGCAAAATGTACCTCTTGTCCCATTGTACTTCAAGGGCACTTGCATCGATGAAACCGAAAATCTCTTAGTACTCAGTATGTGTATCAATGACGATCTTCGTTGGAATGACTACATTCTGCAGACCGCTAACGACGTTGCTAAATACTTACTATTTCTAGATCGATGCAAGAAATTTTTCAACCCGTCTGATTTGGCTGCAATTTATGAAGCGTTCAAACTCGAATATAATTCACATGTTTGGGCATCTGCAGCCCAAACTCCTCTTCATTTATTCAAAACAGAGCGTTAAAACTGATAGGAAATACCTAGAGCTATCATATTCCCATCTCTTGAACGCCGCCGCCGCCGCACAGTGTGGGAATTCGCGAATTTAGCGGAATAAAATTAATAACGCTTGCATTTTAAATTTTTTTGTAGTTTTTTTTTTTTTTGTTTAGTTCATTGAAAATGTCTATACAATCAAATGTAACTCACATTTTGGTCATATTTTATTTAAGTTTTTGTAAAATGAGCTTTGAAGTGACAGGTTGTTTACACCAAAAAGTACTCTTTGTTGAAAATCATAATTTACAAAAAAATCTTTTGAGAAATGATGTATTGTTTAATTTTATGACAACTATGAATAAAATAGGCGGTCAGCCATCAGACGAATAGGGGGAACAACATGTAGCATACGAAAACATGCACGTGCCGTAACTATTCGGGACTGGTGGAAGTGTGATCATAGCCTCTTCGCGGCGGCCGCTAGAAACAAGCCTTTTAAAAAAGGTTTGGCTAATATGATCAGGCTGGTTCCTCAGGTTGGCGACAGGTTAATTCCCTGTCCCGTAAAACTTAATGAATTTCGAGAACGACAACAAGCCTCGGAAACGGACTGATTTCACGACGACAACCTACGCAAAGAAAAAGGAAAAACGATTTACGAATTTTCTTATGGAACGTACGATCGCTCTATAGAGCTCGAGCTGCTCAGCAGCTAGCCGATGCCCTGTCAAAATATAAAGCTGACATAACAGCTCTTCAAGAAATCAGATGGACAGGGAATGGTGTTTTACAGAAGAAAGAATATGACATATACTACAGCTGTCATACAAAACACCATGTGCTCGGGGTAGGCTTCCTAGTCAGCGAAAAAATGAAATCTACTATCATCGGCTTTAACGCTATAAGCGAAAGGCTATGCACCCTTCGCGTGCGAGGCAAATTTACGAACATCAGCCTCATTAACGTTCACGGACCTACGGAGGAGTCCTCAGACGAAGAAAAAGAGACTTACTACGAACAAGTCGAGAGGGCCCTCAATGCCTGTCCAAGGTATGATGTTAAAATCATCCTTGGGGATTTGAACGCAAAAATAGGTCGGGAGCCGGTATTCAGGCATTACGCAGGCACCCATAGTTTGCATGAGAACACTAATGACAATGGACTTCGAGTCTTAGAATTGGCAGCATCGAAAAACATGGTAGTTGCGAGTACCAGGTTCCCGCGTAAAGATATCTACAAAGCCACCTGGGTATCACCTGATGGAGTCACTCGTAACCAAATAGACCACGTGTTGATAGACCGTCGCCACTACTCGAACTTGATGACGGTACGAACGTACCGAGGTGCCAATATCGACTCGGATCACTATCTTGTTGGTATGGTTTTCCGAGGGCGGATTGCCTTGCGAAGACGCATTGCATCCGCCGATCAGGTTCGAATCAACACGGCTGCCCTGCGCAATGAAAACACCAGTAACACCTTTGGTAATGCGTTAGGACTCGCCCTAGAAACACCTAATTTAGGGAGAGTAAGTCCTGGAGCCAGTATGCTGGGCGTAAATGAAAAGTGGACACGTCTTAAAAATACTGTCATTAGTACTGCCAACTCCATCTTAGGCAGCAGTCGTAAAAATCGGAACGACTGGTTTGATGATGAATGCAAGCTAGCGACTGAACGTAAGAATGTTGCGTACCGAGCAATGCAACAATCTCATAGAACGCGGGCACGCGAAGAGGAATATAAAGAGCTCAGAAGAACAGAAAAACGGCTTCACAGACAAAAGAAATCAGCCTGGGAGAAGAACCTAATCTGTGAAATAGAAAACAGCCGAGAGCGAGGTCCGCACCAGGCGCGGAAGTTCTACCAATCCGTCCGAAACATGACGCAGTACACACCACGCTGCACATACTGCAAGGACGGAGAGGGAAATCTGATCACCGATCCTGAAAGCATACTGGAGCGATGGGAAGTGTACTTTAATGAATTGCTAAATGGTCAGCTCACTGCAGAAGTGGAGGCTCCACTACTTCAAGAAGAATACCCTATGTTGCCGCCACCAAGCATAGAAGAGGTTGAGAAGGCTATAGGCCGGCTTAAACAGAACAAAGCCCCGGGAGTCGATGGCATACCAGCCGAATTATTCCATCACGGCGGGCCAGCCTTACGTCAAGCAATTCATGATATTATAGTACAGGTATGGGAGCAGGAAGAAATGCCAGAAGACTGGCGAAAAGGTTTAATATGCCCCATACATAAGAAGGGAGATGTCACAACGTGCAGCAATTATAGAGGTATCACGTTGTTGAGTACCGCCTATAAGATACTCTCCTCTATCCTACAAGACCGGATAACCCCATACGCTAAAACCGTCATCGGGCAATATCAGTGTGGTTTCATTCCAGGCAAATCAACAACTGATCAGATCTTTACCCTTAGGCAGGCGATGGAAAAATGTCTAGAATTTAACATCCCAACATACCATCTGTTTATAGACTTTAAGGCCGCCTATGATAGCATAGCCAGGGTAGAACTTTACAAAGCCATGAGAGAATTCGGCATCCCAAATAAATTGACACGACTATGTAGGTTGACCATGACCAACGTAACAAGCCAAGTAAAAATAGCCGGATTGCTATCCAGACCAATCAACATCTTTAATGGACTCCGACAAGGGGACGGTTTGGCCTGCCTCCTCTTCAACCTGGCGTTGGAGAAAGCAATCCGTGACTCTGGCACGGCAACAAGAGGGACCATCGTCAACAGGTCCAGCCAGTTACTGGCTTACGCAGACGACATTGACATCATCGGAAGAACCGAACAAGCTGTACACGATTCCTTCATCCAGATCGAGCAGGCGGCACAAAATCTGGGGCTGCACATTAGTGAAGGTAAAACAAAGTACATGGTGGCGTCGAATGCGAGAGGAACAGTTGGTCAAACAATCAAGGTAGCGGAGCACGAATTTGAAGTGGTGCAATCCTTTAAATACCTTGGGTCAATAGTAGCAGCCGATAACAACATAGAAGAAGAAATACGCGGGCGGCTTCTCAAATCCAACAGAGCCTATAGTCTGTCAAAGCTCTTCAAATCCAGAAATCTCACCATAACTTCAAAACTGCTGCTGTACAGGACCATGGTCCTGCCAGTACTCACATATGGATCCGAGACTTGGGTGCTTAGCAAAAGGCACTCCGACCTCTTAGCTGCGTTCGAGAGAAAAGTCTTAAGGAGAATTGTTGGCCCCATATGTGAGGAAGGACGATTCCGGAGACGGTACAATCATGAATTGTACGCAATCTACCTAGAAGCAGATATCGTGACAAAAATTAAGCTCGGTAGACTCCGGTGGGCAGGGCACCTAGCTCGCATGAGCGAAGAGGAACCTGCTCGGAAAGTTCTTTGTGGTACATTCTATGGTAGACGACAGCGTGGTAGACCATGCTTGCGCTGGAGAGATGGCGTAGACCAGGACGCCCGAAGCCTTGGGGTGCGCAACTGGATGGCGTCGGCTAGAGACCGGGATAGGTGGAGAGACTTGTTGAAAGAGGCCAGGACCGGAACCCGGTTGTCGAGCCGATGATGATGATGATGATGAATAAAATAAAGAAAAGAGTTAATTATTATCAGAATTGACAAGTTTTTTTTGCAAACCGATATGTCAAATGCCGTTGTTTATGAACTAAAGAAACTCCATTCTTAAAAAGGGTATTAAAACGTACAAGAAATTCTATTTCAAAGAAAGTTTTAAATAAGTTTTATTTCTAGACAATTAATGTTTTTTTTGTATATTGGTAAGTGTTGTATCACGAAATTTTTCTGGCTTACATCATCAAGGATACCAAAAATTAAAAGAACCGAAAACTTCCTGTCGAAAAAATACAGTTTCACTGGAAAAGACAATTTTTATTTACCAATCCTGTAAAATAAAAAGCTAATTTAAAAGAATTTTATTTAATTGTTTTATATATGTATGTTTTGTTTTTATTGTGGACCTTTACCTTTACTATAATTTTAACTACATTCAACAATTCAACATATATACATATAACACATTTTATTTACATTTTTGCATTCAAAGCTGTCACGGTTCCTGTTTTTTGACCATAACTGATCTTACTTGAAACAAGTTGTCCGTACAGACGCCTTTAATGTTATGTTACCAAAAACCCTTAAAACAAATGACATAACCGCCTCAAAGCGATTAATTTTTATTTTTGAGACCCAAACGTCAAATATTTCCTTCCTTGTTATTTGGAAAGACATTCTGTAAATTAGATAATACCAAAATGTTTTGTTTTTTTAAAAAGGATCGTTTGCTAATTATAAAAATAACATACCACATGATAAAAAAACGAAAATTAATACACCACAATAACAACACACAACACTTATAACAAGTAAAATTAATTTTAATAACGATTTTCAAAGTTGTAAAAATCAAATTTTATGTAAAATACGCATAAAAAGTACTTTTGCTCTTTAAATAAAAAAATCGTTTTTTTTTTATTTTTAAATTAATTTATTTTTGTTTTTATAATTGGAACACCCTTTATCCGATATATGTAATAGTTTTTTTTTTATTAATTGATAGTTTCCGTTTTTAATTTTTTAAATAACTTAGTTCTTTTTTTTTTCTTACTGTTAACTTCGAATTTGAACACCCTGTATTTTTGTTACAACTTTTTTTAAATCAAATTCACTAATTTATTTTTTTTTTGGAAAAAAGTTTTTAAATTTATAACATTCTTCTTCTAACGAAATCCCAAAAAGTTATTCGATTTTGACGGTATGCCATTATTTTTTTGCTGGATAGTCATTTAGAAACATTGAAAAAAAAATATATCACAATATAATTGGGGTGTCAAATTTTAGTGATTCTTGATAGATAATAAATCAAGCTTTGCAGTGAATAACACGCAATAACGCGGAATAACTAAAGTTTTGCTCTAATAAAGGTACAAAAATAAAAAAAAACACATTTTTTTTAACTTCAATCACCAAAACAAAAATTTGAAACACCCTGTGAAATAAAAAATTACTTACATTCTTATACCTTGATATTTGGGAAATATAAAATAAATAAAACTTTTATTAAAACACACACCAAACGCACGAAAAAAAATTAAGAGCAAAGTAATCTCTTCCAGCAAATATACAGAATAAAAATCGCCAACTGCAACAATGCTATTTTTTTTTGTTTACACGATCTCCACCCAACAGTGCTTTTGTTATCACTTTCTACAATCTTTTAGCTTTAAGAAAAACCTTTTTTGGCATCAATCAAGACTACCTAGTCATTTTTCGAATTAAATTCCGCTAAATTCGCGAATTCCCACACTGTGCGCCGTCATCGAAATGTTTCATATATTTCCTTGTTTTATCGCTTCTTCCACAAGATATGCTCATTCGAATTAGCCAGTTGCATTTCTCCTCTCTATCAGGTCATCCGTATTACCCGTTTTACTAAGAATTGTTTTCAATGTACCCTCGAGCCTAAATTTGGTCGTAACGTCAAATACAGAGATTCGTTTTTTAGTCGCACAATGCGATTATGTACTAATTGACCCGGCACGGTTTTCTCTTGTCGTCATTTCAATTTGCAAACATTCAAGACTAATGTTCATGGAAACTTCCTTTCTCTCCCCCTAATTCGCCCCTCACACATGCTGAACCTAACACTATCAGGGTCTAAGGGTCTCTCAATAAACCCTTGAGAACTTGTGAATTATTATAAAAAACATTTATTTGTTTTCAATTTTCCCCAACACGGTACAAGTGATTTGATCAAATTGCTTATACAATAACTCCTTGTTGCGGTAAAATTTACCACAACAAGTTTCACCTGCCTTTAATCATTTTTAGTTTCTTTTTCCGTTGCTGCTCCAAAATACTTATAGAGTTAGTAGATACCTGGTGGCCATCAGGCAGAGACCTGCTCTTAAAGTATTTTGGAAAAGTAACAAAAATAGGTTTCTGAGCTATGTACTCGTATATGCAAACGGAGTGGAACAGTTGGTTCTAAAATTATAAAGAAGACGGGCGGACTCTTTTCAATGTGCCAGCGGATGAGCTGATGAAGTAATCGAGTCAGGCGGACTCTTACTTAGATCCAAACATGCCGAATTATAAAGATTTGTATCAATATCAAAATTAACGTAGTTTAATATTTTTTTTGTAAGCAAAATGGGTCGTTAACGTGCTTCAAAATTCTTAAAGCGTAATTTTTGTTAGAATAGAAAATCTTTCAGAATTGACAACGAAAGAAAATAAATAGGTAGAGCTTAAAATTTAAAGAATCGTTTTCCTCTCTCACCTCGGTTTTAGTTTCGGAAAGATTGCTTCGCGCTTCGAATTACTCGCGAATAATTATTAGTAACTAGGAGAATGCCTAGTAGAAACTTTTTCTCGATTTTTAATTCTTTTAGATTTTCTCGAAAAAAAATAGTTGAAAGGGGTCTGAACTCGGTCATTTGGATTCGGCAAGTTTTGGAAAGACATCCAACAACTTGTTGAATCATTGAATGTGTGTGTGAGAGTAAAGTTTCGATGAGATTCGACTACGGAGGAACGGAGGTTTTCGAGGAGAGCACGTAGCTTTCCAGGAAGCCGTGATCCCGTGACTGAAGATCTCGAAAACGATTGGCTGGACGTATGAATGTGTGAGAGAATGGAATGGCCGAGGAAGACAATAGGTTTAGCTTGGAAAGGTACTCTTTGGAGAACCAGTCAAGCGAAAAGTTGATTTTTTTGTTGAGAAGTCGAGAAAAGTTTGAAAGAAAAAAAAAAAAATCGAAGAAAAGTTTTTGGAAAAAGTTTTTTTTGTCGTTGGGAAAAAGAAATATAGAGGAATAATTGGAGGACAAGTAGTTATTCGAGGCGAAGAAGAAGTTTTGGAGAAACGGAAAAATAATCGAGGTGATAGAGGAAAGAGGCGGATAGGAGATCCGTAGACTTGGAAAAAAAAAGATAAGTAGAGTGTTTCTTTTGTTTGTGAATTCTTAAAGATTTGTTTAAATCAGCTAGTCAGTGTTGAATTTTGTCCCAATTAATTGTGGGATACGGTTTTTTCCTTATTTATTCGCTAACGGACCAATTGCGTTTTTTTTCACTTGCGTTTTCTTTGCCTTCGGTTTTGTTCTTTTTACAGTTTTAATTTGTAAAACTTCTTTGTTCATAAAAACCGGAAAAGATCTTGGGTTTTAATCCTACTTGCAAGGTTTCCCAAGCAAAGATCGATATCAATTAAAAACTGTTCAAAACAAATTGCAAATTTCTTTTCTTAATTAATTCAAACAAAATTCTGTTGTTCCGCTCCAAAAGGTTTGTAATTTCCTTTATTTCAAACAAAAAAATTACTGGCGCCCATTTTCTTCTATTTTCTTTATTTGTAATTTTTCTATTCTAGGAACACCCTATTCCTATTTTTCGATTATCAAAAATAATTTTTGATAACATTTTGATTAATCCAACACTTAATCAATTTCGCCAATTTTAAATCTCTGAACCCACCCCATCGCTGAGCTAGTGGGTGGCAGTACTCTTGATACTGCTTGTTGCTTATCAAACGCACCCATTTCAATTTGACACAAGTTAGTTTGTCTTGTGTCATCTTCTCGGATGTTACTGTCGCGGCGCGCGTCGGTTTCGTTAATTAGATTTTGTAGATTTATTGAAATATGTACTTAATTCTCTTGTTTTGCTATTAAATTTGCAGATTGAAAGTTCTGCCAACATAAAATTAAATCTTCTATTGATACAGTAAAGATCGCGTTTGATAATTTTGTAACATCCTGAAAAGTTTGAATATTATTGTTTATTAAGATTTTTAAAAACATTTGTCTTGGATTTAGACAAAAAATTCAACTTTCATTTGTTTTAAAATTAATATTTCGAAGATCACAACTTGATAATAAACAGCTTTTTAATAATATGTATCTACAAGATGTAACACACATTTTGTATTTTATCTAAAAATAACGGTTAAAATGTTAAAACAAAATTTTCTCACTTAATGTTTACGATCTATAATTCAATGAAAGTAATTTAAAAGTACTTACCATGTAATTAATTTTCGATTTTTGACATTCTCATAATCTGCAGAAGGGATTTTAATGAATATTTGTATACAGAAGATTCTTGAAGTCTTAAAAGCATCACATAATACGAGTATGTATATTAGCTTATTATTTGTTTTTTTTTTTTTTTTTTTTAAATAAATGGTATATAAACTTAATTTAACGTACTAGTAAGGTCTAGAACGCAAAAAAACGCGATTTTTGGGAATTTTTTTCTCGGAAGCTTTATTAGATAATAGAAAATTTTTTGTCTTAATTTTCTAATTTTGACCGAATTATATAGAGGGCGCCAACGTTGACTCATCAAAAAATACATTGTACCATTGCGGACAGTTAATCTCAGGATTGGCTGGACTGAAACAAAAAAAAAACAAATTGGGTTATTTAAAAGAAGGTTTCTTACGAGACAGTTTACCACAATTTATTTAAAGAATAAAAACAAAAAAAATGTCAAGCTTTGAAAAAAAAAATTTTGTTTGGCAATTTTCTTGGCCATTTTTGGGTCGCCATTTTTTTTTTGTTCATAACTTTTTGTTCAAGTTGTGGTAAATTGTCTTAGAAAACATAAAAACTATCAAGTTGCAACACGTTTTTTTAAAATCGGTTCAGTAGATCCGGAGATTAACTGTCCGCAATGGGACAATGTGTTTTTTTGATGAGTCAACGTTAGCGCCCTCTATAATTCGGCCAAAATTAGAAAATTAAGACAACAAAATTTTTCATTATTTATTATTATTCATTATTTTAAAAAAAAATATGTTATTACCTAATAAAGTTTCAGAGAAAAAATTCCCAAAAATCGTGCGTTTTTTTGGCGTTCTAGACCCTACTAGTACCTTAAAAAAACGTTTTAAAGATTTATGTTAAAAATTTGTTTTTTTTTTATTATTATCGGGTTAACAATTTTTTTTTGTTAAATTAACAATTTTTTTTTGTTAAATTACCTAATTATTTTGTTAGATTAACAAATTTTTTTGTTATATGTTGTTAAATCAACAAAATATTTTGTCAATTCAACAAAATATTTTGTCAATTTCACAAATTTCTTTTGTTGAATCCACAAAATTAATTTTGTCAAAATATTTTTTTTTTGGATTTAAGTATACAAAAATTTGCGATTCGTCCCTACGATCTCACATGCAACCATCTGTGAGGGCGTATGGACAATACGCAATTTTTGTTAAGTTCAGTTAATCTTACATCGATTTTTTGACAAAAACCAAATGTGAACTACAAAAGAAATTTTTTAGTTTCCTCACAAAATAGTTTTATCTATCTGATAATATTATTTTATCAATATTACAAAATAACTCAACCCCAAAACAAAATATTTGTCATTTTAACAAAAATGTTTTCATTTTTTGTTAAATTGAAAAAAAAAAAATTAACAAAAACTTTGTGATATTGACAAACATTTACAAAACAGATTTTTTGTAGATACAACAAACATTTTGTTAACTTCACAAAAAAGTTTGTCGATGTGACAAGAATCTCTGTTCTATTTTGTTATATTAACAAAACTTGGTTTGTTAAACCGACAATATTATTTGTAGTGCATATTTTGTTAAAATGACAAAAAATCATGCTGGATTATAAAAATTTTGTGAAATCAACAAAATCATTCTTTCGTATTGACAAAAATTTAATCAAAACGATAAAATTGTTTTGTTAAAGGTCAACAAAACGTTTTTGTCAATATTACCTAGGAATTTATTTTCAGTGATAGTTAGTTCTTAGTGGGATGTATTAGGGTTAAACGGAAATTATAAAAACAATTTCCATGCCAGTGGCGATTTCTCTAGATCGGATAGGGCCTGTCTGTAAATGGACGGAGTACAGTCATGCTCATGCGTGTAACCAATTGAGCGCGCAGATCATTCAAGAAGAAGCTAAAACCGATTAATAAAAAGATGTAGTCTTTTTCGACTATTGGCATTGTGAGGACCATATTTTCAACCCGCTTTCCTTATTAACATTTTTCTCATTTTCCAATACTCATTAACCATTACATATCTTCGTCGTGTTATTAACATATAGAATAACATAGTTATGGAACGGGATGAATTGAATAAATAAACTAAACTAACGAGTCCTTGTTTCGAGTTAACTCATGCAAATAATACGACTCATATTCATGATCCCGTAAGTGATTTTTTATTTAACAACTTTTAATAACCAAAATCCCGTTTATCAACCCGAAGTAAACAAAAAACTGATATTCTATAGCATTTATAAAAAAATGTTGATGCATTAATCTAAACATGTGTGAGTGATTAAACAAAAAAAAAAAAAAAAAAACACTTAAGTGAGTTTTCCTGTTTTGTTGTCCTACATAGAATATACCTAGTCCCCTTTAGGTTATGTTAAATCAAAAAAATTCCTATAAAAAACCTCTTTTTCACTTTTAAATAACTTTACCCCAAAAAGTAACTAAACAGCCGACCAAAACCACCCCTCATTGAAAACTTACATCACTCGCTGGACCGGGATTTTCGCCATACCTATCCATAAAGGATTTTCAAAAGAGAACAAAAAATTACGAAATAGTGTTTGAGTTAATAGTTTTGTCCTGATCCGGCATTCGGTCCCTTTCCTTTTATACCCAACCCCATCATGTTTTTCTTATTTAAACAAAATTAAATAGCTAGCGTGAAACGGACATTGCAAATAAGAGAGGGTTGCTGGCTGTTTGTCAGCGTTAGAGAGATAGCCTTTTCAAAAACACACACGTCCCAATATAATGTCTATTCGTTAGTGGTGCAAAAGAAAAACATCTATACTATAATATCGTGTGTGTACTGTATAACATACATATTTACGAATATATGTATATCATAAGCGCGGCAGTCAAATCAACCCTTCGCCACCATATATAGTGAGTCGTTGATGCTGATGTTCTGTATGTTAACCTTCGTCTTTTGCCAAAGCAGCAGAATTTGTAGAAAAACCAGCGGCCGACTTAGGGGTGAGTGTGCAGTCTCGTGCTCCAACTTGGCATAACCCAGCAAGCCCCACGGACATGGGTCGGCCATTTGATGAAAAATCTACTTACAAACAAAACCAATTTCTTATGCTGTCCACTCTACGTGCCATATCCGCAAAGAAGGCCATGACCACCCCAACCACCACGAGCGTCCCCTGATGGCAAGGATATTCACATGTTTTTTCGCTCTGTATAGGTATACGAGTACATACTGTATACACATCCTTGGTCACACATGGGACACGCGAAAATTGTGTGTAGGTGGCATTTTCTTACCATTTCGCAAGATGAAAACCGAACAAGAAAAAATGCAAAAATTATGGTTTCAATGGCGTCGTAGAAAGTTTCTCAATTGCTTCGTACTCTCTTTTTAAAACAAGTTAATACTTGGCATTTGGCTATATTAAGATGAAGGCAGTTAGTTTCGCACCATTGCGCTAGCTTCTAAAATATTCAAGTAATAGTATCCAATATTGAATTGATTTGATGTGCCTGTATAGTTTAAGATCGTCTGCATAAAGAAGGTATTTTGAATGAATGAAAATATCAGATATATCATTAATAATAAAAGAAAGAGCAATGGTCCAATATGACTACCCTGAGGTACGCCCGATGGAACAAAAATTTGATTTGATAAATATGTATCAGTTTTAATAATTTGAACATGGTCAGTTGGATAAGATTCGATCCATTTAAGTAAATTGGAATGAAAACCAAGGTGTGCTAATTTATGAAGAAGAATGGTATGATTCACTCTATCAAATGCTTTTGCGAAATCGGTAAAAATAATATCAGTTTGAAAGTTATTTTCGAAATTAGAAATAACAATTGATAAATAATGAAAGATTAGCAGCCGTTGACCTCCCTGGTATAAACCATTGCTGAATATCCTATATGTGCTCTCGAACAACAAAGAGAATTTCATCACTGATAAGTTTTACGAATAATTTAGGAATGACTGAGAGTTTGCAGATTTGTCCATATATTAGAGATTAATTAATCTATCTAACCTGGTTTGATTCAAGCTATAAAGAGGCTATCTGGGTTAAAGAAGTGAGTTTCCGTTCTTTTAAAACCAATCCTACTGAGAAAAACCGGAATAAGTACAAACAAACTAGAAAGACTTGTAACGTTCATATTTGACGAACTAAATTTTTACATGATCAAAAACTTGGCAAGCAATACTAAAATGTCCCAAAGGTAGTAAAATTTTTTGGTCATTTGTAAGAAACGTACGAAGCACTACAACATCCTCAGTTCCAACGCTTGCCTTCAATTTTCATTCCTGTTGTAGGCTCGATAGCTGTTAATTCGACGCGACGCTACCAGAGAGAGAAATGACTCTTCCTGTAGTCGAGACCTTAAACGATTTTATGGGACGAACCTGCTATTGTTCTGAAGAGGTGTTCTTCAACGCTGATAAAACCACTGCGTAAGATTTACCATTTATCCTTCTCTCTAACTATCGTCGAATTGCACTTACTTCCCTTCTTTCCAAGGTCATAGAAACGCTGATCAATTTTCATCCTTAGAAATATCTTGAAGAACGAAAGCATTTTAATGAACGGCAGTATGGCTTTTGAAGCAATAGGTCCACTGGTAATCTGATGATATATCTCACTGAAGACTGCAACAAATCTTTACATCGTTTTGGAGAAAGTAAGATTATTGCACTTGATATTTCAAAAGCATTTGATAGAGTTTGGCATCAAGCACTCTTATCGAAAATGCGTGCATTTGGTATTAATGAATCTCTTCTTCGTTGGATTAGAAACTACCTTTCGAATCGCTCAATCAAAGTTGTGTTGGACGGTTTTAAGTCTGAAGTTCATGGTTTACCACAGGGCTCTGTTTTGTTTCCGACACTCTTCCTTATGTAAATAAATGATCTTTTGTCTGAAACTTCTAATCCACTTTATTGTTTCGCTGATGACAGTACCCTCAGCGTTTCATATTTTTGTTTATTCACATACTTGTCCTTGGGATGTGGACTTCTAACGGCAGCGTATGATGAACTCATTAAATTCTGATCTTGACAATATTGTCCAATTGGGTATCAGAAACCGTGTAGAATTTAATGCTTCGAAAACTCAATGCTGTTTAATGTCGCTAAAGCGTAACCCTCCCCAAATGCCAAATTCTATGAGTGGCTCTTGCATCGAGGAGACAGCTTTCAGTTCTAGGTATGTTATCGCAGACCATCTTTTGTGGAGTGATCGCATATTTAACGTCGCCAAAAACGCTGCTAAGTGTTAAGGCTTTGTCCCCCAATGCAAGAAGTTTTTTACCCCATCTGATCTGGTTGCTATATATAAAGCCTTTGAACGCAAAACTTAAAATTCCGAATAGTTGCTAAGTTAGTCAGGCATAGGCGCCTCACCAAATTTCAATTTTCTAGTATAAGCGGTTCTTGAGATATAAGGCCTCAAAAATCACAAAAACCGTAACTGACTGACTCACCGACTGACTGACAGATCATCAAAATTATGGAGCACTTCCTGATATCGTAGAACCTTGTAATTTTGCACAACGGTAGGTCTTATCATGCAAGCAGAGAAAAAATTTGAGGTTTTCCATTCAGGGGGCGTGGTATCCGCACACTTTTTCCGAATTGGTGTTGGTTTTCTTATCATCATCATCATCGGCTCGACAACCGGGTTCCGGTCCTGGCCTCTTTCAACAAGTCTTTCCACCTATCCCGGTCTCTAGCCGACGCCATCCAGTTGGGCACCCCAAGGCTTCGGGCGTCCTGGTCTACGCCATCTCTCCAGCGCAAGCATGGTCTACCACGCTGTCGTCTACCATAGAATGTACCACAAAGAACTTTCCGAGCAGGTTCCTCTTCGCTCATGCGAGCGCCGCACTACACCAATGTGGAATGCCTTACCCGGCTCAATATTTCCCACTCAATTCAATTTGCAGACATTCAAAACCAATGTGCATCAGTAACTCCTTTCAAATCCTATCCTATGGGTATTCATATCCCCTTGAGTGCGCTTATAATAAAACAAAAAAAAAATGGTCTTGATTCACTTTAAATATAGGAAACGCTAAGTAAAAATGTAAGTGAATAAGCTATAGATTCAGCCGGATTTTTTAAAAATATTAGTGAGAAACCATCTGGTCCAGATGATTTGGATGTAGCTATAATTCGGAGACATTTCAAACTGAATCTTTCTGCCACATTAGGAAGATTTAGGAAGTTTCTGCTCAAAAGCTCATTTGACCTATCTTTACACATGTTAACCATTTCGATTTTGAGTTTGTCTTAGAAGATAAGTCATTAGGATATTTAAAATTCTTTAATCTGAAGCAATATGACCTAAATAATTTGACCATATTAATTAATTTATTTATTCATTTGTCTATAAGTACAAAACTTTCTTAGAGTTATTTTGACCTTAAACGTAGCCAAAAATCAATTTTGTCAACTTTCCCTCCTAGGATTAAGCATGTGTCCCATTGCAGGTAGATAACCAGACTACTCTTTGGTGAAGTTGATCTATAAATTGGTCACCCTCGTTCGCGACACTATCAGTTGCAACTAGCACTAGTTAAATTAAATAAGCACGAGTTTGTTTTCGATTTTTTTAAAGTGTTTTTTCTGCGTGCTTTTTTTAAATCTTGAAAGTGATTTTGGTGAAAAAATTTGATATGGATATCGTCAAATAAGGATTGTATTTTAAGAAACAATTTATTTGTATATTCAACTTAATTTATTCATATCGGTGAGCTTAAGCATCTACTTAAAAATTTTGCACTTTTTTCGTTGCTTACCAAATATTAGTGTTTTTTAATGTATGCAGCACCTCCGACACTAGTCTATCATATATTTTATTTAACTTCTGGATATGTAGAACAATCTTAGATTTCAAAACCATTCACAAGTTTTCACCTAAGAAAAAACAAAGCGTTTGATTTTTTATATTATTCCAGATGACTCTAATTCCACCTTGTCTATGACCAGAAAACAACTCCATGAGTTGGTAAGAGGAAGTTCACAATAATTCCTTGAGGGAAAACTTGAAGATCTGGATAAAAAAATGTATGATAGTGTCTCAGAGAGAAAAAAGAAGAACTTATCAGGGCGTTCAAACCGATTTATAAACGAAGATGACAACTTTGCAATAGCAGCACAGAAAGGCGTTTCTTGGATAAGAATGAAGAGTAGATTAGCATACTTTCCGGATGGTCTAAGGGTCACCCAAGCAAAGAATTAAGGAAATCAAGTCACCAAACAATACGTCGAAAAACAGTGGAAACAGTGGAAAGAGTGTGTCCATTGATGAACGGACGAGTCAAAGACCGGCGGGAAATATTGATATAGCTAAAATGATGAAGGTTGTGACCAATACTCAGGTCATTGAATATTGAAAATTTTATAAAAATTCAATTAAAAAAAGAAAAAAAAATATTTTTTTTCTAAATTTCAACTTTAAAAATTAACTCCTCAAAATCTATTAAATAAAACAATTTAAAACAAAACAAAGAATAAAATATTAGCTTTAAAAAAAGTTATAGCACAGTATTGTACATGTATTTTTTGATTTTTGATATTTTTTTTCTCCCGGCTAATCGAAAGGGGCACTTTTAAATGTGTTTTACTGTACCAAAAAATGAAAATTTATTCTTCCAAATAACATTTTAGTCATTTGGAAGGTATTTGATGTGAAAAAAGTGCCCAAATATTTTTGGATAGGCTTTAGCCCAAAATACCACACTGTGCACCAGAGTGTATAGTTTGAACAGCAGTTTTAAAGAAGGACAATCAATGTGACCAGTTACAACAAACGCGCAAGGAAGATAAAGAAGTAAACTCTCCTAGATTCGATACTTTTTAAGTCCATCAAAACTCATCAGTAGTTTAAAACCGGTCCAATGAAACTAACGAAAAGACACTTCAACGTGAAAGGAAATTTAAAATCCTTAAAATTCCTTATACAAAATCCAAGCATAGAGTTGCCTTTGGATATAATGTAATCTACGAACATTCTAAAATCTTATTTTGCATCAAAAATAACTCCCTAATCCTTGTGGTTACAAACTCTCACAAGCTACATTTACTTATATTTAAAGATAGGACATTTAAATATCACCATTCAAGCAATTTGTATAAATCCTTTTAAAGTTGAGGGCAATCAGTAAAAGATCTTATTGATTTATAAATTTAAGTATCGTCTGCAAAGATTAAACATGATGAATAAGAAATGTGTTAGGGAAATCATTAATAAATAACAAGAACAGAAATGGCCCAAGCTGACTGCCTTGAGGAACACCTGAGTGGTTAAAAATTTTCACAGATTTTTCAGGACCGATTTTTACATATTGAACACAGTTAATCAGATAGCTTTCCAAATCTTTTTAAGCAGTATTTTATGATTCACTCTATCAAATGCCTTGGAAAAGTCTGTAAAAATTCCATCTACCTGATGTCCTTTTTCAATAGCATTAATACAGAAATTTGTTAATAAAGTGAGATTAGTTGCTGTTGATTTACCACTGACAAACCCGTGTTGAGAAGGTGGTACATATTTTTTCACAGCTTCATACATCCTTTCGTTTACAAGAGATTCAAAAACTTTTGGAATTAACTGTAATGTTGCAATAGGCCTATAATTTGTACATGAATCGGAATTATGTTTCGTCTACTGGACTTTTCCTAGGGAAGGCAAGTTCTATGTAAAAAACTTAAGTTCTATTTTGGATTTGCTGATCCGGCAGCGTTTCGTAGTTCAAGATAAGTTGTTACAGCCTAGCCTAGCTACCTAAAAACCGGGCTCCATTTTATTGAACATGCTGTTTACAATTCTGCTTACAACCAATAAGAAACTCGTACTGTGTATGAAAATTTACATTTGTTGGCTCATAGGGGGCTAGCTATGTATATAAAGTGACTTAAGTTTAATTATATTTACATAAAATTTACGTGACGAAAAAATAATGTAAAAGGTCGGTTGACTGTACCGTCTTCAGGGTGTTCATTCATTATTGTCAGTGATGATTTTTGTGGGTTGTGGGGAGGGATGGCGTTAAGCCGCGATTGTAGGCTGACCCAATATCAGCGTAGAACGAGACTACTTCCTCGTTGTCCATGATTACGTTATCATCCACACTGAGGTACCTTGGGTCGGGATGTCGTTGTTCTGTGGTCATCCTTCTCATAAGCTGATTCGGGTGGTCGAAGATGTTCCGCATTAGTTTCTTCGTTAAATGAACTAGATATTTTTGTCCAGTGGGTGGGATTGAAATCGTTTCTGTGTAGAGATGCTAGTCGTGCTACATTCCTTTCGAATAGTTGAAGTTCTTTCATAGCTGTCTTCGAAACTTAAAAACCAGGGAAGGAATAGCTGATCACTGGTCACAGGAGCTGCTTGCAGATTAATATCTTTGTCGGTTAGCTAAGACCTGATCTTCTTTTCAGGAATGGGTGCAAACGGCGGAAGGTCCAACTGGCCTTTTGCAGAACATTTCTTGAGTGCAGGTTAAACCTTAGCAACTCGTTGAAGTGCACTCCCAGGTATTTGACGTTTGGCTTTGGATTGTTGCTGTGCGAATGCCTCTACCAGTTGAAGGTCTCTTGAAGCAGACAAGTTGCGATTTGGAAGTGTTGATCCGGATGCCCCATTTCTTGTAGAATTGGAAGTCTGTTGATGTGGGTTTCGACTTTTTGGACAGTGATTAGTGGTGACAGCATACAGAAGGTTCTCGCATCCAGTTGAAGACGGTTGGTCGGAAGTCATCAAGTTGTAGAGGAAGGGACTTAGTCTTGAGCCTTGCGTGACTCCAGCTCTGATGGTTTTCATGTTTGACTTGCAGTTATCCAGTTCGACGAAAAATTTTCTGAAAGATAGGAAAGAAAAGAGAATTTTTATTAATGGCGGAGGCACTTACATAAGATGAAGTTTGTAGATTATGCCGTCTATCCACACGTTTTATAGACATCGAGAAATCATCCGACAGTGACACGGTGACTGTTGAGGGCTGTGGTGATATCGTGTTCGAATTTCAGCAGTGGATACCAGGTTGAGTGTTTTTCTCGATCCGCTACTGATACCAATACTCTCATATTCTGAAGAAGGCATCCAAAACTAGATTCCCTGTCTGAAAACAAGCGCCGTATTGCATTTAACGACTTGATATCACCCTATAATACCAGAATTCTTCGTATTAATGAATTAATGTTGTAAACGTTTAATTTAAATTGAATGCATTTATGTTTTCGTTCTATAAATAAAGCCCAAATATTAATGTAACTATTTTTATTAGTACTGTAAAGACTCAGTCTGACTGTACTCAAATAAAACTGTATACTTAGAATTTAATTTCATTCACATTATTAATTTCATCCATTGCATTCATTACAAGTAGTTAATTCATTTGAAATAAAGTTCAGTTTATATTTTTAAAATCTTATATAACTCAAATTTTTCAAGACTACAATACTTATCCCTTCCGAGGGCAATTTAAAGGAAAAAAAAACAATCTAATAGATACGAGGTTTCGTGCTGCTAGAAAGGACCAAAGTCTTTTGTGCTCACAAAAGCGCGCTGGTCGCTGTCACAAGCAATTTGTGCGCGTCCGTCAGCCCATACGTCAAATACAAATAGATACGCTGAGACTCATATGACACAGCAGACGACAATTGTAAGAAAGAAGAAGGTTTTTCTTTTATACGTGTGGTACTCGTTTTTACACACGGTATATGTGATCATTATTAGTACGTGTTCGTGTACGTGGGACACAAGCACCGTCGCCATTGCCAGAAGGTGGTGGTTGCGTCGACTAGGCGCGTGGGGTGCATTCGCAGAGGGAGGTAGTTGTATTGAACATACATATGTCTGTGCACTAAAATATCCTTGAAAATGGAAAATAGAAAACAGTTCTATGAAAATTCTTCGGAATATCCTAAGGATTTTATTCAAAAAAAAAAAAAAAAAAATAAAAAAAAACTGTTCTCTCCATCTGCTTTGACTTCTTCTCTATTATCCTTCAATCAACATCATATGCATAGAAAAGGATGTGTGTAGTTTTTTTTTTCTTCCTTCTCTCACATGCAAACTAACCCATGCCGCAAGCTATACATGTAGCTGAGGCTGAGCAAAAACAAAAAGAAAAGCATTTCTCGCGTGTCCAACATCCACAACGGCGATACTGATGCGGCATTATTCTGATTGATATAGGGGACGTTGAAGCGTTAGGTGCACCATCCGAGGATGTTAAATCACTTTTCTGTCCAGTGGTGCCTGAAATATTTCGTTTACATTTAATTATAAAATTGTAAGACTGTTCTTCAATCTTCAATGAATGAGATTAATTATGGAAACTAAAAAAAAAAATACATGTTTTAACATGGAAATCCTTCATTCAGCGGTGATACCTATATGCCTAACTTAACCATGCGAAATTTCATCGTTACCTTTGTACTTATTTTTTTTTGTCATTATTGTGGTAGTTGCCACATAAAATATCTGATTTTGTTAACTCCCCTTATTTTTCACAGAACCAATATAATATTTTATAAATAAATAACTTTATGCTATAAGATTGCAATTCTAAAGGAATAACAAATAAAATTTTGCTAAGGTTTTTGAAACTTAAATCGTGTATTAGGCTATTAGTTTTATTTAACCTAAAGTTTTAAATTAAGTAAAATATAAAACTAATAATAAATAATCCAAAAATAGAAAAAAAGTGTGAGTGCCTGGACTCACGGATAAGATGTGTAAACATCAAGGTTCGTCTGAGTGCCGAATTTTTGTTATCGAACGTACCTAATAAACATACACTGTAATCGTAATAATAACATTGTTTTTTAAAAATATTAAAAATATTTTTGTTAAGATTTAAAACGAAGTTAATGGCAACTTTATTTTCTCTATTAGTTTTTGACTTTGGATATATTCAAATCAAGCCACTATTTTTCCCACAATTTGTCCCTTTCACTTATACTAAAATCCAAAAAAGTTTTACAATATCTCTGAATAGCTGTACATAACGCTTTCCCCCAAAAACACATGTGTATTTTTAGACGATGTCCTGTATCTACTATCGCATTGATTAATATATGGGTGACTAAGGGGCATTGGCGCACCAGTTATACATATGCATACATAGCCATCATTTAAACTTATCATTGACTTTTTAATCTTTAATTTCAAGACAGTATTCCCATTATAATTGGACTTACTCCTCAGACTTATGTCCCTGTAGAAGAGTTTCAAAGTAAAGAACAAAGCTATCTATTCCATAATTTAAATATTGTAAGAAAAAGAGCGCACCACTAGACTCCACTACGTCACTTAAGATTTGTTATACTCATGGTTCAACAGGCATGTTGTTTGATGCAACATTCAATTTGTACACCTATATTCAAACAGAGATGTTATCTGATACGAAATAGATTGTTCTTACACGAAACCGATTTATAATTTCTGTTTTTCTATTGTCTTCCTTTCGATTGCATGTGTATCGATAGCTCAGGTTAATCTTTCCGTAAAAAGAGTAAATCTTATTAATAAATAAAACACAAAGATTTTAGAGTGGAAAATTAATCAAAAACCACTATTCTTTCACTTTATTCTTTCCATTCTTTCACAGGTACGACCGTCTTGGTCGAAGTCTGATTTATCTCTAAAATAATATCGCTTCTCTTTTAGTTTTTAGTATACATATCTCTTGGCTCTCAATTCTCTTACTAATACTTTTAATATTCTGTAAAACATCGACTGCGGAGTTGCCAAACTCATGCAGTTCGATACAGCATGGGTGCTTTTAAACACTGCGATTTTTACTCTAAGCTCTAAGGTAACTTTGTTCAAGCGAAAATGAGTTATCCCTTCCCATTCCTTACTCTACCCAGTTTATCGAATTTAACTTAGCGAACGCCAAATAGAAAATAAAACATACTTGAGAAATAAAGGAAACCAGAAAGAAGAAAGAACGATAACTCCGCATTTTTCTCAACCTCAGTAATTGCGTTTAACACCGCCACCACATACATCTCTCGCAAACATGCTTAAAAATTGCAGAGTGATATCGCATCGTTCATACTACAAATATTTGCTCGGAGCATTAATAGGGACGTTCACATTCTCAAATTTGTTTGACAAGTACGCCATGATGAATTTTTGATGGATGAAAAACAGGAGCGTTCACATTCGTCAAACATCACTTTTTCTTAGAATTTTTACCATGGCGGACCAACTAAGAGCATAGATGAAATTTTAGATAAGGAAATTTACTTCAATTTGATATTCAAAGTCTGCTAAGTCTACCGCTTTGATTATAAAACTCATTTTGATATACATATTTTCTTATGATTATGATGATCCAAAATAAAATTTGCCTAAAGTAGGCTACACACTGTCATTTTTTACATCATTTCTGCTGGAATGATGGAAAAAATGATAGTGTGTAGATGTAAATGATAAATGATGAATAAATGATGATGGAAATGATGAAGATCAAAATTTTTCGTGGGTATGACTGGAATGATGAAATGAAATGACAGTGTGTGGGAAACATATCAGTATGCGTCATTTTTGTCTGCTCTTTGTCGTGCTCGCTGTCGTTTTTTTTTTGCTTGAAATAAATATTTGCATGCGTTTGTTTGTTGTCAGTTTTTTTCGAAGAAAGTTTATAGTGCAGTGAATGAATAAAATTTCAAAAATGATTGAAAAAATGACTTCATTGAAATGACAGTGTGTAGCATCAAATGAAATGTTCAGAAATTACAGTTTTGGAATGTCATTTAAGAAATGATAGTTACTGTTCTGGGAAACACAAAGCTGCTGATTGTGATAAACCTGATGTCATTAAATGTGCTAATTGTAGCGGTGCTCATAAAGCTAACGATCCAACTTGTAAAATGCGCTCAAATTTCTTCGAAATTAGAAAACAAATTGCAAATCGAAATAACTCGAATAAACATAATTTACAAAAGAGCGGCTCTACCCCTCAAAAAAATCAACCAATTTTCTCTTTGAGTGACTTTCCTGCTCTTCCAACGGACCAAAATAAAAACAAAATTAGAAGTGGAACATCTTTAATGCAGACTCTTGCAGAACCAGAATCTGTGCCAGTGCAACAACAACAACGTTATATTAACAAGAACGATCAGTGTAATAATAAACAAAATGATTTATTTTCTCCAAATGAATTAATGTCATTACTAAATGAACATTAAACTTAGAAATTGTTGAATGTGTTGGGCTAAGGGTAAGAATAAACGAAAGCATATCTCTTGATATATTTTCCGTTTATTTTCCTGGTAAAAATAGTAATAACGAAAGAAAAATTATGTTTAAAAAAGATATTTTAAAGCTTATGCGTATCAAAGAAAATTTTTTGATAGGTGGCGATCTTAACTCCAGGCATCAGTCGTGGAATTGCGTAAGGGCAAATTCTTGGGGTAATATTTTGCACAATATTATGACTACACAGAATAACAACTATTTAATTAGTCCTGTTAATCCTACTTATATACCAATTGACCGAAATAAAACTCCATCAGTATTGGATTTCTTTTTTACGAACAAAATTGATTATTTTACGCAACCTATTACACTCACAGCTTTAAGTTCTGACCATTTACCAGTGCATACATCTTTTACAGATACAGTTTCTAGTCTTAATTTGCAAAAAAGATATATATTCTCATCTGCTGACTGGAATCTTTATCGGGCGCACGTTTCAAATAATATCGATACACAAAACTTAGCGTTGAATGAAGTTAATCAAACTTACCAAATTGATGTGTATTTACAAAACTTTGTGGATATCATAAATGAGGCAGTTCATAAAGCTGTTCCTCAAAAAACCCTAGTAACCAAATCTCCAACTCCTTTACCAAACAACATCTTAGTACTCATACGTTTGAGAAACACGGCTAGAAGATGTTGGATAAGATACAGACAGTTCTACTATATCGATATGGTTTCACAACTAAATAAGCAAATTAAAAATGAAATTCTTGCCCACCGAAATAAAAGATGGAATGTATTGCTTTCTTCTTTCAAAAAAAGTTCCAAACCCTTTTGGAAAGTAAGTAAAGTTATTTCTAAAAAACATTCTAATATTCCAGCGCTTGCTAATGGTGATGTTAAAGTTTACAACCAAGATGAAAAGTTAAATTTACTTGCATCTTGTTTTCATAAAAACCACATAATTGCTGCTCACTTGAGTGACGATCAAACAATTTCCATAGTGAAAGAGTCCATAAATGAAATAAATTCAGCTGAATCACATCTTGAAAATAAGTATCTTACAACACCTACTAAAGTCCGAGATATAATAAGAACCAGTAAAACTAATAAAGCTGTAGGAATTGACATAATTCAAAACAAATATCTTAAGGAACTTCCAAGAAAGGGGTTGATTCTTTTAACTTTTATATTCAATGCCTGTTTAACTTTAAATTATTTTCCAAATCAATGGAAAAAAGCAAAAGTAGTTGCCATACCTAAACCTGGTAAGCCTAAAACAGATCCATATAGCTATCGACCTATAAGTCTGCTCAGCAATATTAGAAAAATATTTGAAAAAATACTTAAAAATTATTTAGTTAACCATATAGCTGTATATAAAATACTGCCAAAACAACAATTTGGTTTTCGATCAGGGCATAGTACAAATCATCAAGTTGTTAGAATAAAAAATCATATTAAGCAAGGCTTGACTTCTAAAATGTCTACAGGGTTGGTTCTGTTGGACATTGAGAAGGCGTTCGATACTGTTTGGCATGAAGCTCTTTTACATAAAATGAAAATATTATGTAGATTTCCTTTATTCTTGATCAAAATCATCCAAAGTTTTTTGAAAGACAGACTTTTTTCTGTATTTATTGGAAATTGCAATTCAGATTATTTGGATATCCCTTTCGGAGTTGCTCAAGGATCAGTTCTGGGTCCTATTCTCTTCAATATTTATGTGGCAGATTTTAGGATCACTGGTAACAATACACTTTGGGCAATGTTTGCAGATGATACTGCAATATACTCTTCCTGTGTAAGCCCTGTAAATATTATGTCTTCCCTACAAAAATCACTTAAAGATATTGAAAACTATTTTTAGAAGTGGAAAATTAAAGCCAATGCCATAAAATCCCAAGCCGTTTTCTTCACACGACGCAGAAAAATCAGTTATTTACCATCTACTTGCCTTAAATTTTGTAATACCGATATACAATGGGAAAATCAATGTAAATATTTGGGTATAACATTGGATAAAAAGTTAACTTTTCAAAATCATACTACAATTACTATTAAAAAAATTAATATGTATATAAGAATACTATATCCATTTATCAGTCGAACTTCAAATCTGAGTACAGAAAACAAACTTATTTTATTTAAAACAATTTTTCAACCTATCTTATTATACGGTGTACCTGTCTGGTATGATTGTGCGGCCTGTCATAAAAAGAAATTACAAATCATGCAAAACAAAATACTTAAAATAATCTTAAAGTTACCTAAAAGATTTTCAACATTAAATTTACATGAAAAAGCTAATGTCAACCTTGTCTCGACCCTATCTATAAAATATGTATCAGATTTTATGTTTAAATGCCAATTCTCGGACAACAGTCTAATAAATGACCTATGTGCAATTTAGATTATAAGTATTACATAAGGGTTTTATTTTGTAGAATTTTCCCTTTATTTAATTTTATGTAACCTCATGTATTTTCTCGATTATAAAAATATGAATTAAAGCTGAAAAGAACAAAATGTTAAGTTCTAAAACTCTTAAGAATATTAAAGTTAAATGTAAGACATTTTGTACCTTAATCTACAATAAAACAAACAAATGAAATGAAATGAAATGAAATGAAATAAGAAATGATAGTGAGTAGCCTACTTAAGGCTTGACCATGACCATGCGTTCACATTTTCAAATATGCTTCTTGTGCAGCCAAAATATCAAAACATTTTGAAATCTATCCAGCATGCTTGACATGCTGCAGTTGTCACAATATCAAAATCAAGCCAATCAAACATATTTGAGAATAATAATAATAATAATGGTGCATGAGAATATGATAGGTACTTGAGTTTGGCTTTTGGATCCTTTTTTCTTTTTTCGTTTTTTTTTGACATTTTAGGTGAGAGGCTTAGAAGCATTTAAGACGGTGTTCACACTGAGATAAATGCTCGGAATTTTTTTTTTAGGTTTCTGGACTTTTGCTTGCTCCCTTTGTCAGAGATTTACAAACCGATTGATATCATTTCCACATTGTTACGGAAATTCTTAAAGTAAATATAAGTGGGAAAAACTAAATTTTTAAACCCATTGAAGTCGTAGTGATCATCCAGTTCATGGCTTGACAGATGGAGAACGATCTATATTTTGATATAATATAGAATATTTAATTCGATAATTAAAACAATTATATGATATGACAGATAAGGGACGAATTAAGTTCTGACGTAACGAGAATATTTCGTTGCAGATGTCAACTCTTAACATTTTCCGATTTTTAAATGTCAACTCTGAAATTGCATTTTTTGGGAGCAAAAAATAAAATGTAATCGTCCATCACTAATGTGAAGGAGATTTGCTTAAGACATTGAATGAACACGCGATAAAATTTTACACTAGTTGTTTTGTCTTTCGTCTTTTTGACTTTTTGGTCGAGAGGTGAAGAAATGTTAGGGGAGTAAATATATTTAGTTCTAGAGATTTCAGTACTCAAAGTTTCCAATGTAAACACGATGTCGTAAGTATGCAATGTTTCCAATGTGAACAGGGTCTTAAGCAAACTTCGGTAAGGTAAGTTACTACAAGGAACGTGTAACCTTAACGGGCTACACGGAACGTATAAGTCTTACCCACGTTATTGAGCTGTCTTAGCGCCCGGTAAAGATGTTTACACATCAAAAATTTCAATTAATTTCATTTTAATTTTATATAATAGCTGTATAATATAATTGGGCAAATGAACCTGCAGCTTATTTTGCTGCTGGTTCTACGTTGCCCGGTAAATCATTCAATGGGACAGGTATATTTCCGCACTCGTAAATTTGCAAAAGCCCTTCGAGATCTTGATATAAGCAAATTCGTTGGTCCTGATGGATTACCCTCCATTCTTCCGAAGAGGTGTTCTTCATCGCTGGCAAAACCATTATTTAACCTTTTCCAACGCTCCTACTGTTCTGGAATCTTCCCTAGAAGATAGAAAACAGTATTTGTCCGTTTATCTGTTCCTAAAAAAGATGACCCATCTTCCCCCTCTTCATATCGACAAATTGCATTTACGTCCCTTCTTCCCAAGGTCATGAAATCGATGATAAATCATCAGCTCAAGAAATATCTCGAAGATCGAAAGCTTCTTAATGACCGGTAATATGGCTTTCGCAGCAATCGTTCCACTGGTGATCTGATGGCATATCTCATCGAAGAGTGGAACAAATCTGGACATTGTTTTGAATGGCACTTGCATCGAAGAAACCGAAAAGCTCTCAGTACTTGGTATGTGTGTCAACGACAATCTTCGTTGGAATGATCACATTCTTGAGACTGCAAAAACTGCTCCTAAATACTTAGAATTTCTACATCGATGTAAGAAATTTTTCACCCCCTCTGATCTGTCTTCTAGGCAGTTAATTGTCTAAAACTGGAGTATAACACACATCTTCGGGCAGGTGCAGGCCAAACTTCTCTCTATTTATGGAATATAACCTATAACTGAAAGGAAATGAACTACGAGTATCATGGAACCATTCCGATCTTGTGAGCACCGCCGCCGGTATGTTTGATGTATTTCCTTGTTTTATTGCTTCTTCCGCTTAATCGGTACCCGTGATACCTGGTTCGCTATGAATTCTCATCAGTTCACCCTCGAGCCTACTTTTGAGCGTACCGGTAAATTTAGATATTGGGTTTTTAGTTGCACAACACGATTATGGAATAATTAACACGGCACGGCTTTCCTTAGCCATTTTAATTTGCAAACATTCAAGACCAATGTTCATCGACACCTTCCTTCTATCCCCCCTAATTTCCCCATTAGAGGCCATGACGGTTCATAGAGAGCCTAAACCTATGGACTTACAACTCTTAGGAATTTCTGTGATGTTTGGAGAAATGGAGGAACATTTGTCCATTCCAATTCGTCAAGACACCTGCATAACAGTCCAACACGCTAACCATTATGCCAAGGGCTACTAATGAAAAAGAAAAGTAAAGGTATATTATGTAATGACAGGAGGCAGACACTTAATTAAAGATTGCTAAAAATATTAACATTCCATTGGATAATAACTTTTGCGTATCCAGATATTCAATGTAACATGCACATTATGGGTCGTTGGTACCACCAACCTAGGATATGGAATCCCATGCAGCAGCTCTTTTCTTCGGATCTTTATACTCCCCGAATTTGGTGTTATAAATTACTACAGTTTGTCTCACCAATTCTATTAAATGTTCAGACATTTTAAGAACTCAAAACTGTAGGCTTTTGACTTTTTTTTTAAAATAAAATATTGTGTTCCACACACATGAGGGGTATTCAAGTTCCGGTGTAGTTCCTCCAACCACTCCAACAACAAAATATACTGATTGAAATCTTACAAGACTTACACTTTCAGTATACACTAACCCCCTTGCCACAATAAAGTACAATTGTATGTATAATGTTTTATTTTATTTGACAGCTGACCTAAATGTCATTTCGTTCCTACTATCAACTGTTGCTCATATCTGAAATGAGCTTATGTCTGAAGTGACCAAATAATTAAGTTATTTAGTATGTTGCTACCTTTTCCTTGTAATTATTAAGAAATGGAAATAAAAAATGTCAAATTTTGACGTTTGCTTCAGTGTTGCTACAGATTGTAAGAAGTATATTCACGATCTAGTGAACAAACTTACCACTTAACTTGACCTGTTTCAGCAGTTCGTGAATATTCCTATTTTTATTGATCAAACACAACCGCAAATGACGCCATCTACTAGATGTGAACTAAAAGACGATATTTTACTTTGACCATAACCTACGAACAAACCCCATTTCTGTTTTTTCCCAAATTATTCTGACAGTTGTTCGACTATACCAAATGTGAAATTTAGAAATTTCTTACTGAACTGTATTTAAAATCCAAAAAACTACTAATGTAATAAATATTGCTTCTTTCAGCTAAAGTTTAACCTGTAGAAACAATATTTTGTAATTATTGAATTGATAATTACAAAATATTGTTTCTACAGGTTCCAGAACATTATTTCTTTATACTCATCCCTTACTTTCAGGATTAGTACTTTTTTTTCTAGGTAAAGATTAAATTTGATAGTAGCAACTTTGCCCACTCTTCCCCTATATTTTGAAAAAATTCGAAGCCATGTCGAATTTAAATAATTATCAATAATCAATTGATAAATTTTCAATCATAGCCCGGGTGAATACATATGTGATTTTCATAGAGCGTCTTAAGCCAAACCGGGCAGATTTAAAAACAGTCCCACTGAACTGACACGGTCGAGGCACCACTGTGTGAAATCAGAAGACGGTCAATGCAGAAACTGGAGAAGAATAAACCAAGGCAATACAAAACGCCACCCGTGGATGCAGCTCAAAATACCTATATATAAAAAAAAAAATGAGGAATACAAACTCCCATGGACATCAAGATGATGATGACTGTAAAAAGGGTCGCTCGCGGCAAAATTTTCCTAGCAATAGATCACATACGAATGTTTAATGTTTTCAAAGGACCCGTCCATCGTCGTTGTCGTCTTGCATCCGCGCGTTCCTTCTACATATACAATCTATTCCTTTTCTCGGATACATATATACGAGTATGGATGGGTGGCGATTGTGTCAGGTGGCCCGGAAAGGAGGAAGCTGGAACTGCGAGGACTTATTTGAAAGATGATGTTTGATGCGGACTGCGGTATCTACACGTACATACATATATGATGACTAGAAAAAGTCCAGCAACTGGACTTTCCAGCAGCGCGTTTAGGCTTTTTGTTGCTTTCCATGTACATACATATTACAATGAATTGAAATACAATTCTATATACATACATTCCGTTTCCATGTATGTACATGAGTGTAACATACATATATCTCGTAGGTTAGGGTGTTCGTAATTTTTTGAAACTTTTTTTAAATCAAGTAGTCTTTAATCAAAAATTTCGTGCGGACAAAAAGGCTGCTTTCTGGATCCCATTTAAGGGTCGATTTTTGAGACAAGACCGTTTTCTATCTTTAGCACGCTGCTTCCATTTATTCAAACTGAACGCTCTAGCATCCACCACGGGTTGGTCTCTTATCCAGATGCACGGTCTTCTTTGTCGCCTCGAACTTTGGATGGGGATTCAAAAAATCTCTTGGGCAAAGCATTTTGGTAAAATGAAAACCACAGCTTTTGAATTTCTGGACCACATTTATGTACATCCTGGTACAGCTCATAGAGTTCGCAAGCCGTCAAACAAATTGTAAGAAAAAAACAGACTTTCAAAAATAACGAACACCCTAATGTACATGCAATACACACATGATGTATGCTGAAGAAAAAAGGAAAACAAGGGTACAAAAAAAATTAAGGAAGGGGGCTGATGATGTGAAGAGGAAGTCCATCCGCTGTCAGGATAATAGCGAAAGATTTCTGGACCGTTGCCGATGACTTTCAAGCGAAAAGCATCAAAGAAAATGCGGCTAAGGGATCTGGATATGATGGGGAGAGTGAGTTATTTTAGGCCGATGCGGATGTTGGTGCTAGAGACCGCTAGTAGAACAAAATACAACCAGAAAAAATAGAAAAATTTAAACTTTGATATAGCTAAAGCTATCGGGATGAGACAGCGTGTTTTGTTCGACTTAAATTCCTTGTTTTTTTTTAAGAAAAAAAAATGTAGAAAACGAAGAAGATGAAGGGGACAAAGATTGAAAAGTGGGTAAAAAGGACCCTTGGAGCGAAATTGGATTTTTCTTTTGCTTCCAGTTTTTCTTCTGATTTTATTGTTGTTGGATTATTTTCGAGTACTTTTACATTTGAAGAGGCACCTACGTATGTAATATGTTTGAAAACTGGCCAATATATTTGTTAAAAAAAACGGGTACAAGGAGGAGAGAATTATTTTTCGAAGAAAATATATATAATTCTATATGTGCTAGTAACTCACCTTTGCTTGGGAAGGTAAAATAAAAAAAATACCCTTATGAGAACGTGCCTACCTTAAAACTTTAACTTTGGAAATATTGTAATCTAAATAAAAGAACTTAGATATGAGGTAGGTACAGCAGTTGCAGCCGGAGCGATTTCTCTCAGTTGGCTTAGTTAACTGCGCCAACCCAAACAATGTATGGACAAAAAAATGATCGTTCAAATGTGTAAACACATAATTTTAATGAACTTCCAATTAGTCAGTCAAAGCGTCATTTTACCTTGCGCGCAGAGGCATGGTCTATTTTTTTTTTATGGATCAATAGGTGCTTATGAGAAAAGCTTAAAACCAAATTTGCACCACATGACAACTTTTTTTTACCAAGTGTTTTGTGTCATTTTTTGGTCATTTGCGAATATCTCGGCTCCACTATCTCGTAGAAACAAAAATTAAACAGTATTTATTCCAAATAACACACAGATTTAAAAAAAAATTCAAAAAATTTCATTTAGTTAAAGCTACCTAATGGTTGAAAAATTTTTTACAAAAAATTGTTATTTTTGGTACCCCTCTTGGAACCATTTTTTGATTTTTGATTTTCTCGAATACGGTACAACCGATTTTGATCATTTTTTTCTGCTAAAGGTCCCCAAAAGTTTGAGTATTTTTGTGAATTCAGTTTTTCAAAAAAAAATTTTTGGATTTTTAAAAAATATTTCAAAATTTTTTTTTGAAAACTCAATATCTCGAAAACCCCGTGCTTGATTTTTGTAAAACTTTATAAATAAAAGGTTCTTAATATAATCTACAAGAAATGAGAAAATTATTATACCTAAAAATAACGGTTCCGAGAATTTTACTAAAATTTTTATTCTTTTGATTAATTTCTAAGATCTATAATTTAATAAGCACAATTTTGATATCTAGATATTACTGACTGTATCTACCATAGAACGATTTTTTCGAATTTCTCATTATCGGCATAACGGATTTTAATGAAATTTTTTATAGATAAGCTTCTAAAAAGTTTAAGAAACATTGCACTTCAAAACTTAAAAAAAAAATATTTTCTTGAATTTTGAAAAAAAAAAAAAAAAAATAACGGTACCCACCCAACAATTTAAAAGGGTACGAATTAACCCTGTTTGCACTGGCTTACAAATTCCTTCGACTGATTCGAAAGGAAAAAAAAAATAATATCGCAACGTTGTTTCTATTTGAATGTTTAAAAAACGAAAGAATTTATTTAACAGAAAAATAATAAACAACATATGTATGTATGTAGTTACATCAAAACTATACATAGCAACCCTTAATCAAAATAAAATTTGAACAAACAAGTGTTTTTGAATCAAAGTTTTTTAAATATAAATAAAAATAAGAAGTAATATATTTGAACTATATGTATAATCTTTGAGTGTGACGTAAACACAAATGTTAAACGAAAATGGTGCCGAGAATTTTGATAATTTGTTTTCTTTCGATTAAATTCACGATCTATAATTTAATAAAAAAAAATTGAAATTAAGATATTACTGACTGTACCTGCCATAGAACCATTTTTTCAAATTTTGAATTTCTCACTATCGACATAACAGATTTTAATGACATTTTGTATAGAGAAGCTTCTAAAAAGTTGGAAAAACATTCCAAAACATAAAAAAAAAAATTTTTTTGAATTTTTGAAAAAAAAAATTACATAATTTTTTCTTGGAAAATTCGATATCTCAAAACCGGCTCAATATTTTTTTTGGAAATTTAATTTTTATTCGTACAATTATTTTTTCTTAAGAATGTTTTAAAAATTTTAATATAGAAACTTATTATTTTTAAGAAGCCACTACAACGACTTATAATTTTGGTTCTTGCATAAGCTAATATTTGCTTGAATCACATGGCATTCTTTGTTTAGGTCCAACTACTAAAGGAGGTGTTTTAGTCATTTAAAAAATTAATCTTTTGCTTAGAAACAGTTTTGCTCTAATAACATTCGTTTTTGAAATTCTTAGTCTTTTGCCTAAGAGCAAGATCGTGAGACACAGGCGTGCATTTTATTTCGGTAACAAATTGCACCAATGTTAAATGATGTAATTTTTAACTTTCTTGTGAATTTTATAAGTAAATGTAGAAAATTCGAAAAGCGGGACATTTTCGCTCCACCTGGGGACAGCAGGACAGACAACCTGGAAGCGGGACGTTTGGTCATAGACCAGCCAAGTCCTCGATTTTTTTAATTACTTTTTTGTAATTCACGATAGTGTAAGGAGTTTTTGAGTCTTTTTAAATTTAAAAAAAATGGAAAAACAAGTCTTAGTTTGAGAAACTATTTTTTATTGGATTTCGGATGAAAGATTTCTGTCTGTCGGTGTGGATCTGAGGATCTTCTTTGTATATAACACAAACGTTTTCCAAGACCAAAAATGTATTTTTCCAATTTAAAAAATTACAAGTTTTGTTTTAGCGAATTTGAAAGGAAAGTTTGGTTTAGTAATTCATCATAAATTAACTCACGCCGTCCGCCTTGAAAAACGTTTGCAAATTGTTCAAATTTATTTTGAAAAACTCAACTCGAAACTTAAACAAACTATGGATCGTTTTCGCAAAACCTTCAGTCTAAACTATAATACGCATGCCGCTAAAATACACGTCGCACAGTGGGGCCAAGGCGGAAAAAAACTCGATTTTCCGAAAGTGCTGATTCATACTTCCCACAGTAAATTAGCCAGAGAATCTGGGTACACTAAAGATTTGGGCCAAAACTTAAGTCTTAATACATATGTAAATAGACGCCCAAAGCCAAAATATTTCAAAAAAAATTGTGGGAATTTGATTTAAATTTCCTAAGGTCTTATGCTAATACGGGGTGAACTAAAAATGTGATTGTTTTTTTTGTTACTTATTTATATGCCTATACCTAGACCTAGAGACCATTTAATTTTTCGAAAAATATTTACAATAATTACTTACAGCTAGCTAGCAATATTATGATAACAATGTTGAATAAATAAGTGAATGTTTTTATTAAAAAAAATGACAGTTAAATGTCACATTATTAATTACGAGTATTACGTGTAAGGTGGGTGAAGTAATATACATACATTTTTTAATGACTTAGAGTTAATATTAATATAAATTTAGTTTTTGTCTATACACATATAATACTATTGCGTAAAGAACTCGTTTTTTCAAAAACCTCTTTTTCAAAATTGAGAAACATATCTTAAACATTTTGTGCGTTGTTTTTTGGTTCTGCTTTGTTTGAAGTTTGTTCATTATTGCAAGTTTCAGTAGTGAACACTTAACATGAAGATGTATTCATGAATGTATGACGATGAGTTCGTAAATTTACACTTTTCAGCTTTGAATCAAATAATTATTGTTTTTATAAAAATGCCGTTAATTTTATTATTTCATTTTGAGCTAGATCTTAATACAAAAGGCTCGATATGGAGGTGAAAGAGTGAAAGAGCATTAGCCAATTGTCACGTAAGCAATATACAACATGGTCCTTGAAATTGTATTTACTTCAAGTCAGACGCATGTAACAGTCAATAACCATGAGTTCCAGTTCGGTAATAATTAAACACGTGATTTGTGTGAATGTTTCTGGAACAACACAAAGTTGGAAGTTTTTCTGCGCCTTTTGCTTGCGCTTTTTTACTAGTATTTGTTTCTTGAAATTCATTTAATCAGGTATTTTGGACAATCGATTCTCTTAAGAACAAATATGAATTGAAAATATTGATTTTCAGTAATTTTTATAATGATTACATTGTTTTTATGATTTACCACCACATAAAAAGTTACTTCTTTGGATACGAGTATATGCACTCACTTTTTCTAAAACAAACATGAGAATTTTCATAATTTTTCTTCGAAGATAAGAATTATTATAGTTTCAGTACAACTCTTCTTTCCATTATCTATCTTATAAGAACACTGAACTTCTGAACCGACAAATACATAATGCGTCAAGAATTTTATCTGATTTTTTTCTAATTAATCAAAATTTAATTTAAAAACTTTGGAATTGAGTGGGCGTGTCAGTGGGTGGAAATATATTGTTTTCATTTCTGCAACTATCCCTTATAATATCTGAAAATTGTATTTAAATCAGCTGGGTGGTTTCGATATTATCACACTAAAAAAGACTCCGTACAAAACAAGTACCTATTAACGTAAAAAAAGCCCAAAAATTGGGTGTGGAAAAAAGCACCATCTTTAAACTTCCCTTAGAACAAAACCGGGATTTTTATCAATTTTGAAGGTTTTTATTTTTCGGTCAATTGTCTGCCATTGTTAGGAGCCAGGTTTCCACGGAGGAATGCTTCGGTGTACTGGAGGATGCTGCGGCACGCTTGCGGTCACTCGGCCTTAGCTCGTCGTATGGGGTGGTTCTTGCCACCTCTCAGTACACCTCCTGCTCGACTAATTATTATTTATTCGTGCCTAAAGTTATGATGACAAAATGTGACACAAATCTAGAGACCCTGACGATATCTGAGAGAAAAGATAGTTTGGTGCTTCGATTTTAATAAAAAAAATTGAAAGAAAAATTAAAAAAATCAAAAAAAAAACTAAACTATCTAATCTAACTAACCTATTAAACTTAAAACCCAGTACCAAAATTACTTTAAAAAAATATTAAAAAAATTAATTAAAATAAATGAAAAAAAATAAATAAATCCTAAACTAATCCTAAAAACTAATACCCTATATCCTATATCTAAAGCACCTCCTTTTCATCGCCCTCAGATACCGCCATACTGAATTTCAAACGTTCGTCTGATGTTGTTGACGAAGGTCTGGCCAACCCACCCAAGTATCAGAAAGATACTTCCTTCGATATTTCCTTGGCCATATACACGGTTGCCACTTGAAAAAAAAAAATGTGTCCAAAGTTGAAAATAAAAATGACCAAATGTAGTTAAAAATGACCAAAATAAAAAAAGAAACAAACAAACAAAAACAGAACAATTAATTCATCATGTTCGTTGGAGTATATGTTCTTATGTATATTATACAGCTTACAAGTTATTTTTAAATTATAAAAAAAAAAACAAAACCAATAAAAGATCACGATCTTTAGTTGAATTAGTACGATGTTAAGGCTATTTAAGTATGAATCTAGGTAAAACCAACGATTTTGCAAATTTCAATCAAATTTAGCATCATATTTTCTCTACGCTTTTATTAAATACCTATTTTATTTTTTAAGTATCATGCTAACTTCATCAAAACAGGTCTGTTTGTTTAGTTTTTTGCATGAACTGCCATTACTTTAGTGTTTAGTAGTAATTTATTAAAAAAAATAGCCTTAGCACTATACTGGTAAAAAAATGTTTAAAATTAAGAATGGTCATTAACCTCACTAACCATAATACTAGCCTCATCAGTTGAAAGACCAATTAAATTTTCAAATAGTATATTTTATTTTTACCCAGCGAAGAAGCAACATTGCGCAAAATTAACGAACAATTTTAAGTTTTCCAGCTATCTATCATTAAATTCGCAAGTGATGGAAATGAACGCATTCAGGTTTTCTGCATTCAGTGATCGTGCTGGGGTATTGTTGTTCAATTAAACACATTAATGCACTGTTTACATCATACAATAATAAAACTGCTTTTGATATACATTTCATTTTTAAGAACATAAAAAATAAAAAAAAATTTTTTTTTCAATTCGTTGAAAAAATGACCAAATGGAATAAAAAATGAAGCCTCCATACACCCTTAGCTTATAAATGTTTAAATAATTTCTACTTTTATTTTTAACAAAGTCGATTTCCTCACCAAAAATTCTTTTTCTAGCTTCGTCATATTCTATCATCCTCTGACAAGCTGCACATTTGAAAGAAACGCTACCTTCTCCACACTTGAAACACGTCAAGGTATGGAAAGTAGAAGGGCATACGCCCGTAGGTTGCCTTACATCTTTTAATACTTCTTTTTTCATACCTTGATCCCTATACCTGGTTGATTTTTCTCTTTGATCAAAATTTTTCTTTTCTACTCTTCTGGTTTGAAATTCCGCTATTTCAAAATTCCCCTCTTCTGATTCACTCACAAGCTGTATTTCTCCTACGAGAGCACCCTTCTTCTTCGATTTTACTCAGAAACCTCTTTGCTTTGTAATCCCTTAATGCTAAATGTTCTTCAGCTCTTTTGCATTCCTCTCTCAGCTGGCGAATACTTTTAATTGAACAACCAAAAATTATCGTGCTGCTAATCCGCTCTTTTAAGTTCTTCCTTACCATCGAGATTAACACCCCGACTCCACAAGATATCTGTCTCTCCAACTCAATGTCTGATATCTCTATCTCTACATTTTCTTATTGCTTCGCTGGGCAAATTATGTCATGATTTTTCATTTCTATCCCTACTGCACGGGATGTGTTTTGTGCGGACAACAGAAATTAGCAAAACGTAAAACTAACAAAAATTATATATATTTGCAAAGAAAAGAATGCGCATCTACCTAAAGTATAAATAAATAACACCAAACATAACTTAACGCACGAACAAATGAATAACATGACACATTAATGTATTTACTTACAAAATAAAAAAAAAAATATTTGCCGACGGAGTACTTGAGAAGAACCAACCAAATGAGAGACACGAAATAATGAGACAAAAGTACGAAAAACCATCTGTCAAATTTCATATCAGACATCTATATCAAGACAAAACCGCTGACAGAGATCGCTGACATCACATCATAAGAGGAAATATCGCGTCTCCATTGGAGATTTCATATCATGATGAGCATCCTGAGAGAATTTATCTCCTGTGGAGTCGGGGTGTAATGGCCGATTTCATAAACAAACACTAAAAGCACTTTTATCAAAAATCCTCTTAAATTTTATCAGGCTCTTAAAAATTTTTAGTTTCACCAATCTATAAAAGGGACATTTTGGGGAAATTTTTGTTAAAATTGAGTTCTCTTCACATCCCTGGGAAAAATAAATTGCTTTTTTCTTTCTAACAAGAGAAATGTATGAGAAGAAATGAGAAAGCGTTATGTGTTCAAACAAATGCTAAGAAATGAAAAAAAAAGAAATGCACACAAAATATTTGGAAAGATTCTGATACTGACATTCTGTGGCATAAAATCGTTAAGTAATAACCACTTAATTTATTTTTTATTGCATTGTTGGGTTTGTTTTGGTTCCAAATGAAGACCAAACATATTCAACAAACTCATCCACAGATGCGTTGGAAAGTCGGAACCACATTTTGAAGTCATATAATGTATTTCTGTCAACCAGGAATATTCTTGCTCAGCGAATAACTTTGTGTTGCACTTTATTATTGTATGAAGACGATCAATATTTTTTTAGAAATAAAGGAACAAATCATTTAAATATTTAGTACCTATTATTTTATTTATTTTGTATCTTCAAAAATTGAACACTAAATCCTTACAGAACGATAATCTCAGCTGCTATACCTATAATAGGGTAGGTCATTTTTGTATGGAAGAAAAAAAATATTTTTTTTTTACTTGTAATAGCACTTTAAATGTGTCAAAGGGTTCCAAGAACTTATACAAAAAAATTCGTAAAAACTGTATGATTACTTCTGCCTCCGGATTAACCTTGAAATTTTGAAAAAACTCAAAAAAATCATTTTTTTTTAACTTTTTAAACTTTTTATTTTTCAAACCAAAATAATAAATCAAGGTTTATATATTTTTGAAATAGCTTCACAGACATCAAATTAACAATGTTAGACAGGAATAATTTGAAATTTATTTCACTTCGCAGTTCTTATTTTACTCAAAAATTCTTCTTACTGTCAAATTTAGGCATGAGTTTTCGAGAGTTAATTTTTAATTTAATAAGACCTTCTCGCTCTGATTTTGTGCATAGACCTGAAGCTTCAGTTACATTTTTAACTGACCTCTCAACTGCTCGAGTATGGCAAGGCAAACGCCAAAAATTTATCTCGTTATCTTCTCGTTTGGCAATAAGATTTGTAAGTTCTTCGTTTGGTATGTTCTTTAAAATTGGTGGTTCTGTTATGTGAGCTTGCCAGTTGATAAGTTCGTAATAAATTTTGGCATCCATGTTTAGAACTGGAACCTTAAATTTTGTGTAGCTTCACACCTTGATTTAAGAATTCGACGCAATCACAATTCTCTAATTTGTTTTTCAGAGTCTGTTAGCATTGCTAACAGGAGGTTTTCAGGGTGGGCAAAGTAACTGTTGCGTTGTATAACTGGATCAATGACAGCCTTCAGTTCCGTTGTCAAATAACGACTTCTAGAAAGTAATTTCCATAAATGTCTTGCTCCATCTTTGCAACTTGGGTGTTTTTTAATATCAAAATAGCACGGAGCGTAAACTTGAATAACATAAGTTGACAAGCAAACTAGTTTATGGGAAGGGTCTGATGTTGCAATGTAGAGACGAAGAATCCGGTTAGCACGAGTTAGCCATCTGGCATGAGACATCTTTTCCAGGTGATTTGATAGCTAAGTCTTCAGGGCATTCACCAGATATAACAGCCGATATTATATTGTATAAATACAATTGGTCAGAACTAAGATTTTCGATGTCTAATAATGGCATCTGACCAGGTATATTTTTAAATTTGACAACAGCTTTTGCTTCACAATTTTCTAAAGCTTTTCCGATTTTACCACCAAATGTTTTAGGTCCAGAAGTAGAACCGTCAAGAAAGGAAAATAAATGCCGAAACAGCAATTCATTCATATGGAGCAAGCATATTAGCCACTGCAGAGGTCTGTTTAGCTCTTCTTCTAGGATTCTGATAACACCGCCAAATTTACCAACGTTGACATTGGTTCCATCACATCCTACAGCCATCAAAGTATAAAGCAGATATTTCTCGAACTTTTTGTTTCTCAATGATGTTTTGTCGGGCTTTCTTTCTTTCTCGTCTCAATTTATTTTTATTAATTATAGGCATATTTGTTTCAAGCAAAACAACCGAAGCTATAGCCGCAGCTGCTCTATCTGATACACCGTAACGATCACAAGTTTGAGACAGTTCAGAGTAGCTTATAGAACTAGAAGATTAGAAGAACTTTGGACGATAGAAACACAATCAGTAAGGACCTTAGTATTGGCTTGTGAAATATTATTGTTTGCTATCTTCCGTTTGAGTTTCCTTGATTCACGCTTCTGATTTTTTCTTGTCGTTGCTACGTCTGTGTTTCCAATCATCATATTTCTTGCAGTTCTTTGGTCGCTGAGAAAACTGTGTTCATTAAATGGGATTTTCTTTTCCTCAGGGCAAATACATTTGGTAAAATCCGAACACTTACAAGAAGAAATATATCAAACAATTTTTTGCTGGAGGCAAGAAAGTTCTCTAAACGGTTTTTAGGTATTTTAGGGTGCGATTTTAAAATATTTTTGTATTTGAGTTGAGTAGCTTTAAGAATTTGTTGCACTCTTACATGTGATACAATTGGAAGTGATGCTCTTTGCCATATATTTTCAATTTTTACAATAACAACATAAGCAACTTCTTGCAACAGGGTTCTTTTTTAGTATTTTTTGTGGTTTTTATTTCAAATCGCGCCCACTCGTAACACTTTATAACATCTTCATAAGTCGGAAGTACATTACCTTTGAAATCACTTGTATCACCAAATATAGGACATTTCCAAGCCTTTCGAGTACGATTCATTTTGAAAAATCACAAAAATATTTGAATTCTAGTCAAAGATAACAAAATCAACAGACTGAAGAATTCTTGTTGCAAATAAAATTTCGTATTTTTTTTTTTAATTTTATACAATTTAGTGTGCCATGAAATACATTGAAGTTCTCTTTTGTTTTCGTTTGTAAATCTGTGTGGAGCGAACTTAAATTTGAAAAATAACATGTTCCTATGTTATTTGACAAAAAAATAGTATTAACCATATATCCCTATTTCGTACCTTTTAAAGCTAATCCGGAGGCAGTTATACTATGCCGATTGCAATTAAAATTTATATACGTATTACATACACCGATTAGCAACATATTTTCGCTATTAGAATCCAAAATTGTTATCTACATCTGATGACATTTCAATGACACTTTTAAAATTTAATGAGCCAAAAATTGGCATTTAGTTTATAAGGGTGTTTAAAAGCTTGTTTAATTTAAAAGCGCTTGGTGAAACCAAAACATCTCATTTTAAGGTTTAGAAGCCTGTTAAATGTTTAAAAGTCCTTCGTGAAATCGGGCATAAGTCACTTTCATTTTGCCTGTTTTGCATTTGCAACGCCAGACCTCTAATGTCTGCGTAAAAATCATCGAATGTCTCGTGGGATTGTTGTTTCCTATCCATTATTGCCCTAAGGATTTCATGGTCACGCCTGTTATTCTTAAATTATCTAAGTAATTGGGTTTTTAGATCATAATAATTTAGGAGATCATCTCCTTGATTCTCCTCTAAGAATTGCCAATACCATCTCTCAGCAGAGGCAGTGACCAAATGGGGGAAATTTGTAAAGAGCTGGTCGTCAGTAAGTCGACTCTTCTTTTGTAATGTCTCCACTCGAAAAATAAAACTTTCAACCGACATACTTTTTGACGTACCATCAAATGGGGAATTAACCCATTTATGAACATCAACCCTTCGGTTAACATCCCTAAAGGAGAAATGTTCATTTGGTGGCTGTAATGTCGGTTGACTATTTGACGAGTGGTTCGTCCGTCTGTGAGTCGGTCTTGAGTTCGTTGTTTCTTGTTTAAAGTCATGTAAGAAGTCACGTTCACGTCCGTTTGTTGCGTCTCTCTGACCTGTCATGAATTGTTCCAAACTACTCAACTTCGCATTCATTGATTTCATATTTTTGTCAAAAATCTTATACATAATATAATCGCCATTGATTGAATCACAACAAATGCAATCCTCTAAATTATGGTTAATCGAGTTAACTAATATCGAAAATAGAGACTCATTGAAATGGTTGAGATTGAAATAGAAAATCGAGAATCCAGAACCGAGAATCATCTAAATGATACAGATTGAGATCGATTAAAATGATTGATTTCGATCATAAATACTTTTCGATGATCGGATCAAAAAAATCAAATCGATCCTGATTGACACAGCTCTAGTACCAGTATTGTCTTTTACTCTGTTTTGAGTGTTTGTGTTTGGTAAGTTGTTGTTTGTTTCCTCTGTCCCAAGTAAGTCCATGCTTCGTATGATTTTTGTAATTTCTTGGTAAGTCTTGTCTACGTTGTCGTTTTCGTTCAGAGTCGGTGGTATCGTACGAAGTTCCTCAGTCATAGCAGCTCCTTCGTTTTCCACTTCTAACCCACACGTCTGACGTGTGACTCTTCTCTTCCTCGATTCATCCCTAGGCTGCCTACCTTTAGGAACAGCTCCTGTCCCTCTCCTATTTTCTGACATAGCCTAAGTTACTTCTTGTCCAAAATTCAAAAATAAATGTAGAAAGGAAGAAAGAAGAAAAACCAAAACAAAAGAACTCAAAGAAAAATTTTGTTATATCAAAAAAATTAAAAAAAAAACTTTAAATTTAAAAAGAAACTAAACTAAAAAAATGCAATTCAATAGTAAAAAAAATCAAAAGAAAAATGCGAAAAAATTCAAAATTAAGACTAATTTATGAAAAATTAAAAAGTAAAAAAAATAAAAAAAAACTTATGAAAAATTAAGATAAAAGTAAAAAAAAAATGTATTGAAAATAAAAAAAAAATTAAAGATTAAAAGTAAAAAAAATTTATAAAAAACCAAAAAAAAATGTATCTATTAAAAGTAAGAAAAAAATAAAAAATAAGTTTAAAAGCAAAAAAAAATATTAAAAAGTAAAAAAAATCAAAAGAAAGTTAAACAAGTATTAAAAACAAAAAAAAAAAAAAAAAACAAAAATTGACCAATGAATTATAAAAATAAAAAAAATTGGATGTACTTTATATTTATTGAATTGACGCTTAGGTGTGAGAAGACTGGTAAAGTTTCCTTTCCATCAGCAAACTGGTAGTCGTTGTTTCGTTCTTTGGTCTGTATTGTGACTAGTGCGTTCGAAATTCAGCATTTGTTTCAGCTCATCTCTTTCCTACAACTACACTACATATAACCTGGCGTGTAACCTAATCCATGGTTGGCTGTAGTTCCAAGATGAACATCCACATGAACAAGGTTTTCAGATTCCGAATCTCTACCTCACTAAGAATCCGGTTGTACCTGATTCAGTGGACAGCCAAGATCCAAAATCTTCCAACCCTGTTCGACTTTTGGAGTTGTCACCGACCCCAAGCTACCTCACAAAAATTTCTGACTCTTGACCTTAAGAATCGGATAGCCGCTCGTGATCTGTGACAAAACCAAAAGCTTTTAGTCTCTAGATTTGTGTATTCAAAAAAAAAATTCTCAAAGAAAGCAAAAACAAGTCCAAGGTGATGACCTTTAATACAAAAATCATCCCCTTGCAGTTGCTTTTGTCTTTTAAACTAAACGAATCTTTAGGTCTCGTTGGGCGCCATTGTAAGGAAAATACTCGTATTTGTCAAAAATAACTTTAATCCCTGAATTTTTCATCCAACATCATTGTTGATGATGATCAAACGAAATGTGTCATCGTGCTCAACAATTGAAATTGTGCCCATCTACTTTATGCTGTGGCCACATGCTCAAATTCATATTCAAATAAGGCCCATTCCATGGATATTAAGAACATTTTTCTGAGTTTTATTTCAAATGAAGTTTCAATTCACCTCAAACAAAACTCCCTTAAGCCTAGTATACAGTTCTTTTTGAAGAAAAAAAAAAATTTTTCTCATGAAAAAATTTCTGTAAGTTTTTTCCGTCAAAACAATGGGATGCACATTGTTTTGCGTGAAAAAAAATCGTGGTGAGTATAAATTTTTTTTTCGATTTTGGTTTACAGTTTGGTGAAATGAAAAAAAAATTTTTCCAGGAAAAAACTCTCCCATAAAAAATACATTGTTTTTTTTTTAGAAGAACTGTATACTAGGCTTTAATTAAAAAAATAGAACGAAATTATTTCCCATTTGAATTTATGTAAATAGCAAAACAAAACTTGAAAAATATACCTCCAATTTTGTTTAGTTATAATACAATTTAGACCATAATGGTTTGAGATAAGTCCTCTAATTTTGGAAGAGCAATTTTTCGAATACCTTTGCATTAATTAGAATATAAGCGATACCTATATTGGCCTGTAAAATGTTACTTCTGTTGGTGACTTACCTGGCTCAGATATATCTACCTATGTACCTATTAACTCCTGTAATTTTGCAATAATGAAGGCATGTGTTTATTGCTAATTAATTTTTGTATGCTTTTTTGACAATTTGTTGAAAAACCTCTGAGCATTAACGATGAACAATAAATGTTAAATTTCGAGAACGAAATGAAACAAAGTATATTAGGTATAAGGATCTTGTCTGAAAGAAGCTCATTATTGAATATGGAGATATTTATTTATACATAATATGCTCATTTAATAATGAAAAGATTCCAGAATCCAAATGGGCCTTGGCAAATTATCTTTCTCTTCCTCATCAAGGTCCTACTAATTTTAACAAAATATGATAAAGGGACCAATTTGGAGTACATCTCAAAGCTATAAATTATAATCGATTCCTGGATGGCCACAAGGCTTTTCGTCTCTAAGTTTCAACAACAGATTTCCTGAGTTCATCTCATTTAAATTTTTTTTAAATCCTGATGTGAACACTTAACACCCCTTAGTCCAATTATTACACACGAAATAAAAACAAATCACTGTTTACGCATCTCTATTCCCATAAATCCACAAGCAGCCGCGCGTCGCACTGCACCCCAATAAAGCCAGAGTGGATGTGAAATGTGATGTGGCATCAAGGATTTATTCCTTCATTCATTGTCTCGTCAGACTTGTTCTTTGTCAAATCGAAACCAGTCAGATGGATGGATACACGCGCCGCGGAATCCACCGCACATTCACGTGGAAAAGATGAATAGGTTCGCAAGCTGCTAAAAAGGATATTTTTCCAACCAAATGTCATATGCAAATGCGAGATCATACAGACGCGAGTGACCTTTACCTGTCGGCGGCGTTGTTCTCATCGTCCTCGTTCATGTCCACGTAGTCGTCGTCATCGCTTTATCAGTACTCGTTTCATTGCTGCCTGTCGTCCTTGTCCTTGGTCCTTACTGTCAGAGCTCGCTGAATGAGCGTGTGTGTGCTTTTTTTATTTTCTGGATGAAGCACACACAATTTTCTCGTTGATTGGGGTGTCGCTACTCGCGTTCTAATTTATGCGAAAATTCTGAAATTCCTGAATCCTGTTTGTGTTGTGTGCAACACGTGTCCTTCGGTAAACAGGAGGCGATAAATCGGAACGCGAATATAGGTACTTTTTTTTATGTACGAGGAGGCAAACAGGATTTTGTTTGTATCACTAACCGATGTTTGCGTACATACATATGTACGTTTGTAGGTAATTGATGAATACATGAGATAGGGTCTGGTTTGGCTTTGGAGGGACTTGTTGGAGAGGATTGCTGGGATTTTGTAAAAGGGAGGCTGTCCAGACTGTAATTGAGCTGTTAACGATTCCGTGAATATGTTTTGCGTACCTTATGATATGAACCTTTGCAAAGTGTGTGGGCTTTTTAATATGGCATACATCCTTTTTTATCAGCGGAATTTATTTTGACGCGTTAAAAAGGCAGCAAAATTAAGTACTGAAATGTTAATTGTATTTTGGGGCGAGAAAGGGTTTAGCAGACTGACAGACTGAATAAAATATTTAAACCATCTGGGAGGTGTGGCGCTGGCGTGTTAATTTAATTTTAGGGGATTTAAGTATCTACACAGGTATGTAGGTAAGAAGGATGGCATTTGATTTTTAAGGAGTGCTTTAAAATCTACCACGGCATACCTATGTAACTCAACTACTTAACTGAAATGGGATTTGATATTGTTCTTTAAGTCAAGTTTTTTTATGTTTTGACAGGGTAGCCGGTGACGGTATTATATACTCGAAAATAAGCCTTTAGAAACAATGCCTATTTTAAGCAATTCAATTTAAGCCCAGTTTAACATTTATCACGGCTTTTCAAATTGGGAACTGTTATAAAATTGAGAATTATAACAAAATAATGCCCACAAGGAACTAAAGACACTATTCAAACGAAGGAAGCAAATTGGGAGTGTGTTAAACAATGTGAATCAATTGGAATGCACATGCTTGAAAGCATAAGAGTTAAATGTTTTTTTAAAAAATGAATGTGCATGTTTCCTTTAAAAAACACTTCAGAACATTCTTAGGAACCTGCTTAGAAAACATCCAAAAAAATAATGGAAATATACGAGAAAGTCAATATTGGTATCTATGTATCTATTGTGACGAAACATGCTACTCCACTTTATGTTACTTTGGTATTACGAGTGAGAATTGTACTTCACCAAATCAGCAACATTCAGCCTTATTGTGAGTTTCGCCCGCAACTTTTTTGTTCTCCCGAAATTTTGAAAGCTATTATGAGTTTTGCCCGAATAAAAATTTCACTTCGAATCAGGAGTGACAGTTCCAAAAATAGACACGTTCAGAAAAATGAGGCCCGCAATAAATTCTCCCTCCACTGTGATGGAAACGGAGAATGAAATGCAACCTCCAAATTCTCTGTTAATCAAAATAGTGCTATACAGTACATAACGCTTATAAGAAACTCAAAAATTGCACAAGATTTGTTTCTTATAACCGAGTTTTTCTTATATTCATAGAACGGATATGAGAAACAAGTTTCTTATACGGATATAAGAAACAAGTTTCTTATACAAATATACCCAGCAGCGTTACCACTTCCGGAAAAAAAGTCGAAGTAGATTTGGAGAAAAAAGTGAAGTAAATTGAGAAAAATCGAAGTAGATTTTAAAATGACTCTATATCTACTTGGTTTTTGAAAAATTAGAACTCAAGATTCTTATCAATTGATATTACAACACGAAAAAGTAGAGATTCCGTCTGTCTGCAGGTGTGTACCTAAACCTGCAGCCTAAATGAGAAATTGAAATGTTTTTTTTTTTGCTCGTTTCCTACCATTATGAAATATCATATTTATTTCGAAGACGGCTCTAATGGTTTTTATAAAAAAAAATCATGTTCAGATGCAGTCCGCATTTTTGTAAAAAAACGGTACCTGTCATAGATCCTTGATTTTCTACTTTCTCATTTCTGAGTCTACCGATTTCGATCAAAATTTTCATATATGAGTTTCTGTGATTTTAAAATAATATTGTATACAAAACATTTTTATCCTTAAATATATATTATTAAATATTTAAAATTGTCAGTACATTTCTTTTAATTTTAAAGAAATTTGTATAGCTATAAAGAATTTATATGAACGTTTTTATAATACGAATTCTATATACTACTGAAATATATCAACCAAGTAGAAGACTTACCACTATTAATGGACTTGTTGAATTATTTATTGATTCAAATTAGCTTTTTTGCCCTTTAGTCCACAAAAATTGGCGTTTCGTCCCGGCGATCTCACATGGACTCATCAGTTGACGAAACGCCAATTTTTGTGGACTAAAGGCCAAAAAGACTAATTTGTATAAAGAATTTATTTATTAACACTGAACACTGAACTAAAATTCTCTTCAAATGTCGAATTGAAATGACATTTGCATACCTAGGTTGCTTTGAATTTTTCTCAAAGGTCTGTTCAAGTTTTTTGAGTTTCGTGATTTTTTTGAAAGTTTCTTAAATCCAACCAACTTTACATTGAAAAAAGAAAGTTCGTGATTGAAGAAATGTTTCTTTTATCAGTGTTTTTCTTATAAGCGTGTTTCTTATAAGCGATAAATACTGTAATTGAATTTGTGGCATCAGTTATACATATGTCGAAATTTCTTGCAATAGAGATAAAATTTTGGTTACGCTAGTAGTGTCACTCATTGTGGCTCCCAATTTTCAAGATATAAAATTATACTGTTATTTTATAATAAAGAAAGCATAATTATCATAAATATAGCATAGCGCTACGTATCTTGTCTGGGGAAGAACAAATGTTTGATGAGCGAGCACTTCGAAGGAATTTGATGAATAATCCTTTGAAGAAGCGTGAGTGTGAAAAGGAATTAAACCTTATTTTTGTTTTTTTCAGATTTCATCAGTACTACAGACAGAGGGTGGATACCAAAAAGGAGTTGGCAAAGACTACGATGTTGGTTTGGCACAATCCTCTTTTAGCCTTATTCTTACTTTTTTCCCACTCAAACTCACTCTTCACTTCTTCCAATTCCAAAATTCGACCACTTTCTCGCGATTTGCTTTAAGTGATGTCCTTGGCGATTTCAGGATTCTCCTGCATTTTATTAAGCAGTATATCGCTTTGGTCTTTTTTTTATTGTTTTGCATTATAACAAAAAACATGAATTTTAAATTTTCTTATCTTAAAAAAATAAACAAATAACTTAAATTTTCCGCCTTATTGTGCTCTCGTTCGCCTAATAAAAATAAGTGAAAATTATGGCTGTCAATGGCATATAATTCCGCCCGAAATAGTTGTTCACAATAAGGGGAATTTTTCGAACATGAGTAATTTTTCAATATAGGCGAAAAGTGAAATGTCAAATTTTCCGGGTGGAATGTTGTTCGGGTGAAACTCACAATAAGGCTGATTATTATTTTTGTTCACCACTTAAACAGTTCACATCCAGTCCTTGCTGAAAAAGGGTCTTGAGGACCTATTTGGATGAACGAAAAGAACCCCTTCGACCATACGCAGAGTCAGGCGACATAGTAAATTGATTCTATTAATCATTTGAAATCCAGTCGTAGACAAGCGTAGGCTATTTAGTCATTTTAGCTTTTCTTGCTTTCACTTAGCTTCCCCCACCAGTGGTAAGGGGTTTAGTGGAACGACAAGTTAGGTAGAAGAGATTGTTTAGCTATATATCTTACTGAGACTTCCCCCGACCAGTGGTAAGGGCCTCAGTTCAAAGTTAAACGTCCTAATTGCCACCAGGGGCTTGGCTATTTTATAGTGTCACCAGGGGCGTAGTCGCGTAGTACCTGTTGATGCACCAGAGCGTTTAAGCCTGCTGTAAGGCCAGCTATTAAAAAGGGACAGAAAGCAAAATGGAAATTAGGACAGCAAATCAATTTATTCTGGTCTAATTTCCAAATTAGACTTTGGAAAAAAAGACCACAAAATGTGATGAAGTAAAATGAAACAAATAACAGCCACCCGAGGTGGCGCTCTACTGCACACGCGCGGGGATCTCACGTTCCGGGTTTTCTTGGGCAATAGTACCTTGGTTGGCCCTCTCGCGGGTTTTCAGGATTTTAACTCCTTTTTCGGTACTCACACCCCACACGCAGCTCCGTTGCTCCGGTTAGAGTATGTTCAGTCGCCATCAGGCCAAGCCATATATTAACGTTTTCCTTGGGCAACAGTACATAACTGTTTTTTTTTTACTCCAATTAATGTAAAATACTGTTTTTTGGCTTTCTTCACAAAAAAAAAGGAAAAAACTCCAGAAATTTTATTTCTGCTGTTTTTTCCAGACTTTATTTTCTGTCCTTTTTTCCATTTCTAAAAATGGAAAAAACACCAGATTTTTCTTGGAAAAAATATCTAAAATTCTGGAAAGATTACCATAAAAGTCTGGGCTGTTTTCTTAAAAAAAAATTAAATGCACGACTGGATCGCACGAACTTGCTCTTATGTAAAAGTACTTTGGAATTTAAGATACATTTTATAAATATAAAACATGGATTTAAGGAGATAATAATGTTCAAGTGCATAAAATTGCCGTCTGATTTCTAGAAAAGTATGAATTTATGCAAACAAACCTTAAAAAATCGTTTTATTATTAAATACATTTTTCATATAAGAAATTTCTTTAAAATTTTTCAAGAAAAAAATAAGCGTTCATAGGTTTTGAAGATTGGTTTTTCAAAAAAAAAAATGTTTTCAAAAAAACCCAACAAATATTTTTTCGAATATTTTTATATACAATATTGTTTTAAACTTAAGGGGACTCCTGCTGAAAATTTTTGGTTAAAATCCTAAGAGCCGTTAATGTGAAAGTCGAAAATCAAAAAAACGGTTCTATGACAGGTACCGTTAATAACATTTTGGCGCAACATTTTTTTTTCACCAAAATGTAGTCCATGTCTATAATATCGCGCCTAATTTTTTTTTATCAAAATCGTTAGAGCCGTTTTCGAGATAAATAAGATTTTGCATTACGGGTGTACGGAGGGTAACGTTCGTTTTGGAGCAAAAAAAATATTCAATTTCTCCTCTAGGGAATCACCGAAAACCCTTAACTACCGAGATTGAAAGAAATAGGTCCAGTGGTTTAGGCATTAGTGAGAGGTACAGACATACAAACATACAGACATACAGGCAGACAGACGGAATTGCCAAAACCCACTTTTTACATCTTCGCTATCTTCGTAATGTCAACTTTGATCAACATCTTGGGTTCGTTTTTTTTTTCCAAATACAGAACTTGTCCTATAGTACCTCCTACATACATACAGCTACGAGCAACTAATTAGAAACGAAATCTCAATGAATGAAAATGCACCTGTAAAATCTACTGTTTTTTTTTCTTTAAATTATTTCAATGTTAGTTTCTTGTTTATTTAGCTGTTGACTTCTAGAGTGGTAGGCTGTGTGATATTCGTGCTTATACGAAAGAAAACAACAAAATTATAATTTTTGTCCTAAATTGCAGAGAGTAGCTAATTAGAAACATCTTGCAGCAAAGCTTTATTCACTGAAATTCATATTTATTTTAATATATAAACATCAAATTTTGGTAGGTATCCATTAATAAATAATATGTAATCGACAATAGAACTTTAAATTCACCGTTAGAAATGCGCTTAAAATTTCAAATATGGATGCGTTATTTGAAGAAGTCAAAAAATCATGGTTCTCTATACCAGTTGAAAGGTGTAGGGCATTAATATCGTCTATGCCAAATCGTTGCAAGGCAGTTGTGATGCAAAAAGGTTTTCCAACTAAGTATTAACCAAACAGCATTTTTTTTTAGAATTTTATGTTTTTTTTTTTAATTATTTGTATTTTTTCATTATCGTTTCTAATTTGTTGCTCTCCTGAAATTGTGCCTTTAATTTAAAAATAAAATTATAATTACAATTTTTGATTTTTTTGATTTCGGCCTTAAATATTTGTAAAGATTAATGGTGAACATCAAGTAAATAAATATATACAAATGGCTAAAGTAAGTAAAAAATTACGAAAAATACAAAAATTTTAAAGGATTACTATCGTTTCTAATTTGTTGCTCGTAGCTGTACATATATCGCAAGTAAAACGGCCAGAATTTGTATGAACAAAATTTTGGCGTTTTTTCCGAATAAAAAACTAGTGTAATTTCCTCTGGCTAAATTTCCGGCAGCCGTAATCGATGCTAGTTGAAGGTGATTCGAATGCGCTCAGAATAATGGAGTGGCCAATTTCATTATTGATCTACTGGGAGGAGCCTTTGAGACGAATAGCTTTGTGTGCAGTAGTTTGTTTGCCGAAAACATCGAGGAGTTTAAGACGGAACATAATGGCAAGTTCAGTGGAAGGGGTCATGCAAAGAAACTTAGAATTTTGCTCGGCCGATTTTTGTCAAACTTGGTAGATATGGGTTTTAATTTTTTTCCCCCGGATGTTTTTTGATTTGATTTTTTAAGACCAAAAATAACGGTGCCTGATTTTTTTTTTCGAAATTTTATAAACATTTTTTTTTCTCAAAAACTGTTCGACAGATTTTAAAAATAAAAATACAAAAAAATTTCATTTAATTAAACCTAGATATTTAATTAAAAAAGTTTTCCGAAAAATGGTTATTGAGGGTACCCCCATGGAACCATTTTTTTTGTTTTTGATTTTCTCAAAAACGGTACAACCGATTTTGATCATTTTTTTTGCTAAAGCTCCCCAAAGACATAAATAGAATTGTGTACTCAAATTTTCAAAAATTTTTTTTTGGATTTAAAAAAAAACTTAAAAATTTTTTTTTCAAAACTCAATATTTCGAAAACCCCATGTTAGATTTTTTTTAAACTTGATAAATAAAAGTTTCTCAATATAGTCTATAAGATGTGATAAAAAAAAAATTATTTTACCTAAAAATAAAGGTACCTACCATACAAATGCTAAAAATTTAAAAAAAATGGTTTTCAAAAATCGTATTTTTCTCGAAAACGGTGCCTAGAATTTTGATAAAATTTTTTTCATTCAATTAATTTTTACGATCTTTAATTTAATAAAAAAAAATTTGAAATTAAGATATTACAGCTTGTACCTACCATAGAACCATTTTTTCGAATTTTGAATTTCTCATTATCCACATAACGGATCAAAATAAAAAATTTTATAGAAAAGCTCCTAAAAAGTCTAGAACACATTGCATTTCAAAACTTTAAATTAAATATTTTTTGAATTTTTGAAAAAAAAAATCTATTTTTTCTTTTTTTGAAAATTCAATATCTCAGAAATGGGTCAATATTTTTTTTGCAAATTTAAGTTTTAATCGAACAATAATAAAAACTTTAAATTGGCGTACCAAAATTTTTTCTTAAAAAGCTTCTTTTTTTTTTTTTTTAAGAAACCACTACAACGACTTATAATTTTTGTTCTTGCATAAATTCATATTTGGAAAGCATTCTGTTTTTGTCTCTTACTACTAAAAGAATTTAAAAATTCATTTTATGCTTATGAACAGCTTTTCTCTAATAACATTCGTTTTTAAAATTCATAGTCTATTATATAGGAGCAAGTTCGTGCGACCCAGTCGTGCATTTTATTTCAGTTCCCAATCACCCCAAAGGTTAATTTGATCAAAATCTGTAGTTCGATTTTTTTAAACGCACAACTTACCACAGTACCTATTGTAAAGGGTTTTCAAATTGGGATTTTCGAACTTTGGCAGGTGATTGCGGCCATATTGTTAAAGCTACATCTGTCAAATCGGATGTTATTTGCAAAATCAACATAAGAGTGTTATAGTGTTCAACATTATAACAATTACAAATCTAATTCTTTTTGGAATGAGAAATTTTAATCCGAATAGGGCAAAATCTGGATGGTTTTAAATTCGAAGTCCATAATATAAATGTTGACTTGCCACAAGGCTCCGTTTTGTCTCCTACTCTCTTTCTGATATTAATGATCTTTTGTCTGAAACTTCTAATTTTTTAAATTATTTTGCTGATGACAGTACCCTCAGCTTCTCATATTCGTTTCCATATATGTACATGTCCTTGTTTTTCAGATGTGGATCTAGAATGGCATCAACGGAATTTGCATTGAGGAAACCGTACAGCTCTCACTCTCTCATGTTCTCGGTATGTGCATTGCAGACCGCTTGTAATGGTTCCTTCGACGTTGCAAGAAATTTGTTTACCCCTTGTAATCTGGCTGTAATCTTTAAGGCTTTATATTCCTCCAAAGCTCGATTACAATTCTCATAGTTGCTCAGGGGCCATAATAACTCTTGTCTCCTAAATAAATAGGTGATAGTAATAAAGGGTTTTCCAATAAGGACTTGACAACTTTTTTTTAAATAAAACGCGAACCATTTGAGATATTTCAAAAATTCTACTATCGACTTAAAGTACAATCAAAATATTTATGAATGGAACTCGACTTTGTTCATATGGCCACCGCGGGCACGTTTGCAGCGGTCGATTCGTTTGACATCATTTTCGATGACTCGGCCACACATTTCGGCCGAAACGGTCGCTATTTCGCGTTCAATGTTGGCTCTGAGCTCTTCCAACGTCATTGGCTTGTTGGCCTAAGCTAATAGTCTAGAGGCGTTAAATCGTACGAACAAGGCATCAAATCGATTGGCCCATTTCTTGAGATAACACGCTCTTCAAACTTACTCTTCAATAAATCGATTGTAAGGAGTGCTGTGTGGCTTGTGGCACCATCCTGTTGAAACCACATGTCTTCCAAGTTCGTATCTTCCAATTCGGGCCAAAAATAATCGGTAATCATGGCGCGATAACGCTGGCCATTCAAACTAACGTGACGATCGTTATCGTCGAAGAATAAATATGGCCCAATAACGCCGCCCGCATGCAAACCGCACCAAATAGTTATTTTTTGTGGATGAAGTGGTGATTCAAGAAGCAAATGTGGATTTTCACCCGACCAATAGCTCATATTTTGCTTATTGATGAACACATTGAGCTAAAAATGAGCTTCGTCACTGAAGATGATTTTGCGATGAAATTCATCATCTTGGTACATCTTCTCCAGAGTCCAATCGGAGAACGTACGTCGCTTCAAATGGTTCATCGGCTTCAATTCTTTAGTCAGCTTGATATTGTATGGGTGTAAACCAAGATTCTGACGCAAAATACGCTATAATGTGTTCTGAGCGTTGCCCAATTCTTGAGAACGCCGTGGAATTGACTGATTGACTGAATGGCAGCGATATTTTCGATACTTCAACCAACCCGTAAGGGTTGAGTATATTTTATATAATTTATATAATTACGCGGCAATGCCAAACTCACATAATTCAGTCACGTATTACTCGAAAACTATGCGGTAATTAGGCCCCAGGTCCACTTAATGTATTTATTTCCTCTTCAACGCGGCACTTGGAAAAGTATCCCCTGGGGAAATGGCTATTGCGACGAACCCTTGCAAGCGATTTCCAGTCTGCTACCTATACACAAAAATATTTTTTTTAGATACTACTTCTCGCGTGATAATAAAAAATCTTCCAACAGCAGCCCTTGTCATGAAGATATTCTTCTCATCAGAATTGCAGGTTCCCACCATTCCTACCGGCAATACGTACACAGGAATAATTGAGAGTTGTAAATTACTAGGTCCTGGTTCTTCACAAGCTCTCTTGCCACCAAATTTATTAGGAATTAGAGGATGCTTTACAGGGCAAGACATTGTCAGCATTGATCTCTAATTGAGCTGTCAAATCAAAGCTTATATCAATTTTTGAAAATCTGTCAGTACCATGACAGTTTAACTTATAATGTCGTGAGACGCAACCAATACACATTACTCAGTTGTTAAAACGTTGAAATCAAGACCCCTTAAAGAACTACACAAAAAAAAACCTGCGGGTCTAATTAATTATTACTGAAGTAAGAAAAAATCATTAAGACAGGTACATCGGTACCTGGTTTAAGACAAAAGGACTTGCATGCATGCTCTTCTATTTTAATCATAAGATACTATAGCTGGTTTCATTTATAACAAATGTCCAACCGCGGAAACATCATACAAGAGTAAACAACTTCATTGTATCCGGTAATCGAACAAGTATGTCACTATTATTGTCCCCTCTGCCATCCCTCCTTGCCAATAGTAAGTTATAAGTTTACTTTAAGTGCTCTAGCGACAGCAGACAACCTACACGTTCTCCATAGTCTACTGAATACGACTATATCTCATCTCGGGATCTGCAACTCAATTGCAACTGCATCAACTACCGCAGCAGCATAGTAGCAGTTGTAGAACACAGCATCACCCTTACTTTAACGACAACGACGAAGCCAATTCAGCGCATTTTGTAGCACACAAGAAGGGGCCAACAATCACCCTGGCTCTAGGTATATCTCGTCCTTCTCATCATTGCTGTACTCGTCTTCGTTGTCCTCGTGCTCAACGTTGTAGCTGTAGTCGTCGTCGTCGTCGCGACCTTATTCTCCAATTTAAACTATTTCCATCATCAGCAGGATTCGAAAGAGTTTCCGTAGCTTACAATGAGTTGCATTCTATATGGGCTCCCCCTTTTTCATCCTTGTAAGCATCATCATCATCATCACTAGAACACCACCAGCAACAACAACAATAACAACAGCAATATCATCAACACTGCAGTGTGAGCGTAAATCAATAAAACACAATCGCGCGCGATTTTTTCCTATACATAGAGTTAGGTACCCTTCGTCTTCTGCCCCACAGAGTGACTCTTCCTCAATCTCAGAAACATATATTATATGCAAGGATAGTTGGAGGCATTTTCCTTCCTTGAAACAAGTGCACAAAGCGCACATAACCGAGTGGATTTCCGCTCAACATATTGCGGAGGATGCCACAAGAGCCTACTACAAGAGAATGTACGTACAGTACAGCTGCCAAGCGGTAAGAGTAGCAACCGCGATGGCTACTTCAGTTGCGATACTATTAAAGAAGACCAAAGTAGTGGAAGGGGCAGCCGCCCGGCACGCCACCACCGCCGCCGCCGGCAGCATCTATTCAATATGGAATACAGCGCACCTACCTATAAGAAACGAACAAAACAAAAAAAAATCCTGCAACAAGAAGGAGGGACGGAAAAAAATTGCAGAAAACTTGGCCATTAAAAGTGGATGTGCTCACATGATAAAAAGAAAGAAACCAGCTCGCCGTTTTGAGAACGGGTGCCCCCCTTTTTCTAACTGGCCTTTCAAAGAATTTCCTCCGTTTGCGGATTCATTCGGAGGGAAAAGCGCGACTTTCTTCTACACAAGATCCCCGGCCATAGACATATTATACACAGGGGTGTATTTGTTTACCAATGGATGCCTTAAGCATTCCGTAGAAAGTGCCCTAAAAATGAACTTTTTTTTGGGTGTCGAAAGGGATCCATTGTGATATTATTTAACCGATATTTTTGCGAATGATCGCGATTGGCCAAATATATTAATTTTCAGTTAAGAGTTCTATTAGTTATCGCATTCGACTTGGCATAGGCGAACTTTGGCCTGCTGTAACTTATTATTATCATATAATAAAACGGCGAACATGTTTTTTGTGGTACACTTTTCGCGGCCCACAAAAACCGAAGGGGCATAAATTACATATCAAACGAAAGCATTTTTTGCATAGATGTGCAGAATGCCAAAATTATTTTAATATACTACACAGAAATTGTTTAAAACAATAAATACAAATTTCAAAAAAATGCCCGGAAAACAAAAACAAAAACAATTAGAAATGTCAAATTGACTGACACATAATTAGAAATGTCAAATCCAGAATCATTCAGCGAAAACCCAAAACCCAAGGCCAGAACCCGAAACATTAAGGTGAGTTCACAGTGGCGTTCACATTACACAAATCCGCCAACACGACAGAAGTTGATGAACATGTTGTTGTTGCTGAATGTGAACCTCCCTAAATGAAGAAATAATATCAATATAAATATTAGGCATGTGTTTGTTTAGTATTTGAGCTCTTATAATAAAATTTTGAAATATTAAGCGTTAACTACAATCGGCACTTTTTGCAAAAAGTGAAAAAGAATACACACATACACTAGCCACATCTGTTGCTTTCAGTTTGGCGACATCTATCGGTCATTTTCTGAAGCAATTTATTCAATGTATTAGTGTTTTCAAAAAGTGAAACATTTACTTTTTGGTTTTTTGAGATGGGAGATAAAACTTTAAATTGAGTTGGAAAGGAGAACAGTTTTTTTAACATTTTCACTTTTCAAGTTCATTGCAGTTATGACTTTACAATAATAGTGGTATTCATGCAAAAGTGTAAGCTCTGCGTATTTGTATAAGTCAATTATTTTCAAAACCTATTTACATTTGTCTGCATTGGAATTTTAAATATTTGCGAAAAATGAGAATACAAAATACTCGAAATGTATTTGTCAGGGAAAGAGAGAAGATAGAAAATGCAGACGTGAGACGTCGCGTCGTCAAAAATGCGGACGAACATGACTTACGATACAAATTTAAATCTCCATGGCTAAATGCGTGGGGTCAAACCTACCTCATTTTCGGAACACTTCCATTTATGTCATTTTTTGTTGACAATAAACATCTGGCCGATCGATGTGCAAACAAAAAAAGTTTTACAAAAGTACATAAATTGAATTTATGTTTTTGAAGTTAGCTAAATATCTTTCTTTAGGCGCGTTATGAAAAAATGATGAGAGTGAAATTAGAAAAAATAAAATGCACGACTGGATCGCACGAACTTGCTCTTATGTAAAAGTACTTTGGAATTTAAGATACATTTTATAAATATAAAACATGGATTTAATGAGATAATAATGTTCAAATGCATAAAATTGCCGTCTGGTTTCCGGAAAAGTATGAATTTATGCAAATAAGCCTTAAAAAATTGTTTTATTATTAAATAAATTTTTTATATAAGAAATTTATCTAAAATTTTTCAAGAAAAAAATGTGGGATGCGAATTTTAAGTATTTAATAATATTGGTTTTAGGAAATAATTTCAAAAAATAATAGTTCATAGGTTTTGAAGATATTAATTAAAAATTTTTTTTTTTTTTTTTAAAAACCCAATAAATATTTTTTCGACTATTTTTATATAAAATATTATTTTAAACTTAAGGGGACTCCTGCTAAAAATTTTGGGATAAAATCCTTAGAGCCGTTAATGAGAAAGTCGAAAATTAAAAAAACGGTTCTATGGCAGGTACCAATAATAACATTTTGCCCCAAAATTTTTGTTTACCAAAATGTAGTCCATGTCCATAATATCACACTTAATTTTTTTTATCAAAATCGTTAGAGCCGTTTTCGAGATAAATAAGATTTTGCATTTAGGGTGTATGGGGGGTACCCTTAGTTTTGGAGCTAAAAAAAAAATTTCAATTTTTCCTCTAGGGAATCACCAAAGACTCTTAACTACCGAGATTGAAAGAAATAGGTGCAGTGGTTTAGGCTGTAGTGAGAGGTACAGACATACAGACACACCGAAACATGTTTTTTGTGTACTAAATTTTACTTAAAATTTTTATAAAAAAAATTGATATGCAAATTATTAGTATTTATTAAAATACATTTTAAAACGTAATTTAAAAATTTAATCGTGTATCGGTTTTCAAAATATTGAATTTTCAAAAAAAAAATTGTATTATTTTTTTAAAAATCCAAAAACTATTTTTTCGAAAAAATTTTTTGTTTATATTTTTTCAAATGCAAAGCAGCTCCTGCATAAAAATTTTGGTTAAAATCGTTAGAGCCGTTGGTGAGAAATTCGAAAATCAAAAAAACCGTTCTATGACAGGTACCCCTAATAACATTTCCCCCCAAATTTTTTTTTCACCAAAATATAGTCCATGTCCATAATATCACACCTAATTTTTTTTATCAAAATCGTTAGAGCCGTTTTCGAGATAAATAAGATTTTGCATTTAGGGTGTATGGGGGGTACCCTTAGTTTTGGAGCTAAAAAAAAAATTTTAATTTTTCCTCTAGGGAATCACCAAAGACTCTTAACTACCGAGATTGAAAGAAATAGGTGCAGTGGTTTAGGCTGTAGTGAGAGGTACAGACATACAGACACACCGAAACATGTTTTTTGTGTACTAAATTTTACTTAAAATTTTTATAAAAAAAATTGATATGCAAATTATTAGTATTTATTAAAATACATTTTAAAACGTAATTTAAAAATTTAATCGTGTATCTGTTTTCAAGATATTGAATTTTCAAAAAAAAAATTGTATTATTTTTTTAAAAATCCAAAAACTATTTTTTCGAAAAAATTTTTTGTTTATATTTTTTCAAATGCAAAGCAGCTCCTGCATAACAATTTTGGTTAAAATCGTTAGAGCCGTTGGTGAGAAATTCGAAAATCAAAAAAACCGTTCTATGACAGGTACCCCTAATAACATTTCCCCCCAAATTTTTTTTTCACCAAAATATAGTCCATGTCCATAATATCACACCTAATTTTTTTTATCAAAATCGTTAGAGCCGTTTTCGAGATAAATAAGATTTTGCATTTAGGGTGTATGGGGGGTACCCTTAGTTTTGGAGCTAAAAAAAAAATTTCAATTTTTCCTCTAGGGAATCACCAAAGACTCTTAACTACCGAGATTGAAAGAAATAGGTGCAGTGGTTTAGGCTGTAGTGAGAGGTACAGACATACAGACACACCGAAACATGTTTTTTGTGTACTAAATTTTACTTAAAATTTTTATAAAAAAAATTGATATGCAAATTATTAGTATTTATTAAAATACATTTTAAAACGTAATTTAAAAATTTAATCGTGTATCGGTTTTCAAGATATTGAATTTTCAAAAAAAAAATTGTATTATTTTTTTAAAAATCCAAAAACTATTTTTTCGAAAAAATTTTTGTTTATATTTTTTCAAATGCAAAGCAGCTCCTGCATAACAATTTTGGTTAAAATCGTTAGAGCCGTTGGTGAGAAATTCGAAAATCAAAAAAACCGTTCTATGACAGGTACCCCTAATAACATTTCCCCCCAAATTTTTTTTTCACCAAAATATAGTCCATGTCCATAATATCACACCTAATTTTTTTTATCAAAATCGTTAGAGCCGTTTTCGAGATAAATAAGATTTTGCATTTAGGGTGTATGGGGGGTACCCTTAGTTTTGGAGCTAAAAAAAAAATTTCAATTTTTCCTCTAGGGAATCACCGAAGACCCTTAACTACCGAGTTTGAAGAAAATACCTCCGGTAGTTTAGGCTGTAGTTCGAGGTACAGACATACAGACATACAGACATACAGACATACAGACATACAGACAGACAGACGGAATTGTCGGACCCACTTTTTTCGTCTTCGCTATCATCGTAATGTCAACTTTGATCAAAATCTCGAGTTCGATTTTTTTTCCAAATGCAGAACTTGCCCTATAGTACCTATATCGCAAGTAAAAAATCACATGTATGTAACACAAAATAATTCACAGGTTGACGTCACTCCGTCAACGTGGGTTCGTTTCTAATATTATGGCCATAACAGCTGAAGGACAATGACATGAAAGAATAGAAACAAAAATCGTTAATGTGTCAAAAATGTGTATAGGTTTGAAAGTTTGTTTACCATTAACTGTTTTCCCTAGGACTCTAGGATTGATTGCTTAGTAGGTACTTCTCATTGCATTCAACAATTTGAAAAAATCATGAATTCTCTGTCTTTTATTGAATGATAATGAATTAAATAAATAAATTGTCACTCGAATTTCGAGAGCTGGGTCGGCTAGTTATTATTATTCTATGTATATTATTCATTAACAACTGAAATTTTTCAAATGTTTCTCCTCTTAAACCCCTCAAAAAAGTTTAGCCCGGGTCGAAATTTAGGGTAGATAATCTTATTGAAATGCTTAAGGCATACCAATTAAGCTCTCCCTTATACAATTCAGCTTTGTCGAAATTTTTTCAAAGTGAAAGTCTTATTTACCTGGGCTGCTAGGTACTAAATTAAACTAATATTTATTTATAATAAATAAATATTAATAATAAATTAAATACTGCCACTTGCAATAAGTTTTGTTTGGCTATAATCTTCTATTTATAAGGTAGGTAGCTATCAGAGTTGTTAAAGAATGCAATATTATGGTATTGCATTCCGAAAAGTCCCACTCATTCAACTGATTCTTTAGGAATGTAATAAAATTTATCATCTAATTCTTTTAACTTAAGAAATCCATTCCCATTCTATTTTGAAGTCTTAAAAAATGCAATCATCAAAAGCAGTCAAAAGACTTAAAATAAAAAGAATGCATTCTTTTTTTACTGCTTGCAGTCTTTGAAGTCTTTGAAAAGTCTTTTACATTCTTTGCAGTCTTAAAGTCTTTTAAATGCATTCAATGTAATGAAGTCTTTTTACTGCTTTGAAGTCTTATTACTACTTGAAGACTTTTCACTGCTTACGAAAGCCTCTCGACTACTGTGAAGCCGCGCTTGAAAATTATATTTTTTGTTATATTATTTTAAATCTCCATTTAAAGATCAAAATTATACCAAAACTGAAGCAAATTGTATATCAAATAAAAACAATATATTATTGAGAGGCAATTCTTTAAAATAAGATAACAGTGACTATTTTACAAAAGTTATTTCGATCTTACTCTTAAAGAAATAAAATGCACTACTGGATCGCACGAACTTGCTCTTATGTTAAAGTACTTTGGAATTTAAGATACATTTTATAAATATAAAACATGGATTTAATGAGATAATAATGTTCAAATGCATAAAATTGCCGTCTGGTTTCCGGAAAAGTATGAATTTATGCAAATAATCTTTAAGAAATCGCTTTATTAGATATTAAATAAATTTTTTATAAAAGAAATTTCTCTAAAATTTTTCAAGAAAAAAATGTGGGATGCGAATTTTAAGTATTAAATAATATTGATTTTAGGAAATAATTTCAAAAAATAATCGTTCATAGGTTTTGAAGATATTGATTTAAAAAAAAAGAAAATTTTTTAAATAAACCCAACAAATATTTTTTTGAATATTTTTATATACAATATTATTTTAAACTTAAGGGGACTCCTGCTGAAAATTTTGGTTTAAAATCATAAGAGCCGTTAATGAGAAAGTCGAAAATCAAAAAACGGGTCTATGGCAGGTACCCCTAATAACATTTTGCCCCAAAATTTTGTTTGACCAAAATGTAGCCTATGTTCATAATATCACACCAAATTCGTTAGAGCCGTTTTCGAGATAAATAAGATTTTGCATTACGGGTGTATGGGGTGTACCGTTAGTTTTGGACCTAAAAAAAATTTCAATTTCTCCTCTAGGGAATCACCGAAGACCCTTAACTACCGAGATTGAATGACATAGGTCTAGTGGTTTAGGCTGTAATGAGAGGTACAGACATACTGACACACTGAAACATTTTTTTTGTGTACTAAATTTTCCTTAAAATTTTTATAAAAAAAAACTGATATGCAAATTGTTAGTATTTAATAAAATACATTTTAAAACGAAATTTAAAAATTTAATTGTGTATCGGTTTTCAAGATATTGAATTTTCAAAAAAGAAATTGTATTATTTTTTTAAAAATCTAAAAACTATTTTTTCGAAAAAATTCTTAGTTTATATTTTTTCAAATGCAAAGCAGCTCCTGCATAAAAATTTTGGTTAAAATCGTTAGAGCCGTTGGTGAGAAATTCGAAAATCAAAAAAACCGTTCTATGACAGGTACCCCTAACAACATTTCCCCCCAAATTTTAGTTTCACCAAAATATAGTCCATATCCATAGTATCACACCTAATTTTTTTTATCAAAATCGTTAGAGCCGTTTTCGAGATAAATAAGATTTTGCATTACGGGTGTATGGGGGGTACCCTTAGTTTTGGAGCTAAAAAAAAAATTTCAATTTTTCCTCTAGGGAATCACCGAATACCCTTAACTACCGAGTTTGAAGGAAATACCTCCGGTAGTTTAGGCTATAGTTTGAGGTACAGACATACAGACATACAGACATACAGACAGACAGACAGACAGATGGAATTGTAGGACTCACTTTTTTCGTCTTCGCTATCATCGTAATGTCAACTTTGATCAAAATCTCGAGTTCGATTTTTTTTCCCAATGCAGAACTTGCCCTATAGTACCTACATATATCGCAAGTAAAAAGGCAATAAAGGTTCAAATGACCTAGAAAAAAAAAACAGAATAAGTGATTATATGTATTCTTAAATTAACAATAAAGAAATAATTATTTAATTCAAAAAACAATTTAACCGAATAAATAAAATAAACAAAAATAAAAAAAAGCAAAATAAAAGCACAGAGCATTATCATAAAGTAAAAAAGAACATAAAAACAATTTCAAATAGGTTGACCTCAAACAAAAATTATAACGAAACATTTAATACAAAAACAATTAAAAAAACAATTCACTTTCAAGAGCAACAATTCTTCAAAATTGTAGTCTGAAAGGGCTCCACTCCACGTCTAGGAGCATTAAGCAAACCGGCAAAAGAAAAAAGCCTTTCTACTGCTGCGGAAGATGGAAGCGGTTTATTATACGAGTACCTCAAAAATGTTTTTTTTATGTTCGGGTATGACTCCAGAGATGTTGATGACTGAGCAAGGTATGAATCAAATTCATTGCCTCCTAACAAATCACAGTTCGAAGCAATGTTTTCAGCATCATCTGTAATTTTGCATAAGAAGATTTATTACAAGGTTAATTACTTAGGTTTATAGTTTGGGACTTTTACCTGATGCAGAGAAATCAAAATAAGGTATCTCAGGAGCTGATGGTTCAGTGACTGCTGGTGTATTTATTTCAGCTTTAATCTTATCTCTGACTAAAGAACTTATCTCACAGATTTTTTTTTTCTTTAAAATCAGGATTAAGTGCCGCAACCCACTTCAATTTGACTGAAGGATTGAGCACGGATGCGACAATAGCATCATGTACTTCTGGTGTCAGGTTAAAATGATGATGAAATCTTTGCAGCAAAGCTTCTTCTAATTTTTCCACCACCTCTTCTGGTATTATTTTCATTGAATTGTTTATTTTTAGTTTTCTTAATTTGTTCCGTACTGTTGCCAATGTTGGCAACAGAAAACCATACAAATTTCTTTTTCTTTTTCTTTTTGAAGAAAATCAAGGGCCTCCGATATGGGTTTCATTATCATCAAAAACTCTTCTAAATACTCAATATCTAAATCAAAAATAATCTGGGTTCCAAACTTTTTACATACCTAATTCATTTAGTTTGCTTTTGTGCTTGACTATGTCAGCAACTGAATCGTACCGTGAGTTGCACCTTGTAACAACGGAAACTTCAGTTGAGAGCCCAAAATTACGATGATCTCCTCAGAACTCTTTGGTCTGTTTATTTTGTTCCACAGATTAGAACATTTCTGCATAATCTTTAAAATTGAATTTTAAGTTGAATATCCACGGAAACTTCCAATTTTTCAAGAATAACTCAATTTCTGTTTGATAATTGTTAAAAACATGCGAGACGAAGAGATCAATTTGTGACAAAAAATGTTAACGGTCTTTATTTTGTAAAAGTAATAGTTTCAAAGATATACTAGATTGCAAAACCCTGTTCTAGGCACGCACTACTTTTAAAGTACTTTTCTTAACAAATATAGTAATTCAGAATAATTCTAACGTACTCGTAGTTAAAATTATTACAATTACCTTTTTAATTATTTTTAATTAATCACCATGGCAAATGTTATGCGTACACTTCTCGATAAGAGAATTTGGATGGATTTTATTAAGGACACCAAACCAAACAAAACTGCAAACTTTTTTTATGGGATATAATTATTCCACACCAAAATCCTAAAAGAAGAGAACTATATGACCTTTTTAAGAATTTTCGAGATTTTTAGTTTCGAAATTTCTTGATTTGGGATATATTTCTGGAATTTTGCTTTCAAGATTTTTTTTCGCTATTTTATTCAAGGAATAAAATTTTATATTTTTTCCTGACTCTAATAATTATTCCGAATCACATTATTTTTTAAATAACTTAGGTACTTACTTTTTCAACAATTTTGAAGTTGTATCCGTATACATATAAGTATAGTCCCCAGCTCATTTTTAACATTATTCGGGAGACAATGTTCATCCGATGTGGATGTTTCTATTTCCGGACAAAGACCAGATGAACTGCTCTCAAGACGTCTCGTTTTTTTTTTCTTTTTCAACAGCTTCATTTAAAGCACAATGTGGCCGTTTAAAATTTGTTTGGCTTTTAGTGAGGGAAAAACTGGGATCAGCTTCATGATCGTCCGATGAGAAATCCAAGTTTTATTTATTATATTTTTATTCACTTTTTTTTTTAAATTTGACCTTAAACTCTCACTCACAAATCATACGTGACTGTACCAAATTGGCTTTAAACTTAAGCTTTGTTTTTGTGATGAAATTTTTTTTTATCTTTACTCAGGTTCATTATAATGTAAGAGTCGAAGGCCTTCGACCAGAGGGGCCTTCTTTTCAAATTCAGAATAGTTTAAAAATTTTATTGTTTTTGTACAAACTACTGTTGAAACTCATTCGTATGTATTCAACTTTATCAAATTAAAAAAAAAAGAGGGACATGTCTTAAATGAGTTCAGTGCCTTTGAATATGTCACAATTTTGTTTTAGTATTTTCGCATTAAAATTAATTTCCCTAGTTTAAATTTAATAATGAATGCAAGAATCCAAGGTGTTCAAAATATTTTATAATAAAGGCCCCACGCCAAAAAGTACCAAAGGCTATAACACAGCTAAGTACGCCTTTGCCTCAATAAAAAAACGCCAAGTTGCTTGGACAAAAACAACAACAAAAAAGTTGTTGTTTTCATCGATCAACATACTATTATGTATGTACTCTGTTTTCCGTAGTCAAAAAAATGTACATGAAACAATAATTATATCACTGATAATGATGTATGATAATCAATTGTTTTGCCCTAGTTCAACGGCTGTGCAAGTGCATATTATGTTACACCAATAATATTGATGATTTTTCAAAATAATATCTATTTTACAATATTTATTGATAATGTTTTTTCAACAAGTTTAATATACATATATTTATTTTTATTTTTGTTTCGACTTAACGGTGTTTTAAATGTACACCGCCGCTCATCTGAATAGGTACACTGTTTTTCGTACCTTACTGTAAGACTCTCTGCATATATACATATGGCAATGACACGTCTGTGTTATGTATGTAATGAAAGAGCATCATGTGCTACTTTTAACCGATTTGAAAGCAGTTAAAATGCTTTCAGCAGTAAAAGGGATTCAATCAATAAAAAGACTTCAATACATTGAATGCATTGAAAAGACTTTAAGAATGCAAAGAATGTAAAAGACTTTTCGGAGACTTCAAAGACTGCAAGCAATCCTAAAAGAATGCATTCTTTTGATTTGAATTCATTTGACTGCTTCAGATGATTTTTAAATACAAGACTGCAAAATTGACTGGGACTTTAGTTTGAAAGTCACAGTACTGAGGTTGAATCAAAAGACTTAAAAATCAATCAATGACTGCAATACTAAAAAGACTGCATTCTTTCACATCTCTGATATATTGTCTAGGTCAATGTCGTTCAATTTAGATCACAAGATATTCATTATCATTGTTCTGTAGACCTCGTCGTTGAAAGTAACCGTCTCACTAATGTCGTTTTTAAAAAAGTACACCAATGACTCCACCGGACCAAATTCCACATCAAAAGGTAACTTTTTGTGTATACACTGTTACCTGTTGAGTTGGGGTACTCTTCCAAACGCTCCGAATAGCAGGTAGCGAACAAACGGCTTTTCTATGGTCATGAATTTAGAGGTTGTGGGTCAATTGGATCTTGTACGGGTTCCGACCCAAAATTCACCAAGTTGAAGTTTGCGAAAAGCCTAATTCTGGTGCACGGCGAAGAATCAACTGCCTAGGGATTCACGGATCGTGGCGTTGTTTTCGGACGACCTTGCGTTCCTTTGCCTTGATAACCGAACCGATTGTCTCAGTTTTGGCCACCAAACTTCAACTGTTTAGGGCCACCACGTCTACGGTAAAATGGGTGCTACTTTTGCACTAAGGAACACTCATGTTGATAATAAAGTTTTATCATTTGGGCGTGCTGTTCAATCTTGTTACGTACCATATTGATTTGGCACCAGTAACCGAATAATAACAGATTTTAAAGATGGCACCAAAATAGCATAACATCTAGCGGCACCAATATAAAGATATCTAGGCACTTTAATATTTCAAAACAAAACTTCAAAAATTTTCCTGAATTGTAAGCATTCTGTATATTCTGTTTCGAACAGAACTCGTAATTTATACCCAAATGAAAGGTACCAGCCTAGTTTTCCATTCAAAATAGTGATGACTTCATCTAAATCAAGAATATCTACCTAAAAGAAGCGCCTTCGGTATTCCTTGAGTATTAGGCAGATTCTCCGAAAGTGGAACATCTGTTCAAGCACTTTCAAATTGCATATTGGTAGCTTAATAATGGTAGTTCTGGTCGGCGCAGAACATAATTCTAACATATCATAGCATTTTTGAAGCTTCTTCTTTGCAGGGTGATAGACCTTGGTCTTCATTGTATGGAATTGGCTTATTTTCTTGCCTCGATCTACATGATGTCCTTTTAACAGCTACTTGAAACACTTCCTGGAAACATCTTCTATTTTCTACAGTTTGATAGCCTTCGTTCAGATCTTAAAACTAGGATTAAGTGGCTTGGATTGTTTTCAAAACCTCTGGGTAGCGTTTCTATTTCGAGATTATTCGATCTCCTTTAAGTAGGGAAGTAGCCTATTTGATTTTTTTTTCTACGCAGGATCATTCATTTACCTCTATTTACCTTTCTTCGATTTCACAACATTATTCTTTTCATCTTTCATTATAATATCCGTTTTACCTTTTGGATAATATCTCTCATAATCGCAACCGCATGAGGAGGATCTCAAGGGCTTAAGAATCGTCTAGGGTTAAGTGCTGAGGTAAGTTCTAGCCTTACTGATACACTACCAACTCGTTCCGGCTTACTATACGCGTCCCGTTCGAATTTGATCGTTTTGAATTTTTCCCCCCACGCCACACGTTTTTTTTTTTTTAATATCTAAAAATGACCGTACCTGCCATACGATTTTTTTTCGATATTTTATAAATATTTTTTTCACAAAAACTGTCCCACAGATTAAATTTTTTTTTTTTTAATTTCAGTTAGTTAAAACTAATGGTTGAAAAAAATGTCCAAAAAATTGTTATTTTTGGTAATCCCCCCCCCACCCCCCGGAACCATTTTTTTTTGTTTTTGGTTTTCTCAAAAACGGTAGGACGGATTTTGATCATTTTTTTCTGCTACAGGTCCCCAATAATTTGAATATTATTGTGAGTACAAATTTTCAAAAAATAATTTTTTGGATTTAAAAAAAAAGTCTAAAACCCCATGCTCGATTTTTATAAAACTTGATAAATAAAAGTTTTTTAATAAAATCTACAAGATATGAAAAAAAAAAACAATTTATTTTACCTAAAAATAACGTTACCCTCCATACAAAATTTAAAAAAATGGTTTTCGAAAATCGTATTTTTTACGATCTATAATTTAATAAAAAAAATTGAAATCTAGATATTACTGACTGTATCTACCATAGAACAATTTTTTCGAATTTCAAATTTCTCATTATCGGCAAAACGGATTTTAATGAAAAAAGTTTAAAAAACATGTCATTTCAAAACTTAAAAAAAAAATATTTTTTTTGAATTTTGAAAAAAAATCTAGTTGTTTTTGGAAAATTTGATATCTCAAAAACAAATCAATATTTTTTTTTTGTAAATTTAATTTTTATTCGTACATTAATAAACACTTTAAATTGGAGTTCCAAATTTTTTTCTTAAAAATGTTTTAAAAATCTTGTATATAAAAGCTTTTGTTTTATTTAAGAAAGCACTGCAACGAATTATAATTTTGTTCTTGCATAAACTAATATTTGCTTAAATCTCGTGGCATCCTATGCTTAGCTCCAACTGCTTAAGGAGTTGTTTTAGTTATTTAAAAAATGAATTTTATCCTTAAGAACAGTTTTGTCTAATAACATTCATTTTTGAAATTCTTAGTCGTTTACATAGGAGCAAGTTCGTGCGACCCAGTCGTGCATTTTATTTATAAATACGTTGCACTAAAGAGGTTTTAAATTACCTTTGAATGTTAAACACTGTCTGAGCTTAAGGGAAAGCTATACCTACGCACATTTTTAATCTCTCAATATTAAAATGGATAAAATAAAGTCATTCTACATTGTGAAGTGCGGCTTAAAAAAGCTCTGTATTTAAAACTACGTTCCGCGGTCGTATGTTAAGGTCTCATCATGTCAAAGTTAACCAAAACCCCAGCCGGAGCAAATAAAGAACTGTCCATTCTCGGTATATATGCATTTCACGCCACACCATCTGTTCAATGATAACTTATACGAAGAGGCCAACGACATCCCAATGCGCTTAGGTGTCCTTCGAGGACGAAAGGCTGTAACCTTTGGAAGCGTTACACACATCTTAAGCTTGAATACAATATTGATATGTCTAGGCCGTCTCGCCTATACATACGTATCTCCCTGACTTGAAAAGAATTGATAACAGGACCTTGTAAGTGGTATGATAAGAGTTAAACCCATATGAGCGCTCTTAAAATGAAGAGATTCCTCCTTAAGCCGCACCACACGAATGTGGAATGCACTAATCGACTCTTATTGTAAAAATTATGTTCATTGAAGCGTTTTTTATATTTTAAACCATGCAAAATATGAGATTTATTTTTTTCATTTTATTTAGCTCCTTAGTGGCCTTAAATACCATCTCCCTTGAATACGGCCGTTTCCAAATACATAACTACATCCTTTACCGTCATTGAGCACGGATTCTGTATCCTTTAGTGTGAGGCACAAAGAACGGAATGGATAACATATCCTCGCGGTAGTGATGGTCCTGATGGATGTTAAGAGTCAGGAGAAGGTGGTCTTCTTCAGCCGTCCGTCGTCGACGAGTTCTGTGTGTGCGTTTATATATTATGAATGCTTATGATTCCTCTATTAGTTGGAATCTTTAGTTGCGGGCTAGGGGCGTTTTTTTTCCTATAGGTACAACTTCCGCTGGACTTTTTGTAGGTTTTTACTACCTCGCCGCCGCCGTTGAGAGTTGATATATGTACAGTATCTATACATAAATACATGTGGGGAGATTGTTTTCTTCATTTTTTGTTTCTTCACCCACCGGCCGCCATTCCTCCATAGCGACGCTGCCATCATCGTTCTTATAGGCCCCCTAGTCCACGTCCTGTCTTGATCGCTTTGTACATTTTTCCGTTTTTCACTGATGATGTTGTTGTTGTTGCTGGTTATATGTGCGGTACTACGATGGCTGTCGCTTTTGTTTCGTCGTTGTTGCTAGGATATGATATCAATGGCTCTTAACCCAAATACAATTACTCATCTAGAGAACCGGTAAGGACACACTAGCGAAAACGAAGGATAACAAAAGGACGAGAGCAGTAGCAAAAAAAGCGCAAAGTCTAAAGAAATATATCTACTAAAGAAAAAAATCTAAAAAAAAAACAAGATGTATATAGATACGTGTGTAGCAGCAAAACTACGACAAGGATGCGATCTGACATGGAAATTTCATTAGAAAAAGGCGGCCAGAACTTGGAATGGGCGTTCAAAGACATAACGCTATAGTGCACGTATTTTTTTTTTTTTTCGTTTCCTTCAATCTTCGTTATTTTCCTTCCTTTTTTTCGTTTCGCTAAAAGTAGTCTTTTTCAAAGAACACGAGAAATACGGAGCTATGAAGGAACAACCATTTTCGCTAAAGATTTTCACAAAATAACAACACAAAAAAACGTCCACTTCGCAACCAAGGATGGACAGAATATCAAAAAAAAAAAAAAAAAAATCCAATACATAGTCTACCACGGTGCTGGCTGATGTGTCCTTGTGAATAAACAATCTGAGCAACACATATCAAAAGATGCCACTACACATATCCCACATACACACACTCACACATGACACAGAAATTTATAAAAAAAAAAATAAATAAATTGTTAGAATTTGCCAATGTTTTTGTTGTCAGTCCTGCCTCGCGGGAAAGAAAAATCACCCCCTCAGGCGAAGGACTATAATAAAATAACGAGAACGACAGAAGAAAAAATAAAACACTCAAGTCATTTTCTGCGATGTCAAGTAGGTTTCTATCTGCACATTTTTTTTTTCTTCTGAATGACCGAGTTCCTGAAAATCTTTATTTCCCATTTTATGTTTTAAGCTTTAATGTAGTGCATATACGAATCAATAGAACTGGAAATTCAATCCCTTCTTTTTAATTGCTTATTGGTCCTTATCGCGTTTTTTTTCAATTCATTTTATGGTAGAGTTTTTGTGTTAAGTTAGCCAACAGGTTTTTTTGAGTCTTTCTTACATCTAATAATGGGTTTTCCAATCGGGATCTCCGAACTTTGACAGGGATTTCCGCCAAATGTCATTTAGTTATTCTGTCGTGCCAAATCAACATGGTTAAGTTGAGTTTATTTTCTTTCATCAAGGTACCTTTCCCCAATCGTGGAAAATATCGAATATAATTCATATCTAAAAAATTGTTCCATACGAAAGTGTTCGAAAGTGTTATATTCAAAGCACTTTCTTTACATTACAAGTCAATTTTGTCTTCCGTTTAATATGGTTTCGTAGTGGGCAAATCAACAACTACCAACTTGGAGGTGAAGTCGATATTATTTCTACCAACTTTGGCAAAGCTTTCGGCAAAATGTCTCTTAAAATTATTGGCGTAAAATTTTAAACAGCCTAATGTTACGCTGTTAGTATGATTTGAAAGCTTTAGAGTATAGCTTACTAACTCTTTCTTAATTTTAAACATTTTCTAACTAGTATCGTACTATGGCCATTTTTTAATTAATTGCTCCTGAACACACCCAAAGGAATGTCAGTTCAATTTCAATTTGATTTCATTTTATAATAATTTGTTTACAAAAAGAAATCTGCGAAGCCTTGATAGACTTTTCTGCAGAGGGTTAAATGCACTGATTCTTTATAACGAGTGATTTTTTAAAAGCTATCAGAAATTAAAAAAAAAAAAAACATAAAATTCAGAAAAATGCAAGAAATCTTTATTTGAATCGATAGTACAGTCGATATGATTATTTCATGCAAATGTTGGCCGCGGCTGCGCCTCAAATGGTCCATCCGCTTAGTCCAATTTTGGCATACTCTTTCTAACATTTCGGCCGGTATCTCACCAATAAATGCTTCAATGTTGGCTTCCAGTTCGTCAATCGAAGCGGGTTTGTCGCTATACACATGAGCCTTAACATAGCCCCACCAAAAATAGTCTAGAGGCGTTAAATCGCACGTTCTTGGCGGCCAATTGACCGACCCCAAACGTGAAATAAACTGTTCACCGAACTCGCCTCTCAATTGAATCGGTTATTTCAGAAACAACATAAGTCAGCTTTCCACAATTTTTTTTTTTTTGCAAATTTCTCATTTTTGAATAGTTATTCGTCTTTTGAAATTTGAAGAGATACTACACATGTCAGACCCCTCAGAGTACGAAAACTGAGTGTACTATTTCATTGTTCCGAAGAGAAACGACATAAGCCATTGACTTATGCTGTTTCTCCACAAAATTGTTTTACTTTGTACACATAACGGTCCGTTATTTTTCTGACAGAAGATTTTTATATTAAAAATATACCAGCCGGTGCAATTACTTAAATAGTTTTTGTTTCGTGTTAGGTGAAAAAAATGGAAGAATGTGAAGAAGTGTCCACTATAAACCCCAAGAGAAAGAGGGGCGTGAAAAATCTTAAATTATACAAGAACGAAATAATAAAAAGATCTAGAATAACTGGCAGTCAATATACAAACTCGAAAGGAAACGTGGTAGCTGCTGTGACACCCGGAGTAGAATGCATGTAAGTTAAAAATTAGAAGCTTTATAAGGAAGGATAATCCCAATCCTGTATCATGTATACTTTTATAGATGTAAAAATAAATGCCTCAACAGTTTGAATGATTCTTTAAAATTAGAAGTTTTCACCAAGTTTATAAGCTTCACTTCGAAGAATGAACAAGACAGTTATTTGCAGAGTCTCATCTCTGTTCAACCTGTTACTCAAAGGAGGCGTCGAAAGCCTGTAGATCAGTCACCTAGGCCATCAAGATGATCTTCTTACTCGTAGGACTTGACAACTTCTGTGGGGAAATTCAAAGTTTGCAAATCTGGGTTTATTAGAGCGCACGTAATAACCGCTGGACGCATCAGAAGCCTTTGTTCTCTTCTTGCACATGGCAAGAATCCTAACGACAAACGTGGAAAAAATGTTTCTGGAAACGCAACTCCAGGTCATGTCATTAATGCAATAAAGAATCATATCAAATCTTTTCCAACAAAAATGGGGCATTATACATCTTGTGAACGCCATTATTTGAGTGAAAAATTAAACGTCAAGATGATGTTTAAAATGTTCCAGCAACGATGTCTAGAGTTTCGAGATGTTAAGTACAACTTTTATTACAAGATATTTAAGGAACAGTTCTCGCTCTCCTTTGGACGTCCTCAGCTGGATACATGTTGTACGTGTGAGGAGCTAGAAGTAAAGATAAAAAGCACTTTTTTGAACGATGTGGCAAAAAAGACAGCAGTTGCTGAAAAAATACTACATCTAAGACGGGCTAATAAGTTCTATTCGACCATCAAGTCAATTCAGGACAAATTACAGTTGGATCAAACAAAAACTACTATTGGCGAATATGTATTGGCTACATGCAAAATCTTCAAATCCCATGTATACCTGTACAGGAAACGTTCCACTTCAGGCAACTTACTGTTAGCGTATTTTATATACACGATCTTCGAGACAACACCGCGACTTTTTTTGTTTACCATGAAGGGACCGCTGGAAAGGGCCCGAATGAAGTGTGCTCTTTTTTAAATCAATTTTTTGAAAGTAACATGAAGGATGTCCAGGAGTTGCATATTTTTTCAGATGGCTGTGGTGGTCAAAATATAAATCACACAGTGATAAGATTTTTGTCATCTTTAGTAGCTTTAAAAAAGTTTTAAAGTTTAAAATTGAACAGTATTTTTCTATACGAGGACATTCCTTTTTACCATGTGGTAGAGACTTCGCAGTCCTAAAACGTAAAATTAAAAAAACTGATAGAATTTACACTGTTCAAGAATATGCCGATTTGATACTGTCTTCTTCAGTATCAAAAAAATTTAAAGTAATTTTACCAAAAACGGCTGACATCATCGACTATAAAAGCTGGTGGCCACGCTTTTATAAAAGAAACATGCTTTCAATGGAGTCCATTGGAAGATATGTGGCTAGAGAAAATAAGTTTACGTTTACTATAAGTAAATTTTCTCAGTTTTCCCACTCGGATTGTTATGACAAAACAGTTGTTGCGAGAGACTATATTAACGGTCTTACAAGTCATACATTTAACCTGGGAAAACTTCAAAGAGATGAACTGGTAGCTCTGCCGCAAGTCCTTGCTTATACCGCTGGAAAGGTGCCAATCAATATTAAGAAGATGAATGACATTAAAAAAACTAAAATCGTATCTACCAGGAGACGTTAACATTCAAGAGTACTATGATGAGATTTTCGCTTGACCAACTTGCGAAAAGGATTGTCCAATCGATACAGATCAATAGTATTTTCTTTATATTTTTGTAATCATTTTGTCTTGTGTTAAAGCTTATAATAAAACAAAAGTTTCACCAAAAAGAATAAATGCGTCAAGAGTACAAACACACAAAAAACACATTGTCCCATTGCGAACAGTTAATCTCAGGATTGGCTGGACTGAAACAAAAACAACAAGGTGGGTTATTTAAAGGAAGGTTTCTTACGAGACAATTTACCACAATTTGCTTAAAAAGTCAAAACAAAAAAACAATCTCGAGCTTTGAAAAAACAATTTTTTTTTGGCATTTTTTTGGCTATATTCGGGTCGCCATTTTTTTGTTCATAACTTTTTGGTCAAATTGTGGTAAATTGTCTTAGAAACCATAAAAACAATCAATTTGCAACAAGTTTTTTTAAAATCAGTTCAGTAGATCCGGAGATTAACTGTACGCAATGGGACACTGTGTTTTTTGATGAGTCGACGTTGGCGCCCTCTATAATTAAGCCAAAATTCGGCAACAAAAATTTTTACTCTTGACGTATGTATTCATTATTTAAAAAAAAAATTTATTAACTAATAAAGTTTCCGAGAAAAAATATCCCAAAAATCGTGCGTTTTTTTGGCGTTCTAAACCATACTAGTACCTTAAATGTTTTATGAGAGTGGGTCTTCTGTTCGAACAAAAATTAGCGCGCTTCGATCGAAAAATGATATTCAGCGACGAGACCCATTTCTGGATGAATAAATTGGTCAACAAGCAAAAATTTTCGAAAAAGGTACGATGACAATCCACACGAGATTCATCAAATTTTAATACATCCAGTGCAGTGGCGTAACTATACCATCTGAGGCCCGTGGCAAATTTTTTGGATGGGGCCCTCCGGCGTCATAGTAAAAATAGTCGTGTTATAATTTAATTTTAGTAAACCAATGATGTAAGTAGTTACCCAAAACTATTAATAATATTGTGCATTTAAGTTAAATATCTAATAAGTTTTGTTTTCAATAACATAGGTTTATACAAATATTTATAATGAAATAACAATCTACTTTCAATAAGATTTTTTAGTTGCGACTTATAGGTACTATAAGGCAAGTTATGTATTCGTAAAAAAAATCGAACTCGAGATTTTGATCAAAGTTGACATTACGATGATAGCGAAGACCAAAAAAGTGGGTCTCGCAATTCTGTCTGTCTGTCTGTCGGTTCGACTACAGCCTAAACGGCTCGGACGATTTTCTTTAAACTTGATAGATATGGGTTTTAATTTTTCCCCCCGGACGTTTTTTTCTGTTTTTTTTTTAAGACCAAAAATAACGGTACCTGCCATACGATTTTTTTTCGAAATTTTATAAGTATTTTTTTTCTCAAAAACTGTCCCACAGAATTTTTTGAAAAAAATTGAAAAATTTCATTTGGTTAAAACTAGCTAATAGTTGAAAAAATTTTTACAAAAAATCGTTATTTTTGGTAGCCCCCCTGGGTCCATTTTTTTTGTTTTTGATTTTCTCGAAAACGGTACAGCCGATTTAAGTAATTTTTCTTATGTCAAATCTCCTCTAAAGTTTGAATATTATTACATATTCAAATTTTCAATTTTTAATTTTTTGGATTTAAAAAAAAAAATTCAAAATTTTTTTTTGGAAACTCAATATTTCGAAAACCCATGCTCGATTTTTTCAAACTTGGCAAATAAAAGTTTCTTAACATAATCTACAAGATTTGAGAAAAAAATTTTGTTTTATCTAAAACTAACGGTACCTTCAATACAAATTTAAAAAAATGGTTTTCGAAAATCGCATTTTTCTCGAAAACGGTTCCGAGAATTTTGCTAAAATGTTTTTTCTTTTGATTAATCTTTACGATTTATAATTTAATAAAAAAAAAATTAAATCTAGATATTACTGACTGTACCTACCATAGAACGATTTTTTCGAATTTTGAAATTCTCATTATCGACATAACGGATTTTAATGAATTTCTTTATAAAAAAGCTCCTAAAAAGTTTAAAAAACATTGCATTTAAAAACTTAAGAAAAAATATTTTTTCAATTTTTAGAAAAAAATGTCATTTTTTTTTGAAAAATTCAATATCTTAAGAACGACTTAGTATTGTTTTGGAACTTAGACTTTTATTCGTACAATAATAAAAACTTAGGGTTGGCGTACCAAATTTTTTTCTTAAAAATGTTTTAAAGATTTTATACATAAAAGCGTATTTTTTTAAGGAACCACTACAACGACTTATAATTTTTGTTCTTGCATAAATTCATATTTGCATATCATTCTGTTTTAATCTCTTGCTACTAAAAGAATTTAAAAAATTCATTTTATCCTTATGAACAGTTTTCTTTAATAACATCCGTTTTTGAAATTCCTAGTCTATTACATAGGAGCAAGTTCGTGCGACCCAGTCGTGCATTTTATTTATTAATAAAATTCTTTTCTCCGAGCTTTCTGTTCCGCAAAACTTAAAGATCGGGCCATAGAATTTTCAATAGACAGAATAGCAAAGCTACGTAGCCTGTCTTGTGCCATAGAGTTTCTTAAATAGGTTTTTATTAATTTTAGTTTCGAAAATGATCGTTCAGCACTAGCTGTAGTCACAGGAACAAAAATGTTTTGCTTGCAATTTTTGATGAATTTTAGTGTTTTCAATTGAAAATTTTTACCCCCTATCACACCATTCAAATAGGCACGTTATATATACCTTTTAGGCCAAATGAAGTTTTTCATCAAAATCCGCGATAACAATAAGACACATGTTTGCTTCTTTATAATAAAAAATTTTATTTAACATATTTTCGGCTTACTTAGTCAACGCGTACTAAGTTGATTTTATTCGTATAATTGTTAACTATCAATTTACATATACATTTTTCAAATCCGCGATGACAGGACTTTCAGTGTCACCGGCTTCTGGCCTATTTGGTTAACAAAATGAGGCAATTCCTCTACCGTCACTAGTTCGCCCGCGTCAGGCGTCATCAATGTACCGCAACAAAAAATTAAGCAACCAATGGATGCGTTCTGAAAATCGACATCTTTTTGTTTGAAATTTTAATGATAATGTTAGGTTATTTCTGAGCTTGTGGCCTCTTGGGTCGGGGGCCCGTGGCATTTTGCCAGCCCTGGCACCCTATAGTTACACCACTAATCCAGTGACAGTACTCGTTTGGTGTGGATATTGGGCTGGCAGCATCATCGGTCTATACTTCTTCGAGAACGTCTTTGGCCAGGCCATCACTCTTAAAGGGCGAGCGCTATCGATGATATCTAACCAATTTATTTTGGCCCGAATTGGGTCACGCCTCAACGAAGATGGTTATCTCTTTCGGAGGCGACCGAGATCATGCGGATTTTACTTTTGAACAAGATTTCCTATCCTTCCTAAGAGTAGTTAAACTTTGGCTATTATTGGTAACTTAAATTTGAGATGTGGGATCACAAACAAAATGTGTTCTTCCTAGTTTACAGAGAGCTGGATTAGGCTGAGAACTTAAAGAATGGATTTTTGTAGTTAGATCATAAAAGAGCACCAGCACGGTCTACAAATCAGAGTGCAGTGGCTGTGGTCAAGTTGAACATCAAAGTCCAATCCAATCACAAGGATGAGGCCATTTTGTAAAGGGAAACATTGACAAATTGTGAATAGGTACGTATACAAAAATACATGAAACTAAAACTAATATTATTTCACAAAGCATTTGATAGAGTTTGGCACGAAGCTCTTTTATAGAAAACGCATGCATTTGTTATAGAAGATTGTCTTCTTCGTTCGATTAGAAATTACCTTTCGGACCGCTCAATACAAAGAGTATTGAACGGTTTCAAGTGTGACACTCATACAATTAATGCCCTAATGATCTGTTTTGTCTTCAACCCTTTTCCTTATTTTTTTAAATGATATTTTGTCTGAAATTCCTAATCCACTTTCTTGTTTCGCTGCAGAACCCAACTCACAACCCTATTCTTCGGCTGTGGAACTGAAACAGCAGTGTATGCTTGGCTCATTAGATTCCGATCTCAAGAGTTTAATGCTTTCCATTGTCGGTAAATGTTTTAATGACTATGTCTTATCGAAAAACGCTGTTTATTTTTTTAAAAAAACGATGCTATCAACAAATGTGTTCCCTTTTGATTTCGCTACCATCTACAAGGCATACAACCACCAAAAACTTGAGCATAACTCTTATATCTGGGCTGGTGCCTCCATTTTTTATTTCAACCTGTTGGATATATGTAATTCAGAATAGATCCCTAAGACTTACAAGAGACAACATCAATTAAGGAAACTTTTTTTTTCTTGAACACTGTCATAGGGTCCCCTGCTTTTCGTCTATCTATTCGAGCCCTACTTCAGCTATACCGCCAAATATTGACGTTCTTCTAATAGCCGTACTACTCGAATGTGGAATTTTTGCCTTTCTCGATTTTTCAATTTCAAAGACATTATCTAAACACCGACACTGTGTTCCAACACCAAATTATATGTAAGGGTAGTTCTAATTCCTGGAGTATGTGAAAATTAAAGAAAAGATTGAGTTAAAAAACTGATGCCAACTTTCGAAGGACAGAATTGCGGGATCCACATTTTTCTTTTTTTATATCATTGTAACATCTAATTTTATTAAAATCTCGAGTTCGATTTTTCTTACGAATACATAAATTGCCAATATTTACCTAAGTAACTACCTATATTGGTTTTTCGAAACATTAAAGAAATTAAAAATCTCAAAAAAAAAGGATTTTTTCGGACCTAACCTTAAAACCTGGCATACAATTTTTTGTACTTAAAATTGAGTAGCTATAAAGAGCATAAAGTAATTACTTAGTTTAACCTATGCTCTTGAGCAGTCGTTATGAAATATTAAATGACATCTCTTGTGAGCCCTTTTCCTTTCGACTTAAACTTATTTATTTCTTTAATTTATTAATATTGCTTTCAGCATACTGCAGCACTTATTACATGTTTAAAAGTATTTCTCGCCACTACAACTTACAACACAGAGTGCTCCATCTTTTCACTTTATAAGCTCCGCAAAAGTTAATTCCAACTAAAATTGTTCCGCACATTTCGGACATCTGTGATGACGATAAATCACCCCAAAGAAGCAATCCCCAATATTGTCGTGGCTAAAGTAACCAAATTTGGGTGGGTCTTTTTCGAGCGTCGTCGTCGGTCGTCCGAATAGTACAAAACCTTGACACACAAGTAACCCCACCCACCGTCACCGCTGTATCCAGCCAGCATCATCATCAACACAACCCAAAACTATATCAAGTGCCTTGTGCGAGCACTAAAAAAAAAAAGGTCGAAATCCAAAAAGTGGGAGTTACACAGGTCGACGGACATCACCCAGAAACTACGATGACCACTTGTCGTTGCCAAAAAAGGTATATCCTTGAATAGACGTTCTGCTGTCTCCGCAAAGTGGAGAAAAAACATTTCAGCCATCAGGCAGGACGTGTCCACCAACGGGCCAAAGCTTGCCAATACTTAGGATAGGAATAGCAAGTGACAGAAATAACTATACATATGTACCTACATAGAAAATTCTTCACCGCTCCGCACCGCACGGGCTCACAGGCCGATAAAGAAGAAAGGAGCCAACATTAGCGATGCCAACGGTAACAACGGCGACAGGACACGAAATTGTGCTGGCCGACAACCGCAATGTCCACCAAAAACTAAGACTAAGGGAAGAAAACCCAAATGTCGTACCTACACCCTCACATCCCAGATCCAAGAATATTATAATGGAAAATGCCTGCACGTGAAGTCCTTTTTTTACTGTTTTATCAACTGCTCAGGCTCATAGTGGGTATGAGAGGTTGATGGACACAGGCTCGAATCTGATACTGCCAATGAAGTTTAAGATGAACTAGGCGCTAGGTGAATACGAGTACTTTCTAATTTGTTTAGAGTTCTAGTGAGCTTCTCTCGAACATAAAGTTCGACCTGAGTTTTCATTCAAAAACTGAAGTAGTTTCGTATAGTTGTTACAATGGTCGAGAAGTTTCTGCCTGTTTCTGTAGGTAAGTGTATGTCTAATCGAAGTAACTTCTAGATGAAGATCGATTCGATTTCTTTGATCCGATCATCGAAAAGTATTGATGACCGAAATCAAAAATTTTCATTTTAATCGATCATTTAGATCATTCTGGATTTTCTGTTTCAATCTCAATCATTTCAATGAGTCTCGATTTAAGATTATCAGTTAACTCGATTAACCATGATTTACTCGATTCGATTTGGTGTTGTTTGAGGTATCAGGATCCGGTATGGTCACTGTGGGAAATAAAGCCAACATTTACCTAGCTCTTTGAATATTCACTAGTAATGGGAATTATCGAATAAAAACTATCGACTTACATATGCGATGTTAATTTATTCGATAGTACCAAGTGTAAGTATTAGTCCTAAAATTGATCTTTTCCGGAGCAATAAGCTAATTTTTTTTTGGCATTGTAGACGGTTCTTAATCCATCGACATCGTAGCCATCCTTTGATGGAATTTGACAGTTTATGACTTGACAAATAGAAGACGAGTTCTGTTATGACGTACATAGAGTATTTCGTTCCAAATGTTAGCCAAAAGCCCTAAAATTGCTCCTTTCCGAAGCAATAAATAAAATCTGTTTTTTTTTTGCATTTTTAGACGTTTCTTAATCCATCAACATCCTAGCCATCCTTTGATGGAATTTGACAGTTTTTGACTTGACAAATAGAGGACGAATTCAATTTATTTCGTTCCAAATGTCAGCCAAAATCCCTAAAAATTGCTCTTTCCCGAAACAACAAATAAAATCTCAATTTATGGCTAACAAAGCCGTGTTTTTGAAAGAGTGAATAGCCAAGTTAGCAAAATTTTACATGCAAAACAATAAAAACATCAAGATTGAATATAATTTGGACAGCAATCAGAGTGAATACCTATAGAATGAATAAAAATTATTGATATATTGAGATGTAAATGGCGCTTAAATCGAGTGCAGAAAAACATTTGCTTCGTAACGCTAGGCGCGCACTGGCAACTGTGATCGAAATCAAATAGTTTAATCACCAGTTGATAGAGTACCGCGCAATGGCAACTCTTTACTCACGCTCACACTCTTTTCTCTCTTGCACTTATAGAAAACAGCTCAACTGTTGGGAATTAATTTTAGGCAATCGTTTAGTTTGTGTCAAAACACAAACTTTTTAGTTGCTCGAATTTAGGTGCTCTAAGTGCGTGGTATCCCATATAAGCCCATATGTTTCATTTTAGCAGATAAACAGTTGCGAAACTAAAAATTGAATGTGCGCGCCTGGCCTAAAGGTTAGTACAGGGATGTGTTCTGCAATGCATCTTTTTTTCTCAGAGATCTTTACTATGTCAAGACATTTGGAAATAAAGCTTTTTTTTTAACCAGGATAATTTCGATTGTAGGGCTTTTGTAAAGCATCTAAGAAAGAAATACTTTAAATAGGTCAAAATATAGTATATTACCCATCAATCAAGCCATAAACTGTCAAATTCCATTGGAGGATGGTTGAGATCTCGATGGATTAAATAACATCTACAAAATTTGAATTTTTTTTAACGAAAAATCGATTTTTTTGCTCATTAAAATTGTTATTAAGGGGCTGGCAAGAATATGGAAAGAATAATTCTAGATACATCAAAATAAATTTCAAATTACTCTAAAATTCGTGTGAAACTTTGAGATTAAAAGGGAGTGAATATAAAAGTGACTTTTCTTTACTGAGTGGCTATCAATTTTCCATAAAACACGGCTAATATAGAATATTTTGTGAGAACTATCAAACCCTCAAGTCAATCTCATCATCGAAATCGAAATGAAAATCGAATCGGAACAGTATTGAATCATTTGAATGAAATGAAAATGATCGAATGATCAATCGATTCAAATGATGAAATCATTTTCGTAATCGATTGTTAAACGATTCGATCATTTGAAATGAACGATTTACACAGCGCTAGTATGTAAGTAGAGAGAAATATTAAACCAAATAAAGTATTCCACGTTCGTGTAGTGCCGCTAGAGGAAATGATCTCTGAATTTTACAGTAAACCTGAAAAGAAAATATAATTAGCTCCTGCATAAACAAAGGTACAAAGGCTGTCTGGAGTAAGATTTCAAAGCTGTTTTGCGCCATTTCAAGTCATATTCGGAAAGAAAAATGTTTCTTCTGAGTATTTGTAAGCACTGTCGGTACGAAACAACAATGTATATAATGCCTAATCGGCCTAGCAACAACTCATAGTTCGATTTTAAGTTGGATTATACTTCTGAAGCAAAGAATCCAAACGTCTAACATCTTTTACTTAGGTACCTTTCGACTAGGAGGGTTTCTTCTCCAAAGTCTAGGGAAAAGAAATTGCTTAAGTGTTAAGTTTGCTGTCTTGCTGGCAGGTTTTGCCCCAAACTGATGTGACCAAGTGATATCACTTGGACAATATGCCAACTTTGTGTGGAATTAATGTCCTTTAAAGGTTTGTGACCCCTTGTATTGAAACCTACGAGTATGATAATACTATGTCGATCAAGCCCGTTAAGGGTATAGACAGCAAGCTTTAGCCTGAAATGTCAGAGGGTAGTATTGACATTTTATTGTCACATAATAGTCTGACTAGAGAGAGGTATACGCCTTCTCGGGCGTTCGTTTGGTTGGTCGTTAGTTAAGTCGAAGAGGATTTTACGAATCTTAGGTAGATGTGGCCCCATAGACCCACTGATGCTTGTCCTCAACGTAGGAGTGGCAACCGAAGGTGTATAGGCGAGGTGCCCATTCTCCGTTGGTGCTGCTCTCACACACGTGCGTCGTTGTCCGTTTCGTTCGTACTACACTGTCGTACTGTAGTTGAAGGCGGTTTTCATAGATCAGGAATTCTCAAGCCATTTGGTATCATTAACGAATTTTAACATGATTTTGCTTGGATTGTCAGAGAGCTCCTCCAAGTCGCTGAAGAAGTGTCTCCCTAGATGTCTGTTTCTTAGATGATATAGCCCAGGGCAGTGAGACCGGTAGTGAGGAGTGTCCTCATGTATCTCCTCGTCACCGCATCCTCTGCATAAGTCGTCCATACTGAGTTTCATCTTTTTCTTGTGAAAGCCGAGTTGATTGTGACCTGTGATGATGCTCACGAGAAGGGAACGAGACTTTTTATTCAGCTGGATGATAACTTCGGTCTTTTCTTTACTAAAACTAGGCCATAATTTTCTGGTTGTAAGACAGGAATCGAGAGAGTTCCATCTCTTGTTTGCTAAGGCTACTCTTGATTACCTATTTAAGATGACAGGGTGGGACGTAAACTATTGTGTCTGCTTGATTAGGATTAAGTGTTGATCCTATTCTTGCCAGATCGTCTGCGCTTTCATTTCCACTGTGACCAGGAACCCAACAGAGTCTAATAAAAAAGGCGATCTTTTTCCCGGAAGGAACTATTGAGACCTATCCCTTCTAAACATTAAATCTAAGATTCATTCCAACATAAGCTTATTAAGTGAAGATTGTAGAACTTTCAATAAACATCACCTAAAACTATTGATATCAGCAATTAAGGACTTCATCTACATCCATATAACTATTTTAGACTGAGCTTTAATTCTAGCTGTAGCGGGACTAGGTGCCAAAATATTGGATACAGACGAATTCAATTTGGCAACGCTACTTTAGACAGAGCAGCAGTCGTAGCTGCAAGAGTTGGCCAAGTTTTAACTTTTGCGCGCAGAACTTTTGACATTTCGAAATCCAACTAGTCAGACCTCTCTATGCAGGCTTACGTAAGGCTGAAGTGAGTTCCAAGTTCTTTTCAACTCCTCAAATAATGAATTTGATAATTTTGCAAAAGATTTCAATCAGCTGACCAAAAAATTTACCTCAAAAACCAAATGCTAGAAATCTTCATTGTATTCACGAAAAAAATATCACGTACCACATTTTTTGACAACTTTTCCGGCTGAAACTATAGTCGCAGTTGCAACAATCCATTGTTCCCAGCTAGTTACACTGTTAGTCATTTATTGCAGGAGGCCTGAAACTAATCAGTTTTAAAAGAAAAATTCTTCCGCGACTAGAGGATAATATACATACTCGTATAAATGAGTTTTACAAAGAAGTCGATGTGGCCCAGAAAGTCAAAAAACGTTGAAACGCAGAAAATGGATACCCAACAGAGAGGTACAGAGTCTTAGAACCCCAATTCCCATATTCAAGGTGATAATTAAGACGGAAACTCTGGTTGAAAGACCAATCCGTCAGAAATGCCATAAAACTCGGTATTAGTGGATGACGTAACGTGCTCAGGATCGTTGAGGATGGAAAACTGGGCAAAACGGGACGAAAGTCGTAAAGTAAGTAAGTTTGGTGGATACAAATCACTATTAGATTATTATTCCTAAAAGACTACTTTCTTTTCTGTAGCTTGGTTCAGAAGAACCTCCCACTGAACCATTCCACAGATTTAGCGGATTTCTTGCTGATCACATTTTAATTCTTCTCTCATAGATTTCATGAAGTTCCCTACTATAGTGTTCTAATGTCCTTTGAATCAAAGTTATGCTACAGCTAAAAGTTTTATAATATTTTTATTTCTGAGTCGAAACAAGGCCTCCAAACTAATCAATTTCCACCCTGTCGTGAACACAAATAACCCCAACGAAATGCTGGACCACGACATTTGGATGAGTTCAAAAACTGGACACTGGGGGAGGAATATCGTGCAAATCGTCCTTTACTTGTAGCTGTTGTCGCTGCCTCTTTGTGTGTACCTCTATACCCTTTATTATTATCCTTCGAAGGATGTCACAAGTAAAAGTAGAAGGACCAAACGAAACTACTTCGTTTATCGTTTATCGACACAAAAACACAAGCATACATATAGCTATAACCAAAGCAAAGCATAGCGAGATATACTTATACAACATAAACATACATATGCATATAGGTACATACATACTACATGTTTCAAGGAGTAAGTAGGTATAGGTATTTACAGTTTGCCGAGTCAACTAAACTAACGGGGATATAAATGAGGGTCCAAGGCAGCAGAAGGGGTAAAGCAGAGAGAAATAGCAACATTCATAGAAAAAGGGGTTCCTGTGTGCGGCCGACCAACATCAAATAACTTCAGAAACTATTTCGCTCCTCGGATGTCCTTTCTCGCATCACACAGCCAGCACTATACAGCAGAAACTCGTTACACACACACAAGCACACACAGGCAAAAGTCCAGCGGTACAGCTTGGGAATAATTTATCTGTACAAGACATACATTAGGCACATAGATAATGGTGGCTGCCGCTGCCACCGATGTTACCACCCTACCACCACCAGCGGTCCACTGGTCAGTCTCAGTATACTCTTCTATACATCTTGTAGTTTTTCGGGCCACCATCCGGGCCCCATCTTCCGATAATTGTATTCCGTAGCGAACATCCGCATATTGTTCTTATGCCGAAACCAAGCCGAGCCAAGCTGAGGCTAAGGCCCAGCGAAGGATGTTCTCCTTAGTCCTTGCCAGCCATCGTCGACTTGGTATAGGTACACTACATCGATGTGAATATAGAAATTTTCGCCGCAATGGTCATGTTATATGATGGCCGACAACGAAAAGGCTGCGACGGCTGATTATTTTCTAAACTTACCACCACCACCCTTTTGCTATGGCTCCCAGGACCGTTTTCTCATCTTTCGGTCCCCACACTATCAACGGCCCCTTCTACATCGCTCAATTGGTCATTGCGGATGACACTCTAGATAGGCAAAGGGGTCAGTACTTATACCTGGACCTGACCATAACCATGTACAATTGTATACATACCCCTAGCTACATTTAAGTTCCAATCTACGGATACGGACAAAGTTCCTAACTCAGCTGGAATTTTTCACGTACACTTAAGATCTCTCAATTTGCGTGGGCAGGGATGTACCGAGGGGGAATTTTGAAATGGGTTGATGTCGGTAGGTGGAGGTTTTGTGGCAGTTACTGTCGGCCTTAAAAGGGGGTTAATGGTATTGAATATTCAATGCTTAGATATGGAGTGTTGGTATCTAAACATAACCGTTTACCCCGCGCATCGTTGCTATGGCCTTAGTTGTCGTCGTCGTTTATTTCCAAAGGATAAGAGAAATGCCTGTGATAAAAATCGTCCGGAATTTAAATGAAATAAAAGTAAATAATGACAAAGATGTAATAATTCTAAAAACAATTTACAGATAGGCCAAGGGATGTTGTGTATGAGTATTCTCCAAGTATAGAGGCGAAGCAGGGCCTTAAGCTAATGAAGCGTAAGTGAATTTATTTAGGTAGGTATGGCTGCTCTGTATGTTGGCGCTCTTACGTTTTGTATTATATTGTAAATCGGTTCACTTCACAAGGATGTTACAAATGCAAGGCTTATTACAATTTAGTTTTGAAATTTAAAAAAAAAAGAAGAAAAATCCTTTTTTCTTATTCCAATGACTTTATTAAGTCTGGAAGGGAAATTTGTGTTGTTCAAATGGGAAATATTTATATGTAGAAAAGAAAACATCAAATGACGTTGCCAGCTTGATTCTCAAATGGACCAATGATTTGAAAACCTAATCGTTTGTTGTTTTTTTTTTTCAATTTTAAGAGATTCGCTCGGATGTAATAATAACAGACTTAGGCCACAGGCAAAAATGAAAATACTTCCAATAAGTACAGACGCTAAAAACCTAATTTTAGGATTATAAAATTACTAATACATATTTATGTATTTATTTAATTTTATTACATATGTACATAGTTTAAAATAAAATTTTATTCAAAATAAAAAGTTCAGATTTTACTAAAAAAAAACTTTTATTTAAATACAGCATCATAACCCTCAAATTTTAGAAAAATTTAAATAATTTGTTTACTAATGTTTTTTTTTAATCAAATTTTCACCAAATATGTATAAAGCGGTCCCTAGACGCACAATATTATTGTGCAATATTTGTGGGTACTATTGCACAATATTTGTTTATTTTTTTTCAATTGTCGAAGAACAAACACCTCAGCGAATGATTTCAATAAGTGAAAATGTCAAAAGCATGTTGTCTACACAAATATCGGCTCTGGCAAGTAAATTATTGTATAAAATATTGAACCGTCTAGGGCGCCTTGCCAATAAAAGTGTGCAATATTTTACACAATAATATTGAGCGTCTAGGGACTGCTTAAGACTAATCGTAGCATGCGTGCCAAATTTCATTTAAATCTGTTTAAAAGTTCAAATTTTACAATTTTTTTCCGCTCTCCCATGCAAACATCAAAACCCTCCAATTTTATAAAAATGTTAATAACTTTTCATCTAATTATTTTTTCTGAACAAAATTTTGACCAAATATATATTAGATTTAAACATGTATGCCAAATTTCATTTAAATACGTTGAACAGTTCAGATTTAACGGACTTTTTCCGCTCTCAAACAAACCAACCCACTGTGCGCCACCGCCGCACAGTGCGGCTACTAGTGGAAAAAAAAAAAAAAATGTGCCACAAATGTGTAGCAAGTATGCCAAATTCAAGGTAATAAGTCTAAATGAATGAATCGATAGTTTATTTATGATAAAGTTCAATTTTCTGTTGTCAGAGATCCTCAGAAGATCAGCAAAATAACAAATAAAGAGAGTAGGATTTGTAGTTACCGGTTGAAAGAGCGTTTACTGAAGAAAAGAAAAGAAAAGAACATACGATATTTTTTTCGCCATGCTCACAATCAGGAGAGAAACTATAGTTATTCCAACTACATATTTTTTTTTACATGTAAATTTAAATTTTTTTTGAGAGTCCAAATCAAAGCTTCTTTGTTCGTGTTAAGTACTGACTTTGATAAGTCATATATTTTGTGTGGTGCCATATGGGAAAAAAGTGTTTTTATTTAAAAAAAGAAAACAATCATATCTTTTAAAAAAAGTAAGTTTTTTTTGCAGCACCTTGCGCTTTTTCTTGCAACAAGTGTTTGTTTACGAGCATTTTTTACAGAATGTGTTCAAACAGAGAGCTTTTTGATGTTTGGTTTTCCAACTCAACAGCCCCAGTACCTGGTGTTTTGCAGTTTATGGATATAAAATTAAATATGCAATCAAATTTAGAGCCTGAAGATCAGAAAATCTTAGCAAGACACGCATCAACAACTTGCTCAGAAATAAATGAACGTTGTCACTTCCATCGCTTATACACTCGAATACTCGGTTAGTGATCTTTTTTCGTAATTTTCTATTTTTCGGTTTTTCTTTTTGTTATTACTTTTTTTGAATAATTATTTTTGTCAACAACAAAAGCATCCATTATATTTTGCAAGATCTTTTATGCGATATATTCTGTGGTCGGTGTGCTTTGAAAAAATGTATACTTTCCTACTAACCTTTAAAATATTACAACTTTTGTATATCGGATAATCATCAAATTTTTTAAATATTTGCATCTAACTAATCATTTTACAATTGTAGGCGTGGCAGTGGGTGGATTTTTGTTCAAATAAATCTTTCTTATCAAACACATTAATTTTGTACATTTTTTCAATATCATACGAAAAATTAAAAAAAATCAATTTTATAGCAAAAGTGGGTGTGTCACTGACCAGAATATTAATAATTAAAATCACTATCGTACTAGAAGTTTTCATGTAACCAATTTATTACCAAAAATGGGGTGGGCAGGGGGCGTGAAAATTCCTCAAATTGAGTAAAATCCCCTATTTATTACATTTAGCAACCAATTTTTGATCACAGTTATCTTACTTTTGAACAATAGATTTTTTTCCACTACCTGCATACAATCGACGCACTGTGCGCCGCCGCCGCCCGCTCAATGGCGCATCATACAATTACCCTAAGAGTTTTTAATTTACTGAATTCGAAATAAAGAATTTTGAATTCATAAATTTTTGGTTAACAGAATTTTGAAATACAGACTCAAAGAGCTATAAAAAAAACCTCAACTCCAAGGTGCGTTTCGCTTTTAATTGAATTTCATTCAATCACTCCACTTAAACAGAAATAATTTTCTATCTTAATTTATAAAAAAAAACCCGTCGTTAGGATGATGGGAAAGATAAAAAAATTGAAGAAATACTACTAAAGATTTATTTTGTCAAGTTTGAATGCCCACTAAAGTTACGATTTTCGATAAATTAAAATTAGTCATTTGATGAGACCCAATCTTTTATATCCGGCTGAAACTAAACAGTGCACATTAAATGCTCGGAAATAGAAGCGACTAGAAGGCTCTTACAATTATTCAAAACAAGGAAACAAATATCAAACAAAACTTTCTTATAAAATATGTTTTTTTTCAAAAAAGGTTAGGATGCTTGAAACAAAAATGTACGTAAAATTGTTATTAAGGGTACCCCCTAGAACCATTTTTTTGATTTGTAGATTATATTAAGAAACTTTCATCTGTCAAATTTAAAAAAATCGGAATGGGGTAGATATTCGAAACATTGAATTTTGAAATAGAAAAATTGAAATTTTATTTCAACCATTACCTATAGTTTTAAGTAAATAAAATTTTGTGAATTTTTTTTTGAAAAAATCTGTCGAACAGAAAAAAAAAACGTGTAGGAAAAAAATAAAAATATTATCTACCAAGTTTAAACAAAATCGGCCGAGCGGTTAAGGCTATAGTCGAATAGACAGACACACATACAGAATTGTGAAACTCACTTTTTTCGTCTTCGCTATCATCGTTTTTTTTTATATCATACGTGCACTCAAGGGGTTATGAATACCTTTATAATGTTAGTAGAAAGTAGGATAGGAGTAGAAAGGGGACACTTATGAACATTGGTTTTGAATACTTGCACATTGAAATGAGGGGGTTTTATTGAGCTGGGTAAAGCATTCCACATTCGTGTAATGCGGCTAAAAAAACAATCTCTGTACTTGACAGAATTTGGGCTGAAGGAAAACTGATGAGCATTCCTAGAACTACGGGTAGGTATTACGGTTGAATTTTTTGAGAGGAGGAATGCAACTGCCTATTTCACTAGAGCACTGTTTATGAAAATAGCGGTAAAATAATGACAGACATAAAACACTGCGGCGCGGCGGTGCTCGAGAGATACAAATGTTTTAGTTAGAAAACGGTTGCCTATCATTTCTACAGCTCTCTTTTGAAGTCTGTCTAAAAGATTCAAGTAGGTTTTTGGTACACCTGCCCAGAAATGGGAATTGTACTCGAGCTTCGGAAGAATAAAGGCAGTTAAATGTATATAACAATGAGATCAGATGGGGTAAAAAACTTCTTGCAACGGCGGACAAAGCCTAAGCTATCAGCAGCGTTTTTGGTGACTTCAAATATGTGATTACTCCATAAAAGATGGTCTCTAATAAAATTCGTTTTTAAAATTCTTAGTCTTAAGAGCCATTTCATGCGACACATTCGTGCATTTGATTTTTTCTTGCCTTTATTGATTTTGATGAAATTTGTATGCAATACTTCTAACTGTGAATAGTATGAACATTTTTTTTTTTTTTAATGTTAAAAAATTAAATTTGTAATAGTTAATAAAAGTATCCAAGATGAGCATATAGAAGGGAAGAGTGGGGCTAAAAGTAACACTTCTTTTTAAAACCTCTAGGTACTCCTCCTAAATTTTTCAAACCAACAGCAAAAAAAGTTGACTAAAAAGATGTCAAGATATACCATTAGAAAAAGTCGTACTGCTTAAACCTACTTCTTAAACCTGTCTTCATTTGCGTGGATTCTCCCATGTATGAAGGTTGCAAAAATTTGGAATCCCATTACTTTTAAATTAATATTCGTCCATACAAAGAATTCTACTAATAAATTCGTTGTCATGCAGGTTCCACTTAGAAAGTTCAAGCCTCTTCCCTGATGGCCTGATCAACGAGAAGCAGTTCTTGAAAAGAGGTGTATGATGGTATGGGGAAGGATTTTCTTCATGAGGTACATTAGAAATTGTATATCTGAAAAGATTAATTTGCAAAGCTAAGCGTATAATGGGTTGATGGGTCAGTTGTAACAGCTTCCAGGTTTCTTCCTTTCTATTTGTGATCCCGGTTTAGGTGGTGTATTTGAAACTGTTCCCGTTTTTCAAAGTCTGCGATACGCATTTCCAAATACTCCTTCACTAGCAAGGCTTCGGTTAGGATAAAGTTCATGGTATTTTTGTACAAGCGGAATCTCCAGTGCACATTGCATATCACATAAACGTAAGTAAAGTAAGCGTTTTTTTGGTTTGTAAATAAAGGAATGTCAAAAATGGCGTTTCTAAGCAGCTCTCACATTGGCATGCAAAATTGACCGGATAAATTCATTTTTTTTCTTATCTTTAACCGAAATTCTGTTGGAAAATTTTCCGAATAGGCCCTCATACACCAAATCTGACAATTTCTGAGAATTTTTTAGAAAGGGGGTAAGAAAATGGGAGTTTTGTAAGAAGTAAAATAAATAAAGGAAATAATGGTTTAGTAGCTATTCATAAAATCAAGCATACTTTCAAATGGCTATTCAAGATACAAAAACAAACGATTATTTGTTATGACGAAGCAAACATAATTGCCAATATTTTAATTCTAGATCAGCTCCGACAGGCTTCATGATCAAGAGTTCGATCAGCCAAAAACTGTAGATTAAGGAAAATTCCATTCCAAAAAATTCAGATCCAAGACACAGTCATCAGTCACACCCATCCGGCCTTAGTGTCGAAAAAGTTATAGACCCATATTTATTCTAGAGTGAGGATGAAATACCAGAAACGGTTAGCGGGACTTTTTATAATTGGTTGCTTTTTGCAACCAATTACGGAAGATTACCCTAAATTGTGTTTCGAATATGATGGAGCGACTGCGCACACTGCTAGGCAAACTATATACATACCTGCTGCGTGAAATTTTTGCCGAGCGTTTGGTTTCAAGAAGTTGAGATCTCCCTTGGCTAACTCGTTCCCCAGATTTACCTGCACCCGACTTTTGATATGGGGATATTTGAATGACAATGTGTGTTTTGAAAGACGAGAGACTATTAGACAGCTGAAGCACAATATTCAAAACGAAATATGGAGCATGCAACCATTACGTGGTGTAATCGAAAAATTCGCTTATAGCCAGTGTCTGTATCGAGCAGAATGGTGGGTATTTGTTTTAATGTCATACCTAATGTCCATCAAATGTGTTCAACATAAAAGCAAATCTAATCAAAACAAATGACTATAGGTAACAAGACTTATACGTGTTTAACTTTGACAGGCCTTATTTGTCCCAACCTGTGTGAGTAATACTGTCTACAATTATAGTTAGAAAAATTCTTTAAAGTCGTGCTCGGGAAAAGCTAAAAACTTAAACGCGTTTTCTTATCAAATTTACCCACTCATTCCGACAAAGTCATTTAATATTTTCATAAACAAAAATCTACATATTCTGGCAATACCTTTCGCTAAATACCTACCTATAACAGGATAAAAATTATCAAAACAATAATGCTAATTACCTAGTCAAGTAAGAATAATTTCGTTGATCAGCGAATCCGTAAATAGCTCCATGTACGTAAATAACATTTTCCAGACTAGAAATTCAAACAACCCTTTTAATCAAAACTTTACCCTGAAAACCCGCAACAAAGACAAACTTATGTCCTTCTGTGTGATTGCATCAAATGAACACAAAATTAACATGACACTTTAATAATACCCGCTGATGTATTCCGCGACACGCATTTTCATTCCAAAAAAAAAAAACAAAACAGCAAAAAAACAACAAATCCTTTTCAACAAACATTGCACAACACAAAGTAACACAAAGGTAAAAAAATGCATAAAGAAGACAAGGATAACAGTGAAACGGCAAAAATAAATTATTTCGTAAAGGATTAAAATTAATGTCCGTCCATTATGAAAATGATGTCTGGATGTCGCTGCGAACAATGGCGCTAGACAGACTCAAAGCACACTATATCCTGTTATTTTCCCTCCATTAAATCGCCGCCGGTCATTCAATGCAAATGCATCCATCCATCTATCCTTTGACTGCATCAGCATGTTCAAATGATGAGAAAAGGATTCAAAATCCTGTCTTTAAACCGCGAAGTTAGAAATCATGTCACGTAGATGACGTAGCCGTCGCGCCCGTGTGTGGATTCAAGGACAACACAAAAAAAAAATATACTCCAATCTCTTAGCAACAACAAACCGAACAATCGAGGACGATAAAGAAGGATATTTTATCCTTTCGTTTTGACATATTCATTAGCATGTTTATACAGTATTATGTTCTTTTCGCCGTCACTTAGTATCCCGCCACCCATGGCATAGCAAATGCGCTTACCTGCATTCCATGGTTACCAGTTACCGCATTACTTGCACAGAAGGATCACGCAAGTAAAGAAAGGGTTACTATCCCGTTCAACCCTGTCATTTAAGGACACCAGGCAATTAAATTTGCGATTATAAAATATTTCTCTTCTCGATGTAACATTGAACGAGCAGCAGCTAAAGGATATTTTCCCGCGATACGCTAAGAAACGGATTATCGGGATAGCGCGACGACCCTTGTCTCAAACTTGACAGTTGATGCGACTTTTCCGCTCGCGTTCTGAGAACGCCTCATGCTCCTTTGTGTAAAGGACCCTGTCAGAAAGTGCAAGTTAATTTAGAAGCTTGATTTATTCGTTGTGAAAACATGCAACGGAATGGCAGCCACTAGACAACCCATGTCTTGGTAATTTTTTTTTTTTTGTTGTTCTTCCTTGACAACTTTCGAAGGTTGTCCATGTCTGATCCACGACAAGGACGATCAAAACAAAGACAATCGTAAATTTAGACTAAATTGCTACAAGAATTCTGAACGCACCACTGCATTCGGGTTGCTTTAATGCAAAATAAATCCTTTCGGGTGTAATTAAGTGTATAGTGATGTTTTTTTTCCTCGGTTTTCTTTATATGGGGTTGAACTTGGCGAATAGGTCAGAAGATATGGGATAGGTCTGTGATGTTTATACAATTAATTTCAACTGCTTGGCTTAATATGGAAAGACTATAGAAGTGGAAAAAACTAGTTTTACTATTATTGGCTTCATTGTCTTCAAATCAAATCTTCATTGCTCCTATATATGTACATACCAATGCCTCAAGGCGAACATATCCTAAGTGCTTATAAATCGGCCCAAAATAAATGAAGTTTTTCTAAAAAGGCGAAATACAGTACACCTTCTGGGCTGTCAGCAGTGCAATATTATTTTGCGTGATCTACGTTAAAAATAAAGGCACCTCTAAATGAAAGCAGAAATTGACAAGTATCTACAACAAATGGAGATGGCAATATTTCATAAAATAAGACCGAAAAGAGTCTATCAACACTTAAATTCTTTTATTGCAGGTACATTCTATAATACCCGATTGGAGAGGAGAACTCCAGTCCAATGTCTTCGATCAAAAATAAAAACAACGTTATGTTTAAGCAACAAATTTCGTAACCTGAATCCTATCACTCCGTTTATGTTCCCATTAACAAAAAACGTCCTTTGGAAAAAGGATCAAATTGATCTCAATGTCTTGTCACTTGCACAGCTCGAAGTGAACCAGGACCTAGTGACTTATAACTCTCAACCATTCCTGTAGAGCCCTTTCTGATCAGAAATTTTTGTATTTTCCACTTCTACTTTCAAAAATACTCATTTCTTTACGAGCAAATAGTTTTGATCTAGAATATTCTCCTTTTATCAAGTTTCTACTAGTGTGCCACAGCGCTGTATATTAGGGCCTTTATACTCTTACTGCTGGATATAAATAATCTTTTCAGTTTTGATATACATATATTGTATAATTGAACTGGCTTTACTTCTTGATGAACAGTAATCGGCTTCGTTTTCTGAAGTTTGGATTCGCATTGGACTGGCCTGAACATAAATGATAGGGAAAACGAAGAAAGTGGGTCTTGCAATTTTCTATGTCTGTCTGTCTGTCGACTAAGACCTAACCGGCCAAGCCGAATTCGTTTAAAGTGGGCAGATAGTATTTTAAATTAATTTTTTTAACAAAAAATGATTGTTTGTTATTTTAAATTTTAGAAAATATTTCATTTTTCAAAAGTTTAAAAATAAAAATGGCTATGAATGGTACTTCCCACAGAACAAATTTGACAAATTTGTGTGTGCTTCTCGAATTTGAATAGTATTGTGTATTCAAATTTGTTTCTTTTGAAAACGGCACCTAGAATTTTAATAATTTTGTTTGCTTAATTAATAAATTAAGACATTTCTGACAGTACCTTACTTACCATATAGAACATTTTTTTCATTTTTGAATTTCTCATGATCGACATAACGAATTTGAATGGCTTGGCAATCTGTTTTAAGATCCAACTTTTAGGCTTTTAAATAAAATGCACGACTGGATAGCATATACAGTCAATGTCAAAATTATTTGCACAACGTAAAATTTACACAACTTCTCTTCATTGAAGCCTTATAACTTTCAAAATAAAAAAGATATTGTTAATATTTATTTTTATTAATAATGACTACATATTCTCAAAACGGTACACAAAATAAAAAAAATCGAAGTTCTAACGGTTCATTTTCAAAACATAAAAACAAAAGTGGAAAAATTATTTGCACATCATATTAAACCGGCAAATTTATTTGCACATGTTTGAATTACCGCATTTAACACCACTAGAAGCCAAAAACTAATTTTTTTTTTAATTAAACGAAACTTTGTTATGAAAATAGCATTACCAAGTAAGATGTGCTTCCCCCTTTTGCCGCAATAACAGCAGCGACGCGCCTTTGTATTGAGTCTATCAAATTTTGAATCTGTTCTGACGGAACTGTACTCCAAGCTGTTATAAACTCTTTCCAGGTTTCATTTGAAGATCTTCCAATGTCTTGAAGAATTTTTGATTTAACAAGATGCCAAACATTCTCAATGACATTTAGATCAGGGCTCTGTGGGGGCCATTTTCAAACTTCTTGTTCTACCCCAGATAAAAAAGTTTTTATTGTCCGGGCCGTATGTATAGGAGCATTTTCTTGTTGCAAGATATAATTACTCCAGATGAATATTGACCCTGCCACTAGTGCAACATCATTTAGTATTTCCAAATAATGCGACTTTGTCATAGAGTTGTAGCACCTAACAATTGGTCCTACACCACAATATGATATGCATTCCCATATTATTATTTTACCTCCTTAGGAATGCCTTGTGAGTTGTGTAAGGGGTCGTTTGTTTTTTGATTTGCGATCGGAGTAATAAAACTTTCGGCCATAATTACCATCCAACGAATAAGTAGTCTCATCAGTCCAAAGTACACTTCTCCAAAAAGCCGGCGGTTTATTGATATGCTCCCTGGCGAATTCTAGACTGAGGATTTTATTTTTTTATGATAGGTATATGGGGCTTTTTTAAATGGCGTAGGCGTTTATTTTATTTTATTTTATTTTATTTTTACCTCCGTCGTATCGTCCTTTCATTAACAGCGGTTTCACGATCTTTGTTCAAATTATTAAGGACATTTAGAACTTTTGCACAGCGGTTACTTTTAAAGGAACGAATAATTTGTGTGTCTTCCCTTTTGGTTGTGGCCCTTTTTCTTCCTCTACCAGCAAAATTTTTTACACTTCCATGAGTTTTTTGTTTTACTATAAGGTAATAAACTGTCCTCCGGGCGCAGCGGTATTTAGCTGAAATTTTTGTTGCCGGAATACCAGATCGGAACTTGGCAACAACGGCGGCTCGTTTTTCTGTTGAAAGTGCATTCGTTTCAGACACTTGAAAAAATTTCCGACGACAATGTCACAATAAACGAAAAAAATAACTAATTGCACCGTTCACTATGATTATTCGGTTAAATATACTACCTGGTAGTCTAAGCAGTTAATTACACAAATAATTTTGCCACTTTTGTTTTTATGTTTTTAAAACGAACCGTTAGAAATTCGATTTTGTTATTTTGTATACCGTTTTGAGAATATGTATTCATTATTAATAAAAATAAATATTAACAATATCTTTTTTGTTTTGAAGGTTATAAGGCTTCAATGAAGAGATGTTGTGTAAATTTTACGTTGTGCAAATAATTTTGCCATTGACTACTTGTGCTTATGTAAAAGTACTTTAGAAATTTAAGAACTGTTTATAAACATAAAACCTTGGATTTTAAATTTAACACAAACGTTCAATTGCCTTAAATTTCCGTCTTATTTCTGGAGGAGTATGTACAAAGTTTAAAAAACTATTTTATTATTAAATAAATTTCTTATATTTATAAGAAATTTCCTTAAAATAAAAAAAACAATTTGGGATGTCAATTGTAAATATTTAATAACGAACATATTAGGAAATAATTTTAAAAACTAATTGTTCACCCGTTTTAAAGATATTGAATTTTCAGAAAAAGGATTTACCTTTTTTTTAATCAAAACCATTTTTTTCGAAAAGTCTAACATCCCAAGTAACATTTTTTATCTCATAAGATTCTCCAAGAGTTCAACTAGATTAGGTAAGAGGAGCTAAAAGTAATCTTAAAGAATACTACGAGATTCTTTTAAAACTGTTAAAAGCCTTAAATGGCCTAGTTATAAGAGGCTCTTCCTACTCATAGTAACAACAGAAGTTTCTTTATGGGATGACAGATGCACGTTTATATTAAAATGGCACTTCTAAGGCTCTAATAGAGATCGGCAAAATCCTATTATGAGAAAGCGTCTCTTCCAATAAGAGGTGATAAGAAGAGAACAGAATATTTGTTAACTTAATAAAGAATGAAACAAAATACTTTTTAAGTTTGTGTGTATACATGATTTGCTATGCCAACAAACTGTTAGGCTTGATATAGTATTTATTTTGTAAGTCTATCAACTATTATATTATAATGGCGATGCATGATATTTATTATTTTGCACATATGGGAACCGAAATGTAAATGCGGTTGAAATTGTATCTACTAATTCTAACATTTTACGTCGAAAAAACACAAAGCCCCATCAAAATTATGCATATTTAAATTATTTTATTTATAACTTTTATCGGAAATAGGGTTACCATATATTTCTTTCGTAAGCAAATAAAATCAAAATTAACTTTGAAATTTGTTTTGTTTTTATTTAGGTCATGGGTCATTTGCTTGTGAGAGTAAATAGGAAACAGGAAAGGTCAAATTTAATATAAAATATTCCAAATTACACAACTGAGAGTCTTATGTTGCATTTACAAGAGTAATAAAATCTCATATTCTCTGTAATTTTCCACTATTACTCTTGTCACAAAAAATTACTACTAGTGTAATGCAACATAAAGAATTAATTTTTTTTGTTAATTTTGAATGAAAAGATAGCAGTAGCAATAAAATCCTAAGATGTTAATGTATTTAGTTTAAATTGAAAAAAAGTTACACAGTATATTTTATACTTTCTATGTATTCACAACAATGCTAAATGTAAACTTGAAAATGCCACCTAATAAATTTTAAGTCAGTGCTACAGCCAAGTTATTTTATCGAGATCATAATTTTTTAAGTTATGGTAACCCTCAAATGTACAAGCAACTACTTTGCTTGTGTATAGGAATATGGCTGCTGCTGACGCGACACTAACTCTTCTAGTAACACCTTTATTCTTTCTATAGGATCTTAGACGCTTCTTTATGATTTATGTGTACTTACGTGCGAGGGAGAGGAGAATGCTGACATCAGAAAACTGAAGTTTGTGAATAGTTGTGCTTGTTGCATTAAGGATCTTATTAGGATCTTACTGCAAAGCTTGTATTCTTTGAACTCCAAATTGTTTCTTGGTATAGGAGGATTTAAACTCAAATTCTTTTAGAATTTTCAAAGTGGTATACAAATAACTTTACTCTTAAATATGACTTGTTATGAGATTAGTTGGACGTATTTAGAGCTCAGTTTTCAGAAAGGGATTCTTATAAGACTATAAGTTTTTATAATCTAACTACAAGAAGAGAAAATAGTTTTGCTATAAGATTTAAGTTCTTTTAAGCTGGAAAAGTGTTTAACTCTTAAAATAAAAGTGTTATGACATCCAGTTGAGTTTCATAACAAGATATTAATACTTTAGTATAGCAATGGGATATAACAGAGTTGTATGAGAGTTTTTTTCAGATTTCAAGAGATAAGCTCTGGAGAGTATGTTAGTTGGGATATATGAGGCCCCTACACGAGCGGTAAGGTTTTTGAACCGAGGAACTCTAAAAGAGCTTCGAAGTTTCCAAGAGATTTGAAGGGACCTTCAACAGAGCATTAGAGCAATCCAAAACAACCTAGCTATAAACTTTTGCAATTGAGCTATGGGAGCCTCCAATAAATCTGAAAGAGTCTGCAATAGAGCTGAATGGTACTTCAAAAGAACTGTATGAGCCGCCAACCAAGCTATAAACACCTGTAATCGAGCTACAGAGGGTTAGATTAGAGCTGAAAGGGCTTCCAGTATAGAGCTCTAGGAGTGTCCAAAAGAGATTTAAGGTCTCAAGGACTCCCAAGAACCAGAAAAGCTTTTTAGTTATTTGCTTTTAGGCGACATGAGAACTAATTATATTATAAAGTTTTCCTTAAAAGAACAAAAAGTACTGAACAATCCTGGTAGTACCGTGATCCATTCTGCCCCAGTGTGCAGGAACAGATTGCAGTTGTGGAGCCAACGATACCAAAATGATGAGGAAGAAGGTGGTTAAATAAAAATCAATAATAGGGCTATCTCAGGCATGTGTACAAATTAAGGCGGTAATGGACTCCCATGAAAGTATCATGAAAAAATTTTTATTAAATAAAATGCATGACTGGATCGCACGTACTTGATCTTATGTAAAAGTAAAATTGCTTATAAAAAATAAAAACAAAAATTTAATTAGAGAAAAATTTTCAAATGTATAAAATTTCCCTCTGATTTCTGGAAAAGTATGAATTTATGATTATTATTAAATTTAATTTTTATAGGTATGTATAAGAAATATACTCGTATTTATAATTTTTTTAGAAAAAAAAGCGGGATGCTAATTTGAAGTATTTAATAGGTACTATAAATTTTACGTTTTCAAGATATTGATTTTTCAAAAAAAAAAATATATAAATTTTTTTTTGAGCCAAAAAAATACTAGCACAAACAAAAAATACTACAAACTAGCTAGAAAGTTCTGCAACGTTCATATCCAACGAACTAAATTTTTACATGACCAAAATTCAGACCAATACTATGTATTATGTTCCAAAGGTAGTAAAAATTCTTTGTCATTTGTAAAAAAAAAAAGTGCGGGGCACTACGAAATCCTCAGTTCCAAAACTCGTCTCCAATCACACTCCTGTTTAAAGTTCGATAGATAAACCCAATTTGCTTGCAGCACAGTTAGCTGATAATTCGACGCTATCAGAGAATAACATGACTCCTCTTGTACTTGAGAGCGCAAATGATTTCATGGGACGAATATTCTTTCATAAATACTTATGCAGCTGCTAGAGTACTACAAGATTTTGGCATTAACAAATCCTCTGGTCCGGGTAGTATCCCTCCTATTGCTCTGAAAAGGTGTTCTTCAACGTGGCAAAACCACTGCGTAGGCTTTTCCAACTGTCCTGCTCTACAGGTCTATTTCCGAGTGGATGAAAGACACCACTTGTCCAGCCTGTCCCTAAAAAAAGCGAATCCTCCTCCCTGTCTAAATATAGTCCAATTGCACTTATGTCTCTTCTTTCCAAGGCCATGGAAATCAATTTTCAGTTTAAGAAATATCTTGAAGAATGAAAGCTTCTTAATGACCGGCAGTATGGCTTTTGTAGGAATAGGCACACGGTGATCTGATGGTGTATCTTACCGAACAGTGGAACAAATCTTTACATGGTTTTGGAAAAAGTAAAGTAAGATTATTGCACTCGATGTTTCAAAGGCCTTTGATAGAGTTTGGTAACAAGATTTCTTATCGAAAATACTTGCATTTGATATCGATGAATCTCTTTCGTTGGATTAGAAACTACCTTTCGAACGATCACTCCAAGTAGTATTGGACGGTTTCAAATCTGATATCCTCAAAATAAACACTGGTGTACCCCAGGGCTCCGTTTTGTCTCCGACACTCTTCTTTATGTTCATAAATGATCTTTTGTCTGAAACTTCTAATCCACTTATGTAACTATTTCGCTGACGATAGTACCCCCAGCTTTTCATAATCATTTTAAGAGTACCGAGATTCCTTTTTAGCCGCACTACACGAATGTGTAGACATTCAAAACCAATGTGCATCGGTATATCCCTTCTAATCCTACCTTAATTTTCCTTTTGCTCGCACTATGTTTAATATAATTCATAACCTCTTGAATGCGCGTATAATATATATAAAAAAAAGGAAAAATCAAATTATTTTCTCTCCGTATAATTACAATTGACCAATTATTTAAATATAATGTTTTAATAAATTTCACACGTTGTTGCAACGTAAGATGCTCCTTAATTAATTGTTATCGATCACGCCCTCCAACTGTCAAATGCCAACTGACACATTTTATTCACACAAAAATGGCAACCAGATAAAATACATCTGGAAAAAAAGCACGCTATAAAATGAAACAATATCTAGAAATTGTAGATTATGCTTCAAGTAAATTTAAAATTTTAGATTATGTTGTGGAATGGTTCCTCACAAAATCTTGTGCATCAAATCGAATGTGGAATGAAATCACATGATGCATTGCATGTGACAAAAACCACGGTGCTTATCTATTTGTTTTCCAAAGTCATAAACCCATTTACTGTCAGCTAATTGCCTTAAATTGCTTTCAAAAAAGTTACAAAATCATCAACATAACAGGAAGCCGGATATATGTATGTAAAAGTAAATAAAATCAGTTTTATTACAATTTTATTCTCCTTTTTCAGTTAATACGAAATAAAAAATAACAAATAAAAACACACGAAACGAGGTTTTATGCTTTCCTTACTTCCTCTTCCATGCAGCATTGGATACATCAACCCTCCTAAGTATCATTATAAGGTGTAAACACGCCAGACGTATAGATGTAAGGATAGCAGTATAGGTCCTCCCCATGGCAATATTTATTTTATCACATTTTTTCTTTAGAGTAAAAATTGAGTTTTATTTCATAAAGTGAAAGTTATGCCATGGAAATATTTCCATCCGCAAAATGTCCTTTTTGCAAACATTTTTATACTACGATGACACACACTTGTATTGCAATTCCAACATAAAATGATACATATAGATATATTGTTAATGTTTCACCCATTAACCATTGCAACATTAACATTTCGAGGTCAAGAGCACACGAAACTTTGGTATGGAATTTCAGTTTATTTATTTATGATAACTCGAGTTGAAATCGAAAGGATACTTCCTGTCGTGCTAGGACTATCACAGTTTGGAGGTGCTTGCAACATTGATATAGGTAATTATATCTATATGATAATCCTATATTTATCTCACGGATGAAAGGGAGTAAGGGTGGTAGGTACATAGAAACTGAATATTTGATGTGATACGTGCGATTATTAGGATAATTCAATGAACGATGGATTCCCAAGTAACATTTTTCATCTCATAAGATTCTCCAAGAGTTCAACTAGATTAGGTAAGAGGAGCTAAAAGTAATCTTAAAGAATACTACGAGATTCTTTTAAAACTGTTAAAAGCCTTAAATGGCCTAGTTATGAGAGGCTCTTCCTACTCATAGTAGCAACAGAAGTTTCTTTATGGGATGACAGATGCACGTTTATATTAAAATGACACTTCTAAGGCTCTAATAGAGATCGGCAAAATCCTATTATGAGAAAGCGTCTCTTCCAATAAGAGGTGTTAAAAAGAGAACAGAATATTTGTTAACTTAATAAAGAATGAAACAAAATACTTTTTAAGTTTGTGTTTATACATCATTTGCTATGCCAACAAACTGTTAGGCTTGATATGGTATTTATTTTGTAAGTCTATCAACTATTATATTATAATGGCGATGCATGATATTTATTATTTTGCACATATGGGAACCGAAATGTAAATGCGGTTGAAATTGTATCTACTAATTCTAACATTTTGCGTCGAAAAAACACAAAGCCCCTTCAAAATAATGCATATTTAAATTATTTTATTTATAACTTTTATCGGAAATAGGGTTACCATATATTTCTTTCGTAAGCAAATAAAATCAAAATTAACTTTGAAATTTGTTTTGTTTTTATTTAGGTTATGGGTCATTTGCTTGTGAGAGTAAATAAGAAACAGGAAAGGTCAAATTTAATATAAAATATTCCAAATTACACACTGAGAGTCTTATGCTGCATTTACAAGAGTAATAAAATCTCATATTCTCTGTAATTTTCTACTATTACTCTTGTCACAAAAAATTACTACTCGTGTAATGCAACATAAAGAATACATTTTGTTTTGTTAATTTTGAATGAAAAGATAGTAGTAGCAATAAAATCCCAAGATGTAAATGTATTTAGTTTAAATTGAAAAAAGTTATACAATATATTTTACACTTTCTATGTAATCACAACAATGCTAAATGTAAACTTGAAAATGCCACCTAATAAATTTTAAGTCAGTACTACAGCCAAGTTATTTTATCGAGATCATAATTTTTTAAGTTATGGTAACCCTCAAATGTACAGGCAATTACTTTGCTTGTGTATAGAAATATGGCTGCTGCTGATGCGACACTAACTCTTCTAGTAACATCTTTATTCTTTCTATAGGATCTTAGACGCTTCTTTATGATTTATGTGTACTTACGTGCGAGTGAGAGGAGAATGTTGACATCAGAAAACTGAAGTTTGTGAATATTTGTGCTTGTTGCATTAAGGATCTTATTAGGATTTTACTGTAAAGCTTATATTCTTTGAACTCCAAATTGTTTCTTGATATAGGAGGATTTAAACTCAAATTCTTTTAGAATTTTCAAAGTAGTATACAAATAACTTTACTCTTAAATATGACTTGTTATGGGATTATTTGGACATATTTAGAACTCAGTTTTTAGAAAGGGATTCATATAAGACTATAAGTTTTTATAATCTAACTACAAGAAGAGAAAATAGTTTTGCTATAAGATTTAAGTTCTTTTAAGCTGGAAAAGTGTTTAACTCTTAAAATAAAAGTGTTATGACATCCAGTTGAGTTTTATAACAAGATATTAATACTTTAGTATAGCAATGGGATATAAAAGAGTTGTATGAGAGTTTTTTTCAGATTTCAAGAGCTAAGCTCTGGAGAGTATGTTAGTTGGGTTAACAAATCAATTATTTTAATATTGAATTGGATTTAAGTCAAATTAGACAAAATCATGAATTGAACATTTACGTACGTTCATACATACTCGTATCATGTCCTTGACTTTTTTTTAAACACATTTTATTTCTTGTATGATCCTGGTACTCGGGACTTCAATTTCAAAATCGGAAAGAAGACATTCTTATCAAACCTTTGGAGCCACCCCAGAGGAAAAAGAGGAGAAGATTCTGGGTTAAAAATGGAGACTGTACGCACCAAGTCTCTCAGCTAAAAGAGATCCAGATTTTCCCATTCTAATCAAATTACATCTAAAAGAGAATAGGACCTGGGCTCAGGATTTCGAGCCAAAGAAAAACCTGAATGTTGTAGTGGATTGCCATATACCGAGTACTTATACAGAGTACATTTGACGTGTCTTGGTTACATTACAATGAATGTACCGAATACATTTTTATCACACTTCGCTCACTGAATACGGAGATTGTGTACTCAACACATAACTATGGACAAGCTACAGTGAAATATGGTATCACTTAAAAAATGTTTTAAACTTGCCAGTCATTTAAATAGAAAAAAGTATTCATCACACCAAGATTTGTAATGCTTACAAGCAACGTGTGTAAAGAATGTACTGGGAACACGTTTCACTTGATCAAACAGTTTAGGCCACATCATCATGTAAGAACCTTTAAATTCAACTGACAAATTATTTGGACTTGTATTTTATCCTGTGTCATGAAACGACCCAGCTTCGGGTTCTTTACATACCTGGCGGGATCGGATCCGATTTCAACTAGTTATTTCTTGAATAAAATTTGTGTGAATAGAGATTGTTATATGTTATATCTATGTTTAGGTAATCATCAAGAAAATCGCCATTTATTTATGTAATATGTTCATAAGATTCTTAACATCACTGCTAACAGATTTATGTAGACAGTACAGGTTTCAGCATATTATAAGTATTTTCTTAAGTAATGTCAACAAGAATAAATGCGACTTGTACACATTTTTATGAACTGAACGACTGGTTCACACGAACTTACTCTTATGTGTTTTTAAAATTAGAATTTTAAAACGTGTGGCGCAAAATTTTAGTTGAATTAGTACGATGTTAAAGCTGTTTTAGTATGAAACTAGGATAAAACAACGATTTTGCAATTTTTAATCGAATATAGCATCATACTTTCTCTACCCTTTTATTCATCATAATCATCGAAAACATATTTTATTTTTTAGTACGGTTACGGTGCTAACTTCATAAGACTCGTTGACATATTGTTTTTTTATGGACTGCCATTACTTTGTATGTGTTCATAAGCAATTACTTAAAAAAATAGCCTTAGCACGATACAAGTTAGAAAATGTTTAAAATTAAGAAAGAGTTAGTTATCTACATAAGATTTAGCAAATTGTTAAGTAGTGTTATGAAATTATCGAACGCGATCTTTTGGTTACTAGAGAATTTAATTTTATGTTGGCAGAAAATTTCAATCTGCAAAACCCAATAAAAAAATAGAAATAAATATAAAATAAAAGATAAACTAAAATTAATTCGCAAGACCGACGGCGGCGTCGCGTGCCGCGACAACAAAAAACGAGAAGATGACACAAGACAAACTAACTTATATCAAATTGAAATGGGCGCGTTTGATAAAAAAAAAGCACATCAAGCAGTATCAAGAGTACTGCCACCCACTAGCTCAGCGATGTGGTGGGTTCAGAGATTTAATTCAAAGATTTTTGGTGTTAACGCCAAGGTGGCTTTAAAAATTAATTTTATTTGGGAAACCTTATAGCCGGAGCTTAGGATTAAAACCCAAATTTTTTTCAAACAAATTAGATTTTAAAAATTTAAAATGGTGAAAAACAAAACCGAAAGCAAATTAAAAGAAAAATGCAAGTGGGCCGTGTCCCTCAACTATCTGGGATGAAATTCGAAATGATTAGCAAACCTTACAAAATCTTTTAAAATTGACACAAAAAAAAAGAACACTCTATACTTATTCTTTATTTCTACGGATCTCCTAACCGCCTCTTTTCTTCTATCACCTCGATTATTTTTATTTTTAAAACTCCTTCTCCGCCTCGAACGACAATCTTGTAACGAAGCGTTACAATTATTAAACAATTTAATCACATTACCGAGCAAAATGCTACGACACCAACGACCCCTAATCATATTACCGAGCAAAATGCTACGACGTCTACATACCGCCTTAAATTACTTATAATCATATTACATGCATTCAGTGTGTATCTGGAGTCATGTGATCAACACACATTTTCATACGCGTACAATTTTGCCATTTATTTCTTGTAATTCACACTGACTCCTAGCCGTAAATTTGATAAGTGGTCGTTGGGAAAATGACAAAATGACAAACCTGATGACGTCTGATCAACCCGTGCCAACTGACTGCGAGAACCTGCTATTCGCTGACGACTCGCTAACTTACTCCTCGTCGATAGCGCCAAAGATTGCAGCTCGGAGAGTGGAAGCTCACGTCTCCAAACTCTACGAGTACTACAAAAAGTGGGGTATCCGAATAAACACTGCCAAATCGGAGCTTGTGTGTTTCAGGAGACCCACCACCAATGGCAACCGATGTCGTTCAGCAGCTACTTGCAGAAACCTGACCGTGAAGCTCCCCGATGGTTCAACGATAGCAGCCAAAAGAAATGCTAAATACCTCGGAGTTAACTTCAACGAGCTGTTCAATTTCAACCCGCACTCTAGGCAGGTTCTAAGGAAGGCCAACTTCGCGTTTCACCGTCTGCACCCGTTGCTAGCCAGAAGAACCGGACTAAGCCAGCCAGTGAAGCTATTGATATACAAACAGCTCATCAGACCCGTCATCAGCTACAATTTTCCTGCATGGTACACCATTTCGAAGACAGCAATGCTGAAGCTCCAAATCTTCGAAAGGAAAATACTAAGGATAAGCACCGGACTTATCTTTGATCGACAGCGAAGGAAGCACTTCAGCAATGAAAGACTCTATGAAGAAGCAAAAATCAAGCCACTGGACCAGTTTCTTGTGCAATTATCGAAGAAGCTTATAGCTAGCACCACCAACCACCCAAACCCGCTGATGAGAAGGATGACCACCCAGGAACGACATCCAGAGCCTAGATACCTCACTACTCTGGATATGATAGAAAGGATCCCAGCCGACAACGAACCAGCAGTTCGTTTCTACGCTGACGCCGAGTCAGCATATCACCGTGGCTGAAAACATCAAAAAAACAACCCCCAACAACCCACCAACTGGACAACCGGGACTGAACAACCCGAGTCAAAAACCAAGACAATTTATCATAATGCTAATTTTGAACCATGTACATTACAAATATTATAATTTTTAGAGTTAAGTCATTTTATAAGTTAGGCCCCCTATGTGCCAACAAATTTCTACCCTATACATACTATCCTCAAGTTTCACAATTGTATATATTAAGTTCAATAAAAAACCTTGAAACCTTGAAACCTTGACAAAATTTTCTTTTATTCTCGTCTAGTGTGGATACCAATCTAGAGTATAGAGAGTTTAAGATCGGGCCGCAAACAAAAACCTTGTATAAGGCGTTTGCTGACAGATAGGCATTGCCGCATCGGTGAGTGAAGCTAATCTAAATTTTTACTTGCGATATAGGTACTATAGGGCAATTTCTGCATTTGGAAAAAAAATCGAACTTGAGATTTTGATCAAAGTTGACATTACGATGATAGCGAAGACGAAAAAAGTGGGTCCGACAATTCCGTCTGTCTGTATGTCTGTATGTCTGTACCTCGAACGGCAGCCTAAACTACCGGAGGTATTTTCTTCAAACTTGGTAGTTAAGGGTCTTCGGTGATTCCCTAGAGGAAAAATTGAAATTTTTTTTTATCTCCAAAACTAAGGGTACCCCCCATACACCCGTAATGCAAAATCTTATTTATCTCGAAAACGGCTCTAACGATTTTGATAAAAAAATTAAATGTGATGTTATGGACATGGACTATATTTTGGTGAAAAAAAAATTTGGGGGGAAATGTTATTAGGGGTACCTGTCATAGAACGGTTTTTTTGATTTTCGAATTTCTCACCAACGGCTCTAACGATTTTAACCAAAATTTTTATGCAGGAGCTGCTTTGCATTTGAAAATATATAACTAAAATTTTTTTTGAAAAAATAGTTTTTGGATTTTTAAAAAAATAATACAATTTTTTTTTTGAAAATTCAATATCTTGGAAACCAATACACGATTAAATTTTTAAATTACGTTTTAAAATGTATTTTATTAAATACTAACAATTTGCATATCAATTTTTTTTATAAAAAATTTAAGGAAAATTTAGTACACAAAAAACATGTTTCAGTGTGTCTGTATGTCTGTACCTCTCACTACAGCCTAAACCACTGGACCTTTTTCTTTCAATCTCGGTAGTTAAGGGTCTTCGGTGATTCCCTAGAGGAGAAATTGAAATTTTTTTTTAGCTCCAAAACTAACTGTACATCCCATATACCCCTAATGCAAAATCTTATTTATCTCGAATACGGCTCTAACGATTTTGATAAAAAAAATTAAGTGTGATATTATGAACATAAGCTACATTTTGGTCAAACAAAATTTTGGGGCAAAATGTTATTAGGGGTACCTGCCATAGACCCGTTTTTTTTATTTTCGACTTTCTCATTAACGCCTCTAAGGATTTTAACCCAAATTTTCAGCAGGAGTCCCCTTAAGTTTAAAATAATATTGTATACAAAAATATTCGAAAAAATATTTGTTGGATTTATTTTGATTTTTTTTTTTGTTAAATCAATATATAATTTTTTGAAATTATTTCCTAAAATCAATATTTTTTAATACTTTAAATTCGCATCCCACATTTTTTTTCTTGAAAAATTTAAGAGAAATTTCTTATATAAAAAATTTATTTAATAATAAAACATGTTTTTAAAGTTTATTTGCATAAATTCATACTTTTCCGGAAACCAGATGGCAATTTTATGCATTTGAACATTATTATCTCATTAAATCCATGTTTTATATTTATAAGATGTATCTTAAATTCCAAAGTACTTTTACATAAGAGCAAGTTCGTGCGATCCAGTCGTGCATTTTATTACAAAAAAAAAAACTTGAACTTTTTTTTAAAAGTCCAAAAAATAAAAAATTGAAAATATGTAATAATATTCAAACTTTGGAGCAGCCTTAGTATAAAAAAAATGATTTAGATCCGTTGTTCCGTTTTCAAAAAAATCAAAAACAAAATAATATAGTTCCAGGGGGGCTACGAAAAATAATCATTTTTTGGATTTTTTTCAACCATTACCTAACTTTAATTAAATGAATTTTTTTAATTTTTTTTTCAAAAATTCTGTGGGACAATTTTTGGAAAAAAAATATTTATAAAATTTAGAAAAAAAAAATCGTTTCGGAAAAAAATTTGTGGTAAAAAAATTAAAAATGATATCTACTAAGTTTAAAGAAAATCGGCCAAGCCGTTTAGGCTGCAGTTGAAAAGACAGACAGACAGAATTGTGAGACCTACTTTTTTGGTCTTCGTCATCATCGTAATATCAACTTTGATCAAAATCTCGGGTTCGATTTTTTTTCCGAATGCATAACTTGCCTTATGGTATTTATAATTCGCAGGTAAAAAACGTGTGGAGGGGGAAAATTTTAAAATGATATCTACCAAGGTTTAAGAAAATCGGCCGAGTCGTTTAGTATATATAGTATCGCGGGAACACACAAATAGCCGACCGACTGGGATAACACGTGTTTTTTGACAACTTCGAAATAGTTAGCTAGTTATTTATCCAGGAGTAAATATTACCTCAACGAACCAGAACTTGGTATGCATTAGGAATATCGTCTAGAAAGTCATAACACATAAACTAATGTATACATACATTCGCTCAGCTACATCAAGAATTTGAACAACAATGCTCCAGCCTTAAATCTTTGCATCCTATTATCAAGTTTCGGCGCGAAGACCGGAAAGCTGAAGAAGGAAGTCCAGAACTCTGGCACAAAGACCAAGCTATCGCATATGCTATAGAGCCCTTGGTCTAGAAGACTAGAAGGTGCATGGTGGGGATGGAAACTCACTGTGTATCAATCAGCGAACCTCCTTTGATCGGCAGCATGTTTAGCAATGAAAACAAGAATGCTGATACGCTATTATGTCAAATTTTGTTTGATCCTACAAAAAAAAAATTAGACCAGAAATTGTCAAAAGCAGATTTCTAGAGAACGAAATTTTTAATAACCTCCGGCCAACGCAATAGTGAAAGACGATTGAAAAAAGCAGACAATTATTTTTGAAAGTGGAATGCTGTTTTATTTTGGGATTGGTAAGATTTAACCATATTGTTTTCACACAAATAAAACCGACCTATCCCATGTTACCCACGCGCATTTAACGCAGGAAATACTTTTGGAGGGTTTTTCACTTGCACGCAAGGCACAGAACCCCTGGAAAATCATTATTTTTTAAGGTAGCAGCGGAAAGGAATCTACGCCAGCGTGGAATCTACTCTGGCGTGACTGTCTATCACACTACATTAAAGAATTGCACTTTCCGTTGAAACTTACTCCCCACACCTGGTAGCGACCTTAAGGTATAGGCGTCCCAAATAAAATAGTTGAAGAAGCTTTAAGGTTGCGTTGGTTCCTCAAAATGTAGTGCGGTGTCAGCTTTGATTAGAATATTTTTTTTTGATTTTTAAACTAACTTCAAGCTTAGATACAGTCTATAAGCGGGATTGTTACATACCCGTTTGTTCTATCCGTACTACTAAAAAACTTTTTCTTAATTCTGTAAATATTGAAACAGTGAAAAGCTTGGAGAATTTAACGTAATTAAAAAAAATTCTAACTTTAGAATGGGAGCATTCGAAAGGAAACTACCCGTTGAGATGGGCTCCTCTCTGGTTTCAACCTTAAGTAAAGTAGGTAGGTATTTGTTTCCATTTGATTTTTATCAATACACCACAGAACATGTTTCCGTTTGTAATATGGTAAAATGCGGAACTGCTTTAGGTCTTCTCAGAAAATTCCGCACTGTTGGTTGTAGCTACATTATCAAGTTATAGCAAAATGTGTTTTAATATATGACGAAGCTGGAGATATGATGCGGTGGTCATCGGAACGCTTCGATAGAGGGGCATTCCTCCAGATGATGCATTCTCTGTGTGTATATTCTATTGAAGAATACACCATCCCAATCATAATGTTTGCTCTATTCATGGACTTCGGATTCTTGCCTATACAACACGAAACCCAAGGGGCAGTTATAGCAAAGGAACCCGGAATAGGAAAGGCTGTACCTTATTAAACAAAAACCATTTAACTCCCCGACGCTCGCTGAACACACGGACAAAACACTATTTGCACAGAATGCCGCATCATCCCCGACCAGAGCCATTCACATCCAGAGCATCAGCATCGGTATCTGCACTCATCCCGAACGCAGGACCAGTTTCTATGCATTAGATATCGCTGTGTAGCGGTAACTTGCCATTTCTCATCCTCGTTGGCATAAGAAAGCTTTTGTATTTCGATGCGTCTTATTCACCATTCCGCTAACTAGTTCACCTGATCCGATGGTCACGTCTTCCATGAAAGGTGTCTGTCCTGTCTCTATGTGCCGCAACAAGGAGAAACTCGAATCGGGATCAGTTCTCTTCTCCCGCATGGTGTTCCTGAATAATCAACGTGGATACTGATGCTGCTCGGCCACGATGTAGGTATACTGGACAACGACAATGATGAGGACCAAGCAAGCAAGCACTTTAAGTATAGAAATCTATATGTAGGTGACGATGTAGAGCGACTTCCTTATGTCCATCCTGGCTCTTGGATAAACATATATAAAACAAGGAGTAGCCGCATGTATTTATACTATCGTCATCGCCGCCGCCGTCGTCCTAGTCGTCCAGGATTTGTGCTGCATTTTGTGTCCCTGTCCCAGAACAGGGTACACTCCGTAATCGTACATCTCTATTCTGGACATTAGTTGGCATAGCATGCCCCTTCTCTGGGTGGTTTTGCGAAAAGGAAAACTCCTCGTTTGCACAAAGGTTATTCTCCAGGAAGGCTCCTCGGATGAGAGTCTAATGTGCAGTTCATCAGTATACATTTGTAGGAGGGGGTTGATGGTGGTAATGGTGGTGATTGTTGCAGATATTCTGATGGCGCTCTTGGATTCTGAAGAAGATGCGACGGAAGTGAACAATGACGGCGGCGATGGCGATGACGATGTAGAAAAGCAATTCTGCTGGTAGCTGTGAGTGATTTTGCAGTAGCCGCACACTCACACAATCACATATAAACCAGTTGTTTCTAAAGGAACACTGTTCGGTCAAGATGGCGATGACCATCGTAGTCTATGCTTTATTTGGCGATGCCAATCTCAATTTTGTTCTGTGGTATATGTATTTCTATACATATGTATACGTTTTTCATCTAAAATACTAACGAAACGTTTGAGAAGCTGCCACCTGAAGTTCACTGATAATGTGGTTTTTGTACAAATAAAGATATTGCTAGGAACATAGAACATTGAACTTTGGTGGTCTTTTGAGATCCTCTATGCTTTTTTCTTGTATGCCTCGAAACTTTCAGAAAATAATAGTAAAATTGCATTAATCGTTTCTATGTTAATGTTTCAACTGCATTTAGTAATAAAGGGTTCTTCAATAGATATTTCTAAACTTTGACAGGCGATTGCGGCCATATTACTGAAACTACACCTGTCCCATTGACTGTTATTTATTAAGTATGTTTTACCAAATTAACACGGAGAGCTAAAACATTCACCAACATGTGAAAATTATTAAACTTTTTTCATGAAAGTGAGTCTTCGGTCCGAGCAACATTTTGTGCGATTCGGTAGAAAAAAATATTAAGTGTCAAGGCCTATTTCTGGATGAATGTATTCGTCAAGACAATCACACACAAACCGAGATCTACAAAATTGCGATGCTTCCCAAAAAAAAAACTCGGGTAGCGACATCATCACCGGTCCGTACTTCTTTGAGAACGACCGCGAGAAGGGCAAAGTTTTCCACATTCTAGTAGTGTAGTTTAAGAAAGAACATCTATATTTGACAGTAAGTCTGAAAATAAGGCTCAAGTGTGTTTCAAAATCTAGAGCTCGAGAGACAGAACAACTTTTCAAATAAGTTGCTTCAGTTGCTTCAATAAAGAAATCGTTCTTTCAGTTAGGGGCCAGTTATAGCTCATTAGAAAAGTCGATCAGAAAAAATTTTGTCTACCAAATTTGACCATATTACAACTCGATTTTGAGTAAAATTTGAATGCAATTAGGCGAATACTTGCTTGAACTAATTTTTACAAAAAGAATTACAATATTTTGTTGTTAAATTTACTCAGAAAATGGATTTAAATATTTTTTCTGATGGAATTTAATTTGTCTGAACAGCTGATTGCCAAAACTCAAAATATAATCCATTTCGTTTCTCTTTTGAATTCCGATTTTTTCTGTTCCGAATGCATCAGAAAAATTTTTTCTGATGATATCACAGGAAAAAATTGTTTGTTTTCTGACGTAAAATTATTGGTAGCTATAACCGGCCATCAGAAAAATGTTTCAGAATTTGATTGTTCCAATTTTTCTGATGGACTTTTCTGATGAGCTATAACTGGCCCCTTAGACTATTTTGCTGTTTGATATAAGGTGTTGAAGTTTGTCGTTCAATACCACACAAGATTTGAATAGTTTTGTAAATTTTTGGTTGCAGAATTCGGTTTCATTGTAGGATCTTAACTTTTTCATAGTCTTTGTTGTTTGTTTTTCAACGTATGTTCTGAATTCAGAGTTTTTCTGGAAAACTCATATTTTGATTTCAAAAAGTAAAATTGCATCAATTAAAACTAAAGAATGTCTGCATCGACCATTTGAAAGTTGTCCGCTGGTCCTATCAAATCTACATGAATCACTTCAAGGAATGCCTAAGTTCTCGAACCATTCTTGCTAAAAATAAGACAATATTGGTTACTTTTAAAACATGTAACGCATTCGCATTTACCACTACTAGAATTAATTTTCTTCAAATCATGTAAGTTCAAATGAACTAATCGACAGCGCGACGTTTGAGAATTATCAGCTAAGGCAATTGCGACATGAATACAATTTCTTAAGCAATTCTATCGATATAGCCCATCATCAAACATTGTTGTCATCGCTAGCAAAAAGGCTTTCAGGGCTTTGATCTCACAATAATCTTTAAAGAATTTAACATAAGCACCACACTTTCTCATTTGACTCACCGATAGTTAATTTCCAGAAATATTGAGAATACACGAAACATTCTGCACATCTATCCGATTCGGTTGACCATATATGGAGGGCTCACAGCTGTACCGAACCAAGTCATTTTAAAGAAATCCAAAACTAACGCCAGGATTTCCGCAAAATTGACCTCTATTTAGAGCTGTAATGAACTACATAGTTTATTTAGAGCTACTTAGTTCTATTTAGAGCTGTAATGAACTATACATAGTTCAGGTTAATTTTGCGAAAATTTTGGCGTTGGTTTTGGATTTTTTTAAAATGACTTGGTTCGGTACAGCTGTGAGCCCTCCATATGTATCTCAACTAATAGCTCTATAGGCCCACACATTTCGACTTTTATCGAATTATAAATTTCTATAAAAGTACCAGTAAATTGTTTGACTAAATGAATCGGAATCTTGGTGAATAATAGAATTTTTACACAACTTCTGCAAATGAATATCTCTTCATACGAGTAGATAGCCTTGCAGATTCAAACATCTGGCAAGTTATCGGCATTACAAATTTTATCAATAGGCAACAGGACTTAATTTTCACAACAAATACCATTAACTCTTCAGTCTCACTCAGTCCCCTTTCTATATCTTCTATGGAAAACTATCATCAAACTCTCCATCAAACTTTTTGCATGGTTCTCCTATACAGACTTCTTCGCCCACAAGATTTTTATAAAGCAATTTTTTTTTTCAAATTGATCCCTGGAGTTTCTTTTAAATTTGATAAGCTAACTGTAAATGATGCAACAGACTTATTTTATAGAGAAATGTTTAATTCAACTTATTTTCCTCTGTACCCTTTTCTTGAATTAAAACTACGCCTTCTTCCCCACCTTGGTATAATCACACGCTACGATCGTTCCGAAATAAGGGGAATAAGTTTCGGGAAATATTCCTTCGATATTGATCTCCAACCGACTGTTCTTGATATCCTAGTACTTATCTACACTACCGAACTTTACAACTCCCTCTAGCAATGCTTTTTAATTCAATTTCAAAGCAATCTTGTTAAAGGCCCTAAATTTTTCTTCCAGTTTGTCAAATTTAAATGAAAATCCAAAAACTAATTCTTCCGGCCTATCTCTCTTCCAATATCGAATCTTTAAATGAACCACAATCGGATCATTGCAGCTCATTTTTCAAACACGCTCTTCCACTATCAAATATCATCGATTTATCCCTATATTTACCCTATATGTAGTTCCCCTTGGGACAATGGTGCGTTCGACTATCAAGCAAAGGGTCTTGGGTCTGATTCTCAGCCGCTGTAAAAAAGGTTTTCAAGAGTGTACTTCCTCTTGCAAGGAATTGACAAATTCTCCAAGATTATCTCTTGTCATGAGGAGTGCTGCTCATTACCCCCTTGGAATCGGCAGAAAATTGAAGGTCCCCTCCATTTCTATTAACACGCACACAGTGAGTCAAAACTCTCAACGGCTTAGGCTCTCTACGAGCCGTTATGGCCTCATATTTATTGTTATTTTAACTTATGACACAAAGGTACTATATGGCAAGTTATGCATTCGTAAAAAAATCGAGATTTTGATCAGACTTGAAATCCCAATGGCAGGGAAGAAAGTGGGTCTCACAATTCTGTCTGTCTGTCTGTTCGACTAGCGCGTAAACGGATCGGCCAATTTTCTTTAAGCTTGATAGATCGCTTTTTTAATTTCCCCCCTACACGTTTTTTCTTATTTTTTTTTTAAAGACCAAAAATAAAGGTACCCGCCTTACGAATTTTTTTTCGAAATTTAATGAAATATTTTTTTTTTCTCAAGAACTGTTCCACAAATTTTTTTAAATAAGAATTGCAAGAATTTAATTTAGTTGGACCTGAATAATGCTTGAAAAAACATTCAGAAAATAGTTATTAAGGATACTCCTTAGAACCATTTTTTTTTATTTTCACAAAAACGGTGCAATGGAGTTTTCTTTTGTCGATGCAAGAAATGTTTCACCCTTTCTGATCTGGCTGCTATCTATAAAGCTTATATTCGTCCAAAGCAAGTATTATTCCCATAATTTAGCAGGTGGTCCAATTACACACTTAAGTCTTTTGGATAGAATCCTAAACAGCGCTTTAAAAATCATAGGTGCGAAAACTATAACAGAATCATTTGAATCTCTCGAGCACCGCAGCAATGTTTCTTGTCTTCCATTATTTTACTGTTATTTTTATAAACAGTGTTCTGCTTAAATAGCCAGTTGCATTCCTCCCCTTAAACAATTTAACCGAAATACTCGCGATTCGGAGAGTGTCCACCAGTTTACCCTTGATCCCAACTTCAGAACTTCACGAATGCTGAATGCTCCGAAACCCATACTGCCCGTCATTGGGAAGCTTCTGTTCTTCAGCATTTTTCTTGAGCTGATAAATTACAAGCGTTTCCATGACCGTTGAAAGAAGGAATGTAAGTGGAATTTGACGGTAGTTAGAGAGGGAGAAGATTCTCCTTTTTCTTATGAGCAATTATTTCTCTAACTTGGTTTTATTGACATGAGAAAATTGCAGATATGACACAATGGTCTGATGTGCCTAGTGGGAGTAATACATTTATAGTGTATTTTACAAGGTCAGATCTAAGTAACAAGTCTAGAGTATTTGCGGATCGACCTTCAACATCTGCACTTCGAGCAGGCTCGTTAACAAGCTGAATCAAGTTTTTTAACTCAGAAAACGTCTCGATATATATTTTCCTTCGGCTGTTGTATGACCAGTATAGCGTAGGCACGAAGAATTGTGTACATTGAAATCGTCCGTAATAACGATTTCACTGTGCGGAAAATAAGAAATAATTCTTTGGTTACAGTCGGACAGGGCATCGAATTCGTTAGAAGTCTTGGCGTGGACCCGTTAACCATCCCCGTGTGTCGGACTAGCTACATACAAACTGCTCTCAAACCCTTATTGGCATCTGACCTCCCCCCCCCCCCCCCCCCGGGAACGCTCTTTGCCTTACTTCACGGGGTTGTCATCATTGCGGGTTCAACTGGCGGGCTTAACTGTTTTCCGATCATTTTCTTCTACTCTTTTTTTCCTTCATCTTCTGGGCTATGTTCTTTGGACTGATGGCACCAGTACTTCTTGACGGAGGGATTCCCACCTTTTGGATGCAAAGAAAGTACGGTTTGCATCGTCTTCTTATCAATTCCCGTACTGGCAGGCTTTACTTTTTGTTTTTCCGATCTTGTAGAGGAAGGCGTTGAAACAACCGTGTGCTTTTAGTAACTTGGTGATGTAGTAATTAACCTCACCGTGTTTCCGGTCATTCCACTCAGCCACGTTCCTAACCAGCCTCGCTGTTCATCTTCCTCTGCTTTCTGAACTCCAACGCTTTTGCCACTTCTGAATTGTAAGCCGCTTGGCCCTTTCGGAGGCCGCTTCCAATTAAATTTCCGCTTTTTTGTCGTAGACGTACTTCCTTATTATCACTAAGAGATCGTTGGGAGTCACTCCTGTGACTACAAGGACGGCTGGTACTGACACCGCCCGGTAGGAGCTGGCATAGAGCTTCGCGTCTTTATACTGCCGCCATAAGTTTGCGGTACTTCTGTTGTTTAAGTGGGTCCGCCCAAATTTTGCTTCCGTATAGAAGGATAGCATGCATTGTCGACATCAGTAGTCTGCGCTTACTGGCCGTTGGTCCACCTACATTTGCCATTAATTGTTGTTTTTGACGCTCTTTCTGTTGCTGCCTGCTTTTGTGTCCAGAAGGCGAGCTTCGTGTCGAGTCTCAGTCCCAAATACTTCACAGCTTGTTATAATTTCGGTCCCGATTTGGAAATCGATTTGAGTGGAAATTCTCTTTTTTGTCAGGAGATTTATCTCAGTTCTCTTTGTTGCCAGACTGAGGCCATGCTGATCCATCCATCAGCTTGCTCGTCGCATAACCTGCTTCAGCTTTCTTTCCACGTTTTGTGTTTCTCTTGCTATGACACCCCGGTGATATCGTCTGCGTACGTGACCAGAAAGATGTCTTCAGGCATCTCCATACGGAGAATGTCATCATAGGAAATGTTCCAGAGGTCTGGTCTTAAGATCGATCCGTGCGCTGCTCCTAATGTTCTTTTCTTTATTCGCGGGCCATATAAGGTTTTGTATATGGAATCTCCTTTCGAGTGCGTCTAGTATTTCGGTCCATGTTGCCGATTTGAAGGTATTCCGCATGTGCATCGTTGCCAGCAAGACGATCTTCCTAAAGTAGTGGTTTCCCTGTTGGGCTATTTGGGCGGCGTTCACTACTTCTAAAATGGCTCCAATCGTAGAACGGCCTCTCCTGAAATTGTAGGTACTACCTCTCTGACTAATCACCATTTATAGTGCCGCTATCAGACGTGGTTTAAGCAGCTTTTCCAAGAGCTTACCCGCCTGTATGCTGATGGAGAATCCGGGTCTCCTTTGCCTTTGCTCATCAGCACCAAGCATTGTTTCTCCAGCTCTTCATAAATATGAAACAAGCTGCTTTGCGGTTTTGTCCCACAATTCCACTGCAGAAAGTAATTTCTCCGAAATAAATTTCATAATACGAAACTCCCAACAAACTCCTCAGTCAAAAAAACTGCAAAAAAACTTATCAAATAAGTTTTTCAAGAATCCAAATAAATTGTTTTGGCTCATTTTCACAAAAAAGATAGTAGATGGCAAGTACTGTACATATAATTATAACTAAATGAAAAACTATTATCATTGTTGACTGGCTGGATGCCAACAACGACCCACACAAACCCACCTTTCCCAGAACACCATCAACGATGGACTTCTTCCTGGCTTCCTAGAAACTAGTGCGAAAATCCGGAATTATGTCTGTACATTATGTACTATCGATTAACCTCAACCAACCCATACTCCTTACAACAGAAGCTCCTGAGGAGTTCATTAATTTCAGATGGCTGGATATTGATAGACTTCACAGACACCACAGATACATCGAAGACAGCTTAACTCTCCCACCTTCAGATAGGAATCTTCTGGATATCGAAATCGATGCAGCAATTATCAACTTTGAACATGACGTATCTGATGCCCTGGGCAAGCAAAAACACTCTAAGACGTCAAAGGATAGGTACCAGCACCTTCTTGAGTACGTCTGTATGCTCACAGACAACGTCTAAGAAAACGTCTCCAGCGGATCCGTCAAAGTGAACTGAATACAACCAACAGAAACTATCATTTTCCCGAACTCCATTCAATACCACAATAATATCCAATACCAGAAAAGATTACAAGCAATCAAGCCAGGACCAGATGCTTCCAATAAAACATCAATAGGATCATTAGAAAACGGCCACAAATACCGGAAACCATCATCAGCAATGTTACTGAAGCTACCTCGGCCCAAGCCAAGGTGGAAGCGTTCGCCGGCTACTTCGAAGGAAACTTCACACCGAACCCACCTACTGACCCAACTTTCTTACAAGAAGTTGAGGCAACAGTTCAACAAACACTGCAACCAAATTCGGATAAAATATAAATTTTAATACCTATCATCAATCCAGGAAATGATCCTACCGATAGTTCACATTTATGCAATCTAGAGGAGGTTGTAGAAATCATCGGCAATTCTGCTGGACCAGATGGTGTCTCCTACTATATCCTGAAAAGGCTGCCCCTGCAGTAATGATTTTCCTCACAATCATTTTAAACAACTGTTACTTCCCCCAGAAGTGGAAAACAGCGAAGATTGTGTCAATTCCGTAGAATGGTGCTTCCAACTTAGTTTCCAACTATAGGCCGATATTACTTCTCAACAACATCAGCAAATTATTGGAAGAAGTAATCCTTCGAAGGCTGAAGAAATTTTGCTGTGAAAATTCAATTATCCCTGACATACAATTCGGCTTTCAAAAAAAACACTCAACCTTGCATCCACTGGTAAAATTCCAACACGGTATCACCACAGCCCTCAACAGTAATCTTGTCACCGTCGTCGCGTGCTTTCTGGATGTGGAGAAAACATTCGATAGCGTGTGGATAGACGGCCTAATCCACAAACTTCATCTTATGCAAGTACCTCCGCCATTAATAAAAATTCTCTTTTCTTTCCTATCTTTCAGGAAATTTTTCGTTCAAGTAGATAGCTGAGGACCATCAGAGCTGGAGTCGCCCCTTCCTCTACAACTTGATGACTTCAGACCAACCTTCTCCAGTTGGATGCGAGAACCTTCTGAATGCTACGCCACATCAATGTCACCACTAATCGATGTCCAAAAAGTAAGAATCCACATTAACAGACTCTTCCAATTCTATCAGAAATGGGACATCCGAATCAACACTTCCAAATCGGAAATATTCTGCTTCAGTAGATATTCAACTGGTAGAGGCATTCGCACCGCAACAATTTGCAGAAATCTGGTCCTAAAGCTCCCTGACGGGACTCCATAGTGGCAAAGCCAAATGTCAAGTACCTGGGAGTGCACTTCAACGTGTTGCTAAGGTTTAACCTGCACTCAAGAAATGTTCTGAAAAAGGCAAGCTGGGCCTTTAGCCGTTTGCACCCATTGCTGAAAAGAAGATCAGGTCTTAGCCAACCGACAAAGATATTAATCTACAAGCAGCTTCTGCGACCAGTGATCAGCTATTCCTTCCCAGTCTGGTTTTTAATCTCGAAGACAGCTATGAAGGAACTTCAGCTATTCGAAAGGAAGATACTGAGGATCTGCACTGGACTCTACTTCGACCGTCAACGACAGAAACACTACAGGAACGAGCATTTCTTCGTCATTTAATTTTTATATAAAAATAATTAAACTTAAGTCACTGTATATAGTTAGGCTCCCTAGGAGCCAACAAATTTAAATTTTCATACATAAATATGTAGTATTTTAATAGTTGTAAGCCAAATTGTAAATAGTATGTTCAATAAAACAAAATTGAAAAAATTGAAATTGAATTATACATATTATAGTTGTAATATTTGTTTATATAAAAATTAAACAACTAAAGCAACTTTACAAAATAAAAAATCTGAATACAAATTTCAGTTTTTTTTTTGTTATTTGTTTAACTAAATAAAATTTTTGGATGAAATTGATATAGAAAATTGTGGAAATTCTCACGGAATCATCAAGTTTAGATTAAGTTCAAAAAGATGAAACGATCTAGTAGGTTTTGATGACTCTTTTTATGTGTTTGTTTCGCAAAATCATCCGGAAATTGGATCACTCACTCAGACGGACCAACACTCTCATCCGACACCATTTACACCGTGCCAAGCTTATTGACTGGTTTTGGAACAGTATAGACAATCCGATTGAGTGATCATCCGGCTCCCTGCACCTTAAACCTCCGTCAAAGCCTTCACTTCGCTGGCTCGGGATCTAAAAAATCAAACGGAGGGCACGGCACAGAAGTTCGTCCTAGAGCCATTTCGTCGCGGTGAGAAAAGAGATTAAGTCTTTGATCTTCATATCCGAAAGTTCGTCAATTTCGTCAAAATATGTAGTTCCAAATGATTGTTCTTGCTCTAAATTTGGCTAATGTAGAGCATTTACAGAGAAAATGGAGGACTGTTCCCTTTTCCTGCTGGGCCCAACCGCTATGACAGTGAACATTGTCAGGAATGCCTTGCTTCGCTGCATGCTATCTTATTGGCCAGTGTGTGCTACTACGATCCTGGGTCTTCGTATCAAATCAAGTGTTCGGGATTTATAATAGGTGCGCCTAATCTCTCTTTATATAATGCAGTTAGTAAAACTGCCCCACCTACCGTTTGGATTCGCTAACAAAAACTGAGAGAATTTGTCCTTCATAACTCCAAAAGGAATGTTTGACTCCTTCCGCAAGTGAGTTATGAAGGGCTGATCTTTTCCTGGCCAGCTCCCAGCTCGTCCATCAATGTGACAATGACCACAAAACCAGATAAGAGTGACATTGTGGTTAATATTGAGGCTAGCAAGTTCATCGAAAATATAAGTAACTTGGAAAAAAAGTTCGTGTGGTCAAGTAGGTAGTAGGACGAAAAGATTTAAATTTGTAAGCATTTTTAATTGTATGATGAGAAAAAGGCAGCATCATTCAACAAAAACCTCGGAGGTAGTGTATGAACTTATTTTGAAGAATTTTCAAAAAATCAAACAAAGTATACTCGTATTACAGTTGCAGTGAAATGAGTCATCTTATTTTCGAAAATAATTAATTTTGAGGAGGCCAGTACCTGTTCTGTTCTATTCAAAGTTCCTTCGATCCTCTCAAAAATATCCCATTTTCAGTTACAAATTAAAACCTCAACATAGCATTTGGACGAGGCAAGACGCTTCTTGAGTCACTCGTTTTTTTTGGAATACCTACGTGGATTTTGAAATATAAATTAAACGACATATTGCATTTTACTTCCAACTTGTTCTAACCAAATGGACGTCATCCACAGGATGTCCTATAATGCGAGCATTATTCTAGACTTTATGTATAGATTCGATGTCAACTAAACCATTCGAATGGATTCATATAGAGTGAAGTACATAGAAGTCTATTTACCACATTGCAAATCAGGAACCCACATATAAAGACCATTCGCAGTCTATGGTTTTCCCAGGGAATATCGTTCACAGGAACTCCTTTCGCCTATTGCATCGTTAAGACTTAGGACAGCTAGCTGAAGAGTAGATATACATGCGATGATCCACTCTCTGTCCGAACTGTATCTGTTATATGTCCTCAATGTCCTCGAGCTATGCAATTTTGGTTTTGTTGATACAACGTACATATATATATATGTATTTAATTTTTTTGTTTATTTTTTATTTTTGGTTTTGCATCTTGCTTTCTTCCTTATAGGATGTACAGAGAATGTCCTTCCATACGTTAGGTGTCCTGTTGGTACAAATGACATGCGGACATTTCCAGTTGCACGTCGTCATCCATTGCTTATGGTGCGCCTTTCCCTTGCCTGTCTCCTTCTTCTACCTACACTTGCTCGTATTCCTTGTGCTCACTAGCCCATTTCAATTATAATTTCTTAGCTGATGCAAAATTTTCTCCAGAGATGGTCAAAATAATTCGCGTTGGTCGGCCATCTTTGTTAGAGTCCTGGATGGTTTTACTATATATGCGGAGTGCCAAGTGAAACCAACCAACAAGGCTCTGTCGGTGATGGTGGTCGTTATAGTGCTCGTCGTTGCCGTTGTCGTTGTCGTCCTGGTCCTGGTCCTAGTCCTAGTCCTGGTGCTCGTTTTCGTCATCATCATTGCACTACATCTTATGGTCAATTCCTAAGGAAATATGAACGCAGAAGGATATAGGTATTCAAGTTGCTGCATCGATAGAACTTTGCATGATGGGAATGCCCCATGTGGTCGGTCAGTCAGTTCTGTTCCTGGTGCATGGTGTCCAGAATCTGTATACTTGCCGCCTGCACTTTACGGACAATAACTATGTTTCTGTATGCCATATACAGAGGAGTGGCAGGAGACTTTGCACCCCCATTAGCTAAGACGAAGGCAAAGAACTGCGCCAGGATGCGATAGCTGAGATTAAACATTGAATGAAGATCTCTCAAGTCTATGTATATCTAGGTACAGTACGAACGAATAGGAAATTGAATTTATGTTCTCTGAAGAAGATGACACATCGAAAGGGGTGAAGAAGAACAACCTTTCCTCAGAGCCCGACACTCGATACACTCCACATCGTGTTCTACCGCAAGTCCACCCACTGCAATACACATGTCGTGAACGAGTAGCTCTTGGTTCTCGAGTTTATGCAAATTCAAATAATTCTGTGTGCAACATTACGAAGACGATGGATATGGCCAAGATGGGTGGCCAGAGAGCTGAGCCTCGAGACAACCAGCAGGAGACGAGTTGGAGCAGAGCCGCCACATGCTGGCAATGCTTATATGTGTGTGCGGTGAAGAAGAAGAAAACGTGAAATAAACGGATTGCTAAGACCATTCATGCAAGGATATGGTCATCAAGTCGCATAAATTGTACAGCAAATTGCGTAAGTGCACGTGTGTCACATGTGCTATTGCTGCAACTACACAATTGTGTGTACCAGCTACCCCATCTTTTCATCGGCCTTCCTTCATCAGCACATCACACACTGATTGGGTTTTGTAAAAGACCAGAAAACCATTAAGATGGACTTTAATTACGAACGAGAGAAAACTAAGTTAGGAATTCCTTTTGCTGAGTCCTTACAGTTGCTTTGCATCCTTGTGATGACGCCCACTGATGCCTTCGTCGTCGATCTCTGCTCAATATTTGGTCATTGCCATCGCCATCGTCATCGTCGTTCTTATCTTCGTCGTGGCTGTTCGGAAGTTTCGTTGCTGATGCTTTGCATTTACCTCTAAGAAGTTGGATTTTCATCCCATCAAATGAGTGTGACCAGCTATAGTGAATCTTATATTTAATTGTTTTTATTGATTTTCTTAGTAAAATATTGGTAGACTTCAAAAAGTATTGACATTACGCTAAGGAATTAAATTGTAAAAATTTAATGTACCTAGGGTACTGGGACGGGTAAAATTATTGGAAATAGGGAAAAAGACTCGATAATCCGGTCCGTAGTAACAAACCTTCTTGACATCCCAAGAGATGGTATGATCAAAAAATATAGATAACTTCGAAAAACATTTCAACCAATAAACTATAGTCTTAAAGAAAATATCATCAAATGGTACACTGATGGATCGAGGACAGCTGAATGGACTGGTGCTGGAGTTTTTGGGCCTAGAACTAAACTCTCCTTACCGATGGGACAGTCCACTAGCATATTCCAGGCAGAAGTAAATGCCATAGGCAAATGTGCTGGAAGAAACCTCGATAAGAAATATAAAAACCAAAACATTGCCATCATGTCAGACAGTCAGGCTGCACTAAAAGCACTAAGCTTCTTCTTCGGAATAGGAGAAAACGTGATCAAAAACAAAATCAAAACAGAAGAGGAGAGGAGACAAAAAGATCAAAAATCTGGAAAGAACTCCCTAAGCTAAGACAGGCAAAACTCCTACTCGGGGACAGGGCCGTTGCTAGAGTTGAATTTAAGGTAGGGCATCGGTGATAACATATAGGGCGGAAAAAAAATTTTTACTTGATATGAAATATGATCTGATCTGGTAAAGTTGGGTCAAGTGACCTCAACTCCAAGGTGCGATTCTCACAGGTACGACAGTGGGCTCATCAGTTAGATGCTGCCGTACTCTTCTAAGACGCAAATATTGGTCGATGTTTACCGACACTTATAAAATTTACAGCCTTAATAGACCGTGAATTTTATTTTTCTAGGGGAATTTGATTAAATTCGAACACCTAGAATAATAATGTTGACCACGGACATTATTATTCTAGGTGTCCGACAATGAAGATATGAAAATTATTTCGGTTTAAGTGGAGTCATCATCATCATCGGCTCGACAACCGGGTTCCGGTCCTGGCCTCTTTCAACAAGTCTCTCCACCTATCCCGATCTCTAGCCGACGCCATCCAGTTGCGCACCCCAAGGCTTCGGGCGTCCTGGTCTACGCCATCTCTCCAGCGCAAGCATGGTCTACCACGCTGTCGTCTACCATAGAATGTACCACAAAGAACTTTCCGAGCAGGTTCCTCTTCGCTCATGCGAGCTAGGTGCCCTGCCCACCGGAGTCTACCGAGCTTAATTTTTGTCACGATATCTGCTTCAAGGTAGATTGCGTACAGTTCATGATTGTACCGTCTCCGGAATCGTCCTTCCTCACATACGGGGCCAACAATTCTCCTTAAGACTTTTCTCTCGAACGCAGCTAAGAGGTCGGAGTGCCTTTTGCTAAGCACCCAAGTCTCGGATCCATATGTGAGTACTGGCAGGACCATGGCCCTGTACAGCAGCAGTTTTGAAGTTATGGTGAGATTTCTGGATTTGAAGAGCTTTGACAGACTATAGTAGGCTCTGTTGGATTTGAGAAGCCGCCCGCGTATTTCTTCTTCTATATTGTTATCGACTGCTACTATTGACCCAAGGTATTTAAAGGATTGCACCACTTCAAATTCGTGCTCCGCAACCTTGATTGTTTGACCAACTGTTCCTCTCGCATTCGACGCCACCATGTACTTTGTTTAACCTTCACTAATGTGCAGCCCCAGATTTTGTGCCGCCTGCTCGATCTGGATGAAGGAATCGTGTACAGCTTGTTCGGATCTTCCGATGATGTCAATGTCGTCTGCGTAAGCTAGTAACTGGCTGGACCTGTTGACGATGGTCCCTCTTGTTGCCGTGCCAGAGTCACGGATTGCTTTCTCCAACGCCAGGTTGAAGAGGAGGCAGGCCAAACCGTCCCCTTGTCGGAGTCCATTAAAGATGTTGATTGGTCTGGATAGCAATCCGGCTATTTTTACTTGGCTTGTTACGTTGGTCATGGTCAACCTACATAGTCGTGTCAATTTATTTGGGATGCCGAATTCTATCATGGCTTTGTAAAGTTCTACGCTGGCTATGCTATCATAGGCGGCCTTAAAGTCTATAAACAGATGGTATGTTGGGATGTTAAATTCTAGACATTTTTCCATCGCCTGCCTAAGGGTAAAGATCTGATCAGTTGTTGATTTGCCTGGAATGAAACCACACTGATATTGTCCGATGACGGTTTTAGCGTATGGGGTTATCCGGTCTTGTAGGATAGAGGAGAGTATCTCATAGGCGGTACTCAACAACGTGATACCTCTATAATTGCTGCACGTTGTGACATCTCCCTTCTTATGTATGGGGCATATTATGCCTTTTCGCCAGTCTTCTGGCATTTCTTCCTGCTCCCATACGTGCACTATAATATCATAAATTGCTTGACGTAAGGCTGGCCCGCCGTGATGGAATAATTCGGCTGGTATGCCATCGGCTCCCGGGGCTTTGTTCAGTTTAAGCCGGCCTATAGCCTTCTCAACCTCTTCTATGCTTGGTGGCGGCAACATAGAGTATTCTTTTTGAAGTAGTGGAGCCTCCACTTCTGCAGTGAGCTGACCATTTAGCAAATTATTAAAGTACACTTCCCATCGCTCCAGTATGCTTTCAGGATCGGTGATCAGATTTCCCTCTCCGTCCTTGCAGTATGTGCAGCGTGGTGTGTACTGCGTCATGTTTCGGACGGATTGGTAGAACTTCCGCGCCTGGTGCGGACCTCGCTCTCGGCTGTTTTCTATTTCACAGATTAGGTTCTTCTCCCAGGCTGATTTTTTTTTGTCTGTGAAGCCGTTTTTCTGTTCTTCTGAGCTCTTTATATTCCTCTTCGCGTGCCCGCGTTCTATGAGATTGTTGCATTGCTCGGTACGCAACATTCTTACGTTCAGTCGCTAGCTTGCATTCATCATCAAACCAGTCGTTCCGATTTTTACGACTGCTGCCTAAGATGGAATTGGCAGTACTAATGACAGTATTTTTAAGACGTATCCACTTTTCATTTACGTCCAGCATACTGGCTCCAAAACTTACTCTCCCTAAGTCAGGTGTTTCTAGGGCGAGTCCTAACGCATTACCAAAGGTGTTACTGGTGTTTTCATTGCGCAGGGCAGCCGTGTTGATTCGAACCTGATCGGCGGATGCAATGCGTCTTCGCAAGGCAATCCGCCCTCGGAAAACCATACCAACAAGATAGTGATCCGAGTCGATATTGGCACCTGGGTACGTTCGTACCGTCATCAAGTTCGAGTAGTGGCGACGGTATATCAACACGTGGTCTATTTGGTTACGAGTGACTCCATCAGCTGATACCCAGGTGGCTTTGTAGACATCTTTACGCGGGAACCTGGTACTCGCAACGACCATGTTTTTCGATGCTGCCAATTCTAAGACTCGAAGTCCATTGTCATTAGTGTTCTCATGCAAACTATGGGTGCCTGCGTAATGCCTGAATACCGGCTCCCGACCTATTTTTGCGTTCAAATCCCCAAGGATGATTTTAACATCATACCTTGGACAGGCATTGAGGGCCCTCTCGACTTGTTCGTAGTATAGTCTCTTTTTCTTCGTCTGAGGACTCCTCCGTAGGTCCGTGAATGTTAATGAGGCAGATGTTCGTAAATTTGCCTCGCACGCGAAGGGTGCATAGCCTTTCGCTTATAGCGTTAAAGCCGATGATGGTAGAATTCATTTTTTCGCTGACTAGGAAGCCTACCCCGAGCACATGGTGTTTTGTATGACAGCTGTAATATATGTCATATTCTTTCTTCTGTAGAACACCATTCCCTGTCCAACTGATTTCTTGAAGAGCTGTTATGTCAGCTTTATATTTTGACAGGGCATCGGCTAGCTGCTGAGCAGCTCGAGCTCTATAGAGCGATCGTACGTTCCATAAGAAAATTCGTAAATCGTTTTTCAGTTTTCGTTGCGTTGGTTGTCGTCGAATGATCAGTCCGTTTCCGAGGCTTGTTGTCGGTCTCATAATTCATAAAGTTTTACGGGACAGGGAATTAACCTGTCGCCAACCTGAGGAACCAGCCTGATCATATTAGCCAAACCTTTTTAAAGGCTTGTTTCTAACGGCCGCCACGGAGAGGCTATGATCAGACTTCCACCAGTCCCGAATAGTTACGGCACGTGCATGTTTTCGTATGCTACATGTTATTCCCCCTATTCGTCTGATGGCTGATTGAATTTAAATCAATTAAAAGCTCAAGTGACTTCAACTCCAATTGATTTAAATTCAATAACTTTACTTGAACCGAAATAATTTTCATATCTTCATTGTTGTTACTCAATTTTCGGGAGGAGTTGATAGATAAGTGCGAAACATTCATTTATGTATGGGTTTATATTATTACTTTTCTTAACATATTATACTGAGTACAATCAAAGTTGAAAACGTAGATTCATACACAGCATCAGTGCTATATCCTATGGTCGCCACCGATGCAAAAAGTTCATACGTATCTTTGAAAGTTTGTTGACCTGATAAATTTATCTGTTTTGGTTCGTTTATTGGCCTTTTAGAATTCAAAGTGGTGTGGTGAAACTTTACATTTAACAAAAAGTTTTGTTTTCTCACACTTACTTAAGCTTTTCAATGGTACCATTTTTTCTACATCCAACTCATCTGTACTCGCTACTGAATTTAGTAGATCGTCGTTGTCCGAAAATCTCCTTTGTAATTTAGCAATTAGTATTATGTCCAACGTTTCGAAATAGTCAGACTTAAATGGCTGAGCGTTCTGATGTTCTATATTCTGTTTCGCAGAGGAACGGAAAGGCCCATATACATACAAAGTAGTCCATCCATCCGATGTCCGATCTGATTTTTTGATTTGTCTCTTTTGGGTATGATTCGTATTTTCGAAATCGCGGCTTGTCATCGACTTTGCTTCTTCCAAAGTTTGATCATAAGTTTCCTTATTTTATTTTGGGTGAGTTTAATGATTGTTAAGGCGCCTTGAATCCTGCGCTTCGGGATTGTAAAACTGTGCCTGCAGGCTGGAGGGTGGATAATATTTTTCTGGCCACAATCAAGGCCATTTGGAATTCCAAATTGAGCATCACTTTTTTAATATCCACACTCTTGGCGACGTCATCACCCTTAAATCTGTCATTTCTAATTTCATCCAAAGTCGTCAAAATCAATGAATAATTATCATGTACAACTTTTGTTACGGCCAAATGTCCTGACCAACTCTCTTCTAGGAGCCGGGAAATTCTTTTTCCACCATACAAAGCAGCTATTTTTCCATGCTGAAAAAATTCATGTAACATGATGCATTGATCAAAAAATGAACGAATGAAAGTCATTTTCGAGATAACCCTAATGATTACCAAATGCAAACGATGGTTAAAGCAGTGGACGTAAGAGATTTTTCGGCCCAATTTATTTTCTATTCTGGTCGCGACTCCCAAAACTTTTCCACTCATTACACTTGCGCCATCATAGTATTGGCTTAGCATACAAGAGTGGTCAATGTTATTCAACGTTAATTCCGTAAGATTGGCTGCATCAAGATTCTTAGTAGTAGTAACTGTCAGCAACGACTCATTGACAATTCCATCTTTAGCGTAGCGTATTGCTATTGCAATATTTTCGCGGTTATGTGTCTTCCATTATAGTAAACCAGCTTAGGTCCGATTCATTAATAATATCTATAACAATGGAAGTTCATACTTCTATAATCATTGCTTGAATTATTTTATTTTGAATTTCAGGTGAACGTTATGTTGCAATTTGGTTATATGAGTAAGAGACTCTTTCAAATTTGGATCTTTCATGCAGATGTATTCAAACAAATTCTGAAATAATCCTTGTTCTTTTTCTTCCTCCAAAATATAATTTCCACGCAAAGCTAATTCGTTGGAAATTTTTTTTTCAATTCCCAGCGACATCTTAAAGTAAGATAAAGATTAAGATTCGTTGACAAATTGTACAACCTTAATAATAGACCTACCTGACGTAGTACCTTTGTCTCTCTAAAGTTTTTTGATGTATCAACGTTTCAACACCGCTAGTTGTAGAGACTCTATTTAATTTGTCCTGCGACATCGCCATAGCTTGGGTATGGGAAATGGATTTTTCTTGTTTTGAAAAACCAGTTTATGAATCAGTGGCATTACGATACGATAGTTGATTTTTTAAGGTAGGGCGTTGGAGGTCTCAAGGTAGGGTATTGCCCCCTAATGCCCCCCCCCCCCCCCCCTTAGCTACGGCCATGCTCGGGGACTACAACCCAGAGCGTTTTCTTACCTGCATTAGCTTAAGTAGGAACAACCTCAGAAAAATCACGGTGCTTCTCACAGGCCACTGTAGGTTGAGAAGACACCTCAACATCCCTGGGCTGGAGAACAACGCGACTTGCAGATTCTGCAACACTCATGAAGAGACACCTGACCACATACTGGGGAAATGTGATGCGATCGTGCATCAAAGGCATAGGTATCTGGGCAAGCACCACATAAAAGAGAGTGAATTATCATCCCCTAAAATACTCCAAATACTGCGATTCCTCAAAGGAACAAATTTGGAGGAAGAACTGTAATGAAGAGCCAACCTCATCCAGTTCTACATGGGGGACACAATAGATCTTTAGGTCGCAGTGTTTTTATACCCCAATTTATTTATTCATTCAATTCTTGTAAATCCGCAAATTTAGACTTTTACAAAAAGTACCAGGTATTGCAGATCAGGGTTTCACTTTAGTGGAGAATTTTGGTTGACATTCTTATGTAGGTCTCTACTAAATTTGAGCCCCAAAATTGATCGAACATTATTGTAAAAAATGGACAAAAATGTAAATTTGATATTAAAAAAAAACTTAATGTTGATAACATCTTTGTGGACCATAATAGTGTAGGGTGTATTGATTATTCACTTCTTAACCTTATTTAATGTTGTCTACACGATATACATCATATTATTATGATCAAATATCATTACACACAAAATTATTTAATATTCTTATATTAAAATCTTACTTTTTTTATACATAATTTCTTTAAAATTTTAAAACAAAATTGTCTAATTTAATTCTAATTTAAGGTATATAATATTGGGTCAAAATTAAGCGAAAAAATTTCAAAAAACATTCCTACAAAAAACATTCTTTTAATTAGAAAATCAAAAAACCATTTGAGGATATGATCGAAATATAGAACACCTCTGCAGGAAATAATACACATAATTTTTGTATCAAAATCGCTTGTGTCGCTTGCGAGATATTTGTCATATAACATTGTTTTCGATTTTCGTTTTTGACCAGATTGGATTAAAAAAAAAAAATTCAAAACTTTTTTTTGGAAACTCAATATTTCGAAAACCCCATGGTCATTTTTTTTTCAAACTTGACATATAAAAGTTTCCTAACATAATCTACAAGATTTGATAAAAAAACTTGTTTTATCTAAAACTAACAGTACCTTCCATACAAATTTTAAAAAATGGTTTTCGAAAATCGTATTTTTCTCGAAAACGGTTCCGAGAATTTTGCTAAATTTTTTTTTCTTTTGATTTATCTATACGATCTATAATTTAATAAAAAAAAATTTTAAATCTAGATATTACTGTACCTACCATAGAACGATTTTTTCGAATTTTGAATTTCTCATTATCGACATAACGGATTTTAATGAAATTTTTTATTAAGAAGCTCCTAAAAAGTTAAAAAACATTGCATTTAAAAACTTAAGAAAAAATATTTTTTTCAATTTTTAGAAAAAAAAGTCTTTTTTGTTTTTGAAAAATTTGATATCTCAAGAACGGCTTAGTTTTTTTTTTTGGAAATTAGACTTTTATTCGTACAATAATAAAAACTTAAGGTTGGCGTACCAAAATTTTTTCTTAAAAATGTTTTGAAAATTTTGTACATAAAAGCTTATTTTTTTTAAGGAACCACTACAACAACTTATAGGTAATTTTTGTTCTTGCATAAATTCATATTTGCATAGCATTCTGGTTTTATATCTTACTACTAAAAGAATTTAAAAAATTCATTTTATCCTTATGAACAGTTTTCTTCAATAACTTTTTTTTTTAATTCCTAGTCTATTACATAGGAGCAAGTTCGCGCGACCCAGTGGTGCATTTTATTTTGATTGGTGCGACATCTTTCATATCGGTATGCCATTGTTTTTCCGTATGCCAAGCGACATGGACGGTCTGTTGGGAAAATTCCTTTCGCTATTTATACCTTTGTATATAAATGGATGAATAGGTTTTATGTGTCGATTTGAAGCTCCTGGGTTTTTTCCAAGATCTATGATCGATGGTGGACTTTCTTGGTCTAAAACCGCAGTGATCTGGACGAAAGGCTTCAAAAGTTCACATAATACGGCAGAAAGGATCTTGTACACGATGTTTAGGAGACTTATGCCTCTGTAGCTGGCGCAGTTCAGAGGGTCTCTTTTCTTTAGGATGGGGCAGACAATGCTGAGGTTCCATTCATAGAACATGCTTTCTTCCGACCATATTTTGCAGATTAGCTGATGCATACTCCCAACCAAGCCATCGTCTGAAGCTTTGAACAGAACATCAGCTCCAGCGGCTTTGTTGGACTTGAGATTCGATATAGCTATCTTTATTTCGTCCCTGTCGGGTTGGCGGTATTGTTGGCCTGCGTCGCTTTAGTCAAATGGTACTATATCTACAGCATCATCGCCATTATAATGTTTGGAGGAATGGTCTTTCCATATTCTCACCATGGACTGCGGTTCTACTCCGATGTTCCCTTGATTATCCATACAGGTTTCGGCTCGGAGATTTTATCCTTGTGATGTTTTTTAACCTTATGGTAGAACTTCCGAACCGCATTCCTGCTAGGGCATTCCTCTATTTCCTAGATCGAGCGCTTCTCATTCTCCTTCTTTTTCTTTCTGAGAAGCTGGTGTTCTTGTCTCCTTTTTTGCTCGTAGAGCTCGCAAGCATCTCTGGTCCTTCTTTGCAGCATTGCATTTTGTTTTGCTGCATGAGCTTGCCGGCACTCATCGTCAAACCAGGAGTTTCGTCTTGATGGTCCTGTAAAACCCAGCACGTCGGAAGCAGCATTTCTGATGACTGATTGGCAATGTTGTAACTGGTTCTCAATATTTAATGCTTCTTAAGAGGTTATTAGAAACTCGATTGTAAAAGGACCTTGCGATCTCTTACGGTTGTAGACGTGCAACATCGAATTTCCTCGCAGTACTTCTTTGTTTTGGCTTGGGTTGGTGTATCCGTAGCTGAACCTTGGCTACAACGAGGTAGTGTTCCAAGTTGATGTTAGTCCCTCGGAACATGCGGCTATCCTCTATACTGGACAAGTGCCTTGCGTGCGTCGATCGCAATGTGGTTAATTAGGTTCACGGTTGGTTCATCAGGAGATGCTCATGTCCCTTTGTGAATATCGAGATGTTTGAACTGAATACTAGCTACAAGAACGCTCTGCCCAACAGCGAAGTCGATCAGCCTGAATCCGTTATAGGAGATGGAGTCGTGCGGGCTATATCTTCCAATCGTGTCACTAAAGATGTCTTCTCTTCCTAGTTTGGCGTTAAAATCGTTAAAACTTCCAAGGACAATATTGATGCCATAACTAGGGTATTGCTCGTACCTAGGTTTTGTCCAGGAGCCCGTAGAATATGTCTTTGGTGTCTTAATCTCAAATCAGGCTCATGTTGCCGAACATTCCACGCACAGATCCGAAGTTCGTTGTCCTTATTTCGTTTGCATGTTTCGTCATCAGTGAATCCGTCCGTATTCGAAGCTTGTTCTTGCTTCGCAACTAAAATTATTTTATGCGGCCGGGAAGTCTATCCGACGGCACAACCTGGAGGTCCAAGTTCTTAGTATTACTCCAAGAACGGAGAGCCGGATAAGGTGCTCCTTACAAGCTTGAGCTTCGAATATGTCGGAGTAGCCCAGTAAGGTGTTCTCAAAGTAGTTTAGCCTAACTGGAACTGTAGACGCGACCGTTGATTCCATCTGGGGAATATCTCCTCTGCCACTTGGATGAAAGGACAACAACAACCTTTCACTGGGTTGTGACCCAATCTCCAGTTGAGGTACTAGGCATGCGAGTGAGAGTAGGAGTTGATAGACAGAGTTGGGTTTTTAGAAAAACCTGTGGACACTTGTGACCACAACACTCCACAAAACGCTGGACCATGGTGGAGAACTTATTAAGCATCAAATTAAGCCAATAAGAGAGCTTTCGATAAGTCTTCTTTTTACTTGCGATATAGGTACTATAGGGCAAGTTCTGCATTTGGAAAAAAAATCGAACTCGAGATTTTGATCAAAGTTGACATTACGATGACAATTCCGTCTGTCTGTCTGTATGTCTGTACCTCGAACTACAGCCTAAACTATCGGAGGTATTTTCTTCAAAATTGGTAGTTAAGGGTCTTCGGTGATTCCCTAGAGGAAAAATTGAAATTTTTTTTTTAGCTCCAAAACTAAGGGTACCCCCCATACACCCGTAATGCAAAATCTTATTTATCTCAAAAACGGCTCTAACGATTTCGATAAAAAAAATTAAGTGTGATATTATGAACTAGTGGTGGGCGCATTCGAATGAAATAATCGATTATAATCGATTCAGGTAACATCTCGAGATATCTCGATTCTTCACACAAATCATTCGAATACTCAAATCATTCGAATGATTTTTTCTTATCTTCTTTCTCTAAGCGAAATGAGGATTCAGCACTCGAGTGCCTATTCGAGACCGAGAAGCGAATATTGAACGAATAGAAAGAAAAGAAAACACCAAATCGAGAACTCGAGAATTTGATTATTTGTGTATTTCGTGTGTGACTGGGTTGAATATGGAATTGCAAAGCAAAGACGAGAAGCGAGAACCATTGTTATAATTTTTTTGTTTTGTTTTTGCTTTTTTTTTTGCTTTGAAATTGAGTGTTTGTTTCCTGCTTTTTTTTCTATGATATTCCTTCAAAAATCATTCGAATGATCATTCGATTCTTTAAATCATTCGAATACTAATATCTCGATTCTTTAAATCATTCGATTATGCCCAACACTATTATGAACATGGACTATATTTTGGTGAAAAAAAATTTTGGGGGGAAATGTTATTAGGGGTACCTGTCATATAACGGTTTTTTTGATTTTCGAATTTCTCACCAACGGCTCTAACGATTTTAACCAAAATTTTTATGCAGGAGCTGCTTTGCATTTGAAAAAATATGAATTAAAATTTTTTTCGAAAAAATAGTTTTTGGATTTTTAAAAAAATAATACAATTTTTTTTTTTGAAAATTCAATATCTTGAAAACCGATACACAATTAAATTTTTAAATTACGTTTTAAAATGTATTTTATTAAATACTAACAATTTGCATATCAATTTTTTTTATAAAAATTTTAAGGAAAATTTAGTACACAAAAAACATGTTTCAGTGTGTCTGTATGTCTGTACCTCTCACTACAGCCTAAACCACTGGACCTATTTCTTTCAATCTCGGTAGTTAAGAGTCTTCGGTGATTCCCTAGAGGAAAAATTGAAATTTTTTTTTTAGCTCCAAAACTAAGGGTACCCCCCATACACCCGTAATGCAAAATCTTATTTATCTCGAAAACGGCTCTAACGATTTCGATAAAAAAAAATTAAGTGTGATATTATGGACATGGACTATATTTTGGTGAAAAAAAATTTTGGGGGGAAATGTTATTAGGGGTACCTGTCATATAACGGTTTTTTTGATTTTCGAATTTCTCACCAACGGCTCTAACGATTTTAACCAAAATTTGTATGCAGGAGCTGCTTTGCATTTGAAAAAATATGAACTAAAATTTTTTTCGAAAAAATAGTTTTTGGATTTTTAAAAAAATAATACAATTTTTTTTTTTGAAAATTCAATATCTTGAAAACCGATACACGATTAAATTTTTTAATTACATTTTAAAATGTATTTTATTAAATACTAACAATTTGCATATCAATTTTTTTTATAAAAATTTTAAGGAAAATTTAGTACACAAAAAACATGTTTCAGTGTGTCTGTATGTCTGTACCTCTCACTACAGCCTAAACCACTGGACCTATTTCTTTCAATCTCGGCAGTTAAGGGTCTTCGGTGATTCCCTAGAGGAAAAATTGAAATTTTTTTTTTTAGCTCCAAAACTAAGGGTACCCCCCATACACCCGTAATGCAAAATCTTATTTATCTCGAAAACGGCTCTAACGATTTTGATAAAAAAAATTAGGTGTGATATTATGGACATGGACTACATTTTGGTCAAAAAGAATTTTGGGGCAAAATGTTATTAGGGGTACCTGCCATAGACCCGTTTTTTTAATTTTCGACTTTCTCATTAACGGCTCTAAGGATTTTATCCCAAAATTTTTAGCAGGAGTCCCCTTAAGTTTAAAATAATATTGTATATTAAAATATTCGAAAAAATATTTATTGGGTTTTTAAAAAAAAAAAAAAATTTTTTTAAATCAATATCTTCAAAACCTATGAACGATTATTTTTTGAAATTATTTCCTAAAACTAATATTATTAAATACTTAAAATTCGCATCCCACATTTTTTTCTTGAAAAATTTTACAGAAACTTCTTATATAAATTTTTTTTTTAATAATAAAACGATTTTTTAAGGTTTATTTGCATAAATTCATACTTTTCCGGAAATCAGACGGCAATTTTATGCATTTGAACATTATTATCTCAATAAATCCATGTTTTATATTTATAAAATGTATCTTAAATTCCAAAGTACTTTTACATAAGAGCAAGTTCGTGCGATCCAGTCGTGCATTTTATTTCTTTATCGAAGACTTTTTCCATTATTGGTATGAGCGATATATGTAGGTCTGCAAGATGTTACTTTTGTTGGTGGCTAACCAAAGATGTGGTACATATCTAAAGAAAAGCATGCGTTGTGAATTGTAATTTTTGGAAGCTATCTAAAGGATTAGGGATTTTTTTTGACAACTTGTGTTGACATATCATTCTTATTTCTTTGAGCATGACAAAGTGAATTTCCAATTCGTCAATTCTGTGAACAAACTATTAGTGACTTGTACCTGCACATGATTTTAATTTTTCTCTCTTTTCATTCATCAGGATTTTAAGGTCTTATTTACGGAAAAAAAAACCTAGTTCAACATAGAGCTTCTTCGAACAGAAGGACCTTTTTAATTAATTTTAATAAAAATAAATTTTAAATTTTTGATAAATGTACGCTAAAATGAATGTCATATCTTAATTGTTGATAAATTGTAGCCCAGTGTTCAAAGCACACCCCTTTTCCCCAAATAAGTTTTCCAGAGCATATCAATTAGAAAAGTAGAGATGGTCACCTTGCGCTCGGACTAACACACTATTATTTGCTCTGTATTATTGTATTACATATCCTTATAGCGAGTCACTTCGGATCGTTCGTTCTTACGCTGGCGCTGGGTATGGTATGGACTTCAGACATTAGACATATAAATCGTAATGAGTACTTATTCGCCGGCTTTGTTCCGAAAGATCTAAATATTATTTTAAGGGTTGTGCATTGTGCTACGAGCACACATTCCATTAGAACTGAGAATCCATGGTATGGGGTGGCACAACGACGAACAAGTCAATCCTTTTGGGTCACATGCAGATGAGAGAATCAATTTTCAATTTGTCATTTTTAATTTGGATACGAATGGACATTTGGTTTATGGGGATGGGCAAAATCTGTAACTATACCTAGATACATATACGGACCATGTACTACATACATAAGTCTAAGTGGATCTTGGTTCGCCAAGTGAAACAAGAAATTTATGAACATTTAGTAGGCTTAAATTTGATATTCAAAAGGGTTTCACATGCGTCATCCCCATCCCCATCCATCTAAACGGGCTTCGGTGCTATGCGAGGAAGGAATTAAGTTTGACATTCCCGCCACTTCTCCACATGTAGTATATAGTTTACTATGTAACATTTATCAAACACTTTTTAAGATCTCAAGTTCTCAAAGCACACGTACTAATATTTTCATATATGATTTTCGGTTCCAAATATTTGTGTGATACATCATGTATATGTTCATGTAGGTTGTGTACAGTTGCTCTGGCACTTGGACTGACTCCAACTTTGATGCCATGGGTTGGTTATCCTTTATTTTCTTAACAAACCTATTTTATATGAATTTGTTTGATCATATTGGCCTCGCTTTTGTGGAGACTTTGATTGAATTTAAATATTCCCACTGCACACTTCGGGTATGATTTGTCTAGGTTTGTGAAGAATTGAAATTTGATCGAATTTTGTGATGTCAAAATGCGAACTGAAAATTTATTATGAAAAGTTCAATGCATTGAGACATTTATATAAATTTTACATAAGAACACATGGTTACGGATTTAAATGTACATAAATGTATATCAAAGTTCTTGAGTATAGCTTATGTAGATCGCCTGAGAGAAAGGATTACAGGGAATTAACCGTTGGGTTGATTTACAAGTGGCTAATGTGATATTAATAGAAAAGACTACACGACTATTAAAACAATTATTCCATTTTCACAAAGTTCTTTACCCTGCCTATTAAGCATATGACGAGCGACGTGACGAATGAATACCATGGAAGCTCGGAGCCGAACAATAATCCTTTGAGTCAACCACTTAAAGATAACAAATCAGACTAAGATCCCATGCTACTCACGCTAGTAAAATGGGCTTTTCATCAACTTGGCGTGCGAAACTAGAGACCGAACTGGCTGAAGAAGATTCTTGGTTGAGGTCCAGCTGTAAGATGTAACTTAGAAAACATTCATTAGATATTATGTGATAACTTATGTTGCTAGAACTTGAATATCTAGCATCTGTGATGTGCTTTTGCTTTCCAGTAAAGGTTTTGCTCGCCGGTCTCGCCAGGGTCGTCCTGAAGAGAAGACGAAACTTCAGAGGATAAAGATGTTCAAACCTTCCTTGTTACAAAGCCTTTATTAAAAATAACTCCTATATCTACATATAAGACCCAATATTCTGTTACTAGTATTTCAATTAATTCTGGTAATCGAATGATTTGCGGTTACCAACTCTTCTGGATTGTAGTCTTGCTGTCTCGTATCGTTTATACTGGTTGCTGATGATTCGGATTTTAGTTTTCTATTCTGGTACTTGGGTTCGGGTAATATGGCTTCTGGTAATTCGGCTTTTAAAAACGGTTCCTATTATTCGGACGCCGGGCTTATGACGGGATCGGATGGTACTACGCCCCTGGTGGCACAAAGACAGCAGGCTAAAACTTTCTGGTAGTTCAGCAGGTACCAAGGCCCTTGGTGGCAATTAGGACGTTGAACTTAGAACTAAGGCCCCTTACCACTGGTGGGGGAAAGTCTCAGTAAGAAATAGATAAACAATATCTCCTACTTAACTTGCCTTTCCTCGAAACCCCTTACCACTGGTGGGGGGAAGCTCCGAGAAAACAAAGAAAGCTTGTCTACGAATGGAGTTCAAATTATCAACAAAATCAAATTATTAGTAGGTCATTTAATTTCGTTTTTAAAGGTTTTGAAGGTTTTTTATTGAACTTTAAATACATATTTACAATTGGAAAACTTAAACTTAAGGGTAATATGAGTATAAAAATTTTTTTGGCACATAGGGGGCCTAACTTAAGCTATGACATTGTTTCTAAAATTATAACAATTATAATTAACATGACTAGTTATTTTAAATTAAAAATATGGCATGGTTTATCTCTCGGGTTGTTCAGTCCCGGTTGTCCAGTTTATGGGTTTGTTGGGGCTTTCCTTTCGTTCATCCAAGTAGTTCCTCGTGTTGCTTTTTCAGTAAAGATTGAATGTGAACTGTGTAAGTGGTGAACGAAAAATAATAATGTTGTTGATTTTTCTGTAACGTCATGTGTCCATGGTGAGTGTGAATCGAGTTTGGTGAAATACAATTTTACTAGTAAGACCAAAGTTTGAGTAGTTTTCATGCTTACCCGATTGGTCCTAATACAACATGAAACACATCACCAAAGTTGGGTAACCAAAAGAGCCCAGGAGTTTTTAACGACTCAGAACAGAAGAGACTCTCTTAAGGTTGTATTGAAGTTTTATCATACCAATACCAATCCTTCCTGGAACATAACTGCGAAAGATAGTAGAGGTGAAACGGTAGGCAATGGGTGTGTAATCATAGGATTTGGCAGTCCTGTATCATTTGATCCTAAAGGGTCCTAGCATGCTGCAAGAAGCTTCATAATTATTAATTTGTAAGGAAAGAGTTAAAAATTACAGAAAACACTTCAATTATACGACGGGCAACAAACAGAAGAGCCACGGCAGTACCAACGCTTGCTGTTCTACGCATTTTCTATATATCCAAAACGTTATCATATTTTTCCTTAATGATTTAATATAGACATAGAATTCCATGGAGGTCCCCTTAAGCCGTTTTTTAATATTCAATTCCCAATAAAATTTTGAGTCAAGAAGTACAACCTATAGACATCTTGCACAAGAAGCAGAAAAGAGTTTGGCCGTTAAGTCAGTTTTCAGTTCAGTTTTTGCAGCGTTACCTTCATGAAAGTGTAACAATTTTTTGCGAAAATCGTAACAAAAGTTGAGAAATTTTAATATTAAAAAAAAATTCGCGTGCTGGACAGTTAACATGATAAAAGCAAAACTTCTTAAAAAATAAAGAATATGATAAAAGCAACATAGTAAGAATTTGGCTCAACCAAACCGATTTCAACTATACTTCATCCAACAAAAATATGCAGTACACGTCTTATGGGAGAGCTTTTTCAAAATCAGTAGCGTTCTATATTTTTGCACCATACTAAATTGAAAGAACTCCTCCACAAAAAAGTGTTTGTGCGCCCATAAATTTTCGATTGCATCTGACGCAGGCCCGACGTCCTATTGACTGCACATCTGAGTGTGCACTGAATTGTTGTGGTCTATGGCTGTTGATGCTATTCAATTTCAACCCCCAATAAATATTGATGTGCGTTCAGAGTTACCCTTGTTCATTTCGTAACTTGTTCAGTTTTTTTCCTTGGGTTTCTCTTGAGGTGCTTTTGATTTTAGAGCTTTAAAAAAATGGTCCATTTAAAATCAACACTACGATAACCCTGTGAGAGCTTTAATGAAGGACAGATTTATGCAATTCACTGTAGCCAGAATGCGAGGCAAACGTCCTATCTTGACCACACTGCATATTTTTATTGGACAGAGTATAGATATAAGTACACAAATGTGTGTAAGGGTAGTTCAAGCTTCACTTCAAGCATAGAAACGTATTGTTACGCACACCACCGACTTTATGGAAGGAACAAAAAGCTCTTTTCCAATGTCATATGTATTTCCCCTTATTCCAACCATCTAGAACATTCTAAGACGAGAACCTTCGCGAATTGGTTTCGAGAAAAACCAACTTGAGTATAAAGGAAGTGTTCGCAGTGAGGACAGGGCAGTCTATTTTTTATTATGAAAGTGTGCAAAAGCTTTGCTTATTGGATTGTGTTATTAAACAAGTTAAATCTGAATAAAAGTGTTTGAGTTGATTATAAATTGAGATTTATTGTTTTGATTTGGAAAGTTTAAATAAAGAAGAAATAATAAAAAAGAGTAATAAGTTTTATTTAATGAACCTAGTCAAAATAGCACAGTATTTTATGTATTATTGTATATGTATGTGATACAAAAACTAAAAATAAGAAAATTCTGCCAGCTTAATGTCAATGTTTAATGTGTTTTGTAACCGTTTTACTTTTCGGCAACGATGGCGCTGATCCCTTGGCATTATGATTAGTCCATTGGACTGTGATTCAAAAAGGCTAGATTCTATTTGCAGCATTTTCAAGACCGTTCGGCCTCTTGCAAGGCATAAATCCTTTAAGAGTATCTCTAGTCATAAAAGTAAAATTACAAAATTGTAGCGGAAATGGAGGTTCTGCTAACAAGCACAGCGGAATGGTTAAGAATAATAAGTCACCAGGCTTAGGCACACTATAAGCCATTAACACTAATGTAGTTTTGTATATTTATCTCTGTTTTAGTAAAATGAATGAATGAATAATTTGCCGTTTAAGTGTACTTTGAACTTTAGATCTATTCTGCCCTTGCACGTCTTGAGCTCATACTATAGCCCTTCCTCTAGACTTCCTTTGTTGAGAAACTTAAGTATGTGGAGTATTCTCAAAGATTGTAGTACGCTCTCTTCTAACTCTCTATAAGTGCTTAAGTCACAGATACTTGTGCCTCTGATGCACGAGTACATCGCATCTATGTAATATGGTCCAATGTTGTTAAGCAATTGTCGCAGTTAGACTATATGTATCAGATCGCTGGTGTAAATCCTGAATGATATCGGCGAGTTGACCGGTCAATGCTGAAGAACACTTTAAATACCAACGATTGCGTTAAAAGTTACATTTCCACTTTTGACAACAAACTTTCTGCCATTGAGCATATCATAAAGCATATTTAATAATGGTTAGGTAACTTATGCTGACTCTGGTCAGCTTTAGATAGAGGCCCTCTATCCATAAGGTGTCGAAACCCTTCTCCAAATCAACCAGACAAAACTACTGATACACTGGTGAGACAGCTTAGGCGCGAATTGAATGATGTCCCACCTTAAAACCAAACTGAGTATCCGGTATGATGTTATTGTCCTCCGCGCACTTGTACAGAGTTTTCGAATATGGATTGAAGTCCTTTCCCTTTTTAGGGATAGAATGTACCACAGCTGTCTTCCATCGCTCTGGATAATATGCATTAACCAGTGTGTTGTTTAACAGTGTGATATAAATGGCTACTGCCTCAGAAGATAGCTCCTGTAGTACGACCTTAGATATACCATTGACTCCTATTGACTTCTTTTTCTTTAATGAGTCAAAGATGAGTTAGAGCTCCACCTTCCAAGATACAGAGAAGTGAGCCTTTTTCACTATACGATGATGACGTTTGCCAAATGATCATCATTGAACCTTGTGAAACCGTACAATTCCGATCGCAATTGCGCCATTTCAGCTCAAAGGTAAAAATGGTTAACCAGGGCTCTGTTTTGCAGTTCATGATACGGCCGACTATTCCTCCCATTTTCTCCTGAGTATCTTCGAAAACAAAGAGCATTTCACTTATCAATCTGGTTACAGTGATGGGTACGCATTTTCTTTCATGTGTTTTTCGTACGGCCTCATTAAAAGTATTATAAAAGACATCCTTGATGTCTAAAAAGACACAAAAAGCCATTTATTTAGCAGCTGAGGCTATTTGGACAATGCTTCTGAGCTCAAAAATGTCGGTTTCTCTGTATCTACTCGCCTTATAAGGATGCTGACCTTAGTTAATTCTGTTGATCCAGAGTCTTCAGTAAAAAAAAAGATGTTACGAGTAAGCTTATCGTTTTGAATGAATTTAAATTTTCCAATTTTTCAAATAAAGATGACTTAACCTCTTCTACATATTATAGTTGGTATATACCCAAGAGCACTACTGCTACGAAGTATGCCTATAAGATAAGAGCATTAATTCATCCTTTGCTTTCTGGGAAAGCTCGGAAAATATCAACCACAGCTGGTGATTTAAAAGGCTGTAAGGGATTTGATTATCTATGCAATTATTTTTCCCGAGCTGATAGTTAAAGCTATCTTCTAGCCTTCTGGGATGGGATTTACATTGTCCTCATTGTATTTCAAACCATTAGAAGACTAACCGGAAAATGAGTACTTAGTAGCAGATTGAATCTTTGCTCCTCATTCTCTGTGAAGCTTCCATCAAGTTCCCAAAGTTAATACCTTCTCTTTAACGTTAAGTTTAAGACTTCCTTCTTGTTACTAGTTTTGATAGGTTTGCAGTTCCACTTTGGTTAACACAACTTATTGCTTAGATACTTACTTTCTTCTGCTAAAATTATAAGTATAGGCTTACATTGATTTGGGTTAACTGCTTTAAATAGCAGGTAGTCTTGGCTTTCTTGGGGGTTAAGTGTTCAAAGGCAACTTATCTATGCCTCAGATTGATCTGGATGACACTCACCGCGACAACTCATTAGGAGTTTTAACTTTCACAACGACATCCTCTATTTCGACTTTATATTTTTTATGCCCCATGGCTTTCTCCGTTGATCTTTAGAAAATAAGATGCGTTGGTCTTCTGCGATTTCTTTATTTTTATGACGGGATCAACTGCCTTACCGTCTGAAAAATAAGGTTCAGCTCCGCATATTTGTCTTAATGCCCAACATTACTGTCATTGCCAATCTCAGAAATGCTCAAACTAAAAAAATTTTTGAAAACACATTGGAAAAGCACTTTCGAATTTCATAACTTCCATTTTCACTCAATGAAAAAATATAGCCCAATCATGTAACCTAATTTGATCTATTCCACTATTTCGACCCCTATCATTGTCATCTACTTAAACATTCTCCCAGCATATCTATTAAGTATGAGAATTACGAAGCAGTAACAAAAAGTAATGTGGGTATATTTGCGACATCAACTACTCAGCAACTTTTTGGTACCTATCTGTAAATCGAACAGTCAATGCAAATCATAAACAAATACTCAGTGTCAATTTATACTCAACATACACAAGTCAATCTCACCCTTAATTCAACTATGTACTTTCATAATATTAACAACTCTGATGAGTAGGTTTATGTCCCAGCTCTTATGATTGACCTCCCAGTCCCAGTCCCAGTCTCAAAATTACTAATATTCCTTACCCCATCCAACCTTATTACTATATATGTAGCTCTTCTCTGAACTCTGAGTAATATCAAACACAATCGCGTATGTGTATCTCTATTTTAAAATAGTTTCAGCAACCGCCATTTAGATTCCAACTTTTTGCGTGACATTATCTCGAAGAGGCCTATTAAAATATGTGCCACGACCGACGACACACAATGGAAACGACAACCGAACCCTTGAATTAGATTCTTAGAGTCCATTGCAGATCATCAAAATGATGAGATCCAAGCGGCTACATATAACATAAAACGCCTCTAGCCAACATTTTAAGTATGCGAGTGTTATCAACCCCTATATGTCGAGATGGTATCCAGCTCATTTGGTAATTCAAACTAATACCCCCGCGATTATTAAATAAATACAGGGTGACCCAATTGAAGGAGTAATGGAAAATCTTCAATAATATCAAACCATGCTTTTTGAAAAAAAAAAAATGCTAATCATTTATTATTCAAAACAACCTTTTACTCAAAACACCAGTCATAAGCATTGTTCTTTGTTCGTATTGTATTTACCAAAGTTTAAATCAGATTTTAAAATATGTACAAAATTTCACAATTGGTACTTGACAACATTGAACGCACCCTTAATCTTTCAATATCAAAACATTCAGTAATGAAAACCTTCGTAAACTTCAAAGAAACACCACTTCATCCACGAAAAATCAACGTGTGGTGTGGTTTTATGCCAGTGGTGTTATTGGGCCGTTTTTTTTCCGCCGATGAAAGTAACAGTCAATCGAGACCGTTACAGAGAAATGTTGCAATGTTATTTCTTTGGTCAATTGCATAAATTAGACATTAATGGTATTTGGTTTGAAGCAAGGTGGTGCCACAAGTCTCACAGCAATCGACTTATTGAAAATTCAATTCAATGAATAGATCAATTCAATTCGATGAATAAACCAATTCGATGAATAGATCGCTTAGATTCTGTAAATTAACACCAATTTTTTTTATGGGGCTATTTTTTATTTAAAAAAAAAAATAGTCAAAGCCCCATATATGTACAGGATTTGGCTTCCCTAACATTTGACAAGCACCAATGTTAGCAGTTTACTTGAACGACAGTAGCTTGGTGTACCTGCCTCGAGCGTTCTCAAGATTTGTACTCCCTTCTTAAGTTCTGTGTACCGATCAACTCTTTTGTCTTCTAGTAACCATCTATGTCAATAGTTTTCTTAGATAACAGTACCGTGGGGTGCTAACTTCGACTGTATTGTTGTCCAGAATAAATGTTGACTGAGACACCTTCCTGAGCACCGACCTTTCTTTGAACGGAGCAGCGGAGTTGAGTGAGCGGTACAGTGGATCCAAAGATGAAGTATAAATTCTTGAAACACGTATAGCATACGAGGCAGGTACTGTTTCTCAATAAATTGTTTCCTTATCTTCAATTTAACTCACAGCATGACCACTTAATATACTCTAAGCTAAGCAACGGATTTACGCGAGTGGGATGGAGGACCAACATAGGAAGTTTAATTTTAAACTCTTTGAACCTGAAAACGAAGCAGACAGTTGAAGTTCATCAAGAAAACTGTTGACATTAGTGCCTGTCTGGAATCTCAACACGCAGAAGAAACATTTCAAAGTAATACGAGGCCACATTGGGATTTTTTGTCGAAAAGTTAAAAAAAGAGGCTACCAATACCGAAAATGTGTCAAAAGTAAAAGACCGAATGGACAATGTTTAAAATCTAGTTTACTAAATATAAGACACTTTCATTAACTGACACGACAAGAATTACTGCGACGTTGGTAGGAACGATCTCTACTCCTTAAACGCTTGGTGAACACTGCCCCATCGTCAACGTACGTCATATAGTTGTAGTTAGGTCGATGCCAGTGTTGCCGTTGACAGCTCGGCCTCTCCTGACGCTTCATCTTCGATGAGTGATTCATCATCTAGAGCAGCATACTTCGGATCGTTATTAAAATCGATGTCTGGACTGAGATTGCACCACGGCTTCATATGGTCACTTGAGATGACATTACTATACCGTCTACGATTGAGTGGCTTATCTGGAAGATCTTCCACGATGTATCGGTCGAACTCCAGAACCTTTGTGATGATATAAGGTCCCTTGTATTCTGGATCTAGTTTGTGCGACTCCCCAGTCGCTTGAGGGGCATAGTCAACCACAACCAAATCGCCTTCAGAATATCGATGTGGGGGAAGATGTTTCTTGTCGTAGTTAACTTTCCATTTGTATCGCTCTTTCGAAATGTTGTCGGCCGCTTGCTGTCTCTTGAGATCGACGTCGCCAATTTCGCCTCGCTCGTCATGTACCGCCTGTACTAAACGATTTTGGCTCACGGACCTAGGATTAAAATTAAAAATTAATTCATTTGGACTAAACCTGGTTGTTGAGTTCCGCTGCGTATTGAGGCTCCATTGAAGGTTTGGCAAAGACACATCCCAATCCCTATTGTTGACAACCGAACACTTTAGCATACTGAGTAGTGTTTTGTTCATTCGCTCGGCTTGGCCGTTGGCTCGCGGCGTCCGTACGGCGGTCTTTACATGCTGGACACCACACGCTGCAATAAAATCTCCGAACTCCTTCGAAGTATAGGCCGTACCTCGATCGGAAGTAATCCGTAATGGCTGTCCGAATATGGAAAATACCTCTCGCAGCATGGTTATGACTGGCGTTGTCTTCGTACTTCTCACAGCCCTCAAGATGGTATACTTACTGAAAGAACAGACTAAAACAATTATATGGACATTACCTTTTTTGCTCTTCGGGAATGGTCCTAGATGATCTATGTTCAAACACCTGAAGGGGACTGGCAACACTTCCATTACGTGCAACTGGCTTTCGGACTTACCGCCCTTAACTTTGTTGAGACAACACTCAGGACACGCAGCAATGTAGGACTTTATATAACGTCTAATCCTTGGGAACCAAAAGTCTCTTTTAATTCTGTCGATAGTCTTCTCTAAACCGCAATGTCCGACGTCATCATGGCATACTCGTGCAACACGCCATCTAACCAGCTGGGGTATGACTAGTTTCTTCTTGCCGTCCACTCGTCTGACCAAACGTCCTCCATCCAAATCGTAGTCTAGTTCCGTCTGCTTCTTAACTGATGAATTCGTTGGGCATTCATCTTTCAGGATCGAAACGATGTTCTTCAAATGTGGATCCTGCATCTGCATGGCGAAAATCCAATCATCATCTACCTCGGATACCCTTAAGACATCTTCTGCTATTGTTGTCACTTCCTTGGGTGGCAATACAGGGGCTCTGCTCATTCCATCAACGTGGAGCATCCTCTCTCCGGGTCGATGTATACACTCAAAATCAAACTCCTGAAGACGTAGCCACCATCTGGCAATACGGGAGGGTAACGGAGTAGTTGCTTTCGTGGTTGCAATGGCGTTGCAATCCGTAATAACTCTGAAACGTGTACCCAATAGATAAATTCGAAACCTTTCCAATGTTTCTACGATGGCGAGGACTTCAAGTTCATGGCTCGCGTATCTTCTTTCTGCATCACTACATCGCCTGCTGTAGTAAGAAACCGGTTTCAGGTCGCCATCTTCGACTTGAAATAGGATGCCTGCCAATCCTGCAGAACTAGCATCCGTATGTACCTCATGGTTCTTCGTTACATCGAACAATGTGAGGACGGGCTTGACCGTGACAGCAATCTTTAACATTTTAAATGCCTGTTCCTGTTCGTGCTGCCAATGAAACTCTACGCCCTTTTTCAACAACCTAAAAAGTGGCTGAGCTATTCGACTATAGCTCTCAATAAATTTTCGGAAGAAACCCGTGATTCCTAGAAAACGTCTTACCTCTGTAGTATTAGTTGGCGTCTGGAACTCTTCTATACATTTTGTTTTGCTTTCTCCCGGCCGCACGCCCTCGCTGCTTATGACATGACCAAGGAAATGAACATTTGCCGCCATGAAGAAGCACTTTGATGGTTTCAGCGTTAAACCAGCGTCTCTTACAGCTTCCAGGAATTCTTTGAGAACAATAATTCCTTCTTCGACATTGCAAGTCGCGATGATTACTTCATCTACGTAGCTTACTATATGTTTTCTATGTTTTAAAGGTCGTATGACTTCTGTCATCATCTCTTGAAAATACATAGAGGCATTTATTAAGCCGAAAGGCATGACATTATGTTCGTATAAACCGTGTGGCGTTAGAAAAGCTGTAAGTTGTTTGCATTCCTCCTTAAGGGGAATTTGATAATAACCGGCTGTCATATCCAGGGTGGTGAAAACTTTATTTCCTGCCAATTGAGATATTTGTTCCTCTACGGTGGGGGTAGGAAATTGCTTCTTAACTGTGAAGGAATTCAGAGCGCGGTAGTCAACGCACATCCGCGTTTCTCCATTAGCTTTGTTCACTAAAACTATCGAGGCTGCATGAGGCGAAATACTCGGGCGGATAATACCATGTTGGAGTAGATTATCCACGATCTGAAATAATTTCTCCCTTTGGGCGAAAGGAACTTGATAGCGCTTACCTATGATCGGCTTGTCAGTCGTTACATTTATTTCCATACAAGTATTCTTGCATCGTCCAATACGAGACACATCTTCAGCAAAGCAGTCATCGTAACTGGTAAGGAGATCTAATACTGCCTGTCGTTGAGTAATGTCAAGTTGTTCACCAAGGTTGAATCTGTCTGCAGAACTCGTTTGCATTTGCAAAATACCTGCTTCGAAAACTAAACGTTGATTCTTTCGACACAAAATGTCACGGCCCAAAAGTATGGCCTGCGGTAGGAATTCATCAGGTACGATGTTAAGTTTTGCGAAGATTTCGTTCTCGTCTATGGTCATGACGACGTCTATGGCATCTTTGGACTCAACTACTGATCCGCCGAACCCTTTCAACAACTTTCCAGATTTCTTTCTCGGGGCATCTCTTGGAACTGAGGATTCGCTTATTAACGAATTGTCGCTTCCAGTGTCGACGAATGCGGAATACGATTGTCCATAGAGCGTAACTTCTTTCGTGACTGGTGCCGGAGCATCCGCCTGCAGACTCTGCTCGACTTTAGCTACCGTGGGCTTCTTGGAACGACAATCTCTCGCATCGTGACCTACTTTACTACAGATGGTACATCGTGGTTTCCGTTGTGGCTTAGAGCATTTTGCTGCGACGTGGCCAAATTCGTTGCAATTGAAGCATTTAAAACTTCCTCGGACGTTTGTGGTACGACCAGAATCAGTGACTTGTTCTTTTGTTTCCGATGAAAACGGTGTTGTAATACGGGCTGATGTTGTTGGAATCGATGACACATTTTCAAGAGATTTTAAGAGCTCATTGCACGTTTGAAAGTTGAGAGTGAGTAGCGTGCGTGTAAGTATGGAATCATTTAAGCCATTAATGGTATATGAATTTATGGAAAAATCGTCCAACTTACCTCGCCTTCCAATAGTGAGCATTGCGTAGTAGTATTCCGTTAATGATTCACTCTGCCTGCGCTTGCGCCTCATCAACTCTCGATGTATGTCAGCAACATTTACCGTGCAGGGAAAATCTTTTGTGAACTCAAGAACAAATTCAGGCCATGTCTTAAAAACCGGTTGCGCATCCAACCAATCTTTTGCAATGCCTTTGAGTTTCTGTTGAGCGGCAAACAAAATCATTTCGTTGCTCCACGTATACAGTTCCTGCAGCTGCTGGACCTTTAGAATGAACTGTTTCGAGGACAGCGTTCGTTTTGATGGGTCAAAATCTGGGAGTGCTCCAATTATATCACGAGATCCGGTTGGGTGTTGTACTTGATGTAAAGAAGGTGTTGCAGATTGCGTTATACTTTGGATTGATGTGGCGGCGGCGGCGTCAGGCAAGGTTTGTGAGACAATCGTTGGCGGCTGAACTCTTAAGTTCACCGACATTTCGCTCACCGTTTTTGCCAGACTTGCTACAATGTTCCGCAGATCGTCCATGCTCGTTTGCCAAGGTTTCATTTCTTCTTCCTCAAAGTACAACTCCTCTGCATCTACCTCATCAGTCGCTAGCACCTCCGTCAGCTTCGCAATTTTCTGAACTTTATTACCTACGATCGGTAATTCGTGATTTCTTAGCAGTTTGTTTAACTGATTTACTTTAAGTACTTCTAACTTAATCATCTTGATAAAAAAAAACTTTTTTCTCGAAGGAAAAAGACATGTGACATTTTGAGAGGGAATAACCGATTACGTTTTTGAATATATTCGTCTCTTTCGTATTCGTTTTGTTGGTTTATGTATCGTTTGTTATGTGCTAGACGTTGCACACTGTTTGTTTTATTTGTATTTCGATTTGTGTGCTCGACGTTGCACACACATGCAAAATTTTCTCTTTTTTTTTCTTTTTTAAGGAGCGTTGTTCGTTATGTGCTGAACTTTACACATATTATATTTTCCTAACGGACGTTGTTTTTTTTTTTATGTACTGAACGTTGTACATAACTTTTTCCGCAACGGACGTCGTTCGATATGTGCTTAACGGTGCACGTACCTATCTTCTTTTTTTTTGTGTACCGTACGTCGGTCGTTCGATGTGCTATACGTTGCACTTTTTCGCGACGTTTTTCTTTTTCTTTTTTAGCGTTTTTTTTTATTTTAGGATTTATCCCGCTTCTGAGTTGTCAAAAGTAAAAGACCGAATGGACAATGTTTAAAATCTAGTTTACTAAATATAAGACACTTTCATTAACTGACACGACAAGAATTACTGCGACGTTGGTAGGAACGATCTCTACTCCTTAAACGCTTGGTGAACACTGCCCCATCGTCAACGTACGTCATATAGTTGTAGTTAGGTCGATGCCAGTGTTGCCGTTGACAAATGTATGCAACGTTTTTTATCGAAATACTATTTCTTTAATAAATTACCAACAATTCGGGATTTATGTTCTTTCTCCGAGCAAAATATTTGGGATCTATGTCCCGTTTAGATGGGATATGTATGAATCCCAATTTATTGTTTGGATTTGACATGTTCACATACACCGTAACGAACTGCTATCTGAGTATGTTTAGTTTGCGAAGGGTCATAACTTCCAGAGCCATACTTGTCCACGTCAACTTGAGGTAATGTTCCTGGGAGTTATGTCTCTGCTTCTGTTAAGTTTTGACAGAGCTAGAGCGTTTAGCCTGCTGTTTAGTGCCACCAGGGGCGTTTTGTACCTGCTGACTAGTGCAACCAGGGGCGTTGTACCTGCTGATTAGTGCCACCCGGGGTGCTGTACCCGCCATAAGCCCGATATCCGAATGATAGGACCAAGTTGGAGCCGAATTACAGTATGGTTTAACAACAGCTTTGGGAAAACTTATTATTAAAAATAGTCATCACGTTTAAGAGACCTTTCGGATGTAACTAGCAAATTTTCGTCGAAATAATTGTTCATCCAAAAGAATTATAGGCAAGAAAATTGAAAGAGACTGACTCTGTTCTAGATGTTCAGATAATTCGGATGATCCATACATCATTGAAATTCACGCTCTAGACAAAATTTGACTAGATAGCCTTAGTAAAACTGGAAGATCCATGAGTTATTTAATAACAGCTTCTGGATGAAGAGAAGTGTAAATCCACATGCAACTCGTTTGATACTGTTTCGAAAATATGGAAGGTGTAACCGTAATCTTGAATTCTCACCACAATATGCAATTTTGATCCAAGGAAGACCTTGTGGATCGATTGTTGAAGGCTGCCTAGGTGCAGAAAATATGCCTGAAGCTGTAGATAAGTCTAGTGAAGCTCATACCGTGGAGGGACCAGGTGAAGTTGAGACTCTGCGCAAGAAGTTGCAATGTCTGAGGGACGAATTAGAGGCAACGCGTTCGCAACGAGAAGAGCTCGTGAATCGTCAAGACCGCTTCCTCAGAATATGGCAGCCGATGACTTAAAGAAATCTGAGTCTTTCACGGAGGCGTCTTCATGATCCGATACGTTACAGAAATGAACCATTTTTCCAACCCAAAGCAGGATTATCAGCTAAGACTTGGGTAGAAAAAATCAAAGAGATGTGACTGAAGGGGACGGCGAATTTGTGGAGCAACAGTGCCATACATAGTAGCTTTCTTAACATAAGATGTTTAAAACCTTGGACAAAGAACAAGGTCTGAGAAAGAAGTGTAAAACTGCCAAAGGAATTCAGACCTTCAACACAGAATTCAAAGTCAGCAGGCCTAAAAGAGGTTTGACAAAAAATACCGGAAACCATTCAAAGTTCCCCACAAGAATCGCCAGTTGGCCGTGAGATATTAGAACCTTGCCAAAAAAGCGAGGACTTGAGTCTCGATGAACTAGAAAATTGTGAAATCAGTAGAGAATTTAATTTAGAGCTATTTAAATGAAATCTATCGCGAATGCTTCGCAAAAAATGGCCATGAGTTGGGTGTATTCAACATGAAAAAGTGCACATTTAGGTACAACCTTATAAAATGCCATCGTGAAACAAAATGTAGCTTCTCAAGCTAGGCATCATCAGACCATCTTTATCCGATCACTGAATGCACGATCGATAAATATGATGATGGTTTATCTCGAGAACATGATCAAAGATAGGATGGCCGAACTTAAGAGTTGTACTTAAATAGCCCAAGTAGTACGGGTATGGGAGTAAGTTGAAGTTTTGACGAAATAAGAATTAAGATCTCATTATCGCTTGAACTGCATCTTGACTTAGATTCCAACTTTAGGCCAATTTTTTTCCCGAAGAAAATAAAAAAAAATGTAACCCGTGTGAGAAATACAGAAGTCTCGTTTGTTGGACAGATCTACTGGTTTTTTAGGTTCAAGTTTCAACCCGTATGCGGTCATAAGTCACCTTAAATTAGTTGCTATTTGTTTCATTTTCATGTGGAATATTTCATTTGAAACCAAATAACTTGTTCAGAGGTACTCATATTCATACATATATACGTATGTGTCTAATCTCCAAGCCTATTCCAACAATGCATCGACTTTTTCTGTCCCTCAAACAATCATAACTGAAAACTGTGAAGCTACAGATAATAACTTTAAAACAACCGACGTCCGTGCGTCGCAATAACTTAATGGAACACCCTGTCTAGCCCGCCATCATAATATAATCATTTCAAATGTCCCACTCTCACTCACATACTTCACATCTTATTCAAACAGAAATCTTTTGCTCTTGATGGTGGGGGACTGGGCTTAAGGGGCAATCTCAGGCACAACCAAAAAGAAATGGATATTGTCAAAATCCTTTTACATTTGCAAAACAGTACATGAACAGCAGAAGCAAGGGCATATCTATGTATGCATAAGAGTCAAATCACACAGAAAATGACCCAACTCATTTGTGACAAAAGGAAAGTCGCTCATTGTCGTCGCCGATGTATAGTCAGCTTCGTCCCGGAGCAACAATTTCATATTTATGGCCATTTGCGTATATACGGGTTATCACACCAACTTCCACCATTGCTCCATCACGAAAATCTCATCACCACCCTCGGATTGGCCAAATGTTCCACTATCGTCCTTTACGCCCTCCTGTCCCACTGCAGTAGTTCCACGATATAGTGTGATGCTATTAATAACATAACCTGGGCATCGTCGTCGTCGTCGTTTTCGTTCCATGTCCTGATATGTTGATATGAGCAACTTACTGGCTGTTTTGCGTGCGTATTATCGTCCTTTTTTCTGGTTCTTTGTTGTGTTGGTGGTTTTGCTGGGAGAATGTGAATGAATAGCAGCATTTTACTGTCAAGGGTAGCGACCGATGAGGGAGAGATTAGTTTTAAAAGTTTGTAATCTAACAAAAGTCTATTTTTGTGAAGCGAGTAAAAGTCTCCAAAATTAAGGCCATTATCCCTTATGCATAACGCAAGGCGAAATCCTTTTTGTTAAAATATCGTATAATATGTGACTATTTTTCATCGACATTGCTGGAATAGTTTTGACTTCTGAGTAGGTACGAATATTTTGTGTTTCCATTTTGTTGAACGGGGAGGACAATAGATGAGTAATGTTTTTATCTGGGGCTGTTTATTTGGAAGGCTTTTGGAGTAATTCTTTTATAAATTTTAGCATAAAAATTATATTTTTTTTTAAATTTTGCGCGCAGTAAAGGTATTTAGACTAGGTACCCTTAGAAAACTTTGAGAGGATTTAAAAGCAGCTAACATTGTTGAGCCGGGTTAGGCATTCCACATTTGTAAAGTGCGGCTAAATAAAGCATCTCTGTTTTTAAGTGTAAGTCCGAGGTTGTGCTCAAGGGTAAGCTGATGGGCATTCCCTCAATGCAAGTGGCGCTCATTGATAGCGACATAGGAGGTGAGTTAAGGACATGAGACACCATTGAGTTTTTGAAGCATTAAATTGTACGCCGTTTTTTGTTCTTCCTTTGACAATACTTTCGAGAGCAGAATTAACTAATCAGACGCTGCCTTCTAAATCCACATACGAAAAAAGGCCGTGAATTTAAAAGCGAATTCGAGAAGCTCAGAGTAAAGAGCAAAACATGTTAATGGACTAGCAGTTTCAGACAAAAGATCATTGATGAATATGAGTAAGAGAGTTGGAGATAAAACGGAGCCCTGTGGCATACCAGCATTTATTTTATGAACTTCAGACTTAAAACCATCCAACACAACTTGTATTGAGCTTTTCGAAAGGTAGTTTATTATTAAACGATAGGAGAGGTTGATGCAAATGCTTTTGAAATATCAAGTACCAACATCTTTCTTTCTGAAAAAGTACGTACTATGTAGGCCGGTTGAATGTTGCAATAAATTGGTCAGGATGAATTTTAACGTTGACATGACTAATTTTGACTTTGAGAGCACCACCGCACAGTGTGGGAATTCGCGAATTTAGCGGAATAAAATTAATAACGCTTGCATTTTAAATTTTTTTGTAGTTTTTTTTCTGTTTAGTTCATTGAAAATGTCTATACAATCAAATGTAACTCACATTTTGGTCATATTTTATTTAAATTTTTGTAAAATGAGCTTTGAAGTGACAGGTTGTTTACACCAAAAAGTACTTTTTTTTTGAAAATCAAAATTTACAAAACAATCTTTTGAGGAATGATGTATTGTTTAATTTTATTACAGATATGAATAAAATAAAAAAAAAAGTTAATTATTATCAGAATTTACTAGCTTTTTTTTGCAAACCGATATGTCAATGCCGTTGTTTATGAACTAAAGAAACTCCATTCTTAAAAAGGGTTTTAATGTACAAGAAATTCTATTTCAAAGGAAGTTTTAAATTAGTTTTATTTCTAGACAATCAATGTTTTTTTATATTGGTATCTATGTGTTGTATCACGAAATTTTTCTGGCATACAACATCAAGGATACCAAAAATTAAAAGAACCGAAAACTTCCTGTCGAAAAAATACAGTTTCACTGGAATAGACAATTTTTATTTACCAATTCTGTTATTCTTGTAAAATAAAAAGCAAATTTAAAACAATTTTATTAAATTGTTTTTTATATGTTCTGTTTTTAATTGTGAACAATTTTACCTTTATTATAATTTTAACTACATTCAACAATTCAACATTATGTATATACATACATATAACACATTTTATTTACATTTTAGATTAGTTTGCAATATCCAAAATTTCAAGAACCTCAGGCTCTAAGTTTCTTCGTTTTCTTTTAGGAATACACCTTAGGCTTGCTAGATATGGATCTGATGTAATAATCAAATTTTATGTAAGATACGCATAAAAAGCACTTTTGCTCTTCAAATAAAAAATTCGTTTTTTTTTATTTTTAAATTAATTTATTTTCTTACTATTATTGGAACACCCTTTATCCGATATAATAGTTTTTTTTTTATTAATTGATAGTTTCCGTTTTTAATTTTTTAAATAACTTAGTTCTTTTTTTTCTTACTGTTAACTTGGAATTTGAACACCCTGTATTTTTGTTGTAACTATCAAATTCACAAAATTATTTTTTTTGGAACACCCCGTGAAATAAAAAAAGTTTTTTTTTTAATTTATAACATTCTTCTTCTAACCAAATCCCAAAAAGTTATTCGATTTTGACGGTATGCCATCATTTTTTTGCTGGATAGTCATTTAGAAACATTGAAAAAAAATATATCACAACATAATTGGGGTGTCAAATTTTAGTGATTCTTGATAGATAATAAATCAAGCTTTGCAGTGAATATTGTTTCGAGGCGCAATAACGCGGAATAACTAAAGTTTTGCTCTAATAAAGGTACAAACATCGAAAAAAAACACATTTTTTTAACTTCAATCACCAGAACAAAAATGTGAAACACCCTGCGAAATAAAAAATTACTTACATTCTTATACCTTGATATTTAGGAAATATAAAAAAAATAAAACTTTTATTAAAACACACACCAAACGCACGCAAAAAAATTAAGAGCAAAGTAATCTTTTCCAGCAAATATACAGAATAAAAATCGCCAACTGCAACTTCAATGCAATTTTTTTGTTGTTTACATAATCCCCACCCAACAGTGCTTTTGTTATCACTTTCTACAATTTTTTAGCTTTAAGAAAAACCGGTTTTGGCTTCAATCGAGACTAGTTATTTTTCGAATTAAATTCCGCTAAATTCGCGAATTCCCACACTGTGCACCGGTGGAAAGCTCACTAGAAAAATTCTAACGTGTTCAAATCGCACGACCTAGATAGCAAATTAACATCGTTTCCCTCAAATCGTTCGTGCAAAATATCCATTGTGTCATCAGCTGTGTGGAAGGTAGCGCCTGTTGGAACAACGGGTTATGCACATCCATATCCAAAGTTGCCGTAGGCCTTCATGACAGTGTAAAAATTGCTTAAGTCCAAGCAGAAAAATTGAAAATTATTAATAACAAAAAATTGAGTTCAACACCGTACACCTAATAAAATTGAAACTTTTTAAAAAATAATGAATATGAGGGATCTGGTGTGAAAAAGACAACAATACCAAATTAGTAAAAACAATCTATAGTTCGAAAACCAGCCTTATACTTCTACCGCACCTTCCACCACACTACGCTCCTGTCCGATTTTATCGAACTGTTGCCCAACTTCACTTAAAAAATAATATGCAAACAAAAGAAGATTGCTTTCTAAGTAAAATATTTAGTTTTTAAAGTATGCAAGAGTCTTCACCTATTATTTGATTGATTTCTTATCAAATTCAATTCTGAAAACACGCGACTTTGCCTCGACAACACTATCGCGTCGAAGCAATCAAATTTAAACTCAATGCATGTATACAAATGAGTGGAGGAAGCCTAGTTAAAACTCACTTCAAAACTTGATATAAACGTAGTATTGTATTTAAAGTAAAATGCACGACTGGGTCGCACGAACTTGCTCCTATGTAATAGAGTGAGAATTTCAAAAATGAATGTTATTAGAGAAAAACTGTTCATAGACATAAAATTCATTTTTTAAATGACGAAAACAACTTATTTAGTAGTTCAGCTAAAAATAGGATGCCATGTGATTCAAGCAAATATAGGTTTATACAAGAACAAAAATTATAAGTCTTTGTAGTGGTTTCTTAAAAAAATAAGCTTTTATATAAGAAATTTTTAAAACACTTTTAAGAAAAAATTTTGGTACGCCAATGTAAAGTTTTTATTATTGTTCGAATAAAAATTAAAATTACAAAAAAAAGATTTTTTTTTTCAAAATTAAAAAAAAAAACTATTTTTCTTAAAGTTTTGAAATGCAATGTTTTTCAAACTTTTCAGAAGCTTCTCTCTAAAAAATTTCATTACAATCCGTTATGCCTATAAAGTAGGTACAATCAGTAATATCTTGTTTTCAATTTTTTTATTAAATTATAGATCTTAAAAATTAATCGAAAGAAAAAAAAATTAAGCAAACTTCTCGGAACCGTTTTCGAGAAAAATACGATTTTCGAAAACCAGTTTTTAACATTTGTATCGAGGGTAGATATTAGATACCCTTAGTTTTAGGTAAAATATTTTTTTTCTCATGTCTTGTAGATTATTATTTTAAGAAACTTTTACTTATCAAGTTTTAAAAAAATCGACCAAACTGGAAAACCCTTTGTAAATATATTTCTGATGCCCTTGCATATAGAAAAAAATTTATTGAAGACTAGAGAAATTAAATTTTATGTTGCAAATCATTAAAATTGCCTACTTTTGCTCAAAAAGTACAAACAAAAATATATATGTATGCTCCATGCTATTTTGTGTTTCAAATCATTTAATATTGAGTGCAATTTTGACAGCCGTGGTGAACACATGTGTAACCTAACCTGAAAGTGCGCTGCGTATATATTAATCCTATTAAATTTATTAAAAACATTCGATCGGGCATATACATGTCCAAAAACTATATCACTTAATTTATTAGACATAAACAATTAAATTAAAGTGGAAACTATCTTTAATAAAACCCAAAGCAGTGCTCCAGACTCCGTTCTGGAGCACTTGGCAAATTTAAGCAATTCCTATACGGGTGCTAGTGTAGGAAGAGTGATTAACCAAAAATTGCAACCATTCCAAGATCTCAATACACTGAGTTCGCGTGCAAGTGAAATGACATCTATTAATCCGAACAATAATGCCAGTACCAGTACGGCATTAGGTATCGAAATCGATAGTGAGTTTCCTATGGAAAACAATTGGACAACTGTATTATCAAACTTGAAACATGCTGCCAAAAGTTTTGGCAAAAAACGAAAACTTGACGACGATAATGTTGAGGTTCATAATCAATCAAATTTATCCAACAACACTTATTATGCACTATCGGGCTTAGAGAATCCCTCTGACACTATACCCGATCCGAAGAGGACCAAAAATGGCCAGAATGTAAACAGCAGAACCCCAAACAACAACGAGGGACACACCAACAATCAACCAACAGAAGAGGACGATCCTCCGCATGCCTCCAACATTGTCGTAAGCAATAAAAATTTCTGTCCACCAATTTATATTTTTGGTGCAAATTGTAGCCTAATTACTGATCTTTTAAATCTTGCTGCTCTCGAGTGTAAAGCAAATAGCATTAAACATAAATTTGTGAACTTAGGTTATAGGAAAACCAAGGTTTATGTAGATAATGTAGAAGTTCATAAATTAGTTATCGAAAAACTCAGGGGAACAGGCATTGGTGCTTTTACTTTTTCACCAAAAGAAACAAAGCGTGCATCCATTTTGTTAAAAGGTATTGACGGTGATACTCATCCAGATTCAATTAAAAAGGCTTTGAACGAAGCGTTACCTAATGTCAAACTCAGTAAGGTCACTCAATTCTCTACGGCAAAAACAAAAGAACAAGGTCTCAAACTTAATATTTTCGTTGTCCAACTAGAAGCTGGAGAGTCACTCAAAGACTTAACCAAAATAAGATTCCTTCTCCATCAGAGAGTATTTTGGGAGAAAAAACAAAATCGGTCAGTAATAAGATGTTATCGCTGCCAAAGATTTGGTCACACTGGTGATCAGGGTTCGGACTTTACTTCGATCGAAGTAGATCTACTTCGATTTTGAGAAAAAAATTGAATCTACTTCCCTACTTCTCTTTTTTATGTTCCACTTCTCTTTGAAATTCTAAACCACCATATTTAAAGACAGTGCTGATCACTCTGCATTACATAAAAAAACAAGTTTATGAATCATTTAAACGTAAGCACTGTGGAAAATTTAATGTTTTTGAGATCACTTACAGAAAAACGTAAAGAATTTATGAGCCACCTATTAAATTGATACAATTCGTACAAGTTCGTTGATAGAAAATTTACTTTAAAATAGTTATATTCAATTAAAATTTTTTTAAAAGTCTGAAATCAGAATTTACTTATATATGTTATGTTTTTATAATTTAATTTCCTAAAACTACTTCGAAAATTTTAGATCTACTTCAGTTTTTTTCCGTATCTACTTCGAAAATTTAAAACCTAAGTCCGAACCCTGCTGGTGATTGTTGTTCATATAATAGCCGCTGTGTCTTGTGCAGCGAGTTTCATGATTCTGAACTATGTATCAATTCTGTTAAAGAACTAAAAGAGAAAAATGAACCGATTCCTCCTCTTAAATGTGCGAACTGTTTTAAAAATCACTCGGCAAACTCTCCTGAGTGTGAAGCTTATGTCAAATACAAAGAGAAGCAAATGCTTACTGTTGAAAATGCAAAGTTTATGGCAAACAGAGCGAGAACTCAGGTTATTAACTCAATAAACACATTTACTGACAAACATATCTCTTTCGCTGATATGGCGAGAAATCAACCTAAATTAGGTATACCTCCTAAGAAGCAGTCAACTCCTAAATTGACAAGCACCCCACTTAAAGAAAAAAATTCTCAACCCAATAATATTGCCGAATTTCTTGATGAAGCAAAAACTTTATTTAATATTTCGTTCACCGAACTGTTGTACAAAATCAGAGAATTCTGGCCAAAATACCAGAAACTTCAAAATAAAGAAGACAAGATGTTTGCATATCTTGAATTCGTAGCCTCAATCGTTATATGATGGATTCAAACATGAAACTTAAAATAATCTCTGTAAACATAAATTCCATAATATCAAATGAAAGAAGATTAGCACTAATGACCCTTCTAAAAAATCACAAGCCACAAATTTGTTTTTTATCTGAAACTGTATTAAGCATGAGGCACAGACCTTCATTTGAAGGATATAACTTATTACGCAACGACGATGGCAGGGGAACTGCTATCGTTATTGAAGACAAATTTAAGTTTAAGTCGTTGTCTTTTCATAGCGATATTTTTTCAACATGTCTAGGAGTCCTAATTTGTAAAAATAATTCAGGGGTTACTAAACGAATTCTATTGGGAAGCATATATATACCATCGAATGCAGGACAGGACCTATCTATTGAATTAGAAAGATTAAATAATATAATTAATACTTTTGATGCTGCAATAATTGGTGGTGACTTTAACGGTCGTCATACAACATGGGGAGACTCAGTATGTAATTCAAATGGCAACATTATTTATAATTGGTTTCACAACGAGGCATTCCTCAATCTTGATTTTGTATCACCTTTCAGTCCAACTTATCCGCAATCATCTTCAATTTTGGACTATTTTTTGATATCATGCTCGCTATTGCAGACTACTAATAGCATTAACAATCGCCTCTGCAAAACATTTGCAACATTCTCTGATCATTATGGTATTGAAATAAATCTAGACATCTTTCATGTTTCCCCAATTTTGTTACCACCCCCGACATATATTAGTTTTGAGAGAACTGATTGGGATGTGTTTCGATATCAACTTCACAATAAGCTCTCAAGGATAACAATTCCCACAGATCGAAATATTTCGAATGCAGACATCGACGAATTCGTTGAAAGTGTAAGCCAAATAATCGTATCATGTACTGGAGACAACTCTATTAGCCGAACTGTGAAAGACTTGAAATATAAATACATAAGTGATTTTACAAAAAATCTCTTAAAAATTCGTAATTCATGGCTACGGAAATTGAAGAGAATCTTTCATAGGGACCTTAATAGATGCAACTTCGAATATAAAGAACTTCAGTCTCAAATACAGTGTCTTGGCAAAATAATAAAACAAAAAGTAAAACAAGATCTTAACCAAGAGTTTAAAGCACGTCTTAATAAAATAAAACCATCACCTTATGCTTTCAAGGAAATTGATAGAATAACAGGAAGAAAACTATTTGGAGCAGATATTGTCAAGGATATTCTGAATATTGATGGACAAGATCTGATTGATATTGAGGAAAAGCTCAGTGCATTTCGAAATTTATATTCAAATCGTTTTAAAGATCGAACATCGTCTTATGATTTAAATGTGAACAGCGATGTCACTTCAACAGTTGAAGAATATGTTAACGTGCATCTTAATATTCCACTTACTTCGTTTACTGAAGTTAACACCACATCTAATCAAGTTTCTTTACCATTTACGACATACCAAAAAGTTAATATGTTCAGAAGTAGTTTAAATAACAAAAAATCTTTCGGTTTTGATCGCATTTCAAACTTTATTTTAAGAAAATGTCCGAATTCTCTTGACACTATTCTTACTTGTCTTTTTAATCAGTGCATTAATAATGGTTATTTTCCAGATGTATGGAAAACTGCCAAAATATTGCCCATAGCTAAGAAGTATCATGCTTTAAATGTTAAAGATTTTCGACCAATTTCTCTACTTTCCAACTTGGGTAAACTTTTTGAAAAGGTCATAGCAGATTCTTTAGATAGTTTTATTGATGAATCAAACATTATTCCAAACGTACAATTTGGGTTTAAAAAACATCACTCAACTGAACAATGTCTTTTGGTTTTAAATGATAAAATCATACACAATCTAAGGCAAAAAAAATGCACGGTTGTCCTAGATATAGATCTAGAGGCAGCATTTGATTCTATTTGGCATAAGGGACTTATTTTTAAGCTCATTAGGTTGGATTGTCCTAATCCCCTAATCAGGTTGATTATAAACTTTCTTCAATCTAGATATGCATCAGTTGTTATTGGTTCTCAGTCTTCAGAAGTTTTTCCAATAAAATTAGGAGTTGCCCAAGGAACACTACTAGGACCGAAGTTATTTAATATATACCTACATGACATGCCATTTTGCACCTCAGAATCTGAGCCTGAAGCTCTTCTTTATGCAGATGACACGAAACTATTAGCTTCAGATAACAGGCCGGCATACGCGTTAGAAAAAATTCAGAACGCATTACCCACTTTAGTATCCTATTTTAAATCCTGGGGTTTAACCATAAATGCCAACAAATGTGGACTTACTTGTTTCAGGAACGCTTCCGGCAAGGGTCACCGAAAAGCCGTAAGAGAGAGCAAGAACCTTTCTATATCTATCGAAGATAAAACCGTCCCGTTAAAAACAGAAACCAAATACTTAGGCATTCTGTTTCAAAATAAGCTTAGATTTAACAAACACGCAAGAAATGTTTTAGTTAAAGCAAAAACTGCCACTGCTTCTTTAAAAAAACTAATGTCTTCAAAACATCTATCACAAGAAACAAAGGTCCTTATGTATAAAACTCTTATCAGGCCAATTATTTCCTATAGCTTTAGCTCCTGGTTTACGATATCACCTACAGCAGCAAAAGAGCTAGAAAAGTTCGAACGAACAATCTTGCGTTTTTGCTGTGGAAAATTTCGTCGACCGAATAAAAAATGGTTTTCTAATTATACTTTGTACAACTTAACTAAAGTGAAACCTTTAATGATCTACATGACATCCTTATTAAAGACGAAACTAGAGTCTATTCAAAACCATCCAAATCCCATTATCAAAAATCTATGGGATACGAATGTAACTGAAAGCACAGATTTCCAATATTACATATCGCCGTTCAATGCCTTACAAAATGGATCCCAAATCTTAGTACCTCAAATAAATGATAATCTTAAACTTTCTTTCTATGAGAAAGCGTCATTGAATGTTCTCCGGGGATAATTTTAAGAAAATACATAGAACATCATTGCTAAACCATAAACCTTGATAAATTAAAAATTATGTATGTGTTTTAAGTAATCTTACATCCCTTAATTTTCCTATTGTTAGATTTTGTATAGATCATAAGTTTCTTGTTCCAATATATTAAATTATATCTTGAATTAAGCAACTTTCTAAAATCTATATTAAACTCTTCAAATGTTATTTTACTTTTTTACTTTGTTAATTAGTTTTAAGTTTGGCCTAAAAGAGCCACTTTGTATGTTAACATGTGCCGGGAGCAAGCATATATTTTGAGAAGAAAGATACATTTAAAAAAAAATGTAATTATAATGTTATTTGAAGAAATTTTGTAATCATTCCTTATACTTAACTTTACACAATTTTCAACCAGACATATTTTGAAGTCGGTTGCTTTACCCATGTATTCAAAATTAATCTTGTGAATTCTAGTCTCAATAAAGAAAACTGAACTGAAAAAAAAAAAAAAAAAATCATTTAATATTGACAAACAGCAATCCAATCGCCAATATTATGTACATACAGGGTGATTGGCATAAGGTGTGACAAAAAGCTAGGGCGTGTAGGTTGGACTTAGACAAGAAAAAAATCGTATGGGAGGGGGGGGTCTATTTCCCCCCGTTTAGGCGGGAGGGGCAATTTAAGAAAAAAATCACTTAAAACAGAAAAAAAATTATTAAAAAAACGGTGATACCTACAGAGTAATGCTATAGCATTTTGAAAAGCCAGAAATACATTCTTTAATTTTGTTTTTAAATAAAGTTGTTCGAGTGAATAGTTTTTGAAAAATTAATTTTCAAAATCAAAATTTTGAAAAAAAAAAAATGAAATTTTTTTTTTTAAACAATTTTTTTTCAAAATTTTACGTAATTAAGTATTATTTTTTTATTCAATATTCAATGCTCTTATTAATTTTTGATCAAACACAAGAAACCGGATGTCAAAATGTTTTGTAGTTTTTGAGAAAATCAAAAATAACAAAAACTACTTTTGTTCTAAGAAAAGCCTTTTATTTTAGTTTTTACGTTTTTGGATTCTTATGTAGGTGAATTTACGATTGAAAGGATTAACTTTCTCTTTACTATTCTTTTAATTATCGTCTTACAAGCATACAATAATGTGACAAAGTACTGGATTAACCATATTTCACACATTTTTTCATTGAGAACACCTGCGTGAGAGCATTGGTTTAAAATTGACCTGCCACTTTTTTATTATGGTGGGGTCGGCTTGGCTTAGGTGCATTTACGAAAGAAAGGATTAACTTTAAATAAACAGTAATTATGTATTTTATCTAAATATGCATGTATTTATTATTTAAATTGATTTCAAGATTCAGGAACATTTTTGTTCTTATTTCGCAATTGCATTTTTCTGTCACTAGTTAGGGCGTGTAACGCTGCATTATTTAAAAAACATTCGCAGATCAATATTAATCCGATGCTCTCACGCAGGTGTTCTCAATGAAAAAATGTGTTATTGTATGCTTATAAGACTGATAATAAAAAAATTTTACAAAAAAAGTTAATCCTTTCTTTCGTAAATGCACCTAAGCCAAGCCGACCCCACCATAATAAAAAAGTCGCAGGTCAATTTTAAACCAATGCTCTCACGCAGGTGTTCTCAATGAAAAAATGTGAGAAATATTGTTAATCCAGTACTTTGTCACATTATTGTATGCTTATAAGACGATAATTAAAAAAATAGTAAAGAGAAAGTTAATCCTTTCAATCGTAAATTCACCTACATAAGAATCCAAAAACGTAAAAACTAAAATAAAAGGCTTTTCTTAGAACAAAAGTAGTTTTTGTTATTTTTGATTTTCTCAAAAACTACAAAACATTTTGACATCCGGTTTCTTGTGTTTGATCAAAACCTAATAAGAGCATTGAATATTGAATAAAAAAATAATACTTAATTACGTAAAATTTTGAAAAAAAATTGTTTAAAAAAAAAAATTTCATTTTTTTTTTTCAAAATTTTGATTTTGAAAATTAATTTTTCAAAAACTATTCACTCGAACAACTTTATTTAAAAACAAAATTAAAGAATGTATTTCTGGCTTTTCAAAATGCTATAGCATTACTCTGTAGGTATCACCGTTATTTTTTAATAATTTTTTTTCTGTTTTAAGTGATTTTTTTCTTAAATTGCCCCTCCCGCCTAAACGGGGGGAAATAGACCCCCCCTCCCATACGATTTTTTTCTTGTCTAAGTCCAACCTACACGCCCTAGCTTTTTGTCACACCTTATGCCAATCACCCTGTATAATGGAATTATTTTGCTTCAAACCAACCGCATCCTAATTCCTAATTGAAGTTTTACCATAATTTTGTATCTTAAACTATATGAAGTAACTACATACATAAATGTATATTTGAGTTAAAAATTAATTAAAATGAAATTATATATCATCTAAAACTGTCAATCTGGCTGACGGCTTTTGCCAATGCTTGTATGAATTGTTCAATCAAAATTGTTAGAAATTAGAAAGATGATAAAATAAAATTCACTTAAACTTAAACTAAAAAATTGAGGACGGGGTTTTCGAAATATTGAGTTTTCAAAAAAAAATTTTGAAAATTTGAATACACAATAATATTGAAACTGCTGGAGAGCTTTAACATAAAAAAAAATGATCAAAATCGGTCGTACCGTTTTTGAGAAAATCAAAAACAAAAAAATGGTTCCAAGGGGGGTACGAAAAATAATAATTTTTTGGAATTTTTTTTCAACCATTAAAGCTAGGTTTAACTAAATGAAATTTTTTGAATTTTTTTTTTAATCTGAGGTACAGTTTTTGAAAAAAAAAATATCTATAAAATTTGGAAAAAAAAAATCGTATGGCAGGTACCGTCATTTTTGGTCCTAAAAAAAAGAAAAAAACATGCGGGGGAAAAAATTAAAACACATATCTACCAAATTTAAAGAGATGTTTATCCGTAGTCGAACAGACAGACAGACAGAATTAAGAGACCCACTTTTTTGGTCTTCGCTATCATCGTAATGTCAACTTTGATCAAAATTCGATTTTTTTAAGGAATAAATAACTGGCCTTATAGTATCTATAAGTTGTAAGTAAAAATTTTTGTGCTAAAATAAAACAAAATTTTAGAAAAAAAAAATTAAAAATTTTGGAAAAAATTTTTTTTTGGGTTTTTTGAAAAAAAATTTCTAATTTTGTTTTTTGAAGAATCAATATCTTCAAAACGTGTGAACGATTATGTTTTGAAATTATTTCCTTAAATCTATACTATCTACTAAATACTTGGCATGTCAGATTTTGATGTTTGAGCTTTGTTTGCATAAATTCATACTTTTCTGGAAATCAGACGGCAATTTTATACATTTGAACATTTTTATCTAACTATATCCATGTTCTATATTTATAAAATGTATTTTAAATTCCAAAGTACTTTTACATAAGAGCAAGTTCGTGCGATCCAGTCGTGCATTTTATTTTTTTTGGACTATATACATACATATATTCGCGACTATATAAACACAAAATTTTGTTTGATCAACTTGGTTTCAGACTTTTAAAATTAACAAAGGCTATGTAAGCCATAATGCCAATAACCAAAAACAGAAAATTCTAAAGGACCATTAACATCAAAAGTTCATAAATTGGCATGAACATAAAATGTTAAAATTAATCCATCACCAAATGGAGGAAAATCCATTTACTTTGAAAATTAGCTAGTTTGTATGTAATTTTTCCAAATATCAATTTTTCACGCTTATCTCATGGATTTTCTCAACAGTAGATGATTTTTGAAATTTTAAATTCCTTAGAAAATCTCCAAATTTTTAGTCTAATGTGTTTTTACGTCATAAGCTCTGTCAATATAATTATATTAGAATATTTACACACTTTGATTCACGAAAACGTACAAAATCCTTAATTAAACAGGAAAGATAATAGTTTTCGAGTATCCATACCAATGTCATTCATGAACAATATCTATAAATAATAGTGGTCCAATATGACTGCCTTGAGGAACTTTGATAAACAGTTTTAATGCTCACTTACGTAGTAAGTATGTTCACATTTGGTTTGATCACAGCAAGTGTGTCCTATATTTTTCGATTTTCTAAATAAAAGTAAAGAGGGGCTAACCCTATCAAATGCTTAATTAAGGTTTGCAGTAGGTATATATTACGTCTTTTAGCCCATTTCTTAACACAGACAAATATCACTGCTGGAAACGTGTTTACAGAGTTGGTTAAATCTGTCCAAAAAAAGATTTACAAAATAGATTTAAAATCAAAAATTAAATCATTTTGTTTGCCCAATGGAATGCGACATTTTCCAAAAACAGCAGTTTAACATATCCAAATCAAAAATATATTGGAAGATCTCATAGCACACACGATGTTACAGTATGGTGAACCGCTTAGATTAGTTTATCACGTAAACTCAGTAAAGTTCAACGATCGCTTTCTCAATGGATCACTTTGATTGCCTTTCTTCTCGAATTGAATATTCTGTTTCATCTGACACTCTTATATACTTAACAAGCAAATAACTGGGAGTACAACCATTTGTCTCGAAACCTCTTCACAGCGGATTAATAAAAAGATTGGCCACTTTGTCATTCTGAATTTATTTCGATATAACTTATTTCAAGTATTGACTTAATCTGAAAAATAATTTTTTTTTAATTTATCACCATCAGCACTACCCCTTCCTGATTTACCTGGGAAATGGAAGTGGCATTTTATAAGATAAATTGATGAATAATAAAAAAAAAATTATTTTAATGATTTTGATCCGACTCTTATTTCGACTTCCTAATCATTAAAACGTGTTTCAGGCAAAACATTTGGCGATATAAGAAGTCCTATAATATCATCTTTCAATAACATTATCTTCTCAGACAGCAAAGTTGTTATGAAATCTCTCTCTCTCTCTCTCTCTCTCTCTCTCTCCACCCCGATGAGTTTCACCTTGTCGTGGTGGGGTGGCTTACGTCTTTCTCTGGCTTGCTAGAGTTAGACAACTAAGAAAACTCGTAGAACTTATAAAAAATAAGTCACGTGACATACATAACAATAAGCGATCGAGACATCTCTTTCGTTCGATGTATGCAAAAGCAATCTAAAGTAGTGATATAAAATGATGTAAAAATGAGATTGCTAAACAAGAAAGAAGAAATTTTGAACCCAGTAAGGACATCGGTTGTATTTCAAGCCATGTCCGAAAAAATTTTGGTGCCATACCCAATCTCAGAAATCGGATAGATCTGATATCAGAAAACTGAGCAACGGGTCCCTGGTGCTGATTTATACAAATCTTGAACTATGTGATGTGGGGGTCACGGCCAATGACGAAAGGTAGTTGAGCGAATTTACCGTCTCTCTTGCTTATTAGTCTTGGTATAGCAATCACAATTGACGGTCCTTCCTGGTACCTGAAATTGAAAGATTGCGGGGAGTGTCTCTATCCCTTTTTGTGTAGGACAAGAAGACTAATCTAATTCGGTGCAGGTTGTGGTTGGCTTCGGTCAGCTGTGATCTGCACCTTCACTTTGCTTAATTTATTAAGCGCATGTAATATTACTGGTGATATTTTTAAAATAACTCCATAATATTTTAAAGTAACAAGTATGAACAACAAGATAAAGATATCTTCCGTAGAGTGATATCTATAAGAGAACACCCTAATTGGGTACCTCGGGGATAGTGATTGCTGAATCCCCCGCCAATTATAGCCCCCATGGAGTAAGGACCATGGAATCATTGTCACTGGGAAGGCCCTCTGTAAAGAGAGCTTGAGGTGGCTGTTGGTTATACCAATCAATTTACGCGATTGGCTATTGTGGCTTGCTGCAATAGTTAGATAAAAACAATTAGATCAGTACCAAAGGGTAATGAACTGCCTACACAGTACAAAATTTGGAACAGCCTGGAAATGCCTGATTCGCACTCCCTTGACAAGACCAACGGTGATGCATTTGGTGGAATGCGGAGAAAAGTTTGTCTTGGGGGGCTAGTCTTGCACAAGGCTGAAAGGGAGTGGCTACCTTTCATCCAGATAAAAAGCAACTGGGACCCTGTCCTGGGCCGTCAGTGCTTGAGGTTAAGCAGTGGGGTAAAGCCGTAATAGGCAGGAATCCACTTAAAGCTTAATTTCAGATCTCTCTCTCTCTCTCTCTCTCTCTCTCTCTTTTAACCAAGCACTTTCTAATGGCATAGTAATAGTAAGCATGGAACACGGCTTCGAGTATACGAGGGCGGTCCCATAAGTACCTATCTTCACCGCCCGATGGTGCCAGTATCGCAAGAGAGATTTACTATCGTCTAATACATTTTCTTAGACGGCTACTGTCAAAATTTCAGCCGAATCGGATTCGTAGTTTTGTTTTGACCACGTGTGGAAGCCAGCTTGTTCGCGAATTTTAGAAAAATGGAAAAAGAGCAATATCGGTCGATAATTCGATTCTTGTTTTTGGAAGGGAAATGTCGTATTGGCAGACCGCCGATTAAAGGTGCGCGAGATAGCTAAAACAGTAGGCATCTCAAAAGAGCAGTAGAAATATCCTACATGAAATCTTGGGCATGGGAAAGCTGTAGGCGCGATAGGTGCTGCGTTTGCTAACTCCGAACAACTAGCGCAACCGTGAGACCACGGCCAAATTGATCGAATTGCACTACGAAATGCTGCCCTATCCACCGTATTCTCCAGATTTGGCCCCGTGCGACTCTTGATTGTTTGTAATCTTAAAAAAATAACTCGCTGGGCAGAAATTTATGTCGAATGAGAAGGTCATCGCCGGTATGGAGGCCTACTTTGCAGACCTCGAGAAAACATATTTTTCGGATGGGTTAAAGAAGTTGGAGCATCGCTGGATCAACTGTATCAAGCTAAAAGGAGACTATGATGAGAAATAAATCGCCACTTTTGCCAAATTTTTGTTTTTATTTTGCAGGCCAAGTACTTATCGGACCGCCCTCGTATTCAAGTAGTTTTTGCAGACGCTGTATGGACGAGGAAAGATCGATGTCTCGCCTTTTCCGTACGGCTCTATCCCAAAGACATAGGGAGAATTCTATTACAATTTTCCTACTGATCTGGCAAAAAATAGAGGCTTTGAGCAGTACTGAACGCTTCACAAAGAGATCAAACTTGTTTAAAAAGTAGAAAGGAAGTCTTCTAGATTTATGTATGATATCGAAAAATGATCCACCTTATGCTCTAAATGTGTTTGAAATTAGTGCTGGAATCCTTTCAACATAGACTAACCTACTCGTATAAAGAAAAACTTTGAAACACTCTGCCTTAATCTTATGAATTACAATTTGTGCGATTATTTATCATCTTAAGCTCTCAAAAAAATGAATTCTGTGTAAGCTTTAAAATTTATAAATCAGGTTCAATGGTACTATTACATACATTAGCCAAAAAAGATCAAGAGTTTATTTATTATCAGTTAATCCGTGCTTAATGTGGTTACAACCAACAATACCATTGCACGTATAGGAAGGTAGGTATCACTAAATTTCTCTTCTTTAAAACAATTACGCTGTTAATTTAATTAATGCGAATTCCAAAAATATCAGAAAGTATCCCTTCCCCCAAAGCACAACAGCAAATCCACTAATATGGAAATGCCAGCTTCAATACACGAACAACACACAAGCAATGGACCAAAATCATAGCAGCAGTCATAGGTTAAAGTTAAAGGCATTGTGTGCCGTGCCTTTGCCGAAGCCTGGAGTCTGAGAAGAAATAATCCAAATTCAACCTCGCAATCCGCGTAATTGGTATTAAAATGCAGCGCAACGGCAGCGGCACTCACCTTCACTGCTAGCAGCTAGCAGCAGTCGGCCTGAGGCCTGAGCCCATTATCAAGCCAAGAGTAATTAAGCACCATTTAGTTGCCAATGCTCACGATTATACTTTAGCCGCAGACAGCCAGGCTGCTTGGCTGACACTGTCCGCCACCGCCATCGTAATCGTGGCAAACAGTTGCGCTGCAAGCACAGTAAACCACATCTGGGAATCTAATTAAAATTTTTGTGTCTCCGATTCACGAAAAAAAAAATTGTTAAAAAAAATATCATGAGAAATTACTTATTCCGGCTTTTTGGTAGTAACAAACAGCATTGCCAAATGTGATTTATTTATTTTTTATTCAAAAAATGGTTGATTGATTGAAATGGTAGTTATATGGTAACGATGAACTGTATAGATTATGACAGCTAATTGATGTGTATAAAAAATGAAGTTTTAGTTGTATTTTAATAATTTAGTCTTAGTTCAACATCTTTAACTCTCGGACACGAAACCGATAAAATTACATTAGGCTCACAATTCACCTTCTTATTGGCTGAAATAGGGTGAAAACGGCGGACTTAATTATAAAAATAAATGTATGTAAGTATATATTTTTTAATATTTTATTTTCAGGATGAAACGGAGTTCTCCGGACTCAGCTAGCTTAAGAAAAAAATTTTAAAACATTTTTAGGAAAAAAATGTTTTTTTTTTTTAATTTCATTAAAATCCGTTAGACCGATAATGAGAAATTCAAAATTCGTTCTATGGTAGGTACAGTCAGTAATATCTTGTTTTCAATTTTTTTTTATGAAATTATCGATCGTAAGAATTAATCGAAAAAATAAATTTTAGTAAAATTCTCGGAACCGTTTTCGAGAAAAATACGATTTTCGAAAATCATCTTTTTAACATTTGCATAGGGGCAGGGGGTACCGTTATTTTTAGTTAAAATAAATTTTGTTCTCATATATTGTAGATTAATTAAGAAACTTTTATGTATCAAGTTTGAAAAAAATTGAGCATGGGGTTTTCAAAAGATTGAGTTTCCAAAAACAAATTTTGATTTTTTTTTAAATCCAAGAAATATTGAAAATTGGAATATGTAATAATAATAAAACTTTAGAGGAGCTTTAGCATAAAAAAATGATTTAAGTCGGTTGTACCGTCTTCGAGAAAATTAAAAACAAAAAAAAAATGGTTCCAAAATAACCATTTTTTACCATTACCTAGCTTTACTCAAATGAAATTTTTTGATTTTTTTTTAAATCTGTAGGACAGTTTTTGAGAAAAAAAATATTTATAAAATTTTGAAAAAATTCGTATGGCAGGCAGTGGCGGCTGGTGGGTTGTTGAACAGGTGGTGCACTTTACTTGCTCACTAAGTAGGTATTAAGATTAGAAATCGCAAAAAAACAAAAATTTACATGTACCTATATGTCGATTTTTTATTATTTTGTATAATTGCTCGAAGAATTTCGACCATGTATAAAACTGACACACTTATTACATTTAGCAAGGAATCATGTTTTTTATTTTTTCACTTAAATGCGTCAAATCGTGGATTCACGTAACTTTATTTAAAAAAAAATTATTACTGTCTTTAATATACCTAATCACTGTTAACTTTATCCCATACCACACACTGTACACAGAATCGAACCAAAACCAAAATAAAAAACAATTACTAACCTAACACCTACAAACCTACACTATTTAACCAGTCACGGATGAAGCGAAACAACATAACATATTCGCAGGCGCAGCGCATTCTAGTCAAACATCGGTTGCTGTAGTTAATCTTCTGTTCTCGTGCGCTCGCTGCACGAGAGCAGGCTAATTCTCCATACATTTCAATGAAATATCTTTTGTCTCACTCATACAAGTTATATATTAGCAGTCCTCGTGCGCTCGCCGAAGCGCACGAGAATTTGTACTTGCAAGGAAAGTAAGTCTTAATAGTAAAGCAAAGCGCTTACATTGTTTTGTCATAATTGGAAATTTTACTTGTTTGTGTTCTTGTACGTATGTTTAAAAAATAAATATTAATATGGGAATCTAAAAATAAAGATGCAGTAATATTTTGTAATTTTTAAATCTTTTGAATTGGTGGTTCAGCGCACGAGCGCACTTAAGGTACAGCCGCCACTGATGGCAGGTACCGTTATTTTTGGTCCTAAAAAAAAGAAAAAAACGTGTGGGGGGGGGAATTTTAAAACCATATTTACCAAGTTTGAAGAAAATCGGTCAAGTCTTTTAGGCAGACAGACAGACAGAATTGCGAGACCCACTTTCAACTTTGATCAAAATCTCGAGTTCGATTTTTTTTCCGAATGCATATCTTGCCTTCAGGGGTGTACTGCCTCTTGCGAGGAATTGACAAATCCTCCAAAAGTATCTGTTGTCATCGAAAGTGCTACTCATTAGCCGTTCGGAATCGGCAGAAAATTGTAGGTACCCCTTCGTTTCTGGTAACACGCACACAGGAATGGTTGAGAGTTTTAAGTCACTAGGTACTGGTTCACTCCGAGCTGTTGCACCACCAAATTTATTTATTTAAAGAAAGAATTTAAAATAAGAAATGAAGAAACATTTGATGGAATTAATCAATTTTATATTTAACTTGCAGAAAAATACAATTAAAATTTAACTAAATTTCAATACGAATTTTCTATAAATCATGTAAAAAAAAATTGTTAAACAATTGGTATACCATTAAAACGAAGCCGGTTAGTTGACCTAAGATAAAGGGTTTTCCATTTAGTGTTTTCTATCTTTAAATTTAAATTCAAAACAAATCATAAGTGAAATATCATTAAATTTTTATTATTTATTTAGAAGACCTATGGCCATTATGTATGAAGCATAACATCATTTTTATGGCAACTGCGGAATCACTGGTCGGCACGCATCCGAAGCGTTCTATTTTGCATAGTTCTGACAGATAAATCAGGCTGAATTTGATTAATAGCATTGATTAGGTTGGCTTTCTCAGAGAAGCGGTAGTTTGTGGCTTATGAGAATAGACCTATGAATTAAGAATTCCGTACGTGTGGTACGTAGCATCGTTTTTCTGAAACCACTTCTTGTCATCATATAAGGTCACGATCTTGATCGCTATATCTTGATTTTTTTTTATAATTAGCGCACACTCAAAGGTTTTTTTGTTAACCCTTAATACGTCAGAGACACAGTGTGAGCATCACACAGAGCGTTTTAAGACATTCCACATTCGCGTAGTACGGCTAAAGAACGAATCTCTGTACTTCACATTACGACCGAAGTTGGGCTCAAGGGTAAACTGATGGACATTCCTAGAAGTGCGAGTATTACGGTTGAATTGCTTAAGGGGAGGAATGCAGCTGGCTATTTCAATAGACCATAGTCCTTTAAAATAATGGTAAAAGAGGGTGAGACAAGAAACATTACGACGATGTTCAAGTGACGTAAATGTGTCAATGATATTACTATCGCCAATCATTTTAAAGGCTCTTCTTTGAATACTGGCCAAGAGACTTAAGTAAGTTACTGAATCACCAGCCCATAGATGGGAGTTATTCTCATGTTTTGGACGTATATAGGTTTTATATATTGTAGCCAGATCAGAGAAACATTTCTTGCACCGTCTCAAAAAACCCAAACATCTTTCGGCATTTTTGGCAACATCGCGTATGTGATTGTTCCACAAGAGGTGGATCGTGATGCACATACCGAGAATATCGATAGTGGCAAGGGGGGTATATCTCGCTTTAACGATATAAGACAGCATTGGGTTTTCGAAGCATCAAATTCGAGGGGCCGATATGGGACTTGCTCGAGACCACCACCTTATGGTAGCTGTAAGACTTCGTACAGCTGCAGATCGGAGATCCAACGGCATAACCCGCTTACTCAGATTCAACGTCGACAGACTAAAGGATCTCTCAACATGTCAACAAATAATGTGAGACCACCTTTCACACGGAATGATGACAATCAGCAGCACGGAACCTGAATCCATTGAAATCCACTGGAATGCTGTGAAAAATGTTCTTACTCGTATATCAGGTGCTGAAAGAATAGTCGGCCGAGCGAGGAAGGAAAGCTGGATACGGATTGGCAAACGGCAAAAACTCAAGGCCCGTATAGCAAGAAAAAAGAGAGCTTGAATCCCTGTATCGCATAAGAAAGAGAAAGGTTCATCGCAGTGTAAGACGTGACAAGCGTAATCACATCAACGCTTTGGCCGAACAAGCCGAAGATGCTGCTAACAGATGCGACAGTAGAACCGTCTACAGCATTACAAAGGAACTGGTTGGTGCTCGCAGTTCCAAACAACACCTCGTAAAAGACTCAGACGGCTCGCTACTTAGTTCGGATGAAAATCAGCTAAGAAGGTGGAAGGACCATTTTGCGTCGGTATTAAACCGAGGTACCGACAGCAATGCGCAACTAATACCTGCTAAACCGACAGGAACAACAAATTCCCTAATCTGCACTGCACCCCCTAGTAGAGATGAGATCCGCAAAGCAATCAAAGCACTGAAAACCAACAAAGCAGTAGGAATTGATGGCATTCCTGCAGAGCTTCTACAAGCGGGGCCAACGACATCGAGCGAACTCCTGCATCCACTCATAGAGAAAGCTTGGGTCTCCGAAGGTACTGGAACGCATGAGGGAACATCTAGAAGCCACACTCGATGCCGAACAAGCAGGTTTCCGCACTGGATCCTCATGCACTGATCATATCAATACTTTAAGGATCATAATTGAGCAGTGCGTTGAATATCGATCACCACTCCACCTGCTATTCATCGACCACACATCTTTGAAGTCCACATCATCGAATTCGAGTCAAAAGAAATTGGTAATCATCGACCGATAGCCCCCGTCTTTTAAAAGTGATGGCTCTCCTGAAAATTTACAAATTTCGATTTATGCCAGTCTGCCGGAAAAGTGACGAATTGTTCTCAAGGTAGTGAGGCCCTGCAAAGTCCACTCCAATCAGTGACTTTTTCTGGATGCATTGAAATTTGATGGATCTTTTGTCAGTTGTGATCGTTTCAAATTTCTCAATTTTGGCTGCTGCGGAACCTTTTCCACCAGAAATTGGCCAGTTTATAGCCACTGTAATATGGACGAAACAATCGAAATGTTGTTCGAACAGAAGACCCAATTCCATGAAACAATTAAATAATTTGCACATATTGTTGAAAGCCATATAACTTTTTTGTTGATTTGGTATAAGAGAGGCTTAATAAATGAGATACTTATTTTCTTTCTTCGTGACCTTTTATTTAATTAAATAATGTTTATCCTCAAGTGGGCTTTAGGTCAATATTTTGTTTAGTTTTTTTATGTTGTGACGTTTCGGGTGTGGTTACACCCTTCTTCAGACCTATTTATTAATTGAAAAATATATATGTTTTAAATTATTTTTCAATTAATAAATAGGTCTGAAGAAGGGTGTAACCACACCCGAAACGTCACAACATAAAAAAACTAAACAAAATATTGACCTAAAGCCCACTTGAGGATAAACATTATTTAATAAATGAGAGCCAATTTGAGAGATGTAGCTTCAACAAAATGGCCGCAATTTCGTCTTAAAAGAAATAACTGTTGAAATACCCTTTATAAAACAGACGTGCAGTGCCTTTGTAAATCGGTTTGTTCAACTGACTAGAAAAAAACCTTTGCAATAAGATCTGTAATGTGAATCTTCGTTGGACAGATTATAGTAACGCATACATTTTATATAAATTTTTCTATATTTTCCTGAAAGTCTATGAAAGATTTATCACGAAAGTCCTACCTATACAAAAATTAAAAAAAAAAAGTTTCCAACTAAAAACAGATTTACAAATTTTGTTAAAAATAATTAAAAACCAGATTAAAACCCAAAAAAAAATGTTATAATTTATTCACAGAAACACATTCGTTAACCTCTAAAGAAGACAAACAAAGTTATAAAGAAAAAAATAATCCAATTCAAAGATTAATGATGGCAACGCTTGAGAATGGTTGCACAGCGCCTGCTGCATTTCTTGCCGCATGTACATACATACGTATTTCTTCTGCATCACCGCTAAAACCCTTCATTAAATCCTAAAACGATACTTCTCAGTCGAGTTTACATTTCAGTTTTTATATCGTTTTCTTAATTCCTTCAGTCTTCTTGCCCCCTCGACCAGTATAAGACGCGGAATGCTGAATTTGATTAAGTGTCCCAAAAAAGGATTGTCTCCCTTCTGTCTGAGTAACAATGCCAAGAGTTTGCAACAGCGAATAGGTTAGGTAATTTTTGGGCTCGCACAATCCAATGCATGCCTTCGAGGGAAACAATTCCCAAAAACAGAAAAAAAGAAAAGCGGAAAAATCAACATTGAAATGGCATCCGTCGCGGAATGCAAACAAACCGATGCCAATGCCACCACTGCGGCTAATAATAAAACAATTAATCTTCTTAGCGGTTTACTGTGTGTATCATACGAGTATGTTAAAAAATGGAAGGATACTTAAATGCGCGACTGAAGGTATTTTATATTATTTGCATTGCATTGGAAAGGGATATCCGGTTGAATCTAAAGAAATGCGGTGTCCCTTTTATTAAAATTTTCCATCCACCACGAGAAATGAATATGCACCGCGATCCTTGCGATGATCCTTCATTTATTTTTCGAAAGGAATTATTGTTACACATTCTGACGTATCTGTTTCACGATCTTGTTTTTGCTTTTCATCAGTCATTAATCAAGGAGCCTCAGTGAAGTGAAAACTCCAACCATATCAGAGTCCTTTTTTCCTGTGATACAATTTTATCCTGCGTAATCCTAAATAATTAGTGAATCATTAATTAAACTGTCTCGGTCTCGGTCTCGGGCTATGTATGTACATGTATGAATGGGCTATCCGATTTCGGATTTTTGATGGTTGCAAAAAAAAAGGAAAATCTAATTGTGTGAGATGCTTTTGTTTTTTTTTTTCTTTCTTACCTGGGATGGAAAGTTTTGTCATAATTCCTCTTAGCCTAGAGTAAATATTTGTTTTGGTCTCACACACAAGACACAAAAGAGGATTGATAATGAAGGTAGATTTAAGGCCGAGTCCAATTGAAAGAGCCAGGTTGTGCATTGAGTTTTAAGTTTAAGAAAAATAATTGACAGGAGGCACAACGTAAGTAGACATCGTAAACAAACGAGTTTTTGAGATATAAAATAATTACAAAAAAAAAAAAGAATTGAAAAGCGTAATTAATTTTCTTCACAGAAAATCAAAAACTCTAGAAATACGAGTAGTTGTCTATTTTTTTTTTCTTCCCATTAAGTCTGAGCTTCGACTTTGAAATAAACTTAAATTAAATGCAACTCAGCTTGCAGAAATTCATATTCTTGTCATTACTGCGAATTTTAGGTATGTGACCCTTTTATACATGGGTATTGTACAATCCCAGTGATCTAAGGGTGGTTTGTGAAATATTTTTGGTGGAGGAGGTCGGTTTGACGGCCTTTGCCTGTGGTTGTTGGTTGAATCTGTGTCAGAGTAGAACGGAATATTTTCCTAGTTGTTTGTTTGTTTTGTTTATGTTGGTATCCAGTCCACAGCTTCTTCCATACTTTAGGTTCCAAGCCGATGTTATCAAAAAATAGAAACAAAATTCAAACTTACTGTTTCTTGCGATTAAATGAAAAATCCTCAAAGTGTATCTCTGCTCATCTTCGCCAATTAGACTAGGCAGAAATTTGGTAAATCTTGGTAACACGCACCCAATGGTTAAAAATTGAATCACCAAATGTATTAACAAATTTTTAGGGTAACTTGGCATAATATCTATGGCATAATAATTAGTGCGTTCAACTTTCATGCTGTCCTTTATAATCAAAAATATTTTCAGATGAGTATATTTCAGTCCCAGATGGCATCCCCGACATATTTCTCAAACAATGCTCTTCAATACTCTCTCTTCCCCTCTCAAAAATTATCGGCTTATCTCTTTATCATCGAGTATTCCCTCAGTTATGAAAGACCTTTTTCATAACCCCAATATATAAAAAGGGTCCAAAGTGTGAAATTACAAACTATCGTCCAATTTCTAAAATTTTTCATATTTCCAAAACCTTTGAATGCATTTCATATGATATTTTGAGTTTTCGTTATAATTCTTTCATTTCCCCTAGACAACACGGCTTTGTCAAGGGTAGGTCCACAACGACTAACCTTGTTTTATTCGTATCTTTCAGCCTCTCAGCCAGAACGGAAGTCGACGTTGTCTCAACCGATTTCAGTAAGGCCTTTAACAAAATTTCACATAAGGATATTCTATTCAAACTGTCCACCCTTATGCTTGAACTTATCTCCTTAAGATGGATTTCTTCTTACCTGAAAACCCGTTACTACAAGGTTCGATTCAGATCTTCCTTCTCTGATGATTTCTTAACTATCTCCGGGGTACTACAAGGTAGTCACTTAGGGCCTCTCCTCTTTATTCTTACTTCTAACGATATTGAAATGATCATTAAACATTGCCATATTTTACTCCACGCTGACGATACAAAGTTTTTTAAGACCATTACTTCCACACATGATGCCACTCTCCTACAACTTCATCTCAACAGTTTCTCTGTCTAGTGAATAAAAAAATTTGCTTAAAACTAAATATTTCCAAATGTCAATCAATAACAGTTTCACGAAAAACGCATCCGATACTCCCCGTCGATATCTTCTAGATTATGAACCCATATCCACCGCTGGCGCTGAGTTAATTCGAGACCTTGGTGTTTTATATGATAGAGAACTCACCTTTCTCACACATATTAATGGGATTATACTAAAGGCAAATTCTACACTAGGCTTTGTGAAACGTCGGTCCAAAGAATTCTCTGTCACTTACGTGACCCGTTCTTTATACATAACCTCTGTTCGCCCGCTTCTTGAATACGCATGTCAAGTATGGTCCCTTTATCAACAAATTCATATATCGGATTTCGTGGTCTGTCTTGGAATAACCCTTTTATTTTACCTTAGTATCAATACCGTCTTCTGTTAATTAACTTGAATACGCTCGAAGAACAAAGAGCAATAAGCGACATTCTCTTCATTCATAGATTTACTTTCAGGGTCTGTTGACTACGAAACTCTCTACAATTCCATCTCTTTCAACACTAATTCCTGTAATATAAGAAATACTTGTCTGTTTCTGTTTACCCACCGTACTTAATATGGCTCCAATGAACCTATTACTCGCATGCTTCGGAGGATTATTCGTAACATTAACTGTTTTGATTTAAACCTCAGTTCACCCTGTCTGAAACTCCGTCTTAATCATCCTTCTAATTCATTCTAATTCTAGATTTAAGAGCTATATTTAAGTTAGATTTAGAATAAGCTTGTAAAGGGTTTTCCAATAAGAGGTGTTATTTTGATATTCAAAGAAAAATGGCATTTTTGGAGATAAATGATCGGATGTTTATTTCATTATAAAGAAGAAGGTATGCCGTTAATAATGGAACACAACATCAGCCAAATGGCCGCCAAGACCACGCTTACAGGACCATATCCTTTTCATGAAATTTTCCATAACCAAATCGCAAAGTGGCTGCCCTATGTCCTCGATAGCCTCACGAATTTCATCTTTGAGGTCTTGAATCGACGCTGGGCTGTTGGCGTAGACCTTATCTTTCACGTGGCCTCAAAGGAAGAAGTCGCAAGGTGTTAAATCACAAGATCTCGGTGGCCAATTGTGATCACCTCTTCGAGAGATAACACGGTCCGGAAACTTTTCCCGTAAAACATCGATGGTTTCATTGCTTGTGTGGCACGTAGCGCCGTCTTGTTGAAAGTAAACGTTGTCCAGATCAATACCATCCAATTCAGGCCATAAAAAATCATTAATCATCTCTCGATAGCGCAATCCATTGACCGTAACTGTTGCTCCAGCCTCATTTTCGAAAAAGTAAGGTCCAATGACCCCGCGGGACCATAAACCGCACCAAACAGTCACGCGTTGAGGATGGAGAGGCTTTTCAACAATAACTCTTGGGTTTTCCGAGCCCCAGATGCGACAGTTTTGCTTGTTGACGTAGCCTCCGAGGTGGAAATGGGCCTCATCAGTCAAGATGATTTTTCGATGAAATTCCGGTTCATTTTCATGCATTTCAAGGACCCAATCAGCAAAGACACGACGTTGTTGATGATCAGCCGGCTTCCATTTTTATTAATAGCGTATCTACTTGTCAAATATCAAAAAATGACAGCTTCAAAAGTGACAGCTACTGAAATAGCGGGCTATTCAAAATAACACCTCTTATTGGAAAACCCTTATTAAGCCTTATAAATGGGGGTGTTGCCCAGCTACTTGGGCCCTCTGGTCATTTGTCAAGACCGTAAAAACTAAAACTTTGTCTTAGGTTCCAACACTCATCTACACAGACAATCCGATAAGTGTCTCTTCAGATAAGGCAAGTGTTTTCGCAGCTCTCATTTAGCTACTAGCTTAACGCTGCCAGAAAGGAATATTGGAACTCCAGTACTCTAGAACGTAGATCATTCAGTGGGACAGGCATATTTCTGCAAGCGTACAGTTGCAAGAGTCCTTCGAGATCTTGAATTAAACAAATCTGTTAGTTTTGATGGTACACTCCCATTCTTCTGAAGAAGTGTTCTTCATGGTTAAGAAAACCATTGCGTAAGCTTTTCCATTGCTCCTTCTATTCTGGAATCTTCCCTTGAAAATAGAAATCAGAATTTAATAAATCATCAGCTAAGAAATATCTTGAAGGTCCATAGCCTCTTACCTACCGACCAACTGCACTTACGTCCCTTCTTACCAAGGCCATGGAATCGCTGAAGTTGAAATTGTATGAGACTTGACAGATTATAAATTATTTATAGAGCATGGCAAGAAAAGACAGTCCTCTATACCTATTTAGACACCACATTTTTATCTTCCTTCTTGAAGAATGGATAAATAATTGATTTTGGATGTTTTTTAAATAATAGTTTTGCATTTAGAGGCATTTTAAGGGCTATATAACCTTTTACACTCGCTATAATGAGTTTATAAATATGACTGTATGAATTTTTTAGTTCGTTATTTATACCGAAGTATGTACTCGTAAATATTAAAAAAAAAAATTTTTCTTTGTTATTTTTTACGATACATCGATGTTTTCGGATTCAGAACATCGATGTATCGTTTGCATCCCTATCCCTGTCTCACGCTGTCCATCCGGTCGCAAGGTCTCGACTATAAAGGAGCCGCCTATCAACAGTCCTACGGCCGACGGACGTGCTATTAGCGGAATCGCCATTCTATCTTGGACCAGCCATCGACTGTCTATGTAGAGAAATGCATCGGGCGAGATGAAGCCGCTAAGACGTACACTTTCATAGTAATCATCGTCTGGGTAGTAAGCCCCGAAAATTATGCTGTTGGTCGATGACATCGCTCTTGCAATCTGACCTCGAATCAGCTTTATCAAAAAATTATCAATCCTGTTTATGTTTGCCCCGTTGGCGTTGTATAGAACCTGGTTGGAATAATAATGTTAGTACTCCGTGTCTGGTATTCTGTGTAATCCAAGGCAACGTCTAAGACACTGCCTCTCAAAAACCCAAATCTTTTCCATTTGAGAAGGGGCAACGTTGAACCACAGCAGGCACCCATACGCAATCATCGTCTGGATGAGGGCCATGTAGCAAATCACCTTCACCGTGCTGTCAAGCCGGCTGCTGTAAAACAACCGTTTCGTCAGGGCAAAGGCTCCTCTAGCTCTGGCCAGAGCAGCATTTATATGTCTGTCGAAATACAAATACTGATCCAACTAACTTTGTACTTTACTACACTTTTACTCGCCAGTGGGTGCCAATGTGGCCCTATACGATCACCAACTTGCACCAGTTCTTTTTCGTATCCCTTGGTTCTCCAGCCAACGGAATTCTAAACAGAATAGTTTCAGATTTCTGAAAGTTGTTTTTCAACTTCCAGTCATCACAATATCGCTGAATCTTGTCGAAGTCACGCTGCAAAAGAATTCTAATGACCTCAACTTTTGGAGCTGTTCTGTATACGCTATTAGAACGTCGGCTTACGCATTTGCCTGAGTTAGACTACCTAACAGATTGCTGGTGTAAATGCTGAATAGAAGCGGCGAGTTGACCGCTCCCTTGTCAATTTTCGTTAAACTTGGTGGATATCATCTTTGAATTTTTCCGCCTACACGTATTTTTCCCCAATTTTTGTTTTGTTTTTGATGCTAAAGCTTCCCTAAAGTTTTAACACTATTTGTATTCAAATTTAAAAAAAAAAAAATTTTTTGGATTTTTAACAAACATTTTTTTTTTTCAAAACTCGAAAACGTCATGTTCGATTTTTTTCAAACTTGATAAATAAAAGTTTCTTAAGACAATCTACAAGATGTGAGAAAAAAAATTATTTTACTTAAAAATAGCGGTATTCACCATACAAATGTAAAATTAATTTTTACGATCTATAATTTGATAAGAAAAATTAAAATTAAGATATTACTTACTGTACCTACCATGGAATTATTTTTTTTAATTTTGATTTTTCATAACGGTCCCCTCATTTTTTGGCTGTAGAAAATCGAAAAAAAAAATTTTTTAAATCTTCGTTTTACGGATTTATGGAAAAAATATAAGAAATATCTCTCTTAAGGATTTCATATCGTTTTTATGACTTTAAATGTGATCATGAACGCACTTCTTTTCTGAACCCACAGTTCTTTTAAGTTAAAACACTGTCGACATATTCGTCTGCCAGGGGACATTACATGCCGTAAGGGGAGCAACGAAGTTGCGTGAGCGGGTGTGGACCCGAAAAGGGAGTTAAAATCTTGGAAGCAGGCCACCCACACTATCTACTGTTAAGCTAAAAAATAAAATAAGCATTTTTATATAATTTATTTTTGTAAATAAACAAAAAAAAAAACATATTAACTTCGGTTGATGCTTTGCAAAAATGTTATGAACGATTCTATTCAAAGAAGTGCGTTTATGATCACATTTAAAGTCAGAACACGATATGAAATCTTTAAGTCAGATACGAGTATTTCCTATATTTTTTTCAATAAATCCGCCGTTAAAATGAAGATCGAAAAAAAAATCATGGCCATCGGATGGTTTTTCGATTTTCTAAAACCAAAAAACGAGAGGACCGCGATAGTATAAAATTACGGATTTTTTTTATAGAAAAGTTTCTAGAAAGTTTGAAAAACAAAAAAAAAAAAGACTTTAAAAAATATTTTTTGAATTTTTAAGAAATTCGATATCTTAGAATCGGTCAATATTTTTTTTGGGAATTTATTTTTTATTCGTACAGTAATGAAAACTTCAAGTAGGCTTACCAAAATTTTATCTTAAAAATGTCTTAAAAATTTTTAATATAAAAGCTTATTTTTTCTTTAAAAAAAGACTTATAATAATTGTTGTTTTTGCATAAACACATGGCATTCTGTTTTTAGCTCCAACTACTAAAGGAGTTGTTTTAGTCACTTAAAAAATGAATTTTTTATGAACAGTTTTTCTCTAATAAAATTCATTTTTGAAATTCTTAGTCCTTTACATAAAAGCAAGTTCGTGCGACCCAGTCGTGTATTTTATTTCTGTCTTAAAGTACGATATTTACGAAAGATTGCTTTTAAGCATACCTTTTGAGAAATTAATGACAAAAATATAACTTAAAAATAAAATATGAATATACTTTGTGTTCTTATAAAAAAAAAGTGGTTTAAAAAAAAAGTGTTATGCGTCCATTTCTTAAACTTGACAATTTTTCGAATCATGATTTTGGATCATTTTATTTTGCTTTATTTTAGGATTCAGTTTGAGGATTGCAGATTGCAGTCATAAAGTCTTACCAGAAATGACCCGGGCAACGTCGAGTATTATCGACTAGTGTAACATAAAGATTTGCGAATCATTATCAAGAAATTTTAATCCAGCGAAGTTTGGATGTGAAGCAACGTCTACGAAGGCAAGAAATAACTAGAGAAATGTATGTCCGAAAATAAGACAATCCAGGCACAAGGGAGCTCCACAAGAAACATTGCACATTTCTTGCAATCATTCATTTCAAGTGGAGGCACTGAACTAGCTATCAAAAAACAAAGCTTTTGATAAGTAAACCCCATTAGCAATATCTACCACTAATAACCACATAGAATCATCTATGAACTTTTCTTGAATTATAAGTTACGAGTAACTATCTCATTGAGCCTGATGAGTTCAAAGGAACCTTTTTGAGTGTTTATGTCTACAAAGTACCTTACGTTAAACATTTGTTGTATCTTTCCAGAAACAATATAATGAAAATGTGTCTGCTTCAAGATCGCGAAATATGTCAGCTCCGTCAGCTAGCACTAGGCATCCACTTGTAGCGTGCGCGTGTGTCGTGACGGCACACACAATACAAAAACGTCCCTTTAAAATTCCACACACTTCCTTAGCTACAAAATCGACCAAATTATAAGTACTCGTATATGTCGTGGAGATAATAGCCGGATTCTGTAAATTTTAATTTTGACATGTCCTACATCTGTTCGCCAGCGGACCAAGTCCCCAATATTTTCACGGTTCGACAGGCAATATTGACGTGCCGTGCATGCGAAAAATTACGTCCAACTAATTGCCATCCTTTCGCTTTGTCTGTCCTCCTTAGGTTATCTTAGCTGCTGTAGCGGCGGAGCTCATTTCAATACAACAACCATCGTCAAAGATCGATCCTTGAACGGTGATTAAAGGCACAGTGTGTTTGCTGGAAAAGACGGTCAAAGAAAAATGGCACGCATCCCTGGTTAAAGTTCTTCACCACCACGATTCGAGCGAAAATCGCCGAACTGCGTGCAAGTGGTTTCCATTCCATTCGTCGTCCATCCATTGGTTTTTTTTTTTTTTTTTTGTTTGATCGCTGATTGACAACTTGGACATCTCACTGAGGTGATATTGGAGAATTAAAGTTCTTTTCTGGTAGCGCCTGCAGGATGGGAAACCGCAAGATTATGATTAAGGAGCAATTACATTCTTGGAATTGCAGTTCTCCATATATTGACTTGGAGATAAGTGCGATGGGCTTTGGCCGACATGTGGTGTTGTTCAATAATAATTGTTGTCATGCACAATCGAAAAAGAAAATATATTTGCATTTTGTTGTATAAGTGACTGCTTAAACTTGTCTATGTGTACCTTTGAGCTGTAAGCATAAGTAGGTTCCAAATAGAACATGAAAATAGGTTCTAGATTTGGGTAGGTAAATCGGTTTTTTCAAAAAGGAGTTGACAACTTTTTTTTTAAATATATAGTCAACCATTTTAGATATATTAAAAATATTGTACAAACAAAATATTAATGTACGAAAATCGACGTAGTCGTTCATATGTTTACCACGGACACGTTTGCAGCAGTCGATTCGTTCAACCCAATTTGCGATGACTCGGCCAGACTTTTCGGTGAAAACAGCCGGCATCTCTCGTTCAATATTAGCACTGTACTTCTCTAGTGATCCCACCGGCTTGTTTGGCTAGACCAATAATTTAGCGAAGCCCCATAAAAAAATTCCAGAGGTGTTAAATCACTCGATCAAAACGATAAGACCATTTCCCGATATAACCTTTCACCTTTTTTGTAGATTGCACAGATTAGAGACTTCAGAAAAGATTGAAGAATTAACTCCTCAATTAATATTTTGTTCAAAAAGTTTAAAAATTCTGGGGTGAAATATTTGAAAAATTTAATTGGAACTCCATCAACTCATTAGGCCTTATTATTTTTCATTCTTTTCAGAGTTTCTTGTAGCTCAGACATTGAAATTGGATCGTCTATTTGTGCTATGTAGATTTCAGGCTGGGCATAATGAAAAGAAGAAAATGGGGATGCGGGGCTAAGAAGCTGTTTAAAATATGCTGACAGAGAATCAACATTCATAGATGGCGACGAGGAGGGTTTGCAGCCCCCTAACATTCTTACTTTGGACAAGAATGACCTTGAGTCCTTCCATTCTTTCAGACTCTTGCCAATATTGACTAAGTACTCATTTTGCCTGGTTTTACATAAATATGCGCTTAAATTCCTTATTTGTAGTTAGAAAGATAGCTTTGAAGAAATTAGAATTAGTTTTTCTAAAAAGATTCAAAAAGCGAAAAGATCTTTTCCTAAGTTTTTGACACTCCCAACCATACTATTTGTATGTTCCACCGATGCGTTTTTTCTTTTTCTTAGGACCGAAAATAGTATTACCTTCCTATTGTTTTGAAGAGGGTTTTTTCAACCTGGGAGAAACCATTGCATTAGCTTTTCCATCTATCCTATACTTCTGGTCTCTTTCAGAGTGGTATGGAAAACAGCATTTGTCCAGCCTGTCCCTAAAAAAGGCGAGTAATCTTCCCTCTCTTTTAACTATCATCAGCTCAAGAAATATCTTGCAAAACGAAAGCTTCTTAATGACTGGCAGCATGACATTCATAGCAATATGTGCACTGGTGATCTGATGTTATATCTCACCGAACAGTATCAGAAATCCTTACATCCTTTTTGGAGAAATTAAGAATATTGCACTAGATATTTCTCAATAAATTCTGATCTTGATAGCATTGTCGAATGGGGAAGCATAAACTTCTTCAAAAACTCAATACTGTCTTCAGCCGTTAAAGCGCAACCCATCCTCCATTGCGCTATCCATGAGCCGCACTTGCATCGAAAAAATCGAACAGATCTCAGTTCTCGGTATGCACATCACAGTACTCGTACCATCTTATGTGGAATGACACATTTTCGACACCCCTTCCTTCCTTTTGACGAAAAAACCCCCATTGACAGTGCTCTTTCCTTCTTTCTTACATCTATTTACGAATGTCTTATCGAATGTGTTCCCTACAAAGTTCAAAAAAGTTTTGTGTCATCACCTCCTTGGTATACAAAGGAGTTGCGTACTCTACGCAATATTTCTTCTGTGAATCTTATAGCATCGGTCAAAATCATCCTGATTTTGAGTATCACAGATTTCTCGATCTTAGTTCCCATTCCCACACCACTCTCTAGTCCATTGACATAAATATAAGCCCTCAGAGTGTCGCTGAGAAGATCACTTCTTTGAAATATGACTTTTCTCCTGGTCCTGATGGCATCCCAGTGATTTTTCTTAAAAAATGTGTTAATACTCTTTACCTACCATTACCGTCCTCTTTCGCCTTTCGCTTTGCTCAAGCAGTCTTCCCCTCGCTTTGGAAAAACTCCTTTGTATTTCCAGTCTATAAAAAAAGCATTTAAAAAAAAATTTCTGACTATTGTCCGATAGCTAAGCTCTCCTCTATCCCTAAACTCTTTGAAAGTATCGTGTATGACGCCCTTTATTTTCATTGCAAGTCAGTCGTCTCTCCACTACAGCATGGTTTACTAAAAGGAAGGTCTGCCATGACAAACCTTAATCAGTTTGTCTCTGCGCTTTGAAAAAAGGCTACGAAGTTTACGTTATTACAACCGACTTCAGTAAAGCATTCGATAAGATCAGCCATCAAATAATCTAGATCAAGTTAAAAGCGTTAGGTTTCCCACCATCATTCATCAATCGGGTTAAATCATACTTATAGAGAACCACATCAGGTGTTCCTCAGGGCAGTCACTTTGGACCTCTTTTATTTTCAATTGTCATTAATGATGTAAGTAGTATTGTAACGAACTCTCAGTTAACTATTTATGCAGATGATATAAAAATTATGTAATCAATGACAATCAATGACTTTTTCTCGCAAACGTGTGCCCTCTCCCCCAAGCACTTATCACTTTCACAATGCTCTCATAACTGTTGTTAACTCAATTCGCGATCTTGGGATTGTATGTGATAAAGAGCTCAATTTTCGGACTCATATTGATCAAATTATTGCAAAACAAAATTCCTCCCTCGGTTTTATTAAGCGCTGGTCTAAAGACCCTAATCTCTGGCATAAGCATGTAGCTATCTACCAGAAATATTCATAAAAAAGAATTAAATTTGTGAAGATCAGAATAAAGATGATCATGAGAGGACATTTTTTGTCATTACATATAAAAATGTCTAGCTCTAAGCTTAATTATTCTTAGTTTTGCCAAATTTCTCTAAGCTATAAGCAATACAAAATATTCAAGTTTAAGGTTATTTTTGGCTCACCCTGTACTCGGACTATGAGACTCCTCATGATGGTACTCAAGTCAAAAATTCTATTTCCTTACACTCGAACTTCGAATTATTCTTCGTATTTTTTGTTAACTAAGAAAAATAATAACAAAATGCATTCATTGAATGAGAGTTTTAAACTACGTTAAAACAGATTAAAAAGTTTCATACTTCTCTTCAAAAAAAAAAAAAAAACAAAAACTTCCTACTTCATATACCATCCCTGCACTTTTGCTATCAGTCCACCTCCAAAAAATGTCGGTCATTCTTTTGATGCTGCACCTAACCTGCAATAGGATGCATTTGTTTATAATAAATACGCAGCTATACGCATCCAAAATGTACGCCTCCCATAGGCCACACATCTACGCAGATTCAATGAAATGCCAACACTAACCCTTAGCTCTACGCCTCATGCTAATGAATGCGATAGCTAAGATCGTATCTCGCATATTGGCCAAGGTAAGAACATGCGTAGCAGCAGAAGAAGAAGCATCCTCTTCCACCGAAGCCCGTACATGTAAATAAATCCACCCACAATTTTTGTTTTCGTCCTTTTTTTCGTCCTTTTTGGTCCTGTTTTTGGTTTGTTTTTATATTCTGGAGCCCAGCCATGTGCTTGCTCCAATACACAGTCAACTGACAGATGCAAGGGATGAACGTCGTCGCCGTAGTCGTCAGTCGTCACAATCACAAACCCCACTTTCCAATAAAATGAAATTATCTAAAGTTTTTTAAGAGCAAACTAAAGAGACACAAAGATTCTCGAAGAGAAATTTTCTATTTTGGTCAAGAAACAAGTAAAAAAGGGGGGCTTCAGCGAAAGAGCAAAGAATAACAATATAAATGGAAAATCCAATACATAAAAATACAGATTATACTTATACATAAAAATTTATAAAAAGGGGAGAAATGTGAGCAAAAAAGGAAAAAAGGAAAAACTGTTGCAGAGAGGCTTTGGAAAAAATTTACTCTTATTGCATGTGAATTTGTGTGAGGTTGTAGTTTGTGGCGGAACGAGTGGGGGTTGTCAAGAAAAAAAAAAAAAAAAATAGAAGCACTTTTCAAAACCTATACACAGGACAAAAGTAAAAGTTTCACAAAACTTGCAGCCACTATTGCCTATTTTTGCTTTATACACACAGAGGAGAGGCCCTTTGGTAGGTAGGGTGATAGTGGATTAGGGTGGGCTGGTTGTGTGTGGGAATTAAAAGGAAAGGTTTTTGGAAGAATATATTTTTAGGGAGGAAGACATCGCGTCGTTCGTTGGTGTTGCTGGCTCTCTAGGTCAATGTCGTAAAAGTGTTGATTTACTGTGTCAAAAGTGTTCTCCTTTTGGTCCTTTTTCATCTGTATGTGGTTTTTATACATTTTTTTCTTTCTTCGTCTCTCTTTCTCGGATTTTTGTATAATTTTTATATCTTTTCTTGTGTGTAGGTGTTTTTATATATATATTTTTTTCGATTCCCTCTGTGCCTGGCATGTCCTTTTAATGTTGTAACAGTATTACCGACGGCATAACAGCAAGAGCTTCAACAAAATATGTGCAGAGAGGTGCCCGCTATACACTGAGTTTGAGTTGAGCTGAGTGCATTATCCTTTTTGCTGGATTTGAGAAGATTAATGCGTCTATACACACACTTTGGACCATCAAAAGTTCTGTATTTCAATGTCCTTTCGTTCTTTTGTCTGCTGTCCTATATATTTTTCTTTTGATTATTGTATGAGTACCATACCTATCTAGAAGTTGTATGGACCAAAATGATGCAGTTTCTTTATTATTGTAGAAAATATTCTTCCTTTTATTTTATCCTTGTATGGGGTTACCGGGGGAAGGGGCCTTAAGATTTTTCCGATCTGTTTTCAGTTTCCTTTCGTCTCTTTTTCTTTTTAAATAGAGCATTAGTTCTGGCAGGGGCTGTGAAGGCAGGGGGGGGGCGAAAGTCTGTGACGTTGTTATGTTATTTTATATAAAATTGAAGGAAGGATATTCTGCCGGCATTTTTTCTCCACATTTTCTGCAGACTTAAATAAACTACTTTGGTACACGTTTTCTTTTCGAGAGAATACCAACCGCCCCCCCCCCCCACCTTTTCATATATTTATATAGTTTATCCTGGAACCTAGACTCATAGCAACATGCATATACATATGTAGGTATATCTCAAGCCACGTGAAAGGGAAAGTTTTCACTTAATGTCATGACGAATGTTACGTTCATGTGATTATTATACTCCATTCACTAATAGACGTACGAAGACGGTGAAGGTAGGGTGTAGTGGGGTTATAATAATATGATGGTAAAATGAGGGGGTGGCGACGGGTGGTTAGAATAGATAATGTTATGGTAATAATATATCCCCAATCATATGTTTAGCTAACGTGCACAGACCAAATATGTGATTATTGGGGCTTTGGGGGGAGAGGGGATGATACAGCCAAGTTGACACACACACACAAACCCGGAGTTCCTTGAGACAGAGGGGGAAGGTCATTAAACTTTCACCATAATCAGGACATAACATTATTGCCATTGACTTTTGTTATTATTATTATTATTTCGTTTTCGATTTCAAGTTCACGTGCAGCACCCAATGAATAGTTCTAGGAGCATTAACACACCTTAAGTATGTGATGCTTGGGTGTTTGTCATTACATGATTATACATACTTAAGATGAGGATATAATAATGATGTTCTGCCTAATTTATAGAGGTGTCTGTCTCTATAGATTCTTCGGCAAATATTTGAATTATAATAGGAATATATTGTGTCTATATTTATATAAGCTACGCATATCTATATACAGTATCTTCGTTAAACTTATACCAACATAGTCTTGCCAACATAATTAGGTGGATGCAGCAGCAGTAGAAACTATAGCCAAACAATCTGTTGATTGTTTATTGAGTTTTGAGAGGATAATGTTATGCAAATTGGGATAATGTTTGAAGGGTGTTAGCATCGGAGGGCATAGGGTGTGAAACGGTGCTAATTTCGAAAGTATGTACAAAGGTATGAAGGCATGTTCGAGTTAATTGTGAAGATTCCATTTTAACATTCATTTGATGAAGTGTGACATGTAGGTAAATATCATTTCAATAATGAATTTAAATGAGCCCTAGCACAATAAGTTGACTTTAATTTAAAAAAATATCCTCCCGAGCTTATATGGAGACCTTAAGATTAAGCTTTATGTATTTGGTTTGCAGATCTTTGAATTTAAGAAGAATTTAGACATATTAAAATCTAAAAAATTATTTTGAGTGAATGCTAATCTTCAAAAATTGATCTCAAAGAAAAAACCCTTTTAAGAGCAATGATTAAAAAATAATTTCTTTAGTAGTCTCTTATTCTTCTAAGTCGGTCGATATTTTGTATGTACTTACATTTCATCATAATGAGTTGAGTAGACAATGCAGGTACGGAATTCTGTCATTGAGAGAGTTAGTTTTTAAGTTGGCTACAAAACCTTCTCGCTGCTAGGTATAAAACGACTCTTTATTCAATGATTAAGGAAGCTTCACCGTATATAGAATAAAAGATGGCATTAATGTCAAAGAAAGAGATAAATTTAATTGTTTCAATTCCAGGTATTGGATTTGCAGATAATCCTCATGGTAGTCAGGTTAGGCCACATCATTTTCTTCTTTTCACAACTTACATGCCCAACTGCATTTGGAGCTGTTTAGCGATTTGGTCAAAGTGTTTTATAACTCGTCCCTGATCCAAAGACTGCATGGAAAATCAAGGGAACATCGTGGTAGAAAAGCAATCAATGCTGAGAATATGGAAATAAAGGGTTTTTCAACAGGGACGCTACAAAAGTAGAGCGACAGGGACAGCAAACGACGCCATATTTCTTGTCGCTCTTTTGACATTTCTCTTCAGTAAGATTTGCCATTTCATAATGGAAAGATATACGAGCCAACAACAAGTCGAAATTATTAAAATTTACTACCGAAATTCGGAGTCAGTGGCCTCAACGTTAAGAGCGCTACGTCCAATTTATGGTCGTCATAATCGTCCTAGCAGATCAACAATTGGAGAACGTGTTATCTCACGAAATGGTCCAGTCGCTTGGCCGCCTCGGTCGTGCGATTTGACGCCGTTAGACTATTTCCTGTGGGTCTTCATCAAGTCTATGGTCTATGCCAACAATCCAGCGACGATTGATGAACTTCGTACGAATATCGAACGTGAAATTGCAGCAGTATCGGCCGATTTATGCTTGAAAACCGTCGAAAATTGGGTTCAGCGTCTGGACTTCTGCAAGCGTGCCCGTGGTGGCCATGCAAAAGAAATCGAATTCCATACATAATTGCATCGAACGTACTTTCACAGGAATAAAGAATTTCATTGATATCCAAAACCGTTTTTGTTTTATTTGAAAAAAACTTTTGTAGCGCTCTTATTGAAAAACCCGATAGCATTTCTCCAAACTGTATGTCTTCGATGACGAAAAGAATTCCACTGCTAGGGAGACAATATCATTCGACTTAGGTTATTCAGATCAACAATACCATCCACTCGACCGACTTGGCCAAAGTGAATATAGCTGTATTTTATCTTAAGTCCAATAAAGCCGCTAGAGCTATTGGCCTTAATGCCAAACTGTTCAAAACGGTGAAAACATGCGACAGCTCATCTGAAAAATATCGTTGGAAGAAAGCATGCTTGACGAATGGAAACCCTTAGCATTGTTTGCCCGATCCTTTAAAATGGAGACCCCTAAATATCGCATGTATTGCTCCCCTTCAACAATTCAACCGTAAACCATAAAATCTGTTCTTAGCGGCACTGCACGAATGTGGAATGCTTTAGCTGGCTCAATATTCCTTTCCCATTATGATATTTAGATATTCAAAACCTCTTAAATTTTCCTAAACGCTCTGACTGTGCTCAAATATTTTAAAATAAATAAAAGAATTAGAGGCCATGACGACTCATAGAGACCCCATACCTATAATACCTATAGTGACCTATAAGCTATAACTCTCAACCATATCTGTGTGCGTGTTTGGAAAAATGAAGGAATTCTGCCAATTCCGAGCTAATGAGCAGCACTTTAACAAGAAATATTATTTGAGGATTTGTCAATTCCTCGCAAGAGGTAATACACACCTGAAAAACTTTTTGCAACAGCTGAGAATCGAACCCAAGATCCTTGGCATTATAGTCGCCATGCCAACCATTATCCCAAGGGTACTACAATACATTTTAAAGGTACTCAAAATCCCTTTAGTACACGGAATATACATATATACAAAACAATACAAGATCCTTTCTGCTACATTATGTGAACATCTGAAGCCTTTCATCAACAACCTGACAGTGCGGCTTTAGACCAGGAAAGCCCATCATTGAACAAATATTCATATAACAGCAGATCTAAGAAACAAACAAATAACTTCAAATCTACATCTACCACCTTTTCGTTGATTTCACAGCCGCGTTTGATCATCATCTATAGAAACGAACTATAGAGAGGAATTTCTAGTTTTGTCATCCCTAACAAACTTGTCCGCTTGTGCAGGATGACTATGTAGCTGCTCACACTGCTCCATCAACGTCGAAAAAGATCTCCCTAATAGTCCAGTCATTTAAGGCATTTTAAACCCCAATCTGCGAAAAAATCCTAGTGTGCTGAATTTTTGTAACATTGTAATGAAGATGTGAAAAATCGACATTGATATCGTGCCGCCTAAAAAAGTTATAAGGTTCAAAAGGTCACGAAAATCAGTTTTTCGCAAATACCTCGCGATCTATTGCTCAGAGCTCAATAAAGGTCATTATAAAAATTGTTTGTCGTGAAATTGTCTACAAAAAATGTCTCTTGCATTTTTCTGTAAAATTAACTGTTTTTGAAGTAGAGAAAACGACTAGAATGCACTCACATACGGTATTGTATACCGTACGGCGTATACCGTACGGCGTAAACTCTATTGCTTTTTATTCATGTTTGTAAGTGTGTTGTTAGTAAAATCTACTACATACACAGACATATAGCACTAGTAATACTAGTATAGACAGGACATTTCGTGCCCGTGAATGCCTCAAAAAATGACTTAAATATGGCAAAAGTCCTAAAAATAGCATTTTATCATAAAACGTAAAATGCTAACTTGGTAGATAGAATACCTCTCATACCAAAAATAGAGGACAGGTAAATAGGTAGGAACATGTGTTCAAGTAAAATGATAATACTTTTCAACTCTAAAAGTCACCAGATGTAGATGGTATCTTCCCAGCTTTCTTGTAGAAGGGAAAAGAAAACCTTATGCCCTATCTCACTAATATTCTTCGTAGTAACATTGCGTTTGGGTATATACCAAGTATATGGAGAACAGGAAAGCTAATATTTATTCCCAAAATATAGAAAAACGATACAATATTAGATGCGTAATAAATTTAAATAAAATACAAAATTTTTGCACTATTGTTTATTTTTATTTTTACTTGCGACTTATAGGTACTATAAGGCAAGTTATGCATTCGTAAAAAAAATCGAACTCGAGATTTTGATCAAAGTTGACATTACGATGATAGCGAAGACCAAAAAAGTGGGTCTCGCAATTCTGTCTGTCTGTCTGTCTGTCTGTCGGTTCGACTACAGCCTAAACGGCTCGGCCGATTTTCTTCAAACTTGGTAGAAATGGGTTTTAATTTTTTACCCCCGGACATTTTTTTCTATTTTTTTTTAAGACCAAAAATAACGGTACCTGCCATACGATTTTTTTCGAAATTTTATAAATATTTTTTTTTCTTAAAAACTGTCCCACAGAATTTTTAAAAAAAAATTCCAAAAATTTCATTTGGTTAAAACTAGCTAATGGTTGAAAAAAATTTTACAAAAAATTGTTATTTTCGGTATCCCCCCTGGGTCCATTTTTTTTGTTTTTGATTTTCTCGAAAACGGTACAGCCGATTTTAATATTTTTTTTTATGCCAAAGCTCCTCCAAAGTTTAAATATTATTACATATTCAAATTTTCAATTTTTAATTTTTTGGATTTTTAAAAAAAATTAAAAATTTTTTTTTGGAATCTCAATACATATTTCGAAAACCCCATGCTCGATTTTTTTCAAACTTGGCAAATAAAAGTTTCTTAATATAACCTACAAGATTTGAGAAAAAAAAATTTGTTTTATCTAAAACTAACGGTACCTTCCATACAAATTTTAAAAAATGGTTTTCGAAAATCGCATTTTTCTCGAAAACGGTTCCGAGAATTTTGCTTAAATTTTTTTTCTTTTGATTAATCTTTACGATTTATAATTTAATAAAAAAAAATTTGAAATCTAGATATTACTGACTGTACCTACCATAGAACGATTTTTTCGAATTTTGAATTTCTCATTATCGACTTAAGGGATTTTAATGAAATTTTTTATAAAAAAGCTCCTATAAAGTTTAAAAAGCATTGCATTTAAAAACTTAAGAAAAAATATTTTTTCAATTTTTAGAAAAAAAAGTAATTTTTTGTTTTGAAAAATTCGATATCTCAAGAACGGCTTGGTATTTTTTTTGGAAATAAGACTTTTATACGTACAATAATAAAAACTTAAGGTTGGCGTACCAAAATTTTTTCTTAAAAATGTTTTAAAAATTTTGTACATAAAAGCTTATTTTTTTAAGGAACCACTACAAAGACTTATAATTTTTGTTCCTGCATAAATTCATATTTGCATATCATTCTGTTTTTATCTCTTACTACTTAAAGAATTAAAAAAAATTCATTTTATCCTTATGAACAGTTTTCTCTAATAACATTCGTTTTTAAAATTCCTAGTCTATTACATAGGAGCAAGTTCGTGTGACCCAGTCGTGCATTTTATTTATTTTACTACCAAAAATTTTTCACAACTTTTAAAATTTATTTTATTAGGCGATGCGTTTCGGATTAGGCGTCGCCTAATCAATTAAAATAAATTTTAAAAGTTGTGAAAAATTTTTGGTATTAAAATAAAAAATAAAAATAAACAATAGTGCAAAAATTTTGTATTTTATTTGTGTATTTTATTTAAATTTATCTATCACACAATTTGGAGACAAAATAAATAAAAAATAAAAAATGAATTAGATGCGTTCTTAGACATAGAGGGAGCCTTCGACAACACATCCCACGAGGCTGTAGGCACAGCTTTTGTTAGGAAATGCGTACCCATCACCATAACTAGATGGAAATCTTAGGCACTAAAAATACTGGCACAAAAAGGACAAAATGTAGAAAATAAAATGCACGACTGGGTCGCACGAACTTGCTCCTATGTAAAAGACTACGAATTTCAAAAATGAATGTTATTAGAGAAACTGTTCGTAAGCATATAATTCATTTTTTAAATGACTAAAAAAAACTTCTTTAGTAGTTAAAGGTAAGAATAGGATGCCATGTGATTCAACCAAATATAGATTTATGCAAGAACAAAAATTATAAGTCTTTGTAGTGGTTTCTTAAAAAATAAGGTTTTATATAAGAAAATTTTAAAACATTTTTAAGAAAAAATGTTGGTACGCCAATTTGAAGTTTTTATTAATGTATGAATAAAAATTAAATTCACAAAAAAAGTATTGAGCCGTTTTCGAGACATTGAATTTTCGAAAAACAAAAAATTGATTTTTTTTTCAAAATTCAAAAAAATATTTTTCTTAAAGTTTTGAAATGCAATGTCTTTAACACTTTTTAGAAGCTTCCCTCTACGAAATTTCATTAAAATCCGTTGTGCTAATAATGAGAAATTCAAAATTTTAAAAAATCGTTCTATGGTAGGTACAGTCAGTAATATCTTGTTTTCAAATTTTTTTTTATTAAATTACAGATATTAAAAAATAATAGAAAGCAAAAAAATGTAAGCAAAATTCTCAGAACCGTTTTCGAGAAAAATACGATTTTCGAAAACCATTTTTTAACATTTGTATGGAGGGTACCGTTATTTTTAGGTAAAATGAATTTATTTTGCTCATATATTGTAGATTATTTTTTCAAACTTTTATTTATCAAGTTTTGAAAAAATCGAGCATGAGGTTTCCGAAATATTGAGTTTTCAAAAAAAAATTTTGAAAGTTTTTTTAAAAATCCAAAAAATTTGTTTTGGAAAACTTGAATACACAATAATATTCAAACTAATGGGAAGCTTTAGCACAAAAAAATGATCAAAATCGTTGGTACCGTTTTTGAGAAAATCAAAAACAAAAAAAATGGTTCCAAGGGGGATACCAAAACTACTCATTTTTTTGAAAATTTTTTTCAACCATTACCTAGGTTTAACTAAATTAAATTTTTTGAATTTTTTTTTAAGAAAATCGCAGGGACAGTTTTTGAGAAAAAAAAATATTTATAAAATTTCGGAAAAAAATCGTATGGCAGGTACCGTTATTTTTGGTCATAAAAAATCAAATCAAAAAACATCCGGGGGTAAAAAATCAAAACCCATATCTACCAAGTTTGAAGAAAATCGGCCGAGCCGTTTAGCTGTAATCGAACAGACAGACAGACAGACAGACAGACAGACAGAGAGACAGACAGACAGACAGAATTGCCAGACCCACTTTTTTCGTCTTCGCTATCATCGTAATGTCAACTTTGATCAAAATCTCGAGTTCGATTTTTTTTACGAATGCATAACTTGCCTTATAGTACCTATAAGTCGCAAGTAAAAAGTAATCACAACAAGAGGCTGTCCTCAGGGTGGTGTATTATAACCCTTGTTGAAGAGAGTCTTGTAGTGGATGAATTGTTAGAATATCTTACCTCCCAAGGTATATTTTCCATTGGATTTGCTGATGATGTTGCTATCATAGCCGTAGGTAATCCAAAGAGGACTAACAATTACACGGAAATGGTGTCTATCTGTAGGATTATCAATAAACCCCTCCAAGACGACAATCATACCATTTACAAGGAATTACTTCTGCCACATATGAAACCTATCCATCTAGCTGGTGAAGTGATACCTAGGAATTCTACCAGATAGTAGACTCCTTTTGAACAAACACTTAAAAGCTATAGTCGCGAAAGCCACAAAAGCCCTAATGATTTGCAAGAGACTTGCAAACCGAACATCCTTAGCTGGATATACACTATAATGGTAAGACCAATCATTACATATGGGGCGGTTGCATGGCACAAGAGAACCGAATTATCAAGAACAATTAAAGCTCTAGAAAAAGTCTAAGGGCTCGCTTGTATCTGTATTACAGGAGCAATGAGAACCTGCCCTATCGCAGCTATAGAGGTTCTCCTCTAATTATCCCCTCTACACGAGGCCATCAGAAGTGCGGCAATGGGAGTTACCTTGAGATCCTCGAAACAAATATCATCAAGTGGACCACTGATGGATCGAGTCCTAAGCAGAATAGTTTCAGATTTCTGAAACTGACTTCCATATCATCGCTTTGAAAACTCAATGTTGTCTATTGTCGTTGAAGCAAAATGTTCCCCTTATGCCATTGTCCTTGAATGGCACTTGCATCGAAGAAAACGAAAAGCTGTCAGTACGCGGTATGTGTGTTAACGACGATCTTCGTTGGAATGATCACATTCTCGAGACCACCAAAAATATTTAATGCTTTGGATTTCTATATTGATGTAAGAAGTTTTCCACCCCTTCTGATCTGGCTACCATTTATAAGGCGTTAATACGTCCAAAACTTGAGTGTAACTCACACCTTTGGGCAGGTGCAGCACAATCTTCTCTCCATTTATTGGATAGAATTCAGAACAGAGCGTTAAAACTGATTGAAAACAGAGCTATCATGGATTCAATCCCATCTCTTGAACACCGTCGGAATGTTTCACGTATTTCCCTGTTTTATCGCTTCTTTCACAAGCGATGTTCACTCGAACATTCATTTCTCCCCTTTATCAATTCACCCGTAATACCCGCTTCGCTAGGAATGCTCATTAGTTCACCCTTGAGCCTAATTTTGGTCATACCGTCAAATATAGAAATTCGTTTTTTAGTCGCACAACGCGATTATAGAATAACTTACCCGGCACAGTTTTCCCTCGCCATTTCAATTTGCAAACATTCAAAACCAATGTTCATCGTCACCTCTTTTTTCTCCATCCCTAATTTCTCCATCGCCCGTGCTGTGTTTAACATTATACGGGTCTATAAACATACCCTTGAGCGCGAGTGAACTATAAAAAAAAATCGAATCATTCCTGATTAACAAAGCCATATGCCGTAGCTTGCTGTGGACACATGCTAACTCAGTTCCAATAGACGATCCAAGAGACGATCCCAAAAGACATTGACAATTCTCCATCATCTCAATCAGTTATACATCAATATCCAAGACTGATCCTGTTTTGGTTTTTCCGTATTGATATTAAGCTCCTTGATTTCAAGTTCTCTTTCAACCCTTTTTTGTTATTCCATGGATATTCATGATTCTATATAAAAGGGTTAGTATAAGTTTGAGGTGTAATTACAGAGTCCACTGAATTCTTCTATTTCCAGACGACAAACCTGCATGCAATACATCGCTTATCATCACCAACAGGAGCAGTATTTGTGACTCCTCTGACAAGTTAATGTAGATCCATCGCATGTTGTCTTGACAATAGCAATTAACTTATCTGGGATGACCGTACTGCGCTAAGCGAGCCAAATAAATATTCTATTGAGATTATCGAATTTATTTTCGAAATCGATGAACATCTGTTTAACGGGTGATCAACGCACTATTCTATGGTGTTCCTTAGCTTAGCGACTGCAAGCACCACGGAAATTCTTCCAATTATCGCAATGCGTAAGATTTCCTTTCTTTAAAAGCTTAAGCCGATCACTCTTCAGCAGAGCTCTCTCAATGAGACGGTTCAGTAGGTCTCGCGATGTTGTTGGCTCCTAAGACATCTACGGGAATACCGTCAAGTCGAACTTCTTCGGTGTTCTCCAGTACTTTGATTGCGGTTATGATCTCATCTATACTGATGGATACAGTGCTTATTTGGGAATTTGTTACTTTGGACGACTAAATAGACGTTGTATTCACCTCACTGGCAAAAACGCGTTTTGAAACCACAGAAAAGTGCTACTAACACCTTTTGAACTGGTCCTCTTCTAAAACTAGAAGAGATCCGTCTAAGTCTTACACCAAATGTTGTTGGGAGCTGTGGATACCTGTCAGCTTTTTTGTTATTCTGTAGACGGTCCTACCTTTACACCTACTTAACCTTATCCCATTTTTCTCTGCTGCTGGTGTAGCTGCAATGCGAGCTTTAAGTTATTTTCTTCTTCGATCCTTGCCACAGTTTCTTCGAAAGCCACGAAATATTTCGATATATTTTCGATGGAAGTAGATTCTATGTTGCTGATTGCTCTCAATCCTTGTGAAAGATAGTTGCTAAGTTGTTGGCGAACTACAGATTCCATTAGTCTATCGGTATTGAACTTTGGAATACGGGCGTTTGCTTTGGATTTTCAATTCGCAGCTGGACGTAGTCTTACGGTATCAGCCGGTTGCCAACAGCATGTTTTCCTATAATATGCCTTAGCCCATCGTTTTCATTCCAAACCTTGTCAATCAAGTATTCCATTGCCATTGCGATGTCTCCCCGTGATGTACTATCATTAACAGCACTCAGCCGGTTCTAAAAGACATTCTTTACCTCGTCAGATAAGAGCTCTGTTGGGACGTAACACAGTATGATGGTGACGCAACGTACTCTATTCCAAAACGATAAGCTTTCAAGGTCATGACACATAAAGGCTCCTAGGACAGCAGCAATTCAATGGAAAATTCGCCAGATCTTTGAGTTGGCTTTCAGGAATAGATTATGCAGTGCCCGAGCCCAAACTGGAACTTCACCTACCCCTAAAATGTCCAACTTGTATCGGATATATTAATTCTCTAACTGGAGGACCTTCACTTCTATCTTCAAAAAACGCCTTGATATTCCAAAAACAATAGCAAAAAGCCATGAACGTATGTCGGTTTCGTTAGCGGGAAGATTTCAGCTATGAGGGCTGCTAACCTTGGTTACTTATCCTAGAGAGCTAGACTTTTCGCACTTAATTGTAGCCTATTTACGTATTTATTTGAGGTTATGCAAATAGTTGCCCGGAGACCATCACAAGGAGGTAAGACAAGCACTTCAATGGACTTGCACTCCTTATCCAGACCAAAGCAGTCAACCGAATAGACACGGTTCAGGTTATTTTAGGTCCTAAGAAAATTAATGAAACGTTAACTAAGAAACCTAAGTCTGAAGAAAATCGAACGATCAGTTAAGGCTGTTGGCGACCAGACAGACATTATTGCGAGATCCACTCTTTTTGGCTTCCATGAATTATTAAAATGTCAAGTTTGATCAAAATCTATAGTGCGAATTTTGAGAAGAGAAGCGAATGCACAGTAAATATGTATAGGAACTTAAAGCCAATATCATAAATCTTAATTCTTTACAAATGTATAGCTTTGAAGTGAGAGGAGATACGTTCGACATATAGCCGTGCATTTTATTGCTTCTTTTGAAAAAGTGAAAAGTTCTAAAAAAATTATTTTTTATTTTTTTTTTATTTTTTCTATTTTTAAAATTTATTTATTGTGTGTTATTTATTGTACTAACGAGTAGAGCTAGCAGATTGAAACATTTAAACAGTCAAGTGTAGTAGAAATTAACATCTCACCCAAACCTTTTCCTTTTTTTTTTTAATACACATAGAAAACACCAGGGGTGGAATCGGCTAAGGTGATAGTTGATTGTGATTGTCGTTTTGACTATAGCTGTCTCCATCATATCAATAAAGAAATATAGAGAGAGCGATCGCAAAATGACAATCACAATCAAATATCACCTTAGCCGATTCTACCCCAGGTAAGAATTCAACAAATTAAATTTGCACATATTCTCAATTTTCTTGCGTCTCTCTCATAACAATTAATGTTTTTTACTGTGGCCGGGTCGTTAGCCCGACGCACTAACCTCCAAATCTGTAGGGCCATGGGTTTAGTGTTGCAATTGTTTCCTTGGTCAACACTCGCACTTACAAGTTTAGCAAGTCATGACATAAAGCCAAGACCAGTATCCGGCGGTTACCAACGAGGAGGTATTGTAAGCACTTGATGTGTAGGAAAAGATACAGCTCGAAGCCCCCAGTTCCTACAGCACCCAACCACCGTGAAAAGAGAAGGAAGGAGAAAAAAACCCTGCGCAGAAAGAAAAGAGCAGCCGCAGCTTCTCAGCTCAGGTATCTCGAGGAGTCTAGCACCGACACAAACACCCGCCGGTTCTATAAAACAGCCAAACAACTGGAATCAGGTTATATAGGGCCGGCACGCAAGCTCTTCGAAACAGCGAAGGGAACCTAGTCACCGAAGCACAGGGAATTGTAGACGTGTTTAAACAGCATTTCCAGCAGCTGCTTAATGGGCATTATTTAGACGAAAACACAGGGGAGCAAAGAAGCATAAGACCAGTCAATGAAGATCCAGTCCCACTACCCAATACTGAAGAGGTTAAGAAAGCCATACACAAGCTTAAGAATAACAAATCCGCAGGCTCGGATGGCCTACCTGCGGAACTCTTTAAGTATGGAGGAGATGTCCTGATATGGTGCATGCATCAGCTCATCAACCAAGTGTGGGAGGAGGAAAGCATGCCCGACGACTGGTCAAATAGCTCCATATGCCCAATCTACAAAAAAGGCGATCCTATGTCCTGCAAAAACTACAGGGGCATATCCCTGCTTAATGTTGCCTACAAGATCCTATCCACCGTACTATGTGAGCGTCTAAAACCTTTCTGCAACACTATAATCGGCACGTACCAGTGTGGCTTCAGGCCAGGCAGATCAACGATAGACCAAATCTTCACATTGAGGCAAATCCTGGAAAAGACCAACGAATTTCAAGTCGAGACCCACCATCTTTTCATCGACTTTAAAGCCGCATATGATAGCATAAGTCGCCAAGAGCTTCTATTGGCAATGTCGGAACTCGGGATCCCGAAAAAACTGATCCAGCTATGCCGCATGACGTTACAAAATACGCGGTGCAACGTGCAAATGGGCAACAGCTCATCCGAGCTATTCCAAACGTGCACAGGGTTCAGACAAGGAGATGCGCTATCATGTGATTTCTTCAACCTAGTCCTGGAGCAGATAGTGCGCAAGAGTGGTGTTAACCTGGAAGGCACTATTTTCAACAGGTCTTCCCAACTGCTTGGATATGCGGACGACATCGATATCATCGGCCGCTCCAAGCGTGCTGTGGTAGAAGCGTTCACGGCTATTGATGAACAGGCGAAACGCGTTGGTCTTGAAGTTAATGAGGACAAAACAAAGTATATGCTATCAACAAACAAAGCCACATCTGTCCATCGCCTAGGACAAAACGTCACTGTTGGTAGCAGTAATTTCGAGGTAGTCAAGGAGTTCACCTACCTCGGAACGAACATCAATCCCACGAATGACACCTTAGTGGAAATTCGACGAAGAATTACCCTAGCAAACCGCTGCTACTTCGGTTTGGCCAACAAATGGGTTCAAAACTCCTTTCTCGAAAGACAAAGTGCACGCTATACAAGACGCTAATTTTACCAGTTCTACTCTACGGCGCCGAGTGCTGGACGATAAGTAAAAAAGGGGAATTGATACTGGGCACTTTCGAGAGAAAAATTCTTCGGCGGATATTTGGTCCTATACGCGAAGAGGGCGAATGGAGGAGAAGATTCAATCGTGAACTATACGAGCTGTACCAAGATGTGGATGTAGTGAATTGAAATTGAAAAAATTGAAATTGAATTGCCAAAACACGTCGACTACACTGGCTCGGTCACATCGAGCGAATGGACAACAACGCTCCAGCCAAGAAAATCTTCGAATCCCAGCCCCCAGGTTCGAGACGACGAGGAAGACCGAACCTCCGCTACAGGGACCAGGCGGTTATAGACGCAAGAGCGCTTGGTCCCGACGACTGGAGGGAGCTCGCGAGGGATCGCAACCGATGGAAGACCGCAATAACTCAGGCAGAGACCCTCCATGGATCGGGAGCCGGTTAAGTAAGTAAGTAAGTAATATTCTCAATTTTGTTTTCAAAATTGCATAATTTCTGATCTTTGTTGAGGGCTTAACGAAACCTAGTGCTATTTCAACAAAGAAAACTCTTGTAAATATACAAATTGTGTTGATTTGTATCATGTTCATTTTATTTTAACATTGATTTGAATTTCAATTCACATACATATCCTATTGGCTTAAGACTTCATGTAGTTATTTTAACAATTATTAACCATCAAATTAACTTTAAATTATCTAAATTTTGGATTTACAGAATAATGGAATGCAGAATATTATAGCGAGTGATTTTTTAAGAGCTATCGGAAATAAAAAAACAAACAAAATTCAGAAAAGGTCGATATAATTTAATGTTTGAAGATTATTTCATGCAAATGTTGGCCGCGGCTGGGCCTCAAATGGTCCATCCGCTTAGTCCAATTTTGACATACTCTTTATAACATTTCACAGGCGTTAAATCGCAGGATCTAGGCTGCCAATTGACTTGCCCCAAACGTGAAATAAACTGTTCACTGAACTCGCCTCTCAATTGGTCCATTGCTACGCGTGCTGTGTGGCCTGTGGCAACCATCTTGTTGAAACCACATGTCATCCGAGTCAAGGTCTTCCATTTTGCGCAAAAAAAAAAGTTTCTTATCATCGCACGGTAGCGCTCACCATTCACAGTAATGTTGCGACTCGCATCGTCTTTGAAGAAATACGGCCCAATGATTCCGCCAGCCCATAATCCGCACCAAACAGTGACTTTTTCTGGATGAAGTTTTGCTTGTTCACATCCATTCAACCAGAAATGAGCTTCGTCGCTGAACACAATTTTTCGATAAAAAAAGTGGATCTTCGGCTAACTTTTCAAGAGCCCATTCACCGAAAATTCGGCGTTGTGGTAGGTCGTTCGGCTTCAATTCTTGCACTAGCTGTATTTTGAGAGGCTTCACACCTAAATTCTTCCGCAAAATTTTTCACGTAGGCCCAATTGCTGCGAACGGGGCCGAATCAATAATTCACGGTCATCACTAACACTGGTCCATACATCTGCGATATTTTCCTCAGTTCTCATTATACGTAAGCGTGTTGGTGGTTTAATGTCCAACAATGTAAATTTGATGCGAAATTTAGTCACAATAGCCCGAATAGCCGCCTCAGTAGGTCGATTAAACTGACCATAAAATGGAAGAAGCGCGCGATGAATTTTCTTCAGAGCATGCATTTTGATAATAATATTCAATAATTGGCAAGCGTTGTCCGCTGGTAAGACGATTCATGGTTAAATTATAGACCAAACTGAAGATGTTGACAGTAACACAAAACACGAAACGTGCGTGACCAGCCAAAAACAGTGTTGCCATAAGAAAATATCAAAAAATTCACCCATTAGAATAATGCAGAATTTTTGATTCATTTAAAAAATGTCGGTCATACCGAGTTTTGATATACTGAATCACGACCTGTTTCCATCGTCACACCCATATGATTTTTATGTTCTGTCTCTTTTTTGTCATTTCTAAAAATTTCTCGCCCATTTTCGTGACTCACAGGCCATTCATTATAAGACCCAGTAGAGCCAGGATCCACACCCCTTTTCTTGAATGGGGCAAATCGCGTGGAACTTTAATTTCATTGTAAAGAAGAAAAATGCAAATTTCGCTGTAATTCGAAGGTTTGGGAGTACGATGGAATAAAAGTTTAATATATTTCATAAAATACATGACTTGCTAAATACCCCTTCACAGAATTTTCGTTCTACTATAGCTTCTTAAGCTAACACAAATTGCATTGTTTGCATAGATACATAGTTATTGGATTAGTATTCAAACTTTCAACTTGAATTGATCAGTGTTTTTTGAATGAACAAACTTCGTGTAGCTTTTCTTCAAACTCTAAAGTATAAATTGAAAGTTGAAAACACACAAATTTCCAGTTGATTTCGAAACCAAACTACGAATCACTTTCAACCCTTTTGTTTTAACAAAAAGAAAAATAACAACAACCTTTTGTTTATTTTAGTAACAACATCAAATTCTGGACTACCTACATGCAGTTTCAACAACAACAGCTAGAATTCTTTATCCTTGCAAATAAAACTTCGTGATTTCACAATATCCTTAAGTAAGGAGTATATTTTCGAAGCACATAATAAACAAAAATTTCGATAATGTTTAGAGAAAAGTTCAAACAAAAGCACTCACACACACACGCATGAATATTTAAACAAAACAAAACAAAAAAAAATTAAAAAAAAAACCCACAACATTAAACATTTTGATACTTTACAAACTGTCAAAAACTATCCTAACCAAACTTTTGAAAACTTCCATTGTTTCGTTGATGCGTTTGTTTTCTTGATTTGTTTCATTTTGTATAATATTTAACAAAACTATATATCGAACACTGACCAGAGCTCATCTTATAAATTTCTGGGAGACATAACCACAAAGCAAAACCCATAACCAAGGCATAGGTACTATACCTTTAAGCCTGCTATCTTGGCCATGCATCCATATAATTAAATTTCGTTCTAAGAAATTTAATACACCCATAAGGACTTACACACACACACACGCCAAATGATGCTCTCCCACCCACGATGGCACACCTTCAAGAGACCGTGCCGCCCGCGCCCGTCCATCGTCATGTAAATATTGATATCCTTTTCGGGGATACGTATATCCATACAACATTTTCGTTTTCTGCTTTGCCAAACCGAGTTTCAGCCGTCCGATTCGTCTGACAAACGGACAGATGGTCAGTCGTACAGTCGTAAAGTCGGACGGAACTAACTTAAGCGAAAAATAAAGGACAGATATTAAACGAAAGGATATTTCTGAGTAAACACACACCCAACATTCAAAAAAAAGATGCACACGCACACAGGAACCCCTATACGCACACAATGTTATGAATACTCCATCTTGGTCGACGTCGTTCACGTCCACGTCCATCGTGTCCACATTCTTCTTCGTTCTCCGACTCGGATTCGGATACTTCTTGACCATCTTCAATGTGTACATAGAAAATTTCCTCGTCTATTTACATAAAGGGTCTTCCCCCACTCCCGAGTGGGTGGACGAGAGTGTCGTAGGGGGATGGGGTGGGTGTTGAAATGACCAAAATAGTCAAACAGACTGTGCAGATGAATTTGAGTTACCTCGAGGACTCCCACCCATGCTTCTGTTCCAGAATATTGCATTGCTTGCTTGATGCTGGTGCTATAGCTGGAATTGGACTTATTCTTGTTCTTGTTCTTCTTCTTTGATGCTGCTGCTGCTGCTGCTAGTTGCTCCAGATGAATGTGAAAACTTGACCAGAGCCACCCGGTGTTTTCAGTGGTGGTTGGTCAAATTCTATGGAAAATTATCGATCGTGTTGCCTTGCGGCCTTTCTATAACAAAACAGCAACGTCCTCGTCTTCTTCATCGGCTTCGTAGTCGTACTCATAGCCGTAGAGTCATCGTTTCTAAAAAGGACAAATAAGAGGATTTCAAGTATGGAGAGAAGGTAGTCGTATCCTAGAGATGGTTATAAACACGAAATTCTATTCTAATATTGAGCTGTGTGTGTTGCTTTGGTGCTGGCCTGATCCTTAGAAGGAAAACCATTTCAGTTTAAGTAAGTTACATAGGTATGTATGAACAACAAGAGCAAACATACCTACCTACCTACAAACCCTTCTATATGTGCCTCCAAGAAGAGGATGGTGCATGTTCTTTGCATTAGAAAATGGTTCAACATAAAGGATTTTGCCTACTTTTTGGCTCGCGACGAAGAACAAGAAATCTCTGGATGGATGGTATGCAAAATCCTTGAGAGCTCATGTGGGTCACTTTGGAATATTTGACCACCTTTTTCTATCTCTGTTTCTCTCGGTTCTTATATTGTCTTTCTATTGCTTTCTTGCAGTCCAGGGAGCACCAATCAAGAATTAGTTGTCGTTGGCGTTTCTATAGAAAATGGAAATTAAGCAAAATCGTTTATAGTATCTCAAAAGTTCTTCAATGTACCCAACCCATGTATCCAGCCCATGCTTCTAGTATATGTAAATTATATGAAATTGGATGTTTGTATTTATGTGTCATTCGTGTATCTAAAAACTACAAACGTAAAATTATATAGGTACAATTATTATTCGCAAATGAAAAGCTTGTTCGGATAGCAAGGAACTCAATAAATAGGCAATGTATTTTACAAGAAACAAGCTCAATAAAAAATTTAGTGACCCTTTTCTGAAAGTTGGTTAGACGCAAGTTTTTTTGTATGTACTTTTTTTATAATTTTGCGCGCACTAAAGGGATTACTACATTTAAAACGTCTCAGCACAGTTTAAGGAAATTTGGAGAAGGTTTAAAAAGAGATGCCAATGCACCAATACTTTGAACGTCTGAGCTTCATAATCGGATGGAAATTTTGAGATTCAGGCGGTACGGCTGAAGAAAGAATCTTTTATTTTGACAGTACGATATTGGAGCACCTGCGCAAATATGGGAATTGTATTCGAGCTTTGCACGAATATAAGCCTTATAGATTACAGCAAGATCAGAAGGGGTTACAAATTTCGCGCAACGTCGAAGGAAACCTAAACACTAGGCCTATTTTAGGCGACCGACGTACTGAGAATTGAGAGCTGTTCGGTTTCTTCATTCACGGATAACGACAATGGGGATGGGTCGCACAACAGAAGAGTTTTTGAAGCACTAAATTCTGCGCGGCTTATAGTTTCCCATTTGACAATGCTATCGAGATCAGAACTTAATGAACTTATCATACGCTGACCTTCTGCAACCAAATTTGAAGAATAAGGACGTACATCTGGAACTGAATATGAGAAGCGGAGAGTATTGTCGTCAGCAAAACAATTTAATAGATAGGAAGTTTCATACAAAAGATCACTGATGAATATCAAAAAGAAAGTCGGAGACAAAACGGAACCCTGTGGAAGGCCACAATCTATTTTATGAATTTCAGACTTAAGACCATTTATAGAAATGTGGTTTCTAATCCACCGAAGAACAGATTCATCAATACCAAATGTAAGCAAAAAAGAGTAAACTACTATGAAGCTGAGACAAGAAAACTAGCTAGGTGTAGTAATCCCTCCAAATTTTAGAACTTAGCCCGGAAATTAAATGGATCGAAGTATATTATCAGTCGTGGACTGGATACCTCTACTCCACGAATTCATTTCAATCAACTGCTAAACCTAACACCGTTGAACCCATTCATGATTTACTATGCGCAACCGTATTATCACGACGACATTTTGGACAGTGCAATATCACAAGAAGAGGTTGGCGTATCAGTAAATACACTAACAGATGGAAAAGCTGCAGGTTCACACAGGATACCAGAGGAGTTTTATAAATATGGTATCGATGAACTAATAAAGAATCTTATAAACATACATATATGTATAATATTTTTGAAAATGGAAAAAAGGCAACATCGAAGATCCAGCCAACTATTGGGGAATCTCGTTTTTGAATGCTTTTATAAAATTTTTACAGCGATTCTATTAAAGCGGATGAACACGTGGATAGACTCAAATAATCTATTATGTGAGTCTCAAGCTGGATTCAGGGCAGGTTACTCGACCATAGATCATATATTTATTTTAAGGAGCATTGCTCAGCCATTTTTGAAAAAAAAAAAATAAAAAACTGTACACTTTTTTTGTGGATCTAAAAGCTGCATTTGATTCAGTTGACCGAAACGCAATGATGTGCAAGTTGTTTGGATCTGGGATGTCGTTCAAGTTTGGACGAGTTATACAGAATTTATATGCAGACACGAGAACAGCGGTCTGGAATGGAAAGCAGGTTTCAGAGTGGTTCCAGACACAGTCGCCAGTAAGACAGGGTTGTGCACTCAGTCCTAGCTTGTTGTTTACACTATTTATAAATGATATCACTGAAGCATTGCCAGGAGGTGTTAGCTATTCTGGAGAGGTCATTAAAGTCTTACTCTTTGCAGACGATATTGTCTTGCTTGCAAGCTCACAGCAATAGATACAGCTTATGATAAATTGACTCTCGGAATACTGCAGACGATGGAGCTTGGTAGTGAACCTGAACAAGTCGAAAGTGATGGTTTACAAGAAAGGTAGAGGAAGGTTTAGCTCAAGCGAAATAATTGCAAGTAAATGAAAACATAGAAAGAGTGAAAGAGTACAAATTCTTGGGAGTATATTTTACCCAAAACTTAAATATGGAAAAACATCTCAATAAAAAACTTTTTAAGGCTAAAACCGCTATTAATGTGGCTTGGAAGGAATGCTTCAACAACAAAAACATCGCGCATAGCAGTAAATTTGAAGTTTTCGAAGCAGTGTCCCAATCAATCCTTTTTACGCAGCCTAAGTGTGGGGAGCTTAGAAATTTGAGACTGTGGAAAAACTTCTGAGATTTTATTTGAAACGTACTCGTACATTTCGCCTTCCTACAAGCACCCCGAATTACATGATAATGCTAGAAACAGGCTTATCCCCGCTCTTCATAAAAACGTTGAAACTGCAACTAGACTAAATCTCGAAAGTACTATGTATGCCCAACAATCGCTTACCAAAAAAGGCAGCTTTACAAGCTATACATGCATAGCAAAACAGGATGGGTTAAAAACTGGATTGAGCTAGCAGAAATAACAGGTGTTGCTTTAAATTTCAGTGAGCAGAGTACATGGAAATCGTCACTGTATCAGTTAATTATGCGTTTGGATGAACATTTTAGAAAGGTAGTACACAGAACAGGCATCCAGCTTACTTCATCGGATGATCTATAGCAGGCTGAATTATAATCTAACCAAAGAAACTATATCATTGAAGATAGAAAATTATTTCTGTTTAAGTGGAGTGATTGAATAAAATTCAATTAAAAGCTCAAGTGACCTCAACTCCAAGGTGCGTTTCGCCCAGGTACGACAGTGGGCTCATCAGTTAGATGCTGCCGTACCCTTCTAAGACGCAAATATTGGTCGATGTTTACCGACTCTAATAAAATTTACAGCTTTAATAGACTGTGAATTTTATTTTTCTAGGGGAATTTGATTAAATTCAGACACCTAGGTGAATTTAATCAGACACCTAGGTGTCTGAATTTAATGAAATTCCCCTAGAAAAATAAAATTCACAGTCTATTAAAGCTGTAAATTTTATTAGAGTCGGTAAACATCGACCAATATTTGCGTCTTAGAAGGGTACGGCAGCATCTAACTGATGAGCCCACTGTCGTACCTGGGCGAAACGCACCTTAGAGTTGAGGTCACTTGAGCTTTTAATTCAAAGAAACTATATACCATAGACCAAATCTCAAACATGTTTCGACTAAGAGGTGAATTGTTAAACATAAACTATGTTCCACATAGCGAAGATCTTCCAATACTCTGTGATATTTGTAACATGGCTGAACGAGAGGATGTTTTACATTTCGTCGAAAGGTGTCCAGTGTTGAGAGAAACCAGAAGACATGTACTAGGTAGAGACTTTTCATTGGATAACGAAATTTAAGAGGGCTACCTAAATGAAGTAGATGTGTCCAAAATACTGGAATATTGCAAAACAGCACTTAATTATAGAAGCAGAATAAGAGATGAATATTTTTAGTTAATATAACTGTAACTTAATTAATTTATACAACTTAAGATTTAGTTAAAACTTTGTCAATCAGTCAGACGGCAAAACCATGCTTGAAAGATTGTTATTGAAATTGTAGAAATAATTGCAAGTAAATAAAAATCTTATCTAATCTAATCTATCTAATCAATACCAAATTGACGCATTTGATATAAAAGGGCTTGATGCCAAACTCTATTCAATGCTTTTGAAATATGAATGGAATATTCTTACTTTCTTCAAAATGATGAAAAGATTTATGTCGCTATTCGGAGAGATATACCATCAGATCACCGGTGGACCTTTTTCTACGACAGCCATACTGCCGTTCATTGAGAAGCTTTCGTACTTCCGGATATTTCTTGAGCTTCTGAATAAACAATGTTTCCATGACCTTATAAAGAAGGGATGTAACAGTACAAACAGTGAAGCATCATCCGCAAACGCTAAGGAATTATCGAGCTCCCTGAATGTAGCAATGTATTATGTTGAAAAGGGTTGGCGCAATCACTGTTCCTTGCAGAAGACCATTCGTGATACTAAAAACTTCAATTAGCGTGTATTCTATTTCTATTACGACAAATGTCTTTCCGTATATCATGGATATTATGTTTTTGTAAGACGATTTGGAAATTCATATCGAATAAGTTTGTAAATTAGCTCATTGATCTATACCGTGTTAAATAATAGACTGGCAGCTGTATATCTTCTGGCGTTAAGATTCCAGTTGATGTCTGTAGAGTGATTTCTTTTAAAACAAAATTGCTTCCGCGAAATAATCTTCTTTTTACATAAACGAGTTTTATAGACTTACTAATGACTACTTTGAAATTCTTTCCGATATTAGGTGGGAGACTTATAGGCCAATAATTAGAAGGAAAACTTCTTTTTAATTATTGGAACTACCTGTGATTTTAATTCGTCCATAGTTTTAAAGTAATTGTCAGTGCGTTCATCTGTTATTTGGTCAGCTTTCAATTCGTCAGAAAATCTCAGGAAAGCTGGAAATTGTAAATCTCACCATTATTTACTTCGTCAGTTTTTCAGCTATGGGGAGTTCACTACCGCGTATGACTGGGTTTATCTGACCCACCATCAATAATTTAGTAATTACTTATACGGGACAGACTTAAATATTGATTTCTGCCTGAGATAAAAGTGTCTCAGTTTCGGGATTTTGACAAGATTATAGCTTGTTTATCTTTGGAAACATGTTCCTACTTTCGGATTTGATATAACTTTCAGCAAGGTGCTTACAATAATCGTTGACACTATCCCGACACTGCTGGTTTAACAAAGTTTTCACATATCTCAGAAGGACTTTGAATCTTTGCAGCTTCAAATTGTACCGAACTTCTTGAAACTGGTGTAGTATTCCAATTATCAGAATGATGAAGGATTTTTAATGTGTTTTTAACGGTATAATGTCAAGATTGAGAAATCATTCAGTTCTATTTTTTGACTTAAGTTTTCGAATTGCAGACTCAATAGCTTGTAATTCCAAAGTAATTCCCTGTGTCGTTAGAAAGATTCCTACTACTTTTGTTTTGAAGTTTCAGGTAGGTTTAAGAACAGGACATTCTATGGTGGATCCCATTTTTACCCTTAAAAGTATTGCTGAAATATTCCTTCATAAAGAAAAAAAACTTTATACTTTTTTTCGTGGATTTTGAAGCTGCATTTGATATGATAGATAGAAATGCGCTAATTTACAATTCCAAACGATGTAAGTTTGGAAGAGTAATTTAGAATCTTTATGGAGACACAATAGCTAAGATATGGAATGGTGAACAGCTATCGGAAGGATTTAAAACGCAATTGGGAGTTAGGCAGGGTTGCAGATTGAGCCCAAGCATTTTTGATTTGTTCATGGATTATATCATAGACGTCTTACGTTTCACTACGCCGCCGGAAAGATAAAAATAAAATTGATGTTCGCGGACAACATTTAACTTTTGGCATCCTCACAAGAGTCAGTCATTACAGTTTACAGCTAATAATAAATCGCCTTTTTCATACTACCAGCTTTGGAGTCTGATAGTTAATCTAATTTTGATTCTCAAAAATGGGGAAGGCCGTAACTGTTCAAACGAAAAATGGCACTTTAATGGCGAGGCAATCGAAGTTGCAGGCAATCGAAGTTGCCACGGAATTCAAATACCTAAAAGTTAACTCTTTGAGAAATTTGAGTGTGGAAAGGCATCTAAAGGAGAAATTGGTGAAGGCAAAACGCGCAATTAGCGCAACCAGAAACAGATGTTTCTATAACGAAAGTGTCGCCCATAGCAACAAGTTCAGGATACTTGAAGCGGTATCGGAATCAGTCCTTTTTTACGCAGCTCAGAATTGGGGAAAGAAGCAGTACGACACCGTTGAGAAACTACTGCGAATTTTTCAACCAAAGATAGAATCTCTGCAAGTCATGAGGGCAAAAACAAGCTGGTGTGTGTTGATGAATTAAGCCAGAAAATGTGGAATATTATTGAACCTTAAGGCTAGTCGCGCACTGGCAACTGTGATCGAAATCAAATAGTTTAATCACCAGTTGAAAGAGAACCGCGCACTGGCAACTCTTTACTCAATCTCACACTCTTTTCTCTCTTGCGCTTATAGAAAACAGCTCAACTGTTGCGAAGGCAATCGTTTAGTTTGTGTCAAAACACAAACTTTTTAGTTGCTCGAATCGAGTTGCTCTAAGTGCGCGGTGTCCCATATAAGCCCATATGTTTCATTTCAGCAACCAAACAGTTGCGAAACTAAAAATTGAATGTGCGCGCCTGGCCTAATAATTTCGGTAATCCGAAGTTGAAAGTTTCTCTTTATCGGCTCATTTCTGCAAGACTTAAAGCAGTTAGAGAAATCATTAAATGATGCAACAGGATGTGTCTCTAGACCATTCTACTTCAACTAAGCGACAACTTGGAAGAGAGAAATTATTTCAGAGATGATAGCAACATTACCGAAATATCAATGATGGTAAAGAAGTGGGGAGAACTTATGCACCTGAATTTCATACCACATAGAGGATGATTTACCGATTATATGCTATGTGGGCAACTTGTATGTAAGTGAAAGGGAAGATATTCTCCATCACTTTATCGGAAGTCGCCCGATTCTTAAAGAAATAAAAAGGGATGCTTTTGGAAGCGACACCTTGACACAAAGCCAAGCCAAGAATCACCACCAATGAAAACAGGAAGAAACAGTTTTTTGAGCGATGATTTGGCAATTTTTCCGGATATTGCTAAAATGAGCGACTGCAGTTCTTAAAACAACACTTGGCTGTGATTCTGCAAAATACAATGTTAACTCATCTTCAATTCAACGTCAACATTTTTTAACTCGACAAAAACTTGCTGAAAATCTCTAAATTGATTTTACGTCAGATATTCGCCTTTAAATTCATTAGGATGATAAAATGATATAGAAGATATTGTTGACCTTGTCAAACTGTTGAGCGGCTTCCAATTTTGGTCCCCAACTATATTGACCAGCTGCTTACTGTCCCAAACTTGTTTCTATAAACTGAAGTAGCACAAGCAACAGCAGTTTATGAAGTAATAAATTCATTAGGGGTTTTGAACCAAATTAAATGTTATGTGCTTTGATACAACAGCTGTTAATACTGGCTCTAGGAATGGAGCTTGCATTCTACTCAAGCATGAGATAAACAAGGAAATGCTTTGGCTGGCCTGATAGAAAAAACGTCGGAAGCTGTAGCCATTCAGTCAATTGGTTGTCAATAGGGATCAGATATTTAACTATTTAAAAGACTCTTATTGAGCAAAAGTAATTTTCAAATTTCTAACAATGCAGATTTAAATAAATACGAAAAAGCTATATCTGCTGCTGAAATCTTCTATTTCACCAACTAGAGTAAGTGGCGTTGAGGGACGGATACGTTTTAGCTACAGTAAGCATCAGCATTGAGTTTTTGAAGCATTGATTTCCCATTGGATAATGCTGTCAAGATCAGAATTTAATGAGTTTATCATACGCTCCCGTTGGAAATACACATCCGAAGGACAAGGATGTGAATCTAAGAACGAATATAGAAAGCTGGGGGTACTATCGTCAGCGACACAATTTAGTGAATTAGAAGTTTCATACAAATGATCATTTATGAATATAAGGAAGAGTGTCAGAGACAAAACGAAGCCCTGTGGCACACCAGCGTTTATTTTGTGGATATCAGATTTGAAACCGTCCAATACTATACTTGTATAGAGTGAATTGGTTCGAAAGGTAATTTATAATCCAACCAAGAAGAGATTCATCGATACCAATTGCACGAATTTTCGATAAGAGATCTTGATGCCAAGCACTATCAAATGCCTTTGAAACATCAAGTCCAATAACCTTACTTTACTTTTTCCAAAACGATGTAAAGATGTGTTCCACTGTTCGGTGAGATATACCATCAGATCACCGTGGACCTATTGCCACAAAAGTCATATTGCCGATCATTAAGAAGCTTTCGTTCCTCAAGATATTTCTTAAGCTGAACAGTGGTCAGCGTTTCCATGACCTTTGAAGGAAGGAGCGTAAGTGCATTTGGGCGATAGTTAGAGGGGAAGGAGGATTGGGCTTTTTTAGGGATAGGCTGGGCAAATGCCGTTTTCCATCCACTCAGAAAGAGAACTGTAGAATAGGACAGATGAAAATCTTACGCAAAGATTTTGCCAGCGTTTAAGAACACTTCTTCAGAAAAATTGGAGACATACTAACCAGGCCAGCGGATTTGTGAATGTCAAGATCTTTTAGCAGGAGTAGTCTGTATAGCGTCTCTCTGGTTTCTGGTATCGTCGAATTAAGAGCAAACTGTGCTGCAAGCGAATTCACTTACAAAAGGAGTATCATTGAAGACGAGCGTTGTAACTGAGGATTTCGTACTGTTTCGTACGGTTTTTACAAATGACCAAAAATGTTTACTACCTTTGGCCCTTTGGGATATAATAGTTCTTTTTGCGGTAGTTTTTGGTCATGTAAAAATTTAGTTTAGCTATCTAGCTTGTTTATACTTACTTTTTCTCTTTGGCACTACGGAAACTTAATTCTCTAACCCTGATAGCCTCTTTACAACTTGAATCAAACCAAGAGTTTTCTTTAATCCTATTCGGAATAAAACTTCTCGTAACACAAAGAATCAGATTTGTGACCCATATCTGCACTAGAGTCTACGTCACTATCGAGGAAGCATAGTGACCAGTTAAATTTTCCGAATAAAATAATTAAGACCGTCCCAGTTGGGATTCTCGTATAGCCTAACGGATCTCATAGGGTTTTCTTCTTTAACTGGGGTTTGTTGATACGAAATTTGGAGATATGACACAATGGTCTGAATTGTCTAGAGGCGATAATACACTTATGGTGTATTAATCAGGGTCAGAGATGAGGAACAAGTTAAGAGTACTGGTGGATTGACCTGCAACGTCAGTAATCCGAGTTGGTTTGTCAACAAGCTGAGTCAGGTTGATTAACTAACCAAAAATTGTGACATACCTTCCTTCGGGTAATTGTTTGGCAAAAACAGCCCAGCTACGTAAAATTGTGTACATTGTAATCGCCAGTAACAATGATCTTACTGTGCGGAAAATAGAAAGCAATTCTCTGGAGAGAGTCGGAAAGGGCATTGAATTAATTAGAAGTAGAATCACTATCCTTACTTCGACTGCGATAAATAAAAACACAGTTTTGACGATAACGTGTTTCTAAGGTAGTTCTTGAGGTTGGTTGTCATTGTTGCTTTCTTCGTGTAATAAGTGTTCAGGAGTTGGGCTTAAGTATTGGGCTGACTCTTGTAGCTCATAATCACTTAAAAGTTTTCTTGTTATAATAGCCCTTCTTCGATCCTCTATGTTTTGCTCCGTCAAGTGCCCGTATTGTGGGAACTCAATTAAGAACAGATTTCTCATTTCAGCTCGATATGCATTTAGTTCCAATTATTATTATTATTCTTTTATTCTATTTTGTTTCATTTAAATAAATTTATAAAATATAAAATAGAAATCAAGGTTTTTCTAAACTTTGACCTTATTTTTTTGGATATCCCAATTTTTCCAACAAGGATTCATGCAAGCCCGCTTACATCAATAAGACCTATATTGTTGCCTGTCCAAAGTCTAAGCCAACCTTTACATAGACATGAAATAATTCCGATCGATTGGCTATTATTTCAAGACTCCATGCAAAAGAAAAAGGTATACTTCTTGAAAAGCATTCTCTTAGTCTTCGTCAGCATCAACGGTAATCCATGTCCTTAGAGTGCTATAGCGATTCTAGGTTGCTATACACACGCACAATTCGAATTTGGTAAAACATTCGTGCCTTTGCTTCGATTGAAACTTACAAAGCAAAAGGTATTGCCAAAGACAAAATCATACAAGGGCTTAAAGGTGTGCGTGTGCTATAGCTTATATCTATAAACATAATGCTTTACTTTTATGTCTATGTATGTGTGTAGATACTTTCTGCTGGCAAGAATAAATCCCTGTGCTTAAGGTGTCCTTTCCTTTCGAAGATAAGACGTAAACGTGGGTGGTGATGCTGCCAAAGCAAGAAGTGCCACTGTAGCTAGCCGGTTCGTTGGTCCAGACATTACTGCGAACAGCATCAGCGGAACATCGTATAAATGGACACTCCATCTTGGAATGCAGAAGACATACAACAAATGTGGTACCTTTGAAATATATCCCAACATACGCACACATAAACTATAGTGACTAAAGACACTCTACTGATACACTTCGTGGCACTCGATTAAGTTCAGTTAGGATAATTCTTCGTCGAATATCCACTAAGTTGTCATTTATATTTACTCCTAGGTGGCTACTACGAAGCTGCTGATATTAATTTTTGTCAAAGCTGGTGGACAAATGTTAGTTGTTTGTTGACAGCATGTATTTGGTCTTGTCTTCATGAAGACCTCTGTGTTAACGCCTGCCCTCTGCACAATTTGCTTCAGAACGAGGTAGAAAATATTGTATCTTCTTCCCGAAATTTTTTCGAAATAGTTAGGAGTAGCACCTCGTATTTTCCAATGTCTTCCTTAATTTTCCCAGGCTGACGAATAAGAGCTCCTGACGAAGAAAGTTAATGAAAAGATTGTGAGTCAGTACTTGAAATTCGTTGGTCTTTTCCAGAATTGTTCTTAGTATAAACATGAAGATTTTATTGCCGGTTACTATACGAGTTCTGAAGTCACACTGGAAATGATATTGGAAGTGCTGCTGGTAAATGGGTCTGGCAGGTACATATATAAGAGTAAGGGAAAGAGTCTGCCTTTGAAAACCAGCAGTACATGATTTCAAAAAATAAATTTGTGAGAAATCCAAAAACGGAGTTAAGTTAAAAAAGAGAGTGGCTAGGCGAAACAGAAAAAATTCATTAAGGGTAGCATGGATGGTTCGAGAACGACAGAAGGGACTGGTGCTGGAATTGTTGGGCCTAGAACCAAACTTTCCATACCGAAGGGATAATGCACTAGCATTTTTCAACCGGAAGTCATTGACAAAGTGGAATGTGCTGGTAAAAATCTCGAAAGAAAATACAGAAACCCAAACATTGCCAATCTATACTATTATATACAAGCGAAACCATTTTAAAATTTGGGTTGAATGATCTCAGAAAATAGTCAACCGTTTTATTTAAAATAAATTTTATTATTTTCTATATTGTTATAAGAGTGTTCCTTGCTATAATTCGTTTTCATTTATTATTTGTCAAACTTAAATATTATGAATTTAACATTTTTGGTCAATTCACTCAAGGGGTTATGACTACCCTTATAATGTTAAATACACAGTGCGAGCAATTAGGAAATTAGGATAGGATTAGAAAGGAGATACCGATGTACATTGGTTTTGAATGTCTGCACATTGAAATGACTGGGAAATACTGAGCCAGGTAAAGGATTCCACATTCTTGTAGTGCGACTAAAAAAAGAATCTCTGTATTTGACAGTACGTCCGAAGTTGGGCTCTAGGGTAAACTGATGGGAATTCCTAGAAGTTCGGGTATTACGGTCGAATTGTTTAAGGGGAGGAATGCATCTGGTTATTTCACTAGAGCACTGTTTATGGAAATAGTGGTAAAATAATGATAGACATGAAACATTGCGGCGGTGCTCGAGAGATACAAGTGTTTCAGTAAGACAACGGTCGCTTATCATTTTTATAGCTCTCTTTTGAATTCTATCCAAGAGACTTATATCTTAAAGCCTATATAATAATCGACAAACATTAGCATTGCTTCATAGAGTCAATATTGTTGCGCAAATTTAAAGCCCAAAATCACTTCTTAGTTACACATACAGCCTGAGAAATAAATAAAAACAAATTATAAAATTATAAACTTCATGATTTGCTGGTATCAAGTGCGTCCATTCTCATTTAAATTCAAGTGCGTTCCTAGCCTTACTGAGCTCATACGGCATTACGTCTAAGTAGGTAAAAGAATGTGTAAGGCGAACTTGCTATATCAATAACGTCTCACTTCATTGGGTACCTGGATAGTTGGTGTCCTGGGAAATTAGGAGGCAGATTCTCTTATAAAAATTGGAGCAAGGAATCCTTTACTGTGCCCAACTGCAGAATAGGAGGAAACGGTATTAAACACGAAATCAAAACAGAGTCGGAGGCTTAAATTGGAAATAACTCCCCAAGCTGAGGCAGGCTTAACTATAACTTCGGATCTATGTATATCCAAGAGCGTTTCTTGGGCTGTATCAACTTAAGTATCAACAACCTACAAATACTACTGCTTCTCCTCATTGGACATTGTAAAATAAGACTTTGTATAATTCTTGGGCTGCAAATCCTTCCCATATGCAGATTCTGCCGTGCTCATGAGGAAACACTGAACCACGTTCTAGGCAGATGCGAATCACTTATGCATCCAAGAAATAAATACCTGGGACGGAACCAGGTAGAAGAGAGTAACTTATCCTCTCTCAAGATAATCCAAAGAATCAATTTTCTTAAAGGGATAAACTTGTAGAAAGAGCTTTAGCTTTAGCAACTTATAGCAATGGATGGGGACACAATAGTTCTTCAGGTCACAAAACAAGAAACCTCCGCAATATTCATCATTCATACTGGATTACCCCATATGTTTCTAGAAGCTTCCGTTTCGGTCTTGAAACTAGAAGCCAGTTGCTTGGATGTTTTTATAATCAGGATAAGGAGACTATGATATTTACAGAGAGGATACTGATTCACATGCCCTCTTTTCTTTTAGCTGGATCTTGTTTTCCTTCCTGGATCGTTGCACGTCATCACTGCTCCTATTACGATCCAGCAATTTTACATGAAAATCTTCATCGGTTAAACGAATTAATCGTCTGCCCCAGAAGCTCTTTCTCCTGGGGTGGCTGGAAGTCTTTGGTGGTTTCGGCTATTCCTCTTTGATGAAGTCGTCACACTGAAGCCACTGACCAATTCAATCTTTCACTCTCAAAAAACGTAGGCACAAGGTACCAGTAGCGTGGCGTCCATATAACACGATTCCTATCGTCTTCCCTTTTAGAAAATCCACAAATAACACAATCTAGCAAATAAACATCGAATAAGTTTTCCATTCAGCTTCTCGTTTGTATCTTATACTTTATCCAAACACATTCCACAATCCACAACCAACATTAATTAAGAGAGTCACAAAAATACTCTGACGGAAACTTTTCAATCACCGTCTTATTTATTTGTTTTATATCCCTTTCTTCCCCAAGCATTGTGTTTCGGATCCTCTTTGTTCAACATCCGCAAAAAATAAGACGCTACATTCCGTCTTATAAAATTTTCGATGTATACCAGTAGGAGTTGGAATTACTTGTATTTTATTCTCCCTTTAGCAATTAGCATTGCATTTCAGTAGGAAGATAATACATTGCAGGAGTTCAGGTGCTCGCCTTTTTTCAACCTTGTGTAAGAAATAAGACGGTGTTCTTCGACTTATTTGTTTTTTTTTGTTTTTAATATGTCATATAAATATAAATATGGCATGTGAGTATTGTTGATTCTTGATTTTGAATTTGATGTTGATGTACATGCTGATGTAAAATGCTTTCATTTTTCTCTCTCGTGATAGTTTATAATATACACGATTGATATTCTTGCAGATTTACTGTGATAATTTTGAATTATGAAATAAATGATGGTAGAATATATGGCAATTTGTCAGCAGTGTAAATTTAGCATATCGCTGAATAAAGAGCACTTCTGTGTCAAATAAAATGCATTTGCTTATTTTTTAATAGGAATTTCAATTTAGATTGAATTGGCATTCAATAAAAGACTGTGTTGCACAGGTTTTCAAAAACTTCAAATAAATCTAGTGTTTTGAAAAGCCAATTTGAACTTAATTAAAAATAGTGAAAAGTTAGATGTTAAAGTGAAAATTTAATTCCTTTTATTATCCACTATTTTGATAAAAAAAAATGGCTTCTTAATTTTAGTGCAGTTCTAGATTCTGTTTTTTGTCTTTGATAAATGTAGATTGCTGTTTAACAGATTACCTATCGGAGAAACCAAATAATTTTAGTAAGGATAGTTGATAGTATATATTTTATCCTTTTTTTCCTTTACATATCAGGGATTTCAATCCCAGATCTTTCGTTTAATGTGCGTGTTTCATGAATACATGTAAATCCCTCTTGATACATAGTATCGCGGCTGTTATTAAATCTGAAATTAAAACAGAAATCATAGAAGCCCGGTTCGTGTCGGTTATGATAGACGAAACATCAGATTTGAGTCATAGGGGACAACTGAGTGCCATATTTCGGTTCTTGTCAGAGAATGGAATACAAGAAAAATATCTTGTATTTTTTAATGTTAGGGCGAGTCTTAATGCAGATGAGTTGTCCCATCATATATTCAATATTCTTGACACATATGATTGCAAGGAAAAATTAATAGAACATTCCTAGAAACGTGCCGCAGTTATGTCCGACGAAGGGGGTGGTGTCTAAAAGGAGGTCCTTTTTAATTATGTTTTAAGCTCATTGTTGATTGAAATATTAATGTCTTGAAGTATAAAAAATATAGCTACACATTTTTTGCTAAGTCAATGTGGAATGCATTTGTAGATACCATGTCCCTACTAGAAATGTTGTTTTTAAGTTTCTAAGATTTTTTTTTTCATTTTTACAGGTTACAAAATTTTATAACGTCTTCCCATTTAAAATTATCCACGCCACGCCACTGCAAGGTACATACTTATATGTATGTCATCTTGAACTTAACTCAATCAATAGAGATGCAATAGCTATTATTATAAAAATGCAAACATTTAAGGCCAATCAAAAGACGCGAAGTGTTTATCGGTATGTACGAAATGAAAGCCTTTTGTAAAGTATATGTAGGCCGAAATGCCCATCGGTTAGCCAACGTCTCTCATATCCTGCCTTTTAATGGATCGTGCAAGGACTACGACTACGATGATGGTACCACATATTCTGCTGGAGATTGCTCAAAACGGTTTGCTTCCAAATCATAGACATGGTCGTATAGTAGTCCTACCTATATGTTGGTCCTTTCTTCGTACGTTCGTCGTTCGTTGAGCATGTGTGATTCTAAAAGATGAAAATCCATTTATACCTTGGGACGAAGATGGGAATGGGAACGCGTTTGTCGAGAGCACTTTGTGTATCTTGGCTACAACAAGTTTCTAGCGTTGGTTGTCGTCGTCCTCGTCTTCGTTCAAAGTCCCGAAGAGTTTTGTTACTGGGCACTGGGCAGTTCATAGGAGTTCGTCTGCTCATCCCTTATTCTGTCCTGCCTGCATGCCACATACTCCCCATTTGGACGCACTTACAAATGCTGTGAGTGATGGTCCTTCGGGATGAGTATGGGAATTGTGGGCAAATGTGTGTGCGGGAGATGGGCGTGTATAATTTTTGAATGAGTGGCAGGCGAAGTGGTTTTTGATTAATTTTCGGACAAGCCAGCAACGGGTAAGGAGGCACAATTTCTTGTGATTCTTGTTCTTCTTCTTCATCATCGTCATCGTCATCATCACCATCTCTACATCTTCGTCTTATTGTTGTTGGTTAAGCTGAGTATTGGGAGAGTTCACAGTTTGGTTCAAAGTTTGTGCCTCGAGTTTCTTTGGTGATGATTTAAGCGATTTTCTTTGTTCTGCTTGGAAGGACTTTGTCCAATCTTACAACCACCGACCGTCCTTACGTAACCGTTGCTATCCACACACATATATATCTGGGCCACCCACAACAATCACCCTCCAATTTTCATTTGTTAAGTGTGTTGCGGAATTATGTGTGTGAAGTTTCTTGATTGTCCGAGATGAAAATTAAATTTAAGAAAATTAATATTGTTGTTTCGGTTCTATCACAACATAGAAAATAAGTTTGTGCATGAAAATTTAAATAGAAATTTTCAAATCCTAAAATTTGGTTATGTAAGATTGGAAAAGTAAGTACAAGGGGATTGGATGTACGAGTGCACTGAAATTCGTTTATGATTTATTTCTTATGTATGAATATTTCATCCCTATGACCTATTACTCGTTTGTTGTACAAATGTTAAAATATTTAGGATGTAGCATACGTCTATAGGTGTTGCGAAAATCTTGTGAAGTCGAAGCTTTTTATGAAAATCCAAAATATTCAGAACTGTCACATGCAGCTTTGGAACATTGAATATTCATAACATTATGCAAAATTTTAAATTCTGCTGCATCAATCGTGCTCAATTATCAAAAAAAAAAAATGGTCGTTAAAGCCCATATTATTTTGTATCTACTAAAGGGGTTTCTGAATATTAGTTTTTGACCGTTAATAGGTAATTGAGGCCATACTGTTGAAGCTACATCTGTCAAATTGGCTTTTATTTACTAAGGCTGTCTTGCCAAATCAACGTGAAGAGTGATAAAGTATTCAACAACCGGTTCTGTGAATAATCCGCCAACACAGAAGAATCCGAAGCAGTCAATTCTGCCCTACGTACCTCAATTCTGCGCCTTGCAAAGCCCCAAAACTTGGTGAATTTTGCGTTATGACTTGGGGTTTCACCCGTACAAGCTTCAACTGACTCAGGAGTTTAGAATAAATGGCCATAGATACAACGGTAGTTCGCTAACTAGAATCTCGACTATTTGGAAGTTAATCCAATTTCGGTCGAGTAATTATATTCAGCGACGAGGGCAGTTTCGTTCGTCAACAAGCTAAATTGTCAGATTTCGGGCAATCACAATCCACTTGAGATCCACAAAATAAAAATGCATTTAGAGAAAATCACTGTGTTTTGGTGTGGATTTATTTAGTTGACCAGGCCAACGGCGCGGCGTCAACGGTCAACGGCGAGCTGTATCGGTCGATGATGACCTATTTCTTTTGGCCCGAAATGAATGATATGGGTACCGGTGTTGTTTCAAAAGGAGGACGAGGTGCTACGTGCCGGACAGCCAGTGCCATAATGCAATAATGGAAATTCTTACGAGCGATTTCTGAACATGGGTATCTCACGCGGAGGCGATGTGAATCGGCTATTTTCACATGCTGTTGGTGTTGAACGCTATTACACTTGAATATGATTTGGCAAGAAAAAATTAATAAATAACAGCCAATTTGACAGATATGGTCGAAATTACCTGTCAAAATTCAGAAATATCTATTGAATAATACTATAGATGAACGGAATTTTGATAAATTGTACCTCTGTTGTTGACTTGTGAGTTGCATACAATTGTTTTGATAATGATGTTGTTGTGGTTGCATCCTTATACCTTTCCGAATATTTAAGGGTTTAGTGCTGTTCTTGCCGTCTTTGACGTGGCAGCAAGATTTCTCCATCGTCATCACAACAGGACAAATTTGGCAGGGATGCCGTTTGTAAATGTCCCTGTATTTTTCGTCACTATTAACGCATCATTATTCGGGTTTAAATTCAATAAAGAAGTGGCGTGTGTCGATCTGGAATTCCTATTTTTTTTTTCCTTAAATCCGTATGAGTGTAAGAACTCGTAGATCCGTTCACGTCGTTGACAAAAAGTTTCAAGCCATCACACAAGATAGCCGAAAAGATTTTATAAGCAACTTCTAGGAGGCTTATTCATCTGTAGATGTTTAAAATATCTCCTTTTTTATGGAAAGGACACACTGTACTGAGGTTTCTCTCATTTCAGTTTTTCTAGATAAGTTGGGATCCTCTCCCGCTATTTTGAATAGTTCGGCTGGTAGGCCATTTGCACTACCCAGCCTTGTATGACCTAAGTTTGTAAGTTTCTATTAATTTATACAAACAAAGTTTTAAGATCGATTTATTATACAGTCCCTGGCCATATTATTAGACGCACTATGTATTTTTCAGAAATTTATGGATTGCACTAGGTTATACCCATATATTTTTTTCTTTTAACCAATAAGGATCGGTTGCTTCCCCAGGTCGGATTTCTGAATGGTGGACCTTTTGGTTTTATGCAAGATGGACTTGCCTCTCATACAGCCCTGTCTGTAAAAACTTATTTACATGAGGCTAATATCCCCTTGTTGAAAATGTGCGGGAACTGATGAAAAGGGAAGTTTCTAAAGAGTAGATCACAACCAAAATGATGGTCTTGGAAAAAATCATTCATGTCTGAAATCATCGTCCACAAACGCAGCACATAGTTCAGTCTTGCATAAATAGGAAGCCGCGCAGAATTGAAGCTGCAGAAAAAAACTCAACTAAATATTAGATTTTTTTTTAAATTTTTATCTTTGTCCAAGATACGGTGTTTTATAATTGATAACAATTTTTATGCAAAAAGAACAAACTAACTGTAATCAAATTTTCAAAACAGTTATTATTTATGATTTTGCATAAAATCTACAGTGCGTATAATAATATGCCCAGGGACTGTAAATCTAATTTTTATATAAAAAAATTTAAGTATTTAAAAATATACATTTTAAGAAAAACTTTAAAAAAACTAATCATTCACTGTTTTCAAGGTATTACGTTGGCGCCCTCTATAATTCGGCCAAAATTCGAGAACTAAGACAAACAATTTTTTTTTGTACTTTTGACGCATGTATTCATTATTTAAAATAAAAACTATGTTATTGCCTAGTAAAGTTTCCGAGAAAAAAATTCCCAAAAATCGTGCGTTTTTTTGTCATTCTAGACCGTACTAGTACCTTAAATGAGAGGATTTACAAAGTGTAGTATGTGTTGAGGAAAGCCCAGAAAAATCATAAAATATTATAGACAATTATTGTTACATATACATATAAAAAAATATTCAAACGCTCAACGAATAAAGTTCCGCTAGATTTGAAACATAACTCACTTTGCGCTGCCGTCAGGTCAATTTTAACCTCATGTTTGTAGTTAAATGCTCTCAATGAAAAAGAATAAGATTAACCCAATAATTTTTCACTTTTTTGTATGCTAATTAGATGCTGGATATTAAAAAAAAATAACAAAAATAATACTTTTATTCCTTGACCTCAAAGTTCTAACAAGTAAGAACTAAAAAAAGGTTTTTCGTAAGAAAAATGGTTTCAGTTATTTTTAGTCTTTTAATAAATCAGTACTGCCAGGGGTGTACTGCCTCTTGCGAGGAATCGACAAATCCTCCAAGAGTATCTCTTGTCATGGAAAGTGCTGCTCATTAGCCGTTCGGAATCGGCAGAAAATTGTAGGTCCCCTCCGTTCCTGGTAACACGCACACAGAAATGGTTGAGAGTTGTTAGTCACTAGGTCCTGGTTCACTTCGAGCTGTTGCACCACCAAATTTATAATTTATATAATAAATCAGTACAAGAAATTTGGGCATAAATAACAGAATTGAATTTTAGAAACAAAAATAATACGTATTCATGTAAAATTTGGGAAAAAATAAGTAGACCGTCGCCACTACGCGAACTTGATGACGGTACGAACGTGCCGAGGTGCCAATATCGACTCGGATCACTATCTTGTTGGTATGGTTTTCCGAGGGCGGATTGCCTTGCGAAGACTTATTGCATCCGCCGATCAGGTTCGAATCAACACGGCTGCCCTGTGCAATAAAAACACCAGTAACACCTTTGGTAATGCGTTAGGAATCGCCCTAAAATCACTTGATTTAGGGAGAGTAAGTCCTGGAGCCAGTATGCTGGGCGTAAATGAGAAGTGGACACGCCTTAAGAATATTGTCATTAGTACTGCCAACTCCATCTTAGGCAGCAGTCGTAAAAATCGGAACGACTGGTTTGATGATGAATGCAAACTAGCGACTGAACGTAAGACTATCGCCTATCGAGCAATGCAACAATCTCATAGAACGCGGGCACGCGAAGAGAAATATAAAGAGCTCAGAAGAATAGAAAAACGGCTTCACAGACAAAAAAATCAGCCTGTGAGAAGAACCTAATCTGTGAAATAGAAAATAGCCGAGAGCGAGGTCCGCCCCAGGCGCGGAAGTTCTACCAATCCGTCCGAAACATGACGCAGTACACACCACGCTGCACATACTGCAAGGACGGAGAGGGAAATCTGATCACCGATCCTGAAAGCATACTGGAGCGATGGGAAGTGTACTTTAATGAATTGCTAAATGGTCAGCTCACTGCAGAAGTGGAGGCTCCACTACTTCAAGAAAAATACCCTATGTTGCCGCCACCAAGCATAGAAGAGGTTGAGAACGCTATAGGCCGGCTTAAACAGAACAAAGCCCCGGGAGCCGATGGCATACCAGCCGAATTATTTCATCACGGCGGGCCAGCCTTACGTCAAGCAATTCATGATAGTATAGTGCACGTATGGGAGCAGGAAGAAATGCCAGAAGACTGACGAAAAGGCATAATATGTCCCGTACATAAGAAGGGAGATGTCACAACGTGCAGCAATTATAGAGGTATCACGTTGTTGAGTACCGCCTATAAGATACTCTCCTCTATCCTACAAGACCGGATAACCCCATACGCTAAAACCGTCATCGGACAATATCAGTGTGGTTTCATTCCAGGCAAATCAACAACTGATCAGATCTTTACCCTTAGGCAGGTGAAAAATGTCTAGAATTTAACATCCCAACGTACCATCTGTTTATGGACTTTAAGGCCGCCTATGACAGCATAGCCAGGGTAGAACTTTACAAAGCCATGAGAGAATACGGCATCCCAAATAAATTGACACGACTATGTAGGTTGACCATGACCAACGTAGGTTAGGTTAGGTTAGAAATCTCAGGAAAACCAACTGGGACATTTTTAATAGGGAAGTAGTAACCGGAATACAAAAACTGAATACTAATGCGATACAAAAACCCGAGAATATAGACAAAGCTACTGATAGTTTTACAGAGATTCTTGGTAAAGCATTGGAAAAAGGCTGTCCAATGAAACCATGGGGACAGGGTAAGAAGAAACCACCTTGGTGGACCACTGAACTTGGCAACATCAGGAAAGAAACAAGGAGACTTTTTAATGTTGCCAAGCGCACAAGGGCAGAAACTGACTGGGAAACGTATAAGTCCAGTCAAAATAATTTCAAGATGGAAACACAAAGAGCCAAACGCAGCTCGTGGAGAACATTCTGCAGTCAAATTGAAAGTACTAACGAATCAGCAAGACTCAGGAAAATACTTTCTAAGGAACCTATTGTTCTGGGATCTCTTAAGGAACCCAATGGGCATTGGACAGAATCGTGCGGCGAAACAGTGGAACTCCTAGTAAACGCTCACTTTCCTGGTTGCATCCCTAACTTGAATTACAACCCACAAATGGAGCTCTGTACACAGAACGCGACACCAGCAGAGCTGATTACGGAAGAAAAGTTAAAATGGGCTATAAACTCCTTTTCACCGTATAAATCACCTGGCTTAGATGGTGTCTTCCCCATGATGCTACAAAAATGTGAAGAGCATGTCATCCCACACTTAAAAAACATATTCCTAAGCAGCCTGAATTGGGTATATGTGCCTAAAGCGTGGCGAGAAGTCAAAGTTGTATTTATTCCGAAAGCTGGAAAGCCTAGCCACACGAATGCCAAAGACTTCAGACCCATTAGTCTAACATCTTTTCTCTTAAAAACGTTTGAAAGACTAATAGACATACATATACGTAGCACACTGAGCCCGGAGGTCATATCTCCAGCCCAGCATGCTTATACTAAAGGAAAAAGTGTTGAGACAGCATTTCACAGTGTCGTCTACACGATTGAAAGAACGCTCAAAAACAAGGAATACACCCTTGCTGCCTTCTTAGACATTGAAGGAGCTTTTAATAATGTCCGAAACGAGGCAGTTGAAGGAGCGCTCGTAAATCTTAATGTGCATAATACTATCATCAGATGGATAATGTGTATGTTAAAAAACAGACAGATCAACTCGGAGCTAGGAGAAGTACAGATTAAAGTGTCTACTTCTAGAGGGACTCCACAAGGTGGAGTGCTTCCTCCGCTTCTCTGGACACTCGTGATGAACGCAGTTCTAATGAGACTTAAATATAGTGGAGTCCAAGTAATTGCTTATGCTGACGACCTAGCATTACTAGCGACAGGTAAATTTCCCTCCACAATTAGCGAACAGTTAGAGAATGCCTTATGTATAGTGAATGCATGGACTAAAAACTGCGGTCTAGCGGTTAATCCGCAAAAAACCGAACTGGTTCTTTTTACGAACAAAAAGAAACTACCGACTTTTAAAATTCCCATAATTAAAGGGACCCAACTCAAAATCTCCGATCACGCTAAATATCTCGGCGTGATCCTGGATAAGAAATTAAACTGGAGTCTCAACATTAAGGATAGAACAAATAAAGCCATGTTCGCTTTCTACTCCTGCAAGAGAATACTTGGGGACCAAGCCCTAAAATTATCAAGTGGATGTATACGGCCATAGTCAGACCTGTACTGACATACGGTAACGTAGTCTGGTGGAATGCACTAGACAAACCTACCAACCTTAAAGTTATGACCAAGGTACAAAGAATGGCATGTATTGGAATTACTGGGGCAATGAGGTCCACCCCGACAGCGGGGCTGGAAGCCATACTCAATCTAAAACCCCTAGATCTATTTACACAAGAATCGGCAGCCAATAGCGCACTTCGACTTAGCCAGACGTGTAACTGGCGACATAGTGCGATAGGTCACGCGCAGATTTTACAGAAATACATAGGAAATAGGGTATGTACTGACTACATAACACCCCGTTTAGACTTTTACAAACTGTTCAAGACCGTCTTTCCTAGCAGAGAGGACTGGAAAATCAACGAGCCATTCATCTGCGAATCGATGATATCTATATATACCGACGGTTCGAAGATGGAAACTGGTGTTGGTGCAGGATTATTTTCAGAAACCCTTGGACTATCCAGCTCATTCAGACTTCCTGACTACAGCAGTGTCTTTCAAGCTGAGGTCCTGGCAGTGACGAAAGCTGCGAAACAAGTCTCAATGATGGCAATACCACAAGCTGATATCACCTTTTTCATTGATAGCCAAGCGGCAATAAAAGCGATTTCTGCCATTGAAATCAAATCGAAGCTTGTAACTTGCTGTCGCGAAGAGCTAAGGGTTCTTGGTACACAGCACAACATTAGACTCTGCTGGGTTCCTGGTCACAGTGGTGTCCCAGGAAATGAAAGCGCTGACGAGCTGGCAAGAATAGGATCAACACTTGATCCTAATCAAGCAGACAAAACAGTTCAAATCCCACCCTGCAATCTTAAACAGGTAATCAAGAGTAAAATTCTAGCCTTAGCAAACAAGAGATGGATGTCTCTCGATTCCTGTCTTACAACCAAAAAATTATGGCCTAGTTTCAGTAAACAAAAGACCGAAATTATCATCCAACTGAATAAAAAGTCTCTCTCTCTTCTCGTGAGCATTATCACAGGTCACAACCAACTCGGTTATCACAAGAAAAAGATGAAACTCAGTATGGACGACTTATGCAGAGGATGCGGTGACGAAGAGATACATGAGGACACTCCTCACTACCTGTGTCACTGCTCTGCGCTATATCATCTAAGAAACAGACATCTAGGGAGGCACTTCTTCAACGACTTAGAGGAGCTCTCTGACATTCCAAGCAAAATCATATTAAAATTCGTTAATGATACCAAATGGCTTGAGAATTCCTGATTTATGAAAACCGCCTTCAACTACAATACGACAGAGTAGTACGAAAGTAAATGACAACGACGCACGTGTTTCTTGTGAGAGCGGCACCAACGGAGAATGGGCACCTCGCCTATACACCTGCGGTTGCCACTCCTACGTTAAGCATGAGCATCAGTGGGTCGATGGGGCCACATCTACCTAAGATTGGTAAAATCCTCTTTGGTTTGGAAGCAACCTCTTCGACTTAACTAACGAACAAACAAACGAACATATATACCAGAACTGACTTATCAAACTCATCAACCAGGCGTTGCAAGGAGCCACATGCTCCTACGGGTCTGGTGGGGGGAATGATTTCTCAAGTGAAGGTAAAGGAAAGGAATACCCTCGACAAGTACATTTCAGGCTAAAGCTTGCTGTAACCCAACCATACCCTTAACAGGCTTGATCGACATAGGATTATCATAGGTTTCAATAAAAGGGGTCACAAACCCTAGGGTATCACAATGGATCTACATTGATCTAAGTGTGACAGTAACAAGATCAACTGTCAGCCCACTTACCTAACCTAACCATGACCAACGTAACAAGCCAAGTAAAAATAGCCGGTTTGCTATCCACACCAATCAACATCTTTAATGGACTCCGTCAAGGGGACGGTCTGGCCTGCCTCCTCTTCAACCTGGCGTTGGAGAAAGCAATCCGTGACTCTGGCACGGCAACAAGAGGGACCATCGTCAACAGGTCCAGCCAGTTACTGGCTTACGCAGACGACATCGACATCATCGATTCCTTCATCCAGATCGAGCAGGCGGCACAAAATCTGGAGCTGCACATTAGTGAAGGTAAAACAAAGTACATGGTGGCGTCGAATGCGAGAGGAACAGTTGGTCAAACAATCAAGGTAGCGGAGCACGAATTTGAAATGGTGCAATCCTTTAAATATCTTGGGTCAATAGTAGCAGTAGATAACAATATAGAAGAAGAAATACGCGGGCGGCTTCTCAAATCCAACAGAGCCTACTATAGTCTGTCAAAGCTCTTTAAATCCAGAAATCTCACCATAACTTCAAAACTGCTGCTGTAAAGGACCATGGTCCTGCCAGTACTCACATATGGATCCGAGACTTGGGTGCTTAGCAAAAGGCACTCCGACCTCTTAGCTGCGTTCGAGAGAAAAGTCTTAAGGAGAATTGTTGGCCCCATATGTGAGGAAGGGCGATTCCGGAGACGGTACAATCATGAATTGTACGCAATCTACCTAGAAGCAGATATCGTGACAAAAATTAAGCTCGGTAGACTCCGGTGGGCAGGGCACCTAGCTCGCATGAGCGAAGAGGAACCTGCTCGGAAAGTTCTTTGTGGTACATTCTATGGTAGACGACAGCGTGGTAGACCATGCTTGCGCTGGAGAGATGGCGTAGACCAGGACGCCCGAAGCCTTGGGGTGCGCAACTGGATGGCGTCGGCTAGAGACCGGGATAGGTGGAGAGACTTGTTGAAAGAGGCCAGGACCGGAACCCGGTTGTCGAGCCGATGATGATGATGAGTCAGGCACGGACGCCTCACTAAATTTCAATTTTCTAGCATAAGCGGTTCTTGAGATACAAGGCTTCAAAAATCACAAAAACCGTAACTGACTGACTGACATCAAATTTTAGTCAGTAATTATTAAATAATAAAATTTCTCTATTACATTGTAGCTGTTTCAATATAATTCTACTCTATAAATATTCGGTATTTAACCTTAATGAAGTAAGAACTTGGCGTACTTTTAGATCTCAGTACTTTTCACGGCCGACTTGTTACTTGTTACACAAAGGTTTTTGTATAGAAGAACTTGGCTCTTTTTTTAACATTTATGTTTTTGGTCTAATATAAGTTAATAAGAAAGTTTTTTGAGAAAATCTGAAACGCTTTTTTAATGCATTTGTTTTGAACGTTTGTGATTTATTTTCTCAAGGAATGAACTTTGCTATGGCGTCAAAGAAAAAGACACTTCCTTAGTACTCGACCTTCATTTTCTTGATAATTTAATAGTTTTGTGTACATAGTTTAATGCCCTGCACTTGCTCTACCAGCGAAAACGCCCCTCTTTAGCTTAAAACTAAAATCTATCGAGTCGAGATCCGAAGATTTAAAACAGCGATATTGATTGGATAAACCAAACAATAATCAGGTATAGGTATATGTAAAATAGAAAGAGATGAAATTATTTGGCAGTAAAATTCCCATCAAATCAGCAAAAAAATAAAGAAAGGCCACAGGTCAACTGGACAATGTTTGATTAAATACAATCTGACAATTAGGCTCATTTATAAACATATCCATCTTAAAGTTACGAATCTCCCATCTTGAAGCTATACATCTGTCCATAAATATAGGTACGAGTACCACCATGCTCTGAGAAACAATATTGTCCTCATTTACCCATCGTAATAAGAAAATGAAAAAATTTAATACAAAAATAAAACGAACAATTTATGCAAAAGAATCCTCTTACCGGCCCATATCGACCAGTAAATCCTGTTATCACAACACAATCTCTCTGCAGCAACAATGGCATGGGATCCCACAAAAAAAAAGAAGAAATAAATTAAATCCTTTACTTGCACTCGTCATATTCCGATTAAGGATAGCTCTTGCATACTCTACTCAATCCGAGATGGCAGTTAACCGTGAAAAGGATAATGCATCGAGAAAAGATACGTTTTTGTTTGTGTATTTCGGACATTTCGCTGAGGGTGTGTGCTTGTCTGTATGTTTGTTTTGTAGTTAAGGGGTCTTGGAGGTCTCTAACCTTAAACGACATGGACCTACTGGAAGAATAAGAAGAAGAAAGTAGAAAACGCAACAGAGTCCTGTACGTAGATAAGGGGGGAATTTCTTAGGAGGTTTCCGGTTTTCCTTTATTTTATTTTATTGTTATTGTACATTTTTTACGATTATTTTTATCTGCTTTTCTACGGGTTACACAAGGCGCATTGTTTCGGGAGTAGGACCTGCTCTGTTGATTGCAGTGTCATGCAAATATTTTTCTTTTATAATTTTGAACTATGACTTGGTCCTTTTTTAAGGGAATTTGTTGTTGTTTATCTGTGTGCCGATTATGAGATATTTTCTAATCATATGAATGTAAATTATAAATACAGGATGCGCGGGTAACATTGTGAAGAAAAAAAAATACAATAGGACATCTGTTTTGACACTTTCCTTTTGAAAGAAAAATCTGATTGACAGGCTCATAAGTGAAGAATACTCTACCGTCAGTCAACATCCTATTAACATACAATGTAGAAAGGTACAAATTTGTTTTTGTTAATCCTCATTCTAGTGCCTATAATGAACTACATCCTTAAGGCCAACTTAAATTATGTAAGGATTCATTCCACGCGAGGAGAATCCTTTAAGCATTGAAGAAACAGCAATTTTTGTACTTTAAAATCTGCAGTGAAAGAAGAAGATGTACGTCTTCTAGCTCACAAAAACAAGGGACGTATTAGCGATGACTAGACTATCAAGGGATTTCCCTATTGAACTCTCCAAAGTACTGTTTAAGCTGTTGAGTCGTTGTGCAACACTTCATATAATCGACAAGTACCAGATCAACCAAATCTCAAACTTAAGCATATTCTGGAACAGACCAACAAAAGTCTTGGTCGACTCTTTAGTTTTTTTCAAAATAGAAATTTTGTTTTGACTTTCAAAAGAAGAAAACCTTGATCTCTCTATGAGTAGCCAGAGCCCGAGATTACGCAGGTTGTATATGTCTTCAAAATATCAAACCATTATTTAAAGAACGATATTAAAAACCTTATTCGGCGACGATTTTTAAAAAGCAAAAATTAATTTTAATAACTTGAAAGTATGGAAAGTTAAGATTGAGTTCTATTCTTCCAAGCAGTTTTGTGAGCCTTGAAATTATCCATTCCGGAAAGTTGTTCCTGTTCGGAAAAAGCTGAGTTCAGAATGTAATCTTCATTTTAAATCTGCCATTTTAAGGTTGTATCCAATAAAAAGCTTAGCTCCCTTAACAAACTCATCTGGCAACTTAGATGGACATTAAAGTTATAAACTCTTATAAGAACTTATTCTTTAAATGTGAAAAGTGCTTTAATATTCCACTGCAAAATTGTGTTAAAAAAATGACAGAACTTTCAACTCTCCCAAAAATTCTGTTCCTCAGAGTGCACTTGCAAAAACATCTAACACCAATACATCTAAGTTAAGTGCAAGTCGCAGTGGAAAATTATAGACCTATTTCTAAACTTCAGGGGCCAAATTACCGCTTCTGAGTGAGGGAGTCCCATCAGTGATCGAATGCAAATGTCAAATTAGTGTAATCGATTGCTCGATGACGTAAGCGGTAATGCCAAACTCACATAATTCAGTCACGTATTACTCGAAAAGTGATGCGGTAATTTGGCCCCAGCTTATCTTCAAAGTAATTGAAGCAATCGTTGAAATAAAACTTTATTGTTAAGTTCAAAATCATATTTCCCACTATCAACATGGATTTATGAGTGGAAGATCGACGGCAACTATTTTATCAATATTTAAAAATTACAGTCTTATTTGCTTGGACAATGACTTGCAAGTCGACGTAATATATGTATACCCATGTGTCAAAGGCTGTTGATCGTGTACAACACAACATTCTTATAAAAAAAACTTAAGCTGTTTGGTTTTCCCTCTGCTCCCCTTAAATTGATTAAAAGCTATTTGATTGAACGTAGACAATATGTCGAAATTGGGGACGTGTTATCAAATGAAATTGAGAACCTTTCTGGCGTTCCTCAGGGTAGTCACATAGGTCCACTTCTTATTATTCTTTTTATTAATGATCTGCCAAATCATATTTCCTATTCCAGGTGTCTTCTGTATGCTGATGATCTAAAATTTTTTAGCTGTGTTAGATCTACATTAGATGCCAGTATGATACAAATTGACATTGATTGTATACTAGACTGGTGTAATAAAAATTGGTTATATTTCAATATTAAAAAATGCAGTATTGTTACATTTTCAAAAGGAATCATTCCTTAGACAGATTGATGGGTTAAAAAGATCTTGTTATCTTTGAGTCTAAATGAGTTTTTAGCTTCAAATGACCATATACTTTCTAGAGCTAGCTCGATGTTGGGTTTTATTTCTAGAAATTCTAAGTCTTTTGAAGATCCTCGTACTTTAAAAACCCTTTTATATATCCCTTGTAAGACCTTTATTAGAGTATTGTTGTATTATATGGAATCCCTTTACACAATCTAATATCTATAGGTTCAGAAAAGATTTACCAAATTTGCTAAACACAATCCAATTCTTGTATTGCTTTCAATGGATTTGATGTTATTATTGATTTTAATAAAAGTAGGTTAGATATTACGAGAGATATACTTAAATTGTTGTTTAATGAATTTATTATTAATGTAATTTTAGTATAATTTAAACTGTAGTCTCCATAAAGATGATAGATGAATGATAGATGAAACAAATAAATAAAACAAATAAAATAAATAAAATAAATAAAATAAATAAAATAAATAAAATAAATAAAATGAATAAAATAAATAAAATAAATAAAATAAATAAAATAAATAAAATAAATAAAATAAATAAAATAAATAAAATAAATAAAATAAATAAAATAAATAAAATAAATAAAATAAATAAAATAAATAAAAAAAAAATAAAATAAATAAAATAATTAAAATAAATTAAATAAATTAAACAAATTAAACAAATGAAATAAATTAAATAAATTAAATAAATTAAATAAATTAAATAAATTAAATAAATTAAATAAATAAAATAAATAAAAGTAATGAAGACATCTGCCTAAAAATGAAAGTTATAATCAAGAGGTAACAATGTTTTACGTCTTTTAAGAAAGACTAAGCATTTCACTGCTTTGTTGATTTTACATAAAAAATACTCATTAATATACATATCGAGTTTCTTTGATGCAAGTGCCATTGACGGTCAATGGGACAAGTAGAATACTTCGCTTGACCGACTGGAGACCGCTTTTTTTGTTTTTGGATCTTTTAATCCTACGAAATTCTTAATACACCTAAATCTAATGTAGAATTGGATAAGTGTTCGAGCTGAACCGGATCTTTAAAGCAAACAGGTATTTATTTATTAAATATCACACTTAAAACCTTATATAACAACTGGAATTAAAAGTTCAGAAAGGTATTTGCCAACGAACGAACGAGTCAAATTTAACACATTATATTAAATTCTTTCGAAATATATATATAAGCATATGGTTCGGTGACTGCAGTGCTGAAGTGTAGGGCAGCTACAGATTCCTTCCATCTTAGTTGTGTCCACATTTGAATACTAAGAGACTGAGCTTCGTTATAAGTACAGTACTTCATGTTATTCTTGGTCTTCCAATACACAAGATTCTACACGAAGGACTGTTTCGTCAAATTCTCGTTTGGTTTCCTCAAAGTATGGCCAATTCAGTGCCATTTTCCAGATTAACTTTTCTCTGATGAGTATTTTTTCACAGCTTAACAAAACTTGGGATTTTTATGGCCAACAAATATAGAGAATACAGCAGGATGGATTTTACGTTGGATTTGAAGAGTTTCAGCTTAATGCGTAGCGTTATTACGTTGGAGTTCCACTTAGTAGAAAGCATTCCAAATGCACTACGAGCTTTGTTTATCCCATTGACAACATCAAAGTTGCTACGATAATACCTTAGAAGTTGAACTGCGTGACCTTTTCAATAGACCTTTCAGAATACTCTTCTGTTGCGTTTTGTAATCAGTCTGCAGCATCTTTTTGGTATTGATCTTTAAGTCAGCCAGCTTCCCATTTGCTTCCAACAATTGACACATTTGATCCAAGCCACCTACAATGACTAATGACTAAGGATTCCGAATAGATTCCATTAGAGTCATGGAGAACACATCTCCTTACCTCCTTTACGTACTTTGATGTGCAAGCTGTCCACAACACCTTGCACTGTTACATATATGGTATGTATGATTCCTGAATAATGCGACTAGCTCCTCAGGAATATATCTCATTATAATGGAATGCAAGATATATATATTCGCGATTAACCGGGTCAAATGCCTGCTCAAACTTTACGAACATGTGGTTTAGCTGACTAATACTCAGCTCCCTGAATTATTCGCAGGGTGTTAATCGATTGGCCTCTACGAAATAATGCTTGTTGTCTCCTGAGTGATAACTCTATCTATCCTTTCATCTATCCGCTCGAGAACAACAATTTAGCTTTCCCCCTCCACTTAGTTTCACACATACTGATATTAAGTCTCAGTACTTAACGTTCAACTTGCTCGCTCATTCCTATCCCGTACTTGGAACGAACGTTCCATACTCCAATCTTTGTACGTGTTTCGTTGCCACAAGTACCTTTTCTTGAATTTTAAGGATTTTTAGAACCTGTTGTTGATTCATCATTGACATCTCAATTTCCGCTGTTACATGGCAAAGGCCGAACCCCCTATTCCGATGGATGTGCCATGTCTCATGGATAAAATCCCTTCGACCAAACGCCCGCCGGCGTTTATTTAGATACGATTAATAACATCCTAAGCCAAGAGTTGGACAGGCAAAGCAGCCATTTTTATAGTCGAACTCATACTAAAATCAGTTTACCGACTATTGGAAACAGGCACCTTTTGTAGCCAGCCTTTAATGATAGGCACCTCCGCAACCAGACTTTCCTGTCGTTGCGGCTATCTGCAGTTCATCCACCTTTAGGGAGTTTCGTTTCCATTCAAGGCCAATATCGTGCCATAACCAGCAATGCTAGTTTGTTTGCTTATACCGGCAGCCGTTCGGTCCCCTTTCATGTTATCGTTACCAATCCTCTGCCAAAGGGAGGTGGGATAATTTCAGGAACTTATTGCTACCTAAGCGATACTTATGGGACTGGCTGGACAAATGCCATTTGCACCTACTCGGAAAGAGTCGCAAAGACTAGGGCAGACCGAAAAGCTTACGCAATGGTTTTGTTACAAGAATTTATACCCAATGCTACGAAACCTTCCTCATCATCGGAAAAATCTTAGACCTATTGTATTTTTGAACGAAGGATTGATATAAATTTACGAACAAACATTGAAATGAGACTTTTGTCTACGGGTAAACCTATACTTATTGCAAAGGGAAACTAACGGACACTGCTCTAAACACACCTTTTCGAACTATCGAATATTCCATCCAACAAAAAGAATCCAGAATATTTTAGTAGTGCCTCAAGCAGTATCCGAATCTCCGAACTATTGAAAATCCGGATATGAAACAATTAAGATTTGAACTATCTGGATTGTTTCGGATATTCCGATAGTTAAATGCTATAGTTGAGATCCCCTGTACCTTTGCTGTACAGATATTTCATCAAACTGAATCCAGAATGGAATCTGGATCTGAGTATCCGATACTTTCCGGATAATATCCTCAAAGAACCTGCACCTGATCACTCCGCTTTAATGAATTCTTTCGGATCATTTTAATTCACTACACTATTCTACAATTACAATTGAGCAAAAACTTTAAGTCTTATCACGTCTTTCTTAAAGGATGAAAAGGAATATTTGAGCGCACTCTGCGTTTAGGTTGAGAGGATTTAAAAGGAGCAACCGATGCACATTGGTTTTGAATGTTTGAATATCGTAATGGGAATATTGAGCCGGGTAAAGCATTCCACATTCGTGTAGTGCGGCCAATGAAATAAACTCCGAATTTGGCAGTATGTTATTGGAGCAGCAGCCCAAATATGAGAATTAAACTCAATCTTTGGACTTGGCTTTATAGATTATAGAGAAATCAGAAGGGGTGAAAAATTTCTTGCAACATTTTCGAAGGGAACCTAAAGCGCTTAGCAGAATTTTGGGTGACATTTAAAATTCAGTCATTCCACACAAGGTAGTCTGTGATGCAAATACCGAAAACTGAAGCTGTTCTGTTTCCCTAATTTTGGAAAGATAAGGACGTGCACCTGGAAATAAATATGAGCAGCTCAGAGTACCTTCATCAGCGAAGCAATTTGAAATTTCAGACAAAAGATCATTGATGAATATGAGAAAGAAAGTTGGAGACCAAATAGAGCTCTGTGGCACACCAGCCATACTGCCGGTCATTGAGAAATTTTCGTTCTTCAGGATAATATTATTTTGATAGCTTATAATCTATCAGTGTGTCCATGACCTGGTGCAGTAGATTAGGAAAGATGGAAAAGCTTACGCAGTTTATTTTCAGATATGAAATCTATGTGCATCGAGAGTGGTTCTTTTAGGCATGGGCCACTGATAGCGCAATATATCACAGAACTAATAGTGCTCAATGTGATCGGCGTGCCTTGAATCTTCTTCTGACGTATCGTCAAGAATAAGTTATCAATAAGCTGACTTGCTGATGCTACCGAGGATAAACGAAAGTTGGGGGAGTGCGTTGCGTTTCTGATGTGTATTTTATACGTGTACTACCACTTGATTTATAAAAAAAAAACTACGCATTGCAATCCATCCAACACCTTTTTCAGCTGCAAATTGGAGCAAAATTAATTTCTTTCTCCCTCACATGGAATCAATAAGACCAGTGTCATGTAGCACCATCCACATCAGCATCTCCAGCGGAAATAATTCCTGCGAACCGCATGCGATCATAGTCCACCGCAGGTAAAAAGAGGTGAGCCCCGAACACGCGAAACCTGCACAGAATTATTGTCATCAAGATCGGCACACACTGAGACGACTCAAAGTATCAAAAGATGGAGGCCTGCTTGGAGGCCATGCGATCGGACAATTCGCATGCCATAAAGTTGCTGACATCTCGCAATCAAATCCACACTACAGCGCGCAGAGTCTTAAGCAGCATCAATATGGCGCGAAGTGGCATCCGACGTCACACCGGGCCGGGTCGCCACCGCCAGTGGGTGATGTGTGCTCTGCTCCCTGGACCTGGTGGTATGGTATTGATCGCCTTTCTGTTTCTGTGGTGTTGATTCCTCAAAACGACGATCATGCAAGTAGAAATTCACGCGAATAAAACTATCTATTGGCCATATGGAACCTCTTATATGGACCGAAGAGGCTAAGATCGAAAAAAAAATTGTATTTAATTCCAAATGAGCTCATTCGCATTTTTGAACCATCGAAGTGAGTGGCTGTGGCCAGTTGTTGTTGCTTGCTGTTATTGTTGGTTTTGATAGTGTTGGCAGCTTTCGGGCTAAAAAGTAAATTACGAGTTGCTATTTATCGCGCGAGCAGGATTTTCGGATATGATTAGGCGCACGTAAACGTACTGCCCTTTGGCCAATTATATGCATGTTAGGTATTGTGTGTGTAAATCGCGAGGTGCAAGTATGAATATGCAATAAGTAAAAGGGTTGCCATCATAAGAATTTGTATTCTTCATAACTGTCATCTATAAAGACTGAAATTTTAACAAACTTATTTGGCTAAGTCAGAAACATATTGGAGAAAATATCTACATAACTACAATTATACACTATTCCAAGAAAACTTGGACTATTCGGTCAACTAAACCATCTTTCTCTATCACCTGACCTAGAGCATGACATTACTTTGCATTAATTTGTATTAGTTTAGAAGTGCATCATTTGAAAACTCGGTCCATATCATGTTGCAACTACAAGTATCTGCTTGAATTTGCAAAGCTATAAAAAAGCCATAAGTCATAAGGGAAGATAACGATTCTTGAATAGCAATTTTATCGATAAATAATATAAATATTAGTGATCCAATTTGAGTACCTTGAGGAACCCCGGATGTTTCCTTTATTAATCTAGCCATATTTTCAAATGCGATTCTATCAAAGCTAATATACAATCTTGAAATCCTATGAAAGGTCTTACTTAAATCAGCTCAAAATACATTGGTTTAAAGCAACTCATAGAGTCTCAAGGACCTATGAGATGATTTTGAATTGGCTGAGGCCTCCAAAATGATTCCTACTAAAAGCAATTAAAGGAGTTGTTTCAGCTCAATGCGAGTCGAATGTCATTTTCGCATGCCAAGCGACTTCTGCCTTCGATTTCCTACACCAAATTTCTTAGAAGCTAATTTCTGTCTATTAACATTAATAGCAGTTGCAAAAATTTTAAAATTAGATTAGCTCGAGAATTTCAATCACCTTTGCAGTTGAAGTATTTCGAATCATGTGACGGATAATAGTCCGACTCGGCTTGGTTGAATTCCGGAAAATATTGTTCGAATTCGTATTTTAGTGATTCCAGGTGCACAATTGTGTGCTGTTGAACGCTTGATGTTATGCTTTCTTCTATATACTGTTCAAAAACCTTTCGAGTGTTAGAAAACATGATTAGTTTGCCATTTGAATTTTTTCGATCCATCATTGAGTTTTGCAGATGCATGCATTCATTTGTTTTCAAAAATGAAGATACTTGCCAAATTCTTTAATTTGAATTCAGTGCCAGCTCCTTGCAATTGCAAGTTGAGTTGATTCAAAGATATCAACAATACGAGTGTGCCCGTTCAACACTTCAACTTCTGTAGCAGAGACTTCCCGCAATAAATCAGTGTTTCTTATCTCTTGCTTGAATATTTTAACTTCAATCTTAAATCAAATAAACGTATCAAAATGTTGGCACCAAATTTTAGTCGACTTTGTACGATGTTAAAACTATTTTAGTACCAGACTTCGTTAAAACGACGATTTTGCTAATTGTAATTGAGTTCAGGATCATACTTTCTGTATCATTTTATTAAAGTTAAAATCATCAATCTGCTTATTTAGTATCATGCTGCAGTATCATATGGCTTTGACATTAGTAAATGTCAAAATTAAAGGTATGTCTACTTTGTTTTTCGCACGAACAGATATTGTCTTAAGTGTATTCAGAAGCAATTATAGAAGGTGCTGCGTCAGCGTCAGTACAGAAGCCACACACATGGAATTTGATTTCAAGGTAATCGTTGATTCGTTTGATGACGCTCTTTGACTTGGAAGTTATCTCTGGGTCTTGTAAAAATACCATTTCTTCTTAGATACTATCATCACTTTCATCCAAGAATCTTAGGAAAACCAACATTTTGGTGAGGTAACTGAAGCTGATTTATTTCAAGCGATATGTGATCTGAAATCCAAAAGCTCTTGTGGCTCATAAAAAAAATTTAGTAACCTCATTATCAACTCTTTGACATATCTTGTGACTATTAGCTTTCAAAAATGTATTTTCCCAAAGTATTAGAAAACTGCAGTAGTTATTCCAATACATGAAGAAGGTATCAAATGCGATTCAAACAACTACAAACCGATTGCCTTATTATCAATATTTTCCAAAATTTTCGAAAAACGAATGATGAAATTTTTTGATAAATATAAAATTCTTAGTTAATCTCAAGCATCTACATTGAGAAAAGTTCTTTCAACCAATCCAGTTATGCCAAGTTCTTTAAAAATGTCAAATGGCTTCTGGAGTCTGGACAAATTCATGTGAAGAATCACTCAACTTGCTACTTGACACTCACTTCGCAGGTAGTTCGCAAAACATTTGTAACATGAAGCAGTCAAACAACAAATTTATGAATGTCCCAGGATCAATAACAAGGGACAAACTTAAATGGGCAATCAATAGCTCCGATCCATACAAATCGTATGTAAATAGTAAACTTAATTGGAGATCACATATACAAACTATAAAACAAAGTATTTACTATGCACTAAATAGAATATTTCACTTACGTAGGCTAGTACCACCAAACTTAAGTACATCAATTTATTATGGTTGGGCAATTCTCTTACTGGGGTTGTGATTTATTAGTAATCTGAAATCTATTATCACACTCCAGAATAAAGTAGTCAGATTAATGCTTTTCAAGCCTAGATGGGAGCCATCATTTCCAATCTATTAATCTTTTAAGGTATTGCGTATATAAAGTACTCAGACTGTTCTACCTGGGATCGTTACATTTTCCCGCAAAACAGTTGCCCGTGTAACGTTTGCCCGCCGATTTTTTTGATACTTTTTTGACGTCAATCCCGCAGCACGATATCCCGTCGCATGATATCCCGTAGATTTCTTCACGGGATTGGCGACGGGATTGGCAGTACTAAATACTACTTTTAAGATAGTACTTTTTGGATTTATTTATGTAATAGTGCTTCCATAAAAATCCTCAGTTCTTGTCAGATCTCCGTGGAGGTAAGACCTCAAGAAGAGATCTTTGGTTCAGTTATATCATGGGGTGATTGGTGGTTGGACGACTGGCTGGTTGGGTGACTGGTTTGTTGAACAAAGAGCTGGTGGGAGGAAGGAAATGACAAGTGGTGACATTGAGGTTGCATACGTAGGAGAGTCATCAACATATTGGAATGGGTTGCTCTTATGTCATCAGACTGTTTTATTAATTATTTGATACCCGAACAAAATTTGTATGTAGTAGTTCTTCCATAAAAATTCTCAGTTCTTCTCAGAACTCCGTAGAAGTAGGAACTCAGGAAGAGGTAGGAACTTTTATTCAGTTGTGTTATGGGGTGATTTCTGGTTGGGCTACTGGCTGTTTGGGTGACTGGCTTGTTGAACGTAGAACTGGTGGGTGTTTTTAACGTTAATTAGAAAACAAGTGTTTTTATTTATTATTTTTTATTTATTTAATGAGAAACAACTCTTTACTTTTGCTGCTAAACTTCAACTAACTTAAAATAATTTTAATTACATTTTATTGAGATGGAATAACAGATGAGTCACGAAATGCGACATAGTAAATTGTGTGCAAGTGATGCACACAATCAATCGTGGGTGGAAGGTTTATCTTTTGCAATTATAGTCGCGATGATGAATAATATGAATGATCACATTGGGTGGTCATTATACATATATGTAGGTTATATAGGAATATATATCATGATATCAAAAATGATGAATAAAAGGTTATATAGAAATATTTATAACATGATATCAAAAATGATGAATAATATGATTATATAGGAATATATAACAGGAGGAAGAAAATGACTAATACTGACATTGAGGTTGCATACATAAGCGAGTTATCAGCGTACAGCAGGTTTTCACAGCCGATTGGGATGGGTTGGTCTGATGTCATCAGACTGTAGAGGAAGAGGCCAAGTTTTAAACCTTGTTGGAATCCGGCTACGATGCTTTTCATAATTAATGAGCGGTTTCCAAATTGCACAAAGAAGTTGCTGGAAAAAAGAAATGAAAAAAGAATTTTTATTAGTGGCGGGGGTGGATGTAGCAGATGAAGTTTGTGTATAAGAGCGTCTAATCAGACGCTGTCGAATGCTTTCTCGACATCTAGAAAGTTTCAGATGGTTACACGATGACTGTTGAGGGCATTGGTGGTGTCATGCCGTAACTTCAGAAGCGGGTGTAGTGTTAAGTTCTTCTCACTAAAGCCAAACTGAATGTCAGGTATTTACATAGTTGTTCTCTCTGCAAAACTTCTTAAGTTTCCTTAGTATCAGCTCTTTCAAGAGCTTGGTTAGGTTGCTGAAGAGTGACATTGGCCTGTAGTTAGAGATCAGGTTCCTGACACCTTTCTTCTAGATCGCCACAATCTTTGCAGTTTTCCATTTTTAAGGGAAGAAGTTGTTATTGAAGCAGTTGTTCAAGATGTTGGTTAAAAGCATCAGGACTGTCTCTTTATGATAAAGTTGGAAAGTCTATCTGGTTCGTTTGATTTCTTAGACCTGAAACTACTGATTTTGTCAACTATTTCTTCTAGGTTGGGCTGTTAACTGGGCCACTCGCTGGATTGGTGTCGCTGAATATCGTTCTATTCGTGTTTGGTGCCAGTGTCTGTTGGATGGAATCGTTCTCTTCTTTAGGGAGTTTATTCTGAAGTCACTCCTGCTTAAATACATTTTATTGTTCGATTTATTTGGTTATTCGTTCTTCGTAATTCTCACAATTATATAAAATGGACTGACATTTTGAAAACAGAGTAGTTCACGTATATGGCGCCAAGCTTATTTTTGGTGCCAATGCCAGTAAATATGTCGGTAAATGGATCCTGCCATACAGCATAAAACGTTTCTAAGACGGTTTTAAGCTATTAAATGCTCTTTCAAGAGCTTAAAAAAGATTGTAATGAGATATTAATTCATTCAATTATGGATATTATTTTTAACTCGGTAGCATTTTCGTAGTTTTTTTAAGCCGCTCGAAAAGATGACCTTAATTGCTTCAAACACTTCACAAGGTTATAAAAATTTAAATACTTTGAATCCACTTAAGGTGCCACCCATGGTACTGATGTTCAAGAAAACTGCTGAGATAGGCGCCTGCCTGGCGACTGAACATACCCTAAGCGGAGCAACGGAGTTGCGTGAGCGGGTGACAGCCCCAAAAAGGGAGTTAAAACCCTGAGAACCCGCGAAGCGGGCCACCCAAGGTACTATTGCTCAAGAAAACTGTTGTCAGAGGCGCCTGCCTGGCGACTAAACATACCCTAAGCGGAGCAACGGAGTTGCGTGAGCGGGTGACAGCCCCAAAAATGGAGTCGTATTTTTTCCACTACTAGCTTGGCAAGCACAGTTTCCTCGGATAGGTCCGCAACAAGTTTGTATAGGCCAGAATGTGTTTGCCCCACCACAACTTTCAGGCGGCGATGCCAAGCCTCAACGCTATTCTGCGTCCAAAAAGCTTAAAACGCATTTTAAGCTCTGAGCAAATAAAATTTGTTTTAAACATTAATTAAAACTGAAAAAAAAAAATACTAAAGCCCTTAAATAAATGTATTCATTTGTGCATTCTTTTGTTCATTGTTTATAAATTTAATTGTTATTTATTTATTTTAATCTCTATTTATGTATTTATTTATCTGTTCATGTATTCATTTATTTATTTTTGTTCATTCATTAATTTATTTATTTATTTTCTTTCCTTATTTTTATTTATTTATTTAACTTTTGTTTTCAATGTTTATTTATTGATTGCATATGATTGATTTTTGATTCATTTATTTATATTAACTTATATACTTTAAATAAAATATTTACTACATAGATATTCAATAATAAACAATTTGATTATCTGTCAAATTACATTAGTTAACAGACTTCTTAAAAGAAGTCCATACCATAAATTCAAAAATATCAAATGAAGGTGTTCTACGTAGTTTTCATTCAAAAATAAATTCCCTTTTATTTTTGTAAACCCTTATCATCATTTTGAATTTATTTTTCAGTTTTAAGATATGTATAAATTTACTATCCCTGTGCAAGATGTGTATGCACAAAATCATTGTAAAGCCTTTATTCTACCATAGTTTATATATTATAATGTATCTATTAAACGCTTAAAATGTATTGCAATCCTTGAAGAAAATATCTCTATAACAATATTGTAAGCGATCCAACCAACCCATCCATCCCGTGCACCAATAATAATTACTATGTCCACCACGTCAGTCAACCCACCAACGTCACCGTCGCGTCCAACAACCATGTACTCGGTATCCCAAACCTCTAACAAGACATCTCTCATCTCTCGACGTCTTTCTTCTATGCAGGTCTAAGAAGAACTGAAGATTTTTTTCTAAATCTCTTCTGCCTTTTATTGTGCAACTTATTTGGTCCTTCTCCTTCTTCCTCCGTGATCTTTCATGTTAGTGCGAGCGTGTGAGCATTCTCACTGGTCAGTTCACCAAATAGTGATTGATACAGCGCTGTCGCTTTGTATCAAGAAAAGTAGGAATCGGCGGGCAAACGTTACACGGGAAACTGTGATACGGGATATCGTTTTACGGGAAAACGAGTTGCGGGAAAATGATTTTCGGGCAAACGTTACGCGGGAAAACGTGACGCGGGAAATCGTTTTGCGGGAAAACGTAGCCAACCCGTTCTACCTACGAGATGGTTCTAACAATTTAACTATTAACAATTTTCCCCACCACTCCTAAACTTACGAGCGCTCTCTTCGAAAGTTTGTTCGAAAGTTTGTTCGAAAGTTTGTTCGAAAATTCGAAAACTAAACAAACTAAACAAACGACGGTGAGTGCAAAACCAAATCTAGTTATCGTCACCAGCAACTCTCCCCAAGCAAAATACGAAATTGACCGAAGGATTCTCACTGCCAGGTCGAAAACAGTTTGATTTCACAGTTTGGGTATGCCTGAACAAGAGAGAGTGGCTCTCATTTTCGAACTTCGAAAAACACTTGTGAGCTTGTGACTTGTGAGTGGTTGGTGAATACCCTAAAGAAATTTCAAGTTAAGAGCCTCGTAAAGTTAAGAGCCGTTTAAGAGCGCTCGGTGAATACCAGCTTAAGTGTAGAAGATTGAATTCAAATAGTTATTTAATTCAATGTTCATTACTTGCTTAAATAATGAATATTATATGTCTCAAAAACTCTTTTGCCTTCTGATTCCAAGTCTTCCAAATTTCTCTAAGTTTCTTAAACACAAAATATTTTTTTTTTTACAATTTTATTATTTCAAATTTGCTTTCACAAATATTTTTCTCGGCGTGTCTTTACTCACATTTAAATTAGTATCTCTTGTATAGTGCACCTTAAACTAGTGTTAGTACCACAAAGTGCATATTCAACTTCATTTCAATCAATAATCCATAAATATTTAAATTGTTAAATGATAACTACTTATTGTAAACTATGTATAAAAATACTGTTTTGAAATTAATTATCTCATCTTATCTTATCTGACAGCACTGTTGCACATTAGTGGATTCATCAGTAGATTTAATTCAAACCAAAATATAGAGAAAGAGATGTTTTTAATTATTCCAGAAGCTGCTCTTTAATATTATCTGACATGATTCTCGATTTGACTGTTTTATTTGAAAGAGAAATTCCCAAAGTGTTTTGCTAAGCGTCGCGATTGTGTCGTTAAAAAAAATGTCAGCTACTCTGAGCAAACAGAGTATCTAAAATGTGTTTGGTGTTAACGGTTTTACAAATAATTTTGAGATTTCAAAAGATGCAAGAAAGGTTTTCAACCGATTCAAATCTTGAACCATTTGTTCAATAAATGGAAAACCTCTAGAGCTCCGCGGACCACCAATTCAAAAACGCTGGTTTTACTCGTAAGTCCAATTTACGTATTGTTATTTATAACATATATTTGTTATTTATATCTTGTATATTTGATTAGTGAACTCGAGAAGATTTGTTGTCGTATGATTTTGGAGGCGGATTTTGTTATTCAGGTACAATAAATGACGACAATTGAATTGAATATTCTTTTAGACTATATTTTCAAAAAGCATTAAAGTATTGGCGATTCCTCAAAAATGTCCAGCCTTCTTTATATTTCCACAGATATGCGAAGGTGTAGTGAGCAAATATACAATTTATTTCATAGGGTTTTCGAACAACTTTGAACTCTCTCTGTGAACGCACCCTTAAACCAATGACAAAAAAAAAACATTTTAGTTAGGTATGTTGAAATTCACGAAGGAAGAACATTTACAAATAATTGAAATTCTGAGTCGGTGTGAAGGCGTAGGTCCATTTTTGACTAAACGACTTCGTCACTTAACACGTTAAGTGGCCCATACACACGACACTTGTGTGCACACCGGTGTCAGTGTACGAAAATGTGTGATTTTCGGTGTTAAGCGGCAAATACACACGACGCTTGCGTGCACACCGGTGTCGGTGTACGGAAATGTGTCCCGTCTGTGGGCTGGTGCGCACACCGATTTTCGGTGTCCGACACCGTGTGGGTAAAATCAAAAGTTTTTGATTTTTGGTGTCGGTGTCTCGATCGGTGTAATGTGTATTGCGATGTGCGTGCACATTTGCTATTCAGTATTCACTATTCAGTTGCAGGCGAATCGTTGTGCGGTAAAGCACGTCGAAAATTTCCTTGCGACTTATAGGTTCTATAAGATAAGTTATGCATTCGGAAAAAAAATCGAACTCGAAATTTTGACATTACGATGATAGCGAAGACTAAAAAAGGGGGTCTCGAAATTCTATCTACATATATGTTTGTTTTACTATGGCTTAAACGGCTGGCCCATTTACTTTGAACTATGGTAGATATCATTTTTAATTTTCCCCCCACAGGTTTTTTTCTTTTTTCTTAAGACCAAAAATAACGGTACCTTTTATACGATTTTTTTCGAAATTTTATAAATATTTGTTCTTCTCAAAAAATGTTCAACAGATTTAAAAACATTTTCCCAAAAATGGTTATTGAGAGTACCTACCCCCCATGGAACAATTTTTTTTATTTTTGATTTTATCAAAAACAGTACCACCGATTTTGATAATTTTTTTTTTGCTAAGTCTTGAAAAGTATTGTGTATTCAAATTTTCAATATAATCTGCAAGATGTGAGAAAAAAATGCATTTTACCTAAAAAAAAAGGTACCCAACATAGAAATGTTAAAAAATGTTTTGAAAAATCGTATTTTTCTCGAAAACGGGCGCCTAGAATTTTGATAACATTTTTTTCTTTCAATAAATTTGTATGATCTTTAATTAAATAAAAAACATTTAAATTAAGATATAACAGGTTGTACCTACCATAGAACCATTTTTTCAAATTTTGAATTACTTATTCTTATCGACATCATTAACGCGCCATCCTCATCGTCTAATGGACGACGTCCATATCACTTATGGTTAGATCTCTCCAGTATGAGATCTCTTGCACAACTAAAGTGTGCACGATTCGGTGTGTCGTGTGTGATGGAATGCTACAGCGGTGTAGGCACACCGGTGTGCACACAAGTGTCGTGTGTATTTGCCGCTTCAGACACCGTGCGAGTAAATCAAAAGTTTTTGATTTTTGATGTCGGTTGTCGGTAGTCGGTGTCCCGATCGGTGTGATGTGTATGGAGATGTGCGCGCACATTTACTATTCAGTTGCAACCGAATCGTTGTGCTGTGAGGGATGAAAAATTTTAATATTTTGTAAAATGGCACTTACAGTTAGATCTCCCCGCTTTGAAGCCTTTTGCACAACTAAAGTGTGCACGAATCGATGTGGCGAGTGTGGTGGAATGCCACATCGGTGTAGACACACCGGTGTTCACACAAGTGTCGTAGGTATGGGGTATGGGTACGCTCACCATCCGTCCCGTATTTCCCGGGACAGTCCCGTATTTTACTCGTTTGTCCTGGCTAAATTTTAAGGAAACCCGGGACGTACAACTGTCCCGTATTTGATTTTTTGTCACGGGTTTGTCCCGTATTTTCATATATTTTTATAATTCGAATAACGTTCAAAATTTTAAACAGTCTTGTTTATTTTAGCTGAGCTGTTAGATGCTTTTCAAAAATGTGTATTCACAAAAAAAACAATGCACAAATTTGAAATATATAAATCATCATTTTTTAAAATATAAGCTTATGTACTTCTACCGAATTAAGGAAAAAATTTGAACATCAACTGGTTAAAAAAATGGAATTTGGTTCTCTTAATTATTTACAATAAATTTACAAATTTGTAAAATAACTCCAAAGAAAAAATGTGAATTAAACGATGATCTTCAGAAGAAATTTTTCTTCATACAAAGAAAAAAAAATGGAAAAACCCAATATAGGTAGCAACCTGTTCAAAAATTGCTTATACGTTTTCAATACGCAGTGGTGATATTGAACAGCACTTAAAAGCAAAACAAAAAACACAAAGAATCCGACATTGCTGCCGCTTCAAGCGAAAGTTTACAATGATTTTTTAGTTCATGAAATTTTCAAGGACCTGGAAAGAAGAATGCAATTTATTAATGAAAGCACCTGGGCTTACCACACAATATAAAATAACCACTCATTCAGGTTTAATTATTGCGCATCGAAACTTATAAAAAGTTGTTTTGATCAAATGTATTTCCTTACACTCACAAAATGTGATCTTTTGTGCAGTGTTGTTGCACCTAATTCCATCGAAGAAAGAAATTAAAACTTCTCTATGCAAAGTAAGTTTTGTAACCGTTTTTTTTTTCTGATTGTTCCAATCATGGCTGTACAAAACTGTGTCCGCTCTTAATTCGTTATTTTACCACCACAACAAGGTATCGTTGTAAAGATTTTAGATTTTGAAAATCTTCCAGGGGAACCATCTGGCATCATTTAAAAAAAATATGGCAACATAAACTGTAGTTTTGGCGGGCCAGCAAGAAAAAACTTCAAGCCGTAACCGGTATCGATCTCATTGGAGTTAATTGTGCTGCTCACTTTTTAAATAACTGTAAGCAAACTGGATACTGGAGTTGAATGTTCTCCAATAGATATAAAAGTTGTCATCATCAAAATCCACACTGTTCGCGTAGAAAAATTAAAAAAAATTTGCGAAAAAAAGACTGAATACCTTACTCTCAATAGCTAAGCTAGTAAAATAATAATAAAACTTTATAATCCCTTAAAAGAATTTGCATTTTACAATTTGCAAGAAATTTGCATTTCTAAAGTTGAAGAAGAAAAATATTAAATTGATAAAGGAAAAAGTCGAACAAAAATTAATTACTCAAAACGAATGTAAAGCAAATATTCAACAATTTTACATAACGTGTTAAGAATACTTAAACCAGTGGGATGTAATTTTCAAAGAACTTGAAGTTTTTAGTTGGGTATATTTTCAAAACATTACTAACTGGCCAGAAATAGAATCTTGGTTATCTTTTGTCAACCAAAAGCTGATAGGGATACAACTATCTATGATTAAAACTTGTTTGACGAATTTGTTTGTCTAAAATCATTCTTAACCTAATAAATTATAACAAAATGGACAGAAAACAAAAATACTGTTGCCCCATAAATGGAGAGAAATTTTAGAGCAATTTCGTAAACAAAATATAAACTTCAAAAATCTTTTATTTATTGAAGAGTTCGACTTGTGTCTTCCAGGTTCAAATGGTCCAACCGAAAGAGTCTTTTCCATAATGAACAATATTTGAACAAATGAAAAAACGCAACTGAGTGTTCGAACTTCCATAGCCATGTTAATGGTAAAATTAAATTATAATTTAATCTACCAGGAATTTAAAAAATATTTTAAAGAAAACGGAAATATCATCTAAAAAATTTGTTAGGCAAAAAAACAAACAATAATCTCTTGGACAATGTGTGATTAATGTTTATTTTTCAAAGTCTTGGTAAAGAAAGACTGAATATTTAAAAAAATGAAGGTTTTGTTTAGTTCTAAGCATTTTGTGCTGGGATTTAGTATTCTTTTGTTTTTGAGATTTTTGTTGATTTCTTACAAAATAAAAATAAAAAAAAGTATGTCCCGGGTTTTGCTTTGGAAAATATGGTCACCGTAGGTATGGGCCACTTTATTGGCGGATCAATGACGCCACCGTTTCCGGCCCAAAATCCACGGAAACTTTGCTTGTAAAGGGTGGTTAAATTTTAAGGGCCGATGTTGATTTTGAATAAAACACAAATTATTTAGAAAATTACTGTCATTTCTTTTTATAATGATAATATTGGTATGGTTCAATCATGTATAAAACAAAATATCGGCCAAATGGCCGCCGCGACTTCGGCGGCACACCTCCATCTGACGGTCCAAATTTTCGATGACACTGAGGCATAGTTGAGGTTCTATGCCGTTAATGTGCCAAATTATCTCATCCTTTAGCTCTGCGGGCGGGATTGTACGGCGGGTTTGAGTAGTATGGCATGTCCAGGGCTTCACTGAACTCTCTATTGTTTTCCTCCCAATTGCACAGACAGGCCTTTGCGCCTGGATGCTGTGGTGGTCAACTTTAGTTGATGTTCTTTGGGGCCTGCTCAGCTGAATTACCAGCGAGTCGGAATAGTACCTTACCTTTAGCTTGTCTTTCCACGTTCCTGTCGACCTCCTCGTGCTCGTGGATAGGTTACGAGAGTAACTGAACCGACTAAATGGGAACAAAAACGGGACGGTATCCATTAAAAGTAGGAATCCGCTAAGGAGTGTATTACAACTCACCTGAGGAGTACGCATATCTGGACGTGATTTCTACTTCGATCAGGTCTGGAAAAACGTATATCTAATAAGACTGGTAGGTCTTGGGGCTTTTGTAGGAAGTACCTATCTACAAGTGTGACCCAAGAGGTTGCGAAGCTTACCAGATGCTATATTCTGGTGCCACGGGAGATAGTTGCCCAAGGAAAGTGAGCAGTATGTCTTCGGACTCTCTTATTCTATCTCCGATAGAGAAGTGCAGCTGTCGCATACAAAGCGAGCAATCCATGAAGTTTGTAAACAATAGCGTATCGTCTTCGGGCTCTCCTATTCTGTCTTCGGATGGTGAGGTGCAGCTGTCGCGTGCGTGTTTGCTCTCTTCAGGCTATCTATGAGGTAGGCCCCCCTAGTGGGCGATTCGTGGTGGCTGTGGTTTATTCCATAGCGGAGAGGTATGGTTTCCAGGCGTGCCTGGATTCAAGGGGTGTAGATAGACCTCGACTCTAAGCAAGAGGTGTTTCATGCCTACAACATGTTACAGCTTTGCTACTAAGATGGCTTCGGCTATCTTGGGGTTAATGGTCAGGACTCAATCTGACTCCGATGGTGGTAGGCCACTCGTGGGGTAAAGGCTTAATAGCCAGGTATCCACGTTAAACACCCTACAGTTCTATCCTTTAGCTCTTGAATTATTGCTGCCTTATCGACGTACACCTTTTTTTCAAACAACCCCAAAGGAAGAAGTCCAGCGGTGTCAAATCACATGATCTTGGCGGCCAATTGACGTCGCCACCACGTGAGATAACATAGCCATTGAATTTGTCGCGCAAAAGAGCCATTGCTTCGTTAGCTGTGTGGCAGGTGGCACCGTCCTGTTGAAGCCACATATCGCCCACATCCATATCTTCCAATTAGGGTCATAAAAAGTTCGTTATCATCTCACGATAGCGAATACCATTCACAGTAACTGCCTGACCGGCCTCATTTTGGAAAACCGGCCCGATGATACCGCCAGCCCATAAACCGCACCAAACAGTCACTCTTTGTGGGTGCATTTGTTTTTCGACAATCACTCTTGGATTATCATTCGCCCAAATGTGGCAATTCTGCTTATTGACGAATCCACTGAGGTGAAAATGTTCTTCATCACTGAAGATGATTTTCTTCGAAAATTGTTCATCCACTGTTGCCATTTCTTGCCACCATTCTGACCATTGACGACGCTTGAACTGGTCAAGAGGCTTTAATTCTTGAGTCAATTGCACCTAGTTAGCGTGTAAATGAATAGTCTTTATGAACATTTTCATCAAGGACGAGCGTGAGAGGTGGAATTGTTGGGCACGGCGACGAGTTGAGGTGGACGGCTTTTCAGCCACACTATCGCGAACTGAAGCAATATTTTTTGCAGTACGAGCTGTAAGAGCATGTACTGGTGTTTTCACATCTCTACAGACCCGGTTTGCTTAAATTTTTGCACGATTTTTCCGATTGTATGCACATTTGGACGATTCAATTGACCGAAAAAATCGCGAAGTGCACGATATGCATTTTGATTTGAACGCTCATTTTCAAAATAAGCCTGAATAACTTTAACGTGTATCTTTCCATGGTTCAAATTAAGTTAGTCTGAAATTGAGAAATGTCAAATGAAATGCAGAAAAAAGCTTGACGTTACGTCCCTAATGATAATTTTTCGGCAAAAATTGGGGTTCTCTTCCAAAGCCTTAAAGACTCCGTCGTCGTCTCAAATTTGGCAACCGAACGTTAATAAATCGACTGTGATGAGCCACCACGCCTACCGTCAAATGGACGTAACAGGCGCAATGTTTGGTTGTTCATAAGAAAACTCATTTTATGAGTGATGGTAAGACAGCGTGTTGGAATTTTGAGTCTTAACTACGTGCTATCTATAAATGACCTGTCATTACTATCTATATGCAATCTCTGTAATGTGAGGGAAAGAGTCATGGTCCCTGTCGTCGTACGATGCGCAAAGACCACAGGATGTGGCTGCTGAAGCCGAGAGAGTGAGAACAAATTCACGAACATCAACTCGCGATCGATCTCAACAGCTCAACATTTAACGCACTAGCCTTAGGAGAATTCTGCACAAAGATCTCGGAATATTCGCTTAGAGTGACAGAATGCGCTACTGGGAAGCCAGCCGAGGCAGCCACTTGGACAATTTGTGTTTCATAATAATTAATGGGAATGCTTGCTCTTACTATAGGAGAGGTTCAATAAAATCACTTAAGAACTAAAAGAGATATCTTTAGATATTGCAAATATAGGAAATCTGTGAAAATCCTTTTTCTTACATAAAAGAGCTTTATTTTCTCAAGGTAATTACAAAAGGTAATTGGAATACCTAGTTTGTTAACCAGGTTATTATTAAAGTTACTTATAAATATGTTATATTTTGTTATATTTGTATGTATGTATGTATATGTTTGTACTTCATTTGAACCTATTTATAAGAATCAAATGGTAACTCTGAAATTATTTTTTGTTCCACACACGCCCCACCAAAAACGAATTAAAAAACAAAAAAAAAACATCAAAATCTATCTCAAACGCAAAGGCGAAGTCATGTCAGAGATTTGTTGTGACCAGTGTCCGAACGTGGCATATTCTTGCACCTCGCCATCCGAGTTGCGTGCAACATCGACTTCAATCCAAATCCAAATCATCCAAACCGCCAGAGTATCGTCTCAATATTCGCATGACAGAGCAACAGCATATTCTTCAATTCTCAGAATCGCAAGAAGTTCCAATAATCCCCTCCTCACGTCCTGAACTCACCGATCAACGAAATCATGGAGTCTTTTTTTCTGGTTCGTGCGTCGGCGGCGGCGGCGGGAGTTGCAGCGGTGACCATCGTAGTCCAGATAATCCTTCTTCCTCTTCGTGCTGTTTTTAAAAGCAGAGCTACTACCTACCTAAATCTCATGCCGCTTCCGTTGCCGCTCGCTGGTTGCATTCAAAGTCCCACGTGTGTGCAGCTGATTTGAGAACGCTATGAATAATTTATAATTATTCCTCTTCAATTTTTGTTTTGTATTCAATCTGATATTTGTGTACCAAATTCTTATGCAATAAGTTCCATTCATAGACCAGGTGATGGGGACCAAGCTCATATGGTTGCTTGATGACACAAACTCAAAACCCGTAGTGACCAATGATCTTGGACGATTATGTCAACATAATTTCATACTATTGTCCTTAAAATAACGGTCAAGCTTAGAAAAAAAAAACTACTAGCCGGTTCCAGGTTCCAGGACATCTTGGTCTGCTTAATCAAGGAGCTTATCTATCGAAGCATGTGGTGGTACATTAAATGCAAAATCCTTTTTTTCTCTTAGACGAAGACAGGGCAGCAGAATATTTCTTGTTCATTTAAAAAACAACCAAGAAAGGTATTAACCTCGACATTCGATAAATTTCTCATGCATAAGGGTAAACAAAAGGATCTCAAGCGGAGAAAGCAAATCAAACAAAAACAAACACCCATCAAAAATGTGTCCTGTGGACAAACGACAAAGTTGATTTTTTCTTTTCATCCAAAAAAAAAAAGAGTTGCATAAATATTCACCAATAAACTCATACACACACACACACAGACACGCATCTCCTGACGACCGGACTTGGTAAGCCTCAAATTAATGATTCGTAGATTTATCACATTGTCATACTGCTGTCAGGATATCTATGAATTTTCGGGAGTCGGGCCATCCCGCAGCGGAACGAGTTTGTATGAGAAAAAAAACGAACAAAAACGAAAATAAATAGATAAAAGGATGTTAGGTTCTTATTGATGAAAAAAAGGACATTCGTGGTAATGGTAACGCAAATCAAGAGTAAACGCCTCACTCACACATCTCGTCGCACAATATTGTGCGGTGTGGTGAGGTGGTGTCCTGTGTGCAATTTGTTTGGATTAGTTTCGATTGGGACCGTTTCATTTGCCTGTCATGTTTTCCCCGAAAAATAAAAGGTGACAATTTACCTAGGACATATTTTAAGTAGCAAATTTGAATGCAAACTCACAAAAAACATGTCCGCTTATACCCTTATTTAGCTATTTCGCCCTATCATGCTGGACCAACTACAGCAACCCCTTAATGTTTGATTAAGAGCCCGTTTTTAGTTTTTGGTCCACTCTGAGGCAATGATCATAGAAAAAAAATTGCGTGTACGCACGTTCGATGGTCAAAAGCGCACACATTATATGTATATAGTTTGTCATCCAAAAAAGGATATACGTTCCACCTATCGCTATGTGACCGTTGCTATCTTGTTTGTCGTGGGTTTTTTCCATTAAATTAACCGTAATGCTGGCCGAAAGAAGCTATAGGTACCTACGCATCTATATTGTGTTTGTCGAATATAAAAAAAACTAAATCACGGCTTGTGTGTTTCAAAAACGTGTAAGGTTACTTGAAAGGGCGAGAGAAACTTTAAGTTTAAACAAAAACAACATCACTTAATGTATAGTGACCCGTTTCAACCCCAAGCATATTAGTTTTGTTCCACTCTGAAGCTATGAACGTATTTGTATACATACATATAAAATAATATCAGGGGTGGACTTGTCATTTTATAAATGGCAGACTTAACAGTGATGGTGGACTGACAGTATCGGAAAAATCAGTTTGATGAATTTTTTAAAAATTTTTCACGAATTTATTTTCAGTTGAAATTATTAAGTCAAACGCTGCCAATACTAAATTTCTCTATTGAAATAGCCAGTAGCATCCACACCATCAACAATTCATTCAATACATGTTGTATTGGACGGTTTCAAGTCTGATCTACACAAAATATATTCTGGTGTTCCCCAGGGCTCCGTTTTGTCTCCGACACTCTTCCTCATTTTTATAAACGATCTCTTGTCTGAAACTTCTAATCCTCTTCATGGTTTTGCCGAGGACTCTATACCGACAGCTTTTCATACTCGTTCTCGCATTCACGTCAATTTCCTTCGGAAGTGGAATTGAAACGGTATCGTATGATTCGCCCATTAAACTCCAATCCTTACAGCATTGTTAAATGGAGTACACAAAATCCTATGGAGTTTAATGTTTTGAAAACTCAATTCTTTCTTTTGTCTTTGAAGCAAAATGTATCACTTATGCTAATGTCCTTGAATGGCACTTACACCTAAGAACCCAAAAAGCTCTCAGTAATCGGTATATGTATCAACGACGATCTTGGTTGGAATGATTGGTCTTCGATCCAAAACCAACTCAGTCTTAAGATAATCACACTCCGTCCTTTTTATGTCTAAGCACTGACTGAAAATAACCTAGCTCCCAGTATCAATAACCCTCTTCTTTTAATGTCTTTTGAGATGATGAACGGTCCTCCGTTGGCTCTCCTTGCAGAGGAGTCCTTATCGCGAACAAAAATACATTCGACTCACCGCTTTTCGCAATTTCAAGCACGTCTGAGTAGAAACAAGCGAAACAGAAGGTCCACTTTTCATCAATCCATGTGACAGATGGTCCGTGTCCAGCTACATGTGCATATGAATTTACAGATATGTACATCAATTCTGTTAATGCCAGTCATGTTAAGCGAAACGGGCGAGTGCCCAATGTAGCAACCAAACGGCCGAGAGCCAAACATAAAATGTCTTTGCAAATGAAAAGAAGGTGGCTTTGTTAGCAGATTCCCTAAATTCCTCGAAGTTCCAGAAAGTCTCAGTGGAAAAGTTGGAGACGACTTAAAAATGTATACCGATGTAGATTGGTTTTCAATGTTTGAATATCGTAACGGGAGGGAAATATTGAGCTGGATACAGTTCTCCACATTCGTGTAGTGCGGCTAAGAAAAGAAGCTCTGAATTTTACAGTTCGTCAGAAGTTGGATTCAATATAATAAATAAAAATAATAAAATTAAATAATGGGCATTCCCTTAAGCACGAGCATTATGGTTGAATTGCTTTTAAGGAGGTATGAAACTGGCTAATTATATTAATAAAAATAACGGTAAAATAATGAAAGGTAACTTGAATTTTTATTTTTACTTTTCACATTAGTAGAATTGGATCTACAAAGGTGAGCTAAAGTTGTTTATTAAGCCATCTTCATTGTGAACAATTCCTTTCACTAAGGTTTATATTTGTAAATGAGATAAAGCGGATTGAGTTCAACGTTAAATAACCGATAGAGCTTCCAGAGGCAATGTGTGAAATTTGGCGAAAAACTATTAAACAAAACGAAAATGAACGAAGGGGGCCACCATAAAATAACTTTTTGATAGATCCTGTTCGAGAACAGATCGTTTTAAAAATAAAATGAACGATTAGATCACACGAACTTGCTCTTATGTAAAATTACTTTGGAATTTAAGATACATTTTATAAATATAAAACATGGATTTAATGAGATAATAATGTTCAAATGCATAAAATTGCCGTCTGATTCTAGAAAAGTATGAATTTATGCAAACAAACTTTAAAAAACCGTTTTATTATTAAATAAATTTTTTATATAAGAAATTTCTTTAAAATGTTTCAAGAAATTTTAAGTATTTAATAATATTGATTTTAGGAAACAATTTCAAAAAATAATCGATCATATGTATTGATTTTTCAAAAAAAAAAAAACCAAAAAAAATATTTTTTCGAATATTTTTATATACAATATTATTTTAAACTTAAGGGGACCCTTGCTGAAAATTTTGGGTTAAAATCATTAAAGCCGTTAATGAGAAAGTCGAAAATAAAAAAAAAACGGTTCTATGGCAGGTACCCCTAATAACATTTTGCCCCAAATTTTTTTTTTTTTGACCAAAATGTAGTGCATGTCCATAATATCACAGCTAATTTTTTTTTATCAAAATCGTTACAGCCGTTTTCGAGATAAATAAGATTTTACATTACGGGTGTATGGGGGGTACCGTTAGTTTTGGAGCTAAAAAAAAATGTCAATTTTTCCTCTAGGGAATCACCGAAGACCCTTAAGTACCGAGTTTGAAGAAAATAGGTCCAGTGGCTTTAGGCTGTAGATGAAGGTACAGACATTTGTCGGACCCACTTTATTCGTCTTCGCTATCATCGCAAGGTCAACTTTGATCAAAATCTCGAGTTCGATTTTTTTTCCGAATGCATAACTTACTTTATAGTACCTATAAGTCGCAAGTAAAAAGTGAAAATTCAATTTCTTAGTTTTCTTTTTTTAATTCAGTTGAAAGAGCGAAACTTTAATAATTGGTAAAGAGGAAAAATAAATCTTTAACCGGGGTAACTTCAGGACTCGGATGCGCTAACAAAATTGATATTATTGGAAGAATAGAGTTTAATGTCTGTGGCTTGTTGCATCCGTGAGTATTTAGGCAGAAACGAAGAAGATAGGGTTAGCGGTCAATGAGGGCGAGACCAGGTATATTCTGTCATCGAGAGAACACCCAACAACGACATCTTGGGCAGACCGTCAATATAGACAGCTATAACTTTGTCTAGAGCTTATAGATAGAGAAAGATAGAATAGAATATCACAAAAATAACCCAAAACGGGAACTATGGCACGAGTGGCAAGCCGCACAAATTCTCTTGCACAGAGAATAACAAACCTTCTGTTTCAAAGCGCTGATATTGCAGTGGCATTCTGGGGAACTGAAAACTTACTTGTGTCTGTTGTTAAAGAAGACAAAATAGACCTCTTTTATAAAAATAAAATTAAATAAATATTGAGTGAAAAAAGTATTTTGTATTTTTGAATTTAGTAAATGCATACTGTCATATTGAATTACATTATTATGAACTTTGGATGAGTTTTATTCAATTTTTAGGAACGTTACTCCATTCAAGGAATATAAATATTTGATTAAAAAAATATTTCCAAAAATTAAAAAAATATAACTCTCAATTTCCCAGGGTAAGAAACAAAATATTTGCAAAAAATGTATATGTTTTGACTTTTTGTTAGTGAAAAGTAACTGTAAAAATTAAAAAAAAAATTAATTAGAAAAAATATTAAACTAATTGCATATACATACCTACTTATTATTGGCTTTGTACAAGAGTGAATTTGACTTCATTATCTTTTATACTTATGAAGTTTTACCAGTAGAGCATTCATACCACCATGCAATTTTTTTTTCGTTTTTTATAGTTTTGTTCATTTTTTTTTTGAGTAAATAAGAAAACAGAATAAAAAAAGAACAGGGCTACTCGATGTAAGGATATGTTGTTTCTTTAAGAAAAATATAAAAAAAAAAATAAAAAAGTAATATTTTCCGAATTTCTTTATCATTTGAATAAGGACCGTACTAAAATGTATGGTTTTTCCACTTCTGTGGCAGTTTCTGGGCACAAATTTTTTTACTTTTTTTCAAAACTGCAAAAGTATTTTCCTTAACATTTTTCCAATCGATGACCGTTTCTTTCATTGAAATATTCATGAAAAATTGTGAAAGCTATACAGCTAAGCGCAAAACTCTAACCTATTTTTCCTAGTGAATGGCTTTTTCTCAATGACGCTAAGATTCTTAAAATCGATGGAATGACTATAACGCCCTGGATCAATCGAGCATCAAAAAATCTTAAAATTATGTCTAGATCTAAGTTTTTCAAACAATATGATTATAATATGATTGTTGTTCTCCTAGAAATAAATTCTAATTGGGACTCATCGTTGTTTATCATACCTAATATCCTAAACCTTGAAATAATTTGTGTAAAAGTCCGTGTATCCAAATATTTCCTTTATTAATTGTGCTGCTATATACCCTTATCCAATTCGATCTTTCGATACTGCATATAAACGTAATGAGCTGTACAGTAAAACTGATTTAGTCAAATGATTCAAATACCAATGACTGAGATGGCTACTGCCCGGAAAATCTTCGAATTCAATACCGGAAGACCGTGACCTAGTTGGCGCATATAGCTGAGAGCGGACCTCAATCAACTTGACGTGTGAGGCTGGAGACAGCTATCTATTGACCGAGCTAACTTAAGAGACTTATTGGATCATGGTCCATCGACCATCCATCCCGGACTGTATCGCTTCCTTAAGCTAGTAAGTAAATGTTTTTTAAAAAAAATTCCATTGAATATTGTCTTGTACTTTGAGTGGCCCGATCTCTTTCGTGGTAAGTTCTTGTGAGAGTTTGCCATTTTAGTTATAGGGGCTGGCGCCTTCACTATAGGATGTCATGAACTTTTTTGTTTTCGATTAACTTTACAAGTTAAAATTTGTGTTACTGGCCATATTAAAAGTATTAAGGATCTAGGAAGATTGAATGTCCAATCCTGCACTGTCATTTGTCATAAATACATTCACATATCTCTGTCGAAATGGCTTAGGTTTTTTTTTTTACCAAAATGACCTCCATCCTTCCAATAACACGAGAAAATGGGGGGGGGGGCGGGGCTGAAAAAATTCAGTGTCCACAACCCTTTTGGCCGTCCCGTCGTTGTTGTCCGCTTAGTGCCACAAAAAAGGGTCACTATCCTCTAAATACTTTCCACCCACACAGTTTCCACGACACACACATACAAAATTTAGTTCAGTTATAATGTACGTTTGTTTGTATCAAGAAACAGGCTTAAGCGAATATTTTCATATGTAAACATTGGCACTGGGTTTTCGTTGCCATTACTTGTTGGAGGGGGGGTTAAACCAAAGAGACCAAATGGACATCATTTGTTTTTGTTGTTGTTGCTGTAGTTGTTTTTTTTACCCCGTGCCAAGCCCATAGCTGTCCTTCGGACACTCGAGAGATTGCGTTTTATTTTACTCCATCTTGCCGGTCGCCTTATAACCGAAATGAGGCTTAGTGGATGCTAAAGGTATCCCTAAAGGCCTAGCAAATATTTTCTACATAACGGAAATATGTAAGTACATAAACCCGATTGCGACATCAATTTCGCAGAGCGCTGGACCATAAGCCTTTTACATAGCCTTGGTCTTCATAAGGAAAGGAAGGGTTTAAGGGAAGGAGTGTCATGTGGTGGAATGGATGGAGAATGAGTAATTTCGATTTGGGACGGGAATGGGAATGAGAAGATTGACCCACTCTCCGGGTATTTCGCTTATCTCATAATTTTCCCTTTAGCATATTTTTCGATTTTTGTCATCTTTTTGTTTTGACAATTTTAAGAAGGGATGGATATCAATATATGGATGATATCAGTTCGGGCGCCAGGATAAGTTTTTCGTGGTCAATCTGAAGAACTTATTTATCGATTTGCGAGACAAATTTATATACCTTTTTTTCTATTCAGGATAACAAGCACTGCAGGAAGGTATGACAAAGAATTAGAAATTTGGATTGCGGTTGAACCATATTCTTATTTGTAAAGGTAAACATGAGCTAAATAAGATTGGACTTTTTTTCATTCAATTTTTTGTTGGGATGAAGGGATTAGTCGTGAAAGGCTTGCGGGAAAAAGAATAATAAACAGAATATTTTTTTCATGGAAAAATAGAAAGTGTTTTTTCTTGACCAGAATCCTATATGGATAGAACATTTTTTGTACCTACTCTGGACATTAAATATTTCCACACACTTAACTTATTAACATATTACATGCTGAATTCTTTATCATCGACATTTACTTTTTAACAGTTATGTAGTCAGTAAATAATATTGTGGACTCATTACATACAAATATATCGTCCTTGTGGCCAAGAAAAAAATAATTTGTGATTTTGATGCAGTTTTAAAGAAACAAATTATACGAATGTGATAAAAAATGTGGTAAGCTTCGTGAAAATATTTTTATAGCTACAACCGAAAAAATAAAAGATACCTACTGTAACCAGATATATATCTCAAGACGAACTTTTTTGGTGAAATATTTTGTAGGCCTGAACTCTGTCCCTCTTTCCGATGTAAAAATTCATGGTTAGATACAATTTAAATTGCAATACCTATTAATCCATTACTACACAAGATTACAATACCTCTTAAGTCGTTACCACACAAGATGAACTTTTTTCCTGAAATATCTCGTAACCCAGTGAATCATGTCTAGAAAATACCTCGTTACCAATAAATATAGCATGTAACAAAGTAACCTCGTAAGCCGATAATAACAATACCTCTTATACCATAATTTAACAAAATCAGAGGACTTATATCTCGTATTTAATTCAATTGGTATCTCCTTTGCTCAGTTGATCTTACCCTTAAAATTGGTCCAGCCAGGATGAATATTAACTTACATGTCACTCTTATCTAGGTTCCGAGTGAAATACAGGGAAAGAACGGTCTAACGAGCTAGCCATGCAAGGATCAGTTCTACATAATTAGATACCTAATATTCGGAAAGTTTTTCCTTGACGACCTTAACGTTTCTCAAAAACGGTACAGCCGATTTGAATCATTTTTTTTATGCTAAGGCTCCTCCAAAGATTGAATATTGTTACATATTCAAATTTTCAATTTTTTATTTTTTGGATCATCAAAGACTTGATCTCTTTTCTTAACAAGAAGAAGTGACTCTTAGACGACCTCTTACGACTTCTGTAATGGGTACATCGCGATCTTAAGAACGCCAACTAGCGAACTTCATATGAAAGGAAGCTCACGAATCTCTTATCATATCCCATTAAAATAAGCAAGTTTATGGTATCAAAACAGCAGCGCTCTCCAGCGGTATTTGGCTTACTGAGAGCAGTTATTTTGACATAAAATTCACGATTGGATCGCACGTATACTTGCTCTTATGTTAAAGTACTTTTAAATATAAAAAAGTTGTTATAAATAAATATAAAACACGGATTTAATTAAAGAAAAATGTTCTAATGCATAAAATTGCAGTTTAAATTAAGTTTAAAAATTTGTTTAATATTAAATAAATTTTTTATATAAGAAATTTCTTAAAATTATTTATAAAATAAATTTGAGATGTTTATTTTGTGAATTTAATAAAATAGGTGTTGGGAAATAATTTAAGAATATTGATTCAAGATAATAATTTTTCAAAAAAAAAAAATTCAAAAATATTTTTGAGAATATTTTTATATACAATATTATTTTAAATTCAAATGAGCAACTGTATAAACATGTTGGTCAGAATCGTTAAAATCGTTAATGAAAATGTCAAAACTCAATGAGAGGTTCCGTGAATTACATTTTTCCTTATTTTTCTTTAAAATTTGTTTTGGCCAAAATGTAGTGCAAGGCTATAATAGTACCTACATCAAACTTTTTGTATCAAACTCGTTAGGCCCGTTTTCTACATAAATAAGGTTTTGCATAAAGGCTGTATGCCAGGTACTTAGACCTACACTATAAAAATCATGTAAATTTCCTCATCTTTGCTTTGAGTTAGTCCGCCATGGTCAAAATTCTAATATGTATCATGTTTAAAAGCAAAAAGCATGTTTAACGAACGTGAACGCTTATAACAAGTGATTTTTTAAGAGCTATCGGAAATTAAAAAAAACACATAAAATTTAGAAAAAATCATGAAATCTTTATTCGAATCGATAGTACGGTCGATAAAATTTAATGTTTGAAGATTATTTCATGCAAATGTTGGCCGCAGCTGCGCCTTATATGGTCCATCCGCTTAGACCAATTTTGGCATACTCTTTCTAACATATCGGCCGGTATCTCACGAATAAATGCTTCAATGTTGGGTTCCAGCGCGTCAATCGAAGCGAACTTGTCGCTATAGACATGAGCCTTAACATAGCCCCCAAAAAATAGTCTATAGGCTATAAATCCCACAATCTAGGAGGCCTATTGACCGGCCCCAAATGTGAAATAAACTGTTCAACAAACTCGCCTCTCAATAATTTGTCCATTGTTACGCGTGCTGTGTGGCATGTGGCACCGTCTTGTTGAAACCACATGTGATGCAAGTCAAGGTATTCCATTTTGCGCAAAAAAAAAGTTTCTTAGCATCGCACGGTAGCGCTCACCATTCACAGTAAAGTTGCGATTCACATCATCTTTGAAGAAATACGGCCCAATGATTCCGCCGTTGGATCTTCGGCGAACTTTTCAAGAGTCCTTTCACTAAAAATTCGGCGTTGTGGTAGGTCGTTCAGCTTCAATTCTAGCACCAACTGTATTTTGAAAGGCTTCACACCTAAATCCTTCCGAAAAATTTTAAAAGTAGTGGACAGCGGCCCAATTGCTGCGAACGGCGCCGAATCGATAAATTCACGGTCATCACTAACACTGGCCGATACAGCTGCGATATTTTCCTTAGTTCGCACTCTACGTAAGCGTGTTGGTGATTTAATGTCCAACAATGTAAATTTGGTGCGAAATTTAGTCACAATAGCCCAAATAGCCGCCTCAGTACGTCGATTAAACTGACCATTAAATTGAAGAAGCGTGCGATGAACATTCTTAACAGAGCACGCATTTTGTTCAAAATTCAAATATTTGCAAGCGTTGTTCGTTTGTCTTACAAAAATTCATGGTTACAGACCAAACTGAAGATGTTTGACAGTGACACAAAACACGAAACGTGCGTGAGCTGTCAAAACCAGTGTTGCCATAAAAAAATAGCAAAAAAATCACCCATTACATATTTCATCCATCAAATATTCATCATGGTGTGCTTGTCAAACAAATTAGAGAAAGTTCAATGTTCTATCAAATAATATCCCTGTTTAAATATAAGACTAATAAGTTAAGTTCGGTTCCATAGTCCGGTGGTGGTGCGTTCTTTTTCTAACAATATATATTTTTTGAAAAAAAAAAAATAGTTTCGTTCTGTGAATTTCAGTTCAAAGTACATATAAAAAAAAATTCTACTTAAATTCACAGAAAATGTTTTTAATATTTAAAAAAACATGTTCACAATTGCATTATTAGATATGTATGTCCATTGGGTACGTTCAGAACTCGGACGACCTTTGATGGTTTATACATCTTAACATTGAGTCCCGGCACTCACTCTTTTTTTCCACCATAATAAGTCATCCCGAATGCACTTGAAGTAAACTACTTATGAAACCGTTTTTTTTTCTAATCTGAAAAATTCATCCCGTGCGCGCAGGCCCACATGGAGCACCGACCACGGTTACTTTTTATTGATGTATAGTGTTTTGACAATGGCTAGCGGAATAATATAAAATCCACTTTATTGACATAACCGTTTAACCAAAAGTGTGCTTTATCAGTGTGTGCTTATGTTTTTTTTTTTTTTTTAATGTTTTGCAAAGGTATAGGAAAAGTTGCACTCTAAAATATAACAATAGAAATTCTAATTCCAAATTAAAACCGTGGATATCTTTTTCTGTGCTAAAATTGGTTAAACTTTAAAACAACTCACAAAAATACATGCTACAAACATCATTCATTGTGGAAAGCGATAGAAGATGTAAAAAAGCCGCAAATACATTCAGCACCAATCAGACAAAATAATGGTGGATGGGCTAAATCCGATAGAGAAAAAAGCCGATTTATTTGCTGAACATCTATTCTAGAGGAAACTTTTAAAACTTTTGACGGTCAGGCGTTGATACTCGTAAATGAACATGGTGATATCCAATGGTCATCTGAAAACTTTTTTATTCGGAATATCACGTTATCAGAACTTTATCAAGCTATTAAAAATCTTGAAAATAATAAAGCTCCTGGGTACGACCTAATAAGTGCTCGCGTGCTTAAAGAGCTACCCAGAAAAGCAGCAATTAAACTTCAGCACCTTATGAATGCGGCATTAAGGCTTTCATACGTTCCACGCCAATGGAAAGTCGCAGAAGTTTTAATGGTTCCAAAACCGGGAAAGTCTCCGAACGAAAAGAAATCTTATAGACTGATTTCCCTCTTGCCACTGATCTCCAAGGTATTTGAGAAAATCTTATTAAAGCGACTGCTTCCTATTATCGCTATACTTGCAATATCCGATTCAGTTGAATCTGCAACCGAGAAGCTCCAACGAGCTCTAGATTAAATTTCGGTATGGACTAAGAAATGATGAATTGTTCTTAATGAGTCCAAATTAACACATGTTAATTTTACTTACCAATCTGCCAACTTACATTAATTCGGTGCAAATGCCATATGCTAATGAAGCAAAGTAGGTACCTAGGAATGACACTAGACGCTAAGCTTAAATGGAAAACTCACGTTAAAAAGAAACGAGAACAACTTGAAAATAAATTACTTGAAATAAATATGGCTTATTGGAAGATACTACAAACTCAGCATTTATGTACAATAAATTGCTTATCTATAAGCAAGTGATAAAACCAGTATGGACGTACGGTATACAAACTTATCAGAGAAATCTGTAATGTTCCGTGGTAGATACATATGTATGAAACAGTGATTTACACAGAGACTTACGATTACCAACTGTTGAAGATGAAATAGCAGTTTTCGCTGGGAAGCGACCATAGAACTAGAATTATCCGACAAGCAATTGATGAGAATGAATGACGTACAAATGTGATCTTTTGGTGTAGATACTAAGAATTAAAAGAAGCCCCTTTTTTGAAAATTTAATTGACCCGTTTGGAAATCTCGAGGGGGATGTTGTTCCTCCAAAATATTTGTCTTACTCAAAAATCTCTCTGATTTCGTGAATATTTTTGATGTGTAAACATCTTTCACGGCGGTAGAGTGAATCGAAAACGTGTGCAAAACTTATACGTCCCGTGTAACCCGTTACGGTTACACGTTCCATGTAGCAACCTACCTTACCGACGATTGCATTTAACACCATGCTTACATTGTAAATATTGCGTACTTACGACATCGTGTTTACATTGGAGACTTTGAGTACTGAAATCTCGATTTTATTACTTTCCATTGCTGGCTAGAATTTAATTCAATCCCTCAACATTTCTTCACCTCTCGACCAATTAGGCCTATTCTGCCACATTTGTTATTCTGCTATAGATTTTCTGTTATGAATCATAAAATATTTCCACCTTAAAATATCTTTTATGATTGGTATTCAGAGGTTCAAACTTTTAAAAAAGTCTGTTAGGCTAGTCGCGCACTGGCAACTATGATCGAAATCAAATAGTTTAATCACCAGTTGAAAGAGAACCGCGCACTGGCAACTCTTTACTCACGCTCACACTTTTTTCTTTCTTGCGCTTATGGAAAACAGCTCAACTATTACGAATTAATTTTTAGTTGCACAACTGTTTGGTTGCTTATAGAAAACAGATGAACTATTTAGTTGAATGTTATATTTATATATTTTTTATATATTTATGAATATAATATTTACACAGAATAGCGAACTCATTTTAGGCAATCGCTTAGTTTGTATCAAAACACAAACCTTTAGTTGCTCGAACCAAGCAGTTGCAAAACTAAAAATTGAATGTGCGCGCCTAGCCTAAGGCTATTTTGTGTAACATATAATTATATGCACCTGCGGCGACATTCAACCAAGTAGTTCATCTGTTTTCTATAAGCTACCAAACAGTTGTGCAACTAAAAATTGAATGTGCGCGCCTGGCCTTACACACTATGGGTATCCATACAATGGAACACGATTTTATCTCATATGTTTCTGGGAATACCATTGCCATACTCTACTTATATGTTTATATGATATGTGTTTTGATACATTTTCTTTAATTTGTCTCCTTTAAAGAACATTTCATAGACGAAATACAAGAAAAATATTCATTATTACTTGATGCACCTGTGTACTTATTGAAATCTTTTATGATAAAAGTAACAGAAGTTTGTCTTTTATTCTTTTATGATTTTTAACAGATTTCATAACAGATTTTGGCATGCTGAATACCAAAAATGCTATTCGTAAAAGATTTTTTCTATGTTCGAACGTTTGACAGTTCAAAAAAGTTTTCTTAGCAGATTTTATAACAGATTTTAGCGTGCTGAATACCAAAATTAAAATTCATAAAAGATTTGTTGACAGCTCAAACAATTGTATGGAAATTCATAGCAGAATAACAGAATAGAAGAATAAAAGATCTCGCCGAATAGGCCTAAATATGTGAAAAAGACGAAAGACAAATCAACTGCTGTAAAATTTCATAGCGCTTTCATTAAATGTCTTAAAAAATCCGCGTCACGTTATTGACGGACGATAACATTTTATTTAATGCTCCCAAAACATGCAATTTCAGAGTTGACATTTAAAAATCGGAAAGTGTTGTTCAGAGCAATCAGTTGACAAGGAAATATTCTCGTTGCGTTAAAATTTAATTCGTCTTTTATTTGCATATCATATAAATATTTTAATTATCGAATTATAAATATTCTTTATTATATCAAAATATAGATCGTTCTTCATCTGTCAAGCAATGAACTGGATGATGACTACGACTTCAATGCATTATTATTAGTTTTTGCCACTTATAATTCCATTACAAGGTGGGAATGATGTCAATCGGTTTGTAAATCTCAGACAGAGGGAGTAAGATAAAGTACAGAAACCTAAAAAAAAAGTTAAGGGATTGGTTTGATTTTGATAAGGTGAACGCTCCATCTAGTGGTTTGTCAAAAAAAAAGTTTTAACTTTTTCGCTGCATGACAAGTATATTTGTTGGCGGCGTTAAGCCAGATATACATTGTTCAAATGCATGAAAAGCACGTACAAGTCTATTATTTCAGTCGCGAGAGAACGTTGCCCTTTGTGGTTTTTTTTTAGAAAAATTGTGCGAGTAATTTGTTTTATTTTGTCTGTCTATTTTATCATACAATTTTCGTTTGGTGTTTTAATATTTTAATCAGTGCTTATGCTGTGCTGTTTTCTCATCTCTTCAACGTACTATACGCAAATAAACCAATAAATACATGATCAATCATCAATCTTGCATATACAATATTTCTATGCAGTACCCTAGATTGAAAAGATTTGTATTTTTCTTCAAACCTACATCCAATCTATATACGTGTGACTTTTTTACTAATACACTTACTATTGCTGAGAAAAATGCGGAGTTATCGTTCATTCTTCTTTGTGGTTTTCTTTTTTATATTTGGCGTTCGCTCAGTGCAATTTGCTTAACTGAGTAGAGTAAGGAGTGCGAAGAGATGACTCCTTTTCGCATGAACAAAGTTGACTTATATTAAAAATCGCTGTGTTTAAAAGCACAGATGCACTCGAAAGGAAGCCAAAAGAGAAACATATATTACAATCAGATTCGTGTAAAAACAGTCTATTTTTTATCAGATAACATCTCTGTTTGAATATAAATGTAAAAAAGTTCAAACAAACTTTACGTTACGTAGCGGAGTCCACTTACTCCTAACACATGCCACGAACTACTTCATCGAATCATATTGTCGATAAGGTTTTTGGGTCGTGTGAAATGAATAAGTGTCGACACGGCAGTGCGAACTTTGGGAATCGATGTAGTTTGCCGACATGGCGTGTAAGGCTAGCCGCGCACTAGCAACTGTGATCGAAATCAAATAGTTTAATCACCAGTTGATAGAGTATTGCGCACTGGAAACTCTTTACTCATGCTCACACTCTTTTCTCTCTTGCGCTTCTAGAAAACAGCTCAACTGTAGCGAATTAATTTTAAACAATCGTTTAGTTTGTGTCAAAATACAAACTTTTTAGTTGCTCGAATCGAGTTGTTCTTAGTGCGCGGTGTCCCATATAAGCCCATATGTTTCATTTTAGCAACTAAACAGTTGTGAAACCAAAAATTGAATGTGAGCGCCTGGCCTTAAAAGGATCGAAATGGTTCGTTGACACAATTTTTTATGTTGTTATTCGGTTTTAGTTGTTAACTAGTGTTTTTGATCCCATTAATCTTAAATTCACTTTATAATTTTTTGATTATTACATTAAAAGTATCCTAAACACAAGTAATAATGAAAAATGAACAAGAAAAATGTGTTTGGACTCGTTTCGAAATAATTATTTTACTAGAAATAAGTAAAGACAACAAAATAGTTGATTATTTCAAAACGTTTTTACAGTACATGGTTCAAAAATACATGCGCTTAGGTGGAAAGCGTTATGTACATCTATGTAGAGATATTTTTGGATTTAAGTATAAGTGGAAGAGATAAATTGTGGAAAAAAAGTGGCTTTCATTTGAATATTACCCCTAACACACACCAAGAACTACTTCATCGAAGCATATTGTCGATAAGGTTTTTGGGTCGTATGAAATGAATATGTGTCGACATAGCAGTGCGAACTCTGGGAATCGAAGTAGTATGCCGACTGGCGTGTAAAAAGGACCGAACTAGTTCGTCGAAACAATTTTTTATAATCATGTCGATTACAGAATTCGCAGAATTTTACTCCCGGTGAGTTGACTTGATTCGCATCCGCTGTAAAACTCAATTATGAAATTCGTCGGATGAACTACATTGTCGATATCTAAAATTACCTTATCATTTATGAACTTTCGTATCGACACTGTCAGCAACAAACATTTATTCAACTGGCCTAGGCTGTGATAATAGTATCGTTTTCGATCAACGAAATCAAGCATCGTTGAGAGTGGTTAGTACGAAGATGGTGGACGGTTCAAAACCAACCGTATGCTCTTTTTTTTTTTTTTTTTAGATTTCTTGCTCTCTGGTTGCGTTGCTATTTGTGCGTTTTTTATTAAAATTTGTTAAACAAACACTTTAGTATTCAGTATAATAAGCTTTTGACTTAAGTTTTTGTACTCTCCATTGTTTATTTTCGTTTAATCAAAAATTCACTTCAGATTCGTCTCGAAATTGGTGCGAATGTAAAATGATAGAAATTGTATGGAGTGCGCATGGATTGCGTATTCTGTAATACCATTTAAGTTGAACGAAATGTCAGTGGTGCAGGGATTGTTACCGACATTCATTCAACTTTCATTCGTCGGATTCAGTAATAGCAAAAGTTTGGAAATGAATTGAAATTGTCACTTTAGCTCATTCGCCGAATTCTGTAATAGGGGTGAATGTTATTCGGTTTTAGTTGTAAAAATTTACAAATCGCCTGAAAAAGCAAGAATAAAATTCAATCTCCTTAAGCAACAATTCAATAAAGCTCTGATCAACACAAAAAAGTGGTTCTGGAGCATTAAAATTCAAATATTTTTCGGTCATTTTCACTTTTCATTTAAAATTTTACAACTCTACCATTTCACAGCTGATTTTGGCATGTACTTCTACGTCGGCGTATTGGTGTGTTAATGCCCATACAAAAGCGAAGTACTTTGTCGATTAGGTTGATCGATGTTGCGTGTGTGAGGGGTATATATCTAAAGTTTATTGGGTACGTTCGACAACAAAAATTCGGCACTCGGACGAACGTTGATGTTTACACATCTTAACCGTGAGCCCTGGCACTCACACTTTTTTTTTTTTTAATAATTGCCGTGTTAGATTTTTAATCCATATCAATAACTTTTAAGGAAAGCTTCGGAGCATCATTCACATTCCTTATTTTCAGGAAAGGGTATTATTCTCAAAGAAGTTTTACACCAGATAGCACAGAGGCTATTCTCAATAGGGGGGTTCACATGGAAGAACATGGTTGTACAACATTGTTCCATGGGAAAATAACTGTACACACTACTTTGCGTTCACATACGATACTGATGTTGTCGAACATCATTATTTTTATATCTTAGAAGTGAACGGAAGCAGTATGGCTATACAAATTTTGGCAGCCATAATTATGAACGATATTCTTGAAGAGGAAGAAAACACGAAACTTGCATTTTCTTCCACTTCTTTATATTTTGTTAGGAGTTTTATTCTTATAAAATTTATTCTTTATAAATTTCACTTTTTATTTTCCACAATTCTGGTAAATTTCTTAGTATAAAGTTCAAAAAATCTTTTTAAAACTCATTATTTGGTATAGATGCCATTTTTCCGTTGAATGTTTTATGGCCGAGACAATAATTTACAGAATGAAAAAAAATATCAAAGTTGTCAACATCTGTTCACACAGGTTGGTTGGTTGCACGAACCACCCAGGTTTTCAAAATATTTTGAAAACCATGCAACATTGTTCGGTTTTGCGTTCATATGATAGAACATTGATGGTTATCGAACCATGTTGTACAAGATGTTCTTCCATGTGAACACCCCTAATGACCGATGATGGCTCCGACCGACATTAAATTATGAGAAACTTCAGTGCCACGCCTGTCGAATGAGATCAATCCGGCCCCACTACGACCCCTTCAAACTGAATGACTTCCTATTATGTATATAAGTTGCCGCACCCTATATTTCCTTTGAATAATGTTAATTAAAATTAAGATCTTATCAAGCTCTTTGTAAAAAAAAAATTAATCAAATGTGCAATTTTGAATTGTGTCACATTTTCCATTCTCCCTTTCCATTTTTGCTAAATCAAAAATTAATAATTTTAAAAACTAAGAAATTCTAACGGAAATATACCACAATCTTCATTATTAGTGTACCAATTTCGAAACTCAACGAATAGGTTCGTGTCTTGCTAACAACAACAATACTCTAGTGAATACACAAACCAGTTTATTTTTAACGACTGAATTCAACGAATATTTCAGTGTATATTTTCCAGATGTTTAGAAACAAACCTTGTTCCGAAAATTAACACAACTGTGTTTATTATATTCCAAAACAACTAGGACCAGCTTTAATGCATTCCGATAGAGAGCGCTTTATATTTTTTCTATATTACAAGTACAATTTATAAGTTCTTAATTCTACTACAATTCAACGGTTTTTGCATTTAAATTTGTATTCTCAGTTCTTATTGCATTATTTTCCCTGCGACAACTTTTTTATACCCTCGTTAAATCTTTGTTACTGATCTGAGGAGATTACTTCCCTAGTACTCCCTGTTGCTTGACTAAACCTCGTAACGGTGTTGGTTTCTTCGGCTTGAAATCGTTCACCCAAAATTCCCTTAATGATTTTTTTGACTGATTCCCGAAATCCATTATGCCACCAACCATAAATAATAGGATTCAACAAACTGTTGCACAGTCCAAGCAAAGCCAGTGGACTAGCTATCGCTACCCTAAGGCTATCACAATAGTCGGGGTCCGAATTCGGGCCACACATTGCATAGAGCATCGATGCGATGAAGTAAGGAAACCACGTTATAAAGAACGCTCCAGTTGTCAAAAGAACGATTTTAATGGCCCTCCATTTATTCGCACTGTAAACTTGAAGATTGTATTTTGTTCCGTTAGTTCTGAAAAAGAAACAAAATTACTATGAATACAAAAACCTTCCGAGTGATATTGATACCTTCGACAACATTTAAATATGGAAGTTCTACATTGTCTTGGGACTTCTATATCTTCTTGCAAGCGAATGACATTTGGAGTGTCAACGGAATTTTTCGACGAAGATAAACCTCCACGAAAGAGCCGTAGATCTCCAACCTGTGTCCCCTGGTTTCCTATTGACGCCCGATGAAGGTACGATATTCTGACTAGAGCGTGTTTCAAAATGATGCTGTAAAGCACGATTATGAGGGCCAAGGGTATCATCCCAACAGAAGTTGTGAAAAGAACTAATTTCGGGGGTACCAGGACAATAAACCAGCAGAGCTTTCCGTTATCAGTCGGATTTCTCAGTCCAAATGCAGGCAAAAAGCTGATTACCCCGGATAAAAGCCATGTTGCTAGAACCATGACCCGAGCCCGCTGCGAAGAAATCAGCCTCTGGTAGTGAAGTCCGTACAAAATGTACAAATATCGGTCGACTGCGATGATGCCGATGCTGTAAACAGACACCAAAGTCGAACAAACGGTCATACCTGTAAAGCTAAAAGTTAAAATTTAAAAATCAATAATGAAGCCCAGGTAGAGCTCACCTATACTTATATAACAAACCATTTCGTTCCGCAGCTCATCAGGGTAGTAATGGACAACAAGAGTGGTGGTTCCAATTAATAAATCCGAAAGGGCCACATTTCCAAGAAATATATAAGTGCTTCGAGGTTGTTGTCCTGGAATTGAAGTATTCTAGAAAGGTCAATGCATATGGAAGTTTATAGCCTTTCTTATATGACTTACTTTTGTGCAGGATAAGTCCACTCGAAAGAACAATGAGCAAGTTTACAAGAACAATTATGGAACACAAAATTGGTATGATGATGTCGTATAATTTTAATTGAATCTCCAAAGCCTGAGGGTGCGTTATATTGATTTCCTTTTCAAGACGCTCCACTATTGTCTCCTCTTCCATTATGAAGACGGGTTGTCATGTGCCAATATTACTCAAACTTAACTCCGATGGGCTGTTTTGTAGTTTTCAGCTTTAAAACCAATACAGTTCATGGTGATTGTGTTGAACATCCGATTGCTATTTAATAAAGAGCCTTAAATAAGAAGAGAACAATTTGTTAATAAACAGGGAGGGAATAATTTATTCTATACATACAAAACGTATTTTTATACGAAATACAATTTATATTAATTTCAAGTTTGATTAATTTTGTTTCTACAGAACTTGGAATTTTTAGCCTACTCTCCTGCTCTTTGTCTTAAATTCGACCTAAGGTTGGCGGAAACCTTTCTTTTGCATATCTTCTTAATTGTTTTCGTGCAAGGTGTAAATGAAACTTATCCCTAGTAGACTTAGAGCTAGCAACGTTTTCGAACCTTCATTTTCAAGTTGCTGTTTTATTTATATATTTTTCTTACCACTCCCTCGATTTGAATGCGGGTAGTATGAAAGGTGAGAGCCGTTACGTTTTCCCCTTCGTGTACATTTATAAAAGTTATAAAGTTATTTTTACATTGCGTTCAATATCCTACTAGCGATGTAAATTAAAAAAGCCAGAAATATCTGCGATCGGAAAAGCCCAGGCAGGCACTTTTTGCAAAAAAATAAAAATAAAAAAAAGTATTTCACTAAAATTCTGGAAAAAAGATCCTAGACTTACGATTAATCGTAATCCAGACAAATTTTTGGGATAGATAGTGCGTAGGGTAGATAACCCACCATATTCCACCTTATATCGAAAAAGTACTAACATTTCCACTTATACCTGGCCAACATCGATGTGTTATGCTTATGGTACAATCCTTGTATATAAACTTTGTATTGTTACGCATACCACCGACACAGAACTTTATACTCCTACAGCACCATCTGTTGGAAAATTGCATATCTACTTTATGGAAGGAACAAAAAGCTCTTTTCCAATGTCATATGTATTTACCCTTATTCCAACCATCTAGAAAATTCTAAGACGAGAACCTTCGCGAATTGGTTTCGAGAACAACCAACTTGAGTATATAAGTCCCCTATTACACGTTGCCTCATGAGACATGTCTCATTTTTGACTTTCCTTTTAATTTTGTATCCCGTGAAACAAAAGCTATTACACGTTGACTCATGTCTCATGAGACTCATGTCTCAAATTGGATTGGACTGTTGTTCTTATTTTTTAATGCACAACACAACATAAAACGAATTTGAGAAAAAGAAACGTCAAAATGAGACTACTACAAATCAGCCCGGTACTCACCGGGAATATTTTTTTGCATCTCATTTCCTCATATCTGCTTTCTTTTTCGCACTTACGTGAGCCTCGTCTTGTGAGACATCGTGTAATAGGGGACTAAGGGAGTGTTCACGGTGAGCACGACACCGTTGATTTTTACTTGCGATATAGGTACTGTAGGGCAAGTTCTGCATTTGGAAAAAAAATCGAACTCGAGATTTTGATCAAAGTTGACATTACGATGATAGCGAAGACGAATAAAGTGGGTCCGGCAATTCCGTCTGTCTGTCTGTCTGTCTGTCTGTACCTCGATCTAGAGCCTAAGCCACTGGACCTATTTTCTTCAAACTCGGTAGTTATGGGTCTTCGGTGATTCCCTAGAGGGGAAATTGAAATTTTTTTTAGCTCTAAAACTAACGGTACTCCCCATACACCCGTAATGCAAAATCTTATTTATCTCGAAAACGGCTCTAACGATTTTGATAAAAAAATTAGGTGTGATATTATGGACATGGACTACGTTTTGATAAAAAAAAATTTGGGACAAAATGTTATTAACGGTACCTGTCATAGAACCGTATTTTTGATTTGCGATTTTCTCATTAACGGCTCTAACGATTTTAACCAAAAATTTTCAGCAGGAGTCCCCCTAAATTTAAAATAATACTGTATATAAAAATATTCGAAAAATTATTTGTTGGGTTTTTTTGAAAAAAAATTTTTTTTTTGCAAAATCAATATCTTTAAAACCTATGAACGATTATTTTTTAAAATTATTTCCTAAAATCAATATTATTAAATACTTAAAATTCGCATCCCACATTTTTATCTTGAAAAATTTTAAAGAAATTTCTTATATAAAAAATTTATTTATTTAATAATAAAACGATTTTTTAAAGTTTGTTTGCATAAATTCATACTTTTCTAGAAATCAGACGGCAATTTCATTTTAAATTCATGTTTTATATTCATAAAATGTATCTTAAATTCCAAAGTACTTTTACATAAGAGCAAGTTCGTGCGATCCAGTCGTGCAATTTATTGATTATAAAAGTGTGCAAAGCTTTGCTTATTGGATTGTGGAAAGTGTTATTAAACAAGTGTGATTTCAATTAGAATAAAAGTGATTGAGTTGATTATAAATTGAGATTTATTGTTTTGATTTGGAAAGTGTAAATAAAGAAGAAATATCTACTAAAAAGAGTAACAAGTTTTATTTAACGAACCCGGTAAAAATATTACAGTAGATATTATAAAACTTATAGTACTCTCATGAAGACGAACGATAGGGGCGACATCTTACGCATAGCGATAGTACTTGTTAGTTTTGTCTCTGCTAAATTTAATAATAAAATATTCTCTTTTTCAGTGATATAACATATAGTATTATCATGGAGCGTGATTTTGTGATGCAAACGCTATCCTGGTGGTGGCGCTGAAATTAGCTCATGATTTTACAGAGATAAATCTAACAAGTACTATTGCTATGCTTAAGATGTCGCCCCTATCGTTCGTCCTCATGAGAGTACTATAAGTTTTATATAGACAAATCAAAGTTAGTGAATATAATCGAAAGGAAAATGGGTGAAAATGGTTCATCATCATCATCGGCTCGACAACCGGGTTCCGGTCCTGGCCTCTTTCAACAAGTCTCTCCACCTATCCCGGTCTCTAGCCGACGCCATCCAGTTGCGCACCCCAAGGCTTCGGGCGTCCTGGTCTACGCCATCTCTCCAGCGCAAGCATGGTCTACCACGCTGTCGTCTACCATAGAATGTACCACAAAGAACTTTCCGAGCAGGTTCCTCTTCGCTCATGCGAGCTAGGTGCCCTGCCCACCGGAGTCTACCGAGCTTAATTTTTGTCACGATATCTGCTTCAAGGTAGATTGCGTACAGTTCATGATTGTACCGTCTCCGGAATCGTCCTTCCTCACATACGGGGCCAACAATTCTCCTTAAGACTTTTCTCTCGAACGCAGCTAAGAGGTCGGAGTGCCTTTTGCTAAGCACCCAAGTCTCGGATCCATATGTGAGTACTGGCAGGACCATGGTCCTGTACAGCAGTAGTTTTGAAGTTATGGTGAGATTTCTGGATTTGAAGAGCTTTGACAGACTATAGTAGGCTCTGTTGGATTTGAGAAGCCGCCCGCGTATTTCTTCTTCTATATTGTTATCGGCTGCTACTATTGACCCAAGGTATTTAAAGGATTGCACCACTTCAAATTCGTGCTCCGCAACCTTGATTGTTTGACCAACTGTTCCTCTCGCATTCGACGCCACCATGTACTTTGTTTTACCTTCACTAATGTGCAGCCCCAGATTTTGTGCCGCCTGCTCGATCTGGATGAAGGAATCGTGTACAGCTTGTTCGGTTCTTCCGATGATGTCGATGTCGTCTGCGTAAGCTAGTAACTGGCTGGACCTGTTGACGATGGTCCCTCTTGTTGCCGTGCCAGAGTCACGGATTGCTTTCTCCAACGCCAGGTTGAAGAGGAGGCAGGCCAAACCGTCCCCTTGTCGGAGTCCATTAAAGATGTTGATTGGTCTGGATAGCAATCCGGCTATTTTTACTTGGCTTGTTACGTTGGTCATGGTCAACCTACATAGTCGTGTCAATTTATTTGGGATGCCGAATTCTCTCATGGCTTTGTAAAGTTCTACCCTGGCTATGCTATCATAGGCGGCCTTAAAGTCTATAAACAGATGGTATGTTGAGATGTTAAATTCTAGACAATTTTCCATCGCCTGCCTAAGGGTAAAGATCTGATCAGTTGTTGATTTGCCTGGAATGAAACCACACTGATATTGTCCGATAACGGTTTTAGCGTATGGGGTTATCCGGTCTTGTAGGATAGAGGAGAGTATCTTATAGGCGGTACTCAACAACGTGATACCTCTATAAATGCTGCACGTTGTGACATCTCCCTTCTTATGTATGGGGCATATTAAACCTTTTCGCCAGTCTTCTGGCATTTCTTCCTGCTCCCATACGTGTACTATAATATCATGAATTGCTTGACGTAAGGCTGGCCCGCCGTGATGAAATAATTCGGCTGTTATGCCATCGGCTCTCGGGGCTTTGTTGTGCTTAAGCCGGCCTATAGCCTTCTCAACCTCTTCTATGCTTGGTGGCGGCAACATAGAGTATTCTTCTTGAAGTAGTGGAGCCTCCACTTCTGCAGTGAGCTGACCATTTAGCAATTCATTAAAGTACACTTCCCATCGCTCCAGTATGCTTTCAGGATCGGTGATCAGATTTCCCTCTCCGTCCTTGCAGTATGTGCAGCGTGGTGTGTACTGCGTCATGTTTCGGACGGATTGGTAGAACTTCCGCGCCTGGTGCGGACCTCGCTCTCGGCTATTTTCTATTTCACAGATTAGGTTCTTCTCCCAGGCTGATTTTTTTTGTCTGTGTAGCCGTTTTTCTATTCTTCTGAGCTCTTTATATTCCTCTTCGCGTGCCCGCGTTCTATGAGATTGTTGCATTGCTCGGTACGCAACATTCTTACGTTCAGTCGCTAGCTTGCATTCATCATCAAACCAGTCGTTCCGATTTTTACGACTGCTGCCTAAGATGGAGTTGGCAGTACTAATGACAATATTCTTAAGGCGTGTCCACTTCTCATTTACGCCCAGCATACTGGCTCCAGGACTTACTCTCCCTAAATCAAGTGATTCTAGGGCGAGTCCTAACGCATTACCAAAGGTGTTACTGGTGTTTTCATTGCGCAGGGCAGCCGTGTTGATTCGAACCTGATCGGCGGATGCAATGCGTCTTCGCAAGGCAATCCGCCCTCGGAAAACCATACCAACAAGATAGTGATCCGAGTCGATATTGGCACCTCGGTACGTTCGTACCGTCATCAAGTTCGAGTAGTGGCGACGGTCTATCAACACGTGGTCTATGAAAATGGTTAATTAAACAAAATTCACGACTGGGTCGCACGAACTTGCTCTTATGTAAAAGACTAAGAATTTTAAAAATTAATGAAATTAGAGAAAACTATTTATAAGCATAAGATTGACTTTTTAATTTTTTTTTTGTAATGGGAGATAAAACAGAATGTCATGTGATTTCTTAAGCTAATATGAATTTATGCAAGGACAAAAATAAAAAGTCTTTGTAGTGGTTTCTTAAAAAAATAAGTTTTTTTTTTCGAAGAAAAAATAAATATTTTTATAAGAAACTTTTAATTTTCAATGTAAAAAAAATCGAGAATTGGGTTTTCCAAACATTGAGTTTTGAAAAAAAAAATTTTTGTTTTTTAATTCAAACATTTTTTTTTTGATAATTTCAATAGACAATACTATTCAAATGATCAAAATCGGATTTACCGTTTTTAAGGAAATACAAAAAAAAAAAATAGGTCCAAGGGGGGAATAATTAAAAACCATTTATTGCAAATTTAATGTCAAGAATTATACCTAGCTTTAACTAAATGAAATCTTGTGAATCCTTTGTAAAGAAATCTACCGAACAGTTTAAAAAAAAAAATATTATTACCAAAAAGTATTTTTGGTCTTAAAAAAAAAAAAAAAACGTGTGAAACATTTAAAAATGATATCTGTATAAAAAGTCTAGTCGAACAGACAGACAGACAGACAGGCAGACAGAATTGCGAGACCCACTTTTTCCGTCTTCTTCTTACATTGTACGAATGTGTAACTTGCTTTAGATTTGGATTTACATATTTAGATTTAGATTTATTATTATTTCGTATTCTTATACACATTAAGATACAATAATCTTATAAATTAGTACTAAGTTATAATTAGTTTTTATTACAATAAAACAATCTAGTAGACGGCTTTTGTTACAATATAAGAGAAAAAAATTAAATTTAGTATGCAAAAAGAAATTAAAATGAGAAACATTTTATTCACATATTTATTTAAAAAAAATTCAATTTAATAAATGTGCCTTGAGTTCTTTTTGAAATCTCTCTCATATATGTCGTGGCAGAGAGTTCCACAGACGGATAGTGTTAACCAAGAACTGACGTTCAGATGTCAAACAAGAAAACCGACGTTAAATAATCTGCGCTGTTCTAGCGGAAGCACAGAACGTTATTCTATTGAAAAGACTCAGAGGTTGTTGGGTTTTGAGTATGTTGAAGAGCATGCAATCGAAATTTAAGCAAGTCATCAAATTTTAAATCACGCATGATCTTTGAAAAATGAGATATTTTATCAAACCTACGAAGGCCGAAGACGTATCTGATGGCGTTGTTAAAGGCAACATTAAGTTTTCTTTTACAGGAGGTATCACACTTCCCATAAACTTCTGAGATGTCCATAAGGAGCGAAAAATATTCGATACGTGCATTATAAAGGACAACTGGCGGAAAGTAAGAGGTGGACACAGGTTTTTTTGAAAGAACAATACACTTAAACTTTTTCAAGTTAAACAAGTTGAACCAGTTAGCGATGTTCTCAAGATCAGAATTAATTCGGCTTACACAATCTTCAGTAAGTCCTAGATGACAACTTATGTGTAGTTGGGCGTCATCTGCATAAAGCTGAATAGAGGAATTGGTTATAACAAATGGCAGTTCGTTGATGGGCCCCAAGATAGAACCTTGAGTTACCCCGGAAGGTACAACTATACAATTTGACAAGACATTATTTATGAAAACAGCTTGTTCTCGACTGGTAAGATAAGATAATAGAAGTTTGGTAGCAGTAAGTGAAAAATTAAATTTATTTTTTGCAGCAGAGAACAGAATGATCGACGGTATCAAATGATCGTGAAAAATCAAGTAGTAAGAGTTAGGTTATTTGGTCTTTATCAATATTTTGTCTGATTTCATCACCATCGTCAGAAGAATGGTAGTGTAGCTATGTTTTTCTCGAAATCCAGATTGGGGTAAGAATGTTGAAAGTATTCAAAAAAGAGTTAATTTATATTGAACAATTTTTCCAAAAGCCTTCGACAAAAATGTGAGTATGGAAATAGGCCGAAAATCTTTACCACTTGAGTTCTTAGGAACGGGTATAATTTTGGCTTTCTTCCATACTTTGGGAAGCATACTTGTTGTTAATATTGTGTTGAAGGCAAAAGTTATATGAGGCAGTACAAGAAGCAATATTATTTTAAGAAATTTAGGGTGCACACCATAGAATCCGACGGTATTAGATTTAAGAGAGATTATGCTTTCTACTACGACAGCTTGGCGAATTCGTGAAAATTTAAACTTGTTGCCAGATTCAGAGGTATCAGCTAAGGAAATAACAAATAGATAGACAGATATTAGTCGCAAGCAAAAAGTTCTTGCAGATGATTAGAACCATTTTTAGAGTCAATCGTATTAATATTATTTTTGACCAATAGTTTAGACCTTCAATTAAAGATTGAGAGCGTACACGTCGATATGAATCAATCATTAAAGTTTCAATAGGGCCAAATTAAATTCGGCCACATTATTTTACAATTCAAACTCAACAACAAAAATATCAAATTTAAAGAAGAATTAGTTAAATTTTATTTTTATCATTGGTCTAGTGACAATATGGCACCTTCTATCGGAGATGAAATTATTTATTTATGTTAAAGGTTATTCTTATCGGGCTGTAATACTCGTATTTTAATAATACTTTTCGCTAACATGGGCGTAAGGAATTATGGGAGGTATATAAATACATATAAATCAACTCTATAATGTCCTGGGTAGAGTAGCTCTATATCAAGAGCTTTGCCGGGGTTTCACGCTATCACAAACTGTGATACAACACCAGCTTTTTTTAAAACAAAACTTTGATCCTTCTAGCTAACCACCGTGTTTAGAGCTGAATTAAAGTCCCATTTATTAGCAGTTCCATACGTACCGAAATTTTAAGTTTGCAGCCTCAATAAATTTGTATCTGTGATGCGATTGTAGGTGGCAACATTGCTTGCCCATTCTGACTGATCGCCTTCTGTCTTTATATTGTTTTATTAACATTCACTTTTCTATTCCACTTGAGCTATAATAAGCTATGTATTTATAAGTGAAAGTATGTACTTGCGTCCCAGTGGAAGACCCGGGGCGTAGCCCGCGAGATGCACCTCTCTGTATAACTTACCTAAATGATAAAATAAATATTAACGAAAGTATCATAATTCGTATCTTAAACCTTCAAGCAAGCTTAAAAAAGTTGCTAATTGGGTAAATGTGATTGATATCATAATTATTTAATATTCGAAAGCAAATTCTTGAACAAATTTTTAAGCCATCACTATGTACACTGAGGGAAAAAACTTTGCACTTAGCGCAGAGACTTTTATGTAAAATGTATGCATTAAAGTTTGCATGATATTGGGCGTATTTCTTTTTTCATTCAGAGTAGAGCACTGAACAGAACACGAGCATGTCAAACATGCTCTGAACTTTCTCCGAATCGAGCGTGTTCTAAGAGCTCTGAATTATTTTATAAGCACACGCGAGTTTTTGAGTTTTTTTCCTGTCTGTCAGTCAGCATTTAACTCTGTCTGCTCAGCTGTTTTATACCGAGCTCATAGAGTGCGCTCTGAACAATATCTGACTAACTTTGTAGTGCAACTGTGCATTCACAAAGCTAGTTGAATTTTGACTACGTAGTGACTAGATTAGTGAATGCGCCCATTGATATAGGCCAACAAGGGGCTTAGAGCCAAAATTGAACCAGATATAGCGGCCGTTTCCGTCAAAATATGGGGCTGAGTAATTGAAAATTGGGTTCAATGAATCGACCGTTTTAAATATGCCAGTGGTAGACTATAATAATCGATGTCGAGTTCCATACATATAAATATTTTGATTTTCCTACTAACCAAAAATAAAATGTCCAGATATATCAAATGGTTTGCGGCCTTTTTAAAATTTTTGGAGACATTCAAAAATGGTCAATCCTATGCCTTATATGTATACATATAGATAATAATCTTTTATGTGCTGAAGAAATACAAGTCGTATCAGCTAAATCTAGAAAACTCCACATAATCTGATGAGAAGCCTATTTAAATCCCATAGATTAAATATATTATAAAGCGCAAACCAATCACTTACTTTTTAACAAATATTTGAACAAATTTGTCCTGAGCCATTAAGTCCGATCGCACGCCTATCTAAGCCCTTAAAGCACTGGTTTAACAAAAACTCATCTTACATACATATCGTCGTCGTTCTATGAAAACTCCCTAAGTCCATTTTAAAAAAATATGTGATTCAATTCTTATTTAATTCATTTCGGATAAACAACCATTTGCAAAAAATTTGTTTGCACAATGGCTACGCCAAACCCATTCTACAGTTGAAGCCTGAGATCGTGCTATTCTGATAATTTTTGGATTTTTTTATATTAATTTCCAAGTTTAAATGCAAATATCTCAAAACACAAAAAATGGACTTAGGGAGTTTTCATAGAACGACGACGATATGTGCTAGTCTAAAGTGTAGATACTTTAATTGTGAGAAGACACGATATGCTACTACGATGCGACGACACCGTCAGCCATTGAAGGAAATTCGAGCCATATCTAAAAATCAAGACAAAATTAACTTTATAAAGCTTTTGTCAGCAAACAAAATTATGCATGCACAAATAAACTCATTGACTGACTATCGCCTGTTCGGAATTCCATTCATTTTAATGTGCCTCATGATTTCAGTTCTACCACCCTATAGCAGCCACCGGTCTCTACCACCAATACCATTCGAATCGTCTGGTCTGTAGTTTTTTGTTTTACTTTTTATACCTACGAGAAAAATCTTAGGGTAAGCGAATGATTCGTTAAAAAATATCGTTTTCAAGAGTTTGAAAAAAAAAGAAAACTATCTTTTGGGGAAGTTCGAGGAGAGGTTGGGTCTTACATACAGATTTCATGTGATAAGTTGTCCATTATATAAAACCAACAATATTGTACCAGCTTGCTCTTATTCTTACGAGAAATAGATGTTATTTCCGAAAATTTCTCAGAAGCATAAAAATTATTTTCTAAAGTTTTGCATTTTTAGAAAAAAATCGAACTTGAGAAGAGGTTTTGATCAAGTTTGAAAAAATGAATTTTTGTTTGGCTCCAAATCTAACTGTAGCTGTCATACAGCTGTTATGTAAAATATTATTTATCTCTAAACCAACTCTTACGATTTTGATAAACAAAATATGGTGTACTATTATAGACAGGGAGTACATTTTGGTAAAGACAAATTTAAAGACAATTCTTTTTAAACGGTAACTGTCATAGGACGGTTTTTTTAATTCTTGACTTTGTGATTAACAGCTTTAACAATTTTGACCAAAATTTTTATACAGGAGAATTCAAAAGAAATTTCTTATATAAAAATTAGTTTAATCACTAAACGATTTTTTAAATGTTGTTTGCATAAACTCATAATTTTGTAGAAATCAGACGGCAATTTTATGCATTTCAACATTTTTCTCAAATTAAATCCATTTTTTTTTATATTTAGAAGAAGTTTTTAAATTTCAAAGTACTTTTATATAAGAGTAAGTACGTGCGATACAGTCGTGCTTTATAATTAATATTTGTATTTTTGATAAAAAAAAATTCATACATCTTGTAGATATTATTAAAAAAAACTATAAATCATAAAGATTAAAAAAATTGAGCATAATATTTTGGGAATATTAAATTTTTAAAATACAAAACCTATAAACAATTTCTTAAAAATAAAAAAAATTAAATTTACAATTTTATTCAGACTTTGATCAAAATCAGTGTTATCGTTTTTGAGAAAATCGAAAGCAAAAAAGTTTCTGTGGAAGCTTTCAGTAATAATCATTTTTTTGAATTTTTTGTAGGTTTGTAGAAGAAAATTCGGTCGAACAGCTGAATGCGTTCATCGAGTTCGCCACTCCTGGATGTGAAACCAAGGGTCAGTGAATTCCATGATGACTGGCCAAAACTGTGGATTTTTAAAGTGCGAGTAGGAAGGCCGCTGGGTTTCAACTGCGTTTGACTCACCTACGCAAGTATGCTGATTGTAGATTAAAGATGACGTGACCGAAATCCACGGCCGCTCATTGGAAAAAGCTCTGGAGGCGCTGAAAAATAAGAGATCATCCAGGTACGAAAAAGGGTCTGGAAGTTCACTTTGGTTAGAGTTAGTTAGAGAGCAGAATGCATTATCTACTAGGTGTGAAAAACAAAAACAAAAAACAAAAAACAATTTACAGTCAAACTTGTCTATAACGAACATTCAAGGGAATACAAAATTTCTTCGCTATAAAAAAGTTTTATTCAAAATTCGTTATATAGAAAATGTAATTTTTTTAACAATGCAAGTGCTCTTTTATATTAAAAAAAATAGTACAAAAAACACATTTTAACTTTGGTTTATCCACGTCACTGTATTTTGATTTTCTTAGATTTTTTGGCTTCTATTTGAACTTGCTTCGGCAAACTTTAAAAGTTTACTTCATTTTTTAAAATTGCCGACAATGTACTAAAGGATACTCCAAATTTTTCAGCAACTTTTTTCTTCTTTTCTCCCTTTTTAACTTTTTCGATGATTGACAATTTGTCCGACAGTGAAACAGCCTTGTGCTCGGACATTTTTGAATAGAAGATTCAAAATTCAAAATAATACGATTGACCTGTTGCGTAAAAGTTCTACTACATATGCACACTTATCATACATACATGCTTCCATTTTAGGAAAATACGAGTACATTTCAAAACGCGGAGTTCCTTTTTAAAATTAGGAACAAAAATCGTAGTAGAAATTGATTTCAAAATTTAAAATTGAGATTTCGTTATAAAGAAACAACTTTGCTTTCGGGAAAAAAAGAATAAGTTACTTATAAGAGAATTTCGTTATAAAGAACCTAATTCATGTTGGATATTTTGTAAGGGGAAGGGGAACAAAGCGAAATTCGCTATAGAGGGAATTAAATTATAAGGAAGTTTGACTGTTTATATAAAAAAAGAAGACGATTTTTTGAGATAAGATTTTGGATCATTGGAGTTTAAATAAAATGCACAACTACGTCGCATGAACTTGCTCTTATGTAAAAGACTAAGAATTTAAAAAATTAATGTTATTAGAGAATAACTGTTCATAAGCATAAAATTCATTTTTTAAATTACTAAAACAACTCCTTTTGTACTTGGAGCTAAACACAATAAGCCATATGTCTTAAGCAAATATTAGATTATGCAAGAACAAAATTTTAATTCGTTGTAGTGGTTTTTTTTTAAATAAGCATTTATATAAAAAATTCTTAAAACATTTTTAAGAAAAAATGTTGGTACGCCAATTTATAGTTTTTATTATTGTTCGAACAAAAATTAAATTTAGAAAAAAAAATATTGAGCCGTTTTTGATATTATGTACCTATTGAATTTTCAAAAAAAAAAGAATAGATTTTTTTTTTTAAATTCATAGTATTTTTTTTTTTAAGTTTTGAAATGCAGTTTTTTTTAACTTTTTGGAAGCTTCTCTATAAAAAAATTTCATTAAAATCAGGTATCATTGGCATAATGAGAAATTCAAAATTCTAAAAAAATCGTTCTTTGGTAGGTATAGTTAGTAATATCTTGTTTTCAAATTTTTTTTCATCAAATTATAGATCGTTAGAATTAATCGAAAAAAAAATTTTTAGCAAAATTCTCTGAACCGTTTTCGAGAAAAATACGATTTTCGAAAACCATTCTTTAACAATTGTATGGAGGGTACCGTTATTTTAAGGTAAAATAATTTTTTTTTTCACATATCTTGTAGATTATATTAAGAAACTTTTATTTATCAAGTTTTAAAAAAATCGAGCACTGGGTTTTCGAAATATTAAGTTTTCAAAAGAAAAAAAATTTTATTTTTTTTTAAATGCAAAAAAAAAATTTTGAAAATTTTAACACACTATTATATCGAAACTGCTTTAACATAAAAAATGATAAAAATCGGTAATACCGTTTTTGAAAAATCAAAAAAAAAAAAATTGGTTCCAAGGGGGGTACTAAAAATAACTGTTTATTCGAACAGACAAACAGAAAAAATTGCGAGACCCACTTTTTTGGTCTTCGCTATCATCGTAATGTCAACGTTGATCAAAATCTCGAGATCGATTTTTTTACGAATGCATAACGTGCCTTATAGTACCTATAAGTCGCAAGTAAAAAGGGAGAACAAATTCTGGATTGAGGAAAACTCAGTGGCGGAGATTTCGTTTTATTTCGAGGAAGGACAAATTAAAAGCTAAGTATAGTGAAAATTGCTTGGTGGTTATCTATTTTTTTGTACAATTCGTTTCGCGCGTAAATTGAATTTTATTTGCAAATTCCGAAATTGCGGAACTCACGCCCCGTTTCTTCTAAAATTATCCGTTTAATTACTTTGGGACCGAGTGTTAGCGGTCCATCTTACGTATATTTCTTATTCTTTGTTCAATTCAGTTTAAATGAAAAGATTTTGGGTTTTTACCAAATATTTAAAACGGTTTCCCAAACAGTTAAAATTTAAATATAATTTTCTTCAACTCCCTATTTTGTACCGTGCGTCGGCGTCGGTCGTCGGTTTCCGCTTCAAAGGTTTGCAATTTCCTTAATTCATCAAAAAATTACTGTCACCCCTTTATTTATTTTCAACCATGTATACGGACCTGCAATAATATATTTATATTAATTCGATAGAGTATTCAATCGAAACCTAAATAACTTAATTCCCCACAGTTAAATTAATTGGTGAACCCACCCCCTTTGAGCTAGCTGTGGTGACATCACCTATTGTCGCTGCTGTTACACTTTTTTTTAATTCGCTCTACTTCGCCGACTCGATTGACAGGTCGGCTGTATTCTCTCAATTTCGTGATCGTTGTCTTCGTCGCGAACGATCATTTCGTTTTTTTTATCTCTTTATTGTTTTTAATTAATTATACGCGGAGAAAAAGTGTTATAATAGCAATATTCAAAGCAATTATTTAAGTATAATACCCATTATTACCTATTAAATACCTATTAATTTCTAATTTCAAGAGTGTATATGTATAAAATTTAAAACTTGAATAAAAAAACAAAAGGTAAACAAAAACAAAATGTTTAAAACCATTCCTCTTGGATAGTTTAAAAGAAAGTTTTAAATAATCAGAAATAGAAATAGAAATAAAAATAGCAGCAAGTTCAGGCGACGCATTTCTGCACTTTACTGTTTTTGTTATATTCATTTTGTGCTGTGCGGTGATATTGGTGAACTAAAAAACCTTACGAGGGTGCTAGATACATAAAAAAAGACAAAAATTAATTCGGTTCAATATATGTATATCAAAAAAAAAACAATTAAAATTCAGAAGATGTTGTTTGTTGATCGATTTATGGGTGACAAAAAAACGACAAGAAATCGAATGGAACATTATAAAAGATCATTTTTCCGGTTTTCAGAAGTTCACTCATACACTGAATGAATAATTTCTGGTTATTCCTTGAGGGCTGACGTAATGTTTTTATTATTAATATTAATTTATTTTTGGTCGACGGTGTTAACTTGAGAATAACTTTTGTATATTGTTGTTTAGAATGTTGTATAAAATATATAAAACTAAATAAATTAGAGGCCAACGGCTATTAGAGAGCCTCTACTTACAACTATCAACCATTCTACTACACCATGGGCCATTGATGGCCCATTATGTGGCCGAGGAAATCGGCGTCCATTAGTTGTGTCGCATCTACACCAAGGCTGTAGAAGATGTATAAAGACACTGTCTTTGGTGCTGCATTGTACTTACAAAGAGAAGTGGGCTACGTGTGGACGAGTACCACCATCGCTGGCCAAATAATCTTTGATGTGCGATCGAAAAACCTACTTCAACGCCAACCAATGCCAGCTGACATCATCAACCCATCATCACCATCTTCAAAATGGACCCATCACAGTGGGTTATCGGGATGGCCCATTATTTAAAGGGACCATAAGAGTTCTTAATTGTATACACCTAATAATATTTCAAGGCAACTTTTATCAGCCAGCGGTAGCGTTCAAAATGAACTTACATTATGTCCACTAACCTACTCTCCAGTCTTTGTGACAAACTTCAAGTGGAAGGTTGTTGGTAGTACTGTAGCAATAATACTTTTGCAAACTGATAACTTGGGGCATTTGGAAGCATGTTGTGATCCAACTAACCTCTACCAAGCATTTTTTTATTGAATTAAGAAATAATTCTAATTTTCAGTTTAAAAGTTGTGCCAAACCTTAACAGGGTGGCATTTTAAAAATGAATCTATCACAACCACCATAACCTCTGATTTGACGATAAGTACCAGCAAGCACATGCAGCTAAGCAAGATGGTAATGGATAAGGCTTCATAGAAAGATCAGAGCTACTCAAGAGCTCTTCGAGCAGAAGAGCTGATAGAAAAAGTTGTTCGGAAGTCTTATGAGATGGTAAAAAATCCCTCTCAAGTTTAGAAGACAGTTAATAAAGTTTGCAAGGATGTTTATTTATTACAATATGTACGTTAATGCTAACGTTAAGCTTACAATATTTCCTAAAATCTAAAATTTATCTATAAACAAAGTTTGATCGATTTTGAGCATAGAAATTATTTTTAAAGAGTTCGGATTTGAGATTGACATTTGTAGATTCAATAAGAAAACAAAAATTATTAAAAATATTTATTAATATTATTAAAAAAATTGAACACGACCGACTCAGTTGGTATTGCCATGTTCAAAGGAGAGATCCTGAGAACCCCGTCAAAAAGGCAATATCATACAACGTTCCAATTCGGAATAAAAAGAAAGGTAGGCCTAAACACTCCTGGTACAAACAAATGCAAAAACACCAGCATTCAGTTGGCCTCAGAAATGGAACAATACAAAACCGGGAGGCTTGCCGCCGATTTCTGAGGTCAACCCGGCGAACCCCACAGGCGGATCACTAGTGTGAAGCAGATACGTGGGAGAGTTATGATCCCCTCGACATCGAGATCATAACAGCGCCGAAGAAAAGGAAGAAGAAGATTTATTAACTGGTTAAGAGGGCTATAAGCGCCATAGCTTGATCTGCTAAAAATAGTACAAATTGGTAAATTTCTTCTTAAACTAGAACGATTTATATTGAAATTTACTCGACAAAGAACCGATGAAGATGAAATAGATACATTCATTACTCCAGTTATGAAACAGAGCTGCAAATATTCTCTGTGAACAGAAAGAGATGGGAGGTTTATCAACTGAAGTCTATGGGCGCAGGGGGGTAATATAACTCTATCTGACCAATGGAAAAAAACGCATCGCAAATCTTAAAAATCTTCTTTGAATAATTTCTATTCTATTTATGTGAATAGAGTAGTATCTATGGTGCCCATACTACACATACATACTCAAAAGAAACATAAAGAATTTTTATAACATACATATGGATCATGGAACTCACGGGAAAATCTTTTGACAAAACCAAGTATTTTGTTTGCTTTCTTTACAATATAGTAGTTATAATGATCGGTGAATGATAATTTTGAGTCTGTAAGGCATATTGTCCTTCATAACTTCTTATAAATACCTACTCTAAGCTTTATATACATACCTTACAATATAATATACTTTATACCTAGCTCTAAGTATACTTTTTAAAGATTGTTATTTTATTATTCTAAATTATTGTTGTTTGAGAAAGAATATAAAATATATGTTTATATGGTTTCTAAACCTCTTTTTCATTATTAAGAAGGCGTTATAAGTCTAATAAGATTCCGAGATCGGAGAAACTATACACTCTACATAAATGTGACGAATTCAACAGGTAGTCAAATATATGTAAATAAATTACGTTTGCATGTAAAACACATAGTCTTACACTTGTCAATATTTAAAAACAAATAGTTATTATTGCACAATTCATAAAATTTCCGAAGATTGTCTTGTAGTTGTTCACAATCCGCAAAGGGGTTAATTGTTCAAAAAATTTTCACGTCATCAGCATAGATTAAATGCATAGAATGTTTTAATATAGAGGGAAGATCGTTTATAAATAAAACAAATAGCAAATGGCCAAGATGACTCCCTTGTGGTACACCAGAATTAACTTTAAATTGACACGAACGGTTATTTCAGAATATTACACTATAAAATCTATCTTTGAGGTATAAAGACATCCACAAAACAAAACAATAGTATTTTGTGACTTAATTTGTCAAAGACTTTACTGAAGTCAGTAAAGATGCAATCTTGAGAGTGTTTTTCAAACGCATCTAAACAAAAGGTAGAAAATTGTAATAAATTTTTGACTGTGGATTTTTTCTTTACAAAACCATGTTGATTTTCCAATAAAACAGATGAACCAGAGATTCGAACAGTTTTGGGATAGCAGATAATTTCGCAATAGGACGGTAGTTTGTTATTAAATTCTTTAGGCCTTTTTTATGTATTGGCGTTAAATATGCAGGAAATTTTGAACTTCTTATTGACTCGTTAAAAAGAACATATATAACGGATAAGACAGGTAAGACACACATTTTTTCAATATAAATGATGGAACACCATCCGGTCCAGGGGGTCAATTCTCTATCTGTGAAACTGCGAAGTAATAAACAAGTTATCATTTCAGTTTTCACAGCCATTTTTCATTTTTACATTTCATGAACTCACATAATGCGATTCTGGAACTCATTCTGATAAGTTTGTCAAAAAATGTACTAAGTAAACAGTACTAAAATGAGAAACGCTCTCATTTTTCATATACAATAGTCATTTTTGAGTATAATTTTGGTTTTGTAATTTTCATATTTTATCAGGGTTTTTCACAAAATCGTTTGAGTGTGAAAACAAATTTAATATTTGAATATATTTTGACATTTTATTAATTTTTTTCATAAATTGCGAATCGGACAGTGCGTGAAGTTGTGAAAAAACTTATCACTTTAAAGTTTCACAGATACAGAATTGACCCCAGGACTGAAACATTCATCAAGTTTCAAAATATTGTCGTGTACGTGTAGAAGTTTCTGTAAACGAAAAATTTAAAAAATTAAGATGTGTGTATTGTTGAGTATAAGAAGGAATGGAAGAAGAAGTATTCGAAGAAAAGTCTTCAAAGGCACTTTTAAAATAATCAGCAAACATATTAGATATCGTTTCTGGATCATGACTTGAAGAATTTTGATAGTTCATACTAATTGGGTAACCATCAGATTTCCTTTTATTATTAATGTACTTCCAAAATTTCTGTGGATCATCTTTAAGCTCACATTCAGTGTTTGAAATAAAATCAGAGTAAAGTAAATTTGAATAGTTTATAAAGTCGATTTGCAGTTCTTGATAATCTCTAAATGTCTCTTCAGTCTTCGATAGATTAAATTTCAACCAGGCTTTATTTCTTTTATTTTTCAATTTTCTTATATGCGAATCAAACCATGGCGGGTTATTACTTAAATATTTTGCTTTGCGAAATGGGGTGGTATCTAAAAAACAACCAAACAAAATCGCAAAATAATTTCATCTAAGCTCAAGTTTGAAAATAAATCATCCCAATTTTTCTCCATTAATAAGATAAAGAGTTGATTAGAAAATCAAATTTTTTAAAATTGAACTCAAGTTGATTTTTACAAGCATTTAGAACATTACATACACATAATTTCAATGAAATAGTTAAGGCGGGATGATGGCGATCTTCTTCAACAAGCTTTGAGTCGCATGAGATAACGGCAGCATCAGTATTCAATATATCAGAGAAGTAAACAAGATCTAGTATTCTTCCATTTTGACTCCATTCAGCTGATTTAAGCCAAAAGAAGCCATTTCATCCAATACACAAAATTCGTTTATATTTGATGCGTTTATAGGAGAATAGATATCATCATTAGTAACCCTACACCATTCCAAGTTGGTAAGATTAAAATCCCCAATTACAATGACTTCGTCAGTTGGATCAATTTTCTTATAGATGGTTCCAATGGAATTGTTAAAATTTTCATAAATATCGCTGTTAGAGCTGGGTGGAATATAAGTAGCAACCACATAAAATTAACCAGATGACACTTTTATTTTTACACATAACAATTCAAGTGAGGACTGAAGAAAATCATCAACAAGTGAGCAAATAAGGATATATCACAATCAGTCCTGAGAAAATTAAAAATTGTATAACTATGTTGAAGAATGAATTTCTGATGTTAAGAAGCTCGTACCTACTATTTAACCTAGACGACTTGGAATAAAAATTCCACCCTTCCGATCTCGACTAGGGGAAGAAACCCAAACTTCAACTGCTTAAGTTGTTAATCTAAGCCTTGAGCTTTTCAAATCGGCAGTGAAAGTCTAATAAATGGATCCTTAGCATTATTTGCGCGATTCTCAAGAAACTACGCCAATTGTAGATGTATAAGTCCCCTTAAAAATTTTCTGTAGCATTATGTTTTATGTAAAAGTCTGAACACGTTCGTCACCGATCTGATGGCCCTTATCAGTGTGGTCTTAGGCCAGAAAAGTACACCACCCACGAAATATTCATATTTCGGCAGGTTTTGGAAAAAAGACACGAATTTAAGAATAAAATTCACCAACTTGTCATAGTTTTTAAGGTCGCAAATAAAAACATCTATATAGATACGAACAATACTATAAAGGAAGATCTAGTTTCTGCATTATTCTCAAAGTCGTCCGTTTTTGCAGGATATCAATGTAGAGTGCTAGAGTGACCGCAAAAAATCGATTTTCGAAATTGGGTCGTGGGAACCCCATTAAATGATCAGTCTTTGCAGATTCTTAGGTAGGATTTTCAGGACGATTGGATAACGCTAAATGGTGCCGACTTACGCTCAAAGTTTCAAAAAACTCTTTTTTTCTCTATTTTGCGAAGTAATCTAGCCCTAGCTCCCAAACAGCTGACCCTATTCTCATTATTTATGTATTAAATTAAAGGCCAGTTTGTTCACACCTAATCATCTTTAATTAAAAATTATTGTGACTGCCTAATCCACGAATTTGCTTATTAACCACAATTTTTGTCAATGAATCCATATTTTGAGTTGTTAATATAATACAATATCAAAATCGCTAATCAGCCAATAATGGGTGATTAGCTCCATTTAATCAGGGCCTGTGAAAATCTATTGCAGATTTGACAAAATGTGAACAAATTGGGCCATAATTCACATGCTAAATCTGAATGTAACATACCAAAAAGCTTTCAAGTCGTTGATTAATTAGCACTGGTACAAGTTCGAATAAAAAAAAAAACAAATTCGCCTTTTGTATTTTATTATTATACGAGTATTTTTTATATAAATAAATTGACAAATTAAATTAAAACAAATTCGCGCTTTTTATTCTATTTTTATTTTTTATATATAATAAATTGTGTTATTTCTGTTGTGTTTTTGATTATTTTTAATAATTTAAAGGATTTTACAGATATTTATTGTATTCTTTAATATGGCATCCACATCAAATATAAAACCAGAACCCGTGAAAAAATATTTCTTATAGGCTATGCTTCTCATCAAATAACAGGTTGTAAACTACCCTCAAATCGTCAAGATTTGGCAACTTTGTTTTTTTTTTTTTAATTTGCGAACTGTGAAGTTAAACCTGAAAGAATCAGCAAAACTTGTCATTCGAGAGGTACTTATTTTTTGGGAGAAAGCAAGAATTCCATCAAAATACGAAAAAGATACAATTACAAAATTAGAAAAACTATACAATGGGTGTGTAGAAATCACAAACGAAATAAAAATAAGGCATTTGAAACACACAAAAAACAAAATTAGAGAATTTTCCTTAAAAATGGACGATCTATTTGATGTAGCCCCCATCGAGATGCCTTGATCATGATAGAACCAGAAGGTTTTTCTTTTGAAACAGAGAGAAAAAGCTCGTCAAGGTTGTCTGATTGGAGTCGATCTGCGGTTCAGTCGAGCTGAAGAGGAAAGGGCTAAAAAGGATGCAGAGGAAATGAAACGCAGAATTGAAGAATTCAGTTTTGATATCGGTAAGCTTTTTTTTTATTATTTTAAGATCTCTTGCTACTTTTGTTCTGATTTTAAAAGATACTGAGGGTGAGGAGGAAGCTTAGGAAGAAGAGGAGGTAGAGGATTACCAGCATTCTGTGCATTGGGAATGGAATTGGAATGGACGTTTCTACATCCCAGGAAACCACAGAAGTTTCTGGGCCGTCGGGTGGCAAAAAAAATGGGGTATAGTCGCGGGGTGAAAGAGCTGTTAGCAATGAAACTATGTATGTTATTAGATCGATCTAAGGTATCTGACAGAAATGCTTCTCCCATAATTATAGCTACAATAGAAGCACTAGGACAGTTTCAATAGAGAATTTATTTGGCTTGTCTTGCGCAGGAGGGGTATCCCGGATAAATTGATCGCTATAATCAAGGCTACATATTAAGGATCCAAATGTCACGTTCTGCATAAAGGAAGATTGTCAGAGGGGTTTGAAATCCAAAGTGGCGTTAGACAATGTTGTATACTGTCACCAATACTGTTCCTGTTGGGTAATAAGTGATGTGCTGCATGCAGCTTTGTCGACTTTAAATGGAGGAATTCAGTGGAATCTGCTATCACATCTGAAACATCTGGACTACGCGGATGACGTGTGCTTACTCTCTCATAAGATCATGGATCTCCATCAAATGACAACAAGGGTGGAGAGAGAAGCCGAAACCGTCGGGCTTAAGATCAATACGGCAAAAACTAAAAGGATCAGCCTTGGAACTTCCTCATCTACTCAAACAGATATTTCTGGACAACCGGTAGAGACGGTAGAGAGTTTTCAATACCTTGGGAGTATTTTCTCTACTGATGGCGGGACCGAACTAGATATAACCAGCCGAATTGGGAAAGCAAAGGCTGCGTTCGGAATGCTGTCCAAAATATGGAGAAACAACTCTATAAGCCTAAAGACCAAGCTACGACTGTTCCGCTTCAATGTAGAATCCGTGCTTCTTTATGGATGCAGTACTTGGAAAGTAACACTCACTGTCACAAGAAAGCTGCAAACGTTCGTAAATAGATGTCTGCGAAACATCTTGCGGATTTTCTGGAATAACCATATCTCCAATGATGAACTTCATGCGAGGACAGGTCAGGAACCCATCGACTCTATAATACGAAAACGTAAGTGGCAGTGGATTGGACATAAGCTTCGAAAAGGCAACGAGTGCATTGCGAATCAAGCGATGCAATGGATTCCTCTCACGCAGCGAGGCAGAGGAGTGGGCCGACCCAGAAGTACTTGGCGAAGAACGGTCGAAGAGGAATCAGCACAACTGGGGAAGAGTTGGAGAGAGCTGAGGTACATCTCCAGAAACCGTACACGATGGCGCGTAGGAGTAGTGGAGGCCCTATGCCCCGCAAGGGGAACCAAACGGACGTAACAGGTCCGTGGACCTAATTAAGTAAGTAAGTAGGACAGAATCCAATTGACTTTGTACGAGTAGTTTCAAAATCAGCTTAACATTCAAGAAGAAGAAACTTTAGAGCAAAATACACTGCGGACATTCGAAAACGAGTACAAATCTCAAAAAACGAAGCAGTGGTTGTTCATTGGGATGGGAAACTGCTGCCAGGTGTTCTAAAGAGAGAACAGAATGAACGAATTGCTATATCTATATCTTATGGTAAAAATGAATAACTCCTTGAAGTGACAGTTATAGAAAATAACACTGGTGAAGAACAGGCCTGTGTATAAAATTCTGGAATAATTGGGAGTTTCACACGCTGTAAAAGCAATGTGTTTTGACACCACTGTTTCAAACACTATAGAAGGCTGAATGAAGCTTGCAAAATTTTGCAGCAAATGTTGAATAATGAATTACTTACACCTTCTTGAAGTTTTACTAAGAGGTATTTTTGACTGTAAATTTTTAAAAGATTTCAAAATGAATTGTCAAAAATATAACACAGGCATCAGTGATAAAAATGTTAAAAAACACCTAGCCCCTGATGTTATAACCCAGATTGCAGATGAATTAAAGGTAAAACTGAACGAATGTCAGCCTAGAGATGACTAAAAAGAATTTCTGCAGTTGGTTCTAGTGTTTGTTGGAGTGATAGATGGAAACGTCGTCGTTGGATTAAGAACACCAGGCGGAACTCATCATGCCAGATGGATGGCTAAAGCTATCTATAGTTTAAGAATATTTACGTTTCGAAGCCAGTTTAGCACGAGTAATGAAGAACGAAATGCTCTGGGTGATATCTTTTATTCTTAAAATTTGCTGCAAAGCTTGGTTTAATGCCCCCAAAGGCTTATATGGCTTCTAAACAAGATCTTGATCTTTTGCGTATAGTTGTATTGACTATTGAGTGCCAGAAAAAAGACAAGAATATTTCTGAGAAAGCTTTTGCAAAATTTTCAAACCATTTATGGTATTTGAGTTCAGAGTTGGTAGGTCTGTCATTTTCTGACCCAACTTTATCCGACGACGAAAAATCTGAAATGGGTAACATACTTTTGACAAAAAACGAGGCAGAAAACAACAGAATTATTAATTTAAAGCTTCAGAAAAATCAAATTGAACAATTTGTAACAGCTGGGTTAAAAAACATAATCAACAAAGAGACATTGAACTTTTTCTACCTTTTAAAAATAAACGTAGATTTTCTTAAAGAACCTCTAAATCTTTGGCCTGAAAACCCGTATTTATGGACAAAAGATGAGGATCAAAAGCAATATGTCCTTCAAGTTGTGAGTGAGTGCCGAAAATTATATCCTGATATCTCAAAAACCACTTTAAGTAAATCTGTAGATTAGATTATATTGTTTTTTGTTTTTAAGTATATATTTGATTTAGTATGTATCATTAATGTAAAACACGATATTATACTCGTAGTATTTTTGTGCAAGAAAATTGTAATATGTTTCGTTCTTTAGAATAAAACAATTTTTTTTTGAAAAAAAACAGAGTATCAATCAATTTTATCGAAATTTTATTATTTTTAAGTGAATTAACTCTTGTTATTTTGAGCATTGACAAAAGTACTACCTTTAATTTAGAACACAAATAAAGAGAATAAGGTCAGCTGTTTGGGAGCAAGATCTAATTTTCTTCGCAAAACAGCGAAAAAACAGAGATTTTTGAAACTTTGAGCGTAAGTCGGCACCATTTAGCGTTATCGAATCTAGCTGAAAATTTGGTTACCTACCTAAAAATCTGCAAAGACTGATCATTTTATGGGGTTCCCCCATAAAGAATTCGAAAAAAAATTTCTTCGAGAGTTGCGGTCACCCTTGCACACGGCTTCATCAAGGTAAGCTAAAACTTCACTTTTGATGTCTAAAAATGTGTTTTTTTTTTTCACAAGGTGGTGCACAACATCACATTACGGTGACTTATAGCATCGTTCTTCAAAAGTTAGTGAAAAACTCACGTAACAACACTAGAGACCATTATTGGCAACACAAATTTAATTTTAAATGAGTCTCAGAGGCTAAAAACATTATCCATTTTGAAAAGTCCCTCCTGTGTATTTTAAATTAATCCGCATTTATTGCGACGGATATACGACGGATAAACCTCGGGCTGTTGCATTTTCGTGTTCTAATAACAAATTTAAGAAACAGAGACTCAGCTTTCCTTTAAGTTAAGCTGATAGTTTTATTCGGTAGATTAGCACTTTTAAATATGTTAAGTTGACGTGGTTGTCAGCGGAAGAGCCGACACACTTAGAACACATCTAATCTTGAAGGCTTTCTCCCTAATCGTTGAACCAATTCGAACTCCTTATGAAGCGAGCAAGATTGTATCTATATTTGAAAGATCACTTAGATCATAAATCTCCCAGATGAAGTCTTCGTCTTTGGAATATAGCAGGACCTGTACAGAGAAGGTCAGGGATCGATTCCGGCACTTCGTCGCATGTACGACGAAATCGTTAGAATAAATTCCAAGCCGCGTTGCTTGCTTGCATATCAAACTGTGTACTATTATAACACCTATTACGAGGTTTATGTGCGATCTGCTTAAAATTAAACCTATGCACAGTGGTCGGATTCACCAATCTAGCGGGACAAAATTATTTTTAAATTAATGATTTGATGTTTTATAGGTAATAATAGATAAGCTATACGATCCTTCCTAGAAACAATATTGTTTTAACAAAAAATAACCAAACTATATTATCGATTTCATGATACGGAAAAAAAGATGATTTTTTTTTTAATAAAATACGTTTTTGGATTTAAAATTCAATTCTATTCAAGAAGAGGGGAAACAAAAATTATAAAGTATAGTTTTTATTTTTGTGGACTCTATTGATTAACCAAAATTCCCTAGAAAAATATAATTTACATCGCATTCGTGCTGTAAATTTTATGTGTGTTGATAACCATCAAGTAATATATTTCGTCTTAGAAGGGTACGACAGCATCTAACTGATGAGCCCAACTGGCAACTGTCGTACCTGGTCGAAACGCATTTGGACTAAAGGTCGCAAAAACTTTCAATTTAATTCTATTCAAGTTTATTGGAATAATAATAGTTATTGATCTTATAACATTATTCAGGTTTATGTTATATAAGAAATTAGATGCAAAAAAGAAAAAAATAGATAAGATTGTATTCATCTGAATAGGATGCTTATGCTAAATAAATGCTTATGCTAAGCAAATTATCATCTATCTGACCTTCTGATGAAAATTTCTGCTTGTATTGAGACTGCTTAGCTACATCGCATCCCCATTTGATCAAAATTTCAAGATGTTTTTCACCACCTTGAAGTTCACTTATTTCCAATTTCTGACCAAAGCAAAGGCGTTCTATAGTATGATCAACCAAGGATTGATTCAGTGACCTCAATTTCTGTCGGATTTCTGAAAGATCTGAATGTCGTTTACCCATTTTACGAAGCACAACTTCACTAGCTTTTATTATTTCCCTAGGGCTAGTTGATTTAATTAAATTTAAAACATTGCGTTTTTTGGATTTTCACAGCATTCCTCAAAAGACTTTCTAGTTCTTCCGACCTTTTTTTTTTGAAATTTCTCTGTCTAAAAATCGGTTAACATGCCTACCGTTTTTCACCAATTTTGGACAGCAAATTTGCTTATGGAAGTATTAAGTTTTTTATTAGAATCTTCAGACAACTCAGGAAGCTCAAACTTATCTATAATAATAATTGCTCTAACCACATCAACCCTTTTTGTTTTATCAGTTTTTCGGCAAATTTTAAAAAGTGGCTTTCATATACTACTAACTTCAAAGCTTAATATTTTCTTATCAGTGAAAGAGATCAAAAAACAAAATACGAATTACAGTTACCTACTGCATTGACAAGTAAGCCACATCATTTTTAAACGTTTCGCTTGACTTTGATTTTTGTTTTGTAGCTGGACAAACGCTAGATTGGTGAATCCGACCACTGTGCGGCGCCATCGGTTTTCCATAAGATAATGGCTCTTCCATATAATGGCTGGTCACCACACAAGATTGAAATGGGATTTCAGGACATAAAATCCAGGATTTTGTTGATGGAAAGCCACAACAAAAAGTACTTCAAAAAGTAAATCGATCTCAACAAATCTTACAATCACGTTTCACATGTGTAACGTCCGAGCGACAATTTTTCGTTCATGCTACATAAATGTTTTTATAAATTTTTATAAATAATAAATGTTAATTTTTAATTTTAAATAAGAATTTTGGGTCCTTATTCGGAATTCCCCCCCCACCAAAATGCACTTTTTTTTTAATAAATCGATAAAAAAAAGTGTGATGTTGATAAAAAACATCAAATTATGGAGGAGAAACACTTTTTTATGGTAAAAAAGTGAAGTATAAAAAAATATAGGCCATAAGGTAAATTCAAAGTTTCTTTAAATCCAGATTCTGTAAATGCAAAAGAAACCTTGCATACACCCAACCTCGCACCTACCCCAAATCCTATAGTGTGCCCAAGCAGGGCGTTGCAGGGGGGCAGCATGCCCCCCCATACATATCTCACTGTTTAAATGCCGTAATGCGTAAGAAAGCAAAAAAAGCAAATATCCCATAAAAAAGAAGTACCTAGTTTTAATTATAGTACTGTGGGTGGTCCGCTTATACTTCACTTTTTTAACATAAAAAAGTGTTTCTCCTCCATAATTTGATGTTTTTTATCAACAACAAACACTTTTTTATCGATTCGTTAAAAAAAGGTCATTTTGGTGGGGGTGGGGGGGGTGGTGGTAATCCGAATAAGGTCCGAATTTTGTAGTTGCAATGAATTTTTGAATTAATTAATTTTCAGATAATTATAATTATTGTACTTAATTCTTAAATACACTTCGCTTCAACTGAGCACAAACATTTTTTAAGGTATGTCGTTAATTTTTTTCAAACTTTGAGCGTTAATGTATCATTTGATGATGCTTAGGCTAGGACCGCACTTGCGATTTCAATCGCACGATTTTTTAATCGCAAAAATAGAACACATGAATTTAAATGAGAATGAACGCACTTGCTACCAACAAATCATGACGATTTAAAAGTCGCAATTTGTTTCATTTTTCTTGCGATGCGATTGTCGTAAACTTAAATGAAACACATGTACTCAAATGGATATGCCCACACTTGCGATTTAAATTACTACGACCTAAAAATCGTAGTCGCAAAGAGAAATTGGCATGCACGCACTTGCGATTTTTAATCCTCGATTTTTTGGTCGCAAAAAATACCGTATCGAATTAGATTCTCTTTCACACTTGAAAAAAGAAGAGCTTGTTCATGTTTGTGCATATTATAAATGTAACAATATAGAAAATAATAAAATTTATTTCAAATAAACGGGTTGACTACTTTCTGAGATCACTCAACCCAAACTTTAAAATGGTTTCGCTTTTAAAGAATAGTTCATGTGCACGGCACTGTAGTCTATTGATTGTCCATTTTTGTCATTCAAGTAACTTAAAAAATAAAATGCACAAACTTGCTCTTATGTAAAAGTACTTTGGAATTTAAAATAAATTTTATAAATATAAAACATGGATTTAATGAGATAAAAATGTTCAAATGTATGGAATTGCCGTCTGATTAATGTTTTTAATATTTAAGTAATTTTTTATATTTATTTATTTCCTTAAAATTTTTCGAGAACAAAATTTAGGATGCCAAATTTTAAGTATTAGGTAGTATAGTTTTAGAAATAGTTTTTTTTTCGAATATTTTTATATACAATATTATTTTAAACTTAAGGGGGCTCCTATTGAAAATTTTTGGTTAAAATCGTTAAAGCTGTTGATGAGAAAGTCAAAAAATCAAAAAACGGTTCTATGACAGGTATTTTGCCCCAAAATTTTTTTTGACAAAAATGTAGTCCATGTCTAATGTCCATAATATCACACCGTTTCTAGATAAATAAGATTATGCATTACGGGTGTATGTGGGGTACCGTTAGTTTTGGAGCTAAAAAAAATTCAATTTCTTCCCTAGGGAATCACCGAAGACCCACTACCGAGATTAAAGAACATAGGGCTAGTGGGTAAGGCTTCTAGAGAGAGGTACAGACATACAGACGCACTGCAACATGTTTTTTTGTGTACTAAATTGTCCTTAAAATTTGTATAAACAAAATTGATATGCAAGTTATTAGTATTCAATAAAAAACATTTTATAACGTTTAAAAATTTATTCGTGTATCCGTTTTCTAGATATTGAATTTTCAAAAAAAAAAAATATATTAGTTTTTTAAAAATAAAAAAACTATTTTTTCAAAATTATATTTTTTCGAGTGTATAGAAGCTCACACATAAAATTTTTGGTTAAAATCGTTAGAGCTGTTGGTGAGAAATTCGTAAATCAAAAAAACCGTTCTATGACAGGTACCGTTAATAACATTTCCCCCCAAACATTTTTTACCAAAATGTATTCCGTGTCCATAATATCACACCTATTTTTTTTTTTTTAATCAAATTCGTTAGAGCCGTTTTCGAGATAAATAAGATTATGCATTACGGGTCTTAGAGCTAAAAAAAAAATTTCAATTTTTCCTCTAGGGAATCACCGAAGACCCTTAAGTACCGAGTTTGAAGAAAATAGCTCCAGTGGCTTAGGCTCTAGATCGAGGTACAGACATACAGACATACGGACAAACAGGCATACAGACAAACAGACGGAATCATTGGACCCACTTTATTTGTCTTCGCTATCATCGTAATGTCAACTTTGATCAAAATCTCAAGTTCGATTTTTTTTTTTCAAATGCAGAACTTGCCCTATAGTTAGTACCTATTACCTACATATATCGCAAGTAAAAAGAGCCCACCCCCACATTGCTCAGCGATGCACAGTGGATCGACTCCATATAATTAGACGTGAAAAAGTCAATGACTAAAATTGCAAAAAATTCTATTTCTTATCTATAACGGATAACCGGTAAAACTGAAAACACTTTTTTTTTCTTGTTTAAGCCAGTTTATCATGGAATAACTGACCTCTAAACTTGAAACTGAAAAGTCTTTTTTTGATCGGGTGCGTTTAAGTTTTTTAGGAAAATTATTGTAAAAATTACAATTTTAAGTGAAATCAAAAAAAAAAAATGGCAGATGTTTGTGAAGGCATTTACTTTTATAAATCTGTGTTGAAATTGTCTTAATGTTTGTTTGTTGAATACAAAAATTGTGTTATTCAAAGAACAAACAACATTTGTGTCTACCATGTTTGCTTTGGAAAATCTAAATATGTGCCTAGGGTTGCTTTACAAATAAATTATGTGTTTTGGATAGCTGTGAACGTCTACTTTCTGGAAATATATATGAAAAACTTTGCAAAGATTTGTAAACCCTTTTTTTTCACTTTTTAGGAAAAGATTTCTGCGTCCCAAGGAAGGAATTTTTTGAAGTTTGGTGCTCGAATTCCAAATCGACTCGGACAAAAAAACTTCTGGAATATATTTCGAACAAGTTTAATTCATCAGAACCAAGAAACTATTTAAATACTGCTAAACTTAAGAGAATCATCAGTTCAAAATCAGCCAATTTTGATTTAAAATGGAAGTCAGCTGGAAATCGCAGGGAACGGTTTACTCTAAAATGTAAAAATTGGCTAGAGGAGTTCGAAATTTTTAAAGACTTAAAAAATACAAAAGAAACTGAAAGTTACAACCCTAACGAAAACTCAACCAGCCATTTAATGTCTGGAAGGCCAAAAAAAAGTTTTGGGGCCTGCGGAGAGTACTCAAAGCGTTCCAAAGTGCGTCATCTTGTAGAAAATGAGTCTCCAATGGAATTGCATTATGCTGCTCAAATGGCCACTCGAAAGAGCGGTAACCGAATTGGCGCAGATATTATAAAAGAGGTAACAACACTTGTACTAGAATATCCAGAAAAAGCAAAGCAATTTCAGAAATCTCAGGAGCATTTAAAGTCGTTAAGCTCATATAGTGCAAACGAAGTTCTTGCATTATATGTCGACACTTAATTAACAAGAAACACTTACAAAATTTTGCGAAAGCAAGCCATTGAAAGAGGTCACCACTTATACCCATCTATTTATAGCCTCATCATCATCATCGGCTCGACAACCGGGTTCCGGTCCTGGCCTCTTTCAACAAGTCTCTCCACCTATCCCGGTCTCTAGCCGACGCCATCCAGTTGCGCACCCCAAGGCTTCGGGCGTCCTGGTCTACGCCATCTCTCCAGCGCAAGCATGGTCTACCACGCTGTCGTCTACCATAGAATGTACCACAAAGAACTTTCCGAGCAGGTTCCTCTTCGCTCATGCGAGCTAGGTGCCCTGTCCACCGGAGTCTACCGAGCTTAATTTTTGTCACGATATCTGCTTCTAGGTAGATTGCGTACAATTCATGATTGTACCGTCTCCGGAATCGTCCTTCCTCACATATGGGGCCAACAATTCTCCTTAAGACTTTTCTCTCGAACGCAGCTAAGAGGTCGGAGTGCCTTTTGCTAAGCACCCAAGTCTCGGATCCATATGTGAGTACTGGCAGGACCATGGTCCTGTACAGCAGCAGTTTTGAAGTTATGGTGAGATTTCTGGATTTGAAGAGCTTTGACAGACTATAGTAGGCTCTGTTGGATTTGAGAAGCCGCCCGCGTATTTCTTCTTCTATGTTGTTATCGGCTGCTACTATTGACCCAAGGTATTTAAAGGATTGCACCACTTCAAATTCGTGCTCCGCTACCTTGATTGTTTGACCAACTGTTCCTCTCGCATTCGACGCCACCATGTACTTTGTTTTACCTTCACTAATGTGCAGCCCCAGATTTTGTGCCGCCTGCTCGATCTGGATGAAGGAATCGTGTACAGCTTGTTCGGTTCTTCCGATGATGTCAATGTCGTCTGCGTAAGCCAGTAACTGGCTGGACCTGTTGACGATGGTCCCTCTTGTTGCCGTGCCAGAGTCACGGATTGCTTTCTCCAACGCCAGGTTGAAGAGGAGGCAGGCCAAACCGTCCCCTTGTCGGAGTCCATTAAAGATGTTGATTGGTCTGGATAGCAATCCGGCTATTTTTACTTGGCTTGTTACGTTGGTCATGGTCAACCTACATAGTCGTGTCAATTTATTTGGGATGCCGAATTCTCTCATCGCTTTGTAAAGTTCTACCCTGGCTATGCTATCATAGGCGGCCTTAAAGTCTATAAACAGATGGTATGTTGGGATGTTAAATTCTAGACATTTTTCCATCGCCTGCCTAAGGGTAAAGATCTGATCAGTTGTTGATTTGCCTGGAATGAAACCACACTGATATTGCCCGATGACGGTTTTAGCGTATGGGGTTATCCGGTCTTGTAGGATAGAGGAGAGTATCTTATAGGCGGTACTCAACAACGTGATACCTCTTTAATTGCTGCACGTTGTGACATCTCCCTTCTTATGTATGGGGCATATTAAACCTTTTCGCCAGTCTTCTGGCATTTCTTCCTGCTCCCATACCTGTACTATAATATCATGAATTGCTTGACGTAAGGCTGGCCCGCCGTGATGGAATAATTCGGCTGGTATGCCATCGACTCCCGGGGCTTTGTTCTGTTTAAGCCGGCCTATAGCCTTCTCAACCTCTTCTATGCTTGGTGGCGGCAACATAGGGTATTCTTCTTGAAGTAGTGGAGCCTCCACTTCTGCAGTGAGCTGACCATTTAGCAATTCATTAAAGTACACTTCCCATCGCTCCAGTATGCTTTCAGGATCGGTGATCAGATTTCCCTCTCCGTCCTTGCAGTATGTGCAGCGTGGTGTGTACTGCGTCATGTTTCGGACGGATTGGTAGAACTTCCGCGCCTGGTGCGGACCTCGCTCTCGGCTGTTTTCTATTTCACAGATTAGGTTCTTCTCCCAGGCTGATTTCTTTTGTCTGTGAAGCCGTTTTTCTGTTCTTCTGAGCTCTTTATATTCCTCTTCGCGTGCCCGCGTTCTATGAGATTGTTGCATTGCTCGGTACGCAACATTCTTACGTTCAGTCGCTAGCTTGCATTCATCATCAAACCAGTCGTTCCGATTTTTACGACTGCTGCCTGCGTAATGCCTGAATACCGGCTCCCGACCTATTTTTGCGTTCAAATCCCCAAGGATGATTTTAACATCATACCTTGGACAGGCATTGAGGGCCCTCTCGACTTGTTCGTAGTAAGTCTCTTTTTCTTCGTCTGAGGACTCCTCCGTAGGTCCGTGAACGTTAATGAGGCTGATGTTCGTAAATTTGCCTCGCACGCGAAGGGTGCATAGCCTTTCGCTTATAGCGTTAAAGCCGATGATAGTAGACTTCATTTTTTCGCTGACTAGGAAGCCTACCCCGAGCACATGGTGTTTTGTATGACAGCTGTAGTATATGTCATATTCTTTCTTCTGTAAAACACCATTCCCTGTCCATCTGATTTCTTGAAGAGCTGTTATGTCAGCTTTATATTTTGACAGGGCATCGGCTAGCTGCTGAGCAGCTCGAGCTTTCCTTTTTCTTTGCGTAGGTTGTCGTCGTGAAATCAGTCCGTTTCCGAGGCTTGTTGTCGTTCTCGAAATTCATTAAGTTTTACGGGACAGGGAATTAACCTGTCGCCAACCTGAGGAACCAGCCTGATCATATTAGCCAAACCTTTTTTAAAAGGCTTGTTTCTAGCGGCCGCCGCGAAGAGGCTATGATCACACTTCCACCAGTCCCGAATAGTTACGGCACGTGCATGTTTTCGTATGCTACATGTTGTTCCCCCTATTCGTCTGATGGCTGACCGCCTATTTATAGCCTGGGTAAGGCAAAGAAAGAGTGTTTTCCTCCTGAAGAAGCAATACATGTGGACGAACTAAGTGCAGCTATTGATGTAAAGGGTATAATTAACCACACAACTCGACGCCTTCTAGCAGTTTCAGAAGAGAATATATTTTAAGCTGTTCCCGATGGAGCTGTACTTAATCTCTTCTTTAAATGGGGGGGAGATGGAAGTTCAGGGCATAGCCAATATAAGCAAAATTTTCAAAAACAGAACAGCACAGATAAATTTTTATTCGTTATTTCGTTTGTTCCCATACAGCTTACGACAGCCGATAACCTTAATCAAATAATTTGGCAAAACCGCCACCCTTCTTCTACTCGCTTGTGCCGACCTTTTAAATTTGTATTCGCAAAAGAAAGTGAAGAATTGTGTGTAACAGAACTTGAAAAAATCCGAAATGAAATAGACAATCTGCAAGATCTTCAAGTTAAAGTCGCTTCAAAAAACATCACCGTAAAATTCAAGTTTGTTTTAACAATGATCGATGGTAAAATGGCAAACTATTTAACATCAAATAGATCTAGCCAAACTTGCTACATCTGTGGAGCTAAACCAGGTGAAATGAACAAAATTGTAATTGACAACAAACCAAAAGCAGAATTTTATGAGTACGGTCTATCCACTTTGCATGCATGGATAAAACTTTTCGAATGTTTTTTACACATATCCTACAGGCTAGATGTTAAGAAGTGGGCCATAAGACAAAAAGATGAAAAAGTTCTTGTGGAAGCACGAAAAAAAAATATTCAAGTGCTTTTTAAGTCTGAAATGGGGCTGATTGTTGACAGACCGAAACCAGGATTTGGCAATACGAACGACGGAAATACCGCTAGACGTTTTTTCAAAAACCATCAAATAAGTGGTCGTATAACTGGTATTGATGCAGATCTCATAAATCGGTTTTACGTTATATTGAGTTGCATATCCTCAGGCCACAGCATCAATTTTTTACTTTTTGAAACATATCTTTTAGAAACTAAAACAATTTACTTACAATTATATGGCTGGTACTCTATGCCTGTAAGTGTTCATAAAATATTATGCCATTCCATTGAAGTAATGAAAAGATTTATTGTTCCAATTGGTCAATTGTCGGAGGAGGCCCGAAATAAAGAATGCAGACGCTTTCGCCTGTCAAACACTAGAAAAATATCAAGAGTCAGCACAAACAGGGACTTACTTAATATGCTTCTCATGACATCAGACCCATTTATAAATTCTTTAAGAAAGGGCCCACAAATAAAATTTAAATCCTTGTCTTCCGAAGTTACACATTTTTTGATTGAGCCACAACCAAGCCCCTCACCTGTATTGCCAGAAACATCTAAGACATGCAGCCAAAATGATTCACCGTCTGAAAACGACTCTGACTCCGAAAGTCAGATTTCGAACTCAGATTAGAAGAAATCTCTATTTTCATTTTATATTTACTTTTTTATATTATAATATTTAAGTACAAACATAGAACTTTTTTTTTATTTAAATATGTATTGATTTGCTTTAAATTGTAACCATATTTATGGTTCTTTCTTTTTTATATTAAAATATTTCTAAAAAAATTCAAATATTTTTTTGTCGCGAAAAGACTACCAGCTTATTTTTTTGCAAAATTATATTATTTTTCTATATACATTTATGAACATTATAGATGGAAACAGATATTTTACAAGAAGATTAGAATTTTTCACGTCTAAATGTATGCATTCGATCCACTGTGCGATGTGACGATAGAATTAGAGAAACGAAAAAAATGTGTGTGTGTCGGTTAGTTAGACTTTAAAAAAATGAAAAATGTCTGGCGATGAACAATGTGGACATTCTTGAAGACGGTCGGTAGAGCTGTGTCAATCGGGATCGATTCGATTTTTTTGATCCGATCATCGAAAAGTATTGATGATCGAAATCAATTATTTTAATCGATCTCAATCTCAATCATTTACATGATTCTCGATTCTGGATTCTCGATTTTCTATTTCAATCTCAATCATTTCAATGAGTCTCGATTTTCGATATCAGTTGACTCGATTAATCATGATTTACTTGATTCCATTTCTTCCGATTCAATCAACGTGGATTATGAACGCCAAACGGACGGTGGACTGGAACTTCTGGGTTGAACTCGGCATTGAACAACATGATTGATCGGGTTGGTCGTTGATGTTGTAGGCCGCAAAAACAATTGTTGGGTTGAACTGATGTTATTTGATGTATCAGGATCCGGTATGTTTAATGTGGATTTTTGGACGTTTCTTAATCTTAATAAGTTATGACGTGCAAGGTATATTTCGTACAAAATGTCGGCCGAAAGCCCTAAAATTGCACTTTTCCGGAGCAACAAATAAAATCTCTTTTTTTGGCATTTTTAGACGTTTTTTAATCCATTGAAATCGTAGCCATCCTTTGATGGAATTTGACAGTTTATGACTTGACGAATAGAGGACGAATTCAGTTATGACGTACAAGGTATATTTCGTACAAAATGTCGGCCGAAAGCCCTAACATTGCACTTTTCCGGAGCAACAAATAAAGTCTCTTTTTTTTGGCATTTTTAGACGTTTTTTAATCCATTGACATCGTAGCCATCCTTTGATGGATTTTGACAGTTTATGACTTGACGAATAGAGGACGAATTCAGTTATGACGTACAAGGTATATTTCGTACAAAATGGCAGCCGAAAGTCCTAAAATTGCACTTTTCCGGAGCAACAAATAAAATCTCTTTTTTTTGGCATTTTTAGACGTTTTTTTAACCCATTGACATCGTAGCCATCCTTTGATGGAATTTGACAGTTTATGACTTGACGAATAGAGGACGAATTCAGTTATGACGTACAAAGTATATTTCGTACCAAATGTTAGCCGAAAGCCCTAAAATTGCTCTTTTCCGAAGCAACGAATAAAATCTCTTTTTCTTGAATTTTTTGACACTTTTTAATCCATGAAGTAGCCTCATAATAGAGTATTTTGTGAGAACTATCAAAGCCACAAGTCAATCTTATCTTCGAAATCGAAATTAATATCGAATAGGAACAGTATTGAATCATTTCAGTGAAATGAAAATGATCGAATGATCGATTGATTGAAAAGATCGGATCATTTTCGTAATCGATTGTTGAACGATTCGATCATTTGAAATGAACGATTTACACAGCTCTAGAAGACGGTGAAAGTCCTACTGTTGTCGAATGTCGACCCTTCCATTGATGAACATTTATAAGAATTTGAGGGTAAATATTGTTCTGTTGCCTTTCAGCCATTTAAAAATTTTGTAATGAATGCAAGCTTAAGATTCAAGCGAAGTCTATTGCTGAAGGGCAGGTGAACTACAGGAGTCCTTTTTGCAGGCAAATTGTATATAATCCAAGTATTTGTTCAATGTTTTGGGGTGCTATTTCATTTTCAAAAACTAATTTAAAAATGGAAGACAAATTGGTGCTTTATTTCTTTTTTCTAGAAAAAACATTTTGGGGCCTTATTTCATTAATTTGTAGGGCATTTTTTGTTTTCGGTTGGGGTTTATTTCATTGGGGCATAATTTTTATAATAAAAAAAATAGCCCAATTTGGTGCGTTATTTATTTTTTTCTTTTAGGGTCTTATTTTCTAGGGCCTAATTTCTCGAAGCCTTTCTAAAATCCAAAGCCTTTTTAGCACAAGTGCAAGTACTTACAGCCACATCATATACTTTGTTTTGCACCAAGGTATACAAGTAATTTATTTTCAAATCGAAAATTCCATTGAAACCTTCATAGAGTTTTCTTCGGACCTCTAGTAAAGACCTGCAGTCTTAGTTATTTTAACTCATCAGAATAAATCCAATAACTTGAATTTAAAATAATGCAAATTTTAAAAATAGAATACCTTTGAATAAACTTTTAACTACATTGTTATACAATTTGTTTTTTTAAATTATAATACAAAAATTTTGCCTTTTAATCACTGTTTCATTATGGTGTGTAAAGGTGTGCTTATAAATATATAAACATGGAATTAATTAGAGAAAAATATGTTCAAATCAATTAAAGTGCCCTCTGATTTCTAGAAAAGTATAATTTTATTCGTACAAAGTTTATGAAATTGTTTTATTATTATTAAATTTTTATTTAATTTTATATATGAGGAGTTCCCTTAAATTTTTTCTAAAAACCGATTTTGGGATGTCAATTTAAAAAAAAATTAATAAATAAAAGGCCATGATCACGGTTGCCAGTTTGGTCATTATTTCATTTTCAGTTTATTTCCATCACTTTCGAAGTTAATGATAGAGGGCTGAAAAACTTAAGATTGTGCGTTAATTTTGCGTGCCGTTTTTTTTCGCTGGGTTAAAACAGAATATACCATTTGAAAATGTAAATGGTCTTTCAACTGACGGGGCCAGGGTTATGGCTGGTGAGGTTAATTGCCCCCAAGCCAAATTGAAAAGCAATTTCAATTTATTTTTTTTTTTTAAATGGACTTGCAATTCGATGCATCAACGAGTATGCTTTGCTTATGATTGCAAAAAATTCTTAATTAAGTTGATAAAGTGTGTCGCAACACATACATTTATAGTGCTAACCGCATCAACCACTTTAAAGAATTTCAAGAATATTGCGCAGTCATTAAGTTTAAAAAAACTAATTTAAAAAATTAGACTCAATTTTGAAACTATTAACACAAAATTTTAAACGACTTAGTAATATGTTAAAGCGATTTTAGTAAGCTACTGAGTTAAAATGAAGATTTTGCGATTTTTGAACGATTTTAGCATTTTACTAACTCTTAACATTTTACAAAAGTTAAAATCACAAACTGGCTACTTTAACTTTTAGTAACTTGCTAAATCCATATGAAATCTGTCATTTTCCTCAAAAAAAAATCTCTGGGCAGTTTTATTTGAAAGAGTTAAAATGTATTTTCTTATGTTTCGTTGTTTTTAAAAGCAAATAAAATAATATAAAATATTTTCGGAAGACGAAGATTTTGGTATACAAAAATATGTTTGAAGACTCAATTTTGTGCAGTTAAGTGCGATATTTTAAGTCCCGAGCAAATCCCATTGAAGAGCTGGACGATGGAGAATTTTACTCCAGGTATAGGTTTGACAAGATAGCAATTCGGTTTTTGGTTAAAAACCCAAACATCCAAGACCGAATTATAAGCCGTAGGCTTTCGATTTCACCAGAATTTCAAGTACCTACTATTAAGATTAACAACTTTGGGAAAATTATCCATGAGACTGATGATGGTAAGTTTACTTTCTAATGGAAGACAAAGGATATATTTATGTAAAAGACAAAAATTAACAAAATAAATTGTAGGTTGTCCCTTTGACTTTTGAGTTTCCGACATTTCAAAATAATTAGATCCTTTCCCCAGATTTAGTTTTGTTGTTAATTTTCTTGAACTGTCATAATTTAAAAGTGCTCAGATGCACTGTTTTTAATAAAAGGGAGTTAGTATTTTAAGAAAAAAAGAAAGGTTTAAAATTTTCGAAGTTTAACAAATTGCTAACTAGTAAAATACTTAGCCCTTAATAATAAGTTCTTTAAAATTTTGCCCCATTAATAATATAATGCCAGCCAAAGATCTTCAAGATCAAAAAATTAGTAATGGTATTTCGTCCGCAAAAAATTTGATTAAAGATAGCGTTTGTGAAAACATATGTAAGTATATTTATATTAATATAGTTATTAAGTGGCAGTAATTAATCTTCATACATAAACATATGGCGCAAAATTTTGAACAGCTAAGTAAAGGGTTTTTCAACAGGGATGCTACAAAAGTAGAGCGACAGGGACAGCAAACGACGCCATATTTGTTGCCGCTCTTTTGACATTTCTCTTCAGTAAAGTTTGCCATTTCATGATTGAAAGATATACGAGCCAACAACGAGTCGAAATTATTAAAATTTACTACCGAAATTCGGAGTCAGTGGCCTCAACGTTAAGAGCGCTACGTCCAATTTATGGTCGTCATAATCGTCCTAGCAGATCAACAATTGAGCGTCTAGTGTCGAGAATATTGCTTCAGTTACAGAAAGCCCAAATGTGTCTCTCACACGTCGTTCTCAAGCGTAGGGCATCTCTGTGACGTCGTTGTGGCGAACTTTGCGAAAAGATCTTGGCCTACATCCTTACAAGATTAAATTGACGTAAGAACTGAAGCCGCTTGACCACCAGAAGCGTCGTATGTTCGTGAATTGGGCTGAGCAACAACTTGAAAATGATACGGATTTTCATCGAAAAATCATCTTCAGCGATGAGGCTCATTTCTGGCTGAATGGCTTTGTCAATAAACAAAATATGCGGTATTGGTGAGGCAGCAATCCACACGTTCTCCATGAGTCATCATTGCATCCCGAAAAAATTACGGTTCCGTGTGGTTTATGGGCCGGCGGCGTCATTGGGCCGTACTTCTTCCGTTATGATCAAATTTTAGTCAGTAATCATTAAATAATAAAATGTCTCTATTACATTGTAGCTGTTTCAATATTATTCTACTTTCAATATTATGTATTAAACCTTCATGAAGTAAGAACATGGCGTACTTTTAGATCTCAGTACTTTTCACGGCTGACTTGTTACACAAAGGTTTTTGTATAGAAGAACTTGGCTCTTTCTTAACATTTATGTTTTTGGTCTGATCTCACTCCTTTCGAAAGATACGGAAAGATAGAAAAGGGTGGACTTTACCTACTGAAATCAACTTAGTTTATAGCTTCCTATTTCTTTTGGTATATTTTCTTTTTGTTATTGGTTGTTTTGATTTGCGCTTCAATTTTTTCTTCTTGTCCTGGCAAGATACCTAACACTAGCATACCTACCTTAATTACAGCAATCGGAAGTGCTCCATATAAGTTAAACATTTTCTGAGAAAGTGGACGCCCCCTGAATAGAAAATCTCAATTTTTATTTTTGATCCTTTATATGCAATTTGAGCCCTACCGTAATACCAAATTTCATTGTTCTACTGCAATCGGAAGTGCGCCATATATAATTTACATCAGTTCTGAGGAAGTGGGCGGATACCACGCCCCTGAATGGAAAACCGCAAATTTTATATTTTTTTCCTTGTATGCAATTTAAGTCCTACCACTTTACTATATTTCATCATTTTTCGGCAGTCGGAAGTGCTTCTTTCAACCAACACCAATTCGGAAGATGTGGGCGGATACCACGCCAACTGAATGAAAAACCTCAAATTTTCTGTGTTTTGATTGTTTATGTTTCTTTTTTTATTTTGGTCATTTTTAGCTACAGTTGGATATTTTTATTGTCAATTTTGGACAATTTTTTTTTTCTAGTGGCAACCGTGGCCATGACAGCTCACACATTTCCAACAATTTTCTGCCAATTCCTAATGGCACTTTCCATGAAAAGAAATACTCTTGGAGGATTTGTCAATTCCTCGCAAGAGATAGTATACCCCTGAAAAACTCTGTATGACAGTCCAACCCACAAAAAATTATGCCAAAGGACTACGCAATGTCAGTTTTAAGTATTTAATGTTATAAATAATAATATCTAATCATTCACCCGTTTTAAGACAATAATATTCTAAAAAATTCGGAAAAATAATTTTTCGTTATATACAATATTATTTTAAATGCAAACGAGCTCCTGAATAAAAATTTTGGCAAAATCGTTAGAACTGCTTATGAGAAAGTCGGAAGTCAAAAAACCGTTCTATAACAAGTAACGTTAGTAACATTTTTTCTTAAACTTTTTCACGTCTAATTTTTGTTTATCAAAATCATTTAAGCCGTTTTCGAGATAAATTAGATTTCATATAAAGGCTATTAAAGGCAGGTATAGCGTTAGTTTTAGAGATAAACAAAAATTTTAATTTCTCTTCCAGAACTGAAGAATCTTAAAAAATCGCTTCAGCGGCTTAGGGGGTAGGTCAAGGTACAGATCTCAAATCTGTTGTTCTTAGCAGAAACATGATAACTTCATAAAATAATCCTTACGTTGCTTTATATCAAGCTAAAACCTAAGCCCGGAAACCGCTTTTCTTAAAATTTAGAACATAATTTTTACAAAAAATATTTTCATAAATATTTAAAATTCGAAGAAAATTTGTCATCTCGCTCACTCATGTAGAGTGGACGTAAAAACAAAAAGTATTTTATGGAATATTCATGTCGCTACCAAACACCACAAAGATATACAGACAGATAGAATTTCCTGTTTTCTATCTTCTTAATGCCAACTTTGATCAAAATCGATTTTTTCCAAATGTAAAACTGGCCCTTAGTACCCTTATCGTAAGTAAAAACTTTATTTTTAAGGCTCCACATGAGATGCTTCCCAAACCATTACTCCACCCTCGCATCGCATCGGTGGCAACGAGTCAACTGGTGCTTTTCTTAAATCGTGATAAGAATAATTGTAGCCAGTGGGGCCTTCCGAATTGAATATTTTTTTCATCAAAAAAAAAAAAAAAACAACCCGTGGTCGCATGTTTTTCCAGTAATATGGTTGATTCAAAGAAGAATACGTGTCACTTCGCGGTTGGGTGTTAGGGGTGGTTTTTTTTGCAGTTTGTTAGCAGTCATCCGTATGATATGTGTCACCATGTTACAACAGAAACGTGTGGACTCGAAGCAGCTCGCTGGATTGCTCTTCTATCAGCGGCGGCGCCATAGCTTGACAAGTTCTGTCTTTCAAGTTTTTATCGTAGCTGGAGATGTTTTTCAAAAAAACTGCCAAGTAAGCCAGTGGCTTCTTCCAAGTTCTTCTGCAATTTTACGTATCTCTATTCTCTAAAAGCCAGTACTTTCCCTCTTTTATCCGACTCAAAGCTTTTTTATTACCCATTTTTTAATAGTAAGGCTTAAAATTACAAACAACTACTTATTATAAGAATTCCGTTTCCAATAGCATCAAGAACCCCTGAGCCGAAAAAAATAAGTATTATTTTTACAAAATCTATTGCTAAAGGTGTTTTCTTAATGGATAATACTTCTAGTATTTTGAAGAGAGCTAATTTGTCTAATGGTTAATTCAGAATATTATATCTTATGTCAAACAGGTGTCAGCAATGCGTCCGAAGGAAAACCAACTTGAATGTTTAATAAGCTCTGAATATATTCAAGTGCTCTGCAGTGTATTTCGGAAATCTTATTTTACTTACTCATATAATTTTGAATAATCCAATCACTGCCTTAGTTATAATGCCAATTTTTATTACATCCACGTTTAAATTTTTATTATTTTATGTCACTCTAGCTTTAAACTAAACACCACCATAACTTGTCAAAAGACCTTCTTATTATTCGAAGTCATTCATAAATAAGCAAAATATTTTGATATTCGAAGCCCACAAAAATCTGCAATCGCACATGGGATGCATTTTTATATCACTTTTATGGAGAAGTTACCGCAAACAATAAATTGATTCATCACAACAATCATTTATGTATGATATTATCAGACCGACCGATCGCTTGACCGTTAATAAATTTAACGTTCGATTGATTTGGTGAAGGGGAACTGTATAAATCGGGCTCAAGATATCTCAAATAAGAATTCAAAAAGGTGTAGGCATAGATAGACGAAGTTGCTGCTGTGAAGAGTAAACCGAAACTGAATATTAAAAGCAAGCTTTGGCATCAGTGATATTTAATATGACAGCAACAGCAGTTATCAGATTTTGGGGAACATCAGGGGGCAAAGAAAGCTCTCGTATGTGTCTTCTTATCTTTTGGCATTAAATATGTTAATTGAGTGCCAAGCATATGGAATTAAGTACCCCTACTTATTTATTAAGTGCACTCTTTGGGCGGGTGTTGAAATGAACAGGTAATGGTTGAAACGAATGTTAGACTATAATGAGCAAACATCTCACACAGTTTGTTTGATCGTGATTTTTATTTATTAACTTGGAGCCTGAGAAACAACTGGAGAATTTTTGGTATTTTAATATTTTATTAAAATCTTTGTCAAACTGAATAGATTAAATTTTTTTAGATCCGTTATTCCGGTAATGACGAACTACAAAAATTAAAAAAAATTGTTCTATGGTAGTTGCTGTTAATAAGGTCTACCTCTATATGATAGATCGTCCAAATTAAGCAATGCAGAAAAAACCATCGAAGTTTTAGGATGCGTTTTCCAGAAAAATAAGATTTCCGAAAACGATTTTTATTTGCCATATAAAGAGTGGGCTGAATACAAGTTTCTTTTTAAAAATGTCTTTATTAGTAAGAACACATTAATTATGGGACACAACGTCGTCGTTGAAGCGGATGGTCGTGAGCAAGCGTATAATCTGAGATCTTTGTGCAAAATTCTCCTCAGGCTAGTGCGTGAAATGTTGAGCTGTTCAGATCAGCAGCCATATTTCCCGTCTATGCGCACCGTACGATGCGGGACCATGAGTGTTGTCCACTAGCATACCAACCTCACGAAACTTTTGCACAAACTTGAGTACAGTAGGTACGGCGGATGCCTTATTTCGGCCAAAACTTCTTTTTAAAAAAAAACACTGTTTGGGCTACGCAGTACTCACTTTGGAAATAAGTTTTCAATTTTTCCCAACGTTATTCAAGCGAAAAGCGAACTTATTTCGTTCCGCGGAGGTATGATACTGACAGCTGTCAGTGTCAAAATAACCTATGATTTAAAAAAAAAAAACATTTAATGGCCCACCCTGTACATGGGTAGATACTATAGGGCGAAATTTGCTATTGAGAAAAATATCGAACTCGTGATTTTGATTAAAGTTAAGATTACAGTGATAAAGATCACGAAAAAAGTGGGTCAGGTTATTCCGCCTGTTTGTATGTCTATACCTCAGCCCTACAATAAATACAACCGTTGTGCAAAATCTTTTTTATTTCAAAAACGTCTCTAACGATTTTGGAAAAAAAAAATATATAAATATTTTTTCATTAATAGCACTTACGATTTTGACCAACATTTTTGTACTGCAGTTCCTTTGAATTTAAAATAATAAATTATGTATAAAAATATTCGAAAAAAAAATATTTTTCGAGTTCTTGAATAAGAAAATTACAATTTTTTTTGAAAAATTAATATCTTGAAAACGCATGAACTATTAGTTTCTGAAATTATTTCCTAAAATCTATATTATTAAATAACTAAAATTGGCATCATTGGCAAATTTTTGTCTAAACAAATTTTAAAGCACTTTCTTATATAATAAATTAATATAATAGTAAACCGATTTTTAAACGTTGCTTACATAAATTCTTATTTTTTCAGAAATCAGAAGGCATTTATATGCATTTGAACATTTTTCTCTATAATTAAATTTATGCTCTTTTATACATATATATAATCAATATTTAAATTCCAAAGTACTTTTACATACGAAGAGGTAGGTACTCGTACTTGCGAACAGCCATTGATCATACTCAACATTTCGTTTTCGATGATGGAAAAGCCAAAAGAAATAAGGATGGCTAGTCTGTCTGTTGGTCTGATTGACTAGAGCTTGAATGGGTCGCCTTCTTAGAAAGCATTTTTGAATTTTTAATTCGACCCTTTTTTTAAGACTCAAAACATTGAGTTTTTCGAAATTTTAGAAATTATTTTTATCCTCAAAAACTCAAAAACCACGTACATACGAGTATTTAAAAACAAATTTCGAAAATTCTTACTTACTTACTTTCAAAAATAATGGTACACACCATACAAAAGTTAAAAAATGGTTTTCGAAAACGAAAAAAATTAATTTTTACGATCTATAAATTTATAATTTAAAATTAAAATTAAAATTAAATTTAATTTAAAATTATTTATATTTATATAATGCACGACTGGGTCGTACGAACTTGCTCCTATGTAAACGACTAAGATGAATGTTCTTAAGGATAAAATTAATTTTTTAAGTAACTAAAACAACTCCTTTTAGACCGAGAGGTCACAGAAATTTTTGGGTGTGATTGATAACAAAAAATAATTAGCATAATTAGATAGGCCTTTAGTAGTTATTTACAAATGTGAACGTCTTGTATGCTCTAGTGGGAGCAATAGTGCAAAAAAGTGCATCATATATGCAGTTCTTTCCAAGTCTAAATAATTGTGATAACAACTTTGCCAAAATGTAGAGTTAAGCCCCCTGATTGAAAGTATTTAGGTCTAAGACGTTTTGCAGACAGCCTTCTGTCTGCAAGGCGCGATAAGAATAGCGTACTTCTTGCACGAAGAAGAACGCATTCAAAACGTCTTGGACCTTGATATTTGTATTCGGGACACTTACCTCTTCATTTTGAAGTTATGGCAAATTTTTTATCATATTTTCTTAGACTTTGGAAAGAACTGCATATCTGATGCACTCTTATGCACTATTGCTCCCACTAGAGCAAGCAAGACGTTCACATTTGTAAATAACTACTAAAGGCCTATCTACCTAGTCCTGCCATAAGTTCTGTCCCTGACAAAAACACGTTTTATTTAAAAAATAAAGAAGCAATCAAAATTCTTTTTACGCCATTTATTAAGTATTAAATTTACAATATAAATATATAAGAAATTATTCAAAATGCCGCCCCTTACCCTTCAAACAATTCCTTAAACGACCGTAATTATACTAATTATTTTTCGTTATCAATCACACCCAAAAATTGCTGCGGGCTCTTAGTCTATTTAGCAGTTGGAGCTAAGCACAGAATTCCATATGTTTTAAGCAAAAATTAGTTTATGCGACAACAAAGTTATAATTCTTTGTAGTGGTTTCTTAAAAAATAAGCTTTTTATACAAAATTTTTAAAACACTTTTAAGAAAAAATTTTGGAACGCCAATTGTTTATATGTAAAAGTGTTTATAAATGTACGAATAAAAATTAAATTTATAAAAAAATTATTGATCCGTTTTTGAGATAACGAATTTTCCAAATTTTTCAAAATTCAAAAAAAATATTTTTTTTTCGTTTTCGAAAACCATTTTTTAACTTTTGTATGATGGGTACCTTTATTTTTAGGTTAAATAAATTTGTTTTTCTCATGTCTTGTAGATTATATCAAGAAACTTTTATTTATCAAGTTTTAAAAAATCAAGCGTGAGGTTTTTGAAATATTGAATTTAAAAAAAAAAATTGAAAATTTTTTTAAAAATCAAAAAAAATTATTTTTTGAAAACTTGAACTCACAATAATATTCAAACTATTGGCGGCCTTTAGCAGAAAAAAAAATGATCAAAATCCGTCGTACCGTTTTTGAGAAAACCAAAGACTAAAATAAAATTGTTCCAAGGGGGGTACCAAAAATAATAATTTTTTTGAATTTTTTTTCAACCATTAGCTAGCTTTAACCCAATGAAAGTTTTTGATTTTTCTTTTAAGAGAATAAAAAATATTTATAAAATTTCGAAAAAAATCGTATGGCAGGTACAGTTATTTTTGGTCTTTCAAAAAAAATCGTGTGGGGGGGGAAATTAGTAGTTTAGGCTATAGTCGAACAGACAGAATTGCGAGACCCACATTTTTTAGTCTTCGCTATCATCGTAATATCAACTTTGATCAAAATTTCGAGTTCGATTTTTTTCCGAATGCATAACTTGCCTTATAGTAAAGTCACAAGTAAAAATGAAATTAACTGTAACTACCATAGAGAACCATTTTTGCAAAGTTTGAATTTCTCATTATCGGCATAACGGATTTTAACGAAAATTTTCGTAATGAGGCATCTTAAAAGTTTGAAAAATATTTCATTAAAAATTTTAAAAATAAATAATTTTGGAATTTTTGAAAAATAAAATGATTTTTTCTTTGAAAATACGATGTCTCAAAAACGGGTCAAAATATTTTTTTTTTAATTAAATTTTTATTTGTTCAAAAATAAAAATTTACAGTTAGTGTTCCCATTTTGTTCTTAAAAAGGTATAAGTAGGTAAATTATTTTTTATTTGAAAGGTCTATGTATGACATTGCTTGTGGAATACGACATCGTTCAAATACACGCCTCGTCCTTAAATCGGTATCAAATCTCATGACCTTTTGGTGTCCACTTCACGTCACCTCTGCGAAATAAAACTTTACTTTCAAATCGTTTTCATAAAGAATGTCAATCATGTTGTCCACTGTGTGGCACGTAACGCCGCCGCCACGCGACTGTCGTCGGCCGTCCTGCTGGGATCCCATGTCGTCTAGGTCCATATGGTTCAATTTGGGCAATAAGAAATTGGTTATGGGGGTTCGGTAGCGCTTACCATCGATAAAGAAACGCCGTTATCTATGGTCATGACCTTTGAGCTTCTGGGTCAGTTTGATCTTGTTCGTGTTTAGGCTCAAGTCCCGACGCCAAGTTGAAGTCAGCGAAAGGCCGTGTTCTTGTACACATCATGGAATCGACTGCCTCGGGTTCTGCTGAACACTTTCATTTGCCGCGCGATATTCTTGGCCGATCTTGCGTTCCTTTGACGTACGAATGTTGGCTGATTGACCGAACTGTTCGTCTCAAATTTTTCTTTTGCACTTTTTTTATATTTTGGACGTACTGTAATTTTGTACCCCTTGGCATAATGGTTAATGCGTTGGACCGTCATGCGGAAGGTCTCGAGCTCGATTCTCAGCCGCTGCAAAAAGTTTTTTCAGGGGTGTAGTGCCTCTTACGAGAAATTGACAAATCCTCTAGGAGTATATCTCTTGTTGTGGAAAGTGCTGCTCATTAGCCGTTCGGAATCGGCAGAAAATTTTAGGTCCCCTCCGTTCCTGGTAACACGCACACAGGAATGGTTGAGAGTTGTAAGTCAACTAGTTCCTGATTCACTTCGAGCTGTTGCACCACCAAATTTATTTTTAGTTTAATTGTGTCACTCGCCATGTTTATTTGGCATCAGCAACGGAATTATGAACAGCGGATTTGACAGATTTCACCAAAACAATTGAAAAAACCTTTCTTCCATATTAATAAAGATGGTTTAGTGGAGGTTTATCGTTAAGTCCTTGAGTAAGTGCCAAATTTCATTAATAAAACAAATTTTCTGCTTAAATTACGTTTACTAACTATTTACGATTTCCCTTACTCACTAGGGATTTCGATCCCTTGTCAATTTTTTTCTTTTGGTGTGCGTATTTCGTATATGTACATGTAAATCCCTCTTCAAATACGGATTCGAGGGATTTGATCTCTGTAAAAAAAAAATCGATTTTTTCGGTGTAAAGGAACGTGAAAGGAAAGTGAAATCTTCACACAGAAATTGATTTCTCATGTATAAAGGAAATCGACATACATATGATTAAGTTTAGCAAAGAAGTATGAAAGAAAATTGTCAAACTTGTTTTGTTTTATCAAAAAAATTATACAAAAGTGCGAAGTACTTGTCTTCACAAGCTGTCAAGGCATTTGCTTTGAAAGCAAAGCAGTTTAATAAAATGAGAACTACGCAAGAATTTAAGGTCATAAGTGGATTTCGACAAGTTAGTCATATGTGCATTTGACTGCACCCATATTATATAGGAGAGGGTATTTCACCAACAATGTGCAAGTAAGGACAGCTTACCAAAAATTATATAAATATAAATCCAAACATGTTTTTAATTTTGTTTCCTTATCTTTTTATCCTCTGTATCTATATAGGCAGTCAATTTAAAATAAGGGACATGTTTTGTCACTCGCTTAAAATCATGTATGATTCCCGTATATGTATGTAAATAAAAGACACAGAATATAAAAATGAGATGGCTTACTTGTTGTAGTAGATTTTTTTAAAATGATTTTTGATAAACGTCACTTAACTATTCCTCGAACTATTCGGTTTTCTTAATCAGCCGTATTAATACAAAACGCTTATTCCACCTATATTCCATGGTTTTGCTAAACCGTGGAATAGGCGTTAAGCCATGGCTTAAATATTTACATTAATAAAAACGAAATGTTCGAGGAATAGTTGAGTGACGTTTATCAAAAATCCCTTAAGAATATTCTGTGTCTGTCTAAATTGATTGTCATTTGCTTGTTTTTTATGTCCTTTTTATTTGGCAATCCGGAATCTCTCTCCAATCCGGAATCCCAACTGAATCCTTTTTTGATTCTGGTGATTCTGAAGTTTTTTGTGATTCTAGTATATGTGAAACATCAAACATGGAGAATAATGAAAATCAAGAATTATGTTTGTTGAAAGATACTTTTCGCACAATTAGGATACAAAAAATCAAAACTGTGGAGTTTGACGTTTAGATATATGAATGTGTGGGTGCTTCTGGTTTCGATTCTGAATTCAAATCCAGAAACAACATTCTCTTCTTTTCAGAATCAGAACTGTCATTTTTTTCAAGTGAACACTTTCAGAAGAGGCTTGTCGGTCTTTTATACAGGGTTATTTGCATAAGGTGTGACAAAAAGCTAGGGCGTGTAGGTTGGACTTAGACAAGAAAAAAATCGTATGGGATAGGGGGGTCTATTTCCCCCCGTTTAGGCGGGAGGGGCAATTTAAGACAAAAATCACTTAAAACAGAACAAAAATTATTAAAAAATAACAGTGATACCTACAGAGGAATGCTATAGCATTTTGAAAATCCAGAAATACATTCTTTAATTTTGTTTTTAAATAAAGTTGTTCGAGTGAATAGTTTTTGAAAAATTAATTTTCAAAATGAAAATTTTGAAAAAAAAAATGAAAATTTTGTTTTTAAACAATTTTTTTTTCAAAATTTTACGTAATTAATTATTATTTTTTTATTCAATATTCAATGCTCTTATTATTTTTTGATCAAACACAAAAAACCGGATGTCAAAATGTTTTGTACTTTTTGAGAAAATCAGAAATAACAAAAACTACTTTTGTTCTAAGAAAAGCCTTTTATTTTAGTTTTTGGATTCTTAGGTGAATTTACGATTGAAAGGATTAACTTTCTTTTTACTATTTTTTTAATTATCGTCTTATAAGCATACAATAATGTGACAAAGTACTGGATTAACCATATTTCTCACATTTTTTCATTGAGAACACCTGCGTGAGAGCATTGGATTAATATTGACCTGCGAATGTTTTTTAAATAATGCAACGTTACACGCCCTAACTAGTGACTTCGAACTATGTATACGAAGTGGAAATAGAATCTTTGGAACAACTAAAACAACGGATTGAAGTGACTGGATTCAAATTACAGGAAAATTTATCAAGTATAAATTTATGTGCAGCAATAAGAAGGCGCTATAATCTTTGCCTTCTACAAAATGGGGATCATATCGAAAATATTTTGTAATAAGCTTTAGTTAAAAAATAGTTAAAAATTTAAATAAACATTAATTATGTATTTTATCTAAAAATGCATGTATTTCTTATTTTAATTGATTTCAAGATTCAGGAACATTTTTGTTCTTATTTCGCAATTGCATTTTTCTGTCACTAGTTAGGGCGTGTAACGTTGCATTATTTAAAAAACATTCGCAGGTCAATATTAATCCAATGCTCTCACGCAGGTGTTCTCAATGAAAAAATGTGTTAATCCAGTACTTTGTCACTTTATTGAATGCTTATAAGACGATAATTAAAAAAAAAATAAAAAGAAAGTTAATCCTTTCAATCGTAAATTCAACTAAGAATCCAAAAACGTAAAAACTAAAATAAAAGGCTTTTCTTAGAACAAAAGTAGTTTTTGTTATTTTTGATTTTTCAAAAATTACAAAACATTTTGACATCCGGTTTTTTGTGTTTGATCAAAAATTAATAAGAGCATTGAATATTGAATAAAAAATAATACTTAATTACGTAAAATTTTGAAAAAAATTGTTTAAAACAAAATTTTTCATTTTTTTTTTTTTTTCAAAATTTTGATTTTGAAAATTAATTTTTCAAAAACTATTCACTCGAACAACTTTATTTAAAAACAAAATTAAAGAATGTATTTCTGGCTTTTCAAAATGCTATAGCATTACTATGTATGTATCACCGTTATTTTTTAATAATTTTTTTTCTGTTTTAAGTGATTTTTTTCTTAAATTGCCCCTCCCGCCTAAACGGGGGGAAATAGACCCCCGCACCCATACGATTTTTTTTCTTGTCTAAGTCCAACCTACACGCCCTAGCTTTTTGTCACATCTTATGCAAATCACCCTGTATATACGGGAATCTTGCGTGCTTTCACGGCAGTGACAATTGACAATGGACGTCAAAAGCTGCCTTCGTACGGAGGGTTAAAAGATAAGGAAGCAAAATTAAAAACATGTTTGGATGCTTAACGATAAACCCAAACTAAACCATCTTTATTAATATAGGTGAATGTGAATACAGTGAAAGCTCTAATAAGCGGACACTCATGGTCCCCCAATTTTTGTCCGGTTATGAGAACTGTCCGGTTAAGGGAAAGCAATAAAAAAAACTTTTTTTTTAACTTCATATTAATTCTGATTAATATTGGATCTACGATCTACCTTGCCATTTTCCACGAACATCTCCTTTATTTCTTGAAATCTTTGCAGCTTGTGTTTTTCCAATATTAAACCTAAAAAACTTTGCATAGATAAAATATTTCATGTCGTGGCTGAAAAAAAAACAAGATTTTTGCCAAAGCGCGAACCAATAAGTTTTTGTTGCCCAATGCATTGGCAATTTACAACTTTTCTTGCCTCACCCTTTTTTACCGTTATTTTAACGGACTATGCTCTAGTGAAATAGCCAGCTGCTGCATTCCTCCTCTTAAACAATTCAACGGTAATATTCGCACTTCTAGGAATGCCCATCAGTTTACCCTTGAGCCCAACTTCGGACGTACTATGAAGTACAGAGATTCGTTCTCCAGCCGTACTACGCGAATGTGGAATTCCTTACCACGCTCTGTCCTTCCCAGTCATTGCAATGTTCAAAAATTCAAAACCAATGTACACCGACACCTCCTTTCTGACCCCTCCCTTTTTTCCTAATGCTCACACTGTGTCTCTGACATATTAAGGGTATACAAAAAACTTTTGAGTGTGATGAATGAGTAGCTGAAGGAAAGGAAATGACATGTGTAAAAACGAAATGCGATGAAAAAAGGGAACCATACCCTCTCAAAATTACACCAACTACCCCCAGTAACTAACTCGGGAAATCCCCTAATAACCTTTCAACATAACATAACATCGCACTGTCCACTGTCCAGTTATTAGAGCTTCGCGTCCGGTTATCGGAGATTTTCTATAGATTTACTTACGTATTAAACAAAAACTGTACTTAGAACAGATTTGCTGTTCTTTTCCGTTACATTTTTGAGAAAAAATAATCCCTTAATTAAATAATGTGTCCGCTTATGGGAGGTTTTCTATCTAAAATGGGCAAGAAAACGTGTCCGCGTCGTCCGTTTATGATAGTGTCCGTTTATAGGAAAGTTATTTGTATGAGATTTTCGAAAAAGAAGTTCGTTCCCGAAAAAGTGTCCGTTTAAGGGAACTGTCCGCTTATTGGAGCTGTCCGCAAGTAGAGCTTTCACTGTAATTAAGCCAGGACCTAAGTGCTTTGCATATGCGACATTAATTTCCAACTGCGAATTGCGAATGTTCGCGAATTTTGACATTTCGTTTACATGAGTAATTTTTTTGGTCGCCGAACAGTGCAAATTGTCAAAAAAAAGTAAATAAATTAAAGTAAAATGTGTGCTAAGCAAAATTATTTTAAGAAAAGGTGGCTTTATTAGTTAATAGTTTCTCATCAAAGACCTTGATAAATAAAGTGCTATTAGAAACCAATTATATTATTTTCAATTATTTTACCCTTTTTTCTATAGATTCACTCATTTTTTAATTTTCCATTTAGCAACGAGCAACACAACACAATTGCGATGTTTGACATTTGAATTTGACGTTAGATTCAAACGAATTTTTTAGTCGCCGGTTTGTGGAATGCTTTCACTAGTTGTGGATTGCGAATTTACATTTGACAGCTCGCAGAAGATACGTTGTTGGTCGCGTAAAAAATATCAAAATACAAAATATTTCAATTTATACATAAATATTTTATGCAGTGTTGAAAATTGCTTAAAAAGATTTATTCGAATTCGCAGGTCGCAGCTCATGTGCCAAGCACTTTAACTCCTATTCCATGGTTTAGTAAAACCGTGGAATATATCTAGGTGGAATAAGCGTTTTTTATTAATAAGGCTGTTTATATTTTAATAAGGTCTAAGAAAATTATATTGATATGTGGTCTTTGTTCCTCTTTTGTTCCACACCACTAACTTCGCCGATGTCTTTCGAAATGTTCAACCGACTATAAAAGTATTCATTGGAATTGGCAGTGCTGGATTAGCGTTAACTACCAATAAAACACCTCTGCTACACAGGTAACGATTGGGTTGGTGTCTTGTATAAATGAAAAATATTAAAAACACAAACCAATTCTTTCTTCTTAACGAAAGATTTCGATGAAATTTGGTGTATTTCTTAGAAAATATTATTATCCATAAACTACCAGCAAAAGCTTTGACATATTCCGATAGAGGACTATGCATATTATATCTAGACTAAAAGTACAATTCTTAAAATATTTATTCTATTACAATTGAAAAGTTATTGGAATTCAATTCTCATTTTCAGTTATAATTGCTTCGTTCAGTTTTTGTTTTGTTTTCCTATCCGAGTTAACTCTGGTGGTACTCCGTCTTTCTTGACTTAATCTTATGACCATATTTGTTTCTTCAGCTTGAAATCTTTGGCCGAAAAGTCCCTTAAAGATTTTCTTCACCGATTCCCGAAATCCATTATGCCACCAAGCATAAATGATGGGATTTAACAAGCTGTTGCACATTCCAAGTAAAGTTAATGGCTTGGCAATTGCTACTAGAATGCTGTCACTGAAGAGAGTGTCCGTGTTTGGGGCACATATTGTATAGAGCATCACTGCGATAAAGTAAGGAAGCCACGTTATAAAGAATGCTCCAGTTGTTAGAAGAACGATTTTAATGGCCTTCCATTTATTTGCGCTGTAAACTTGAAAGTTTATTTTTGAGTTGTTAGTTCTAAAAAAAAATTAATTTTCAGTACAATAATTTTAAATAACTATTCAAGTATACTTACTTTCGACAACATTTAAACATGGAAGTTCTACTTTGGCTTGGAACTTCTCTATCTTCTTGCAAGAAAATGCTATTTGGGCTTTCTAGTGAATGAACAGAAGTACTCGTAGGAGATACACGTCCTCGAAAGAGTCGTAAATCTCCAACTCTAGTTCCAGGGTTTCCCATAGAAGCCCGATTAAGGTCGGATATTGTGCCAAGAGCGTGTTTCAAGATGATGCTGTAAAGAACGATTATCAGCCCTAACGGTATTATCGCAATAATAGTTATCAATATAACTAGCTTCTGAGGAAAAAGTATAATAAACCAACAGAACTTTCCGTCGTCAGTTGAGTTCCTCAGTCCAAATGCAGGCAAAAAGCTGAATATAGCGGCCAGAAGCCATACAACTATAACCATGCCACGTGTTCGTTGCGAAGAAATCAGCCTCTGGTAGTAAAGTCCGTACAGAATGTACAAAAAACGATCAATTCCAATAAGTCCTAGAGTCCACATGGACACGATAGTCGAACAAACATGTATGGCTAGAATAGACAAATATTAATCATATGAATAGGAGACTTTTGCTTCCCCTCACCTAAGCTTATACAGCAAACCATTTCATTCCGCAGCTCGTTGGGGCAGTATTGGATAACAAGAGTGACTGTTCCAATCAATAAATCCGAGAGGGCCACATTCCCAAGAAGTATATAAGTGCTTCGAGGTTGCTGTCCTAAAATTTCAGTGTTCTATAATAATCCATGCTTGACCATGTATATTAATGTCCAACCCTTATAGTGACTTACTTTTGTGCAGTATAAGTCCACTTGAAAGGCATACGAGTAAATTTATAGGAATTATTACGGAACACAAAATCGGAATGAAAATGTCGTATAATTTTAATTGAAAATCCAATCCCTGTGGGTGAATTATGTTAATACCCTTCTCAAGGCGCTCCAATAGTGTGTCTTCTTCCATTATGATGATGATGGCTCTCAATAATTGTTCGGCTTTGCGGGTCAGCTGGGCATGATTCAAATCAACTCAAACTTAGATGAGCTGTTTTAGATTTGAATATTAAAACCAATATAATATGTGTTGAATCTGGTTGATGTACATAATATCTGCTACTGTATTCAATGAACCTAAAATAAAAAGAGAAATTTTGTAAGGTCATGTCAGGAACTAATTAAACAAACATAAGGGAGCGCATATAGAAGTCCTGTTTCTTGAAGAGTGAATATGTCAGAATATTTTAACCCGCAATAAACATTTGAACTAAGAATGAATTGCAATTTAGTTAAACAATTTCAAACTTAAAGTGAATTTAAATTGTTGAAATGCTGAGAGCTTAGATGGCGCTTAATTCAAGTGTAGAGAAAAATGTGACATGTTCGACAGATTTTAAAATAAAAAAAGTGGACATAAGAGTGAACATAAGAGTTTTTTTTAACTTAAAATTACTTTCACCAAAACACGGCTTATATTTGCTGGAATCTAGAGTTTTTTTGAATGAAAAATACCAAGAAAGCAGGGTGTGAATAAAATTAATTTCCTGGACACGTATCGCTAGATTTATAGATTGTAGACTATTCTCACCTTTCCCTGCAGATAATATACCGCAATAAAAACACAATTGTAAAAGAAGAGAACCAAGTTCTCGTATGTACAAAAACCCTATATTTATTAAGTCAGCCGTGAAAAGTAGTGAGATCTTAAAAAACGACAAGAAGAGTTATATCAAAACAATTCCAAGTTATGAGGCGAAATTTGGTTATTGCTATTATCTTTGTATATGTATATAACCTTTGTATATAGTATACAGTGCCTCGGATAAGCATAAGTAAAAATGTGTTTCGTAGAAAATTAAAATGAGAAGGGCACCTTACTATTTTTTTTTATTGAATGGCATCATTAATCAAGTAAATTGAGAAGAAAAAAAGTTCCGTTATTTTCTCTTCTGGTGTTTAAAAATTAAAAAATAGATTTTTATGTATTGCAAAAGTAAAACCGCACAACGCAAACCTCTCTGAAGTTTCATTCAGTTATAGCACATAACGACAAGTGACAAACAACAATGCCGCGTGGTACACATTTAAGCGATCATGTCGTCCGAAATTTCTTACAAGATCCGGAATCTTATGGCACAAAAATAAGACCCGAGCGTCCGCAGAAGCTGACACTTCGAGATAAGAGGCGTTTAATCAATGCTGCATCCAATTCGGTGCATTCTTTGCCGGAAGCTCGTGACGAATTTGGGTTAGGTGTTTTGTTTTCGTGCCTTAAGAAGCAGTGAAGTGATTGTTCGGTGCAAAATGGTGGCAGCTCCAAATCTGACAACAGTCTACAAACAAAAAAGGATAGAATTTGCCCGTCAAAACAAATTGGAAAACCATAAGTAACATTCCATTAATTTACACTTAACTCTTGCTGTTCCAAATGGGATAATCTTATTAATGCTTTTTTTTAGATTATTTTCAGTGACGAAAAAAAGTTTAATCTTGACAGGACAGATGGTTTTATAGAATATTAGTACGATCTGAGAAAGGAAAAAAAGTTTTTTTCCAAGAGGAACTTTGGCGGTGGCAGTTGTAAGGTTTGCGGGGCCTTATGCGACCGTGGTAAGGTTGCTGTTATGACAACAACACTACGTGTGAATTGTGAATCACAATTGTACAGAACAACGACGACAACCAACTATTCAGAATCACATTTCAAAGAGTTCAACAGCAACGACGGACGCACGAGTCCGAATACGATATCATATTTTATTTTTCACACAGAGTGTACTTCTGCCAGATTGCACCTGTAGGTGTATTGTATATATGTAATAATACTCAATTTAAGTTACGCGTAAGCACTTATTTTGTATAAAAGAACAACTATTTATATTAATAAACTCACTTGCTAGAAAACAGCGAGCCATTACAATTTGTGTTATCATTGACTTCCCCCCACCAGCGGTAAGGGGTCTTTAATATTAAATTGTCGACAAAACAGTTGCACTTGCCTTCCCCTCTACAAAGATGAACTAGCTTACACCCAGGTGCTTCAGGATAATTTGGTACCTTACTTAAGACGATTTCGTCGAGTTCGGCATGTCATCCAGCCAATTGCCAATGCCATAATTCAAGTTAGTCGTCAAAGTTTGGAGTGGTTCGAATCCAATAACATAAATTTTATGGAGTGGCCGGCACGTTCTCCAGATTGTTACCCTATTGAAAATCTTTGGGGAATTTTGACCCTCAAAATTTATGCCCATAACTGGCAATTATTCAGTGTTGCTGAGCTGCGAGAGGCAATTGTGGAAGAATGGAACTCTATAGACAATTCCATATTAAAAAAAACCTTGTCAACAGTATGCCAAAAAGAATTTTTAGCTTGGTCGAAAATAGGGACTGCAATATCCCTTACTAATTTTGCCGAAAAAAATGTATAAAAAAACAAATACAAATAAAAATGCGGTTATACTTTTGCAATACAAAAACATCTGTTTTTAATTTTTAAACAATAGAAGAGAAAATTACGGAACTTTGTTTTCTTCTCAATTTACTTGATTATAGTGATGCCATTCAATAAAAAAATAGTAAGGTATCTTTCCCATTTTAATTTTCTACAAAACGCATTTTTACAGATGCGGTTATACTTATGCAAAGCGCACTGTATATAACCTATATTATCATTATGGACTGTGATTTGGTGATGCCAACGCTATCCTGGTGGTGGCGCTGAAATTAGCGCTCGATTTTACATTGGAAAGTAGGATAAGATACAAAACAAGTAGTAAAAAAGAGAATATTTTATTATTAAATAGTAAATAGTACTACCGCTATGCTTAAGATGTCGCCCCAATTGTTCGTCTTCATGAGATTATTATAAGTTTTACCATATATGCAAAGGTAATACCAAACAAAAATGTGTCCACAATATTTTTGTTCTACGTTCTACATGTGCGACATACTATTAAAACTTTCAAGAAGCTTCTTATAAATGTTTTGTCGAAATAAGTTAAATCGTTTACGAAAAAATTGAAATATTAAAAAAAAACATCTATAGGTGTTACAGATTTTTATAATTTATAAGTATGTACTGTAGGGCGGGTTTGGGACACGTACAAGAATCCGAAAGAGCACAAAAAAGTTGTTCCCACAATTCTTCAAACCCGGCACTTTAAAATAACAACACCTGCCATACAACCGTTAAGAAAAATCTTATTGTATTCAAAATCAGCTCGAACTCGTCTTTCACTTTTTCTATATTTATTTACTTATCGATCTACTTGTTAATAAATTTTTGTCGAGGCTGTCAATTTCGTTTTATTGAGTTCCAGGTGAATTCTCAATTTTTATTTTAGTTTATTTTTTTTTAAATTATTTTAACATTTTTCTATCTAATGTTCAATCCAAAATCGTGTGTTTTTAATAAATTTTAAATTATGTACATAATATATAATGCGAATTGTTTTTGTTTTAGTTTCTGTTTTTTTCGGCAATTGAAGGTTTAATCTCTCTAATGCACTTCACGATTGAACACATTAATATTCACGGAATATTTATTTATTAAAAAAGTTACTAAATATTAAATCTGAAACTATCGACCTCACGCACCGGTTCTAATACAAAACTATGTTTGTTACAAAAGTGTTTTTTTTTTATTAATTTCAATTACTTTGTTTATTTAAAAGTATCCCACGTATTAACTAGCTAGCTGCCTAAGCTATGCGTACTCATATTTATTACAGTGCAATACGGATATGACCAATTTTGAAAATTAAAAAAAAAAAATAAGGAAGAAATAAAACCAAAGCAAATTTTAACAGGATTATTTTTAGCTATACATTATACAGCTGATATAAATATAGCTTTTAACAGTGTAGATCATATTTGTCGAAATGTAAAAATCAGATCAAATTGTCACTGAAATTTAACTGAAAAGTTGGAAGGTGTGATTAAATGCCAAGTTACAAAAAGGTTTTTTGAAACGTAATTTTCTTATTAGTACGAGATTTGTATATACATACATATGTATAACCTTTGTAGGTATATTATAACCTATAGTATTGTCATGGAACGTGATTTTGTGGTACCAACGCTATCCTGGTGGTGGCGCTGAAATTAACGCACGATTTTACAGTGAAGAGTAGGATAAGATACAAAACAAGTAGTAAAAAAGAGAATATTTTATTATGAAATTTAGAAGAGACAAATCTGACAAGTATTATCTTTTTCTTATAAGTGTGTTTTTTTAATAAGAGTGATACATATATCTGTAAAATACTGTATTTAATTATTAAGTGATCTTTTGGAATAAACATTGTAGTGTATTTATTCTTTTCTATACAATCTTGCAATATATAGGCAGTTGCGTACGTTATTCTTAATGTTTTTTTTTATATTTATATACATTATAAACTTATTCCTATAGAATACTAATGATTAATTATTAGGGATGTATGATATAAATAAATATAGATGATAATTTATGGTATGTTTTGAGATTTAATAAGTGCAAATTAAATTATATTATATTAATTTGACTATGTACTCGATCATTATTTGCATATTGTCTTTGTTAACTTTGTAGAACTTATGATTCTGATATTTCGTTCACAGCGGGTTCGAAGTAATTATTTAGTTAGAATTTCAACTAATTCATCGTATGACTTTTTTGATGGGTCAGGAACACACATTTTTCTAAGTACAGAAAATGCATCGGGTCCAATAAATATATGTTACGAAGAGTTCTTGTATTTCATTTGGATTAAAGAATTGTTTCAATTATTGATGGGCAAAATCGAATGATTTAAAGAATCGCGATACCTATGAATTCGAATGATCTTTAAAACCATATCAGAGTAAAACAAGTATAGGAAACAAACAACCCATTTCAAAGTAAATAAAGTGCACGACTTGATCGCACGAAATCGCTCTTCTTTGGAATTTAAAATACATTTTATATATATATAAAAGATGGATTTAATGAGATAAAAATGTTCAAATGATTTCAGGAAAAGTATGAATTTATGCAAACAAAGTTTAAAAATCGTTTTATTATTAAAGTAATTTTTTATATAACAAATTTCTTTAAAATTTTTCGAAAACAAAATTTGGGATGCCAATTTTAAGTATTTAGTAGCATAGATTTTACGAAATAATTTCAAAAAATAATCGTTCACACGTTTTTTTTTATTTTCAAATGCAGAACTTTCCCTATAGTACCTATACCGCAAGTAAAAAGGAAGCAAAAACTAAACAAAGGTTCTCGCTTCTCGCCTCTTCTTTACAATTCCATATTCAACCCTCAATTATATGTATCGAGTCCGAAAATGAATATAAATACACATGTAGTCATTAAAATAGGAACTCTTTTGGATCAAATAAAAAATGCAACATTTGTTAAGTTACATACATTTCTATTCGAATTTGTTGGTTATGTTGTTAATGCAACATTAACAAAATTTAATAAACGGCAATTCTTATGTTTCCACCAAAAAAAAGTTGCCACTTATAAAAAAAGGTAAAACATAGTCTTTAAAAGAACATAACGATTTTAGTTTAAATAAAATACACGACTGGATCGCACGAACTTGCTCTTATGTAAAAGTACTTCGGAATTTAAAATATATTTTATAAATGTTAAACATAGATTTAATGAAATAAAAGTGTTCAAATGCATGGAATTGCCGTCTTATTTACAGAAAAGTATGAATTTACGCAAATAAAGTTAAAAAACCGTTTTATTAAAGTAATTTTTTATATAACAAATTTCTTTCAATTTTTTCTAGAACAAAATTTGGGATGCCAATTTTAAGTGCTTAGTAATATAGATTTTAGGAAATAATTTCAAAAAACAATCGTTCACACGTTTTCAAGATATTGATTTTTCAAAAAAATAAATTGGATTTTTTTTTTAACAAAAAAAATATTTTTTCGAATAATTTTATATACAATATTATTTAAAACTTAAGGGAGCTCCTGGTAAAAATTTTTTGGTTAAAATCGTTATAGCCGTTAATCAGAAAGTCGAAATTCAAAAAAACGGTTATATGACAGGTACCATTAATAGATAGCATTTTGCCCCAAATTTTGTTTTTACCAAAATGTAGTCTATATCCATAATACCTAACTCAATTTTTTTTTTATCAAAATCATTAGAGCTGTTTTCGAGATAAATAAGATTTTGCAATACGAGTGTATGGGGGTAGGTACCGTTAATTTTGGAGCTAGGAAAAAACTTTCAATTTTTTCTCTAGGGAATCACCGAAGACCCTTAATTACCGGGATTGAAGAACATATGTCTAGTGGTTTAGGCTGTAGTTCGAGGTACAGACATACAGACACACTGAAACATGTTTTTTGTATACTAAATTTTCCTTAAATTTTTTATAAAAAAAATTGTTATTATAAAATGTAGTCCATGTCTATAATATCACACTTAATTTTTTTCATCAAAATTGTTAGAGCCGTTTTCGAGATAAATAAATAAGAGCTAAAAAAAAAATTCAATTTCCCCTCTAGGGAATCACCTAAGACCCTTAAGTACCGAATTTGAAGAAAATAGGTCCAGTGGCTTAGGCTCTACAGGTACAGACATAAAGACATACGGTCTCGAATCGACACTCTAGTTTCAAGTTCTCATTTGTTTTAGAGTTAGTAGATGTGAGAAATCATTCGAATAATTTAAATGAAGAATCGAGATATCTAGAGATGTTGTGAGAATCGATTATAATCGATTATATCATTCGAATGCGCCCACCACTAGTTTCAATCGCATTTCATACTCTACGAAATCATTTTCCCATGACGTATGGATATTTGGAACTGCTGGTTTACTAATCTTTTCCTCTCGAATCTGTCCTTTTTTACCACAATGTATTTACTTCTCTCTCTATATATTTTTTACTTGCGACTTATAGGTACTATAAGGCAAGTTATGCATTCGGAAAAAAAATCTAACTCGAGATTTTGATCAAAGTTGACATTACGATGATAGCGAAGACTAAAAAAGTGGGTCTCGCAATTCTGTCTGTCTGTCTGTCTGTCTGTCCGTTCGATTGCAGCTAAACGGCTCGGCCGATTTTCTTCAAACTTGGTAGATAGGGGTTTTAATTTTTTCCCCCCGGATGTTTTTTGATTTGATTTTTTAAGACCAAAAATAACGGTACCTGCCGTACGAATTTTTTTCGAAATTTTATAAACATTTTTTTTTTTCTCAAAAACTGTTCGACAGATTTTAAAAATAAAAACACAAAAAAATTTCATTTAATTAAAGCTAGGTATTTGTTGAAAAAAATCTTCAGAAAAATGGTTATTGAGGGTACCCCCCATGGAACCATTTTTTTTGTTTTTGATTTTCTCAAAAACGGTACAGCCGAATTTGATAATTTTTTTTTGCTAAGGCTCCCCAAAAACCTGAATAGAATTGTGTACTCAAATTTAAAAAAAAAATTTTTTTGGATTTTTAAAAAAAACTTCAAATTTTTTTTTTTCAAAACTCAATATTTCGAAAACCCCTTGCTAGATTTTTTTTTAAATTTGATAAATAAAAGTTTCTCAATATAATCTACAAGATGTGAGAAAAAAAAATTTTCTTTTACCTAAAAATAAAGGTACCTACCATACAAATGCTAAAAAATTAAAAAAAATGCTTTTCAAAAATCGTATTTTTCTCGAAAACGGTTCCGAGAATTTCGATAAAATTTTTTTCTTTCAATTAATTTTTACGATCTTTAATTTAATTAAAAAAATATTGAAATTAAGATATTACAGCTTGTACCTACCATAGAACCATTTTTACGAATTTTGAATTTCTCATTATCCACATAACGGATCTTAATGAAAATTTTTATAGAGAAGCTTCAAAAAAGTCTAAAACACATTGCATTTCAAAACTTTAAAATAAATATTTTTTGAATTTTTGAAAAAAAAAAATCTATTTTTTCTTTTTTTGAAAATTCGATATCTCCGAAACAGGTCAATATTTCTTTTCGTAAATATAATTTTTATTCGAACAATAATAAAAACTTTAAATTGGCGTACCAAAATTTTTTCTTAAAAAGCTTTTAAAAAGTTTGTATATAAAAGCTTTTTTTTAAGACACCACTACAACGACTTATAATTTTTGTTCTTGTGTAAATTCATAGTTGGATAGTATTCTGTTTTTGTCTCTTACTACTAAAAGAATTTAAAAATTAATTTAATCCTTATGAACAGTTTTCTCTAATAACATTCATTTTTAAAATTCCTAGTCGATTACATAGGAGCAAGTTCGTGCGACACAGTCGTGCATTTTATTTGTTTAACTAAGGCTTAACCTTTAATTGCATGGATTCTTACAAATTCACTTTTTGTTTTTTAAATATATGTTTGATTTGCAATATTAACTTGTTTTATGATGTGTCAGGTTTTCCTCGTCGCCAGATTTATTATATTTTTCTCAAGATAAAACACATTTACGGAGCTAATCAAGAATCTAAACAGGAAGATTGATTCCCCATTGGAAAATGCTGTCGAGATCAGAATTTTATAAGCCCTTCACACAATGCTTTAGATTTTTACTTTTCTCTTCTAATTATGTAAAAATAATTTCTGCTCTTTATTTATTTTATAATTTATCAAAATAAAGATGTCTCAAACAATTAAATTAAAACAAATTCGTAATTTCGAATAATATTAACATAATCTTCGTTATTTTTTAAGTCGATATACATAATGTATAAATCAATAGGTTTCAATGAATTTCAAATTAGGCCACTCAAGCTGATGATGAAGTCAACGTTACAAATTTAAGTAAATTCAAATACATACGAGTATACTACTATAAGCAAAAAAGCTTTCTCCAAAGAGCTACTCTATACCTCAGTAATTTTGGCTTGCACATTGAATTGATAACACTTGAAACTCCTACACATAAACCGAAAAGCATGCCAAGTGGACATCATTAAATTCACTATTAATAATATATAATCTTATCAGACAATGGAATGGTTATGGTTTGACAGGATAAAGTGTTTGATAAATTCATGAAGATAATGAATTGAAGGAAAGCTTTCAACGGCAGGCATAATGTAGTGAAGTGTAATTGAAGTTGGTCAATGTATCAAATCATCTGCGTATACTGCTTGAAGTTTATACTCCAACGTAAGAGCCAAAAGCCAATATAAGAAGGTCACTTACAACAATGCTTTTGTGAGAGTGCAGAACATTTAACTCTTTTCAAGTTAAATACTTTTTTTAATTTTTTACCCAACGGTATATATGGCGTTAGGAGGAATTAAATTTAGTTCGTGAGACTGATGTTCTAGTGGACAACACTCCATGGTGAACAGACGAGAATGTTGCTCCTGAAGCCGAGAGTGTGAGACTCAATTCACGAACAATAACTCGCCATCGATCTCAACAGCTCAACATTTCACGCACTAGCCTGAGGAGGAGAATTCGTCACAAAGATCTCGGCTTAATCGCTTACAAGGTTCAATTGACTCAGCAATTGAAGGCGCATGACTATGCGCTTGGTTATGGCTTTGCAGTTTGGGCCTTAGAGCAGCGAAAGATTTTCGGCGAAAAATTATATTTTCTGACATCTCATCTCAGTGGATACATTTACAAAACCTGAATGTTAGTGTCCAGAAGCCAATGCATCAACAGAGAGTGGCAGTTTGGTGCGGATTGTGGAGTGGTGGCATAGTTGGTAGTTGGACCCTTTTTCTCCGGAAACAAGGGTGGGAACAGCGTTCAACAACGGTCAACAGTGGGCGTTACAGGGCCATGTTAATCGACTTTTTTTTTCCTGAAATGTTTGCTCTCTTAAATAAAGCCATAATTCATGTAAAAAAATTAACATTGTTTATTTTATTGCATTTGAAATAAAAATGTATCTGGCCCACCCTGTAAAGAACTCCCATTTATTCAGCTTAATTCAAGCCATAAGTAATTATAACCTAAAAACTAACTTAAATGTAAACTTATAACTATGAGTGGGGATGGGATAAAAGGAGTTTGAGGTTAAAGGTGCTGATGTTGAAATCAAATGAATTTGGATTTAAATTGATGAAACGCATCATACGGGTCACAGGTTCATTACAAAACCTAATGCTAAGTTCACCTTATGGATTATTTCATCAATATGAAGTAAAAGTTTATGTTCACGGTCAGGACCGGCCCGAGCTAAATTAGAGCCCTGCGCAAGCTTCATCAGTGGCGCCCCTCATTTGCTGTGATTGGCGAAAGAAGTCATTTTCTCAAAACCCAAGGGTAAACTTTGCAATGCGTTTTTTTTAACGAGGTATCCCCAAGAGGCCCATTCCTAGATAATACTTATATCTAATTAAAATAAATGTGATTTTTATTAAAAACTAAGAAATCAAAAATATATCACAAAAATAATAGTAACTAAAGAATACAAAAATAATTGTAAACTACAAAATACAAAAAATAAATCACAAAAATTTAGGAACTGAAAAAAAAATATTTTTTATCATCATCATCATCACTCATTATTTCCATATTTCAATTCAACCCTTTGTCTCATCTCGAGTCTCGTCACGCGAGCCACACGACATGACACTCATGACAGTGATAAAATTTCACTCATAAAGAGAGGCCAGTGCCAAACTAAAACATAGTACAAAAAACACTCAACCGGAAGATTTTAAATTCATAGACGCAATTTTTAATTTTGCGCGCTGTTATGGCAATGAGTATGAATTTTTACCCTTAGAATTTCTGTTTGAGTAACATTGCTGACTTCGATTTCATATAGAAGAACTGACATCGGGCGCATGTTATCAACTTGCAAGCTGTTAATTGTGAATTGTCTGTATTTGCTGTTGAAATTTTGTTTTTCTGTTACACTGCATAAGGGGAGAGTTATCGAAATAAAATAAATGCCTTCTCATACTCATACTCATACCCGCGATGGTGAGTGTGAAGAATAACGTAACAGTAGATTGATAAAGAGAAAAATAGCATATACGTATCTGTTGTTAAGCGAACAAAATCGTGCACTTTGTAAAGATTTTGTGATGTAGTTTTTTTTTACTGTGGGAGTGTGGGTGTGAATAGGAAGGTAAACATCAACTTATTTTTGGTATAGTAGATATGTATGTATATGTCTTTAAATTCAAAATTAGTTGTTAGTTATATAATGAATATATCAATATTAGAAATGAGACTTAAAAAGGAAGGTAGGTAGTGGTTACGAAGTAGTGGCTTTTTAATGCTTGCTCAAGGCGCCCCTTGGGTTCAGCGCTCTGCGCATTTGCACAGCTTGCACGTATAGCTTGTCCGGCCCTGTTCACGGTCACATAAAAGACCAAGATCCCTTATCTTTTCTACTATTTGTATGGGTTGATTAAGATGATAGTAAGAATGGGGAGTTGTTTTCATGCGTTTACGTGAGATGGTCATTGTCATCAGGGATTTGCTGCTGTTGAGCTCTAAGCACTTGTTGGAAGACCAGGTTGAGAAACTGTCGAGATCTGTTTGGAGGAGAGATATGTCTTCAGGTGCTGCGATGATTTTGAAATATCAATGTCGTTAATTGTAAGGAAAAAGAGGAGAGGTCCTAAATGACTACCTTGGGGGAGACTAGAAGTTGCTAGAATAGGATTGGAAAGTGCGGATCTGAACCGGACACAATGTTCATAATTCTCTATGTAAGAAGAAATCCGTTGCAGGAAAAGGGGTTTAAAACCTAAAGAGGGGAGTTTAAGGACTATGAGACTGTGAGAAATTTTGTCGAAAGTTTTGCTAAAGTCAGTGGATACCATATCAACTTCATTCCCGCTTTCTGAGGCTCTTAGAGTGAATGAAACGAATCCTAAAAGGTTTGTGGTGGTGGATCTGCTTTTTAGGAAACTATGCTGTGCTGAGGTAGTTTGGGACTTGCAACGGAAACTTAGGAGTTCAATGCTTTCAAAAATGTTTGGGATATGTGAAAGGTTGGTCGATAGTTTTTCACGTCACTTTTCGGGTTCTTCTTATGAATTGGTTTTATGAAAGATGTTTTCAATATCTAGGGAAATGTTCCTTGAGATAAGGATGAATGAAAAATTTTGGATAGAGGATTTGAAAGAGAGGGAGAACATTTTTTTTAGGAAAATGTCAGGAAGACCATCATAATAATTAATAATAAATAAGCCGTTTGTATATTAAAAAAACATACTAAGACATTGAAGTCATCAAAATCCCATCGATTCAATATTCTTGAATGAAATTTCATAGGAGCTATATATCTGTAAGACTTAAATAAATATTTGTATAAGTATCTATGAATAGAAGCCCTTACAACTCTTCAAATTAAACAAAGCATTCATCTATGCTCATCTACGAATATGTATACTGCTGCCGACGAACGGCCGATGCGACGACATTCAGATAGACCTTGAAGTAAATTTAAACAAAATCTAAAAATGAATTTCATAAATATTTTGACAGCAAACAAAATCATTCTTGCACAAATAGACTCATTGACTATGGCCTTTAAGGAATTCTGTTTATTTAAACATGCCTCATGATTTCATTTCTACCCCAGCCACCGCCTTTACCACCATTGTCATGTTTTTTTTTGTTTATCTGTTCATATTTCTTTTACATCTTATACCTACTTTTATAGAGTCTATAAGGACAAGGGCATGATTCGTAAGTAAAATAATTTTCTAGATTTGGATCAAATAAAGAATAGTTTTGGGGGAGCCCGGGGGCTTCAATACCTGGACAATGATAACTCAAATAATTATGTATGTTTATTTTTTATAATACGAGTAGCTTCGTAAATTTGTAAACAAAAAATCCAACTGGGTATAGAAGATAATTCAATGCCTGATTATGTTAAAGATCGATAATAAATACAAAAACCTAATAATTAATATAATATGGAAAATATCTAATCTTATATGGTTGAGATAAAAATACTCTTTAAATAACAAAAAAAAAATTAAATGCAGGACTGAATCTCACAAACTTGCTCTTATGTAAAAGTACTTTGAAATTTAAAAATTTATAAATATTAAAACATGGATTTAATTAGGAAAAATACCTAACAGCGTAAAATTTCCGTCGGTTTTCTCTTATTTAATAGACTAGGAATTTCTTATAAAGGAAATTTCGTTAAAATTTTTCTAGAACCAAATATGCGAAGCAAAATTAAAGTATTTAAAACTATAGATTTTAGGAAATAATTTCAAAAAATTAATCACTCCCATGTTTTCAAGATAATGATTTTTCAAAAAAAAAAAAACATTTTTAATTTTTTTCAAAAACTCATTTTTAAATTCAAGGTCAAATATTGGTCAAAATCGTTAGAACCGTTAATGAGATAGTCGAAAATAAAAAAGAAAACGGTTCTATGAGGTACCTTTAACCCTAGAAAGGTAATCTTCGTCGATTAGACGAACATGATTTTTTCTTTTTAAAATTTCTCATAGATTCTTCATAGATCTTTAAGGAGAATAAAAAGTCACAAATCTAAAAAAATAAAATGAAAAGTGTGTTTTTATTAAGAAAGGTTTGATAAAAATAAATTATTAACATCTACAAGAATTTGTTAATAACTTTTCGAAAAAATTGCTTTTAAATTTTACTTCGTCGATTCGACGAATGATTACGAGTAGTACCTTTAACGTACTAAAAAATATGATTACCTTTCTAGGCTTAATGACGTTTTTTTATCAAAATTGTTAAAGCCATTTTAAAGATAAATAAGATTTTGTGTAACGGCTTAATGGGATGTGCTATTAGTTTTAGAGATAAAAAATTCAATTTCTTTTCTAGAAAATTACTGAAGAACTTTAAATACCGTTTTTGAAAAAAAAATCGCTTTATCAGCTTAGGCTGTAGGTAGAAGAACAGACAAACAGGCAGACGGACGGAATTGTCAGACACAGTTTTTCCATGTTCTCTATTATCATAATTTCAACTTTGATCAAAATCTCAAGATCAATTTTTTTCAAAACGATCAAAACTAGCGGTACCTGGCTATAGTGATTTTGATAAAAATAAAATGCACGAACTTGCTCCTATCTTTGTATATAAAACTTATAATACTATCAAGAAGACGAAAGATTGTGGCGACATCTTAAGTATAGGGACAGTACTTGCTAGATTTGTCTCTGCTAAATTTAATAAAAAAATATTCTCTTTTTACTTGTGACGTATAGGTACTATAAGCTTAGTATATAACCTATAGTATTATCATGGAGCGTGATTTTGTATTGCGAACACTAGCCTGGTGGTGGCGCAGAAATTAGCGCACGCTTTCACAGTGGAGAATAGGATAACATACAAAACAAGTAGTAAAAAAGAGAATATTTTATTATTAAATTTAGCAAAGACAAATCTAGCAATTGCAGTCCCTAGTCTTAAGATGTCGCCAAAATCTTTCGTCTTCTTGATAGAACCATAAGTTTTATATACAAAGCTATAAGGCAAGTTATGCATTCGTAAAAAAAATCGAACTCGAGATTTTGATCAAAGTTGACATAACGATGATAGCGAATACCAAAAAAGTGGGTCTCGCAATTCTGTCTGTCTGTCTGCCTGTCTGTCTGTCTATCTGTCTGTCTGTCTGTCTGTCGGTCTGTCTGTCGGTTCGACTACAGCCTAAACGGCTCGGCCGATTTTGTTCAAACCTGGTAGATAATATGGTTTTTGATTTTCCCCGCCCACACGTTTTTTTCTTTTTTTTTAAGACAAAATATAACGGTACCTGCCATACGAATTTTTTTCGAAATTTTATAAATATTTTTTTTCTCTAAAACTGTTCGATAAATTTAAGAAATAAAAACACAACAAAATTTCATTTAGTTAAAGCTAAGTAATGGTTGAAAAAAAAATTCCGAAAAATGGTTATTGAGGGTACCCCCCATGGAACCATTTTTTTTGTTTTTGATTTTCTCAAAAACGGTACATCAAATTTTATTAATTTTTTTTGCTAAGGCTCCCCAAAAACTTAAATAGAATTGTGTATTCAAATTTTCAAAAAAAAAAATTTTGGATTTTAAAAAAAAACTTGAAATTTTTTCTTTCAAAACTCAATAATTCGAAACCCCCATTCTAGATTTTTTTTAAACTTGATAAATAAAAGTTTCTTAATATAATCTACAAGATGTGAGAAAAAAAATTTATTTTACCTAAAAATAATGGTACCCACCAAACAAATGTTAAAAAATTAAAAAAAATGGTTTTCGAAAATCGTATTTTTCTCGAAAATGGCGCCTAGAATTTTGATAAAATTTTGTTTCTTTCAATTAATTTGTATGATCTTTAATTTAATAAAAAAAAATTGAAATTAAAATATTAGAGCTTGTACCTACCATAGAACCATTTTTTCGAATTTTGAATTTCTCATTATCCACGTAACGGATCTTAATGAAAATGTTTCTAAAAAGTCTAAAACACATTGCATTTCAATACTTTAAAATAATTTTTTTTTGAATTTTTGAAAAGAAAAATCAATTTTTTTCTTTTTTTTTTGAAAATTCGATATCTCAATATCAATATTTTTGTTTGAAAATTTAATTTTTACTCGAACAATAATAAAAACTTTAAATTGGCGTACCAAAATTTTTTCTTAAAATCTTTTCAAAATTTAGTATCTACATAATTATGTATATAAAAGCTTTTTTTTTTTTAAGAAACCACTAAAACGACTTAAATTCATATTTGCATAGCATTCTGTTTTTGTTTCTTACTAGGTACTAAACGAATTTAAAAAAATAATTTTATCATTATGAACAGTTTTCTCCAATAACATTCGTTTTTAAAATTCCTAGTCGATTACATAGGAGCAAGTTCGTGCGACCTAGTCGTGCATTTTTTTTTTTTGTATTTTTAATTGTTGGGATGTAGGGATGCCATCGCTTTCTTCTATTAAGAGGCTTCACTTCATTGGATGCGTTAAAAAGCTTAATATGAGCTTCCGGAGTGATACAAGCTCCATTACACTCCGACAGAGTGACACAGTGCTGTGTAATACCAAAATATTGTTCATCGGTCCTTAATTTTTTGATGCACAGGACTTTGCACGCCCTCAAGAAACATTTAAACCCGCATTCTCTAAGTACCTGTAAAATTGCAGAGTTAAAGAAGCGCCATTTTGCCGATACATTATTTAAAACTGCTTAAATTAAAATTTCCTTTGTAACGCGTTTTTTAACAAGGGCGGGTAGGTGTTGAAATGGAATATAACAAGCTGTGTGTGAGGTATTAACAAATTTTTTTTTGTTTGTAAGACCCATGCTATTATTCTCTAAAGGGAAATTCACTCCTGATGTTCTGGTATCGAGAAAATTGGCTTTAAATGATTCTGGCAACGGTAAACAGGTACTACGCCCCTGACGGCACTTCAGAATACCAGGCTAAGCGCTTTGGTATATCAGCAGGTACAAAGCCCCTGGTGGTAAAACGGCGGAATGAACGTTCTGGTGCCCCCGGTGGCAAACGCCAGGTTGAGCGCTTTAGTAGTTTGGCAGGTACAAAGTTCCTGGTTGCAAACAACAGGCATACCGCTCTGGTAGATCGGCAGGTACTACGCCCCTGGTGCCTAACAACAGCTGAAAACGCTCTGGAAGAACAGCAGGTACCAAGCTCCTGGTGGTAATTATAATTATATTGACCAAGACGAACGACTGTTAGTTTTTGTCTGCCAAAGCAGTTTGTATTATGCTATATTTGCGTCAAAATAGAATGTTAACTTTAAGGCTGATGACTCTAAAATCGAATTTGTTTACTTGTTTCTGCGAAGTCAGCTGAAATGCCAGCTGCGAAAGTAATGAAGAAAAATGTATAGCATAGAATGTTTCCTTACATTTGCCCTTCTTGGCTTTTTACGTTGGCACCGATCCGAGTTTCTATGACTCTTCCGAATAGGTCAGGCTGAATTTGAGCGATGTCCTGTTAGCACATTTCACCTTAAGAACATCCGTCGATTGTGGTTTATTCGCATAGACCTGCGAATTGAAGAAACCCCACATACTGCTGGAGCCAAATGTCATCAAGGTTCATATGGTTCAATTTGGGCCATAAGAAAATGGTTATCATCCTTCTGTAGCGCTCGTCATTGAAGGTGACCGCCTTACCAACATCGTTTTTGAAAAAGTCAATAACCAATGACGCCATCCGTCCCAAAATCTAGACAAAAATGGTAACTTTTTGAGGATGTATTATCACCTTGATTATCCAACCTGTATACTCAAATTTGGCCACCAACCGTTAAGGAGTCAACTGTGAAGGGCCACCACGTCTACTATAAAATGGGCGCATCATTTACTTTAACGAATATTAATTTCAATAATAAAGTTTTATCTTTTGAAAGTGCTGCTTAATCGTGTAGGCGCCATGGTGACAGATTTGACAGATATAGCTAGAACAACATGACCACCAAAGGCCGCCAAAATATACCCGCGCATATTGAATAACCCTTTATATTCACAAAAGGTACATTTTGTATTCAAGGTCAATACTTTTTTTTTCAACTTTTAAATGAAACAAAATTTTATATTTTATACTACTGCACAATTATTATAATAAAATGTTTTATTAATTTAAACACCTTGTTGCTGCGTTGGATGCTCCATAACAAATTGTTATTGACGATTCTCTAAGATTGTTAACTGACAGGTTTCAATCCCACAAAAATGGCAACCAAATCAAATCGAACTGCAACACAAATCGCACCCTGTTCAAAAATTTAATATGCCATTGCTTTTGGTTAAGTTATCAAAGGGCACGGTAGTGCCCAGCCAAGTTCTGGCACTACACCCTTTTTACAGGAATAAACTCAGGCGATTTTTGACCCCTCCCTATCTTCAGTACCAACGAAGTCAGAAACTTAAAACTCCGAATATTTGCTAAGCTAGTCAGGCACAGGCGCCTCAGCAAATTTCAATTTTCTAGCATAAGCAGTTCCTGAGATATAAGGCCTCAAAAATCACAAAAACCGTAACTGACTGACTCACTGACTGACTGACTGACAGATCATCAAAATTATGGAGCACTTCCCGACATGGTAGAATCTTGTAATTTTGCACAACGGTAGGTCTTGTCATGCAAGCAGATGAAAAAATCGAAAATTTGAAATTTTCCATTCAGGGGGCGTGGTATCCGCCCACTTTCTCCGAATTTTGGAGCACTTTCCGACATCGTTTTATGGAGCACTTCCGACTGCTGTAAAACGATGAAATTTGGTGAACCGGTAGGGCTTATATTGCCCTACTGCCCTATTGCCCCTAAGAACCAAAAATAAACACCTAGGTTTTCCTTTCAGGGGGCGTGGTATCCGCCCACTTTCTCCACTTTCTCCGAATTGGTGTTGGTTGAATGGAGCACTTTCGACTGCTGTAAAACGATGAAATTTGGTAAAGTAGCAGGGCTTAAATTGCATACAAAGAAAAAAACACACTGACGAATAAATATATACCAACAAGGAATCTGTATAAAGAAGCAAAATTAATACCATTGGACAAGTATTTACTGCAGCTCTCCGGAAAAATCATCAGGAACCTGGAAGATCATCCCAACACAGAAGTGCAACAACTTCTCCAGCATGAACTAGAGCCTCGTGACAAGTATCTATACACCCGAGCCATCACTGACGATCAATTTGAAGACATCATCCATAACGACAACGCACCCTTTTACGAGAAGAACAACAATCAATACTACAGGGGATAAAACGCCCAATCATCAAAAATTATTATTTAGTTAATATTAAAAAAATCATGAATTAGATTAAGAAAACATTAATATGATATTGTAAGCAAATAGCATTATGTAAAGCCAAATGAAGTTGGGCCCCTATTGTTGAGACAACATGATTTAATTTAGTAATAAGTTAGTTTTAAGTCAAATTGTATATAAAACAAATTGAAAAATAAAATTCTTAATCTAATCTAATCTACAAAGAAAAAAATATAAAATTTGAGGTTTTCCATTCAGGGGCGTGGTATCCGCCTACTTCTTCAGAACTGATGTAAATTATATATGGCAATTTTCCGATTGAGTAGAACAATGAAATTTGGTAGAACGGTAGGGCTCGAATTGTATATAAAGGACCAAAAATAAAAATTGAGGTTTTCCATTCAGGGGCGTGGTATCCACCCACTTCCACAGAACTGATATGTAAATTATATGGTACACTTCCGATTGCAGTAGAACAATGAAATTTGATAGAACGATCGGGCTCAAATTGCATATAAAGGACCAAAAATAAAAATTTAGGTTTTCCATTCAAGGGGCGTGGTATCCGCCCACTTTCCGAGAAAAAGTTTGATTTATATGGAGCACTTCCGACTGCTGTAGAATGATGAAGTTTGGTGGAAGGGTATAGCTCAACGGTCAGCAACAGGCGGACCGCGGTCCGCTTGCGGACCTCGGAAGGTCGAACCTTGGACCGCTAATTTTTTTAGATATACATCTCGACTGATAAGGTAAATTATCTTAAGTCAATTTCGATGATTTTTCAGGAGAGCAAAAAAACACTTCAAAGCTGCCTCCCAAGAAATCTTTTAAATGTAGACTTTATTCAACAAAGCATTTATATGTAAAATTTTATGATCTTTTTTTTGAAATTATTTTCAAAAAGATATTTTTCATATTTTGGTCGTTATATCTTATGTCCTTGTTATTACGGAAATTGTTTTAGCTTTGCAAACGGTAAAATATCATATGACTCCTTAGGGAGCGAAAAATTTCAGTTTTAAATTTAAAAATTCATCTTATGTTCACATAAGATGATTTGCGTTTTCACACTTTTTTGGAATTTTTTTAAGGATTTTATCTTATGTCGACTTAAGGATGACTTTTGTTCCTGTTTGCACGCGCGAAAATACGAGTATCTTAAGTCAACTTAATATGATTTACGATTTCACAATAATAAAAAAGTCTTATGCCAATATAATCTTAAGTCTATTTTAGGTTTTAAAATTAAGCAGAACACACAATCTTATGTGGACTTAAGATATTTTACCGCGTGAAGAGATGTGTCTTTTGTACATAAGATGAAGTTGTTTTTGTCTATAAAAAAGCACAGGAGTGAGATAGAAGGAAGCCGATAACACAGAACTGTTAACTTTTACTCGTAGAATGCCACTAAGGATCAACAAAAAAACGCGAAATATCTTAAGTCGACTTAAGATACTTTACCTTTTCAGTCGAGACATATGTAATGTACCTACAAAACTATTCATTTAATTTGATGATGAACAACTGTCTCTTTTGTGAGATTTTTTGACGTTGAAAGGTAAAACTCAATGCTTTTGATGAATTCGTAACGAAAACCAATATTAATCATGACAAAATGGTATCGCTTTCATCTGACGGGGCACCAGCGATGATTGGCAAAGAAAAAGGATTAGTAAAGAGAATCAAAGATAAGAATGCAGTCTAATTGCTTATCAGTGCATAATTCACCAGGCAGCCCTTTGTGGAAAACTTAGTGGTACATTGAAAGAAGTAATGGATGGCTTGGTCAGATTAATTGATTTTATAAGATCTCGTTCTGCTCTTCAGCACCGACAGTTCAAGGAGTTTCTTTTTGAATGTGATTCCGCTTATTCTGACCTACTACAACACAACAAAGTTCGTTGGCTAAGTAAAGGTCAAGTTTTTGAACGTTTAACGAGGGAAATGTGCTAGCTGTGGCTTTTGTCAAAGATATTCTGAAATATTTGAATGGGCTTAACACCGAGTTACAGGGAAATGGAAAATTAATATGTGATCTCATACAAAGCCTGTCTGCTTTTCGTCGCAAGCTGGATATTTTTGAAAAAGACATCTCAAAAAAAGAATTCATTCATTTTCCAACAATTCTTAAATGTAAGAAGAAAGGCTCTGAAAAAGTTCTTGCATTGTTTTTAAGATTTTTATCCGATCTTAGGAACGAATTTGCTGCAAGATTCCAAGACTTTGTAGAGATGGGTAAGCTCTCTCAATTCCTTAAATCGCCTTGTTTAGTTGACGCAGCTGAAGATTGGACTAGCTTGGCTGCGAAGTTATTTAGTCTTTCAAAGCCTTTGCTGCAAATGGAAATAGAGTTGCAAGAAGATATTTCCCTGCAAATGTTTAAAACTGCATCCACTGAAGAATTTTGGGGTAAACATGTTTCAGAAAAGTATGAAAATTGCAAAATACTAGCTATCAACCTAGTTTCTATGTTTTGCTTGACATATACATATATGCGAATCATATTTCTCAAAAATCAATTTCTTGAAAAACAAATATCATTCGAGACTATCGGACACCCACCTGGAAGATACTCTTCGTATTTGCTGCTCTACGCGTGAACCAAACTATAAAAAACTGGTTCAAGACGGTCGTTGTAATTTCTCACATTAATTTTATCTATTGTGTTTTGTAAAATTACTTATGTAAATGAAGTCAAATAAAATTAGTAAGTATGTATTATGAGTTTTTTTTTTCCTGGACCTCGACAAAATGTTTCAACTAATCCTGGACCCTTCAAAAAATTACTTGCCGACCCCTGGTATAGCTTAATGTACATTCAAAGCGAAAAATAGAAAATCTAAGATTTTTCATTCGAAGTGTCTTTTATTGTCATTTTGAAACTATACATGCATTTTGAAATTTCATAACTTTTCTTAGAACTAGAGTGCTCGATTTGGTACTCTATGTTATGTTAACATGAATGAAAAAAGAAAACATTTGCATACCTGAAAAAATTATGAGTTTACATAAAAAAAAACTCTTAACTGTGATGTGAACTATAATCAAACCACTAATTAGGCTGTTAATTGGTGTTCTACCTTCATTTAAAAAAAGGAGTTAAAATTGCAACAAAAACATCATCGCATTCTCAACAATTATTGCTTTTTTATGGCTTTGAGCGGACGTAGGTTCTAGTATTTAACATTAAAGTAGGTATGTTAGTGTTAGGTATCTCGCCAGGACAAGAAGAAACAATTGAAGCGCAAATCAAAACAACCAATAACAAAAAGAAAATATACCAAACAAAAAATAGGAGGCTATAAACTAAGTTCATTTTATAAGGTGGAGTCCACCATTCTATTTTTCCGTATCTTTCGAGATTTTTACATGGCAAAACATTAAAATCTTTGCTAAAAGGTGTGAGATCAGACCAAAAACATAAAAGTTAAAAAAAGAGCCAAGTTCTTCTATACAAAAACCTTTGTGTAATAAGTCAGCCGTGAAAAGTACTGAGATCTAAAAGTGCGCCAAGTTCTTACTTGATGAAGGTTTAATACCGAATATTTGAAGTAGAATAATATTGAAACAGCTACAATGTAATAGAGAAATTTTATTATTTAATGATTACTGACTAAAATTTGATGGGCTTACTTGGCAAGTTTTTTTTTATGCCCAAATTCGAAAGGTTTTAAAAACTTGACCAGTGAACCCATCAAATTTAAGTCAGTAATCACTAAATAATAAAATTTCTACAATGTAATAATAGCTGTTTCAATATTATTCTACTTTCAATATTAGGTATTAAACCTTCATGAAGTAAGATCTTGGCGCACTTTTAGATCTCAGTACTTTTCACGGCTGACTTATTACACAAAGGTTTTTGTATAGAAGAACTTGTCTCTTTTTTTAACATTTATGTTTTTGGTCTGATACAAATTTCTTTAGAAACTGAACCTGCAAAGTCTTCAGGCTCCTAAGCTTTATGGTCATTTAAAAGGGTATACTTACATTTAAATACGTACGATTTGCTATTATCCAATCCAATTAATTTTACTGCGTCGATTTTGAATAAAATCAACTTTTAATTATGTTACACTTTTCGTCACTTAAACTGTAATTTAATTAACCAACAAAAGACCATTTTTATCTACTCAAAAGTCATAGCTTATCAAATATTTCTATATTTTTATTATTCGATGCTCACAAAAACATGCAATCGCACATGAAACGCATTTTCAAAAACATGTACGCGAGACTTGCAAGCAAGATTAACAACACAACTATTCATCACTTTATTAATTTGTCGATATGGTCAGGCTCATGTAAGTTCTTTAACGCCACCAAAATTTTCACAATGACGGGCTGTTAAATGAAAAAAGATATTTTAAATTCGAGTTGGAGAAGCCGTTCGGGTAGATAGGCAAGGCGAAGGTACTGCCATACATCATAAACCGATACTGAATATTAAAAGTCAATTTTTCAAGCAATGAAATTTTAATTAAAAGCGGTATAAAGTGTCGGAAAGAACGTGAGGCAATTATTGATATTGTCGCCTTGTTGCTTCTCCTTATGCTTATTGGAATAATATGTAAATTGAGCACCGAAATTATTGACTTAAGAATATTAACTTTTTCTAATAGGGCACGCAACGATTCAAAAGAACCTAGGATTAATGCGCAAGTAGGTACTTCACACAGTTTTTGCGTAATAATGAATTTTACTTATCAATTCAGAGCTTTAGAAATGTGCGTATAATCTTTGTATGTATTTATATTCCCAAATCAAAATCAATTAGAGATTAACAATATTATTTGAATCTGTAAGGCCTACTCGAACGGAACCAAAGTTGATGGGAAAAGTATTCATATATGGATAGATAAACAGACGCTTTTCGGTTTTATATTGGACAGACCGAAAATTATCAGATAAGAATAAAGACCAATGTACAAAGATAGTAATGATATCTTTGGGAATTTGATATTTGTTTTTGACATTGTTAGATAACTCGTAGTGTAATTCAAATTTTTGACCATCGCCTTTACGCTTTCCAACTCCGTTTCCACTATTTTCTAAACCGGAAATGGTAGAGACGAAGTTCTTTATACTCGTCTTTCTTTTTTAGTTCAGATAAAAGCTCTGAACAGAGTGCTGTACATGTTCTGAACATCCTCTGAACCAAGCGTGCTCTGAGCGCTCTGAGTTCTTTTTCAAAACAAACCTGAACACTTAGCTGTCACCATTTTTTTTTATTTCCTCCTGTCAATTGCTTGTGTTGAGCATTTAACTCTATCTGCTCTGTTATTTTATTTTGAGCACATAGATCACACTCCGAACACGCTTCAGAACTAAAAAAGAAACAGATATTGGAAGCACTGAAAACCTAATTAAAAAAAATTATACTATTTACTGTTTAGCAACTCAGACTCTGCTCTGAAAATGAAAAAGAGAAACGCCTTATAGGCAATTTCCGTTTGGAGTGTAAATAAATAAATACCCAAGTGTAAGGAATTTTCAAAAGAGAGACATTATACCACAGGCTTTGTTTTTTAAAATGAACATCTGTCTTTCAATTCCTACCATGACCTCTCTGTCCCTAAGATTGGATGGCTAATTACATCTGTTTCACTTCTTCGCGACGAATATACGAACGAAGCCTAACGAATAGCTCGAGGATATATGTACGTAAGTTAGCACGACACCTTTTGCCACTTACTTAATGTATTTCATTATCTGTGGCCTAAATTGGCTTAATGTCACCTTTTGTTTCCAATCTCAATTATTTCTTATAAACCATTCTTTCTCAAACTTTAACCTTTTTCAGGAACCACATACTTACTCGTATTTATAATTCCTCAATTCAGTTCTCAGAATTAATATTGAACTAAGAGTGCTACCACCTCGGTTAGGTGAATTATGTAGTGGGTTTTACCAACCCCTTTTGTTTAGATAACAATAATGATTGCGATTAATTTGACAAGTTTCTTTAATCGTACCCTTATTTTATTACAACGCACAGTGTTTCGCCTAGGACAAGGTAGTTGGGCAAAATTGTGGTTCTGTGTTTTTCGGCTTATACTGAGGAATTTATAGATTTTCGGACTTTTTCACAAAATGTTCTCGTTTTCTTCTTAGGTATCTCCCGTAGGCTATTGATCAGAAGACCTGATAATAATTCCATGTTCATGGGAATACGTGAGCACTTCCTTGTATTTTGTTGTTGAAACCTCCGTCAATCTTTCTTCCTGGATTTCTTGGGAGAGTACGATAACTCAGAAACAAAGTTTAATGACAGATTTGTATGTTATTTAAAAGCGTTTTTTTTTACTATGGGATCGAAGGGGGATGTCTATCTCTTTCCATTTTAAATTTCTCATTATGTATCGACATAACGGATCTTAATGATTTTTTCCTATAGAGAAGCTTCAAAAAGTTTGAAAAACATTGCATTTCAAAACTTACGAAAAATATTTTTCGAATTTTTGAAAAAAAAAAAAATCAATTTTTTTTTTGGAGTCAGTCATTTTTTCGGAAATTTTATTTTTATTAATACAATATTGACTTAAAGTTAGCGTACCAGAATATTTTCTTAAAAATGTCTTAAGAATGTTTAATATCAAGGCTTATTTTTTTTTGAGAAACCGTTCGCAATAACTTGCTCTTAGGTAAAAGACTAAGTAAAATGAATGTTATTAGAAAAAAATGTTCATAAGCATAAATTTCATTTTAAAATGACTTAAACCACTAGTTTAGTAGTTGGAGCTTAAAACACGATGCCATGTGATTCAAGCAAATATTAGTTTAGGCAAGAACAAATATTATAAGTCGTTATGTAGTAGTTTCTTAAAAAATAAGCTTTTATATACAAAATTTTTAAAACATTTTTAAGAAAAAATTTTGGTATTCAAACTTTAATTCTTTATTGTAGGACTACAAATTAAATTTCCAAAAAAAATATTTTGATATATCCTATTTAAATTTTTTTTTTTCAAAAATTCGAAAAAATATTTTTTTAAATTTTAAAATGCAATGTTTTTCAAACTTTTAAGAAGCTTCTCCATAAATGTTTATCGATAACGAGGAATTCGAAAAAATGGTTCTATGGTAGGTAGAGTCAGAAATATCTTAATGTTAAAATTTGTTTTATTGAATTATTATAGATTGTACCAACAAAAAGTATCAAAAATCTAGGTGTCGTTTTCGAAAACCATTTTTTAACATTCATATGGTTATTTTAAGGTAAAATCAAATTTTTCTTACATCTTGTAAACTGTATTAAGATATTTTTATACGTCAAGTTTAAAAAAAATCGAGCATGGGGTTTTCGAATACATATTTCGAAAACCTCATGCTCTAGTTTTGAAAAAAAAAAATAATTTTTTTTCTTAAATCCAAAAAAAAAAAAAAAATTCTTTTGAAAATTTTAATAAACAATAATATTCAAATTTTTGGGGAGCTTTAGCATACAAAAAATGATCAAAATCCTTTGTATCGTTTTTGAGAAAATTAAGAACAAGAAAAAATTTTTCCAAGAGGACACCATTAATAACCATTAAAATAATCTGATTTTTTTTTTAAATCTTGAAACAAAAAAAAATACTTACAAGATTTCGAAAAAAAAATCGTATGGCAGGGACCGTAATTTTGTTTCTTAAGAAAAAAAAAAGAAAAAAATGTGTGGGGGGAAAAATTTAAAAATGATATCTACCAAGTTTAAAGAAAATCGACCGAGCCGTTTAAGCTGTAGTCGAAAAGACAGACAGGCAGACAGAATTGCGAGACCCACTTTTTTCGCCTTCGCTATTATCGTAATGTGAACTTTGATCAAAATCTCGAGTTCCATTTTATTTACCTTATAGTAGAATCTGCCGCAAGTAAAAATATTTGATAGCACCTATCATATAACCATTTTTACTTGCGACTTATAGGTATGTAGCATCCCTGCTACAACAGATGTGATAAAACGTCAGAGAAAACAAAACAGAAAACACAAAAATGAAATCTCGTCTTCCTATCAGAAGTCAAGCCGTTTCCTCTTTCTTTTTTATCGGAGAAGTCGACAGCAACGGCACCAGTGAGTGTCATTACATTAATCTAAAAAATTCAGTAAATAAGTTTCTACATTTAATGAATGTAAAAGATCCAAAAATGAAGTAAAGTTAGTTAATTTTATTAAGTAAATCTGTTTTTCAATAAAACCTTACAGTTACTATACTATAAGGCAAGTTATGCGTTCGTAAAAAAAATCGAACTCGATATTTTGATCAAAGTTGACATTACGATGATAGCGAAGACCAAAAAAGTGGGTCTCGCAATTCTGTCTATCTATCTGTCGGTTCAACTACAGCCTAAGCGGTTCGGCCGATTTTCTTCTTTTTATGTTAGGACAGCAGTTTCAATAGACATTATTGTGTATTCAAATTTTCAAAAAAAATTTTTTTTTTGATTTTTAGAAAAAATTCAAAATTGTTTTTGAAAACTCAATATTTCGAAAACTCCAGGCTCGATTTTTTTAAAACTTGATAAGTGAAAGTTTTATAATATAAATTATAAGATATAAGAAAAAAACTTATTTCACCTAAAAATAACGGTACCCTCGATACAAATGTTAAAAAACGGTTTTTGAAAATCGTATTTTTCTCGAAAACGGTTTTGAAACGGAATTTGAAATCAAGATATTACTGAACCATAGAACCATTTTTTCAAATTTAGAAATTCTAATTATCGAAAAACGAATTTTAATGAAATTTTTTAATGAGAAGCTTCTAAAAAGTTTGAAAAACATTTCATTTCAAAACTTAAAAAAAAAAATTATTTTTGTAGTTTTTGAAAAAAAAAATGTATTTTTTTTTTTGGAAAATTCGATATCTCAAAAACGGCTCAATAATTTTGTTTGTAAATTTAATTTTTATTCGAAAAATAATAAAAACTTCAAATTGGCGTACCAAAATTTTTTCTTATAAACGTTTTAAAAATGTTTCTATATAAAAGCTTATTTTTTTAAGAAACCAGTACAGACTTTTAATTTTTGTTCTTGCAAAATCGCTACAATAAATTATAATAAATTGTGTTTCTTCCATAAATTTATATCTGCTTAAGATCATGGAACATTTACAAAGCTCCCCTCCAACTACTTAGGAAATTGCTTAAGCTTCTTATTACCAACATGAATTTAACGCTTCTGAACATGTTCTTCCAAAAACATCCATTTTTAAAATTCTAATTCTCTAAAAAATTGGAACAAGTGCGTTCGACCCTGTCGTGCATTTTAATTTTTTTTTTAGTGAAATCAAAATCAAAAATCGTATTTTTTGGTTCAATTGTAAGATTATGTTTAATTGCAGTTTCACCCTATATTACCTTTATAGGTAGATGATATAATATTAAATACTTAAACAATTTATAAAATAAAATTGAAGAATGAATTCATTTTTACAAGGCTCTTTCTCATTTATATGTTCCCAACTCGTTTTCAATATTCTCAGGTCCAATTTTCTTCAAGTAAAACGTTTGACGAAATGTTGGCTTTGAACTTGGCATCTTCAATGGTATTTTAAATATTTTTCCTCGTAACTTGGAGTTCATTTTTTTGACTGATTCCCGAAATCCTTGATGCCACCAGGCATAAATAAGAGGATTCAGTAGACTATTGGTTAAGATGAGGATGGTCAGTGGATTGCTCAGAATATATTCCAAATGTTTACAATACTGGGAATTGTTTTCGAAGTCGCAATTCACATAAAATATCAATGTCACAAAGGAAGGAAACCATGAGACGAAAAATGCACCTGTGTTGAGGACAACCACCTTAACTGCCTTCCATTTGTTCTCACCAAACGTGGGTCGTATTGCAAAGGTATTACTGTTCGTTAATATTAAAAAAAAATCAAATCAGAATTTGTAATACTTTGAAGTTTGTTCGATCGCACTCACCTTCGACAGCAGAGTAGACCAAAAGATCGAGCTCTATAAGATGGCATGGCGTCATTTTTGCTGTAAGAAGTGATTTTCTCTCGTCCACGGAACACACTTAGATCTCTTGCATGAGTCTCCAGGTTTTTTAGCGTAGTACAATTTATACGAGACATACTCTCCAAAGCATTTCTCAATATAATGCTGTACAGCACAAATATGAGGACCATTGGGATGGCTCCAAGAGAAACTAAAATAAGTACATAGTTTGCTGGAACCAAAGCTACAAACCAACAGTGCTGTTCTTCCATTGGACCTCGCAGAACAAATATTGATACAAACCCAAATACCCCGCTCACAAACCAAATCAGTGATACCATGCAATACGGACGCTGCGTAGTAAGGTATCTGTGATAATAAAGGCCGTACAGAATGTAAAGATAGCGGTCTATTGCTATGAGCCCGATACTGAATCCTGACGCCAGTAAAGCTGTAACAGTTAGACCTATGGATTTCAATAGAAAAGAGGAATCAATATAACTTTATTTCGTAGGACAGACACACTTATAGACTATTAAATAAAAGTGGAAATCTCGGCTGTCAGTAATAAATATTATATACACACTAGCTGATAACACCCGGCGTTGCTCGAGTCTTTTTTGGTAAGACTTTATGACTACAATCTGCAATCCTCAAACTGAATACTAAACTCAAGCAACAAAATGATTTTAAATCATGAAAAATTTTAAATTTAAGAATGGACCCATGACAGTTTTAACTTGCGATCTAGGCACTATAGGGCAATAGGTCATAGAAAAATAGTTTATACATAAACAAAAATTATAAGTCTGTAGTGGTTTCTTAAAAAAATAAGCTTTTATTTAAAAAATTTGTAAAACATTTTTGACAAAAAATTTCGGTACGCCAATTTAAAGTTTTTATTATTGTTCGAATAAAAATTAAATTTACAAAAAAAGAAAATATTGAGCCGTTTTCGAAATATTGAATTTTCCAAAAAAATAGAATTTTTTTTTTTCAAAATTCAAAAGAAAAAAATATTTTCCTTAAAGTTTTGAACTGTAATATTTTTTAAAATTTTTAGAAACTTCTCTCTAAAAAAATTCATTAGGATCTATCAGTTATGCCGATAATGAGAAATTCAAAATTTAAATAAATTGTTCTATTTTAGGTACAGACAGTAATATCTTGTTTTCAAAAACTTTTCTATTAAATTATGGACCTTAAAAATTAATCGAAAGAATTTAAGCAAAATTCTCGGAACGGTTTTCGAGAAAAATACGATTTTCGAAAACCATTTTTTAACATTTGTATGTAGGGTACCGTTATTTTTAGGTAAAATATTTTTTTTTTCTTATATCTTGTAGATTATATTTTAAGAAACTGTGTCGATTCATTAATCCATGAACTTTTTTTACGTATTTCCACTTAGTTTTAAAAATAATAATATTTTACTTTATTTAAGAACAATTCATTAATCATTTATAGTAATAATTTATTAAGTTTGTTTTTCGAATGTGAACAAACTTTTAGTATATATAGTGCTTTGTAAATAAATATAAATCAGTTCAGGAATGGTTATTGGTCATTGCATCGTATAATCTACTAGAAAAAAAAAATCATTTCTAACATGTCTTTTTTCATTATCTGTTCTTGTATAGACACGAGATGCAAGATGACAGGCCAAATATCAAGAGAGCGGATGGGCGGGCAAAATTCTTTTGCACAGAGAATAACAAACATTCTCTTCCAGAGCGCTGATTTTGCAGTGGAATTCTTGTGAACTAAAATCTTCCTTGTGTGCGCGTGCAAAGAAATTTGTTGTTAAAAAATGCCAAATAGTCCTCTTTAATAAAAATTAATTTTAAATAAATATTGAGTGAATAAATATTTTGTATTTTTGAATTTAGTAAATAAAATATCAAACAAAAATAAAAAAATATTTCAGAATTGTATTGGCAATACTTCCCTTACAGATGCATTACAAACACTGTCATATTGAATTCCATTTAAATGCACTTTAGAGGAGTTTTATTTAATTTTTAAGAACATTGCCCAGTTCAGGGAATATAAATCTTTGATTAAATAAATATTTCCAAAAATTAAAAAATATAACTCTCAATTTCCCAGGGAAAGGCGCAAAATATTTGCGAAAAATATGGGTAGGTACATATTTTGACTTTTTGTTAGTGAAAAATACCTGTAAAAAATAAAAAAATAATAAGTTAATTGCATATACTTATTGGCTTTGTACAAGAGTGTATCTGACCTCGTTATCTTTTATACTTATGAAGTTTTATCCAGTAGAGCATTCATACCACTATGCAAATTTCCTTCATTTTTAATAGTTTGTACTTTTTTTTAGGAAATAAGAAAACAGAATAAAAATAAAATGCACGACTGGATCGCACGAACTTGCTCTTATGTAAAAGTACTTTGGAATTTAAGATATATTTTATAAATATAAAACATGGATTTAATGAGATAATAATATTCAAATGCATAAAATTGCCATCTGGTTTCCGGAAAAGTATGAATTTATGCAAATAAACCTTAAAAAATCGTTTTATTATTAAAAAATTTTTTATATAAGAAATTTCTCTAAAAATTTTCAAGAAAAAAATGTGGGATGCGAATTTTAAGTATTTAATATTATTGGTTTTAGGAAATAATTTCAAAAAATAATCGTTCATAGGTTTTGAAGATATTGATTTAATTTTTTTTTTTTTTAAAACCCAATAAATATTTTTTCGAATATTTTTATATACAATATTATTTTAAACTTAAGGGGAATCCTGCTAAGAATTTTGGGTTAAAATCCTTAGAGCCGTTAATGAGAAAGTCGAAAATCAAAAAAACGGGTCTATGGCAGGTACCCCTAATAACATTTTGCCCCAAAATTTTTTTTGACCAAAATGTAGTCCATGTTCATAATCACTCCTAATTTTTCTTATCAAAATCGTTAGAGCCGTTTTCGAGATAAATAAGATTTTGCATTACGGGTGTATGGGGGGTACTAACGGTACAGTTTTGGAGCTAAAAAAAAAAATTTCAATTTCTCCTCTAGGGAATCACCGAAGACCCGTAACTACCGAGTTTGAAGAAAATACCTCCGGTAGTTTAGGCTGTAGTTCTAGGTACAGACATACAGACATACCGACATACAGACATACAGACAGACAGACGGAATTGTCGGACCCACTTTTTTCGTCTTCGCTATCATCGTAATGTCAACTTTGGTCAAAATCTCGAGTTCGATTTTTTTTCCAAATGCAGAACTTGCCCTATAGTACCTATATCGCAAGTAAAAAGAACAGGGCTACTCGATGTAAGGATATGTTGTTTCTATTAAAAAAAATAATAAAAAAATTAAAAAAGTATTATTTTCCGAATTTCCCTATCATTTGAATAAGGACCGTAATAAAATGTATGATTTTTCCACTTGTGTGGCAGTTTCTGGGCACACATTTTTTTATTTTTTTTTTCAAAACTATACAAAAGTGGTTTTCTTAACATTTTTCTAATCGATGACCGTTTATTTCATTTCAAAGCTATACAGCTTAGCGCAAAACTCTAACATATTTTTCCTCGTGAGACATAGATACCCTTAAGAACTCAAAGAGTTAACTTCTTACCTTCAAGAATTAACTACAAAACTTTTATTTATCTAGATTTAAAAAAATCTAGCATGTGGTTGCAAGTAAAAAAATTGAACTCGAGATTTTGATCAAAGTTGACATTACGATGATAGCGAAGACTAAAAAAAGTGGGTTCTGTATGTCTGTTTGTCTGTATTCCTGTACCTCTCCCTACAACCCAAGCCACTGGAGTTATTTTCTTCAAACTCGGTACTTAAGGATCATCGGTGATACCCTAGAGGAGAAATTGAAATTTTACTTTTTTAGCTCCAAAACTAACGGTACCCCCACACACACCCGTAATGCAAAATCTTATTTATCTTGAAAACGGCTCTAATGATTTTGATAAAAAAATAGTTGTGCTATTATGCTCATGGACTACATTTTGGTACCTGTCATAGTACGGTTTTTTTTTCTAATTTTTAATCAAGTTTTTTTAGCAGAAGCCCCCTTAAGTTTAAAACAATATTTTTTGTAAAAATTTTCGCAAAAATAAAATCAATATCTTCAAAACGTGAGAACGATTATTTTTTTAAATTATTTTTCTACTTGCAAGTGTAAAAGTTGGCAAAGCTTAAGCCTGTTTCCTGAAAGGCCAACAATAAAATAAAATAATACAAAAAATGTTCCTAAATTTAAAAATATATAAAAATGAAAAATAACTTCTATAATATTATCCATACTTAAACTTGTGCTGCATATGAATTCATTGTGAAATTGATGAGGAAAAATGATGATCCACAGATTCATAATTCCAGTTACCAAATCTGACAGAGATAAATTGCCTAGATAGATGTATGTGGCCCGAGGTTGTTGTCCTTAATATGAAATAAATATTTATGTCTTTGTACATACATTTGAATAAAAAAAAAATTACACACCTCCTTGTATTAAAAAGCCACTCGAAAGAAGGACACAAAAATTCACAAAAATTATAATTATGCATACAAATCCAATTAAGTAATTGAAAAAATACTCCATTATGACATTTCTTTTTACTTTTATACCTTGCTAGTAAGTAAGTAATTTTCTTGCAAAATTTCACGGCAACGAATATTTGAATACATATGATTTTCACTTAAACTGATTTCAGGGCCTTGCACTTAACAGGCACATTTGGAATTGTTTCAACTATTGTAACTTCGAATTTAATAATTTTGCTCATGACATTTCATTTGACTAAAACTTTATGAATTTTTGAACGTCAAAATTAAAATCTTTCGTAAGATATCCTTCAATTGCTCGTAATGGAACCAACTGAAACTACTGAGCTATCTTCAATATGTCTTCCTCAACAAACTAATTATCAAATAGATATTAATTAAACAAGTTAATCAATTTTCTAATCTTATCAGTGCTACCGAAAGATTGAAAATTAATGGTCTTAAATGTGAATTGGGTTAATTAATTTGCATTATCCACTTTGTTGTTGTTAGTTTGTGATATTGCGTAATTATTAGGAAACAGAAGTCCTTAGTGAAGGGAAACTAGTCATAAGAGAATTTCGGTAGTTACTGCAACAAATACCATTACCGAAGCTGGACGCTCGAACTTTTGTCCTCTGTAATTATGTATTTCGTGAAGATCGAACACCAATGAATATAAATGTTAAAAAAAAGAGACTACTTTAAAAAAATAAAATGAAAAGTTTAAACAAAACAGTGTCATGCGTCGATTACTTGAATTTGGAACTTGATCTTAAATCATGATCTTAAATCATTTTTTTTGCCTGATTTTAGTATTCAGTTTGAGGATTGCAGAATTAAAGTTTTAGCAAAAAATATCAGGGCAACGCCGGGTATTATCCGCTAGTATAGAATATAGAAAACACAATGAACAACCTAGAAGATATACTACCGCTGCACAAAAATTTCATCGTTCTCCAACAGTCTGAAGTGCTCCATATAATTTTTAAGAATTTTTGGGAAAGTGGGTGGATGCCTCGCCCCCCTATTATGTACCACAAGACCTAGCGTTTTAAGAGGTAAAAAGGTTCTATGGTGTCGTGAAGTGCTTCATAATTTTGATGATCAATCAGTAAGTGAGCCAGATTAGGTTTTAGAGATGTTTGAAGTATCTCAGAACAGCGCTGCCGAACTTACTCCCATAGTAGTATTTTACTCCTTTCGTGAAGTCGATGCTCCTATACTCCCCATGTTACAAAAATACTCCCCAAAAAAATAAATAAAAATTAAAAATAAAACAAAATTGCAACAAACCCACTTAAAGCAAACATATTGTTTTTTCGACAAATTGCACATCTGTGTTCTTTTTTCCATACAAGATTGCAAACATCCCGGGATAACAAGATAAAAAGACAGATAATAAATATTTGTGCGAGCGAGATAGTTAAATCGGACTTCGTTCAATCAATTGACCGTTTCTAAATACAAATTGATCGTTACAAAGCAAAAAAGTACAGATGAAAGTTATTTCGCAGTTTTTCAGACGAACATTTTGTTAAAAAAACAAATGTCAACTTACTCTAGAGAATTGATTGATTGATTGATTAAACATTTTAATTCTTAAAATCCAAATAAGTACATTATTTATAAAAAGAAAGAAAGAAATAAGTGACAAAGGTATTTTTTTTATTGTCACTCTTAGTAGAATGATTTAACATGTATTATTTTAAATGGGTGGGGTGACCTTTAAAAAATAAATATTAAAAAAGAAAGTTAAAATATCATTAAATTAATAATGCATACAAAAATTAAATTGAATTAAGTTAAATACTTATTTCATGAAAACATCAGGTAAAACCATTTACAAAAAATTCGATACTCTTATTATCAAGACTAAGGAGCCAGTTTTTAACTTGTTTCATAAATACAAAATGAGAAGTTTGCATCCTGATAGAATTAGGGAGTCTATTAAATATTCGACATGAGAAAATATTATAAAAATTTCGAAATGCGGTTGTTCGAAACACCGGTATAGACACTTTGTTCAAAAAATAACCACGTAAACTATAACTATCAATTAATCTAAAATTAAGATTACCTGATCTTTTAAAGAAAATTTTTAGAACTTTATAGCAATACATATGTCGCACTGGAAGAATTTTCAAATCCTTAAATAGTGGAAAACTAGGGTACCGAGGGTACCACATATTTTCTTCAGAACACTTTTTTGTAAAACTAAAAGAGGCTGTATTTTGAAATTCCATATTCTAGTTTGGAATGAAAAATGCCATAGTAAAATTTAAGGAGCAGTTTAGAAGAGCAAACTTTACGCAGAAAGAAGAAATTTGTAAGAGTGCACCGAAAATATTGTCAAAGATTTTCTGTGTGGTTCTAAAAACTCATTCTAGAATCAATAATCAATCCCAAATACTTGAATTCATTTACTAATTATTATTTAGAACTAATTATCAGTTTGTGCTCTGCAAACCAGATTCTTAACCACCTGAGATCCCAATTTATATCAGATATAAGATTAAGACAACTATGTGTACCATAAGAAAAGCCCACATCTGCAAACCAGATTCTTAACCAGCTGAGATCCCAATTTATATCAGATATAAGATTAAGACGACTATCTGTACCATAAGAAAAGCCCACATCACCTGCAAAAGCTGTCAAAGAACCCCTAAATGGCAATCTTAATAAAGAATTGATATACTATACCAAAAAAAGTATTGGTCCCAAAACCGAACCTTGTGGCACTCCCAAATCGAATGTCTTTGTATCACTCCTAATACCATCAAATTTCACTCTTTGGGTTCTTACATTTAAATGTGATCTTAACCAATCACTTATGAAACTTCGAAATCCAGCACTTTCAAGTTTGCTTATCAAAATTGCGTGATTAACCATGTCAAAGGCTTTTGATATGTCAACAAATAACGCGGATGTATTCTCTTTCTTATCAAGGCTTACAAGTATTTGAGAACAGAAATGTAACAAGGCATCTTCGGTTGATTTATTACTTTGAAAACCAAACTGAACATCACTGAAAAATTTCGTTCTCGTTAAAAAGCTCACCATTCTATTTTTTACAGCTTTTTCAAAAACCTTACTAATCGAAGGCAGGAAAGATATAAGCCTATAGTTACCCTAGTTCCTTTGGTTGATCTTTTCCTAAATTTAGTGGATGAGTCCGATGTTGAGGAACTTGATAATGAATTGAATGTATTTTAAGAAACCAGTCATTAGTTTCAAAGGATTTAGACTTTGCCGAATTTTATAGGAATGTATTTACTAGTTATTAAAAACGGATTAAATGAATTCATGTTTCCTCATGTACGTTAATTTATTGGAACAATTATTGCTCTTCCACATACTTAGCAGTGCATCAGCAGAGAGAAAATTTTCTGATGTTAGTAAATACCATACTTACTGCCAAAGAGCTTTTAAACGGCAATTTTGCAGAAAAGTGGGAGCCATCAAAAGATTTGATCGAAAAATACAAAAAACAAATTTGAGTTTTTATTTTGACTCTTGTTTTTCTTTTGTCAAATTCTTGTTTAAATAAACAAAATACAAAAATTAATATCATATAATAAAACGGCAAACATGTTTTTTGTGGTACACTTTTCTCCAAAAGTATTTAACCGATTTCGATAAATTTTATATGGTTGGAAAGCCACAGTTACGGAGATGTGCAGAATATACTTGAGACACGCATTTACACACTGTGGGTCATTTTTGTTTTTGCACTGTCGAACACTTTGCATATTACATAAAATAAAATTTAGTTTGATAAATTTGCTTGAAAACACTGCCAATATTTATTAGTATAAAATAATTTAATCATTTGCTTGGATCATAAGGAAAAATTCCTTATTTTTGAAAAATCCCTTTAGCTGTTTTCAACGCAAGATATTTAAGGTTTTTTTAAGTTTCGTTACTGGAATGGGGAAGTTCAAAGTGATTTTCAAGTGAAGAAGAAAAGAAAGAAAAAATTCGAAGTGATTTCAAGCTAAGGTGAACAAAGTTAAAAAAAAAACATTATATCATATAATAAAACGGCGAACATGTTTTTTGTGGTACACTTTTCGCGGCCCACAAAACCCGAAGGGGCATAAGTTACATATTAAACGAAAGCATTTTTTGCATAGATGTGCAGAATGCCAAAATGATTTAAATATACTACACAGAAATTGTTTAAAACAACAAATAAAAATTGCAAAAAAATGCCCGGAAAACAATAACAAAAACAATTAGAAATGTCAAATCGACTGACACATAATTACAAATGTCAAATCCAGAATATGAAAATGAAAGCATTCAGCGAAAACCCAAAGCCAAAACCCGAAACATTAAGGTGGGTTCACAGTGGTGTTCACATTACACAAATCCGCCAACACGAATAGAAGTTGATGAACATGTTGTTGTTGTTGAATGTGAACCTCCCTAAATGAAGAAATATTATCAATATAAATATTAGGCATGTGTTTGTTTAGTATTTGAGCTCTTATAATAAAATTTTGGAACATAAAGCGTTAACTACAATCGGAACTTTTTGCAAAAAGTGAAAAAGAATACACACATATGTACACTAACGACATCTGTTGCTTTCAGTTTGGCGACATCTATCGGTCATTTTCTGAAGCAATTTATTCAAGGTATTAGTGTTTTCAAAAAGTGAAACATTTACTTTTTGGTTTTTTGAGATGGGATATAAAATTTTAATTTTAAAATTTTAATCCGGACATGATGACTTTTACTTTTGTGCTGCCAATTTCTACTTCACATGATCATTTAAAAATAGTGCGAATAGTAGGGGGCTAAGATTACAGCCTTGCTTAACTCCACGGTTTATTTCTAATTTTTTTGACTGCTCCTTTCCTTTAACAATATACATAATGCCGTTGTTCATAAAGTTTTTTCTAGCGCTCTGACAAACTTTGAGGAAAATCCTAAATTATGTAGCTTAAAGAACATCGCATCGTATCAAAAGCCACCTCTAAAATCCACAAACAATGTGTACAGTTTTTAATTTTGGTTCAACTTCATTTGAGCTATAGATGTTAGTACGAAGATCTACGAATTTCAGCCTGAAACTCACTGAGTTTTTTGTTATAGTCTATTAAAATAAACTGAAATCAAAGAAAAATAGGCATGTTAGGAGGTTGGTTACAAAATCTGCTTTTAAATTTTTTCACCGGTAAAAGTTGTATATTGAAAGAATTTTATAGAAATCTGTGTAACAATAATTGCATCAACAAGTTGCACTCATAGGATTTCTCTTAATAAAAAATAATTTATTTTAAGTTCTAAGGTCTTATTTATGAAATGGTTATTTGTCCGGAATGTTAAAGTTACAAATGGGTTACCGATTTTTGACCGGTACCCCTTTTTCCTTATAATTACAATCTTCAAACTTACCTGGTTGAAATTACACGAGTTAATTCGGTTAATTAATTCAATAAAACTTATGGATTGTTTGACATTGTGCAATTTAAAAAATCTTCAGTCAGTTAGAATAAGGTATCGAGTTTATTATTTTACCATCAACATTCGGTAAAATCAAACGAGATGCTAATTGGGTTTAAAAACTTTAACTCATCTATAAAGTAAGATTTTATTGCATTTTTAAGAAGAAGCTTGTATTTGGCCCACCCTTAATACCTCCTGGAAGGTAGTCTATGAGATCATTTATGTACATAGAGAACAGGGATGGGCTTAAGGTTCATTATTGTATTACTTCAATTTTTGTTTCAAAATACTCCGAATTATAAGTTCCATTCCACTTCGTTGATTTATTTCCCGGTATTTATTTTCAAGGACCTTTCAAAATTTATCACTAATTAGAGCGTTATAAGGTTTGTTAAACAGCGCCCTTCAATCGATGGTATCTAAAGACTGCCTTAAAATACACGAAAAATGGAAATAATTTATTTGTTTTGTTTTCTTCTATGAATGTGCCAGCTATGTAATGGGTGATTTTTTTGAGGTTAGGATTTTCATGCATTAGTATTTGACAGATCACGCGGGATTTCAGACATGGTGTCAAAGAGAAAGATGCTCAGTATGCTTTGACATTTCATCATGAATAGACTTACTAACGAGCAACGCTTGCAAATCATTGAATTTTATTACCAAAATCAGTGTTCGGTTCGAAATGTGTTTCGCGACCAAGTGAGCAAACAATTAATGCGATTGTGACCAAGTTTCGCACTCAGTTTACTTTATTGGACATTAAACCAACCACACGAATGCGTACAGTGCGTACAGAAGAGAATATTGCGTCTGTTTCTGAGAGTGTTGCTGAAGACCGTGAAATGTCGATTCGTCGCCGTTCGCAGCAATTGGGTTTGTGTTATTCGACCACATGGAAGATTTTACGCAAAGATCTTGGTGTAAAACCGTATATCGTGCAAGAACTGAAGCCGAACGATCTGCCACAACGTCGAATTTTCAGTGAATGGGCCCTAGAAAAGTTGGCAGAAAATCCGCTTTTTTATCGACAAATTTTGTTCAGCGATGAGGCTCATTTCTGGTTGAATGGCTACGTAAATAAGCAAAATTGCCGCATTTGGAGTGAAGAGCAACCAGAAGCCGTTCAAGAACTGCCCATGCATCCCGAAAAATGCACTGTTTGGTGTGGTTTGTACGCTGGTGGAATCATTGGACCGTATTTTTTCAAAGATGCTGTTGGACGCAACGTTACGGTGAATGGCGATCGCTATCGTTCAATGCTAACAAACTTTTTGTTGCCAAAAATGGAAGAACTGAACTTGGTTGACATGTGGTTTCAACAAGATGGCGCTACATGCCACACAGCTCGTGATTCTATGGCCATTTTGAGGGAAAACTTCGGAGAACAATTCATCTCAAGGAATGGACCGGTAAGTTGGCCACCAAGATCATGCGATTTGACGCCTTTAGACTATTTTTTGTGGGGCTACGTCAAGTCTAAAGTCTACACAAATAAGCCAGCAACTATTCCAGCTTTGGAAGACAACATTTCCGAAGAAATTCGGGCTATTCCGGCCGAAATGCTCGAAAAAGTTACCCAAAATTGGACTTTCCGAATGGACCACCTAAGACGCAGCCACGATCAACATTTAAATGAAATTATCTTCAAAAAGTAAATGTCATGGACCAATCTAACGTTTCAAATAAAGAATCGATGAGATTTTGTAAATTTTATGCGTTTTTTTTAAAAAAAAAAGTTCTCAAGCTCTTAAAAAATCACCCGTTATGTTTTGTTGTGCAAAAATGTTATCTATTGTTGAGACTCCTTGATTAGTTTTTTTATTTTCAATCCATTTTGCCATTCAATACGAATACAAACTATTTAGAGAGGATACTATCGATAGACTATCGATGTTGAAGGAACACTAATCGGATTGTCTGTGAAGCGTTCTGCTAGCTGGGTAAGATCTTTTAATAGTATTGTTGCGAACAGAGCTTTATACTCCTATAGCGCCATCTATTGAGAATTGCATATCTACTTTATGAAGGAACAAAAAAAGCTCTTTTCCAATGTCATATTTATGTATTTCCCCTTATTCCAAATAACTAGAACATTCTAAACAAGAACCTCCATATGTATTTCCTCTTATTCCAAGCAACTAGAACATTCCCAGACAAGAACCTTCGAGAACAACTAATTTGAGTATAATAAGGGAGTGTTGACGGTGAGCGGACAGTTGAATTTTGACTACGAAAGTGTGCAAAAGGTTTGCTTATTGGATTGTTGAAAGTGTTATTAAAATTTGAATAAAAGTATTTGAGTTGATTATAAATTGAGATTTATTGTTTTGATTTGGAAAGTGTAAATAAAGAAGAAATACTAAAAAGAGTAATAAGTTTTATTTTAACGAACCTAGTAAAATCTTACAGAATCTTTGTATATTATAAAACTTATAGTACTATCAAGAAGACGCAAGATTGTGGCCACATTTTGAGTATAGGGATAGTACTTGCTAGATCTGTCTCTGCCAAATTTAATAATAAAATATTCTCTTTTTAACTACTTGTTTTGTATCTTATCCTACTCTCCACTGTAAAATCTAGCCCTATTTTCAGCGCCACCACCAGGGTAGAGTTCGCAATACAAAATCACGCTCGATGATAATACTATAGATTATTTATGTACACATTCCGTTTCCGTGTAGCACGTTACCTCACGAAAGATTGCAATAAAGGCTGTTTACATTGGGAATATTGCATTCTTGATACATCGTGTTTACGTCGGGAAAAAGTTCGCCTATGGTGTCAATGGATTGAAATCTCGATTTAAGGCTGAAAACACACCGGATAAAGCAAAACATGTTTTTTCTTTCGTGAAACAAGAGAACATTATTTCTTATGAGAGTAAACACACCAAAGAAAACGAAACAAAACACACGTTCTCGTTATGAAGTGTTTCGACGGTGGTTGTCGAAAATACATGTATTGTATACGAGCAACACACACCGAATGCAACAAAACTATTTCGAACAAGGGTCGTTGACGATATAATTGCATACTTTCTTATGGCGCAACGCACACCAAATGAAACAGAACATAAAAACAAAAAAACATGTTTCGTTGCCGATAGCTGACCTATAGTTTTTTGCAAAACAAAATTTTGATTCCGTTCTTTTTATTTTCTTCTTTCGTTGAAATTTACAGATTTAATTGCTTCTTCGTTTACTCTGTGCGCAAATTTTAAATAAATATGAACGTAGATGCAGAAAAGTTTATTTTTTTTAAATTGATGCAAGAAGCCCTATCTTATCTACTCGTATAATTATAAAGTTAAGGAACTTACTCGTACTATCTATTGATAAGCTGTGGATTGCTACTTTCTACTATGACATCTAAAGATTGGCAGGATTAAAAGCTTTTCTCTTTTCTTATAAATAACACCATAATATCTATTTTGTAAACTTGCCGTAGAGTTATAACTTTTCAGCCGCAATTAAGCTTTTACGATAGTTCGTATTTTGTTTCATTTCAATGCACACCAAACGAAACAAAAACACAAAACGTTTTGTTTTGTTTTATTGAGTTTTGCTTGGTGTGTGTTTAAATAAAAAATGTTTTTTTGGCTATCGAATCAAAAACGTTTTGCTTGATCCAGTGTGTTTTCAGCCTAACTATTTTCCATTGAAAGTTAGAACTATATACATATCTTCATTCACCTCTAACCCAAAATGTCAAAAAGACAAAAGACGAAACAACTGGTTTCAAATTAATACATCAAAATATACGAGGCCAATGGATGAAAAACTTTAATTTTTCCGCTTATTTACTTTGACAATTTCCATCAGAAGATGGGAATGATGTCAATCGGATTATATTTTCGTTATTTCGTCAGCCGTCTTTTTGAAATAATTAGTGTGAGGCGAACAAGTGTTGCGGAATGAAATACGTTTCAACATCCGTCAACCAAACTCTCAAAAATACAAAACGAACAAAAAAAATCGTATAATCAAGCTCTAAGAGGCGAATTGAAGTATCAAGCACGGTATGATTGGCTTGATTTTGAGCGGCTTTGTTAAGCATGCTGTATAGCTGGATGGATTTAAAAATGTTCTGATATTTTGGATGCATGACAAGTAGGGTTGGCCGAACTGTCACTTCTTAGAAATAACTACATTTGTTACGTCTGCTACGTAGTTTATGTAGGTTAATGTAGTTAATGTAGCAAATTGTAGCAGACGTAGTTATAAATGTCAAATGATCTGTCAATCAAGTTATGAACTGTCATTTCACTGTCAGCTGTGCTTTTTAAATTTTAAATTTGAAAATTGAAATCAATCATACAGTAATTCAGTTTTAAAAAGCGAAGTAAAAAATAAAATGGCCGGACGAAAACTTCATAATTATTGGCCTGAAGGTGGATTTACTCCAATTAAAATGGAGAATGAGCGTATTGGAGCTTTAGGTGATCCGTGTGCTGCACTCCTGAAGAATACAACAACCTCAAGGCTTCAAGCTCACAGGTGAATAATTATAATTTCACTACATACAATAATATTTGCAACTATGTATATATATTGTATTTACTTTACATAATTTTTCAGAAAAATTTGTTTGCCAAGGACACAAGATATTTCTTCTCCAATGATTAATATTTTGGATCAAATACCCAGCACCAGCACATATCGTTCTTCAGAACCTGGACCTGGACTGGAACATCAATCCAAAAATTCTTTTAATATGATCAATGATGAAGGCGATAATGGTAAAAAAACACACCTTTAAATATAATAGATGTTACTACCCTTCCCATCCCATTTGACAACACATCATTCCATGTTCAACATCAGGATCAGAATATAGAAGTAAGTTTCAGTTTAAATGCCAAGTAACTTTTCGTATTGATAATGGAATAAAACTTTAACAGTCTATCGATGAAATTGAAATGGGAATAGATACACTTTCCATGCCAGTCCCACTATTAACACCAACATCACTTATTTCTAAGTCATTGTCAACATCAGAATCTTCGTTGGATTATTCAACCTCAAGGTCCTCAAGCGCTTCCTCTATTTACCCCATCTTTGCTTCGTCATCTTCCTTAAATAATCAGCCTTCCACATCATCAGCCAATGACACCATCAGACCTCAATTCAAAAAAAGTTTTAACACCAGAAAAATAAACAAGGCTTCATCAATACCATCGGTTATGAAAAGTTTCATCGATAGTATTGATGAAAAGGAATCCAAGAAAATAGACATGGCGTTAGCAAAGTTCTTCTTTGGTTGCAATATACCATTCACTGTAGCCGATTCCGACCACTTTAAATCTTTCATCAAGCTTTTACGGCCATCGTATAAATCACCTTCGAGAAAAGTTCTGGCAACAACTCTCCTCGACGATGTGTTTGAAAAAGTTCAAACCTCTGAAGGAAAACAAACCGAAGGTGTTTTATTAATAGATGGCTGGAAAAACAGCAGCAATAATACAAATAATGTCCTGGCAATAATGAGGAATCTGTCGGGCTTAAATGTTTTTGTTGAATCTTTTGATTTTACGAACATCAGTGAAACTGGAGAAGAACTTGCCAAAGTTTGCGAAAATTCAATTAGTATTTGTAAAGAAAAGTACAATACTGATATATTTGGATTAGTAACAGACAATACAGCAAACATGCTTAAAATGGGTCGGGTTCTTAATCAAAGCCCAGATTTGATTCACATCACATGCAGTAGTCATACAGCAAACTTATTAGCCAAGGACATCACAAACACAAAAATAAATGAAAGCGTTGTAAAAGTTTTGAAATGCTTCAAAAATCATCCTAGCCTTGAGAAAAAAATTGTTGATAGTGGAGGTAAACGGATTATGTTACCCAGTGACATCCGTTGGTGTACCTACAGGAATTCATTTGAAAATTTTCTGTACAATTTAAAGTGTATGACTTGTTCATACAATCGGTTGAAGAAGAAATTTTCATTTATGATCCTGTTTGTAAATTAATAAATAGGTGTCAAGATGACAAAACAAACATTTCGGAAGCTGTTAATTTGTGGCTTCAGTTGGAAGTGCCACACAAATTTGCAGATTGTCTGAAAAAAACGAAAAAATATGGCTTTAACTATTCATTCTCTTGCAGCATATACATACATTGGATCCCACCTTTCATGGACAAAATCTTTCTCCAGAACAAAGGAATGAAGTTGATATGCATTTCCTCATGCTTTTCACTGCAGAAGAGCTGAATAGCTATGACAGTTTTACTAAAGGAGAAGGGATATTTTCTTTATTAAATGCAAAAATCAATCGAAATGAACAGGAGGATAACATTGGAGGTCATTTATTGCCAAAGACCTACTGGAGTTTCGCATCAAGACAACATCCAGGACTTGCAAAATATGCCACCCGTCTTCTCAGTATTCCAGCGCAGCGTTACCCTTATGCGACGACCTTTTTAAAATTGTTTAAAATTGCGACTTTTTCTTTGCTTAAACATTTACCATCAAACTTTTCTGAGAATGTGTGAGTATGATTATCTTTGCTTTGTTCTTTGTTTTCTGTTCGCATTCTCGTTTTCGAAAGTAGTTTTTGTTTTCCCATTCCCACCACGGGGGCGCTATTAGATTGTTTTTTGTTCTCTTACGTGTTTGGCACTGACGACTGATACTGACATTTCCTGGAATTTCTCTTTACCTTTGTGCTTTTTCTGTAACATGTAACATGCCGCATCGTGGAGCAATGGGTTGTTTTGCAACATTTTTTTATTAGGGCTAAATTTGAAGAAAGTACAGATTCAAAAATTGATATTATTCTCGAAAATTTGAACAACGAAAATTTAGTTTATTTAAAGTTTCTAAAATATATTCTTTCAAAAATAAATATTTTAAACAAAGTTTTTCACAGTGAAACATCACAAATTGCTTATTTGTGCTCTTATATAGAAGATCCTCTATTTATTATTTTTCAAAATTTTTTATTGAAAGAATGTGTTCTTGGAAAATCTATTTCTGAGATTGATTATCGAAACGAAAATTGTTTTAAAAAATTGAAGAAATATATATCGGCATGGAAGCCGAAAATTGCTTAAAGGATAAAAAACTCACAAATTTTGAAATTATTTGCATAAAAAAATGTACTTCAATATTATTTGACGCTTTGCAAAGAAATTTTTTCAAGATTTAATGTTAAAGATGAGAAGCTTTCTATTTTAAAACATATAGATCCAAAAATAATTAGGTCAAATCAGGATTTTAACTATTTTCGGTTAGTTTCAAATTTTAATAGCTTTACAAATGAGCCAGAAAAAGTGGTAGATCAATACAAACACCTAGAGCTTCAAACGTTTGACAAAAACTATGGCAACATTTTTGAAAATAAAAATATAGAAGAGTTTTGGTACAAGGTTGGTACTTTAAAAAATAGTTTAGGTGATAACCTATACTTTGACCTTTACGAATTTGTTTGTAAAATTTTAACGTTGTCACACAGCAGCGCTTGCGCTGAGCAAGTTTTTTCAAAGCTTACGCTTATGAAAAATAAATTAACAAACCGTTTACAAAGGGAAACCTGCGAAAATATGTTAGCTTCCACAAATCTCATTGACTGTGATATAAGTGAGTGGGTTTCTGAAAACAACCTAATTAAAAATTTTAGAGAAACTTTATTAAAAAAACGAAACATTAATGTGATTTACATATCTTTTTAGGTATTTATTTTAACTTAAAACTTACATACATATATTAACTTATGTAAAATGAAGTCTTTAAATTAGGTTTTTTTTTGTTTTTGTTATTTTTTAATGTATACCTATCTAACCTCCAGTTTCACAGTGAGAGTTTAAACTTAAGTTCTGCTGAACCTGAACTGGAGTTTAAATTTGAAGTTCAACTCGTCCGGTTTCACAGTCTTATCTGAACTTCAGTTCATTAAACGTAGTTTAAGTAAATTATTTTCTCTTTCTATCTGTATCAAAGAAAAAACAATCAAGGAAAGTTTGCTTTGTTTCAGTTGTGACCTGTGACAGGAAACAAAAATTAAAAATGAAAATAAATTATATTTTCAAATGTTTGAAGGGGTTGTCGAACTGAGAATTAAACGGCAGAATAGTGTCGTTTAACTTAAACTACAGAATGAACTCCGTTCAAGGACTGTGAAACCAAATTTATTGTTGAACTGAAGTTTAAACCAAAAGTGGGGTTTAAACTTCCACTGTGAAACTGGGGGTAAGTGTTTAAATAAAGAAATTCAAAAAAAATATCTAAATTGTTTTTCCTATAGTAAAAAAAAATAATATTTAGGTATGCGAGTTTTTCTTTCAATTGCGACTTTTTGTTCAAAAATGCGACTTTTTCAAAGAATTCGAATTTGCGACTTTTTTTTGTAAAAGCGACTTTTTTCTGCGACTTTTTGAAAAATCCCAGGGGTAACCCTGTTCCAGCGTCTTCAGCATCAATTGAAAGAATTTTCTCCCACTGGTCTTTTGTTCACACAAAAACAAGAAACAGGCTTTCACAAGATACTCGTAAGTCAAAAAAATTGGTTCATATTCATTATAAATTAAAAATGAATGACGCAAATAAAACTGACGAATATTGATATTGAACTGAATATGAATACCTACTTGAGTTTAAATTTTTACTTTTTAGTGTAAGGTACAATAAGAATTATGTAGAATAGAATTATAGTGTAGCGCAAGTTAGTAAGTACGAGTATGTATGTACATATATGCATAGATACATAGAAGTTGGATTTTTTAATCAAACGTGAAACTACGATTATAGAGGAGAACGAAAAAGTTGTTCCTGAATAATTCCTGCCCTTTATCTTAAAATATGTATATCATAAATATTGTTGATTGAAATTTGGAAAACCGATGGAAACAACAAAATTTGTACCGTTAAGAAACTAATTCATTTGCAATTAAAATGAAAAGTCAAAAGGCTATAAATAAGATGGAACAGAGTTTTTAGGAGAAGGAATTGCTGATAAAACTTGACATTCTTCATTCATCAATTCTTCATTAAAGAATAGTGAATAAAATAATATGGTTGAAAAAATGTTTTCTTTTAGGAAGAAAATAAATTGTAGGGTAATATCAAGACTTGTGTTGTGATTGTGACTGTGAGCAAAATAGTGACTTGACGAAACTTTGAAAAAATCTAACAATATTATAATAACAATGACAATTAATAATAAAAAAGGGAAAATTTTCTTTTTAAGTTTCTAACAATTGAAAAACCTTCATGAAGATTATAAAAAAGCAAGAGTTTTCCCTGAATCTATTTTTTTTTTTAATTAACTACGTATGTAGTAGACGTAACAAATTGTATTAAATTGGACATGTAGTTTATTCAAATAACTACACGTAGTTAATGATGTAGAAAATGTAATGTAGTTAATTCGGCCAACCCTGATGACAAGCATACATATTTGAGGAAGTGAACACTTGTTTTGTGAAGCCTGAAGCAAATTTCATTTTCCATGAAATTCTCGGGCTGTGCAAATCGTAATAAAATATATCAAAATGAATTTCATTGGCAATAGCGGTTATTCATTTGGGTTTTTTTTCGGTTAATAGCCGTGTTTTTTGAAAGAGTGAATAGCCAAGTTAGCAAAATTTTACATGCAAAACAATAAAAACATCCAGAGAGAATATAATTTGGTCAGCAATCAGAGTGAATATAGAATGAATAAAAATTGTTCATATATTGAGATGTAGATGGCGCTTAAATTGAGTGCAGAAAAAAATTTGCTTCGTAAAGGTTAATACTGGGATGTGTTCTGGAATTAATTTTTTTTTTCTCAGAGATTTTTATTATGTGAAGACATTTGGAAATAAAGCTTCATTTTTATTTTGTAAAAGACGTACAAAAATCCTCAAATTTCAATTGATAGAAAAACTTCTGAAAAATCTTAATTTTTTCACCGAAAAATCGAAAATTTTTGGATTTTTTTTTGTTCAGGAAAATTGCGATTCAAGGGCTCTTGGAAAGCATCTAGAAAGAAATACTCTAAGTAGGTCAAAATAAAGTATATATGTATTAGATATCCATCAACCAAGCCATAAACGGTCAAATTCCATTGGAGGATGGCTAAGATCTCGATGGATTAAAAAACATCTACAAAATATGAATTTTTTTAAACAAAAATCGATTTTTTTGCTCATTAAAATTGTAATTTAGGGGCTGGCAAGAATATGGAAAGAAGTATTCTTAACGTCAAAATAAATTTGAAACTACTCTAAGATTTGTGTCAAACTTTGAGATTAAAAGGGAGTGAATAAATAAAAGTGACTATAATCGTTTTTTCCAATTTTCTTTACTGAGTGGCTATCAAATTTCCATAAAATACGGCTAATATAAGTTTTCCTCAGACTTGAAATATTAAAAACAAGTAAATTTGCTCATCTAAGATTTCATCTAAAATTCTAATGAGAAGTGATATTTGTTGATGAATTTGAACGCTAATGTTTTTTAATCACCCCTATTACAGAATTCGCCGCTAAAAATGAGCTAAAGTGACAGTTTCAATTAATTTCTAAACTTTTGCTATTTACTGAATCCGACAAATGAAAGTTGAACGAATGTCGGCAACAGTCCATGCACCACCGACATTTTGTTCAATTTATATAGTATTACTGAATTCGCAACCCATTCGCACTCCATAAAATTTCTATCATTTTACATTCTCACCGATTTCGAGATGAATCTGAAGTGAATTTTTGGATTAAACGAAAAATAAAAACAAATATATGCAATGGAAAGCACAAAAATATTAGTCAATATCATACTGAATGTTTAAGTGTTTGTTTAAAAAATTTTAATAGAAAAAGCACAACTAACAACGCAACCGGAGAGCCAGAAATCTAAAAAAAAAAAAAGAAAGCACACGGTTGTTATTGAACAGTCCTCCATACAAGTACTAACCACGCACAACGATGCTTGATTTCGTTGATCGATAGCGATACTATTATCAAAGCGTAGGCCGTTGACTAAATGTCTGTAGATGACAGTGTCGATACGAAAGTTCATAAATGATAAGGTAATTTTAGGAATCGACAATGTAGTTCATCCGGCGAATTTGATAACTCAGTTTTACAGCGGATGCGAAAGGTCAACGAATCGAGTCAACTCACCGGGAGTAAAATTCTGCGAATTCTGTAATAGACATGAATATTTCATATCAGATAACATCTCTGTTTAAACATAAGTCTAATATGCCTTACATTACGTAGCGGAGTCCGGTGGTGCGTTTGGTACGTACTCTGAAACTCTGTGATTTTCTGTCCAAAACTTTGAATTCTTACCTACATATTTGTTTTTTTTTTGTTGTGTATATGGACTTTGACAGACTTTTGAATAAAATTCGTAGAAATTCGCAAAGAAATTAAACAAAAGTGACGAAATAAGTGACTAAATAATTCAATTCTGTCTAAAAGAATTGATCATCAAATCCGTCGTAATTAAAATTTTATCTGTGGCTTAAAGATATATCCATTTGTCAAAATTTCTAGATTCATATCTAATAAAATGTAAGCTAAGCTCAAAAAAAGTTTTATTTCCTCTCTGTAAAAATATGATTTTTACTTGTGTCACTTTTGCACTACATGTGCGATATGGTTTCGACATTATTTTTTCGTAAATGGTGTCCAATTTTGAACAGAACATTTTTTTTCGAAAATTTTTCTGAACGACGAAGTCAAATACCAAAATAACGCACCTTTAGTAAACAATTTATTATTAAATATTTCCATTAGGAAAACAAAAAATTAAAAACTTTTGATTTATATTGTTTTTTATTGAAAAAATGTATTTATTTTAAAATATGTATTTTTATATACGCACTTTTTTCTCCTTAGTCTGTTTTTTTTTAATATTTTTGTATTTTTTTTTTTTTAATTTCTTACATTTTTGTTCAATATATAAGTTTTCCGAAAAATTATTAATATTTTTTATTTCATTCTTTTCAGCTTATAATATGCGTACTCTGATTTTGTTACCTTATTTATCAATTTTGCTTGTTTGTTTTTTATTTTAAATACGAGAAAACAATTATTCTTTTTTTTTGCTTTAAATATTTATATATAATAATTAATTTTATTATTATGATAAAATAATAATACCTAAATACTTGTTTTATGTTTAAGGTTTTTTTATACAATATGCGAATATCCTTATTTGTAATAATATATTAATTAATAATATTTAAGTTTTACCGTTTCGTCATTTAAAATATTTCACTTATTTATTTTCTTTTACTTAATATTTAAACTTTATTGATTTATTTATATTTTTTAATATTTTGGTATTTGTGTGTTTGTGGTAATGTATTTTTTTTTTTTTTTTTGTATTTGGTATATGTTTTGGTTTCATTTTTGTGGGGTGAGGGGATGGGCATTTTTCCTTATTTAATTTTTTTTCCATTTAACTCATTATTTTTTGGTTTCATTTTTGTTTTTGTTAATTATGAAATCACGTGGTGGTACAAGTACGAAGTGTATAATTATTATTAATGCTTCATGTTTTTTTTGTTTTTGTTTTCTTTTGGTTTAATTTTAAATATTTAAATTAATTATTCTATGCTTTAAATTTTACATTTTTACAAATATTTCCTTCAATTGGAATATTATTTTTTTTTGTTTAACCAGTCAGTCGGAAGGCTTTATTCACTTTGATTTTTAAATACCTATTTATTTATTTTTTAATTTACGGTGTAGTAGAAAATGTGAAGCTTTTGTCCAAATGTCATCGGATTTCTTTGAAATGGTTAAAAAATATTTTTAAATTCAGTTGAATATACAAGTTATAAAAATAAAAGTAATAAAATGTTGTACATCGTAAGGGAATCAATTGGGATTTAGACTAAAGTTGGAAGAGTTTAAGATTGGCTTAGGTTTTAACATGATTACAAAGACAGTTCTTAATTATAAAAATTCCGAATAAGAAAAATTAAAAAGAAAATCATTAAAAATATACTTAATAATAATAAAATATTTTTTTAAATCATACAAATATGAAAAAAAGCGGTAGAATTATTTTAGGAAGGTTTTTTCTTTTTAATATAAATTATTGCATACACCCTATTTTACCTATACAACTGTTCTTTATTTTTTTGTTCATATTTTATTTTTCGTTGGTATGTCAAGTGAGCTTCATCACATTTTTTATCCTTCTTTCCATTGCTTAGTTTGTTTGTTTTTAATTTAATTTTTTTTTTAAGTTTAAATTTAAATTCTTTTTTTTACAGACATAAGATTATAGAACTTAAATTTTATATAATTATTTTTTACATAAAGTGGTTTCCGACAAAAAATCAATCATACTCGTATAAAAAGAATATAGCTATTTTTGGTTTTTTCTTGTTTTTCAAAAACGATATACATAAGTATGATATTTTTGTTTATTAATAATAATATAACAACTTTATATATAAAAAACAAAATAACAAAAACAAATTTTACTAAATAAACTGTTAATAACTTATTGATAATGATCCCATTTGTCCTATGCATCGTCCTTCGTCGTCGAATGTTGCTAATGTTAGGCGGGACAATTTATTGCAGAGAACACCGTTTCCATTGTTTTGAATTGGATTTGGTTCTGGAAATATTGAAAAACAAAAAAAAAATATTTTGATTATTTGATTTTTTAATAAGTTACGTATTAATTATTTCAAAAACTTTTCAAAAATGCAAAAAAGAAAGCGGCACTTTTAGAAAACAGATATTTTTTCATTTTCATATCATTTTATTTATTAAAAAAGCCTTGAGATGGGATCTTATTTGTGGCTTAGAAGTATAAAGGTAAATTTTAAAATCACATTTTGCATGTACCTATTAAAAATTCAAATTATAAAAAAATACTAAGTTTTTTAGTTTCTTATAATAAAATAATTAAAAATAAGGAATAAAAAAAAACAGAAAAATTAAGGTAATTATTGAACAAATAATAAGTGAAAATGCAAATCTTTTCCTGGGTCCTTTAGATGATTTTTTACTGAGCAGATAAAATTATTCAAATTTATGATTGATTTATATGGAGCGGGTAAACTGTTCTAAATTCTGGCACATTACGACGAAAGACCTGCCTGTGTGCAATGTTGAACTTCTTGGAATATTAAAATTATTTAAACGAGAAAAAGTTGAAAAATCAAGTCTTTGCAACAAATAGATGGGGGTTTGAGTTCGTACTAATTTAAATATAAATTTTCAAAATTCATACCTATCGAAAACCGCCGCTGCCGCGCCGTATATCGAATCGTTTCTCCAGGATAGCTATTTTAGAATATCAGTTTGTACATCGCCCGAAACCTGATATAAATTACCGAACCGAATTTACCGTTCATTGTAAATCACCCACTGTACCATCTTTCCGAGCCATGGTTTGCTGTTGGTTTACTTATCTCACCGCTTTGCCGCACTATCCTACCGAACCCCGAGACAATTTAATACCACCGACCATAAATGGAATACGGGCAACCAGATGGGTAAGCTGTTGTTTGTTTACTTCTCTCAGTTCACACTGTCTTTCGACTGAAATATTAATATAGAGATGTGGAATACCAATACAAATTCGTCTTCTACCTTTGCCTGATGTTTTATACCAATTAAGTGTACATAAAGAAAGAAAACCACGCTGATTACATTCAATTTGAGGACCGAGTATTTTATTTAGCAAATAGGAACACACCGCTGGACATGAAGTGCACCAGATAGTATAGTTTCGAAAAACTATTTGGGGTTCTGAACACTTACCTGCCGCTTAATCTAACCTTTACCCCTCGTTTAATTCTACGCTCCACCGATTTCTCTTCTAGTATTTTGCTACAACAGATTACGGCTTCCGAACAATCAGCTTTGCTGCAGCTCGGAATACGATGATGAGAAGCACTAGGTTCCCCAGGCGAAAGATACATCAACCTGGCGGTATTCAGATGGTCGAACCGCCAACCAAATCGACCACTTGATATTTAACGCAAGGGACGCGTCGAACTTTCCGGGGTGCAAACGTGGACTCTGACTCCTTTTTTGTTTTGACAAAGTTCAGAGCCAGACTGTCCAACGAAAGCACCGCCAGCAGCACCCGCCGGTTCTACAAAACAGGCAATCAACTGGCATCAGGTTATAGGACCGGCACGCAAGCTCTTCGAAACAGCAAAGGGAACATAGTCACCAAAGCACAGGGAATAGCAGGCGTTTTTAAGCAGTATTTCCAGCAGCTGCTTAATGGGCATTATTTATAAGTAACCACAGGAGAACAAATAAACATGAGACCTGTTAATGAAGATCCAGTCCCAGTAGCCAGTACTAAAGAGGTTAAGAAAGCCATCCTAAAGCTTAAGAACAACAAATTCGCCGGCTCGGATGGCCTATCTTCGGAACTCTTCAAGTATGGAGGAGATGTCTGCATAGAGTGCATGCAGTAGCTCATCAACCAAGTTCGGCAGGAGGAAAGTACGCCCGATGACTGGTCAAATAGTTCTATATGCCCAATCTACAAAAAAGGCGATCATATGTCCTGCAAAAACTACAGAGGTATATCCCTGCTTAATGTAGCCTACAAGATCCTATCCAGCGTACTATGTGAGTGTCTAAAACCTTTCTGCAACACTATGATCGGCACGTACCAGTGTCGCTTCAGGCCAGGCAGATCAACAATAGACCAAAATCTTTACATTGAGTCAAATCCTGGAAAATACCAATGAATTTCAAGTCGAGACCCACTATCTTTTTATGAAGCCGCATATGATAGCATAAGTCGCCACGAGCTTCTATTGGCGATATCGGAACTTGAAATACCGAAAAAACTGAACCAGTTATGTCGCATGTACAGGGTTCAGATAAGGAAATCTGCTATCATGTGATTTCTTTAACCTAGTCTTGGATCGAATAGTGCACAAGAGTGGTGTTAACCTGTAAGGCACTATCTTCAATAGGCCTTCCCAACAGCTTGGCTACGCAGACAACATCGACATCATCGGCAGCTCCAAGCAAGCTGTGCTAGAACATTCATAGCTATTGATGAACAGGCGAAACTTCAATGAGGACAAAACAAAGTATACGTATATGCTATCAACAAACAAAGCCTCAGCTGTCTATCGCCTAGGACAAAACGTCACTGTCAGTAGCAGTAATTTCGATAGTCAAGGAGTTCACCTACATCAGAACAGATATCAATTCCACGAACGACACTTTAGTGGAAATCCGACGAAGAATTACCCTAGTGAACCGCTGCTATTTCGGTTTGGTCAAACAAATGGGTTCAAAACTCCTTTCTCGAAAGATAAAGTGCAAACACTGATTTTACCAGTTCTACTCTATGGCACACCGAGTGCTTGACGATTAGTAAAAAAAGAGGAATTGATACTGGGCACTTTCGAGAAATGCAAAGAGGGGGAATAGAGGAGATAATTCAATCGTTAATTATACGAGCTGTACCAAAATGTGGATGTAGTCCAAAGAGCCGGAACACATCGACTGCACTGGGTCGGTCACATCAAGTGAATGGGCAGCAACGCTCCAGCCAAGAAAATCTTCAAATTCCAGCCCCCACGTTCGAGACGACGAGGAAGACCGAACCTCCGCTATAGGGACCAGGCGGTTATAGACGACGGAGCGCTTGCTCTCGACAACTAGAGGGAGCTCGCAAGGGATCGCAACCGATAAAGGACCGCAATATCTCAGGCAGAGACCTTCCATGGATCGGGAGCCGGGTAAGTATAAGTAAGTAGTTTTGTTATTAGCAGGGCCATATCCCGATGAATCTTTCTGTGGCTACTTTTCTTCAAAGAGTTCCACAACAGAACAAGAAGGTGTTTGTACCTGTTAATTTCTGTGCTCCACTTCTTCTTAGTGTAGCCTGGACAAGATTTAGCCTTAACCAATTTACTTCTAGTATCCCAACGATTTTTGTATGGCTACCCTTTTACAAAGAGCACCACAGACACGCTTGTTGCCGCGAACGAAGCACAGATTATTATCCTAGTCTTTTTATTATTACTAAGATAAGCTTCTTAACGCAAACGAAGCTCCGATTTTTCCTCCGGTCTTTTGCTGGAGACATGATTGAAACTTAAACTCGTATATGAAGCTTCATGTTAATTTATTATAAGAATATTCATTGTTAATTATACGAAATACCCTGTTAAGTAAATAATAAAAAAAGCAACTGAAGTAATTGTAAATGCTGTAAGAAAATATGTAAGTAAATAAAGATTAAATTAATGTGGAGTTTGGAAACTTCTGTCCAAATTTTTTGCTTTCTTTGGATAAATCCTGGACACCAACGAGCCTACCTCAGCCTCGAGTTAAAAAGCATCACAACATTAATGAAACACCGAAAACACAAGCGAACACATGAGCTTAAATTTTGCGGGATGTAATATAGAATTCTCCACAAGCGCCTATCACCTCCATAAATGCTTCTTATTACATTTTGTCTTGATAAAAATGAAACCTAAATTCTTTACTGTAGAGCTCAAACATCGCAAAACGACATCAGTGCAAAGATAAATGAAGACCAACCGCTGCTGTTTCTTCGGGCTAAGAAGGCATTTGAGTAATGAAGCCCTATCTCAAGGAACCAAGGAGACCTTGTATAAGACCGGTCCAGTTTGTATCGATGGAGTATGGAGGAGAAGGTTCAACAACGAGCTGTACGGGCTTTGCAGAGACGTTGACCTAGTCCTAGTAGGTAGTCCACCCTGGACTGTGAGCGTGCAGGTCGTCAGGATTAAGATGGTACCTGCTGTATTTAGCAGTATTTACAACATTAACAATATCATTAATCAACATGTTAAACAGTAGAGGTCCTAACAAAGATCCCCGAGGGATACCGTAGTCGTTCAGATCTACAAAGAAAGAAGCCACGGCTCCAATGAAAACAGCTTATCTACGGGTTGGTTTATAACTGTTAATTAAGAAGAAGAAAAATCGAATTGATGTTTTAATTTATGAAGTAAAATCGAGTGGTTACACTTAAAATAAAATCTAGGTACGAGTATACATTATAAAAATGTAGGTTGAACTGACAAAAATTTTGTCAATATACGTCTAATAAAAAGTTTTATCAAATTGACAAAAATTATACAATTTTGTTGAGGTAGGTAACACAAAATATTTTGTTGTATCCACAAAATCATTTTGTAATTCCAACAGTTTAATTTGTTGAAATAACAAAAATATTTTGTCAATATGGCAAAATTTCGTAGAATTTACAAAATTAATTTGTCATACTATCAATTCTTTTGTATATTAACAAATTTTTTTGTTAATGTTAAAAATTTGTTTTTTTTTATTATTATCGGATTAACAAAATTGTTAAATTAACAAAACTTTTTTGTTATATTTTGTTAAATTAACAAAATATTTTGTCAATTCAACAAAATATTTTATCAATTCAACAAAATATTTTGTCAATTTTACAAATTTCTTTTGTTAAATCCACAAAATTAATTTTGTCAAAATATCTTTTTTTTTTGGGATGTAAGTCCACAAAAATTGGCGCTTCGTCCCTGAGATCACATATGCAACCATCTGTGAGGCCATATGGACAATACACAATTTTTGTTAAGTTCAGTTAATCTTACATCGATTTTTTGACAAAAACCAAATGTGAACTATATCATACACAAAAGAAATGTCATGATCAAAAAATTATACGCGCAGAATTTTTTGGTTTCCTTAAAAAATATTTTTATCTATCTGATAATATTATTTTATCAATACAAAAAAACTCAAACCCAGAACAAAATATTTGTCATTTTAACAAAACAGTTTTCATATTTTGTTAAATTGACAAAAAAAATTAACAAAAACTTTGTGATATTGACAAACATTTACAAAACAGATTTTTTGTAGATACAACAAACATTTTGTTAGCATCACAAAAAAGTTTGTCGATGTGACAAAAATCTCTGTTTTATTTTGTTATATTAACAAAACTTGGTTTGTTAAACTGACAATATTATTTGTAGTGCATATTTTGTTAAACTGACAAAAAATAATGCTGAATTATAAAAATTTTGTGAAATCAACATAATCATTCTTTCGTATTGACAAAAATTTAATCAAAACGATAAAATTGTTTTGTTGAAGGCCAACAAAACGTTTTTATCAATATTACCTAGGAATTTATTTTCAGTGCAACTGACCCAAATGCATTAGAAAAATTAAGTAATGTAAGCAGTTAAACTGTTGCTTAATACAAAACTAAAACAATACTAAACATAACTGAATTCTCAGTATAGTTTTCTACCTAACCGGCATGCAGTCTCTTTCTATTTAATACAATCATTATATCTTTCTTTCATTATAATGTCTTCTTTCTGAACATTCAATTGTTTTTTCTTATTCTTTATTCTGGAAGTGTTACATATAATCAATACTTTTTCAGCATTCCGAATGTCATCCTGCACTTTTAACACAACAGAAACAGAACTGTGTCTCTTCCGAAAACCCGATTGAAGAGGTGACATGAAATGTCTGAGACTCAATGAAATCGGAAAGCTGACTGAACATACATTTTTCCAGGCTCTTAGAAAAAAGAGGAAGAATACTTAATCCGACACATCATTAAACCCCGGCTTTTTTTGAAGAAGAATGACTTTTGCTATTTTCTAGAAGCGTGGAAAAATTGACTTAGTCAAACAGTCATTGTAAATATTGGCAACTCTTGGAATGATTGCAGGAAGAAGGAAACGAATGATGAATTTAGGAGAAAATTCATCCAGACCAATCGCACTTGACTTAATTGTATTAATAAAAGCAAATCATTCTTCAATGGACACACAATTAAATAATCCGTTAAGAAAATTCGAAGAAGAAGAAAGATTTAATTGAGGTTGATAGTCCTAAAAAATCGATTCAATTAATTTCCAAAGAGCTTTAAATTTGAAAGTAAGGAATGAGAGCAAAAACCTCAGAATCAAAATCAACACAAAATATTAGCAATATCCAATACAACTTTGTATAGGAAAATTATATATAAAATTAGAGACAAGTATTACTAGCCAACTCTAGTTCCACTTAACAATACATTAACTGTTTAACTATGTGAAATGACTTTTAGATATTAAGGGAGTTTCGAGAGGAAAATTCTTCGTGTGATCTTTGGTTCCCTATGAAAAGACGGGGAGTGGAGGACAATATATATCCATAACCACGAACTGTACGGGCTATACAGCGAAACTGAACTAGTCAAACGAATCAAAATCCAATGACTGAGATGGCTAGATCATGTAGAGCGAATGGACCGGAAAGCTCCGGCCCGGAAAGTCTTCGAATCCAACCCCGAAGGCCGGGCGCAGTAGAGGATGACCGAGGCTTAGGTGGCGCACGTAAGTGGGAGAGAACCTCAACCAACTTCACGTGCGAAACTGGAGACAGCTAGCTAGGGACCGAACTAGCTTGAGAAGCTTGTTAGTTCAGGCATTGGTCCATCCTGGACTGTAGCGCCACCTTAAGTAAGTATTAGCGAGCGTTCTTCTGCAAAGAGAAAAATTTTAGCAGATTATTGAAAGAGGCAAGAAGTTTCGAAAATCTATTTCGATAAGAGTCTGATTTCATTACCTTAAGGAATCTATGAGTGTGCTCAGAAGTATGTGGCCAAAGTTTTATCGATATTCAACAGCTTAGGTTTTCTGGGTATTCGCACTTATGTTACTTCTTTTAAAGGTCATGGAAACGCTGACTAATTTTGAGCTCAAGGAGTATTTTGAAGCACGAAAGCTCCTCAATGAGTGGGAGTATGACTCTCGTGGTAAAAATTCCACTGGTTGTATACCTATCTAACCATACAGTGGCACAAATCTTTACATCGTTTTGGAGAAAGTAAGATAACTGCACTTTATAATTCAATAGCATTTGATAGAGTTTGGCATCAAGCACTCTTATCGGAAATGCGTACATTTTGTATTTATGAATCTCTTTTTGGTGGGGTTTGGAAACTACGTTTTGAACCGGTCAATATAAGTTGTATCGGACGGTTTTAAGTCGGTTGTAAAATAATTGCTGGTGTGCCACAGGGCTCCGTTTTGTCTCCGGTTTTCTTTCTCATATTCATAAATGATCTTTTGTCTGAAACTTCTAATCCATCTGACGACAGTACTCTCAGCTTATTTCTCGGCATGTGCATCACAGATCACCTTGTGTGGAATGACCCACACACATACGACATCGCTAAAAACGCTGCTATGCGAATTTTGAATAAAGACTTGAGCTTAAAAGGTTCAATTGACTCAAGAGCTGAAGCCTACTGACTATTTCAAACGTCGTCAATACCTACGCTGAATGGTTGGTTGAACAGGCAGAAGTGAATGGTGACTTTACAAAGAAAATCATCTTCAGCGACGAGGCACACTTCCACCTCAGTGGATTCGTTAACAATCAGAATTGACGCATTTGGGCAAATGAGAATCCACCAGTGATTGTTTAAATGCCGATGCATCCACAAAGAGTGACTGTTTGGTGCGGTTTATGGACTGGCGGCGCGGCGTCATCGGGTCGTACTTCTTCGAAACTGAGGCCGGCCAAGCAGTTACTGTGAATGGTGTTTGCTATCACGAGATGATAACGGACTTCTTGTGGGCAGAAATTGAGGATATAGACCTGCACAATATGTGCTTCCAATAGGATAGTGCCACTTGCTACACAGCCAACGAAATTATAACGGGTGATTTTTTTGAGGTTAGGATTTTCATGCATTAGTATTTGACAGATCACGCGGGATTTCAGACATGGTGTCAAAGAGAAAGATGCTCAGTATGCTTTGACATTTCATCATGAATAGACTTACTAACGAGCAACGCTTGCAAATCATTGAATTTTATTACCAAAATCAGTGTTCGGTTCGAAATGTGTTTCGCGCTTTACGTCCGATTTATGGTCTACATAATCGACCAAGTGAGCAAACAATTAATGCGATTGTGACCAAGTTTCGCACTCAGTTTACTTTATTGGACATTAAACCAACCACACGAATGCGTACAGTGCGTACAGAAGAGAATATTGTGTCTGTTTCTGAGAGTGTTGCTGAAGACCGTGAAATGTCGATTCGTCGCCGTTCGCAGCAATTGGGTTTGTGTTATTCGACCACATGGAAGATTTTACGCAAAGATCTTGGTGTAAAACCGTATAAAATACAGCTCGTGCAAGAACTGAAGCCGAACGATCTGCCACAACGTCGAATTTTCAGTGAATGGGCCCTAGAAAAGTTGGCAGAAAATCCGCTTTTTTATCGACAAATTTTGTTCAGCGATGAGGCTCATTTCTGGTTGAATGGCTACGTAAATAAGCAAAATTGCCGCATTTGGAGTGAAGATCAACCAGAAGCCGTTCAAGAACTGCCCATGCATCCCGAAAAATGCACTGTTTGGTGTGGTTTGTACGCTGGTGGAATCATTGGACCGTATTTTTTCAAAGATGCTGTTGGACGCAACGTTACGGTGAATGGCGATCGCTATCGTTCAATGCTAACAAACTTTTTGTTGCCAAAAATGGAAGAACTGAACTTGGTTGACATGTGGTTTCAACAAGATGGCGCTACATGCCACACAGCTCGCGATTCTATGGCCATTTTGAGGGAAAACTTCGGAGAACAATTCATCTCAAGGAATGGACCGGTAAGTTGGCCACCAAGATCATGCGATTTGACGCCTTTAGACTATTTTTTGTGGGGCTACGTCAAGTCTAAAGTCTACACAAATAAGCCAGCAACTATTCCAGCTTTGGAAGACAACATTTCCGAAGAAATTCGGGCTATTCCGGCCGAAATGCTCGAAAAAGTTACCCAAAATTGGACTTTCCGAATGGACCACCTAAGACGCAGCCGCGGTCAACATTTAAATGAAATTATCTTCAAAAAGTAAATGTCATGGACCAATCTAACGTTTCAAATAAAGAATCGATGAGATTTTGCAAATTTTATGCGTTTTTTTTTTTTAAAAAAAGTTCTCAAGCTCTTAAAAAATCACCCGTTATCTCTTTTGCGCGAGAAATTCAATGGCCGTGTTATCTCACGTGGTCGCGATGTTAATTGGCCGCCAAGATCATGTGATTTGACACCGTTGGACTTCTTTCTTTGGGGTTATTTGAAAGAAAAGGTGTACGTCGATAAGCCAAGAATAATTCAAGAGCTAAAGGATGAGATAATTCGGAACATTAAAAAAATTGAACCTCAATTATATCTCAGAGTCATTGAAAATATGGACCATTGGACAGAGGCATGCCACCGGAGCCGTGGCGAGCATTTGACCGATATGTTGTTTTACACATAATTGTCATAGATTCTTCGATTATAATGAAAAATATGAAGATAATTCTCTGAAAAATGTTTGTTTTATTTACAATTTACATCGTGTTTTTTCGTTGGACCACCCGTTATAAGCAATAGTCTAGCGAAATAGCCAGCACAATTAAACAATTCAACCGTAATCCTCACGCTTCAGGGAATGCCCATCAGTTTACCTTTGAGCACAGGTTCGGACGTATTGTTTAATTCAGAGATTCTTTCTTAAACCGCACTACACAAATGTGGAATATTTTACCCGGCCTAATATTTCCGTCACTTTATTACATTCAGACATTCAAAACCAATATACATAAATCAGTAGCTCCTATTAAATCCTTCCCTAAGTTCCAAACGCTTGCACTCGCACTATGATTAACAAGTTTAAGTGCGCACACAATAAACTATGAAAAGACAATCGCAAAAGCTTTTAAATTCTGCTAAAATGGAGCCACTTCAACTGGATTTCAGATTTTTCGCGAAAAAAATGAAATACCTAATCATATTGCTAATCATAGTCAAGGCATAGTCCATGTCTCTAAATTAACGAAAATCACTCCATTAATTTGTAAACTATATAAGACTTCTATATCGAAATAGTTTTTCCAACAAACTCAGACTCTTCTCAACGGACACTTAAGTGATAAATAAACTGAATATGAAGTTGAAGTAGAAGACCGCTATTTAATTGTACCTGTTGAGTTATTGATTCAAAGAAGGTCTTCTGGCCTTAAGTCCACAAAACTGGCGTTTCGTCCGGGGGTTCTCACCCTCAATAGTCAACTGATGAGTCTTAGTAGGATCTCCCCGAAACAAACCATCAATTTTACTTCCCTAAAGGCCAAAGAAGATATTTTGAACCGATAAATGAAATGAATTACATATCTTCGTTTACATCTTCAAAGTGTTCCAAACAAATCTAACCACTTCTAAGATGTCTCTCCAAAGACTTTTTTAATCTGTCCCTCAAGACAAACAAAAAACCCTCCAACACACAAAAGATAACGCATTCGCCCTTAAGCTTCTTGTATCAGCGCTTACCTGCTAAACGAACGCATAAAACCTAAGTTTAAGAAAACAAAAGACTATATTCATACTCGTAACTCTCGGTCTCTATTGAAAATCCATAATCCGGAATCTTATATAAAAGCAAAGGACGACGCCTCCATAATGATTTAATCTTAGGAAAACACACAAAATCCTGAATCTGACATTTGCATCTTCCTCAGCTCAATCAATCTGTAAAGCAAATCCCTTTTGGCAACAGTAAATTCTGTCCTGCCTCTGCGCTAATTCCCTCGAATAACTGCGATTAAAATTAGTCAATAAATTCAAATTACGTTGGTATCCATGGGATACATTATTAACAATGGAGACACTCTTGCATAGGAAATTTTAAAGCAGAAAAAACCCCTGTCAATGTCACCTGAAAATTCCCATTGACTTAATGCTCCATAAATAAATTCTCTGGTTCCGTCGTTGTCGTTCTCATCATCGGCATCGTCCTCCTTGGCATTGTCGTTGTCGCTGATGGTCCCATTGGATAAGCCGTATGCAGGCAAATTAATTAAACTTGCGCAAGGATCTCCTGGCTTAACCTTGTTGGAGGAATCTAAAATAAAAAGGAAACGCCGCCGCTGTGCGACGGATGGCAGAGGCGGCGGTGGGCATGGAAATCACAAGTAACGAACACAAAAATACCGTGCACAATCCTGAATCGGGAGAGTTTCTATGAAGAGTGGGATGATACTCCTACACCAACACCGCGCACAGCCGACACCATATTTTGGACCAAGCATAAGAGCATCCTTATCCTATTAGGATCTTATACTAGAATAATAATAATTACTTCCACTGAATTTGTTAATTCTTCAGGATGTGTGTCGGAAGTTATAAATAAATGACATTGAAGAGATTATGCCTGTTGAAGGGTCCGGAATATAGCACTAAGGGTACCTAACAGTACCACATTCAAACATGGGTGAGCTTGGTGCATTAATTACACTCCTTCCAGAGAGCACCTAGAGCAACACCATTGTCGACGTTACGTCGAATGTCGGCAACATAGTATGTCCCCGTCCCCGGTCTCGGTAGACGAAATTTAAGGATCCACTTACCGAGCTTGTGTGTTTGTTAGAAGTGCGCGGTAACAGGAGACAAACACAATATTCCAGGTTTTGTCTATTCAAAGATTTTGGGATTCGTGCATAAGCATTGCTTAGCAAGATTAAAGGAACAAACAGAAGTCGTTGAGTGAGCTTTTTTCTTCGTCGCCTTTGTCTGCTTTGTGTGTTACTTAATATTCCATTGGGTCAATGTATTAGTTTGTTGGTGATTGGGGCAATAGTCAGGATAAAACCGTAGACAAACCTGTCAAGGACTTCCATATCTTGCATAAAGTAGACATCAAAATGTTCTTGATATTAGTTTCTAACAATAAAAGTACCATCCAGATTATATCAAAAAGGAATTTTATTCCATTCCGCGAGGAAAGCCCACTTTTCAGGGTTGGGTCGGACAAACTTGATTACAATGCTCAACACTATAAAAGTAATTTGACGTTGCCGGTGAAAGAACAATTCAAAATTTTAATATGAATCTTCAAATTGATAAATCTTTTGAATTTCATTCTTCTTGTCGTCGGAAGAGAGTCGGAGACAAAATGGAGCCTTGGGGAATACCAGCATTTATTTTATGAAGATCAGACTTGAAAACTTGCAATTCAACATGTATTGAATGATCTAGAAGGTTATTTCTAATCCAAAGAATAAGGATTTCCTTGATACCAAACGCACGCATTTTCGATCAGATAGCCTGGTGCCAAATTCTATCAAATGCCTTAGAAATATCAAGCGCAATAATCCTACTTTCTCCAAAACAATGTTAAGATCTGTTCCACTCTTCGGTGAGATTTGCCTTCAGCTCACCTATGGAAGGGGGAGGAAGGGTCGCCTTTTTTAGGAATAGGCTGGACAAATGCTCTTTTCCATCTTCTAGTGAAGATTACAGAACAGTAGGAGCGATGGAAATGCTTACGCAATAGTTTTGCCAGCGATGAAGAACATCTCTTCAGAAGAATGGGGTCCATTAGGACCAGCGGATTTGCTTATACCAAGATCTCGAAGTGCCCTTAGAACTGTACGAGTGCGGAAATATGTATACCCTTGCCCATTGAAAGGCTTACTTTTTTAAGTAAGAGCTGTAAGTACATTTGTCTTAACTAAAGAGATAGTTATCGGGTTGTCATTGTAAATGAGCGTTGGAACCGAAGATGAAGTTGAATTTTTTAAGTTCTTGACAAATGAACAGAAATTTCTACTGCCTTTGGGACATTCCTAGATTTGTTCCCTTAATTTCTGGCATGTGAGAATTTGGTTCTTTTTATAACAGTATTGCATTGGTTTCTGACTTGTTTATACTTTTTCCGATTTTCCTTAGTTGGGTTGGCTTTGTAAGAGCGGTTACTTACTTCTTTCAACCTCATAGCTTCTTTACAGCTTGTATCGAACCAAGACTTTTTTTTAGGCGTTATACTCTTAATTCTGTTAGAAATAAAAGTAAACATCCCTAAAAAATCAATTCTGTGATCATATCAGCACTGGCATCAACGTCACTATCGAGGAAACATAGTGATCAGTAAAAAATTCAAAAAAAGTTATTCAGACCGTCCCAGTTGGCTTTCTCGTATTGCCAAACGGTCCGAGTGGGTTGCTTCTCTTTAAATGGATGAATGCGACACGAGAAATTGGCAGATATTACATAATGGTCCGAAGTGCCGAATGGGGAGTTAAGCGTTATGGTATACTTATCAGTAGTAGAAGTAAGAAACAAATCAAGAGTGTGAGCGTTTGGCCCAGCAACATCTGGTATTCGAGTTGGCTCATCTACAAGCTGAGTAAGGTGGTGCATCTCAGCAAAGATCTCAACATATTTTCCTTAGGGTACTATCTGTCCTGAATAGCAGAGCCAACTTGAATTGTGTACATTGAAGTCGCCCGCAATAATAACTTCAGTGTGAGGGTACAGGCAGCGCATCACACTCATTAAGAGTTAAATTGCTGTCAAGAATCGGACTCCTGTAAATGAAACAATAATGCATGATGTGCTCGCGGACAGTAAATGTAAGCCACATTAAGTTGAAATTCGTATTAGAACAATATCCTTATTGAGGAAGGCTCTGACAAGCAACATCATGTCTAACATCGACTAAAAGGCCGTGATGGCGAAAGAGTAATTGGATTAGGTTATAGGCAGCCAGGCGAAATTCTGAAAGATCAATATTCTCACCAACCTGTGTTTCACCTAGTGCCAAAACAGCTGGTCAGTACTTAACAGACCAGGGGGCACACGGCAAAGAAATTCCTTCTTAGCCCACGAATAAATCACAAACACTTTTAATTTTGACGACCCCAACAAACGAAACAAGGACAATGATTTTCGGTTCTGCACGTGGAATGTCCAGACCTTAAACAGGCCACGTGCTGCCAAACAAATAGTAGAGAACCTGGATAGGCTAAAGGCTGACATTACAGCCATCCAGGAAGTGCGATGGGATGGAGAGGGCATACGAAGGATGAAAACGTGTGACATTTACTTCGGCGAGTGCTACAAGGGTAGGGTCAGCGGCCTTTTTGGATGTGGATTTGTGGTAAGGGGAAGACTTAGGCAAGAACTCTTGGGCTTCCGAAATGTAAGCGAGCGCCTGGTCACAATCCGCATCAAAGCGTAATTCAAAAACGTGACGCTGATCTGTGTCCATGCCCCAACGGAAGAAAAAGATGACTCAACCAAAAAAGAATTCTACGACCTTCTCGAGGAAACGTATGATAGGTGCCCCAAGTACGACTTCAAGATTATTCTTGGTGACTTCAACGCCAAGATCGGAAAGGAGGGCATCTTTGGTTCGATAGTCGGAGGACACAGCCTGCACGACAACAGTTCTGGTAACGAACTCAGGCTGATTGACTTTTCGGCGGGGCGAAATGTCATCATAGCTAGCAATCGATTCCCATACCTCAATATACACAAAGGGACCTGGCGGTCTCCGGATCAACTAACCGTCAACCAGCTTGATCATGTTGCGATAGACGCGAGACATGCTTCCAGTATCCTGGATGTCCGAACATTCCGAGGAGCCAACATAGACTCGAATCATTACTTGGTGGTAGCCCAAGTACGGATGCGGATATCCATGACGCCACAACGACGGACGGATACTGTGAAAAAATTCAATGTCGCGAGGTTAAAATCGCAGAAGGTCGCCAGGACTTTTGCAGACTACGGAGGACCTGTGGAAGCACTGCCAGAATGCCATCAGTAGTGCTGCCACTGATGTGCTGGGTTTCACAAGGCCAATGCAGTTTGGCATATGTAGCAAAGAACGAGGCCTACCAACTAATGCTGCAGGCAAGAACCAGAGCTGCTGAGAGAGATTCCCGGGAGCTCTACGGGTAAAGACGAAGGGAGGAACACCGACTTCTAAGGAGGAAAAAGAGAGCATGCGAAGCGGGCGGTCGAGTCTATTGAGGACTGTACCGGCAGAGGGGATGTTCGAAAGTTTTACCAAAGGGTGATGCAATCCACCCAGGGCTACAAACCTAGAACGGAAGCCTGTCGGGATGAGAGTGGGAATATGGTAGTGGACACATAGTCCGTGCTAATGATCTGGAAGCAATACTTTTCCAGACTGCTGAACGGCGAGGAAGGCTAAAATTCCGCAGCTAGGCGGAACATTCCATTTAACCTGGACGATGATGGTCACAATTTCCGTCCACCCGACCTAAATGAAGTGCGGTCAGCGATAGCCGAGCTGAAAGAAAGAAAGGAGATGCTCTGACGTGTGCCAAATACAGAGGTATAAGTCTCCTCAACATCGCATACAAAATCCTGTCATCTGTACTGTGTGGACGCCTAAAACCATTTATCAGCGAGCTGATCGGCCCCTATCAGTGTTGTTTTAGGCCCGGAAAATCTACTCCGGATCAGATGTAAGCACTTCGACAGATTTTGAAAAAAAACCCAGGAGTTCCAAATCGATACACACCACCTTTTTATCGATTTCAAAGTCGCGTATGATAGCGTGGACAGAGAACAACTTTATAGAGCCATGTCATCTAGGAATCCCTGCCAAGCTCGTCCGCTTGTGTAGGATGACGATGGAGAAATCTCGCTGCTCCGTCAAGGTCGGTAAGAACACCACCGAACACTTTGATGTCGGGAAAGGTCTGAGGCTGTTAATGAGGACAAGTGGAAGTATATGCTATCATCGAGAAAGAAATCTCAACATCGTCGACTCGGGCAAAACGTCACGATGGATAGGTATAACTTCGAAGTCATCAAAGACTTTGGCTACCTGGGCTCCACTATAACATCGCAAAACGACATCAGTGCAGAGATCAAGCGAAGAATTACTCTTGCCAACAGCTGTTTCTTCGGGCTAAGAAGGCATTTGAGTAATAAAGCCCTATCTCAAAGAACCAAGGAGACCTTGTATAAGACCCTCATCATCCCGGTCCTGCTGTATGGGGCAGAAGCATGGACACTGTCTAAAACGGATGAAAATCGGCTTGGGTGCTTTGAAAGAAAAGTTCTTCGTTTGATCTTCGGTCCAGTCTGTATCGATGGAGTATGGAGGAGAATGTTCAACAACGAGCTGTACGGGCCTTACAGCGACGTTGACCTAGTCAAGAAGCTGAAAATACAACGGCTGAGATGGCTGGGACACGTGGAGCATATGGACACCGACGAATCTTCGAATCCAACCCTGATGGTCTACGCAGCAGAGGAAGACCCCACCTCAGATGGCGCGCACAAGTGGAGAGCGACCTTAACCAACTTGGAGTGCGTAACTGGAGGCAGCTAGCTAGCGATCCAGCTAGCTGGAGGGGGTTGTTGGTTGAGGCCGTAGTCCACCCTGGACTGTGAGCGCCATCTAAAGTCAAGTAAAGTCTCTTTTGTGCTTACATGTAAACACCTCAAGCTGTTCACCAACGATCTTATAGTTCTATATCGGTCTTGCCTTGTGCCATAAATTTCTACAATCGATTAAATATTCACATAACGACGTACATTGAAGAAAATCCAGGGACTATAAATCTACACCCACTAGATTTACATAGATTCTAAGGCCATTATAGCTGTATATAGTATTGTGTTATTTTGGAATCCCTGCTTGCCCATTTTTACAGGATGAAGATGGAGAACCCAGCCTTCTCATGCGACTGCGGAGTGTTGCTGAGTGATGACGCTATCAAAATCGCCGGTCATTGAATGACTAAAAAAAAAAACGAGAAGAGACCATCCAGGTATGGTGAAAGCCTGGACGGTCACTTCTTGATTGATTTTAGATCAAACCAGAGGTTCTAAACTTAAATTTTTGAAAATAGGAAACAACCAAAATTTTGAGTAGCAGAATATAGATTTTGTTGAAAAAATTTAATACCAAAAGGAAAAGGTTGGCAGAGAGAGATTGCGTTTAATATACAATATCGTCGCGAAAAAGTGCAAAAATACTGAACTAAAAGACATGACACAGTTCTAAGCTATTTCCGTTGAGTGCAAAATTCCATATTGGAAAACCTGATTTTTCACAAAATGGTGGACCGAAAAAAAAATTCCGGTAGCTATAATTGAAAGTATTGAGAACCACTGGTAACAGAGGAGAGAAGAACTCCGGCTTCTCAGAAAGAAAAAGAAGGAGCGCTCAAACGATGAAAAAGAGGAATGGAAGTTTTACCAAAGGGTAAAAAAACTTCTCAATGATACAATCCCGAGCCGAAGTCTGCATGGTGAATTAGAGGACCATCGTCGTATAATCGCAGTCAATGCTGAGAATATGGAAAGACCAATTGTCTAAGCCCTATAACGGCGATGAAGAAGAGAATTCCGCTGCTTTATAGATAATACCATTCGACTAAGGCAACGTAGATCAACAATATCGCCCACCCGACCTGGATGAAGTGAAGATAGACATATCGAACCTTAAGTCTAACAAAGCTGCTGACAGTTTCGCTGTCGAACTGTTCATAGCGGCAGGCTATGACTTGGAGTATGAAGGTCAGAAAAGATCGCACCGATACGTTTGATGTCAAAAAAGTTTTTAGGCAAGGTGATGCTCTGTCGTCCGACTTCAACATCGTTCTTGAAAAAATAGTGCAAAACTCACGCGTCAACACTAAAGACACAATCTTCCAAAAGTTCGTCCTACTACTCGGTTACGCCGACGTCATTGACATTTGAGGTAGTTAGGGACTTTGTCGGAGGCGCTCCCGAGCAATTAAAGTGGCCCTCTATAAGACCCTCATCATCCCAGTCATTGTGAATGGTGCAGAGACATGGACCTTGTCGAAAGTGGATGCGAACGTGTAAGAATGTTTCGAGAGGAAAATTCTTCGTGTGATCTTTGGTCCCGTCTACATAAACTGGGAATCTAAGAGAAGATACAACCATGAACTGCTGTACAGCGAAATTGACCTGGTCCAACGAGTTTAAGTTCAACGACTGAGATGGCTGGTTCATTAGAGTGAATGGACTCAAATACTCCGGCCCGGAAAGTCTTCGAATCCAACCGCGACTCAGGTAGCGCACTCAGGTGGGAGAAGAACCTCAACCAACTTGACGTGTGAAACTGGAGAAAGCTAGCTAGGTACCGACCTAGCCTGAGAAGCTTGTTAGTTTAGGCCCTGGTATACACCAGACTGTAGCGGCACCTATTAGTTTGTAACTAATTGTAATGAGATTAAAGCTTCTTTATACAAAAAACAACAATAATTTGCTCAATTTAATCTGCTATCAGAAAATTTATAGATACATAAAATACTAATCTTTAAGTTTTAAACTAATTGAAATAATTTTTCAAAATACAAATACCAGACGTGAAGTCAAGTTTTATAAAACTTTAGAGCAACTCGCTATCACAATCACAGAAGAGAAATAAAAACAAAATACACCCCTGGTAGTTCCTTGAAGGTTTTACTTCGACCAAAGGAGAGATATAATGAAAGAACATCCCATTAAGGATGCCACACCATTTGAGTCCCACAATAACTTCAAGAAGTCTAGGAGAGGAGAGTGTGTTGGAATGAGATAGGACAGTTTGGGTTGTATAACTAAAAAATAGCAAATAACTCTTTAACACAAAATTGCTTTTTGTGCATAAGTGTCAAACCAGCAAAGGACACATCGGGAAGAAATTCCCCAAGGCAACGTTACAATTTTACACAAAACTTGATCTCCAGACATCGCCCCCGAAGGGGAAAGAACGATATAGAATACAATTTCGAGGTAGTGGTGACCGACGTACAAGGACGAATGGGTCGAATGCAGTAGATTTTTCTTGCTCAGAGCCAGATGTATCCTTACATGATGTCCAAAATAGTTTCAACATTACAGGATATTTAAATTTTAAGGAGGATTTGAGATTAAAGAGATTCTTAGGAATCTTATAATTCCATCAGTCTTTGGCAAAAATTCCTAATTTGTTAATTTATTTTATTTTTATTTGAAGATTAAACTTACCATCATGGATATGTTCTGTAACATTTCCATCGCCACCTTCTCGTCGTCGTCTCATTTGTTCCGCAAAATGAGCAATTAAGGCATCCATCATAGCCGCTTGTCTTGAGAATATTTGCATCAGTTTTGATATTTGGATTCCGTTTTCCACCGCATCGAACTGGAAAATGACAAAAAAAAAACATAAAATCAAAATAATTCAACTTAATGGGATGGAAAATTCTTTTGAATACAAACAAAATTTGTATTTGCTTTTTAATCAACCACTATCAGCCCAGCCTGTGGGCAATCAGACGATTATGGAATTCATATTAAATCTTGTTGCTTCTAAATGATTTACCCTAAATTAATAAAGTACTGGATTAGACTCTGTTGATACTGTGTGGAATGAATGATGAACTTGTAATTTTTATGTTGAAAAACGAGGGACAACTACGAAAATCCGACCAACAGAAAGTGAGATAAATCGATTAGGTAATAAAATAAGGGCAAACATTTTTTTAAATAAATTATAATGAAGCTGAAGATCGCTGCATCGAAATTTATGTTTTCATTTAGGATAGCAGATCTCGATAAGTATCAAAGATATTGGAATATTTTAAACGCCAAAATGTTGGGCGCAAATTTTCCTAGGGGCGATGTCCGTTTCATTTTTTAAATTGTATCTCGTTATATTTTATTTTAGTGAGTTTTAAAACTTTTAAGACAAAAAAATTTTTAGGAGAGGATATAGACCGCAATAATTTTTTTAGAAATAAAATAAATATGACCCAATGTAGAATATACGTTTCTCTAGGGGCGATGTTTCTCCTTTTTTTTATTTTTTTTTTATTAAGCTTATCTAACCATGATTTAACCATGAAACTAACAAAAAAAAAAAACAAAAAGTTTGGACCCTTATAACTTTGGATAGACTAATCGTAGGTAAAAAATCGGTACATCAAAAAATTAAAATTTCCAAACTCTAGGGGCGATGTTTTTTCTTTTTTTTTTATTTTTTTGTTTATTAAATTTTTTTAAACATGAAAGTTATAAAAAAAAAAAGTTTAGACCCTTATAACTTTGGATCACCTAATCGTAGGTATAAGAACGGTACATGAAAAAATTAGAATTTCCAAACTCTAAAGGCGATGTTTTTTCTTTTTGTTTTATTTCATGTTCTTGAGTCATTTGTTGTCTAGCAACAAATTACAACAAAAAGGAAAATAGATATCTACGTTTTGTTTTAGTTAGTTAAGATGTTGGTTATTTGTAATATTTTTATATTTTTTATTGCATTATATTAATAATTGTATATTATCAAAATTATAATATTTACATCATATGAATTTTTATTTTTTCGATTCAAGTTTTAATAATTCTGATAATAATTATACAAAATTGGAAATATATAAAGAAAAGATTAATTGTTATACAAACGAAAACAAAATTTCAGCGAAGACAAAGAAAAAGAAAATTCCAGAATGAATATACTTTATAGAATAACTATTATAATAATTAGATAGATATTATGAGATATGTTTAACAAATTTGAATTGAAAAATATTTATTGCTTTTAGTTTAGCTAAACCAAAAAAGGATGGTGTTGAGCTATTAAATTCTAATTTTTTTATGTACCGTTCTTATACCTACGATTAGTTGATCCAAAGTTATAAGGGTCTAAACTTTTTTTTTTTTTAACTTTCATGTTTAAAAAACTTTAATAGACAAAAAAATAAAAAAAAGAAAAAACATCGCCCCTAGAGTTTGGAAATTCTAATTTTTTGATGTACCGATTTTTTACCTAAGATTAGTCTATCCAAAGTTATAAGGGTCCAAACTTTTTGTTTTTTTTTTTTGTTAGTTTCATGGTTAAATCATGGTTAAATAAGCTTAATAAAAAAAAATAAAAAAAACGAGAAACATCGCCCCTAGAGAAACGTATATTCTACATTGGGTCATATTTATTTTATTTCTAAAAAAATTATTGCGGTCTATATCCTTTCCTAAAAATTTGTTTGTCTTAAAAGTTTTAAAACTCACTAAAATAAAATATAACGAGATACAATTTAAAAAATGAAACGGACATCGCCCCTAGGAAAATTTGCGCCCAACATTTTGGCGTTTAAAATATTCCAATATCTTTGATACTTATCGAGATCTGCTATCCTAAATGAAAACATAAATTTCGATGCAGCGATCTTCAGCTTCATAAATTATAAACAAATTGAAATAAGGCAAACATAAAAAACAGAACGCCTGGCATAACATCCCCCTTTTTACTTGCGACTTATAGGTACTATAAGGCAAGTTATGCATTCGTAAAAAAAACGAACTCGAGATTTTGATCAAAATTGACATTATGATGATAGCGAAGACTAAAAAAGTGGGTCTAACAATTCTGTCTGTCTGTCCATCTGTCTGTCTGTCTACAGCCTTAACGGCTTGGCCGATTTTCGTTAAACTTGGTAGATAACATTTTTAATTTTTCCCCCACACGTTTCTTTTTTTTTTGTAAGCCCAAAGATAAAGGTACCTGCCATACGAATTTTTTTTTCGAAATTTTATAAATATTTTTTTTCTCAAAAACTGTTCGAAAGATTTAAAAAATAAAAACACAAACAAATTTCATTTAGTTAAAGCTAGGTAACGGTTGAAAAAATTTTTCCGATAAATGGATATTGAGGGTACCCCCCATAGAACCGTTTTTTTTTCGGTTTTGATTTTCGCAAAAACGGTACAACCGATTTTGATATTTTTTTTTGGCTAAAGCTCCCGAAAATTTAAATTTAAAAAAAAAATTTTTTGGATTTTTAAACAAAATATTCAATATTTCGAAAACCCTATGTTAGATTTTTTTTAAAACTTGATAAATAAAAGCTTTTCAATATAATCTATAAGATGTGAGAAAAAAAATTTATTTTACCTAAAAATTAAGGTACCCACCATACAAATGTTAAAAAATTAAAAAAAAATGGTTTTCAAAAATCGTATTTTTCTCGAAAACGACGCCTAGAATTTTGATAAAATTTTTTTCTTTCAATTAATTTTTACGATCTTTAATTTAAATAAAAATAATTTGAAATTAAGATATTACAGCTTGTACCTACCATAGAACCATTTTTTCGAATTTTGAATTTCTCATTATCCACATAACGGATCTTAATGAAATATTTTATAGAGAAACTTCTAAAAAGTCTAAAACACATTGAATTTCAAAACTTTAAAATAATTTTTTTTTTGAATTTTTGAAAAAAAAAATTTATTTTTTTCTTTTTTTTGAAAATTCGATATCTCAGAAACGGCTCAATATTTTTTTTGTAAATTTAATTTTTGTTCGAACAATAATAAAAACTTTAAATTGGCGCACCAAAATTTTTTCTTAAAAATCTTTTAAAAAGTTTGTATATAAAAGCTTTATGTTAAGAAACCAATACAACGACTTATAATTTTTGTTCTTGCATAAATCCATATTTGCATAGCATTCTGTTTTTGTCTCTTACTACTAAAAGAATTTAAAAAAATAATTTTATCCTTATGAACAGTTTTTCTCTTATAACATTCGTTTTTAAAATTCCTGGTCTATTACATAGGAGCAAGTTCGTGCGACCCAGTCGTGCATTTTATTTTGTTTGAAAAGCTTATGTATGCTATTAGGTATGGAATATGACATCGTTCAAATGCCTGCCGCGGCTTCTGGCGGTGGCAAGGATCCGAGCGCTCCAATTTATCAATGACTCTTCTGCATATTTCTGGCTGAATTTGAACGATGGCCTGTGTTATGCTTGTTCGAATGGACCTGCGACTTTAGGAAAACCCATAGGCAAAAGTCTAGCAGGGTCAAATCACATGACTGACCTATCACGTCACCTCTGTTCAAATCCTTAATGCAGAATGTCAAGCGCGGCGTACACTGTGCGGGAAGCGCCGTTTTCGAAAAAGTACGGACCAATGTGGCCGTGTGTTTTTCGGTCAAAATTGGGGTCCTCTTCCAAACACCCATAATAAAGTAGGCCCCTTTAAGCTTCTAGTTCTATTTGACGGGCTTAGGTTCAAGTCTCGAAGCGAAGTTGGCCAAGTTGAAGTCTGCGAAAGGCCGAGATCTTGTGGATGATTACCCAACTGATCGTATCAAATTTGGCCACCAATCGGTGGAAAGGCGACTATGTAGAGTCAGCAAGTATACCGGAAAATAACAAATACTCAATTTAATAATAAAGTCTTATCATTTGAATATGTGATGTTCAATGGTATAACTTGTCGTGGTGATTTGTCATCAGTAACTTAATACTAAGCAACAGATTTGACAGATGTCACCAAAACAAAATGGAAGCCATATAACACCAGAATCTACACGCGCGAATTTGAAATACCCTTTTGTACTAGTTATTTCTTTTAAATAATTTTCATGTACTTCTACCCATACGTTCCTTATGAAAGTATGCCTTTAATCCTTTAGTCTTCTCAGCCCTATTAAAAAAAGGTAAAGAAGATCTTATGCCTTATCTCATTCGCATAAACCGTAGTAGAATTGCTCTTGGTTATACATATGTATACCAAGTCAATGGAGAAGAGCAAAAGTAATCTGCATTCCCAAAATTACAATTGGGAAAAAGAAAGAACCAACCCAAAGTCTTTCAGGGCGATAAGCTTAGCTCCTTTGTACTTAAAGTTTTGGAAAAAACTGTTCACAACTTTACAAGATCCCAACATACTCGTATATGTCACTTGGATGCAGAATGGGTAGATCTATAGAAGTCGCTCTGTTTCAACTTACCTTACGATACAACGGAAACGGTGTGCTTTCCTAGACTTAAAGGGAGCCTTTGAAAATACCTCCCATGTCGCTGTTAACAATTCGCTAGCAAAAAAAAAGTGTAGGTACCAATTTCCAGCTGAAATGAACTGTGATATGTTTTCTGCGGTAAATTTTACCACAAACAGTTACAGAGAAAGAGGTAAAATAACTGGGAATTATACAAGATAGTAAACTCAATCTATGCAAGACAATTACATGAAAATAATGGGTTTGCAAACCATATCCCTAGGTGGATGTAGCCACCCACAAAAATCACCACTGACAACCAGGAATGAACACCCTGAGGACAATATAACCGACATTTTAAATTTAATTTTTTTTTTTTTTCGTCATGTAAATTTTATATAAAAATAATTATGTAAACTTAAGTCACTGTATATAGTTAGGCCCCCTATGAGCCAACAAATATAAACTTTCATACATATGTAGTATCTTATTAGTTGTAAGCCAAATTGTAAATAGTATGTTCAATAAAACAAAATTGAATTGAATTGTGGATGTAGCCCATGATTTTAAGACCCATCAATAACAATGGTGCGGTCGCAGGACACAAAAGAACCATAAGCAACTTTGAAAACATTAGAAAAGTTCCAAGGGCTCGCATTAATATGTAGTATGTACAGTTGCAGTCAAAATAATAGTAGTCTAAATAACATCATTAGTAAGTACATGAGTTTTAATATTTTCGTGGAGGAATATTCTGTGGTCAGCCGAGTCCAAGACTGCAAAGGGATCTCGTCAATAAGAAGTCCTCCAGACAAAGAATATAATCCACGCTTCACAGCCAAGACAGTAAAACATCGAGGATCCAGCATAATGGTTTGGGCATGTTTTTCCTTCCATGGTGATTGAAGGCATTATGAATCAGCATCTTTATGTGAAGATCATGGAGGAAGTTGTGCTCTCATAAGCTGAAGATGAAATACCACTAAAATGGGTTTTTCAACTAGACAATAACCCAAAGCATACAAGTAAACTTGCAAAGCAGTGGTTCTAAGAAAATAGGATTAAAGTCATGGAGTGGCCTGCGCAGTTCCCCAGACCTATAAACTCTATAGCAAATCTTTGGTGCGATGTCAAGAAGTATGTTGCTTAGTTGTAAGCCACCTAATAACACTGCCCTTTGGGAAGCTCTACAGCAGTCTTGGAGGTTCATACTCGTACCTGTAGAAAGATGTGAAAATCTTATTAATTCGAAGCAATGTCATTGTGCTGCTGTTATTTCTAACAAGGGACATGCAACTAAATATTAATTTGAGGTTCAAACATTTGACTATCACTTATGGTATGTATTGTCTATTAACTTTCCCTTTTGTAGTATTTTAAGGTGAATTTTGAATGCGCTTCTACATATATTTTAACTGCTATTTTTCTATATGACTTAGGTTGATTTGAAATTACCAACTAATTTATTGAATTTGAAAATGATTTTTTTCTGAAATTAAAAGCCTAAAAAAACATTAATTTGAAAATTTGATGACTATTTATTTCTTTAAAATTAGTAGATTGATTTATTTTTGTTTTTGTTGTGTCAAAATGTTTATTACTATTGTTTTGACCGCAGCTGGAGCAAAGAAAATGTGCTCTAGAGCAGAGAAGAAGGTTATCTTTTATCCGTCCCCATTGCATTAAGCAGTTGGAAGCTAAAGAAGGGACTCTTTTCGACAAATGTATAAATCGAAGAAGAGGGCGTGAATAATGTCTCACTTCATTGGAAATCTGGACATGTTGGTGTACACGTAGATGATTAGTCAGTTTCTCTAGCAAAAATGGGTGCAATGTATCTCTTAATGGGAGGCCTTCTGATGCAGAGTAGAAGAAAACAGAATGAAAAACGAAAACAAAACAAAGGAGGAGGCCAATCGGTCCAGAAACTAGAAAGAACTCCCAGTCTAAGCTAATACTTGGGAACTATAACCAAGATCGTTTCATGAGCTGTATATCAGCAGAAGTAGGAGCAACATAACAATAGTAACGGAGCCCTTATGCATCAAAGAAATAAGTATCTGAGATGCTGCCAGGTGGAAATAAATGACTTATCTTATCTGAAGGTAATCCAAATCCTTAATGCATGAACTTGGAAAAAGAGATCTAGGGTTAACAACTCATCTAGCTCTGGATGAGGGTACAGTAAATCTAGAGGTAACAGTGCAATAAACTCAACCAATATTCATTCAGTTATAGCTTTAATTGAATATAAACGGCCTCTAGCGGTGAAAGTGAGTTTAAGTTATACTCATTCCATATACTTCCAAATGTTATGAGTTCATATCGATTTCCGACCATCCCTTCTTTTCTAGGACATTATAAAGTGTTTACAAAATCAAATTATTCACCATCATTATTGTCTCTACTACACCTCTACTACTGCTGTAATAGGTTTATCTGAATTAGTCATACTCCTGATGATGGTCAAATTATTTTTTGTCATGTTTTGCATATACTCGTAGTATAGGACGTAAGCACTAGCCATAAATGACAATTTATTGAATTTTATTATCTACTTGCGGTGCACCACAGAGATCCATCTTAGGACCCTTTCTATTCTTATTGTATATTAATGAGCTTCAAACCATAAACACTGTTCGATTTTTCTGGATGCTGACGATATTCAAATCTTTTTGAATTATTTTTTAGGCTTAAGCTTGCTATATGAATGAATTTATCTTACAGTAATACCGTATAGGTAAAATGCGAGCCCGTTGGAAATTCGGTGTAACCTTCTGAACATATTAACTTACCTGTTAAAAAAGTTGACTGCGTCTTTCGTACATAATGGGTTACACAGTCCTTCTCTCCTTTTAGAACATGGAATTCAATATTAACGTCTCAATTTATTCTTAATCAATTTATCTATATAATATTTCATTTCAAAACATTTTAGGGTTTCTAGGCTTTGAACCTCTCTTCAAACCGTATTTCATCTCATAAAGCACAATATCTTAACAATAAATTATGATCTAACTCTTCAACTATATCTGGTCAGTTGGTACCTCCATTTTCATGTTTAACTGGTTCAATTTCAACTGAAATAATAATTTTTGGTACTTTAGCCGGTGAATTGTCTTACTGGCACTAGAACTTCCAATAGTGATTAAATTGACTCAAAAGTGTCTTAATAGCAAGCACTGCTCGTCTGGTGGGGAAAATATTGCAACCAAAGTAAGAAAGAAAGACTTTCGGATTTTTTTGAATGTTTATCCATTGGGCCTACACTTCATAATTTAACATAGGTCATCAGAAATGTGTTTTTTGAAATGGTAAGTGTTTTTTGTGTTGTGCTTTCCCAATGTTTGTGGGCTATAAGAAAATGTCTTCGACCTGTACGCCTATTCTGTTCTATACAGACCAGTTTTTTTAGGCACTAAGTTCCTAGTTCGTTGTAGTCCGAAAAAGACTAATCGTAAATATTGGTGCAGATTGTGGTTAGCTTCGGTTAGCTATGGTCTGCACCACGGAGTTTCTACTCCATTTAAGCGCATGTTATATTATTGGAGATATTCTTAAATTAACTTCATGATATTGATTTAATTTAAATCAATTTATTAATTTATATAATAGAAAAATAACCCAAATTGGGTACCTCGGGAATCATCATTATCATCATCGGCTCGACAACCGGGTTCCGGTCCTGGCCTCTTTCAACAGGCGTTTTTCTTTTTTAGTTCAGAGCGTTCAGTGCTTCGTAAATGTGTTTCTTTTTTCGTTCTGAGCATGTTCTGAGCGTGTTCATAGTGCGCTCTATAAGCACAAAATAAAATAACTGAGCAGACAGAGTACAATGCTTAACACAGGCATTTGACAGATGGAAATTAAAAAAAAAAAAATTTCGACAGCTAAGTGTTCAGGTGTCAAGTCTCAAGTCTCTCCACCTAACCTATCCCGGCGCCATCCAGTTGCGCACCCCAAGGCTTCGGGCGTCCTGGTCTACGCCATCTCTTCAGCGCAAGCATGGTCTACCACGCTGTCCTTTACCATAGAATGTACCACAAAGAACTTTCCGAGCAGGTTCCTCTTCGCTCATGCGAGCTAGGTGCCCAGCCCACCGGAGTCTACCGAGCTCAATTTTTGTCACGATATCTGCTTCAAGGTAGATTGCGTACAGTTCATGATTGTACCGTCTCGGAATCGTCCTTCCTCACATATGGGGCCAACAATTCTCCTTAAGACTTTTCTCTCGAACGCAGCTAAGAGGTTGGAGTGCCCTTTGCTAAGCACCCAAGTCTCGGATCCATATGTGAGTACTGGCAGGACCATGGTCCTGTACAGCAGCAGTTTTGAAGTTATGGTGAGATTTCTGGATTTGAAGAGCTTTGATAGACTATAGTAGGCTCTGTTGGATTTTTTGAGAAGCCGCCCGCGTATTTCTTCTTCTATATTGTTATCGGCTGCTACTATTGACCCAAGGTATTTAAAGGATTGCACCACTTCAAATTCGTGCTCCGCAACCTAGATTGTTTGACCAACTGTTCCTCTCGCATTCGACGCCACCATGTACTTTGTTTTACCTTCACTAATGTGCAGCCCCAGATTTTGTGCCGCCTGCTCGATCTGGATGAAGGAATCGTGTACAGCTTGTTCGGTTCTTCCGATGATGTCGATGTCGTCTGCGTAAGCCAGTAACTGGCTGGACCTGTTGACGATGGTCCCTCTTGTTGCCGTGCCAGAGTCACGGATTGCTTTCTCTAACGCCAGGTTGAAGAGGAGGCAGGCCAAACCGTCCCCTTGTCGGAGTCCATTAAAGATGTTGATTGGTCTGGATAGCAATCCGGCTATTTTTACTTGGCTTGTTACGTTGGTCATAGTCAACCTGCATAGTCGTGTCAATTTATTTGGGATGCCGAATTCTCTCATGGCTTTATAAAGTTCTACCCTGGCTATGCTATCATAGGCGGCCTTAAAGTCTTTAAACAGATGGTATGTTGGGATGTTAAATTCTAGACATTTTTCCATCGCCTGCCTAAGGGTAAAGATCTGATCAGTTGTTGATTTGCCTTGAATTAAACCACGCTGATATTGCCCGATGACGGTTTTAGCGTATGGGGTTATCCGGTCTTGTAGGATAGAAAAGAGTATCTTATAGGCGGTACTCAACAACGTGATACCTCTATAATTGCTGCACGTTGTGACATCTCCCTTCTTATGTATGGGGCATATTAAACCATTTCGCCAGTCTTCTGGCACTTCTTCCTGCTCCCATATCCATATCATGAATTGCTTGACGTAAGGCTGGCCCGCCGTGATGGAATAATTCGGCTGGTATGCCATCGGCTCCCGGGGCTTTGTTCTGTTTAAGCCGGCCTATAGCCTTCTCAACCTCTTCTATGCTTGGTGGCGGCAACATAGGGTATTCTTCTTGAAGTAGTGGAGTCTCCACTTCTGCAGTGAGCTGACCATTTAGCAATTCATTAAAGTACACTTCCCATCGCTCCAGTATGCTTTCAGGATCGGTGATGAGATTTCCCTCTCCGTCTTTGCAGTATGTTCAGCGTGGTGTGTGCTGCGTCATGTTTCGGACGGATTGGTAGAACTTCCGCGCTATTTCACAGATTAGGTTCTTCTCCCAGGCTGATTTTTTTTGTCTGTGAAGCCGTTTTTCTGTTCTTCTGAGCTCTTTATATTCCTCTTCGCGTGCCCGCGTTCTATGAGATTGTTGCATTGCTCGGTACGCAACATTCTTACGTTCAGTCGCTAGCTTGCATTCATCATCAAACCAGTCGTTCCGATTTTTACGACTGCTGCCTAAGATGGACTTGGCAGTACTAATGTCAGTATTTTTAAGATGTGTCCACTTCTCATTTACGCCCAGCATACTGGCTCCAGGACTTACTCTCCCTAAATCAAGTGATTCTAGGGCGAGTCCTAACGCATTACCAAAGGCGTTACAGGTGTTTTCATTGCGCAGGGCAGCCGTGTTGATTCGAACCTGATCGGCGCATGCAATGCGTCTGCAAGGCAATCCACCCTCGGAAAACCATACCAACAAGAAAGTGATCCGAGTCGATATTGGCACCTCGGTACATTCATACCCTCATCAAGTTTGAGTAGTGGCGACGGTCTATCAACACGTGGTCTATTTGGTTACGAGTGACTCCATCAGGTGATACCCAAGTGGCTTTGTAGATATCTTTACGCGGGAACTTGATACTCGCAACGACCATGTTTTTCGATGCTGCCAATTCTAAGACTCGAAGTCCATTGTCATTAGTGTTCTCATGCAAACTATGGGTGCCTGCGTAATGCCTGAATACCGGCTCCCGACCTATTTTTGCGTTCAAATCCCCAAGGATGATTTTAACATCATACCATGGACAGGCATTGAGGGCCCTCTCGACTTGTTCGTAGTAAGTCTCTTTTTCTTCGTCTGAGGACTCCTCCGTAGGTTCGTGAACGTTAATGAGGCTGATGTTTGCAAATTTGCCTCGCAAGCGAAAGGTGCATAGCCTTTCGCTTATAGCGTTAAAGCCGATGATAGGAGACTTCATTTTTTCGCTGACTAGGAAGCCATATTCTTTCTTCTGTAAAACACCATTCCCTGTCCATCTGATTTCTTGGAGAGCTGTTATGTTAGCTTTATATTTTGACAGGGCATCGGCTAGCTGCTGAGTAGCTCGAGCTCTATAGAGCGATCGTACGTTTCATAAAAAATCGTTTTTACGTTTTCTTTGCGTGGGTTGTCGTCGTGTGATCAGTCCGTTTCCGAGGCTTGTTGTCATTCTCTTCTTTTAGTTTTACGGGACAGGGAATTGACCTGTCGCCAACCTGAGGAACCAGCCTGATCATATTAGCACGGCACGTGCATGTTGTTCCCCCTATTCGTCTGATGGCTGACCGCGGGAATAATGATATTTAGTCAATTTATCCCCGCTAATTAGAGCCCCCAGGATGTTAAAACCTTGGACTCATTATTAATTGGGTAGACCCTCTATAAAGAGAGCACGAGGTGGCTGTGGTTATACCAATCAAGTTAAGCGGTTGGTTATTGTTGCCAACAATAGTTAGATGGAAAAACACGGACCAAGGGTGGTACTGCATACACAGTGCAAATTTGGAACAGTATGGAGATGCTTGATGCTTGCACTCTAAAGTAAGACCGTACGAAACATTGATCGGTAGCAATGTAGAGTTGGTTTGTCAAGGAATCAAGAACTTGCACTTGCTGGAAAGGAGTGGCTACCTTTCTTCCAAAGATAAAAAGCTTTGTTCAATAGCTGATAATTGCACCCGCAGTGCTTGGTAGGTCAAGTAGTGAGATAAAGTCTTTGCTGACAGGTGCTCACTATAAAACCTACTTTATTTCTGCACTTGAGTCTAGCATCAAATTCTCTGATCGAAAATACGTGGCTTTGGAATGACTTACATATTTATAAACATTATTTATTTATAAAAACCTTATTTTTTCGATTAGCAAGTACCTTCGTAATTCAATCGTACTTTAATCGTTCATCGGTTTTAAGCCTGATCTTCATAAATTAAAAGCTGGTGTTCCCAAGGTCTCCGCTTTCTCAAGGTGCAGTCCAAACTTCTCTTAAATTATTCGATGAAATCCAGAACAGAGCATAAAAAACTCACAGGAAATAAAAACTCACAGGAAACAGAAATTTAATGGAATCATTGAACTCTCTTGAACGCTGTCGGAATGTTTCATGCCTTTCCTTGTCTTATCGCTTCTGTCACAAGCAATGTTCACTCGTAGTAGCTAGTTGCATTCCTTCCCTAAATAAGTTCACCCGTGATACCTGTTTCACTAGGAATGCTCATCAGTTCACACTCGAGCCTAATTTTGATAGTACCGTTTCTTAGTCGCACGGTTTTTCAATAAAGTTCAATGCTTATCGAAACATCATTCCTTTCCTCCGTAAATTCCCCCATCGCTCTTGTTATGTTTATGTTTAATATTATAAGGCTCTCACAATAAACCCTTGAGCGAAAAAAATCTCTTATAATGAAAATTGCTCATCTATAGGAGTCGGAATCGAAATTCACCGCCAACACGTCCACAAGAATGTTTGACAGTTGTAAGTCGCTTGGCTTTTGTTTTATCCAAGCTGTTGTGCCTAATTTTGACAATGGAAAATTCAATAATGTCCAACAGCTACATCGCTTTTCGATATCAAGCGTCAAAGTGAATGCGAAAAACCAACTATTCGATTCACCTCTTCCTCTTCAAAGAGCCAGAATTTACACTCACCTGTTCATCGTATTTCATCTTCTTCCCTGGGGAGCTTTAGCTGAACAATAACAATGAAATCATGTAGAAACTTGTCAGGGAAAACACATTTCAATTCTTTGTGAAGCAGATTCTCGTTTCATCAAAGACTCAATTAATATTATCCTTCATTAAAACCTTCCATGGCCGGAAACTGTAGGTCATTGGTCAAAGGGTATCTCCCCTTAAAACAAAGTATTGTATTTGTTATTCTTGATGCTAATATTTTTGCATAGCCCACAGTTGGTTTATAGCAATTAGTCTTGTGATCTTAAGATGTATGAAATGAGGTTCACTTTCCAATTATTCCTGGAGCAGCTTTAAAACTATAAATTCACCGAACCCATATTGATGGCAATCAATCGAAAGACTTAAACCATCAACCTTCCTTCCAGTTCCAACAAAAAAAAATCTAAAAACTTAAGGAAACATCCGAAGACCTTTAAATGATGGTAGGTACCTTCATTTCCAAGAGACCATCTATCTAATCCTTTTGCTCTGACATGGAGTAATCTTTTAAGACTCAGATCCTTTTGCAAATCAAATAAATGTACATATATACTTATGTGCAAGGGAACTTAATCAATATTCAACCAGTGAAGTGTGGTGCAAGCAATATGGAGTCGTCATATGCTCCTCTCGTCCTGATTTTCGGTTGTTCCTCTAAGAACCCATATGCAAACGTGTGCATAGGAAATCCTCAGCATAAGTACAAATTCAACCATACTAGTGGCCGGTGTGGCACGGTGCAGTGGTGGTGGCGGCAACCAGGATAGCAGCAATTTTCGTCAGCATGACTGACATGACCTACTTGCAGGCTAAATACCCTCTTCTATACAAGCCGGCATATAAGGAAGAGATGAAGATGTGACTACGATGACAACGACTAAAGATAACACGGTGGAGAATACTACAGGTTGAATAAACCAACAATAGAGAGATGGTGGGTTTAGAATGTTGTGAAAACTTTCTTGGATGCATTGCATTTAGACGAATGACACTGGAAACAAAAAGAAACACAGCTAAATCATTTCGTTCGTCTTTCTATCAATTAGCATAGTCCCACATGGTTACGCCTTAGTTATAGCTAGAACCAGCGCACAGCCACCCGGGCTGCATTTATTATCGAATTTTTTGCACCAAACGAACAAAAGATTTGCCACAAGGATGTTGAATGTGCTGTGCATGGTGCACTGCACTGCTTCTACATGTCGCAGGTAGGTAATTATGATTCTCGAGGTTGTCAGGAAATAAGAATGGCTTAGAAATTTTAAAACTTCTTTTATTGAACACAAAAGTCGAATGTTTGTTTATAGAAAAGAACAATAGATGGAGTTGATTAAGCTCAGGCTTAAGACTTTAAAAACAATAAACTATCAATAAAGACAATTAATTTAGTTTTCAAATGCAAAATTAATATTGCTTTAACACATATCGGTTCAACCCTTTAAGAACCAATATCTTCAAAAAGGCTCATTGCTCCAAGAAATCACAAATTTTTGTTAACGTTGCCGACTGACCGAAAACAATAGTAAATGTTTCCTTTTTTCGTGACAGAAACGTCACAACATACGAGTACAAAATAACAACCAAAACTTGATCCGACTTAAGGCTAGGTTAAGTTAAGGTGGCTGCTAACCGCAAAAGGCCAACACACTTAGACCAATATTTGGTCCGTTGTGATACCACAGGATTTCAAAAATCACCCTTACTTGTTAAACCATTTTGAGCTAACAATGAAGCGTTTGAGACAGTGAATCTCGGAGTTATTTAGATCACTAGGATCTTTATAGTAGTAGTCTCCTAAGTGCAGTCTACGTCTTTGTGCTAGGGCAGAACAAGAACATAGAAGGTGAGGAACTGACTCCTCTTCTTCTTCATCCATGCAGCTTCTGCAAAAATCATTTGCAGGAACTCCAAGACGGAAAGCATGTCTTCCTATTAGGCAGTGTCCAGTAAGGACCCCTATAACGGAGCTAATATGCAATCTACCAATAGAAATTAGTTGTTTTGAGCGTTTAGCATCAAACAATGGCCAAATTAGTTTAGTAGACCGGCAAGTTGGAGTACTGGTCCATCTTCGGTAAGCTTTCTTTATCGTATCATGCCTTAGCATAAGTTTACAAGTAGCTAGATTTGCTGTCAAACAAAGATAAGATTGTTCCGTTTTTTGCAAGTTAGTCGGCTTTACAATATCCTGGAATGTCTCTATGCCCAGGTTCCCATATAAGGTGAATGTTAAACTGTTTTGACATCTCCACCAGAGATGATCGACAATTTTGGGCTGTTAGTGAGTTAATAGAGACAGAGTCTAGTGACTTTATGGCAGCTTGGCTGTCTGAGAAAATACGTACATATATCAATAGTCGATATAACGTTTTCCTTGAACCAAGAGAGGAGGTCTCAAAGACCAGGATTTTCCACCATCTAAAGAATTTGATTTTTCCATTTAGATCCCACGAGTAACGGAGAAGGGGTGGTCCATCTGCACAGAGATCCGTATATGCAGATAAGGCTAGTTAATCCGGAGGTCCCTGGTATCCGGATACTCTGTTAGCGACTGAGCTAGTTTTTTGATTGGGCCCTCAGCCAGGCTGATTATTGTTACTGGTCGTGTAACACCTTAGATCCAATTGGGAAAATACAAAAATAGCGGAAGGAGAGAGTGGGCAAGGAATCAGACAGTATGCACCGTTCTGAAAAGAGGAACATTTAGGGTGGTATTTGGTGTAGGAGCTGGTAACATTAGATAGCTTTTTCACCATTCTATTGTGGGAGAGGGAGGGATATAGGGAGGGGTAGAGGATGATGAGCGTCCTTTGGTTTCAGGACTAATCTGGAGAAGACCTCTCGAGAATCATTAACCCTACTTAGCTTCTACAACTCGGCAAGTTCGACGCTCAGGTATAGAAGCAAAGGACAAACATACATTTTTCAAAAACGACAGTCATTTGTTTTTAATTGAATCCATTTTTTAATTTAATTTTCATGTTTTTGAATATAGTTATTCATTATTATTTCTACCATAAGCTATACAACTTTCTGATTTTATCGAAGGAGTAGAAATTCGCTTTGAGTAGATATCAGCTACCACCGAAACCGTGACCTCATTTGAGGAAGAAAACCCATCATCGGGGCCGCTACTGTCAGATGTTTTCACTTCTCCTGATGAAAAGGCTAGCATCATCAACCATCACCGAAAACTCCAACAAGAAGCGACAAGATTTCTGATTGCGAACTTTAAAAGTTATCAGATCTTGTTGTTCTCCTGCTGCTAATCTTAAACAACTCTCTGAATAACAGCTATTCCCTGCATCCTGAAAAAGGGCAAAAGTTATACTTATCCCAAAAAAAGCAAACCACGCAAATGCGGAAATAAAATTTCACTGCTCTACTGTATTTTCGACAGCGTTTGGATAGAAGGATTACTATTCAAGCTCTCGAAACTTAGAATTTCTAATCACTTGGTACGAATAATCAAAAATTTCCTAACCCATAGAGTCCCTTAAGGATTTAAACTTGGACGCTGCTGTTCAAAATTTATACTGCTGATCAACTAGCCAGTTCCAATTATTCTGAGGAAATATTCTTCAACGCTGGCAAACCCATTGCGTAAGCTTTTCCATCCGTCCTACTCTACCAGTTTCTTTCTGAGTGGATCAAAATGACTCTAACTATTGTCTTATTGCACTTACACTTATACTTGGAAACGCTAATAAATTATCGACTTCAGAAATACCTTGAATAACGAAAGCTTCTCAGTTACTGACTTTGTAGCAATAGGTCCACTGGTGATCAGGTGATCTCAGGGCCGGATCTACCTAAGGGCTGTATGGGCTGCATATCAGGGTCCCGAGGTCACAAGGGGCCCCCAGACCCCGTTGAAAACAATAGGCGTTAAATTGAATTAAAAAAAAATTAAAATTATAAAACCTACCATAAGGTTGGCAATGGCAACCTTGAGATCAATCTACTAATGTATAGACCTCTGCAAGCTAGATGGCACTATTTTAGAGAGAGAGAGTAAATTTGCGCGTCGCTTTTACCTGGAAAAAGCGCTGCGCGAACCAACTCTCTCTCTCTCTCTTAAATCCTGCTCAGTTTGATGCCGAATAGTGTATGTGCGCGTCTATGGAACGGAACGGGGATTCTCCGTCGTTTGTTTCTGATCGGTGTATTTTTTCTACTCTTAGGTTAGGTAAGGTTAGGCTGTTGGGCTGACAATTGATGTCGCTTTCTTCACACTTAGATCATTGTAGATCCATTGTTTTACCCGCGAGTGTAATCACTTTTTTCTGATAAAAACCTATGTGTTCTGTTAATCAGTCAAGCCATTTCGAGGCATTGACGAAGTTCAATATGTGAATTCCTGAATATTAGAAAAATCTTCTAAATTGTCAAAGAAGTAACTACCAAGTCATTTTCGTCTTTGGTGGCATAGTGACGGGCAATGACAGAGAAAGTGTGATGTGTTTTCATGTACCTCTTCATCACCATATCCTCTACATACTAGGTCATCTGTACTTAGTTTCATTTTAAATTTATGATATTTTAGTAAATTATGTCCGGTGATTATGCTCGTAAGAGAGCGAAGGGACTTCTTACTAAGTTGCATAATTTTGTCAGTCCTCTGCTTGTTAAAGCAAGGCCATACTTTTCTAGTGGTATCACAGGTGTCAAGTAGACGCCACCTTTCATTGGATTTCTTTATGATTAAATCTGAAATTTTCTGTTTAATGTTGCAGAATGGGATACTTACCATCTGTATTGCCAACTCATCGGCATTTTAATTACCTGGTATGCCGCTGTGCCCCGATACCCAGCAGAGTTTAATATTGTGCTGCGTGCCAAGAACCTTAAGCTCTTCGCGACAGCAAGAGACAAGCTTCGATTTTATCACAGTGGTAGAAATCGCTTTTATTGCCGCTTGGCTGTCAATGTAAAAGGTGATATCTGCCTGTGGTATCGCCATCATTGATACCTGTCTAGCAGCTGTTGTCACTGCCAGGACCTCCGCTTGGAAGACACTGCTATGATTTGGGAGCCTAAGTGAGTTGTTTAGCTCAAGAGGTTCTGAGAAAAAGCCTGCACCAACACCTGTGTCCATTTTGGAGCCATCAGTATAGATTGCTATTTCTGATTCACTGGCGTAGGGTTGGTTGTTCAGCCATTCTTCTCTGCTTGGAAAGGCAGTTTGGAATGGTTTATAAAAGTCAAGGTCGGGTATTTTATAATCTGTAATAATACTATCACCCAAATATTTCTGAAGAATTTGAGCATGTCCTATATTGCACTGTTTTTCCATGTATTAGTCTGGCTTAGCCTTAAGGCGCTATATGCTGCGGATTCTTGTACGAAAAGGTCTAGGGGTATCAGGTTGAGTGTTGCCTCTAACCCTGCTATTGGTGTGGATCTCATGGTACCCGTAATTTCAATGCACACAAGTCTCTTTACTTTTGTCAGAGTTTTGAGGTTCCTGCCTTTTTTCCACCTGATAATTTTTGGGCTAGGTCCCCAGGATTTCCCAAAGATTCTGTTAGAGGAGTAGAATGCAATCATTCCTTTTTCTGCTCTTTCCTTAAGACTCCAGTTTAATTTCCTATCTAGAATCACACCAAGATACTTTGCATGATCTGAAATCTTCAGTGGGGTGCCTTCAATTGAAGGAATTCTGAAGCTTCGTATTTTCCTCTTATTTGTAAAAAGGACCAATTCTGTTTTTGACGGGTTAACCATCAGGCCGCGCTTTCTAGTCTGTCTACTAACCTAACGATCTGTTCGCTGATAGTGGGTAAGAATTTACCGGTCGCTAATAACGCAAGATCATCAGCATAGCCTACTACCTTTTTATCTACTCTTACGAGGGACTACCCACCGCGCTGCTTAACGTAACGCCTGACGTGATTTTGTTTTTTCTTCCGCACTTCTGTTCTCGTCATCAAAGTGACCACTGTGTTTAATGAGTCAGTTTACTAATGAGTAAGTGATAACTTAAAAGTTATGTCTAAATAAGTAACATTTGTTTATAAATACAAGATTTCTAGCTTTTATTTGGTAAGTAAAAATATTTATAAATCATGTTTTTCTTCTTTATGGTATTTTTAGGGTTCTGTACAAAAAAATGAAAAACGAAACCCTTATATGATCACTCGTGCGTTGTCTGTCACAGCTAATTTGCTCAGAAACTACTGGACCAAATTAGGTGACATTTGATAGGATGGTGTAGTTATGAGCAAAAAAAAACAGTTGCGCAAAGTATTTGTTTAAATCAGAGTCATTTTAATAAGGTTTGCTAATGTCACTGTGTTATATATCAATAGAAAGAGACATATAGCAAAAAATTCAAATTTTTAATGGATTTGCAAAACAAAAATATCGAAAACATAAATTTGGAAAGTGCGCGTCATATTATTGATTATTATCCAGAAGACGTAAACGAGCATTTAGATGTCCTATGTAGAAAATAAATACAGGACAACAATGTCGAACCATCGATCAAATAATTTATCACTTCTTTCGATAAATTGTGATCTAACAAAACACTTGCAATGTGATGACCAAATTAAGGAATTGGCAGCATAGAAATGCAGAAAGGTTGATTTATAAATTATAATTTATATAACATGTCATACACATAATCTGTCAATTTCATTTACTAATTCATAATAAATAAATAAAATGTTTTTATTGTTTTTTTATATTCTTATATACATATATCACTATTTCGTTTTCACTCTCAACCAAAGGTTGCCTGGAAGAGATTGCTACCACAGCAATAAGGTCGCCGTTTGCACAACTAATGCTTGTGTAGATTTAAGCAACATTTAAGATTTTTTTTGTGCAATAAAGAATATATAATAATAATATATCACTATAGACACAGTTTTTTGACATGGCTATTAGTTGAGTACTTAGGTAGGCCACTAAATAGTTTTAGCCCACGGCCCCACAAATTCACGATCCGCCTCTGGGTGATCTGATGGTATATATCAATGAACAGTGGCACAAATCACTTGGAGAAAGCAATTTTATTGCACTGGATACTTCAAAAGCATTTAATAGAGTTTGGTAACGAGCTCTTTTATCGAAAATGCAAAAGCTGAACAAAGCCCATATGAGCTGCACTTGTATTGAGGGAACCGAGAACTGTGTATATTACAAACCACATTGTGTGGTGTAAGCACATATTCGACGTCGCGAAAAACATTGTTAAGCGTATGTTTCCTTTGAAATTGCAAGAAAATTTGTCAACCCTTCTGTTTTGTGACTTTATTCGTCCAAAGCTCGAGTAGAATTCTCAAATTTGGGGAGGTGTTCCAATAAAACACTTGGGTCTTTTTGGATAGAGTCCAAAAAAGATATTTTTATTACTCGAGCACCACTACTCTGTTTCTTTTCTATCATTGTCTTACCGACATTTTTATAATCAATGTTCTAGTAAGAAAGCCAGTTGAATTCCTCCCGTTACACAATTTAACCGTAATACTCACTCTTCGTCTTCAGTGAATACCCAACAATTTACTTTTGAGCCCAACTTCGGGCATTCTGTTCAATTTGGAGATTGCTGTTTTAGCTGAACTACACGAATGCTGCTTGACTTTCCGACATGATTGCAATGGTTTGGTTGCGGTACTTTCTTTCGAGATGATATGATATGATATTTACTTCTACCTGGAAAACAGTTTTGCAGTTCCCCATCGACGTCCAAAATTTTCTACCCCTATTTTTTAAGACGTTTTCGATCCATCAGTAAGTATACCATCTCATAGTATATGCATTGAGAAAGTAGTTCACTGCTTCGCCTACCCTCTCTGAAGTTGTGAAGCTTTTCTAGAAGTTATTAAAAGAGCTATTCCCGGCAGCATGGATCAGGCAACACCAATTAAGATACCCTAACCCTGGGGGGATATTTTTCTCAGAACATGCTCGCCCGAAAATCATTCCATTAGTAAACCTTTGTTTGAATTTTATTCATTTCAAACTATTGTACTATTATCTCATTACTTATAACAACAAGCTTCTAGCCATTTTAAAGCACTGCCTTTCTTGTTTATTTTTTGTTTGGTTCTTCGCTGCTGTGTTATTAGTTGACCCATAAAAACACTTCCGGATCAAAAATACTGTCATCCGAGTAAAACCTACTCTCCAGAGTTTGCATACGATAGTAGTTGATAATAACCTTGTTATAATTCGAAAAGTTCCCTTTTTATTCTTGAATGAGATTCTTCAAATGAAGTTACTATTTAGTCCTTAGTCCATCAAAAAAAAGCGACCCTTAATACATAAAAGGTATTTGACCTAGTTAATACCTTATAAATAACTCACCTGTAGAAATATACACGTCTGGCATTCGGGATCATCACCCGCACTCGGTTTGGCAAAATCCCAGGATAAGTCTTCATATCTTAAGCCCAGCAACAGTGTCTGCAACAACAACAATAAAAGAAGCCATTTATCATCAATGTGATGTGGTGGCAACAATGCCAAATGAGCAATTGCCGATTACACTTACGTATTCCACCGGATCAATGATGAAAATACCACGCTCGTTTATCGCAACAATCACTGAAACATCCTTGTGATTCACTAAGCTCATAAGACCACGAACTGGCTGCTCCACTTGACCATGAAAAAATGCCGCACTGCAAATGGATTGAAATACAAACAAAATAAAAATGGAGAAACAATTTTCAGTGGGGTGTGGTGGCGGGGGCGGTTGGAGGAGGTTTGGTTGTGTTGAGGCAATAATAGAAGATACAACAATAAAGAGTCGAACAAAACGCTGAAAATAGAACAAAAGGATAAATGTGGCGCGCAGCAATTAATTGCCACAGGGACATGTTCCCATTTTCCCATGTATTCACTTCATCTGACAGGAGTGCGAGAGAAGAGCTTGCTTGCTAACACGAACGTGCTTTTATTGCTGCATTTTCTTGTCCGAAGATGAAAACGGCATTACGATGGCGGCGGCGAACCACCTCCTATTTCTATTCACTACACAAGGCGTATACCCGATTTGGAAGCGAGATGCTCTTAAAAGCTTCCTTTTGTTGTTCAAGCCAACAGTGTGTAGCTACAGTGGGAAGAAGGTGAAAGACCCTCCCAACTCCCCCAACTCGTCCTATACACACCGTAGCAACCTATAGTATCTACACAAAACAGAATGACTCTTTCATCAGGGGCAGAAACAACATATGGCCTGTTTCATGTCCTGGAACGTGCCTTTTTAAAAGGATAACATTTTGCTGAGCTGCTTGTAATCCCCGTGTATTTTGTTTACATTCCGAAGTGATAGTACTCAAATTTTTTGTTCAAGAAAGACACACACGTGCATTTAGGTAAACGTGTGTCTGTGTATACATGCTTGCGAAATCAGCAAGGACTATTCCAAAGTGGAAGATCTTAATCCTTTTTATGCGACGACGACGATGCAACTATATTATTGGAGATTTCGTTCGGGTTCTGCCCTGCAATTTCAAAACGTTACTTCGGGCACACTGGGTTTTTGTGACATGTTTTACGACTTTTCCAAATAGGTTAAAGGATATTCACTGACTCACAGTTGTAGGAAATTAGTTCGTGTAGGTAATTGTAACTGCTTTTAACGAGGCATAAAATTTGAGCAGTCAAAAGATACGAGTATTTCGCAGGTGCAGGTGGATACATTAAAAACGAAAACATTCTTGAAAATGATATAAATTCAAGGCTGGTAGCTTTAACTTTGTACAGCAAAGCTGTATGACTTTTTTAATTGCTTTAAGTGTTTAGTTATTCCATCGCATCATTTACATTGACAGTGCATAGGCAATTGGGTTTAAATACATTACCCATATACACATTCATATCGCAAAAGGTACTTTCAGTAGAGTAGATTGAAGGGTGTACACAAGGTTTCGAGCAGAAAAGAGGGACTACCAGATGAATTTTAAATTTGATTCTATTTTCTTAGCAAGAAATCGGTGGATATATCTATCAGCAACCTGAAATCAAGCATTCAAATCTTCAAAAGAAGAAGAAGAAGGCATACTCGTATGTTTCATGAACGTCCGACACCTAGTCACCAAAAGTGAAAGTTAAAAACTGTAAGAACAAAATTATTTGACTAAAGGATGCAATTGAAAAATAAAGCGTTTTTCAATATTGGACATTTGTCAAATCTCTTCATATTTTCTTGCCATTTCTTGAGAAATCCTTTATAATATTTGAAAGTTTTATTTAAATCAGTTCAGTGGTTCCGATTTCCGACTGCTTTCATAAGAAACAAGTACCTGTCACAAAAAAGTAAAAGAAAGTGTAAGAAACGCCCAAAAGGTGGGCGTGGAAAATTTAAATGGCCAAGTTCCTTCCTTTACTTGAAACAAAACCTGGATTTTCATCAATTTTGACGATTTGTTTCTGTTAGTGGGCATGGCAGTGGGTGGAAATTTATTATGATGCTTTATTTCCAAAATTACTTTCATTTCTGAATTTCATACGAATCCGTTAAGTGGTTCGGGTTTTTTAGATTTTTTTCCATTCTGCCATACAAATGGCCCCACTGTGCGCCGTTTATTCGCCGACTGGGCTTCTGAGCGCTTGGAAGACGGAATGGCTGTGTTAGCAAGCAAAATTTCCATAACCTACACGATGTTGGCCAGATGACAATGCATCCTCACAAAATTTGTCGTTTGGTGTGGATTTTGAGTTGAATTGTTGTTTACGTTGGTGAGCCGTTCACGTTCAATTGCGATACAGAACGATGATAACCAACTTCTTATGGCCCAAATTAAACTATATCGTCACCTCAGTATTGGAGTGATCTAAACGACAAAAACCTAGTTTCGAGAAAACGACGTTTTAAGTTTGAATGCGAATAAAACTTAAACCTTTCGTAAAATAACCATTGGACAGATTTATTAATTTAGTTGCTATTGAGTTCTACTTTACGCATTAATTCTTGATTCAATCGGTCAATTAGTTTTTTTGTAATCCCAAGTTGAAAAAAAGGAAATTGCATATGTGGCATGAATTTTTTTCAAAAAATGTGTATTTTGTATCGTATGAGGCACTTTTTGACCAACCTATGTGGCATTTAAATACGGAACGAGATTGTAATTTTTTCATGCGTATATGGCATATTTTCATACAAAAGTTAAAATAAAAGCTTTTTTTAAAACTACTGTTATTTTATTTTTCTTATTGTTTTTTTTGTTAAACTTATTTTTTTATTTAAAAAAAAGGGTTAGTTATCGTTTCAAAGAAAAATAATTCCGTAAAATAATTACGTTCGTAAATAACTGATATCTAAAAATCCAACATTTCAGCTTTTTGGAATATTATAAATAAATTAATTTAGTGCCTTCATTATGATAAGAAAGGAAAAAAAAAATAAGACAAAATATGAGTAGGTATTGTATCCAACTTTTAATTTATATCAGTTTTAAAAAATATTATATTACAGTACGAACTCGGTTAACGCAACCCTCGATTCGCGCAACTCCTCGATTTTCGCAACACGAAAATTGAAGCACATCTTTACTCTATAAGTGCTACTTTTGAAAAATGTTACATCAATTAATGCAACTTCTTGTGTTTATGCATATGTTCATTAAAATCAAAACATCAAACCAACAAAAACGATTTGTTTGGTTTCAATAATGTTGTTTTATAACATTTTTGTTATCTTTAAAAAAATAAGCCATTAAAACTATAATTTTATATTAAAAAAATATAAACCAGTAAGTGCAACAACCTCGGTTATTGCAACTGCCTTAATTTCTATTAGTTGCGTAAATCGAGTTTGTACTGTATCTACATAAATAAATAATAATTCAATAACATAAAAACTACGTCAACTAAAACACACTTCAATAGGTAAAATTTTGTTCATTAAATTAATAAATAAAAATAAATTAATACTTTTGGTACATATGTCTTTTTGATCACTGTTTTTTTTTTTAATTTTACGGGTTGTTCTCCTTGGAGTGACTTCTTTGAGTTTTTCAGTCTCAGGTGTACTTGCAATAGCATCTTTTAAGGCTTGATTCTTTCCAAAAATGGCATTATAATATGCCACCTCAACTGCACTCATGTACTTAAGCATTAGCCGTGTTTTTTGGAAAAGTAGGATTTTATATGAATAACAAATACAACATCCGCAGTAGGATCACTGCCGATAAAAGAAGTGAAATCCTGCTGCGGATAGAGATTTGACGTTTCTTCGAGTATCTGCAATAATCCTACTGCGGATGTTGTTCCTACTGTACTACGGATAACTTTTCGAAAAAAACACGGCTATTGACTTTAAATCTTTTTTTTTCCATTGGGATGAGAGCGGCTTTAAAACAAAAATAAAAGCGTCTGGGCCGTTCTTTTGGATTACATTTAAAATTTTAAGGTTCCTGTGCAAAAAATTCAAGAGCATAGTACTGTTGACTCGGTTTTTGTTTTGTGCAACGCAACTGTCAGACCAAAAAATAATTTTGGTTAACGTCTAGAATATCGTCTACGACGCTTTGCAATATTTTATAAAGTGTGCTTGCGATGTCGTTTCCAGACCGACCACTCTGCGCTTCGGTCCAAATGCAGCGGTAAATGACTTTGTTTAGATTGCAGTGGCCGGTTAAATTGTAGACTGCAAACTTCCTTTTATAATAAAAGCTGGAAACTTCAGCTTTGGGTTATGTATAAGGCATTTCTTAAACCGGCTGTATAGTAAGTATCACTTATACACTGAAATCATTTTTAATGGTTACAAATTTAATTTGGAGTTTGGTTTGTATGTATCATTTAAACACTGAAAAATTATTATGCATATGAAGCACTTTTGAGCAAGAATTGTATGTATAGATCATTTAAGCACTGAATTTGTGTTTGCGAATGAAGCATAATCTTAGTTCAATTGTATGTATAGGTCATTTAAAATATTTAAGAAAGTTCATACAAAAATATGACCTTCTCATACAAAGGCTTATGTGGCAGACCAATACTGACCATTTATTTCCAAAAGTGCATATAGCTCATTTGTAACACTGATATCTTTGGCAGTAATAGAGATAGGATAGATTTAATTACACCAATAGAAAGATCTCCTTTTTGCCTTTTATAAAGCATCCCTAACTCAAAAATGACAAAAATGCAAATGTGTCACTCCAATACTGGGGTGACGATATGGACCTTGATTACATGTGGTTTCAGGAGGGCAGCGCTACGTGCCACACAGCGGCTATTCTGCATCTGCATGATCTTTCGCAGAGGTGACGAAAATGGGTCACCAAGTTCATACTATTTGACTACGCTAGACATTTTCTTGTTGGATTACCTGAAGTCGCAGGTCTATGCCAATAAACCACAATCGACGGATGTCCTAAAGTTGAACATAACACAGAGCATCGCTCAAATTGATCCGGATTTATAAGGAAGAGTTATTGAACGATGTAGAAAATTACAGGGGTATTTGTAAACTTTCTGCAATTCCCAAATTGTTTCAAAGTATGGTGAAAATTAAGCTTGATTTTTTTTTACAAGTGAATACTTATCAGAAGTTCAGCGGGATTTCGTTTCCGGTCGATCGTCTGTTACCAATCTGACTTATTTTATTTCGTGCGTCCCTATAACGCTATGGAACAAAAATTTTAAGTGTATGCAGTGTACACTGACCTTAATAAAGCCTTTGATTCTGTGAACCACCAAAAACCTGAAATTTTTGGTTGTCATTCTCACTTTTTTCGTTGGTTATCATCATATTTATCTTAAAGAAAACAATAAGTTGAGATTGGAGACAGATATTAAAAATAAATTCAGTGTTCATTAGGTGTCCCCCAAGGTTGGCATCTTGGTCCGCTCCTCTTTATAATTTCCATTAATGACATTGTCTCGGTCTGTAAGTATTGTGAATGCCTAGAATTTTCGAGTTTGGATAATTGTCAACTCATTCAATCTGATATTGATTTCCTAACTGACTGGTGTCAAATAAATGGGCTTAGATTGAATATCAAAAAGTGTAACGTGATTTCCTTTTCCAGAAAATCTCAAACTTTTTTATTCAACTGTGTTAATATGTCAGAAACACAGTGTGAGCATTAGGAAAAAAGGGAGGGGTTAGAAAGGAGGTGTCGGTGTACCTTGGGTTTGAATTCATGAACATTGCATTGACAGGGAAAGACAGAGCGTGGTAAGGAATTCCACATTCGCGTAGTACGGCTAAAAAACGAATCTCTGTACTTCACAGTACGACCGAAGCTGGGCTCGAGGGTAAATTGATGGGCATTTCTAGAAGTGCGAGTAATACGGTTGAATTGCTTAAGGGGAGGAATAAAACTAGCTATTTCACTAGAGCAAAGTCCATAAAATAACGGTGAAAAAGGGTGAGGCAAGAAACATTACGACGATGTTGGAGTGACATAAATAAGCCAATGATATTACTGTCACCAATTATTTTAAAAGCTCTTCTTTGAATACTGTCCAAGAGACTTAAGTAAGTTACTGGAGCACCAGCCCATAGATGGGAGTTATACTCAAGTTTTGGATGTACATATATAGATTTTATAGATTGTAGCCAGATCAGAAGGAGAGAAATGTTTCTTGCACCGTCTCAGAAAACCCAAACATCTTGCGGCATTTTTAGCAACATCGAGTATGTGATCGTTCCACAAGAGGTGGTTCGTGATGGACATACCGAGAATATCGAGATGTTCGGTTTCGTTGATGCAAGTGCCACTCATAGATAGTGGCAAGGGGGGTATATCACGCTTTAACGATACAAGACAGCATTGAGTTTTTGAAGCATTAAATTCGACGCGGTTTCTTATTCCCCATTGTACAATGCTGTTTAGGTCGTGATTTAATGAACTTATCATATTTTGTCGTTCCAGTTCCACATCCAAAGAGGAGGGATGTGAGTCTGAAAACGAATATGAAAAGCTTAGAGGACTATCGTCAGCGAAACAATTAATTGGATTAAAAGTTGTAGACAAGAGATCATTAATAAAAATGGGTAAGAGGGTTGGGGACAAAACGGAGCCCTGGGGCACACCAGCATTAATATTGTGGGTTTCAGACTTGAATCCGTCTAATACAATTTGTATTGAACGGTTCGAAAGAAAGAAGAAGAAAGGATTCTACGACACCAAAAGCACGCATTTTCGATAAAAGAGCAAGATGCCAAACTTTATCAAATGCCTTTGAAATATCAAGTGCAATAATCTTACTTTCTCCAAAACGATGTAAAGATTTGTTCCACTTTTCCATGAGATATACCATCAGATCACCAGTGGACCTATTGGTACGAAAGCCATACTGCCGGTCATTAAGAAGCTTTTGTTCCGTGGCCGTGGCGCGATGGTTGTGTGCTCGCCTGTCAACCTCATGATGGCAGGTTCGATCCCTACTGTCGTCTATGTCGTCTTTAATTCCATTAAAAGCTTCTTAAAATTGTCATCAATCGGTTGCTGGTTTACTCATTACATGTTGTTTAGGCATAACACTAACAACATGTGATTGAGTTAAACTAGTATGCCCAACAAGGATGAAAAACGAATAAAATAATGCGAATTATAAGGGACATAGAAATAAGACACGGCAATTCTCCGCTTTAGTTCAGCCGCCATCCCTGGAGATAAAAATCTGAGACAACCACCTTCATTCTCAGAACATCGTGCCACACATCTTTCCTATCCTTCTTTCTCTTCCGTAACTTCACGCCCACGCTGTGTTAAAACAATTAAAGATATTTCTTAAGCTGATAATTAATCAGCGTTTCCATGACCTTGGAAAGAAGGGACGTCAGTGCAATCGGTCGATAATTTGAGGGAGAAGAAGAGTCCCCTTTTTTCGGAGTTGGCTGAACAAATGCAGTTTTCCAACTGCTCGGAATGAGCCCAGAAGAATAGGATAAATGAAAAAGCTTACGCAGGGGTTTTGCTAGCGTAGAAGAACACCTCTTCAGAATAATAGCGGGGATACCATCTAGACCAGCGGATTTATGTATGTTCCGATCTTTTAGGGCTCTCGCCACGGTACGAGTACGAAAAAAGATTTTTCCCATAGAATCATTAACGCATTCAAAAGCTGGGGGAGTCATGAAACTATCCGGCAAGGTGGAATTTGCGGCGAACTGCCTCGCACACAAGTTAGCTTTTTCAATAGAGCTAACGAAAGGAGTGTCATTGAAAACAAGCGTAGGAACCGTTTACAAATGACCAAAAATTCTTACTGCCCTTGGGACATTGCAGTATTTTTTGCCTTGATTTTTGGTCATGTAAAAATTTGGTCCGTCGAATATGGGCGGTTTTCCTCAGTTGGGCTGGCTCTAAAACACCGGAAGCTTACCTCTTTTTCCTTGATAACCTCTTTACAGCTCGAATCAAACCATGATTTAACCTTGGGTCTGATACTTTTAACCCTATTCGGGATAAAATGTTTCATTCCCAAAAGAATTATGTTAGTTATCATATCTGCACTGGAATCTACGTCACTATCGAGAAAGCATATTGACCAGTTAAAGATCCGGAAAAAATTATTCAAACCGTTCCAGTTGGCTTTCTCGTACTGCCATACGGTTCTTCTAGGAGCTCTTTCTCTAACTGGATTTGTTTGACACGAGAAATTTGGAGATATAACACTATGGTCAGATGTGCCTAGAGGCGTCAATACACTTATTGTGTATTTATCAGGGTCAGAGGTAAGAAACAAGTCAACAAAACAGCAAAAATCACAACACACATTCCTTCGGGTGTTGTCTGGCCCGAATGGAGAAGCCAAGAAGAATCGTGAACATTGAAATCGCCCGTAATAACGATTTCAGTGCGAGGATATAGGGAAACAATTCTTTGGATGGAGTCAGACACATCATCAAATTCGTGAGAAGTTGAAACTCTATCCAGATTTGGGCTTGGATAAAGAAAACAATAGTGAATGATGTGCTTATTAATGGAAAATTTAAACCACATAAAATTGAAGAAGGAGTTGGTGCAGCGACCAAATTCATCTTGTAATGCTTATTAGAGACTTACTATGCAACCATATTAAATGTCAATCACTTATTGCTTTAGTACCCATTTATGCTCCCGCTAGGTCTATAAGAGCTGGAGTCTTCTTATTCCAAAGAACTAATATGACAAGTTATGATAATAATGAAACTTTATCTAGGTCCATTGCTTATTTCAATTAAATATCCTCAGTTATCAATTTCTTTAAACTTTATCGTAATAAATTTAAAACCGAGGTATTGAGAACTTCTTTCTTTGGGGTTATTTGAAAGAAAAGGTGTACATCATCGAAAATTTGGACCATCGGATGGAGGTGTGCCGCCGAGGTCGCGGCGGCCATTTGACCTATATTTTGTTCCATACATAATTGAACCATACCAATATTATCATAATAAAAAGAATTTACAGAAATTTCCTAAATAATTTGTGTTTTATTCAAAATTTGACCACTCTTTATATAACAAAAATATAGAGAAACAAGAGAAACAGAGATTAAAAATCGGTTGTGTGTAAAAACAGTGGCGCAAAGTTTTAGTTGAATTAGTACGATGGTAAAGCTGTTTTAGTATGAAACGGTTAAAACGAAGATTTTGCAAATTTTAATCGAATATAACATCATACTTTCTCTACCTTTTTATTAAAATTAAAATCATCGAATACTACCCATGTTTACAATCACTGTGTTGTCTCTTCAACATTTCCAACTGCTTGGAAAGCAGCAAGGATAACTCCAGTTCCAAAAACGTCTATACCTACGGAACCCGCCGACTACCGCCCAATAAGCATTTTTCCGTGCATGTCAAATACCCCGAAAAAATCCTTACAAGGCAAATGATTGACCATCTCACATCCAAAAAATTGTTATCTCCATACCAATCTGGATTTAGAGATAACCATTCCTGCTCTACAGCAATGGTTAAGATCTTAGATGACATTAGACTCCAATACGATAAAGACAACGTCACGTTACTGTGCCTACTGGATTTCTCTAAAGCTTTTGACAAAGTCGATCATCGAGTCCTTTGTCAAAAACTTAAGCACTATTTTGGTTTTTCGAATTCTGCTGTTTCCCTCGTTAGTAGTTATTTGTGTAACAGAACTCAGCGTGTAGCTGTTGGAAACAAATTTTCAATACATACGTATATTTGAAGATGGGAGTGCCTCAAGGTTCTGTTCTGTGCCCAATTGTGTTTAGTGTTTATATCAACGATCTGCCTTATGTTCGTAAGCATGTTTCTTTTCATTTGTATGCGGATGATATACAAATCTCTCGCGTAGAATTGGGTTAGTAGAAGATCTTGTTTCTCGTGTTAATGAAGATCTTCTAAGAATCTACAATTGGGCTAAGGAGAACGGTTTAATGCTCAATCCTGAGAAAAGTCAAGCGCTATTAGTTTCTAAGAAGACATATAACAATGAAGATCTACCTCCGATTGTCTTAAATAATGCTAATGTTAATTTTGTAAACTCTGTGACCAGTCTTGGTTTTAAAATCTCTAGTAATCTTTCTTGCAGAGACCATATAAATTCCGTCATTGGCCGTATTTATGGAACTTTAAGAAAACTCTGGATATCTAGTGCTTTTACTCCTCAAGAAACAAAACTCCGTTTAATGAGAACTTTACTAGTACCAATAATTTCTTTTTCTGAAGTCGTTTATCCGAAGCTTGATTCTTTATCTGAACAAAAACTACGTGTGGCGTTTAATGATATGACTCGCTTGGTATACGGTATTCGAAGATATGATCATATTTCAGATTTTAGTACTAAAATTCTTAACTGCACTATTCAAGAATACGTTAATGTTCGTAATTGTATCTTTCTACAAAGAATTATTCACACAAAACACCAGAGTACCTTTATGAAAAAATTCAGTTATGTACATCCTCAAGAACAAGTAATTGGTAGTTATTCCATCATTTAGATATCTAAACTCTTCACGGTTGTTCTTTGTACACAGCATTCGCCTTTGGAATTCTTTGCCAGTAAGCATAAAGAGGATAACAGATGCAGTAAGATTTAAGTCCGAAGTTTTCAAACATTTTTCAAATAATTAGGTTATAAAATAGAAAAATAGAAAAATATCGCAAGAGAGTAAAAGAAGAAAAGTGAATAATTTAGAAAAAATAATAAAAAAAAATAATAATAACAAAAAAAATGTACTTTATTTAGACTTAATTAACATTCAACTGTTCAACCAACTTATGAATAGGTACTATAAAAGACATGGTTTTAGTGTATTGTTTACAATAAAGAATTGAATTGAATTGAAAAAAAAAAAAAAAAAAAAAATACCTATTTTTTTACTATCGTGCTAAATTAAAATGACTCTTTGACATTTACAAACGTCAAAAAAGGTCTGTTTACTCAGGTTTCTTGCACGAACTGTCATTGTTTTAAGTTTATTCAAAAGCAATGAAGAAAATTGCTTTAGTCCGATATTAGTTAGAAAATGTTTAAAATTAAGAATAAGTTATTAAGCTAATTTAAAGTTAGCAAATTGTTAAGTAATATCATACTTATACCTGTTTAAAATTTTAGGCTGTTTAAAATTTTGCGCCAGTCTATTTTGTTTCAGATAACATCTATGTTTGAATATAAGTGTAAAAATGTAATGCTGTCTCAAACAACATCCCTGTTTAAACAGAAGTCTAACAAACTTTACGTTACGCGGAGTCCAATGGTACGTTAATTTTCTTACAATATTTAGATTATGAAATAGAAAGGTTTGTTCGTTTACTTTGAAACTTTACTACACAGACGTAAAAATAATTCTGAGTAGTAATGCAATTCCAATGTGAACACTGAACTTGAAATCAAAGATTAAAAAAACAATTATAAGTTTAAATGATGGCTACGTAAGCATGTCTATAACTGGCGCTTTAGTCCCCCATATTTTTATCGATGCGATATTTATAAGACACAGTCCAAAAATACATATGTGTTTTTGGGAAAAGCGTTATGTACATCTATGTAGAGATACATTCATGTATTTTAAGACTACAGTTACCATTCATTTATGATTTTCAGTGAAATTCAATATTTAAAAAAACAATGTTGTTGTTACGATTAAATTTATGTACCTACCTATGTTTATTGAGTACGTTCCGTAACAAAAATTCGGCAATGGGACGAACTTTGATGTTTACACATCTTAACCGTGAACCCTGGAACTCCCATTTTTTTTTAAAATCCCACATTTATTTCTTTCTCGTTGAAAAAACAGCCTTTTATAATTTCTTGGGGTCATAATGAATTCTGAGTTTTCATTAGAAATTAAACTTTTAACCCAAGTTTCCTTTAGTATTTATTTTTAAAGTGATTTGAGAATATGTCTTTTACATTATAAAAGTGACTGAGTATTTAAATAATGTCCGTATTAGATTGATCTTAATTTGATAATAGCCTGAAATAAAAATGTTCCTACAGCCATTTGTCATATGCTCATCAGATTGCACCAAAATAAATTCCTCAGTTTGACAGACTTACACCTCCCACTCCCCCAACCAATAAAAATCACTTTTGGAATATGGTCGACCTAACCTTGTCACCAAGTCTTATAAGTTTAAGAATTTCTATTTCGCTATTTTTGCCTCTACCTGTACTTAAATCCCAAATAACTTGATATTGAGTAATTATTTTAATTTCCGTCCTTTCGTTTTGAGCTTTTAGGTTAATTGGTTTTTATAATTTATTGCAACATTACGTCATAAGACTAACGTTTACGTTTCAAAAAAAAAAAAAAAACGAAATTATTTCCAACCCCCCTCAATTCAACACAGGTCGAAAATTTACATCATCGATAAGATTTAAAATAAAAATAAACAAGTAACTTGTTCCAGATTGCTTTTTCGCACTCAATTGCTAATTGCTTTTCATTCGCCTTGGACATGGTTTTAAGTTTCAGAATATACGTATAGCTGCAAACCTCTTGTATTTCTAAGACCAAGCCCTATTAAATCACTTTCAAATCTTGATTTTCTTTGGAGCCTTATTTTTCCCACCTCAAAACAAAAATGGTATTTTTAATTAACTGCTTTTGATTTTGATTTGGGTGTACGAACGAGTATACGGTTCCAAGTTTCTTTACAAAAGAAGAAAACGCAGCAATATCGATACGCCCGCCGCCGTCGCAGCCATCTTCCCAACCATCCAATGAGCTACTCCCCGGCTAACCCGGCCACAGTACTTACACTCAATGTAAACAGGGCCAGCGCGTTAAAAAGAAAATAAAGTGCACGCTAAAATAATAAAAATGCAAATCAATGCCCACTTTAAGGTTAATTGGAAGTTATTTTTTTTTTTTTGAATTTTTGTTTAAAAGCCAACGGCAGCAGAACGGTTCTGTGAGTCCAATGTCGACCCAATTACATCCATCTTAATTCGTTCGTGATTCCGTGTGGTCTACATTCATTCACTTCTCGGTCTGTTTGGCTTGGAATAACGGTATCTGTGTATATAATTATACACATAGAAAATGAAGTCGGAGCAAACAATTATAAACTCGAAACTTGTCTCGAACACAACAACTTTCCACCAAGAACAGCAATTAGAAACGCGAAAGCGACTTTATTCAAATCCGACAACTCTTATTCGCGGATTTATAGTTTCAAAACAATTTTCTGTGTGTGGGTGTGCGGTTGGACAGGGTTGCATCGGGAATAAGGCAGGGCGTCAAGCTGAAGTTATCCCAATAAAAAAAAGCTGAAATATTTAAAAAATCATGTTCGATAGTTTATGGTTGGAAACTTCATTAGAAAAAAGAGAAAACATGTGCTCGGTGTGACACTTACCTTTAATTCTGATTCCATTGCAATCAGTAAGTGGAAAGTCCCAAGTAATGTTAAATTCTCAGGCTGTAGAATGAAAACTTTCCAAATAGAGCACAAATAGACAATCCAAAAAAACCCTTCAGAAATCCCAGGAAAACAAACTAGAGAGGCTTCAACGAAAGATTGGCCCCATCTAAGGGCTGTTATGAAAAAACTTCTGTTAAACCATTCGGACATTGAAAAACATCTCAGTGAACTATAACGTCAGCTATTGACAGTGCTTACGAAAGGTTTTGCCCCTTAACAAAGGAAAAGGCAATCTCAAGACTCAATGCTTTTCCTTAGGAGAAAGTCCAGAGTGCTCTTCAATATAGCTAAACATATCAATGAACCTTTTGACTGGGTTATCTTCAAGATCAGTAACAATTAATATAAGAACGGAACTACGTACGTAAAAGAAGTAGCCTGGCTGGAATTTTGTGCAGACTAAGAGTCTATGGTCATATCAAGGGTGAACGATACTCCTGAATTTCTTAAAAGACCGGATGGATACTGGACAGACTCCTGCTCTCAAACCTTAGCGCCATTTAAGAGCACTCATTTCCCAAGATGTACTTTTGATACATCTCTTATATGGATAGGGCACCCTACAAAAGCGAGACTTCTAGTATTTGCAGTCAAATAGTAAACAGCTGAAAAGGGGTTTGGGTCATAGCCTCCTTTTAAGCGTACAAGGGCTAATGGAATTTTTTCCCAAAGCTCGAAGACGTTGTTGTACCATTTCTGGTGGAAATATTCAAGGGATGTGTAAATATCACTGTATGTATATTCAATCTAGGTCGAGAGATTTCAGTATCATTTTCATTCCGAAATCTGGTAAGCCCACTCACACTGAACCGAAAAATTTTAGACTAATTACCATATACTATCTTGCTTTCTTGTTAAGACCTTAGAAAGGTTGTTAGAAATGCCCATTCGCCTCAAGCTACGAGTAAATGATAGTGTTCTCTAGCAGACCAAACATACATACATCAAGAGCAAATCTGCTAAGACGGCACTTCATAAAGCAGTTGGCACGATTGATAAGTCAATTCACATTAAAGAATTTACCCTGGGAGCATTCCTTGACATAGAAGGGGCCTTCAACAACGTTGAAAATGGTGTGATAAGACAAGCCCTAGACTCTGTCAGCACCGGCCTATTCTGACGTACGCTTGTTTGGTTTGGAGTCCAGCCTTGGATAAGGGAACCAATTTTAAGGCCATAACAAAAAATCAGAGACTGACATGTATCGGAACAACAAGTAACACGCGAATCACGTCAACCGCAGCCCTAGAAACTTTCCTCTCACTTGCCCACTCGATCTATTTACGAAAGGAGATGGCGGCCAAAAGTACTCTTCGACTTAAAAAGTGTACAAATTGGAGAAGTGGCCTCTGTGGTCACAGACCCATTGTAAACTTCAATGTAATTATATCTTTCCACATCTGAACTGACGACCAAGAATATTGATATCTTCGGCAACCAGCGCTATTTCGTCACTTGTCACAAAGGCAAAACTGGTTACTCTGTACCGTAGTGAATTTAGATTGCTCGGTGAAATAAATTCAGTCACTCGTTCGTTGGAAATAAAGGGGCTGATGAATTGGCCAAAAACGGTTCATCACTTGAATCGCGTTAAATTGTACCCTGGCTACTCCACCCCGACGGGTCACACCTTGTCGAGGTGGGGTGGCTTACGTCCATACTCAGCTGTTCCCGAACAGCTGTAGATATGGACAAACTAAGAAGACCCAGGAGGAGTGGGTGAGATGAGTAAGGTCCTTAAGGATTTTATGAGTCTCACGAGGGTGTCATAGGGAGTGTCTAGGGAGTAAGAGGTGAAGTCTCCAGCTGGTCCGCCCCCGGCTGGAGGTCTTTAAGGTGTAAGGAAGTTAGAGGATGAAGTGAAGTTGATAAGGTCTCTGGATACATGTCTGGGGGCTCTGTGAGAATTAACGTGGTGGCATGTCTCTCGTGTGTACCATGCGTAATTCCCCCGCGATCGCGGTTCTTGAGAGCGTCATGGGCTGCTAGCCAGAATCATGAGGCGTAGTGGGATGTCTCCCGTGAGGTTAGCTGTTTTGATGGTGGTGTAGGTGGTCGGTGCATGGAAGGTGGTCATGAATCTCATGAGTTCTTCGGTTCATGCTGGAGGCCTTTGATGTGGATGTTGGTTGGTAGGGGGAGTGGGATTGGTGAAGTCTTCGGCTGGGCAAGCAGCTGGAGATTTCTAAGGTCCTACTCGAGGGAGCAGTGAAATTAGTAACGTCCCCGGCTGCTTTTGTGGCTGGGGATTTCGAAAGTTTCACTGGAAGGTGATTAAGGTTGATCTTGGTTGGTAGGGGTAATATTAGTAGAGTCCCCGGCCGCTTATGTGGTTGGTGATTTGAAAGTCTTACGAAGGAAGCAGTGAAATAAGTAACGTTCCCGGCTGCTTTTGTGGCTGGGGATTTTGAAAGTTTCACTGGAAGGGTTTTTAAGGTTGATCTTGATTGGTATTAGTAAAGTCTCCGGCTGCTTATGTGGTTGGAGATTTTGAAAGTCTTACAAAGGTTCAATAAGGGTTTCTTATTTGTTCCTATTTATAGTAGCAAATAATAGAGGGATCGTCCTCGTTCTTTAGAACAAAGACTAGGAGCGTCTTTCCCAGCTGGCCGTAAGGTGAGCAAAGACAGGAGCGTCTTTCCTTGTTTGCCGTAAGGTAAACTAAAGACAGGAGCGTCTTTCCTTGATTACCGTAAGGTAAACTAAAGACAGGAGCGTCTTTCGTTGATTACCGTAAGGTAAACTAAAGACTAGGATGCGCATTGAGTTACTGGTTTCTACCCCGACTGACGTTTTGGTGTGTATCCTAAAGGTTGACAGGCCCAGGATTTTGCAGGAGCCCATCTGGAAGTGACGGGTTCAGATCTGGTAATTCCGAATCTGAGTAAGAACTTAGACTATGTCCTTGTTCCGTTCGCCTAGGAAGCTCCATAAAAAGACGAAGTGGTGAAGCTCCACGGGAAGCTATATTCTGGTACCATGGGAGATAGTGCCCATTTGAGTTGGGGGTTGAGTTTTACCCTCGGCTCAAGCCCTATCTATGAGGTAGGCCCCCTAGTGGAAGCATCATGTTGGCTTGGTTTATTCCGAGACACATGGTTTTCAAGATTCTTTTCTTGAATTCAAGAAGTGTTAGATAGACCTCGCCTCCAAAGCAAGAGGTGTGCATATGCTTCAACCTGCAACATATCACAACTTTGCGACCGAGATAACTTGCTATGTCGGGGTTAATAGTCAGGACTAAATCTGACTCTGATGGTGGTAGGCCACTCGTGGGGTAGAGCCGTAATAGGCAGAAGATCTTGTACTCTGGCTACTTATGCCGCTGTAGCTGGAAAAGTATAGAATTTATCAAAATTTCCTTAAGACCTCAAAAGACAGATGGTCAACAACTGACATATGTCGGGTTTCAAGGAATATTTGGCCAGATATTTCAAATAAAAAACAGAGTACTTACTGGAGCTTAGCAGACCTCAATTGTCTCTCTTGGTTTGGAATCCTTATAGGTCACAACTCAATGGGAGCCCACATGAGCAAAATGGATATCAGCATATCTGACTTATACAGAGGCTGTCAAAACAAACAGGTGGAAGAGGGCTCACCTCACTTCCTTTGTAAATGCCCCAGGCTAGCCAGAACTAGAAAAAAAGATGTCCTCGGAGAATACTTTTACGAAGAACTGGGCGACGACGATGCGACGTCTCATTTTTGCCGCTAAAAGCATCATTAACTTCATTCAGAAATCAGGATGGTTCAGGGCGCACCCTATACCTATGACTTCCACTAAATCCGTCCTCTTACCCTTAATATTCCTACATTAACCATACCCTGGGAAGCACAATGGATCTATTAAGATCCGATTGAGGTGATACGGATTGCTGCATCATCACTCCACCTAACCTAAGATAACCTACGGTTTCTGTTGGTTTTGTGATGGATTCTTTATACTTTTCTGAGCCTCGGATAAAAATAACCTTCAAATGAAAAATAGACCTGTAACGTCAAAAGATAATGACGTGGGAGTATGTGTTCCAGGGTTCGGACTTAGGTTTAAGATTTTCGAAGTAAATACGGAACAAAACTGAAGTAGATACAAAATTTTCGAAGTAGTTTTAGGAAATTAAATTATATAAACATAATACATAAACGTAAATTAAGACTTCAGACTTGTAAAAAAATAGTAATTAAATATAACTATTTTAAAGTAAATTTTCCATCAACGAACTTGTATTTTTGTATGAATCTTATCAATTCAAAAGGTGGCTCATAAATATATTTACCTTTTTCTGTACGTATTGGTTTGGAATTTCAAAGAGAGATAGATTATAAAAAAGAGAAGCAGAGAAATAGAATAATTTTTTTTCTTAAAATCGAAGTAGATCTACTTCGATCGGAGTAAAGTCCGAACCCTGATGTGTTCTTACCTGAAACTTTGGGCTTTAAGGTTTCTAAGGTTCGATTTAAAATGTTTTCGTTGACTTTAAGTCTACAAATCCAGACGATCACTCATGAACTCATCAGTTGACTAGTGAGGGCCTTTTCAAGTCTCAATATTTATTAAATTCAGTTCATCTTATATCAATTAAAACCTTAACACTGCAAAATTTTGCCTGTGACTTAGCATTGCTTATACATATATAGAGTTTTTTTTATAGAACCAACTCTATATTGTGTAGATACTATTGAAATAGCCAAGTAGTAGACTTAGTACTTTTTAATTGGTCTTGTTGAATCACTGATTTCAACGGTTCCACAAGGAAAAGAATCCGTAGCACAGACCAAATTCCACCACCAACACAGAAAAGCTATTAAACTGTTCAATAACAATTAAGCCAATAGCCAGTTAAGTCTTAAATAAATAAATTAGGGGCACCTAAAAAAAGAGAACCTGAATCTAGAGACTTAATGCTCCCAACCATTCCTGCCAAGTCTTAAAATACACTCTTCGAGGAATTGTCAATTCTTCCCAAGAGGTAGTACAGCCCTGAAAAAACTTTTTTTTGCAACGACTCAGAATCGAACCCAAGACCTTTTGTATGACGGTCCAACGCACTAAACATTATATCAAGGGGTATCATTAAGTTGTATAGCAACAATTTAATCGTTAAGTACCAGACTGACAGATGGAATGAAGCATAGACCAAATTATCACCAAGAAAAAATTGAAAATCCCTGAAGAAACCAACACAAACTTATTTATACTTATAAAAACAGTCGTTTTCAGCGTGACTGAGCTGGAAATCACGTGAAAATTGATTCAGGTGTTTCGCGTGGCACGTACTGTCCAATTAAGGAACAGTTTCCCAAACAGAAAGACACGCAAAGAAATGTACAAAAATGTTATTTCTTCAACTTCGGTATGGATCGTATTATGTGCAAAACAGGTGGGTAACATGGACACCATGAACCACCCCTAATGTGTCTTGGTAGAGAAATTCAAGATGAAAAAAACAAAACTTAATGGTTTTGAATGAAGTGAGGAGGAAACCAAGTAGATCTTATCAACAAACTTCTGTCCAATTGCTAGTGCAGAAAATAGGATTTGATAGCAGCTACTTTGACGAAGTTTGTTTGCCTCAAGATAGACAGTAGCTCTACGAATGATACTTTAGTGGAGATCATCCTTCGAAAATTACTCTAATAAACCACAAATTAGGTTTGGCAAAACAAATTGGTGAGAAGCTCCTTACGCATAACACAAAGTGCAAGCTTTGAAAAACTTTAATACTTCCAGTCAGTCTTTCAGCAGCAGGGCATAGTATTAATTATTTAAGCAGAAAAGGAGAGCTTACAAGCTTACACAATAATATCTGTGGTAGCATGGTGAACCCCAGCCCACATTGGAAGTGATAAAACAGATTCAACCAGCTCTCTTCGGACTAAGATATGGCTTAAATGCCAAGTGCCAAGTTAGGAGTTATCTAATAAAATTGAAGAGAAGTGTCGGCTAAGGCTACCGAAAGATTTGAGTTGTCCTAGAGTTTTGCACGTTTAAGCCCCTCATAAATTGTAGAGGATCAAATCAGGGGCGGTGAAAAATGTCTAAGTTCGATATTGAAAACCTGAGGATTAAGCAGCGTTTCTGTCGATCTCGAGGGTGTGGTCATTCCAACGAAGATCGTCGTTGACCGGCATACCAAGCTTTTCGGCTTCTTGAAAGGAAGTGCCATTCAAGGACAATGGCATAAAAGGTACATTTTACTTTTTTCCGAAAAGAAACAACATTGTGTTTTTGAAGCATTTAATTCCCTGAAACTTTCTAAACTTTCTAAATGGGTTTTAATGTGATTATCATAAATGCGAGCTTGATTCAAAATCAATTGCCCTACGTCATTATCGAAAACCGTTAAGGGGATTAGAAGTTTCAGACGAGAAATCACTTTTAAAAAATGGGGAAGAGAGCAGAAACAGATCCCTGGTGAACAGCATTATGCAAGAGCTTTCGGTCTTCGAGATATTTCTTGAGCTGATTATTTATCAGCGATTTCACGATCTTGGAAAGAAGGGCCTATGAACGATTGGTCGGTATAAGAAGGAAAAGTAATATTCACCTTTTTTACAGACAGCCTGGAAAAAAACCGTTTTCCAGTCACTCGGAAAGAGATCCATATAAAAGGAAAGATGGAAAAGCGTACGAAGTGCTTTTGGTAGCGTTAAGAAATACCTCTTCATAAGAATTCAGCTTTTACCGCCAGGACCAACGAATTTGCGTATATCAAGATCTTGAAGGGCGCCTGTAGCTGTAAGAGCATTGAACGATTTACGTTTCCAAGTACAGGAGGGGTTATGTTGTCGTCTGGCGACGTAGACAAAATCAACTGTAAGTACATTTGCTTTATCTGAAAAGCTACTTACCAAGTTTTCATTGTAGATGAGCATTGAAAGTAGAGAAAGAAAAGCAGCCGTATCTCGACTGAGTATTCTTCAGGAAAAGCCTCTTAATTAATTAAGAAGTAAATTCCTTGATTCACTTTATGTGTTGGATCAGCTTATGCGAATAAATGAATAAATTGGTAAAAATAAATAGTATTACGTTTTTAAAAACGCTTCCTAGCCTGACATGGGGGCAATAATCCTGCTTAATGAGAAAAATTTGTTTTGAAAATGTTCCAGTTAGTCTGTGCACAACAGAGATAAAAGGCAAATCGCTTTCAGAAATTAGAAACATGGAATCAGTTCGCTGAAATATTTTAAGAAGTCTGTAACGAAGTGTTACAATTATTAAACAATTTAATCACCAAAATGCTACGACACCAACGACCCCTAATCATACTACCGAGCAAAATGCTACGACGCCTACATACCGCCTTATATTACTTACAATCATATTACACGTATTCAGTATGTATCTGGAGTCATGTGATCAACACCCATTTTCATAAACGTACAATTTTGCCGTTTGTTTCTTGTAATTCACACTGACTCCTAGCGGAAGATTTGATAAGTGGTCGTTGGGAAAATGACAAAATTCTCTTTTATTCTCGTCCAGTGTGGAATGTGGATACCAATCTAGAGTATAGAGAATTTAAGATTGGGCCGCAAACAAAAACCTTGTATAAGGCGTTTCGGTGACAGATAGGCATTGCCGCATTGGTGAAGCTAATCTAAATTTTTTTTATAAAATAGTAGGGTTTTATTAGCTAGAGTAGGACAAGTTTAAGGGTTACTAGGAGCATTAGCATTAGTTACTAAACCAACCCGTTTCTTTCCTTTGATCTCCTCTTCAAGGCAGCTCATCGGACAGGTTCTCTGTATAGAGTTCCACCACCCGTTTATTTCCCTAGGTTGCGTGCTAGGGACACAGGGCTTCCGATAAGGTTCCCGAACCCGTTTCTTTCCTCTGATCTCCTCTTCAAGGCAGTTCATTGGACAGGTTCTCTTTTTAGAGTTCCACCCGTTTATTTCCCTAGGTTGCGTGCTAGGGACAAGGGTTTTCTATAGAACTCCCGACCGTTTTATTTCCTTTGATCTCCTCTTCAAGGCAGCCACTAGTCACTGGACAGGTTCTCTCGTTAGAGTTCCACCCGTTTATTTCCCTAGGTTGCGTGCTAGGGACACATTATATGAAATACCGTGTTAGTTATTTAGGCTTATGAATACTGTATTACATGAAGTACCGTGTTATTTATTTTAAGAAAAGAAATATTGTTAATAAAAGTATATGATATATATATATATATACCATGTTAGAAATACGAAGCCGAGAAATAAATTAATTGAAAGCTTTGCAGTGTTAAAATACATTATTTCATTCGGAGCATTAGACCCTCCAAACCAAACCCAAGTTTGTTGCTTCTCTGGGAAGAACCCTGGACACCGACGAGTTTTACCTCAGCCACGAAGAAAAAGCATCACAAGTCTGTAAAAGCTATTGGTAATATGACAACAAATTAAAATATTTTATGCTCTATTTTTTTGTAAGGTTTTATTTATTCAAGTCCCAATAATTTTTCTGATTTCACAATCCTTTCTTAACGCGCAGAAAATTAAAAAAATCCAAATTCGAAAGTTCTTAAAGTCCGTCCCTGTGCTATAAATTCTTCAGAATTAACTACTGTATACAACACACACGAAACGATGTGCTAGCTCTCCGTGGTGGGTGAACGGTTGGAGAAGAAATTTGAACTCTCGTAAATTTTCCAAAAAAAAAATGGCTTATAAATGCAAAAGCAGTCTAATTGCAATTAAGCCTTCTTTGCCCTGCAAAAATGTTTAAGTTTTCACTTTTCCTTTTCTCTCTCTCTCTCTCTCTCTCTTTCCATAAAACATCTTTCCATTTATATTTCAAACTGTTACACCACCATGCCACCGGAAACTCAATGCAAACTTTCGGTAGGTAGGTCTGGCAAAAGTTCTTATCGACTAAAAACGGCACAACATTCTTATTTCTGTCTGCCATTCCGATGGATTTGGGTTTTAATTAATTCCATGAGATTACTTGCCAAAAATAATTAAATAAAACCCGAAGAAGGGTGTGGAAAAGGGATTTAAATAAAAATTAAATAAAAATAAAATTGTTTTCAACACTCAGGAGGAATCAGGATCATCATGATGGCAGAGCCGTCTGCAGGAAGCTGAACTTACCCATAAAAAGGAAGCGCCCAACAAAATTCCAAGTATTTCCTCATGAGCTTCCTCGTCGTTGCTGTCTGTGGCACTCGCTTGTATTGTTCTAAAAGTTTGACTTCCGCCGAATTCTTACGACTAACTGGCAACCAGGACCAACTGGAGTTTTTGGCAACGTGTTGTGGCAGAAATCGTGATTGATTCTCTCTGTTTCGTATATGACGTATGGAGTGAAATAAAAAAAAACAAACAAACAACGAATTAAAATTGAGGCTAGGTGACAATTTGAATCCTGAGAGGAGCAGGAGACAGGTACTCAACTTACCTAAAAAAACTGATTGTGTGGGTGTGCGAATTGTAGGGACCCAATTCTATTCGAGCCTGTATTCCGCCAAGCATCACCGAATGCACAGGCTCCATGATGTATCGACCTGTTAGCACATTGTGTTTTGCCTCCTCGTACAGTAGCTCCAATATCCGATGGTCTCTATTAAAAATCGAACCGAAAACGAATGACAATTTTAGAATTAAGAGTGTTCCACTATCCGATGGATAGTGATGGTTTAGTGGACTTACTTTATTTTTTCTTCGTCCTTTTTTGAAAAGAACACGTTCCGTTTGAGCATTATCATTGGTTCGTCGTATTTCTTTTCAATTGGATTGCCATGGCTGAATTTATCGAGCAGACTTTGCCACGCTATTCTAACTACATAAGGTCGATGATGGGATTTCAATTGGATTTCTAAGAGTGCGCTGGTCATCCAAAGACCAAATATACTTTGCGCTAGTAATTTATTAGCTATTCCTAATTCTTCACAGCCCAGAGCAGCAGCCAGCATCACTTGCGATGGACACTGGGCCGTTCCTTCGATTTCCATATGTACAGCGATGCGTGACATTAGGTACACGCATGTGGGTATCACCTGAAAATATATGAAAAGAAAATATATTTATTGAAACATTTTAACTATAAGAACATTTGCACAGAAATGAATGGGTGGTTACAGAATGGGTCAATTTTAATTCAGAGTAATTTCTGCATCAATCAAATCGTATAAAATGCTAACACAGCAAAATTGTGAATTCAAGCAGCGATTAAATTTTGAGTTGATGTTTTTTTTTATGGTTGATGGGTTTTCCAGTGGGACGGGCAGATTCTGAGAGTTGATGACACTACATCACGGTTAGTTATAAAGTCAGAGAACAATCGTTCATTGGGTTCTGGAGCAGTTAGAAATGGTAAAAATGGCACCGGATTTCAGCAAAAAAAATATCTTCAGTGATGACAGAGGACAGTTTTGTGCTTTCGAAGCATTATGGTTGTTAATAACCCGTTGCATAATAACGTTAAAGTTGGAATCTAACGTCTCCTTTCTCCACTAACTCTTGCTGGCAGAATACAGTAAAAACCTGGACCATGAGCCTCAGGCCTACTCTAAAAACATCTTCTATTTCTTAAATTCCTCAGCGAAGATCTACGGGTTTAGAGTAGTTTAACTTACGCGTGTGTCATCCGATCTTGTCTCGTCATTTAAGCTGAAAATTCATCCCATCTGACAAAATATTTTCCTCCAAGTTCGTAGTCTGAGTCTGAGTCGGTTGCTTCATGATTCTAAATAGTTTCTTCCTTTATCTTTTTACTTGCGACATATGAAAGTACTATAAAGCAAGTTTTGTATTTGGAAAACTTGGGATCGAGATTTTTATCAAAGTTGTCATTACGAAAAAAGTTGACACAAAAAATTAGGTCCCGCAATTCCGTTTATCTGCCTTTATCTCTGTAAGTTTGTATGGCTGTATGCCTCTATGTCTGTATGTCTGAACCTCAACCTAGATAGGCCGCTGAAGTGATTTTCTTCAATCTTGGTATTTAAGGTTCTTGGGTGATTCCATATAGAAGAAATTGAAATTTGTTCTTAGCTCCAAAACTAACGGCACCCGTCATACAGCCGTTATGGAAAATCTTTTTTTAGCTCAAAAACGGATCTATATGATTTTGATAAGAAAAATTACTTGTGCTATTATGAACATGGACCGCATTTTAGTCTAAATAAAATGCACGTATGGATCGCACGAACTTGCTCTTATGTAAAAGTACTTTTGAGTTTAAAATACATTTTATAAATATAAAACATGGATTTAATGAGATAAAAATGTTTAAATGCATGGAATTGCGGTCTGATTTCCGGAAAAGTATGAATTTGCGCAAATAAAGTTCAAAAATCGTTTTATTAAAGTAATTTTTTTTATAACAAATGTCTTTCAAATTATTCTAGAACAAAATTTGTGATGCTAATTTTAAGCGCTTAGTAATATAGATTTTAGGAAATAATTTCAAAAAATAATCGTTTACACGTTTTCAAGATATTGTTTTTTCAAAAAATAAATTGGAATTTTTTTTTTCGAATATTCTTATACACAATATTATTTTAAACTTAAGGGGGCTCCTGGTGAGAAATTTTGATTAAAATCGTTAGAGCCGTTAATGAGAAATTCGAAAATCCAAAAAAACGGTTCTATGACAGGTACCGTTAATAACATTTTGCCCCAATTTTTTTTTACAAAAATGTAGACCATGTCCATAATATCACACATAATTTTTTTTTCAAAATCGTTAGAGCCGTTTTCGAGATAAATAAGATTATGCATTACGGGTGTATGGGGGGTACCGTTAGTTTTAGAGCTAAAAAAATTTCAATTTTCCCTCTAGGGAATCACCGAAGATCCTTAACTACCGGGATTGAAGAAAATAGGTCCAGTGGTTTAGGCTGTAGGGAGAGGTACAGACATACAGACACACTGAAACATGTTTTTTGTGTACTAATTTTTTCTTAAAATTTTTATAAAAAAAATTGATATGCAAGTTGTTAGTATTCAATAAAATACATTTTATAACGTAATTAAAAAGTTCACTCGTGTATCGGTTTTCAAGATATTGAATTTTCAAAAAAAAAATTTCTATTATATAATTTTAAAAATCCGAAAACTATTTTTTCAAAAAAATGTTTAGATTATATTTTTTTAAATGCAAAGGAGCTCCTGTATAAAAATTTTGGTTAAGATCGTTAAAAACATTTACCCCCAAATTTTTTTTTTGACCAAAATGTGTTCCATGTCCATAACATCACACCTAATTTTTTTACTCAAAATCGTTAGAGCCTTTTTCGAGATAAATAAGAATATGCATTACGCGTGTTGGGGGGTACCGTTTCTTTTAGAGCTAAAAAAAAATCACCGAAGACTCTTAAGTGCCAAGTTTGAAGAAAATACCTCCAGTAGCTTAGGCTGTAGTTCGACAGACATACAGACATACAGACAGACAGACGGAATTGCCGGACCCACTTTTTTCGTCTTCGCTATCATCGTAATGTCAACTTTGATAAAAATCTTGAGTTCGATTTTTTTTCCAAATGCAGAACTTGCCCTATTGTATCTATGTATATCGCAAGTAAAAATATGGAAGAAAAAATACCTAGTATTACCTGTACTTGTCATAGAACCGTTTATTTAGATTTTCAACTTTCTCATTAGCGGCACTTATGATTTTGAAGAAAATGTTTATACAGAAACTCTACTACTTTATCTTATTGTCTTCAATGACACTCCTCTTGTCAGCTTAAAAGATAAATCGAATTCGCTTGCAGCAAATTTTGCTGCTAATTCGATGGTGCCAGAAAGTGTCATAAGAGTCTTCCTGTATACTTGGGAGCGTAACAATTTTGTGGAAAAATATCTTCTTTCGCACCTGTACAGTTGGAAGAGTAAAGATCTAGATATACACAGTTCTTCTGACCCTCCTATTGTTCCGAAGAAGTGTTCTTTAACGCTGGAACAAAAACTGCGTGAGTTTTTCAAGACTTTCTATTCTACTGGTCTCTATCCGACTCGGCAGAAACTAAGATTAGTCTAGCTTGTTCCTAAGAAAGATAAATCTTCTTCTCCTTCTAATTATTGTCCAATTGCACTTACGGCCTTACTTTCCAAGGTCATGGAAATGCAGCTAACTATCAGTTCAAGAAATATCTTGAATTTCTTGAATATTAGAAAATTGTGTTTTTAAGAAGCAAGACCATTCGGGCTCCCCTGGCCAACCGATTTTTTTTTTATTCTCCTTAAGTTTAAAATGATCTTTCTTGAGTTCTAGTTGTCACGGGTAATACTGCCAAAACTTGTAAGATCACGTAAAGATTCTTGAATGTCTTATCATTGATTACCTGCGCGTTTAGTATTTCACAATAATTTAATTTTTCGTTTTTTATTGCAATTTAGAGTTAATTACTAATGCATGTCTCGCTGTCTCCACATTTTGACTTCTAAGATAAAATTAGCTTCAGTGTAATTTAGTTTATCATTGTAAAGATTCTAGAGATCTGCGCATTTCTTTTTATCAAATTCTTGCTCAGTGTACCTATGTATGTAGGTAGCAGGGTTTGGACTTAGGTTTAACATGTTTGTAGTAAATACGGACAAAAACTGAAGTAGATCCAAAATTTTTGAAGTAGTATTAGGAAATTAAGTTATATAAACATAAATATAACTATTTTAAAGTACATTTTCCATCAACGAACTTGTATTTTTGTATGAATCTTATCAATTCAAAAGGTGGCTCATAAATATCTTTACCTTTTTCTGTAAGTGTTGGTTTAGAATTTCAAAGAGAGGTAGATCATAAAAAAGAGAAATAGATTAAATTTTTTTCTCAAAATCGAAGTAGATCTACTTTGATCGAAGTAAAGTCCGAACCCTGGTAGGTAGGTAGAAATGGCAACGTGAGTCGGCAGTCTAACACTGTGGCTCAATTATTGCTAGAGTGCACTATTTTGATACCACAACTGGTATGAATCTATGGATGGAATTGATATGAGAAATTGTGGTGGACATTATCACAGAGTCATCCAGTTTAGATTAAGTTAGAAAATATGAAAGGATCTAGTAGGTTTTGATGTATTTTATTGCGTTTGCTCCTTCACAATCATCCGGAACTTGTATTACTGACTCATTCGGACTAATACAATCATCCGACACCATCAACACTATGCCAAGCAAGTCTGCTTGTTGAGTGGTGCAGAAACAGTAGCCAATCCTATTGAGTGATAATCTGGCCCCCCACAACGTAAACCACCGTCGAAGCCCTCAGTCCGCTTGCGGGATATCAAAGGAGTCAAACGGAGGGCACGGATGACGGCACAGTATCGACCGAAGATCGTTGCGTTAACGAAAGAGATCAAGTCTTTGATCTTCATTTTTGAAAGTTCGACAGTGTCGCCAAAAATTGTCCTTCTAATGATTGTGCTCTAAATTAAGACAGAGCAGGGCATTTGCAGAAAAAATTGAGGACTGTTTCCTTTTCCAGCTAGTTCCTACAGCTACGACAGTGAGGAATGTCTAGCTTTGCTGAATGCTCTCCTATTGGCCAGTGTCCGCTACAGGTATGTCTTGTCTTATCTGCTCCAGTTATGCTTTGATTCGTTAAGAAAAATTGAGAAAATTTTATAACTCCGAGGGGAATGTGTATTTTTTTTTCCATCAATATCACAATTACCCGAACCCAGATAAGAGTTATATTGTGGTTTATATTGAGTCTAGCAAGTTCAATCTGGCATTGCTGGACCAATTTGGAGTATAATGTACTAGAATTATTGGCCTTAACAGCCGCCTGACTGTCTGTATTCCGTATTCCGGTTCTGGTTTGGATCTTGTTTGAGTACCTTATATGATTCCCTGATAGCCAGTAATCCAGGATGAAAAACATTAACAAAATCTGATGAGATGGGTCTGAGCTCGGCCATTAAAATTCACCATGTTTTGGAAATTCATCCAACAACTTGCTGAATCCTTGTCAGAGAGCGTGAGTGTAAAGTTTCGTAGAGATTCGACAAAGAATATTTTCGAGGAGAGCCCTTAGCTTTCTAAAAAGACGTGGTCCCGTGAATTATGATCCCGAAACGATTGGCTGTTCAAATGAATGTGTGAGAAAATGAAATGGCCGAGCCACAGATTGGAGTTTTCAACTTGAGAAGCTCACTCTATTTTAGAGAGCAATTCCGGCACCAAGTTTTTTTAATTGAGAATGATCGAAAAAATATGTTTGGAAAGAAAAAAGTTCGAAAAAATCCAATTTTTTGTGATAATTAGAAATTCCAAGAAAAATTTTTGGCAAGAAAGAGCTTCGAGATGTAGAGGAAAAAAGAATTGAGGAAAAATCAAGGTTATAGAGAAGGAAGCAAATAGAAAATTCTTGGAAAGTTGAGTAGAGGGTTTTTTTTTAAAGCCGTTTCCGAAAGTTTGAGTTTTTTGTTGGTTAGTTTCTGCCTTCATATTCTGCCTTCATATCAACTTCATTTTTTTGCAACAAACGAAAGCTTCCAATGACCATCTATACGGTAATGGAACAGTAGGCTTTATTTGTGTATAAGAATAATTGAGGAGGGGTGTACCCTTTCCAGCGAAAAGGGGAGATAAATCGGTTTTCAATTAAAATTTCATTATTAAAAATGTAAAAGTTGCAAATTTTTCGAATTTCGAAAAATATTATTCTACAAAGTTATTGCCCCGATTCTCATCTATAAAAAATTCAGTGGTTTTATAGGGCTAAATCTAACAGAAGCAGCAGTAGAGGCGTTTAAATAGTTTTTTTTTTTTTTTACAAAAAAAAATTAATTTGATAATAAATCTTAGAAAATCGTCGATTTGGCTATGTAAGAATAATTATAATACCGGATCTTCATTGTTAACGTAAATAATTAAAGGGGAAATACTATTCTACATTTTTGAGTAAAAAAAAAAACAAAATTAGAAAAAAAACATACTTAATGTCAAGTTTATTGTAAAATCAATTTTATTCTTATCAATTTAAATTGAAAAGTTGATAAAAAAATTTCATAATTTAAAAAAATTACAACCCACCTTTTGTTTGAATTGCGGTCTTAAATAAAACCAAACAATGCTTTAGGCTCAATTCAACAGTAGAGGCCCTAAAATTGTTTCTATTGTTTTTTTTACGATTTTAATAAGACTAGACAATCGACATGACATCATAAATTAGTGTTTTTCTTCCAAAATCTAAATAGATCTTAATAGTCGGTAAAAAAATTGGTTGTCTTAAGTTAAGGTGTATTACTGAAAATAAAATCTAGGGATATACAGATAAAAATGTATGTTGAGCTGATAAAACTTCTGTCAATACACGTCCAACAAAACGTTTCAACAAATTCATAAAAATTACAAAAATTTGTTGAGGTAACAAACAATATTTTGTTGTATCCACAAAATTAATTAGTCAAGCTAACAAATTAATTTGCTGAAATAACAAAAATGTTCTGTCTATATGACTATGTTTTCGTAGAATTTACAAAATTAATTTGTCATATTAACAACTCTTTTGTTGTTTCAACAATTTTTTTTTTAATGTCACATGTTTGATTTTTTTTCACTATCGGATTAACAAAATTATTTTGTTAAGTCAACAAAAAATTTTGTCAATTTAACAAATTTGTTTTGTTGAATCCACAAAATTTATTTGTCAGCTTTATAAAAAAGGTTACTTTCAATTTAAAAATGTTTCTTGTTTCGAAATAGTTTTTTTTGACATTTAACTCCACAAAAATTGCTATTTCGTTCCTGCGATCTCACATCGAATCATCTGTGAGGGCGTATTGACAATACGAAATTTTTGTTAAATTCAGTTTATGTTACATCGATTTTTTGAAAAAACAAATGTGAACTGTATTATACACAAAAGATTTGTCATGATCAAAAAAAAATCGTAAATTTTTTTCTTTTTCTTACAAAATAGTTTTATCTATTTGATAATTTTATTTTATCAATATTACAAAATAACTCAACCTCAAAATACAAATACAATTTGTCAATTTAACAAAAAATGAAAACATTTTGTTAAAAATTAACAAAAACTTTGTGATATTAACAAACATTTACAAAACAGATTTTTCGTAGATACAACAAACATTTTTTTTACATCACAAACAAATTTGTGGATATGAGAAAAATTTCTGTTTTATTAACAAAAGATTGTTTGCTAAACTGACAATATTATTTGTAGTGCATATTTTGTTAAACTGACAAAAAGTCATGCAGAATTTTGTGAAATCAACAAAATCATTCTTTCGTATTGATAAAATGTAAGCAAAATGATAAAATTGTTTTATTGCAGGTCAACAAAAACGTTTTTATCAATATTACCTAGGAATTTATTTTCAGTGTAAAGCTACGAGCCGAAATACTTTTAACGTCACCGGGCCACGGCACTGTGTTTTGAAATAAAACGTCTCTCATAACGTCGACAACTCTATGAACGGTTCTGCAAACTGATGATTTTGAAGCCCAATGCATAGCTGCAACTGCAAGGAACTGGCAACCATTTCCGAGCCAATGCAAGCACAGTAGCAGTTGATTTTTGGCCGACAAACCATGACTGCGCTGTTTTGTTTATTGTGCTCTAGTTTTTCTCTAATTTTATTTAAAAGTAAGTCAACTTGAATTTGATTTAAACGAAAGCCCTCTTTAAAACTAAAGTTTTGTAGTCCCGAAAAATTAATTCTGTCTCTGTTATTTCTTATTATAACCGCGTTTTCACTATCTTCGAAAAAAAAAAACTCACGTCTTAACATTTTAAAAGCTTCAACAATATAAGTTTGCAAAGCGATCGTTTTCTTTGCAAACTTTTGATAAACTTATCAAAATTTGCTTTGCAAAAATAGAATTTACAGTTTTTGTGGAACGAGACAGCATAATTATTTGCAAAGTCTTTGCAAATTACAATTTTCAATACTAAGTTTTCACTTTGCACATGAGAACGTATATGTGGAACAGAAATTACAAAGAGAATATAAAAATTGCAAAGACTTTGTAAATTACATTTTTTAATTTGAATTTATCACTCATAAAATTTTATAGTTCTGAGGAACATAAAGTTTTGCAAATTGTGGAAAAATTTGATAAGTGCAAAGTGAAAAGTTGATAAGTTGTTTTGTGGAATAGGGCCCTGGTCTAAGGTCCAAACTGCAAAGCGATAACGAAGCGGATGGTTATGCGCCTTCAATTGCTGAGTCAATTGGATCTTGTAAGCAAATATTGCGAAGTGGGATCGATGGTGAGTTAATGATCGTGAATCGAGTCACACATTCTCGACTACAGCAGCCACATTCTCGTCTGTGCGCACCGTACGACGTCGTCGGGGACCATGCATGAGTATTGTCCACTAGCATACCACTCACGAACTGTTTGCACAAACTTGCGTACGGCAAGGCACGCACTGTTTTGGCTACACAGCTCTCTCTCTCTCACTTTGGAAATAAGTTTTTAATATTTCCAAAAGTAAAGCGACTCATATCGTTCCGCGGAGGTATTATACTGACTTTCTGTCAAGATTTCGAGCTCAGTGTCAAAATAACCTATGATTTAAAAATAAACCATTAGATGGCCCACCCTTTATTCGAGGTAATGTTTCCTTTAACGTTGCAAGAAATTTGTCACCCCTTCTGATCTAGCTGACTATAAAAACTATATTCATCCAAGGACCAAGTACAATTTCCATATTCAGTCAGATGCTCCTATTACTCACTTGCGTCCCTTGGAAGGAAACCAAAAAAGAACTTCAAAAATGATAGGTGATATAAGTATAATAGACACATTTGCATCTCTCGTGTACCGCCGCAATGTTCCTCGTATATTCACGAGGTCATTTTTGATTTGTAAAAAGTTTTTAATTTTATTTTGGCTAAATTTAGAAGGGATATACAATACAGAACTTTTCTGTTTGCATTGGAATTCTTTTTTTTTGACAGCACAACAAAATATTTAATTTGAGAATAATGTTTTCTATGGCTTTTTTTTCTAGTGTAAGATAGTTACCAGATATCTGAAATATCAAACTGAATTTTTGGGAACTTCTAAAAACTTTGAGATTTTATTTACATGAAAATTTCTGTGAAGCACTTCAAAAACATTCTAATTAATCTATTCACTTTAATTAAGACTACAGAAATGAGTAGATTTTCGTCCTTAAATTTTGTTTGCGATGTTAAGAGGGACTTAAATGAGAGCATTTATCTTTTATATCTTTTCTAATGGCAAAATCTGTAGATATCTTTTTTTGCTTTTATTACACAAAATAGAGACCCAAAATAAATCCAAGAAATATATACTCAAATATACTCACATTTTGCAGAGGCCTTGGTATCGACGTCGACGATTTAGCACCACTTGAGTAATTTGTGTTTGATGATGAGGTGGTTGAATTAAAATTATTTGATATCCTTGATGATGAGTGTTGTTGTTGTTGTTGTTGATGTTGAACTTCTGAACTGCATGGTTGCTGATGTGGCTGATAATTTGAATTTGTACTTGTTCCTGGAAAGAAAAAAAGGAAATTAGTTATATCCAATTAATTTGAGATTATGAAAATCATGTTTGAGCATAATAATTAGTAAGATATATGTATGTACATCTCCTTTGATCAACGAACCAACATAAGACCTTGCCCTGTTTTGTATTATTAACTATGACCATGGCCAAACTAATTAGGAATAGGCATTATTCATCAATGGAACATTTCTGCTTTAGCAGGATCTATTTTCAAATAGGAAAGGAGACAAAGGTAGATTTTACTGGGTTCATGGTTACAAAAAAAAGTACAACAGCAACTACCTCACTGAACGTTGCCAGTATCTCCACGCATTCTGATGCCGCCATCAATTCAGTGAACTCAAAGAAGTCAAGTCAAGAAGTCCATAAGTGATGTTTTGAGATTCCAACAATGAATGCATGTTTTATTACAACATTCAAGTAAATTATAATATGATGGACTAAACTACATAAATACAAAGTACAAAATCTTAAATTTCAAAACCCCACTAGATAAGGAGTATCAAAATCCAATTAAACTGCAGCAGTGGTTATGTTTTGTTGCTAGGAGTCTTTTGGTCATTACGTCTGCAATCATGTCATTTGTAGATATGTCTTCTCAAGGTGTTCGATTTTCATCCAAAATTATGCCTAATGTCTGCTGCCTTTTAACTGCTACCCAATGAAACTTTGAACTTTGAAGGGTTGTTAATGAATCGTGATAAAGGATCCACTGCAAAAAACAATCAGGACGAATTACTTGTGCTGTCGATTGCTTGAGATAGATTAGTCTTCTTGTATTCAATTTCATATTCAGTAGTTCGAGATACCTCTTTGACAAGTTCTTGGTTAATATCCAAAAGTGTCGAAACTGACTTAAAATTGTCCATTTTATCAGTGTCTTGATGTATGAAGTATTATTCTTGATCAACTCACAGCTATCGCGGGTTATTTTCATTCTCTCCTTACCTCTCCAAAATCGTCCATCTCAAATGATTTGGACAAATTTTCTTTCATGTGTCTGTTCTTGACTTTATTGTTAGAAGAGTTTTTCTTTTTTTTTGTACCTAATTTTTATTTGGATCCCCCTTGTGCGAGGACGTCTCCACCATAAATGAGCCGCCTTTCTACAGTTCTGCGGCTGACTAGGTAGAATGGCGGAATTACCATTCTATCTTGGACCGGACCTCAAATGTCTAAGTAAAGGAATGCATCGGGCGAGATAAAGTCGCTTAGGTGCACACTTCCATTATAATTGTCATTTGGGTACTAAGCTCTGTTAGTGTCGAGGACATCGCTCTTGCAATGTGACTTCGAATCAGATTTATATCAAAAAATTATCAGTTCGGTTTATGTTGGTCCCGTTGCATAGAATCTGGTTGGAATAACAATGTTTTTACTCTGACTCTGGTGTTCTGTGTAATCTAAGGCAACGTCTAAGACACTGCTTCTCAAACACGCGAATCTATTCCATTTGAGATGCGGCAACATTGAATCACACCGGGCACCCATAGGTAATCATCGGCCGAGTACCATGTAGCAAAGCACGAATTGCTGTGAAACAAAAATTTTGTCAGAGCAAAGGCTTCACTAGCCCTGGCAAGAGCCGCATTTATATGTCTTTGCTTCGGCAAAGTGCACGTCTTAACTGAGTCCCATCTTCGACTCATTTCTGCTCGAGCTTACACTTCCCTATCTTGTGGTTCTCTCCAGACTTAACGCAGCGTGACTGCATTTCGCATTTTGCTGCACTGTGACCAAATCTTTGGCAGCACATGCATTGAAGCATGTCGCCGCGCCGCGCCCGGTTTAGTTTATCCCAAGTCACAACCTGGTAGTGGAGGAAGGATATTTTCCTCAGACTATCCAGTTTGCTGCTGGAGAAAGTTTAACCAGGGAGAACGGTAATTTCCATGTCTCCCGTCTAGCCTTGACTGTGGTAAATGGCTTTACCCCTATGAAATCGAGATGATCGTTCGCTATCTGGCGGAGTTTACTAAGGAGCGCTTGTGTGTCCATTGAGGAATCTATACCCCTAAGCAGAACCGTCTCCAACTTATCTAGCTTTTTGTTACAAAAGAGTAGTAGTTATATCGTGTACGTCAATAGCCAAAAAATGTTTTGTCTTCGCTGCGCCCGCGTCTCCTGCCGCTCAGTGGGGCCAAGGTGAAAAAAACTCGATTTTCCGAAAGAGCTGATTTTTATTAACTTAATATACCAACTTTAGAATATAGATAAACTTTAGTGTGGGTGTGTCAGTGGGTGGAAATATTTTGTTGTTCTTTCTTAAACTATTTGTTATAATATTTTAAAATTTTATTTAAATCAGTTGGGGGTTCCGATTTTATCGCAATAAAAAAGACTACCTCCATACAATACAAGTACCTATTAAAAAAAAAAAGTAAAAAATCGCCAAAAAAGTGGGTGGGGAAAATTTAAATGACGAACTTCCTTCAAAGAAAGTACCATCTTTAACTTTTAGTTGGAAAAAAACCTGGATTTTTATCAATTTTGACGAGTTTTTTGGTGATGGACGTGGTAGTGGGTGGAAATTAATTGTGTTGCTTTCTTTCTTCTCAAAATTAATTTTATTTCTGAAAATTTCATTTAAATCGGTTAAGTGGTGTGGTTCTTATGGAATTTTTTCCGCTCTTCAATACAAATGGCCCCACTGTGAGCCGCCGCAACGATATTGCAATGACTGGAAGTTAAAAATCTACTGTAAGAAATCCGAAACGATTTTGTTTAATACTCAGCTGCATTAAGCCTCAAAGCATAAGGAAAGAACTGGCGCAACCTCGATGTGGTTGAACGTTGCCCTATCTCAAATAGAAAAGATTCGAATGGTTGAGAGGCATACCCTTGGATTACACAGAACATGGAGAACAGTCGGAGTACAATCATTATTATTCTAATCAGCCAACATAAACAGAATTGATAAATTTTTGATAAAGTTGATTCGGGATCATATTGTAAGAGTGCCCAATGCATTCCACTACTTAGACATTCGTGGGTTGATGCAGAATAGAATGACGATTCCACTTATCTACCACGTCGGTCGGTCGTAGAATTGTGGGTAGGCGGTTTCTTTATAGTCGACACGTCCTCGTCCTCGGAGTTCCAAACGGAATAGTTTCAGATTCCTGAAAGTTGATTTTCAAATTCCAGTCATCACAATATCGCTGAATCTTGTTCAAATAAAGGAGGAGTCTGGTCAGCTTTAGATGAGATCCTCTGACCATACGATGTCTGAAGTCTTTTTCAAACCAAACAAACAAGCACCAGTACATTGTCTTTTAATTTTTTTTCATTCGATATCAGAGATCAGCTTAGACGTGATATGAATTGTATCATGTTCCGCCATAAAACCGCACTGACTTTTATCAATATAATAATATATTCCACAAATCCAAAACATTTCCACTACATTGAGTGAATGGACAACAATGGTCTAACCAAGGCAAGGCAAAACCGTGCCGGTTAAATTATTCCATAATCATGTTGTGCGACTAAAAACGAATATCTGTATTTGACAGTTGGACCAACATAAAATTCGAGGGTGAACTGATGAGCATTCCTAGCGAAGCGGGTATCACGGGTGAACTGATAAAGGGGAGGAGTGCAACTGGCTACTTCGAGTGAGCATTGCTTTTAAAACAAGCGATAAAACAAGGAAATACATGAAACATTCCGGCGGTGTTCAAGAGATGGAAATGATTCCATGATATCCCTGTTTCCTGTCAGTTTTAAAGCTTTGTTCTAAATTCTATCCAATAAAATTGGAGAAACGTTTGTGAGTTATACTCGAGTTTTAGACGTATAAACGTCTTATAAATTGTAGGCAGATCAGAGCAGATTTAAAGTTTCTTACATAGATATAGAAATCCTAAGCAATTCGCAGCATTTTCGGTGGTCGCGAGAATGTGGTCATTCCAACGAAGATACCGAGTACTGATAGCTTTTCTGCTTATTTCGGATTCAAGTGAGATTCAAGGACAATGGCATAAAGGGTACATTTTGCTTCAGCGACAATAGGCAGCCTTGAGTTTTCGAAGCATTAAACTCCACAAGACTTTTTATACCCCATTTAACAATGCTGTAAGGATGAGAGTTTAGTGAGCTTGTCATACGCTACCATTGCAATTCTAATTATCTTATTTTATCCAAAACAATGTTAATATCTGTTCTGCTCTTCGGTGAAATAATATGTCATCAGGTCAGCATTATAACGATTGCTGCCAAAATTCGTGCTACCGGTCATTCAGAAGCTTGTGATCTACGAGATATTTCTGGAGCCAAATATATATAAAAGCGATTCAATGACTTTGGAAAGATGGGACAGAGGTGCAATTGGTCGATAGGTGTAGAGGGAGGATGGGTCACTTTTTTTAGGAACAGGCCTGACAAATGCTGCTTTCTATCTTCTAGGGAAGATTCCGGAACAGTAGGAGCGATGAAAAAACTTCCGAAGTGTTTTTGTCGGCGATGCAGATCACTTCTTCAGAAGAATGAATGGGAGGACATACCATCAGGACAAGCGGATTTGCTTATATCAATATCTCGAAGGGCTCTTGCAACTATACGAGTGTCACATTTTTCCACAAATCAATCTTAGATTGTAGAAAAAAAAAACCATACTTACTTAGGTCTTCCGACCTTTTATGTCCGTGGGGGACCCCTAGTGGGGCATTGGGCATCCACAACGCTAGGTCGCCAGAAAATTCTACGGCTGTTTCGTAGACATCTATTAATAAACGTCCTGTTCGGTGCCACCCTCGGTAGAGATGATACTTCTAAGGTATTGGAAGCTCTGTACTTTATCTAGCGGTTGTTGAGAAATATTTATTAGAGAAGATGATTGGGTACCAAGGCTGATCATCTTTGTTTTGCCGGAGTTGATTTTCAGCCCCACGATTTCTGCTTCTCGCTTCACCCCTGCTGTCATTTGGTGGAGATCCATGATTCTATGAGAGAGCAAGCATACGTCGTCCGCATAGTGATGTTTCAGGTGAGACATCAGAGTTCATCGAATTCCTCCGTTAATATTGGTGACAGAATACAGCCCTGTCTGACTCCACTTTGGACATCAAATTCTTCTGACAGTCTCCCTTCGTGCAAAACGTGACATTTGGATCCATCATAAGTTGCCTTAATAATAGCTAGCTGGTGATCGATATTCGACGCACTGCTCAATTATGAATCTATTGATATGATCAATGCATGCGGATCCAGCGCGGAAACCTGCTTGTTCGGCATCGAGTGTGGCTTCTAAAGGGTGATTTTTTTGAGGTTAGGATTTTCATGCATTAGTATTTGACAGATCACGCGGGATTTGAGACATGGTGTCAAAGAGAAAGATGCTCAGTATGCTTTGACATTTCATCATGAATAGACTTACTAACGAGCAACGCTTGCAAATCATTGAATTTTATTACCAAAATCAGTGTTCGGTTCGAAATGTGTTTTTATCGACAAATTTTGTTCAGCGATGAGGCTCATTTCTGGTTGAATGGCTACGTAAATAAGCAAAATTGCCGCATTTGGAGTGAAGAGCAACCAGAAGCCGTTCAAGAACTGCCCATGCATCCCGAAAAATGCACTGTTTGGTGTGGTTTGTACGCTGGTGGAATCATTGGACCGTATTTTTTCAAAGATGCTGTTGGACGCAACGTTACGGTGAATGGCGATCGCTATCGTTCAATGCTAACAAACTTTTTGTTGCCAAAAATGGAAGAACTGAACTTGGTTGACATGTGGTTTCAACAAGATGGCGCTACATGCCACACAGCTCGCGATTCTATGGCCATTTTGAGGGAAAACTTCGGAGAACAATTCATCTCAAGGAATGGACCGGTAAGTTGGCCACCAAGATCATGCGATTTGACGCCTTTAGACTATACTATTTTTTGTGGGGCTACGTCAAGTCTAAAGTCTACACAAATAAGCCAGCAACTATTCCAGCTTTGGAAGACAACATTTCCGAAGAAATTCGGGCTATTCCGGCCGAAATGCTCGAAAAAGTTACCCAAAATTGGACTTTCCGAATGGACCACCTAAGACGCAGCCGCGGTCAACATTTAAAATTATCTTCAAAAAGTAAATGTCATGGACCAATCTAACGTTTCAAATAAAGAATCGATGAGATTTTGCAAATTTTATGCGTTTTTTTTTTTTTAAAAGTTCTCAAGCTCTTAAAAAATCACCCGTTAGATGTTCCCTGATGCGTTCCAGTACTATTTTCGCTAATATTTTGGCAACGGCTGGCAGGATGCAAATCCCATTTTGCGCACTGTGTTAGGTCTCCTTTTTTAGGGAGCTTAACTATCAATCCCATTTTGTACTCATTTGGAAATCCTTGGGAGACCCAAGCTTTCTTTATTAGTGGATGCAGGAGTTCGCTCGATGTCGCTCGATGTCCGCTTGTAGAAGCTCTGCAGGAATGCCATCAAGTCTACTGCTTTGTTTGTCTTCAGTGCTTTGATTGCAGCAGATCTCATCTCTGCTGGGGGGTGCAGTGCGGATCTGGGAATTTGTTGTTCCAGTCAGCTTAGCAGGTATCAGTTGGCAATTGCTGTCGGTAACTCCGTTTAACACCGACGCAAAATAGTCCTTCCACCTTCTCAGCTGATCGTCATCCGAACTGAGTTGCGAGCCGTTTGAGTCTTTTACGAGGTGTTGTTTGGAACTGCGAGCACCAACTAGTTCCTTAGTAATGCTGTAGACGGTTCTACTTTTGCATCTCTTAGCAGCATCTCCTGCTTGTTGGGCCAAAGCGTTGATGTGGTTACGCTTGTCACGTCTTACACTGCGATGAACCTTACTCTTTTTCGTGCGGTCCAGTGATTCCAGCTCACTTTTATCTACTATTGCAGCTGCAATACGGGCCTTGAGTTTTTGCCATTCGCTAATCCGTATCCAGGTTTCTTCAGAAAGCCAAGCGTTATTGTTTCCCCTCGCTTGGTCGACATGGCAGAAATGAATTAAACAATTTAGGATGAAATTCCACCATAATTTCACAAAGGCATTTCATTGTTCTGTTCTTGCAGTAATTTGTTTGAATAGAAAAGCCCAATACATGTCGGGAAATAAGTTTAATTTGAATTTTATCAACTTCTCTCTCCTGTAGTGTTTAGCTAATGTACCAAGAGTAATTAACCTTTTTATGATCAATCGCAGCTGAAGTATCTAAATATTAAAACAAAATAAAATACTCCTCTCGCATAGACTGTGATCCGCTCGTAAGTTTGAAATTCCAGCAAATAGCTAACTCAAATAAAATGGCAAATTCATTGAATTTAATGACATAATAGTGCCATTAAAGAGAAAAACCCTCAATAAAAATCAATTCATTAGCGTTTTTAGCTGATGCATCGTAAATGAGTGTCTTCTTTGTTCAGCGTTTTCGAATTATATACTTTTTTTTGTTGTTGTTTTCGTTTGAGTCCTTTGTTTTGCAATGAAATTGAAATAAATTTCATTTCAGTTTCTTCAGCTCGTTACTCTTGCTGCGAACCACCATCACCATCATCATTGGCACTGGCACTCCTGTACTTACTGCCTGTTTCACTATCTCTGCCCCCACCAACCATATATACCACAGTTTCAATTAAATGTCTGCCAATAATGAGTTCGCTTCCTTTTGCTTTTTATCATCATCATCGTCATCGTCATGACATTCGTAATGGTTTCGCAAGGAAAGGAGCTCAAAATGGATTTCCCTTCCAGATGGGTTCATGTGATTTTTTTTTTTTATTTTTTGTTGTGAGCTTCGGGGCTTGGCTGGTCCAGAAAGAGAACAGCACAACCACCATTGCAAGTGAAGGAATTCTCCTCGGGCCAGAGCAATGGATTCTGTTTCATTGTTTGGGCGTGTTTCTGTGGTTTTATGCACCACGATGAACGATGATGATCCCTGTACCTATTCGTTACTCCGTCTGCTTGGCTGCTGCTACTCTGTTGCCACTCGTTTCGTTGAATATTAAACACCATAGTGTAACCATTAATTCATCAAGTGGAAAAATTGATCCATGTTAATCGAAGGATTTATTATCCTGCTTCTTTCTTGGAAACAGACTTAACACCACCGGCATCGTACCGTGCTGATGAATGATATGGTACTAATTTTACTTAAACAATGTGTTGGTATGCGATTGAAAGATTGAATAAAGGTATAAATAGTTGGTTTCAATGTCAGTTACCGGCATTGGAAATTCAAATTTGAGATCCAATCCATTTAATGATTCGATATTTGAATTGTTAGATTGCAGTCTTAAACTGAGGAAAATTTTCCTGACTAAAAAGCAAATGGAGAATATATTAAGTGTTGTCGCTGTTTTTCAATATATATATATTTTTTTGTATATTAAGTTTTTTTTATAAAACTGGCCTCGCCGCCTAAAGTCGCAGGTCTATTCGAACAAACGACAATCGACCGATGCCCTTAAGTTGAACACAACACCGACTATCGCTCAAAGAGTCATTGAAAATGTGACCATTCGGATCCATGCCATCGTAAGAACAATGCCGAGGCGGGCATTAGAACGATAATGGTATGCATGGGCCACGTCTATCTTCCCTTATCGAAAACGCCTTTATATTAAAAAACAAAAACAAGATTTAATACGAATTTGAAATTTATTTGTTAAATTAGTTGGGAAACCTTTCATTTAAGTGGGGCTAAAACCTTAGATCTAAGATAGAATGATTTTTGATACGGGTCACGAGTTGCGTAATTTTCTAGAATCAGCTTCAAAGATAGCAAAGCCTTAGACATTTTTTTTTTTAATTTATTGAACTCTTTTTAGATATATAGATATCAGACCAAAAACATAAATGTTAAAAAAAGAGCCAAGCTCTTCTATACAAAAACCTTTGTGTAACAAGTCAGCCGTGAAAAGTACTGAGATCTAAAAGTACGCCAAGTTCTTACTTCATGAAGGTTTAATACCGAATATGTAAAGTAGAATAATATTGAAACAGCTGCAATGCAATAGAGAAAATTTATTATTTAATGATTACTGACTAAAATTTGATGGGTTCACTTGTCAAGTTTTTAAAACCTTTCGAATTGGGCTTAAAAAAAACTTGCCAAGTAAGCCTATCAAATTTTAGTCAGTAATCATTAAATAATAACGAGGCAACGAGGAGTTCCAGAAACCTATGTGCGGATAATTATGGACATGTATGATGAAGCAGTTACTAAAGTAAGATGCGCAGCTGGAGTCACCGAAGAATTCGAAATCACAGTAGGTGTACACCAGGGAAGTGTCTTGAGTCCCCTGCTCTTTATTACAGTTCTTGATTACCTGCTTGAAGGCAAAGTGACGGATCCAAAAGTACATCAGTTATTCTTTGCTGACGATGGAGCCATCATAAGTGAAGACCCGATATCCCTACAACGAGCACTTGACGTATGGGTGGATGTTCTACAAGGAAGTGGGTACCGCATAAGCGCGAAAAAGACAGAATACCTATGCTGCCCATTTTCTGATCCACACAGGCCTATTCCAGAAATTTATTTGAATGGAGTAGTGCTTCCCAAGTGTGAAAAGTTTAAATATCTGGGGTCTATGATAAATAACGAAGCTACTTGTGATGACGATATCAATCATCGCGTAAGCGTAGGGTGGATGAAGTGGCGGGAAAATTCTGCTATCTTCTGTGACCGAAAAATTCCCCCTAAGCTGAAGGGAAAGCTCTACACTTCAGTTGTGCGTCCAGCACTCACATACGGTTCACAATGTTGGACAATGTACAAAAAGTATGAGAGTAAGCTTACGGCAGCTGAGATGAAGATGCTTCGTATGACAGCAGGAGTTACAAAGCTTGATCGAATTAGAAGTACGAAGATCCGAGGAAGCCTTCATGTTAAGAATACCATTTCCCAAAAAATTGAACACGACCGACTCAGTTGGTATTGCCATGTTCAAAGGAGAGATCCTGAGAACCCCGTCAAAAAGGCAATATCATACAACGTTCCAATTCGGAATAAAAAGAAAGGTAGGCCTAAACACTCCTGGTACAAACAAATGCAAAAACACCAGCATTCAGTTGGCCTCAGAAATGGAACAATACAAAACCGGGAGGCTTGCCGCCGATTTCTGAGGTCAACCCGGCGAACCCCACAGGCGGATCACTAGTGTGAAGCAGATACGTGGGAGAGTTATGATCCCCTCGACATCGAGATCATAACAGCGCCGAAGAAATTTATCATTAAATAATAAAATTTCTCTATTGCATTGCAGCTGTTTCAATATTATTCTACTTTACATATTCGGTATTAAACCTTCATGAAGTAAGAACTTGGCGTACTTTTAGATCTCAGAACTTTTCACGGCTGACTTGTTACACAAACGTTTTTGTATAGAAGAACTTGGCTCTTTTTTTAACATTTATGTTTTTGGTCTGATCTCACTCCTTTTTGCAAAGATTTTAATATTTTGCCATGTCAAAATCTCGAAAGATACGGAAAGATAGAAGGATGTACTCAACTTAGTTTAAAGCTTCCTATTTCTTTTGGTATATTTGCTTTTTGTTATTGGTTGTTTTGATTTGCGCTTCAATTTTTTCTTCTTGTCCTGGCAAGATACCTAACACTAACATACCTACCTTAATTACAGCAATCGGAAGTGCTCCATATAAATCAAACATTTTCTCAGAATGTGGGTGTTTACCACGCCCCTTGAATGGAAAACCTCAATTTTTATTTTTGGTCCTTTATATGCAATTTGAGCCCTCCCGTTCTATCAAATGTCATTGTTCTACTGCAATCGGAAGTGTGCCATATAATTTACATCAATTCTGAAGAAGTGGGCGGATACCTCGCCCCTGAATGGAAAACTTCAAATTTTATATTTTTTTCCTTGTATGCAATTTCAGTCCTACCACTTTACCAAATTTCATCGTTTTACAGCAGTCGGAAGTGCTCCATTCAACCAACACCAATTCTCAGAAAGTGGGCGGATACCACGCCCCCTGAATGTAAAACCTCAAATTTTCGATTTTTTCCTCTACTTGCATGACAAGGCCTACCGTTGTGCAAAAGTACAAGATTCTACGATGTCGGGAAGTGCTCCATAATTTTGATGATCTGTCAGTCAGTCAGTTACGGTTTTTGTGATTTTTGAGGCCTTATATCTCAGGAACCGCTTATGCTAGAAAATTGAAATTTGGTGAGGCTCCGGTGCCTGACAAGCTTAGAAAATATTCGGAATTTTAAGTTTCTGACTTCATTGGTACTAAAGATAGGGAGGGGTCAAAAATCGCCTGAGTTTCTTCCTGTATAAAAAGGGTGTAGTACTGTAGTGTCATGGCTGGGCACTACAGTGCCCTTTGATATATTTCGTGATAATTTGGTATTCAAACATTCAAAGCCTATGACTGCACGTTTTACATTCAGAGATTCGATTGATTTATTGATTGATTGATTTAGTGAAAAATTTTATAGTTACAAGTTTTATTTAAAGGAAAATACGAAAAAAACCTTTATTATAGTGAGAAAAAAAAAATAACAAATAAAATAAAAAAGGAATAATTGTTATTAAAACATTTTAATGGTTTTAGATAGTGCATATAATTTATATTTTATAAAAAACGAGGAATGCTTTTTATACACAAATAAATTGACTAGAATAAGCTATAAATAAATTTAATGAATAGGGATAAATAAATAAATAATAAATAAATAAATAAATAGATGAATAAATAAATATGTATATGTAGAAAAAAACAAATAAACAAATAATAATTAACAAAAACACTAAATAAATAAATAAATATCACAGTAAATGAATAAATAAATAAATTAGTGAGTAATAAAATAAATAAATAATATTGAGAGGATTGTCAGCCATATCACAGCTATTATTAAAATTGGTAGTAAGATTCTGAATCCTGTCAGAAATCAACTTAACATCCGCTCCACTGTGCAGATCCAAGGTGGAATGATACCAAGGAAGGTTGAGCATCATTTTTAACACTTTTGTTTGTGAAATTTGCATCCTTTTTATGTGATTTCCCCCATGCTGGGCAACCAATATTGATTGGAAAATAACTTTATATATTAAAATCGTATTATCATTTGTAATTGAAGATTTTCGTTTTATAAATGGGTAAATTATCTTAATAGCAATTTTGATTTTCTTTATAGTATTATTAATGAATAATGAACTCCTCAATATTTCACTGTGACTGTTCACATGCTATTACATTTTTTCCATTGATTTGAAGCTGAGTGCTAGGAAGATAACAATGTTTTCTTTTTCGCGAGAAAAATATGGCTTGGATCTTTCCAGCAATCAGCTTAATTTTCCATTTGTTAAAATATTTTTCTAATATTTCAATTGCATTTTTTACTTGCGATATACATAGGTACTATAGGGCAAGTTCTGCATTTGGAAAAAAAATCGAACTCGAGATTTTAATCAAAGTTGACATTACGATGATAGCGAAGACGAAAAAAGTGGGTCCGACAATTCCGTCTGTCTGTCTGTATGTCTGTATGTCTGTATGTCTGTATGTCTGTACCTCGAACTACAGCCTAAACTATCGGAGGTATTTTCTTAAAAATTGGTAGTTAAGGGTCTTTGGAGATTCCCTAGAGGAAAAATTGAAATTTTTTTTTTAGCTCCAAAACTAAGGGTACCCCCCATACACCCGTAATGCAAAATCTTATTTATCTCGAAAACGGCTCTAACGATTTAGATAAAAAAAATTAAGTGTGATATTATAGACATGGACTATATTTTCGTAAAAAAAAATTTTGGGGGAAATGTTATTAGGGGTACCTGTCATATAACGGTTTTTTTGATTTTCGAATTTCTCACCAACGGCTCTAACGATTTTAACCAAAATTTTTATGCAGGAGCAGCTTCGCATTCGAAAAAATATGAACTAAAATTTTTTTCGAAAAAATAGTTTTTGGATTTTTAAAAAAATAATACAATTATTTTTTTGAAAATTCAATATCTTGAAAACCGATACACGATAAGATTTTTAAATTACGTTTAAAAATGTATTTTATTAAATAATAACAATTTGCATATCAATTTTTTTTATAAAAATTTTAAGGAAAATTTAGTACACAAAAAACATGTTTCAGTGTGTCTGTATGTCTGTACCTCTCACTACAGCCTAAATCCCTGGACCTATTTCTTTCAATCTCGGTAGTTAAGGGTCTTCGGTGATTCCCTAGAGGAGAAATTGAATTTTTTTCTTTAGCTCCAAAACTAAGGGTACCCCCCATACACCCGTAATGCAAAATCTTATTTATCTCGAAAACGGCTCTAACGATTTTGATAAAAAAAATTAAGTGTGATATTATGGACATGGACTACATTTTGGTCAAAAAAAAATTTGGGGCAAAATGTTATTAGGGGTACCTGCCATAGACCCGTTTTTTTGATTTTCGACTTTCTCATTAACGGCTTTAAGGATTTTAACCCAAAATTTTTAGCAGGAGTCCCCTTAAGTTTAAAATAATATTGTATATAAAAATATTCGAAAAAATATTTATTGGGTTTTAAGAAAAAAAAAAAAATTAAATCAATATCTTCAAAACCTATGAACGATTATTTTTTGAAATTATTTCCTAAAACCAATATTATTAAATACTTAAAATTCGCATCACACATTTTATTCTTGAAAAATTTTAGAGAAATTTCTTATATAAAAAATTTATTTAATAATAAAACGAGTTTTTAAGGTTTATTTGCATAAATTCATACTTTTCCGGAAACCAGACGGCAATTTTATGCATTTGAACATTATTATCTCAATAAATCCATGTTTTATATTTATAAAATGTATCTTAAATTCCAAAGTACTTTTACATAAGAGCAAGTTCGTGCGATCCAGTCGTGCATTTTATTAAATTTGTCTCAATGTTGAAACCAAACTCATGCGATGAAAATATTGCGGTATCATCAGGAAAAATAGCTGATTCAAAATGGGGAAGATTTGGAAAATCTGATGTATAGTCGTTATACAAGGTTGGACCAAGAACTGAACTTTGGGGAACACCAAAATCAAAACAAATGAAACGCACTACTGGGTCGCACGAACTTGCTCCTATGTAATAGACTAGGAATTTTAAAAACGAATGTTATTAGAGAAAACTGTTCATAAGGATAATTTTTTTTATTATTATTATATTAATATTTTTTTTTATTCTTATTATTTTTTTAAATTCTTTTAGTAAGAGTCAAAAACAGAATGCTATGCAAATATGAATTTATGAAAGAACAAAAATTATAAATTATAATTTTTTTAAAAATTTTCAACAGATTTTTAAGAAAAAAATTTGGTATACCAACTTTAAGTTTTTATTACTGTTTGAAAATTAAATTTCCAAATATCTTTTGAAATACCGTATTTTCCAAAAAAAAAAATGATTTTTTTTTTCAAAAATTCAAAATATATTTAATTTTTTAAGTTTTGAAATGCAATGGTTTTTAGATTTTTTAGAAGCATCTCTACAAAAAATTTCATTAAAATCCGTTTTGTCGATAATGAGTAATCCAAAATTTGAAAAAATGTTTCTATGGTAGGTACAAGCTGTAATATCTTAATTTCAATTTTTTTTTGTAATATTAAAGATCGTTAAAATTAATTGAAAGAAAAAAAATTTTATCAAAATTCTAAGCACCGTTTTCGAGCAAAAATTAGATTTTTGAAAACTATTTCTTAACATTTTGGTGGGTACCTTTAGTTTTAGGTAATGTAAAACTTTTTTTCATACATCTTGTGGATTATGTTGAGAAACTTTTATTTTTTAAGTTTAAAAAAATTCCAGCATATGGTTTTCGAAATATTAAACTCTAAAAAACAAATATTGAATTTTTTTTAAAAATCCAAACAATTTTTTTTTGAAAATTTGAAAACACAATTCTATTTAAGTTTTTGGAGAGCTTTAGCAAAAAAAAAATGATCAAAATCGGTGGTACAGTTTTTGAGAAAATAAAAAAAAATGGTTCTTTGGGGGCGTACCCTCAATAACAATTTTTCGGAACATTTTTTTCAACTAGTACCTAGCTTTAACCAAATGAAATTTTTTTTGTATCTTTTTTTGTTAAATCTGTTGTTACCGAATTTCTAAACGCGAATTTGGATAAATTTGTACGAAAATTAAAGTTTAAATTTATGGAGGCGGAACAACAATCCGCAAAACACAAAACAGGATAGTTATTTAATTAAACGAATTAATTAAGTCGTAATGAGCCGGCGCGACGTGCGAAAAGAAAAAAAAACTAATGACAACTGTCAATTCGAAGGTGGGTGCGTTTAGAGAATTCGCAACAGGGAGCTGTATTAGGTAATTGGGGGATCGATAAAAAAGGATAAAAAAATGAATTAAATAATGAAATAGGGTGTACCAAATTAAAATGGGCACCAGTAATTTTTTTATGTTTTAGTTGTGAACTAAATAGGAAATTACAAACCTTGAATAAGTAAGCTGAAAAAGAAGTTCCTTTCCAAACAAAAATAAAAGAAAGTTTGAATTGTCCCTAAATAGGATTTAGTGGAAGTTTTATTTTAAAAATTATCTGGGAAACCTTTTATAAGTATGTATAGGTATAAAAACCAGAACTTTTTCTATGATAAGTAAGAATATATAAAGGTATTTGGCAATTAGCAGATGGCCAATTTACAAAAAAAATATAGTTGAAAAGATGAAAAATGCAAAATTAGAACAAGTACAATGGTTTTGTGCCACAACGGGACACAAAGAAAAATCACGTTGGGAAAAATTCCCGAACAACAACGGAATCTAAGAACGGTCGCGAGTCCCGCAATCTCAGGAAGACAAAAGAACGGAAAGAAAGCCTAAACGGGGTAAATTTTAAGGTACTTAATAGCCTCTAAGCAAAGTAAAAACGAATAAAAATTCTCCTAACCCAAACTATACAATTAACACTGTATATTTAGCTTTTTATTTTTAGCGGATCCTGTCTCTTCCAGTCTCACCCTGGCTCTATCTCCTCAGCAGAATGCCTTCTCGTCACCACAGAACAAAAATAGAACTAATACTTTTTTTTTTAAATATTCCCCAACTGGGATTCCTCTGACCAAAAATTTATTATTCAACCACAACTCAAAAATTTCCTGTCGACAATAATAATTTTTCGCTTTAAACTTTTCTTCAACTTCACTCTTTCGTAGCTTTCTAAAAAGTGCCTCTCAAAAGGCGAACCTCTCTCATCCATTCGGCCACGACATATATGCCATCATCTTCTGACCTTTGGTCCGTGTTGGTATTCTGTCACGGTTGCAACACCCGGCTTTTTCGCTGGTGTGCATGCCGCTGTCGAATCCAGCCACGCATGTATGGCCTCTTTCAGATTGGTGATTTGAACACCAACCTTGGCTTAATGGACGAGTTCAGTTCTAATCCGTCAATTTTAAATGGTCTAAAAATTTAAACGAAAAATTATTAAGGATCGCGAATAAAGTCCCCAGCCCAACCGGGCCAACTCAAAAACTTGAAGAAAGCATTCTGTTAAATGGGATCCCATGCCATTTTCCCAACAAACATTATGAGACAGGATCCGATGTTTCACGCGAAATTTAACATATTTTAAGCCCGTGGACTTTCGCGCAGACAATTAAGGGTGAAGGGAAAAACATCGCAACGTGATTTTACTTGGTGAGCCAGACACTTAAAATTGGGCAGAAGGCCATACTAAATTTATGTTGGTGTGAACTTGAAATCACACATGCCGTTGAACATGGGTCAAAATCTTCATGTTTTACAATCCTGTGTGGACCATCTGTTGCACACCCACATATCTTGTGGACCATCTGTCGCACACTGTGTACCTGTGTGTTTTTGCCGTTGTGTCTCATCCGTCATATATATGTATATGGATTTTGGTGACCGCCTGTCACTCAACTTTGTATTTCAGAATCGAAGACCAAGTTTGATTGCTTTTCCAGAATGCTTAATAGTAGGACTCTGGACGGTGGAAACCAGGTTTCAACTGAGCTCTACAGCATTTTGGAGCCGCACTAATAAGGAAGGTTGAAAAATGGATTGGGGAAAATTAAATAGGTAGGTGAAACTTGTTGTGGTAAATTTTACCGCAACACTGTCAAACAGTTTTTAAGAAAAAAAAATATGTACAAAATTTCGAAAACAATTTGTACGGCAGGTAGATACGTATTTTTAGTCTTAAAAAAAAAGAAAAAAATGTGTGGGGGGCAAAATTAAAAATGATATCTACCAACTTTGAAGAAAATCGGTCGAGCCGTTTAGGCTCTAGTGGAACCGACAGACAGACCGACAGACAGACCGACATAACCGAGATTTCGTTTAACGTAGACACCTGCTTGTATATAGCTCAATTCCACGGAAGGCATACCTTCATCAGGGTCAGATTAAGTCCTGACCATTAACCCCGAGTCAGCTGAAGCTGTTCAGTGGCAATTTGTGACATGTTGCAGCATGTGCACACTTCTTGCTTTGAAGCGAGGTCTATCTAACACCTCTTGAATTCAAGCACGCTTGAAAACCATATGTCTCCGCATTTGGAATAAACCACAACCACCATGATACTCCCACTAGGGGGCCTACCTCACCGATAGCAATTGAGTGAAACTCAATGGGCAACTATCTCCCATGGTACCAGAATATAGCTTCCGGTGGAGCTTCGCAACCGAGGTTACTTACAGATGGGCTTCTGCAAAACCCTGGGCCTGTCTACCCTTTAAGAAACACATACCAAAAGTTAGTAGAGGTAGTGACCAACAACCAGTGTTAGTTCCTTTGGTCTTTTATCTACCTTAAATCGGCAAACTAGGAAAGATACTCCTAGTCTTTTATTTGCCTTAATGAACCAATAATGATTTCATACTAATCACACAGGAACCATGAGGAGTACATTGCAACCAAGAGATTAACTCCTATCTTATTAGATAGGGACAGTAGGAAGCACGTTAATACATTTCAGCAAACTAGGAAGAAGACATTCCTAATCTTCATTACTTTAGCAATTAGGAACACACAAACCCAGCAGTATGGCACTTATCCACAGGAGACCCGGATTATACTAAGTATATTCCTACCTGGTGGCAGGTAGGGACAGTTACCAACCACCAGTGTGCCTCCATCATTTACATTATAGTGATTAGGAAAGATACTCCTAATCTTTGTTTATCTCCTTACCTAAACTAGGGAAGATAACCCTAGATCCTATCTAGTTGGTTCAGCTACTACATACTTACGTACATAGTAACCTATCCACAGGCACCGCGAGGAGGTCAGAACCGAATTTCGTTTAACGTGGATACCTACCAATTAAAGGTTTGACCCCACGAGTGGCCTACCACCATAGGGGCTAGATTTAGTCCTAGCCGCAACCCCTCCGTAGCAAGCTACTTCGGTAACAAAGCTGTGATATGTTGCAGCATATGCACACCCCTTGTTTTGAGTCGAGACCTACCAACACCTCTTGAACCCAAGAAAAGAATCCTGAATCCCATTTGTTTCCGCATTTGGAGTAAACCACGCCACCACGATCTCCCACTAGGGGGCCGACCTCAAGATAGCAGGAATAAGAGAACTGACACACCCGAAGATGTGCACTGTTGTTCTCAACTTCCCGGGCACTATCACCCGTGGTACCAGTTTTAAATCTATAACTTACGTATATAGCTAAGCTACCGGTGGAGCCTCGCAACTTCATCAAATCCCCCCTAAGCGAAAACTCAGCTTCGGGGTTAATGGATAAGATTTGTCACTTCCAGATAGGTTCTGCAAAACCCCGGGCCTGTCAACCCCAGGAAACACATATTGAGAGAGTAAGTTGAGGGCGGTCAACAAACAACTCATGTGAATCCTGATCTTTAGTTCCCCTAACGGTTCACACGGGCGACGCTCCCGGTCTTTAGCCACCAGTTGGTGAGCAAGGAGAGACGCTCCTGTCTTTTGATCCCCTTTTCAGGTTCACACGGGTGACGCCCCGGTCTTTGTTCCGAAGAACTTTGGATGACGCTCCACTTCACGCTAATATAAATATTAGCGAAGGACGCCAGGTACAAGTACCCGGAACCCTCACCCTTCTGACACCTCTTGACAACCTTAAACACCTGTTAAACCCTTTTTTTTTGAAGAACTCCAGCCGGGCCCATGCCAGCCGAAGAACTTCCCACATCCGATCACCAGACCACCATCAAAGTTACTTAGCACACGTTACTTGGGAATTACGCATGGTACGCACGGGAGCCATGCCACCAAGTCACATGTATGTAAGCAATCTCCAACAGCAATCCAGCAATCGGACCCCTTCTGACACCTCTTGAACCCACCATCGATGCTACTTACCACACGTTGCTTGGGAATTACGCATGGTACACACGGGAGACATGCCACCAAGCCACATGTATATAGCAAGCAACATCGACAGCCGTCCAGCAACAATGCCGGACCCCTTCTGACACCTCTTGAGACCTTAGACAGATATGACATAAATGCCACATCTGCCACTTCTGACACCTCTGTCACCCTTCTCAACCTTCACACCCTTCCAGAAGAACTTCCGAATCCCCATCCGCAAGCGGACAAGGACGCTACTCATTCAACTGCCGAAGAGGTGAGACCTAGAATCCCCAACTGCATGCCCAGTCAAGAATCCCTAGTCCCACCCCGCACTACCACCAAGATCAATCAAAAGGTTCTCTCTGGTTTATAGCCCAGATCGAACCATACCAATTTTACCCAGACGCTCATCCTTTTTGGTAGGACTTTCGGACCCCCAGCCACCTAAGCAGCCAGAGACCCTACGGCCCCACCTACCTTACCAACCAAGATCAATACTACGGGATGTATTAAGTTTCCGGCTTAGGCATGTCGCCAGAATCCTAACCATCCCATATCGTTTCGATCCCGACTGTCCCTATTCTCCCTGTTGGGTTTTCTTAGTTACCTAGCTCAACCTGCTGATATCTTTCAGCAGGAGAGTAGGTTTAAGCCCCCCCACCATCGACAAGGTGAAACCCGTCGGGGGGGACCGCGAGGAGGTCAATAGGATCTCGGAGAGTAAAGAATCTTCGATAGTAGCACTTCCAATAACGAAAACTCGGAATAGCATACAACTCCATCAGCCACCGCCCATTCTGAATCATGGAATTACCATCTGGTAGTAGCAATCCACTCGACGAGCTCCTCGAACCTCGGATATTCCTCAGCGATTTGAACCCGAAGAGTAACATTAAAACTCCATCAGCACCACCCATTCAAGAATCACGGAATTACGCTTCAGATAGCTGAAATACCAGTCACGAATCCTTCGAGTCTCGGACATTCCTTAAACTATCAGATTCGATACTCTCCCACCTGCAGACAGACCGACAGACAGACCGACAGACAGACCGACAGACAGACAGAATTGCGAGACCCACTTTTTTAGTCTTCGCTATCATCGTAATGTCAACTTTGATCAAAATCTCGAGTTCGATTTTTTTTAGCAATGCATAACTTGCCTTATAGTACCTATAAGTCGCAAGTAAAAATAATTGAAACACCACCTGTGCACCTTGATCAAACTTCTAATGGAAGAGCAAGGTTCAGCTACTGCCACTATTCCCACATGTTACTGATACCCACAATATCAACAGCCAACAACTACCACAATCTAGCATGTCCTTCAGTGTCGAGTTCAACCCAAAAATTCCAGTCCACTGGCCGTTTGACGTTTATAATCGACATTGATTGAATCAAGACAGATGGAATCGAGTTAACTGATATCGAAAATCGAGAGTCATTGAAATGATTGAGATTGTAATCGATTGAAATGAAAATTTTTAATTTCAACCATCAATATTGCTCGATGATTGGATCAAAAAAATTGAATTGAATTAGAATTAACGAAAATTTCTCATTACACAAAAATGGCTGGTTGTAAAAAACTTTAACTTAATCCATCGAAAACGTTGCGTATAGTCTGTTCTCGAAGTCAAGTTAATCTTTATACTTTTCCAAAAACAAAAAATTGTTTTAAGTGAGCAATTAACTAAATACTTCAAAAAAGTCAATTATAAGGCATTTAAAAACAATGATAGATTAAGTTGTGAGACGGTTTCTGAATTTTTGTGAAGAAATTATTTTTACAGAATTTGTTATGGAGGCCGAGCTCGGACAAGTAGCTAAGATTTCGTAAAGCAACTCAGGTATCTGCACTAATATATGGTTTGAGGCGAAATACTTCAATATGCTCAGTCACTAAGATTGTGGAACAGTCTTCATATAGAATTGCAGAGAAATTGCTTATCAGTCATTTTAAGGATTTTAGTTATTTTCTTCGTAAACTGAAAATAAATCTTTGTATTTTATTTTTTTGGTGTATCATTTGAAATACAAATGCAAACAAATAAAAATACAAAACATTACATTCCTATCCAAACTTTGTACACTTTCTTCTTCAATGATGTCCTTATGTCCATTATACACTCTAACAAGCTACGTGTATTAAAAAACTTATAAGAAGATAAATTCGCTGTTATTTCAACGAATATCCAGTTCTAATTGAGTGGAACTACACACAGTGAAGGGGTGGCCGTGGCGCGAATGATGTGTGCTCGCCTGTGAACCTCATGATCACAGGTTCGATCCCTGCCGTCGTCTATGTCGTTTTAATTCCATTAAAAACCTTCTAAAATTGTCATCAATGGGTTGCTGGTTTACTCATTACATGTTGTTCAGGCATAACACTAACAACATGTAATTGAGTTGAACTAGTATGCCCAACAAAGATGAATACGAATAAAATAATGTGAATTATAAGCGACATAGAAATAAGACACGGCATTCTCCGCTTTAGTTCAGCCGCCATCCCTGGAGATAAAATATCTGAGACAACCACCTTCAGTCTCAGAACATCATGCCACACATCTTTCCTATCCTTCTTTCTCTTCCTTAACTTCACGCCCGCGCTGTGTTCAAACATTTAAAGGGTAATCATAATCCCTTGAGCGCGTGTAGATTATAAAAAAAAAAAAAAAAAAAAAAAAAAGATCGTTGTCCCTGTTTTTAAAACGAACAACGAGTCTGCAATTCAAAATTCTTTGGCTGCTCGGTGCAGCACTGCGCTGAAGTTTTTAACAAATTTAATGTTTTTTCTACTTTCTTTAGACAAAATATGAAAATTTGTTTTGGTTTACATAATAAGAAATGACAAAAAAAGAAAAAAAAAAAACTCAGCAGATAGAAACCTCGTTTTAAGTCCTATTTTTAGATCCAATCCTGTTCCACTCAACGTATACTTTCGACATAGTTTTGCGAAGGTTGTGAATGAAAATGATAGCAAGACTGTGGTTCGTCCAAACTACAAAAAAGATAAAAGCGCAGAAAAGCTGGGGAAAGTTTGTTCTTTTATCAGATACACCTCCACGTCCGCATTTTATCACAAGTCGGTAGTTTGGCCATTTCCATCAAACACATCGTATTTTCTTACTTAAGATGACTAAAGGTATATTTCACCAGGAAAATTGATACAAATGGATAACCTGAATTAAAGTAAAAGTTCGTTGATAGCTGACAAAATTTAGTTTACTGTACAAACACAGTAAGTTGTAGCCCATGGCCCTAATGATCGAATGTAAGAGTGCGCCTAACGACCCGACCACAGTAAAAAATAAAATGCACGACTGGGTCGCACGAACTTGCTCCTATGTAATAGACTACGAATTTTAAAAACGAATGTTATTAGAGAAAACTGTTCATAAGGATAAAATCAATTTTTTAAATTCTTTTAGTAGTAAGAGATAAAAACAGAATGCTATGCAAATATGAATTTATGCAGGAACAAAAATTATAAGTCTTTGTAGTGGTTCCTTAAAAAAATAAGCTTTTATGTACAAAATTTATAAAACATTTTTAAGAAAAAATTTTGGTACGCAAACCTTAAGTTTTTATTATTATACGAATAAAAGTCTAATTTCCACAAAAAAAAGCCGTTCTTGAGATATCGAATTTTTCAAAAAAAAAAAAATACTTTTTTTTCTAAAAATTGAAAAAATATTTTTTCTTAAGTTTTTAAATGCAATGTTTTTTAAACTTTTTAGGAGCTTCTTTATAAAAAATGTCATTAAAATCCGTTATGCCGATAATGAGAAATTCTAGATTTAAAATTTTTTTTATAAAATTGTAGATCGTAAAAATTAATCAAAAGAAAAAAAAAAATAGTAAAATTCTCGGAACCGTTTTCGAGAAAAATACGATTTTCGAAAACCATTTTTTAAAATTTGTATAGATGGTACCGTTAGTTTTAGATAAAACAAAATTTTTTTTCTCAGATCTTGTAGATTATGTAATGAAACTTTTATTTATCAAGTTTGAAAAAAATTGAGCATGGGGTTTTCGAAATATTGAGTTTCCAAAAAAAAATTTTTTAATTTTTTTAAAATCCAAAAAAATAAAAATTGAAAATTTGAATATGTTATAATATTCAAACTTTGAAGGAGCTTTGGCATAAAAAAAATTATTTAAATCGGCTGTACCGTTTTCGAGAAAATCAAAAACATAAAAAATGGACCCAGGGGGTCTACCAAAAATAACAATTTTTTGTAAATTTTTTTTCAACCATTAGCTAGTTTTAACCAAATGAAATTTTTCAAATTTTTTTTTTAAAATTCTGTGGGACAGTTTTTGAGAAAAAAAATATTTTGTAAAATTTCGAAAAAAAATCGTTTGGCAGGTACCGTTATTTTTGGTCTTAAAAAAAAAAAACAGAAAAAAACGTCCGGGGAGAAAAATTAAAGCCCATATCTTCCAAGTTTGAAGAAAATCGGCTGAGCCGTTTAGGCTGTAGTCGAACCGACAGACAGACAGACAGACAAAATTGCGAGAGCCACTTTTTTGGTCTTCGCTATCATCGTAATGTCAACTTTGATCAAAATCTCGAGTTCGATTTTTTTTACGAATGCATAACTTGCCTTATAGTACCTATAAGTCGCAAGTAGAAATCTATTGTTATGAGAGGAACGCGAGATGCCTCGGATAACGACCCCCTCAAATGGCAACCAGACCCGCAACGAAAATGGACTACGAGTATTCATTTGGAGTATGAAAAGCCTATTGAAGTGGCATTTAACACTATTGAAATTTAAAATACATTATATAAATATAAAACATGGATTTAATGAGATACAAATGTTTAAATGCTTGGAATTGCCGTTTGGCTAATCCTTTTATTATTAAAGTAATTTTTTTTATAACAAATTTCTTTAAAATTTTTCGAGAACAAAATCTGGGATGCCAATTTTAAGTAAGTATTTAGTAGTATAGATTTTAGGAAATAATTTCAAAAAATAATCGTTCACACGTTTTAAAGATATTGATTTTTCAAAAAAAAAAATTGCAATTTGTTTATTCAAAAATCCCAAAAAAATATTTTTTCGAATATTTTTATATACAATATTATTTTAAACTTGAGGGGGCTCCTGTTGAAAATTTCTTCGGCGGATATTTGGTTCTATATGCGAAGAGGGCGAATGGCGAATGAAGGAGAAGACTCAATCGTGAATTATACGAGCTGTTCACTGGTTCGGTCACATCGAGCGAATGGACAACAACGCCAAGAAAATCTTCAAATTGCAGCCCCCAAGTAGGAAACGACAAGGAAGACCGGTTCTCCGCTACAGAGACCAGGCGGTTAAAAACGCAAGAGCGCTTGGTCTTGACGACTGGAGGGAGCTCGCGATGGATCGCAACCGATGGAACACCGCAATAGCCAAGGCAGAGACCCTTCATGGATCGTGAGCCGGATAACTAAGTAAGTAAGTAGGTAGTAGTAGTACAAATACTCTGGTTGTTGGATCTGCTTAATACCATGCAAGAAGATTAATTCTCTGAACTTAATGAGGTTATCAAAGCTTAGGCCCATGATTTGCAGGTGATCAAAATGGCGTTTTTTAAAGTTATATCTTGCTAGGTGATTGTAAATAACTTTCAATAACATTCAAGGGATTTGACAAGTTGCATTTTAGTTTTTGTAGGCAATGAACTTTGAGTGGACCATTGTAATCGTAGACCATTGTAAACTATACCAATTGAAACTGCAAGGTTATCTGACCAAGTGAGAGTATCGTTGAAGACTATTCCTAAATTTCCAACATTAGCAACTATTCGATATTTGTTTCACCTAATTTTATTTGTGGAAAAGAGGAAGTATCAAATTTACGATTGTAAATGCAAATAATCTTTGATTTCGCTGGATAAAGCGAAAATGGTAATGGAAAAAATGCTAACTCATCACAAATTTGAACGCTGCTGGCTCAACCTTACTGAGTTCACTGAAATTGATGAGTTTGAATTTTGAACTGATCACATTCCACGTTTGAACAACCGGCATTTTGAATATTATCAAATGCAATCAGTAAATATCCCATGTCAGCGTTCTATTTAGTTCAGACAACTTCTTCTATGGCGAAATTCACAAAACAACTGAGCGCTTGTAATAGATGTGAAGTGCTTTTGTTTTGGAAGGGAAAACTTTTCGACTAGAATTTCAACTGATAAAATTAAAAATAAAACTTTGTTCTCCGTCTTGTTATTTTATTTATTTTTTGGGCTTGTGGTCTAATATGCTAGAATTCTAAGTTATAAATTATATATATATGTGGGTTGGCCAAATAATATTAAGCAATAGAATCTACCCTGCTACGTGTGTTTGCGTGAAGTACGTTTCTGACACTCGACAATAATGCGGACTATAAAGGGAATAGACGAAAAGACACAACACACAAGCTCATACACAATGCAAAGAGTGCGGGAGAGGTTCGACATATGTTTTTGGTTCAGAGATTTAAATTTTCAAAAATTCAACTCGAGAAACTTTATCTGGTAGTCATGTTTTTTTTTTTTTTTTTTGTACAAAGGTATACCTACTAGCATGAACCTCTGGTGTAGGAAGAATTCTGTTAATTTGTTTGATCATGGATGCGATTTAACATGAGAATCTAATTTTAAAATGTCATATCCCCCCAAAAAAAAGGAATGTTAACTTTGCAAAGAGTGTGCAAAGTTTGAATACTTTAAAACTGAACATGATTTAAACTTAAGATATCCTTGAAAAAGATGTCTCATTTCGAAATGGGGTGTCATGTGATGGTAGTGTGATAAAGATACTTTTTATAATCTTCAAATAATGTGAAAATATTTGAAGAAAAGTCATTTGAGTAATGAAGTTATACAGATACAGCACTCGGGGGGAAGTTTAATTTTGGATGTGCGCTTTTATCTTCTGTAGCTAGCTACCCTGCTTATTTCAAGTGAAATTCAGACTCTTTATGGAAATTTGTAATCAACTTCGAGAAGATTTACATAGCTATGCAAAGTTTAAGAAGACAATTTATTTGAATGAGTTAACGATATAAGTTTATGCATAGGTTTCGAACGTGCGTATGTATGAATGTATATTGAGAACAAGTATTCACCGATAAAATTGTGCTCAAAAGTTTAATAAATCCAGGAATTTTAAATACATATGTATTTGTTTATTTTGGCAAAAACTTTTCCATTGGAAAAAATTCCCAAAAATTAATTCTAATGTGGGATAATCCTTATTAATAAGGCCCTTATTCACGATCCCACAATAATTTTTAGGTGTCAACGGTTTCCGAACTTTGAAAGCTGATTGTGGGCATATTGTTGGAGCTTTCGAATTGGCTGTCATTTATTTAGTTTGTCTTGCCAAATTTCCATAAAGCGTTCAACAAAGTGGCGGGTCTTCCGTTCTTTTCTGTGGCCATAATCGTACTTCGAAAGGACTATTTTTAAGGTGGTGGATAAGTTCGACTCAATGGATTCAGTGAATAATCCAACACTCAAGATCTGCCGAAAATATCGCCGCTGTCCATGAGAGTGTACAGGAGAATTCGAAGAATTCAATACCCCACCGCACATAAGAACGCACTTTTAACAGACAAGAACTTCGGAAATTTTGCTTCATGATCTAAGATCAGATCAGAGTAAACGACGTGGGCTTACTGACTGGGCTCTTGAGCAGTTAGAAGTAGACCATAATTTCGGTCGAAAAATCATATGAAGTGACGAGGCCCATTTTTTGATCAAAAAGAAAATCTGTCGAATTCCGGACAATCTCAATCCACTTGAAATCTACCAAATTGAAATGGATATTGGGCTGGTGGCATCATAGGTCCGACGCCATCCAGTTGCACACCCCAAGGCTTCGGGCGTCCTGGTCTACGCCATCTCTCCAGCGCAAGCATGGTCTACAACGCTGTCGTCTACCATAGAATGTACCACAAAGAACTTTCCGAGCAGGTTCCTCTTCGCTCATGCGAGCTAGGTGCCCTGTCCACCGGAGTCTACCGAGATTAATTTTTGTCACGATATCTGTTTCTAGGTAGATTGCGTACAGTTCATGATTGTACCGTCTCCGCAATCGTCCCTCTTCACATATGGGGCCAACAATTCTCCTTAAGACTTTTCTCTCTAACGCAGCTAAGAGGTCGGAGTGCCTTTTGCTAAGCACCCAAGTCTCGGATCCATATGTGAGTACTGGTAGGACCATGGTCCTGTACAGCAGCAGTTTTGAGATTATGGTGAGATTTCTGGATTTGAAGAGCTTTGACTCACTATAGTAGGCTCTGTTGGATTTGAGAAGCCGCCCGCGTATTTCTTCTTCTATATTGTTATCGGCTGCTACTATTGACCTATATATTTCTCTTGGCCTAGTGCAAATCAATAATGTAAAAAATTCAATAGAAAGGACACTTGACTTAGTATTTATTGATAAAATTGCTAACGCAGAACTCTGCGCAGTTGACATTCCTCTGTTAGAAAATAGTATACATCATAAAGCAATTCAGTTTAACTTTGATTTTATATGTAAAATTGCTAAATTTGATAATGATAATTACAAGTTCGATTTTGTAAAGGCTGATTACATTGGTATCAATAAATTTTTATCAGAAATCGAATGGAATTCTGCATTTAATAGTAATTTAGAAGAAAACTTTTATTATCTCGTGGGTATTATAAATAATGCCTTTACTAACTTTGTACCAATAAAAAAAATTAGGAAAAACAACAAACCAATATGGTTCAATAGACGCCTTCTAAACTTAAAGAATGCAATGAATAAAAAACACAAGAAGAGTAAGGCTAACCCATCTTTCCATGAGGAATATTTGAGAACAAAGAAGGAATTTGAGTTCTTAAAAAAGTTCTTATTCAAACAGTATCTTTTATCTGTTGAAACTGATATGAGGAGTAATCCGAAGGCATTCTGGTCATTCCTTAATAGTAAGAGAAAAACAGTTGGTTATCCCAAAAATATGACGTACGAAGGCGCAGTTTCAAAGTGTGAAGAAGATATTTGTGACATGTTTAGTTCGTTCTTTCAATCTAATTTTGTTGAGGATGTAGATTCTTCAGTTTTAGATTATAATATTTTTAGGGGCTGTAATATAACGGATCTTGGCAGTTTAATTTTATCTGAGAATGAAGTGAAGGCTGAGTTGTTGAGTCTGGATTCAAATACTGTTAGTGGTCCTGACAACATTCCACCTATATTTTTTAAAAAATGTTCCGACTCTATTGCTAAAGCACTTACCTTGATCTTTAACTTATCCTTGCAAACAGGTGAATTTCTGGATTCTTGGAAAGTTTCACTTATAACTCCAATATTCAAATCCGGGTCAAGGCAAAATATATCCAACTATCGGCCTATATCTAAATTACCGTTGATTCCAAAAATTTTTGAGGCAATAGTAAAAAGAAGAGTTTATTATGAGGTGAAAAACTACATTTGTGAACAACAACATGGGTTTTTTACCGGTAAATCTACAACTACTAATTTGACGTTATTTTCGAATCATATAAGACTGGGATTAGAAAATCGTTGTCAGGTAGATGTTATATTTACTGACTTTGCTAAAGCCTTTGATAGGGTTCAACATCAAATTCTGATTAAAAAGTTACAATTGATGGGATTTCATTCATCTCTACTTAAGTGGTTTTCGAATTATTTAACTGGTCGGAGGCAATTTGTTCGTATTGGTAATAAAGTGTCAAAGGTTATCTTTAATCGATCGGGAGTTCCGCAGGGTAGTCATTTAGGTCCTATATTGTTCCTTCTTTTTATTAATGACCTTCCTATGTACTTAGAGCATTCATACTGCTTACTGTACGCGGATGACCTTAAGATTTTTAAGTCCTTAAATAGCATTAATGACTGTAGACTTCTTCAGGAGGACCTTAATAATGTTAGCAATTGGTGTATGATAAATAAACTGCATTTTAATATTTCTAAATGTAATATACTTTCATTTTTCATGTGTCGCAATCCTTTTTATTTTAACTATTCGATCGCGAATTCTGAACTCACTAGAGTTAATTTTAAAATGGATTTAGGTGTGATTTTTGATCATAAACTTAACTTTTTACATCATTATGACTATATAATTGCTAAAGCCAATGCAATGTTAGGATTTCTTAAGAGGAACTCCCAAGACTTTTCTGATCCTCATGCTTTAAAATCTATGTACACATCATTAGTAAGATCAATATTGGAATACTGCTGTGTAATATGGGATCCATATTATATTGGTCACAGTAAGAGAATTGAAAACGTTCAAAAGAGATTTACGCATTTTGCTATTGGAAAGCTGGATTGGAATTTTTCTCCTTCTTATATAAGTCGTTGTAAGCTACTTGGGTTGATTGAACTTGAAACCAGAAGAAAATATTTTTTAATAATGCTGGCCAGAGACGTCCTTATGAATCATATTGTTTGTCCTCCTTTACTATCTCTTTTCAATATTTATGCTCCGGTTAGATCTATAAGATCTAGAGATTTTTTCTTTATTGAGTACCATAGAACGAATTATGGCTGTAGTGATACCATTTCTAAATCCTGTACTGCTTATAACTCTATTTGCAATGTAATCGACCTAAGTGAAACTAGGAGTATTTTTAAACATAATGTCCTCAACGTAATTTAAATGCATCAATACTTGTACATATTATTTTATATTATTTTTGTTATTATTATTATTGTTTTATTATGATTATTATTATTATTTTATATCTTCAATTTTATAATATAAGTTATTGGTAGTCTGATAGAAATAATCGACAGATGAAATAAATAAATAAATATAAGGTATTTAAAGGATTGCACCACTTTAAATTCGTGCTCCGCTACCTTGATTGTTTGACCAACTGTTCCTCTCGCATTAAAAAGATTAAGAGTTTTAAAACGAATGTTTTTATTGTTTTACGAATAAAAATAAGTTTAGAAATGCAATGTTTTTCAAACTTTTTAGAAGCTTCTCTATAAAAAATGTCATTAAAATGTGCTACGCCAATTAGTGAGAATTTCAAAATTCTAAAAAACTTATGGTAGGTAAAGTCAATAATACCTTGATTTCAGTTTTTGTATTGCATTAAAGATCGTAAGAATTCATCGAAAGAAACAAATTTTTTTCAAAATTCTAGCAGCCGTTTTCGAGAAAAATACGATTTTCGAAAACCACTTTTTAACATTTGTGTGGGTACCTACCGTTATTTTAAGATACAATATTGTTTTCTCAAATTTTATAGATTGTTTTCAAAAACTTTTAACTTTGAAACTTAAAGAAAATCGAGAATAAAGCTTTAAATACCTATAGCTTTAACTACATAAATAAAATTTAGTGAATTTTTTCAAGAAAATTAGTGGAACAGCTTTTGAAAGACACATAAACGAATACATAATTTATTTGCTTCAAAGTAAATATAAGTCGCAAGTAAAAATGCAATGTTAACTCTAAAGATAATTCAATGATAATCTAAGTAAAGGAAACGGTTAATGGAAAATCTTTTAGTTGGCGTTTTTTGAGAAAAGTTAAGTTTTTACTTTCAAATGTTACCATCTTGCAGCCTCGTGTGGGCGTAATTTACCATTAAATACAGTTTACGCTTGAACATACAACCTTTCCATACCTTCTCCAAGAAAAAACAATCATGAGCACTATCTTCACTTTTAAAAAACTTCAGCGACAAAGCGTGGTAGGAGGCAATACCAACACAGAAGGTTTTCGACACAACCCAGGACTCTAGACAACACACTACATCTCACAAATATCGTTCTACCCATATGAAATACTACATGATAGCGATAGCGTCACTGAACTCAACAATACAAAAAACGAGATAGGTGTGATTACGGCTTTATAATAATAATTATCGATTCAACGCAATTCGCAGCAATTGGGCCTCTGTTACTCCACTATGTAAATATGTGAAAAAATTTGCGGAAGGACTTAGGTGGGAAGCCTTTCAAAATACAGCAGGCAATAATTGGAGCCGAACGACCTACCACAACGCCGAATTTTTGGTGAATGGGCTCTTGAAAACTTGCCCGAAGATCCACTCTTTTTTTCGAAAAATTGTGTTCAGCGACGAAACTCATTTCTAGTTTGAATGGATTCGTGAACAAGCAAAACTGCCGTATTTGGAGTGAAGAGCAGCCAGAAGCATTGCAAGAGCTACTAAATGCATCCAGAAAAAGTCACTGTTTGGTGCGGATTATGGGCTGGTGGATTCATTTGGTCGTATTTCTTCAAAGATGATGCGAATCGCAACTGTGAATGGTGAGCGCTACCGTGCGATGATAACAAACTTGTTTATTGCGCAAAATGGAAGAGCTTGACTTGCATGACATGTGGTTTCAACAAGACGGTGCCACATGCCACACAGCATGTAAATAAAAGGGGCGATACGGTTGCACCATGTGGAACGCCAGCTTTTATAGGGAACAGAGGAGTTGAACCAGAAAAAAATTTGACATAAAAAAGCCTATCTATTAGAAGGTTTTGAATAATTTTAAGAATTTAATTAGGGAAGTTTTGAGTAAATTGTTTTTGAAGCAGGTCGTATCGTGCCAAACACTGTCAAATGCCTTTTGAATGCCTTTAGCATAACTAAGAATTTTTTAATTGAAAGTGATTCTCTTACTATATTTTTGATTTTCTTGGTGTCGAGTGTTCCCTACTAAAACCAAACTGTTCGATTGGTACAAGATTGTTTGATTCAACAAAGTTATTCATCTTAAAAAAATATATTTTTTTTTTCAAAAAGTTTGCCTAAACAGCTGAGTAAGCTTATTGGGCGATATCTAGACCAGATACCTGTGGAATGGTTGAGTAAGTTATGAATTACGAATATCTCAGCAATTTTCCATCTGCTTGGAAAAAATCCGTGCCGCAGACAACTTTAAAATAGGGATGTTATATACTGAATAGCATTTTTTGGTAAGTTTTGAATAACCCTGTTTGGAATGTTATCATTATCAGTTGCTTTAAATGCTTCAGATATGGACACAAACAAACGTCCTGTACCAGCGAGGATAGAAAGGGTCAAGGACTATGCATCAACTGTAGAGAAAAAGGCAACAAAAAGAAGGAATACAAAAACCCGCTGAAATGTTGCCTCTGTGCGGCACTGAAAACAGCACCATCTCTGAATCATGTACCGGGCACTAGAAACTGCCAAGTGTTCAGAAAAGTACTGAACAGGCGAAAAAGGCCTCCTCAAAATGACCGTAGTTTTCCAGGCGAATATCCAGTGAAGCCTTTCGGCAGATAGCCTCCTAAAAAAAACTTAACACAGAGCTGCGGGCAGAGATTGTTATTGTAAGCGAGCAATACTGCCATAAGGATGGACCAAATTGGATACCGGATCTGCTTAAAACAGCTGCCATTTGCATCTCTGACACAAGAAAATTCCTCATTGAAAGAAAAGGAGCAGAAAGAGGCTTCAAATGGGTGAAAAGTGGATGGCTGACAATAGTTAGCACATATCTCACCCCTAATGACAGAATCGAAGAGTTCCGTAAAAAACTGGAAGATTAAGAGGACTTTCTAAATCAAACCGATGGAGATATCTTAGTCGCCGGAGACTTCAACGCCAGAGAACAGGAGTGGGGTATGCCAACTACAGACTCTCGAGGACCGCAAATGCTCGAGATGGCCGCGAGACGTGGACTGTACATAGCTAACGTAAGAGACATTCCCATCTTCAGGAGACCAGAACACAGAGGCACTATCCCAGATATTACTTTCGCGACGGGCACTACATTCGCAAAAATAAAGAATTGGAGAGTAATTGAGGACTACACAGGTAGCGACCACCAGTATATCGTTTTTGATCTGGCGGGTAACCAACGACCTCTTAGCCATCGCCACTAACTACAGACTTCAACGTGTAACTTGAACAGGTGGGAACACTATTCCCAACTCATACTGTCAGGCCACTCGACAACACACCGGTCCAAAGACAGGAAATTCCAGCTTTCAGCGAGGAGGCGTTGAGCATAGCTGTGCAGTCCCTGCAAAATAGAAGAGCTCCTGGAACCGATGGAATCCCGCTTAAACATGTCCCCACTTGCTGCTGAACATGTTTAACATCTTTCTTTCTTTAGCATCTTTCCCAAGAGCTGGAAGAAACAACGGTTAGTGCTCATCAGCAAAAGCAAGGAGATCCGGGTTCTCCATCGGCATAGAAGCCTCTGTACATGCTAGACACTACGGGCAGTGCAAAGATGCAGAGCTCTTCGTGTAGCCAGTTCCCACCGAACGGTGTCAGAACCAGCCGTTCTTGTATTCGCTGAGTGACCCCTATTGACCTCTTATCGACGGAAAGGAAGAACGTCTATGACAAAAAGGCGGAAATGGGAGTGGAAACGGCGTCCGAGGAGGCTAAGCAGCTGACAAAACAGAAGTGGCAAGAGCGTTGGAGCTCGGAAAGCAACGATGGACGATGGACCGCGAGGCTGATCAGGAACGTGGCTGAGTGGAAGGACCGGAAACACGGTGAGGTTGACTATTACGTCACCCAATTACTCACCGGTCACGGATACGTCAACGCCTTTCTCCACAGGATCGGCAAAACGTGTAGCCCAGCCTACCAGTACGGGGACTCTCAAGAAGATGACGTGCAACATACTTTCTTTGCCTGCAGCAGATGGGAGTCCGAAAGAGAAGAACTGGAGGGAAACATCGGCATCATCACTCCAGATTACATTGTCGAAAAGATGCTGGCCAGCGAACAGAACTGGAACAAGATCTGTATTTACGCCAGCCACCTTCTCAGAAGGAGAAAAGAGAGGAAAAACAGTTCCGCGAAACAGCGTGAGCCCACAATGGGTACTGCAACAGGACCCCCTTGAATTAATACGAAATTGGTCCCGAGGGTGTGATCGTCGAGACACTTTTTGAGGTTTAGCCGGTATGCCGTTATAAGGTTGAAATCCCTTGGAGAGTCTGGCACACGGAGAGGTATGGATACCTACTTATGGTGCGTCAAGCATTCCTCCAAAAGTAAAAAAAAAATCAAGTTTTCATATTTTTTGTCATGTTTGTCAATATTAAAATGAACATAACCTTAAAAGGTATATCACTAAAGGTAAAATAAACTCGTCACTTTGCATAAGTCTTTTCAAATAAAATCACTAAGAACCAATGCAAGGCTATCTCTTTTCCCATGGCCAGCAGACAAAATTCGTTTGGAAATTTAAAGCCGATTTAACAACATCAATAAAAATAAAAAATCCTATCGTACATATTGAAACTTGAGGAAGCGCTTAATGGCTGCATCATAAGCAAGAGCCATTTTATCTGCAAAATGGCACCGAACTTCCCATTTTATAAACATACTCGTACCTACCTTCATTTTTACCTCTAGCACCACCTCAATGTACAACGGAATCGGAAAGGAGCCTAGAAGTTGAAATGTCTTTGTTTACGGTATATTCGTATCCTAAGATAAATACAAAATAAATTTTCCAATACAAATTTTATCGTTGTTTTGCTTTTCTTGTGTTCCGTTGAAATGGGATGGCGTTCGGGACGGGAACGGGATACAGGAAGAGAAACAGTCCACAACTATAGTCTTTTGCCAGATTGGGTAATACTTTTCTTCCCCCCCTTACTCATAGCAAAAAAGATTAAAAATGGTGGACATAAAAGGAAAAACAAATAGCTAAGCAGAAAAGGAGAAGGAAAGGGGAGATAGTCTTTTGAAATTGGTAAATTGATAGTACATTAAGAGCTTATTTCAAGCACGTACTTGGCACATTGTAAAATGTCGAAAAAGTTTCAAGACGAAGTGAACTCGAAACAGAGATTTTAATTCTCTTGAGGATCGCTTGAAAGGTTAGCCTTTAATTGCTGTTTTGCTTCAATTGCTTGGTCGCTTAACTCAAAAAAGCATCAAACAATATTTCTCTAAAGTCTTTTAAGTTTTAATTAACATTTCTCCTATAGGAAGCACTTAGAAGAGTTCGCATCGGTTCTTGGTTGTGGTGAACGGTCTAAATTTAATTTAAGTAAAAGGACGCTCAATGGGGAATAACTTCGGAATAACATTGATTACTCTGTTTCTTTTTTTTTGTTTGTTTAATAAATTTGAGATAGTCGGCAAGTACCAGTTAGTTTTCAATTTTAAAGCGGCATCGCCTGGAAATCTTACCCAGACCTTCGGCATGACAGTCTAAAGCAATAATAATTAGGCCAAGGGGTACTAAAAAGGGCAAAATTGTGTATAATATAAAGATACAAATATAAAATACAACAAGGTCCCAATGGAATCAATTTTTGGTCTATTGAAAATATACACACGAAATATTTATTCATCTTTGGTCCATGTGGTCCTATTCTATGACACCCCTGCTGCGGCCTTATTGAATGATTGCAATAGAATTTTTCTACGTTCGTCAGTCGATGAAGCTCTTTGGTGATACTAATTTCACAACTCTCCCGGCAGAGTGACGCTCGATAATGCCGTACGTCGCGTCGCTTCCAACCTCACCATTTCCTTGACTCTTCCCCAAATTGCATATACTGGACTTGATCAGTAGTGTGATAAGACCCATGTCGATGATCAGTTTGGCTGAGGGTCCAATTTAAATTTGACTCAGTTGCTAACAGAATATTCCGACAGTTGGCAAATCCTCGAATTTATTGTTCTCATCTGCATGTTCGGATCTCTGTGTAGATGAACCACCTCTTCTTCTCATGGAATTCTCAATTTCTCAAACAAATTTTTAAGTTCGGCTAGCAGTTCTACTGAAAAGTCGTCTACTGTTCCTCCTGCCTTGTCTGAGGAGATTATAAAAACTCATGGTCCTGTGGCCTATAGCAGTAACAGCGGGGACAAGGTAGTAATGGAGGGATCTTGAAGCATGGCCCTTCAACTGCTATAGAGAATAAACTACTAAAGTCTTCAAAATTGTATTTGAGTGAAACATGACCCTTCAGTGGTGGGAGAGTCGACAAGCATTGCGCCTGTACCCCTAATGGGAGTGCATCTCATATAGTAGATCCCAGAAGTGGTAGGCGTTAGCTGCCTGTTTTTACAAATTAACTTCTAACACTCCATCAAGAGGCTTCTATTCTTCTTCGTTTGGCCAGTAATGAGGAAAGATATCACCCTGATGCAATTACCTTGGACTGTTCCACTGCGACTAGTTACTACTTAGCATATGCATAACAGATCTGGCCAGTGCTAAATCTCAGCGCTGAACGTCTGATAGCACATCAATGGCAATTCTTAAAACAGTTGGTCTAATTTTGTTATGACTCGTAGCGTTATTTCGTTAAAAGCTTCTCGAATGTTAGCCTCGAGCTTTGAGAATGACACTGGACACGTTATCATCATCAACGGCGAGCACTATCGGTCGATGCAATCCAATTTCTTTTAGCTCGAAATGGATAATATGGAAACCAAAGAAATGTGGTTTCAACAGGACGGGGCACTCGGGCACAGCGCTGCATGTCACATAGCCTGTGCCGCAATGAATATTTTGAACAAGCGATTTCCCAATATGGGTACCTCAAGCGATGTGAATTGGGCATCAAGATCGTGCGATCTTGAACCGGGTAAAAGAACCGGTTGAAAGTAATTAAAAAAAAACTGTCAAATCTCTTCTTTATTATTCAATTATTGATGTCAAATCAACATGGCAATTTACACGATTGAACAGCACATCCAAATGATAAAACTGTATTAACTAAATATGTAAGTGATTGTTAAAACAATCATGGAGCGCCTGGAATTTAACGATAGACGTGGCCCTTCGCAGTCGATTCCTCTACGCTTGGTGGGCAAATTTGGAACGACCGCTTTGGTAATCAATCAGCCAACATTCGACAAAGGAATAAAGATCAGCTGAGAAAATCGAAACGTTCCGGAAAAGTGCACAGCAGAATCCGAGACAGTCGATTCCTCATCGTGCACAAGAACTTACCCTATCGTAGACATCAACTTGGATAATTTTGCTCCTTAAATAAGACCTACACCCGAACACGATCCAACTGAACCAGGAGGTCAAAGTTCTTGATCATAAGCAACGCCATTTGTTCGCTGACTGGGGTTCGGAGCGTTTGAAAGAGGACCCCAATTTTGGCCGAAGAATAATTTTTAGCGACAGAGCGAATTTTTGGATGAAAGGCTGCCTATAACAACCAACACGAGGTTCACAGGTTCACCACGTGACAATGCATTCTCAAAAAATTACCATTTTGTGTGGAGTTTGGGCTGACGGCGTCATAGATCCGTATGTTTCTTTCGAAAACGACACAGTTGAAGCGGTCACTGTCTTTAGTGAATGAACAATATGGACCTAGATGACATGTGGCTCTACCAACATGGTGCTACGTGCCACACAGTGGATGCCACGATTGATATTCTGCATGATCGATTAGAGGCTAAGGTTATGTCTCACTGAAGAAGTGAAGAGCGGAGGTGCAACCTGTCAGCTAAGACACTACTTGGCCTACCAAGCACTGCGGGTTCAATTATCAGCTATTCAACAAAGCTCCCAGGACATACCTAGTCCCAGTTGGATTTTATCTTTGGAAGAAAGGTTGCCAATCCTTTCCAGAAGGTGTGAGATCTTGAGTCCTTGACAAACCAACTCGACATTGCCACCAATCAATATCTCGTGCAGTCTTGCCTCAGAGTACAAGCCAGCCTCCATACTGTTCCAAATTTGCACTGTGTAGGCAGTACGACCCTTGGTCCGTGTTTTTCCATCTAACTGTTGTTGGTGACAATAGCCACGACAAGGTAAAACCCGTAGGGTAGGTCTTTCAGGCCAGAATCGTCTTTTGGTTTTACGTGAGTACCTGCCGATTACCGGCTCTACCCCACGGGAGGCCTACCTCCATCGGAGTCAGATTGGGTCCTGACCATTAACCCCGACATAGCCGAAGCCATCTCGGTCGCAAGGTTGTGACATGTTTCAGGCATGAACACACCTCTTGCTTAGGAGGCGAGGTCTATCTCACACCTCTTGAATCCAGGCACGCCTGGAAACCATGTGTCTCCGCATTCGGAATAAACAACGCCACCAGGGCTACCTCATAGATAGTCTGAGAAAGAGAGCACGTACGCGACAGCTGCACCTCTCTATCCGAAGATAGAGTAGGAGAGCCAGTAAACGTACGCTATAGCCCTCAGACTCTTGGGCACTATCTCCCTTGGTGCCAGGATATAGCTTCTGGTCGAGATTCACCATGAAGATCACTTACAGATGAAGTTCCTGCAAAACTTCAGGGCCTGTCAGCCCCAGATACACACACCCAGCTATAGTCGAGGTAGAAACAACAACTAAGAATGTGCACCCCTCTGGTGAGTTGTTACACACTTCTTAGCGGATTCCTACTTTAAGGACACCGTCCAGACTGTATCTATCAAGTTAGTTCAGTTACTTACGTAACCTATCCACAGGCACCGCGAGGAGGTCGATAGGAACCGGAAGTGGCAGCTTTGTGCGAGGTAGCAATACCGGCTTACCGATAAATCGATGGACGAGCCCATCAGAACATCAAACCAGCATTACAGCTTCAGCACCCATACACGTTAGTGCATGGATTGTGCATCCGCAGCAACACCAGCAGAGTTCAGCAGAGCCCCGGACAAGCCTTAAACTACACAAGCACGCCATCACCCCCACCTGCGTTCTTTCAGACCAAAAAGCTTAACATCCTTTAAACTGAAAACTTTGTAAAAGGTAAAACACAACTTCATAAGATGAGAAGTTTTAAAAACAGAGATCACCCTGTTTGAAATAACAAATAAGATACAAAAAGCCTTAGCATTAGCTGCGTTCTTTGACATAGAGGGAGCCGTCGAGGATACGACACTCCTACGTGGGTGTAGGTAACGCTCTTATTAGGAAATGCCTATGACTTCTAGGCAAGTCACAGGGATGCAAGCGGTACATCATCAGGTGGATGTACACTATGATGGTAAGACCCATCATTACCTATGATGCGGTTGCATGGCACAAGAGAACCGAATTACCAACAACTAGTAAGACCCTACAAAAAGTCCAAAACCTCGCGTGTATCTATGTATTACGGAAGCACTAGGTCATCAGAAGTGCGGCAGTGGGAAGTATCATGAGATTCTCAAAGCTAGGAACTGGTACAGACTAAATTATTGGTCTCAGGGAAAGAGACTTAATCAGAAGGTCTAGTAACAAACCTTCTTGACATCCAAAGAAATTGTATGATCAAAAAACCTAATTTCTAGAAAGAAAATTTTACAGAGCTAAGCTACAAAAAAGATGAGGTAGGAAAAATAACAACCTATATCCTCGAAACAAATACCATCAACTGGTACATTGATGGATCAAGAATATGCGAAGGGACTGCTGGGCTCTTTGGGCCTAGAACCAAATTTTTTATCCTGATGGGGCAGTTCAACAGCATCTTCCAAGCAGAGGTAAACGCCATATGGAAATGCGTGGATCCAATTTCCCGAAAAGAACTGTCGTAACAAGAATATTGCCAGCATGTCAGATAGTCAAGCAGCACTCAAGGCACTAACTTCATATGCCATCAGCTCTAAATCGATTTGGGAGAGCACAAGCAGGCTAAATGAACTTGGCAAACAGAACAGGGTTAAACTTCACTGGGTACCTGGTCACGTGGGTGTGGGGGTAGGAGAAAATGTCATCAAAAACAAAATTAAACAAGAAGTGGAGGCAAGCAGATTTAAGAATTGGAAAAAACTCCCAAAGCTGAGGCAGGCGAAAAGACACCTGAGTTTACTTGGTATGGTAAGCAGTGCTACATGTAGATTCTGCAACATGCATGAGGAAACACCGGACAACCAGAGGAAACAACATACTAGGAAGATGTTGTCCACTCATGCACCAATAGAAAAACCAGGTGGAAGAGAGCGACCTATTTTCTCTGAAGGTGCCTCAACTACTAAGATTCCTAAGGGCAATGGATTTGCAGGAAGAATTATAAGATGAACAAGCTCATCCATAATTTTATGAAGGGCACAATAGATCTCCAGGTCACAGTGCAATACCACCAATACATAATTCATTGAGTCATTCATATCCTTCGCCACCAAGCTATAATGATTTGACCCCGCTAGACTAATTCTTGTGGGTTTTCCTGAAGTTGCAGGTCTATGAGAATAAACCACAATTGACTGATGCTTTCAAGATGAACAATAACACAGTCATTCAAAATTGAACCACTTGGATCCGTGCCAATCTTAAGAAGCCGAGGCGGATCTTTGAACGATGTCGTATTCCATAAAAGGCTGTATACATGGGCCTATCAAATAAAAAAACTGTTGATAGTTCATACACAGCTTCTTTTATTCCATTTCAACATCTACCCGCCATTATTGAAAAACCTTTCATTTGCATAGATACAAAATTTTTTTGAGTAAGCTCACGCTTAAATTTTATTAAACATGCAAAAAATGCATGAATACATCGCCATATATATGTCTCATTGTTAGTATTCCGGGGGTTCTGATCAAACCCCTTTCCATGCCCATGCTACGGGTAGCTCCAGCCCAGCATATTAATCTTGAACCCGTAACCCGCAACGGGAAATCCGGCTCGAAGGACCAAGACGATAATTAAGAATGCAAAACGATTTGATTTTTTTAATACGTTATAAACGTTATAAATATTTATTTATATCAAAATTTTACCGTCTTGTATTTTTTTTTACTTGGAAGATGATGATCTTTGATGCTCACTTCTCTGTGGTCAAAACTAAAAAAAAAAAAATATAACTTTACAATTGACTTTATTCGAACGATGAAATTGTTTTTTTTTTTTCTCAGCTCATCTAAAACCAATGCATTGGAATATATGCTGATTCATGGCCTTGAGTAAGGATTAAAAGGGATTATAAGAATTTGTTTCAATTTTGTTCGTAATAAGTACAGTGAGCATCGCAAATAATCTTGCAAGCTGCATTTTTACACAATCATTAACAGGCCTCACTAAACTTTTCAAGATTTATTTTGGATTTACACTTATTTTTGTCATTGAGCCACAAACTATGGTCAAAATATGTTTTAAAAAAATTATTATACGTTTTTGTTAAGTCGAAATAGTGTAAAAAGACATTTTTCGAAATTCAACTTGCACCTCTTATATGGCCTTAAGTATATGATGATTCGGAAAAGAAACAACTCAGCTTGAATGTTTGCTTCCATTCCATACCTTAAAAAATTATTATGCCCAACATTATTTTTATATACGAAAATATTCATTTTCCTTCATATACCTTGAGGCTAGAAAAGAGTTTTATCTCAAGAACTTTTTCCAATAAAATTTAAAAGAAGAAAACACTGAGACCATCTACACGATCTTAAATTTTGCCTTCAAGGAGCAAAATTTTATAAACATGTTTCATTTCTTTTATATCTCTGTAGGTATCTCTGGTAGTATATCTGTATCTACATATATTTTACGGCTTTTTGAAGAAGATTTTCTTGTTTTTTTTTTTCCAGAATATCTTGAATACCAATCACTCTATATCGTCGCGCTCACGGAAAAGTATTTTTCAAAGAAAAAATAAAAAGTATATGTATATGAAAACTTAAAGGGATAATACAGACACTTTTGATTTATGCGAGGACCTTATTCGTTTCCGCCTACTATTTTTTTTTTCTAGAGAAGGAAGCTACTAAATATGATGAGCACATCGTTTTCTCACATTCCTGTCGTAAATTTCGTTGTTCCCATTTTTGTGCCCAACGCACATCCTTAGTGAGTTTTATTTTTACACAGATATCCTCTTTTCATGTGATTTTTTTTTACTTTTTTTTTCATCCCAACCACAAACATGTCCTTGCTTCGCGTTTGGTGGATTATTCTCGTACAAGGATATTTAAACCTTTTAAAAGGAATTTTATGACACCCATAGGACTAGAAACCAGAAAAAAGAAATTATGGTGACCATATTCTAGACAAGGAGAAATTAAAAAAAAAATTAAAGAATTTTATTTCAGGAATTTTCTTCATTTTGGTATAAGAGATATTGTGAGAAAGTCTATTGCCAAATCATCTCGAAAACATAACCTGTTTGGAGGTTAAATATCGAACATATAGTGGTATATGTTATCGTTAAAAACCTGTAGATTGAGTGGTCGGCTTATCGTTTTAATATTTTTATTATTTATTTTATTAGGCCTAATTTTACTAGAGCAAGATCTCGCGTTTGGAGAAGAAGTAAGAGCCATTCGAAGCGGTTCCACTTTGACAACTTCTAATCGATTGCTGCCTCTCTATCCTTTCTTGGACGAAAAGGGTATCGTGAGAGTAACTGGGCGTCTTCATCACACTTCCATTTCGCATGATCAACGCTTTCCACCCATTATTCATAGGAATGGTGCATTCGTTAGTTTACTGGTTCAAGATGCACACAATAGAACTTTGAACGGTGTTACTCAGTTCATCTTCTACCTGAGCGTCGAACTTGCCGAGTTGTAGAAGCTAAGTAGGGTCAATGATTCTAGAGATGTCTTCTCCAGATGAGTTTTGAAACCAAAGGACGCTCATCATCCTCTTACCCATCCTTATATCCCTCCCTCTCCCACATTGGAAATGCGAAAAAGCTATCCAAAGTTACCAGCTCCTCTACCACCCTAAACGTCCTTCTTTTCAGAACGGTGCATACTGTCTGATTCCCCGCCCATTTTCTCCTTTTCCTATTTTTGTAACTTTCCAATTGGGCTGGATTTAAGGTGTTATACCACCCGTGCCGATGATCAGCCTGGCTGAGGGCCCAATCAAAAAACTAGCTCAGTCGCTAACGAAGTATCCGGATACCAGGCGACCTCCGGATTAACTAGCCTTATCTGCATATACGGATCTCTGTGCAGATGGACCACCCTTTCTCCGTTACTCGTGGGATCTTTATGAAAAATTTAATTTCAAAAGATGGTGGAAAGTCCTGGTCTTTGAGACAGGCCAGCAGTGCGACTGAAAAGCCGTCTGCTGTTTCTCCGGCTTGCGCTGGAAGTAGTAGTACTGTGGGTTCCCACAGTCCTATTGCCGAAAGCAAAAGCAGGAGTAAAATGGTAAAAATACCTCCTTCCAGTAACAAGGGGGCTGTGAAGCATGGCCCTTCTATTACTACGTCAGAGAGTAAAACTCTCCAAACTTCAACACCGCGGTTCAGTGGCAGTAAGACTGTGAAGCATGGTCCTGCTACCACTAAGAAGAGTAAACCTCCCCGCACTTCTTTGCCTCATTTCAGCGGTGGGACGACTGTGAAGCATGGTCCCTCCACCTCAAATAGCACCACAAATCCTAAAGAAGGCCCTAGGGAGAGCGGGCGTAAGCCCAACCCTTCCAGGACCTTCTACAAGGACATTCGCAATGCTGAGAGAATACTCAAGGTGTTTGGTGAACAACCTGGCGCCGGAGGGAACTCTCAGCATGACGCAAAAATCAAGTGGGCTAAAAGCTTTTTAGCTAATAATAGCGTCCAGGCCGATGACCACATTAGCGAAGATCTTCTGAATGAGGACGCTCTTCTGGGCTCATCCTCAGAATCGGAAGGCTCTAACATTACCGTGTTGGAGGACGATAGGGAGGGTTGTAGCAAAGATGCTGCAATTTCTTCAGATTAATCTCCAGCACTCCATCAAGGCCTCGGCCTCCCTGCTTCTTCGTCTATCCAGCAGCGGAGAAGACATCGTCCTAATCCAAGAACCTTGGATTGTGAAATCCATTGTTCGAGGACTGAGGACTCCTAACTACTACTTGCTGTGTGCATCAGATAAAGGTAAACCCAGATCTTACATACTAGCCAAAAGTAGCCTAAATGTACATAGTTTTACTACCTAAATTCAGTGATCGAGATGTAACCGTCGCGTCGCAAGACTGGAAACAGTCAAAGGAACTCTCTGGCTGGCGTCGGCATATCTTGGCCATGACTACATTGGCCCTCTCCCAGGAGACAACCTGAGGAGTCTAATCACTGAAGCAGACAGGCAGAAGACTGGCCTTATCCTTGGAAGTGATGCTAAAAATCTCTGGAAACTGCCTGCCCTCTTATACAAATAAGAGGTAAAAAGAAACCACACTGGTGGTACTCGGGGCTGGATCCACTAAGAAAAGATTGCAGGAAACTCTTTAATAGAGCGAAAACCTCCAGAGAAGCTTCTGATTGGGATTTATATAAAGACTCCCTCAAGTTATATAAAAAAGAACTGAGGAAAACCAAGCGTATGTCCTGGAGAACTTTCTGTAACAATATAGAAGGCAACTCAGAGGCATCAAGGTTAAGAAAAATCCTCTCCAAAAATCCAGTAATGCCAAGTTGCCTAAAAAACAATGACGGTTCCTGGACAAACTCAAGCGAAGAATCGCTCAATCTGCTCCTGGATGTACATTTTCCAGATGACTCTCCCTGCGTTAATAACACTGATATATATTCAGTAGCATAACTCCTCCAAAAGGTCTGATTACAGAGGAAAAATGAAAATGGGCAATAAACAGCTTCAATCCATACAAATCTCCTGAGCCAGATGGAATAATTCCAGCGGAATTACAGGAAAATTCTGATATTCTAATACCCATTCTGGTAAACATCTTAAATGGTTGTATCGCTCTGGCTCACATTCCTTTGTCATGGCGAGAAGTAAATGTTATTTTCATCCCCAAAGCAAGGCGATAGGCGGCGTCCTCTCTCCTCTCCTTTGGAACCTAGTCGTAAATAAACTACTAGTGATTCTTGAAGGGGAGGGGCACAGGGTGATTGCCTATGCGGACGATGTTGCCGGAACTCCTACAAAATGCGCTAAACAAGCTTACTACCTGGGCAGATCAATGTGGACTCGGTATCAACCCCCACAAAACTGAACTTGTCCTATTTACCAGGAAATATAAAATTCCACACATAGACCCTCCCTACATCAAAGGTATACCGCTTAAATTTTCAGACAAAGCAAAATATCTGGGTCTTATTTTGGATAAGAAATGAAGCTGGAAGTCCAATAATCAAGAGAGAATCAACAAAGCCAACATAGCTCTTTTCTCTTGCAAAAAAGCCATAGGTAATAAATGGGGTCTACAAACTCATATTACACACTGGCTATACATCTCAGTCATTAGACCGATACTTACGTATGGAGTGACAGTATGGTGGACTGCGCTGGAAACAGCAACAAACCGCGAGAAGCTCAGCAAAGTCCAACGAACAGCCTGTTTAATCATGGGTGGAGCTCTCCGCTCAACTCCTTCCGCTGCACTTGATATTCTTTTTAATCTCATACCGCTAGATATTTTTAGCAAACAATCGGCCGCTAACACAGTCATTCGACTTAAAGCCTCCTCGCAGTGGATCAATAATGGTATTGGTCATTCTACTCTACTGAACTCGTTCAGTACTCTACCTAGTAACGTCGATTACACCACCCCTCATCCAAAATTTGATAAAAATTTTCAAGTATCCATCCCTTCCAGGTCTTCTTGGAAAAATGAGTCGCTTTTGATGGACGAAGCAATTCATTTCTATACAGATGGATCTAAAAGCGATGACGGGGTCGGTGGAGGCGTATACTCCGAAAGATTAAATCTTTGTCTATCTTTTCGTCTTCCCAATCACTGTAGCGTGTTCCAGGCAGAGCTTTTAGCAATAAAAGAAGTCCTCTCTTGGCTAAAAGAAAACGTTATATCGACTACTGATATACGTATCTTCTCAGACAGTCACGCTGCCTTAAAGTTACTGGACTCTGTCTTCATTAACTCACAAACAGCCCAAAATTGTCCATCATCTCTGGTGGAGATGTCAAAACAGTTTAACATTCACCTTACATGGGTGCCGGGGCATAGAGACATTCCAGGAAATTATAAAGCTGACGAACTTGCAAAAAACGGAACAATATTACCTTTGTTGGATAGCAAATCTAACATCGGTATACCCCTAGCTACTTGTAAACTTATGCTAAAGCATGATACCATAAAGAAAGCTAACCACAGGTGGACCAGCACCCCAACTTGCCGGTCTACTAAACTGATTTGGCCATTGTTTGATGCTAAACGCTCAAAACAACTAATTTTTATTGGTAGATTGCATATTAGCTCTGTTATAGGTGTCCTTACTGGACACTGCCTAATAGGAAGACATGCTTCTCGTCTTGGAGTTCCTGCAAATGATTTTTGCAGAAGTTGCATGGATGAAGAAGAAGAGGAGTCAGTTCCTCACCTTCTATGTTCTTGTCCTGCCCTAGCGCAAAGACGTAGACTCCACTTGGGAGACTACTACTATAACGATCCTAGTGATCTAAATAATTCCGACATTCACTGTCTCAAACGCTTCATTATTAGCTCAAAATGGTTTAACGAGTAAGGGGGATTTTTGAAATCCTTGTGGTATCACAACGGACCAAATATTGGTCTAAGTGTGCTGACTTTTTTCGGTCAGCAGCCACTTTAACCTAACCTAACCTACTCAGTTCATGCTGCAAACTTTACGACAACGCTTTTGGATCTTATATGAACGACAGACCGTGCGGAGCTTCATCCACCGGTGCGTTGTTTGCAGACGACATCATCAGGCAACTCTCGTACAACAGATGGCATCACTACCTAAAACAAGAGTGACTGCGGCGCGAACGTTTTTGGCATCAGGTGTGGACTATTGCGGCCCATTTGTGCTAAGGCTTGGCACAAAACGTTCCGCCTCAACAATGAAAACATACCTCGCCATATTTGTTTGTATGAGTACAAAGGATGTACATATGGAAGTTGTGGTGTTCTTTCTGTGCGAGGTTTCTTGGTAGCCTTTACGAGGTTTGTGTGCAGACGAGGACCATGACTAGATTTCTGACAATGGCACCGCGTTTGTGGGAGCTAACCGTGTACTCCAAGAAGACTTATCTGCATGGCATAGCGAAAACAACCAACAATCTCTGGCTTCCAGTGAAACGAAATGGCACCTAGAGCTCCTCATCAAGGTTGACTGTGGGAGGCGGTGGCGGTTAAGTCTGTCAAGCACCATCTCGTACGCTTGGTGGGCACCCAAGTACTTTGTTTACAGCATCTGCAGACATTGACTGCACGCATTGAAGCGTGTCTCAACTCTCGCCCACTTACTCCTTTCTATGATGATCCCAGCCAAAAGTTTGCTTTAACACCAGGCGATTTCCTCATAGGAGCCTAGTTATCTATGGATAACTCGATACTGCCTACCTTTTTATTAAAAAATAGTCGGCCGAGCGAGGGGAAACAATAACGCTTGGCCTTCTGAAGAAACCTGGATACGGATTGGTGCAACTGAAGTATAAAAAAGAGAGCTGAAATCCCTGTACCGCACGAAAAAGAGAGGTTCACCGCAGTGTAAGACGTGACAAGCATAACCACATCGACGCTTTGGCCCAACAAGCAGGAGATGCTGCTAACAGATGCAACAGTAGAACCGTCTACAGCTTTACTAAGGAACTGGTTGGTGCGCGCACTTCCAAACAACACCTCTTAAAAGACTCAAACGGCTCGCTTTTTAGTTTGGATGAGGATCAGCTGAGAAGTTGGGAGGACCATTTTGAATCGGTATTAAACCAAGTTACCGACAGCAATGCGCAACTGATACCTTCTGAGCTGACTGGAACAACAAATTACCAGATCTGCACTGCACCCCCCAGCAGAGATGAGATCTGCAACGCAATCAAAGCACTGAAGACCAACAAAGCAGTAGGACTTGATGGCATTCTTGCAGAGCTTCTACAAGCGGCACCAACGAAATCGGGCGAACTCCTGCATCCACTAATAAAGAAAGCTTGGGTCTCCATAGGATTTCCAAATGAGTGGAAAAAGGGAATGATAGTCAAGCTCCCTAAATAAGGAGACCTAACACAGTGCGAAAACTGGAGGAGGATTTGCGTCCTGCCTGCCGTTGCCAAAATATTGCCAAAAATACTGGAACGCATCAGGGAACAATCTAGAAGCCACACTCCACGCCAAACAAGCAGGTTTCCGCGCTGGATCCTCGTGCATTGATCATATCAATACTTTAAGGATCATAATTGAGCAGTGCGTCGAAGTTCGATCACCACTTCACCTGCTATTCATTGACTTTGAGAAGGCTTTCGATAGCGTCAATATAGAATTTATTTGGCTTGTTTTACGCAGGAGGGTTATACCGGAAAAATAATAGCTATTATTAAGGCAACATGTCCAATTGTCACGTTTTGCACGAAGGGAGGCTGTCAGAAGAGTTTGAAGTCCAAAGTGGAGTCAGACAGGGCTGCATTCTGTCACCAATATTGTTTCTGTTGGTGATAAGCGATGTCCTGCGAGCGGCCTTGACGGGAAACGGAGCGATTCGATGGATGTTTCACCTGAAACATCTTGACTATGCGGATGATGTATGCTTGCTCTCTCACAGGATCATGTATCTCCACCAAATGACAACTGCTGGAGAGAGAAGCAGAAATCGTGGGACTGAAAATCAACTCCGGCAAAACAAAGATCATCAGCCTCGGAACCCAGTCTTCTTCTCTCATAAATATTTTTCAACAACCGGTAGAGAAAGTAAAGAGCTTCCAATACCTTGGAAGGTTGGAAGTATCATCTCTACCGAGGGTGGCACCGAACAGGACATCAGGAGTCGAATCGGGAAGGCAAAGGCTGCTTTCGGTATGCTTACAAATATATGGAGGAATAACTCTCTTAGCTTAAGAATCAAGCTACGGCTGTTTTGATCCAACGTCAAATCCGTTTTACTTTACGGTTGCAGAACTTGAAAAGTAACAGTAGGTGTCACTTAGAAGCTGCAAGCGTTCATTAATAGATGTCTACGAAACATCCTTAGGATTTTCTGGCCCAATCGTATAGCAAAGGAAGAGCTCCTCAGAAAAAAAAACGGTTCAGGAACCTATTGACTCTATTATATGACGCCGAAAGTGGCAGTAGATCTGACACACGCTTCGAACAGTCGATAACTGTATTGCGGCGCATGCAATGTAGTGGAATCTGCTCACTCAAGAAGGAAGAAGAGCTGGAAGACCGAGAAGTTCAGGGAGAAGGCCAGTCGAGGAGGAGGAGTTAGCCCAACTAGGCAGGAGTTGGTGGGAGTTGCGACTCATATCCAGCAACCGAACACAATGGCGGGGTGGCGTCACTCTATGCCCCACTGGGCGTCTCCCACGGACATAAAAGGTCTAAGGACCTATGTAAGTAAGTATTAAAGGTATAATAGTTCTACTGAATTTTACTATCATTTCTAGGCCTTTTGCGAAGGCTTAAAGTAAAGTCAGTAAAACAGTACGTTTAAAGTTACGCATACATTGGCATGGGTCAAAAAATACGACAGATGGTGTTTACACAAAAACGTGAAAAAAGCGAAGAGAGCTCTTGGCTTCTCCTGCGAGAGAAAATTATTCACGACAAAGACAACCAAAATAACAAACTTTTACGTCATCATCTTGATGAAAACCATTTTTGATTTCAAAATAGTGTGGTTTCCTTTATCACTTGCAATTTACTGCAGTTATTCACTCTAAATGTGTGATTGAACTTTTTTAAGTAAATTCGCACTTTATGCGAAAGTGAACATACATCTACTCATGCGTAACTCAGAAATGTTTCTTAACATTTTCTATTTTTTTTAAACAAACTTTCGTTTTTAAGAATAATAAAACAATTAGTATAACTTTACTACGACAATCATAGAGACATAAGGGCACATGGATAATAAATATTTCTGTATTTCTTTAACATGGCAAGACTCCAATCTACAAAAAGCGTCCTTCAAACTAAGAATACCTACGCTCGAAGTATTTCTGTTTTCTCTGTGTAATATAAAAATCCATAAACAGTTGCGAACAACTTGTAGAGGTGTAGGCACACGACTATACGGGTGTATACGTATAGCCAGAGTCACAAACTATATAAAACAATTTTCCAGGAAAATTCAAAAACCTAATTAAAATGCTTTTAGTTCCAGTGCCTTACAATCATCAGAGCTAAGGTAAAGTTTATATATGGTGTGGGTGTGTGAGGGTACCTGTGTAGAGGCTTCAATAAACAATTTAATTTCTCTTTGAACTCTTCATCATTAGTTCAAATCTAATTATTGAAGTTCAAGAGATAAAAATTCATTCATTTCGTCACCAAATTTTACTTATACCCTTACAAAGCTCTAAGATTCTAATTTGACTTTGTTGCTTAGGAAAAGGCAACATCCTTTTGATAAAAATTGATTTGTAAGAAATGAAAGAAAAACGTTTTAAAATTTATCGCGTAGCGTAGGTGGTATTTTTGGGATTGGTAAGAATTTTAATATGAAAAAAAATGAAAAACCCTAAAACGATGATTCGTTTTGCGAATCATCTTAAAAATCCCAGCAATAAAAAATGTAAGGGATTGATTGTCCATGAAGTGTTAATAATCCGTTAAAATGGTTATAAAAGAGCCCCAAATTGGATGACATTGTGACCTCATTCTTAATTCCTTTACTTTCGCGCCAACAACTACAACAGCAGGCACTGGGGCGAGTAAGTAAGCGTGCTCATGTTTAATTCATGCAATAAGTTTTTTTGTAAATTATGTCGCCTGTAGTTTAATGCATGTTTCGCTCTTCTAACCATAAAAAAGCCTAAATTAACCTAGTCATAGATGTAATAGAGTGACCATCAGTCCTTTTTTTTTATAATTCGTTGATGGGCGATTGCGAATATTGTTCTTCCTGGGTATAATATGAAGCTGGAGGATGAAGAATAATTACAAACTCTGCAGACAAACCCGGATAAAATCAATTTTGATAATTCTATCGAGCAAATGATCCCACCGATAGTCCACATTTGTGCAATCTAGAGGAGGTTGCAGAAATCATCTGCAATTCCAAGCCAGAAAAGTCTACTGGACCAGATGGTGTTGGTGTCTCCTACTAAATGCTGAAAAGGCTGCCACATGCAGTAACGATTTTCCTCACAATCATTTTAAGCATCTGTTACTTCCCCCAGACGAGTCGTGGCAGACGCGAATTCCGAAAAAATGTCCACTTCTCAACAATATCAGCAAATTACTGGTAGAAGTAATCCTCCGAAGACTGAAAAAATTATGCAGTGAAAACTCCATCATCCCTAACATGCAATTTGGCTTTCGAAAAACACTCAAGCTTGCATCCACTGCTAAAATTCCAATACGATATCACCACTGCCCTCAACAGTCGTCGTGTGACAGTCAGATGCTTTCTGGATGTCGAGAAAACATTTGCAAAAACCTGGTCCTGAGACTCCCTGACGAATCCACCAAAGCTGCCAAACAAAACGTCAAGTACCTGGGAATTCACTTCAACGAGTTGCTAAGTTTTAACCTGCACTCTAGAAATGTGCTCAAAATCCAGCTGGCCGTCAGCAGTTTGCATCTATTGATGAAAAAGCCAAACGACAAAGATACTAATCCACAAGTAGCTCCTGCAGCCAGTGATCAGTTATTCCTTCCCAGTCTGGTTTTGAATATGGAAGACAGCTATGAAGGAACTTCAATTATTCGGAAGGAAGATACTGAGGATCTGCACTGGACTCTACTTCTATCGGCATCAACGACAGAAACACTACAAGAACGAGCATCTCTACACAGAAGCTAATTTAACCCCACTGGACAAACACCTAGTTCAACAAGGAAACTAGTGCGGAATATCATCGACTACCCAAATCAGCTTATGAGAAGGATGACCACTGAACAACGACATCCTGAGCCGAGGTACCTCAGTGTGATGAAAACTCTGGATGACAACATTGTAATGGACAATTTGCACGACTGGATCGCACAAACTTGCTCTTATGTAAAAGTACTTTGGAATTTTAAATATACATTTTATAAATATAAAACATGGATTTAATAAGATAAAAATGTTCAAATGTATGGAATTCCCGTCTGATCTCCGGAAAAGTATGAATTTAGGCAAATAAAGTTTAAAAATCGTTTTATTATTAAAGTAATTTTTTAAATAACAGATTTCTTTAAAATTTTTCGAGAACAAAATTTGGGATGCCAATTTTAAGTGCTTAGTAATATAGATTTTAGGAAATAATTATTGATATTGATTGATATTAATTTTTCAAAACATAAATTGGAATTTTTTTTTCAAAAAACAAGAAAAAAATATTTTTTTCGAATATTTATATATACAATAGTATTTTAAACTTAAGGGAGCTCTTGGTGAAAATTTTAAGTTTAAATCGTTAGAGCCGTTGATAAGAAATTCGAAAATCAAAAAAGCCGTCCTATGACAGGTACCGTTAATAACATTTTGTCCCAAATTTTTTTTGACCAAAATGCAGTCCATGTCCATAATATCACACATATTTTTTTTTATCAAAATCTTGAGAGCCGTTTTCGAGGTAAATACGATTTTGCAATCCGGGGTATATTCAATATTGTCAATTTCTCCCCTAGGGAATCACCGAAGACCCTTAACTACCGGGATTGAAGAACATAGGTGTAGTGCTTTAGGCTGTAGGGAGAGGTACAGACATACAGACACACTGAAACATGTTTTTTGTGTACGAAATTCTTCTTGAAATTTTTATAAAAAAATTGATATGCACATTATTAGAATTAATAAAAATACATTTTATAACGTAATTTAAAAATTTATTCGTGTATCCATTTTCAAGATATTGTATAAACAAAAAAAAAGTTGTATTATTTTTTTAGAAATCAAAAAATATTTTTTTGAAAAAAATTTAAATTATATTTTTTCAAATGCATAGAAGCTTCTGCATAAGAAGTTTGGTTTAAATCGTTAAAGCCGTTGATGAGAAATTCGAAAATCAAAAAAAGCGGTCCATCACAGGTACCGTTAATATCATTTTTTTCCAAATTTTTTTCTTACCAAAATGTAGTTCTTGTCTAAAATATCACACATAATTTTTACTTGCGACTTATAGGTACTGTAAGGAAGTTATGCATTCGTTAAAAAAAATCGAACTCGAGATTTCGATCAAAGTTGACATTACGATGATAGCGAAGACTAAAAAAGTGTGTCTCGCAATTCTGCCCGTCTGTTCGACTACAGGCTAAACGGCTGGGCCGATTTTCTTTAAACTTGGTAGATATCATTTTTAATTTTGCCCCCCACACGTTTTTTTCTTTTTTTTTTTAAGACCAAAAATAACGGTACCTGCCATACGAACTTTTTTCGAAATTTTATAATCATTTTTTTTTTCTCAAAAACTGTTCGACATATCTTAAAAATAAAAATACAGAAAAACTTCATTTAATTAAAGCTAGGTAATGGTTGAAAAAAATTATCGGAAAAATGGTTATTGAGGGTACCCCCCATGGAACCATTTTTTTTGTTTTTGATTTTCTCAAAAACGGTTCAACCGATTTTGATCATTTTTGTCTTGCTAAAGCTCCCCAAAAACATAAATAGAATTGTGTACTCAAATTTTCAAAAAAAAATTTTTTTGGATTTTTAAAAAAACTTCAAAATTTTTTTTTTCAAAACTCAATATTTCGAAAACCCTATGCTAGATTTTTTTTAAACTTGATAAATAAAAGTTTCTCAATATAGTCTACAGAATGTGAGAAATTTTTTTTTTATTTTACCTAAAAATAAAGGTACCTATCATACAAATGCTTAAAAATTAAAAAAAAATAGTTTTGAAAAATCGTATTTTTCTCGAAAAGGGTGCCTAGAATTTCGATAAAATTTTTCTTCTTTCAATTAATTCTTTTGATCTATAATTTAATAAAAAAAAATTGAAATTAAGATATTACAGCTTGTACCTACCACAGAACCATTTTTTCGAATTTCTCACTATCCACATAACGGATCTTAATGAAAATTTTTATAAAGAAGCTTCTAAAAAGTCTTAAACACATTGCATTTAAAAACTTTAAAATAAATATTTTTTGAATTTTTGAAAAAAAAAATCTATTTTTTTCTTTTTTTGAAAATTCGATATCTCCGAAACGGGTCAATATTTCTTTTCGTAAATATAATTTTTATTCCAACAATAATAAAAACTTTAAATTGGCGTACCTAAATTTTTTCTTAAAAAGCTTTTAAAAAGTTTGTATATGAAAGCTTTTTTTTAAGAAACCACTACAACGACTTATAATTTTTGTTCTTGCATAAATTCATAGTTGGATAGCATTCTGTTTTTTTCTCTTACTACTCAAAGAATTAAAAATTAATTTTATCCTTATGAACAGTTTTCTCTAATAACATTCGTTTTTAAAATTCCTAGTCGATTACATAGGAGCAAGTTCGTGCGACCCAGTCTTGCATTTTATTTTTATCAAAATCGTTACAGCCGTTTTCGAGATGGGGTATGGGGGGTACCGTTAGTTTTAGAGGTAAGAAAAAATTTCAATTTCTCCGCTAGGAAATCACCGAAGACCGTTAAGTATCGAATTTGAAGAAAATAGGTCCAGTGGCTTAGGCTCTAGATCGAAGTGCAGACAAACTGTTTAGGAAAAATCCAAACACAAACGACGAAGGACCAGCACTTTACGAAAGGGCAGCCAAATAAAAAAAAAAAACCAACAAACCAATTTAAATAACAGCTTATACAATTTTATTTTATGGTACTTATGTGGTTGCAGGTCGTAATCCAAGTGACCGAGAGCTTGGGCATGAGAGAAGCTCATACCTCAACTGTTATACAATATAAAATGAATTTAGAGAATGAGTGTAAAATTATATAATAATTGATTAAGAGAATTGAGTGGAATTTAATTGAATTCAAAGATTTTAGAGTATTATATGAAAGTTTGGTCAATTTAAACTTTTATAAATAATATTAATTGAATAAAATTAAGTAAATTATTTTAATACAAATTAAGATTGAATATTCTTAAACACAAACAGACTTACAGACATACAGACAGACAGACGGAATTGTCAGACCCACTTTATTCGTCTTCGCTATCATCGTAATATCAACTTTGATCAAAATCTCGAGCTCGATTTTTTTTCCTAATGCAGAACTTGCCGTATAGTACCGATACCAACATACTGTATGTTACATACATATATCGAAAGTAAAAATTGAACCCATGGAAAAACAATAAAGTCATTAAGTGTCTAAGAATTTCAAAAATTAATGTTATTAGAGAATAACTGTTCATAAGCATAAAATTCATTTTTAAATGACTAAAACAGGATGCCATGTGATTCAAGTAACTACTGTTAGCTTATGCAAGAACAAAAATTATAAGTCATTATAGTGGTTTCTTAAAAAAATGAGCTTTTATATAAAAAAATTTTAAAACATTTTTAAGAAAAAATTTTGGTACGCCATTTTAAAGTCTTTATTATTGTTCGAATAAAAATTAAATTAAAAAAAAAATATTGAGCCGTTTTTGAGATACCGAATCTTCCAACAAAAAAAAATATTTTTTTTTTAAGTTTTGAAACGCAATGTTTTCTAAACATTTAAGAAGCTTCTCTATAAAAATCGAAAAATTGTTGTATGGTAGGTACAATCAGTAATATCTTGATTTCAATTTTTTTTATAAAATTATAGATCGTAAAAATTCAAGCTTTCGGAGAATTGTTAGTGTTATTGCTTTTTATTTAATTAGGTTATAGGGACTGCATAAATGGCAACCCACTCTAAAAGCTTAAGAACTAGTTTCATTAATAATTAAATAATTATTTAGTCAAAACCAGCTCAATAATTTCTAATGTACCAACTAGCTTATGAATAAAATAATTTTTTTAATTCATAAGTCACTAACTAACTTATGAGTTAAATTTTCTTAATTCACAATTCACATCTACAAAATTCGCAACCCTAATTTTGACATGTTGTTGTTGCCTTGTTGCACTTTGTAATGGTCTTTGCAGCTAAGGCATGGCTTTCAAATATAAAGGGCTGAATTATTTTAAGAACTTTGTATATTCATAACTCTATGTATTGAGACACCCAATCCGAAAAAAACATCTGTCCACTTACATACATGGACTTACCTCTATCCGAAATTTGTCGTCAAGAATTTCCTTTTAAAATGTGTTTAAAAGCTTTTAATTACCATTGCCTCAAAAGATGCTTTTAAACATTTTTTTTCATATTTTTTCTAAATAGGAATTAGGTAAGACTTGAGCTTAAGCTCGAAGTGAGAAAATTCATAATTCATTCCAACTCACGTTCCATGTACCGAGAACTTAATCCAAAAACATATCCTTTATAATATTCCCTCCTTTTTCTAGAGCTAGAAAAAAAAATACTTTGAAAGTCATTACTCTTTTAATTCGTAAAATACAAGCTCTCGGTAACTATATACACAACTGCCATCATACCCAATGTGCGCTTTCATTATCACTAATTTTGCCTTGCAAAAGTAAAAGATTATTAGGTAGAGAGAGCGAGTGCATAATATATAATTATCCGGGGCTTTCATAACTTCAAGAAATTTTCTAAAGTAAAAAAAATAAATAAAAATAAAGAGCTCACTGTGCTGATGACTGAAGCGGATGTCTGTATATGCAGAACTATATTATGATTTATACTTGACTCTCTTGCTTCTATTAAATCTATTTGCTATGAATTAAAAATGTTTAACAAAAAAAAAAAAAAAACTCAAAAGGAAAGAACGAACTTGATTCAGGAAAACTTATTCTCAACCAACCAGAAACAGAAGAACTCTGTTGTAAGGAAAATGTTTTTCTCGCCAAGAAAAACGAATTAAAAAAAAAAATAAGAACAAGAAAAATCACAACACTATACTGAATGCTTCTCTTCTACACCGACTCGATCCCAATCCCAAGTCCAACCCGAGGCAGGAAGGCCATCTTTTCAACAACACTCCAGTAATTTATGTGTTTTTCCAATTAAATGTCTGAGCATAAACTTTAGTTGGAGAAAATATAAACAAAGCTGAGCATCATACCTTTGCAATGGTGGGCCCGGCGTCATGATAAACCCTGTAAAGCTATTCGAGTTGGCATAGCAATGCAGTCTCCTCGTCCTCGTTCTCAGTTTTATTTTGTTTTGTATTTTTAATATTTTTGTTGTTTCTACAAAAATATTTTACACTCCCACGTCCTTCCTCATACACAAACCTTATCCCATAGAGCAGTTGTTTGTAGCTTCATTTCTCTGGATGTGGAGTCAGCTGAGGCGTAGGTATAGCAGTGACAGGATAAAAAAGAAGCAAAATGGAAATGTTGTTTTAAATTGAAAAACTTTCCAATCTTTTACCTTAGCTTTATGTGTATAGATCTTGCTTTTGTTCCTGGCTAAAGGATTCCCATCACACACATATCGCCTATCGCCTTTCCTCGCCATCACCATATCCTTCTTTACCCCTTAACTTTGCCAAATTCTTGCAGACTATGAGATAAAGTTTAACGAACGCGCAAAACTATGAGAGTCAGGTTTCCCTCCGTCAGGACTTTTCTCATGAACGAAAACAAAAAAACAAATTCTGGCTTCATTCACCTGAGTTCGATCATCGGCATTCACCTGCAGGAGCTTATATATCATAAAAGAATTTTACAAAGTTACGTCCTCTCCGTCGATGAAGGGATTAGGTTCTTGTATAACTGTTACGTTACAGTCCTTTGTGCCTTTTACTATTACGTTCTTTCATCCTAAAAGTTATGAGCTTATAGCTATGCATCGAAAATTCATATTCGAAAACGAAAAAGGAAATGAGCATTAAATTTGCTAGCCTGCTTGCCTCCTGCTTTATCTGCATGCAATGGATTCAACATCAGCCAGCACATTTTATTGATATCCTTTTTGAAAGTTCGACTTGTGTGCGTCTGTATGGTAGGTTTTTCTATGTAACTGACAGTGGAGTTTTCGATCTATCTATCTGTTGTATTTGAAAATCCGTATTTCGTTTTCGTGAAAATCACTTGAAATGTTTGCAAGAAACCAAAAAAAAATCATACATGGGATGATGAAAAGTCGTGAATGGACGGATCATCATGAGCGGATAGAAAATGTGAAGAGCATATTAAAATCCGTGCGTCGGCATGAATAGCCCTGTAGTTTGAACTCTATGGGTTAGAATTGAATGGGTTAAATGCTTTTAAGCTGGATTGGCTAAAGGTCAGTATTTCTGAAAGCAAATGGTAGAAAGCTTAGACAGTTTTAGTTATACGAATCTATAACGGGTAGCACTTATGCTGAGGCTTTAATCGGACGTCAGTTTCGCGTTCGGACATCATATCACCTAAAAAAGCTATAGTATTGTAAAGGGTGCCCACTTATTCGTCAATGGAACAAAATCGTCGATTAGAACAAAATCGTTGTACAGTATGGGTCTATCTCCAATGTTGGCCTACTTTGGTCTACCCTGACCCATGTTTTTATCTTCATTTCGCATTTTCTGCAGAAAATTGACCTCAAAGTCAAAAATTAGCATGGGTAAGAAATTGGATATCTGAAAACTACAACAAGATATCAACTTTATTTTAACTCTTATATTTATAACACACAATATTCTATTACTATAGTTTACTAGTATTTCGATTAATTCTTGCAATAGAATTATTCGAGGCTATCAACTCTTCTTGCTACCTCGTATCGGTTATATCTACTGGTTTCTTATGATTTGGATTTTGATTTCGGGTAATCTACTCGTAGCTTCTGTTAATTCAGCTTGAAAAAGTGGTCCTATTATTCTAACGTCGGGTTCTTAGCGTCACTCAAAAAAGTAGGCTACTGATACGACGCGTCAACAGGTACTGCGCCCCTGATGGCAGTTAAAACATTAGGCTCTAACGCTCTGGTACATCAGCCAGGTACTATGCTCCTAGTGGCAATTAGGACATTTGATTTAGAACTAAGGCCCCTTGCCACTGATCGGGGGAAGTCTTAGTAAGAAATAGCTGGAAAATCTACTCCTAACTATTACTTTTCAGTTTTCACGAAACCAATCAAAACTATGTGACCGAATCTTCTACACTTGTCTACGACCGGAGTTAAAATGATCAATAATATCAAATTTACTTTGACACCTGACCTGGCGTATAAGTGAAGGTGGCGTTTTTGTCCATCCAACTAGGTCGTCATATTACATTTTCAGTAAAGATTGAATGTAAGTGATGAACGAAAAAAAATAATGTTATAGATTTTACTGTGACGACATGTGTCCATGGTGCGGGTGAATAAAATGTGGTGGAGAACTATTCTCATTAGTAATACCAAAGTGACCTAAAGTGGAGTAGCATTCAATGCTTGGTTACAGTCCACAACTGCCGTTTGTAAAAACTAACTGAATTTGGAGGTATCGAGTCGGCAGGCACTTATGAAGATCAAATACAAGAACTTTGATTTTAGGATTTCATTCGGCCAGTTTTCCGTCTGGAGTCATATGCCAAGTCCGTCATAGTAAGGCGTTGTTTTAAATGACTTTGACTTTTGGTTTTGAGATCGTCGCACCTGTTACAAGTGTCGATACCTTAAGCTTAAGCAGTTAAACTTTGCTTAATAAAGTAATAATATTCTCAGCAATCTACCTTTGCTTTAGAAATAAAAATACTTCGCTACACAAATAAAACAACGTCTCTCTACTATCACAGATCTACAACAACTGATCAAAATGAACATGAAGACATTGACAAATTAAAAAGAATAGACAAAGGTAATGACAAGTGACGTACACAGTTTTTCAAAAATAGTAGAGGGTACACCATCAGAACCTGGTATAAAGCTGTCGTCAAGGTTAGATATAAACTTTACAATGTTGTCAATATCAATGCTAAAGTTCATATCAGTTAAGTAAGTAAAAGATTTCAAATGGTCAAAGTTTTGAGCAATTCGTTAGATTTATCACAGATTGAGGAATCACAGTTGAAGGTATCACAGTTTGAAGAGTCACAGCTAAAGAAGTCAGAGAGAAGTTGCGTTAAAACTTGTGGGTCATGACTTCAAATGTCATTTAACTTGAGAACAGACGGGTGAGGACAAGATTTTCTTTTGGTGTTTATGAAACTCCAAAAACGCTTTGGACTCATTTTCAGATCTCTTTGCACTTTCAGAATGTAATTAAGATACTTTAAACTAGATATTCTAGTGAAAACATCCCTCGATTCACAATAATTTATAAAATTGGTTTCTGATAGATATAGTTTAAAAGTAGACCATCACTTGTTTCTTCGACATTTTAGACTTTTGATTTCACTATCGGACCAGTCATCAGATTCTTCAGATTAACATTGCCACCAAAATGTACAAAAAGTATATCCGTTTCGTTGACTAAGGGTTCAGAAAATAACTTGGAAGTAGATCCTAATTAGCCAAAGAGCACAATTTAAAATTATTGTTTGATTTGTATTAATAGTATACATAGCATACATACTCGTAGCTCACCTATACCCCACTTATCTTTTTCATATTCAAAAAGGACCTTTTTAATATTTAAAATTGACCTTAAGTCCACTTAAGGACAAACATAATTTTAATATAGTAAATTTACCTAAATAACTTTCTTCTTCAAAAGTATCGTTCGTTTCAAATATATTGGCGCAAAATTTTAAACGATTTAGTAATATGTTAAAGTCATTTTAGTAAATTGCTAAGGATTTTGCTAATTTTAAACGATTTTAACATATTACTATCTCTTAACATTTTACTAAAGTTAAAATCACGCACTGGCCTTTTTAACTTTTAGTAATTTGTTAAATCCATATGACTTCTGTCATTTGCCTAGAAAAAAGTTTCTTGGCAATTTATTGTGAAAGAGTTAAATTGTGTTTTTTTTGTGTATGATTGTTGAGCATCCGGGTTGAGAGCAGGATCAGACGCTAATAGTGCATACAATCAAAGTTTAGGAATCGCGTTTACCGCGACAGCAGGAACTATTGATGAGGAGTCGTCTTTTTCTGAGGGTGAATTTGCTTCCGATGGGAGATCTGATTGAACTCTAGGCGAACTCGAAGCCGGACAATTTTCTTCCTCCGTTAGGGATTGTGTTATTGGTTCTGCTGATTAATCAATTCCAGCCGAAGCCACCGGATCGGTTTGCTCATTCAAATCGCTTGGGCTTAGTCTTTTGTTTCTCTTTCCAGTCATATCTTCCGCAGTGTCTTAAATTCACTTTTGAGTAATGGTTTCGGATTTGACGGCTTCCTTTTAGACATCATTGCCTCACTTCTTCTCAGGATAGTCTTCCAGTCTACATCTATTAAACAGTTGTGTCCTTGATTCGTCAGCGTCGATTTTGAAACCAATATTTCAGAGAACACCTCACAAAAGGTTGTTTAGGAAGTCTTCCATTTAAGGAATTCCATTGAATATTTGTTCTCTTTTTTTTATTAATTGAATATTCAAATCTAACACACAAACATAAACGGTGATAGTAGGGAGATTATTTTGAACAAAATTTATATTTTAAAACAACAAAGAACCACGGCAGACGACACAATTCTCACGATAAATATACGAAGCACAAAATAAATTGTAGGCTGTCACTTTGACTTCTGACAAATTATCAGATTTAGTTTTGTTTGATTCGTATTTTTTCACGAACTGTCATTGTTTGGAAGTGTTCAGATGTACCATTTTTAATAAAAGGCAATTAGTAATTTACTAGTTAGTAAAACGAAAGAAAAGGTTTAAAATTGTCAAAGAGTTAGTAAATTGCTAAAAGTTTAACAACTTGCTAACTAGTAAATTGCTAAGCCCTTAATAAAAGGTTGTTTAAAAATTTGCGCCATTTTCTTTACGTTAACCAAACACAACTTTTCTAACCAGATTCAAAATTAGTTTGGTTCGGGAAATCATATTATCATCGCCTTAACTCAACACAAAGTTTTCAGTACAATATGTTTTATTCATTTACTTACGACTTATGGGAACTATAAGGCAAGTTATGCATTCGGAAAAAAATCGAACTCGAGATTTTGATCAAAGTTGACATTACGATGATAGCGAAGACCAAAAAAGTGGGTCTCGCAATTCTGTCTGTCTGTCTGTCTGTTTCGCCCCCCACACTTTTTTTTCTTCTTTTTTTTTAAGACCAAAAATTACGTTACCTGCCACACGATTTTTTTGCGAAATTTTATAAATATTTTTTTTATCAAAAACTGTTCGACAGATTTCAAAAAGAAAGATACAAAAAAATTGAAAAAAAATTGAAAAAAAATGTTCCTAAAAATATGGTTATTTTTGGTAACTCCCCCTGGAACCGGTTTTTTTGTTTTTGATTTTTTCAAAAACGATACAATCGATTTTGATCATTTTTGGAAGCTAAGGCTCCCTAAAAATTTGAATAGAATTGTGTATTCAAATTTTCCAAAACAAAATTTTCGGATTTTTAAAAAAAATTTCGAAGCTAAATTTTTTTTAAAACTTGGTGAATAAAAGTTTCTCAATATAATCTAGAAGAAGTGAGAAAAAAAACATACTTTGGCTAAAAAAACCGTACCCACCATACAAATGTTAAAAAATGGTTTTCGAAAATCGTATTTTTCTCGAAAACGGTACCGAGAATTTTGATAAATTTTTTTTTCTTTCTATAAATTTTTACGATCTATAATTTAAAAAGAATCATTGTGAAATTGATATATTACTGACTGTACATACCATAGAACCATTTTTTTCAAATTTTGAATTTCTCATTATCGACATAACGGATTTTAATGAAATTTTTTATAGAGAAGCTTCTAAAAATATTGAAAAATATTGCCTTTCAAGTTTGAATTTTGAAAAAAGATCATTTTTTTGGAAAATTCAATAAATCAAAAATGGATCAAATTTTTTTTGATAATTTAAGTTTAATTCGTACAGTAATAAAAACGTTAAGTTGGCGTACCAATTTTTTTCTTGAAAATGTTTTTAAAATTTTGTATATAAAAGCTTATATTTTTAAATAAACCACTACAACGACTTATAATTTTTGTTCTTGCATAAATTTATATTTGCATAGGATTCTGTTTTTATTCCTTACTACTAAAAGGGTTTAAAAAATAAATTTTATCGTTATGAACATTTTTCTCTAATAACATTCGTTTTTTAAATTCTATTACATAGGAGTAAGTTCGTGGGACCCAGTCGTGCATTTTATTTATTTTGTAAAAGTGTCTTAATCCACATCATTAGCTATTATTTGGTACCGAAATTTTATAATTCACAAGTTCTTTTGGGAGCTAAGCGGTTTTTTTTTAAAAGATAATTTTAACGAAAAATAAAGTTAAAAATCCAGAATTTTTGTCTATAACTGAACAAAACATGAAAATTATGATTGAGCAAAAAGACTGATTTTGTTTGTCTTAAGTCGACTTAAGCGGTGGCTCGTCGCTCCAGAATTAACTTTATTACCTTAAATTCTTTCTTTGATACAAAGCTCACAAACGAATGTTATATTTTTGTTGAGAATTAAGGGAACCTAAAATTAAAATAATATATCCAACTTACTTTTACTGGGGAAATCTCCCTAAAAAGTTTTCAATATGTAGGCACTTTCGCAATGGTATTTCAAAACGAAATGTAAGAAACAGTTTGTTCTACAAAAATGAGAAAACCTTTTTTTTTCTTAGTGCTCAACAATAATGTACAAAGTACAGCAGTCACTACACCACACGAAGGAAAGTGTTGACTAAGAGTGTTCACTCAACTACTCAAAGTTGAAATCGAGATCAAGAAGGGTAGCAAATAGTAGAAGCAAATAAAAAATGGCATCTTGAGATGCTTTATAAGTATTATTATTTTTTTTTTGCTTAAGTTGAAAGGGGAACAATGTTTGAGGGTGTACTTTGGTAAAAGGTACCTCTCGTCTTGCAGCATGTGAAAGATTGAGCTAAAAATTGAAATCATATCCTACAAGTATGTACATACTTGGATACGAAAAAGTACCTTTGTAGATTTTGCTGCGAAATAATATTCAATGCATGTGTTGAGTTCGAACTGGATTCTTTTTAAAGGTATTAGGATTTTTGACCTAGTTTTGCGAAATTTGTCTTTAAATAGTTGAGCAATGAACTTATAATCTTCAAGTGTTGCATTTTTATTTAGGTTACATACAATTTGACTTCAAAATAAGGAGATAGCTTTGAAACTATTTAAATGAAATTTGAGTGTTTAACAAACAAAATGTACTATTGATGAAGGAAGCTGGTAAGCTCGAGGTTGTAAACAAAATTGAACTTGAGGTTTAAATGAAATAAAAATTGGGATCACAAGAAATTGATTTTTCTTTTCTAGCTCTTAAAATAAATGAAGAGTATAATAAAAAGAGTACCACACCGATCGTCATATAATACCTCAGTTTATTAAAGCCTAGATATTCGCTGTGAATGGAAAATAGGGTAGGTAAGACCGAGTCTAGAATCAGGAAACTTTTGAAAGATAGCAAGATATAGGACATATTTTGGATTTTAAAAAAAATCTTAGTCCAGACTCAAATTAAAAGTAACATCATGGCCTCATAAGAGAACACAAATAGGGTGGTTTTCGAAATTTCGTATGCCGGTCTGAATGTATACATCTCAATCTACAGCCTAAGATAATGCAGAGATTTACTTCAAACTCAACGTTAAGAAAAAGTGAATGCATTATAAAACGACTTAAACGATTTTTTTTTTAAAAAATGTCAGTTTAGGATATTACCTATGGAGTTTTTATGTTCTAATTTATCGTCGGTCGTCTTAACCGATTTCATTCAAAACTTTTATGCAGACTAACTGCATTATATTAATTTTTGCTCAAAGAATGCAAGTGACATTTGGTTGAAATATTGTGAGATTGGTGGATATTTTACATGAAAGCCAGTCTCCCGCTTTCTGTTGAACTTATTAGTTTTCAATTTATTAAGAAATAAATTAACTGATACATGAAAATGATATTCTGGTTAGACAAGACTTGAAAAAAGGTATGCTAAGATTTCTGCTGAGTTAAGCAACCTGATTCTGCTCATTAACAGGCCTACTCGAAATCCTGACAAGGCAGGTCAATCAACCTGATAGGTAGGTAGAAATGTGCAGGGCCGTAGATAGAGTTGAATTCAAGGTAGGGCATCGGTGCGATAACATGTAGGGCGGAAGTAAAAATTTTACTTGATATGAAATATGATCTGATCTGGTATAGGTGGTACTCAATTGTCGGGAGGGGGTGAAAGATAAGTGCTAAACATTCATTTATATAATGGTTTATAATATTATTTCCCTTAAAATATTATATTCAGTATACCTACATAGACAACAATACAAACTTCTTTCATTAAAATAACTGAATTCTTTGATTCGCCATATATTAAAAATACGAAGGACTTCAACACCGTCTCCTACTGACAGAATTTTTTATGGAGACAGTGAACATACAAAAACTTTTGGGAAGATCAAATGGTATAATCTGGATAAGGAAAAAGGCGAAGCTTTTATTTCGAATAAACAAAACGTTCTGTATAACAACACCGATATAGTTCGAAATGAAGAGAGTACAGCACAAAGTATGTGGGATCTCCTACAGAGAACTTGCAAAGAAAAAGCCAAAACACTGTTAGGGGTTTCAAAAGAAACATGGTGGTGGAATGATGAAGCTAAATCAGTTATAAGTAAAAAGAAAATGGCTTTCAAGGCTTGGTCGAAGTGCCCCTCTAATGATACAGAGCAAAAGTCACGCCTCGAAGTGGAATATAGAAACTGCAAGAAAGAAGCGAAGAAGAAGTGCGCCCAAATTCAAGCAAAGAATACAGAAAACCTGTATCGGGAGCTGGATGAAATTTCTACCCCGACAGCTGGTGCTATTCAAGAGCTACGGCAAAACACGAATAAGGGCGCAACTATCTTCAAAATAGCCGCTCAAAGAAGAAGGAATGCCCAGGAGATTTGTTCGCCAAAGTTCATTAACAATGCTCAAGGCCAACTACTTGTGGAAGACAACGAAATTCTTCACAGGTGGCGACAGTATTGTGACGGATTTCTAAACGAACAATTTCCAAGGCTATACTTTCTAATAGCTTCACCTAACTTAAGCGAAGTATCCGACGTCACAGTCGAAGAAGTTAGTGAGGCGGTAAAATACTCCAAAAAGGGAAAAGCTGTTGGCCCAGACGAAATACCCTCAGAGTTTTGGAAAAAGATGGGAGACATCGGGTTTAGATGGCTCATGATTCTTGTCTCCAAACTTATACGAGGTGATCGCATGCCTAATCAATGGAGGGAAAGTTACCTTCTTCCAATTTATAAAGGAAAGGGTGATACTCGAAGCTGTGATAATTACCGTTCGATTAAGCAGATGTCACACACCATGAAGATCGTTGAGCGAGTCTTGGGTAGCCGCCTGCGAAAACCAATTAGGCTATCTGATGACCAGTGCGGGTTTGTCGGGGGTAAGTCAATCACGGATGCAATCCAGAGTATAAGAATAATTATGGAAAAACATCGGGATTCTTTGAAGGATTTGCATGTCGTATTGGTTGATTTTGAAAAAGCATTCGATCGGCAACCACGAGATCTAATATGGGTGGCCCTCAGGCAACGAGGAGTTCCAGAAACCTATGTGCGGATGATTATGGACATGTATGATGGAGCAGTTACTATAGGAAGATGCGCAGCTGGAGTCACCGAAGAATTCGAAATCACAGTAGGTGTACACCAGGGAAGTGTCTTGAGTCCCCTGCTCTTTATTACAGTTCTTGATTACCTGCTTGAAGGCAAAGTGACGGATCCAAAAGTACATCAGTTATTCTTTGCTGACGATGGAGCCATCATAAGTGAAGACCCGATATCCCTACAACGAGCACTTGACGTATGGGTGGATGTTCTAGAAGGAAGTGGGTACCGCATAAGCGCGAAAAAGACAGAATACCTATGCTGCCCATTTTCTGATCCACACAGGCCTATTCCAGACATTTATTTGAATGGAGTAGTGCTTCCCAAGTGTGAAAAGTTTAAATATCTGGTGTCTATGATAAATAACGAAGCTACTTGTGATGACGATATCAATCATCGCGTAAGCGTAGGGTGGATGAAGTGGCGGGAAAATTCTGCTATCTTCTGTGACCGAAAAATGCCCCCTAAGCTGAAAGGAAAGCTCTACACTTCAGTTGTGCGTCCAGCACTCACATACGGTTCACAATGTTGGACAATGTACAAAAAGTATGAGAGTAAGCTAACGGCAGCTGAGATGAAGATGCTTCGTATGACAGCAGGAGTTACACAGCTTGATCGAATTAGAAGTACGAAGATCCGAGGAAGCCTTCATGTTAAGAGTACCATTTCCCAAAAAATTGAACACGACCGGCTCAGTTGGTATTGCCATGTTCAAAGGAGAGATCCTGAGAACCCCGTCATATATCATACAACGTTCCAATTCGGAATAAAAAGAAAGGTAGGCCTAAACACTCCTGGTACAAACTCCTGGTACAAACGGAAAAAAATCGAACTCGAGATTTCGATCAATGTTGACATTACGATGATAGTGGAGACCAAGAAAGTGGGTCTGTCTGTCTGTTCGACTACAGCTAAACGGCTCGGCCGATTTTCTTCAAACTTGGTAGATATGGGGTTTAATTTTTTCCCCCGCATGTTTTTTTCTTTGTTTTTTTTTTTAAGACCAAAAATACGATTTTTTTTCGAAATTTTATAAATATTTTTTTTTTCTCAAAAACTGTCCCATAAATTTAAAAAAAAAAATTCGAAAAATTTCATTTAGTGAAACCTTTGTATATTAACTCTAATTTATATACAATGGTTTGAATTCAAATTTCCCAAAAATAATTTTTTGGATTTTTAAGAAAATTAATATTTTTTTTTTTGAAAATTTAATAGATATCTACATAGTTTTTTAAAATAAACTACAAGATATGAGAAAAAAAATTATTTTACCCAAAAATAACGGTACCCTCCATACAAATGTTAAAAAATGGTTTTCGAAAATCGTAATTTTCTCGAAAACGGTTCCGAGAATTTTGCTAAATTTTTTTTTTGATCAATTTTTACGATCTATAATTTAATAAAAAAAAAATTGAAATCAAGATATTACTGACTGTATCTACCATAGAATGATTTTTTTCGAATTTTGAATTTCTCATTATCGCCATAACGGATTTTGATGAAATTTTTTATAGACAAGCTTCTAAAAAGTTTAAAAAACGTTGCATTTCAAAACTTTAAAAAAAAAGTCTTTTTTTGAACTTTGAAAAAAAAATCTATCTAGTTTTTTTTTGGAAAATTAGATATCTCAAAAATAGCTCCAGTGGCATTAGACGGCTTTAAAGAAAAGTACAGACAGACAGACGGAATTGCCGGAAAGTACCTATACTGAAAACGTTCAAAGTAACTACCGGGTGAAAAAGTAGCTGAAGAAAAAAAGTATTACAAAACACGTCCAAAATAGTAACTGAATGACTGAGTTCTATCGAATAAATGAACTTTTAGATACAATCGAATAAGTCGATAGTTTTTATTCGATTCTTCCTATTAAAAGACAGTAAGGGAGAATCGTTTTGCGGATACCTCTATGTAACCTTTTATATAGTTAGAGCAGCAAATCCTACGTAGTTTTGGCTTGGATATCTATACAAAAAAAAAAATAAAAATTATATAATATTTCGATAATAAAAATGGAGAACTTCTTATATTTCCTGTTTATTTAAAACCCTCAGGTTATTTTTATTCATAATTGCGAATTAGTATGTAACGAAAAACAAAGAACTTCACTATATACAATAAGTTCAACTTGAAAATGGATTCTGTAGTTCAAAATCAAAAACACACGGTATTATTTGTTGATTGCCACAAAACATTTCTCTTCAGCTTGTAAATTTTAATCCCCACATAGTCATAACTCACAACTCTACCCTATTACAAGCCCATTTACTTATAGAGGTAATGGTATACCCTTTATTAAAAGTTTGCGTTGTGGAAAAAAAATTACTTAGGTTAGGTTAGGTTAAAGTGGCTGCTGACCGGAAAAGGACAGCACACTTAGACCAATATTTGGTCCGTTGTGATACCACAAGGATTTCAAAAATCCCCCTTACTCGTTAAACCATTTTGAGCTAATAATGAAGCGTTTGAGACAGTGAATGTCGGAATTATTTAGATCACTAGGATCGTTATAGTAGTAGTCTCCCAAGTGGAGTCTACGTCTTTGCGCTAGGGCAGGACAAGAGCATAGAAGGTGGGGAATTGACTCCTCTTCTTCTTCATCCATGCAGCTTCTGCAAAAGTCATTTGCAGGAACTCCAAGACGAGAAGCATGCCTTCCTATTAGGCAGTGCCCAGTAAGGACACCTATAATGGAGCTAATATGCAATCTACCAATAGAAATTAGTTGTTTTGAGCGTTTAGCATCAAACAATGGCCAAATCAGTTTAGTAGACCGGCAAGTTGGGGTGCTGGTCCACCTGTGGTTGGCTTTCTTTATGGTATCTTGCTTTAGCATAAGTTTACAAGTAGCTAGGGGTATACCGATGTTAGATTTGCTATCCAACAAAGGTAATATTGTTCCGTTTTTTGCAAGTTCGTCAGCTTTACAATTTCCTGGAATGTCTCTATGCCCCGGCACCCATGTAAGGTGAATGTTAAACTGTTTTGACATCTCCACCAGAGATGATCGACAATTTTGGGCTGTTTGTGAGTTAATGGAGACAGAGTCCAGTGACTTTAAGGCAGCTTGACTGTCTGAGAAGATACGTATATCGGTTGTCGATATAACGTTTTCTTTTAGCCAAGAGAGGACTTCTTTTATTGCTAAAAGCTCTGCCTGGAACACGCTACAGTGATTGGGAAGACGAAAAGATAGACAAAGATTTAATTTTTCGGAGTATACGCCTCCACCGACCCCGTCATCGGTTTTAGATCCATCTGTATAGAAATGAATTGCTTCGTCTATCAAAAACGACTCATTTTCCCATGAAGACCTGGAAGGGATGGATACTTGAAAATTTTTATCAAATTTTGGATGAGGGGTGGTGTAATCGACGTTACTAGGTAGACTACTGAACGAGTTCAGTATAGTAGAGTGACCAATATCATTATTGATCCACTGCGAGGAGGCTTTAAGTCGAATGGCTGTGTTAGCGGCCGATTGTTTGCTAAAAATATCTAGCGGTATGAGATGAAAAAGAACATCAAGTGCAGCAGAAGGAGTTGAGCGGAGAGTTCCACCCATGATTAAACAGGCTGTTCGTTGGACTTTGCTGAGCTTATCGCGGTTAGTTGCTGTTTCCAGCGCAGTCCACCATACTGTCACTCCATATGTAAGTATCGGTCTAATGACTGAGATGTATAGCCAGTGTGTTATATGAGTTTGTAGACCCCATTTATTACCTACGGCTTTTTTGCAAGAGAAAAGAGCTATGTTGGCTTTGTTGACTCTCTCTTGGATATTGGGCTTCCAGCTTAATTTCTTGTCCAAAATAAGACCCAGATATTTTGCTTTGTCTGAGAATTTAAGCGGTATACCTTTGATGAGGGGAGGGTCTATGTGTGGGATTTTATATTTCCTGGTAAATAGGACAAGTTCAGTTTTGTGGGGGTTGATACCGAGTCCACATTGATCTGCCCAGGTAGTAAGCTTGTTTAGAGCATTTTGTAGGAGTTCCTTCAGAGTATTAGGATGCTTACCAGATATCGCTATCGCAACATCGTCCGCATAGGCAATCACCCTGTGCCCCTCCCCTTCAAGAATCACTAGTAGTTCATTTACGACTAGGTTCCAAAGGAGAGGAGAGAGGACGCCGCCTTGCGGCGTACCCCTACTGACAGTCCTTCGAGTAGTAAAATCGCCCAGTTTTGAATTAATAATCCTGCTTATCAGCATATGATTTATCAAATTACTGATTGACTTATCCACCTTTAGAGATGACAGCGCAGATGTGATTGCGGATGCGTCGACATTGTTAAAAGCTCCTTCTATATCCAGGAAAGCAACTAAGGTGAACTCCTTATGATGAAGGGAGTGTTCGATAGTACGAACCAGCGTATGTAGAGCGGTTTCTACAGATTTCCCTTTGTTATAAGCATGTTGAGCATTGGATAGTAAGGACTTATCAATGTTTGCCCTCAAATGGATTTCAATCAGACGTTCAAATGTTTTAAGTAGGAATGATGAAAGGCTAATAGGTCTTAGATCTTTAGGATTAACATGGCTAGGTTTGCCAGCTTTGGGGATGAAAATAACATTTACTTCTCTCCATGACAAAGGAATGTGAGCCAGAGCGATACAACCATTTAAGATGTTTACCAGAATGGGTATCAGAATATCGGAATTTTCCTGTAATTCCGCTGGAATTATTCCATCTGGCCCAGGAGATTTGTATGGATTGAAGCTGTTTATTGCCCATTTTAATTTTTCCTCTGTAATCAGACCTTGTGGAGGAGTTATGCTACTGAGTATGTTGTTAGGATCAGGATCAGTGCTATTAACGTAAGGAGAGCTGTCTGGAAAATGTACATCCAGGAGCAGATTGAGCGATTCTTCGCTTGAGTTTGTCCAGGAACCGTCATTGTTTTTTAGGCAACTTGGCATTACTGGATTTTTGGAGAGGATTTTTCTTAACCTTGATGCCTCTGAGTTGCCTTCTATATTGTTACAGAAAGTTCTCCAGGACATACGCTTGGTTTTCCTCAGTTCTTTTTTATATAACTTGAGGGAGTCTTTATATGAATCCCAATCAGAAGCTTCTCTGGAGGTTTTCGCTCTATTAAAGAGTTTCCTGCATTCTTTTCTTAGTGGATCCAGCCCCGAGTACCACCAGTGTGGTTTCTTTTTACCTCTTATTTGTATAAGAGGGCAGGCAGTTTCCAGAGATTTGTTGAGGGCTGCTGTGAGGTCATTGACTTTAATATCAAGATCCTCAGTGTTGTAGGGTATGCTGTATAACTCAGGCCTGATTGACCTTAATAGAGTTGCCCTATATAGAAGCCAATCTGTTTTCCGATGGTTACGGAAGGAAGGTTGGCTAGGAGGTTCGTCCATTATTTCGAATTGTATGTATCTATGATCAGAGAGAGAATGATCATTTGATACTTTCCAATTCGAGATAGTATGATAAATTTTATCTGAGACAAGAGTTATGTCAAGTACTTCCTGTCTGTTTTTAGTAACAAATGTGGGTTCATTTCCAACGTTACATATTGTTAGGTTAGTGTTCAAAATATAATCGAAAAGAGACTCACCTCTGTCGTTTATATTCGTGCTACCCCACACTGTATGATGGGCGTTAGCATCACTTCCAATAATGAGGTCAGTCTTCTGCCTATCTGCATCAGTGATAAGCCTCCTCAGAGTGTCTCCTGGGAGGGGGCCAAGGTGGTCATGGCCTAGATATGCCGACGCCAGCCAGAAAGTTCCTTTGGCTGTTTCCAGTCTTGCGACGGTTACATCTCGATCACTGAAATTAGGTAGTAAAAATACATTTAGGCTACTTTTAACTAGTATGCAAGATCTGGGTTCACCTTTATCTAATGCATACAGCAAGTAGTAGTTTGGAGTCCTTAGTCCCCGAACGATGGATTTCACAATCCAGGGTTCTTGGATTAGGACGATGTCTTCTCCGCTGCTGGATAGACGAAGAAGCAGGGAGGCCGAGGCCTTGATAGAGTGTTGGAGATTAATCTGAAGAAATCGCAGCATCTTTGCTACAACCCTCCCGATCAACCTCCAACACGGTGACGTTGGAGTCTTCCGATTCCGAGGTTGAGCCCAGAAGAGCGTCCTCACTCAGAAGATCTTCATTGTTGTGGTCATCGATCTCCATGTCGCTGACTGTTTTTATTGTCTCCACTGTTGCCGAAGATGACCTGGATGCCTCTTCCTCTTCCAGTGATGGGAAGGTGATAGATGCACCAGGGTCTGCAGCAGCAGTTTCGACTACGTTGGAGGAAGTGGATGCACCAGTAACATCCGCGTCCTTTTTATACACCTTCAGTGTGATGGTCTCAAACCCAAACCTAATCACACCTTTGGTCTGCGCCAGAGGAGCAAGGGACTCCTTATTTAGTACAATAATTGCACCTCTGTAGGGTCCCTTTTTCTCCTCCAGTTTCGCAACTTTCCAGTTGTGAGTAGGAAGGGATGGGTTCGATAGCCGGATCATCTGGAGTATTACATCCATGCTGGAGAGTTCGGCTGTAACCATGGCGCGAGCTCTTGGTCTGCACGGGATTTTCTCCTTAGCAACAACCTCGAGCTTAGCACCAGGCCAGACTTCCCCTAACCGGCTAACGGCCAACGATAGAAGATCACACGATCTCTGATCGTCACAAACCATGAGCTTAACATGTCCTTGATGCCAGCCTCCATCGTTTGTGATTGGAGGTGGTCCAGGGTTCTCCATCATGATACTCATGAAGCTCAACTGGAGCTTCCCCTTGACCACCTGCCAATTTTCCGCAGAGATCGTGCCATCGACGTCGTTCCCGTCAATGATCGCGACCACGATTTTGTTTTTAACCACATCACTGAAGGTCTTATTCCCTCCACAGGGATGTGATGGAGCGCTGATGTTGTGCACTTTGGGGCGTTTGGGTACTGAAATTGTGCCCTCCATAGACCTTTGACGCTTCGACGTGGAGTCTCCTTCTTCAAAATCAAAAACACACGGTATTATTTGTTGATTGCCACAAAACATTTCTCTTCAGCTTGTAAATTTTAATCCCCACATAGTCATAACTCACAACTCTACCCTATTACAAGCCCATTTACTTATAGAGGTAATGGTATACCCTTTATTAAAAGTTTGCGTTGTGGAAAAAAAATTACTTACACAACATCATTATTAAATAAACATGCACTTGTTCATTCATTCAGTGGTTGGTCATGTTGTTGGATTTTTCAGCCCTCTAGCGGAGAAAATAATAATAAAAATGAAAATACAAAACACATTACAAAAAACGAACAACATCGAAAAAATCTCATTCAACAAAAAACAACTTCAACCATGTGCGTCCTTAACCAAAGTGTAGATAGGTATGTATATTATATTATAGTACTTAGCCAACCTTTTCTATTTCCCCTCTTCACCCTATTTTTTTTATTCTATTCTCTGGTCAAAACATCTCATTCAGGTCAAGGATCCAACTATATAGAAAGCTCACCCACTTCCTGCCTATGAAGGCGGTGGCCATCTTTTGAAATGTCAGCATCATAGAACCAAAAGTAAGGACGGCCGGACGGACGACTTCGAGCTACGAGGACAACGACAGTAAAAAAAAAAGACAAAGAAAAGCAAATAATAATAAGAAAAAATAATAAAAAAACTTAAAACTAAAAAATGAAAAATGAAAATGAAATCGAAATGATGACAGAGCACATTAAGAGATGAATGAATCAAATGAAAATGAACTGCTCTCATCTCTAAGGTTTGATGAGGCTGAGGTATATTTCTTCCACTGACAGTGTTACCAATAGTGCAGGTTTTTATACATTTTCAAGATTTTTGTCAACCCCAGTGAAGATGGTGTCAAACAAAAGATAAAATAAGGTATGAAAAGATTTTACTTGCTCTGAAGAACAAGTTTTGATCGAACTTAAAAAATAAGTTACCGCCCATTTGTCTTTTAGTTATTTTTGCATCTGCGTCTTTTTACTTGCTACTAAAGATAAAGGGTTTTCCAATAAGAGGTGTTATTTTGATATTCAAAGAAAAATGGCATTTTTGCAGATAAATGATCGGATGTTTATTTCATTATAAAGAGGAAGGTATGCCGTTAATAATGGAACACAACATCAGCCAAATGGCCGCCAAGACCACGCTTACAGAACCATATCCTTTTCATGAAATTTTCCATAACCAAATCGCAAAGTGGCTGCCCTATGTCCTCGATAGCCTCACGAATTTCATCTTTGAGGTCTTGAATCGACGCTGGGCTGTTGGCGTAGACCTTATCTTTCACGTGGCCCCAAAGGAAGAAGTCGCAAGGTGTTAAATCACAAGATCTCGGTGGCCAATTGTGATCACCTCTTCGAGAGATAACACGGTCCGGAAACTTTTCCCGTAAAAGATCGATGGTTTCATTGCTTGTGTGGCACGTAGCGCCGTCTTGTTGAAAGTAAACGTTGTCCAGATCAATACCATCCAATTCAGGCCATAAAAAATCATTAATCATCTCTCGATAGCGCAATCCATTGACCGTAACTGTTGCTCCAGCCTCATTTTCGAAAAAGTAAGGTCCAATGACCCCGCGGGACCATAAACCGCACCAAACAGTCACGCGTTGAGGATGGAGAGGCTTTTCAACAATAACTCTTGGGTTTTCCGAGCCCCAGATGCGACAGTTTTGCTTGTTGACGTAGCCTCCGAGGTGGAAATGGGCCTCATCAGTCAAGATGATTTTTCGATGAAATTCCGGTTCATTTTCATGCATTTCAAGGACCCAATTTTAATAATTTCAATGCGTTGTTGAAGCGTGTATCGTTCCATTTTTATTAATAACGTAGTTTCTACTTGTCATATGTCAAAAAATGACAGCTTCAAAAGTGACAGCTACCGAAATAGCGGGCTATTCAAAATAACACCTCTTATTGGAAAACCCTTTACTATAAGGCATGTTATGCATTCCTAAAAAAATCGATTTCGAGATTTTGATCAAAGTTGACATTACGATGATAGCGAAGACGAAAAAGGTCTGACGAAACTAAACATATCATTTTTACATTTTCCCTCCACGCGTTTTTTTTTTTTAATTTTTATAAAATTAAAAATTTTATTAATTTAAAGCTTGGCAAAGGTAAAACAAAAATTTATGAAAAATGGTTATTAATGGTACGCCCCATGAAACCATTTTTTTTAGTTTTTGATTTCCTCAAAAACGGTACAACCTTTTTTTTTATACTAAAGCTCCCCAAAAGTTTGTTTATTCAAATTGGTACCCACCATGCAAATGTTAAAAAATAGTTTTCGAAAACTGTTTTTTTTCTCGAAAACAGCGCACAGTGGCGTATATTGTTTTTTTTACTTGCGATATAGGTACTATAGGGCAAGTTCTGCATTTGGAAAAAAAATCGAACTCGAGATTTTGATCAAAGTTGACATTATGATGATAGCGAAGACGAAAAAAGTGGGTCCGACAATTTCGTCTGTCTGTCTGTATGTCTGTATGTCTGTATGTCTGTATGTCTGTATGTCTGTACCTCGAACTACAGCCTAAACTATCGGAGGTATTTTCTTCAAAATTGGTAGTTAAGGGTCTTCGGTGATTCCCTAGAGGAGAAATTGAAATTTTTTTTTTAGCTCCAAAACTAAGGGTACCCCCCATACACCCGTAATGCATAATCTTATTTATCTCGAAAACGGCTCTAACGATTTCGATAAAAAAAATTAGGTGTGATACTATGGACATGGACTATATTTTGGTCAAAAAAAATTTTGGGGGGAAATGTTATTAGGGGTACCTGTCATATAACGGTTTTTTTGATTTTCGAATTTCTCACCAACGGCTCTAACGATTTTAACCAAAATTTTTATGCAGGAGCTGCTTTGCATTTGAAAAAATATGAACTAAAATGTTTTTCGAAAAAATAGTTTTTGGATTTTTAAAAAAATAATACAATTTTTTTTTTGAAAATTCAATATCTTGAAAACCGATACACGATTAAATTTTTAAATTACGTTTTAAAATGTATTTTATTAAATACTAACAATTTGCATATCAATTTTTTTTTATAAAAATTTTAAGGAAAATTTAGTACACAAAAAACATGTTTCAGTGTGTCTGTATGTCTGTACCTCTCACTACAGCCTAAACCACTGGACCTATTTCTTTCAATCTCGGTAGTTAAGAGTCTTCGGTGATTCCCTAGAGGAAAAATTGAAATTTTTTTTTTAGCTCCAAAACTAAGGGTACCCCCCATACACCCGTAATGCATAATCTTATTTATCTCGAAAACGGCTCTAACGATTTCGATAAAAAAAATTAAGTGTGATATTATGGACATGGATTACATTTTGGTCAAAAAAATTTTGGGGCAAAATGTTATTAGGGGTACCTGCCATAGACCCGTTTTTTTGATTTTCGACTTTCTCATTAGCAGGAGTCCCCTTAAGTTTAAAATAATATTGTATATAAAAATATTCGAAAAAATATTTATTGGGTTTAAAAAAAAAAAAAAAAAATTTTAAATCAATATCTTCAAAACCTATGAACGATTATTTTTTGAAATTATTTCCTAAAACCAATATTATTAAATACTTAAAATTCGCATCCCACATTTTTTTCTTGAAAAATTTTAGAGAAATTTCTTATATAAAAAATTTATTTAATAATAAAACGATTTTTTAAGGTTTATTTGCATAAATTTATACTTTTCCGGAAACCAGATGGACATTTTATGCATTTGAACATTATTATCTCAATAAATCCATGTTTTATATTTATAAAATGTATCTTAAATTCCAAAGTACTTTTACATAAGAGCAAGTTCGTGCGATCCAGTCGTGCATTTTATTTTTTTTGGTTGCAAAACTCATAGCTTGTACACAAATAAAGATATCGTGATGATTTTTTTTCAGCTTGAAGGAAATTTCCAATGCTATACATTTTGTTAATTTTAAGAAAAAATATTCACAGGGTGCTTCAGAATTTTCTGCTGAAATACGACTTCCGAGATAATTTCTAATATAGTTAAACCCGCTTAAGAGAAACGGCAAAATGTCACAGTCTTTCTTTCACTTAAGCGGGTTTTTCACTTAAACGAACCCCGCTTAAGTGCAAAATAATTTCACTTAAGCGGAGTTTGGATAAGTGAAAAAAAAATTTCACTTAAGCAGATTTAAAAATTCCATTAAGCGTAGATTTAATGCTAGAAACAATATTGTTCTTATCTTTTGAACTTGCCTTGAAAGAAGTTAAATAAAACAACGATTAAATAACACAAAAATAATTTATTGAAAAATGAAAACTAGAAAATTTTTGTTCTGTTCGATTCAATTTTTTTTTCACTTAAGAGAGTTTTTTTCAATGAAAAATATTAAAAATTAACTGACAATATGTTTCAGTTATCCAGGTTTTTCGCTTAAGCGAGTTTTACTTAAGCGGAGTGTTTTAAGGGAAATTGGTCGCAAAATACTTGGGGATGAAAAAAGTGTTTCAGGTAAGCGGGTTTTTCTCTTAAGCGGGTTTCTCTTAAGGGGCTTTTACTGTATACTAATCATTTCTGGAGAGTATCGTGCTTTGAGGTCTTTTTCGGTTCTAAAATGCCTAAGCGAAAAAATAAGAGGGTCCAATGAGGCTGCAAGCATGTTAAATAGATCTTCATTCTGGCGCATCCTTGAAACCTTGCAAGTATTTTGCTACGTATATTTTTTTGTAGTCTTTATTTTTGCATTCTTGAGCTTCTTCTGACAGTTCTCCGATTGGTAACGATTGATACTCGATTATACTTTGGCCATGAGCCAACAGTAGGTGTAAGCTGCTTTTATGGGTACTTTTCTTTCAATAAATTTGTTGTTTCCATTGCATAACCTCCAAACTTTGAACCGTCAACATTTTCTCTGCAGTTTAGAACGTTAAGTATTACTTGAAGCCTTTTTATCACATCCATACTGACTCCAGTTATACTAGTGTTTCCAAATCCTTGTTTTGGTTTATACTAGAGCCTACGGTTTTGAACGTGTATTTAAGAAACACGTGTACACGGAATCCGTGTAGGAAATATTACCAACTTCAAATCCGTGTTCTTAAAACACGTGTAATTATTCACTTTATTATCCGTGTAAACGAATCCTTAGTACACGGATGAGCCTGAAATTATAATTGGTCTTTGATTTGCTATTTTATCTCACATTTGATACGTAATTAGTAATAATTGAACAACGAGGTATACCTAAACCGTTATCAAGTGCAAAACACCAGCAACTTGTTTAAATTATTTCCGTTATTTTTGCGTTGTGCAAAATTATTGTTTGTCAATAGTCACCCGTTGTACCTAAGCAGAATAGCAGAACTAGCAAAAAAGTGTTTAGCAATACCAGCTAGCTCAGAGCGGTCCTTTTCTACAGCGGGAAACATTGTTACCGCAAAAAGGAATTGCCTTTTACCTGAAAACGTTAATACTTTAGTTTTTTTGTATCAAAATAGAGGACTTATTGAATAAATTTTTTTCTTAATAATTTGTTAAGAACTATAATTATGTTCGTTTTGATTGCATTTTTATATTCTAGAAATGGTAACGAATATTTTAGTAACACGTATAATTAAATGCACGGATGCACGTTTATTTAATTATACGTGTAATTAAAATAACACGTGTAATTATAATTACACGGATTCAAATCCCGGTCCAATAATTACACGTGTATCCGTGTATTTCATTATCCGTGTAATAGAGAGCTCTAGTTTATACACATAGAGTCCCACTACCTCGCGAAATTTCCTTTCGATATCTTGCTTCCTTATTCTTTCTGCCTACTTAGTTCCAATAATTGCATCAATATGGGACATGTACGTTTTGACTTTGTTTCAGTGATTTCAATTGACACTTTTTCGTCAATCATTGTTAAAAATAGTTCGTCGTTTACACCAATAACTACATCGTCATTAATCTTATATTCAAAAGGTTGAAGATCGAGGGTTTTTCCCATATTTACTATTTGACATAGCTGGGCATTAACTCGTTAATCCGTTAATCGTTAATTAACGAAGTTAAAATTTTGATTAACGGATTAACTTTTAAGTTAACTTTTAAAAATGTTAACGGACACGTTAAATCCGTTAATCCACGTTAAGTCCGTTAATCGTTAATCCAATGCCTACTATTTACCGCGCGGCGCGAAAAACGGGTTCAGACAAGTATGAGACAAGTGCCGTGCGGCGCGTGCCGCGGATAAAACAAAAACAGCTAGGTACGTATTATATTTTGACGGCGCGTGCGAGTGAGAAAACTGCGAAGAGATTCGTTTCGTTTGATCATTTCTTTATGCCGGTCGTCCACCATGTGCGCGATAAGTTCAACCAAATTCGTTCAACTTTTTATTCAACTCTTTCGTTGGATAAACGATTTACAACCTCTTACACTAGTGCAGCAACTTACGTAATTCACGTTGAGCAACTAAAGTTGAACAAAATGCATTCGGAACCTCGTACACATATATTGACCAACTTTCCCATATGTTGATTTACCTCGCACACCTAGTTGATCATCTCTTAAGACTTATTCCAGTGTTGAATAGCTCGGTACACCTAGTTGACCAACTTACTCAAATGTTGAATAACCTCGTACACTAGTTGATAAACTTGTTCGATTTTGACAGAAAAAAAAGTTTTTCGAGTTGATCAACTGCGTTTTCGATATTGTTGTTTAACCAGTTGATACCTTCGTACACTTAACCAAGGAACCAAGGATCACTCGTTGGGGAACGCGTTGAACGCACCACGATAAACAAAAAACTCAAACGTCAAACCTGAAATAATTTTGACTTCAGTTCGGTACATACATTTATTGTCGACGCACGCCTTCGCTTTAAAATATTCTTAAATTTATTCCGTATGAGTATGATTTCCTCTAAGAAAAAAAAAAAAGTGGCTGCCGCAACAATAATATTAGAAAATGAACGACAAAGGAAGAAAAAACAGCCAAGACGATTCTGGGTAGGTAGATGATTTTTTCTTGAGTCGCGAAGAAAATTATTTTTTCAATGAAATATATGAGAAATTAAAATCGATTGATCTGAATTCGAATTCAAAGTTTAGGCAATTGCATTTTCGAGGAAATTTGAGACCAAGCCAATTCCCTAGCATCTCGATTTTTATAAGAGCGGCTCTTAATGTCTCATATATTGGGCACTCTGATTTTTTATCACCTTCCATGACGAAAAACCAAAATAAACTATACAGTTTGCAAGTTGCAACAACTGCAAGTTCATGGCAACGCAATAGTTCAACCACGTAGACACATGTCACTGCAGCCAACGCAACGCAACACAATATTACGTCAAGAAATAATGTGCAACACATTATCTTGAAAATGTTGCTCAACGTGTTGATCGAACATTTTCAAGGAGCAACACGCGCTCGTACACTACCCGTACACTGGTTGCGCAATTCGTTGAGCAACGGAAAACAACTAGATCCAACTCGTTGGTTGAACAGAATTGAAGGCACCGTACATTAGAGTTGAATGCGTTGAATTCGAAATTTGTGCGTTGATCGCCTAGTGGACGACCGGCATTACTTAGCGCCGGTGCTCAGAGGTAAAAAAATATAAAGAATGCAATTTTTATCACATGTTAACGGATTAACGATTAACGTTAACTTGCGTTAATTCTTCCGAAATTTAACGCTTTAACGTTTAACGAAGCTAACTTTTTTGGTAGCGGATTAACGATTAACGAAGTTAACTTTTTGATTAACGGTGCCCAGCTATGCTATTTGAACACTTAAGTCTCAGGGGAACAATTGAGGACATAAACATGTTTGCATTCGTTTATTGTTTCACAATCATGTGTTACTATTTTTGTTTATAGGCACTTTGCCCAGATTATCCATCACAGCTTCACTTGCTTTGTAACGTCAGACTTCTTGGAAGTCCAATTAATTAATGTTCACTATTGGTTTCCACAATTCTTGTTGTTGTGTGATCCAAGGTGTCTTAAAGGCTGACGTGAGCCTCTCTTAAGAGGGGAAAACATTGTGTCCCATCAAGGAACAAAATCAATGCAAAGAACAATAAATTGACAACCAACAGTCATTTTTCTTTAAAAATAAGCGTTTTGTTCTATTGGGTGCATTCAATTTTGACTTAGCGTTTAGATAAAATGATGATAAAAAATATCACCTAACCATTCTATGTCCTAATTCTTTAAATTTGAGGTATGTATATGTAGTTAAGAATACACTTTTACAAGTAAAAATAATGTTTTTATAACCAATGGCATTTTTAAGGATATAATAAAAAAAAGCCATAAATAAATAAAAATATCCTTCTTTGATAAAAATCTCTCTAAACCGTAAATAGGCAAGAACTGCAGCTGGTTTTCTTAATAAATGTTTTAGAAATAGTCAAAGATTACATTTCCGTTGAGTTTAGACCAAAGACTCTTAAAGAATTTTTTATAACTCAACAGAAAATAAAAAAATTGAGCCAAAAAAATTTTTTGGAAATTTTTAAAATTTTGCAATTTAAAAAAATAAAAAAAAATTGGATCATAATTGTAATACAAATGGTCATTTTTACAAGCTCAAATAAAAATTATAAATTTTAAACAAGGTTTTTAGATTTTAACGCCGAAACTCTGAAACTTTTCATAAAACAAATATTTTTTCTTTGACTACCTGAATCATACGAATCCTTCGACCGATTTTAAAATTTCTTTCGGTTTTTGAAGCTTCCAATACTTCCTAATTCAGTAAATATATTATTTTTGGATTTTAAGCACAAACGAACATTGAAACTTTTGAAAAAAGGCGACAGAGTCCGGCGCCTAAAATTTTGATAATTTTTTTTTTTCTTTCGATCAATTTTAACTATCTATAATTCAATAAAAGAAAATGATTTCTAACTAGTTTTAAATTGCAGATTTCATTTTGATTTCATCTGGTAACGCTATCTGTCCAGTAACCAAGGAGATGACCATGGAAGATTGTGAACAGAGAAAGACACACAACTCATAGTTAAATATAAAATTGGCATTTTCTTTATTCATCCATACCATAGAAGCCGAGACCTTTGGTCATGCCCTAGTACATGTGCCGGAAACTTAGGTTGACCTGGTCGAGATAATTCACTTCAACTAACAGAAGTTTAGGTACCTACAGGATTATATTTTTTTGTATCTATGTGCTTCAGAGGATAAGTGTTTGGCTTAGGGGAAATTGTCAAACTTCAGAAGGCAAATTATAGTGCAGTAAGAATAGTAAAGATGGATAATTCTAAAATTTATTAATGTTGACGCTCCAACCTTTTCAAGGGACTAAAGTTGGGAATAGTAAATGCTTAATATACATAAGTGGTTTAAATAAGTTTCAAAAGAAGTGCACTTAGTGCTTTATTTATTGAGATTCAGTTGTACACACGTAGTTCACCTTCGGTCCATGAATTTAACTAACATACTGGTATTTCGGTGGTTAAGTTGCATTCAAGCAAGGGATCATGTTTGTGATTGGCTGTTTTTTAAATTTGATAGAATTATTTTATTTTTAGTTTTCTTTTTTCGCTCTAAGCCTAGCTCAAACTATGGTTAATACGCGGGCCAATTGAACTTTATACGAGTTACAAATAGAAACAATTTTAGAGAATAGTTGGTTGAAAGGTAAAATCTATTAACTTATACTTAAAAGACTTGGAGAGAAAATGAGATTCAGCAAACCTTTAGGCCAACTGTATACAAAAATTTGAATTCTATGATCAACTCTTATCAACTCTTATATACAGGGTGAATTTAAAAGCTTACAAGGTTCAATTGAGCCAAGACCTGAAGGCTACTGACCATTGCAAGCGTCGTCAATACGCTGAATGGTTGGTTGAACAGACAGAAGTGAATGGTGACTTTACAAAGAAAATCATCTTTAGCGACGAGGCACACTTTCACCTCAGTGGATTCGTTAACAAGCAGAATTGCCGCATTTGGGCAAATAGAATCCACGAGTGATTGTTGAAAAGCCGATGCATCTACAAAGAGTGACTGTTTGGTGCGGCTTATGGGCTGGCGGGTGCCAGGGTCATCGGGCCGCACTTCTTCGAAAATGGGGTCGGCGGAGCAGTTGCCGTGAATGAAATTGAGGATATGGACCTGGACGATATGTGCTTCCAACAGGATGGTGCCACGAAATTATGGCTTTTTTTCCCGGAAAATTCAATGGCAGTGTTTTCTCACGTCGTGGAAATGTTAATTGGCCGCCACGGTCATGTGATTTGACACCGTTGGACTTCTTTTTTTTTTTTATATTTAAAAGAAAATGTGTACTTATTGACGTTAAAGAACAATTCAAGAGCTAATGGATGAGATAATTCGGCACATTAACGACATTGAAACTCAATTATGTCTCAGAGTAATTGAAAATATGGACCATCGGATAGAGGTATGCCACCGAAGCAGTGATGGCTAGCCAATGGCCAATATTTTGTTTAACACATAATTGTCATAGATCCTTCTATCATAATAAAAAATATTAATATAAATCTCTGAAAACGTTTTGTTTTATAAACAATTAACATCGTGCGTTTTCGTTGGACAAGCCTTTACAAAATTTAAAAAAAAAATTATTTCTTTTTTATATTTTGTTTTTCAAACCTTTTAGAAGCATCTCTATAAAAATTTCATTAAAATCCATTACAACGATAGTGAGCTTACAATTGAGCCGAATTTCGGATGTACTGTCAAGTAAAAAGATTGTTTTTGTAGCCGCTCTACACGAATGTGGAATGCTTTACCACTCATTCACACTCATTGCAATGTTCAGACATTCAAAACCAAAGTGTATCGGTATCTCCTTTCTTATCCTTTCCTACTTTCCTAAGTTGCATTGAAGATGTCATTGAAGTAAGACGTATTTCGATTCCGCTCCGTTCAACATTAAATAATTTTATCCGTTTTACTTGAGTAGTGCAGTAGAATTATTCAACTTGTGCTCTGATCTTTATTATAGCCCCGAAATTAAAAAAAAAAAAAATAGAACTTTAACTTTACCGGGAAGCTACACATAAATAAATTAAAAGTGCTTAATCTTGTGGCTAAGTTTTTCTACCCAAACATCTTTCTCTTTGTGTAAAATGACAAAAACAAAAACCGCCACCACTACCACTTTATCAACTGCCAAAGCAATCTCGACCGCTTCTTCCACGGCCCCACCATCCACCAGCGTCACTACAACCACAGCCATCAAAATCATTGCAACCACCTCTGCCGCCAAAACCTCTGCAAAAACAACTGCTTCCCCCCCTGTTATGCACACTAAAGCTTCGCCCAAAACTCGTATGCAGAAGAGTAGAATTAATCCCGACACACTTCCAACTCCTGATAAATCTAAGATGTCATCATCAGCATCATATAGTGGCAAAAAATCATCGACACCTGTTACAATTACAACACCTCTTTATCTCCGTGAACTCGAGAGTAGTCTCATGGCTAATCTAACAACATCTCTCAAAGAACTGGAAGACAAAATCAGAGAACACATAAGCGAAACGTTAGCTAAATTCCATGAGCGCTTGTTACATTGTGAAAGCGAAATAACTGAGCTCAAGAAAGAAAACAATGTAATAGGAGAACGATTGGAGGATCATCAGCGTGTGCAACGACTTAATGATGTCATTGTTTGTGGTTTACCTGATGATCTCAGTGCAATAGATCTTACAAGAAAGCTTGCCGCCAAACTAAATCATGAACTCTCTCCACATTTTGATGCGTTTCGTTTAAACACACGAAATTCCAGTGTTAAAAATGATAAGCCGCTACTTATTCGTCTATCCTCTCCCGCTGAAAAACGTAATTTACTCTCTGCATTCGTGTCTAATGGTGGTTTAACCTTACATCAGCTGTTCAATGATTGTGACAATGACAATGCCAACAACACGCATCCGAACAACTCTGACCAACGCATCTACATTAACGAAAGCCTCACACCGCTTAATAGCTCTCTATTGCGGCACGCAATTAAATTACGTAGAGAGAGAATCTTGTATTCTGTGAGAACAAAAAATGGTTTTGTGTATGTGAAGAAAAGCAGTGATGATGTAGAGTTTAAAATTGACTCTAGCACTTTTTCTACCCTTACAAATCCTCTGGACCAGTGTTGACGGGAGCAGATCATCAATGAGTGTGATTAATAATTTTTATTTTATTTTACTACATAATTACAAATTATTCCAATTTTGCATATTTTTCTTTAATTATTCTTCTCTCATTATTAGTTTTTATTACTATTATTTTATTTTATTATATTTTTTGTTGTAATTCTAGTTACTGTTCTGAATTTTTTTTTTTTTTTTTTTGTTATTGTTGTTGCTCGTATAATCATATAACCTGTTTAATCATGTCTGGTGGAATGGATATTTGTACTAAAGCAATGTTAAAGATACTTTCGAAGGCCCGTGAAGGATTCACTGTTTGTTGTCTGAATGCGCGTAGCCTAAATTTAGATAAATTAGATTTTTTAAAGTATGTACTTGACAGTTCGGAAGTTGATGTTATCTGTATTACAGAGACATGGTTGAAGCTTGCAGCGTCTAACTATATGTACCATATTCCCAACTATAAACTGATACGTAACGATAGAACCACCAGTACTATTGGAGGAGGAGTTGCTATCTACTGTAGGGCTAGTTTAAACGCTAAAATTATGTCTAAGTCTGATAACAGTGGAATTGAGTTTTTGGTATTAGAAGTTTCTGATGGTAACATTAAATGCCTTTTAGGTGTTGGTTATAATCCAAATAGAAGCTTCTCACCTGAACTTTTTTTTTCAACTCTTCGTGAATTCTCAGCAAATTATGAAAGTATAATTGTATGTGGGGACTTCAATGCAGACTTTTTTCGTTCTGATTCTAGAGTAAATCAACTTAAAGATGAAATTGCAGCTACTGGTCTCTCTGTAGTGAATTCAAATGCTACTCGTTTCGGACCTAATACCACCCCTAGTCTTCTAGACTTAATGATTGTGTCTGACTTGTCCCACGTTTTTTTATTCGACCAGCTTTCTCTTGAAGGAATATCTGACCACGATTTACTATTCTGCACCTATAATATAGATTTTTCAAACATCTCGTCTCCGTCTTCATTTCAATTCCGAGATTTTAAATCTATTAATAATTCTGCATTACAAGAAGACGCTTTAAATTGTCCATTTGATATTTGTTATAGCTTTTATAATGTTGATGATAAAGTCGATTTCTTTCAACATTTATTGCTTCAACTCTACCTTAAGCATATTCCACTAAAAACTGTCATAATTAGAAACAAGAACTGCCCTTGGTTTACTTCTGAAGTCCTCGATTCAATAAAAATCCGTCGTAAGCTGTATTCCAAGTGAAAGCGGTATCCAACACCAATAAACTGGAAGATTTTTTGTCAAGCTCGTAACCACTCATCCTTTTTAACTCGTAGAGCTAAAAAAAGATATTTCTTTTCAAAATTAAGCCCTGATCAAACCTCACGTAAGTTTTGGAGTAGTCTGCGTTCATTTGGTATTGGTAGAAAGAAAGTGGTTGAAAATTTTCCAGATCCAAATGATCTTAATAAATGCTTTGTGGATAACAACTTACAGGCATCTTGCTTAACAATTAACAGCCCAGCCATTTATGAACCTCCTTCTGAATTTCAATTTGAAGTCGTTTCTGAGAATGAATTGGTCATGTATATCCTTTCTCTTCGATCAAACTCAGTGGGTGAAGATGGAGTTCCAATATGTTTTATTAAAATGATATTACCACAAATTATACCCACCTTTACTCACATAGTAAATTTTTGTATCATGACCTCTTCTTTTCCAAAATGTTGGAAGCGTGCAAAGGTAATTCCTGTGCCCAAGAAAAACAATCCTTCAACTGCATCAGATTTTCGGCCCATAAGTATATCTTAGAAAAAGTTTTGTTAAACCAGATTTCAAACCAAATGCGATTTCGAGCAGTTCACAGCTGCTCTACGGCTATGGTTAAGGTTCTTGAAGATATTCGAATTCAGTATGACCAAGGCATGTTAACGCTTCTCTGTTTGCTGGATTTTACAAAAGCATTTGACCGAGTTAATCACAGTATTCTGTTAGGAGCCAGGTTTCCACGGGAGATTATCTTCGATACACAGGAAGTGGCAGCGGCACGCTTGTCGTTGCTCGGCTAAGCTCGTCGCGCGGGGTAGTTCTTGCCACCTCTCCGTGTATCTCCTGCTCGACTTAACAAAAATTTATTCGTGCCTAAGGTAATACTTTGTTAAAAAGACACAAATCCAGAGACTGACGATATCTAAGAACAACATGGGTTTGGTGCTTCGAATTATTTCTCGGAACTAAAGAAGAAACTAACCTAAACTAACTAATCTTACTAATCTAAATACCCTTAACCAAAAAAATATTAAATACAAACAAAATTTGACCAAAAAATGTAATAAAGAAAAAATTTAATAAAAAAATTAATAAGAAAAAAAAATGAGTAAACAAAAATTAATCCCTAAGCTAACCTAAAAAAAATCCTTTAACCCTACACCGCGTATCTAAAGCACCTTCCTTTTGTTTTTCTCAGATATCGTCACGCTAAATTCCAAACGTTCGTCTGATGTAATTGACGAAGATCTGGCCAACCCACCCAAGCATCTCTAAGACACATCCTTCGCTATTTTCTTGGCCATTTGTTCAATGAAAATAGCCCCTGTAATGATCCAACCAATCACGAATTAGTCCGTAGAGAAAGTCTGTTCGTCACGTCTTCTAGTCTAAAACTACATCAGGACGGCTTTGCCAAGCCTTCACACACCTCTAGCAACAAGATTTAGCACACCATGTTTAGTTTACACTTTCAGATTTTTATTTTTATTTTATAAAACAAATTCATCGAAGAAATCAAAAAAAAAAGAATTTGAGCTCTCTCTCACTCGTTTCTTTTCCTTATACTTTAAAAAAAATCAAAAATTCAACTCAAATCTTAAAACTAATAATACAAAAAGACTATAAAAAAAATTTTAAAAGCGATCTTTTGACTCAGAAATTGATTACTCACTGTTAGACTGGTCCCTCGTCGTCCTGCCGGCAGCACTTTGAAGAACAGTTGATTTTTCAGTTCCCTTTTTAGTATACAAAAATCTTAAAAATCACTTTTTTTTCTTTTTTTTTTTTTTTTTTTTCTTTTTGATAAGTTTGATTTCAAAAATTAAAATTTAAAAATAAAAAAAAACGATTTAGAGAACTAAAATTTCACATAAATTAAAGTTAACGTTAAATTATAAAAAAAAATAAATGAACTTTTAAATTGAAATTATCTGTTTTCTTGAATGTTCTATTTCTATTCTAATTTCACTTTCTCTGCTTCTACACTTTTTTTTCTTTTTATTTCATTGCTTTCTTGGATGTCTTTTGTTTCTTGCCTGCGAAGCACCCTTCCTGGTACTATTCCTTGTGAAGTTTGCTGGGGCTATCTACAAACATATATATCTACCGTATACGTGTAGTACCCTTTTTTCAACTCCGGTCCTTGTACCTTCAAAAGAAGTTTTCTTTGTTTTATTCAACAAAGGAATTCTTTTGATTCCTTTGGAGTCTTCACTAGACAAAAAAAAACTGGTGCAGAGGCCTAGTTTCTATAGCGGATTTTTCTGCTATCAGATTTAAGCCTATATAAAAAAAAAAACCACATATCAGATCACCAGAATTTCAGAAATTTCCATAGTGGTCACATACCTCTGCTTTGGAATTGGCAGTTAGCTCCTCCAATTAAAGTTCTTAAATCCTTCCTTTCAAGATAATCTTCTTTATAGGCGAACTATCTATATATATATAGATATCGATATATATTGCTATACAATTTCACTTCACTAACAAAATTCAAATTACCTTTATAGTTATTTATTTTTTTTTTTATAAGTCTTAAAACACTTGCTTTTTTTTTATATCTATTCAAATCGCGAAGTTTCTTAATACGCGTTAAAAATTTTTAATTTAAAAATTCAAAAATTGAATTAAAAAAAAATGGTAGTTAAAACTTTGCTACAACTTTCTTCGGCTCTCAAACAATTGAAAATGACCATACAATCCCCAGGCTAGCTCCTGGTCTTCGTTCTATTATTCAAGTAAATAGTTACCACTATATCTGAGTGAGATAACTATTTTAAACCCTACTGTTAAAAATAATAATAGTTTCAGGATTGTCTTCCATCCCTATCATTAATAATCCCCCCCCTTTTATCCATGTCCAAAATTCATCACACACACATATTCATAACACCACCCCCTTCTGTATGTCTATCTCAGTCTAATTTCTCTCATTAAACTCTAATCTTATACTAATATCATATCCTTCAAATATAATTAAATATTGTATCTTTTATCTACAAAATACTTTTTCATACCTAATTTCCCTACCTCTGATAACACTGAAACCATTAAAACTCACCCTCGAATTTATTCATTGAATTCATTCTAAACTGCAAGAATATTTTCCTGCGCATGCGTCAGAGTATTAAAATACTTCGCCCCTTACCTCTAAACAGAAAGAGACGGAACTACTTTCGTGCGCAATAAAGTGACCAACAGGTTAAGTGTCCATTGGTAACCAAAAAAATTTCAACTAATTGTCACAATCAAAACAATCATTATGGCGGCGTGTTCACTTTTGCTCTGGTAAGTTTTTATTTATTGAAATTATATTATTATAATTGAATTTAATTATGTTTTTATTATTCTTATTTCATTTACAGATGACAGTGAACATTTTAATATGTTTTTAGGGTAAAAAGCGTAGTTCTTAGGTGAGTATTTTGTGAAGTGAAAATTCCTATGATTAAGTTTTTGGATTTTCACAGAACACTGCACCATTATAATATTCTTTTTATATTAATGATTATTTCTTGTTTTCAGAAACCATGAATTTACATGAGCCCATTTGCACTGCACAGAATGAGAAATATTGGTGTTCTAAAACAGATTGTTTAGCTGGGTGGAGAGATGGCAAGAATGGAATCACCTGCCAAGGTTGCAACACCTACGCCATCCAGGTATGCAAACGGCCGCGCAACAGGCTCGCTGCAAGTGGCAGAGTGGTCGTGAGGCCACTTGAAGTGTAAAAAAAAAGCGGCCTAGCTAATTTTGTGTCTCTTTGGTAGTACAGTGGTCTCGTAGTGTGGCTGAGCCTACTACCTGAGATCTCATGCTGTTTTTAATGGCCGGGCAAATTTTGTTTGATTCTTTACTGAAATTTCTATAAAGTAGTTATAGATTAATGGTATTGCTTGCTAATCTTTGGTTTCTTTTGTTATCATATTGTCGTTCACTCCTTCTAATAAAACGAATACATAATACATTAATCCTAAAAAAAAATTAAATGAACCATCTGATTGCAAAGGGCATATGAGCACTAAATAATTAAGCTTACATCACAGATAGAAATCGGGGACTTCAACTTAATGCCTGTTGGCTAAATCACAGATCATACAAAAAAAATTTAAATAACATCTTTAAGAGAATCAGGTACTTTGACTATTCAAATAACTAAATATATAAAAAGTTTTACTTAAGAACTAAATATCACAGAAAATAGAAGTATATCACCAATATTGTTATAAATTTAACAATATATTTAAGGGAAGTTAGAAATCACAGACAATAAAAGCTAGGCATATAAATAATTAATAAATAACCAAAAGAAATAATATCACAGATAAAAAAAAATGTAAATATAAATACTCTAAATAAATAAACTATAACTATATAAAAAAAAATATCACAAATAATAATTATCAATATAATTACTTAAAAACTAAAATATCACAGATAATAATTGTAAATATTAAACTCTAAATAAAAAAAATATCACAGATAATAGAAACTACACTAAAGAAATATGATTGCAAGCAAAATCAAGTTAATATCACAGGCACCAAATGTAAATATAATTACTCTATAAATAAATACTCTAAAAATAAATAAACTAACTATACATAACTAAACTATGTAAATAAATAAATATATATAAATTAACCATATGCATACATAAATAAACTACGTAAATAAATGACTAGAAATAAATAAACTATAAATAATCTATCTGAAGTACATATACCTAATACTAATATCACAGTATAAGCAACATCATCTGAGTGCGTTTTACAGATTTATTGCGGTTTATACGTGGAGATCTTTCGCGTGATATACTCCGATTTTTTCACCTTTTAAGTTTCTTATTTCATAAAGGGAATTTCCTTTTGGTCTTAGAACAATCGATTTTATAAATTTTTTCCCAAGTTTCGCGTTGTAGTTTTCTAATGCACTACTTTGTTTAAAGTTTCTACGGTAGACTATTTGACCTGTTTTATACTTGATGTCTCTACTTCGGGTATTATAAATCTTTGTGCTTTTTTGATGGGCGATTTTTAAATTTTCAAAAATTTTAGCTCTAATCAATTCCAGTCTATCGTTTTTGTTTAAGATCTCGATTTTAGACTCTTTTACTACGCCTAATTTACGAAGTAACTCATATGATTTACCATTTTGGATCATTGGTGTACCAAAAATCGCGTAATAGGGCTCAACTGTGATTGCATCGTGTGCAACACTTCGCAGTGAAAATGCAACGTTGCTCACATGTTGATCCCAGCACTTTTGATCACTACCGAGATAGGATCTAATTTTAGACAACACTGATTGATTAACTCGTTCTGACGCATTGGCTTGTGGGGAATAAATTGCCGTTCTCACTTGTTTCACTCCATAGCGTTTCAAGAAACTAGTGAACAGTTCCGAAACAAACTGTTTTCCGTTATCGGAATGAATGTATTCGGGGACACCAAATACATGAAAAACATTTTCTTCTAAAAACTTAACTACCTCAGATGATGTTGCCTTTCTAATTGGTTTTAAAAATACATATTTACTGAAGTGGTCGAGACAAATGAATATGTGTGTATTTCCATTTTTAGTGCGTGGATATGGACCAAGAAAGTCGATATAAAGACGTTGGAACGGTCGTTCTGTAATAGTCTGTTGGCCCATCGGCGGCCGAGTAGTGGTGTTGACGGACTTGCTACACTTGCAAGTGTCACATGACTTCACCCATTTCTGAACATCGGTAGCCATCCCGGGCCAGAAGTACTTCTGCCTCAACTTGGATAAAGTTTTGTTAATGCCACCATGTCCAGATGATGGGGAGTCATGGGCGGCTTCCAAAAGCCCCCCACACAACTCCTCAGGGACCCAAAGCTTCCATGCTCTGTCATCCTGTACTGCGTCACCTGTTCTTATGTCAGTTCGTTTATAAACAAATCCGTCCGATATACAAATATCTGGTAATTTGTACTGGTCTTTAAGTACTATTTTCTTTAGCTCAACATATTCCTCTGAGGAGAAATATGGTGAACTAAAGTCAACCTCTGGCGCTAAATCTTCAGTCGTGATCTCCTCCATATGGACTCGAGATAAAGTATCAGGGACCACGTTTTGGACACCCTTTCTATGCTCGATCACGAAGTCGAAACCCTGAAGTTTAAAACTCCATCTGGCCAAACGTCCAGTCAGGTCTTTTTGCGTCATTAACCATTTCAGACTTGCGTGATCGGTGATGATAGTAAAGGGTAAACCCTCAACGTAGGCCCTGAACTTCTTAACCGATAAAACTGCCGCATAACACTCAAGTTCCGTAACGCTATAATTCCGTTGAGCGGAATTTAGCTTCTGGGACATGAATGCTATCGGTCGTTCATTTTTCTCATCATCCATCTGAAAGATCACACTCCCTACACCTGAGGTTGAAGCGTCACACTGTATATAAAAGTGTTTTGAAAAGTCCGGATTTGTGAGTATGGGTGCTGTAACTAAACTTGTTTTGAGTAGTTGAAATGCCGTTATTGCCTCGTCAGTCATTTCGAATGTTTGTCCTTTTTTCAAGCAATCAGTCATCGGGGCTGCTATAGACGCATAGTTTGGTATGAAACGTCTATACCAACCCGTCATGCCTAGGAACCTACGGAGTTGTTTGGGGGTCTTAGGTACCGGAAAGTCCTCGACCGCCGATACTTTGTCCTTGTCTGTCCGTATACACCCGTCGCCAACTACATATCCCAGATATTTTATTTCTTTGAAACAAAATTTACTTTTTTCTACATTAATTGTCAATCCAGCTTGACGTAAGGAAAAAGCTACTTCCTGTAGTACCTGCATGTGGGTTTTGAAGTCTGGAGAACAAACCAAGAGGTCATCGAGATAGACAAAGACATTCTGTCGGAGCCGACCAGGAATGACCTTGTCCATTAGCTTGGACATTCTCTGAGCGGCGTTACACAATCCAAACGGCATAACCGTAAATTGATACAACGGCCGCCCAGGGACTGTGAAAGCTGTCTTCTCTCTTGACTTGCTCTCCAGAGGAATTTGCCAAAAGGCATCCTTTAAGTCGATACTGGATATAAACTTCGTACCTTGTAGTCTACTTATTATACCCTCAATATGAGGAAGTGGATAAGCAAACTTTTTCGTCCTAGCATTCACTTTTCTAGAGTCCAGACACAGCCTATTTTTGGCACCTTTTCGCACTAAAACAACTGGGGAGCTCCAAGCACTATTGCTCTCCTCTATTACACCCATTTCCAACATCCTGTCCAGCTCAGCGTACATGAGCTTTTGTACTACTGGAGAAATGGGGTAATGCCTTTGTTTTATGGGAATTTGTTCGTCATCCACTTCGATAATATGTTCCTCGAGGTTGGTTTTACCCAACCCTAGAACGGCAAAGGAGGGAAATAGCAACTTGATGCCCTCCAGCTGTTGAGCTTGATCAGGTGTGAGTTCTCGAAAAGTTGGCTGCTCTTTCGTCATATCTGGCACATTAAGCTCACTTACTATGTTTGGAGCCACTTTGAAGGTACTCCAAAAATCTACACCCAGATATAGCGGTTGAAAAAGACCAGGAACAACAAAGATCTCCAACTCATGAGATTTGCCACCCCATGAGACATTCGATTTAAAGCGACCTTCTATCTTCTGATGGTTTCCATCGGCAGTTTTAATGTCTTTGTTCATCTTTGTTATTTTTATGTTTTTTTTTGATAGAAACTGTATTGCATTTTTCCCTAAACATGTAACGGACGCTCCACTATCTAATAACCCTAATATTTCTTCTCCTTCTATTTGCACTTTTGTATATGGCCTATTGTCATCTGTCATAGTTAATATCGTTGCCTCTATTTTGTTTTTTCTTTGTCTAAGTATTTTATGTTTTTCCCTAAGCCTTAAAATTTTTAAATAATTTCTACTTTTCATCTTCTTTAAACCTATCGCTTCACTAAAAATTCTTTTTCTAGCTTCTTCGTACTCTATCATCCTCTGATGAAGACTTTTAGGAAGAATTTGTTCTTTCTTGTGGTAAGTACTTTCTTTTTCTTTTTCAGGACATCTCTTTAATATTTTTATTCTTCCAGGTTTTTCTTCTGATTGTCCGGGACTGGCTTTAACGTCGGCTGTTGAATCCCGGGTGAACTGCCGACATTCTGGTTTCCCTGACATGCAGCACATCTGAACGAAACACTACCCTGTCCACAACAGAAACAAGTCAAGGTATGAAACGATGAAGGACATACACCTGAAGGTTGATTTTTATCCCTAACTAAACTTTTACCTTGTTCCTTATACCTGTTAGATTTTTCATTTTGTTCAAATCTTTTTCTTTCCTGTCTTTCAGTGTTTATAGCCGATAATTCAAAATTGTCCTCTTCCGACTCACTAACTCTCTGTCTTCTCCTATTGTGATCGTCATCTATTTCGTGAACGAACTTTTTGAATTTCGCGTCTCTCAATGTCAAATGCTCTTCAGCTCTCTTACATTCCTCTCTCAATTGTCTAATATTGTTGATTACACAACCAAAAATTAACGTACTGATTCTTTCTTTTAAATTATTTCTCACTATCGAAACAAGGTCGTTTTCATTTGGTCTTGTTTGCATTTGCAAAGTCAATCCTCTGATGTCTGCATAGAATTCATCAAAAGTCTCATGGGGCTGTTGTTTTCGATCCATGATTGCCCTGAGGATTTCATGGTCACGCTTATTATTCTTGAACTGCCTTAGAAATTCTGTTTTCAAATCGTAGTAATTCAAAAGATCATCCCCTTGATTCTCTTCTAAGAACTGCCAATACCATCTTTCAGCAGAGCCTGTGACCAAATGGTGGAAATTGGCGAAGAGCTGGTCGTCTGTCAGTCCACTTTTCTTCTGTAGTGTCTCCACTCGGAAAATGAAACTTTCCACCGACATGCTTTTTGACGTCCCATCAAATTTTATCCCCCATTTATGAATATCAACCTTTCGATTGATATCCCTAAAAGAGGATTGAAAATTCGATGGTTGCGAAGTCAGTTGACCATTTACCGAGTGGTGTGTCCTTCTGTTCTGTTTCGTATACGTTGTGTCTTGTTTAGAGTCTTGTCTAAATGTTGTGTCTCTCTGATCTGTCATGGACTGTTCCATACTATGAAATTTAGAATGCACCTCTTTCATATTCTTGTCTAACAGTTTGTACATTTCTGACAAACCATCAGCAAGAATACTCAGAGTTTTAGTTTGGCTTTCCTTAACAGTCAGAGAGGCAACCTTTTGTATTCGTTCGTATAGTTCTAGTTCTGTCAATGGTACGTTAAGATTGGTAAGTGTTCTTTCCTTTGCTGTTTCTAAAAGTATTCTGTTTTCTCGCTCTACTTGTAATCGTTCTTGTTCGAGTTCGTAATTTTCTTGAGTAAGATGTTCTATTTCCTCATTACGTGTGATAGAGTTTTCGATAACGTTGTTTTCGTCTTCTTCTTCAGATTGTTCTGAAACCACTTCTTGTCTTACAGTCGCGTTTCGTAGGTTGTCATTGTCCATGTCTTTTGAACCAATTATGTCTATGTCGCGAATTATCTTAGTGATTTCGTGGAACGTTCTGTCCATGTCATCGTTTTCTGTCACGTTTGGCAGTACAGTCTGAGGTTGGTGTTCTGTCAGACCAGCTGCTTCATTTCCAACCCCTAACCCTCCTGTCTGACGAGTGATTCTCCTTTGCCTCTGATCTTCTCTAGGCTGGGTGGTTTTAGGAACCGCCCCCGTTTTATTCTTTCTCCCCTCTGACATTTTTCAATGTTTGTACAAAAAAAAATATGTGAAGGGGTGCTCACAACAAAAGATAAAACCAAAAAAAAAGAAAAAAAAAATGATAACGAAAAAAACTAAACCAAAAAAAATCAAAAATTCAAAAATTTCAAAAATTCAAAAAAAAAAATCCAAAACGAAAATTAAAAAAAATAAAAAAAAATATATTGTTAAAAAAAATCGAAACCAAATTATATAAAAAAAAACGAAAATCTGTTTAACAAAAATTTAAAAGAAAAATTATCTCAATGCTATATTAAAAAAAAATTCAAGAAAACCCATTAAAAGTAAAGTAAAATAAAATATAAAAAAATAAAAAGTTAGATGAAAAAGTTAACAAAAAAAAACTTAAGGAAATGAATTAAAAAAAAAAATGGTATCTTTTGTGTATTTATATGTAACTCAACGCTTAGGTGTGTGAAGATTGACAAAGTTTCCTTTCCATCTGTAATTTATTAGTTTGTCTTTGCGTTCTTTTGTCTGTCCCGTGACTGGTGCGTTTGAAATTCAGCGTTTGCTTCAGCCCACTTCTTCACCACAGCCACTACATATTATCTGGCGTGTAGCCTATTCTATGGCTGGCTGTAGTTCCAAGATGAACATCCACATGAACAAGGTTTTCGGACTTTGAATCTCTACCTCACGAAGAATCTGGTTGTACCTGATTCTGTGGACAGCCAAGACTCAAAATCTTCCAACCCTGTTCCACTTTTGGAGTTGTCACCGATCCCAAGCTACCTCGCAAAAATCTCTGACTCTAAGCCTTGAGATTCGGATAGCCGCTTGTGATCTGTGACAAAACCAAAAGCTCTTAGTCTCTAGATTTGTGTATTCAAAAAAAAAAAAAATTCTCAAAGAAAATCAAAACAAGTCCAAGGTGATGATCCTTTATAAAAAAAAATCATCCCCTTGGAGTTGCTTTAGTCTTTCAATTAAAAGAACCTTTAGGTCTCGTTGGGCGCCATTGTTAGGAGCCAGGTTTCCACGGGAGATTATCTTCGATACACAGGAAGTGGCAGCGGCACGCTTGTCGTTGCTCGGCTAAGCTCGTCGCGCGGGGTAGTTCTTGCCACCTCTCCGTGTATCTCCTGCTCGACTTAACAAAAATTTATTCGTGCCTAAGGTAATACTTTGTTAAAAAGACACAAATCCAGAGACTGACGATATCTAAGAACAACATGGGTTTGGTGCTTCGAATTATTTCTCGGAACTAAAGAAGAAACTAACCTAAACTAACTAATCTTACTAATCTAAATACCCTTAACCAAAAAAATATTAAATACAAACAAAATTTGACCAAAAAATGTAATAAAGAAAAAATTTAATAAAAAAATTAATAAAAAAAAAAAATGAGTAAACAAAAATTAATCCCTAAGCTAACCTAAAAAAAATCCTTTAACCCTACACCGCGTATCTAAAGCACCTTCCTTTTGTTTTTCTCAGATATCGTCACGCTAAATTCCAAACGTTCGTCTGATGTAATTGACGAAGATCTGGCCAACCCACCCAAGCATCTCTAAGACACATCCTTCGCTATTTTCTTGGCCATTTGTTCAATGAAAATAGCCCCTGTAATGATCCAACCAATCACGAATTAGTCCGTAGAGAAAGTCTGTTCGTCACGTCTTCTAGTCTAAAACTACATCAGGACGGCTTTGCCAAGCCTTCACACACCTCTAGCAACAAGATTTAGCACACCATGTTTAGTTTACACTTTCAGATTTTTATTTTTATTTTATAAAACAAATTCATCGAAGAAATCAAAAAAAAAAGAATTTGAGCTCTCTCTCACTCGTTTCTTTTCCTTATACTTTAAAAAAAATCAAAAATTCAACTCAAATCTTAAAACTAATAATACAAAAAGACTATAAAAAAAATTTTAAAAGCGATCTTTTGACTCAGAAATTGATTACTCACTGTTAGACTGGTCCCTCGTCGTCCTGCCGGCAGCACTTTGAAGAACAGTTGATTTTTCAGTTCCCTTTTTAGTATACAAAAATCTTAAAAATCACTTTTTTTTCTTTTTTTTTTTTTTTTTTTTCTTTTTGATAAGTTTGATTTCAAAAATTAAAATTTAAAAATAAAAAAAAACGATTTAGAGAACTAAAATTTCACATAAATTAAAGTTAACGTTAAATTATAAAAAAAAATAAATGAACTTTTAAATTGAAATTATCTGTTTTCTTGAATGTTCTATTTCTATTCTAATTTCACTTTCTCTGCTTCTACACTTTTTTTTCTTTTTATTTCATTGCTTTCTTGGATGTCTTTTGTTTCTTGCCTGCGAAGCACCCTTCCTGGTACTATTCCTTGTGAAGTTTGCTGGGGCTATCTACAAACATATATATCTACCGTATACGTGTAGTACCCTTTTTTCAACTCCGGTCCTTGTACCTTCAAAAGAAGTTTTCTTTGTTTTATTCAACAAAGGAATTCTTTTGATTCCTTTGGAGTCTTCACTAGACAAAAAAAAACTGGTGCAGAGGCCTAGTTTCTATAGCGGATTTTTCTGCTATCAGATTTAAGCCTATATAAAAAAAAAAACCACATATCAGATCACCAGAATTTCAGAAATTTCCATAGTGGTCACATACCTCTGCTTTGGAATTGGCAGTTAGCTCCTCCAATTAAAGTTCTTAAATCCTTCCTTTCAAGATAATCTTCTTTATAGGCGAACTATCTATATATATATAGATATCGATATATATTGCTATACAATTTCACTTCACTAACAAAATTCAAATTACCTTTATAGTTATTTATTTTTTTTTTTTATAAGTCTTAAAACACTTGCTTTTTTTTTATATCTATTCAAATCGCGAAGTTTCTTAATACGCGTTAAAAATTTTTAATTTAAAAATTCAAAAATTGAATTAAAAAAAAATGGTAGTTAAAACTTTGCTACAACTTTCTTCAGCTCTCAAACAATTGAAAATGACCATACAATCCCCAGGCTAGCTCCTGGTCTTCGTTCTATTATTCAAGTAAATAGTTACCACTATATCTGAGTGAGATAACTATTTTAAACCCTACTGTTAAAAATAATAATAGTTTCAGGATTGTCTTCCATCCCTATCATTAATAATCCCCCCCCTTTTATCCATGTCCAAAATTCATCACACACACATATTCATAACACCACCCCCTTCTGTATGTCTATCTCAGTCTAATTTCTCTCATTAAACTCTAATCTTATACTAATATCATATCCTTCAAATATAATTAAATATTGTATCTTTTATCTACAAAATACTTTTTCATACCTAATTTCCCTACCTCTGATAACACTGAAACCATTAAAACTCACCCTCGAATTTATTCATTGAATTCATTCTAAACTGCAAGAATATTTTCCTGCGCATGCGTTAGAGTATTAAAATACTTCGCCCCTTACCTCTAAACAGAAAGAGACGGAACTACTTTCGTGCGCAATAAAGTGACCAACAGGTTAAGTGTCCATTGGTAACCAAAAAAATTTCAACTAATTGTCACAATCAAAACAATCATTATGGCGGCGTGTTCACTTTTGCTCTGGTAAGTTTTTATTTATTGAAATTATATTATTATAATTGAATTTAATTATGTTTTTATTATTCTTATTTCATTTACAGATGACAGTGAACATTTTAATATGTTTTTAGGGTAAAAAGCGTAGTTCTTAGGTGAGTATTTTGTGAAGTGAAAATTCCTATGATTAAGTTTTTGGATTTTCACAGAACACTGCACCATTATAATATTCTTTTTATATTAATGATTATTTCTTGTTTTCAGAAACCATGAATTTACATGAGCCCATTTGCACTGCACAGAATGAGAAATATTGGTGTTCTAAAACAGATTGTTTAGCTGGGTGGAGAGATGGCAAGAATGGAATCACCTGCCAAGGTTGCAACACCTACGCCATCCAGGTATGCAAACGGCCGCGCAACAATTCTGTGCAAGAAACTAAAACTTTACTTTGGCTTTAGTGACAATTCGGTTCGTCTGATTCAAGACTATTTAAGTCATCGAACCCAAAAGGTTAAAGTTGGCAATAATTCTTCTGATTCAATCAGATTACTTGCTGGCGTCCCACAGGGTTCAATTTTGGGTCCTATTTTGTTCTGCATGTTTATAAATGACTTACCACATGTTTGCAAAAATGTCATGATACATCTCTATGCAGATGATGTTCAAATTTATCTTTCGGGACCTTTTAACTTACTGGAAGATCTAACGTGCAGAATAAATGAAGATCTGAATGAGATTCACAATTGGTCGCTCTGTAATGGCCTTACGCTTAATACAGCGAAATCCCAAATAATTGCTATCTCTAGACGGAAATTTGATACGAGCAATCTACCACCTATTTTTCTAGCACAGTTTCAAATTGAGTTTTCGAGTACTGTTTTAAGTCTAGGCTTTAAAATAAATCGTTCACTTTCAGCCGTCGACCATATTAACCTCTCTGTTGGACGTATCTATGGATGTATTCGGAAATTAAATATGTTTTCTAATCTAACACCGGTTGAGACTAAACTGAGAATTAGTAAATCGTTGCTTGTACCACTTATTGACTATGCTTCAGTAGTTTACCCCAAACTGGATTCTCAATCACTGCGTAAATTGCTTGTTGCTTTTAATGATATAATTAGGTACATTTTTGGCTTGCGAAGATTTGACCATGTTTCTCAATACCATCAACTTGTCCTAGGATACACTTTTGAACAATTCTTTGAATCTAGGTGTTGTATTTTCTTGCACAAAATATTACAAAGAAGGACACCATCATACTTATATGAAAAAATATGCTTTGCGCAGTCTGATCGAACAATGAATCTTATTTCACCTATATGCACATATCTAAATTCATCAAGGCTATTTTTTGTATATGCCATTAAACTCTGGAACTCATTACCATTGGCGATAAAGCAGATAATTGGAATATCACAATTTAAAAAGGCAATTCTTAGTCACTTTAATTAAACATTTATAAAACAGTAACTAGAAAGTATTATGTATCAAATCTTAATTTTATTAACTTATATTACCTATGTATTTTTTTTTTTTTAAACTTTATTCATTTAATCTTAGTAATGTTAAAAGAAAGCTCTAGTTTTAATTAACATAAGAGTCCAATTTTAAGGTACTATAAAAGACTAAGTCTTATTTGTACGCCCGCTTTAAAATAAATAAATTGAAATTGAAATTGAAATTGAAATTGCTCGCACTTTGTGTAACGTTACAAGGGTATTCACAACCCCTTGAGTGCGCTTATTATATAAAAAAAATCATTCTTTAAAAGTTAAAACTATTCAGAAAAGGAACATGTTTGACACTCGGCATATTAAAGGGTCTCCTAAGCCGGCGCACTATGGGACCAAATGCTGCAAACCATCTCAAAAATCCATAACTTTTTCGTTTCTCAATATTTTTTTTTGAAATTTTGCACACTTATGCTTGTATAACCAAGAATTTAAAATATTTAAACATTTCAAATAGAAATAAATTATTTTATTTTTTTTTAATAAAATAAAATAACAAATTTGTAGATTTTGTTTAATTTATATGGGAAAAATTTGTTGGAGCAAGAATTATTGCAACAATTTGGATGAAATTTGTACAGTTTTCTTCTTTTACCGGTGAAAACATTTGAAAGTAGTTTTTGTAAAATCCGCCCACTACCACGCCCATATTTTTTTGATTTTTGTTATTTTCTTATTTTTAGTGAACAGAAAGCCTAAAATTTGTTTTTGAGGTTTTTTTAAATTAAGACATCGCATTTATATTTTTTCCGCCCACTTTCCCGCCTACTTTCACTCCCCTTTTTTTATTTTCAGCTTAAAGTTCATTAAAAGCAGGCATTTTTTAAATTAAGTTTTATATGTAGAAGTGAATTTATGAAAAGTGTTATTTTTTTAAGTAAAATCCGTGTACTGCCACGCCCCTTTTTGACTATGATAGTTTTTTGCCCTTAAGACAAAAAAAAACAAAAAAAAGGAATTCAAAAGTACACCTTATTACTAGGTATATTAATTAATGTCTAAAAGTTCTTTAGCCTCGTCAAAATATTCTTTGGTATCATTTTTTGTTCTTGGTTTTCCCAGACTAGATATACAAGGATCAGATGTATATAATGAAGTGTGTAGAACATCTTCGTTTGTAGCTGAGCTTGAACATTTCCTTGCAAATAAATTCTCTCATTTCGATTTTATTTTTTAATTTAATCCGAATCCTTTAAACGCTTTATTGAGAATAAGAGCTTAGTAATTATCTCATTACATTATCTATGAATTTTGACTCTTGATTGATTAATGCTACAACAACAATTTGGCTGTCCCATGCCAACTCTATTACCTTTTAGAGTCTTTTCGTTTGGTTTTGGTATTGCTTACGATTCAGTTTCCATATTGTATGCAGTTCTATTCTAAGTGAAATGTTAACTTTTTGTCTTCTTATGTTTTGTGTTATTTATATGTACCTACATTTGTATTATATGCAACATACCCCACACATCCCCTCCCACCCTCAAGTGCTTGGCATTTATTTTTATTTAATTATGATTTTTTTTAATATAAATATGAGTAAGGAAGTTTAAAATTGGAAAACAAATATTTTATTCTAAAAATAAAATTTTTAATTTTAATAATATTGGAAATAACTGATAAAAACTTATAAATTTTTTGGAAACATAGTCACTTATATGATGTTTATGAAAATGTGTTGCACATGTTTTAACCGTTATTTTTTTGAATTTTTGACAAAAAATAACATTTTTTTTTTTAATTTTGAGCTAAAAGTAATAAAATAATAGTCTCAGACTTTTTGGAATACACATTTATGTGCATCAATAAAGGTACCACATTTTTGCCAAATTTTAATTTTTTTCATCACTTAACAATAAAGTTATAAGAAAACGAGTTTTTATTCTAAAAACTTATTTTTCTTTCTCATCATACGTTTTTTCTTCTTAAACAAAAATGCATGAAAATGCGAAAGTTTTTATTTTTTCTTCCAAATTTAGAATATTTTTGGAATACTAAACAGCCATTAACTAAACGGAGGCAGCCGGAGCTAACAGAGAAAACTTCAATTGAAAACAAAAAAATGAAAAAGATACTGCACCTTACTCATTTTTTTTTATTAATTTACTGGTGAACTTAATTAAAAAAAATATAACTGTTTTGTAAAGAAGAGGGCTTGGGCTTTTCAAAAAGATATAATACTTATACATTCTGTCCAGAAAAATACGAAATAATTGACTTCAAACTCTCACTTCTAATAATTCTAAAAAATAAAAATATCGAAATGTCATTTTTAACGGTAATTTTAGGTACCTAGAACAAAAGTAAGATACAAAAAATTTACTGTGTTTGAAAGAACCCTATTTCTAGTATATAATCCCATTATTAGATTTTTCAAATTACGAAATTCACCAAAACCATTTTTGAGATGGATTTCATCATTTGGTCCCATAGTGCGGCGCGGCGCGAAAAATTCGCCGACGCGACGCCAATTTTTTGTTGTTATTTAGCGTTGTTTATATGTCATTTTTCATTTTTGTTATCATGATTCTTTTCGCGGAGCATATGTTTCACACCGATTTGGGAAAGTATTTACTGACGCGGAACACCCGTGCAACAACGAATGTTTTCCCTGTCAACATTAATTTGCATTGCGATAATTGAGAGCACACACTGACGCTATATTAAATCTTAATTTTGTTTCCCTGCGTCCGTTGCTATGATTAATGTTTCATAATGGCTGAAAACTGTATTAAAATCGGTGGAGTTCATTGTTTTAAATTCAGAAACCCTTTTCATATAATCTGAGTCACTATAATTATTGATTTTTTAGGGACAAAGGGGGCAGGTAAAATAATGATCCAGGAAAATAAGAGATCCTTTCTAGCTAAGACCTGCTTGAAGTAGATGTCATTGTTACTTTCATTCAAATTTACGAAGGTACCTATTTTAAATTTTAAAACATAAGAACAAATTTTGGCATATTCTTACCATCAAATTCCTTAAGAGCATTAACCCTTTCGGTAAAAGGCAATAAATTCAATAAAGCTTACCTGAAACGAGAAAGAAAATGAAAAAGGTTAGTGTATATATAAGATACCTCTGATTGAATTAATATTATGGTTTAAGTACAATGCGACCTAAACTTCTTTATTGTTTCCGAAAATTGTTCTTTATGCAGAGTTAAGAAGGTCTACTCTTACAAACTTTTTAAATCACGCATTATTTCTTTCCCTGTTTTAACTGTAATTCTTTCGAATGGAAGAATAACTCAAACAAAAAACATCATAAAAATGTTTTTGGTCATTATACTTCTTTTTTTTTCGGACCCAAAATTAAGCCTCTTTAGAAACATACATTTTTAGCAGCATTTGGACTGTTATAAACGCACAAAAACCATCTAGAAAGTTCACATCCCTTATTTGTCAACTTCCGAAGAATTTATACGAACATCAAAAAAAAAAATCATTAACAAAACGAACCTCAAATTCGTCAAACAATCGCTTATCCTACATCCGTATACCTAATATAATTGTATAAAACGATTTGGGTATAAGGTTCCATTTAGGTCAAACAAAGTACACAAAAGCCCTTCACAGGTTATATCAGGGCCTTTATACGACTATGCGACAAGCAAAGACAAAAACAACAATATTAAAGCTTAAAGTCGTCCAATTAATGGTCAAAATGGTTGAAAGTATTCCAAGTGCCTTTAGCCAATTTAACGCTCCAAACTCCAACCACCCACTTTTGCCAAAAAAAAAGCAATTTTATTTGCTAAGCAGTTGTTGTTGTGTGTCAAGAGAATTAATACGAAGAAACATAAAACTGACGAAATAAGATTTTGAAGGTCGTAAGAAAGGAAATGTCAGCAGATTAATATAATTAAAAGTTTCAGTTTGATAAGCTTCATTTTGGGCAAATAAGGAGTTTTGGTTAAGGTGCAAGAAGCCATGGAAGCATGATGAAGCTCTTTTGGGTTATGGGAGAGTTGATTAAGTTTGGCCACATTGCTGTTGCTTTATAGGAATTTATTTCAGAGTCTTAGTTGGAGCTTTTTTCTTTCTTCTTTTTTTTTCGATTCGTCCTATTTCTTTCATAATTAATTAACCTTTTTGTTTTTGTAGTGGATCGTTTTCTGTGATTTCACTTCAGGTATATGTGCTTTAAGAAAATGGGGTCAAGCAAACATAAGCCATCATCTCTTGGTTGGTCAAATTGAAACTTTATCGTTTTACCAATAGCCTTGACTTGATTGGTCCCCAAAACGGATGATAATCAACACTAGAGATGAACTCTTAAACGGTCCTACTAAGTCGCGTGGAGTTGTTGTTCAAAACCATGAAAATATTGTTCTTCTATTTCTTATTTCTGCCTTTTAAAAATAAGAATTAAAGCTTAAGAAAAAATGAAACATTATTCAATAGCTGCTAATCACTCGTTTGGCTTTCAGGACTACATTCACACCTTGGTGCAATTCATAGAGCTAGAGGTTGTATCTACTTCTCCACTCGCCCTATTCGCACATAAGACCATCGAAGATCTCGTTAACCAACTTTTCATATCTGCTTATCATCCAACGATCGGTGCAGCGTGCAGGAATGGTACGACTGGTGAAAGAATTTTCTAGATCTGACATTTCTTTTTCCAGTGAGAAGTTTCAAACCATCTACTTCGGCATTTCGTGGGTAATTCGTGGGAATTCCAATGTCAACTGACACAGCAGGGTCAACTTTCAAGAGGTTTGGAGTTCGCCCAAAGTTATATCCGTATACAGGTCCAAACGATAAATGTTATCATGTGCAGCTTTTAAGTCGATAAAAAGGCTTCAGTGTGAAGATTTGGTATGTAGCTGATCTGATAAGCCGCAAGTAATTGCTAACATTAGCGTTGCAGAACTTTGGATATGAACTTACATTAAGAAGGGATATGCTTTTATAATTAGGACTAAGGACTAATTTGAATAAGACAAACTGTGATTGGGATATCTCTGGCGCATAAATCAGGCTGAATTTGACCAATGGCATTGATTATACTGGCTTTCAGGGCAGTGGTGGTTTACGGTTTCTTAACATAGATCTGTGAATTAAGAAAACCCTATAAGAAGGGATCTAACGGAGTGAAATGGCACGATCGCGGTGGTCAATTCACATCAACTTTGCTTTAGATAACAATTTCCGAAAATGTTAGCAAAATGTCCATTACTGCAAGGGCTTAGAGCCATTCTATAGAAACCAAAGGTACTGGGTCTCTACATTATGCAATTCGGGTAATAATGTAGAGCAATCAATTCAATTTAGGATTGTATGCAACTCCAAAGAGATGTGACTTCTTTGTCAAAATGGTGTGTGTCAAATAACCTCGATTTAAATGTCAAAAAATATCGTATTCTCACATTTACTAGGTCCTTCAATCCGATCATATTTGACTACTGTTTATCAGAGAACGTTCTTCAAAAAATTTTTAATCATAAGGATTTGGGAGTTGTTTACGACTCCAGACTGGATTTCAGAATACATGTTGTTTGCATGTCTAGAGGCAATTTTATGCTTGGATTTTTGTTAAAGAATTCTAGAGAATTTAAGTGTCCTTATACAATTAAATCACTTTTTTTTTAGTTTTGTTCCACCGAATTTAGAATATTGGTCGGTAGTTTGGTCTCCTTAGTACAGAAATGCGTCCAATAGAATTGAAAGAGTTCAGAAAAGATTCACAAAATATTCGTTTCATAAACTTGAATGGACTTTGCCTTTACCAACATATAAACCTCTTGAAGCTACGAAAATTTATTACTTGGTCTAACTTGCAAGAGATGTAATAACAGGTCATACTGACTGTGCTCATTTATTGGAATTATTTATAAAACATATACAAGTTGCACCTACGTATTCAATTTTCCCCAATCTATTTTTCAACCTTCCTTTTTATTGTGGCTCCAAAATGCTGTAGAGCTTAGTTGAAACCTGGTTTCCATCGACCAGGTTCCTACTCTTAAATATTCTGAAAAAGCAATCAAATTAGGTCTTCAAAATTACAATACAGAGTTGAGTGACAGGCGGTCACCAAAATCCATGTATATCTATGTGACGGTTGAGTCACAACGAAACCAACACACAGGTACATACAGTGTGCGACAGATTGCCCACAAGATATGATGGTTCACACAGGATTGCAAAACATGAAGGCCCTGACCCATGTTCAACGACATGTGTGATTCCAAGTTCACACCAACATGAATTTAGTATGGCCTTCTGCCCAATTTTAAGTGTCTGACACACCAAGTAAAATCACGTTGCGATGTTTTTCCCTTTACCCTTAATTGTCTGCGTGAAAGTCTACGGGTTTAGAATATGTAAAATTTCGCGTGAAACATCGGATCCTGTCTCATCATCGATCAAAAAAAAAATTGAAGAGAGGTGTGTTAATTTCGTCGTCCGATTATAATCTTGTTTTTCTAAGTTAAACTGCAGTTTAGTAGCTTAAAACCAAGTACATTTATCGGGTTTTGCATCTCGCATCTGGTGTAGTCATTGTTTTCTACTTAAACTTGCATTGTGCGGTGTAAAATTTAGTTTTTTCTTTTCTTTAATCGAAACAAAATTATTATACCTACATTAAACAATGGCTGCTAGTGCTAAGACCCGTAGTCGTGTACAACAACAAGAAAGTATAAGCTCTCCGAGTGTTGTTGCTGAACGTAATCCAGCTGCTATAGCTGATAAACTGTGGAGCCGCATAGAAGTTAAGCTGGAAAAATGGATGGAGACTTTCTCGCAGTCGCTGAATACTAAACTTTCAACTCTAGAGAATCGTCTAAATGCCCAAGATGATAAAATATCTGCTCTTGAACATCTTCTGAGCGTACAGGTTAGAGAAAATAATAATTCGCTTCTTGAAGAACAACTACAAACAGCGTCCCAAAACATCCTACGACTTGACCTCGTTGTCGATAAATTCGAGCGAGAGAAAATCAGCTGTGATGCTGTAGTTTTTGGCGTGCAAGAGACTCCTGGGGAAAATTTGGAGACTCTATATAACAAAGTATGCACTACAGTTGATATCCCTCCTCCTCGCTTACGTAGTATATTTCGCGCTAAAAAGAGCTCTCGCAATGATCGCTCCCCCGCTGACGCCTGTATTATCATAAAATTTGCTGACAAGCAAGACAAAATAAATCTTATGCGAGCCACTGCGAGCTTCTGCAAAACTAAAAATTCTCCACTCTCGCTCTCTGACATTGGCTTTGACTCATCACATTATTTTTACATTAACGAAAGCCTGACAAAAAACAATTATCAACTGCAGCGGCATGCACTGAAACTAAAGCGAAAGTCTCTTCTTTCATCAGTATATACATTCAATGGGCAAGTTTACATCTGTCCCATCAACAGCCGAACTTCCACTCTGATTCACAACATTGGAGACATAAGGAGAGTCATCGGTTCCGACGTCAACATTCAATAATGATATTCAAGTCTAATTTAATTTTTTTTATTATTTGTTTCTATTGCTTTTCTTTTCGCACCAAAATTTATCATTTTCTCTGGTTTTCTTTCAAATTTTTAAATAATTATGTACAAATTATCTCTGCTCTGACTGTTTTCTTTTGTTTACGTTTTTTTTATCTAATCAATGTTGAGGCAAATAAATTTGTGTTCAAATCTCTCTTCGCTGTGGGCACTAACGTTTATCTTAATCATGACCAGCAATCATAATGGTGGTTTTGGCAGTGTAAATGATAAAAACAAATTCTTACTCAATACGATTTGTAGGAGTAATAATGGATTGCATATCTGCCACATTAATGCTCAGAGTCTAGTGAATAAGTTTGATGAGTTCAAAATGTTATTTGAGAACAGCTTAATCGACATCGTTTGCGTATCTCAAACTTGGTTTCATCCTAACTTGCAAAGTAGTCTTTTCTCTCTGCGTGGATTTAAAAGGCCGTATCGAGCCGACCGAACACGGACAACCGGCGGGGGCATTGCTATCTATGTTAAAAATTATATTAAGTCTAGTTTAGTCAAGTGCTCAGATGGCACTCAGCCTTGCGACTATTTTTTCATCGATATATTGAATGGTGAGAACAAATGCATAATTGGATCTCTTTATATTCCACCACATATCGCACATTCATGCGTTATTACTCCAATTGTAGAAGATATATCTCATCTTGCACCGAAATTAATTTTGTTTGGAGATTTGAACATTAATCTCCTTCACTCGTCATCTCACTCTTTTAAAACCTCTATGAATTGTCTTGGTCTTTCTTTTGTGAATTACACAGAGCCAACGCACTTTAAGCCCAACTGCGCGCCGTCACTTTTAGATGTTTTTCTTGTAAGTAATGAAAATCTTGTTAAATGTTTTAGTCAGTTATCTGTCCCTGTGTTTTCATACCATGACCTCGTCTTTGCTACATTTGATTTGCATGTTCAAAAGGAATCGTGTCAGTCTATACAGTATCGTGATTTTCGCAATGTAAACGTTGAAAGTCTTTTTAGCGATTGCTCATCTATTGATTGGAGCTCAATATTTTTATCATCTGACGTTAACATACAAACAGAGTTTCTGACCATGTCAATTGATTATTTGTTTAACAAACATGTACCTATTAAAACCCGTATCCTAAAATCGCCCAGTTGTCCCTGGCTCTCTAATAGTATCTTGAATGCCATTAAAAAGAGAGATATTTTTTATCGTCGGTGGAAACGTTTTGGCTGCGCTGATATGCTTCGTAGCTTTAAATTATCTCGTAACCTTGTTACAAAGCTTATAAGGTCCGCTAAACTTAACTATTATAATAATAGATTCAATGTCAATAATTCCTCTAATTTCTATGGAAAGAAGTCCGTAATGTTGGATTGACAAAAGATAATACTTTGGTTACCGATGATATTGATCTTGATGAGCTGAACAATAGGTTTTCTGCGCCAATTTCCCCTAATACCTCTGTCACCTCAACACCAGTGGTTAATAGGGAAAATGAATTCTGTTTGGCAACAGTTGATGCATTAACTGTAGGAAACTCAATCTTCTCCATTAAATCCAAGGCTATCGGACTTGATAACATTCACCCAGACTTTGTGAAAATTCTCCTTCCTTTTATCCTGCCTTATATCACCTACATATCGCGACCTTAGAACAACAAGGTTCTAACCGACAATTTTGAAAAAAATGAGTTTTATATCAAATCTGGGTAAGTTTGGGGTGCTCTTTTGATTCCCGCAATCCATTTTGCTCTATCTCTTTCCATTTCCATGAAAGACAGGGCTACAGAGTTCTATCTGCATATTTTCCATTTGAGATTTAATCAATAAGGTTCTAACTGCCACTTAGAACCTTGTTTCACAAAATATCCAGAGCTACAGAGTTCTATCTCTATATTTTGGATTTGAGATTTATTTAAAAAGGTTCTAACTTCCACTTAGAACTTTGTTTCACTAAATACAAAAAAAGAAACCATGCAGATAGAACTTTGTAACAATTTTAAATGCAGATAGAACCTTATTGTTCGGAATTTATTTATTATTTTGAAATAGAATCAAGTAGATTTTGAGATTTATTTCAAGTAAATTTAAATTTGACCATTATAGTTTTTTTCGTGTATTTATCAGCTGCAACAACAATCTTTTTTATTAACAAAATAATAATCCACATCTCTTTCACAATAAAGAAAACTTATTTAAATCTTTTTATTTCATCCAATCTCAATTATCCTCCGTAATCGAAAAAATTAAGTTCACAAGGTTCTATGTGAAAAAAATATAAATATATAAGTTAACAAGGTTCTAAGTGCTACATAGAACCTTATTGTTCTAGAACATAGTGTCGCATCGTTGAGCAGCAAAGTCCTATAATGATTTTTAAAGTCAAATTTAAGGGTTAAAAATCTGGTTTTATTAGGTTTTAAAGTAGAAATTTTATAGATTGTATGCATATTCATCGGGTTATAAAAAAGAAATTTTAATTTTTTTAAACAGTATCCGAATAAAAGACTTCAAATATTCAGATGCGTTTTTCTCAAAACACACTTTGGTGTACTTAAAACCTTGTTGTTCTAGGGTCGCGATATTTAACACCATTATCATGACATCTACTTTCCCCTCAGTGTGGAAAAAATCTAAAATTATCCCTATTCCCAAAAAAGGCTCAAACTCCGATTTTAGACCCATTGCCATCCTTCCTTTCATATCCAAAGTATTTGAATCCATTATAAGCAACCAAATAAAAAAAATTATCGGTGTGAAAAAGCTTCTAAATCCTTTGCAGTCAGGTTTTCGTTCCGGGCATAGCTGCACCTCCGCTTTATTAAAAGTTTCTGATGACATAAGAATGGCAATTGATAGTAACTACACAACTGTGATAACATTATTGGACTTCTCTAAAGCATTTGACTGTGTTAATCCTAATATTCTCTGTGATAAACTTATGCAATACTTTAACTTCTGTGATACTTCTAACAAACTTATTTATTCATATATGACTAACCGAATGCAAGCTGTTTCATGTAATAGTAAATTGTCCTCTTTTAACCCCGTTAATAATGGTGTTCCTCAAGGATCAATACTTGGCCCATTACTGTTTTCAATGTTTATTAATGACTTACCTTCAGTAGTATCTTTCTGTAATTTTCATATATATGCCGATGATGTTCAGCTCTATATAAGTTTCCCTATTGGTATGGTTGAGGATGCGATTGCAAAATTAAATGCTGATCTATGTGATATACACGAATGGTCCAATCGTAACGGTCTGAAACTTAACCCCGAAAAAAAAAAAGCAATACCTATATCAAAGCATCAGCCGTTTTTCTCCGACTTTCCTCCCATCGTTTTAAACTCCTGCCAAGTTGAATACGTTAGCCATGCCAAAAATCTTGGAATAATTTTCAATAATAAATTAACTTGGGATACCCATATAAATTCCATCACATCCAAAGTTTATGGATCGCTAAGAGGGCTATCGGTAACAAAAACAGTTCTGCCTACCCAAGTAAAGTTAAAGCTGGCAAAAGCCCTTATAATACCAATAATCTTCTATGGCTGTGAGTTGTTTGCCAATTCTGATTCCCTATCGCTTCAAAAGCTCAGAGTTGTTTTTAATTCGGTTGCTCGATACATTTTTAATCTTCGCAGGTTTGATCATATTTCGCCAGAAGTTCGCCAACTACTTGGATGTAGTTTGGATGGTTTTCTCAGGTATCGTTGCTGTTCCCTACTTTTCAAGATTATTCATAAGAAAGAACCAGGCTATTTGTTTGATAAAATCACTTTCTGCTCCTCCAATCGCTCTATAGTACTGAGACCTTCGATATTCACCTGTTTGACTTCAAGCAGGCAATTTTTCATTTACGCTGTCAAGCTATGGAATGTTTTGCCCAATCATGTGAGGTCGAGTTTTGAACACAGAATATTTCTCAAATTGTATGTTTTATTCACTTTTCTAGTCTGAGTTGAGATAATTTTTTTTTTCCTTTCTACTGTTCTTTTATTTTTTATTATTTTTGCCGTTTTACAATATTATGTATGAATATGTTTTGGTTGCGACTTTAATTTAATGTCAATTAGTAAACAAGTAAATTGAATATGTTTTGTTTTTATTCTCTTCAAGTATAATTTAGTTTCAATTTTTGTTTCTCTTTTACTTTTCAATTTTATTTTAATTCTTATTTATAATTTTCTTGTTTCTTATATCCCGTACTAAATATAAGTTAATTTTGATGTACAGCGTTGCTTTATCAATAAATACAAAAATACAAATACAAATCATGTTTTGTTGGGAAAATGGCATGGGATCCCATCTAACAGAGTGCTTTCCCAAGTTTTTGAGTTTGGGCGGTTAAGCTGGGGACTTTATTCGTGATGTTTAATAATTTTTCGTTTGACTTTTTAAACCATTTGGAATTGACGGACAAGAGCTGAACTCGTCCATTAAGCCAAGGTTGGTGTTCAACTCACCAATTTGAAAGAGACCATATATGCGTGACTGGATTCGATAGCGGCATGCACCTCAGCGAAAAAGCCGGGTGTTGCAGTTAGACCGTGACAGAATACCAACATAGACCAAAGGTCAGAGTACGATGGCATATATGTCGTGGCCGAATGGATGAGGGAAGTTCGCCTTTTTGAGAGGCACTTTTTGAAGAGCTGAGTTGTGAAAAGTTTAAAAAGCATTTGTAAGCATTTTTTTTATACATATTCTTCTTGTTGCAAAATCACTAAACGCACCCACCATCAATTTGAAAGTTGTCATTAGTTTTTTTTCGCACTTCGCGCTGGCTCCTTTCGTGTATTTGATTCAATTAATTCGTTTAATTAATTAATTATTCTACCTGTTTCGTGTTATTAACTTTAATTCCCATACAAATTCTAGCAAATTCGCGTTTAAAAAATTTCGGTAATAACCGGGACGTTGTCTTAGACCAAGGGATAATCAATTTTTCTTAATATCACATCATTCGACAAATTACGGATTGAATGAACCCGTTACAAGGGCCTGCCATTGTTTTGATTAATATGCCCATGTACTTGAACTTCAAAATTGTGATGCGCTTTTTGCTTTTCAGTCGAGGTTTTGCTCGCTGTTCTCGCCAGGATCGTTCCGAAGAAAACACGAAACCTTAGAGGTAAAGGTCTTCAAACCTTATTACAAAATCTTTATTGAAAATAACACACAATATTCTGTATTTCCATTAATTCTGACAATCGAATGATTCACGGGTATCAGCTATCAACTCTTCTGGTTTAGAGTCTTGCTATCCCGTATCGGTTATACTGGTTGCTGATGATTCGGATTTTGATTTTATATTCTTGTAGATGGTTTGAGGTTATCTGGCTTCTGGTAATTCGACATTTAAAAACTGGTCCTATTATACTGGCGTCGGGCTTATGACGCGATAGAACGCTACTACGCCCCTGGTGCAGGGTTCGGACTTCATAAATCGCAGATCGCAGTAAATTGACCAAGAAATCGCAGTAAAACCAAATTTTTCGCAGTAGAAATACATATATTTTTTTGATTAACAAAAAATTAACAAAAACAATTAATAAATATTATAAATTAAATTGCACATTATGTGTTCGATTTATAACCAAAAGAACTAAAGTTAAATCACATTTGAATCGTTGATTGTTAAAACCACGTAAGTGATATTTTGTTCTTTTACCCAAAGAAAAAAAAACATATTAAGAAACTCTTTGTAAACATTCCCTAATGGTTTAAAAGTCGAAACACTCTAATAAGATTTTTGGATTTAAAAAATGACAATGACTACACGGCCAAAAATGTAGAATGTCTTCTGTAAAAAAATTAAAATTTCACTTATGTTGTTTTAATAATCATCGATTCATTTACATAGTATGTGTGTACAAATATACTCTTACTCGATAATGAAAATGTTTAGTTTTAGCAAAAATATATGAAGCTAGGTAATCAAAATAAATGTACCATCTACAAATGTGTACTTGTTCAGAAACTCAATCAAATTAAGTGGTGGTAAAAAAACATCTTCACCATTTTTGATTAAAGCGTGCGCAAACATTAAGTTTTCTACGGTTTGTACGTTAAGCCTATTTCTAAATTTACTTTTGATTAAGTTCATTAAAGAGATTTGCTTTTCGGCCGCTGCACTGTTATGAGGCAAAATCGTTAGAGATAGCATGTATTCCGAAAGATTGTGAAAAAGAAATTCTTCTACCACATTTATCTGGTCTTTTAAAGAATACCAAAACTTTGCAATGTCCTCTTGATTCATTGCATTTATATCATATAATTAAAATGTTCTCCATTTTTCATTAATTATTTCCACGGATACTTTATTGAATGAAAATGCTACAGTTATTTTTAAAATTGAAGGTAGATTACCTTCTTCAATTTTTTTCGGAGTAAGGTATTCAAGCAAGATAACTTTACTATCTTCAAATGGAAATCTAGACTGAATTTGGTTGCAAAGCATAACGTAATAATTTAAAATATTTTGTTTTACTTCAAAAAGCGTCACTTCTGATAAAGTTCGCTCATGATTTCAAACTTAAGACCACAAAATTTTTTTAAAATAAAACATGAAAGTCTTGGTTTTCAAGATCGATTTTTGTACTAATGAACTCTTTTTTTATAAAATTGTTAAGCAATTTTAAAGAAGATGTACATATCATAGTTTTTTCCGATTGGAATAGGTATTTTATTCATGTAATTTATTGAACTGAGAATGTAAGACAAAAATAATAAGTAAGCTTTATTTGTATCATTTAATTTTTCAGATATTTTCCATATTATTTTCTTTTTTTTTCCTCAAAAGACACAAGAAAGAAATAATGCTTGAGTGGTACCCACTGCTCCAAAACTCTATCAACAGCAGCCTAAACGGACAACCATCGGGTTGAACTTGTGTTTATAATTTTATGCTCTTCTGTACTGAAATAATCGTGAAAGGTTTTGAAATCTGCAAGTCCCTTAGATCTTCTCCAAAAGAAATTAAAAATTGATTTTATTAACAACTATCCGCTTTCGCGCATAGGTAGAGAGTGACAAGTGCATCCTAAATAGAAAAGGTTTGGTTTCAAAGCTTTGAGCTGTTGCATTACTCTGTTCAAAGTGCCATTTATGACCGAGGCATTATCAGTTCCTAAGCCAATTAAACATTTGCAATCTGATTTTTGCTGTAAAGTTTAATGATTCAAACTGAATCATTTGCCTTTTTCGCACTGCATCTAATTTTATTTGTATTTGGTCTTGAACCCGATAAAACATTAAATAGATTTGGTAACGAATACATGGTGGTGAATGGAAGGTAATTTGAAACATGAATGGCTGATTTTTGAACTCGGCTTCTTTTTACTTGCGATATAGGTAGATACTATAGGGCAAGTTCTGCATTTGGAAAAAAAATCCAACTCGAATTTTGATCAAAGTTGACATTACGATGATAGCGAAGACGAAAAAAGTGGGTCTGACAATTCCGTCTGTCTGTCTGTATGTCTGTTTGTCTGTATGTCTGTATGTCTGTATGTCTGTACCTCGAACTACAGCCTAAACTACCGGACGTATTTTCTTCAAACTCGGTAGTTAAGGGTCTTCGGTGATTCCCTAGAGGAAAAATTGAAATTTTTTTTTTAGCTCCAAAACTAAGGGTACCCCCCATACACCCGTAATGCAAAATCTTATTTATCTCGAAAACGGCTCTAACGATTTTGATAAAAAAAATTATGTGTGATATTATGGACATAGACTATATTTTGGTGAAAAAAAAATTTGGGGGGAAATGTTATTAGGGGTACCTGTCATAGAACGGTTTTTTTGATTTTCGAATTTCTCACCAACGGCTCTAACGATTTTAACCAAAATTTTTATGCAGGAGCTGCTTTGCATTTTAAAAAATATAAACTAAAAATTTTTTCGAAAAAATAGTTTTTGGATTTTTAAAAAAATAATACAATTTTTTTTTTTTGAAAATTCAATATCTTGAAAACCGATACAAGATTAAATTTTTAAATTACGTTTTAAAATGTATTTAATTAAATACTAACAATTTGCATATCAATTTTTTTTATAAAAATTTTAAGGAAAATTTAGTACACAAAAAACATGTTTCAGTGTGTCTGTATGTCTGTACCTCGAACTACAGCCTAAACCCTTGAACCTATTTCTTTCAATCTCGGTAGTTAAGGGTCTTCGGTGATTCCCTAGAGGAAAAATTTAAATTTTTTTTTTAGCTCCAAAACTAAGGGTACCCCCCATACACCCGTAATGCAAAATCTTATTTATCTCGAAAACGGCTCTAACGATTTTGATAAAAAAAAATTAAATGTGATATTATGGACATGGACTATATTTTGGTTCAAAAAAAATTTGGGGGGAAATGTTATTAGGGGTACCTGCCATAGACCCGTTTTTTTGATTTTCGACTTTCTCATTAACGGCTCTAAGGATTTTAACCCAAAATTTTTAGCAGGAGTTTAAAATAATATTGTATATAAAAATATTCGAAAAAATATTTATTGGGTTTTAAAAAAAAAAAAAAAAAAATTTTAAATCAATATCTTCAAAACCTATGAACGATTATTTTTTGAAATTATTTCCTAAAACCAATATTATTAAATACTTAAAATTCGCATCCCACATTTTTTTTTTGAAAAATTTTAGAGAAATTTCTTATTTCTTGCGATCCAGTCGTGCATTTTATTTCTTGTGGTACAGTGAATGTGCATGGCGCTCTAAATGCGTGAGATTATTTTCAAGGCTTTTTTTGCATAACTTGCAATATCCTTTTTGAGTTTAATTTTTTTTTCCAGCCGATTTCTGCTTACTTCACACTCTATTTTATATTTTTGCACATATATTTTTGGGATTGGGCTTGTGAATCCTCGTCGTTTTTACCTGGAGACTTTTCTGGGGATTTCCTAAATACTCAATAGAAAAAAAAGAGAATAATAAGATATAAAAATAATCTATTTTTGTTTTGTTTTAATTAAATAGCTGATAAGAGTTGCACGAAAGAGACGAGAATCTTTTTAAATTTTTACACTTTGTTATGAGCACATTTATTTCTATGACCAGGGATGCCATTCAAACAAAATCTGAAAATCGCAGTAGATTGTAGGAAAAGCGCAGTGGTGCAGTAGATTTAAAAATTTAGAAAAAAGTGCAGTAGATCTACTGCTCTCGCAGTAAAGTCCGAACGCTGCCCTGGTGGCGCTTAAGACAGCAGGATTAAACTCTCTGGTACATCCGCATGTACAACGCCCCTGGTGGCACTTAAACAGTAGGCTAAATCGCTCTGGTCTCTGGTAGATCAGCAGGTACCTCATCCCCTGGTGCTAATTAGGATGTTTAATTCGAACTAAGGCCCCTTACCACTTGTGGGGGGGGGGAGCCTTAGTAAGAAATAGCTGGAGAATCTTTCCACAAAAACTCTTACCACTGCTAGGAGGAAGCTCAGAGAAAGATTAAATGCCCAAATCGCTTACGCTTATCTACGACTAGATTTCAAATGATCAATAAAATCAATTTACTATGTCGCCTGACTTTGTGTATCGTCGAAGGTATACCATTCGTTCATCCGAGAAGGTCCTCATGATGCTTTTTCAGTAAATACTGAATGTGAACTGTGTAAGTGGTGAAGGAAAAATAATAATGTTGTTGATTTTCCTATGACGTCATGTGTCCATGGTGCGTGTGAATCAAATTTGGTGAAGTACATTTGTACAAGTAAGACCGAAGTAACATAAATTGGGGTAGCATGGAACGCTTCATTACAAAGTTCAAAAGTTCAAAAAAATTATTATGAATTCAATTTAAATTAATACTTAATATTATTTCATATTTAGTTATGTCTAAGAAAGTGTTATGTACCTATAGACGAAATATATAAATTCATAAATACAGATAATTCTTCTGCTTCAGTTTATCCCAGAGCGACTTGGTTGAGGTACACTAAAGTTACACTTTGACTTTTAGACCAAAGGAAGGCCTTCTGCCAAAATGAGTTAAACGGTGGCACAACTCTAGGTTTCATAGTACGAGTATGTAGTAATCACCAACAATTGTGCGGCTGGATCAAAACTTACTCTATGAGGAGTTGTGGAATGACAGATAAATAGCTTCGAATTTTAAGCCACTGAAACAAAGTATGGGGCAACTTCTAAACATTCGAAATAGATAAATAAGACACTTGGAAATGGATCGGGATCGCTATCAAATAAAAGTACTTAGCTGGGTGACCCGTTCCGTTCCGTTGTTCTTAAATACTTTTGCATTCATTTGACATTCGAAGCGCAAATTCTTATAAAAAGTGACATTACGAACTGGTAACTGACATGTTTTGCATTCATATTTACAATTGACCGTTGATAACCGATACCCAGGTTTCAACCTCGTTGATCTAACTTGCTAGAAAGAAATCTACTCTGAAACCAAGGTATATATTTGGTATCTTCTATATAAGTGATATTTTGATTTTCTTAAGTCATTTAATATTTTTAATCAATAGATTGAAGACTTTAAACTGAAGCACATATAAGTAATAATTGTCTGATCTAAAACCACAAATAAGATCTTATAACTTTAATATTTCTATCAAAATAACTTTTCTCCTCTAAAAACTAAAACTGACAAGAACTTTTAATCATCAAATCTAATGAATTTTATTACCCCGTCATAAAGCAGGACTTTGAATCAATTTTCAATTAATTTTCATTTGCTTTTGATTTGTCGGAGTAAATCAATGAAAATCTCCTCAGACAAAATAAACGAAAAAAAATTCAAAAAAAGTACAACAAACACACCCTATGAAATTTACTTCGATCGAAGTTTACAGGTATTCTCCGAGTCTACCGACAAAGTAAAAGAAGACTCTACTCCAGAGTCTTGGCTCATTCGCTTAAAAATTTGGTCAGATTTTCTAAAACATTCCAAAATCGATGAAAGATGAGGGTGTGAGACTCCGTCCTCATCAGCATCATCATCGTCGTCGTGGCGTCTTTCATTTCAAATTTCAAAACTGCCTTGGAGAGGGCAAAATAAGGAGAAAACTTAATTGAAAACTTTAAATTGCTATTGGTATACAATTTAGAAACGTGTAAGGGAAATTGAGGAACTGATTTCATCAAGATATCGTAGATGTACTCGTAGTTGTGACTATGTATGTCACTGTTATTTTCGTCTTCGTCGACGTCGTCATCGTCGTCATCGGCTAGTCATTCATTTTCGAACAACAATAGCTAAACAATGAGTTTCTTGTGGTATGATATCGATTTTTTTTAAAGTGCCAATAAGCACAGAGAAGGAATTTGGGTTTCTCGAATAGAACGGACCGAAATGTGATTGAAAAGGATTCGTTTCTTATGAAATCAAGATGAGGATTTCCAAGAAAAAATGTGTTTTGCATTACTTAAAGGTTTATTTAACTTAAATTTTTTTGAAGATGTTAAAGAATCTTTTAAGATTAAATAATTATTATGAGAAACGGATTTCTTAACCTTGTTGACTGTTTATGCATACTTGCGTCAAATAACTTTACATGGCTTGCAACTCATCCCCAAGAAGACACCGCTTCAACTTGGCAGATAGTCCTTTTCCTTAACACCTGAGCTGGGAATAATTCAATTAGTTTTGTTTCAGAAACTGTAGAAGTCTCCGTTGGTTCCATCAGCAGTTATCACCTGGATCCATGGATAAGTACCTTTGGGGAATCCACGTCCGCCCATATCTCATTTTATGTTTGGTAAAATATTATAGTGAGAAAAAATAAAATGCACGACTTGGTCGCACGAACTTGCTCCTATGTAATAGACTAAAAATTTCAAAAATAAGTGTTATTGTTCATAAGCATAAAATTAATAGCCCTTGTAGTGGTTTCTTAAAAAGTAAGCTTTTATTTAAAAAAAAATTTAAAACATTTTTAAGAAAAAATTTTGGTACGAAAATTTAAATTTTTTATTGTTCGAATCAAAATTAAATTTACAAAACAAAAAATATAGAGCCGTTTTCGAGATATTGAATTTTCCAAAAAAAATAGATTTTTTTGTCAAAATTCAAAACAAAATAATGAGAAATTCAAAATTTTAAAAAATCGTTCTATGGTAGGTACAGTCAGTAATATCTTGTTTTCAAAATTGCTTATATTAAATTATAGATCTTAAAAATTAATCAAAAGAAAAAAAAAATTAAGCAAAATTCTCGGAACCGTTTTCGAGAAAAATATGATTTTCGAAAACCATTTTTTAACATTTGTAGAGAGGGTACCGTTATTTTTAAGTAAAATAATTTTTTTTTCTTACATCTTATAACTAATATTTAAAAACTTTTATTTATCAAGTATTAAAAAAATCTAGCATGGGATTTTCGAAATATTGAGTTTAAAAAAAAATTGTTTTAATTTTTTTAAAAATCAAAAAAAAAAAAATAATTTGAAAATTTGAATACATAATAATATTGAAACTGCTGGAGAGCCTTAACACAAAAAAATGATCAAAATCGGTCGTACCGTTTTTGAGAAAATCAAAAACAAAAAAAAATGGTTCCAAGGGGCACATAAGGCAAAATAGCCTGATTACGGCTACAAAAGTATAATAATAAACTTCGTCAAATATATAAAAATTGTGGGCTCAAAATGTTCGTGAATATGCAATACATAGAGAAACATAAAAAGATTTTCAAAAAAAATTCAAGAAAGTGAAAAAAACGGTACTATTTAACCCTCTCCTACGTTCGATTTTCTGCATTTAAAATTTCTCTTAATTAGGTACAAGCTTGGTTGTGAACATGTGCGATCGTTTCGAGCTTTTGTAAAATATTTTGTTGTGAATATGTTAGCACATAGTAAGTACTTTATTTAGACATAAAAAACCGTTATATAAATCTATTATTTAATACAGGAATAGACTCAAGTATTTTTACAACTTCACGGAGGCTTTTAAAAAAAGGTCCACTTTGGTCCGCCTTAATTTTTTGCTTAAACATTAGCTCATAGTGTTGTTGTAACGGGCTATAATTTTCAGTTGCACGAAATTGCACATTTTCGAATAATTAATATTTATTTACAGCTAGTCGAGATCACTCCACGGAGGAGCAAACATTGATTTCAAGAAAAGAATTGTACTTAATTTTAAAAAGTGAAAATTTAGTTCTGTTTTCGCCAGCTAAATGTGCTGAACGTTTGATAAAATATATTTAGAACAAATTAAAATGCGAAAAAAATGAAGTGAAATTTGAAAAATGTTTAAAATCGTGTCTAAGAATATTTGTGTTAAAGTTATTCGTTAAATTAAAACGGCGGTGTCATCGAATGCATAACAGACTTAAAGAAAAACATGAAAACTGGTTGAATGCGGAGTTCAAAATACTCCACTTGCAAGAATAACAAGAATCTATTATTAAAAGACCATAAGGAAAAAGACCTTTATATCAACATCCCAACGTTCAAAACAACGAAATGTAAAGGGAATTGTAAACCAAATACCATCTGAAGTTCTCACCTTTGCAGCTAGTACAAGCTTGATGCAATCGGAAAAGCGACCAACTACTAAAGTGATATAATTGGCAATAGAGTATTCCCCCAGAACCCTAAAATTCATGGAGAGAGGAACAACCACCCAGGAGATTTTCACCTCGTACTCTCCTTTGGAAGCTTTGGGTTTGATGGTCGATACAAGCATGACAAAGAAAGATGACCTCAAAGTTCAGCGAGGTGCAAAATCAAGAGGCGCAAATTTATATCCGTCATACAGTGCTATTGCACTAGCAAAAAGAACTTGTTATCCAGATGGTATAATAATATCGGCATGTGAAGCGCGGATTCCGATACAACAACTTTTGGATCACACTGTTGGATGGCTGTTCGAAACACAAAAAGAATTTATGAGGTTATACCTTCCTGCAGAAGTGGTCGTTGTCGACGTTTATTGAAAATGGGGTCTTGATGGAAGCGGAGGCCATAGCATTTATAAATAGAACTTCAAGGACAACCCGAATTACTCCGATTCTAGTATGATTCTGAGTACGATTGTGCCTCTCGAAATTTCTATCTTCAATGATGGACAAAAATTTTTTCTTGGAAAAATCCAAGCTCATCGTCAACAAAATGGTGTCGGCCTATTGGATTTAAATTAATTAGGGAAAACACCGAAACTACAAGACAAGAATTCAACAACATTCAAAACCAACTTGAAGCTATTTCATCTACTAAGGTTAACTTTGATGAAAAAACTATAGAATTCCATCACATCCCAATCTGTGCAATGTTAGATGGTAAGACGTGGAATGTCCTTACAGATACGTCATCATCACAGGCTTGTAATATTTGTAAAGTTAAGAAATAATTAGGACATGCATAAAAAACATTATTTTGACAAAATATAAACAAAAATAATTTTGTCGCCGTAATCAGGCCATTTTGCCTTGTGTGGGGGGTACCAAAAATAACCATTTTTTGGAACTATTTTTTCAACCATTACCTAACTTTAACTAAATGAAATTTTATTTTTTGATTTTTTTTTAATCTGTGGGACAGTTTTTGAGAAAAAAAAAATATTTTAAAATTTTCGAAAAAAATTCGTATGGCAGGTACCGTTATTTTTGGTCTTAAAAAAAAATCAAAACCCATACATATCTACCAAGTTTGAAGAAAATCGGACAAGCCGGTTAGGCTGTAGTCGAACCAACAGACAGACAGGCAGAATTGCGAGACCCACATTTTTGGTCTTCGCTATCATCGTAGTGTCGACTTTGATCAAAATCTCGAGTTTAATTTTTTTTACGAATGCATAACTTGCCTTATAGTACCTATAAGTCACAAGTAAACACTCTAGGAGCTGGCAAATCCACGAGACTACCATTTCAACATCAGAAGGACAATATTTCTTTTTTTTTAGAATTTAAAATATTGACGAGTTGATTAGCGAAGAAGTAGCATTTCCCATTTTAGAATTATTTTCTGTCGCAAGTCCCTGTTTAATTATCCTTAAAATCATATTTGATCGCAGGTCTTAAGTAAGCTTACTACCCTCGTGAATGTGTCCCGATAAACATGTATTTCAAATGAATTCATATAACTTTGAAGTTTCTTAGTTGACTATGTTCATGTCTATATTGAAATTTCGATTTGTTTTCAAAGATATACTCGTATATGTACGTAAGACCGACGCTTGCTCAATCGAATACAATTGAAGGTACAAGAGTACATCATTTAAATATTTGCTTGTGCAAATCGACAAACTCAATTTACCCTAACAGCAAGCTTTAGTATGAAAAATAAGGTTACGCATACGCCACAGTGTCCCAAATCGATCAGCCGAAGCCATTCATAAAACATTAGAGTGCGCTGTCGTCGTCATCGTTGTGTGTCGCATCACCAAAGTTTGCAGACAAAAACCGAAATCGAGAAAATATATCCACGCTGCAATGAATACGGAATAATAATTGAGGCTGGGCTTCTATGGGAGTTCGCAGGCAGGTTTCTGTCAATGTGGTCCCTAATTTCCGCCACCAGGCAACGTAAATCACACAGAGAGCTGGGGGAGCTGAGATCCTACGTGACTTTGCTTGCTAATTTTCCATAGTTTTCCTCTATGAATCCATTCAATTTGGGTTATTTGAAGCTGTAGGAGTGTGCAGCAGTGGGCGTCGATGTATTGGTGTGTGGGTATTAAGGCAGTGTATCTGGCAGCGTTGAGTCTTTTGAATTTGTTTGCAAACACATACATATACCCACACATTTTAACTCCGTTTAGTCATAAAAGAGTCACAGTGTACAGTCGTTGTAGCCATGCTCTATTTTTGAGTTGTATCCAGATCAAGGACTAAATTGGAAGATTATGAATTTGTCAGCACAATACCAGTGACAATCGGTTAATGTGGTTGAGGAAGCCGTAGCGGCAGCAGTTGCCGTTGCTGGTGCCATTGCCGAGGGGATCTTGCGAGGGAATACTCTGGTTCTCTGCTGGCACGTAAATATACAAAACTATACTCACAGATACAAGCCCACAGATATATTGTACATGGTTGTGTATCTGTTTGAATTTTGTCTTTTTCTTTTTGCAGTGTTATCATCTTTATATCTTTCGTTCCAACATCCAAATGTATATCGGTGGACGACAGAACGTTGAAAAGTGGTTTTGCCTCTTGGTCCATTTGCCATGTAAAACCATTGACCCAAAATGATTGTTAACTCAACCATTTGAATGTTCATTGTTTGCATTGAAAATTTAATTTTTCACTTTGTTACTGCAATGTTTGTTCGAATTTTAAGTGTGTTAGTATCTGTTTATTTGTCCGGATACCTATTTCAAATGCAGGATATGGTCTATGGCAAAAAGGACATAGGTACATATGCAAGGAGCTAGTAAGATTCATTGCAACTGGTTGCGTACTAATTTCGGTGTGGTTCATGAAGTATTTATGACAAATGTTCGGTTCTGCATAAGCCAAGAGATAAAATTTAAGTTTAATTGTGTTAGATTTAAGAGCTTACAATTTACCTCAAGGAAATTAATTTAAAGAGAAATATGGTGTCATAAAGTTGCATCAAATTGTTCTTCACAAAATCATATACTCATATCATGTCGGTAACGTTTCATGAATGTGGAATTGGATTGTATATGATCCAGAAGTCGCAATATTCAAATTTACTCTTCTACAGAAACATTACTTATTTGCTTTAGATTTTGCTTATAGTCCAGAATGGACAAGACCCTGCCACGTGAACTATGTCAGTAGCTAGCTCACCACTTTTACGCGCAACATATGTATTATGTTTTTACTTGTGACTTATAGGTACTAGAAGGCAAGTTATGCATTCGAGAAAAAAAATCGAACTCGAGATTTTGATCAAAGTTGACATTACGATGATAGCGAAGACCAAAAAAGTGGGTCTCGCAATTCTGTCTGTCTGTCTGTTCGACTACAGCCTAAACGGCTTGCCCGATTTTCTTCAAACTTGATAGATATGGGTTTTAATTTCTTCCCCCAGATGTTTTTTTTTCTTTTTTATTTTAAGACCAAAAATAACGGTACCTGCCATACGAATTTTTTTCGAAATTTTATAAATATTTTTTTTTTCTCAAGAACTGTCCCACAGATTTTGGATCAATAGAAGCAACAAAATTCCTAAGATTTCATTTAGTTTAACTTAGGTAATGTTTCAAAAAAATTATTATTTTGGTACCCCCTTGTAACAATTTTTTGTTTTTGATTTTCTCAAAACGGTACCCCCGATTTGGATCATTTTTTTTATGTTAAGGGTCCTCAGCAGTTTCAATATTATTGTGTATTGAAATTTTCAAAAAAAAAATTTTTTTCAATTTTTAGAAAACATTTCAAAGTTTTTTTTTGAAAACTCAATATTTCGGAAATCCCATGCTCGATGTTTTTAAAACTTAACGAATAAAAGTTTCTTAAAATAATCTATAAGATATGAGAAAAAAAATTATTTTACCTAAAAATAACATACAAATGTTAAAGAATGGTTTTCGAAAATCGAAATTTAATTTGATAAGAACAATTTTGAAAACAAGATATTACTGACTGTAACTACCAACGAACGGTTTTTTAAAATTTTGAATTTCTCATTATCGGCAAAACGGATTTTAATGAAATTTTTTATGGGGAAGCTTCTTAAAATTTTAAAAAAGATTGCATTTCAAAAATTTAAAGAAAAATATTTTTTTTTGGAAAATTCAATATCTCGAAAACAGCACAATATTTTTTTGTAAATTTAATTTTTTCTTAAAAATGTTTTAAAATTTTTTTATATAAATACTTATTTTTTTAAGAAATCACTAAAACTACAAAGACTTATAATTTTTGTTCTTGAATAAACCTTTATTTATTTGAATCACATGGCATCCTATTTTTACCTCCAACTACTAAAGAAATTGTTTTAGTCATTAAGAAAAATTAATTTTATGCTTATGAACAGTTTTCTCTAATAACATTCATTTTTGAAATTTTGAAATTCTTAGTCTATTACGTATGTAGGAGCAAGTTCGTGCGACCCAGTCGTGCATTTTATTTTTCTCTCCAGCTTGCATCCTAAGGATTCGATTTAAATACGACTCGTGAGGAGGTCTGTTGCTGTCCAGTCCATACGCTACACCATGTAACCATCCACTATCGCAACTAATACATTTTTCGTTTTTTGAGAAGGTCAAACTCACTGTATAACACTGCGTTGAACTTAATTCTTCAAACTGCCTCGATACTCTTTGGAACATAAATCACACATTAAATTTTCTTGTCAAAGCTACTAAACAGCTCTTTCAATTGCCAGTCTAAAAGAGATACGCAAAATCAACGCCTCTTAGAATTAATTCAATTCAATTCTTATTCTGTAGAATCACATTTGTTTGATTTCAAAAAAGTATCTGCGAAGCCTATAAGGGCTTTTCTGTAGAAGGTTTTTTACATAGTTAAATTAATAACAATAATTCTTGAAATTTTAATTTGAATATGTTGCAGTTCTATGAAGTAACTTTTGGTTGTGGTTCCCCACGACAGAATTCCGTATCTCAGAGAAGATTCCACCAGTGAATAATAAACTTGCTTAAATACATGCAAATGTCTAGAACTTAACATCCCAACATACCATCTGTTTATAGACTTTAAGGCCGCCTATGATAGCATAGCCAGGGTAGAACTTTACAAAGCCATGAGAGAATTCGGCATCCCAAATAAATTGACACGACTATGTAGGTTGACCATGACCAACGTAACAAGCCAAGTAAAAATAGCCGGATTGCTATCCAGACCAATCAACATCTTTAATGGACTCCGACAAGAGGATGGTCTGGCATGCCTCCTCTTCAACCTGGCGTTGGAGAAAGCAATCCGTGACTCTGGCACGGCAACAAGAGGGACCATCGTCAACAGGTCCAGCCAGTTACTGGCTTACGCATACGACATCGACATCATCGGAAGAACCGAACAAGCTGTACACGATTCCTTCATCCAGATCGAGCAGGCGGCACAAAATCTGGGTCTGCACATTAGTGAAGGTAAAACAAAGTACATGGTGGCGTCGAATGCGAGAGGAACAGTTGGTCAAACAATCAAGGTAGCGGAGCACGAATTTGAAGTGGTGCAATCCTTTAAATACCTTGGGTCAATAGTAGCAGCCGATAACAATATAGAAGAAGAAATACGCGGGCGGCTTCTCAAATCCAACAGAGCCTACTATAGTCTGTCGAAGCTCTTCAAATCCAGAAATCTCTCCATAATTTCAAAACTGCTACTGTACAGGACCATGGTCCTTCCAGTACTCACATATGGATCCGAGACTTGGGTGCTTAGTAAAAGGCACTCCGAGCTCTTAGCTGCGTTTGAGAGAAAAGTCTTAAGGAGAATTGTTGGCCCCATATGTGAGGAAGGACGATTCCGGAGACGGTACAATCATGAACTGTACGCAATCTACCTTGAAGCAGATATCGTGACAAAAATTAAGCTCGGTAGACTCCGGTGGGCAGGGCACCTAGCTCGCATGAGCGAAGAGGAACCTGCTCGGAAAGTTCTACTTGGTACATTCTATGGTAGACGACAGCGTGGTAGACCATGCTTGCGCTGTAGAGATGGCGTATACCAGGACGCCCGAAGCCTTGGGGTGCGCAACTGGATGGCGTCGGCTCGAGACGGGATAGGTGGAGAGACTTCTTGAAAGAGGCCAGGACCGGAACCCGGCCGACGATGATGATGATGATGAATTTGTTGTGCACACTTGCAATATAAAATCGTACCACACTGAGATATCAAGCTCGAGACAATCAATTTACATATTACCAAGGACAAGAGAAGAAATCGGAACAGCTTTAATATAAATAAATATAATTAAGTCGCCAGGTTCAGACGGAATTAGAGCAAAAGATATTCAATTAATTGCTCAAACATTGACGCCGATAGTAAAACGTATGGTAAACTTGAGATTTGAACAGGCCTATGTTTCCGATGCTATATTACGACCTACATATATATATATATAAAGCAGATGTAAAACCGGGTTCCTGCCCTGGCCTCTTTCAAAAAGTCTCTCCACCTATCCCGGTCTCGAGCCGACGCCATCCAGCTACGCACCCCAAGGCTTCGGGTGTAGACTTCATTTTCGTTTCGCTGACTAGGAAGCCTACCCCGTCCATCTGATTTATTGAAGAGCTGTTATGTCAGCTTTATATTTTGACAGGGCATCGGCTAGCTGCTGAGCAGCTCGAGCTCTATAGAGCAATCGTATGTTCCATATGAAAATTCGTAAATCGTTTTTCCGTTTTCGTTGCGTGGGTTGTCGTCGTCGTGAGATCAGTCCGTTTCCGAAGCTTTGTTGTGGGTCTCGTAATTGTTTTAGTTTTACTGGACAGGGAATTAACCTGTCGCCAACCTGAGGAACCAGCCTGATCATATTAGCCAAACCTTTTTAAAAGGCTTGTTTCTAGCGGCCGCCGCCGCGGAGAGGCTATGATCACACTTAAACCAGTCCCGAATAGTTACGGCACGTGCATGATTTCGTATGCTACATGTTATTCCCCCTATTCATCTGATGTCTGACCGCCGACCGAACAACAGATTCAACTTCAAGCTTTATTAACAAACGATTCAACTTTGTTAATAAAGCTTGAAGCGAACTTGTTCGCAAGTTCTTCTGAACTGACCTCTCTACCAAAATTACTTTCGATCACTCCATCTAAGTTCATTGTCTTTCTTTCAAGTATTTCATTTATTAAACTCCAATTTTTTTTCAAATCAAGGCGATACTCTGAAATTTTGTCTCGGTAAAATGTTATTTTTGTTTTTTCAATTTTTTTGTTGACGAAGTTTCTCTAATTTATATATTCGTGTATAATCCGAAGATGAGAAACCCGAAACTAAACCCGAAAATATAGAAATTCACATCGTAGACAAATAACTTAATTAGAAATAAAAACACGAGAATTTTGATTGGGAAAAAGCTTACGAAAAAACCCAATATTTATTTTCCGATAATTAGCTGGCCGACTTGCCGTGCCGAGAATCGAGTAAAAACTAACTTACAATATTTTGTTCCTAACAAAGAAGGACGCATTTTCTTTTACATACGATTTCGTATAAAGACATAAATATAATAATGTATATGAGTTTAAAGTATGAATGTGGATGTTAGTTGATTGTTGATGTTGGTAGGTTGAAACTCGTACGCTTGCGTTCGATACAATTCGGTTTCGTATCTGACGCATCGTTTTTTGTTTTTCCATCGTTTGTAGAGCATATCTCTTTGGTTACATATTTGTCAAATTTCGAGGTGCACCCAAAAATGTGTATCAATCTGCTTCCTTGTTTTTAATCTGCTTCAGGAGACCATCATCCTACTGTGAATGCAGCTATTCAGCAGTAAAATGCAAACAAAATTTCACAGATCAAAACTGCCAATCAAATGAAGCCTAAAGTACATACTTGGGGATCCACTTTCATCAGCTACTAAGGTTCAATACTCATGAAAGATGCGTTCCTAAAAAGCCAATTGGGTCATCATCATCTCAACCCACTGATTAAGAGAAGTATCGGACTTGGCCAGCAGACAAAGATCGTTGAGACAATTTCTTTAATACAACTTTCCGAAATGAAGTTTCTACCACTGGTATTAACAGAGCAGTTTTCGATAACATAGAATAAACCCTTGACGAACCCACTAGATGGTGTGTATTGATCTGGATCTCTTGGATTTTATTCCAAAATGTGTGGGAGTGTGAACATTTGATCAACGGTTGACTTCACCAAACTAAGCTTTCATGGAATCATTTCCTTCTCTTGAAAACTGTCGGAATGTTCAATGTATTTCCTTGATTTATCGCTTTTTTCACAAGCAATACTCACTCGAAGTAGCCAGTTGCATTCGTCCCCTCAATTTTTTCGCCCGTGATACCCGTTTTGCTAGGTATGTCCATCAGTTCACCCTCCAGCCTATTTTAGGTCGTACGATTATGGAATAATTTCCACGGAACGATTTTCCCTTCCCACTTCAATTTGGAAACATTCAAGACCAATATTCATCGATACCTCCGTAACCCCCCTTGATTACCTCATCAGCCGTGCTGTATTTAACACTATAAGAGCGCTTATGAATTATAAAAATAAAAATTTTATTTTACGCTTATGGACAGTTGTCCCTAATAACATTAATTTTTAAAATTCCTTGTCTATAACATAGAAGCAAGTTAGTGCGATCCAGTTGTGCATTTAATTTTTTTACAAATGTACGGCTTGCCATATATGTAGACGTAGAGGCAATTTCTGTATCGCCAGTTTAAGGGCTACTGTCTCCTAGAATCTTTTCTTATGAAAATATGAAAGCTCTTAGAACTTAGATCTTTTCTGGTAAAAAATGCTTAAGAATTTTTTTAAAGAGTGCCTCAACCTGAAGTAAGGAATTATTGAATCAATTTAAAATTGAAAGTGTTGAAAATCCTAGGAAACTTTAAAGGATTGGATTGGATCGTTCTTTTTCCAAATAGATCCGATTTTTTTTGCAATTGATACAAAATCAAATGGCAGGAAGTTTTTTTTAGAAGAATCCCCAGCCCGACTTGTTCCCCTATAGATATCAAAAAAAATTGGTGATTTTTTTTTTATGTTCATTCGATTTGAACTGGCAAAAACCTACGAGGAAGAAAAAGAATTTTTTCTCAAGAATTCGAAGTAAGTCAAAGCAATATAAAGTTGAAAGGGAATAACTCGTATACCAATATTTCCGCAAGATGAAGAATAGTACTTCCTTGTACTTAACTTAATGTGGGGTACCTTTACATCTAACTTTTTTCATTGTCACGTACAATCTGATTTGGTATCTATCCGTGCTTAAAAGAGACCAAGCTGAAATACAATCATGTATACATTATTAAGGAAGTTCAAGTATTGAAAAATTAGCTGCCTTCCGGCGACACTGGTACTTCAACGTTTCATTATCTCTTCAGGCTTGTTATGAATGGTTCATTAGGAGAAATAAAGATGCCTTTTCCACTTAAACACAAAGAACAACTTCAAATCCTTCTTTATTATGAATTCAGTATGACCGGAGTTTATTCTTTTAGAAAAAATAAACTCAACAGAACCAAATTTAAACTGGTTTGCTTGTTCAATATTTGAAATTGAAATAAAACATAAGAACTAAGAATCCATCGCACAGATAAAATTCTGTTTTCAGTCATTCTAGCTGCCTAGCATTTCTGCTCTGGACCTTTTTATTTCGTAAAAAAATTATTTATGAAACAGTAACTCGTGCGTTGTTAATTCAACACTCAAAGTGATGCAATTTGAGTCGCATTTTGAAGCTTAATTTTCACAGAATTGCTATATATCCTGAATCTAAAATGCTTATAAAATGCGTATGTTCAAAGGGCTTATAATTTTAAGCAGATTTTATTAGACGTTCAAAATGATGAAATTGGTGTTTAGATTTCTAAAACAACTCCCTTTATTGTTTGTATTGATATATTTGATTGAGTTTTATTGCAAAACTCTGAATAAAACAAACATTTTTTTAAATCGTTGCAGAATTTTTTAAATAAATAATCTTTAGTAATATATGTACGAGGGTTGGCCGTGGCGCGATGGTTGTGTGCTCGCCTGTCAACCTCAGTATCACAGGTTCGATTCCTGCCGCGCGCCGTCTATGTCGTCTTTAATTCCATTAAAAACCTTCTAAAAATTGTCATCAATGGGTTGCTGGTTTACTCATTACATGTTGTTTAGGCATAACACTAACAACATGTGATTGAGTTAAACTAGTATGCCCAACAAGGATGAAAACGAATAAAAATAATGCGAATTATGTATAAGGGACATAGAAATAAGACACGGCAATTCTCCGCTTTAGTTCAGCCGCCATCCCTGGAGATAAAAATATCTGAGACAACACAACACCTTCAGTCTCAGAACATCGTGCCACACATCTTTCCTATCCTTCTTTCTCCTCCGTAACTTCACGCCCGCGCTGTGTTTTTAACATTTAGAGGGTAATCATATTCCCTTGAGTGTGAGTTGATTATAAAAAAAAAAAAAAATATCTAATATTTTTGAAATATCGAATTTCTAAAAAAAATATTTTTTATTAACTGAAGGGGATATGTAACTTTCCTTAAAATGTTTGAGTACAGTTCGTGTGCTAAGAAAATTTGGAGAGGATGCAATGGCAGGAAAGTATCGGTACATTATATGTACATGGGCAAGTCCCAAAATTCAAGTTATGCATTCGTGAACAAAAATCCAACTCGAGATTTTTATCAGACCTTGTAATATTAGTTAAATAATGTGGGTATTATTTTATATCTTTTTCTGGGGCTCTTATGTCACTTCTGAAATAGAAAATTTCGTTAAGTGTTCACCGCCTTGTTTTGCTCTCTATCTCTCGTATGCTGTTCGAAAACCGCAGTACATGCTGAAAAGGCAGCCTAACAAATGTTTTAGTTCAGTCCATTAAATGTTAACTCAAAAATTATATTTTAGTTAAAGCATTCTCCATAGAGAAAAATTATTTAGCTCCGAAACGAAAGGTATCTACCATTTAGAGTTTATTATTTATCTCGAAAACAGCTCTAACGATTTTAATATAAAAAAATATGTCTACTAATATTGTAAGCATGGTCTATATAATTTTTAACAATACACAATATGATAAAATGTTATTAACACTACCGGTTTTTTTGACTTAATCAGTAACGACTTTATCGATTTGGATCCAGAATTTAATAGAGGAGCTCCATTTTATTTGAAATAATATCGTATATAATTTTTTTTGAAAAATATGTTTCCCAACTTCTAAAAAATTCTGTTTTTGATTCTCCATTGTCTGGGTACACCAGCATTTATTTATATACTAGCCGACCCGTACTCGCGTTGCTTCGCAAATTGTAACTACGAATATTTTCTTAATATTAATATTAGCATATAAAAACATTTCTCAATGGGACTGAGCATATTTGCATAATATTAATTTTAGTTTATATGTATAACATACCGTATCGAATTAGATTCTCTTTCACACTTGTTTTTTTTTTCGAATATTTTTATATACAATATTATGTTAAACTTAAGGGGGCTCCCGTTGAAAATTGTTGGTTAAAATCGTTAGAGCTGTTGATGAGAAAGTCAAAAAATCAAAAAACGGTTCTATGACAGGTATTTCGCCCCAAATTTTTTTTTGACAAAAATGTAGTCCATGTCCAATGTCCATAATCTCACCTCGTTTCGATATAAATAAGATTATGCATTACGGGTGTATGCCTCCTCTAGGGAATCACCGAAGACCCTTAACTACCGAGATTGAAGAACATAGGGCTAGTGGGTAAGGCTTCTAGAGAGAGGTACAGACATACAGTCATACGAGTACAGACATACGGACATACAGGCATACAGACAAAGAGACGGAATCGTCGGACCCACTTTATTAGTCTTCACTATCATCGTAATGTCAACTTTGATCAAAATCTCGAGTTCGATTTTTTTTTCAAATGCAGAACTTGCCCTATAGTTAGTATTTATTACCTATATCGCAAGTAAAAAGAGCATACCCCCACATTGCTCAGCTATGTGACGATAGAATTAGAGAAACAAAAACAATGTGTATGTGTCGGTTAGTTAGATAAACTATACAATACAGAAAAATTGAATATGTAAGGTAGGTAGTTAAGAGAAAAAACGTAACTATTGAATGGACCAGATACGAGTATTAAGAGAGAGAGAGTATGGGAACGGGAAGAAAAGAAAATTACAAATGTTGGAATGATAATGACATGAAACAAAGCAGCGACCTCGCGATTGTGATGAAATCTAATTCCTGGATAAAATAAATTCAAAAAGTTTATAATTTTATAATTTGTTTTTATTTATTTCTCAGGTTGTATGTGTAAATAAGAAGTGATTTTGGGCTTAAAATTTGCGTAACAATATTGACTTTATGAAGCAATGCTAATCTTTGTCGATTATTGTATAGGTTTTAATATATGAGTGGTTGTATAAGTCAACTAATGAAAAAAATGGACAAAAAATGTATAATTAATAATATTTAAGTTTCATAAATTATAAATAAAAAAAATTATAGCCATAAACACTCTTATAACAATATAGAAAATAATAAAATTTATTTCAAATAAATCGGTTGACTACTTTCTGAGATCGTGCGTTACAAACTTTAAAATGGTTTCGCTTTTATATAATAAAAAAATATACATATATATAGATACTACTATAATGTGTTTGAAAAAAAGAGGGCATTTTTGAAACTCCAAACATCTACTGTTAGATCGCTTAACATCACCAACTTCCCACCCCCCGCCCTCTAGGCTCAACACTGCCGTTAAAATAAAATAAATTAGGTATATTTATAAAAGTAAGTTAGGTACACAACTAGCAGCAATTACTAATAGGCAAGGCAGTTCATTTAAATGCAGATACAACAACAAAAAACTCTGGTAAATGCAAAAAAGAATTTGAGATCATGTGGTGAATTTTGCATTAATGACAATAAATCGGTATGTTCGTGTGCGTGTTAAATGCTCGAAACAGGGTTCAATAATGGCTTCCGAATGAATAGGTGCATTAATGCTTCATTTAAGAAGACTTATACAAAAGTATCTATATAAATGAAAAGTGGGTCAAATTAATATTAATAATTAAAAAAGAGTAAAAAAAAAGAATTTAATGAAAAAAGATAGAATAAGAAAGATCGGTGTAAAAAAAGAGAACATGTTCTCTTTAAAAGAGATGTTCTGGAAACCCTATATAATACGAGTTGTATTGAGGTTTCCAAAAACTAATTTGTAATTTAACCAAAGGAAAATTTGTCAATACTAAATGCACGAAATATCAATCCCAATAAGCTTTGTTCAATGTAAGAATTTACACCCCTGTTTGCTAAAATATACTGACCATCAGATCACCAGTGGACTTTTTGTTAAAAGCAATGTATTGCCAATCTAGAAAAGATTTCTTTTTTCAAGATAGTTCTTGAGCTGACAATAAATAGCGTTTCCATGATTTAGTAACGGAGGGTCTTAGTTGTAATTGGAGGAAGAAAAAAACGTCTTTTTACACGGCAAGTTTGAAAAATCTTGCTTTCCATTCACTTGTTAAGAGACAAGTAGAGTAAGACAGATTTAAAAACTAACACAGTGGTTTTTCTAGCGATGAAGACCATTTCTTCAGAGCAATGCCATGAATACTATCTGGGCCAGCGAATTTGTGTTCATTGTGATCTTTCAGTTCTTCATAAAATGTTGCCGTAAGGGTTTTCCTGGGGCCATTTTGGGGTCATTTGACAAAAACTTGACAACATATTTTGTATACAAATTCTTTCATATAAAACGAAAATGAAATTTATTAATAATTGTATTTATTGATACTATTTTTTTAATTCATTATAGATATCTCTTACAAGTAGTTTAAACAAAAATAGAAGTTCTGTTATGCTTCATAGACGTCTTTTCGTTTTGAGACATTGAATAAAAATAAATTCAAATATTTTAAAATGTAATAATATTTTCAAATGAACACTTAATGTCTAAATTCGTCTTACAAGATCTAGGTAAGGAATAAGATTACCACAATTATTCCAGTTGCCCAGCAAAACATGCTTAAGAGTTAATAATTTCATACGATAGCCTATTTAGATTCTCTGTATTTATATTGTTTAGAGACGAAAAAACCCGTTCAGCAGGTGGACAACTATATGAAAGAATTAATACATTAATTGCAAAAAAAAAAAAATATTTTTTAAAAACAAATTGTCCCCAGCCAAATTTTGTATTTCCTTCAACTAAAAACAGCGGTCAAGATCTTCTTTACAAATCTCTTCTTAAAAGTTATGTACTCATACTTCAAAAGGTCTGCGTACAGTCGAATAGTTTTTTTTTTTATATTTTTGCAAAAAAATAGTAATGAGTTATAGAATAGATGAAGTGGGAACACAGATCGAGAATATGTTTTATCCCCTCATTTTTCGTACCAAATTCCAAGAATTTTTATTCACGAAGGATACCGTTGTGATCATTATGGTCGGGCGAGTCTGTCAAATAGAGACAAAAAAGTTTCCGTACAGACCGTGTGATTAGGAATTGTTTTGTTTTTTGGTAAGTTTCAGTGCTTTTAATAATATTTTAGTTTAAAACATTCATTTGTCGCAAGGAAATAAAAATGTCAAAAAAAAAAATAAACAAATTCCCTTGACTAACAGGAAAATTACTATCGACTTGAGGACTAAAGGAAAGTCTCTGGGTGCAATAGCGAAAATTGTGAAAGGGCCGCGTCCTCAATTCGGTACGTATTACAACAATTTAATAAGACAAAGATCTGGAAAATTTATCGTCTTATGGAAAAGAGATTACTTAGGAGTGTTGCAAAGGATCCGAAGCAAAGTGCACCCGCTCTTGCAAGTTAATTAGAAACCATCGACGGACTTGATGTGTCCCCAGACAATACGAAACCTGTTGACCAGAAATGGATTTCATGGTAAAGTGGGCCAAAAGAGACCATACTCAAACTTCAAAAACCGAATAAGAAACTTAGACTGGATTACGCTATGAAACACTTGGTTAGAGACGATTCGTTCTAGGATCAGGTTATGTTTACAGACGAAAGTAAATTTAACACCTTAGGCTCAGATAGTCGTCGGCGTCGTAAGGTCAGAAGAAAGCCAGGATTCTAAAAATTTAATGATAAAGCCTTCGGGCGTTGGAAACCTGTTTTTTTCTATAGAAAACACTATAAACAAATGTAAGCACTTGGAAATACTTCGATAAAAACTTCATGTTAGTGCTGAAAAGCTGGGTTTCGGCAACAATTTTGTCTTCCAACAAGACAACGACCCCAAACACACTTCGGTGCTATTCAAATAATGGTTTTTATGTAAACAACAACAAAGCTGAATGACGACGTGATCGAAATCCGTGGCCTCTGATTTGCCGAAAGCACTGGATGAGTTCTCAAGAGAAGACTTTGCCCAGGATGTGAAATACCTGGGAGGACATTTCGAATTTGACTGTGGTTAAAAACAGAAGTTTGAAAAATAAAAAGCAAGAAAATTACGAAAAGTTTTAAGAAATATAAAAAAATAAAATTTTTCGGTAGAAAATAAAGTCAAGAAAGGAAATATTGGATATTTGAAAAGGATTACTAAGCTGACTAATATAAAATGCACGACTTGGTCGCACGAACTTGCTCCTATGTAATAGACTAGGAATTTTAAAAACGAATGTTATTAAAGAAAACTATTCATAAGCATAAAATGATTTTTTTAATTCTTTTAGTAGTAAGAGAGTAGTACCCCTTGGCATAATGGTTAGTGCGTTGGACTGTCATGCGGAAGGTCTCGAGTTCGATTCTCAGCCGCAGCAAGAAAGTTTTTTTCAGGCGTGTACTGCCTCTTGCGAGGAATTGACAAATTCTCCAAGAGTATCTCTTGTCATGGAAGGTGCTGCCCATTAGCCGTTCGGAATCGGCAGAAAATTGTAGGTCCCCTCCGTTCCTGGTAACACGCACCCAGAAATGGTTGAGAGTTGTAAGTCACTAGGTCCTGGTTCACTCCGAGCTGTTGCACCATCAAATTTATTTATTTAGTAGTAAGAGTAGTATTTTAAGTCGTTGCAGTGGTTCCTTAAAAAAATAAGCTTTTATAAACAAAATTTTTAAAACATTTTTAAGAAAAAATGTTGGTACGCCAACTCTAAGTTTTTATTATTGTACGAATGAGAATTAAATTTCCAAGAAAAATACTAAGCTGTTTTTGAAATATCGAATTTCCAAAAATAATTACTTCTTTTTGCAAAAACTGAAAAAAGCATTTGTTTTAAGTTTTGAAATGCAATGTTTTTTAAACTTTTATAAAAAATTTCATTAAAATCCGTTATGCCGATAATGAGAAATTTAAAACTCGAGAAAATCGTTCTATGGTAGGTACTCGTACAGTCAGTAATATCTTGTTTTCAAAATTTTTTTTTGTTAAATTATAGATCGTAAGAATTAATTGAAACAAAAACAATTTAGCAAAATTCTCGGAATCGTTTTCGAGAAAAAATTTCGAAAACCATTTTTTAACATTTGTATGGAGGGTACCGTTACTTTTAGGTATCATAATTTATTTTTTCTCATACCATGTAGATTGTATTAAGAAACTTTTATTCATCAAATCTTAAAAAAATCCAGCATGGGGTTTTTGAAATATTGAGTTTTCAAAAAAAAAAAATTAAATTTTTTTTCAAAATCCAAAAAAATTTTTTTGAAAATTTGAATACAGAATAATATTAAAACTCCAGGAGAAACTTAAAAGAAAAACTCCCCTGTGCAGGGACGGAATATTCTAATTCTTGCAGCGCCTCCCCGCTTGTCGTAAAAGGCGACTAAAGGAGTAAATACATCTAGGCCACAAACAGCAAGGTGAACCTAGCGACACGTAACACCTATAAACTTTCCCAAAAGTGTGCATGCCAGTCCCTGGGTTGGCACGACTGGAGATCACCGGTGCCGTAAAAGAGAGATCAAATACAAAACTGGAGCATGCACACGTCGATACTTACAACCAGGATTTTGTGAATTCAAGCATTATGGAAGTACTCGTTCAAAATGACACTACCCCGCCAGGCACTACCATTGTTACACATGGTACTGATCCTGGACCGAGCAGCAATACTCGGGTCAGAGCTAGACGGATTCCGGGGGCTAGCAAAGTAATGCCGCAGATTATACAAAATCTGAGAGTTGCGAGTTGGAACGTTGGCAGTATGACAGGTCGAAGCTTCGAGCTGGAAGAGATGATGAAAAGAAGGCGAGTGGACATCTTATGTGTTCAAGAAACAAAATGGCGAAACACGGGAAACAGGGCCCGTTTCTTGGATACGAGACAAAAAACTATAAGATGTTCTACTATGGAACGGAAAAGGGTAAAAACGGAATCGGAATCATCCTTGCAAAACATCTATTAGGCAGAGTATTGACCATTTCGAAATCCAGCGACCGTTTGATGTCCCTTAAATTGGTGATTAAAGGAAAGTTGTGGAATATTGTCACTGCATATGCCCCCCAAATTGGATGTGAGCAGGTGCAAAAAGATGCATTTTGGCTAGACTTTCACAATCTACTTAAGGACATCCCAAAGGAAGAGTTTTTGTTCGTGGGCGGAGATTTGAACGGACATGTCGGGAAGACAAACGAAGACTATGAAGATTGCCATGGAGGCCTCGGATACGGCACCAGGAACCCTCCTGGTGAAGACATCCTGAGCATGTGCAAAACATACGGTCTTATCGTGCTAAATACCATGTTCGTCAAACAAAGCCGACACCTGGTCACTTACAGCAGTGGTGGAAATGAAACCCAGATTGATTACCATTTGGTATCTAGTTTCATGAAACCCCGGGTAAAAGATTGCAAAGTGATACTAGGAGAAGCGATCGCCCACCAACACCGTCTCCTACTGACAGAATTTTTTATGGAGACAGTGAACGACAACAAACATACAAAAACTTTTGGGAAGATCAAATGGTATAATCTGGATAAGGAAAAAGGCGAAGCTTTTATTTCGAATATGCAAAACTTTCTGTATAACAACACCGATATAGTTCGAAATGAAGAGAGTACAGCACAAAGTATTTGGGATCTCCTACAGAGAACTTGCAAAGAAAAAGCCAAAACACTGTTAGGACACAACCAACAAGGCAAAGAAACATGGTGGTGGAATGATGAAGCTAAATCAGTTATAAGTAAAAAGAAAATGGCTTTCAAGGCTTGTGTCGAAGTGCCCCTCTAATGATACAGAGCAAAAGTCACGCCTCGAAGTGGAATATAGAAACTGCAAGAAAGAAGCGAAGAAGAAGTGCGCCCAAATTCAAGCATAGAATACAGAAAACCTGTATCGGGAGCTGGATGAAATTTCTACCCCGACATCTGGTGCTATTCAAGAGCTACGGCAAAACACGAATAAGGGCGCAACTATCTTCAAAATAGCCGCTCAAAGAAGAAGAAATGCCCAGGAGATTTGTTCGCCAAAGTTCATTAACAATGCTCAAGGCCAACTACTTGTGGAAGACAACGAAATTCTTCACAGGTGGCGACAGTATTGTGACGGACTTCTAAACGAACAATTTCCAAGGCTATACTTTACAATAGCTTCACCTAACTTAAGCGAAGTATCCGACGTCACAGTCGAAGAAGTTAGTGAGGCGGTAAAATACTCCAAAAAGGGAAAAGCTGTTGGCCCAGACGAAATACCCTCAGAGTTTTGGAAAAAGATGGGAGACATCGGGTTTAGATGGCTCATGATTCTTGTCTCCAAACTTATACGAGGTGATCGCATGCCTAATCAATGGAGGGAAAGTTACCTTCTTCCAATTTATAAAGGAAAGGGTGATACTCGAAGCTGTGATAATTACCGTTCGATTAAGCTGATGTCACACACCATGAAGATCGTTGAGCGAGTCTTGGGTAGCCGACTGCGAAAAATAATTAGGCTATCTGATGACCAGTGCGGGTTTGTCGGTGGTAAGTCAACCACGGATGCAATCCAGAGTATAAGAATAATTATGGAAAAACATCGGGATTCCTTGGAGGATTTGCATGTCGTATTGGTTGATTTTGAAAAAGCATTCGATCGGCAACCACGAGATCTAATATGGGTGGCCCTCAGGCAACGAGGCGTTCCAGAAACCTATGTGCGGATAATTATGGACATGTATGATGGAGCAGTTACTAAAGTAAGATGCGCAGCTGGAGTCACCGAAGAATTCGAAATCACAGTAGGTGTACACCAGGGAAGTGTCTTGAGTCCCCTGCTCTTTATTACAGTTCTTGATTACCTGCTTGAAGGCAAAGTGACGGATCCAAAAGTACATCAGTTATTCTTTGCTGACGATGGAGCCATCATAAGTGAAGACCCGATATCCCTACAACGAGCACTTGACGTATGGGTGGATGTTCTAGAAGGAAGTGGGTACCGCATAAGCGCGAAAAAGACAGAATACCTATGCTGCCCATTTTCTGATCCACACAGGCCTATTCCAGACATTTATTTGAATGGAGTAGTGCTTCCCAAGTGTGAAAAGTTTAAATATCTGGGGTCTATGATAAATAACGAAGCTACTTGTGATGACGATATCAATCATCGCGTAAGCGTAGGGTGGATGAAGTGGCGGGAAAATTCTGCTATCTTCTGTGACCGAAAAATGCCCCTAGGCTGAAAGGAAAGCTCTACACTTCAGTTGTGCGTCCAGCACTCACATACGGTTCACAATGTTGGACAATGTACAAAAAGTATGAGAGTAAGCTAACGGCAGCTGAGATGAAGATGCTTCGTATGACAGCAGGAGTTACAAAGCTTGATCGAGTTAGAAGTACGAAGATCCGAGGAAGCCTTCATGTTAAGAATGCCATTTCCCAAAAAATTGAACACGACCGACTTAGTTGGTATTGCCATGTTCAAAGGAGAGATCCTGAGAACCCCGTCAAAAAGGCAATATCATACAACGTTCCAATTCGGAATAAAAAGAAAGGTAGGCCTAAACACTCCTGGTACAAACAAATGCAAAAACACCAGCATTCAGTTGGCCTCAGAAATGGAACAATACAAAACCGGGAGACTTGCCGCCGATTTCTGAGGTCAACCCGGCGAACCCCACAGGCGGATCACTAGTGTGAAGCAGATACGTGGGAGAGTTATGATCCCCTCGACATCGAGATCATAACAGCCCCGAAGCAAAGGAAGAAGAAGGGGGGTACCAAAACTAATAATTTTTTGGAATTTTTTTTTTCAACCATTAGCTAGGTTTAATTAAATGAAATTTTTTGAATTTTTCTTAAGAACATCTGTGGGACAGTTTTGGAGAAAAAAAAATATAATATAAAGTTTCAAAGAAAAAAAAATCGTATGGCAGGTAACGTTATTTTTGGTCTTAAAAAAAAGAAAAAAACATCCGGGGGGAAAAAATTCAAAACGATATCTACCAAGCTTAACGAAAATCGGTAGAGCCGTTTACCTGTAGTTGAACAGACAGACAGACAACAGAATTGCGAGACCCACTTTTTTGGTCTTCGCTATCATCGCAATGTCAACTTTGATCAAAGTCTGGAGTTCGACTTTATTGTTACGAATGCATAACTTGCCTTATAGTACCTATAAGTCGGAAGTAAAAAGAGGAAGAAATTGACAGGATTTTGAACATAAAAAAGGTAAGTATTTTATTTTTTTTTTGGTTGAGTGAGACTTTTGGTTCGTTTTATTGATTTTAAATATATAATAATTGTCTTCTTTTCCATTAAAAATTCCTAAAAAACGGAACTCCTGGCCCGTTTTAAAAATCTTTTGTTCATTCGGGACCAAGCGGTAATGGTTTATCTTAAAAAAAATGTTTTGTTTCTTTTTGCTCAAGAATTGCTTTCATCATCGCATTTCGCTTGAAAAGGTTTGTAATTTCCTTTATCAAAAAAATTGTTGGGGCCCCTTATTTTTCTTTCAGAAACGACGACGCCTTTGTGGCAATCATATATTTTAATATCATCTTCGAATTGATGAATAAATCGTTAATCGAATGAATTTAATTAATTGGTGGAACCCACCCTTTAAACTGAGCAAGTCATTTTAGTAGCATCCAAAGTGATATCTACGTGTTACGCTTCAACTTCAAAGTCGCCTTCATTCCCTACTTTGCTTTGATATTGACAGTTGTACTCGTGTTTACAATAGTCAAGTCATAACTTAAGCGATTGGTAGATCTTACAATATTGTCAGATCTGTCAGTGAAAAACATGCTAACAATGTGTTACAATTAATTGTCAGAAAATTTGTCTCACAATTAATTGTTAAATCATTGTCTGACAATTATTAATTGTAAGAAATCTGACAATCATGTGCACGCTAGCTGACAATCTTGTAATCTTGCAATTAATTGTCAGAAAATGTATCTGGTAATTAATTGTGAGACGGTAAGTTGTAAGATATTTGATTATCGTGTACACACACAATTTATTGACAGGCCTGCCAATTTTTATCGTTGTCCGACGTTTCTGACAATGGAGAAATCGTAAGATGTACGTTTCTTAGCACCATATAATTTTTTCACTGTCAGACAATTTGCAGCCAATGTTTAAGATTCAGGCAACTTCTGACAATAAATTGTAAGAGATTGGTAGATTTTCTACCAACCGTGCACACACACAACTTAATTGTCACTTCATTGGTAGATAATTTTCAGACATTGTAAGATCTGACAATATTGTAAGATCTACCAATCGTGCACACTTAGCTTTAGTCGTGCTGGTCGATTTCGCACTTGTCATCGTTGTTTAAGCTTTAAAGTTCAATTACTTTTTATTTGATTGATTAATTTTTCGGTTTTTTCGTTCGTTCGTCGAATTTAAGTTCGAAGAAAATTGAGGGATTAGTAAAGACCGATAGGCAGTCAGTTTTGCGGGAGTCACTATTTCCGTCTTCTCTATGATTTAAATGTTAAGTTTGATCCAAAATTTCGAGTAAAAAGGTAATTATTCTCGTAGTATTAAATAACAGTTTTTAAATTCCCGACTTTCAAATGCCTTGATCTCATTCAAATCTTCACATTCGGTTCAATATCGGTTTCAGTTTCGTCACTAAATTTCAGTCAAAATGTACAGAACTGCCGGTGCAAATTTTCTCATCAAAATTCTTTCATATTAAACTGATGTTGTTTTAGAAGTTCACAGTTCTCCAATGAAAAAACAAGTGTTAAGTGTATATGTGTGTTAAATAAACATGAATATCCTGTTAGATTGCAAATTCGTAATTAGTAACTCAAATTCAACTTGGTGAAAATAATTCAATTTTTCAAGTTGAAATCATCAATATACAGCTATGAAGGTTTCTCTAGAAGAAAGTCTGGATAAAGGTTCTCTCTAAACAAAGATAACACAACTTGCAAGGGAACGATAAAGTCGGGTTCCAAGGTAAGTGAAAAGGTGCGAAGAAAGAAACAATAAGGCGAAATTGTTTTCAACAATATTTAAGTAGAGCGAACAACATGAAAACCTCCTTCATAATATAACCCTATACAAATACGTCTTCGTCGACGACACGATGAAGGACCACTTTTTTGTTGTTAACAATGAACCAACTCCATTGGCATAAATTAGGGACACATGATGGGTTTGAAGGTGGGTAGTAGGTAGTAGTAGGTTCGTGCCTATGGGGGGTTTGGGGTATATCTTAAAATTGTTATGTCGTGTCCTGGCATGAGGCAGGTGGATTTATTATTCCTGTGTAATGACATTATTACGCAAATAAACACACGCTGGCTCTGGCTTCGTTTATAAGAAAGCCCCTTAATTTTATATTTTCTCCATGAACACTGAATTTTGCCGTTTTTGCCCAGAAAATGATGTGTGCTGTTTCATCTGGGTGTGGTAGTGAGAAAGCTGTGCTGACTGAGGGTGCTGGTGGTGTTTTATTTTCATGTATTAAACGTGTGTACAATGTTTTTTTTTTAATACTTCCATTCCATTTTCGGGGTTAAAATATAATGTTTCAAGGACACACGTCATCAAAAAGTATAACATTCTCTATTTTCTTTAGCGAAGACAACGTGTAGTACAAGTTGCTTTAATCAGCCTCTAGAAGGTTAATGGTGACACAGTTTGGGCAATTTGGCGTAGGATATTCACCTTTATTTGCTAAAGCAGAAAATTAGAACGACGACAATATCTAAGTGTGCAAAAATAATGTTCATCATAAGAAAGGATATATGATACGAACATGGTCATATTCAAATCCAAAGGAGAAAATTGTTCGAAGCTTAAAGTAAGCCAAAGAATTCAACCTGCACAGTGATTTTGAATGTTTTCAAAATTTCTTTATCTTTATTAAAGTCTGATAGAGGAAGGTTGATTATCATCTGTCTTCAGTCTTCAAATATTTCTGTGGTCAATTTAATTTTATAGTTTATTTTCATAGTTTTGTATTTTAAACATATTTAACCTTTATAAATATTTAATATTTCAAAAGTTTTCTTATCAATAGTTTGCTGCATACGGACATTAACATACAAAAATTGAACATTGAAAAACTTTATCGAAAATTTCGAAAATATTAATATATCATCTATGTAGTTTAAGGTGCAATCTGTGAGTTTCTGATATCTAATTATATAGCTTAGTATTCGCTGAAAGATCGCTGGTGTTGTTTTAAGGCCGAATGGTAAGCATATGTCCAGTGGAAATTCCGTTCTCTTGTGACAAACCTTGCCACAACCTCTAACTATGGTCCAATTGCATGTAAGTCCCCTCCTTTCAAGGTTATGGAAACGCTGGTCAATTTTCAGCTTAGAAAATATCTTGTGGAACGGAAGCTTCTTAATGACCGACAGTATGGCTGTCATAGCAATAGGTACAGTGGTGATCTCATGGTTTTTCTCAACGGACAGTGGAACAAATCTTTACATCGTCTTGGAAAAATTAAGATTATCGCACTTGATATTTTAAAGGCATTTGATGGAGTTTAGCATTAAGCTCTCTTATCGAAAATGCGTGCATTTGGTATCGATGAATCTGTTCTTCGTTTGATTAGAAATTACATTTCGGACCGTTCACTACAAGTAGTAATGGACGGTTTCAAATCTGATATCCACAAAATAGTGTGCCCCAGGGCTCCGTTTTGTCTCCGACACTCTTTCTTCTATTCATAAATGATCTTTTGTCTGAAACTTCTAATCCACTGAATTATTTCGCTGACGAGAGTTCCCTCAGCTTTTCATATTCGTTTCCATACCCATAACCCTGCTCTTCGGATGTGGGTCTGAAACGGCAGCGTATGCTAAGCTCATTACATTTTGATCCCGACAGCATTATACAATGGGGGGAAAACGCAATGTTGCTTACTGTCGCTCAAGCGAAACTCTCCCCAATGCCACTTTCTATGGGTGGCACTTGCATCGAGAAGACTGCAAACAGCTTTCAGTTCTAGGTTGAGACTAAAATGAAATATGTTAAGAATTTTCCAGTTAAACATGTCCCATACTCAGACCACTTACCATTTGTAGTCACATCACAATACAAGACAATGGAGGAAGAGAAGGTTCGAACTATGAAGCAAGACTTGTTTGAAAAACTAGTGGTTTCTTTTTAAATCATCTGTTGTTTTTACCCACTCGAAATTTGGACAGAAAGTCAGTATTATTCCTCCGTGGAACGTAATAAGTCGCTTTACGCTTGAACAACGTTGGGAAATATTGAAAACTTATTTCCAAAGTTAGTGCTGTGTAGCACAAGCAGTGCGTTTTTTGAAAAGAGGTTCTGGCCGAAATGAAGCACCCACCACGCCTGTTGTACGCAAGTTTATGTAAAAAGTTCTTAAACCTGGTATGCTAGTGGACAACACTCAACACTCACCATCGATCTCGGCACCTCAACATTTCACGCACTACCCTGAGGATAATTCTGCACAAAGACCTCGGATTATTCGCTTACAAGGTTCAATTGAAAAAGTGGTGGCATCATTGGACCAACTTTCTTCGAAAATGAGGCTGGGAACAACGTTTTGGTCAACGGTGTGCGTTACAGAGCCATGTTAACCGACTTTTTTTTACTGAAATTGAAGACATGGATTTCGACGATCTCTGGTTTATGCAGGATGGCGGCGCACCATGCTACACGCCATAACCATGCACCAGTCGATCTTGTGCGGATCAAATTCCCAAATAGTGTTATCAGCCGTCTTGGAGGTGACAATTGGCTGCCTCGAACCTGCGTTTTGACCTCTTTGGACTTTTTATTGTGGGGAACCTTAAAAACCGATATTATGCCAACAATCCGGAAACGATTCAAGCACTTGAATCAACCTGAAACTATCAACAAGGTCTTGGAAAATTGGAGTGACAATATGCGATACTGCGAAGCCAGTCGTTGAAGCCAGATGTTGTGTTCCATAATTAATGAGAATGTTTGCTCTTACTAACAAAGGTATAATACATGGAATTTTACAAACCCTTCATAGAACACTTTTAGATTCAAGCATATAGACATGGAAGCTGAGTTGAATTTGCACAAACTGGATCACATAAGAGCATGGTTCGATGAGGAGTGTGGGAGAGCAAGACGGGCTTCTGTTTCAGAGCTTAATGTGTTTTTGCAAAACAAAACAGGAACAGTATTATAAAAAGGAGGCCAAGAAGATGGCTAAATGTGAGAATGCTGCCGATTTTTGGAAATTAGATTGGAACTTTAAAGGTAAAAAATATACTTATAAGTACAAATCTCAATCTGAGCTTTCTGGGAACACATTTTGAGAACTTGCTCAACCGTCCCGTTGAATTAGTGACCTCCTTATATACTGCTCCAAGACTCAATCTAACTATAGACAGTACTATATCCTTCATGGATGTTGCAACAGCTTTTAATAGTCTGAAAGACGGTAAAACTGTGGGATAGGAAAAATTACCGGTAGAATTCTATAACAAATACGGAACTATCGATTTAATCACAGGGTTGTTTTACGCGGTTATGGAGAATAGCATAATTCCAGAAAAACTCAGAGTTGTTAAATTTTCCCGATTCATAAAAATGGTTCCCAAACTGATCCTGAGAAATACTGCGTCAAATTATTTCTCAACACCATACGTATAAAATATTTACTTCTTCTGACATCCACAAAACTTTAGAAGTTTTTAACAACTACAACCAAAATTTGCAATTTACAGTCGAAATTGAAGAAAAACAACAATTACCTCAAGTAGCACAAACGTCCAAAATACACCAAAATATTTGGGGTATTTTTTGCGCTTTCGTGATATACATTTTAAATATAAAAAATATGCCACTTTTGAGTGCAGTTTTTGTACAATTAATTTAAATTCGGTGTATATAATACCTCGTTGTCGTTTATAATTTACACCGGCTGTACACAAATTATACCGATTTTCGGTACATAAATTGTGCTAGTGGTATACAAATTATTCTGGTTACTAGAACATAATATACCCCGGAAGTGTAAATAATAAACTGATAATTGGTTTTAAACCAAAATCTGAAACATAGAATTTATTTTGAAATAAAATTTACACCGAAGTTTATTTTTTAAATTGGAAATAATTTAATTTTACACCGAAGTTTATTTTCTGATTGAAAATGTATCTGAAGAATTTGTAATTGTTTCTATGATTCTAATTATTATTCACCTGCATTATATGGCCGCAAGAAAATCATGAATTAGTATAAATGCGAGTGCCTAATTTAAAAACGAAGCACATTCTGCCGAATGGTTTTTGATCCTACCCCGTCTAAAAATTGAGCGCCTCGAAAATATCAATTAATCAAAGATTTCTAAAACAATTCGTGAAAATTAATTATTCGAAATCTAAAATTTGGTGGTTGTTTTTTTAATTTTTTAGGGACGTTATGTTAAAAACGAGTCGAAAATACCAAATGCGGTATATAATTAAGTCGCTATAATATTAAAATAACTAATCATTGTTTTCATTTAATATTTAATTTTTTTTAATATTTCTTGGAAAAAATGGCCGTCGTCCAAAATACAGGGTGTCTCAAAGTAATCGCCGCAGACGAAAACCATCATACACATAGGTTCCTAAAGCCCCTTTTAGACGATCAGTTGTTCCTTCAGTTATCAGTTCAGTTAAAAAAGGCAGCGTATTTAGACGTCAGTCCGGTGTTCAGTTGAGCTTTAATTTTACTTGTGAGCAGTCGAAAATCAGACGACTGAACTGACAACTGAACGGAAAAGTATTTACACATCAGTTTAACTGATAACTGAACTGAAAACTTATGGGAATTTCATCAGTTTCAGTCTCAGTTTCAGTTTCAGTTAAACGCTTCAGTTTTTGTATTTAGACATCAGTTTAACTGAAAGCTTAACTGATAGCTCAACTGAAACTGAAACTGAAATGATCGTCTAAAAGGGGCTTAAGACCTATTTTCAAGTCGAAAAACTTATGAAGTAATTTCCTCGTTTTCACTTCCGTTTTGACTTAAAATAAATTGTATGATTTTTGGAGTAATTTCTTTTAAACCCATTTTTATACATACAAACAAGGAATTCATTTTAGTTTAGCGATATACATTATAATACTTTTGATAGTAAATTGTGGGAAGATCTTTAATCACATAGAAATGTTTACATTGAAAAGGCAACAGAGTACATTGAGTACCCATAAACTAAAGATGGTAAATGATACGACAAAGCAGTTCGCCAAAAAAAAAGAACGCATCTTAAGTCGATGCTTTTTTCCGATATCCCGAAGGACGTGCTCTTGGAAATACTGGTGAGAAAAAACCATACAAATACTTCCAGGTTAATGCTTTATTTATAAATGTCGTCCATTTATGAGACCGATATTTAAGCTTAATAAATTGTTATTTTTCTTCGATTTTACTTTTTTAATTTGGAATTTTGTAACTAACGAAAAATAACAATTTATTAAGCTTAATTACTCAAAAACGGCTTGTCTGACGAAAATTTTCAATCAGACCTTTTTTGTAGGGAATTTAATTTTATATAAAAGTAAGTCAAAATGAATTTTTTTTACTTCAATGTTTTGTCAGTTCTGACGCAAAACATGAAATTATGACTAAAAATCAAAATTAGCGATGATAGCCCTCTTAAAATTGATATTAAGGGCTCAAACTTTTACGAAAATTTTTTTTTGTCATTCTGAATGATATTCTCGATATATCTTTCAAAAAAAAAAATAGTCAATTTTTTTGGCCCAGTCTAATGTATCTATACTATACATTCATACATTTTTTCAAAAGAATTTTTGCTTTCATTTGGTTTCACCTTCGACGGCCGTTTTGTGGTTCAGTATCTTAAGCAGCTTCTTCATCCTCTTCTTCTTTATTTTCACCCAATTTTACATTTTTTTTTTAATCCTTTGTTGAATAGCCTCGTTCTGGGATTGAATAAATGATGGCCCTCATCGGATTTGCTATGAAAGCTCATATGGTTTCCTGATCGATCAAATTCTCCAATTACATTACATTTTGTACAACTATTGTATGCAGTGTGTGTCTTGATGCCTGCAAAGTTCAACAATATTAAATTAATTGAAGTCAAACTGGATTTTCTACTTACATTTGATAAATGCCCGAGCTGGTGTGTCTGCAATATACGCATTGACCTTGATCAATATTTTTGAGCCGTACATGCATCTTTCGGCAGTTCATCTTTTCCTTCACTTCGCAATAAAAGAAGTAGCTCAGACATAGCACAATGTGTTATTTTATATTTAACAGCCCAATCAGCCAATTTAGGCATAAAATCAATGTGTTCGTCCAAATCATCAATGGCGCAATCTTTCGAGGAAGGTTCTACTTCCCGATTTATATTTTCCACAACTTCATCATTATCATCCAAATCTGTTCGAAATTGAGTCTAATAATATTTCATTTGGCCCTACTTTAATATTAGGTTCATTTGAAATAATATTTTCTCGCGATATTGAACAATTTGTATAATATAAAAGTTGATTTTCGTCGTTTTAAATAAATTTTGATGATTTTGCTGAATACTACTGGGTTTCACACACTTTTTAAATTTTTTTTAAAAATTTTCTTTCCTACGATACCATTTCAAATAATTGTTGAACTTCGAGCTACCCAATTTTTTTTATTTTTTAAAGAAATAAACGCGCGGTGACTGTAAACAAATGACAGCTGAACTGAGGTAAACATTTTGTTGACATTATGGTTAGACATTGGTGTAGTTTAGTGTATTTAATCTCCACAAGATTTAAATCTTACACCGAAAAATGATTGCTCATTTAAAATGGTGTATTTTATCTACAAAATTTGGTGTAAAAAATACGTCATTTTTGTTGATTTCAAAATTGGATTTTTTCTTGCGCCATTAATGGCATATTAAAAAAACAGCTGCGAATCGGTATATTTTTTGCACCGCATTGGAACAAAAATGTTGAAATTTTGCACAGAAAAGACAATGGTGTAATTTTTATACCGGTATATTTTGTCAAATATACCAAAATCTTAAAATTTTCTTCAGTTTTCTCAATTTTACACCAAAATTCAAGAAATTGTACCAAATTATACACCAGTGTGCTACTTGAGTACCATACTTGGACACAGTTGTGTCATTGTCAGTTGTGAAAAAACGGTTGTTTGAAACTAGATTGGTACCAGAAACCATCATCATCAGGTAGAATCATAAACTTCAACTCACAACATCCAAAACAAACCATTCTTAACACTGCCCAAAACTTGATTAACAAGGTCCTTACCATCAGTGATCCCGAATTCCATGCCAAAAATAAAACCAAAATCAAAAAAATCCTCGAGAAAAATAGCTTTCCAAAAAACATTATAAAAACACTAGTACGCAAACACAAAGTAATAACATTTCAAACAGAAAATAAAGAAGAATCTCCAACAATCATCTACAAATCGTTCATCTATATCAAAAACGTAGCAGATAGGTTTAAAAAAGCTGCTTTAATAGACGAACAAAAATACAAAATAGCCATCTATTCTACTAACACCCTAGGACAGGTCTTCAGTAAGCTAAAAACGAAAATCAATCCCATGGAAGACTCAAACCTGATCTTCAAAATACCGTGCAAAGGAAGCAAGGATACGATTTTTGAACAGGTCTACATACGTCGGAACCACCAAACAAAAACTTAAAAATAGAATAGCTGGACACAAATCGGATCTTAAATCTAATGCACCTCAAAAAACAGCGCTGGCAACCCACTGCCTCACAGAAAACCACCAACCTAATTATGACGACACCAAAATAGTACAAAGAGAAACACATTACAAAAAAAGAATGACAATAGAAACGCTACATATAATCAATACAGACAACACGATGAACCGCAAAACTGATCTTGACTCGGTGAGCCCCCACTACAAGCACCTATTCGAGAGAAAAAAGAGAAAAATAAAAACTCCCTGACACCTCGATCATCACATCGTTTCAATCTATCATATGTTTTCGTTATTTACCTACTGTCAGTCTGAACTCTGAACCAATAATGTATTTTTTGTATTTTGCAAAGTAAAGTGTTGTGTAAAAGTTAACTTCAATAGTGCAATATGAATGTTTTTAAAAAGTGCAATATAAATGTATATTTATTGTTGTGTTCTTTTAAGAATGTCATAATTGTTTAACCATAACATGTAAGCAATAACAATAATCTTTATATATACTTCCACTATTTTTTCAATTTTTTTTTCAAATTGTCTAATAAAGCAACGGCTTCCATATTTTTCTAATTGTTCTCAGATTGAAATAAAAAAATAAAATAAATATATCCTGAAGATGTCTATAATCATAGACGAAACGTCGATAAAATAAACAATATTTGTCCTTCATTTGATTGAAATCAATACTGACCTAAAGCCCATAATACAACATTTATAATTACGAATAAAAGGCCATAAAACTCACAAATATAAAATATTTACAGCAGTCGTTCGAAAGACTATCATCTTCGTTGAATGAACAGTATAAATTTCTTAAGGAGTTTTGTAAGGAAGCGTTCCATGCTGCTCCACTCTATACTACTTCTGTATTAACACCGAGAAGTGTAATTAATACTAAGAATTACACTTCGCCCGAATACGATTCACACACGCCATAGGCATATGACGTCACGCAAAAATCAAACATTAATATTTTTCGTTCGCCACCTACATAATTCACATTCAGTTTCTACTGAAAAACCATCAAGAGGACCTACTTGGGTGAACGAAAAATACCTCTTCGCTCATACATACAGTCAGGCGGCACAGTAAATTGATTGAATAAATCTTTCGAAGTCCAGTCGTAGACAAGAAGTATAGACGAGTTGGTCATTTAGCTTTCCTTGCTTTTAGCGGAGCTTCCCCCCACCAGTGGTAAGGGGTTTCGTATGAAGACAAGTTAGGTAGGTCAGATCGTCCAGCTATTTCTTATTAAGGCTTCCCCCCACCAGCGGTAAGGGACTTAGTTCGAAGTTTAATGTCCTAATTGCCACCAGGGTCTTCGGTACCTGCTGATCTACCAGAGCGTTTAGCCTGCTGTTTAGTGCCACCAGGGCCCAGCGTTGCCGATGTGGCACGATCGTGCCATTTTGACAAGGAAATTTTCTCGTGGCACGAAAACTTTTAATATGGTACGTTTTTTTTTCATTATTTAACCTAAATGCGTTTAAGATAACTGACCCAACCTTTATAAAAAATAATCCAAACATACAAAGTATTTTGCCACACTTCAATATTTTGGTATCAGAATTTTCTCATCTATTGGAGTGCGAGAAATATGTTCTTTTTGGTGAAAGAAGAAAATATTTGAGATTGGACTAGCCGAAAGTATTTTTCTTGAAAATTAAAAAACGTTCTACGTTAAGTTGTACTAATTGGAAAACAATATTGACGAAGGAATGTTCATCATTTCATTTTAATTTCTTGTTTGTTATTTGTTTGTAAAAGTATTTAATTAAAATTTATTTTTAAAGAATAACTTGATTTTTTTTTCATATGGCACGAAAATGTCACAAATGGCACGTTTTTTCAAATAGTGTGGCACGAAAGTTTTTTTTTTGGCGGCAACGCTGCCAGGGGCCTTGAACCTGCTGATCTACCAGAGCGTTTAGCCTGCTGTTTAGTGCCACCAGGAGCCTCGAACCTTCTGATCCACTAGAGCGTTCAGCCTGCTGCTTAGTGCCACCAGGGGCGTTATATCTAAGGATCCCGTCATGAACCAGACATCCGAATGAAAGGGCCCGTTTGAAGTCGAATTACCAGGAGCCAGAATACCCGTAATCAAGTACCAGATCCAGATCATCAGCAAGCAGTATCACTGATGCGAGGCAGCTTGACAAGAAGCCAGAAGAGTTGATGCCCGTGAACCGTTCAATTACCCGAATTAAGTGAAATATTAGTGGCAGAACATTGTATGTTATAGATTTAAGAGTTATTTCCAATAAAGATTTTGTAATAAGGTTTGAAGACCTTTAAAACTGGAGTTTCGTGTTTTCTTCAGGACGACCCTGGCGAGACCGATGAGCAGAACCTCGGCTGGAAAACAAAAAGCACATCTCAGTTTCAAGCTGGCTTTCGCAGAAGCTATTCAAAGCTCGGCCATATATTTGTGCTGAGAAGTATAGTGAAAATCTTTCAAATGCGAAACAAAAGCCTTTATGCCTTTTTCGTCGACTTTATAGCTGGGGCCGAATTACCGCTTCAGTGACGAGTGAGTGAGTCCCATCAGCGATCGGATGAAAATGTCAAATTGGAGTAATTTATTGCTCGATAACGTAAGCGGTAATGCCAAACTCACATAATTCAGTCACGTATACTACTCGATAACTGATGCTTTAATTTGGCCCCTGATTATTCCAAACGAAGAAATTACTTTATAAATGTATTGTTCTGGAGAGCGAATGGATCATTTGTATCTCACAAATCTAGAAAATTTTCTTATAATATACTGAATGTCAATCCAAGAAACATTGAGAATATATGAGTTTTGACCTGCTCTGAAGGAGATCACAGTTTTGATTGTTTTTGTGACTCTCACAAGTTGTGACTGAGCGGCAGAATTCGAAAAAGTCACAAAATCAATTTCACCTCTTCTTGTGACTTGTGAGGGCATCACTGACTTTGGGGAGAATGGGGCTGTAAGACGCCTTATTCTACAAATTATATGGACAGCTTTAACATCGTACTAATTCAACTAAAATTTTGCGCCATTTATGTTTACAGTTCTTAATCTACTCGTATATGTTACATAAGAGCAAGTTCGTGCGACCTAGCCGAGCATTTCATTTCTGACATCTCGACTGTACTTTTTCATATTTTGCATCTATGCCAAATTTCATCAAATGTATCAATATTTTCGCTTCAATCCGATATAATGAAAAATATCCATTACATATATCAAATGTTTTTGCCTTTCTATACAAAATTCTGAGACTATCCTTCATGTTACGGGGATATACTCAACTCACAAAAGCCAGCTGTTTTTTTTTTTTTGAAAAGCTGAAATTTCCACTTCTACTTTGCCAGAAAATTATTCCGTAAGTAGATATCCATTCAGATAAGGCAAAAGTAATATTTTTTAAAGGATTACTCTACATTTTTGCGTATTTTTTCCTGTAAGTGTGCTTAAAAAAAAAAAAATTACTACAGTAAATCTCAAAGGCATGTTCGACATCAACCAGTAATGAATCCCGAATAAGAAAGCAGAAATTAACATGAAAATACACACAAACATTTGTATACCTATAGCTACACTGTTCGAAGTCCTTTTTATTTTTTGAAAGCAAAATAAAAAAAAAATAAAACTTTTTAAGTCTTGTTAAGAGCTATCTGGAAATGCAAAACGATTCCATTGCTTTTCTTTTTGAATTTGTTTTCTTTGTTTTTTTTTTTTTTAAGTTTCATTCGTGCATAAGTGTTGTTTTTATTTTTTGTTTGTATTTCTCTTCTTATATAAATTCACTCGTAAAACCTCATCACAGAACGAAATGGAAAATCCTTTGTTTCTTATATGCAAAGGGATTTCCCAATGACAGACACAGAAAGTAGGGAAAACACACCAAAAAAATATAAAAAAAGGAAAAATTATATGGGCTAAGGCCGGCCCCGGCATGCTAAATAAGAAAGGAAGACGCTCCAAAGGATAGTATGTCCTACACAACACAAAAAACATTAGACTCGGGTTCGGTTGGTTAGGGTTGGGGCTGAGGTCGGTATGTATTGCATGATTAAAGTGAATAACGGATATCAACTGAGAAAAAGGTACCCGAAATGATGGTAAACCTCCGGTTCTGGTATCTTGCATAAGTCACACAGATATATTTAAATGAAATAGAGCGAGTTCCCCATGTGGCCATTGGGGGATTATGTTAGCAAGTTATGAAAGTTGGAATTGCTAGCTTCATCTCCAACCACGCTCCCCTTGTTTACACATGGCTATTCTGGGCTACATGAATATATTCTTAATAAAATTCTGTTTATCACCATAATCCAGATATTTTGCTTGCAAGTAAACACACATTTTGCTGGATTTGCTGACAACATTATGAAGTGTGAAGAATTCTGCTGCGTCATGGCTCATGAAGGCAAATCTCATAAACAAATCGAATAAAGACAAGCAAATCGTCTACATTCATGGGATTATTTTTTATAGCTATCACACATACCGACTAACGGTCTTTCAAACTGAATCGATACTAAACGGACCTGCATCGGGCGGAAGGGCGATATGAAGAGACTTAAACGTATATAAAAATCTGGTAAGAGACCCAGTTCAAAATTAGTTCGTTAACTTTGTTGTTATATTCAGAAATCTCCTAAATAAAATTTGCATACTTAAATTCATAGCTGATATCGGAACCATTTATATAAATAATACCGCGGTACCTAAAGGGTCAACTGTTGGGCCAGGTATCTTTAAATTCTTTTCATTCTCTATTTCGCCAAGAATGTGGAATGGCTCAATATTTCCTTTCGATTGCAATCTTCCAATGATCATAGACATTTCCTTTAATGACCTCTCCCTTCTAATCCCACGCACTGTGCTTAACAGTTAATGGGCAGCTATAAGCCCCTTAGTTCCTGCGGAATCAAAAACAAAATAAGAAGCTGTTACCCGCCAGTCGCATTCCTAGCTTCCCAAATGAAAATGCCAGAAAGGATGATTTTTCACCCAAAATCGTTGTCCAATTCAAGCTGCTCAAAGACCCAAACAAAAGAGCGATAACGAAGCAAATGGTCGTGCTATTTCATTTGCTGAGTCAATTGAACCTTTAAAGCGAATAAGCTGAGGTCTTTGTGCAGAATTTTCCTCAGAGTAGTGCATCAAATGTTCAGTTGGTGAGACCGATGACGAGTTGAAGTTTCGTAAATTGAGTCTCACACTCTCGGCTCCAGCAGGCACTAGTACGTGTGCACCGATCACGGGGACCATGAGTGTTGTCCACTAGCAGGCCAGTCTCACGAACTTTTTATAAAAACTTGCGTACAACAGGCGCGGTGGATGGTTCAAGCGTTAAGCGACTCATTTCATTCCACGGAGGTATGATACTGAGTTTCTGTCAAGATTTCGAGCGGTAAAAAGCTGTTACAGTCAAACTAACTTATAATTTAAAAAGAAACCACTATATGGCCCACCCTTTATACGTTTAACCTACGTTTGTGATTTACTTTACTGGCGCGCCGGCATAGATGCTTACACACCAAACAATTTTAATTTCTCCTACAACTCTATATTTCGAAAACTAAAGCATGATTTTGACAATTAACAGTTTCTATAAGATGTATGAACAAAACTTTAGTTTAATTGGTAAATAATGATACCTTCTATTCCAAATGTTCAAATCATATTTTTATTGAAAACGACGCAATCAGAATTTCGACAAAAGTTTTTTTCATTTTTAAGATGTATTAGGTATTTGATTAAATAAACGATTTAATGGATTTAAATAAAAAAATATTATATTAAAAACTTAAATTTTGTGTATTAAAATTTGTCTTTGAAATATTTTTAAAATTTTATCATTTATTTTTCTTAAGATTTATAATTTTTGTTCTTTGATTTCTTATTTGCTTAAATAAAAAAATAGCATTCTGTTCTTATTTCCAAATACTAAAAGATGTTTTTAAACCATTTCGAACAAAAATTTGTTTTTGAGTTTTCCGGTTTTCAAACAAGTACAAGCTTCACAAAACTAAAAGCTAGGTTATGGTTGAAAAAAAAAATTCAAAAAAAAGGTTATTTTTGGTACTGTGTATTCAAATTTTGAAAAAGAAAAATTTATTCGGGCTTTTAAAAAAATTTAAAATTTTTTTTTTAACTATATATTTCAAAAAACTCATGCTCAATTTTTTAAAAACTTGATAAATAAAAGTTTCTTAATAAAAGTTACAAAATGTGTACCCTCCATACAAATGTTAAAAATGGTTTTCAAAAATCGTATTTTTCTCCAAAAACGATTCCGAGAATTTTGCTCAAATGTTTTTTCCTTCGATTAATTTTTACGATCTATTTTCTATTATTTAATAAAAAAAAAAAAAATTGAAATAAGGATATTACTGACTGTATAATAGAAAGATTTTTTCGAATTTCTCAATATCGGCATAACGGATTTTAATGAATTTTTTTTATAGAGAAGCTTCTAAAAAGTTGAAAAAACATTGCATTTTAAAACTTAAACATTTTTTTTTTATTTTTGAAAATTCTCAATATTTTTTTGTAAATTTAATTTTTATTCGAACAATATTAAAACTTTAAATTGGCGTACCAAAATTTGTTCTTAAAAATGTTTCAAGAATTTTGTTTTTAAGAGCTTATTTTTTTAAGAAACCATTACAACGACTTATAATTTTTGTTCTTGCATAAATTCATATTTGCATTAGCTTTCAGTTTCTATCTCGTACCTTTGTATATGTATATAACCTATAGTATTATCATGGAGCGTGAATTTGTATTGCGAACTCTAGCCTGGTGGTGGCGCTGAAATTAGCGCTAGATTTTACAGTGGAGAGTAGGATAAGAAAAGATACAAAACAAGTATAGTAGTATCCCGATTATCCGAACATCGATAATCCGAACATCTGATTATCCGGACTCATTCCTCTCGGCTCTAATTTACTACGTTTACGAGGGCGGGTCAATAAGTCCGTGACTTTTTGAATTTCTGACCTCTTTACTGAAACAGCAACACTGCTCCTGTCAACAGGCATCTGTCAGTTGACTCCTATCAAAATTTAAACTTGCTGCGTCAGTTAGTTTGTGTTTGACAGCTTTTTTTATCAGACTACTCACTAATTTGAGGAGAAAATGGAAAAAATGAATTTCGTGTGCTTATTAAGCATTATTTCTTGCGAAAAAAAACCATTACCGAGACCAAGGCTAAGCTTGATAAATACTATGGGGACTCTGCACCATCGATTTCAATGGTAAAAAAGTGGTTTACTGAATTTCGTTGTGGCCGTACAAGCACTGAAGATGCCGAACGTCCTGGACGCCCAGTTGAGGTCTCTACACCCGAAACAATCGAAAAAATTCACGATATTGTGTTGGCCGACCGAAGATTGAAAGTGCGAGAGATTGTGGAAGCCGTGGGGATCTCGCATGGCTCATTGGTTTCAATTTTGAATGATCACTTGGGCATGAGAAAGCTTTCCGCAAGATGGGTGCCGCGTTTGCTCACCGTCGACCACAAACGCAATCGTGTAACAACTTCACAGGAAGGTTTGGCGTTGTTTAATCGCAATATGGAGGAGTTTTTGCGCCGTTTTGTAACCGTGGACGAAACATGGATATATCACAACACACCAGAGACCAAACAACAGTCAAAACAGTGGGTTTCTAAGGGTGAATCGGCGCCAAAGAAGGCCAAGGTGGGTTTGTCAGCCAATAAATTTATGGCGACTGTTTTTTGGGATGCACGCGGGATAATCCACATTGACTACCTTCAAAAGGGAAGAACAATCAATAGGGAATATTATGCCAACTTATTGGACCGATTCAATGAAGATTTGAAAAAAAACCGACCTCATTTGACCAAAAAAAAAGTTGTTTTCCACCAAGACAATGCAAGGGTGCACATGCACACATGTGCAGTTGCCATGGCAAAAATCCATGAATTGGGCTATGAATTGCTCCCTCATCCACCCTATTCTCCAGATTTGGCTCCGAGCGACTACTTCTTTTTCCCAAACCTGAAGAAATGGCTTGGTGGAAAAAGATTTGACTCCAATGATGAAGTCATCTCGCAAACAAAGGCCTATTTTGAGGACCTCGACAAATCATTTTTTTTTGGAAGGGATAAAAAAATTGGAGAAGCGTTGGACAAAGTGTATAGATCTCAAGGGAGACTAACGTTGAAAAATCTCTGTTTTATTCCAAAAGTCACGGACTTATTGACCCGCCCTCGTATATGCAGTATCGAGAGATAGAGTTGGATTAGGGTCGGATTTTCGACCCAGGTTTTTCGTCATTTGAGTTAAGAGCTCGATTAGGAGTTGAGTTGAAATGGTGTTGAGCGATTCTGAAGCAATTTGTTAAACCAACTCCTCGACCCAAGTTTTTCGTCTCACATTTCGACTCGACACCACTGAGCAAGTGGGATCGAGTTCAACGAAGCTCATTTCAACTCAATACAGGTATACAAAGGGTCCAAGCGAGCTTCAAGCTCGCTTCAACACCTCATATAAACGTAGTAATTATCAATTTAAAAATGTTTTGACGGCGCAACGAGATATGTTACGACAAGTTTATTCCCGGCTCTGTCGGTGTACTTCCACTCTCATTTGTTTGCAGGATAGTGTTTGTTATTGTTTCATTTTCTAGGATAGCGTTCAGCTGAAAAGTGTTGGAAATTTAAAATGTCCAAGCGAAAAAGTGTAGTGTTGTCTCTTATTTTATCCTCAAAAGGAGACTGAGGAATAGACAGTCTCCTCGATAAATAATGTTCCTGTATGCAGTGTCCATTACTTCGTACCATAATATTTTAGGGCATGATTCTTGGGTATATTCGAAGAAAAAAATCATTTTACAGTAAGGGTCTATCTTTTTTACCATATATGTATCAACATAAGATCTATGGGTTTTTTCGCAGACTCGTTATTGAGTCTTATTTTTATTTTTGTTACATTCATTTAAAAAAAAATAGTTAAACGTTATGTTTATTACGCATTTTCTTGAGAAAATTCAGCTCAAGATCAAACATGGGTCAGGGTACACCAAAGTTAACCTTTTCTGAAATCCCCGATATATGATAAAAAAAAAATAGGAGATAGACCCTTACTGTCAAACGATTTTGCTCTTAGAAAATACCCAAGAATTACGCCCTAAATGGAATAAATGGACATCCTGTATAATCTCTCACCTCGAATCACAATCACTCTCACTTTTTTTGTTTTTTTTTCAATATTTCTGCATTTAATATATTTTTCTTTTTCAAAAATACTTTTTCTCGACTTCATTACCCTTACCCAAATCTATGTCTGTATTTTAAGAATAACAATTAACTCTCGCCTTTTCCTCCCTCGACCATTTCATGCACTCACAGTTTCGTACCTTCAGCCATTTATTTCCGTTATCAATGGTCACAGTTTCCTGAAAACCTACATGCTCTCATCTCCTCCGTAGTTGGATGTCTTTCCAAAACTGGCCGAATCTTAATGTTCGAGTTCAGACCGTTCTCAAACTAAAATACTCAAATCAATCAAATACTCGTAGAATAAAATCCAAGAAAAGGTTCTTTTTGAGCATCCTCTCAGTTACCATAAGATATTTGTGAATGATTCGACGTGCGAAGAACGACCAAATTAGAAACGATTCTTTTGAGATTAAAGAGAGGAAGACATTTTCCAAAACTCAAGCCCTACTTTAATAAATGTTCATTCCGATAGGCCTTTTGTATAACAATTATAAAAATATTATAATTTAAGAATTTAAAAGCGCTAACTTCCAATTTCATTAACAATAAGTAGGTAACGTTACTCTTCAGCCCATCCGCTACGATTTTTCTCGTAACATGAGACCAGTTGTATTCCTCCTCTCCAACTTTCCCAAAACGGTCGCACTGTGCTTAAACATTTTAAGGGTAGTCAAAATCCGAATGATAAAAAAAATATTTGATCAATGCCTCTTCCACTCAGTTTTAATTGAACTCGGAAATCTGTTTTTGTCTCTTTTGCAAAATGTTGGACACCAGTGGTTGATGGTATCAGGGTTGTTTTTAACCTTGTCTTAACTTTGCAGCCATGACCAATTTAAATAAAATGCACGACTGGATCGCACGAACTTGCTCTTATGTAAAAGTACTTTGGAATTTAAGATACATTTTATAAATATAAAACATGAATTTAAAATGAAATTGCCGTTTGATTTCTAGAAAAGTATGAATTTATGAAAACAAACTTTAAAAAATCGTTTTATTATTAAATAAATAAATTTTTTATATAAGAAATTTCTTTAAAATTATTCAAGAAAAAAATGTGGGATGCGAATTTTAAGTATTTAATAATATTGATTTTAGGAAATAATTTCAAAAAATAATCGTTCATAGGTTTTGAAGATATTGATTTTTCAAAAAAAATTTTTTTTCAAAAAAACCCAACAAATAATTTTTCGAATATTTTTATATGCAATATTATTTTAAACTTAGGGGGACTCCTGCTGAAAATTTTTGGTTAAAATCGTTAGAGCCGTTAATGAGAAAGTCGAAAATCAAAAAAACGGTTCTATGACAGGTACCGTTAATAACATTTTGCCCCAAATTTTTTTTTACCAAAACGTAGTCCATGTTCATAATATCACACCTAATTTTTTTTTATCAAAATCGTTAGAGCCGTTTTCGAGATAAATAAGATTTTGCATTACGGGTGTATGGGGGGTACCGTTAGTTTTAGAGCTAAAAAAAAAATTTCAATTACCCCTCTAGGGAATCACCGAAGATCCATAACTACCGAGTTTGAAGAAAATAGGTCCAGTCGCTTAGGCTCTAGATCGAGGTACAGACATACAGACAGACAGACAGACAGACAAACAGACAGACAGACGGAATTGCCGGACCCACTTTATTCGTCTTCGCTATCATCGTAATGTCAACTTTGATCAAAATCTCGAGTTCGATTTTTTTTCCAAATGCAGAACTTGCCCTATAGTACCTATATCGCAAGTAAAAAGTAAAGGAAGAAAACGAAGGCCAGTTATTACTTATTTATCCGCGTCGTCTCGAACCTGGGGGCTGGGATTCGAAGATTTTCTAGGCTGGAGCGTTGTTGTCGACGTGTTTTGGCTCTTTGGACTACATCCACATCTTGGTACAGCTCGCAAATTCACGATTGAATCTTCTCCTCCATTCGCTTTCTTCGCATATACGACTAAATATCCGCCGAAGAATTTTTCTCTCGAAAGTGCCCAGTATCAATTCCCTTTTTACTTGCGATATAGGTACTATAGGGCAAGTTCTGCATTTGGAAAAAAAATCGAACTCGAGATTTTGATCAAAGTTGACATTACGATGATAGCGAAGACGAAAAAAGTGGGTCCGACAATTCCGTCTGTCTGTCTGTATGTCTGTATGTCTGTATGTCTGTATGTCTGTACCTCGAACTACAGCCTAAACTACCGGAGGTATTTTCTTCAAACTTGGTAGTTAAGGGTCTTCGGTGATTCCCTAGAGGAGAAATTGAAATTTTTTTTTTAGCTCCAAAACTAAGGGTACCCCCCATACACCCGTAATGCAAAATCTTATTTATCTCGAAAACGGCTCTAACGATTTTGATAAAAAAAAATAAGTGTGATATTATGGACATGGACTATATTTTGGTGAAAAAAAAATTTGGGGGGAAATGTTATTAGGGGTACCTGTCATAGAACGGTTTTTTTGATTTTCGAATTTCTCACCAACGGCTCTAACGATTTTAACCAAAAATTTTATGCAGGAGCTGCTTTGCATTTGCAAAAATATAAACTAAAAATTTTTTCGAAAAAATAGTTTTTGGATTTTTAAAAAAATAATACAATTTTTTTTTTGAAAATTCAATATCTTGAAAACCGATACACGATTAAATTTTTAAATTACGTTTTAAAATGTATTTTATTAAATACTAACAATTTGCATATCAATTTTTTTTATAAAAATTTTAAGGAAAATTTAGTACACAAAAAACATGTTTCAGTGTGTCTGTATGTCTGTACCTCTCACTACAGCCTAAACCCTTGGACCTATTTCTTTCAATCTCGGTAGTTAAGGGTCTTCGATGATTCCCTAGAGGAGAAATTGAAATTTTTTTTTAGCTCCAAAACTAAGGGTACCCCCCATACACCCGTAATGCAAAATCTTATTTATCTCGAAAACGGCTCTAACGATTTTGATAAAAAAAATTAAGTGTGATATTATGGACAAGGACTATATTTTGGTGAAAAAAAAATTTGGGGGGAAATGTTATTAGGGGTACCTGTCATAGAACGGTTTTTTTGATTTTCGAATTTCTCACCAACGGCTCTAACGATTTTAACCAAAATTTTTATGCAGGAGCTGCTTTGCATTTAAAAAAACATAAACTAAAAAATTTTTCGAAAAAATAGTTTTTGGATTTTTAAAAAAATAATACAATTTTTTTTTTGAAAATTCAATATCTTGAAAACCGAAACACGATTAAATTTTTAAATTACGTTTTAAAATGTATTTTATTAAATACTAACAATTTGCATATCAATTTTTTTTATAAAAATTTTAAGGAAAATTTAGTACACAAAAAACATGTTTCAGTGTGTCTGTATGTCTGTACCTCTCACTACAGCCTAAACCCTTGGAGCTATTTCTTTCAAACTCGGTAGTTAAGGGTTTTCGGTGATTCCCTAGAGGAAAAATTGAAATTTTTTTTTTAGCTCCAAAACTAAGGGTACCCCCCATACACCCGTAATGCAAAATCTTATTTATCTCGAAAACGGCTCTAACGATTTTGATAAAAAAAATTTAGTGTGATATTATGGACAAGGACTATATTTTGGTGAAAAAAAAATTTGGGGGGAAATGTTATTAGGGGTACCTGTCATAGAACGGTTTTTTTGATTTTCGAATTTCTCACCAACGGCTCTAACGATTTTAACCAAAATTTTTATGCAGGAGCTGCTTTGCATTTAAAAAAACATAAACTAAAAAATTTTTCGAAAAAATAGTTTTTGGATTTTTAAAAAAATAATACAATTTTTTTTTTGAAAATTCAATATCTTGAAAACCGAAACACGATTAAATTTTTAAATTACGTTTTAAAATGTATTTTATTAAATACTAACAATTTGCATATCAATTTTTTTTATAAAAATTTTAAGGAAAATTTAGTACACAAAAAACATGTTTCAGTGTGTCTGTATGTCTGTACCTCTCACTACAGCATAAACCCTTGGAGCTATTTCTTTCAAACTCGGTAGTTAAGGGTTTTCGGTGATTCCCTAGAGGAGAAATTGAAATTTTTTTTTAGCTCCAAAACTAAGGGTACCCCCCATACACCCGTAATGCAAAATCTTATTTATCTCGAAAACGGCTCTAACGATTTTGATAAAAAAAATTAAGTGTGATATTATGGACATGGACTACATTTTGGTCAAAAAAAATTTTGGGGCAAAATGTTATTAGGGGTACCTTCCATAGACCCGTTTTTTTTAATTTTCGACTTTCTCATTAACGGCTCTAAGGATTTTATCCCAAAATTTTTAGCAGGAGTCCCCTTAAGTTTAAAATAATATTGTATATAAAAATATTCGAAAAAATATTTATTGGGTTTTTTAAAAAAAAAAATTTTAAATCAATATCTTCAAAACCAATGAACGATTATTTTTTGAAATTATTTCCTAAAACCAATATTATTAAATACTTAAAATTCGCATCCCACATTTTTTTCTTGAAAAATTTTAGAGAAATTTCTTATATAAAAAATGTATTTAATAATAAAACGATTTTTAAGGTTTATTTGCATAAATTCATACTTTTCCGGAAACCAGACGGCAATTTTATGCATTTGAACATTATTATCTCATTAAATCCATGTTTTATATTTATAAAATGTATCTTAAATTCCAAAGTACTTTTACATAAGAGCAAGTTCGTGCGATCCAGTCGTGCATTTTATTACTTATCGTCCAGCACTCGGCGCCGTAGAGTAGGACTGGTAAAATTAGGATTTTGTATAGCGTGCACTTAGTCTTTCGAGAAAGGAGTTTTAAACCCATTTGTTTGGCCAAACCGAAGTAGCAGCGGTTCGCTAGGGTAATTCTTCGTTGGATTTCCACTAAGGTGTCGTTCGTGGGATTGATATTTGTTCCGAAGTAGGTGAACTCCTTAACTACCTCGAAATAACTGCTACCAACAGTGACTTTTGTTTGTTGCTAGCATATACGTTGTTTTGTCCTCATTCACTTCAAGACCAACGCGTTTCGCCTGTTCATCAATAGCTGTGAACGCTTCTAGCACAGTTCGCTTGGAGCGGCCTATGATTTCGATGTCTTACTCAAAGCCAAGCAGTTGGGAAGACCTGTTGAAGATAGGGCCGTCCAGGTTAACACCACTCTTGCGCACTATCTGCTCCAGGACTAGGTTGAAGAAATCACATGATAGCGCATCTCCTTGGCTGAACCCTGTACATGTAACGTCATACGGCATAGCTGGATCAGTTTTTTCGGGATCCCAAGTTCCCACATCGCCAATAGAAGCTCTTGGCGACTTATGCTATCATATATGGCTTTAAAGTTGATGAAAAGATGGTGGGTCTCGACTTGAAATTCGTTGGTGTTTTCCAGGATTTGCCTCAATGTGAAGATTTGGTTGATCTGCCTGGCCTGAAGCCACACTGGTACGTGCCGATTATAGTGTTGCAGAAAGGTTTTAGATGCTCACATAGTACGCTGGTTAGGATCTTGTGGCAGGGATATGCCCCTGTAGTTTCTGCAGGACATAGGATCACCTTTTTTGTAGATTGGGCATATAGAGCTATTTGACCAGTCGTTGGGCATACTTTCCCCCTCCCACACTTGGTTGATGAGCTGATGCATGCACCCTATCAGGACATTTCTTCCACCTCCATACTTAAAGAGTTCCGAAGGTAGGCCATCCGAGCCTGGGGATTTGTTGTTCTTAAGCTTACGGATTGCTTTTTTAACCTCTTCAGTACTGGGTAGTGGGACTGGATCTTCATTGACTGGTCTTATGCTTCTTTGCTTCCATGTGGTTTCCTCTAAATTATGCCCACTAAGCAGCTGCTGGAAATGCTGCTCAATACGTTCCCTGTGTGCTTCGGTGACTAGGTTCCCTTCGCTGTTTCGAAGAGCTTGTGTGCCGGTGGTTGGATGTTGTAGGAACTGGGGGCTTCGAGCTGTGTCTTTTCCTACACATCAAGTGCTTACATTACCTTCTCGTTGGTAACCGTCGGATACTGGTCTTGGCTCTATGTCATGACTTGTTAAACTTGTAAGTGCGAATGTTGACCAAGGAAGGCCAGTCATTGGCACGGTTAATTTTATCGTAACAAAGTTAATTCTTCAAAATATGGTCTAGGAATTATCCGTGTTCGAAAATCTTCTTTTTTTCCAAAAAAATAAAAAAAAAAAAACCTAAAGTAGCACTTTTAAGACTTAAAGTATCAATTCCAATACAAAATACCAAGCTCCCATTACTATCCTCGTGTATAGGCTTTAATGCTTTCACAATTCTGCTTTTCTTTATTTTTTTTTTTTATTTTATTTGACCTAAAAACGGAAGCTGCTACTGCGTTAGAACACTATGTGTACCTATACGCCATAATCATATCCTTATATCCTTTGGAAATAAAACTGTATAACTACGGATGTCATGACGGTTGGATGGATTGTGAAAATTACGGATTATTCTGATATCATTAAGTACACGAGCCCGTTGATGCGTGCGCTAGCTGTATAACTCCCAGCTCTAGATGAGTGTCTTACAGGAGGCTTTCAACACACAAGGCTGAAAATGGAACCTGGCGAGGGATTCGACCACCATAAATATTCTCTCTGCCAATAGCTATAGCTTCGCAGAGAGAATAAACATAAGCCGTAGACAAATCACATGAATCTGTTTTAATTAATATTTATTTTCCGATTATATGTACAGAACATTGGATTCAGGATCAATGAAGCATGGATATAAGCCAAAGAAACACAGTAAGGATATTCAAGTGAAATGCCAACAAAAACATCTGTTCTTGGAAAACATCAATTCTTACAATGTTTCTCATGCTCGCAACAAAAAGAATAGATGGTCCTTGAAACGGCGATAAATAGTTCAACATTTTTCTTTTTTCATTCAATATAAATGTTAAAGGACCTAGACAGGTTTCTTTATTCTATTCGTAATAAATGTGCGTTTCAAGAAAATATAGTACATTATATAGAAACTAAGCTATACTATATACGGATAGACGTCTTAATATAATACCTGCCTCGCTCTTCAAATATAAGTCTCCTTTGATAGATTTATGAGGTCAAGTAGGCGCCTAAAGCTCATTGATTCGCTTCTAATTGCAAATATATAATAGAACAAGAGACGAGGACGATAGTGACAAAGAGCCCACATTTCACCTTTTTTCAAAAAAAAAAAAAAAAAAAAAAACAAAAGGAACAAAACTCAAAGTAGAAACAGAAACAAAGGAAACAAAAGAAAAATAAACCTTTTGGCGTAGCAAACAAGAGAGATGTGTAAAAAAAACCATTTTGGTTGTGAACAGTGCTGCTGTTTTAGTGACTTTGTCACTATATTTAGCGGAATTTTCAAAAGTTTAGCGACAAAATATTATTTTTTGTCACTAGATAATTCTAGTTACTTTTCTAGCGACTTTTTGCAAGAACATATTTTTTGTAAATATTACGCCCCTGGTGATGTTACATCCCTGGCATTAGAGTTTGTCGTTTATGAAATGATATTCGATTGACTCTTTTTTTACCACGACCACTGAACTGAATTTGGAACTTCACCACACAAAAGAAGACCGAAACGAAACGAGTGTGATTGCGAGTGAACGGGTATATGTTTTAGAAACTAGACTATACCTATAGTCATTTCGTTTCTTTGATTTATTTTATGTACCTACAATTTAAACTGTAATTGTTTTTGTTTGGTTTTGTCGAGTCGGCCACAGTGGAGATTTTGGAAGTACATAAACTTAACTTTTTTTGTAAGCATGTATATTGTATATATGTACTTGTTTTCAAAAAATAATGCATCCATATTGAAGTCAATGAAATTGATGAAGATGCTATAATGGCTATAATTATTTGTGATTGATTATTTTTATAATAAGTATTTGAAGTTATTATTGAAATTTCTTTACTTTTTATTTAAAAAATGAAAAATAGTAGTATTTTTTAGACTTAATTTGTTTTTGTTTTTTCTTAGGATTTTTATGTTAACTTAATGCTTATAAGTTTTTCTTTATCATACAAAATAATTTTTTTTTTTATAATTGAAAAATTTTTTTTGATATGTGTACTGAAAATTTTTTCTAGTGACTTTTTTCAAAATTTTAGCATATCTAGCGGATTTTTAAGGTCGATCTAGCGACTCTTTTTTTTGGCTTGCGGCAACACTGGTTGTGAATCAATTGAAAGGAAGCTGAGCAATTTAAACAGGGTTTTGATTCTCTATGATTAATAGAAAAGGGAACTAAAAAAAAAAACAAAATTGAAAGAAGAAACGCACAGAAAATCAACATAGATGGGACTTTATTAGATTTCAGACTTTTTAAACCAACCCTGGTTATAAATCATTTATTAGGTATTAATTTTTGCTATGCAGATTTTTTATTGTTATTTGAGAATATCCGGCCCCACCTACACACGGCTCGAAACTATTCAATATCTAAACTTTTAATTATGAAAGGCGATTCATTTTGAGACACTTTTCGGACTGGAAAAGCCTCCCAAAGGGTTCAAGATCGCCCATTACATCGAGACAAGAGAAAGGTTTGGTATAATTTATGGCCTGGTTGAAACATAGTCTATATTATTTAATCAAAATACCCATGAGACGGACAGGAATTTAACTATCAGGCCATGATGAAATTTGTTTACGGCGCTACTTGACACACAGCACCTCAAGACACCGACACCCGACCGTGAGTTGGAACACCTCGAAAGTAAGGACGACATTTAAGGTGACGTTGAGGACGTAGATAATGTGCAAGAAGATCAAATACAAAGTGAAGAAGAATATTGTCAGCAGCACCGTAAACATCATGGCCGTCTCGCAGAGTAATAATTTTACGAACAAAAATTGTGAGAGGTAAGAATAAATATGCGTATTCGAGAAAAAAAGAATCAAATAGTTCCAGAGTCTTTTAAATGAACATTTTTAGATTTTCGAAGGTCCAACCCACAGGGGTGTCGTTTCCACTATGGAAGGTATAGACACTTCCATATCTGCAACCTTAACAGGTATGGAATTTCAGACTTAAGAATATGAACAAAAAAAAACTCAACTACCTCTCCCCAAAGCTGTTAAGCCCGGTTGCAGCGTGGCCAAGCTCTCGGAGACGATGCCATACAAAATCCAAGCAGCTCTCCCCAAATCTCTTAACCCCAAAAACCCGGGGTGCAGCGAGGCCAATACTCTCGGAGACGATGCCGTAAAAGATCCAAGCACTTCTCCCCAAAGCTGTTAACCCCAAAAACCCGGGATGCAGCGAAGCCAATCTCCGTTTTTCGGGTTAACAGCTTCGGGGACAGCTGCTTTGAGTTTTTATGGTATTATCTCTTGTCATGGAAAGTGCTTCTCAATAGCCGTTCGGAATTGGCAGAAAATTGTAGGTCCCCTCCGTATCCTGGACCCTGTTAACACGAACACAGGAATGGTTGAGAGTTGTAAGTAACTAGCTCCGGGCTTCGAGCTGTTGCACCACCAAATTTTAAGAAATTAATCAGTGGACCAACGTAAAAATTTCTCTGAAAAAACGGGACTACATCATGGTTTCTCTACCCTTTTATTAAAGTTAAAATCATCGAATACATATTTTATTTTTTTTGTATCGTGCCAACTTTACAAACGCCAAAACAGGTCTGTTCACTTAGTTTTTTGCACGAATTTTCATTATTTTAGGTGTGTTCAGAAGCAATTTATTGAAAAAAACATAGCCTAGCATAGGGTAGCCAGACATGTTTAGATGAAACTAGTACTGGAGTTTCAAAAACCCGGACTTTCCCGGACAAATGAGGATTGAAAAAAGAGTACAAAACAAGGACAGAATAAACACATTTATATTGTAAGAGGAAACAAAAAATTGTATTAACATTTAAATAAAAATAAATATTCAGTTTAAAAATCACATTTTTAAGTTACAAAACATCTTTGAGGTATAAAAAAAGGAACTTCATTTGTTTTTTTTTTTTTTTAATAAATAGCCTTTACAGTGCTTGTTGTACTTTTCATTACATCTAATACTGTTAAGTATATCACTGTTGGTTTTTTTTTAAATTAATTCCTTTGTTAAAATAATTCCTTTGACGGAATCAGGTAACAGTTTGTTTCTATCTTTTGTCCACTTGAATTTAATAACGTTTTCTTTACAGCCGGAATCATCAAGCTTCTTCAAAATAGATTTAATTTTAAGTGGAACAAAATCGTTATCGATTCGCTCGTAAATATTATTGACAATATTTTGTAAAATTTCAACGGTTTCAATAATAGAAATGTCTTGTTTTTCAAGTTTTTGAATATTGACGTTGAATGTTGACATGAGAGAATGAACCAAAAATAAATACGCCTCGCTTAAGTCGTCTTTAAAGAATGTTTGCAATATTTTAGGCGGATTCTCGTAAATAAGTAAAAGACGTTCAACAGCAAGATAGAGAGAAAGCCATCCGGTTTTCGAATGGTATAAGAAAGGTTTATATTCATTTTCAAGAAGTTCAGAAAAATCTCGAAGTCTTTCCGTTCTGACTGTGTAGATAGAGAAATAGTTGTATATTTTTACAATTATGATATCGACGTCAACTGGTAAAGTATCACATCCATGGTAGATCGCATTGACTAATGTGGTGGACATCCTACACCTATCATGTTTTGGTTGACTAAAGATTTTAACTTCGAATAGACATTGTTCGAACCTTTCCTTTGACTTCCACCAAAATTGGTATTGCAATAATTGTCAGCGCAAAATCCACTTACTTTTGATAATAAGTTATTTTGTGTAAGAGCTTTAACAATAAGTTGGGCAGTTGTTCTATAATTACTTTTCTCATATATTGGATCTGTTCGTTCACTTAATTTTAATGGGCATCGGTTCATTTTTGAATAACCATTTAATTATAAGTAGCATAAAAGTAAATAGATACACAATGGGTAAAAGGAGTACAATCCCGGACAATTATCAAAAACTATCCCGGACCTCCCCCACACAGTGAAAAAAGAGTACATGTCCGGGAAAATACGGACGGATGGCAACCCTAGCCTAGCATGATACTAGTTAGAAAATGGTTGAAGATTAAAAGAGAGTTAATAATTTACTTAAAAGTTAGTAAATATATTGCAAAGTAGTATCATACTAATTTTCCTTAATACTAAGCTATTTAAAATTTTGCGCCACTTTAAAAATTTTCGAATTTTTTTTTTGATTTAAAAGAAAATAGTAAAAAAAATTTGTTCAAAATGCAATATCTTAAAAACGGGCACACGATTAAATTTTGAAAGTTCGTTCTTAAATGTATATCATTAAATTCTAATGAAATCTAACGATTTTAATATAAATAAAATGCACGACTGGATCGCACGAACTTGCTCTTATGTAAAAGTACTTTGGAATTTAAGATACATTTTATAAATATAAAACATGGATTTAATGAGATAATAATGTTCAAAGTAGTAAGAGACAAAAACAGAATGCTATCCAACTATGAATTTACGCAAGAACGAAAATTATAAGTCGTTGTAGTGGTTTCTTAAAGAAAAGCTTTTATATACAAACTTTTTAAAAGCTTTTTAAGAAAAAATTTTGGTACGCCAATTTAAAGTTTTTATTATAGTTCGAATAAAAATTAAATTTACGAAAAGAAATATTGACCCGTTTCGGTGATATCGAATTTTCAAAAAAAGAAAAAATAGATTTTTTTTTATTCAAAAAATATTTATTTTAAAGTTTTGAAATGCAATGTGTTTTAGACTTTTTAGAAGCTTCTCTATAAAAATTTTCAAAGATCTGTTATGTGGATAATGAGAAATTCAAAATTCGAAAAAATGGTTCTATGGTAGGTACAAACTGTAATATCTTAATTTAAAATTTTGTTTATTAAATTAAAGATCGTAAAAATTAATTGAAAGAAAAAAAATTTGATCAAAATCCTAAGCGCCGTTTTCGAGAAAAATACGATTTTTGAAAACCATTTTTTTAAATTTTTTAGCATTTGTATGGTAGGTACCTTTATTTTTAGGTAAAAAAAAATTTTTTCTCACATCTTGTAGATTGTATTAAGAAACTTTTATTTATCAAGTTTAAAAAAAATATAGCATGGGGTTTTCGAAATATTGAGTTTTGAAAAAAAAAAAAATTTGAAATTTTTTCTTAAAAATCCAAATTTTTTTTTTTTTTAATTTGAGTACACAATTCAATTTCTGTTTTTGCGGAGCTTTATCAAAAAAAATGGTCAAAATCGGTTGTACCGTTTTTGAGAAAATCAAAAACAAAAAAAAATGGTTCCATTTTTCTGAAAATTATTTTCAACCAATACCTAGCTTTAATTAAATGAAATTTTTTTGTATTTTTTTTTTAATTTGTTGACCACTTTTTGAGAAAAAAAAAATGTTTATAAAATTTCGAAAAAAAAAATCGTATGTAAAAGTAAATTATTTATCCAAATAACTCTTACAACTTAAGCTGTAAAATTACGTTATAGCCATGGCAGTCGTGTATTTTGCCTTTGAATATGTTTGACTTGGAAATATTAATAAGAAGAAATATTAATAAGAAGGGAAGGACCATAAACTTTCTAAGTGTCAGACGTACAAAACATATCTATACACACACATAAATATCTATAGACTCTGATTAAAGTTGTAGATTTTGATAGCAGGTCACATTAATGGAGAAAAACAATTTATTAATCAGCAGGAGTCTTTGTGAACAAATCTAGATTTAATCTCAAGTTGTTCATCAGCAGATGAGGTTTGTTTATCTTTAAAATGTTCAATGTCATGTGCTTGTAATTAATTTCTGAAGGGTCAGTAAATTTAATATATTTTGGTGGACTAAATTAAAGTATGTGATAGGATTAAAATATCTAATCTCATCTGATATGAAATGCAAAAGCTAACAAGTAAGGATATTCGAAAAAGCTTAATCTATAATTTAAAATAAAAAAATGCTTATGGTAAAACAATTTAATTAAAATAAAAAATAAAAAGAAGGTTAAGTGATGGGCATTCCCAAGGCTATATAGAGGTTTTAATTAGGAGCGAGTAGAATTTTACAGATCATGCCAGAGGCCTTTTAGATGAAATTAAAATAAAATGCATGACTGGGTCTTATGTCTTAGACTTAGGATTTTAAAACTGAATGATATTAGAGAAAAATGTTCAAAAGCATAAAATATTTTTTTTGAATGGCTTGAACAACTCCTTTCATAGTTAATACACTGAAAAAATGTTTGTACATTCTTTTTATGAATGGTGATCATTCAGCCAAAATCATTAATTTTTAAAGAATATTCATATGAATAATGCACGAATTCATAAAAATTAATTTTTGTTTTATGACCATCATCATCATCATCATCGGCTCGACAACCGGGTTCCGGTCCTGGCCTCTTTCAACAAGTCTCTCCACCTATCCCGGTCTCTAGCCGACGCCATCCAGTTGCGCACCCCAAGGCTTCGGGCGTCCTGGTCTACGCCATCTCTCCAGCGCAAGCATGGTCTACCACGCTGTCGTCTACCATAGAATGTACCACAAAGAACTTTCCGAGCAGGTTCCTCTTCGCTCATGCGAGCTAGGTGCCCTGCCCACCGGAGTCTACCGAGCTTAATTTTTGTCACGATATCTGCTTCTAGGTAGATTGCGTACAATTCATGATTGTACCGTCTCCGGAATCGTCCTTCCTCACATATGGGGCCAACAATTCTCCTTAAGACTTTTCTCTCGAACGCAGCTAAGAGGTCGGAGTGCCTTTTGCTAAGCACCCAAGTCTCGGATCCATATGTGAGTACTGGCAAGACCATGGTCCTGTACAGCAGCAGTTTTGAAGTTATGGTGAGATTTCTGGATTTGAAGAGCTTTGACAGACTTTAGTAGGCTCTGTTGGATTTGAGAAGCCGCCCGCGTATTTCTTCTTCTATATTGTTATCGGCTGCTACTATTGACCCAAGATATTTAAAGGATTGCACCACTTCAAATTCGTGCTCCGCAACCTTGATTGTTTGACCAACTGTTCATCTCGCATTCGACGCCACCATGTTTTTTGTTTTACCTTCACTAATGTGCAGCCCCAGATTTTGTGTCGCCTGCTCGATCTGGATGAAGGAATCGTGTACAGCTTGTTCGGTTCTTCCGATGATGTCGATGTCGTCTGCGTAAGCCAGTAACTGGCTGGACCTGTTGACGATGGTCCCTCTTGTTTCCGTGCCAGAGTCATGGATTGCTTTCTCCAACGCCAGGTTGAAGAGGGGGCAGGCCAAACCGTCCCCTTGTCGGAGTCCATTAAAGATGTTGATTGGTCTGGATAGCAAACCGGCTATTTTTACTTGGCTTGTTACGTTGGTCATGGTCAACCTACATAGTCGTGTCAATTTATTTGGGATGCCGAATTCTCTCATGGCTTTGTAAAGTTCTACCCTGACTATGCTATCATAGGCGGCCTTAAAGTCTATAAACAGATGGTATGTTGGGATGTTAAATTCTAGACATTTTTCCATCGCCTGCCTAAGGGTAAAGATCTGATCAGTTGTTGATTTGCCTGGAATGAAACCACACTGATATTGTCCGATGACTGTTTTAGCGTATGGGGTTATCCGGTCTTGTAGGATAGAGGAGAGTATCTACTATCTTATAGGCGGTACTCAACAACGTGATACCTCTATAATTGCTGCACGTTGTGACATCTCCCTTCTTATGTATGGGGCATAATAAACCTTTTCGCCAGTCTTCTGGCATTTCTTCCTGCTCCCATACCTGTACTATAATATCATGAATTGCTTGACGTAAGGCTGGCCCGCCGTGATGGAATAATTCGGCTGGTATGCCATCGGCTCCCGGGGCTTTGTTCTGTTTAAGCCGGCCTATAGCCTTCTCAACCTCTTCTATGCTTGGTGGCGGCAACATAGGATATTCTTCTTGAAGTAGTGGAGCCTCCACTTCTGCAGTGAGCTGACCATTTAGCAATTCATTAAAGTACACTTCCCATCGCTCCAGTATGCTTTCAGGATCGGTGATCAGATTTCCCTCTCCGTCCTTGCAGTATGTGCAGCGTGGTGTGTACTGCGTCATGTTTCGGACGGATTGGTAAAACTTCCGCGCCTGGTGCGAACCTCGCTCTCGGCTGTTTTCTATTTCACAGATTAGGTTCTTCTCCCAGGCTGATTTCTTTTGTCTGTGAAGCCGTTTTTCTGAGCTCTTTATATTCCTCTTCGCGTGCCCGCGTTCTATGAGATTGTTGCATTGCTCGGTACGCAACATTCTTACGTTCAGTCGCTAGCTTATTCATCATCAAACCAGTCGTTCCGATTTTTACGACTGCTGCCTAAGATGGAGTTGGCAGTACTAATGACAGTATTTTTAAGACGTGTCCACTTCTCATTGACGCCCAGCATACTGGCTCCAGGACTTACTCTCCCTAAATCCGGTGTTTCTAGGGCGAGTCCTAACGCATTACCAAAGGTGTTACTGGTGTTTTCATTGCGCAGGGCAGCCGTGTTGATTCGAACCTGATCGGCGGATGCAATGCGTCTTCGCAAGGCAATCCGCCCTCGGAAAACCATACCAACAAGATAGTGACCCGAGTCGATATTGGCACCTCGGTACGTTCGTACCGTCATCAAGTTCAAGTAGTGGCGACGGTCTATCAACACGTGGTCTATTTGGTTACGAGTGACTCCATCAGGTGATACCCAGGTGGCTTTGTAGATATCTTTACGCGGGAACCTGGTACCTGGTACTGAATGATATTAGAGAAAAATGTTCAAAAGCATAACATATTTTTTTTCAATGGCTTGAACAACTCCTTTCATAGTTAATACACTGAAAAAATTTTTGTACATTATTTTTATGAATGGTGATCATTCAGCCAAAATCATTAATTTTTAAAGAATATTCATATGAATAATGCACGAATTCATAAAAATTAATTTTTGTTTTATGACCAAGTCATGATTTTCATGAAAAAGCATTCATAAAATCCAAAGCAATGGAATTGTTGTTGGAAAATCAAATTATGATATTTTACATTTAAAATATGAACTATTCATACAAAATTTAATATGAAGCTGTATGAAAGATTACTTACAATGTATGTAACTTTTCATTTGTTACATGCAACATTATTATTCAATGCATGAGTAAAGGACATTTTAAGAAAAATTGCTTTAAATGCTTGAATCCATCCATTTGATGCATGCAAAAATAGGCGGGCTAAAATTCTCAAGAAAATGTTTGACAAATATGGCTAGATGAATAATCGACGGATTGTGAATTAGCGTACATATTCATCAAGGATGTGTTAAATATAACTTCCTATTTGAATTTTCCCTGATGCGGATGCAGAATGAATGAATGAATGAATGCGGATGGAATATCAATGAAATTATTTTAAAATATGTACATATGTATGTCAAAATTGCCTTAATTTGTAAGTCTGCAGAAAATATAAATTTATTTCAAATATGTACATATATCCCTGAAATATTGTTTTGGTCATTATAAGCAATCCTAATTTTCTGTCTTAAGATCGGCACTGCTTTAAATCTTCCTTGAAAAATGAAATATACTTTTCAGGTTTGACAGGAATGCATTCATATTGTCTAATATGCTTGTCAAACCAGCAATAGGCTTATTTGACATACTGTTTGATGGAGCGTTCATATTTTCAAATTCAAGTCAATCAAATCGACGTTGTTAAACTTATTTGAGAATGTGAACCCCCACTTATGTATGAAAACGCATTTATTGCACTGCAAAACTCACATACATATAATGAAATACAAAGATTCTCCCAAACCATTGCGATGTAGGCTAGAGATTCGTATCCTAACAACATTTTTTTAAATAACAACTATTAGGTATGTTGTAAAACAACAATAGATGATTTGACTTTAGTTGATCAACCTACCTACATAAATGTTAAAACTCACAAAGTTAAATAAATATAAATAATGCAAAATAATGTATTCGTATTGTAATGTTGTACATGATGTAATTATTACTTTCGCATCGTGAATGAATGAACCGCATTGGTTTGGGTGCGCCTAAAAACTTGAAAAGAACATGAGTGCAATAGTTTCCTTACTTCATCATATCGGAAGACTATTTTTGACGTAAGTAAGTCCGATCTTGTTCAGACACGAATTTGTTTTTTTTTTTTTTAAAGTCAATATTTTGAAAACCTCATGCTCGATTTTTTTTAAATTGATAAATAAAAGTTTCTTAATATGTATAATCTACAAGATGTGATGAAAAAACAATTATTTTACGTAAAAATAACGGTACCCCCCATACAAATGTTAAAAAACTGTTAAAAATAGATATTTTTGCTCGAAAAAGGTTCCGAGAATTTTTATAGCATTTTTTTCTTTCCTTTGGAAAATTCAATATCTCAAAAACGGCTTATTATGTTTTTGTAAATTTAATTTGTAGTAGATAATAAAAACTTTAAGTTTGGCGTACCAAAAGTTTTTCTTACAAATGTTTTAAAATAGTTTTTTTAGTTAATGAAAAAGTGAATTTTAAGCTTTTGGACAGTTTTTCTTTAGTAAAATTAATTTTTTAAATTCTCAGTCTTTTACAATAAGAACAAGTTCGTGCAACATATTATGTATTTTTTACGTCATCATCCTTGACTTCATTTGCGAATCTAATATTAAATGCGTATCTATTAGAAAAGATTAACTTTTATAAAGACATAATATAATTACTTAAAAAGAAAAACAATTTAATGCGGCCATGAAAGTGCCGTTATAGAAATCTGGTGTTTTAGGAACTAATTCATACAAAATAAGATTAATTTCATATTTTGCTTGACTAACACTTAAATTTTAGGAACAGTTTGATTTTACTCACTATTGTGAAAGAATTTATTCCTGAATCGTAGGAATTTTTTCATAAACTGCAACCTCATTACTTGCAATTTATGGAATATTTCATTAGAGTGCAAAATATTACCGTTATACACCTATGGCTGTAGTCTGGTGTTTTAAGAACTTATTCATAAAAAAAGGAACATTTTCATGCTTTGTATGAGTGACTCTTTAAAAGTAGGAAATATGTCATAAACTTTGCGGTTACTTCATGCAATATACTTGTAATATCAATTCAATTCAATTCAATTCAATTCAATTCAATTTATTTAAGTAAAGGTGAGTACAAATAAGACGTAGTCTTTTATAGTACAAATAATTGAGACAATATACTTAGCGCTAAGAAATAGTAAATAAAAAATTATATAAACCAAAAAATAATACCAATACATTTAAAATAAGTAGGAGGTAATATTAGGAAACAAAAGGTTTTAAGAAGAAGAATATGACAGTGATGAGAAGAAATAGAAGGCGAAGAAATTAGGGGAAAAAGAAAAAACAAATATGTTGTTGAAATTTATTACAAATACTGTAAAGGATTTTTTTTGAATTTTTTTGCACTAACTATCAGTTTAACCGAAGTGGGAAGTGAGTTCCAAAGTCTGGCAGCATGAATGAAGAAGAGGCGAGAAGAGTTTAAATAATTAAAAGGGGGTATTACAAAATTTCTTGTTCTGTTGGATTGAGCAATTTGAAGTTTTTCAAAAAGGTATCTAGGTGATCTACTATTAACAAGGCTGTGCATGAATTGACAACATCTGACATTCAGAAACTGTTGAAAAGTGCAGCCGAGTACCAAAGTGTGGTAGTGCGATATATGATCGTGTCTACGCAGTCCATAGACGTACCTTATTGCATCGTTAAACGCTACAAGTAGTTTGTGTATAGAGTGGGAGTCAGGTTTGCAGTACACCGTCGTTGAATAGTCCAAAATGGGAAGAAATAAGGTTTTGATAAGCCTTAGTTTTATGTTCACTGGAGTAAAATTGGAGGATAACCAAAGCTTTCGCAAACCTGCATAAATTCGGCTTATCACGTAATTTGTGTGATCAACCGCGGAAAGCGATCGATTTATCTTGAAACCAAGATTCGTAACAACATTATAAAACTTTATTTGTCTATCATTAAATAGTACAGGTGGTAGCTCATTCGTATCGTTATACTTCCGAGATATAAGAATTGTTTGAGATTTTTCTGAGTTTAGATTAAGCCCATTGGAAAGTGACCAGTGATAAATTTTTAGTAAATCCTCATTTATTCTGGCAATTAGATCCTCAATCAGTCCAATTGGACGAGATAAGTATATCTGGGCATCGTCGGCGTAGAGGTGAAAAGAAGCATTTAAACAAGTACTGGGCAGATCATTAATAAATATACAAAATAAAATTGGTCCTAATATTGATCCTTGGGGTACTCCATTCAACACAGCTTTAAATTCCGAGGACTTACCATCATAAACTACTCTTTGGTGCCGATTAAATAGGTAATTGCGAAATAAACGAACCGATCTCTCGCTAAAGCCAAAGTATAACCTTAGCTTTTGGCATAATATTTCATGATCCACTCTATCGAAAGCCTTGGAGAAGTCAAGCAAACAGAGTACAGTTACATGATTCATATCAAAGTGTATTCTTATATCGTCGAGAATTTTAATCATAGCTGTAGAGCAACTATGACTTGCTCGAAACCCAGACTGAACTGGAGATAACAAATTATGTTGATTTAAATAATTCGACATTTGATTAGCAAGGAATTTCTCCAAGAATTTGGACAAACATGGCAAGATACTGATGGGGCGGTAATCTGTTGCTAGAGATGCCTGTGTTTTTTTAGGTACAGGAATGATTTTTGCTAACTTCCAACTATCAGGAAAATTTGATGACGTTATGCAGAAGTTAATTATGTGAGTTATGCAGCTTATAACGTGAGGTAAGATCATCTTGACAAATCGAAGAGGTATACCATCTTCACGTATAGCATTGGATTTTAATGAGCGAATAACATTGATAATGTCAACCTCCGTAGCAATTTGAAAGTCAAAATCGGCATTATGTATCAGACGATCATCAGCGGTAAAACTTAAGTTATTATTAGTATTATTTAAAAAAACATTATTAAGATCAGTTACATCGGGGATGTTATTGACACCTGTCCTTTTCCCGACACCAATTGAACGTAAGTTGCTCCATAGTTTTTTTGAAGGCAAGTCAGTGTTAAGTTTCGAAAGAAAATATCTTTTTTTCGCTCTACGTGTTACAAAGGTGCAGTGGTTACGAGCCCGACAAAAAACTTCCCAATTGTGACTTAATGGGTATTGTTTCCACTTAGCGTACAGCTTACTACGAGCTTTTATAGCGTTACTAACCTCATCCGTGAACCAGGGGAATTTCTTATTTCGTATTGCAACTGTCTTAAGAGGAACATGCCTATTAAACAAATCCAATACTAATGTTTGAACATGATTTACTTTTTCGTCTGCATTAAAAGCTTGATAGCAATGGTGCCATGGAAGAAGTCTTGCATCAAATTGTAAAGCACTATTATCAATTGAAGCATAATCTCTAAATTCAAAGGATGACGGAGAAATATAGCTAGACATATCAACTCCGTATGTACAGAAAAGTAAGTCGTGGTCAGAACTTCCCGCCAAAGACAACTGATCTTGAAGTAAGACGTATGACCTATTGGAGACCATAATAACGTCAAGAAGACTAGGGGCTGCATTTGGAGAAAAATGGGTAGCATACGAATTTATTATCGAAAGCCCCACGGGAGCAGCAAAATCAAGTAATTGGTGGGCTTTACTATCATGTTTTAAAAGGTTAGCATTGAGATCGCCACATATTATGATGTGCTCATAAAGTGCAGTGAACTCCTGCAATGCGGAAAATAATGGTTCAGGAGAGTGACAGCGGTTTGGATTATACGAAATACCAATGAGACATTTCGTAATTCCATCAGAAACTTCTAGCAGAAGATACTCTACAACACTCCTTTCAGATTGCTTCAATATTCTGTGTGTTAATGCTGTGCTGCAGTACACTGCCACCCCTCCACCAACCGTATTAGTAACCCTATCATTGCGAATGAGCTTAAAGCCAGGCATATCGTATAAGTTATGAATCGAATCTTCGGAGCACAGCCAAGTCTCACAGATGCAAATAATATCAACCCCCGAGTCCCTAAAAACATGCTTTAAGTAATCCAATTTGGTTAGATTTAAACTCCGAGCATTAAGATAGCAAATTTTAAACCCTCCTTGTGCATTGGATAATATTTTAATAATTCTCCGCACTGCAATTTCATCAACACAACCAGACATTGAAACAGTAACCATTATTCAAAGTTAAAACAAACAATAAAACAAATCACTTTTTGGACAAATATAATTAAGAAGAAATAAAGATTCAACAACAATATTAAGTAACACAGAAGATAGAATAGAAGAAAGTAGAAAGAGAAAACGTAGTAAAATTCAATGAGTATTAATATAATAATAATGAAAAATCTATCAAATAATTAAAAATGGATGTTTAAATGAAAATAAAAAAGTTTAAATGGAAAAAAAAAAATATATAGCTAAGTAAATAAAGCAAAAATAATAATAATGAAACAAAAAAATAAATAAATAAAGAATCATAAAACTGTTCCAGATGACATCAAATATAAAAACGGTAGACACCGACATGAAGCTTTTATGGAAGAATTGTAGTTGTTGTAATTTTAATTTCAGAGCCCAGATCATTTTTTTTTACATAGACGAAGCCATTCCTCGTTCTAACTGATGATAATAAACCTTCTCTGCGTAGCTGATTAGCCTGCCGCAATAGGGAACTATTCGCAGATGTAAGGCTTTCATTTATGTAAATTCTATGGGAGCTTTTAAATTCGTCATCAAGTTCATCATCATGAGAAGGTCTCTGCAGTTCAGCTAGAGTTAGACCTTTGTTTTTGTAAAATGTAGAAAGGAATGCTCGTTGTTCAACATGTGAGCAAAAACGAATAAGTAGTGGGCATGAGTTTCTGCTGTTGTTGTTGTTGTTGTTGTTAACATGCAGACTGGATCTCAAACGAAAAGCATCGATGTGAGCAGTGTGTTCATGATGTAGGGTAAAGGCAATCTTTTTAGCAATATCAATTGGATTCTCGTTTTGTGTGAAGGGAATACCTCTCACTATCACATCGTAGAGACGTTGTTGGCGCTGAAAATCAGCAAGCTCTTCTCTTACTTTTTTATTTTCCTCCTTCAGCTCCCCTATTTCAGTCTCGCACTGCTTTACACGGTCTTCAAGAGTGGCTATGGATTCACTGATTAGAATTTTAATTTTACCTTCAAATTCTGAGATAAGCTGGGAGAATTGTGATGTCAGAGTTTTTTCAAGGTCCACCAATGCAGATGAAGATGAGTTTAGGCGAGAGTTATTTTGGATGGTAAGAGCGGGTGAGCTAAATAACAAAGAGGAATTCGTTGTATTCGTGCGCTGCCCTTTGCGCACCGGTAATGGTTTTTTATTTTTTGTCGTTTTGATGATAGGGGAAACTGACGAATTTGTGTTACGGCAGAGAGCAGGCGACTCCTTTACCTCACATTCCTTGCCTCTCCTTTCCGCTCTGGTACTTGCACTTGCTGACATATTGTTTGAGTGAAGGTGACTAAGCAGATCGAGAATTATAGTTTAGGTTAGGATAATTGATTTCCTTTAATCTATTTTTAGCATAAGACCCGCACTTATTATACTCAGAAAAGTGAAGTTATGTGGTGAAACAAAATATACTTGAAATTAAGTTACTACTTGTTAAGTACGGTAGCCGGCATATAAGAATTTGACTTATTTTACAGGAGCAAATTAAAAACACGTCTACACAGTTGACATTACTCTCTCAAGAGTTCATTTCTTGTTTGATATTACAAGTGTTAAAACGTGATTTTACAAAGTTCCCAAAAAGTTTTCCTTTCCAAGTTTATTTTAAAAATATGTATACATTTTTCAAAGTGTTGCGCATTGTGAACGACGATAAATTTATTCAACTACTTGATTTATAAAATTTGTAAGTATTTAGTGGATTTTGGTGTGTTGTTTGGAAATTGCCCAGGGATTGTCAGCAGATGGACAAATCAAGCCATCCGACTTAATCAATTTTTTCTACTAGCAAAACATTTAAGGGACAAGGAGATGAGGGCAATGCTGAAAAAAATAGATGAAGCAGATGTCAAAGTGGTAATTTTATTTTTCTTAGTTCTTATATTTATTTCAAAACACATTAAACGTTTTACATTAAACTATTATTTTTGATTGCCAAAATTGCTTTTGTTTTAATAATTACTTTAAGAAAACCACGTTTAATATCCTTGATTAATTGACTTTGTATTTTTATTTTTGTTTTAGATAATACTGAAGTGAAATTAATGTGGTGTTTGCGTAGAATGTTATTCACCCGAAATAATTTTTCATGACTGTCGGACAACCTATATATTTTATTTATAATGTTGTACGCAAGAATTTGATATTCAAAAATATATTCAATAAATAATTGTTCTATTTTAAAATATTTTTCTTTTTTTTTCTTTTCTTTTCTTTTCTTTTCTTTAAGTTTTCAGGTATACCATTTTCTTGAAAACAATTTTCATCGGGGCTTTTGTATTTCAGGTGGTCGTGCACGTATAATTATTTGTTCTTAACACTAATAGAAATCATTGGAAAAAAAAAGAAAAAAATCATTATTTTTATGAAAAAATAGCTTAGGTTCCATAATTTCTTACATAAAACTAATGAAAAGATTCATACTATCAAGACCGAGATAAGATATAATATTTGTTGCTATTTTTTCTAAAAACAAAGGCCTAAATAATTTTTTTTTTCATTGGTACTAACAATAAGCCTTTTCTAAGATCCCAGATATATGATATAAGAATTTAAGTTAAGCCCCTACTGTAAGACGATTTGTTTTTAAAATACATATATCCAAGAATGTTATACATGCCACCCTGTATAGTTTGTTTTACGTGATTTATTATTTTTTTTTTTCGGAACCACTTTGACTCACATCTAAAACTTTAGTTCACTCATGTAAGTTGGCCAATCAAAAAAGCTTACGCAACTTTAAATATCAGAAGTAGTTTCAATGTTTAACCATCAGATATGGTTTTCCTATCTCTTCGGTTTCGATCGAAGACATCCCTTCTGAATAGGAAGTTCTCTGTTCGGTTTTTTTTTTTTTTTTGTAAGGAAGCTTTAACTCCCAAGGAATTGTATCTCTATCTTTAGTTCCATGGCCGTCGAGATAGATTGGAGAAACCACCAGTCTATCCACAGAGATATGACCCTTCTTATGCCCCAAAAGTGCATTTGGCTTCTCTTGGGTGTATCTATCGATTGAGTGGTATTAAAATATCACACATTTATCTTTCTCACACAATATCTCGAGAACTTTCAAAAAATGTTCTCTGTTAAATAATAGTATAAAACTTCCTTAACAAATAAGACATTATAACTCTTTTGTGATCATAAAAGTTTTTATGTTTTGTAAATATTCACCAAACAAAGGATTGTTAAAGGAACTCTTCATCCTTCTATGTAGTCATTGCTTTCAACTAAACACAAATAAATACAATTTACATTTTCCTCTTCCTCCAAGAGATATAATACAATGATTCAACTAAAATTGAGAAGTCATTTGAAGTTGTGAATACAAACTATTTATGTATAGGAATGTATATATGAAACTTTGATCCGATATAAGGAAGTAAACAAAAGTATTACCAAAAGGAGCCTTTTCCTTCCGCCAAATTCAGTTTTTAGTTAAACTGACTCTTCTGCTTTCTCATCATCTCGAGTTTTTGTTTAAGGGTTTGTGTTTCTTGTGTACATGCACAGAGGTTAATAAATAAAAATGAGGTCTCCAGTTGCACAAATGGTACTGGAAAAAATAAAAAGTTGAAGATATCCTGGAGCATCATAACGCCAGCGGATATAAAAATTGCATTTTCAACGCCCTCTTGTGTTTGTGTGGAATGTTGTAAGCTAAGGGTGACCAATCGATCTTTTTTTTATATTTTGAATCTAAATTTTCAGGTTTCTACACAAAATAAACAGTTCTTAAAAAAATACAACTTTTAATAGTGTGAAGGGCTCCGATAGCAACACAAGGGATATAATTATTTGTTTTAAACTAAAAACTTTTTATTCAAAAACATGCACACATTTTTAAACTTCCTTCTACTAAACTACTAAAAATAAAACTTAAATTGCAAGTTTTAATTATGAAAACACTCCTAGAACTTATTGGAACGTGAGAATTTCGACCTAGTCGTGCATTAAATTTAAATTCTGAAGTTTGCTATCAGAAATACGGTCACCTTACGTATCCCTTTGTCTGTCTACATCATGGATGTTGTATACTGCAAAAGAAGATCCTTCTTTTCGGGTGGCAAAATGTTTGTCAGGCTTAGGTGCAAGCGGAAGGGAAAAACACAAAAGCAACCATCACCGTTGCACAAGTGTGTCAGGTGATAATCTAAAAGTTCTGGTGCATAAAAATTACTATCCGAACGATGCGAGGATAATGGGGAATTTTTTTTTTTTTTTTTGTGAAGGGATATAAGAAGCAGGAACGAGAAATATAGAGAAAAGTTGCAAGTTTGTCTGCGCTGCGTTGTCGAGCTACGCGATAAAGAGATTTTCATAAGTTTACTTTTCCGATGATGTTGCGCTTTTTTTTTTTAAAATTATTCAATTTTTTTTTGTAGTCTATCGGTGGATGAGGTTGTAAAATTTAGTTGAGTTATAAAGTTTAAGTAGTTTTGCCGCTACATTAACATAATATCATGTTGCGTAAAGTGTTTTAACCTTAAACAGTGAATAAATAAAAATATTTTGTTTAAGATTATGGAAAATGTATTTACTCTTGGGAAACATATGGAGATTCGAAGAACGAGGAAAACCTATGCAAGTTTTATTTATTTTCTATTTTATTTTGATTATTTCAATTAATGGCTTAAACACAGTAAGATACATATCTTATAAATTAGTGCTAAGCATAAAATAAGAAGTTAAATGAGAGCTACATGACGTGAAAAGAAAATGATAAGTATAATGAAATTTTAAATTATACATTTACATTATTATTTTTGACAGACTATAGTAGGCTCTGTTGGATTTGAGAAGCCGCCCGCGTATTTCTTCTTCTATATTGTTATCGGCTGCTACTATTGACCCAAGGTATTTAAAGGATTGCACCACTTCAAATTCGTGCTCCGCTACCTTGATTGTTTGACCAACTGTTTCTCTCGCATTCGACGCCACCATGTACTTTGTTTTACCTTCGCTAATGTGCAGCCCCAGATTTTGTGCCGCCTGCTCGATCTGGATGAAGGAATCGTGTACAGCTTGTTCGGTTCTTCCGATGATGTCGATGTCGTCTGCGTAAGCCAGTAACTGGCTGGACCTGTTGACGATGGTCCCTCTTGTTGCCGTGCCAGAGTCACGGATTGCTTTCTCCAACGCCAGGTTGAAGAGGAGGCAGGCCAAACCGTCCCCTTGTCGGAGTCCATTAAAGATGTTGATTGGTCTGGATAGCAATCCGGCTATTTTTTCTTGGCTTGTTACGTTGGTCATGGTCAACCTACATAGTCGTGTCAATTTATTTGGGATGCCGAATTCTCTCATGGCTTTGTAAAGTTCTACCCTGGCTATGCTATCATAGGCGGCCTTAAAGTCTATAAACAGATGGTATGTTGGGATGTTAAATTCTAGACATTTTTCCATCGCCTGCCTAAGGGTGAAGATCTGATCAGTTGTTGATTTGCCTGGAATGAAACCACACTGATATTGTCCGATAACGGTTTTAGCGTATGGGGTTATCCGGTCTTGTAGGATAGAGGAGAGTATCTTATAGGCGGTACTCAACAACGTGATATCTCTATAATTGCTGCACGTTGTGACATCTCCCTTCTTATGTATGGGGCATATTATGCCTTTTCGCCAGTCTTCTGGCATTTCTTCTTGCTCCCATACGTGCACTATAATATCATGAATTGCTTGACGTAAGGCTGGCCCGCCGTGATGAAATAATTCGGCTGGTATGCCATCGGCAGACTATAGTCTGTCAAAGGTCTTCAAATCCAGAAATCTCACCATAACTTCAAAACTGCTGCTGTACAGGACCATGGTCCTGCCAGTACTCACATATGGATCCGAGACTTGGGTGCTTAGCAAAAGGCACTCCGACCTCTTAGCTGCGTTCGAGAGAAAAGTCTTAAGGAGAATTGTTGGCCCCGTATGTGAGGAAGGACGATTCCGGAGACGGTACAATCATGAACTGTACGCAATCTACCTTGAAGCAGATATCGTGACAAAAATTAAGCTCGGTAGACTCCGGTGGGCAGGGCACCTAGCTCGCATGAGCGAAGAGGAACCTGCTCGGAAAGTTCTTTGCGGTACATTCTATGGTAGACGACAGCGTGGTAGACCATGCTTGCGCTGGAGAGATGGCGTAGACCAGGACGCCCGAAGCCTTGGGGTGCGCAACTGGATGGCGTCGGCTAGAGACCGGGATAGGTGGAGAGACTTGTTGAAAGAGGCCAGGACCGGAACCCGGTTGTCGAGCCGATGATGATGATGATGATTATTATTTTTACCAAAATAAATATTATTTAAAAAGTAAATTAATGGAATTCAAACAAAATCTTAAGAAAACTGTAGTGGTCATGCGCAGCTCAAGTGTCAACTCCGGTTTAATTGTATAGTTTCCAATTCCAAACACCAGGAGCGTGCGTGAAGAAGAGAGAAGAGTTCAGTCAGATATGCATTTTATATTTCCGAGTCAGATATATCAAACACAGAGTATTCTTATAATTGTACACCATTTTTGTGAGTAGTGTAATTTTAGCTGCGTACGCCAAAGTATGTATAATAAATCCACCTGAAAATCCGAAAAGAAAATTGTTTTATTTGGTGCCCATAAAATTGCAATATTGGTGACCCCGACGTGATCAATAATCTTTAATTATAAACAAGTACTTACAAACTACGATTGCAATCAATACACACTGCAGAATACAAAATTTACGAATTTCAAAATTATTTATTAATTTACGAATTATAAAATTTTCAAACACGAATTTTCAAATTATAAAATCTTAAATAATAAATTCTTAAATTATAATAATTCAAATACGAATTCGCAAATCTCAAAATTTTCCAATTGTCATATTGATTTGTTTAAAATACAATAAATTATTTTCAATTTTCATTCTGCAATCGCATAGATTTTTTTGTAAACTGGGTTCTTTCTCTCTTCAAAGAAAATTTTCACAAATTTGAAAAGGTTTTAACAAAATTTGTTTTGTCCGAATATGACGGGAAACGGTAATGGTTCAGGTAGTACAACTACCGTCACAACAACAACTACAACAACCCCCACCGTAACACCAGCGGGATCTGGTATAGTTAACGCGATTTCAATTAAACTAGCAGAATTCTGGAAGAAAATGCCTGCAATATGGTTTATTCAAGTCGAGTCCCAATTTTCAACGCGAAATATTTTTACAGAACAAACAAAATTTCACTATGTAGTACAGGCACTTCCTCAAGACGTGGCCGCAAGTGTTTACGATATCCTAGTTCAAAGTTCAAACTCACCATACACAGATCTTAAAAAAGCTTTAATTGATAGACATTCCATGAGCGAGAGTAAACGTATAGAACAACTATTATCGGGCGAAGAGATGGGGGATAAGAAACCTTCTGAATTTTACAGAAGATTACAAACATTAGCTGGACAATCAATGATTGTCACTCAAAGTCTAATTCTAGAACTTTGGAGACGTAGACTTCCTACTCTTGTCCAGGCTTCAATAAAATCTTCCTCAGAAACAAAACTAGACATTTTACTGAACATGGCTGATGAAATATACGATGTTTATCAGCAACAAAGTTCTTCGTTTAATATCCCATCGCACAACGACACCACAATAAGTGAACTAACTACTATAAGAAACAATTTTCAAAGTGAAATTAACGAAATAAAATCAATGTTATCCAACCTAAACTTCAATCAGCGCCCTTCACGGGATAGTAGAAGACAAACTTCTTCGGTCAAATTTCAGCGAAATAGATCCAACTCCAGGAAAAATAGCAACTTTTGTTGGTTTCACAATAGGTACGGGAAACGAGCCTTAAAGTGCACAAGTCCGTGCAGTTTTAAAAATAAAAATTCCCCAAACTAGAAACTACTGTCATCAATGCGGCGAATGGCAGTAGTACAACAAATTTTCAAGGCCGCATCTTCGTAAAAGATCCACTTTCAAAATTCACATTTTTAATCGATTCTGGTTCTGATGTCTCAGCCATTCCATCTAACATGGTGAAAGACGAAAAGCGATACAAACCCGAACAAATTATCTCCGCAGCTAATGGCTCACAAATTCAAGTCTACGGTACCAAGTACCTCAAAACAACACTTGGTTTTCGAAAGGTATTTGATCATACATTCGTTATCGCATCTGTCACTAAGCCTATCATAGGCGCAGATTTTCTTAAACGAACAGGTTTAATCATCGACATCAAAAATTCCAGAATCATCGATCCTCTCACTCAATCAAGTGTCACAGGAACACTTTGCAATCAAAACATAACAAGTCCTCGTTTTTTCGCAATCGAAGAGCAATATAGCTCTATTTTAAGAGATTTCTCTTCACTTATGCAACCTCCTGATTTCACTCTACCTGTCAAACATTTAGTGGTACACCACATTCTCACCAAAGGCCCGTTGCCAAGTTCACAACCCAGACGGTTGAACAACGTAAAGTTTAAAATAGCAAAAGAGGAATTCGAATACATGGTTCAAATTGGCATTTGCCGACCATCATCATCCCCGTGTGCATCTCCTTTACACATGGCAGCCAAACACGAAGCGAACGATTGGAGACCATGTGGCGATTACCGCCGGCTTAACGCCTTGACCGTTCCTGATCGAAATCCGCTACCTCACATCCACGATTGCAACGCACACATACAAGGTTGCACCATTTTCTCAAAAGTCGATTTAATTCGCGCATACCACAACATTCCTGTAGCAGAAGACGACATTCACAAAACTGCAATTACAACGCCTTTTGGGCTATTCGAATTCTTGCGTATGCCTTTTGGGTTACGGAATGCAGCGCAAACATTCCAGCGTTTCATGTCACAAGTAACCAAAGGTCTTGATTTTGTATGGGTTTTCGTAGACGACATTCTAGTTTCGAGCAAATCTTCTGACGAACACGAGAAGCATTTGAGAACTCTCTTTCAAAGGCTAGAAGAATACGGCTTACGTATAAAGGCCTCAAAATGTATTTTTGGCGCTTCAAAACTACAATTTCTAGGTTTCGACATTTCAAAAGACGGCATTCAACCATCCCAAAGTAGAGTTGAAGCCATCAATAATTTTCCAGAACCTACTTCAATTAAAAGTGCACAACGTTTCGTTGGTATGGTGAACTATTACCACCGCTTTATACCACACCTAGCACGCATACTCGCGCCAATTTACGATCACCTTTCAAGTCTCGAAAAAAACAAAAAACGAAAATTCACATGGCCACCTGAATGCCAAGAAGTATTCTTAAAGGCAAAATCAGAACTTGCTAAAGTAACTTTGCTAAACCATCCACGCGAAAACGCAAAACTCAGCATCACGACTGACGCGTCCAACACGGACATTGGAGCGGTTCTCCAACAACAAAATGGTGAAGCCTGGGAGCCCATAGCATTTTTTAGCAAAAAGCTATCTCCTTCACAGACAAAATATTCGGCTTTTGATCGAGAATTGCTAGCGATATATTTGTCCATCTTTCATTTCCAAAATTTCGTGGAAGGGCAAGATTTCTGCATTTTTACCGATCAAAAACCTCTCACAACTGCACTTTTCACCAAAGCCAAACGCAGTCCGAGACAGGAACGTCAATTAGATTTTATTTCACAATTCACTAGTGACATCAGATTCGTCAAAGGTTCTTTGAACGTGGTCGCCGACACATTGTCCCGTCCAAACACAGATGGAATAGAAAATTCTTCACCCACTAACGTGGATGAACTAGCGAAAGCTCAAATAAGTGACGAAGAATTTTTGTTCCTTCAGAACAACCCAAATCATAAATCCAAAGTCAAGTTCGAATTCATAAAAATTCCAGCCTTAAACATTTCTCTCTGGTGCGAAACGTCCACACAGCAAAATCGTCCATACGTTCCTAAATCTTTCAGAAAAATAATTTTCGAACAAATTCACAATATCTCGCACCCTGGAGTTCGTGGTACAAGAAAAAAGATCGCCAAGATGTACTTCTGGCCCAAAATGAACCACAATATAAACTCATGGGCGAAAGCGTGTCCAAAGTGCCAAAAAGAAAAAGTGCAAAGACATATAAAATCTCCACTCGAACAAATACCTATTCCGCCAGGCCGATTTCAACATATCCACATGGATATCGTAGGACCACTCCCTCCATCTGACGAATACAAGTACATATTGACAATTGTCGACCGATTTTCAAGGTGGCCAGAGGCCTACCCAATACGAGATATCAACACAGACACAATTGCCAGAACTTACGTTCAAGAACATGTCTCCAGATTCGGAGTTCCGAATTCAATCACAACCGACCAAGGCTCTCAGTTCGATCGAGTCCAAGTTGTTTCAACAACTTACGAAATTTTTAGGGACTAACCGAATTCGAACCTCAGCCTACCACCCACAGGCAAACGGAATGGTGGAGAGATTCCATCGCCAATTGAAAAGTGCCATTCGTGCGTCAAGTGACAGAATTCACTGGACATAACAACTCCCACTTATTTTGCTGGGAATTCGCACTACAATCAAAGATGACCTCAAACACACACCTTCCGAACTTTACGGATAAAACATCAAATTACCTTTAGATCTTTCCGTTTGTTCATCTCAGTACACAACTGAACACAATTTCGTGGATCAACTTCAACAATTTTTTAAAAATATTTCAGCGCAGGACCTTAAAACAAGAAAAACTTCAAAATCAGTTTATATTCCAAACAATCTAAACACTTGCGACAACGTCTTGATCAGAAGCGACAGAATGAAACAAAGTTTGGAATCTCCATACGAGGGTCCATTCAGAATAATAAAAAAACTTCGAAAACTAATCATAGTCGATAGATTCGGGAAAAATTATTCGGTTTCCATCGATCGAGTGAAACCATATTTCAGCTAGTATCTTTCGCAATTCGCAGAGCATCGTGAAATAAATTGATTTCACTGGGAGGGGAGTGCTGTAGTGGTCATGCGCAGCTCAAGTGTCAACTCCGGTTTAATTGTATAGTTTCCAATTCCAAACACCAGGAGCGTGCGTGAAGAAGAGAGAAGAGTTCAGTCAGATATGCATTTTGTATTTCCGAGTCAGATATATCAAACACAGAGTATTCTTATAATTGTACACCATTTTTGTGAGTAGTGTAATTTTAGCTGCGTACGCCAAAGTATGAATAATAAATCCACCTGAAAATCCGAAAAGAAAATTGTTTTATTTGGTGCCCATAAAATTGCAATAAAACTTAAAATATAACTAGGCATAATGAGCAAAATATGCCCTAAGCTTGCTTCTAAATCTTATTGCGCTATCGATCCTTCTTATATCACGTGGCAGAGAATTCCACAACCGAATAGATTTAATAAAGAACTCCCGTTCCGAGGTTAAACAAGAACACCGGAGAGGAATCAACTGAGCAGATCTGATTGAGGAAGTAAACTTTATTTTGTCATAAAGATATATGGGTTGATGTGATAAGATAATGTTTGACAAGAGACTCAGAGCACGAAATTGTAAAAGGCTATCGAATGACATATTATACAAATAATTGGTATAGTTAGAAACATGAGAAAAACGTCGCAGTCCAAAAACATAACGCACTATGCTGTTAAAAGCAATTTGGAGTTTTCGTTTGGAGGCAAAACTACACATCCATAAGTAAGGATGGAAACAGCAAGTGATTTTGCGAGATGGCATCGGGTTTTAAAGGGGGTAAATTATTGTGTGGCCCATAAGTGCGAAGTACACCATACGTCCTTCCAACCGATAAATAAATATGATTATCCCAGGTTAAGCTCCTATTAAACGTCACACCAAGATTCTTTACAGTTTCCACAAACATAATTTTGTCGCCATTAAGAAATATGGAGGGAAAGTAAGAAAGATCTAAAGACTTTTTAGAAATAACTATACAATTTGATTTTTTGGGGTTCAAAATAAAACTGCTATTAATTGACCAGCGCGATATTTCTGCAAGATCTTCATTCACACACGAAGCTCTATGCTCTATGAAGCCCAGTGGACAGCTCAAAACTAGTTGCACATCGTCAGCATACATATTAATCGAGCAGTGCTTGATAAGAGTGGGGAGCTCATTAATATGTAAAGAGAAGAGAAGTGGCCCCAGGATAGATCCCTGTGGAACACCATTGGTTACAGACAGAGATGATCATTCACTGCCACTGCTTGTGTCCTATCTGTTAAATAAGACATTAACAGCGCATGGTGAGAAATTAAACAATAGAGACAGCTTGCAACACAAGGATTGATGGTTCACCATATAAAATGCCTTAGAAAAGTCAAGTAAGACCAAGAAAAATACCTGTCTCTCGTCAAGAGCATATCGTATTTCTTCGGCAACACCTATAACAGCAGTAGTACAACTGAAATCCTGATTTTCTAGAGGAAAGTAGGCTATGTCTAGAAAGATGGTGATTTATTTGCTTTTGCAAAACCTTTTCAAAAGCCTTTGATAAAAAGGGAATGATGGAAATCGGTCTAAATTCATTGCCTTTGGAAGTTTTGGGAACGGGTATAACTTTTGCTGACTTCCACGGCCAGGTAGTAAATATTGAATTAAAGACGTTATATACGGAAGAAGTACAGGCAATATTATTTTCAGGAATGAAGGATGTATGGCGGTCAGCCATCAGAAGAATAGGGGGAACAACATGTAGCATACGAAAACATGCACGTGCCGTAACTATTCGGGACTGCTGGAAGTGTGATCATACTATCTATGAGGTAGGCCCCCTTGTGGGAGTATTCCAAATGCGGAGACACATGGTTTTCATTCGTGCCTGGATTCAAGAGGTGTTAGATAGACCTCGCCTCCAAGCCTGCAACATGTCACAGCTTTCCGACTGAGATGGATTCGGCTATGTCAAGGTTACTGGTCAGGACCCAATCTGAATCCGATGGAGGTAGGCCTCCCGTGGGGTTAAGCCATAATCGGCAGGTACTCACGTTAAACTAAACATACTTAGGTTCTTCTTCGGGTATTGTCTGACCAGAATAACGCAGCCACGTAGAATTGTGTACAATGAAACAGGGAAACAATTCTTTGAAAAGAGCCGGCAGGCCATCGAATTCATAAGTGGTTGAATTACTATCCAAACTTGGACTGCGATAAATAAAACATGTACATATGAATGATGCACCTTTAAACAGTGAATTTAAACCACATATAATCAAAATTTGTAATACAGGGGCCATACTGTGGCAGGAGCTCATATGCAACATCATTACGTACGTACACGGCTAGAGCTCGGTGGGAAAATTAAATCAAAATATTTACAACGCAATTTTCATAAAAAAGATATAAATTTAAAGAATCCAAATTTATCTAATATAATGAAAGTACATCCAGACAATAACGCTTCATCCTCTTTAAAATAGTTAAAATACAAGAAATATACAACAAATACAAATAAAAAATATACAAAAAAACGGAACTATGTCAGACGAAATGAATACGTCGCTGTCGCATTCCAATTATCTTCTATTTGATCGCATATAAAACGCACACACACATTTTGACACATTTTACTGTAAAAGTCGCACACGTTCGCTGAGCTGAGTGTATATTCTCGCAGTAAATTCCATGCAACTCCTACAGTTCCGTGCTATACGAAATGCTATTCAAACACGAAGAACATTTCATGGATGTCCTGAATTTGAATCTGAATCCTGTCGTCCTGGTTCGCTCTCCTTTTATGTATTTGGGTAGGACTTTTTCGATACATTTACTTTTCGTAACACAATTTATCTTGTTTTTGGTTTTTTTTTTCATTTTGTATTTCGTGTGCTGTCGTTAGCTCGTTAAGTAAGACTGTGACGAAAAAAAGCACAGCACCATTCGACGAGGATGACGATGACGACGATAAAGACGACACCAGTGACAAGGACTTTAACCTTCAACTTTTGACGTTGTAAGGTTGAGCATCATCGAGCCTTCTATTGGGTGGCTCTTATTTAAATACGAAATGAGTGAGGGAACTAACTATCTCTCTATTGTGAGGCGAAATAAATTTACGTGGTTGGCAATAACGCAGGGCGCCCTCTTGTGGTGTTTTTTTTTTTTTTTTTCTTATTTTTTGTGAACAATGTTGTACCTACCTACTTGAAGTGGATGCTACTCCTATACCCTCTAAACACTACCGCAAACGCAAAATCAACTTCAGTCAATTTCCTGGGGAAATATTTGCAAATTTTCCGGATTGTTAAGTCTCGGTGGGCTTTCTATAGAATTTTGTTGTATGTTTCGTTGTTTATTTTATGAGTTGGTTAGGATACTAGGACGTTTGTGGATTTAGCTTGATGTAGTTATTTTTTCGCATAGGTAGGTAGGTACGATGAATTTGGCAAGGAAATAACGTCGCTGTTTTTTTTACCATGTCACGGGTATACAATTTGATGGAAAATGTTCATGCACAAAGTATTGATCAGAATAAGCAAATTTCTTTCATTTAGAATAGCCGGGTGAACTAAGGGCATGTGTGCTGGGCCATTGTGTGGGTAGAGCTGGAAGTTTGCTGGTTGAATTCGCTGCCAATGTAAATAAGTTTGATTTTGGTGAAAATGAATTGTACATTTAGGTAAATGAAGAATTGAACATCCTTCCAAGGTTCAATTACATATTTCGTAATAAATTCAATAGCACTAACCAAACATCATATAGAAGTCCTTTTTATGTCAGTAGAAGATTGAATGCTTATTTAAAATTCTAACCTATTGTTTTTTTTTGTGAACATCTTAAAACTTATCCTACACCGAACTTTGAGAACAAATGTTAAAAATAGGAACAATAGTTTTAAGTTCCAATTCTAATATTTTCCAAATTGATAACTCTAGAAAATGATGTTTGAAGGGTAGACGTGTGGATTCAAGAGGTTATCAGCATCGTACTTTCACTTGCCCCTGTGAACATTGGAGTCATATAGTACTTGAATTGGTTTCTTGGATGTATTCAAAGGTCAGAGCTATAAAGAGGGATTATTCGTTTCTCAGTTACTTAAAAAGTCGTGTTCTTCCATTACAAATTTGCGTTTTGAATCGGGTTACTTCTCAAATTTATAAAGTTTGAATTGCGAAGCATAGGACACAGACGGATTCAATGATTACCAAACTGCTTATGTCTATATGTCTACAGTTTCCAGGGGTCTTTAGGATCATTATAGTAGAATTCTCTTAGATATAACCTAGGTTTTTGGGATAGAGCAGGACATGTGCAGTGAAGACGATGAATCGATTCTTCCTCTCTATAAAGCTTTTGCAAAAATCGCTTGAGAATTCTCTTATTTTTGTTGTATTATTACCTCTTAGAAAGTGTCCGATTATCATACTTATTACGGAGCTGATTTATAATAGGCTTAAGAAATAACAAATAATTATAGTAAGGGCTGTTATAGAGTTTGTAGAGACAGAGGCAAAGATCTGAGCAGATGCGGATATATCTATTTGATATCTCGCTTTCTTTTGAGCCAAGACAGATTTTCTTCTATAACCACCTGGAACAAAGTGCTTATGAAATGAAATGCACGACTGGGTAACACGAACTCGCTCCTATGTAATAGACTAGGAATTTTAAAAACGAATGTTGTTGGAGAAAACTGTCCATAAGGATGAAATTATTTTTTTGAATTCTTTTATTAGTAAGAGACAAAAAACAGAATGCTATGTAAACATGAATTTATGCAAGAACAAAAATTATAAGTCGTTGTAGTGGTTTCTTGAAAAAATAAGCTTTTATAAACAAAATTTTTAAAAGAATTTTAAGAAAAAGATTTGGTGTGGCAACTTTAAGTTTTTATTACTGTACGAATAAAAATTAAATTTCCAAAAAAAAATTGAGCCGATTTTAAAATATCGAATTTTCAAAAAAAAACATTATTTTTTTTTTAAATTCATAAAATAATTTTTTTTTAAGTTTTGAAATGCAATGTTTGTTTAAACTTTTTAGAAGCATCTCCATAAAAAATTTGATTAAAAACCATTATTTCGATAATTAGTAATTCAAAATTTGAAAAATGGTCCTATGGAAGGTACAAGCTGTAATATCTTAATTTCAAAATTTTTACTTGCGATATATATACATATGTAGGGCAAGTTCTGCATTTGAAAAAAAAAAATCGATATTTTGATCAAAGTTGACATTACGATGATAGCGAAGACGAATAAAGTGGGTCCGACAATTCCTTCTGTCTGTCTGTAGGTCTGTATGTCTGTACCTCGATCTAGAGCCTAAGCCACTGGACCTATTTTCTTCAAACTCAACTCGGTACTTAAGGGTCTTCGGTGATTCCCTAGAGGGAAAATTGAAATTTTTGTTTTAGCTCTAAGACTAACGATACCCCCCATACACCCGTAATGCAAAATCTTATTTATCTTGAAAACGGATCTAACGATTTTGATAAAAAAAATAAGGTGTGATATTATAGACATGAACTACATTTAAATAAGAGAAAATTTTGGGGGGAAATGTAATGGTACCTATCATAGAACCGTTTTTTTTGAATTTCGACTCTCTCATTAACGGCTCTAACGATTTTAACCAAAAATTTTCGCCAGGAGCTCCCTTAAGTTTAAAATAACATTGTATATAAAAATATTCGAAAAAACATTTTTTTTTTGTTTTTTTGAATAAAAAATTCAATTTATTTTTTTGAAAAATCAATATCTTTAACGATTATTTTTTGAAATTCTTTCCTAAAATCTATGGCCCAAAATTTTAATTGAATTAGTACGATGCAAATTTTAATCGAATATAGCATCATACTTTCTCTAATCCTTTATTAAAGTTAAAATCATCGAATACCTACTTTATTACTTGCGACTTATAGGTTCTATAAGGCAAGTTATGCATTCGTAAAAAAAATCGAACTCGAGATTTTGATCAAAGTTGACATTACGATGATAGCGAAGACTAAAAAAGTGGGTCTCGCAATTCTGTCTGTCTGTCTGTCTGTCTGTCTGTCCGTTCGATTGCAGCTAAACGGCTCGGCCGATTTTCGTCAAACTTGGTAGATATGGGTTTTAATTTTTTACCCCCGGATGTTTTTTGATTTGATTTTTTAAGACCAAAAATAACAGTACCTGCCATACGATTTTTTTTCGAAATTTTATAAACATTTTTTTTTCTCAAAAACTGTTCGACAGATTTTAAAAATAAAAACACAAAAAAATTTCATTTAATTACAGCTAGGTATTGGATGAAAAATTTTTTCCGAAAAATGGTTATTGAGAGTACCCCCCAAGGAACTCTTTTTTTTGTTTTTGATTTTCTCAAGAACGGTACAACCGATTTTGATAATTTTTTTTTTGCTAAAGCTCCCCATAAACATTAATAGAATTGTTTACTCAAATTTTCAAAAAAAAAATTTTTGGATTTTTAAAAAAAACTTCAAAATTTTTTTTTCAAAACTCAATATTTCGAAAACCCCCTGCTAGATTTTTTTTAAACTCGATAAATAAAAGTTTCTCAATAATATCTACAAGATGTGATAAAAAAAATTTTATTTTACCTAAAAATTAAGGTACCTACCATACAAATGCTAAAAATTAAAAAAAAATGGTTTTCAAAAATCGTATTTTTCTCGAAAACGGTTCCGAGAATTTTGCTAAAAGTTTTTTTCTTTCAATTAATTTTTACGATCTTTAATTTAATAAAAAAAAATTGAAATTAAGATATTACAGCTTGTACCTACCATAGAACCATTGTTTCGAATTTTGAATTTATCATTATCCACATAACGGATCTTAATAAAAAATTTTATAGAGAAGCTTCTAAAAAGTCTAGAACACATTGCATTTCAAAACCTTAAATTAAATATTTTTTGAATTTTTGAAAAAAAAAATCTATTTTTTATTTTTTTGAAAATTCAATATCTCAGAAATGGCTCAATATTTTTTTTTGCAAATTTAATTTTTATTCGAACAATAATAAAAACTTTAAATTGGCGTACCAATATTTTTCTTAAGTTTGTATATTAAAGCTTTTTTTTTGTAAGAAACCACTACAACGGCTTATAATTTTTGTTCCTGCATAAATTCATATTTGCATAGCATTCTGTTTTTATCTCTTACTACTAAAAGAATTAAAAAAATTATTTTAATCCCTATGAACAGTTTTTTCAAATAACATTCGTATTTAAAATTCCTAGTCTATTACATAGGAGCAAGTTCGTGCGACCCAGTCGTGTATTTTATTTTTTTAGTATCGTGCTAGCTTCATATGACTCTTTGACATTTGCAAACATCAAAAAAGGTTCGTGTATTTATTTTTTTACACGATATTTCATCGGTTTAGGTGTGTTTAGAAGCAATTTATTACGAAAATTCTTTTAGTGCGATACTAGTTAGAAAATGTTTAAAATTAAGAATGAGTTAGTAAACTACTATAAAGTAAGCAAATATTTAAGCAGTATCATACTAATATACCTTAATAATATGCTGTTTAAAATTTTGCGCCTATATTACTAACCACTTGACATTGGCATCCCAAATTTTGTTCTAGAAAAATTTTAAAGACATTTTTTATATAAAAAATTACTTTAATAAAAGGATTTTTAAACTTTATTTGCGTAAATTCATACTTTTCCGGAAATCACACGGCAATTCCATGCATCTGAACATATTTATCTCATTAAATCCATATTTTATATTTATAAAATGTATTTTGAATCCCAAAGTGCTTTTACATAAGAGCAAGTTCGTGCGATCCAGTCGTGCATTTTATTTTTATTAAATTAAAGATCGTAAAATTAATTGAAAGAAAAAAATTTTATTAAAATTCTAGGCGCTATTTTCGAGGAAAATACGATTTTTGAAAACCATCTTTTAACATTTGTATTGTGGGTACCTTAATTCTTAGGTAAAATAAATTTTTTTTCTCACATCTTGTAGATTATATTAAGAAACTATTTTTTATCAAGTTTAAGAAAAATCTAGAATAGGGTTTTCGAAATATCGAGTTTTGAAAAAAAAAATTGAATTTTTTTTTAAAATCCAAAAAATTTTTTTTTGAAAATTTGAATACACAATTCTATTCAAGTTTTTTGGGAGCCTTAGTAAAATGATCATAGTCGGTTGTACCGTTTTTGAGAAAATCGAAAAAAAAAAACAAAAGGTTCCTTGGGGGGTATCCTCAATAACCATTTTTGGAAATTTTTTTTCAATCATTAACTAAATACATTTTTTTTTGTATTTTTATTTTTTAATTCTGTCGAACAGTTTTTGAAAAAAAAAAATATTTATAAATTTTTGAAAAAAAAATCGTGTGGTAGGTACCGTTATTTTTGGTCTTAAAAAAAAGAGAAAAACGTGTGGGGGGAATAAATTAAAAATGATATCTACCAAGTTTAAAGAAAATCGGCCGAGTCGTTTAGGTTGTAGTCGAACCGACAGACAGACAGATAGACAGAATTGCAAGCAGTGGCGGCTGTACCTTAAGTGCGCTCGTGCGCTGAACCACCAATTCAAAAGATTTAAAAATTACAAAATATTACTGCATCTTTATTTTTAGATTCCCATATTAATATTTATTTTTTAAACATACCTACAAGAACACAAACAAGTAAAATTTCCAATTATGACGAAACAATGTAAGCGCTTTGCTTTACTATTAAGACTTACTTTCCCTGCAAATAAAAATTCTCGTGCGCTTCAACGAGCGCACGAGGACTGCTAATATAACTTGTATGAGTTACAAGCAAGTATCCCTGACACGTGAGACAAAAGATATTTCATTGAAGTGTATCGAGAAATTAGCCTGCTCTCGTGCAGCGCACGAGAACCGAAGAAGATTAACTACAGCAACCGATGTTTGACTAGAATGCGCTGCGCCTGCGAATATGTAATATTGTTTCGCTCTATCCGTGACTGGTTAAATAGTGTAGGTTTGTAGGGGTTAGGTTAGTAATTGTTTTTTATTAACTTCCCATAGGGAGTTATTGTAATCGGTCCGATTTGTCAAATTGGAATTTTTGACATTTCTCGACGTTTCAAGGTCCCTAGAGGCTATATCAATCATTTTTAGAGAGATGTCTGTGTGTGTGTGTGTACGTACGTTCGTACGTTCGTACGTTCGTATACGTCCGTACGTTCTGGTACCATTTTTCGTCGTCGATATCTCAAGAACGAGTAAAGATATCGACTTCAAATAAATTTTGTTTAATAGATAATAACTTCGAAAGAGGCTGAAAGGGCGTTTATTAAAATTCAGTGAGTAGTTTTTTAACTATAACGGTTTAAAAAAAAAGTAAAAATTTTGGTTAGTTTCAAATATCTCACGAAAAAATAATGCTATTGATTTCAAATAAGATTTAATGTACTCATTATAAGGTCGTACAGATTTGGTATGAATTTGGAAAAAAATTAACATACCGTTATTTTTTTAAATAAAAAAAACTGAAAAAAAAAATTTCATAACCTAGATATTCTAAGAACGGAAAACAATTTGAAACTCAAAATAATTTTATTTTACGAAAAATAATGTGTTTGACAACTGGTGAAAATTTCAAAAAAAATCAGTTTACAGTTTTTTTCCAAAAAATAAAAAACTATTTAAAATTCTATTGAAAATTGGTAAAAATTGTTTTTCGACTCAAATTTCTCGAGAACTAGTAGTGATATTGACTTCTAATTTGGTTTATTTTATACATAGTATAATTTTGTACAATTGGTAAAATGTTGACAAATATTGAATTAATAGTTTTTTTTTAAACAAATGGGAAGTTATCAGTGTGGGTCGCACCCAGCCTCTTTTTTTGGTTTAGGTTCGATTCTCTATTGTGTACAGTGTGTGGTGTGGGATAAAATTAGCAGTGATTAGGTATATTTAAGACAGTAATAAATCTTTTTAAGATAAAGTTACCTGAATTCACGATTTGACGCATTTAAGTGAAAATATAAAAAACATTATTCCTTGCTAAATGTAATAAGTGTGTCAGTTTTATACATGGTCGAAATTCTTCGAGCAATTATACAAAATAATAAAAAATCGACATATACATGTAAATTGTTGTTTTTTTGCGATTTTTAATCTTAATACCTACTTAGTGAGCAAGTAAAGTGCACCACCTGTTCAACAACACACCAGCCGCCACTGATTGCAAGACCAACTTTTTTAGTGTTCGCTATCATCGTAACGTCAACTTTGAACAAAATCTCGAGCTCGATTTATTTTACGAATGCATAATTTGCCTTATAGTACCTATAAGTCGCAAGTAAATAGGAGAGACCTAAGTCTATTTAAAATTTAACTTTTAATAAAAAGTGTGATCTGTAATCAAGGATGATCTTGTGGACGTACACAGCCGTGGTACGTGGTGACTCACTATAACCAAAGCATGCATCGAATGTACAAGGAACTTCTATAGCACTTGCACCGCAGGGACTCTAAGATCCAGACCAGCTGATGCCTTAAGGGTTTCTCTGCACCTTTTACCACTTGATAACTATGGAATCGATCTCTTGTTTGCCAAATCTTATGATGGTTACAGCAATATCACTGAGTTGATTCTAATAGAGATTTTTTCGATTCCCACTGACTACTGCAAAAGGTAATAATAAAATAATAAGACGAAAGACTTCGACACAGCTATATTTACTTGAGTGTTGTGTTAGTTCAATAATCTGTTTTGAGGCTTTAAATGACTGTAGATCCTTTCAGCCGTCTTTACTGGTGATTTTAAGCATTAGGGAAGCATGCAGGTTACTCAAACATAGTCCAAATGATAAGCGGAATACGGATATTGTCACAGATCGTCAGGCGGCTGTTAAAGCAATTAAAATATCTTCAAAATTGGTCCAGCAGTGCCCAGGTAAACTTGTGAGCTTCCACATATATTAACCTCAGTGTCACTCTTATTTAGTGTTCTGGTACACAGTGGATTTGATGAAAATGTAAAGGAAGATAAGCAGGTTTGGGAAGGATCAGCCCTTCATGACTCACTTCTCGAAAGACTAAATATTTCACTTGGAGTTATGTTAGGCAATATTGTCTGAATTTGCATTAACGACTAAAACTTAAGGTGCAATAATTTAATATAAATAATTTATATCTAGAAAGACTTGACCCTCCTATTATACACCCCGAAGACTTGATCGGATATGCAGACACCAAACAAGACATAGAGCCAGGATCGTTGCTGCTTCTAGTAGACACCAGTCTACATGAGAGCATGCAGCGAGGTTATAGGCATTCCTCAAAACACTCACAATCGAAGCTGTGGGGTACAGCGGGAAAAGGAAACAGGCCTCGATTTCCTATGCAAATAACATGCTTTGGCCAAAATTGGATCACAATCATTCGCAAGGGTATTTTGGAGAACATTAACAAACGTTCGGAAAATGCAGATCAAAAACTTGATATCTTTTCTCAACACGACAAAATGGCTCTAAAACGAACCTCTACTACATCCTTTTATTTTGACGAATCCTAATATGTCCACAATACCTCATATCAGTTCTGTCCATAAGTACAATGAGTAAAGGTAACAAAACATCGCACCTTAGCTCTAATTGGAGCACAGTGTTAGACTTCCAGTATTTGTCTTCTCTACATAGATACCTATTATGTCTTTTAATGAAAAGTGTAAGCTTCTTACGAACCGTAATGGCTTGTTATTTATACATTTTTGATATTGAAAAGCTTTTCTGGAAACTCTTCAATTTCATACAAAACCTTCGAAACCTATAAACTACAAACAAGTTCAATTCACATTTTATGAGAAACCAATTTTGAAGCTTAGTCCCGATATTGTTTTCGAACACAGATCTCATTCATTATACAAAATGTGCATCTTAAAAGCCCTTAATATGCATTGAAATGATTTAATTTACTAAAGTTAAAAGTGTCCTAAGACATTATCAACAAACATATATACATAATATGTACATATTTAAGTCAAAATTTTGTTGGTACATAGACACAGAGAAAAACAGAAGCTTCTCCTTTCAATTCCGAAAATTACATCCAAGTTCATCGCATCATTGCAAATGCATTGCTTTCGAATAGAATCTCACTAGATTTTCATGGGCTGGTGAGCATCAATAATGACATCAAGGACATGTAGGCTTAATCCTTAGTCGATATCAGAATTTCAAAAAGAGGCTGCACACAAGTCAATTAGAAAAGAAAGATACTTTACTGACACACACCAACACACCCATTCAAAAACAAAACGACCAAGAGCAGGGTCTAATGATGGGCTTGGATTGAGAAAGTAAAAACTAGAAATAATGATTTTGCAAGACAATAGACATCAGATAGAGGAGATGTCCTTGTTTGATCATCATCCATTGTCCTCCCAACTGCCTTGATAGTAAAAATTCATCTAGTGAACTATTTATCGTTAGGATGGCATTTCATTTTGTTTGAACCAATCCGACCGATGCGATGCTGCTGACTTAGATGAGCAACTGACACGAAAGTATTCGACGAATACGTTCACATTTATCCCCCGAGCTCTGCTACAATTTTCTATTTATGCACCAATGAACTGTAATCAATTTCGTTTCTATTCCGCTCGTACTCGTGTTGGCTTCAGTAAACAAAGGAACACACACATGCAGATGAAATGAAATACAATGGTTTATTTTTTTAAAGAAATTTTATCTGTTTCGATAGATATCGAGGTCGAGTAGGGGAAAAAAGAGGGTCAGGGCCGAGCTAGTGGGTAGTGGGTAGAAATGTGGGTGGCTTAACATTTTAATACTTATCTAATTTTATTTCTATACTTCTTTTTTTTTTAAATCATTTCACTGTTTGATACAGGTGCGCTTTCAAATGCGGATTTGTGACTTTTCCGACGAAACAATAACCTTAGAACTTCAGTATTTCGCTGTTAACATCGAAACCAATTTATGTAGACAAATTATTTGGACAACCAATCGAATTTTGTTTCAATAATTGTCTGCTATGGCAGCCATTTTTAAAAGTGTGTTTTTGTACCTGTTAATGCAATTTCACGGGTCTATTTGCTTGCAGAATTATTTGTTTTAAAGCTTTCTAATATTGCACGTCTCAGAACTTCTCCACAGAACAGATAAGAGACTTCGTTCGAATCAGGGGCCCTCGATTGCTTTGAAACGAAAACACATAGGCGGCCGCTTGACGAATGTACATAACATCAACGGAACAACGGAGAGAGACTAAGGAGCCAACAGCGGTCTAATTTCTAAAAGTCCTATATCACTCAGTCTCCCATCGATGAAAACTTGAGACAATCATTGCTTTTTTTGGCTCAAAATGAATCTGCTTTCCAAGAATTATTTTTTTTTTAATCTGGAGAGCTTGGCAAACATAAACTGAATTTTGAAAAAAAAAAACAGATTTTTCCTTTCAAAACTGGATAATCTGTAATTGTTATCAAGGTTTTTAAATTAGTTTTTTTCTTGCGGCTTATAGGTACTATAAGGCAAGTTATACATTAGTGAAAAAATCGAACTCGAGAATTTGATCAAACTTGACATTACGATGATAGCGAAGACCAAAAAAGTGGGTCTCGAAATTCTGTACGTCTGTCTGTCTGCCTGTCTTTTCGACTACAGGCTAAACAGCTCGGCCGATTTTCTTTAAACTTGGTAGATATCATTTTTAAGACAAAAAAAAACGCTACCTGCCATACGTTTTTTTTTTCGAAATTTTATTAATATTTTTTTTCTCAAGAACTGTCCCACAGAATTTGAAAAAAAAATTCATAAAATTTCATTTAGTTTCCGCTAGGTAATGTTAAAAAATTAAAGAAATAATAGTTATTTTTGGTAGCCCCCAAGGAACCATTTTTTTGTTTCTCGAAAATGGTACAACCGATTTAAATCATTTTCTTTATGCTGCAGCTTCTATTTACAAATCTTAAATATTATTGCGTATTCAATTTTTTTTTTATTTTTTTTAGTTTATTTTTATTTTAGTGGTTTCTTAAAAAAAGCTTTTATATACAAAATTTTTAAAAGATTTTTAAGAAAAAATTTTGGTACGCCAATTTAAACTTATTATTATTGATCGAATGAAAATTAAATTTAAAAAAAAATATTGAGCCGTTTCTGAGATATCGAATTTTCAAAAAAAGAAAAAAATAGATTTTTTTTTTTTTCAAAAATTCAAAAAATATTTATTTTAAAGTTTTGAAATGCAATGTGTTTTAGACTTTTTAGAAGCTTCTCTATAAAAAATTTCATTAAGAACCGTTATGTGGATAATGAGAAATTCAAAATTCGAAAAAATCGTTCTATGGTAGGTACAAGCTGTAATATCTTAATTTCAAAATTTGTTTCATTAAATTAAAGATCATAAAAATTAATTGAAAGAAAAAAAATTTTATCAAAATTCTAGGTGCCGTTTTCGAGAAAAATACGATTTTTGAAAACCATTTTTTTAAATTTTTTAACATTTGTATGGTGGGTACCTTTATTTTAAAGTAAAATGAAATTTTTTTTCTCACATCTTGTGAATTATATGAAGAAACTTTTATTTATCAAGTTTAAAAAAAATCTAGCATGGGATTTTCGAAATTTTGAGTTTTGAAAAAAAAATTTTGAAGTTTTTTTTAAAAATCCAAAAAATTTTTTTTTGAAAATTTGAATAAACAATTCTATTTAAATTTTTGAAGAGCCTTCGCAAAAAAAAAATGATCAAAATCGGTGGTACCGTTTTTAAGAAAATCAAAAACAAAAAAAATGGTTCCATGGGGGGTACCCTCAATAACCATTTTTCGGAAAATTTTTTTCAAGCATTACCTAGATTTAACTAAATGAAATTTTTTTGTGTTTTTAGTTTTTAAATCTGTCTAGCAGTTTTTGAGAAAAAAAAATACTTATAAAATTTCGAAAAAAATTCGTATGGCAGGTACCGTTATTTTTGGTCTTAAAAAAAAAAAAAAGAAAAAAACGTGTGGGGGTAAAAAATCAAAACCCACATCTACTAAGTTTAAAGAAAATCGGCTGAGCCGTTTAGGCTGTAGTCGAAGCGACAGACAGACAGACAGACAGAATTGCCAGACCCACTTTTTAGTCTTCGCTATCATCGTAATGTCAACTTTGATCAAAATCTCGAGTTCAATTTTTTTACGAATCCATAACTTGCCTTATAGTACCTATAAGTCGCAAGTAAAAATCAAAATTTTTACTGAATATTTCGAAAATCCCATGCTTGATAAATCAAAGGGCACGGTAGTGCCCAGCCAAGTTCTGGCATAAAAGTTTCTAAATATAATCTACAAGATTTTTACCTAAAAATAACGGTACCCCCCATACAAATGTTAAAAAATAGTTTTGGAAAATCGTATTTTTCTCGAAAAGGGTTCGGAGAATTTTGACAATTTTTTTTTCGTTTAATTCTTACGATCTATAATTTAATAAAAAAAAATTAAAATTAATATACTACTGACTGTACCTACATGAAGCTGAAGATCGCTGCATCGAAATTTATGTTTTCATTTAGGATAGCAGATCTCGATAAGTATGAAAGATATTGGAATATTTTAAACGCCAAAATGTTGGGCGCAAATTTTCCTAGGGGCGATGTCCGTTACATTTTTTAAATTGTATCTCGTTACATTTTATTTTAGTGAGTTTTAAAACTTTTAAGACAAAAAAATTTTTAGGAGAGGATATAGACCGCAATAATTTTTTTAGAAATAAAATAAATATGACCCAATGTAGAATATACGTTTCTCTAGGGGCGATGTTTCTCCTTTTTCTTATTTTTTTTTATTAAACTTATTTAACCATGATTTAACCATGAAACTAACAAAAAAAAAACAAAAAGTTTGGACCCTTATAACTTTGGATAGACTAATCGTAGGTAAATAAAATGCACGACTGGGTCGCATGAACTTGCTCCTATGTAATCGACTGGGAATTTTAAAAACGAATGTTATTGAGAAAATTGTTCATAAGGATAAAATTAATTTTTAAATTCTTTTAGTAGTAACAGAATGCTATGCAAATATGAATTTATGCAAGAACAAAAATATTAAAGTCCTTGTAGTGGTTTCTTTAAAAGAAGCTTTTATATACAAACTTTTTAAAAGCTTTTTAAGAAAAAATTTTGGTACGCTAATTTAAAGTTTAAAGTTGTTAGAAAAAAAATTAAATTTACGAAAAGAAATATTGACCCGTTTCGGAGATATCAAATTTTCAAAAAAAAGAAAAAAATAGATTTTTTTTTCAAAAATTCAAAAAATATTTATTTTAAAGTTTTGAAATGCAATGTGTTTTAGACGTTTTAGAAGCTTCTCTATAAAAATTTTAATTAAGATCCGTTATGCCGATAATGAGAAATTCAAAATTCGAAAAAATCGTTCTATGGTAGGTACAAGCTGTAATATCTTAATTTCAAAATTTTTTTTATCAAATTAAAGATCGTAAAAATTAATTGAAAGAAAAAAAATTTTATCAAAATTCTAGGTGCCGTTTTCGAGATAAATACGATTTTTGAAAACTATTTTTTAACATTTGTATGGGGGGTACCGTTATTTTTAGGTAAAAATCTTGTCGATTATATTTAGAAACTTTTATGCCAGAACTTGGCTGGGCACTACCGTGCCCTTTGATTAATCAAGCATGGGATTTTCGAAATATTCAGTAAAAATTTTGATTTTTACTTGCGACTTATAGGTACTATAAGGCAAGTTATGGATTCGTAAAAAAATTGAACTCGAGATTTTGATCAAAGTTGACATTACGATGATAGCGAAGACTAAAAAGTGGGTCTGGCAATTCTGTCTGTCTGTCTGTCTGTCGCTTCGACTACAGCCTAAACGGCTCAGCCGATTTTCTTTAAACTTAGTAGATATGGGTTTTGATTTTTTACCCCCACACGTTTTTTTCTTTTTTTTTTTTTAAGACCAAAAATAACGGTACCTGCCATACGAATTTTTTTCGAAATTTTACAAGTATTTTTTTTTCTCAAAAGCTGCTAGACAGATTTAAAAACTAAAAACACAAAAAAATTTCATTTAGTTAAATCTAGGCAATGCTTGAAAAAAATTTTCCGAAAAATGGTTATTGAGGGTACCCCCCATGGAACCATTTTTTTTGTTTTTGATTTTCTTAAAAACGGTACCACCGATTTTGATCATTTTTTTTTTGCGAAGGCTCTTCAAAAATTTAAATAGAATTGTTTATTCAAATTTTCAAAAAAAATTTTTTTGGATTTTTAAAAAAAACTTCAAAATTTTTTTTTCAAAACTCAAAATTTCGAAAATCCCATGCTAGATTTTTTTTAAACTTGATAAATAAAAGTTTCTTCATATAATTCACAAGATGTGGGAAAAAAAATTTCATTTTACTTTAAAATAAAGGTACCCACCATACAAATGTTAAAAAATTTAAAAAAATGGTTTTCAAAAATCGTATTTTTCTCGAAAACGGCACCTAGAATTTTGATAAAATTTTTTTTCTTTCAATTAATTTTTATGATCTTTAATTTAATGAAACAAATTTTGAAATTAAGATATTACAGCTTGTACCTACCATAGAACGATTTTTTCGAATTTTGAATTTCTCTTTCTCATTATCGGCATAACGGATTTTAATGAAATTTTTTATAGAAAAGCTTCTAAAAAGTTTTAAAAGCATTGTATTTCAAAAATTTAAAATATATATTTTGAGAATTTTTGAAAAAAAAAACTATTTTTTTTTTTGGAAAATTCAATATTTCAAAAACTGCTTAATATTTATATTTTTTTAATTTATTTCTTATTCGTTTAATAATAAAAATTTTGAGTTGGCGTAACAAAATTTTTTCTTAAAAATATTTTGAAAATTTTGTATATAAAAGCTTAAAAAACCACTACAAAGACTTATAATTTTTGTTCTTGCATAAACCAATATTTGCTTGAATCACATGGCATCCTATTTTCACCTCCAACTACTAAGTTGTTTTAGGTTAGGTTAAAGTGGCTGCTGACCGGAAAAAGGTCAACACACTTAGACCAATATTTGGTCCGTTGTGATACCTCTAAGTTGTTTTAGTCATTTAAAAAATTAATTTAATACTTATGAACAGTTTTCTCTAACATTCATTTTTGAAATTCTTAGTCTGTTACATAAGAGCAAGTTCGTGCGACTCAGTCGAGCATTTTATTTTAATTAAATAAACTATTATAATAAAACTAATGTGAATCTCACTTTAGTAAGACATAAGTCCACAACCGAATTGTGGACTTTTGACCAACCGAAATGGGTCCCTGGGCAGATTTGATTACCTATTTTGAGATTTGGTCCAACAAAATAAAATCGGAAAAAGCAGAAAGAAGTTAAGAAACAAAAAGAACCGAATTTTTACATGACACCGGAAGTTAAGGTAAAAGGCTTGCTCAATTTTCCCAGACAACAACATTGCCCTTCATGTACTTGGGAATGTAAATCATTGATTCTGGAAGACGAAGAATACGTCTGTTGCACTGGTGTACTAACGGCATACCTCGCCCAACAGAGGAATAAATCCTTACATTGTTTTGGAGAAAGTAAAATTATTAAACTTGATATTTCAAATGCATTTGATAGATTTTTGAACCAAAGCTCTCTCATAGAAAATGCGTCCGTTTGGTATTAATAAAACCCATATACCTTTAATACAAATAGAAAAATGCTTGTGTTCCTCAGGGCTAAGTTTTATCTTCTATTCTCTTACTCATTTTCTTAAGCGATCTCTTGTCTAACTTCTAATTCACTTTTCTGTTTTTTTGGCAACTTTGCTTTTTATACTAGTCCTCAAATTTACGTTCATCTGCTTCCGAAGTGAAATAGCTACAGGACCGTTTGATAAACTCCGATCTATACAGCATTGTTAAATGGAATTAAAAAAATCGTGTGCAGTTTATTGCTTCGAAATCTCAATGCTGTATCTTGTCGTTGGAGCAAAATGTACTCTCTATCTCATTGTTCTCTCAGTACTAGGTATCTGTGCCAACTACGATCTTCGTTAGAAAGACCACAAGCAACGATAGTAAATGCTTAAGAGTGATACGTACAGTCCAAATTTATCTCCATGAACTGGATAGAATACATAACAAGGAATTAAAACTTATAGGAAACAGAGCTACCAGGGAATCATTGTCATTTCTAGCCAAATAAGTTCATCCGTTATACCCGTCCCGCTAGGAATGCTGATGAGTTCCCGCACTGTCAAATGCAGAGATTAGTTTTTTTTGTCGCACAACAGGTATATGGAATAATTTACCAGGCACGGTTTTCCCTAGCCATTTCATGTCTCGTATTATATTTTATATCGTAAGAGTCCCCATAAGCCCTTGAGCATTGAGTTATATAATAAAAATGATTTTCTTTCATTTTTCTACATGGCACACCGCTCTTAATTGTTGAATAGTAGACTTTCCCTACATGTATTTGCATAGCCTAAGCAAATGGCTTGAGACGTTCTAATAAAACATTCAACAGGGGTCCCTTAATTCGTGCATAATATTTAAGGGCGTGATTTTCAGGCATATCGTAAGAAAAACACTACTTGACAGTATGGGCCTATCTCCAATTTTTACATCATATACCGGCGTTTTAAAAAAAAGGCCTATTTTGATGTACCATTTTTTTTTTTTTTTTTTTTTATAATCTATCCGCGCTCAAGGGATTATGATTATGATTATCCTTTAAAATGTTCGAACACAGCGCGGACGTGAAGTTAAGGAAGAGAAAGAAGAATAGGAAAGATGTGTGGCACGATGTTCTGAGACTGAAGGTTGTTGTCTCAGATATTTTATCTCCAGGGATGGCGGTTGAACTAAAGCGGAGAATGCCATGTCTTATTGCTATGTCGCTTATAATTCACATTATTTTATTTGTGTTCATCCTTGTTGGGCATACTAGTTTAACTTAATCACATGTTGTTAGTGTTATGCCTGAACAACATGTAATGAGTAAACCAGCAACCCATTGATGACAATTTTAGAAGGTTTTTAATGGAATTAAAACGACATAGACGACGGCAGGGATCGAACCTGTGATCATGAGGTTCACAGGCGAGCACACATCCATCGCGCCACGGCCACCCCCAACCATGACCCATGTTGACGGTAATTCCGCTGTTAGTACTAATGATAGAAACTTTATTTAATCCTTTATTCTTAGAAGAAATACCATTCAAAAATGATTCACTTGATAGATTCCTGAAAAGTTTGACGACAGATGTTTCTACCGAATACTCCTTATAGAAAGCAGCCAAGCGCCTAAAAAGACAGCGGACAAAAAATCCACCAAAAAAAAACTCAAGATGGAAATTGGATCGGAAACCCGAAACAGAAGGCTGACATCTTCGCTGAACATTTTCCTAATGTCTTTAAGCGATTCTCAGCAAATAGAGCTACAGATGACTTACAATTTGTTGAAATAAGCGGCTAATGTGAAATTCCCATTGTCATCCTCAAAGAAGTATGAAGCATGTGTCATAATCATAAGTTATCTATTCTAATAACTGCTCAGATTTTGAAAGAAATGCATTCAATAACTTTCAAAAAACTTTAATTTATAATAAACGCATGTCTTTATGTTAGATATATGCCACATAATTAGGCGATTGCAGAAGTCATTGTTATACTCGTACCCAAGAAAGGTAAGCCACCAAAAGAAGTAACATCTTACAGACAGGGTTGCAAAAGCTTAAGTCACTTTTTAGCTTAAGCTTGGCTTGAATTCACAAGCTAGTGGGTGACTTATGAATTAAGAAAAATGTAATTCAGCAGCTACTTACTGACTTATGAATTAAAAAAATTTAATTCATAATTCAGTTGGTGACTTGTGAATTAAAAAAATTTAAATCATAAGCTTCTTAGTGACTTATGAATTAAAAAAAATTAATTCAGAACCTACTAAGTGACTTATGAATTAAAAATAAAATTAAGTCATGAGCCAGTAAGTGACTTATGAATTTAAAAAAAATAATTCACAACCGACCAAGTGACTTATGAATTAAAAGTCATGAGCAAGTAAGTGACTTAAGAATTTAAAAAAAAATAATTCAAAAGCTAATGGATTAAAAAATTATTATTTGGAAAATTTATAAGCTTGCATGATAATTTTATGACACACAAAAGCTTGAAATCTACCTTCGTTAATAATTAAATAATTATGTAGTCAAAACAAGCTTAAACATTTACAATTTACCAACTAGCTTATGAATTAATTTTTTTTTAATTCATAACTCACTTATAGGTAGTGAATTATTTTTTTTTTAATTCATAAGTCACTTAGTAGCTTATGAATTAAATTTCTTTAATTCACAAATCATCTACAGACTTATAACTTATGATTTTTTTAATTCAAAAATTCGCAACCCTGCTTACAGACCTTTATCGCTTACGACAATCATGGCTTTCGAGCTTTGCTTTCGAGAAATTGCTCCTGAGAAGGCCTAACAAAATAATAGAAGAAAGAAGACTTATCCTGAATCATCAGTTTGGATTAAGAAATGAACATTCCACTATTGACCAAGTGCATAGAATTACGGATTTTGAAAAAAATACAATTGAAGAAAAATAAGTATTGCCAGCTATATATATTCTTAGATGTTGCTCAAGCTTTTGATAATGTTTGCCATTTGAGACTTGAGTACAAACTGCATAAGGACCAGGCACTACTACGAAACACGGATATCCTTCATTACGAACTGACTCTTAAGAGTACGGTACGATCAAAATTACTCGGAACTAAGGAAAATTGAAGTTGGTGTACCCCAAGGAAGTCTCCTAGGACCAACTCTGTATTTTTTATATACTAGGGATATTTAAGTGTAGTACCCCTTGGCATAATGGTTAGTGCGTTGGACTGCCATGCGGAAGGTCTGGAGTTCGATTCTCAGCCGCTGCAAAGTTTTTTTCAGGGGTGTACTGCCTACTGCCACTTGCGAGAAATTGACAAATTCTCCAAGAGTATCTCTTGTCATGGAAAGTGCTGCTCATTAGCCGTTTGGAATCGGCAGAAAATTGTAGGAATGGTTGAGAGTTGTAAGTCACTAGGTCCTGGTTCACTCTGAGCTGTTGCACCACCAAATTTTATATATAAGGGATATTTCAGTGGACATTAACGCTGTCATGGCTACCTTTGTCGATGATACTGCGATGTTGGTGCAATCCGTTACGAAGGCTACAGAAAAGCTGCAAAATGAAGTTGATAAAGTAAGAGATTAAAATTAAACGAAACAAAATCGGATATAAACTTAACAAACAAAAAAACTAAATAATATTCAAATTTTTATCAACGACGGTAAGGATGTACGAATACTGCCAAATACCTTGGAATGACTTTTGATGCAATGTTTAAATGGAAAGTGCACATCACAAAGAAATGAGTAGAACTGAACTTAGAGTACAGAAAAATGTCCTGGGTACTAGGACAGAAGTCTGGGCTATTTATCCACAACAAAATAGTGTTATACATGCAAGTGCTGAAATCCGCCTCGACGTATGATGTCCAGCTATGGGGTTGTACAAACAAACTAAATACTGAATCCATCCAAAAATTCAGAAACAAGGTCTTTCGTAGAATAATACGAGTAAATGCCCCTTGATGCATAGCGATCTACATCGTGACCTTCAAATAGAAATAGTCACAGAAGTTGTTTAAAAACACACTGTACCACACAAACAGGGACTGCGAAGTCACATCAACTCTGAGATGGAAACCATCTTAAATGTAATGGACAATGTTCGGAGACTTAGAAGAGAACCAAGCCTCATAAGCTGATGATTTAAAAGTTTAAAAGATCCCGGAGGTTTCAGTGTGGTAAGAGTCCCACACTACTTGGAAGTGAATATTACCAATTTTCTTTTAAAGATTTCCACCGAAAAAAAAAAAAATAAAATGCACGACTGGATCGCACGAACTTGCTCTTATGTAAAAGTACTTTGGAGTTTAAAATACATTTTATAAATATAAAACATGGCTTTAATTAGATAATAATGTTCAAATGCATAAAATTACCGTCTGATTTCTAGAAAAGTATGAATTTATGCAAACAAACTTTAAAAAATCGTTTTATTATTAAATAAATTTTTTATATATGAAATTTCTTTAAAATTTTTCAAGAAAAACATGTGGGATGCGAATTTTAAGTATTTAATAATATTGATTTTAGGAAATAATTTCAAAAAATAATTTGTTCATAGGTTTTGAAGATATTGATTTTTCAAAAAAAAATTTTTTTTCAAAAATCCCAACAAATAATTTTTCGAATATTTTTATATACAATATTATTTTAAACTTAAGGGGACTCCTGGTGAAAATGTTTGGTTAAAATCCTTAGAGCCGTTAATGAGAAAGTCGAAAATCAAAAAAACGGTTCTATGACCGGTACCGTTAATAACATTTTGCCTCAAATTTTTTTTTACCAAAATATAGTCCATGTCCATAATATCGCACTTAATTTTTTTTATCAAAATCGTTAGAGCCGTTTTTGAGATAAATAAGATTATGCATTATGGATGTAGGGGGGTACCGTTTGTTTTAGAGCTAAAAAAAAATTCAATTTCTTCTCTAGGGAATCACCAAAGACCCTTAAGTACCGAGTTTGAAGAAAATACCTCCAGTAGTTTAAACTGTAGTTCGAGGTACAGACATACAGAGACACACATACAGACATACAGATAGACAGACGGAATTGCCAGACCCTCTTTTTTCGTCTTCGCTATCATCGTAATGTCAACTTTGATCAAAATCTCGAGTTCGATTTTTTTCCAAATGCAGAACTTGCCCTATAGTACCTATATCGCAAGTAAAAACATTCAATGAGTAATGAGAGAGATACAAAGATACAGAGAGATAGCTCTTAATGGGTCCTCGTACAACGGAAGTTTCAATCAATTTTGCACGTCTTGTGATTTGAAAGCCAAAGAAAACTATTTTCATTTCATAAGTATACATACGTCTAATTTTTATTCTTCATCGCCTAACATATTTTGGAAAGGACACGATGTCGTTGAAAGAAACAATCTCAGGGTCGAACGAATCTGACAGTAAAATACTTTACCTTTCTTGAAAGACATTTATAAATCCATTATGTCTACTGGTCGCACGTGGGGTTTTTAAATCATTATATTATAAGAGTATTCATAACCTCTTTTTTAACACGACACAAACCAATCGACTTAATCTTAAATAAACTTATTGCATTTTCAAGTGCTTTGGAAGGTTATTGTAATAGCAAACTTTCTTAAGCCGTTTGACTTATTTGGAAGCTTCATTCTGTGGTTTCAAAGAATTTTCTAACACGGTTCCTTTTTGTTAACCACGAACCATGAAAGAGAGATAGGCCATAGGCATATCTCTTAAAAAACTCTCTCTAAAATTTTGAAGAAACAAGGTAAAAATTTATATTTTTTCTGAATGGTTTTCCAAGTATTTTATGCGTTTTCCAATTTTGTGCATTACGAGTAAAGTTGAGTAAATATTTTCAAAAAAGAATGTCGAAACTGATTTCTACTCCTGCCCCATTCAAGAAGGCTAATCCACCCCTGCAAAGAATAAACTGTCTGTTTCCCACTCAGTTCAATGTCATAGTTACGGAAGTGAGAATAAAGTCCTTTATCTAATCCTCATTTCTAAATTGAACCCTCTTGGCGGTCGATAAGGGAAAGCGCAACATGCCATACATTCTCCAAAAAACTGCTGCACGACTTATACATCGTAAATACCGTTCGCTCCCAATATACGAGTAACAAACAGGCCACCACGAAAGGGAAAATGGAGGAAAAACTAGAAATTGGATGCTATATGCCACCGCACATGGGGCAGCTTGGTTAAGGAATAATGTTGGAGGGCTTGCTAAATGAACGCCCTAAACTACCCGCTTTAGAGTTTGGTTCGGAAGTATTGAGTGAATGAGGGCTAGAATGCTCCAATATTTTTTTTTTGTTTTTCGTTCTTCCATCTTTGGGTATTCCTTGGAAAGGCTTGGGGTTTTGTTTGACGGTATAGGACAAGAAATAAAAATTGGATTGTGCTGGTCTTGTTTGAGCTCGAAGTGCCACGCCCAGCCCAGTCGTCTGTGCGGAGAAAATTGGATATCGAATTTGTTTTTGAAGTCTAAATTGAGTCTTTGGTGAGCTATTTTTGTCGATTTATTTGATTTTCTGTTGGGTTTTCTTTTACGTCCGATTCATGTGTGCATATTAATTGGCTTTCGGGGGACAATTAGTCATTGAAGGGAGGAGGATCTAAGTGTGGGCGGGGATGTGGGTGGTGTGCCAGCAGGAAGTGGTCAATATTTGATGTCACGTCTGGCAAAATCGATTTTGATAATTTTTTTCTCCCAGATTTTTTTTTTATTTTTATTATTGCACTCCATAGTCTCTGGTTTTGGATTTTAGGATTTAGATGAAGATTGCAAATTTATTCAGTGAATTCGAAAGGAATTGCTTGTTCGGTAGAAACAAGGAATGCCTTTGTGCAGAAGAATGGCGCGGAGATAGAGAGGGGGAGAGGGGCATAGAGAATATGAACAGGAATGTGGTTAGTTGTTTCCTGTGTGTTGTTGTTGCAGTGCATGGAAGGACTTTCGATAGAGGGATGCCTTTGGGCTGTTCAGTTACGTTTAACAATGTCAGTGTTCTGTGTGCACACCGATACACAATCAAAGACAAATAATCAACGTGAACGGAAGTGCAGAGCATAGGGCTTAACGGATGTTCTGACTGAGAGAATTTTGAATAATTCTTACAGCAGTTTCAACTTTCAGTGACCAGAAGGATGTTGAAGGTAGGTAGGCAGGTAGAGACCTTCTGTCTCCTGACACAAATACCTTATGGTGCTTTCCAGAATTAGTTTCAAAACATGAGAGTCTTAGAGAAAATTTGCATAATTGTTTATCATACTACTTCAGATGTTAGTTTAGCCAGACTTCTCTGCAAAGATGTGTTTATTTTTATTTGGTATTTACTAAATGCCAACAGATAAACCTATTTTCTCAATGAAGGTGGGTGGTGCCTGTAGCGGTGTGTGTAGTGAATTTAACTTCGAGCTTAAACTTGCCAAATGGTATTTTTGAAAGTAAAACAATAATGTCTGAAACTATACAGGTAATAGGATTTTATTTTGCATTTTATTTGTACGATTGTTACGGTTGACAATGTTATTCTGGTTTGGGTTCTCAGGACCTCTTTTGAAACTAATACCAAGGGAAAGGATTCTTTTTCATTATAAAACCTGTTTGTTAGTGTTTTTTCAGTAAGCTTTGAATGTCAAATTTATTTTTAGAAAATTTAAACTCAGTTAATCAGGATTATTCGGGAAAATATAAGATTGGTTTCTTAAACCATTACTTTCATGTTTCCACTAAAATATGTCTGAAGATTGCGGGCAAAAGCCAAACTAAACCCAATTTTCAAACTTTTGTTTTGAAAACCTTGTTTGTGTTTTTAACTTTCCATGGAAATAAAACTGAATTAAGCGGATGATACGAAAATCATTGTAGATTTTTGAATTCAAAATTTTCTCGCAGAAATTAGTGTTATACTTTTAAGACATATGTACATAGTTATTTGATAATTGAAAATTATATTTCAAAATGCGTTTTTCAAATTAAAAAAAAACCTGAAATTAACAGAGCAACATTAAAAAATTTTCCTCATTAATAAATGATTAAAAAACGTCGAGTGTGCAGTTATTTATTATTTAATTTGATATTCATATTTAAAAATGTGTTATACATACATGTATGCATGTATGTATTCTACTCATTAAAAATTTTTCTCATTCAATGAACGGTTGACTTCTTACCACACCCATACATTTGATAAAACTATAAACTATAAATCAGTTCATGTACGAGGGTGGTCCCATAAGAAGAACAACATTTTTGGAAAAATGGCGATTTATTTCTCAACAAAGTCTCCTTTCGGCTTTCTTATGCCCAAAATTTCATGGAGGATTTGACCCATGCGGTCTTTTGAGATGCCTAGTGTTCCAGCTATCCCGCGCACCTTCAATCGGCTTGGAGGTCTGCCAATACGAAATCGTGTATTCATGACACGTTATCCTTCGTAGTAACCATTTTCAGGGCACCTGGGCGTGGCTTATCAAAAACCGATGTGCGGACAGGTTGAAACTCGTTATACCAATTTTTGACGGTCGCCATTGAAGGAGAAGAGTCACGGTACACAGAATCCAATAGCTCTTTGCTTTCGCTACGCGATTACCCTTCCAGAATCAAATCGCCGCCGACCGATATTGCTCTTTTTCAAGCTGGCTTCCGCAAGTGGTCAAAACAAACTACGATTCCGACTCAGCTGAAATTTTGATAGTAGCCGTCTAAGGCCAGGCGCGCACATTCAATTTTTAGTTTCGCAACTATTTAGTTGCTAAAATGAAACATATGGGCTTATATGGGACAGAGCGCACTTAGAGCAACTCGATTCGAGCAACTAAAAAGTTTGTGTTTTGACACAAACTAAACGATTGCCTTCGCAACAGTTGAGCTGTTTTCTATAAGCGCAAGAGAGAAAAGAGTGTAAGCGTGAGTAAAGAGTTGCCAGTGCGCGGTTCTCTTTCAACTGGTGATTAAACTGTTTGATTTCGATCACAGTTGCCAGTGCGCGACTAGTCTAAGAGAATGTACTAGAAACTAGACGATAGTAAATTTCTCTTGTGATACTGGTACCATATCGGTCGGTGAGGCTTGCTTAGTACTTATCGGACCGTCCTCGTATGAGAAATGAGACACATCTAATATCCGTTCAAAAGAATTTGATGAAAAGTTGCCATTATTTCTTATCTTCGTAGAAGAAATAATTGCAGATATAAATTTTGACGTTTCGTGACACCCCAACTTCACTAGACACAATTTTCTCACAAGACGTCGAGTCTTGGCACCAATTCCCACATTTTCATGTAACATTCCTTCATTTCATTGACGAACTCATGTTATGTTTTCACTTCGTATAGAAATTATGTCCTGTGAAGCCAAGATGTAATTTTTCTACTACTGTCTGTTGAAGTACATACGTTGTTTGGTTGTTTGCAGGCCAAAATTAACATTAAGGCTAGGCGCGCACATTCAATTTTTAGTTGCACAACTGATTGGTTGCTTATAGAAAACAGATGAACTATTTGGTTGAATGTCCGCGCAGGTGCATATGATTATATGTTACACAAAATAGCGAACTTATTTTAGGCAATCGCTTAGTTTGTCAAAATACAAACTTTTTCGTTGCTAGAACCAAGCAGTTGCGAAACTTAAAATTAAATGTGCGCGCCTAGCGTAAAAGAATTAAACATTGAAGATAGTAAGTATTTTGATTAATTTTTTTTTAAATGTTCTTCAAGGTCGTGCAAATCTCTTGCTCAAAAATGGATTGACCCAAAACCTTTGCTTCCTTTTGTATTCTTCCCGTTTTGCTTCTTCCAGCTTTTCCAATGCGTTTATCGCTAAAATCAAACGACGTGACTTACTTCGTGAAATCATGGCGAAGAATAATCACGACATAATTTTCCCACGGTGTTAAAGAAATATAAACTTCAGATATAGTGTCTGACATAATGTCAGAAATAAATATTGCTAATGGAGGTGCGGCGTTATGAAAAGGATGCCATGTGATTTCTTAAAGAAATGCGCCATGCGGTTTAAAACAAAAAATTGCTTTTATATATACAGAATTTTTTAAATATTTTTAGGAAAAACAATTGGACCAATTTAAAATTTTTATTACTGGACGAATTAAAAATTAAATTTCAAAAACAAAATATCCAAACTTCTTAGAAGCTTCTGTGCAAGAAAATTCCATTAAAATCTATAATGCTGATAGTGAGAAATTCAAAAATCGACAAAATGGATCTATGGTAGGTACAGTCAGTGATATCTTAATTTCAATTTTTGTTTTAATTATAAGTATATAGCAAAAATAAATCGAAAAAAATGCAGGTTGCAAGATTTTCGAAAACCATTTTTTAATATTTGAATAGGGGGTACCGTTATATGTATTTAGATAAATACAAAAACTTTGTCACATCTTGTAGATTGTACTAAAAATAATTTTCACTGTCAAGTTTTAAAAAATTGAGCATTGGGTTTTCGAAATATTGGGTGTTGAAATTAGAGATGCCGCGAATATTCGGCCACTATTCGGCATTCGGCTTATTCGGCCTATTTTTTTGATATTCGGTATTCGGCCGAATTCCGAATATTAAATGGAGAATAAAAAAGATTTATTATTTAAAAAAATGTTGTATTTTTATTAAAATTTCTTATTTTAGTATTTAAAATCTAGTAACGGTAAGTTGTTTTATGTAACGTCTATATTCAAAATCAATTATAGGTTCTGCAAATAACCTCTCACTAATACACTAGTACCAGGAGACGAGAGGTAAATTTCAGCAAATGTTGTCAAATTGGGATACAGTTTTGTATTTGCTGACCACCACTAGTAAGGGTCTGCTATCCGATCTTGGCGAAAAGTTCTTAAAAAAAAATCTATTTTGTTTTCAATGACAGTTTTTTTAACATCTTTATCATTTTTTCTATAGCAACTTCCTCAAAACATTCCCAGAAACTGTTGTGCCTCGTCAAAAGTCACGTAGGAGATAGATACACAATACTTGAGTTGTACCGTTATTTTTGGTCTTACAAAAAAAACTGAAAACACATGTAGGAAGGAATTTAAAAAACGCTTTCTGCCAAATTGGTATAAGGCGGTAAGTACGTTGGATTGTCATGCAGAAAGTTAGGGGCTCGATTCTCAGCCGCTGCAAAAAAGTTTTCCAGTTTTTGTAACGAAGCGTTCCATGCCACCCCACTCTACAAATATTACTTCCGTATTAATACCTTGTGCATCGCCAAATTCAATTCACAAGCACCATGAACACATGACGTCACAGGAAAATGAACAACATTAATATTTTTCGTTCACCACCTACATAATTCACATTCAGTTTTTACTGAAAAGTCATCATGAGGACCTACTTGGGTAAACAAAAGGCATCCCTTCGATCATACACACAGTCAGGCGGCACAGTAAATTGACTGCATCAATCTTTCAAAATTCAGTAGTAGACAAGTGAAGACGAAGTGATCACTGTAGCTTTTCTTGCTTTTGCGAGGCTTCCCCCCACCAGTTGTAAGGGGTCTTAGTTCGAAGTTTAATGTCCTAATTGCCACCAGGGGCTTCGGAGCGTTTAGCCTGCTAGTCTAGTGCCACCAGGGGCGTTTAGTACCTGCTGATCTACCAGAGAGTTTATCCTGCTCTTCTATTGCCACAAGGGCCGTATTATACCTGCTGATTAGTGCCGCCAGGGGCGATTTGTACCTGCTGATTAAAGCCCTGTACCTTTAGATCCAGTCATAAGCCCGACAGCTGAATAGTAGGGCTAGCTTGAAGCCGAGTTATCAGAAACCAGAATGCCATACTTATCTTAACGCCAAATGGTTAAGCAATAAACATTAAACATTTTAATTGAGCTATTTAGAACATCAGCCTCATTAACGTTCACGGACCTACGGAGGAGTCCTCAGACGAAGAAAAAGAGACTTACTACGAACAAGTCGAGAGGGCCCTCAATGCCTGTCCAAGGTATGATGTTAAAATCATCCTTGGGGATTTGAACGCAAAAATAGGTCGGGCGCCGGTATTCAGGCATTACGCAGGCACCCATAGTTTGCATGAGAACACTAATGACAATGGACTTCGAGTCTTAGAATTGGCAGCATCGAAAAACATGGTCGTTGCGAGTACCAGGTTCCCGCGTAAAGATATCTACAAAGCCACCTGGGTATCACCTGATGGAGTCACTCGTAACCAAATAGACCACGTGTTGATAGACCGTCGCCACTACTCGAACTTGATGACGGTACGAACGTACCGAGGAGCCAATATCGACTCGGATCACTATCTTGTTGGTATGGTTTTCCGAGGGCGGATTGCCTTGCGAAGACGCATTGCATCCGCCGATCAGGTTCGAATCAACACGGCTGCCCTGCGCAATTAAAACACCAGTAACACCTTTGGTAATGCGTTAGGACTCGCCCTAGAATCACTTGATTTAGGGAGAGTAAGTCCTGGAGCCAGTATGCTGGGCGTAAATGAGAAGTGGACACACCTTAAGAATATTGTCATTAGTACTGCCAACTCCATCTTAGGCAGCAGTCGTAAAAAACGACTGGTTTGATGATGAATGCAAGCTAGCGACTGAACGTAAGAATGTTGCGTACCGAGCAATGCAACAATCTCATAGAACGCGGGCACGCGAAGAGGAATATAAAGAGCTCAGAAGAATAGAAAAACGGCTACACAGACAAAAAAAATCAGCCTGGGAGAAGAACCTAATCTGTGAAATTGAAAATAGCCGAGAGCGAGGTCCGCACCAGGCGCGGAAGTTCTACCAATCCGTCCGAAACATGACGCAGTACACACCACGCTGCACATACTGCAAGGACGGAGAGGGAAATCTGATCACCGATCCTGAAAGCATACTGGAGCGATGGGAAGTGTACTTTAATGAATTGCTAAATGGTCAGCTCACTGCAGAAGTGGAGGCTCCACTACTTCAAGAAGAATACTCTATGTTGCCGCCACCAAGCATAGAAGAGGTTGAGAAGGCTATAGGCCGGCTTAAACAGAACTAAGCCCCGGGAGCCGATGGCATACCAGCCGAATTATTCCATCACGGCGGGCCAGCCTTACGTCAAGCAATTCATGATATTATAGTACACGTATGGGAGCAGGAAGAAATGCCAGAAGACTGGCGAAAAGGTTTAATATGCCCCATACATAAGAAGGGAGATGTCACAACGTGCAGCAATTATAGAGGTATCACGTTGTTGAGTACCGCCTATAAGATACTCTCCTCTATCCTACAAGACCGGATAACCCCATACGCTAAAACCGTTATCGGACAATATCAGTGTGGTTTCATTCCAGGCAAATCAACAACTGATCAGATATTTACCCTTAGGCAGGCGATGGAAAAATGTCTAGAATTTAACATCCCAACATACCATCTGCTTATAGACTTTAAGGCCGCCTATGATAGCATAGCCAGGGTAGAACTTTACAAAGCCATGAGAGAATTCGGCATCCCAAATAAATTGACACGACTATGTAGGTTGACCATGACCAACGTAACAAGCCAAGTAAAAATAGCCGGATTGCTATCCAGACCAATCAACATCTTTAATGGACTCCGACAAGGGGACGGTTTGGCCTGCCTCCTCTTCAACCTGGCGTTGGAGAAAGCAATCCGTGACTCTGGCACGGCAACAAGAGGGACCATCGTCAACAGGTCCAGCCAGTTACTGGCTTACGCAGACGACATCGACATCATCGGAAGAACCGAACAAGCTGTACACGATTCCTTCATCCAGATCGAGCAGGCGGCACAAAATCTGGGGCTGCACATTAGTGAAGGTAAAACAAAGTACATGGTGGCGTCGAATGCGAGAGGAACAGTTGGTCAAACAATCAAGGTTGCGGAGCACGAATTTGAAGTGGTGCAATCCTTTAAATACCTTGGGTCAATAGTAGCAGCCGATAACAATATAGAAGAAGAAATACGCGGGCGGCTTCTCAAATCCAACAGAGCCTACTATAGTCTGTCAAAGCTCTTCAAATCCAGAAATCTCACCATAACTTCAAAACTACTGCTGTACAGGACCATGGTCCTGCCAGTACTCACATATGGATCCGAGACTTGGGTGCTTAGCAAAAGGCACTCTGACCTCTTAGCTGCGTTCGAGAGAAAAGTCTTAAGGAGAATTGTTGGCCCCGTATGTGAGGAAGGACGATTCCGGAGACGGTACAATCATGAACTGTACGCAATCTACCTTGAAGCAGATATCGTGACAAAAATTAAGCTCGGTAGACTCCGGTGGGCAGGGCACCTAGCTCGCATGAGCGAAGAGGAACCTGCTCGGAAAGTTCTTTGTGGTACATTCTATGGTAGACGACAGCGTGGTAGACCATGCTTGCGCTGGAGAGATGGCGTAGACCAGGACGCCCGAAGCCTTGGGGTGCGCAACTGGATGGCGTCGGCTAGAGACCGGGATAGGTGGAGAGACTTGTTGAAAGAGGCCAGGACCGGAACCCGGTTGTCGAGCCGATGATGATGATGATTTAATTATTATCAAAACGTCTGCACATGAATTCTATTTTGCAAATATTTCCCATATCGATTTTTAATTGTGTTCCCTTAGAAATCTAATTAAAATTTCAATATTCACAAGCTTTATTAATTGATTTCAGCTTATGTTGCAGTTTTTGTTTTTCTAAAAAAAAAACAGAAAAGGGTTTGATAAAAATAAACAAACAGAAAAAATCTATTGGTATTAATATGCAAGGAATATGTACATATACATGAAAACATTGCTGGATTGGGTTTAAGTTTTTCGCATGAAAACTTTTTCACTATGTTCATGTTTTTTTTTTTTTTTCTACAAAAAAAGTAAAGCAGTCTAGTTGTTTTTCCGAAAGGACTAAATTTGTTTACAAAAATTGCACCAAAAATTTCATTAAGTAAAAGATGGATAATGGTTAAAAGAAAATTTACAAAAAAATAAAATGCAGGACTGAGTCGCACGAACTTGCTCTTATGCAAAAGGCTCACAATTTAAAAAATGAATGTTAGAGAAAAACTGTTTATAAGTATAAAATTCATTTTTTAATTGACTAAAACAACTTCTCTAGTAGTTGGAGGTAAAATAGGATGCCATGTGATTCAAGCAAATATTGGTTTATGCAAGAAATTATAAGCCTTTGTAGTGGTTTCTTAAAAAAATAAGATTTTATGTACAAAATTTGTAAGCATTTTTAAGAAAAAAAATAGCTACGCCAACTCAAAGTTTTTATTATTAAACGAATAAAACATAAATTTCCAAAAAAATATAAAGTCGTTTTTTTGAAATATTGAATTTTCCAAAAAAAAAAAATTTTTCTTTTAAATTCAAAAAATATTTTTAAGTTTTGAAATGCATTTTTTTTAAACTTGTTAGAAGCTTCTCTATTAGAAATTTCATAAAAATCTGTTATGCCGATAATGAGAAATTCAAAATTCGAAAAAAATGTTCTATGGTAGGTACGAGTACAGTCAGTAATATACAAATTTAAAATTTTTTCTTATTAATTTATAGATCGTAAAAATTTAACGAAAGAAAATAAAATTATCAACATTTTTGGAACCGTTTTCCAGAAAAACATGATTTTCGAAAACCATTTTTTTTACATTTGTATGGTGGGTACCGTTATTTTTAGATAAAACATTTTTTTTCTAAGATCTTATAGATTATATTAAAAAACTTTACCAAGTTTACAAAAAATCGAGCATTGAGTTTCCAAAAACAAATTTTTGAAATTTTTTTTTTAAATCCAAAAAACGAAAAATTAAAAATTTGGATATGTAATAATTTTCAAACTGTGGATGAGATTTAGCATAAAAAAATCGGTTGTATCGTTTTCAAGAAAATCAAAAACAAAAAAATAGTTCTAGGGAGCTACCAAAAATAACGATATTGTGGAATTTTTTTTCAACCATTATCTAGCGGAAACTAAATAAATTTTTTGTTTTTTTTTTTAAATTCTGTGGGACATTTTTTTGCGAAAAAAAATATTTATAAAACTATTTTTATTCTTAAAAAAAAACGTATGGGGGGAAAAATTGAAAATGATATCTACCAAGTTTAAAGAAAATCGGCCGAGCCGTTTAGGCTGTAGTCAAAAACACAGACAGACAGAATTGCGATACAAACTTTTTTGGTCTTCGCTATCATCGTATTATCAACTTTGATCAAAATCTCGGGCTCGATTTTTTTTACGAATGCAGAACTTGCCTTATAGTACCTATAAGTCGCAAGTAAAAATAGTTATTAATGGTACCTCCCACAGAAATAATATTTTTGTTTTCGGTTTTCTCAAAAACGGTTCAATTGATTTTGAGTAATCTTATCATGTTAAAGCTACTAAGGAGTTAGAAAAATATTGATAAATCAAATTTTTAAAAAAATTGTTTTTAGATTAAAAAAAAAATATTTAAATTTTTGTTTTGATAACTCAATATTTCAAAAACTACACGCTTGGTTTTTTTTTTTTTTTTTATTAATTTTGACGATTTACAATTATTTAACACTAGTATCTAGAAGAAGTAGGAAAAGAGTTTTTTTTATATCTACAAACAACGTAACTTACCATGCAAATGTTAAAAAATGGATTTAGAAAATCGTACAATTTACAGTTTTTCTTTCGCTTACTTTCTACGATATATAATGCATTTACTTTCTTACCGAAAATGGGATTAGGATTCGAAACTTTCTTTCGAATCGCTCAATTCAAGTTGTTTTGAACAATTTTAAGTCTGTAATCCATAAAATAAGTGCTGTTGTGCCACAAGGCTCCGTTCTATGCCCGATTTTCTTTCTCATATTCATCAAAAATCCTTTGGCGGAAACTTCTAATCCATTAAATTGTTTGCTGACGATAGTACTCCCGCCCTCTCATATTTGTTTCCAGATTCACGTCCATGTGCTTCGGATGTGGATTTTTAACGGCAGCGTATGATACTCGTAAGATCATTAAATTTTGATCTTGATGGCATTGTCAAATGGAGAACCATAAATCGCGTAGAATTTAGTGTTTCAAAAACTCAGTGCTGCCTTCTGCTTTTACGGCGCAACTCACCTCCCATGCCGCTATCTATGACCAGAATTTGCATTTAAGAATTCGAACAGCTCTCAGTTCTCGGTATGTGCTTCCCACACCATCTTGCTTGGAATGACCACATATTCGAAGTCGCTAGGTTTCCTTTAACGTTACCAGAAACTTTTCACCTTTTCTGCTCTCGATATAATCAATAAAGCCTATATTCCACCAAAGCTCTCATATCTGGGCAGGGGCTTCAAAATCAAACTTGAAAAAAGTATTTAAAAATGATAAGTGATATAGGTATAAGAGAAACATTTAAATCTCTCGAGCTTCGCCGCCGCAACTTTTCTTGTCTTTCATTATTAACTTCCCATAGGGAGTTATTGTAATCGGTCCGATTTGTCAAATTGGAATTTTTGACGTTTCTCGTCGTTTCAAGGTCCCTAGAGGCTATATCAATCATTTTTAGAGATATGTCTGTGTGTGTGTGTGTACGTACGTTCGTACGTTCGTACGTTCGTACGTTCGTACGTGCGTACGTTCGTACGTCCGTACGTTCTTGTACCATTTTTCGTCGTCGATATCTCAAGAACCAGTAAACATATCGACTTCAAATAAATTTTATTTAATAGATAATAACTTCGAAAGAGGCTGAAAGGGCGTTTATTAAAATTCAGTGAGTTTTTTTTTACTATAACGGTATAAGAAAAAGTAAAAATTTTGGTTAGTTTCAAATATCTCACGAAAACACTAACTACTGCTATTGACTTCAAATAAAATTAAGTGTACTCATTATAAGGTCATACAGATTTGGTATGAATTTTGAAAAAAATGAACATACCGTTATTTTTTAAATTAAAAAAACTGAAAAAAAAATTTCATAACCCAGATATTCTAAGAACAGAAAACAATTTGAAACTCAAAATAATTTTATTTTACGAAAAATAATGTGTTTGACAACTTTTTTCCACTAGAATATCTTGAGAACCAGCAATGATATTGACTTTGCCATTATTTAATTTTATACATAAAACAATTTCTAACAAATGGTTTATATTTGACATATATATAGTTTTAGAGCGGATATATTTTGTAAGTACCCTTCCATCAATAACCAAACCATATCTTTTATATTTGAATATTTCGTTTTTAATTTTTTTTCAATTAAAATGTTTGGAACCGAAATAATAAATAAAATAAATTTTATTATCAACTTAGTTTTTAGAAGAATGCATGTACTGTACATACGTATATGAATAAGGTTGTTCAGTTGTACCCAAGTCCCACATATTCAAATTCCATTAATAGCTATGGTAAAATTGAAGAAAACGTAACAATATGTTTTTATCTTTTTGTTCATGAAAAAGATGTAAAATTCTACTCAAGGTTTTCTTACCACAATGGGAAGTTATCAGTGTGGGTCGCACCCAGCCTCTTTTTACTATATAATTCAACCATAATTCTCACGCTTCAGGGAGTGCCTATATCAGTTTACCCTTGATGCTCACTTCTGACGTACTGTTAAGTACAGAGATTCTTTATTTAGCCGCACTACACGAATATGAAATTCCTTACCAGACTCAAAATTTCTCTCCCATTATGATATTCAGACATTTAATACCAATCTGTATCGATATCTACTTTTAAATCCTCTCTAACTTTCTTAAAAGCTTGCACTAAGTTCAAAAATTTCAAAGGCGATCATAATCATAATTTAAGGCGCAAAATTAAAAGAAAAAGTCAATTTCAACCCACTTGTCTTTCAAGAACACATAAATTTAATTTTTAAAATAAGGAGTTTTTAGTATTCCCTTGACACCAAATCCGTGCCTGTATAAGATCCCCAGTCATTACATTCTAAACTAAATACACCAGAAGCAAAATAAACTAATGCGTTTTCAACTAAAATTCAATGCTCTCACAATCGAATTGATTTTATTTTTCAAATAAACATTTGCTTAATTAATAATACAAAAAAAATAGCAACATCGCACGTAATCCTTTTTGCATCAGTAAATAATAAATAAACTCAATGTGCGTTATAATATTTATACTCTTCCACAGCAACAAACAGTTTTCATCCTTTATTTGGCATGAAACTTCTACAAGTATATGATATTGAATTCAGGACAGGACCAATAATAAATTGTGTGTTTTTTTGAATTAATTTCGTCCATATTGGACTAGGCTAACCGGAAAAAAGGGATGCAAACAAGAGAAGTTAATTTTCATTTTTATCTGGCTAAATGAAAAAGGAATTTAAAATAATTACAAGCGAACAATGGCACAACTGTTCAATTTCAAAATGGAAATTCCATATAAAAGATGTATAAAGTCAAATAGAAATTGTAAAACTTAAACTTTGTTCATTTGTTTTTGGAAACGAATTGTTAATTAGCCAATTTCTGTAATGGAGTTTTTCATTTGATTTCTTTTTTATTTTTGTTTTGTTGGAATATATTTAATTTAACATTGATTTCAAAATAAATAGAACGCACGAGTGCCTGGCTTTTTCTACTTCTATAGCTTAGCTAATGCTTATATTGGCGGATGCAAATTGAACAAAATTATTTTAAACACGTAGGAAGGCTGTTGAAAAAACTTTAAAAAAGATTTCAAACCCTAAACAACGAAAATAAGACTTCAGATATTTTCTGACAAACTTATATTCTCGTAGGTACATAGGAACTAAACTCGATATAACAGGTAACCCTCGGGTAATATTGCTCGGTTTAAAATCATTTGGATCTCTTTTTCTTAAGAGCTCGGTCTAGTCATTGAGTGCTTATATCATTAGATATCACTTACTATTAAAGCAGAAGTTCTAGCGTTTTTCGCAGAACTCCAGAGCCTGTCTTGACACACATTACTGTTGATCCATCAATATGACCTTAAATATTATCAGTAGAAACCAACTTCCGCAACGTCTTCCTCTAAGTACGTGTTTGTATTTAAGTCCCGTTTCCAGGTTTCAATATTTCCCATGTATGTAAATGTCGAAAGTTGTTCCAATATTAAAGCTAGGAAAGATTCACATGGTCAATAAGCCTACTCAGTAATACATATATGTCAGTAAGATTTTAAAGAAGTTAATTCGAAATAAATAAGAAGTTTTCTTAAATAAAAGACATTTCTCCATGTGTCACGGATTACGAAAAAAGTGGTGGGTCTTGAAATTCGTTCATATTTGTGTTTATACTTTTTTCGGTTCTTAACATAATTGCATCAGGATATTGAGTTTTGAGGTCTATTGCTTGAGTTATGGGCTTTTTAAGTTTCAGCATTCTATGGGTAAGGGTTTTTAAGAAAAATGTTGATAAATTAAATGAAGGGATAGAAAAATAAAACGCACCACTTCGCCCCACGAACTTGCTCTTTTGTAATAGACTAAGGCCCATTTTCTTCACTACATGTTGATTTCAACTTGAGGATTTTTATTCTCAACTTGTGATTTTACTTTTCTTCACTAAAAGTTGACAATTTCAACTTTCGATTCTCAACTCTCGAGTTGATCAACTTCTGGTGGTTTTGTCTAACTCAAAAGTTCATTTTTCAACAACAAAAATATTGGTATACCTAATGTTCCGCAGCAATTATTTTTGGGAAAATTGAGCCATTGTACATTGAAAGAAGGCAAAACAAGATGTTGCCGCGCATTGTAGTTGAAAAGTGGGACGACTGTGACTTTATTTATCACTTTCGTCTTTTAAAACCGACAGCAATGATGGTGATAGACTTGATTAAGGATTCACTTGCTTGCAACGAGAGACGGTTATAGTTTTAAATTAGCCGCGATTTTAAAACTTAATTCTCCTTTAAATAGATCTCGTAAATTACTGTCAATCACACAGTTATTGGTAGTAATACGATTTCATCTGTTCGGTTAAATCCAATTGACTATTGCAAACTTCAGTAGAGTAAGCATTTCCAGTGTGCATCACATTCTGAAACGAGTGTCGAAAGCAATTGCTAATCTGGCACCGCGGTTCATCCGAATGCCGGAAACTTACGAGGACAAGCTTGAAGCAGCACGGGACTCTTTCGCTAAAGCAAAGTTTCTCAGGACAATTGGTGCAATTGATTGTACACATGTCCATATCAATCACCATGTGAAAGTGATGCAGAAACCTTTAGAAATCGCAAGGGATGGTTTTTTTCTAAATGTGCCGACGGTGTCCCCTGCGAATTTTAAAATAAACAATACTGTAACTCGCTGGCAGGTGTTATTAGTTTTTTATTTATATGAATAATGTATTAAACATTAAGTACAAACAATTGCAAGACATTATTATGTATATTACATAGGGCTCTGCACATGACCAATATTTTTTTGTTTAACTTATCGCGATACAAAAGACGATTTGAATAGGTAAATTTGGTCACTTTATCATCCTCGCCGACTCAGGCTATTCAAATACAAGTTATCTTGCAAAACCTTTTATAAATGTTACAAAAGCTGATGAGTATTTGTACAACGAATTGCAGACAGGCACTCGCAATTGAGTTGAGCGTTCATATGACGTTTGGAAAAGCAGATTTCCAGTGTTGGCTTCCGACCTTAGGTGCCAAATAGAAATGGCAAAACTCATCATCATCGCTTGCGCAAGTTATACACAACATAGCAATTGATGCAAAAGTGTCAGAACCAGCTCCAGAAACACCCGGATTTGCTGATTTAGCAGCCACAAATATACCATCAGGAATATCTTTGGGGAAACGATTGGTAACAACTTATTTTTATCCGTAGGTAGATCGAGGAAAAAATCATTAACCACAAATATCACACAAAAACTCAATTTTATTGACCCAATAAATTCAAATTTAATTTTGGAAGTGACAGTTTGTATATTATTTTACCAAATATCCCAGTGATATTTTTCAAATTAGAAGTTGATCAGCTTTAGATTTTCCACTCAGGAGTTGAGAAAAAATTTGTGAAGAAAAAGAAATTTCAACTTTCGTTTTAACCCTCGGGTTGAAGCCAACTCTCAAGTTGGTCAACTTGCTCAGGCAGACACTTTTTCGAAGCACAGATACTCGGATTTCCGCCAGAATAGGACATCTTCCCAAAAAATGGTGTACATCTTCTCTCGCCCCCATGTTGCACAGCCCACATTTGTCGATAAGGTCATATCGGTATGGAATGACATAGAGCTAGTAAACGAGTACAATTACCTATAGGTGTTCTCATTACGAAAAGACATATGGCAGGAAAACTCGCAAAAGCAGAAAGTGCTATAAATGCAACCGGGACAAGTATCATGTCGAGTAAAGATATCGATTCACCACCAAAGTATCGAGTTTTCGAGGCAACAGGAAAAACAATAATGTGTTATTCTGCGCAAACTTGAGGCCACATAGAATTTGAAGCAATTTGAGCAACTCTTACGAAACTTCTTAAAAAGAATTTTCAAGTTACCTCAGTCAACATCAAATCATATTCTTCTTCTTGAAACTGGGTTATCTCCTTTGTACGCTAAAAATACAAGTTGACTATGCCATAAAAACGCTTAAAATGGACGACAGAAGATTGCCAAAAAAGCAAGAAAAGAAATTTCATGGTATGCACAGTGGAAGAAATTGGCAGAATATTGTAGCTTTTCGGTAGACATAGATAGTAATAATATTGGGGCTTGGAAATCCAAGGCGTACGAAATAATCAAGGCAGTAGATTTGAGAAAAAGACAGGATTTCGAAATAAAGTCATCTGTCATAGCCTAATGGACAGGAACTACTTCAATTGCAACTACTCAACGGATGAAATATCTTCAATCAATAGAGATTTGTCGAGGCTTAGTTGCAGTCATCACAAGCTGTAGAACATGCAATGTTTCAGCGAGTGCAACAATGTCATCAGCAAACATTCAATGGGTTATCACAAGTGTTTCAGACAGCTTTACTCCCCCGGTACAAATTTCATGTATATCGTCAATGAACTGGACAAACAAAAGTGGGCTTATTACATCCTTGTCTAAGACCAATTTCAACTTCGAATTCCTCAAATATTTCGATTCCATTTACAACTGACGTTGTATGTGCTTACAGACTTTCTATGATATTTCTGAATTTGAGGGATATCCCTTTATTGTACAATTCCATCATAAAAACCTTTCGGTCAATTGTATCGAAAGCTGTTTTAAAATCGATATAGAATGCATACAGTTTTTTCTTCTTATATGTATAGGCATTTCGGCAATATTTGTGATCACATAAATTTGGTCCACAGTGGAGTAATCTCTACGAAAACCAGCCTGGTTTTCACCAAGGAGATTATTTTCTTGGATCCATGTGTATAACGTTTTGCTCAGAATTTTGGTGAGAATCTTCATTAACGCGTTTAGTACTGACATGCCTCTGTAGTTTCCTGAGTTACTGCATTCACCTTTTTTAAAGATAGGATTAAGTAGAGCTTTGTTAAAATATTCAGGAACTGAACCGTCCACAAGCAGCAGGTAGTTTTACAATGTGATCTGTAGTGCTAAATTTAAAAACTTCAACTTCAGCAACCGTAAAAGAAGCATCCAGAGTTGTGTTTTGAACGTTGGGAACGGCATATTGGAAGGTTATGCTGTAGTTGTTTCTTGTAATTTCACTGAAATAGTCTTCCGTTTATCTCTCTTCCTTTTTTCCAAAAACCAGTCCGACATTTTTCGATTTTTTTTGTTTTTTTTTTTTATAATTCACTCGTGCTCAAGGGCATGTTAAGAGACCATTATAATGTTAAACAGCACGGGCGATGGGGAAATTAGGTAGGGAGAAAATAGATGTCGATGAACATTGGTTTTGTATGTTTGCAAATGGCAAAGGAAAAATGTGCCGGGTAAGTTATTCCATAATCGTGTTGTGCGACTTAAAAACGAATCTCTATATTTGATTGACCTCAATAGCATTTTGACATTATGTGTTATTGACTTTTGTCTCAGTAGGCCTATAAGATCATTTTAATATAGGGATTTTAAGAACATATACAGCCAAGCTCTTGAGCTTGATCTAAGAAGAGTTGATTGGAAACGAGTGTACCAGCTGGACGAGCAAGTTGAGTTTCTCCAGTACAATTTATTTTGCTTGTTTAATACGCATGTTCCAATTAAAACTATATCCACATAAATATGGTTAATTTTCTTCGTTCAATCAGGAAATTAGATCGATGTTAAACCAAAAAAATTTGGCCTTCAAAAAATTAAAGCGTTTTGGAATACCCAATGATCTCAACGAGTACCGTCCTATACGTAACATTACTGTTCGTCTTATATACGTGCAGCGAAAGTCATTTGGTATCAGCGTCGTCTTTACTTTTTTCTAAACGGACGTAAATTATGGAAAAAATCTAAAAGAAATTGTCAACTAACGAGTGAACATAGAAAATAAGGACGTTAATTGTAATGAAATTAACTTCAATCTTATTTCATCTATTACAAAATCAACGAACTTATGCCAAAATCTTTATGGTGAAGAGTTTACTGTCTTGTACACAGGTGCTCAATTTGGTTTTTCTGGAGTCAGTTCTGATGAAGTTGTAGAAAGTTCGTAATGTCTAAAATCAAACGCTACTGGATTTGACAATCTACATCCAATGTTTCTTAGCAATATTGCCCATCACTTTGCCATACATCACGCACATATATAATACTATTCTCTCAAAAGCATTTTTCCATTGCAATTAAAGCACTCTAAGATTATCACGATTCCTAAAAATAGTGCTATAACTGACTTTCGTCCCATTTTTATACTACCGTTCCTATCGGAAGTCCTCGAGAAACTTATACAAAAAGCAACTACAAGCCTTTCTTTCTTGCAGTAATCGATTAGCTTTAAAACAATCAGGTTTTCGTGCACGTCATAGCAGCATAACGGTCCTACTTGACGTTATTGAACAGGCAAGGAATGCGTTAAAAAAAAATAAAGTAAACTTTTTGGCACTTTAAGATTATTCAAAGGCATTTGACACTATTGACCACAATGTCGTGCGTAACAAGCTATTGAAAATGTATTACTTTTCTCCCGAATCATTGAAGCTATTTTTTTCCTATCTTTCTGGAAGACACATAGCCGTTGTGGATGGAGATTAAATTTTTTGAATCTCTACACCTGTACTGTGGTGTCCCACAATGATCAATACTGGGTCCAACTTTTTTTCTCCATTTATGTTACTGAAGCTCCTAAATTCATTCGTCACTGTGATAAGCACCTATTTGATGACGACCTTCAATTAATGAAATGCTGTTCAGTTGGTATGATTGAAGACTATGTGAGTAAGATTAATGAACCCCTTTTCATCAATAAAACAATGGTCTGCGAAATCTGGACTCACTCTAAACCTACACAAAACTTAATGTCTTGTTATATCAAAATGAGTTATTGATTTTTCTTATTTTCCAGAGAGCGAATTCGTAAATACTGCAAAGAATTTAGGTATACGAGTATGCTTTAATCGAACATTAAACTGATAACTACCAAGTTTAAAGAAAATGGATTGGAAGAGCCGTTTAGGGTGTAGATGCAAAGACAGACAGACAGAATTGTGAGAATTTCGTGTTCTCTATCATCATAATGTCAACTTCGATAAAAATCTCGAGCTCGATTTTTCTTACGAATGCGTAACTTGCCTTATAGTACCTATAAGTCTCAAGTAGAAAAAGCACCATAGGTCTTATTTCTTTGTTTATTTTGATCGTTTTTTCAGCTTAATTTTGCAGTACTTATTTGTATGTCCTTTTAAAGAGAAACCCAAGTAATTATCTATATCCTATGATTTCAATGCCTCTTTAAATATCTACATGGCCTGGCCATGTCCTTACCTTAACTACAAGCATGCCCATTAAATTCTGCCACTTTATGCGGGAATGTAGCTTTATGAAATCCAAATAGAGCTGTCATGTTATTCCACAAAATGGTCAAACATGGAGACATGCATTTAAATCTCTGGACAGAATGTATATTGCAGATAATGGTTACTGATATACCGAGCGCCTAATTACATTGTCAAAGTTTAAAACCCATCCTCGCACATAAAGGGTTTTCCAATAAGAGGTGTTATTTTGATATTCAAAGAAAAATGGCATTTTTGGAGATAAATGATCGGATGTTTATTTCATTATAAAGAGGAAGGTATGCCGTTAATAATGGAACACAACATCAGCCAAATGGCCGCCAAGACCACGCTTACAGGACCATATCCTTTTCATGAAATTTTCCATAACCAAATCGCAAAGTGGCTGCCCTATGTCCTCGATAGCCTCACGAATTTCATCTTTGAGGTCTTGAATCGACGCTGGGCTGCTGGCGTAGACCTTATCTTTCACGTGGCCCCAAAGGAAGAAGTCGCAAGGTGTTAAATCACAAGATCTCGGTGGCCAATTGTGATCACCTCTTCGAGAGATAACACGGTCCGGAAACTTTTCCCGTAAAAGATCGATGGTTTCATTGCTTGTGTGGCACGTAGCGCCGTCTTGTTGAAAGTAAACGTTGTCCAGATCAATACCATCCAATTCAGGCCATAAAAAATCATTAATCATCTCTCGATAGCGCAATCCACTGTTGCTCCAGCCTCATTTTCGAAAAAGTAAGGTCCAATGACCCCGCGGGACCATAAACCGCACCAAACAGTCACGCGTTGAGGATGGAGAGGCTTTTCAACAATAACTCTTGGGTTTTCCGAGCCCCAGATGCGACAGTTTTGCTTGTTGACGTAGCCTCCGAGGTGGAAATGGGCCTCATCAGTCAAGATGATTTTTCGATGAAATTCCGGTTCATTTTCATGCATTTCAAGGACCCAATTTTAATAATTTCAATGCGTTGTTGAAGCGTGTATCGTTCCATTTTTATTAATAGCGCAGTTTCTACTTGTCAAATGTCAAAAAATGACAGCTTCAAAAGTGACAGCTACCGAAATAGCGGGCTATTCAAAATAACACCTCTTATTGGAAAACCCTTTATTATGTGACATGACAATCTTTCGCTGATATGGAGACCATTTTTGCAATAATTAAGTATACATTAATGCCTTTTTAATTAGATTCATTTTAATAAAAGAAAAAAAGAAAAATTGTGTAAGAAGTTAAAGAAACCACATCACAAAACATTTTAAATTTGCGAAATAGAATTTTCTATAAAGTACACACAGCTAGCTGCTCAGTCTGACATTCCCAGGAGTAGAAGTCATTTCGAAGATATTAAAAAAAAAGATGGTTCGTGGCCAGGGGAAACCCACCCTAGTAAGAACGGTATGGTTTTCTTTCTTATAATGAAAACGCACTCAGTGGGGTATGAATACCCTTAAAATGTTTTAACACAGTGCAAGCTTTTAAAAAATAGTGGGAGAATTAGGTACATTGATCTTAAATGTCTAAATATCAGAATGTGAGGGAAAACCAGAGTTGGGTAAGAAATTCCATATTCGTGTGGTATGGGTGAAAAATAATCTCTATACTCCTAGCAAAGCGGATATTACCCTTAAATTGTTTAAGGAGCGGAATTCAGCTGGCTATTTTACAAGAGCAGCGTTTAAAGAAGTAGCTATAACACAGTGATAACTGATAAGTGATAAGCAAGAAACATTTCGACGGTGTTCCAACGAAAAAAATTTTTCCTTAATCGATCTGTCGCATATTATACTACAATTTTTCAAAGCTCTTTTCTGGATTATATCCAATAGGTACAGTAATATTTTGGATGTGCCTGACCCAATATGAGAGTAATACTCTATATAGTTTTAGTAGTTTGTGTGCCTTATAAATAGCTGTCAGATTAGAAGGGAAAAAAGTTCTTACATCGTCGGAAAAAAACTTAGTCATTTTGCAATATTTGATAAGTGGTCGTTCCACAAAATTTGTTCAGTAACGCTCATCCCAAGAATCGAGAAAGTTTCAATTATGTATAATGGCACAGTCGGTATATTCCCTTTTAAGACTGAAGACAGCTTTACATTTTGAAGCATTTAAGTCAACACGAGTATTACTACCCCATATACAATACTATTCAAATCTGAGTATAATGAGCTCAACATATTCTGTCGTTGCAACTCTACATTCGAAGAAGAGGAAGGTGAGGCAAGAAAGTGTGAAAAGCAGCATTTATTCTCGAAATGTCAGACTTGAAACAGCCTACATCCTACAACAACTTGTATTGATTGAACGGACAGAAAGGTAATTGTCAGTCCAGCGGAGAAGTAACCAGTTGATTCCAAGACCATGCATTTTTGATAAGAGAGCTTAATGCCAACTCTATCAAATGCTTTAGAAATATCAAGCAAAATGTCACCATGTCGTATATCTCTATTATTTTTAACATATAAAAAAATTAAATAAATAACTTGTTGATTTTTTAAATTTATATATTGTATATATGTACATAGATACAAAAATCTTAGAACTCATCAATAAATTCTAAAATTGAATATATTAGTTTATGATAGCTTGAATGGGAATTTTTTTTTTACAAATCCAAAAAAATTAAATTTGAATTAAAGTGCGCAAAAATATTCAAACTTTGGAGAAGTTTTAGCATACACAAAAAAAAAATTAAAATCGGTTGTGTTATTTTCGAAAAAATATAAAAACAAAAAAATGGTTCAAAAGGTGCTACGAATAATAACCATTTTTTGGAAAATTTTTTTCCAACCATTACCTAGCTTTAACTAAATTAAATCTTATGATTTTTTTTTTACCGTACTATGTGAGCGTCTAAAACCTTTCTGCAACACTATAATCGGCACGTACCAGTGTGGCTTCAGGCCAGGCAGATCAATGATAGATCAAATCTTCACATTAAGGCAAAGCCTGGAAAAGACCAACGAATTTCAAGTCGAGACCCACCATCTTTACATTGACTTTAAAGCCGCATATGACAGCATAAGTCGCCAAGAGCTTCTATTGGCGATGTCGGAACTCGGGATCCCCAAAAAACTCATCCAGCTATGTTGCATGACGTTACAAAATATACGCGGTGCAACGTGCAAATGGGTAACAGCTCATCCATCCAGACATGTACACTGTACAGGCTTCCAACAAGAAGATGTGCTATCATATGATTTCTTCAACCTAGTTCTGGAGCAGATAGTGCGCAAGAGTGGTGTTAACCTGGAAGGCACTATCTTCAACAGGTCTTCCCAACTGCTGGGCTGTCCATCGCCTAGGACAAAACGTCACTGTTGGTAGCAGTAATTTCGAGGTAGTCAAGGAGTTCACCCACCTCGGAACGAACATCAATCCCACGAATGACACCTTAGTGGAAATCCGACGAAGAATTACCCTAGCAAACCGCTGCTACTTCGGTTTGGCCAAACAAATGGGTCCAAAACTCCTTTCTCGAAAGACAAAGTGCACGCTATACAAAACACTAATTTTACCAGTTCTACTCTACGGCGGCGCCGAGTGCTGGACGATAAGTAAAAAAAGAGGAATTGATACTGGGCACTTTCGAGAGAAAAATTCTTCGGCGGATATTTGGTCCTATATGCGAAGAGGGCGAATGGAGGAGAAGATTCAATCGTGAATTATACGAGCTGTACCAAGATGTGGATGTAGTCCAAAAAGCCAAAACACGTCGACTACACTGGCTCGGTCACATCGAGCGAATGGACAACAACGCTCCAGCCAAAAAAAAAATCTTCGAATCCCAGCCCCCAGGTTAGAGACGACGAGGAAGACCGAACTTCCGCTTCAGGGACCAGGCGGTTACAGACGCAAGAGCGCTTGGTCCCGACGACTGGAGGGAGCTCGCGAGGGATCACAACCGATGGAAGACCGCAATAACTCAGGCAGAGACCCTCCATGGATCGGGAGCCGGTTAAGTAAGTAAGTAAGATTTTTTTTTTAATTCTGTGAGGAAAAAAAATATTTATAAAATTTCGAAAAAAATACGTATGGCTACCGTTATTTTTGGTGGTAAAAAAAAGAAAAAAAAACGTGCGGGGGAAAAAAATAAAAAACTATCTGGCAAGTTTAAAGAAAATTGGCCGAGCCGTTTAGGCTGTAGTCGAACAGACAGAATTTCCAGACCCACTTTTTTCGTGTTCGATATCACCGTAATGTCAACTTTAATCAAAATCTCGAGTTCGATTTTTTTCCGAATGCATGTAAAAATGCAAATAAAAATTGGTAGTGGCTTCAGGTATAATAGTGTAATTAGCAACAACAAAGCTCTCTGAGAAATTGCATTGAAATTGCTGGATTAACTGATGTCGATGAATCAAACTCTTTTTGTATAGCACAGAAAATCTTTCGTGATGCATTGGGTGTGGAAGTTAGAAGAGAAGAAGTAGATAATTGCTATGTTAAAAAAATTAAACAAAGTAAACACAATTATGTTATGACACTGATCGTTCCCACTCAGTTTCCAATAACAAAACCATCATCTGTGTAAGGTTTACTGATTTTGCGCTCAAGCAAAAAATTATGTCAGAAAAATTAAAAAAAAACACAACATGAACACTAATATATTGGATGACAGCGGTACGAGAAAAAAGTTGGACATTTACATCAATGATGCTCTTACCAAGTACACACAGGCGTTGTTTATAGAAGCGAAGGAGATGAAGAAGATGAAGGGCTTTAAATATCTTTGGTTTAAAAACAATAGAGTTTTACTGAGAAAAGCTGAAGGTGGAAATGTCATTGCCATACGATCTTTCAATGATCTTTCAAAAATATAGTGCTTTTTATGCACTTGCTTTTTGTAAGTAAATAATTATCTACTTTTTTTTATTATTAATGAATTTTGAAAATCTTATCGATGATGATATTTCCATCTCAAATCCAATCTCAAATGTTGAAAATGTATTTCTGAATAAATCTTTTTGTAATGAGAAACTTTTTTGTATTCATCAAAATGTAAGAAGTTTGAGAGAAAATTATGCGACATTTGTATCACACCTCGAAGCTTTTGCTTCTAAACCTGATCTAATTTTTGTAACGGAAATTTGGATTTATGATTTTGAAAAAGATGATTATTATTTGCCAGGTTTTAATTTTTTCATAAATTCAAATGAAAACTATGCTGCAGGAGGTTTTGGTTGTTTTGTAAAAGAAGATTATAATTGTTCTGCCACTAAATTGGACTTTTTGAGTGCTGATGTTTTAAAGATGTCCTTGAAATTGAAAAATGAAAAATTTGTTATTTTGTGTGTTTATAGATTACATAAGTTCAGTTTGTCGATGTTTATGGAAGAATTTTCTACTCTGCTTGATTTTGAAAAAACTAAAAACCTAATTATACTTGGAGATTTTAATATTAATATCCTAGATAATAATCCCATTGCTTGCAAATACTTGGATTTATTATCTTCACATGGGTTAGTTTCTTTTATAAATGAACCCACCAGAATCGATTCTGGTACATGCCTAGACCACATTCATGGTCGTTTTACTAACATTTCTGAGGAACAATGTGAAAAATGTGTTTTTGATCTCAGAATAACTGATCATTCTATGACAGGTTTGCTAGTCAACGTACCTAAATTTAATAAAACCACAGTCAATAAACCAAGCAATTTAAAAACCAAAGTTGACTTAGTAAAACTCAAGTCACTTCTTTGTTTCGAGTCCTGGAATGCGGTATACTCAGAAATAGAACCCTCAAAATCTTATGATTCTTTCATGGTTATCTTAAATAAATATGTTCAACAAAGTGCATATACAGTACAACTAAGAAACTCATATATTAAACTTAAGCCCTGGATAACAGATTCATTATTACGGAAAATTAGAAGCAAAAACAAACTCAGAATACAAACTTCTAAGCATCCGCAAAATATATGTACATCTCAAAAATAAATATAAAGCTTTGTGCTCTCATATTAAGAAAGAAATTCCCTTATGTAGAAATAAGTACTATAAAAATCTATTGCAATTATCGAAAGGTAATATCAAGCAAGAATGGCGGATAGTCAATAATATTTTAAGAAAGTCTCCAATTTCCAAAAAACATATTAAACTTATGGATAATGATTTGATTTTATCTGATAAACTCAGTGTAGCTGATAAATTTAATTCTTATTTCGCTACAATAGCAGATACACTCAAACCTCAATTAAGTCATGTAGTAGGACTTCTTTGTAATGGTATAGGTAATGAAAATGATAATGTTGAACCCTTTCAAAGTAATAGTTTTGTATATGAACAAATAACAGCGTTGGAACTTTTAAAAGTTATTGGGTCCCTAAAAAATTCAAATTCTTGCGGTTTTGATGGGGTTTCAAATCAATTGCTCAAAAATATATCTTGCTTTATTATAGATGTTCTTGCTTTTATTTTTAATATGAGCATTTACTCTGGATGTTTTCCAGACGGTCTTAAATGTGCTGATGTGATACCTCTTTTTAAGAAAGGTGAACCGGATTGTGTTCAAAACTATAGACCTATTTCGCTTCTGCCTTCGGTGAGTAAAGTTTTCGAAAAAGTAATTAAAAACAGGATCATGAAGTTTTTGAATAAAATAAATTTTTTTAGCTCGGTACAGTTTGGTTTTCAGAAAGATAAATCCTCTGAAGATACTTTATTAGATTTCTGTTCACAATTATAAAATAATTTAGACAACAAATTAATTACAGCTGCTCTCTTTGTTGATATAACCAAGGCATTCGATATGGTTAACCATGATATTTTGCTAAAAAAAACTGTATAAGGCTGGTTTTCGGGCGTTCGTTTTAAAATGGTTTAAATCTTACTTGACTTATAGGACTCAAAGAGTAAAAAATAGATGAAATTAGAAGTGGTGTAAGATTTATGGGCATAGGTGTGCCACAGGGCTCTGTGTTAGGGCCTATACTATTTCTTATCTATATAAATTCTCTTTTTAGTCTTAGTTTTAAAGGTGTACTTAAAGCTTTCGCTGACGATATAGGTTGTGTATACGGCCAAGTTAGTTTTTTAGATCTAGTTTCGGATATCAATTGGGATCTTAATTTATTAAAAGTATGGTTCGCTGAACATAAATTAGTTATTAACTCAAAGACAAAAATAATGCAGTATGGTATCTGCTGCTGGGGTGTGACATACTATAACAAGATTCAACCGCTTTTAATTCTCCAAAAATATATAGTAAGAAATATCTGCAATAAAAATCGTCTCCATCAAATTTTTCTTCTGTTTCGAGATTTGAATATTCTTCCAATTCGTAATCTTTACTGCTTCAAAGTTCTCAAGGCTTTTTTTTATGAGATCCGGTAATATAAACTTTAGAATTTTGGACAATCATAATCTTCGCGGTAATTCCTTAAATTTAGTTACTGTACCAATCTTTCGTACTACTGCTTTTATTTTTACTCTGTTTCATCGTGTCGCTTATTTAATAAACTTCCTTTTTCTGTGAGAATTCTTAGATCAGCTAGTATATTCTTGAAACAACTTAAGACCTGGTTATTTAATTTTGAATTCAATAGTATAGAAAATTTCCTTAATGTTCAAGAGTAGATTCTACATATTATCAACTTTCTGCATGCTTTCAAACTTCAAAAATTATCCAGTTTACTTTTTCTTGTTTTTGTTGCTTCTCTTGGATAATTAAAATATATTTTACTTTTTTTTTCTTATTTTTTTATAATTTGGAAATCTTAAAAGGGTCACCCCACCCATAATTTTGTTTATGTTTTGAATTATTTATATGGATAATGGTCATTTAACACTATTTTATTTTAAAATATAAAATGTCACTTATGTTTCTCTTTAAAACTAAAACCGAAGTATATATTTGATATTGTATTTTATAACTTGTATCTTGAGAAATAAACTTACATACATACACATACATAGATCCCATGAATGATCTGAATGAAATTTTACTATGTTCCAAATTGTGAACGTGAACGATATTGTGACCTCAATCACTCGAAAACTTGGTTCAATTCAGATTCTAATTGCAATGAATCTTGCTTCAAGGTAGATGTAGATGTGGTTAACCAATTTAGATACCTGGGTATCATTTTTAATCAAAACATTAGTTGGGCCTATTTCATTTCGAAATTGAAGTAGTATCTTCAGTCGACTCTTCGTGCCATATATTGCCTTGAAAATTTGTTTGGTATTCTTCGGAATCTACAGTTGTTGGGGAAATGTGTACCATTAAAAAATTAAGATGGAGTCAGTAAGGTCTTAATTTCAGATTTTTAATATTTAATAGGTCGTAAAAATTAATCTAAAGAAAAACATTACATCAGAATTGATATTTTTGAGCACAATACGATTTCCGATTTTTAGTATTTTTATGGTAGATATCGTTTTTCAGATAAAATAAAATTTTTTCAAACAACTTGCAGTTTAATACTAGCTATATGCCGTTGATTATCAAGGTTCAAAAAAATCAAGCATGGGGTTTTCCAAATATAGAGTTTAAAAGAAAATTAAGTAATATTTAGTAGTTACAAAAAATCACAAATCTCATTAAAAAAAAACTCTTGAAAATAATGCCCCATTTTCATTGGCATCACTCAACTTTCGATCTTCATGTAAAAGCGAATCGTAAAGTAACCAAAAGTAAGATTACTTTTGTAACTCCATAGAAAACATTGCACCCCGGTTAAGTTAGAATATCAAAAACCTGAGCACTTCTGAGGCTTTGTTGTAATTAAGAGCATCAAAAACTTATTGGAAGTTATATTCTGCTTTGTAAAAACACCAAATTTCAAAATAAAACTTACAAACTCCTTTCGGAGAGTTAGATTCTTCCTATTCTCTTTTATCTCTAAAGAAATTGAGTAGTTTAAAAGGACTTATGTTACACCTTACAACTGCTTTCTATTCACTGCTAACTCTACACCCATAACTCTTCTATTATAAGACTTTAATTTAACTTTGATTCTTTGCACAAGATTCACTCTGGTTCAAAACATACGAGTAGCTTGTAGTTCTTTTAAAACCAGGTCATCACTGTTTATAATTACGTTGAAAAAAGGACTTCACTTTACAATCTATAATAATTATGTTGACATGTATGCAGGTATGTGTACACGCACGTTCATACATTCATGTAGGAAAAACAAAATTGATCAATAAATTATTATGTTAACTCACCAGGTGAACTACGGAGTCCTCCCGCTGAGGCAATTGCTGCTCCTGTTGCTGCTGCTGCTGATGTACCACCAACCCCTCCTACACCACTGGCCCCACTCACTGCGGCCGTTAAGCATTCGGCCGCTTCACTCCCCCGCACCGCACTTACAACACTCGATACGCTCGATGACGAGGCGAACGTATTACCACCGGCCGTTTGTATTTGGGCCGTTGTCACTACCCTATGCACCGTGTACAACACTGGCGGTGGGGGCAGCGATGATGCACTACTACCCCCACCACCCACACCACTTGTGCTACCAAAACCTGTCGACACTATTTGTTCACAATTACCGTTACTGGTTTGAGTGGCAACAACGCGACTACTGTTCAACACCTCATCAACAATATCCGTGCAATGTTGTTGATGTAGATGTTGTTGTTGTTGTTGTTGCTGCTGCTGTTGTTGTTGTTGCTGTTGCTGTTGATGATGGTGCTGTTGGTGGACATGATGATGTTGGTGGTGATGTTGCTGTTGTTGTTGGTGTTGTTGAATTTGCTGTTGCTGCTGTTGATGACTTTGTTGTGGTTGTTGCTGCTGCTGTTGTGGCTGTTGTTGTTGTTGCTGCTGCTGCTGTTGCAATGAAGGCGATGGAGAAGTCGTACTTAGCCGACCACTCGTTGCTGCAAGGTTATAGTAATCCTCCCGACATCGATAGTCTGTGCCATTGTAATACAGTCGTGACCTACAAATAAAAAATATTCATGTATTATCGGGGATAAAAAATGGTTTTAATTAACAAAAAATGGCAGAATTATTAATGCGGAGAAAAAACCTCAAAATGAACCACAAATAGAAAGGAGCAGAACATAGATGATTGTCAGTAAAAAACGCTGCATATATTTATGTATGCACTTTGACCTATAAACAGTTGCTGGAATATTCTAATTTTAAAAGCATCCTGTTGCGTTTGTAATAGTTCGTAAAACATAGTCGATACAATTAGCCACAGGAATAATTTTCAAAATTGCATTGTGAGGTTAAGTTCGTCGCAATGCATAGTATTTTTAAATAATTTATAAACATAAGGAAATTTCCCCGTTTTTGAATTCTTTTAATTAAAAGAGCCCAACTCAAAATCTCCAATCTCGCGAAATATATTGGCGAGATCCTGGGTACGAAATTAAACTAGAGTCTCAACATTAAAGAAAAAACGAATAAAGTCATGTTCTGTTCGCTTTCTACTTCTGCAAGAGAATATTTTGTAAAACTTGGGGATGTATACGGCCATAGTCAGATCTGTACTGACATATGGTAACGTTGTCTGGCGGACTGCATTAGACAAACTTACTAACCTTAAAATCATGACCAAGGTTCAAAGAATGGCATTTATTGGAATCACTGGTTCAATAATGTCAACCCCCCCAGCTGGTCTCGAAGCTATACTCAACTGAAGACCCCTATATCTAATTATACAAGAATCGGTAGCTAATATCTCACTTCGGTTTAGCCACACTGATAACTGGAGGTACAGTGCCATAAGCCATGCGCAGATTGTACAGAAATACATGGGAAATAGGGCTGACTACATAACATCCCGCTTAGACTTTTATAAGCAGTTCACCACCGCCTTTACTAGCCGAGAGAATTGACAAATCAACGAGCCATCAACCTGCAAATCGCTGATAACAGCATATACCGACGCATGGCGACAGCTCCAAGATGGGTACTAGTGTGGGTGCAGGGTTCTTTTTAGAGGCCCTTGGACTAGCCAGCTCATTCAGACTTCTTGATTACAGCAGTGCTTTCCAAGCTAAGGTCCTGGGGCAGTGATGGAAGGTGCTAGACAAGTTTCATGCTCCTACGGGTCTGGTGAAGGGGTAAAGAAAAGGATCACGCTCCTATGAGGCGTCTACCTCTCATCAGCCAGCTGATTATGTAACGACATACATTTCTTTAATGACTTAGAAATACCCTCTGACTCATCAAAACTCTTAACGGGCTTGAAGGACAAAGTATCTACATCTAGGGTCTACATTGACGGTAACAAGATCAACTGTTAGCCCGTTAACCTTACCTAACATATCTTTAAATTAACTTAGTTGTGGTCTTTCGTTCACACGAATTTGAAGGTTGAGCATTGGATGCGTGTTTTTGTATGTGGCTCGGAACACCAATAGCCCGACTCCGCTTTGCTTAGCACACAAAACGTAGTCAATATTATTATTTAATGTCCAAAAGCTCAGATGAAATGCAATCGTTGTAAATGTCTGATCTTCAACGGAGGAGAAACACGTAGACGGCAAAGACTCTGATTCGACGATAAGTGCCCCCAAGCACAAGCAACTAAAGAAAAGGCAAAAAAAACGGCGCTACATAGAGCTCTACAAGCAGAAGAAGAAAGCACTAACGGGTTCTTAGAAACAAAGAGAAGGAGTATGAGAAGCGCTCGACCGAGAAAATAGAAGTTTTAGCATGTATGAGTTTATGAGTAATCTAGTGAACATCGTTCTAGAACTGCTGAGAATATTAAAAGAGCATTTTTCCAAGCTGTATAATTGCAATGGCGAAGAGAACTTTGCTACTAGTATCATTCGATCCAGGCGACGCAGGCCATCAATTCTGCCCATCTGAGCAGGACGAAGTGAAGATAGCTACATAAATATTGAATCTTAAGTCAAAGAAAGACGTTTGGGCTGACGGTCTCGCTGCCGAACTATCATGCCCGATTTATGAAACCTCAGCATTATTTGCCCGATCGTCAAGAAAGGAAATCAGGGCGTCATCTACAGAGGCACCAATTTCTTGAACATCGCGTATAATATCATTGCTACCGTATTATATGTGCACATCTGAAAACTTTGCTCAACAACCTGATAGATCCATAGCAATGCGGCTTTAGACAATAAAAGTCGGCCATCGGTCAAGTATTCACAACACGGCAGATCTTGTAAAAAACCTAAGAACATCAAATCGCCACCTAACACCTTTTAATCGATTTCAAAGCCACGTATGATATCATCTACAGAGACGAACTATGTTTTGGAATCTCTGGCAAGATTTTCCATTTGTGCAATATGACAATGAAGAACGCACGCTCCTCCACTAAGGTCAGATACCTTAGACATAACGTCACTATAGATAGCTATAACTTTGAGGTACTTAAGGACTTTGTCTACCTAGACGCCATTCTTAATTCAAACAAAGACACCACTCTGAAATCAAGCCAAAATTAACTCTAACGATTGCTGCTTCTTTCTACAAAGGTGGCAATTGAGTATAGCAAAGGCATCTCTAGAGCACTTAAAGTGTCCCTTTATAAGACGCTTATCATTCCTTGTTTATGCTCCAAAGACATGGACCTTGTCAAAAGTGGATGAGAATTCCTTAAGATGTTCTCGTCACTAAAGATTAGCATTGCCAGACGTTCGGATTTACTCGGGACGTCCCGGAGATCAGGCACAAATTCATCTGTCCCGCTGGAGCAGGGTTTTTCCCGGGTTGGGACTCAAACTTACAAAATTTTGCCCAATGTACCTAAATATCTTTCATTGATAAGGAATAATCGCTGCATTGTGATTTAACCGTAAGAAATTGCTTTTGAAATTTTAATCAAACAAACCTAACTTAACGAAAAATGTATTTTTCAAAGTACACTTGTCATTAAAATTGACAAAAGAAAAATATTTGTAAATGACAAATGGCAAAAAAAGTCAATTAACTAGTAATAAAAGAACTTATTTATTTTGATGTATGTATGTACATGTACACACATATTATGATTTTTTATTTTGTCCCGGGCAATATGTTGAAATCCCGGGATTTTTCATTATTTTAGCCATTTGTCCCGCCGAGTCGTAAGAAAAATCTGACAATCCTAATTACATATATGTATGTAGATATAGTCAGTAGAGGAGAAGATATGACCACGAACTCTACCAGCTGTACAGCGAAACTTTTTTTTTTTCAAAAAAACTTTCGAAATTCTATAATAAAAACGTTCACAAAATCATCAGGTGAACAATTTCTTTAAATGCAGCCAGTTTGTTGTGAACTTCCCATAATAATTAATGAATGACATATATACTCGTACGTAATATATTAGTTGGATGCTTTCATTCTGTTTTGCTGCTCTTTGTTCTGAGTAACTATAAATAACAAACTAACTCCTTAATTGCTTATGTTGTTTTCTATTGCTTAAATTAGTCAATTAATTATTTATTTCGATCTTTCAAAATGACATTTTCTGCCATTTTTGCATTCCAAATGGCAAGAATATCAATTTATTTTTCGATTTAAAATCAATTTTGCATAAGCTTAATTTTTCGGCAGATTTAAGCCTATCTTTCCTTTCCTGGTTAAAGCTTTGTTTCAATCTTTCAATTGTGATAATTATGTCCTCGTATAAAAAAAAAATGTCGAAACCGGAAGAAAATTATTTTTAATTCCATTCCGTGTAACCCAAGCGCCTCAAAAAGATTTTACCTATGTGTCAACGGATTTAAATTTCTTTTTTAGTACTTTCCATCGATAGTTAGAACTAAATTATCTTCATTCCCCCATAATTTTTCACCTCACATCCAACATATTGTAATATTTTTTTACTAGGTTCTTTAAATAAAACTTATTACTCTTTTTAGTATCTCTTTTTTATTTACACTTTGCAATTCAAAACAGCAAATCTCAATTTATAATCAACTCAAATAACTTTACTCAAATTTAAATCACACTTGTTTAATAACACAATCCAATAAGCAATACTTTTGCACACTTTCATAATCCAAAATCAACTGTGTCCCGCTCACCGTGAACACTTCCTGTTGAATTATATAATTTAGAATTCTATTAATTATGGCCCTCACTGTATTTCATGGTTTATTTTGCTCTCTACATTACTTTTTTTGTCAAGACGAATTCTTATCATTTTTTCTAATAAACTCATCATAGTTCAGTTCTCATAAGTAACTCGACAAAGCTGTTTCATTTCTAACAGGTTATGGGCCCAGGCTCGCAAGATTATTTTCTGTTATAAGATAATATTTTCTGTTATAAGATAACGATCACTTTTTTTGTTTGTCACAAGTTTTTTAGTACCGGTTCATTACTTTTGATCATCCTAAGTTTTTTTTTATTTGGAACTTTAACTTCATTGCTTTTAAATTTTAATTAAGTTCAACATGGATAGCGAGTTGATTAAAATAGAAAATCTACAAAATTTAGAGCAATGGTTATTGTGGAAATTTCAAATGAAAGTGCTCATGAGGGCAAGTAATATATTTGGGATGTGGTCACTGGAGTCTCAACAAAACCTACAGCGGCTGTTGAGTTAGCTGCATGGTTGAAACATGATCACAAAGCGCAGAAGATGATAAAGGGTGATTTTTTAAGAGCTTGAGAACTTTTTTTAAAAAAAAACGCATACAATTTGCAAAATCTCATCGATTCTTTATTTGAAACGTTAGATTGGTCCATGACATTTACTTTTTGAAGATAATTTCATTTAAATGTTGACCGCGGCTGCGTCTTAGGTGGTCCATTCGGAAAGTCCAATTTTGGGTAACTTTTTCGAGCATTTCGGCCGGAATAGCCCGAATTTCTTCGGAAATGTTGTCTTCCAAAGCTGGAATAGTTGCTGGCTTATTTAGACTTGAACTAGCCCCACAAAAAATAGTCTAAAGGCGTCAAATCGCATGATCTTGGTGGCCAACTTACCGGTCCATTCCTTGAGATGAATTGTTCTCCGAAGTTTTCCCTCAAAATGGCCATAGAATCGCGAGCTGTGTGGCATGTAGGGTCCATTCACTGAAAATTCGACGTTGTGGCAGATCGTTCGGCTTCAGTTCTTGCACGAGCTGTATTTTATACGGTTTTACACCAAGATCTTTGCGTAAAATCTTCCATGTGGTCGAATAACACAAACCCAATTGCTGCGAACGGCGACGAATCGACATTTCACGGTCTTCAGCAACACTCTCAGAAACAGACGCAATATTCTCTTCTGTACGCACTGTACGCATTCGTGTGGTTGGTTTAATGTCCAATAAAGTAAACTGAGTGCGAAACTTGGTCACAATCGCATTAATTGTTTGCTCACTTGGTCGATTATGTAGACCATAAATCGGACGTAAAGCGCGAAACACATTTCGAACCAAACACTGATTTTGGTAATAAAATTCAATGATTTGCAAGCGTTGCTCGTTAGTAAGTCTATTCATGATGAAATGTCAAAGCATACTGAGCATCTTTCTCTTTGACACCATGTCTGAAATCCCGCGTGATCTGTCAAATACTAATGCATGAAAATCCTAACCTCAAAAAAATCACCCGTTAGTTACGACTATAGGACAAGAGCCGATGCTTCATATAATGAATTATGAAACATCAGCAGAGATGTGGGCTAAATTGGAAAGTGTGTACGAGCAAAAGTCAGAAACGAGTGTGCATTTACTGCAGCAGCAGTTTTTAACTACACTAAGGATTCTGAAGATTCTATAGCTGTTCACATTTCTAAGCTTCAGAAACTATCACAGCAATTAAAAGATTTAGGTGAGGAAATATCTGAAAATATGCTTATAACCAAAATCCTTATGACATTGCCAGAAACGTTTGGTCATTTTTTTACGTCATGGGAATCTACGTCCAAGGATGAAGCTAATTTAAAAAATTTAACAGCGAGGTTATGCATGGAAGAGTCTAGGTTGAAGTGCATTCTGGAGGTGGTCTGTCGGGTGCTTTCGTTGCTCGAAAAGGAGTTATGAGGAATGGAGGTACTGCGAAACGTGGCAAATGTTTTATATGCAAGAAGGATGGGCATTGGAAAAATGAGTGTCCGCGTAAAAAGGTGAGGCAGCGAGATAACAGGACTGGGGATGCTTTTGTGGGTGGGTCAAAGTGTGGTTTTCAAAGCAGCAGATAAAGACAGCTGGTTCTTGGACTCTGGCGCAAGTGACCACATGTGCTTTAGGCTGGATTGGTTGCACGATTATCAGAGCTTCGAGGAGCCTACGTTGATTAGAGTTGGTAATGGTGATATTATCAAGACTTTGGGTAAAGGCAACGTGGAGGTGGAAGCATTTGATGGTAAAATGTGGGTAAAGAAACAATTTTCAAATGTTCTTTATGTTCCAGACATAAAACTTAACCTTTCTTCAACAAACTCAACATTGGACAAAGGTTTTCAAATGACAGCTGATACAAATAAATGTGAGTTGAGATTCAAGGATGAGATTGTTGCGATTGCTCGTCGAGAATCAAACAAGCTTTTCAAATTGGTTTTTCGCGTAATTTGTCCATTGGCAACTGGTATGGCAAGCGTGGTTCTTTCATTGGAAACGTGGCATCAACGAATGTGTCATCAGCATGCAGGTCATGTTAAAAATGTGTTGAACGATCATGGCATAAAATACTCAGATGAAGAAGATATTTTTTGCGAAGCCTGTGTTCTTGGCAAGCATCACAGAATGCCATTTAGTGCAAGCTCAAGTAGAGCCATAATTCAAGGGGAGTTGATCCACACCGACCTATGTGGACCAATGCAAGAAATGTCTTACGGTGGTGCTAGGTATATGCTACTTTTTCGTGATGACTACTCCAATTACAGAAGAGTTTACTGTTTGAAATCAAAATCAGATGTTCCCGAATCCATTGTTCGATTTCTTGACCAGGTGTGCATTGATACAGCGCTAAGTGTGAAAACTTTGCGCTCGGATAACGGCCTGGAATATGCCAACAAGGATGTACAGACCATTTTACAATCACGTGGCATTCGCCATCAAAGGAGCGTTCCATATACACCTGAACACAATGGAAGAGCTGAGCGAGACATGCGCACAATAATTGAGGCAGCTAGATCGATGCTCCACTCAAGAGAGAATGAGCTACAGGTTTTGGGGTGAAGCGGTTACCAATGCAGTCTATACGATGAATCGCACTGGAGGAAATCCTCAAAAAGGCAAGACCCCCTTTGAGCTGTGGTTTAAAAAGAAACCTAATATAACACATTTAAAAATTTTTGGTGTCGATGCCTACGTTCACATACCTAAGGAAAAGAGGCGGAAACTTCAAACTAAGGCAGTAAAAGGCGTTTTTGTTGGTTACGAAGAGAATACCAAGGGCTATAGAATATGGTTGCCTTCAAGCAAGAAGGTTGAGGTATCGAGAGACGTAATTTTTAACGAGCCGAAACATGATGAAGTGATGCTAAGACTACAAGAAGATAAGGGCTTCACTTCACATCAGGTTGAGAAGAAGGAACCTGAGAAGAAGGAATCTGCGACATCCGAAGACTCAGGTAAAGATTCGAAAGTTTTCAGCAACGGTTTGAAGAATGAAGTTATACCCGAAGATGAACATCAATCTGAACCTGAAAGAAGATTTCATCATCTGCGATCTAAAACTATAGTGATGTCCGCACTACATCAAGGTTTTGCATATTTAGCATTTCTTGATGAACCAAGTTCTTTTGAAGAAGCTGAAAACTCAAGCTACAGAAAGCAGTGGAAGTCTGCAATGGATGACGAGATGGCATCTCTGAACAAAAATTGTACGTGGGATATAGTGAAACTGCCACCGCAAAAAAGGGCAATAACAAATAAATGGGTGTATAAAGTGAAGCGAACGGCTGAAGGTAACGTGGAGAGATTCAAGGCACGTTTGGTGGTAAGGGGATTTACCCAGCAATATGGGATTGATTACGAGGAAACTTTTAGTCCCGTCGTTAAGTTTACTTCTATACGAATGATAATTGCTCTCTGTGCAGCGGAAGGTTTGAAGCTGAAGCAATTTGATATAAAAACCGCTTTCCTTTATGGGGAGTTGTCTGAGGACATTTACATGTGCCAGCCTAAAGGGTATGAGGATGGCACCGACAACGTCTGCAAATTAAAGAAAAGCCTCTATGGCTTAAAGCAAGCATCCAGGTGTTGGAATAAACGCTTTTCATTATTTTTAAAAACGTTTTCTTTTCAGATCAGTGAAGCAGACACTTGTGTTTTTGTTGGAAAGATAAACAATAAAAAAATTATTCTGGCACTGTACATTGATGATGGACTTGTGGCTGCAGAAGATGAAAAGGACCTTGACGCACTTATTCAACATCTGCAAAATGAATTTGAGGTCAAATTTCAAAAGGCTGAATATTACATAGGGCTGGAAATCAAAGAACTCGCAGATGGAAGCATGCAGCTCAAGCAAACATCGTACGCAAACAGGGTTCTAGAGAAGTTTGGTTTTGGACAGTCAAAGTCGGTGACAACGCCCGCTGAAGTATCTAAAGCTGATTCCGATTTGGTTCAAGTGACTTCAAAGTTCCCATATAGAGAGGCAGTGGGGTGTTTGATGTACTTATCTGTCGGAACGAGGCCCGACATTGCATACGCAGTTAGTTTTGTGAGCAGATTTTTGGAAGATCCAAAAAATGTTCAAATTGTTGCTGTAAAAAGGATCTTCAAATATATTCGAGGAACACTAGATCATGGTTTGATATATAAGAAAACTAACCCATTTATATCGTGTTTTACAGACGCCGATTTTGCTGGTGACATCAATTCAAGGGCATCAACAAGTGGATATGTGTTGATGATGTGCAACGCTGCAATCTCTTGGTGTTCACAACGGCAAAAATGTATTGCTCTTTCGACTACTGAGTCGGAATATGTTGCTGCTGCGGAAGGGGTGAAGGAATTGATTTGGGTTCAGAGGTTATTCAAAGAACTCGTGATTGCGGAGGCACATAGACCGTCTCTCAACATCGATAACCAAAGTGCTGTCAAACTTATAAAGAATCCAGAGTTCCACAAGCGAACTAAGCATATAGATGTGAAGTACCATTTCATACGGCAGAAATTTGAAGAAGGCTTTTTTACACTAGAATACGTGAGAAGTGAAGAGCAGCTTGCAGATATATTGACTAAACCTTTACTTAAAAGTAGTTTTGAATTTTTAAGAGAAAAGTTGGGCATTTGTAAGGAAAATTTAAAATAGAATTATAAACAAAGTGGAAGTGTTGAATTATATAATTTAGAATTCTATTAATTATGGCCCTCACTGTATTTCATGGTTTATTTTGCTCTCTACATTACTTTTTTTGTCAAGACGAATACTTATCATTTTTTCTAATAAACTCATCATAGTTCAGTTCTCATAAGTAACTCGACAAAGCTGTTTCATTTCTAACACTTCCTTATATACCCAAATTAGTTGTTCTCGAAGGTTCTCATCTTGGAATGTTCTAGATGGTTGGAATAAGGGGAAATACATTTGACATTGGAAAAGAGCTTTTTGTTTCTTCCATAAATTAGATATGCAAATTTCCAACAGATGGCGCTGTAGTAGTATAAAGCTCTGTTCAGAACAATATCAAAAAGACAAAATAACTGGCGTCAAATTTTATTGCAGGTTTATTCAATGTTTTTAACGAATCCCTTTCACGTTAGGCATTTTATTTTATGCTCCGAAAAATACGTTTTCAAAATTGACATTTAAAAAAATCAAACAAATTTGTTTTTTTTTTTTAGTTTTCGCTCTGAAAAATGCATTTCCAGGGCAATCGGTTGACATTTACAACGAAATATTCTCGATACATCAAAATTAAAGTTTTTCCTTATCTGTCACACCACAAAATGCTTAATTTTGAATTAAAAATATTCTATATAATGTATGTATGTACATCAATATACGGATAGTTCTCCATCTGTTAAGCCATGAACTGGAGGACTTCTTTGCCAATGGATTAAAATTTAATTTTTTTGTCGCTTATATTTACTTTGACAATTTCCATTAAAAGATGAGAGTGATGTAAATCGTTTCATAAATCTCTGATTGAGGGAGTGATGTAAAATACAGAAATGTCAAAAAAAAGTCTAAGGATTAAGGTCAGCAGAAAAAAGGCATCACGAGCCTGACTATACACGACTCTTTTTTCAGTTGTTTTGTCTTTCGTCTTTTTGACATATTTGGTGTTAGGTGAAGAAATAAAATGAAAAAAAAATAATATGTTTGACAAGCACGGCATGATTGGCTTGAATTTAATAATGCGAACACTCTATCCAACGAGCGGCTTGACACCGCTGTATGACAAGCATATTTGAGAATGTGAACTGTGAACTGAGAATTTGAACCTGTCAGGCCTGAAGCAAATTTCATTTTCCGTAAAAATTTGTCAGCTGTTCACATCGTAAGAAAATATACCAAAATGAGTTTTATAAAAAAAAGCGGTAATTTCGGGTCATTTTCTGCAGACTTGGAATATAAAAAATCAACTAAATTTCTTCATCTCAAATTTCATATACATATGCTCTGAGTTGGTCCGCCATGGTCAACATTCTAAGCAGAAGTTTGACAGGATGTTTAACGAATGTTAACGCTAATGTTTTTCATCCAACAAATATTTTTCATGCTGTCATGCCAGTTTGAAAATTTGAACGTACGAATTAATGCTCCGAGCAAATTGTTGTAGTATTTCGTATTAGATAACTAGGTCTATTTGGCTCGATCTTTATTCTCCTATTCTGTTATTCTACTATGCATTTCAATATAAAAGTTTGAGTTATCAAAAAATATTTTATGAATTATTATAATTTTCGTGTTCGGCATGCTAAAATCTGTTATAAAATTTTTTATCAATCATAAAAGAATGAGTTTTATCAGAAAAGATTTCAATAAGTGCACAGGTATATCAAGTAAAAATAGATATTTATCTTTTATTTCGTCAACGGAATGTTCTTAAAAGGAGACAAAAATGTAAGAAAATATATTATATTATAAGGAAATAAGAATAATATTGCCATGTTATTCCCTGAAGCATAGGCGTGAAAGAGGTTACTTTTTTGTTCGTCACCCATTTTAATTATGTCCGATGAAATATTTTACTTAATCACATCTAATTATGATAGCAGATTTTAGTTCAGATCTTTTCATGCGCAATAGAAAATTTATAGCAGAATAACAGATGTGACAGAATATGCCTAAACATCTCTGTTTTAATAAAGGTGGAAAAATTTAATTTCGTATCAAATCACATCTCTGTTCAAATATAAATCTAACAAACCTTACGTTACGCAGCGGAATCCGGTGGTGTGTTCTTTTCAAACTTAATTTAACTTTTGAAATAAAAAAGTATGTTCGTTTTACTTTGTAACTCTGTGATTTTCTATGAATTTTAGTTCCAAGTTCTGTCAAGTTTCATATAAAAAAATAAAATTCTACTAAAATGCACATCTAGAAGCCATACTCGATGCCGAACAAGCAGATTTCCCCGCTGGATCCTTATGCATTGATCATATCAATACTTTAAAGATAACAATTGAGCAGTGCGTCAAATACCGATCACCAGTTCACCTGCTATTCATTGACTTTGAAAAGGCTTTGTCAATAGAGAATTTATTTGGCTTGATTTACGCAGGAGGGGTATCCCGGATGAATTAATAGCTATTATTAAGGCAACTTTTGATGAATCCATTTTGCACGAAGGGAGGCTGTCAGAACAGTTTGAAGTCCAAAGTGGAGTCAAACAGGGCTGCATTCTGTCAGCAATATTGTTTCTGTTGGTGATAAGCGATGTCCTGCAAGCGGCCTTGACGGGAAACGGAGGGATTCGATGGACTCTGAAGTCTCACCTGAAACATCTTGACTATGCGGACGACGCATGCTTGCTCTCTTATAGGATCATGGATCTCCACAAAATGACAACAGGGGTGGATAGAGAAGCAGAAATCGTGGGGCTGAAAATCAACTACGGTAAAACAAAGATGATCAACCTCGGAACCCAGTCATCTTCTCTCATAAATATTTCTCAACAACCGGTAGAGAAAGTAAAGAGCTTCCAATACCTTGGAAGTATCATCTCTACCGAGGGTGGCACCGAACTGGACATCAGCAGTCGAATCGGGAAGGCAAAGGCTGCTTTCGGTATGCTTAGAAATATATGAAGGAATAACTTTATAAGCTGTATCTGTTTCCATCTAACGTCGAATCCGTTTTACTTAACGGTTGCAGCACTTCAAAAGTACAATAGTAGATGTCACTAAGAAGCAACGAACGTTCATATATAGATGTCTACGAAACATTCTTAGGATTTTCTGGTAAAACCGTATATCAAACGAAGAGCTCCTCAGAAAAACGGGTCAAGAACCTAATGACTCTACTATACGACGCCGAAAGTGGTAGTGGATCGGACACACGCTTCGAAAAGGCAACAACTGTATTGCGGCGCACGTAATGCAGTGAAATCCGCTCACTCAATATGTAATATAATATGTATTTTATTGGGTACGTTCGATAACAAAAACGTTGATGTTTACACATCTTAATCGTGAATCCCAGCATTTCACACTTTTTGACAGAATGACACGGACACGAACTGACTCTAATCAAACGAGAAAAAAATCGATTCGAAATCGCATTCCATTCGCCGCAGAAAATATTGATTTTTAATTGAAATCTGCCAATAGAAGACCCCATTAGTGTCAATGCTCTTGAAAATGTTACTCTTTGTAAGGAAATGAGTAATGCCAGAGCTGTTGTTTCAACACCATGAAACTCACCCGGGTTCTTGGAATTTACAAGCGGCGAGTAAGTAAAACAAATTTGTAATCATTAATTTCAGATTTTTAGTTTTAATTTGTATTCAAGTCGATAAACTTTTGTTTTTTTTTTTTTTTATTTTTAAATAAAAATCTACTGCAAAAAGGCCCAATCTAATGCAATTTTATTTAATGATTTGCTGCGCAATTTTTTTTATCGAAGTGTCAACGGGGTTCTGGATCCCCCGAACTACCTATTATAGACAAAAACCTTTTTATTAAAGTTAAAATCACCGAATACGTGTTTTAATTCTTCAATACCGTGCAAACTTCATATGAATCTTTGACATTTATAAACGTCAAAAAAGGACTGTTTACTTACTTTTTTGCGTGAACTGTCATTGTTTTAGGTATGTTCAGAAGCAATTTTTTAAGAAAATTGCTTTAGTATGATACTAGTTAGAAAATGGTTAAGATTAAGAATGAGTTCGTAAACAACTTTAAAGGGAGCAAGTTTTTAATTAGTATCATACTAATACCTTAATAATAGGCTGCTTAAAATTTTGCGCCATTGGTTTGTAATTTCTTTTTTAATAATTTTAAGCTTCTTATGTTCGTACAAAAACCTTGAATGACTACAGCTCAAGTTCGACTATCAAGGGACCCTTATTTCCTCACAACAAATACATTTCTCAGAGAAATGCTTTCAAATAACTTTGTTTTTATAATAGGAATTAAGAGTCCAATAACCATAAGTCTTTGCTAGATTGTTCGAATTTATGGAGCTCAAGTAATATTGCTAGGTTATAGAAATAGGAACACATTAAAACACCCCCAAATGGGCTTAATGTTCGGTTCACCTTGTGCATGTTCAATAAAAATTATTTAATGAAATATTAAAATAAACAATAAATGATTATTTATTGAAGCTTGCTGCGGTAAAAATTGCCTTCAAAAAAAAGGAGTGGGGATTTAATTATTAATGAAAATATGTATGCATATTCCTCAGAGTCATAAAAAAAAATAAAATAATAATTCACATAATGAGGCCGGGAGTTTTAAATTATTTAATGGTATGGGTGGATAATTACACGAAATAACTTGGTCGAATGGATAATGAGAGGCTGCGCCTTATACATATGTATAGACATACACACTAATTGTATACTTACTGATATTCCTGTGGCGTTAATTTCCTTCGATGGTATTGCACTCCAATGGGAACAGGCACGACATTTATGTAATTTCCTGTATTGGTCCCCCGATTCAATTGCTGGGATTTGCCCTTCGGTACAATATCTTGGCCGATATTTGATGAGGCTGCTGTTGCTGCAGCCGCAGTGGCAGCTGCGGCAGCTATTGCTGCGGCCGCAGACGATGATACCGACGACGAGGAAGAAGCTATTGATGGTGTTTGTGAGCCATTATTGTTGTTTATATTAATATTATTGCTGCGACAATAGAATTTATTTGGATCCATTTCTTGGTGCGTTATGCATTTATATGAACAGACTCATGGACAAAAGAGATAATAGACACAAGAAAACGCATCAAAATTCGAACACGATTTTTAATTTTTATTTCGAATATACAAAGATACGCTCGGATATTTTGCCTAAGTCGTCCGCGGAACCCGATGCCGATCACGTCTTCGTCGTCGCCGTCGTCGTCGCCTTCTAGCCCTCGTCCGCGCCCTTTTGACACGTTCTTGTACGTCACGCACTCGGACACATAAATTGCGTCTCACCACTATTAGCTTAACGTGGCCATTTTGATTTCAATCCGACATTTTAATACTAATTTTATGTATTAATTTTTTTTTTTATTTTTAAGCACTATAACAACATTTTTTTTATATAATTAAAATTATTATTTTTTTTTAAGATCTATTTAACACAGAATATTATTATAATAATTATTTACACATTATTTAATTTAGTTTTTTTGCTTCGACGGTTCATTTTGCTGTGGAGAGAACAAAAAATATAAATTAATATTAGTCGTCAATAAAATATAACTTTTAAATGAAAAAAAGTTTAAATAAAGACAAAATTTATTTGGTGGCTGTGCTAAAATTTGGAATTTTGTCGAGTATTTTGTACCTATAGTTTGTACTTTTAAGAAAACCGTTTAACATTTTTTTTTTCTTATTACACTTAATTCATTTTACTTATAGTAGGGTTTTGGAGAGATTTTCAAATTTGTCTTCCAAAGTTCGTTTCGACCTAGTTAAAAGATTTCAACTCATTAATTTCGCTGAAAATGAGCTGAGTTTTCAAACAGGGTTCAAGGACGTGATCATTTTATTTTCGGTGCAAAATTTGTTCCTTGTGGACGTTCTTCATAAAAATTTGTAGAACTGAATGGAAGATTTATCTTAATCTTATTAAATTTAAATTTACTCTGGCCCATTAAAATAAAAGTTCAAAAATGTATTTAAAATTTGATTCACTTAACACAAATTAATATTTCAAAACATTTTTCCCAAACTCAGTTTTTAACTATCATTAAGTTTAAACTGGACTCGAGACTATATCTTGCCTTCAATTCGCCCTGTTCAGTCATTGCGCCAAATATCCATCGAAGGTTTCTTTCTTTTAAATCACAGTAATCGTAATCGTAATCGTCCAACGCCGACATTGTAAGGCAGGGCTGACATGATAACGGTGTTAAAGAGTCTTCACCATTTGGAATCCATTAATTTCGCCAAGGCGAAGTATTAGCGGTTTCAAAGAGTAATTTTTCGGCGGCTCTTCACTAATTACTATTTACTCCAAGCAAGACAAGCTCCTTAAATACTTCTAAGTTGTTTCTATCAATAGTGACGTTTTGTTCTAGTCAGTGGACAGTTGGTTGTTTGTTGCTTGCAGGTGTTTCGTCTTGTCCTCGTTTACTTTAAGACCAACAAGCTTCGTCTGATCTTCAATCGCCGCGAAGAACCCTATTAGTGAAATTTAGGAAGGACCGAAGATTTAGATCTTCTCGGCATTCTCGAGTAGTTGGTCAAATTTCTTAAGAATAGTGCCAACAGCAGCGATAACGTCACGTTCAGCACCATGTTCTTCAGAAAGAGATGGAAGAAATCACATAAAAGCGCTCTTCATTGCATTTTCCGAATAGTTCAAAAGAGTTATTCCCTAATACCACTAATACTAATATTCCGAATACCTTCCAATATACTGGGATCAGTTAATCCGAGATCTCTAAAAATACGCTCCTGACGATGAACTGAATTCGATAAAAATATGGTGATTTTCGACTCGAATTTCATTTGTGAAGTTTTGACCTATTTTATCGGTTTTTCGTGCTGGAAGCAACAACACACATGATTGCCGACCTTAGTGCTGCAAAACCGTGAGGACGCTCGCTCACACAGCACATTGAATAGGCTATGTTTAGCAGGAATATGAGTCGATAGTTCTTGCAGAACATATGGCCTCTTTTTTGAAAACGGAACATATGGAGCTGATAGTCAATCAAGTCAACAGGTTAATTGATTGAAGGTGGGTTGCTTTCTTGGCCTATAACTCACTCTACTCTACATGGTGCCCATTTAACAGCTGCTGAAAAAGGTGCTAGTTGATGTTTTTCAATGTCTAGGCTACGTTTGCTGTTCCAGAGAACGTGCGTTCTGCTCTTAAACCAGTAGAGAGAGTTTCCTTGGTTTTTTTTTTATAAAATCTCTGTTACATTTATCATGAGAATTTTGGATCTCCTTAAGCTGAAAAGCTGCGCTTCTCTATTCTTTCTGCGCAGTATTTGCGTCTGCTATCTTCTTTCTACTAGATATTCTTTAATGTTTCTGTTGTTTTGCGTTTCAAGATATAAAACCTATTAGACTTTTGACGACCGATTTCAGGTGTTAACGCAAGGCACAAAAACAACCCAGATATTTCTGTTAAATGATAAATTGGTGAATACTACTTACCAAGTCATCGCTTAGTGCTAGAAATAAAGGTCTTTTCATTTGGCGCTGGTAGATTTTGGTGCCCATGTTTTTTTATGATATATGCTCAATCTGTTGTTTATTATTCAATTACTGATGAGAAATCCGTATGGCAATTTACTCGATTGAAAACCACGTCCAAATGATAAATCTGAGTGGGATTCGGAGCGTTTGGAAGAGGACCTCAATTTTGATTGATAAATCATCTTTAGCGACGAAGCGCATTTTTCGATAAATGGCTGTGTTAACAAGCAGAATTGCCGTATATGCGACGACATCAAACCACACGAGGTTCACGAGGTGTAAATGCATCCTCAAAAAATACCGTTTGGTGTGGATTTTGAGGCAGCACATAGTGTGGTATTTTGGTCTCAGATCTGGTCAAAAATATTTGGGCACATTTTTGACATCAAATAGGTACCAAATCACTAAAAAGTTATTTGGAACGATAAATTTTCATTTTTTTTTGGTACAGTTAAACCCATTTAAGTAGTACCCCTAGTCATAATGGTTAGTGCGTTGGACTGTCATGCGGAAGGTCTCGAGTTCGCTGCAAGAAAGTTTTTTTCAGGGGTGTACTGCCTCTTGCGAGAAATTGACAAATTCTCCAAGAGTATATCTTGTCATGGAAAGTGGTGCTCATTAGCCGTTCGGAATCGGCAGAAAATTGTAGGTCCTCTCCATTTAGTTTAGTTTTTTTTTTAGTTTAGTTTAATTTTTTATTCATTTTCAGTTTAAATACATACGTATATTGATTTTTACATAAATTCATCTTAAAACTAACATCATGTATTATTTATCATTAAAAAAGAAAGCAATAGTAAAAGTACATTATTAATTAAAAGTGTTTATACCAATACTTGAAGAATGATAGATACACTCTGTTGTCTTATGACAAGTGTCAAATGCATTTTCATGAAAGAATATAAATTCCTGGTAACACGCACACAGGAATGCTTGAGAGTTGTAAGTCACTAGGTCCTGGTTCACTCCGAGCTGTTGCACCACCAAATTTAAATTTAATTTTTTAAACCCATTTAATTGCCCCTCCCTATTAGCCGGGAGAAAAAAATTATTCAAAATCAAATGCACGTACAACACTGCACTATAAATTGTTTTTAAAGCTAATATTTTATTCTTTGTTTTGCTTTTTGATTCAAGTTGTTTCATTTAAAAGTTTTTGATAAATTAAGTCTTAAAGTGGAAATTTATAAAATTTTTTGTTTCGCTTTTTAATTGATTTTTTATAAAATTTTGCATTATGAAAATTGTTTGTCAATATTCAATTGCCTGATAAATTTTTAGTCAAATACTAAAATCTTCATTCCAATAAATATTAAAGTTTCTAAGAAATCAAAGGGCACGGTAGTGCCCAACCAAGTTCTGGCACTACACCCTTTTTACAGGAACAAACTCAGGCGATTTTTGACCCCTCCCTATCTTCAGTACCAATGAAGTTAGAAACTTAAAATTCCGAATATTTGCTAGGCTAGTCAGACACAGGCGCCTCACCAAGTTTCAATTTTTTAGCATAAGCGGTTCCCGAGATATAAGGACTCAAAAATCACAAAAGCCGTAACTGACTGACTGATTGACTGACTGACTGACTGACTGACTGACTGATCATCAAAATTATGGAGCACTTCCCGATATCGTAGAATCTTGTAATTTTGCACAACGGTAGGTCTTGTCATGGAAGCAGAGGAAAAAATCAAAAATTTGAGGTTTTCCGTTCAGGGGGCGTGGTATCTGCTCACTTTTTCAGAATTGGTGTTGGTTGAATGGAGCACTTCCGACTGCTGTAAAACGATGAAATTTTGTACAGTGGTAAGGCTTAAATTCCATACGAAGAAAAAAATATAAAATTTGAGGTTTTACATACAGGGTCGCGGTATCCGCCTACTTCCTCAGAACTGGTGTAAATTATATATGGTGCACTTCCGATTGCTGTAGATCAATGAAATTTGGTAGAACGGTAGGGCTCAAATTGCATATAAAAGACCAAAAAGAAAAATTGAGGTTTTTCATTTGGAGGCGTGGTATCCGCCCACTTTCACTGATTTGGAATTGCAAACAAAGAAAAAAATATAAAATTAGCGGTTTTCCATTCAGGGGTGTGGTATCCGCCCACTTTCTGAGAAAATGTTTAATTTCTATGGAGTACTTCCGATTGCAGTAATTAAGGTAGGTATGTTAGTGTCAGGTATCTTGCCAGGACAAGAAGAAATAATTGAAGCGCAAATCAAAACAACTAATAAAAAAAGAAAATATATCACAAGAAATAGGAAGCTAAAGCTATTAACTAACTTGATTTTAGTAGGTAGAGTCCACCCTTCTATCTGTCCGTATCTTTTGAGATTTTGATATGGCAAAATATTAAAATCTTTGCAAAAAGGAGTGAGAGCAGACCAAAAACATAAATGTTAAAAAAAGAGCCAAGTTCTTCTATACAAAAACCTTTGTGTAACAAGTCAGCCGTGAAAAGTACTGAGATCTAAAAGTACGCCAAGTTCTTACTTCATGAAGGTTTAATAGCGAATATTTAAAGTAGAATAATATTGAAACAGCTACAATGTAATAGATAAATTTTATTATTTAATGATTACTGACTAAAATTTGATGGGCTTACTTGGCAAGTTTTAAAAACTTGACCAGTGAATCCATCAAATTTTAGTCAGTAATCATTAAATAATAAAATTTATCTATTACATTGTAGCTGTTTCAATATTATTCTACTTTAAATATCTGGTATTAAACCTTCATGAAGTAAGAACTTGGCGTACTCTTAGATTTCAGTACTTTTCACGGCTGACTTGTTACACAAAGGTTTTTGTTTAGGAGAACTTGGGTCTTTTTTTAACATTCATGGTTTTGGTCTGATTAGAAAAAAACTGAAAGATACTTTTTTCCCAGAAAACCCCTTTTTGGTTGTTTTTTTTTAATGAGTTGTTTTACAACCCGAAATTTTCTTAATCCGGGTGTTCAAATTTCATTTCGAAATTTTCTGTCCCAATATGCAGGTAACCAAGTCTAAAATACGGACCCTCGAATTACAAAATTTTAGATGTGGATTAGTTGTATATTTTATGATTACAGGTCAATTATTGAAGAAACAGATTAATCTTTTTTGTTTTTCCTTCCGAAACTTTTCTTTTAAAGCCAGTAATAAAAAAAACGACCTGAATGAATTTAATTTTCTAGGTTTAATTTTACTATTTATTCTTAATCTTTCCTCATAAACATCATCATAAAAATCATCAAAAACATCATCATCATCAAATAAATCATCATTGTTGTTTACAGTAAAAAATTTGAGCGCCTCCTTTGAATACGAATGTTCTTTTGTCTTTCTTTTTGTCCTTAAACTACTGAGATAAGGGACTTACGTCAATAGAAACTCAAACGGGTTAGGCACATCCTTAAAAAAATTTCGTCAAAACTGTTCCCTGTGTTGGCGGAAATTTGTATTTCTAGCTTCCGCGGCTTCTTCCAACAACTGACCGATTGGCAACAATGCATGGGATATAACACTAGAAGAGTGAATTACAATCTTATGCACTGTTAGAGACATAGGCTGTCATGGCTACAAGCTTAGATAATATTGACCAGTATACATCGTGAATCTTGCAAATTTTTGAAGATCTATCTCATAACCAGAGTATATCACTTTTAATATAATTTTGATTTTTTTAATTAATGATGAATCCACGCTTGTAATGAAAGCTGCATTTACTTGGCTATTTTAGAATGTCCACCAGTAAGCCTATTTAATCGTGGAACTCTTTTTTGTATTTGTCTCTTGGCCGCTTTAATTTTTTCCAAGACACTTTTTTCTGTAACGCGACCCTTATGCAATTCCACTTTTAGTTTGTACGACAGAAATTCAAAAAACCTTATCCTGGCGTGTAATATTGATAGCCCAAGTCTCTGGATTCTCCGGTTCTGTCGAAGCCAAGTCATTGCAACTTTTTGAAGTTTATGGGCATATGTAACAACGTAATGCTGTTATGTCCACCATTGTTGGAAACAGTACATGGTTGACTCTTGTATTGTCCCTTACTTTTGTTTCTTGAAGGTTTCGGTCCTGGTTTTCAACATATTCGATTTCTTCAATGGTAACTTTTACATAAAGAATCTGTATTAGTCTGCACCATCTTGGTGATGAAGAGTGGATGTTTTGCCACATAATTTGACGCCCATACTTGAGACGAAGAGGCAAAAGTGAACTCAAAAATATATTTGCATCACTATTATCGTCATCTTCAAATAAATTTCCGCTTGTATTGACTTTGATTAGATCCATCGCATCCCCAATTATATATGAGCTCTTTATCTGTTTCCCTGTTCTTAAAGCACTGTTGGAGTTCTAATTCAAATATTTACATAATCGCGATGTTCTTTTATTAACTAAATGTTGGAGCTTCACTTCGGAAACTATCTCACTGGCGCTTTTTGGTGGTAACAATCTTGTTCAACTTTATACACGTGGGTATAGCAGGGACATATATAACTGAGTTGGTCTGATGAATGAAGTTAAATTAGCTTCGACGAATATCCTAAAAGCGTTTTCAGGTGTGTGTTTCTTGGTTTTACTACCAATCGCAGTTTATTTCCGGAACTTATCGCCCTGGTTGGAGTTTTGGTAACAACCTGCATCACTTTTGCTATAATTCCCGTCGCTCATTTACTCAGTTCATCAACGGACACACTCTTTCGAAGTTTCAGTGTTTTTCAACGATTTGTTCGGTCACTTGATTCTCCGAATTCTTTGCTTGAGCGACCCTTAGACCTTCCGGGAAATATGCCAACAGGTAGTGTTATTTCTTCGCTGAGCCACTCTTCATTCTTATCCAAGAAACGCCTTTCTGTGCTATTGCAGAGTTGCCATCTCCGTTTATAATTTGGTTTAAATGCCCTGATAATTTTGTGAAGTTCTTCTTTTTTCTCTGGGGGACACTTTGTTATATCCATACGTTTTTTATCCAAATCTTCAAGTTTTCCCGTCAAGGAGTCTTTGTGAGCTTTTTTTTATACCAACTCATGGAGCTGTTTTCTGGTCATAGTCAACGTGGATTTAGAGTCATCTGGAATAATATAAAAATCTATTAGTTAGGCTCGCTTTAATTTTTTCTTAGGTGAAAACTTGTGCATTGTTTTAAAAACTAAGATTGATCTACATATCCAGGAGTAAAATAAAATATATAATAGATAAGCGATGTGTGAGGTGTTGCATATAGTAATTAAAAACACTAATTTTTGGTAAGAACAACCAAAAAAGTGCAATTTTTTTAAGTGGATACACTGAAAATACATTCCTAGGTAATATTGACAAAAACGTTTTGTTGACCTTTAACAAAACAATTTTATCGTTTTGATAAAATTTTTGTCAATACGAAAGAACGATTTTGTTGATTTCACAAAATTTTTATAATCCAGCATAATTTTTTGTCAGTTTAACAAAATTATGCACTTACAATAATATTTCTGTTTAACAAACCAAGTTTTGTTAATATAACAAAATAAAACAGAGATTTTTGTCACATCGACAAACTTTTTGTGATGTTAACAAAATGTTTGTTGTATCTACAAAAAATCTGTTTTGTAAATATTTGTCAATATCACAAAGTTTTTATTAATTTTTTTTTGTCAATTTAACAAAAAATGAAAATATTCTTGTTAAAATGACAAATATTTTGTTTTGGGGTTGAATTATTTTGTAATATTGATAAAATAATATTATCAGATAGATAAAACTATTTTGTAAGGAAACCAAAAAATTTCTTTTGTGTGTGATATAGTTCACATTTGTTTTTTGTTAAAAAATCGATGTAAGATTAACTGAACTTAACAAAAATTGCGTATTGTCCATACGCCCTCACAGATGGTTGCATGTGAGATCGTAGGGACGAAACGCCAATTTTTGTGGAGTTAAATCCCAAAAAAAAAACTGTTTTGACAAAATTAATTTTGTTTTTTTGTGGATTCAACAAAAGAAATTTGTAAAATTGAAAAAATATTTTGTTGAATTGACAAAATATTTTCTTAATTTAACAAAATATAACAAGAAATTTTGGTTAATTTAACAAAATATTTTGTTAATGTAACGAAACAATTTTGTTAATTTAACAAAACAATTTTTTTAATTTAACAAAAAAATTTTGTTAATCCGATAATAATAAAAAAAAACAATAACACTACCAAAAAAATTGTGAATACAACAAAAGAATTGTCAATATGACAAATTAATTTTGTAAATTCTTTGTTATTTCAAAAAATTTATCTGTTAGCATAACCAAATAATTTTGTGGATACAACAAAATATTTTTTGTTACCTCAACAAAATTCTATAATTTTTGTCAATTTGGTAAAACTTTTTGTTGGACGTATATTGACAAAATTTTTGTCAAATCAACATAGATTCTTATCATATATACCTAGATTTTATTTTCAGTGTACTTAAACTCAACGATATGAATAAATTAAGTTGAATATACAAATAAATGTTGGCTTAAAATACTATATATACTTTGATTGACGGTAATCATATCCAATTTTTTCACCAAAATTACTTTTAAGATTTAGAAAAAAGAACGTCGAAAATACAATTTTTTTTTTTTTTAAATCGCAAACAAACTCGCGCTGTTTCAACTTGTGATAGTTGAAACTGATGGTGTCTCGAACGGAGGTGACCAATTTAAAAATTGACTTCACTAAAGAGTAGCCTGGTTATCTTCCTATTATGTGACACAGGCTTAATCCTGGGAGGGAAAGATGACAAAATTGATTTGTGGCCACGTTTGAGGTCAAAATACCGCATGTGCGGCGGCGTCATTGGTCCGTACTTTTTTGAAAACAACGTTGGTGCAGCGGTCACTATCAATGGCGAGCGCTAAAGAATGGTGATAACTATTTCTCGCAGAGATAATGTCGGAAGTCTATCGACCGGTTCCCTTAAGGTGTAAAAGAGTCATTGTAAATTTGACCACTCGGATCCATGCCACCCTATGAAGCCTAAACGGGAATTTAAATGATGACATATTCCATACATATTAATGACATACATGGACCTCTCTCTGGTGCTTAGAAGCTACAGGTTGGCAGCACCATCAGCTATATTGAACATGCTAGTTAGTGTTTAACGTTTTGTTCAAAAATCACATTAAAAATAAATATTTTTCCAACTTCTGATCTATTCATCTTGCGTTTCTTGAAAAAAATGTGTTGAGACATTATAATCTTTCACCAGTAACATTATTATAAGCTTTTTTTTTTCAACCCAATTCAAGTTTTGGTCTCAAAATGTGATAAATATTATTAAATCGGAAATTTTACAATTCCTAAGAAAAATGTAGGTACCTACCTACCTAAATTTTAAAATTTCAAATCAAAAAAGGTCGCTGTTAAAAGCTCACTTAACCTTTTTTTTCCTTTGTATTTGATCTGAATACTTTCCCAAAATAAGCCTAACCATTAGGGAGTAATAACAAATATAAGTAAACTTATCAATCTCATTAGAAAAAAGGACATCGATATTAGAAAGACCTATTATTAAGTGCCTATCTGAAATTCTTTCATATCATAAGATTAAAATTATTATGTAAAATAAAGCAATAGATAGAAGAATATCATGATTGAACCTTTCATTATTCCATTCATGTCTTTTGTGAAGCACATATTCAATATTAGGTATGTATTAGGTAATATTGTTCTAAGAACATACCTACATGGCTGGAGGAAAATCCTTTCACATTCATGACATACACAACGAGACAATTCAATAAGAATAAAGATTGCCAACAATATACTTGCTCAACCATTACTTTTTATATAATAATATCCTCTCTTCAATCGACAGACGGAAATAGTGAGAGGGAGAAGCGAAGGCAGAGGCATACAAATAACCAATTTCCCACCCAAACGATACCCGCAAGGACACAAATATCGGAATCGGAACTCTATTTAATAAAAACATTTTGATAAAGGATTCCATTGTGTAGCGGCTTTATTTATTTTTATGATTTATTTTGTGGCTCTTCACATTAAGCCCATAAAGTCAACAACAATAACAAGACACAAAAATAATAAAAATAAAATAATAAAAACCAACAACAATACCGTTAACCAGGACGTGATATCCACACATACATACCTGCTTATATGTGTAATCACATTCAGGACAATAACATGCACACGGCCGTAGATAAGTTAAACCATAAAAATTTACAGTAATTCATATCCTTCCGACTGTTCTGCTTTTGCTTCTGCTTCTCTTCCCGATGCCACTTGCTCCCACCAATTTAATGATTGTTAATAATTGAACGTCAACTGATATTTTTTGTTCAACAAAAAAATATATCTTACGGTATACATGCCTATTATATGAGTACATTCATGTACATATTAAATGCATATGTGAGTATTACTCCCGTTAAATTCTTGATTATAACGTCTATGGATGCTGAAATTGTATATTTATTAATAATAATGAATTTCCTGTAGGAACAATTGCATTTCGTTCTCCTTCTCTCTGTTTCTCTATCTCACACTTTCTCTATTTATATCTCTTACTACCTTTATCAGATAAGAGAATACTTTGATAAACTTTAAATTTAAAGCCAAGTTTGTCATAACTTTTCGTTTTGTCTTTGGTTGTCAGTAAGTCCCCTATTACACGATGTCTCACGAGACGAGGCTCACGTAAGTGCAAAAAAGAAAGCAGATATGAGGAAATGAGATGCAAAAAAATATTCCCGGTGAGTACCGGGCTGATTTTTGGTAGTTAGTCTCATTTTGACGTTTCTTTTTCTCAAATTCGTTTTATGTTGTGTTGTGCATTAAAAAATACGAACAACAGTCGAATTTGAGACATGAGTCAACGTGTAATAGCTTTTGCCTCACAGGATACAAATTTAAAAGGAAAGTAAAAAATGAGACATGTCTCATGAGGCAACGTGTAATAGGGGACTAAGTAATGAGAAACGACAGGAAAATCTATTCGTTGTATTGAATAATACCTTAGTCTAAATTGGTTGTCTTAATTCAGCAACCATCTTGTTTGAAATTGTATATTAGTCCGGTATTACACGACGCGTGTTTAGCCTCGCGTGGATCAAGTGCAAAAGAGAAAGAAAGAACAAAAAGATGAAACAGGAATAAATCTATCTTCTAAACACGCACGGGTAGAAATTTCCTTGCGTGTTTTTGACGTTTCTCTTTCTGCTCTTTCTTTGTTTTTTGGATTTGCTTTATTTCATTTTGGATGTTGATCAATGAGGACAAATTAAAATGGCTGTGAAATTCAAATGGAGCAAGGAATTAACGTCTGAGTTCATTTTGAATTATGAAATGCCAACATTCTCTATAATCCTTGCCACCCGACTTCCATTTTTGCTACCAAAATTAATTTTTTGTTGTATCTAATACAGGGCAAAGAAGATAAAATGAAATAACCTGTCAAATAAACGCGCAGTTCTGAAATGAGAAAAAGGCTTCGTGTAATAACATGCGCGTCACGGAATGAATGTTCAAAATAAAATAACCAAGAGTTGCGCGTTAAATTCACGCCCCGTGTAATACATGACTTACTATGTAACGTACTCAGAATGACATCTCAAAAATGTGAATTGAGGATAGAAGATAGATAGACTATAAGAGGCATTTTTATTTTTTAGCTCAGTGTTTCTTTTTTAGTTTAGAGTGTTTAGAGCTTCGAATATGCGTCTCTTTTTTCGTTCTGCCTGACGTAATACTCGGTTGTTTTCTTTTGGAATGTCATTTCATGCTTCGTGTAGCCTTTCTCATTTCGATGTGTTTCCCATTATTTTGTAACTTCTTTTTGTTTTGTAACCAACCTCAGCTCACTGAAATTGCAATCTATTCTCTGTAGTTTGCTTTCTATTAGTTGGTGATAAAGAAAAGAAAAAACAGGCATGTTTGTGGACGGGGGTTCAGTTGAGTTGAGTTATAGATAGATTAATTAGATGACGCTTAGGTTGTGTAGTATCAATCAATAGTAGCATAGTTAACATTCGGCCATTCTACTGATGTTGTTTGCTTTGACACTTCAGACTCGATCCTCTCGTCTTCGCACTTTTCAGCACATAGTCTGCGGTTGGTATTTGCATCCTGTCATCAAATGCAGCTATACCATCATTATGTATGACCTCTGTATTTCAGGAACATCTTGGATTATGTAAAACCTCTGTTATGACATATGCACATATCAGTGGCGTAGCGAGGGGGGGCACAGGCCCCGGGCGGCACTTTGCTTGGGGCGGCAATTTTTCAAAATATCCGGGCGACACTTTGCTGCAATTTTTCTAAATACGTTAATGTAAATGGTTTTTGTATGTTATGTTTTTATATTTTCCTTTCATTCCGATACATTTTTCTGTGGATAAATTGTGTCAGTCAGATAAATTATTTAAAAGTTTTCGAGCGTAATATTGCTTCACATTCAATAACAATAAAGCTACATAATGTAAATACAAAAGCTCCCTCATTCACATCAACCAAAATTTTCAAATATTTCATTCGACTATTTCCGAGCCACAAACAGCTTTTTTTCGTTTCACCATTGAAAATAAAGCTTTATTCAAAGAACACTCAGTCACGAAAGGAAATACACATCACACCCAGGAGAACACCGAGTTCAGGTGTAAGCTTACTTTTGTAAAAAATTTAATTGTGAAAAAATATAGATACTGTCCTTTTCGGAAATATATTTTTTCCTTTTGAGCTGAAAGTTCCGTGTGTGTGCGTAGGACGTAGGTACATAATATAAAAGATTTTCGCGCAACGGTTTTGCTGTCGGCAATGATACACGTCTTTCTCTTTTTTTTTTTTTTTTTTTTTTTTTTTGTTGTGTCATCGTCATGTTATGTCTGAGATGTGTATTGCGCCATAAGGAAGTGTGAAGTACCTACAATGATCGACAACGACTCTGATTTGGAACAGTAAATGATTGTTTCATTCTATGTGTGACATGGTGCAAAGCTTTTTCGTTTGCCTTCTTTCGACTACCACTCATGAGCAGCGTTCGAATCTTACTCCAATCGGAGTAAATTTACTCCGTTTTTTTAAGATTTAGGTAGGTACTAATTTTTTCCACAATGAAAAATTCAAAATTTCTTTAGCCAAACCACATGAAAGGGAATGACCACTGTGTTAATAAATTTTGCAACCAACTCTGACTCTGAATTACTAAATCTAAATCTACTCCAGAAATTTTTAATTCGTTTATTTTTTTATAAGTCTGCTCCAAAATTTTACTACCGCGGTTCGAACCCTGCTCGTAAGGCGAGAAGTTGAGACAAAAACATTTCGTTTGTTTCGACTGATTCAATATGAGTTGGCTGGATTTATTGCTCGGATAATTGTTCGACATTTATCCGCCATGGAGATGGACAAAATTCTCAAATTTGCAGGTTAATTTATTCTTCATTGTAAAAAGTTTAGTTTTCACAATTTATTAATCTTTGTGTAGAGGGATTTATCCCAGAGGCCATGACCCTGTGTCATTGTTCCCATAGTAAAGGAGCTAGAGCCTATGTTGAGAATTTTTCAAGGTGGCACATTTTACGAAGTTCTTATAACTGGTTACTGGTTGAAAACTTAGACTGACAGTTCTTTCGAGAAAGTAAAAACAAATCGGACATATGTATATGTATGTTAAATCTAATTAAAAATAGTTCTGAAAAATTATAAAGTATCGGTAATACATGTTTTGCTAAGTAATTGGTGAATCTTTGAAATAGATAATTAGAAGTTTCGATTCCATCTAAGATAAGCTGTGGTATTTTCGTTGAGTTGCAAAAAAAAAACATGTTAACCGTTTTTAAAAGATAAAACCAGTTTTGAACACTTTAATTTTGATGGGCTGTTGTGAAATATGTTTAAGTTAAAAATAATCCTTGGCCAATATTTCTGTTTCTTCATTTCCTTATGTACGAGTATAACAATAATACAAATAAAAAAATATTATAGGTATAATGATTATTACTATAACTATAAGAATAATAATAATTAAAGGCAGTGCAAGTTGATTTTTTTTTAAACCGGTTTTATTTTTCAGCAATCATCACCCGATTAGACACTTCTATCTACATAATATAAATAAATATAATAAATCTGTGAATAAAAAAATAAAATATAACAAGGTAAGTTACGTAGCTGTTTCACTTTGATGTTTTTTAAAACAGAAAATAAAATTAAAGGCCCCGAAAAAAATTGATAGGGGCGGCAAAATTAGCTCTGCCCCGGGCGGCAAAAACCCACGCTACGCCACTGACGTACATACATACATATATAGGCAGCAACTTACCTGACAATCTCCAATAGCATGAAATTGTTCGTTTTACTATTATAAAATCTCTAGGTATATCTCGGTGGTGTTTGGTAGAAACATGATAACGCCGTAAAATAATTTGCGTTCTTATTTTCAATTTACATCGGGCTAGAACCTTAACGGGTAAACCGATTTTCTTATAATTTATTAAAGAATATTCTCATAAATATTCCAAATTTGAAGAAAATGAGTCGAACAGTTTAGGACTTAGCTCCATTATCTTATCACGTTTCTACCAAACACCACAGATATGTTTATGTATATACAGGGTGATTGGCATAAGGTGTGACAAAAAGCTAGGGCGTGTAGGTTGGACTTAGACAAGAAAAAAATCGTATTGGAGGGGGGGGGTCTATTTCCCCCCGTTTAGGCGGGAGGGGCAATTTAAGAAAAAAATCACTTAAAACAGAAAAAAAATTATTAGAAAATAACGGTGATACCTACAGAGTAATGCTATGGCATTTTGAAAAACCAGAAATACATTCTTTAATTTTGTTTTCAAATAAAGTTGTTCGAGTGAATAGTTTTTGAAAAATTAATTTTCAAAATCAAAATTTTGAAAAAAAAATGAAAAATTTTTTTTTTAAACAAATTTTTTTCAAAATTTTACGTAATTAAGTATTATTTTTTTATTCAATATTCAATGCTCATATTAATTTTTGATCAAACACAAAAAACCGGATGTCAAAATGTTTTGTAGTTTTTGAGAAAATCAAAAATAAGAAAAACTACTTTTGTTCTAAGAAAAGCCTTTTATTTCAGTTTTTATACGTTTTTGGATTCTTAGGTGAATTTACGATTGAAAGGATTAACTTTCTTTTTACTATTTTTTTAATTATCGTCTTATAAACATACAATAATGTGACAAAGTACTGGATTAACCATATTTCACACATTTTTTTCATTGAGAACACCTGCCTGAGAGCATTGGATTAATATTGACCTGCGAATGTTTTTTAAGTTATGCAACGTTACACGCCTTAACTAGTGACAGAAAAGTGCAATTGCGAAATAAGAACAAGAATGTTCCTGAATCTTGAAATCAATTAAAATAAGAAATACATGCATATTTAGATAAAATACATAATTATTGTTTATTTAAATTTTTAACAATTTTTTAACTAAAGCTTATTACAAAAAATTATTTGAAAAACATTCGCAGGTTAATATTAATCCAATGCTCTCACGCAGGTGTTCTCAATGAAAAAATGTGTTAATCCAGTACTTTGTCACTTTATTGTATGCTTATAAGACTGATAATAAAAAAATTAAAAAAAAAAGTTAATCCTTTCTTTCGTAAATGCACCTACGCCAAGCCGACCCCACCATAATAAAAAAGTGGCAGGTCAATTTTAAACCAATGCTCTCACGCAGGTGTTCTCAATGAAAAAATGTGTGAAATATGGTTAATCCAGTACTTTGTCACATTATTGTATGTTTATAAGACGATATTTAAAAAAATAGTAAAAAGAAAGTTAATCCTTTCAATCGTAAATTCACCTAAGAATCCAAAAACGTATAAAAACTAAAATAAAAGGCTTTTCTTAGAGCAAAAGTAGTTTTTCTTATTTTTGATTTTCTCAAAAACTACAAAACATTTTGACATCCGGTTTTTTGTGTTTGATCAAAAATTAATATGAGCATTGAATATTGAATAAAAAAATAATATCTACTTAATTACGTAAAATTTTGAAAAAAATTTGTTTAAAAAAAAAAAATTTCATTTTTTTTTCAAAATTTTGATTTTGAAAATTAATTTTTCAAAAACTATTCACTCAAACAACTTTATTTAAAAACAAGATTAAAGAATGTATTTCTGGCTTTTCAAAATGCTATAGCATTACTCTGTAGGTGTCACCGTTATTTTTTAATAATTTTTTTTCTGTTTTAAGTAATTTTTTTCTTAAATTGCCCCTCCCGCCTAAACGGGGGGAAATAGACCCCCTCCTCCAATACGATTTTTTTCTTGTCTAAGTCCAACCTACACGCCCTAGCTTTTTGTCACACCTTATGCCAATCACCCTGTATATGTTTGCTGCACATTTCTTATTATATAATTTTTAAGGTTTCGTGGTTTCTGGATATAATTAATAAACATTTTCGGATTAGCCTCGTTATTTGAATTTTAATAAGAGTGCCGGTGACCACTTTTATACGAAACTTTCGAGGTAAGTTCTAAATTGCACTCTTATTAATATTCAAATAACGCGGCTAATCCGATAATATTTACTAATTATTTCTTACTATTAGGCGTGTTTTTTTTTGCAAGTCTACAATTCTATATGGACTTGCAAAAAAAAAACACAGCTATTGTTAAACTTCTTAATAATTTCACTAAAATTTACTCGAACGTCTTTAATATTTTTATTTTTTAGAGATTTGATCCTTTCTGAATTCGCCATTAATCGGATTTCTTCAAAGTTGCGTATAACTCACAAAATGTATCCCAATCAGAGTCATCTCCATTTTAACTCAAAGTTTCTAGCATAGGTGTACTAATGCGTTTTAATCTTTCTATTTTGCGATTGGCATTCGGTGTTGCAGTACCATTTTTTACTTTTATTATTTTTTTCTCGTTGCACATTTTTTCAAGGACTTGCAGTAAAAGAACAGCCCTGATCAGTAATAGCACGTTTTGGCGCTCTAAATGCTCTTGTTACGTCTTCGAAGACGCTTACAGTGGTATGTGCTTTCACATCCGTACAGCTCTCAGTACACAAAATTTACTAAACTAATTTTTAATTCCTAAAAAATATTGATTTCCTATGGAACTTCGAATGAAAGGACCAAGATGGTCCGCATGCAATTTGTAACCATTTTATTTCAGGCCCTTTTTGGAATACAACATTTTAACTCTTCTTTTTCATTTTTGATAACTCAGCTTCGTCCAAACTAGTTGCCTTCTTGAGTATCTCGGCTATTTCAGAAATTCTCGAATCACTCATCTGCAACATCAGTAACCAATCGTATTCATCTAGTGTGGAATAAAAGTAAACTAAATCTGCAACTGTCTCACAGCCTCACAGAACCGATAATGACTCAATGCCTCAGCATATCTTATTCTTATATTCCATAAGCTTTAACCACCGATTCCACAAGCTTTAACATCGATTCTCAGCCGCTGCAAAAAAAGTTTTTCAGAGGTGTACCTACTGCCTTTTGCGAGGAATTGACAAATCCTCTAAGAGTATATCTCTTGTCATGGAAAAAGCTACTCATTATCCGTTCGGAATCGGCAGAAAATTGTAGGTCCCCTTCGTTCCTGGTAACACGTACACAGGTATGGTTTAGAGTTGTAAGTCATTAGGTCCTGGTTCACTTCGAGCTGTTGCACCACCAAATTTATTTAATTATTTAAGCTTTAACCTCCATCTTCATATTCCAGGAATCAGATGCTTCTTGGTTATTGATCTTCGAACAGCATTGCAGTCAGTAATGATAGAAAATTTCAGACCTATCGAATAATCTCAGAACTTTTCGAAAGTCCAAACTACTGCTAGTGCATCCAGCTCCGTCGAATGAAACTTTGACTTTTCTATAGTCGTCTATCTGCTACAATATGCTGCTTTATGCATTTAATTCTTGTTAAAGTTTTTGGAATATGCACCCAACCCATCTTTGCATGCCTAACTGTGCGTTCTTCTCAACTTCCTTTTAAGTCTTCTTGACTACAGCACATAATCTCAATTCTCAAATAACTAGTCAAATTAATGAAATGCCTAACCTGATAAAACTCAACTACACTTTCTATTTTAGTTGCATCAGGTTTAACAATCCGTTTGCCAATCTCATACCCAAGCTTGCACTTCGTCGGGTTAAGTTGTAAATTAGCTTGCCACAAATAATTAGCTCTCTATTGTCTCATCTATATTGCAGCTGGACACAAAATATCATCGAAATACGCTAAAGAATCAAATGACCAAGAATTCGGTCCACAGGTCGCTGATATGTTGGTGGCTCATTCTCACTCCACATGGCTTTCGAAGGAATTCAAAAAGCACATCGGGAGTCACAGAAGCTGTTAAGTGACGACATTCACAACTAACAGATATCTGGTAATATCCACTCCTCATGTCAAGCTCTGAAAAAAAAAAAAATAATTTATTACTAACCCTGTCCATCTGGTCTTTCAGATATGGAAGATGATATTTTTGTCCTTTTTGGTCAACTTATTAAGTATATTCAATGCAGACACGCTAAGTACCATTCTTCTTCTTGACAATACTGAATCCTGGATTCTTCCAGCGGCTTTGATTTCATCAATCTCCCTTTTGCTATGACTCAACCTTTGATAAACTACAGGAAAGTCTGAATTTAGCTCTACTTTTTTTGAAAATTCCAAATCTTTTAGCGCAAAACAATATCGGTAGTCTTTCAAAATATTTATTAATTTTTCTGTACTTTTTGTAGAAATATTGGACCCTTATAGTTTTTTTAAAAACGACAGCTCAACATAAGTGAGCAAAGTAGTGTGCTCACATCATTTTTTCATTTTTTCTGCAGTTTCAACATGTTCATCACGAAACAAAGCATGATTTTCCTCTTGCTAGAGTAATTCCATTCTCAAAAACGATTTCCCTTGAACCTATATTTATAACTGGAATGTCTTTAATTTTAATTTTCAAGGAACATTCTTCTTCATTTTTCAAAATTGCTTCTTTAGTTTTTGTCCTTGGTGATGAAACACAATTCAATATGGTCGCTTATGAATTGAAATGGAGCAAGGAGCTAAACTTGCAAGTTCATATTTATTTGAAAAATGAATTATAATTCCGGCAGAGGACAATAAATTTTGTAGGCCTTTCATTTCCAGTTTTCTTTATATATCTAATAATTAATTTTGATTTTAAGCCCCCACATCGAAATCAAAAGACGAAAGTTTAAAAAGCTGTCAAAATAACGCACAAAACTCAGAAATGAGAAAAGGTTATCATGTAATAATGCGCCCATTAAAATCACGCACCGTGTAAACCTATTTCTGTTTCATTATCGCTCTCATTTCTACTTTATTGAATCATGCCTAAAAATGCTCTGTGTGATAACAGTCATAGTCTCAACGTAATAACTAGTTTAGGATGAAATAAAAATATAGTGGTTTTGAACTATCTACATATCTACGTTTCCATTGAGGTATAAGTGCGTTGGCAATTCACCTACTTAGTATAAATCTATAATGTCTGGCTATGATTTTCATAGTTTTTAAACTTTTTAGTTTTCTCATTTTAGTTATGAAACAAATAACCATGAAAAATATTGTATTCATTCTACCTAAAAAAAAGCCCTTTTTAAAAATGGCACACTTAATCAATACAATCATAGATTTAAAAATTCATGTTTATATCTCCTTGTGATAAATAAAGGAACCTTTGAATTAGTCCATGCTAAAGATGGGTCCAAAACACCATTTGTGCCGTACCAACTTAAAGAATCACCCTGTCCCTCAAACTTACTCACAAATAGTGTTTCAAGAACTTCTGGGCGGCTATTATGTTTTTGGTTTGCGTTGTTGCGGTTGCCATTGTATTGTAGTGGTTCGTGTCACAGGCAGTTGAAGGCATGATGTATGAGTGAGCATTCGTACGACTCTTATGTGTGTCAAGTTTCAGTTAGCAAGCAGTCCCTTAACTTCGAATATGTGGAAGCTTAAAAGCGACCGAGGCATTTAAACTCCCATTACTGCCAGAAGGTTGAGTTATTTTGGGATTTTTTCTCTTATTTATGTGACCGTTCCGTTCATAGTTATTTGAAATAATTAAGAATTAAAGTTATTCTTGGTCACGTATTTCAATTATTCTTGGTTCACACACTAAAGGAAAATCGCTATCCATTATGAATAAAATGATTTATGATTAATAACTAGCACAAAAGATACTACGTAATGGTAAGAGGGGACGTCTAATGTTCAGTAATGTGCACCTGACTAGTACTTATACCAATGAAAGTCAGCCTGATTATTGGGTTCAAAAACCGAATATTGAAATATTTTGGAAACGTAAGATCTGCGCAGCGTAGGACTACGAATATCTACGATTTCGTAACTTACATACATACATACACGTACGTACATCAGTAATCATTGTTGTGTCGAAGATTGATGTTTACTGATAACTGATAAGATAAATACACTTGTTCATAAGCATTTTTCTTAGAATAAATGTATCTATTTATATGCACTTTTTCATTCATCTTTGAAAATTATCATAAGCTATATGAAACTATTCACATTGGTAATGAATGAAATAATATGTCCCATCTAAAATAAGAATGAATTTATAGATTTTATGAAAGTTTTTATTGCTGTATGAAAAATTACATACATTTTATATACTCTTACATAAAAAATATGAATGGTTACATAAATTCAATGAAAAGAATCATAAATCCCATGAACACATTCATATAAAATATGAATGCATTAATAGATTTTATGAACGTTTACATTGCTGCATGGAAAATTACGAGTACATACATTTTATGGACTCTTACATATAAATAAGGAACGGTTACATTAATTTTATGAACGAGGTCATAAATTCCATGAACACATTCATATAAAATATGAGTCCATTCATAGATTTTATGAACGTTTTCATTACTCTAGCACAAATTTCATAATTTCAATGTACTCATACATAAAAAACTGAATGTTTACATACATTTTATGCAAGAAATTGTAAATCCCATGAACTCATTCATAGATTTTATGAAAATTTTAATTACTGTTTTAAAAATTTTCATAATTTTAATGCACTCGTACATTAATTGTATGAAAGAAATCATAAATCCCGTTTACAAATTCATTTAAAATATGAATGAATTCATTAGTTTTTTGAACGATTACATTGTTGTCATAAAAAAAAGAAAATTTGTTTGTACTATTACATTAAAAATATGAATGGTAACATAAAATTCTATGTCAGAAATTCATAAATCACATGACTAATTCTTCAAATAGGTATGAAATCTTCGGATTTTTTTTTTTGTAGGGAAAATGAGTTTAATGTATCAATCATAGGTTTTATGATTTGTTCATTCGTCTATGATTGAATTCATACGTGCATGATCAGGAATACATTATCTCAATGAATGCTTGCACTGGTGCAAAAAGTATGTACTTTTTCATCTTTTCAGTGCACTTTTTCATTATATCTAAGTACCTTTTTGGTTCAGTGTAACAATCATGTTTTACTTGCGACTTATAGGTACTAACGAGTGATTTTTTAAGAGCTATCGGAATTTAAAAAAAAAAAACATAAAATTCAGAAAAAATGCATGAAATCTTTATTTGAATCGATAGTACGGTAGATATAATTTAATGATTGAAGATTATTTCATGCAAATATTGGCCGCGGCTGAGCCTCAAATGATCCATCCGCTTTGTCCAATTTTGGCATACTCTTTCTAACATTTCGGCCGGTATCTCACGAATAAATGCTTCAATGTTGGCTTCCAGTACCTCAATCGAAGTGGGCTTGTCGTTATAGACATGAGCAACATAGTCCCACAAAAATTAGTCTAGAGGCATTAAATCGCACGATCTAGGCAGCTAATTGACCGGCCCCAAACGTGAAATAACGTGTCATGTCATGCAAGTCAAGCTCTTCCATCTTGCGCAAAAAAAAAGTTTGTTATCATCGCGCGGTAGCGCTCACCATTCAGAGTAACGTTGCAATTCGCATCATCTTTGAAGAAATACGTCCCAATGATCCCGCCAGTCCATAATCCGCACCAAACAGAGACTTTTTTTTTGATGCATTGGTAGCTCTTGCAATGCTTCTGGCTGCGAATACGACAGTTTTACTTGTTCACGTATCCACTCAACCAGAAATGAGCTTCGTCGCTGAACACAATTTTTGGATAAAAAAGTGGATCTTCGGCCAACTTTTCAAGAGCCCATTCACCAAAAATTCGTCGTTGTGGTAGGTCGTTCGGCTTCAATTCTTGCACCAGCTGTAGTTTGAAAGGCTTCACACCTAAATCTTTCCGCAAAATGTCCAACAATGTAAATTTTGTGCGAAATTTATTCACAATAGCCCAAATAGCCAGCCGCCTCAGTAGGTCGATTAAACTGACCAAAAATTGGAAGAAGTGCGCGATGAACTTTCTTAACAGAGCACGTATTTTGATAATGAAATTCAATAATTTGCAAGCGTTGTTCGTTTGTAAGACGATTCATGGATAAATTATAGACCAAACTGAAGATGTTTGACAGTGACACAAAACACGAAACGTGTGTGAGCTTTCAAAACCAGTGTTGCCAAAAAGAAAATACCAAAAAAATTATCCATTATAAGGCAAGTTAAGCATTCGTAAAAAACATTGAACTCGAGATTTTGACCAAAGTTGACATTACGATGATAGCGAAGACGAAAAAATTCTGTCTGACTGTCTGGCTGTTCGACTACAGCCTAAACGGATCGGCAGATTTTCGTGAAATTTGGTAGATACCGTTTTTAAGTTTTCCCCCGACACATTTTTTTTTAAAACCAAAAATAACGTACCTGCCGTACGAATTTTTTTGTTAGTTTTTTAGAAGTTTTATAAATATTTTTTTTTCTCATAAACTGTTCGACAAATTTTCCTAAGAAAAATTCAAAAAAATTTCACTTAGTTAAAACTATTTAATGGTTGAAAATTTTTTTCCGTAAAATGGTTATTAGTTATACCCCCCTTGGAACCATTTGTTTTATTTTTGATTTTCTCAAAAAAGGTACCACCGATGTTAATGGAGTAGTAGAAGTTTGTTCTTAACGTAAATACAAAAACAATTAATCAAGCAGCACAAAAACATTATCATTGTACCACCTGACAAAGGCAACGTCAAAGTGACGTTTGAGCGAGCAGACTACGATGATAAGATGTGTGAATTGTGTTGTGAATTGAACAACCCAACAACAACACTGCAAGCTCGCAATAACGATCTATTAAAGTGGTTAAGTAACAATAACTTTATTGGTGCTAGAGACAAATTTAAGATGACAACACATACAGCACACCTTCCATGTATGTATTTATGGTTTACCAAAAATTCATAAAGCAAACATGCCCCTTTGACCCATTACACCATCGATGAAATTCCCATGTTATGAGTATTTTAAGTTTACTATTACTAGAAACTATCTGTAACTTCCTTGCTTTAATTTGTTTTTAATCACGCAAAATCTAGCTTTTACCTAAAAATCCAAGTTTTTGCATTATATTGTATAAAAATCTAAAAAATGTAAGATTTTTCCAAATTGTTCAATTTATAATGTCATTTTTGATTGGATTTTTAGAATTTTTTGAACTTTTGAGACGCGATTTATTGATATTTCAAATTGATTTTGATTTAACTTCCCAGAAAAATCCTTATATAAGTAGAGTCACCAAAGTTAGCCTTTTTTAAATCGTCAAAAAGTGATGTCAAAGTTGAAAATCAGACTTTGCATTAGAACAATTTTTTTCTTAGAATATGACCAAAAATCACATCCCAAAGTATGGCACACAAATTACCGGACACCCTGTATAGTAATAAAGTGCCATTGAAAAATACGCGGTCTAACGTGAAACTAAAGAACATCTCCTTCGAAGTATTTCAAATATGCACAATAGGGGTTCGAAAAGAAGATGCGCTATCATTAATTTTCTTTCTAAAACAAAATGCACTTTATTCAATAAATCTGTTTTACTATTGCAATATAGCCCTTCAAGATGATTGAAGATAAGCTAACACTTGCTAATCTTAAAGTGAAAGAGACAAGACGAAGTACATGATATCAAGAAATAAACAAAAAAAATAGATATTTTGTTTTTTTTCAAAATTAAAAAAAATATTTTTTTTTTTAAAGTTTTGAAATGCAATGTTTTTAAACTTTTTAGAAGCTTCTCTCTAAAAAATTTCATTAAAATCCGTTATAGCGACAATGAGAAATTCAAAATTTTAAAAAATCTTTTTTATGGTAGGTACAGTCAGTAATATCTTGTTTTCAAAATATTTTTTATTAAATTATAGATCTTAAGAATTAATTGAAAGAAAAAAAATTTAAGCGAAATTCTCGGAACCGTTTCCGAGAAAAATACGATTTTCGAAAACCATTTTTTAACATTTGTATGGAGGGTACCGTTATTTTTAGGTAAAATACATTTTTTTTCTTATATACTTATCTTGTAGATTTTTTTAAGAAACTTTTATTAATTAAGTTTTAAAAAAACGAGCATGGGGTTTTCGAAATATCGAGTTCTCAAAAAAAAATTTTTTTTGAAAATTTTAATACACAATAATATTGAAACTGCTGGGGAGCCTAAACATAAAAAAAAGATCAAAATCAGTCGTACCGTTTTTGAGAAAATCAAAAACAACAAAAAAAATGGTTCCAAGGGGGGTACCAATAATAATAATTTTTTGGAATTTTTTTTCATTCATTACCTAGGTGTAACCAAATGAAATTTTATGAATTTTTTTTTTTAATCTGTGCAACAGTTTTTGAGAAAAAACATGCATAAAATTTCGAAAAAAAAATCGTATGGCAGGTACCGTTATTTTTTGTCTTAAAAAAAAAAAAACAAATAAAAAAAAACATCCGGGGAAAAAATAAAACCCATATCTACCAAGTTTAAAGAAAATCGGGCGAGCCGTTTAGCTGTAGTCGACAGAATTGCGAGACCCACTTTTTTGGTTTTCGCTATCATCGTAATGTCAATTTTGATGAAAATCTCGAGTTCGATTTTTTTTTACGAATGCATAACTTGCCTTATAGTAGCTATAAGTCGCAAGTAAAAATGAGCATATTCTCGAAAAAAATGTCAAAAATCATTTTTTTGCACTAAAATTTTTTTTTTGACAAATACAATCCCTAAAAAAATATTACTCAGAGAAAATTCTGATGCTTTTTCTTTGTGGCTGAAGCTACCTCGTGCCGGTGCACAGTGGATCCGTTCGTAAGAAAGAGGTGCTCAAAACCCTTTAAAATCTGACTTACTAAACGGATTTGAATGAAATTTGGTACACATATTAAAATTGGCTTTTTACATATGTATTTGGTGAAAATTTTGTTAGGAAAACATGATAAAAAAAAAGTTATTAACATTTTTATAAATGTTCTGGATTTTGATATATGAAGTTTTTTTTAATGAAATCTGAATTTATTGAACGAATTTTGATAAAATTTTGCACGCAGATTGAGATTGGTTTTATACATATCAATTGAGAATTGGGTTTAGAAAAAAATTATTAGAAGAAAAGTTATTGACATTATTTCGTAGTTTTTAAGGAGAATGGGCTAAAAACCCTAATTTTCATTTAGAATTATTGAAAATGAAAGAATAAACACTACAAAAACACTTTTTTTATATTTTTTGCAATAAATTTAAAACATCTTTTCATAATTTTTATTTTTTTTAATTTTTTTTTTAATTTCTTTCGTTAGAAAGCAATGGACCTCATGTTAAAAGCAATCTATTAAATAAATCGGTATTTGTTAAGACTCTAGATGTTTTTCGTGTTTTGTGTGATCTGAAAAATTTGACATCCTCCTTTTTTGCCTCTGCTGCCTCTTCTTGGCATAGCATGGAAAAATATCAACTTCAGTCTTTTGGTTTACCAAGTTCCAGATAACTTGGTACTGATGTCTTGACAATTTTGCCTCAAACGAAAGATTCAAGGAATCATTTGAATCAAGCTTTTTTACTTGAAGATTGTCTGTAGAGTGGCAATGCTTCAAAACACAAGCAATATCTTCATCGACTTCAACGATTTTAGCAATTCGTCTCCTCTTAGTTCGAGACGAGTTTTCTAAAAATGGCTTTTTTGGTTTAACTTGATTATTTGGGGCCTTTTTTTCTTCTATTTGGGCCTGTGCAGAACTGAAGTCTTAGCACGCAATCTAGGGTGGTCAGAAGTGGTCGGAAACCCACATAGTTGAAAAGAACCAAAAGTAATTAAAGATCGGATAATTTCATTGAAATTCCTTGTGACCGAAACACCTTATAAAATGCTTTTGCTTACGCTCCGACAAATTCCTTATACCCTTAATTTGTATGCATACTTGGATGAGGCTGCTTTGTTATTTTTTTTACTTCGCCTCATTAAATATTTGGCTATAAGCCAGTGTGAACTGAGAAGACAGATGCAAAATTTTATGGAATTAAAAATTTATTTCTAGTTAAATGACTTCATTGAAAAGTCATTCAGGACATGACAATCTCTTCAAGAACATCTCTGTTCATGAAAAGTAATGGTCATTACCCCTCAGGATCGTTAGAAAATTGTATTACGCCTCCATTCCTGTTACCACACAAAGAGAAAGGTAAGTCAAAAGGTTTAGGCCCAATAAAATCCGTAATGGCCTCAAATTTATTTGTTTTTATGGGCTTAATGTCTAGTTTGATCAACCTCTTGAGTTCGATTCTTAGAGGATTTCAGAACTTGCCATATATGTAGTATTAATTAATGTTTGTTTACATTGCTCTATACTTTTTTTAAAATAATTATATCAAATTATTCTACTAAGCAAAGTTTGTCTTAGAGATTTTGCTGAAAGAAAAAACAAACAAAACCTAATACTAATTGGCAACATGAAGAAAATTGTCGTCCTCATTGCCAAACGACATCAAGGCAGCTTTATCCATGGAGCTTAACACGCGTCCAACGCCTCAGGCCACAAATTACTTGATCACCACTGGGATTTTCTTGGACTAGCCATATGTACATACATACAAACATGTATGACCAGTTCGTGGAGCACCACATATATCTACGGAGAAAAGATGTAAACAATTCTTAGGACAAATGATAATGGCCAAGAAGTTGTTGCATGTGCCAGTGCATGTTCCAAGACCATAATATACAATGTCGGTCGCCGAGTTTTCGAACGTTCGAACACACCCCACAATCATTTGTTAGCAACATTGACCTCATAATGTCTGTCTAAAGCTTGTAACTTCACCCCACCTTGGTTACCACCCACACACTAGAACCTACACTCTAATAGATTAATAGAGCACGAACTTTTTGCCATCATTTGTTTTTTTTTTCCTGTTTTTGTTTTTTTGGCAGGGATGAAAAACCATCGCTTTTTTGTTTTATCCTTAGAATTTTCCAACGAAAATTTTAAAGTTCCTACCATGAGGGTGGTGATTCAAAAAAAAATCCAGAAAAATTACAAAAAACTGAGAGAGAAAAAAACATCATATTCCACACAAATGGATGTGCGAATACATCTATGCGGGCAGGGATATAGGTCCATTAGTTTTCCTGTCCCGGCTTAACTAACCCCGGAATGGCCTTTTGACAGAGTAACTCTAATCAAATGTGAACTAAACTCTAAGCCACAGCCAACTCCATACTATATCTGTTCCCTCTATCTAAGCTGGACGTAACGAGAATGAGAGGGATTGGGAGAAGGGAGGTTAACTTTTGGTCTATTGAAGTGTAAACTTTTGCAGAGTGAGAAGGAAAAGCAAAACAGGATAACTAAGCCGAGGTCATCGGCAATATAGATACCAGATAGAGCAGTCGCTGCTGCTCGTGTTGGAGCTCTCTCTGTCCACTTCCGTGTGATTAATCACTATGAAATAATATCCTCGTATATAGTCGGAGCTTGCTTGGAGATGGACGAGATGTATGGATGCGGGGCTTAAGAGTTTGCTATAGAACACCATATCGTTGTTAGCATCCAATTGTATTGCAACTATAGAGCAATATTTTGAGGAAGTTATCGGTATACGCGGAGAAAACTCATCGCACTTAATTGTCAGTGATGTTATAGTTATATGCGTGCAAAATGTGCATATTCTTCTATTCGTGTGTACACACTATAAAGGATAACTACTGTGTCATTAAAATAGGGCCGGACATGTTCAATTGGTTTTGGGAATACAATTGTTCCTGGAATCAATGAGAACTGCAATGACATTTAAATATTTTTTCAATCTCAATAGAGGCAGGTAGAATCTGACAGTTCATGACGGCCATGTTGTTTTATCTGTTGGTTTTTTTCTGTGTTTTATTTTTCACACAGTGAAGTCAATAACCATAGATAATACAGTATGTTCGCTGACTGGGTTAATTCTGCAGTAGTCGGAACGGGACTCTGATTTTAACAAAAAGCCGTAAATCAACAAGAAAAATTGCCATTCAACCAAGTGGTAATGCATCCGCAGAAATTCACTGTTTGGTGTGAGTTTCGGAACGTTCCGTTTTAGTTTCGCGAGTCGCTCGACAATAACGGAATGCACCCTAAGATTCGACAGAGACTTTATTCTAGTCTCAGCCAGCTTAATATTTTTGCTCCCTCCCGCATCACAGAAAGTCATTTTGATTGTGTTGTTTATCGTTTAAATACTGTTGAATCTTCTAAAACTAAACATTTAGTACTTCACTCAACTTTTGAACTAGTTTTTGAAAATGAAAAGGGTCAAAGAAAGCGGTGCGGAATACCACAAGAAAGAGGCTAAGAAAGATGCAGATTGGAAGAAGTCTCAAGGTGCATTACTGAAATATTTTAGCTCTAGTTCTGGCCACGTTAACGTCTTCCGCGGCATCCAGCAGCAGCGGAAGTGATTCCAATGTAATTATATGATTCCTTCTTCTAGAATCATGCGTGGCCTAGAATTGTCCTCTGGCCAGTATTCATGGGAATGTATAACTTATTTTACAGGTAGAACAAGAAGAAGACGTGCCTGCCGTCGAAGTTGGAAGTCGTTCTGGTAGGTACCACCACAGAGCAGGGTCAAGACGAAATCGACTCACATTCGCAGGAAAAAACGCATGCATGGCGATGAATCTGCAGATGCAGATTTGTCTCACGAGCAGGAACTCCGTCGAGAGGTGTTCGCATCATTTGACAAGATCATTCAAGAAATGACGACACGATTCCAGCAAGTTCAAGAAATAGCGGACAAGTTCGGATTTTTGACGCCAGCGAAACTTTTGGACAGCAAGTACGAGTGTGATTTTTCCCATATCCAGCAGTTTGTCGCCAGTTCTGAATAAGAGGAAGATATAAGGGCAAAGGACCACTGGAGCTTTTCCAGCTCATTCAGTTCAATGAATCTGGGAATTACGATTCCTAATATAGTCATCTTGATTCGTAAATATTTGACTTTGGCAATTAGTGGCGCTAGTTGTGAGAGAAGTTTTTCGAAGTTGAAGCTTATCAAAAATTATCTCAGATCCACTATGAGCTCCACTAGACTATCAAACTTATCTATATTGTCGATTGAACAAGAATTGGCTGCAAATATTGATGTTGACAAAGTTATTTCTGACTTTCGTAAGGCCCGTAGAATCCATTTGTGAAACCGCTGATCTTATTTTACCTTCAATAAAAGATACCTTATTGCCTGTGAAATGATATCTCGAAATTTAATTTTAATTAAGTATTGAATGGGGGAGGCAAAATGGGTCTCCCGCCCTATGCGCCGAGATGGCACGCTACGCCACTGGCTCCTCAAATGAAAACTATTCAAGATGGAATCTATGTCTATCAGATAGAGTGGGGCATGCACATGATGAATTGAATCTATTGAATTGCTTCTACATCTTCCTCGTCTACACAGTTTCTGCGAAAATCGTTTGAATAACCGCCAAGTCTCGTTGTGTTTTTGCTTAAAAGACAGTGTCCAGTAATGACACCAATTACGGAGCTGAAATTCAATTTGCTTCAGGATATCAAACAATTGGAAGCATTGGCCAGATCTGTTTTGTCACCAGAAAGGTGGTTATATTATTCCAGGTTTGTCCTTTCAATTATATCTTGATTCAGCATAAGTTTACATGTAGCAATGGGTTTACCAATACTATTCTTATCAGGTAATATAGATAATGTTGTTCCACTGTTTGACAGTCCCTTGACAGACTAGGATGTGATCCACATGAGTTCACAATGATAGAATGGGAAAGGTCATTATTGATCCATTGTGAAGAAGCACGCCACCGTCTGTTTGCTAAAAATATTGTTCGGTGGTAGATGGAACAGAACCTCTAGCAGAGCGGGTCTTTCGTAGTGTCCGCTTATGCACAGGCAATACGTTCATTGGCTTTGCTTAGGCTGTTACGATTTCCAGCCTTTTCAAGAGCTGCCCAGTATACTGCTACACCATAAGTGTGTGTGAGTTATGAGGGGTTAAAGACTCTATTTGTTCCCAATAACATTTTTACATGAGAAGAGTGCCAATATGGCCTTATTGACTCTTTCTTGTATATTAGGTTTCCAGGTTAATTTTGTATCTAAAACAACAGCCAAGTATGTTGCTTCATCTGAAAAAAACTATTTGGTATATCTTTAATAGAAAGGGTTCTACACGGAGAAGTTTGTACTTGCTAGTGCTCTGTCCAGTTTGTAAGCTTGTTAAGAACGTTTCGTAGGAGTTCTTTTAAGATGCAAGGATACTTTCCTGATAATATCCACATAAGCATTCACTCTGCAGGTTGCTGCTTCCATGCATGTCAGCTACTCATTTACTTCCAAGCTCCACAGGAAGGGACAAAGAACACCGCGTTGCGCCGTACCTCTACTCAAAGATCTTCTCGCAGAAAAGCTGTCCAGTTTTGAATTGATACTAGTCAAAATTTGGGATGATATTTATTATAAAATATATAAAGGTTGTTTTTTAGAGGTGGAGAACTCTAGTTTAAAATAAAACATCTAATTTAAAATAAAGCAGAAGCAACATTTTTTGTCATTAATGTTTAAATATGATTTCGGGCATGTGGCCACCGAGACTGGGACGTATATTGCGCAATCTAAAGATCCAAACTATCTTTACGAAAAATGTTGATAAAGTGGATAAGCAAAAGTTTAATTGGTGAGCACGATTTGACCATCATCAATAGAACGCTGTACAACAGCAATAGTTTGTTCTGTGCGCACTATTCGACGTCTTGCGGCATACGTATTATCGTTAAAAATAAACGCATTGCGAAAAGGATCAAAAGTTTTTCGATCTAATCACTCTGATGGACAATTATGATCTCCATAAAACGCACGTAACGGCTGATCTGTTTTTCGAATTGAACCATGTTTTTTTCAAAATAAATTTAAACAATTTGGAAACGTTGATCCAGCTTGAGTATGTTCATGATGAATTGCCAAACCAAACTTACCTCAAAAGAACAGAGAACTTTCAAATTCAATGTCACAGACACAGAAAACAGTGTTGCCAAAGTAAAGTTATCCACCTCTAAAAAAACTCCTTGTAACTTGTAAAGATTGTTAATAAATCATGGAATCCTTCGAAAGACATCTTCTTGTTAGTAAATTTCCAACCAAAATGAATACCAATATGTTATTAGGAAAAGTGGGACGGTACTTATTTCTTAGCAAAAGGTTCACTGGTGATCTGATAGCATATCTCACAGAAAAGTGGAACCAATCCTTACATCATTTTGGAGAAACAAAGGTTATTGCTCTTGATATTTCTAAAGCATTTGATATGGCTTAGCACTTGGTATCTAAAAGTCTCTTCTTCAATGGATTAGAAATTACTTTTCGGACCACTTAATCCACATTGTATTGGATGGTTTCAAGTCTGATATTCATAAAATAAATGCTGGTGTGCCTCAAGGCTCCGTTTTGTGACCGACACTCTTCCTTATATTCATAAATGATCTTTTATCTGAAACTTCTAATCCACATCATTGTTTCGACAGCACACTGAGCTTTTCGTTTCAATATTTACAGCCCTGATCTTCGGATATGAGACTAAAACGGCAGCGTATGCTAAGATCATTAGATTTCGATCTCGACAGCATTATACAGGAATAAGAGACCTTGTGGAATTCAATGCTTCGAAACCGCAATGATCTCTTCTGTCAGTTAATCGAAATATATCACCCTTACCATTATCCATGAATGGTACTTGTATTCAAGAAACCAAAAAGCTTTATATTGTCGTTATGTATAGTACTGACCATCACTTATGGAATGAGAACAGCAAAACCCCTAGGTTTTCCTGGGTTGATTGGGTTGGTGGTGGAAAAATAGTAGAACTAAGATTAAAGGAAACTCGTTGGCCTTTAAGCTTGGAAGGAGTAGGGAGATTAGGGAGTTTTTCTTAAATGGAGGCGTGATTAAACTTGGGAAAAGGTTTGTCTTGCAGCTCCAGTTTGTATTAGTTCTGGAAAAATCAAAGTTCTAGAAATTGGTTTGTTGAGGTTAGAAGATAAGGGAATGGAATTGTTGATGTTTGTGTAGTCTGGTATGAAGAAGTTAAAAAAACCACGTTTAGAAGAGGGCCAATCAGGAAGTAAAGGGGACTTTCGTTTGAGGGATGGAGTGGACTTGCTTTGAAAAGAGGAGATGTTAGTAAGATGTTTAGAGAGATTTCTCTTCCATTTGAACAGCGTCATGTTTTCGAGCTTAAATGGTCCAGAAGATTGAACTGGATTTTGAAACATCTAGGCGAAATCCGTCGACATTCAGTTAAAAGGTTGGAGAATATACGCCCAAAATAGGACTTTACCCAGGATTTATTGGCTAAGTAGGGAGTATTCTTCAAGCAAAAGTAGGCATCATTAGAATATTCGAGCTTGCTTAATCTTTTATTCCAATCAGATAGGCTCCATAAGTGGCCGAGCTTAACAATAGTTTATGAAGAGGGATCTTAAAGAGGTTTCTGACTATGTTTGGGGGGTGTAGAAGACACAGTGAATATTGGTTGGACACGCAGTACCACACGATTAGAAGGAGGAGAGCTTCCAACAGCATTTTGGGTGGGTATAAGATGCACGGTATTCGTTTCAGTGTTTAGAATTTCCTCCAAAACAGATAAATTGTTCGGGTTCGGGTGTGAGATATCTAGATTTATCTAAGATGTCATTAATCTTCAGCTTTAATTCTTGCGAATTCATGTTCAAGCGGCTCGCTGAATTTCCATCGTCCGTTCACCATTACTGCTAACGTCGTTGTACCCGATAGATATCAGCTCTGCAGAGACTCTAAATAGCATAGACTTAACACTTTGAAGTTCATCACAAATCCCGATGTGCAAGGGTTGGTCCGGTTGAGAAAAAGGAGATACAGGTGGACCTCTAGTCTGATTGAAGGTATTTCAATTTAGTGGATGTGTTATTATTTAGCAGTACCAACATCATTTATAGAGTCAGACAGTTTGTGAAATGAGTTGAGACGTTTATCAGAAAGACGTATTTTGTTGAGACTGCTGGTGAAGTTCTTCAACACTTTTTGCAATTATATCAAATTTTTTGGAGACATTTTGAATTTTACATAATTCGGCAGTCAGTGTTATTGTTAGATGTTGAGTCACTAAGGCAATTAATGGCAAGCACAATATGGTAGAGAAAAAGATTTTTTTTTTTTAAGTCTTTTAGGTAAGCAAGTGGTCTCTTACTTAGGCCGACACAGGAAGGGTGAAAAGAATTTCAACAAATACCACTGCAACTTCTCCATTCAACACTGGTTTCGATGTTGACGCAGATAGGGTTTCTGCACTTGGATGACATAGTTTACCATTAATATTATTTTTTTTAATGCAAGAGTTTTTAGTGTTTATTTGGGCCAATTGCGGAGCGAAAAGTAAAATGCGTGAGTAAGCACAGTTTGGAAATGAAGAACGGCGCACAGTGGAACGTCTAGTACAAAATTCCGGACATTGGGTGATTTTTTATTTTTCATTCTTGGAAATATTTTTTATATGATATGCATAGAAAATAATCGCCCCTTTTATATATAAAACAGTTTTTTTATGTACACTCTTTAATTTTCGAATAATAGGGACTCAAATATGCAGTAATTTTGAAACAAAAAAAAAAATGGAATTTTGACGCATTTTTGTAACTTGTTTTTCTCAGATCATTTTTATGTTTTCTTTTCGAAATTTTGTAGGCATGCAATTGGTTCATTTAAGCTTAAAAATCAAAAAAATCCTTGAAACAAAGTTGTTTTAGCCTTAAAAAAACACTTTTTCTGAGTATTTTTAAAAAATCCTAATTTCAAGTTTGAAGATGGTTTTAAAAAAATGCTCGGTTTTTGGGTAGTCTTAAATGAATTTTGTACTTATTTGGAGTCATATTTTCAAAAAATTGGATCCGACCGTTTCTGACCCCGCTCCCTGTAGGGTTTTTAAAAATCTCCCCTAGAGCTGAGAACGCTTAAATAAAATAAGTTTGTTAACTGGAGAAGGGAGTAGGGGCATTTTTGCATTATAAATAATAATAACTAACATTTAGATATCTAAAAGCATGAATCAGTACATACATAAAAGAAAGAGGGAGGGGTGGGGGTTTCTCCTAAAGAAATTTAAAGAAATTTTTTCTTAAGGTTATCATTATTTGTTGTAGACTAAATGGCAAAACAAAGTATGGTTCTCATGCTAAAGGTTATTTTTTATCTCTTAATTAAAAAAAAAGTAATCATGTGATTTTATAATAATGAATATGCATTTTTTGTTTGGTTTTTTGAACAAAGTGATTGTCTATAGTACACAAATAATTTTGAAGCCTTCTCCTACCAAGTGAAAATGGTTGTGTTTACTTACTATAAATACTTTATGGAAAAATTGGACTTTTTTTGATTTTTTTCGCAAATTTTGTTTGAAGCTGGAAAATAGATTTGTAGAATGCAACTATGTACAAGAAAATTCTAATTTTAAAACGGTATAAAAGGTGGTTTGAAACGGAATTCAACACATCAACCATTATAAAAGAACCACCCCCATAAACCGCTAACAAAACAAATGAACAGTTTGAAGACTTCAGTGAGCGACAACACAGGCGTAAAACCCAACTAAATTAAATTGACCTTTTTTGATATGAAGCGCATCAAATTTTTAGAAATTTTTAGACTATCAAACCAACAATATTTTAAAATGTAATCTTAAATAATTCCAAGACGTTTTGACAATTGAAGATCTAAGTAAAATCATTAAAACAAATAAGCTTCGAGAACTTTAAAGGTTAACATCTTAAAAACGTCTTTGATTATAAAAATTAAGTAATATCGTGCTAAGGGTATTTTGAGTTTAATAAATTTCTTCTCAAAAAAAACTAACCAATAAAAGTATTTTCAACAAACTAAGCAAAACGACCATTTTTGATATTTGGAAATATAAAAGAGTTATATGTAGCTATGATCATACTAGAAAGATTAATTACGAGTAGGTATTCGATTATTTTAACTTTAACAGAATATTTTAGAAAGTGTGCTGCTAAATTCGGCTCAAATTATCACCAAGTATCATAAAGTAGTTTTAACATCGTTTTAATTTAACTAAAATTTGTTGGTATTTTATTTTGAAAGAACCAATGCTTCTTTTTTTGCTCACCAACTTCTTGACTACCAGATTATCAGTGAGGCAGCTCTAAAAATCCAAAGTCATAATTATAGAAGACGGTGTCTACTAAACACGGATTTTCGATACAAGATATTTGAAAGTGCCCTGAATGAAAGGTAAATCGTTAGTGGATAAGACCGGCTTCAGGAAAACATACGGTCAAAATGTTCGTTTAGCTCATGATTTAATAGTATGTATATCGAAAATGAGACAGAGATATTCCTAACAATTTAACCATAAAACGGATAACATTTTAGTCACATTTTGCCCAAATGATTTCTACAAGTGCTGGGACATTATCCCATTTTAATTGACTACTTGCAGAGATTCAAGGACTTGCGGAAAGAATCAACATTCCACTAGGAGTAATGAAGGGCAATATTCACTCAATTTTTCTTAACGAATCAAACTGCAGCTGGAGCACTTTAACTAACTGCACTATTTCCAGCGGAGCTTGTCATTACTCACAGCACTCAGTATCGTAGCGTGGAGAACAGTAATTTGATGCCACTGAAAATGCCCTGCCCTTGCCAAATTTAAAGCACAATCATTAGGAAGGGCATTTTTTGACAACATTGACGAACATTCGTAAATGAATATAAAAGACTTGATCTCTTTTCTCAACGCGATGAAATATCCATGACGAACTTGGGTTGCTTCTGTGCCGTGCCATCCGTTTGATTCTTTAGCTAGTTGGCGTACTGAGAGTTTTGATGGAGGTTTATGGTGTTCAGTGGTTGCTTCAACACCAGTTAGGCGTCACATTGTAGATGATTTTCGGTTGATAGATCGAACCGATTTCTGATGATTTGGCAAAAGCAAACACAAAATACGAAATATAAAAACCTGTTATATCCCTTCTTGTTGATTTCAATCCAAACTGGATAACTCTGTGAGAAATTCCATAATTTCCCATATCAATTTCATACACAGGTTCAACCGAGTTTTGGTATCAAAATGTCGAACTTCGGTGATAATTGGGCCACAGGGCTAGACTGCCAGTGGCCACCATTTCTACCTATACCTACCTTCAGATATACGGGTAGGGTAGTGCCCTAGGTTATTTGATGATTTTGAAATACTACTTCATTCAATAAACTTCGTCACATAGTTATTTTCCTAGAACTTTACGGGATTAGATTGGATTGAGTTTTTTTTTTTCTACGAAAATCCACATGCAAAATGTAACATCCCTGCTTAAAGCACTTAACTGGGTCGCAAATATATCTCGATGGATTGTTGTTTTGTTACGTTGTTTCGTGTACCCTGAGGTTAGTGTAGTTAACTAAAATTGTACTATATTTTGGGGCGTGTATTTAATATTTAACAAACATACAGTGTGGAATCAATAGATACTCGTACAATAAGGGTTGGGCAATAGGATTGGGTGGAAGGAAGACTGGAATTGTGTGGAAGAGGAAGGATTCTTGTGATTGTATCATAAATATGAAGTGAATTGAGAGGGCAAATGTAACAAAGTGTTTATACAGTGGCCACAGGATCTGATGCAGCTAGGCTATTGTTTGCGTGGCTATTCCGGTGTATGTACATTTGCAGGAATATAGTGTGACAACGATGCAACTCCTATTTAAATAGGGAAGTTCGCTCGAATGTTAAACATGACCAATATTTAATTATTTGCAGATTGGAAAAGTTAGTGCATTATCATTAGTTTATATTTTATGATAAGACCTTTAAGGGCATTACAAACAAAATCGTTAGACAGATTTTGATGGAATGCAACGTCTATTTCTATGATTTTATAGTCATAGATAAAACTGGGCAAAGACGTATTGAGTTAAAAAATCAATATTCAATAAGAAATAATGTAAGGTAATTCGGAATTCCAAAGTTGCGAACGACAGAGTCACACATAACTAAATGATAGAATTACGAAGCATGGACTTAGTCCTTTGACTTGACTTAACAGTTAAGCCAAAACCACACATATCTCGTGAGGTGCCTTGTGGAGTGCTGTGTTGCTATCGCTCCAACACATTTGTGTTATTGGAATGGTGAAAATGCTTCTGTTTCGATTGCGCGATACCTCGATTGCGAGCATATTAAGCCCCATTTAGACTTTCGTTCTTCATTCGCTGTACGTCAACGTCTACGAAAAGTCTGAATGCAGTTTTAAATGAAACAAAAACTCAAATGTCAAAACAAATGTCAAATGTCAGAAGACAACAGTTTTGATATCTTAAAAGTTCCATTTTCATGCTAATTTAAAAAGCGTTTTTTCTTTGTTTAAATGGTGGTGCCAACGACTAGTCGCGACTATTGCAAGAGATTCCAATTCTCGACTTTAATTGCCGCTGCTGCAATTGCAAAGGGTATTATCTTTGGGGATATTGATATTTTTGGCGATCTTTAATTTTGCGCCTGCCTGCCATAGTGCTGTCATGTCATGACATGACATATGTACATTTAGCGACACATCGCTCCACTCCACAACACACTACACCAGACATATGTTGTTCCGGCTTAACGAACTTGGCGGTTTGATTTTCAAAGAGAGAACAACAAGGTGGAAGAACATGGAACTACAGACAGCAAGATAAAATCGATATATTTGATAAATAAATAGAATCAAATTTAAGCTGTTTTAAGCTGGCAGTTCTGAAGTTAAGGTCAAACAAGTTAACATTCAAATTAATATTTCGCATCTTTTCTTACTCATAATGTACAAAAACCTTGTGTGTAACAGTCCACCGTAGAAAGTATTATAAACTAAACGCTAATTTTATGAAGCTTAACATCAAATTTCTTAAGTAGTGTGAAAAAGAAACCACTCCAAATTGCAAGGAAAAATCTTATTTTTAGATCTCACCTTTTCAAAGTTGACTTGTTACAGACAGGTTTCTTATAAATACGAGTACTTGACTCTCTTTTTTAACATTTATGTTTTTTATGTGATTTCACCCCCTTTTTTATAAAGATTTTCTTTTGTCTGGAGAACATTTTGAAAGACATCTTGCATGAATGGATCGCACGTTCTTAATCTTAAGTCTTAAAACTTTATATATGTACATACATGAAAGTTCTTAAAAAATTTTCGAAAACAAGTTTGGCATGTCAAGTTTTAGTAAGTTTAAGTTTAAGTGATTTTTATTTAAAATTTACATATAAAGCAATTATTAATTACAAAATCAAATATAGCATGGTATTGCCGTCTGCCATATTGACAAATAGTTACATAATTCTGGTTAATTCTTAACAGTTAAAACATAAATAGTATCAAGCAAATTTAAGTTCAACACAGATAGAGCATTAAATATTATAAGTTCATTAAAACTTTTCATTAATGTCAAAGCATCGCAGCCAAAAAAAAATCTTCTTGATTCCATCAACACCGGACATCTTCCTAGAAAGTGTAGCACATCTTCTTTTTCTTTCCAATTACAAAGATAACATAATACAGCCAGGTCTTCTCAATGTGGTACATAATTGAGTCGCAAAAGTTCTCCACGCAGTCTTACCATCACAGATATTTGCTCCACACTGTTTTCATCTCGAAAATAATTTCTTTGTCACAGATTATAGCTTAATCTGCTATAAAGCGCTCTATGCACGGAAGTGGTAGCTTCTTGTATATATTTTTCTCGATATTTGATGTCTGTCGCCTCAATTTGCTTGTAGAGTAAGCCTTTCAAATCATTGAGGTTCTCTAAATCCAATTTCAGCTGAATCCCACAACACTGTGCCAACTCCATCCACTTAGCATACCAACTGCTTCTTCGATGTATTACCTCCAGGGCCGCTTTTCTTGGTAGTCTTTCATTGGACATTTTTAAAACCTTCATTATATAATCAATCAGTGGGGATAGTCCAGTTTCTAGCATCACGATGTAGTTAGGGGTATTAGAAGGAAGACGAAACGGTGTTCCCGTCCAAATTGTCCCATTCCTCGAGCAGACCAGATCTCAGGTCACTAAGTGTCTCTGGAAAAGCAGGTCGCCTCTTTATAATTTTTCCCAGCAGGTCCCAAACGTGTTTGATGGGATTCATGTCCAGGCTCATCGCAGGCCAACCCATCACTTCGATTTCCACTTCTTGCAAGTAATCGGTAGTGCACCTTGCGACGTGTGGTCTATCATTGTCCTGCATCAGCAGAAAGTTTTATCTAATAAATGGTGCGAATGGAACCACATAATCCTCCAGGATGTTGTTGATATACATAATATCTGGAACTCACAGATTCTTCCACGATGTACAGCTCAGTTTTTCCGCGCATGGAAATTCCTGCTCACACCATGATGGAACCTCCTCAGAAATTTTCCCGCTGGGCAACTGTTGACGAAAAGTATCTCTCACCTGACCGTCTACACACTCTGTTACGTCCATCTGGTAAGCGCAGACAAAACCTGGACTCATCAGTGAAAAGAACTCTACTCCACTCAGCATCGGTCCAATCTTGGTGAAGGCGAGCAAATTCCATCCGACGTCGCTTGTGCTGTACCGTGAGTCTCGGTACACGAGCAGGTCTTCTTGCTCTCAAGCCACTCTTCACTAATCGCCGCCTTACCGTTTGAGTATTCACAGCTATCCCTCTAATGGATCGCAGTCTGTGAGACAGCTCAAGCGCTATTTGGTGACGATTGCGAAGGCTTTGAAACACCAAATATTGATCATCCCTTGCAGATGTTGCTCTTGGGCGGCCTGAGCCTTGACTATATTTTTTCACAAAAATCACTAAAAACTAATAAATAAACAAATTAAAATAAAACGATAACAATAAACTTAATAAAACATTTACTGGATCACGGAAGCCAAAATTGGTATAACTCGCGTCTATATTACTAAACAAATGATTAAATTGCAGTTTCCATCAATATTATACACGTATCAAAAGGAAATTGGAAAAAGATTATGCCAACAGGCACAAAAATTGAAATAAAAAAAATTTGCACGAACATGGCGGCATATTATTAAAATGATAACAACACATCAAAAACTATGACTGCGCCACTTTTTTTGTAACTGAGTGTAGACACTATAGGGCAAGTTTTAAATTTGGAAAAGAAACTTGGCCTGAGATCTTGATCAAACGATGGCAGTACGATGATAGAGAACACGAAAAGGTGGGTTGTGCAAATTCTGTCCGTCTTTTTGTATGGCTGTGTGTCTGTAGCTGGACTTGCAGCCTAAGGCTCGGACCGCACTTGCGATTTCAATCGCACGATTTTTTAGTCGCAAAAATAGAACACATGAATTTAAATGAGAATGAAAGCACTTGCTACCAACAAATCATGACGATTTAAAAGTCGCAATTTATATCATTTTTCTTGCGATGCGATTGTCGTAAACTTAAATGAAACACATGTACTCAAATGGATATGCCCACACTTGCGATTTAAATTACTACGACTTAAAAATCGTAGTCGCAAAGAGACATTGACATGCACGCACTTGCGATTTTTAATCCACGATTTTTTAGTCGCAAAAAGTAAGACACATGGCCTTAAATCTGAATGCATGCACATGCGACTTAAAAATCGTAGCGATTATAAAAATGAAACAAGTTCTATTTTTTCAAGCGCATTTTCTGTCGCTACTTATTTGTAGCAAATGCGTGCACTCACATAAAAAGTAGTGTGTTTTATTTTTCGCGATTAAATAATCGCGCGGCAAAAAACATCGCAAGTGCGTGCATGACAATAATTTGTAGCGACTACGACTTTATAATCGCCTAGACGAAAAATCGCAAGTGCGGTCCTAGCCTAAGGCTTCGGCCACACACTGAGCGACGACCGACTGAGCGATTGAGCGACGTCGCTCGGTCGCTTAAGACAATCACAAGTCGCTCAGGGCTTATGTGGTCACCTCCATACAATTTAAGCCTTAGGCTTCGGCCACGCACTAAGCGACGAGCGAATTACCGATTGAGCGACGAGTCGCTGAGCGACGCAAAAAAATTAAAACACATTAAATTGTATAGAGGTGGCCACATAAGACCTGAGTGACTTCCGAATATTTTAAGCAACAGAGCGACGTAGCTCAATCGCACATCGCTCAGTGCGTGGACGAAGCCTAAGCCGCTGAAGCGATTTTCTTTAAACTTGGTACGTATTTAAGCTTCTTCGGTGATTCCCTAGAGAGGAAATTTATTTTTTTTTAAGTCGGAAGTCGGGATATAAAAATTGTATTAAAAAATCTTATTAACGGTACCTTTGCCAGAACCATTTTTATTTTCGTTTCATTTATTCTGTGTAGATCTTAAATTGAGGTACAGCAAGATGAAGGGATAGGTAGAACCCACTGTTTGCATGTTGTCTACCATCGGAATATCAAGATTGATTAAAATCTCAACTTTAATTTGTTCACAATTGGAACTTACCCTAGATTTTGTATATTGCAAGTATGAAACATTTGAGGTCGAATAGGCTTTGATTCGATATTTATTAATTTATATTTGTTGTGTGTACCACCTAAAACCAAAACAAAACAATAATCAAATATAAACAATAACAATAATATATGAAATGTAAACATTCATGAACTCGACGCATATCGACCTACATTGGATTGTGTTGTCACCAAGCGATACCATCGTGCATTGAACTGATCATGTTACACATAGTCATAGTCGGTCGCTATGCACCGAATGCAATTGAATATTTATTTTTGTTTATGACTGCAATTATATATGCATCACATTGACTGAGCATTCGGAATGCCTTTGAGGAAATATAACCGAAAGTATATTTTGTCAAGTGGACATTTAATGCTTACTTCATGTGGGGTAATATATTGTAGGTCAGAACCATAAGTAAAATAAATAAATAAAGAACTAGGCTAAGAATATCTAGGTACGAAAATTAATTTTGTATAGAACTAGTTGTAAGTATAAATAGAAGAAAAATTTTGAAAATAAAGTCAGTCTAAGTTAAAACCTTAACGGCGACTCCTCTCTTTTAATATCGTGCATTTTGATGCTCGGATAAATAATCGGCTTTACATTAAAGCTAAGAAAATAATTTTGTTCCTTCGAGAACCAAGACTTCCTCGTCTAACTTAACATATTTAACATTTGCAAACTTAAATGTAGATGTATTCAATAGTCTTAATATGTATTTATTGTGATGCGGTTGTTGTGTGAGTTATAGTACTGTAACTTATATTTTTTCCGGTAAGACTGCAAACACACAAAAGAAGTTTATAATACTACATACATATATATGTATGTAGAAGGAACAATATTCATCAGAAAATAAAATTAGACAAATAAATTCGAGAGCTATATACTTTGAATACTAAAAGCTAATACTTTTACAGAAGATAATAAAAAATAAACACAATTAATGTTTCGCGAATGAAATGCACACTCGGGCGTATGAGTACTTTTTATTAGAATGTATTTTAACGATTTTATTCTCAATTTTTGTACATTAGATTCTTTATTGTCAATTGAAATTAAAGCATATTTATTAATCTAATAGCTGCTCACCATAGATGAAATGATTTTGTATTATTATCTGCTGCAAATATTACTTCACTATATGAGGGAATGTAGTATATTTCATTAAATTATTCATTGTGGTTTTATTTTTAGAGTTCATAAAATTAAACCAAACATAATTGCATTCACTTATGACTCAATTTTATGATATTTTGTGGTACTATCTGAATGAGTTTTACATATTATTTCGGGACTGGATTAAAAAAAAAAAAACATTAACGCTCGAAGGATTTTAACATACTTAAGACCAATTGTTTGAATGTCAATTAAACTTAAATCTATCATTAAGAATGGAAAATTTATCGACATCAAAATATAAATAACATGTATTCAACCGCTTTTAACGATTTAAATTAATGTTTTGTTTATTAACTAATTAGATATACATTTAATTTAAATCCTTGTTTTACTCAAACAACACAATACACCTTTAAAGAGTGATTTGAGGGCCTTATAGGTTTTCTATAATTAGGTCTGACAATCAGGTTTTGTTTTAATTAATTAATATTTTGAAGTCTATGCAAAAATAAATTGTGGCATTGTTGTTCAATTTAAATAACGGATACAAATTTCTATTCCTGATTTTACTGAAGTAAGCATATCTTTCGCATGCATTTTATTGCCAAAAGTAACACGGGCCATCGCTTAAGATCGAACGAGATTCATTTGGATGCCTAAAACTTTGTTAGAAATGACTAAGGCAAGCGTAAAATTCCATTACTTATTTACGAAATTCGAACATAAGTTGTTGAATTCAACTATAATTTCTTTCCAAACGGGTGCATGCATCGGTATTTATTTTCTTTACCTACTTAAGCATGTGGTGAAATTCATTCAAGAAGAATATTTTCTTCCAATTCTGTAGTTCTAACGCGACATTTTTACTTGCGACTTATAGGTACTATAAGGCAAGTTATACATTCGTAAAAAAATGGAACTCGAGATTTTGATCAAAGTTGACATTATGACGATGGCTGTCTGTCTGTTTGACTACAGCCTAAGCGGCTCAGCCGATATTTTTTTAACTTGGAAGATATCTTTTTAAAATTCTTCCACTCACACGTTTTTTTTTTCTTTTTTTTTAAGACCAAATTTAACCGTACCTGCCATACGAATATTTTTCAAAATTTTAAAATATTTATTTTTTTCAAAAACTGAATCAGAAGATATTTTCTAACCAATATGAATTTATTTTAAGTGTATTCTTTTGAATTGGATGACAAAGTCGAACTAAAATTTTTAAAAATTATTTTTTCTTTCAATTAATTTTTACGATTTACAAATTACTTAAACAAAATTTGAAATTAAGATATTACAGACTGTATACCTGCCATAGAACCATTTTTTTTTCGAATTTTGAATTTCTCACTATCGGCATAACGGATTTTAATTAAATTTTGCATAGAAAAGCTTCTAAAAAGTTTCAAAAACATTGCATTTCAAAACTTGAAGAAAAAAATATTTTTTGAATTTTCGAAAAATAAAATCAATTTTCCAACTAATAGTGTTTTAGTCTTTTAAGTGAATTAATTTTATGCTTATGAACAGTTTTTCTCTGATAACATTCATTTTTAAAATTTTTAATCTTTTACATGAGAGCAAGTTTTGAGTTTACACACAATAACGTAAAAATTTAAATGAAGTACACTTAATGGCTTTTTCCTGAACCCTTATTTAACTAAATTGATAAATAACTATTCTTAGTGAGTAAATTAGCCTTTAGAATTTTAAATATAAATATTATTAGTCAGAATAATCGGAACCATAAAATTTCCTTTCATATCTTAAGTTAAAAACAGAATGCCACACGGTTTCTTAGGTAAGTATGGATATATTAAAGAACAACAATTACAAATCGTTGTAACGATTAAAAAAAGGATTTATAAAAACAATGTTTAAACCATTTTAAATGAAGTGTATTTTGGTAATATTTTATTATTTCCGAAATAAAAATTGATTTTCAAAAAGAAATCATTCACCAGTTTTTAAGATATTGAATTAAAAAAAATGTATTTGTATCTAAAGTTTAAATTTTTTTTAAAAGTTTCTTTATTCAAATTTCCATTTAAATCCATTATGCCGATAGTGAGGAAGTCAAAAATTAAAAAGATTATTTTATGCTGGGTACCGTCTTAATTTTAAATATATTTTTTTTTATTAAATTATGAATGAACGTATAAATTTAGCGAAAAAAAAATATAAAAATTTGAGCTGCCGTTTTTGAGAATTATATTATTTTCGAAAACAATTTTTTTGCATATCCATTTTTTTGGGTAGGTACCCATGTTTTTACCAAAAGAACAATTTTTTTTTATAAATCATAAATAGGATGGGGAATCTAAAACACTAAGTTTTCAAACAAAAGTTTTTAATTTTTTTTTGTTTCAATCCAAAAAATTTAAAAAAAAAATCGATCTCGAGAACGGTACTTCCGCAATTCTGTCTATCTGTATATGTATGTGTCTATTGAATCGATTTCACGGTTTCTCGAAACTTAGGGCCAAAGGTTTAGTGGTTATTCTATAGAAGGGAAATTTAAGTTTTAAAATATCCCTTAGAGTTTATTTATCTTAAAAATGACTCCAACGCTGTTAACAATAATAATTCTGAGTAATATTGTGATATGATAAAAATTAAAAAATTAAATAATCTTTTTCTGACCATTCAATGTTTTAAATATTTGTTAATTAATTTCGCATGTGTCAAAATATACATAGCTTACGAGATCTTACTCGTATTTTTATATGCATATATAAATGCAACATAAAATGTATCCAGATTATATGGGTGGAAAACTTCTTAGACTAATATACAAATCCCAAGCATTTAGGAGCGTTTTTGGCGGTCTCCAGAATGTGTTAGTTCCAACGAAAATCCTCGTTGACAGACATTCCGAGAACAGAGAGCTTTTCAGTTTCTTCGATCTAAGTAGCGCTTAAGGAGAATGGCATAGCGTGTACATTTTACTTCAACGACATTAGACAACATTGAGTTTTCGAAGCTTTAAGCTCCACACGATTTCTTATACCCCATTTAACAATCATGGTTTAATTAGTTTATCTGACGATTACATTGCAATTGCATTTTCGAAGGAGATGGACGTGAATTCGAGAACGAGTTATGAGAAGCTGAGGGTAGAGTCGTCCGCAAAACAATGAAGCTGATCAGAAGTTATAGACAAGAGATCATTTATAAAAATTAGGAAGAGAGTCGGAGACAAAACGGAACCTTGGGGCATTTATTTTTTGAAGACTATAAACCGCCCAATACAAAATGTATTGAAGCATAACGAACGTAATTTTTAATCTAAGGCGCAAGGGTTTCATTGACCCCAAACGTACGAATATTAGATAATAGAGCTTAATGCCAGACTCAATCAAATGCCTTAGAAATATCAAGCGCACCAATTTCACTTTCTCCGAAACAATCAAAAGATCTATTCCACTCTTCGGTATGACCATCAGGTCACTAGTGGGATGATTGTTGGGATAGCCGTTTTGCCAGTCATTAAGAAATTTTTGGACTTCAAGATCTCGAAGGGCTCTTGCAAGCAACGGTATGAGTGCAGATATATTCCCCTTTCCATTGAATGATTTACGTGCTGAAGTAGAGGAGAGTCAATTTTGCTGTCTAGAATCGTAGAGTTAGCTGCAAAATAAGTTGCGAGTATTTTTTCCTTATCTGAAGAGCTAGTTATCGTCTCAACTCAGTCGACATATGAGCTCAATAAAAATATCGTTCCGTATCGATTGGTTCTCTCTTCGAATCACTCCTAAGTCCTGAGCATGCCTAACAAAAACTTTTTCTCGGTTTTATTCTGTTTGGTTTCTGTCGAGAAATTAAGTTTAAAAGTACTAATAATTCAGCCATTAAAATTTGGTAAGTTTTAGAAAGGCACCCAAGAATTCGGTGAATCCGTGAATGTGAGTGTGAGACCAATGATAAAATAGCTTTCCAGCAAGCAGTGGGTCGTGACCGATGATCACTAAATGATGGTCAGAATGTGTGCATGTATGAGTCACCGAAATAGGAAAGCCTACTCTGCAGATAGCTAAGTCCAAACAATTCGAAAAGAAAAATTCAAGAAAAAGCAAAGAATCATAAAGAAGACAGTTGAAGAAGTGTGTGAAGGAAAAAAGTAATAAGAGTAAAACGGACATTTTTCAAGTGAGGTAAATGACTTATGGATTTGAGATTCTTGTGTACCTTTTTTTGAATTGAACATAAGAGCAAAATCGATTTAAAATTTAGATTTTATATAAAAATATTTTGTGTGACTGAAATGATAATTTAATTCATAAGCTTTATTTAGGAATCAAAATGTTTACTGATTTTGTTTTTCAAATTCAATTATTTCAATAACCAACCCTTTATTTAAGTTTGAATTGATTTTTGACTTATAATTTCTGGCATCAGATCAAATCAAAAAACATTATCTTCGCTCTCAAGTTGGATCATTAAAAATTTAAAATGACAAATGCACGTAACAGCAGTCTTCCATCATTTTTGTCAGTTATTTTTATATTTCTATCAAATATTTTACTTCAACTTTATATTTCATATCAATTTCCTTAATGTTACTCGTTTGTATTAAAAACAAAGGATTGAGCTTCATAAAATAGAGCGTATTCGAGGTAGATGCATACGAGTATGTTTCATGTATTTATGTTTTCTAAATATTCTCAATATAAGCTTCGAGTGGGGAGTTTGTTTCGGTATATCCAATCCATTTAATTGAACATGCAGCTTCATATAACATTTATTGTTGCACCCCACCTGGCACAGTATACATATATCACACATCATCATCAAATTAAAAAACTGAGATACATATACATTATCCCCTGCATTGAACAACAATAATAATAAAAAAGCTTTCGAACACATAATATTTTTTGCATATTAAAATGAAAAAAAAAAAATAAAAAATTCTGCTAAAAAAATTAAAAATAGGAATTTCAATTTCACATCATGCTCACGATTTCATTTATTCATATTTTCATGGTTACCACTGAAAAAGTTTTTATTTGTTTATTTTCTCGCAAATTAATTGCTTGAACGAATTTATTAAATCTTTTATCAAATACAAAGTATTAAATTTATCAAAATTAAAAAAAAACAAAGTGTACATTTTAAGCCAGTTATAAGTTTTAAGTGAGATTTTATTCCACTGTCAATGGAAATCTGTTTCACTTTTTAAGTGGATTTCAACTCCCTCTATCTTAGGGTATGTTCAGTCGTAAGCAGGTGCCTCTGCCTATGTTCAAGTGAATTTCATTCTTATTAGCATGTGAAATAAATTATCATTTTATGTGGGAGTTCACTCCTCCTTGGAACAGATTCCATGAAAATAAATCCACTTTCCAAAGTGAGGTGCGTTGTTACAAAAACCTAACTTTGAAAAGGTTTACATTTTCGCCCTAAAAGTTGAATTCATTCCCCAGTGAAGCCTATTCCGAGAAATAATCAACCAGAACTATTGAAATTTGTTGGTTAATAGTGAAAATTTGGGTGGGAAATACCCGTGTTGTGGTGATTTTCAACATATATGAATGAGGACCTTAGGTTAGGACTACAACACAGTAAAAATTTCATTTGTCATTTATACGTAGGTACAAAATAATACTTCGTCTTCGGTTCCTATGCTCCTTTTCAATGACACTCCGTATGTTAGCTCACAAAAAAAAGCCAATTTGCACAGTTTCCTGTCAATTCGACGTTGTCTGATAGTGTCATGTTTCCTCCTGTAATGAAGAGCATTAGTGATTCTATGGAATAAATCTTCTCTTGCACTCTTATAGTTGCAAGTTTACTGAAAGATCTCGATATTATATACAAATCCGCTGGCCCGGATAGTATCGCCCAAATTGTTCTGAAGAGGTGTTCTTCAACGCTGGCAAAATCATTATGTAAGTTTTTCCATCTGTCCTACTCTAATGGTCTCTTTCCGAGTGGATTGAAAACAGCGTTTGTCCAGCCTGTCCCTAAAAAAGGTGGATTTTCTTTCCGCTCCAACTATCGTCCAATTGCAATTACATCCCTTCTTTCTAAGGTCTTGGAAACGCTGATAAGATAAATTATCAGCTCAAGAAATATCTTGAAGAACAAAAGCTTCTTAAAGACCTGTAGTATGGCTTTCATAGCAATAGGTCCACTGGTGATCTGATGGTATCTCACCGAACAGTGGCACAAATCTCTACATCATTTTCGAGAAAGTAAGATTGCACTTGATATTTCAAGAGCTCTCTTATCGCGTGCATTTGGTATGGATGAGCCTCTTCTTTGATGGATTAGAAACTACCTTTCAAACCGCTCAATACAAGTTGTATTGGATGATTTTAAATCTGAAGTCCATAAAATAAATGCTGGTGTGCCACAGGGATCCGTTTTGTCTCCGACTTTCTTTCTGATATTTATCAATGATCTTTTGTCTGAAACTTCTAATCTACTAAAAAATTGTTTTGTTGATGACAGCACTCTCAGCTTCTCATATTCGTTTTGAGATGCATGTCCTTGTTCTTCCGATGTGGATCTAGAAAGGCAGCTCATGATAAGCTCATTAAATTCTGATCTCGATAGTATTGTCAAATGGGAAACCATAAGCAACGTGGAATTTAATGCTCCAAGAATGCAATGCTGCCTTCTGTCGTTAAAGCGTAACCCACCTCCAATGCCGCTATCCACTTCCATTGAGAAAACCGAATAGCTCTCAGTTCTCGGTACGTGCATCACAGAACACCTTGGGTTGAATGACCATATTATATTCTACGTCACCAAAAACGCTGCCAAGTTCTTAAGTTTCCTTCGAAGTTGCAAGAAATTTGTTATCCCCTCTGATCTTGCTGTAATCTATAAGGCCTATATTCGTCCAAAGATCGTGGAACAATTCCCATATTTGGGCAGGTGCTCCAATAACTCACTTGAGTCTCTTGGATAGAATCCAAAAAAAGAGCTTTAAAAATGATTGAAGTATAACAGAAACATTTGAATCTCTCGAGCACCGTCGTAATGTCTTTCATTATTTTACCGTTATTTTTATTCTAGTGAAATAGAAAGTTGCATTCGTCCCCTTAAACAATTTAACCGTAATACTCGCGCTTCAGGGAGTGCCCATCAGTTTACCTCTGACGTACTGAGATTCCTTCTTTAGTCGCACTACACGAATGCGGAATGTTCAACCCTACTCTATATTTCCCTACCATTAAAATATTCAGACATTCCAAACAAATGTGCATCGGTATCTCCTTTTAAATCCTCTCCAACTTTCCTAAAATTCTCACACATTTTAAGAGTAGTCATGTAAAATTATATGTATATACAAAAAATAGCCTCAACACTTCAATTATATCAGCAGAGCGGAAGCGTTTAGAAAAGTTTGAGAGATTTGAAAGTATATACTGTCAAACCCAAATGTTCATCATTGGATTTGGCTTTCGGAATATTGGAAAGGGAGAGAAATATTGAGCCAGGCAAAGCATTCTACATTCGTGTAGTGCGGCTAAATATTATAAGTTTCTGAACCTGACAGTACCAGAGGAGACTCCCTTCACCATAACAACAGAAGATTTCTGATGAATATTAAAAAGAGAGGCTGAGACAAGCAAACTTCTAGGGAACATTGACATGTTTTTTATGAATATTAGATCTTAATCCATCCAACCTAACCACAATTGTTTTCTGTTATCCGAAGATTCAAATCATTTATTCAAACGTTTCCTCTTTCATCGTCTTAAGTCAATAGTTGATGGCAGATAATGGCGCTGTAAGCCAGCTTTTGTTTTTCTTTTTAACTGTCACTTTTTATAAATAACATTTGTTACGTCTGCTACGTAGTTTATGTAGTTGATGTAACAAATTATAGCAGACGTAGTTTCAAATATCAAATGATCTGTCAGTCAGGTTGTCAGCTGTCAATTGAAGTTTGAATTTTGAAATCGAACGTTCAATTAATCATTTTTGATAAATGAAGTTAAAATGGCTTTATTGGGCTGAAAATTGATTTACTCCAATTAAAATGGAAAATGTGCGTATTGAACTTTCTGTGACATGTGTTCTGCGCTTCCTAAAAATACAATAGTTTCAATCCCACATGTGAAAAAAAATTTTAACTATACATAACATGCAATAATATTTGCAATTATATTGTATTTTAGATTGAATAATTTGTCTGGTCCTGGACATAGGCGTAACAATTGTAGTAAAGTAGGAATGTATGTATGTAGTTAGTGATGTAGAAAATGTAATGTACTAAATTCGGCCAACCCTTCTCTCCATTCCTTCAGAAGTATTTTTGACATAAAAAAGATTATTCAATTCGCCAAAATTAAAAATGCACAACTGAATTGAACTTGCTCTTATATTTAAGAAGCTTAGAACTTTAAAAATGAATGTTTAAACATTTTCTAACAAGTATCGTACTAAAGAAATTTTTTTAATAAATTTCTTCTGAACACACCTAAAACAATGACAGTTCGAACAAAAAACTAAGTAAACAGACCTTTTGTGGCGTTTGTAGACAGCACGATACTAAAAAAATAATTTTGCGCCATTATTTTTAAATATGTAGTTGTTATGAATAGATTTAAATATATAATAAAAGATTATTTTAAAAAAGTTTTGCGTTTGGGAATCGCCTCAGCGCGATAGGTTAAGAGTTCCAAAAGCGCGGGGCTTGAACGAAAAATTGACGTTCTGAGATCAAGCAAGTATATGTTGGTTGGTAAGCACACAAGATCTTTAAAAGACAGGAAAGAGCAGCTTGTTGGATAGCTTGCATTATTTCGAAAATATAACTTATACCATGAAATAATTGTCATCCAAACATTGTTTTTGAAAGAAAAATGATCCAGTCTTTTCAGATTGTAAACATATCGAGTGACATTGTTGAAAGCCACGTTCAGTTTCCGTCTGGTTCTACTACAAGCTTTGCAAAAAACTTCACAAGAATACAATAACATTGGCAATACCAATGTTCTTGCAATTATAAGTTTGGTAGTGCTTGGTAAAAATTGTTGTGCAAATTCGCCTATGAAAAACGGATAGGCCCGAGTATGGATCCTTGCGGAACTCCAGAAGACGTTGATAGAAATTTTGATTTAACATTCTCTATACTCAGTTTGTCTCGACAACACTCTGCACTTTGGAAAAACGGTACGAACTTGACGTTATTACAACCGACTTCAGTAAAGCATTTGATAAGATCAGTCACCAAATAATCTACATCAAATTAAAAGCCTTAGGTTTTCCACCATCATTCATCAAATGGGTTTAATCGTACTTAGAGAACCGATTATATAACGTTGTTTTCAGGTGTGCTGTATCCAATCCCATCTTTGCCACCTCAGGTGTTCCTCATGGCAGTCACCTTGGACCTCTTTTATTTTTAATTGCCATTAATGATGTAAGTAGTATTGATGATATAAAAATTATGAAGGTAATCTCTTCTCCATTGGATTCCTCTTCTCTTCCCTCTTCTCTTCAGGAAGACTTAAATTCTTTTCTCACTTGGTGTGAAAAAAATTTTCTAGAACTAAATGTGAATAAATGTCAATCAAACAATCAATGACTTTTTCTCGCAAACCTCTGCCCTCTCCCCCAAGAACTTATCACTTTCACAATGCTCTCATACCTGTCGTTTCTTCAATTCGCGATCTTGGGATTGTATGTGATAAAGAGCTCAATTTCCGCACTCATATTAATCAAATTATTACTAAAGCAAATTACTCCCTCGGTTTTGTCAAGCGCTGGTCTAAAGAATTTTCCAATACCTATGTTACCAAGACCTTGTACATCACTTTCGTACCTATTCTTGAGTATGGCAGCCAGGTTTTGCCCCCTATCAAATTACCCATTCCCTCAGAATTGAATCAGTGACTTGAAATTGCATATAAGTTTATCACATAACTTCGAGTGATTGACAGTATCAAAAGCCTTAAAGAAGTCAAGGAGTGTTAAAAATTTAAGTTATTTTCTGTCAAAGCCTTTCCTTATTTCGTCAATTACGTACAAGAGAGCGGATTTACAACCACGTTTCGCCCGAAACCCTGAATGTTTTAATTAATGCCTGTTTCTGTATAAAAAAAAATCGTTAAAATGCATTATGCAGAGCATTGGCCGGAGCTTGAACATATCGAGTACACTCTGAGCAGAGTTTAATCAGAGCTCTCCGATTTATGTACGAAACACACTGTAGCCCTGAACTGCCAAAGGCGTTGATCTCTATTTTTATTTGTCTGTTTGTCTTTTTTTATCGCAGTCTGTCTCTGTCATATCACATGAAAAAAAGCCTCGTTCAGTTTTTTACTCCATCTGCTCGGTCATTTTATTTTGAGCTCATAGAGCGCGCTTCGAGCTCTGATGGAAAAAAGCAACACAAGCTCAGCGCTTTTATGTATCTAAGCTAAAAAAGAAACACTGATCTGTTTTTTACAGCTCAGTTCCCTGTTATGAGCTTACAAAGAAAAACGACAAATGAGAAAGTCAAAAATCCAAAAAATGTTTCTATGGTAGGTAGATACTGTCCAGTAACGTTTTAATTTCAAATTTTTTTTAAATTATAGACCGTTAAAACTAATCGAAATATTAAAATTTCTTATCGAAAATATACGTGCCGTTTTCGAGAAAAATATGGCTTACGAAACCCATTTTGAACATTTGTATGGTGGATAAATTATGGTGTGTCAATTGTTTAGTTTCAAGAAAATCAAGTATCTTCAAAAACATTCGAGTACACAATAATATTCAGAATTTTTAGGTCGTTTAGTATATAAGCATGATACAGATCAGGAGCAATGTTTATGAAAAATTCGATAACCAAAAAAAGGAAATGATGAGTACTGGACGACTAGCACTGTGCCCAAATTAGCGTTGAAGTATGCCATTTTGATATAGATAGCTTTTTTTACCTATGCAAGGTACCGTTATTTTTGATGTTAATGAAAAAAGTGTAGGGAAAAATTTAAAAACGCTACCAAGTGAAAAGAAAATTGTGCAAATTGCTCAGACTGTAGACGAATTGCGAGACCCTATTTGTTCGTCTTCCCGATCATCATAATGTCAAGTCGGATCAAAATCTCGACTTCGATTTTCGATTGCAAAATTCACCATAAACTTCCTATATACCTCAAGTAAAAATTTCGTTTTGCAATGGCAGCGACAGACAGACAGCCGAAGGCACTCTCAGAAATCGGTAAGTTCCTGCTCTGCCAAAAAAAACCATTACTTGCCAAAGGCTCACTGAAATATTATTAGTATTTTTTCTGTAAAATTATAGTTCCACCCAGTTTGTACATAAATATATAATTAAGAAAGCCTTAGTCAAAAATTCCGTTCACCCGACCTAAATGAAGTGCGGTTAGCGAAAGCTAAGCTTGAAGCGAACAAAACTGCTGGGACGGATGGCCTGCCAGCCAAACTATTCAAAGCAGCCGGAGATGACTTGTTAGGGAGTAGGCATTAGCTTATCTCCAAAAATTTGGTCGTATGAAAGGATGCCCGATGAATGGAGCTTTGGTATAGTGTGCCCCATCCACAAGAAAAGAGATGTTTTGAATTGTGCCAACTACAGAGACAAAAGTCTCCTTAACATCGCATACAAAATCCTGTCATCTGTACAGTGTTATAGTTCAAAACAATGTTTTAGCGATCTGAACGATTCTTATCAGTGTGGTTTTAGGCTCGCCAAATCAATCCTCGACCAAATGTTCACACTCTGAATGATTTAGGTAAAAACCCCAAGAGTTTCAAATCGATACAAATTTGCTCGTACCACCTCTTTTTATTTTTTAATTTTAAAGTCGCATATGATAGCGCAGACAGAGACAAATTAGACAGAGCCATGGCGCATCTCGCTGCCAAACTCGTCGGCTTATGCAGGATTACGATGAAGAAATCTCGCATCTTCGTAAAAATCGGTTAAATCACCACCGAACAATTTGATATCGAGAAACGTTTGAGGCAAGGCGACACGTTATATCATCAACCTCTTCAACATCTTTCTTGAAGCCATTGTAAGCAAAGCGCTAGTCAAAAACAGAGGTACAATTTTTCAAAAGTCCGTTCAACTACTTTCTTATGCAGATGACATTGCCATCATTTGGGAAGACGAACCGAACAGTAACTGGCGCGTTTGAAAGTATTGAAATCGGGGGCGGTGAAAATGGGTTTGGCTGTTAATGAGGACAAGACGAAATATATTCTATCATCGAGAAAGGAATCTCAACATCGTTGACTCGGGCACGATGGATAATTTCGATTACTTCGAAGTCGTAAAGACTTTGTGTACTTGTGTTCCACTCTTGCCCCGTAAAACGACATCAGGCAGAGGTCAAATTCGGGGTAACAAGGCATTTGAGCAGTAAGGTCCTCTCTCAGAGGACCAAGGAGACCTTACATAAGACCCTGCTCGGTCCTGCTGTATATGGGAAAGAAGCATGGACTCTATCAAAAATTGGAAAAATTGGAAAATTGAATCTGTTTGATTGATTTGGAAGGAAGATTCTTCGGGTGATTTTTGGTCCAGTATGTATCGATGGAGTATGGAGAAGAGGAGTCAACAACGAGCTGAAAATACGCGGCTGAGATGGCTGCGACACGTGGATCATTTGGACACTGATGCACCAGCCCGAAGAGTTTTCGAATCTACCCTAAATGGTCAGCCTTGAGGAAGACCCCACCTTAGGTCTTACATATATACAAGTGGAGAACGGCCTTAACCAACTTGAAGTGCGAAACTAGAGGCTGCTAACTAGGGACCGAGCTGGCTGGAGAGCTTGTTGGTTGAGGCTGTAGTCTATTCTGTAATCGCCATCTTAAATACAGTAAGTAAGAACAAACTTATTAAAACTAAAATAAAAATAAGAGGCCATAACAGCTATCAGAGAGCCTTAACCTAGTGACTTTTAACCATTCCTGTGTGCATGTTATGAGAAATAGAAGGGACCTATACAACTTTTTGCCTATATTCCGAACGGCTAATGGGCAGCACTTTTCATGACAAGAGATACTCTTAGAGGATTTGTCAATTCCAAAAGGCAGTACACCCCTGAGAAGCTTTTTGGCAGCGGCTGAGAATCGAATCCACGAACTAGCACACAGCAACTACTTCAGAAGGAAATTTATCCTAGCCAGAGATATCTAAGCGCCAGAGCGATAATCTACGACAGATTTCGACAGATGACGGAAGGATGCCCAGACATCTTTAAAATAAAAAACTCTAACCTTCAAACTTTTACTATTTTTAAAGATATTTTATAAGTCATACGTTGTAACGAAGCGTTCCATGCTGCTCTACTCTATACTACATACTGCCGCATAAACAGCGAGAATCGTAATTAATACTAAGAATCATACTTCGCCCGAATAAGATTCACACACACCATAGGCTTATGACGTCACACAAAAACAAACAATAATATTTTTCGTTCGTCACCTATACAGTTCACATTCAGTTTCTACTGAAAAACTATCAAGAGGACCTACTCGGGTGGACGAAAACCACCTCTCCTCGCTCATACATACAGTCAGGCGGCACAGTAGATTGATTGAATAAATCTTTTGAAGTCCAGTCGTAGACAAGACGTATAGACGAGTTGGTCATTTAGCTTTCCTTGCTTTTTGCGGAGCTTCCCCCCACCAGTGGTAAGGGGTTTCGTATGAAGACAAGTTAGGTAGGTGAGATTGTCCAGCTATTTCTTATTAAGGCTTCCCCCCACCAGCGGTAAGGGGTATTAGTTCGAAGTTTAATGTCCTAATTGCCACCAGGGGCTTCGGTACCTGCAGATCTACCAGAGCGTTTAGCCTGCTGTTTAGTGCCACCAGGGGCCTTGAACCTGCTGATCTACCAGAGCGTTTAGCCTGCTGTTTAGTGCCACCAGGGGCCTTGAACCTGCTGATCTACCAGAGCGTTTAGTCTGCTGTTTAGTGCGACCAGGGGCCTTGAACCTGCTGATCTACCAGAGCGTTTAGCCTGCTGTTTAGTGCCACCAGGGGCCTTGAACCTGCTGATCTACCAGATCGTTTAGCCTGCTGTTTAGTGCCACCAGGGGCCTTGAACCTGCCGATCTACCAGAGCGTTTAGCCTGCTGTTTAGTGCCACCAGGGGCCTTGAACCTGCTGATCTACCAGAGCGTTTAGCCTGCTGTTTAGTGCCACCAGGGGCCTTGAACCTGCTGATCTACCAGAGCGTTTAGCCTGCTGTTTAGTGCCACCAGGGGCCTTGAACCTGCTGATCTACCAGAGCGTTTAGCCTGCTGTTTAGTGCCACCAGGGGCCTTGAACCTGCCGATCTACCAGAGCGTTTAGCCTGCTGTTTAGTGCCACCAGGGGCCTTGAACCTGCTGATCTACCAGAGCGTTTAGCCTGCTGTTTAGTGCCACCAGGGGCCTTGAACCTGCTGATCTACCAGAGCGTTTAGCCTGCTGTTTAGTGCCACCAGGGGCCTTGAACCTGCTGATCTACCAGAGCGTTTAGCCTGCTGTTTAGTGCCACCAGGGGCCTTGAACCTGCTGATCTACCAGAGCGTTTAGCCTGCTGTTTAGTGCCGCCAGGGGCCTTATACCTAGGGATCCCGTCAAGAACCAGACATCCGAATGAAAGGGCCCGTCTGTAGCCGAATTACCAGAAGCCAGAATACCCGTAATCAAGTACCAGATCCAGAGCATCAGCAATCAGTATAACTGATGCAAAGCAGCTAGACTAGAAGCCAGAAGGATTGATGCCCGTGAACCGTTCCAGTACCTGAATTAAGTGAAATATTAGTAGCAGATTATTGTATGTTATAGATTTAAGAGTTATTTCCAATAAAGATTTTGGTAATAAGGTTTGAAGACCTTTAAATCTGGAGTTTCGTGTTTTCTTCAGGACGACCCTGGCAAGACCGACGAGCAGAACCTCGGCTGGAAAGCAAAAAGCACATCACAACGTGTATTAGATTAAGGAGACAAAAATATGTATATAATGTTTTTATGAATAAATAAAATTATTAATGCCAATCACAGGAAAATCCAGCATTCCAGTAATAGTGATTTAGTATCTCAGTTAACTGAACTATATGAATACATAAATTTTGAATGAATTAAAGCTATTTTCAAGAAAACTGAAAAACTATAAAGATCCAGAGAATTGTGAATAAATAACCTAAAATGCAATAATCTCTCTGGGTGAACAGTGAACCCCAATCTTTGATAAAAAGCGTTTCAAAATTTTTTATTAGTCAACGGAAAATATTTCCAAGAAATGTCATTCTCCAACCTAAAGTACTCATACTATCACAAACAATAAGACTGTAGGAGGCTCTGATCATCGTCAAAACGCAGCCATACTCTGTCAAAATGTCTTTCTCAAATTATGCATTATTCAAGCACTGGCCACTGCAGACGAAAGAGTAGATGAAGGAACTTAAAGTTTTGATTGTTTTCCATAATTTCCTGAATAAAGTTTTTTTTTTATTATTTCTTTATCCTGTTTCCCCTTTTACGGCATCTATGCAAGAAAAAAAGTTAAAGAATTCTGGAGGTAGAAAAATGTTTTTTGAGTGGCAACCATGATTACAACTGATGCAATGAAAGGAGTACATACATATATCGACATCGAGGACAAACTGCGATGGGAGTAGGGTGAATACTTCTATTTTTTTTTTTTTCATTTTCGAAGTCCTTGAACGTGTAATGAAAAGAATCGAAGCGAAGCGAAAGCTCGAATGTTTCATGGTGAACGAAGTCAAGGGTTGGGCTTGGTTGGAACTCTCATTGTCTTCGCATAAAATATTTGAGTGAAGCATTTTTATTCATATAAATTAGATGGAAGCACACTCATTTGAATGAGTGTATATTTTTGTTTTATTTTTATGTGAATTTTTGTGGTACTTCCCCAACACCCTCTTCTCATAGTTTCTGAGCTTATTGATGTAGGTTCCATCACTCATCCTTGGTCCTGGTTTCAGGGAATTATAATTTTATATTTATTTTTTTTTGTTGAAGAATATTTTAGCTTTGATATCTCACTTCAGTCTTCCTTCTGGTCGAATGGCTGACTAAATGGGTGGTTCAAGTGGCCCGCAATGAATGGCTGAATTGAAATTTTCAAATTGGAGTCATATTTTAATTTTGTAGATTTTTTTTTGTTGAATTTATGATAATTTATATCAGACAAAAAAAAATGAGAAAAGAATTGAATGTGTAACGTTATATATACATACTCGCCCACGAACGATATTATATTATATGATAATGTATTTGTGAATGAGTAGGTGTATATATAATATTATACTTTAGCCCGGTGTGGAGGCGAATTTTAGAGCTTAATCCATTTTAAATGCTTCACTTAATGTTGGAAGTTGTATAGTCAAATAAATTGTACTTTGGCTGAGGAAACAAATTTTGACATTAGAGCCCCAGGAAGACATTTTGTGGGTGTGCTAATGCAAATAGCTGTGTTTTATGGGAAGAATAATCGTTTTAATCCAGATTTGTTTTTCCATGAGGAATTTTAATAGGAAAATAAATTTATTATTTTCTTGGGAATTATTTTATTCTTTAGAAAATGGGCAGAACAATTTTCGAGACTCCTTGCTTTTTTAACACCTACATATATGACTTTGTAATCCCTGACGAATTCATTATAATTAGGTATTGTCAAGTTCTGGCAGGATATTAATTTTATTTTTGGAAACAAGGTATATAAAGCTAATGGGCTTACAGGATACTCAACACCTCACATCACTCATACCTAATAACAAGTTAGATGTGACTTCTGAAGTGAATACATCTGAAGATTTTATTGGATAAGCTTTTAACAAAGAAAATAAAATTTTTGAGAAAGTTACGAGAATAAAAGCAAGGAATTCTGTGAATATTCCCTGGATATTTTCTCACGAACAAATTGAATACATATACACATATAAGGGTATCTACCTAATAATTTACATCATCCAATTTGTCTAACACGTGTGTCTATTATCCATGCCAAGGATGCTAATGCTAATATCTGCGGTGGTTTGGTCTCTGAGCCGGAAGATCGGTCTCTATTGTCCATTCGAATTTGGAGGCTGAGAATCGAAAATTGTCTTAAATGGAACATTGTTTAACATTCACTTGATGTGACCAAGGCAATAGGAGTACACGTGTTTTGGTTTTTTGGCATACATACATGGTATAGCTTGGATAGTGACATATACCAAATATTCGTCGAGGAATTTTTCTTTACAAAGAGCTAAGTAGCAGGTCCCTCGTGTTTTCTAGTCATGGTTCAATACTTGGCCGCCGTAAAGTATGACTGGTGATATAAGTCTTTTGTAAGGATTACACTACGTAAAACCCAGAAGCAGCATATTTCTAGGAAAATTGTTTGCAGTTAATGTTTAATCCGAGGTAGATGAACTCCTTTAAAGTATTGTCTATTCCTTCATTGGTTTTATACACGTGAAAGGCTCGTTGGAGGCAGTCGATGATGATACCCATATCATGACGAATGATTCCTCTATGTCAATGCCTGCTATATGCACTATCTGATCCAGAACGAGCTTGGAGAAATCACATAATGCTTTTCCTTGCCAAAAACTTGCTTGTGTTTAGTTTTTGAAATAGTTCGAAGCTGTCATGTGACAGCGTGGATCAGTTTCCTTGCGTTAAGATGACATTGCTCAACTCAATATGATGTCCTTGTTACCCTCTTCAAGAAAAAGAAAGCAGCCAATGACAGGGTGGTCAGGGGGGAAGAGCGTTGAAGTTAGTCATCTTTGAACCACAAAAGGGTAAGTTCGTTGGTTTGATCGGTGGGAAATAAATCTCACGTTTTACTTGGTAATTGGTTAGTATTGCAGAACGATTAAAGACACTCGATATGAACGACGATGAGTGCGTTTAACTGTCGTGCAGAGGGTCTTGGGTTTGATTCTCAGCGCTGTTTTCTGGGGTATACTGCCTCTAGCGAGGAATCAATAAATCCTCCAAGAGTATCTCTTGCTGATTATTAGTCATTCGGAATCAGCAGAAAATTGTAGATTCCCTCCATTTCCGTCAACACGCACACAGTACATATATGCATATGCTAGTAATTCATCAGAACTGTTAATTGTTAAGAATTTTTATACCTAACCCTACTACTTCTTAACTGGTTGCTGGAATTGATTCTTCAACAACTGGAAGTGGGCTTAAGTTTGTCCTCTATTATTCAGTTTACATGACACCCATCAAGTGGAAGCGGTTGATAGCCAGAAAAAAACAGTTGATAACCAACGAAAGCTATTATTAGCCGGTGAAAAGCTGTGGATACCCGGTGCAAACCATCGATATACAGGCAAAGGCCGTTGATAGTCAGCGAAACCTGTTGATAACGGGGGAAAAACCATTTATAGCCGGCGGCAAAAGCAGTTGATTATATTATTATTATTTGAAGCTTTTATTTGCCATTTGAAGTTTTTACAGTGTAAATACAAATTTTATCTTTTTACATTATTTTTTTTTAATTTAAATTTAAATTAGAAACAAAGTCTGGTTAAAAAACTTTTAAATAATATTGAAAATTTAATAAAATACAAATTTGTTTTTTTGTTATAAGTCTATGTAGACATATTTCTGGTATAAGACTGCATAAACAGTTGATAGCCGGTGCAAATCATTGAAAATCCGGAGAAAGCCTTGAAAGCTAGCGAAAGCTGTTGGTAGCCGCTGTAAGCTGTTGATAGCTGGCTAAAGCCGTCGATAGCCAATGAATAGCCGTGGATAGGTGGTGTGAACCGTGATGTCTGACGCCAGCCTGAAATCCCGAAGAAGCAGTTGCTGATCTACAACTTGAAGCCGTATATAATTATGGTCTGCATTAAGGTATATAAACCAGCGGACAGTTTTTTTTTATCTTATAAAACCTTGTTTCGATCACGAGATGAATCGATCGATCACCTTGAGCTGGGAGAATCAGTACAACCTCTGCTTTCTACACAGGGTCTTCTTCTCTGCCTTTTTCTGACTCGCATGTTATCAGCTTTTTCCAGTATAATTATTTATCATTATGACGTGATAGTAGGCTAACGCAGAGCGTCGAACTTCTTGTCCGGGTGGATTCTGTAGATTCTGACAATTTAAGATTTGCTACAGAGTCTCAATTCCTCAGTGTGCTTCGCAAATTCTTTAGACAGCCGATCTTTTGAGTTTGAACGCATCAAAGAATTAGTCCGAGTTAACTTTTTATCAAATAGCACATGGTCGATTTAATTGGTGTTTCAACAGCCTGGAGTGTGTTTTGAAAATTATTATCCTGAAAATATCATACTATTATTACTAATTATCATTTTATTACGAGCTGCTGCAAAGTCTTTAGTCGGAAGAAGTTGTCCAATGTCATTTGGTGTGGACTTTGCTGACTATATACGAGTAAATCACCTTTTAGACTTTATCATTAAACTTACTTCTCACAACTTTGATATTGTAGTCTGAGCAAACAGTCTGAGCTGAGTTCAGAAGCCATAAATCTCCTTCTTGATTTTAATCGCGCTTAAATTAATAACTTTATTTCTTAGATGATTCCCCACGGTAAATCCGTACCGAACATGTGCAATATTTACTCGCAGCTGTATTAAATGGCTCACTTTTTCTTTTTCATCATGGATGGGAACATGTACTATACATAGCATATTCTTTTGGGGTTATATCTTCTTTAAAACCCGTGAGGTGAGACTTAAGCTTTGAGCAGCACCTGATATGTAAAGTATTTTTTTGTTGATAAAAACGACCGTCACGTTACAGTCTATCAAGATCGCTTTAGAGACAAGCTGCAACATTATTTTGCTGGCCAGTTACAAGTGCTAGACCATAATAATATGTGGCTTGAAGAAGACGGTACCACAAGCTACACAGCAAGTGTAACACTCGACTGTTACACTTGACTTATTGAAAACTAATTTCGATGAACGTGTTATGTCAAGAAATGGTCTTGTGGATTAGCCGCCTAGATCGTGTGATTTAGAACCTCTAGACTTTTTTTGGGGCTACGCATAATCATTTCTCCAACCCAAATTTCAAAGCTACCCCAGCTATCCCAGCAATAGGGAGAAACGAGATAGAGTCTACGTATAGCATGAAGATGAGGGAAGTTGACCATAGCGTGTGACGTGATAAGCTTAACTATATCAACGTATTGGCAACAGAAGCAGAAGAAGCCGCTAGTAGGTGTGACAATAGGACCGTTTACAGAATTACCAAAGAGCTCACTGGAGTTCAGAGCTCTAAACAACACCTAGTAACAGACACAAACGGATCGCTGCTAGTTTCGGATGAGGACCAGCTCAAAAGGTGGAAGGAACACTTTTCTGCCATTTTAAATAGCGTTTTCGCCAGTGAAGTGACCCATATGCCCAATAAGCCGTCCGAAGTAATAATCTCCCGAATACGCACCTTACCCCCCAGTAAAGAAGAAATCAGTACCGCCATCAAAGCACTGAAGAACAACAAAGCGGTTGGACTTGACAGTATTCCTGCAGAGCTCTTACGAGCAGCACCAACAACATCATGCCAGCTACTGCACCTACTTATTAAGAGAGCTTTCCTGAAGATTGGAAAAAAGGAATGATTGTATACGAGCTCCCAAACTGGAGAGGAATATGCGTTTTGCCTGCAGTAGCCAAGATAATAGTAGACTAAGAGCCCACAGCAATTTTTGGGTGTGATTGATAACAAAAAACAATTGGTATAATTAGATAGGCCTTTAGTAGTTATTTACAAATGTGAACGTCTTGCACGCTCTAGTGGGAGCTATAGTGCATAAAAGTGCATCATATATGCAGTTCCTTCCAAAGTCTAAAAAATTGTGATAAAAAATTTGCCATAACTTCAAAATGAAGAGCTAAGTGCCCTGATTGCAAATATCGAGGTCCAAGACGTTTTGAAGGCGGTCTTCTTCGTGCAAGAAGTACGCTATTCTTATCGCGTCTTGCAGGCAGAAGGCTGTCTGCAAAACGTCTAAGACCTCAATACTTTCAATCAGGGGGCTTAACTCTACATTTTGGCAAAGTTGTTATCACAATTATTTAGACTTGGAAAGAACTGCATATATGATGCACTTTTATGCACTATAGCTCCCACTAGAGCATGCAAGACGTTCACATTTGTAAATAACTTCTAAAGGCCTATCTAATTATGCCAATTATTTTTTGTTATCAATCACACCCAAAAATTGCTGTGGGCTCTCGGTCTATAGCAAGAATAGTATTGGAGCGAATAAAAGACCACCTCGAAGATACTCTAGACGCTGAACAAGCAGGATTCTGCACTGGATCTTCCTGTGTGAATCACATGAACACCTTGCGGATCATCATCGAACAGTGAGTTGAATATCGATCACCACTTAACCTGCTGCTCATCGATTTTGAAAAGTCGTTCGACAGTATCAATAGAGAATGTATCTGGCTTGTCTTGCACAAGAGGGGCATCCCAGATAAATTGATTGCTATTATCAAGGCTACATAATGATGGATCCAAATGTCACGTCTTGCATAAAGGAAGGTTGTCAGAAGAGTTAAAAATCCAAAGTGGGTTTAGGCAGGGCTGTATACTATCACCAATACTGTTCCTGTTGGTGATAAGTGACATACTGCACGCAGCTTTGTCAAATGGAAATTTAGGAATTCAGTGGACTCTGCAATCTCACCTCAAACATCTAGACTACCCAGACGACGTACTCTCATAAAACCATGGATCTCCATGAAATGACAACAAGGGTGGAGAGAGAAGCAGAAATCGTGAAACTAAAGATCAACTCGGCAAAAACTAAAAGTATCAGCCTTGGAACTCCCTAATCAATCTAAGTAAATATTTCTGGACAACCGGTAGAGATGTTAGATACATTCCAATATCTTGGGAGTATTGTTTCTACGGGTCGCGGAACTGAACTGGATGTAAAGAACCGAATCCGAAAAGCAAAGGCTGCGTTCGGAATGCTGTCGAAAATATCTAGAAAGAACTCTTTTAGCTTCAAGACCAGGCTACAAACGTTCCACTCCAATGTTGAATCCTTGCTGCTTTATGGGTGCAACACCTGGAAAGCCACAGACACTGTCACAAGAAAGCTGCAAACGTTCGTTAGTAGATGTCGTCGAAAAATCTTGAGAATATTCTGGCCCAACCGTATCTCCAATGCTGAACTTCATGGAACCCATAGACTCTATTATACGAAGACGAAAATGGCAGTGGATTGGCTACACGCTTCAAGCGATGCAGTGGAACCCACTCACATAAGAAGGCAGACAAGTGGGTTGGCCTGGAAGTACTTGTCGAAGAACGGTCGACCAGGAATCAGCACAACTGGGGAAGAGTTGGAGAGAGCTGAAATAGATCTCCAAAAATTGCACAAGATGGCGCGTAAGAGTATTAGAGGCCCTATTTCCCGCAAGGAAAACATCACAATTTTGTTGTGATTATGTTTGTCCTTTTTTGCATTAAAATAGATTGCAGTGTCGAATAATGTGTTTGCTTTTATTGTCAATTTATCGTTCATTATCTTATCTTGTTCTATTTTTTGATTGTACATACTTCAAACTAATAATAAAGTTTTGAAATATCTCAATTTGCTTGTGTTTTATTTAAAAAAAAAGTTTTCAGACTGTAGAATAGCACCTATATATAATTGTGTTCTCGATTTTGTGCTTCTAGTTTTTAAGACCGATGGCAACGCTGTCAACAAGGAAGGCTCCACTAATTTTCAGAATTTCACCAAAACACGAAACGAAAAATATCTGCAGCAAAGCAATAGGCATAGAAGTGCTGTTTCATTTTATGGAAAAGCCTGTGTTCCAATGAAACAATAGACAAACAAATTGGTTGCTTAAGAGATCTTAAACTAATCTCTTTTCTGAACAGAACTCTCCTGCTTCTTGTTTTGTTGCGAAAATATTCTTTTTTGGAGTTCAAGTGAAATTCAGCAAGTTAGTAGCGCTTACCTCGCGACTTGTTGGAAGTTTTGCGATTGATCTTCTATCCTAAGTGGTGTTGGCTTAGGGATACTATGCGATAGGCAAATATTATGGCGGTATCTTTTAAATATACCATACCTATCCTCTTGACGTCATGTTTCATCATGGTTGTTCTTCGTTGTTGAGGCGTTTGCGATATCCGCATTCGAAATCTGATTCTGAAGTCGCAAATCCGAGTTAATTTCTTAGGTAATTTTTGATGGTTCACAATAGTATCATTGTTAATAGCTTTGGTTTTTACGAGCCCATACCTACAATAATGCAGAATCGTTTTCGAGAAACAGTTTTATGTAGGTGATAAGAACCGTTGATGAACGTTGGTCAACAAAAGTTCAAAAAACCATATGGAAATTATTTAAACAGCGCTAGTTTCCAAAATGGAAACAGTCGTTGAAGATGTGCCCGATAGCTGCAATCATAAAATAGGAAAAATTTTTTTACCATTTTCTCTCAGTTTTAAGTTAAACTTTTTCTTACAAATTCCAAACTTACCAATTACAGAATTTCCATGTATTTCAATTGAGTGAGTAATTTTAAATACCATAAGCAAATGTAGGTTATCGCCCCAAAGGCAATATGGTTCCCGAGCATGAACAATTTTCCATTTACAAAATCTTTCTTTTTAGTAAAATATTTTGTATGGAGACTCAAATATACGTAAGACTTACACATAATGCAAAATAAAGCCTCTCGTATTGCACACAAGCCGGAATTCAAAAGCTTCGCAGAGGCCAAGCAAAGGTATGTATATGGGAGTATATGCAATATATTCATTATTAACAATTCGTTTGGCTTAATATTTGCAGGTCAACATCGCCCAAATACCATTCCAATTAAATTAAAATTTATTAAGTATTTTATGCAACTTTGAACATTAACTGCACACCAACAGCGCCAGCGAACCACTTCATCATTTTCCAACGGGATGACCACTTAGGGATATCCACCTCGTTTCGCACACAATGTAAGTACCTTATACTATCCTCTTTTGTACCACTCAAAATACTTAGTGAACAAAATATGTGAACGCATTCCAGGTAAATGAATTCAGAAACAAGAGGATCTGCTTCTGGATTACATATATCGCCACTACAGTTGCCGTAGTAGTAATCGTCATCATCGTCATCGCTGTCGATGTGCTCTTTCATTATAACATGCTCTGCATAATTCCTAATAACCCACATTGCCCTTCTGCACATTTTATAATCCTATGGTAAGTCCTGAAAATGCGATTTTGAGTTTGTACACCCTGCCACCACCATCGGCAGCTGTACCAACGAAGTCTATATTGCAAGCTGAAACCCTATATCGCACCCAGATAGCCCACTTTACACCATAAAACTATTAAAATGTTCATTCAGAGTTACTGGGATGCAGCACGTCACATCATTGCAAATCTGAAGAGAGAACAGGGCTTAGCTCACTCCCCAATGGCACCCCTTACGACATCGCATCCAACAAATAACAAATGAATGTTGCGACTTTAATTTTGGTGGAATAAATTGTTAGAAGCCGCAGAGGGGTGGAAGCTGCGTGGCAGCGAAACGAAAACTATGCCATTGCCATTGCAAGCGAAAGTCAAAAACTTTCAACGTTGTCAAACATAATTGAATAAATTGCATCCTTAAGCAAAAAGGACTGAAACAAAATGCTATATTCGAAACTCAGTCATACAAAACTGGGTCAGATTACGTTCCAACTGCGGCACGATGACTTCACGTCGTCGACGACGATGACAAGTTTTCGAGTTGGAGACTTATGTTGCGTTCTTCTGCGCTTTTTTTAACCCCCTTGGTTTAATGGCTGCGTGTTTTAAATTTATAAGGTTTATTACAAATTTTTATTATTTTATTTTTCTTTTTTTTTTAATAAAAGGGTATGGTGTGTTCTGATCCTTTTCAGCCAGAAGTAGTTCTCTGAAGTTAAGCAACTCACCTTGACTTGAAGTGTGTGCAGGAGTGTCTATGGTGAATAAGCTTTTCATCAGATGATGGTTCTTTCTACTAATTGCCGTATGGAATCAGAAGATATTTTCTAACTAATATGAATTTGTTTTAAGTGTATTCTTTTGAATTGGATGACAAGTCGAACTGAGTTGAGTACTTGTGCTTCACAGAGAAAGACTAATGCTCTTCGTGGAATAACCAAGGACTGACTTCTTTGCGGCAGTATGCATGGAAGGATAAAAGAAGAACAATATTAATGGAAAAGTGGGTAAGAAAGTTGAAAGTATTGAAAACCTTAGATTTCTCAGAAGTAAATGTTGGATTTCAGAATTTTAGTTACTCGAAGATGGGTATGGCAGTTTTCGAAAAAACACAAAAAAAACAAAGCTACGCACGAAAGCTTATCTCCGCGATAATATTTGTTTAAACGCGTTTTTACTTGCGACTTAAAGGTACTATAGTTAAGTTATGCATTTATAAAAAAAACGAACTCGAGATTTTGATCAAAGTTGACATTACGATGATAGCGAAGACGAATAAAGTGGGTCCGACAATTCCGTCTGTCTGTATGTCTGTACCACGATCTAAACTACTGGGGGTATTTTCTTTAACCTCGGTACTTAAGGGTCTTCGGTGATTCCCTAGAGGAGAAATTGAAATTTGTAATTTAGCTCCAAAACTAACGGTAAACACCCCATACACATGTGATGCAAAATCTGATTTATCTCGAAAACGGCTCTAACGATTTTAACCAAAAATTTTTAGCTCTGTTTGCATAAATTCATGCTTTTCTGGGAATCAGACGGCAATTTTATGCATTTGAAGATTTACTCGTATATGAACAAAATAACGTTACCTGCCATACGAATCTTTTTCGAAATTTTAAATATAATTTTTTTTTTTTTTTTCAAAAACTGTTCGACAGATTTAAAAAAAATCTAAAAATTTCATTTAGTTAAAGCAAGGTAATGGATGAAAATAAAACGCACGACTGGGTCGCACGAACTTAATCCAATGTAATAGACCAGGAATCTTAAATACGAATGATATTAGAGAAAACTGTTCATAAGGACAAAATTAATTTTTTTTAAATTCTTTTAGTAGTAAGAGATAAAAACAGAATGCTATGCAAATATGAATTTATGCAAGAACAAAAATTACAAGTCGTTGTAGTGGTTTCTTAAAAGAAAAGCTTTTATATAAAAATTTTTTAAAAGATTTTTAATAAAAAAATTTGGTGTGCCAAACTTAAGTTTTTATTACTGTACGAATGAAAATTAAATTTCCAAAAAAAATATTGAGCCGTTTTTGAGATATCGAATTTTCAAAAAAAAAATTATTTTTTTTTGTCAAAAATTCAAAAAATATTTTTTTTAAAATGCAATAGTTTTAACACTTTTTAGAAGCATCTCTGCAAAAAATTTCATTAAGATCCGTTATGTCGGTAATGAGTAATTCAAAATTTAAATAAATGGTTCTATGGTAGGGGTAGGTACAAGCTGTAATATCTTAATTTCAATTTTTTTTATTAAATTAAAGATCGTTAAAATTAATTGAAATAAAACAATTTTTATCAAAATTCTAGGCGCCGTTTTCGAGAAAAATACGATTTTTGAAAACCATTTTTTAACATTTGTATGATGGGTACCTTTATTTTGAGGTAAAATAAAACTTCTTGTTATACATCTTGTAGATTATGATGAGAAACTTTTATTTATCAAGTTTTAAAAAAATCTAGCATAAGGTTTTTGAAATACAGAGTTTTGAAAAAAAAATTTGAATTTTTTTTTAAAAATCCAAAAATTTTTTTTTTTTAAATTCGAATACCCAATTCTATTTAAGTTTTTGAGGAGCTTTAGCACAAAAAAAATGATCAAAATGTTAAAAACCAAAAAAATGGTTCCTCAATAACCATTTTTTTGAAAATTTTTTCCAACCACTACCTACCTTTAACTAAACTAAATTTTTTTGTATCTTTTTTTTTTTAATCTGTCGAACAGTTTTTGAGAAAAAAAAATATTTACAAAATTTCGAAAAAAAATCGTATGGCAGGTACCGTTATTTTTGATCTTAAAAAAAAAGAAAAAAACGTATGGAGGGAAAAAATTAAAAGTGATATCTACCAAGTTTAAAGAAAATCGGCCGAGTAGTTTAGGCTGTAGTCGAACCGACAGACAGACACACAGAATTTCGAGACCCACTTTTTTAGTCTTCGCTATCATCGTAATGTCAACTTTGATCAAAATCTCGAGTTCGATATTTTTTACGAATGCTTTTATGCATATGCATTATCTAAGCTTTTATGTATATGCAAAGTTTTTATTACTATACGAATAAAAAATAAATATCAAAAAATATATTGAGCGGTTCTTGAGATATTGAATTTTCCAAAAAAAAAATTGATTTTTTTTTTAAACTCAAAAAATATTTTCTTTAAAGTCTTGAAATGCAATGTTTTTTAAACTTTCATTAAAATCCGTTATGCCGTTAATGAGAAATTCAAACTTCGAAAAAATGGTTCTATGGTAATACATATATTAGTTTCAACTTTTTATTAAATTATAGATTGTAAATACTAAACGAAAGAAAAAAAATTTATCAAAATTCTCAGAAGCATTTTCGAGAAAAATAAGATTTTCGAAAACCATTTTTTAAAATTTGTATGGTGGGTACCATTATTTTAAAGTAAAATGAAATTATTTTTCTTACATCTTGTGGACTGGATTAAGAAACTATTAAATGTCAAGTTTTTAAAAAAATCGAGCAAGGCGTTTTTAAAATATCGAGTTTTGAAAAAAAAAATGCATTTCTTTTAAAAATCCAAAAACTGTTTTTAAATTTGAATACGCAATTATATTCAAACTTTCGTGAAGTTTAAGCATAACAAAAATGATTGAATTCGGTTTTAAGGTTTTTGAGAAAATCAAAAACAGAAAAAGGTTCCAGGGGGGGGGGGGGGGGGTACGAAACATAACCACTTTTTGGAAAAAAAATTTTCGACCATTACCTTTAACTAAATGAAATTTTTTGATTTTTTTTTAATATGTGGGACAGTTTTCGAGAAAAAAAAATATTTATAAAATTTCGAAAAAAAAATCGTATGACAGCTACCTTTATTTTTGGTCTTAAAAAAGAAAAGAAAAAACGTGTGGGGGAACAATTTGAAAACGATATCTTCCAGATTTGACGAAAATCGGCCGAGCCGTGTTAGGCTGTAGTCGAACAGACAGACGGACAGAATTTCGAGACCAACTTTTTAGTCTTTGCTATCATAGTAATGTCAACTTTTATCAAAATCTTGAGTTCGATTTTTTTTAACGAACGCATAACTTGCTATAAGTCGCAAGTAAAAAAATAAGCTTTTATATACAAAACTTTTAAAACATTTTTAAGAAAAAATTGGAAATTGAAAAAAATGGAACAAAACTAAAAGGTAGTGTACTGGTGCTTGTCTGGTTGGTTTGGAGAAGGCTTTCGACACTGTATGATTAGAGGGTCTCTATCTAAAACTGACCAGACTCGACATAAGAAAACCACTATGAATATATGCTTTATGACATGCTCAATGGTAGAAAGTTTGTTATGAAAAGTGGCAATGTAACTTCTACCGCAATCTTCGATCTTAAGAATGGTCTCCGGCAGAAAGTGATCAACTCTCCGACTCTATTCAGCATTTACACCAGCGATTTGAGAGGTAGTCTAACTCTGGCAATTGCGTATGCCGACGAATAGCGTACAGAACAGCTCCAAAAGTAAAGGTCATCTGAATTCTTTCGACAAGATTCAGCAATATTGCGATGACTGGAAGTTGAAAATTAACTTTCAGAAATCTGAAAATATTCTGTTTAGAACTCCGTTAGCTGGGCCCCAAGTGATAAGAGAAAGAACTGGAGCAAGCTGATGCTCGAAGGGCCACATGGACAGCCTCTGACGAATAAAAGTGTAGTAAAATACATTGGCATCTAATTGGATCAGTATTTGTATTTTGATAGACATATATGACCAACAGACCAAAGCATACTACCCGAACAACGATTATTATGAGAGTGTACGTCTAGGCGGCTCTATCTCACCCGATACATTTCTCTACTTAGACAGTCAAGGGCTGGTTCAAGATAGAATGGCGATTCCGCTAATCTACCACGTGCCTCGGCCGGAGAACTGTGGATGTGGATAGGCGGCTCCTTTATAGTCGAGACGTCCTCGCACAAGACGGAGCAGAGCGCCTTCGGTTCAGTGGGACTGTGTCCGATTCGAACGGAGGAACAGGGTGAGATAGAAGAACCAGTTCTGGTGATTATCTAGTGATGGGGAAAGTTGACGAGGACTTATATGTTTTGGTTGACTTACGTAGTGTACATACGTTTTAGGTAGTGACAGTCAAAAAAATATATACATATACTAGTATGTATGTTTAGTGTATGCATACACAAAAAAAAATACAAATACAAAAATGCTGCTGTGACTGTTCTAGTAGTTTTAGGTAGTTTGGACAAGTAGGCTAGTTTTTATGAATTTTTGTCTACTTACTTACTTACTTAGGGCTTCAGACCTTTTATGTCCGTGGGGGACCCCTAGTGGGGCATAGGGCATCCACAACGCCAGCTCGCCATCGTGTTCGGTTCCTGGATATGAGTCGCAACTCCCTCCAACTCTTGCCTAGTTGGGCTGACTCCTCCTCGACTGTCCTTCTCCATGAGCTTCTCGGTCGTCCAGCTCTTCTTCCTTCTTGAGTGAGCAGATTACACTGCATTGCATGCGCCGCAATACAGTTGTCGCCTTTTCGAATCGTGTGCCCGATCCACTGCCACTTTCGACGTCGTAAAATACAGTCAATAGGCTCCTGACCCGTTTTCCTCAGGAGCTCTTCGTTTGATATACGATTGGACCTACTGTTACTTTCCAAGTGCTGCAACCGTAAAGTGAAATGGATTCGACGTTGGATCCGTAGCTTGGTTCTTAAGCTTAGATAGTTATTCCTCCATATATTTCTAGGAATACCGAAAGCACCCTTTGACTTCTCGATTCTACTGCTGATGTCCTGTTCGGTGCCACTCTCGGTAGAGATGATACTTTCAAGGTATTCGAAGCTCTGTACTTTCTCTACCTGTTGTTGAGAAATATTTATGAGAGAAGATGACATGGTTCCTAGGCTGATCATCTTTGTTTTGCCGCAGTTGATTTTCAGCCCCAAGATTTTTGCTCCTCTCTCCACCCCTGTTGTCATTTAGTGGAGATCCATGATCTTATGAGAGAGCAAGCATACGTCAAGATGTTTCAGGTGAGATGTCAGAGTCCATCGAATTCCTCCATTTCCCGTCAAGGCTGCTCGCAGGACATCGCCTATCACCAACAGAAACAATATTGGTGACAGAATGCAGCCCTTTCTGACTCCACTTTGGAATTCAAACTCTTCTGACAGCCTCCCTTCGTGCAAAACGTGACATTTGGATCCATCATAAGTTGCCTTAATAATAGCTATTAATTTATCCGGGATACCCCTCCTACACAAAGCATGCCAAATAAATTCTCTATTGACGCTATCGAAAGGTTTCTCAAAGTCAATTAATAGCAGGTGGAGTGGTGATCGATATTCGACGCACTGCTCAATTATGATCCTTAAAGTATTGATATGATCAATGCATGAGAATCCAGTGCAGAAATCTGCTTGTTCGGCATCGAGTGTGGCTTAGGGTTGCCATCCGTCCGTATTTTCCCGGACATGTACTCTTTTTTCACTGTGTGGGGGAGGTCCGGGATAGTTTTTGATAATTGTCCGGGATTGTACTCCTTTTACCCATTGTGTATCTATTTACTTTTATGCTACTTATAATTAAATGGTTATTCAAAAATGAACCGAGGCGCATTAAAATTAAGTGAACGAACAGATCCAATATATGAGAAAAGAAATTATAGAACAACTGCCCAACTTATTGTTAAAGCTCTTACACAAAATAACTTATTATCAAAAGTAAGTGGATTTTGCGCTGACAATTATTGTAATACCAATTTTGGTAGAAGACAAAGGAAAGGTTCGAACAATGTCTATTCGAAGTTAAAATCTTTAGTCAACCAAAACATGATAGGTATAGGATGTCCACCACATTAGTCAATGCGATCTACCATGGATGTGATACTTTACCAGTTGACGCCGATATCATAATTGTAAAAATATACAACTATTTCTCTATCTACACAGTCAGAACGGAAAGACTTCGAGATTTTTCTGAATTTCTTGAAAATGAATATAAGCCTTTCTTATACCATTCGAAAACCAGATGGCTTTCTCTCTATCTTCCTGTTGAACGTCTTTTACTTATGTACGAGAATCCGCCTAAAATATTGCAAACATTTTTTAAAGACGACTTAAGCGAGGCGTATTTATTTTTGGTTCATTCTCTCATGTCAACATTCAACGTCAATATTCAAAAACTTAAAAAACAAGACATTTCTATTATTGAAACCGTTGAAATTTTACAAAATATTGTCAATAATATTTACGAGCGAATCGATAACCATTTTGTTCCACTTAAAATTAAATCTATTTTGAAGAAGCTTGATGATTCCGGCTGTAAAGAAAACGTTATTAAATTCACGTGGACAAAAGATAGAAACAAACTGTTACCTGATTCCGTCAAAGGAATTATTTTAACAAAGGAATTAATTTAACAAAAAAGCAACAGTGATATACTTAACAGTATTAGATGTAATGAAAAATACAACAAGCACTGTAAAGGCTATTTATTAAAAAAAAAAACAAATGAAGTTCCTTTTTTTATACCTCAAAGATGTTTTGTAACTTAAAAATGTGATTTTTAAACTAAATATTTATTTTTATTTAAATGTTAATACAATTTTTTGTTTCCTCTTACAATACAAATGTGTTTATTCTGTCCTTGTTTTGTACTCTTTTTTCAATCCTCATTTGTCCGGGAAAGTCCGGGTTTTTCAAACTCCAGTACTAGTTTCATCTAAACATATCTGGCTACCCTAGTGTGGCTAGATGTTCCCTGATGCGTTCCAGTACTATTTTCGCTAATATTTTGGCAACGGCAGGCAGGACGCAAATCCCCCTCCAGTTTTCGCACTGTGTTAAGTCTCCTTTTTTAGGGAGCTTGACTATCATTCCCTTTTTTCACTCATTCAGAAATCCTTCGGAGACCCAAGCTTTCTTTATGAGGGGACGCAGGAGTTCGCTCGATGTCGTTGGCGCCGCTTGTAGAACCTCTGGAGGAATGCCATCAAGTCCTACAGCTTTGTCGGTAACTCGGTTTAATACCGACGCGAAATGGTCATTCCACCTTCTCAGCTGATCCTCATTCGAACTAAGTAGCGAGCCGTCTGAGTTTTTTACGAGGTGTTGTTTGGAACTGCGAGCACCAACCAGTTCCTTTGTAATGCTGTAGACGGCTCTACTGTCGCATCTGTTAGCAGCATCTTCTGCTTGTTGGGCCAAAGCGTTGATGTGATTACGCTTGTCACGTCTTACACTGCGGTGAACCTCTCTCTTTCTCATGCGGTACAGGGATTCTAGCTCTCTTTTTTCTACTCCAGTTGCAGCTGCAATACGGGCCTTAAGTTTTTGCCGTTCGCCAATCCGTATCCAGGTTTCTTCAGAAAGCCAAGCGTTATTGTTTCCCCTTGCTCGGCCGACTATTCTTTCAGCACCTGATATAAGAACATTTTTCACAGCATTCCAGTGGTTTTCAATGGATTCAGGTTACGTGCTACTGATTGTCATCATTCCGTGTGAAAGGTGGTCTCTCAATTGTTGGCGTGTTGAGAGATCCTTTAGTCTGTCGACGTTGAACCTGGGTAAGCGGGTTATGCCGTTGGATCTCCGAGTTGCAGCTGTATGAAGTCTTACAGTAGCTACCATAAGGTGGTGGTCTCGAGCAAGTCCCATATCGGCCCCTCTTTTATTTCGGACATCCAGGAGACTGCTTCTAAAGCACCGGCTAATCGCGAAGTGATCAAATTTGATTCAAGGATGCTTACCTGTCCGTCGACACCCAACTTATTTTGTGGCACGTCTTGTGCTCAAACATGGTGCAGCCAATGACGAGTCCGTTAGTATTGCAGAAGTCAATGAACCGCTCACCGTTATCATTGCAATTCCCAACTCCATGGTTTCCCATCACATGTTTGAATCCATCGTTGTTGCTGCCAACTTTAGCATTCAAATCTCCTATAACCATTTTAATATCTCCGCGCGGTGTGTTGTTGTAAGCGGCTCCTAGCCGACTGTAGAAGCATTTTTTCACATTGGATGCAAGCTCCGTTGGGGCGTAACGTTGTATAATGTTGACGGGACGTACTCTTGTCCGGAATCGTGCCTTTATTATTCTTTCTCCAAGAGGCTCCCATGAAATCAGACTACTGACAGCTGTTTTTGTTAGCAGCAGCCCAACCCCAGCTTCACGTGTGCTTCCTGGAGCTTTTCCGGAGTAGAGCAGTACAGTGTTACGCGATGGTGACTTGAAGTTGCCCAAGCCCATCCAACGTATTTCGCTAAGGCCTAAGATGTCCAGCCTGTACCGCATGAATTCCTTCTCTAGTTGGAGGAATCTGGCGTTGTGGGGACCTTCACTGCCATCATCGAGGAGTGTCCTCACATTCCAGAAACCAATCGTTGTCCTAATTCGATAGCCAAAAGTCGTCAACATATTATCATTAGTTATCCGAGGCGTTGTTTCTGTTTCGGTAGCAAGATGGTTTTCAGTTACGGAGAGTGATAGCCTCCGTAACCTATCATAACGAGTTAGGAGAGATTTTCGCGCTTTATAATTTTATCTAATTCGTGTGGATACACAAATCATTGCCCGGGGACCACCACGAGGAGGTAAAGGAAGCACTTCGACGTGACTAAAAGTTGCGCTGCTGGACTTTGCCAGGTTAAAGACACTCAACAGTTTCCCGATTAGGCACGCCGTAATTTATTATTAACCTCATAGCATTAATTATATCGCTTTTTTCTCAACGTAGTTAAATGAAATGAAACCGGATTGTGATGATGATGATGCATAAAATGATTTCATTACTTGTGGCTTAAATGGATATTTTGACATAAAGAGTGGGCCAAATACAAGTGTCTTATTTAAAATGCAATAAAATGAACTAAATTAAATTTTTGTCCATGTATCATTGTTTTATTAGTAAGTGCAACCATTCCCATTAATTATAGAACGCAACGTCAAGTGTCGTTCAATTACTGATTCAATTAGACCTTGTAAGGGAATACTCCCAAATATTTGTGCAGAATTCTCCTCAGACTAGTGCGTGAAATATTTAGCTGTTGAGGTCCATTGCGAGTTGATGTTCATGAATTGAGTTTCACACGCTCGGCTACAGAAGCCACATTCTCGGGCCTAACCACGACTAGCATACCAGCCTCACAAGCTTACGTACAGCAGGCACGGTGAATGCTTCAGTTCGGCCAAAACTTCTGTTCAAAAAACGCACTGTTTGGCCTACACAGCATTCACTTTGTGAATAACTTTTCAATATTTCCCAACGTTGTTCAAGCGTAAAGCGACTCATTTCGTTTCGCGGAGGTATGATACTGATTTTTTGAGAAGATTTTGAGCGGAAAAAAGATGTCAGTGTAAAAATAACCTATAATTCAAAAAGAAACTACTAGATATGTTTTACTGTATATTTATTCATATATCTCTGGGTAATGTTTAGTGCCTTAGACTATGACCCTAGTTGCTTGGGTTCGTGTCGATGTTTGCGTTATTTACTCTCTAGTGGAAATGAAAAACCCTCCGCAATGCCCCCAGCTCTCCAGAACCTGTCACTTCGTAATTTATTATTTATTTATTTAACCCGACAATGTACAAAATTGAAAGTACAGAAGAAAATCTTTCCTTTGCGTCTGCAAACTATGCTATAGATTAAATATTATTTCCACAAGAAAGCTGTTTACTTGTAATTTGTATGAGCTGTTAATTGAAAACCCCCAAGCATAATTACTTTTGTTAATATTTTAATCGAAAAATATGCGATACGCCAGTCACATGCATACAATTAATTAAGAAAACCCTTTTAAATCATTTTGCTAAAGCTTTCCTGCAACTTCTCCAAAAGACGACGACGGTAAAGATATATTTTTTTTTCTCAGTAATCTTATCGCAAATTTAATTCTTTGTAATGTTCAAGCAAGAACATTTACGACGAAGAAAAGTGAAACATTCTTTATCAACTTACACACAATGACACCGTAAATACCACTTTACTGCATTCTGTCAGAATTAATAACATTTTATCTCTCCAAACCTGACACATTCCCCTAGAGAGCAGTGAGAGTGTAAAAAATTGCATCCACAACGAAACCCATGTTAAAGGACACAATGTAGTTTATTCGAAAATTCTCAAAGAGGCATAAATGCCTTAAATTTCAATTCCCTATAGAGTGCAAAAAGAACAGAGCAACTACTACAAAAAAAAAAATTACAAAAAGGATACAAAAAATTTGCACCCATCTTCATTGTAACAATATAGATTTTCAATTTATGTTCCCAGAAAGGACATCCATAGCACACATAAGACTACTCCTGTAAATTTCTCACCATTTGCAATGAGAAATACGCGAGAATTACATCAGCTATAGAAGAAAATTAAAAATAAATATAATGTACGAGTGTGTAGGTATACGAACGAACTCAGCCAGAACCACCAGAACCAGAAGGACCCGGACCGCACTCCTCCTTGTGCCCGTTTCGTCTATAAAACAAGTAAAATGCATCCAACTTAACTTCAAACTATAATATGATGGAAAACCAAGCACATGTGAGCATGCCGCTCCGGTCCGAGGATATTATGTAAATTGTAGATAATAAAAAAAAAACACACACACACAAAAACATAAATTGGAAAAATGTTGCTTCTGAACTCTAGAGAGTATATTTGCATGTACCAAATGCATCCTTCCCACTACATACCTACATACGAGTATATCCTTCCACATCGTCATCATCATCATCTACATTATTCATTTCTGGCTTGCAAGTGAAGAAAAGTTCCACATGCACAAAGTACTGTACATCCCCATTCATATCCTTGTCCCAGAAGTGAAATCGTTTCACAACATCAAAAGCATCTCCTGTCCTGACAAGTCGGTGGGCTGAACGGTGTACTCGGTGCTAACAGAACTTTATGTTGTGTGGCATTCAACTACGGAGGCCACACCAAATTTTGTTGCAAAAGACAGCCGAATATATTTCTTAATTATTTAACAGACACTTAAATTGAGGACACAACATAGAAAAGGACTTCACTTCTTATATAATATTTTGCATTTGCCCAAGCACATTAACACTTTCGCACTGTAGCAGTGTGCTATGATTAGAGGCTGATGGCAAATCACATGGATGAGATTCCTTGGAATAAGCTTCTTTGTCGTTCCATCTACTCTAGAAAGGGTATAGAACATAGAACCCTTTCAATGATTTCTTATAGTGCGGTCGGATCTAAAAGTTAAACGGAAGAGCATGAATTTGGTTCTCAAACTCTCAGTGTATTATTCTTAGTCTAAATATTTGAATAATTGCAGTGTTTATCAACACTCCTTTTATTTATTACAAATTTATAAACAAAACAATTTAATAGGATGAATTTGATTTGGTAGTTATGAGGATTATAATACTTATTTCAGTTTTCCTCAAAAGGAGATTTTGATTAAATATTTTAACTTATTGCGTTTCAAGTTTTTTGTTAATAAAATGAAGGACTGTATGCCACGTACTCTTAGATACTTTAGCACTTTGGAATTTAAAAATTGTTTATACGAGGTTGGTCCGATTAGTACTTAGTCTCATCGCCCTATGGTGCCAGTATCGCAAAAGAGATTTATTATCGTCTCTTAGACAGCTACTGTCAAAATTTCACCCGAATCGGACTCGTAGTTTTGTTTTGACCAAGACCACGTGTGAAAGCCAGCTTGTCTGCGAATTTTAGAAAAATGAAAAAAGAGCAATATCGGTGGGTGATTCGATTCTTGTTTTTGGAAGGGAAATCACGCGCGAAATCAAAGACCGCTTAAATGCTGTGTACGGTGTCTATTCTAATTCGATGTCGACCGTCAAAAATCGGTAAAACGAGTTTCAACGTGGTCGCACATCGGTTTTTGATGAGTCCCGCCCAGGTGCCCCGAAGATGGTTACCACGGAGGATAACGTGTCAAAAATCCACGATCCCGTATTGGCAGACCGCCGATTAAAGGTGCACGAGATAGCTGAAACAGTAGGCATCTCAAAAGCCCTGTGGGTCATATCCTCCATTAAATTTTGGGCATGATAAAGTAGTCGGCGCGATGGGTGGAGCGTTAGCTCACTCCGGACAACAAGCGCAACCGTGAGACCACTTCAGAGCAGTGTCAAAATTGGTCGAATTGCACTACAAACTGCTGCCCCATCTACCGTATTCTCTAGATTTGGCCCCGCGCGACTTTGTTTTTGTTTGCAAACTTGAAAAAATCATTCGCCGGGCAGAAATTTGAGTTTAAAGAGGAGGTCATCACCGCCATGGAGTCTTACTTTGCAGAGCTCGAGAAAACATATTTTTCGGATGGATTAAAGAAGTTGGAGCATCGCTGAATCAAGTGTATCGAGCTTAAAGGAGACTAGCTACGAGTATATTGTCAAATAAAATCGCCACTTTTCCAAAGTTCTTATTTTGTAGGCTCTGGATGAGCCTCGTTAATTGTTAATTGTTCAAATGTATTAAATTTCCGTCCGATTTCTAAAAAAGTATGAATTGATGCAAGCAAAGTTTAAAAATTTTTTTATAGTAAAATTAATTTTTAATATAAGAAATTTCCTTAAAATTTTTATAGAAAAAAAATTAAGATACCAATTTTAAGTATTTAATAATGAAGGCGCAAAATTTAAAACAGCCTATTGTTAAGGTATAAGTATGATACTACTTAACAATTTGCTAACTTTTTAGTAGTTTACTAACTAGTTCTTAATTTTAAACATTTTCTAACTAGTATCGTGCTAAGGAAATCATTTTAATAATTTGCTTCTGAACACACCTAAAGTAATGGAGTTCATGCAAATTACTAAATAAACATACCTGTTTTGATGTTTGGAAATGTGAAAGACTCACATGAAGTTAGCACGATACTAAAACAATAAAATAGGTATTCGATGATTTTAACTTTAATGAAAGGGTTGAGAAAGTATGATGCTATATTCAATTAAAAATCGTCGCTTTGACCAAATTTCATACTTAAACGACTTGATCAAAATCTCCACTTCGATTTTTGTTTTCAAATGCAAAACCTGCTTTATAGTACCTATATTGCTGGTAAAAATACAATGACAAATTTTTCATGGACAAGAAGTTTTAACAACTTCTGCTGAAAAAGCTGAAGCGTCCCATACACTTGCCTGACTTTATTGAAGAAGTAGAAACACGCTTTCAGGAGACATCAGCAACCACCAAAACCGTGACCTTGTTTAACGAAGAAAACCATCAACGGAGCCGACACTGACAGATATTTTCACTTTTCCTGAAGAAGTGACTGACATTATCATCACTGGAAACTCCAAAAAATCAGCAGGAAGTGACAAGATTTCTAATTCTAATTACATACGTACTTAAAAAGTTACCAAATCTTGCTGTTCTCCTTTCGATTAAAATCTTCAACTGTCTGAACAACATCTATTTTCCTGCAGTCTGGAAAACGGTAAAAGTAGTCCCCTTCCCGAAGAAGAACAATCGCGCAAATGTGGAACGATATCGACCAATTTCGTTTTACAGCTGTATACGCAAGATATTAGAGGCGTTGTTATTGAAGAACTTCAACGTTTTCTTCAGAGAAACTTGTCATTGAGTTTTATTTTTATTATTGTTACGTTCATTCAAAAAAAATTAGTAAAACGGTATGTTCATTATGCATTTCTGGAGAAAATTAAGCCCGAAGTCAAAAAATTAACATGGGCAGGAAAAACGGAACATGCTAGAAATGTTTTTATCATTAGTAGGAAGAGCACAATTACCGTAAACATAGGTCAGGTTACACTAAAATAAGTCTTTTCTTAAATCCCCGATATATGATATTATAACTGGAGATAGGCCCTTTCTGTGAAAATATTTTTTCTTAGAATATACCCAAGAATCACGCCTTAAAATATTATCAGATCGGCGTATATTATTTCTGCACAAACGACACTGGACATCCAATAAAGAATTACCACTGTTCCTTTGATTTGATGAAACAAATAGGTCAAAACCCATTCAAGAAAAAGTGCACTAATCTATAAAACAGATATAAGGAAAATATTGATTTTGCAAAAAAAAAAATTGGATTTTTTTTCTTAAGCCCGAAAATATTTTTTCGAATATATTTATATGCAATATTATTTCAAATTCAAAGGACCCCCTGAACAAAAACGTTGGTCATAATAGTTAGAGCCGTTAATGAAAAGGTCGAAAATAAAAAAAAAAAACAGCGTTAATAAAATATGTGTTCCCAAAATAATGTTGACCAAAATGTAGTACATGTCTATAATATCACAGTTATTTTTTTTTTATCAAAATCATTATAGCCGTTTTCGAGATAAATGAGAATTTGCATATTGGCTGAAAAAAAATTTCTGTTTCTCCTCTAGGGAAGCACCGAAGGCCCTTAAGTACCGAGTTTTAAGAAAATACCTCCAGCAGTTTAGCTGTAGGTCGTAGAGCTGTGAAAATCGTGCATCAAATGATCGAATCGTTCAACAATCGATTGCCAAAATGATTCGATCATTTCAATCAATAGATCATCCTCATATTCACTTCACTCTAATGATTCAATACTATTCCGATTCGATTTCGATGAAATTCAATCTCCGAATTTTAACCAATTCCAGTTCAATGATTTACCGAATTTTGATTGAATACAATTTGATCCAAATTTTAAAAAAATTAATTTTGTTTCGTTGTTAACTCAAAGCGAAATGAAACAAAAATTCTTTTACTGACAAAAATACGAATAGGAAACAAGAGACCGACCATTTTCTCCGACAAAAGATATTAATATTTAATAGCGACGGCAAAGTGATTCAAAAAAAATAAAATGCACGACTGGGTCGCACGAACTTGCTCCTATGTAATCGACTGGGAATTTTAGAACTAATGTTATTAGAGAAAACTGTTCATAAGGATAAAATTAATTTTTAAATTCTTTTAGTAGGAACAGAATACTATGCAAATATGAATTTATACAAGAACAAAAATTATAAGTCCTTGTAGTGGTTTCTTTAAAAGAAGCTTTTATATACAAACTTTTTAAAAGCTTATTAAGAAAAAATGTTGGTACGCTTATTTAAAGTTTTTATTATTGTTCGAATAAAAATTAAATTTACGAAAAGAAATATTGACCCGTTTCGGAGATATCGGATTTTCAAAAAAAAGAAAAAAAATAGATTTTTTTTTTTTCAAAAATTCAAAAAAATATTTATTTTAAAGTTTTGAAATGCAATGTGTTTTAGACTTTTTAGAAGCTTCTCTATAAAAATTTTCATTAAGATCCGTTATGTGGATAATGAGAAATTCAAAATTCGAAAAAATGGTTCTATGGTAGGTACAAGCTGTAATATTTTAATTTAAAAATTTTTTTTATTAAATTAAATACCGTAAAAATTAATTCAAAGAAAAAAAATTTTATCAAAATTCTAGGTGCCGTTTTCGAGAAAAATACGATTTTTTAACATTTGTGTGGTGGGTACCTTTATTTTAAGGTAAAATAAAAAAAAAATTTCAAATTTTGTAGATTATATTGAGAAACTTTTATTTATCAAGTTTAAAAAAATCTAGCATGGGGGTTTCGAAATATTGAGTTTTGAAAAAAAATGTTTGAAGTTTTTTTTAAAAATCCAAAAAAATTTTTTTTTTCTCGAAAATTTGAGTACACAATTCTATTTATGTTTTTGGGGAGCTTTAGCAAAAAAAAATGATCAAAATCGGTTGAACCGTTTTTGAGAAAATCAAAAACGAAAAAAATGGTTCCATGGGGTGTACCCTCAATAACCATTTTTCGGAAATTTTTTTTCAACCAATACCTAGATTTAATTAAATGAAATTTTTCTGTATCTTTATTTTTAAAATTTGTTGAACAGTTTTTGAGAAAAAAAAAATGTTTATAAAATTTCGAAAAAAATTCGTATGGGGGGTACCGTTATTTTTGGTCTTAAAAAAAAAAAGAAAAAAACGTGTGGGGGGAAAAAATTAAAAATGATATCTACCAAGTTTAAAGAAAATCGGCCGAGTCGTTTAGCCTGTAGTCGAACAGACAGACAGACAGACAGAATTGCGAGACCCACTTTTTTAGTCTTCGCTATCATCGTAATGTCAACTTTGATCAAAATCTCGAGTTCGATTTTTTTACGAATGCATAACTTGCCTTATAGTACTTATAAGTCGCAAGTAAAAAACAAAAAACAAATGTATGAGCAAAATGTCTAAATTTAATTAATTTTTGTTTGTAAGATGGCAGATTTAGGTAAAAAGCGAAGTGCAGTATAGATGCACTTTGGTCAAATTTCTGATGGAAGAGTAAAGTGCAGCTACTGACAAAAAACATTTAGTTTTAGCAGAGGAACAACATTGTAACCTTCAACGTCGCTTGAGGTCTCAACACTTTGGAGTGAATAATATTCAACGAGCTACAGTAAAGGAAATTCCCATAAAAACACATGGTTTTTACGCATTTTTTGCTTGCGGCATACAACTTAGCCATACATTTTTCTGAAATAAGAAAATGTACTCCAAGTTGTTAAGAAAAATAAAAATGTATTTACTTTTAACAAAATTAAATAAAAATTATTAACAAAAAACAAAAATTAATAAGAGAAAAGGGGGAAATTCCCATAAAAACACCTACGTTTTTATTAAAAATAACTGTGACTTAGTGATCAGAAATTTGTAATTAATTAAATCAATATTTTGTAGAGCCACCAGACGCTCTTACGACCGATATCATTCGCCTCAGCATTGATTCCACAAGCTTTTCCAGTTCCAAGGTTGTAATTGCGTCTCGAAGCTCTTAAACTTTGTTAAATTGGCGCCCGTTGGCATAAACACGCCTGGCTAGTATTCATCCAAATTGAATATTTTTTCATCACTAAACACAACTTTTCTCCACTCTTCGGTCCAGCTTATGTGACTTTCAGCAAAATGCACCCTTGCTGACTTATGAGCTGCATCTAAAGGTGGCTTCTTGGATCTTTTTTTGTAAACAAGGTTGGAGTTGGCTTTTAAAATTTATCTAACGCGTCGGGTTGAAACAGGCTAGTCAAGTTTCGCCTTAATTTGTGAAGCAAACAGCTTGTTTCTAATGGCTTTACGCAATATCATTCAAACTTGACGTGTTTTTAGCTTTTTATTTTGAGCGTGGTTGGCAATTTTTCCATAACTTTCGAAAGTTATCAATAACTGTATTGGATCTCCCTATTTTTCTAGCAATTTCAAGATCAGAAAGGCCACAATTTTGTATGCACTGATTTTTGACCTTTCCTCCGCACTTAAAATTCTTCCACGCGGCATGATGAGGCTCTGTAAAAAATTCTGCTTAAACAATTTTTTAAAGGCACACAAAATGATTTCCTATACCACTTTCAATCAAAAATTCAAACTACTTTATGAAATAACCGCTTTTTATTATACTGTTTTCATACAAATTTCCGCCTTTAAATTTCACTTTTTAGATATTATTTCACAAACAAAGACGAATAATGTTCCAAGATGATAAAAAAAAGGTTAAAAAATAACGTTTCCTTCATATTGGTTTGACAAATCATTTTGGATCCTAAAATAAAAAGTGCTGCCAAGTTTGCAGTACACCAGTTCAAGCCAACAGTCAACAATTGCTTTTGCTGCTCATCAACAACCAACACAATCAAGCATGTTATTCAATGTCGAGTTTGACCCAGCAAATTCCGTCCGTTTGGAAACGAGTAAATCATGAATTATTGAAATTGCGATCGATTGAAATGAAAATTTCTGATATCAATCATCTTTTCTATGATCGGATTAAAATTCGAATAGCTCCTGATTGACACAGCTCTATAGGTGGGTACAGACATCCATACATGCAGACGAAATTGCCGGAACCACTTTTTTCGTGTTCTCCATCATCGTAATATCAACTTTGACCAAAAATTCTCGAGTTATAATTTTTTTACCAATGCATAACTTGATCTTACGTGCAAAGTAGGTGAATAGAGGAGAAACCTCGAACTCTTTAAGCTTTACCAATATGTGGCAGTAGTTTGCAAAATCAACCTAAGTGGATAGGCGAATGGACAACAATGAGAAGCTTGGAATCCCAGGTTCGCGGCGAAAAAAAAATAGAACCTCCGATGACCAAGTTATGGTGAATGCCAAAGCACTTGGTCTTGAAGACTGAGAGCAGCCTGCTCAGAATCGTAGAAGACGGAAAATCACCGTGTCTCAGGCAACAACCTTACGATCGAGAGCTGATTATATGATTAAAATTTTATATAAGGAACAACCTTCAGTATATTTTCTATTGATCGTTCCTATGATTTTCAACCTTTTTGAGATGTATGATAAAAGGCAATCTTCGCAAATACAGGAAATACAAAATCATACCCAATTTATAAAAGCGGACCCTCCGAAAATTGAAGCTCAAAGACTATCAGTCTTATAATAACACTTTCATAATCTTTTTCTATAATAATCTACCTATATATACTTAAATAACTTTATCCTTAATTACTGTAGTTCATTAAAAAAAAAAATAACACCACCACATTTCTGCATTAAACCGAGTTCAAGGATATAGATTTATGAAAGGAAAATTCCTGGTAAAATTAAACAAATATCTATGTAGGTATGTGCTTTGCACAGGTAAAAGTATTGATTGCCTGTGTACTTGAGCATCAGCATCTGCGTGTACAATTCCGACATAACGATATGTGTTTCCAATGAAATGGGTTAAAGTGCTCGTGCCTACACATAGAACACGTCCAAATAACAATTAGCCTTCATACTGAATGGTGTATATATGCTAGCTTCAATTTAATCACAAAAAAGACCTTCAAAGTTTTGAGCTCTCTCTTAAAAAAAAAGGAGAAAAATACTTCCCTAAGTATGAAACGTGCACGGAATATTAAGTAAGTTGAGGGGGGTATTTATGTGTTGTTTTTTTTTTAGATTAAATAAAAAGCCTAAAAATCTATTAGATACTCAATTGTACTTGCAACTCCGAAAAAAAGGATATTTTTTTTTTGAGGTCATAACAATTTCCAACCGATTACTCTAACCTACGTACAGTTTTAAAATCACTTTGTATACAAACTTGTTTATAATACCTTTAGAAAGTTCAATTTCAATTTAACATTTTCTGCCCTATTATTTGGCATGTTTGCACCTTTTTGCTTTTGGATAACTACCCTTAATTAAAGAAAAAAAAAACATAGTCAGATAGAGATTTTCACGTAGGTACATACATGTATTCATACACACATATCGCATCACTTAGTTGAAGTGTTCAAGCGATAAAATAAATAGAAGAATATGAAATTAATTATGTATTCAATTTCAATGTGGGTTGTCTCATGCATAAATTATGATATCAGGGACTATCATCGGAAAAATTACGATGCGAAAATAGTATCTTATGGCATTAGAAGAACGAAAGCACAAACATCATACGAGTAAAATGAACACAACATACAGTCATTGTCAAAAGATTGCTGACACTAAAAAGTGTAAGAATAAGTTTACTTCAATAAAGTTTATTTTTCAACATGGAAATAACAATGAAATTCAGGACATTGTTCAAACGAGCTCAATCAGAGAACTTTTGGCGCTCCAAACGATCAAGAGGCTCAACTATTGAGCTGATTTCATCTTGTAAGGATTTAGGCCTAGATCTATACTTGAAATTATGCCACTACATATATGGATTGAGGGCTTCACAATTCCTATGAACAGTCCATTATCAACACTTATGGCTACGACCAGGACCGGCCCGAGCTAAATTATAGCCCTGCGCAAGCTTTATCATTGGCGCCTCTCATTTGGATTGGTTTGGCGAAAAAAGTAATTTCCTCATTACCCAAGGGGTACCCTTTGCAATGCGTTTTTTTAACGAGGGATCCCCAAGAGGCCTATTCCTAGATAATACATATATTTAATTAAAATAAATATGATTTTTATTAAAAACTAAGAAATTAAAAATATATCACAAAAATAATAGTAAAAAAATATATCACAAAAATTTAGGAACTGAAAAAAGTATGTTTTGAAGTAAAAAATATTTAAAAACTAATTTAAAAACATAACAACATACAAATAAATAATGAACTCATTAATTATTGTTGCTCATGTAGGAAATAATAATAAGATTATTACTTTAATAAAAATAAATAGAACCGAATTTATTGCAATAGATTAACTTTTCTGGCTTCTGTTTTAGCAAACTCAGCTACCAGATCATCATAATATAATGAATTGACAAGCTCTTTCTCTATAGCCATGATTGACTAGTCAACTTATCTTTCCTGAGTCATTGGGGTCCTGAAGTAGTTTTTTTATTAATTTTAGTTTCAAAAAACTGTTATTTGAGGAAACTGTGATGGTATTTATAGATTTAGAGCTATGGCTTCAGCTGATTGCACGTTAGTGAATTGTTCTTCTGATCGCATTTCCACTAAAGAGTTTTTAGTAGCATATTTAGTAGATAAATTAGCAGACAGCCTATTATTAAGGTATTAGTATGATACTACTTAACAATTTGCTAACTTTTCTCACTAGTATCGTACTAAAAGAATTTCCTTAATAAATTGCTTCTGAACACACCGTTGTTACATTTCGTGTAAAAAAATAAGTACACGAACCTTTTTTGATGTCTGCAAATGTCAAAGTGTCATATGAAGCTAGCGCGATACTAAAAAAATAAAGTAGGTATTCGATGATTTTAACTTTAATAAAAGTGTAGAGAAGTATGATGCTATATTCGATTAAAATTATTGTTTTAACCTAGTATCATACTAAAACAGCTTTAGCATCGTACTAATTCAATTAAAATTTTACGCCATTATTTTTTTCTAAAATATCAAACTAGATTAATGTGCAACATATAAACTTGAAACTAAAATTTTACTTCCTATTCCTAATGACAGCATGTTTCTATTCTCAAAGTTCCCAGCCTCAGATATTTCAATAAGAGCTTCATATTATAGCTTCTAAAATTTTTTTGAATGGTTTTAAAGCATTTAGTCTACTCCCATCTGGTTTCAGAAAGGCGTTTTAAGGTCAAACCAGCGAATTTTTTTGTATATACTCGTATGTATGTATGTATGTATGTCCCAACGCATTGTTGAACCTGATACAAAGTTTTATATGCATTGAGCAATGTCAAAAAACTTAACCAACAACAACCAAAAGGTATGCAAGCAGCCCGAACAAAATAAGCTCTTGGTTCAAGACACTTAATTTTGTTTTGAACACCAGCCTCTTTTCCTTTCATGTTTAAACCATTATCATAACCTTATACATACTCGTATACACTACTAAAATAGTAGCGTAGCAAGTTTTATTGTAAATATAGATTCCCTATCCTTTCTTTTCTTTGGAGTTTTTTTTACTATAATACATAGACAAATAAAGTAATTAGATCAGTCAAAAAATTCCTTTTTTAAATGTAAACAATAACTGGCAAGAACAAAAAAATAGAAAAAAGGAGAAATTGAATAAAACAGATTCACTCATTAACGACAAACCTCAACATTAATCATCGCATCATCATCACTCAAGTATTTCCATATTTCAATTTTCAACCCTTTGTCTCATTCTCGACACACGACAGTGATAAAATTTCACTCATAAACAGAGGCCAGTGCCAAAATAAAACATAGTACAAGAAACACTCAACCGGAAGAGTTTAAATTCCTAGACGCAACTTTTAGTTCTGCGCACTGACATGTCAATGAGTATGAATTTTGTACCTTAGAATTTCTGTTTGAGTAACATTGCTGACTTCGATTTCATATAAAAGAATTGGCATCGTGCGCATGTTATGAGTTTTATCAACATGCATACTGTTAATAATTGTCTGTATTTTCTGTTGAAATTCCGTTTTATGTTCAGCGTTGTTCCTGGGAAGCAAAATGTTGGGTCCATTTTTGGGGCCATTTCAACTTTTTTGGGGCCACTTCGTTTTTCCATATTAGATAAAATAATTAAATAATAAAACAGAAGATATTATTTTATTTGTATTTTTGCATTTTATTCCATTTTTTCAAATAACTTAAAATCTATGTTAGACATTTTTTTATCAATTCTGGAGGCGGAATAAAATTACCACAAGTATTATTTTTCAGAAACCCCTTAAGGTCATAAGCGAATTTATAACTTCATAGCTAAGTCTATTGCGATTTTCGGTTTTAATATTAGTTGTGTTTTATTCACTGCTGCATAGCTAGCGCAGCAAAATTTCCCTCGACAAACAACAACAATTTGATTGCTGGAGAAAAAGAAAATGACAGTTGTGCTGGTGATAGAACTTTAAATTATTGAAATAAAATGGCGCTATGCATTACATTTTAGAATTAAACATATGTAGATACATATATGTTTTGACATCAGATTTGGATATTTTCTATAATAATGGGCAACATTGAAATATAAATTGAAATTGACATATGGAGTGAGCTTGGTCGTTTTATTCGCACTTGAATGCTGCGCTGGCTATGCAGCAATGAATAAAACACACCTATTATTAAAAGCTGAAAAAACACGTTCTGCACAGGCTATAACGAATTTGATTCTGAAAAAGTGAAGAACTTAAATATGAGAAAGAGAAAAAGAGAAAGACAGCCGGTATGTGCTACTGGCAGTCGATGTGATGTGTTGAATTTTTCAATGAATGCGTTCAGCCAAATTAGCATAAAGATGAGAGTAAATATCGACTACTTGGATATTATCGATTTTTTAAATAAAATTTTGTTTTTTAATGCTGTGCAAAATGGGTTGCTTTATTTTGCAAATTTTACAATTTTGGGGCCATTTCGTGATGGCTTGGGGCCAAATGGCCCAATTGGGCACTTTAGCACAACGCTGTTTATGTTACACTGCATAGGGGAGGGATAACAAAATAAAATAAATGCCTTCACTCATACACACGATGGTGAGTGTAAAGAATAACGAAATTGTGCACTTTGTAAAGATTTTGTGATGTAGTTTTTTTTACTGTGGGAATGGGTGTGTGTAAAGGAAATTAAACATCGACTTATTTTTGGAAAAGTAGATATGTATCTATATATATACATATGTATATCTGTCTTTAAATTCAGAATCAGATGTTAGTTATATAATAAATACCAATATTGGAGTGAGCTATAAAAAGAAATAAGACTTAAAAAAGATGATAGGTAGTGGTTATGAAGTAGTGGCTTTTTTAACGCTTGCCCAAGGCGCCTTTTGAGTTCAGCGCCCTGCGCATTTGCACAGCTTGCACGTATAGCTTGTCCGGCCCTGGCTACGACAGTTCCGATACAAAAGCGTCACGAACTCAAAATTTCGGTAGTAATTATTAGTCGTTTTTTATTGGGAAATGTATAGGCAGCGCAGTAAAATTTTACACATTAAACAACAACAAAAGCGAGAGTGCGTATAAACTAGGCAGTAATAAGAGTGCACATAATAGTGCTGATAAAGTTTTGGAGCATCTGGATTACAGTGACACTCAAATTGGTTGCAAAAGTTTTATTTTTCGTGAGGTTGACAGATTTTGATTATTCGAGAATGTGTTCGGTGATATTTGTTCATTTTATGGTAAATTTTCACAAGAGCAAAATTATGTAGTTTGAAATATTAATTTACGATTAGACGGTAAACGTTAATAGTCAATGGTCAAAATTTTGCCTCTTAATGCGTGTGCATGTTCTCTATCTGTCATGTCAGAGTATGAAAATCATCGAAGGATGGCTGTGATGCCAAACGATTAAAAAGGACATGAAAATGATTTTTTTCTGACACCGAGCCCTTAATTCGACTTTGTGTACAAACATGCAATTGAGATTTGATTTTATTAATAATTTTGCCACTTGTTTGACAAAAAATTTTTCAGTGATGTTAATTCAGCATAAACAACATCAAAACGTATACTTTTCCAACGCATCCCTTAGCTTATTCAAAAGTGGATTGTTTATTCGTAGGTATATATTTCATTTTTGTTTTCGTTTCCTTTTACTTTGTTCACTTAATGAGTCTGAAATATCTACTAAATGAATATGATTTGTTAAAAGAAAAACTCAGAAATTATGTATAGCCCTTTTCCGTTTTGGAACTTAAAATTTTAAAGTAAAAGTGTATATGCAGTCAAAAAAGCATTTTATTCGGACTTCCATTGCTGCACTATGTATACATTACCAATAAAATACGCCTATTGCCTAACGTCACCTGTTCCTTTATTTCATCATTTATAAACAAATACATTTGGTAGTGCAACAGCTCTTAAAAACCAAGGCTTCCATCGCGTAAGATGACGATAGTTTGACGACGTCGTTTGAACGATTGAATTGCTTCGTGTAACACTTGGATCGTCTGGACGATGTCGTTAAGACAATTCAACTTTAGCTTCACGTAACGTGTTGAATTGTCAAATATAGTCGACAGAAGGATTGCGATTGAACCATTGCTATTTTACAATCATCTCATACATTTTGTGGATTTTTTTTTTTTTTTTTTTTTTTATTTTAAATTAATATAAAAAAATGTTACGACATTACAATTTGTTATTTTTCGATGATAATGAAAGCAAATCACCTATCGAATTCATGCAAATGCGAAAGACACTAATATCGATTTCCTTTATTTCCCATATTAATAAAGATGGTTTAGTGGAGGTTTATCGTTAAGTCCTGGACTAAGTGCGAAATTTCATTAATAAAACAAATTTTCTGTTAAGTGACGTTTACTAATTATGATAAAGTTAAACCACCGAAGTAGGTGGTTTAGCGAAGGAATAAGAAATAGAAATGTCCACAATTGACAATCAATTTAGGTAGCCACAGAATATAAAAAAGAGATTGCTTACTTTTGTAGAAGATTTTCTTAAAAGGATTTTTGAAAAATGTCATTTTACTATTCCGGGAACATTTTGTTTTTATTAATGTAAATATTTAAGCCATGGCTTAACTCCTATTCCATGGTTTAGCAAAACCATGGAATATAGGTGGAATAAGCGTTTTTTTATTAATACGGCTGTAGGGGTTTGGATCCCGGTTAATTTTTTTTCTTTTGTTGTGCGTATTTCGTATACATGTAAAACCCTCTTCAAATAACGACTCGAAGATTTTTTTGTTGTGAAGGAACGTAAAATCTGTCGAGAAATCGAAATCTTCACACAGAAATTGATTTCTCATGTGTGAAGGAAATGCACATAAGAAATACATCGGATCCTCTCTCACTTCCAACGAAAACTTTAGTTTGATACAACCAGACAGTCCAAATGACATTTGTTGCTTCTTGATGTTGTCAAACTGTGGACTACCGAACAATGCAATTTAAACTTTACATGAAGCAAATTTTTGATGACGTCGTGTTCGACAATCGTTTGGACGAGGATCGTCTTAAAAATTACGCGATGAGGGCCCAGGACCTGATGACTTACATATACGTATTTCTGTGTGTGTTTACAAGAATGCGTAAAGTGTAAGCCTAATAATTTAGTTTTAAACGGTGATAATAAAATTAATAATCTAGACCAGTGTTTTTAAGACTTTTTGAGTACGCGACCCCTTTGCTAGTAACAAAATTTTGGGAACCCTCGCATTATAATGTGTCAGTTATTTAAAAAGCTACATACACTGAATCCCTTCCAAGCCCGGTCTAATTACACTAGTTTACAAATTTTCGGTTTTTAGCGAGTACCTCCAAAAAAAAAGTATTTCCTAGACTAATTTTGACTCTCTGAACAAGAAAATGGCACTCATTTATTTCAAAGAAGCGTTTTCGAGATATGACCTGTTTTTTGCTCCTTTTCCATGTAACGGGTGATTTTTTTAAGAGCTTGAGAAATTAAAAAAAAAAAAAAAAACGCATAAAATTTGCAAAATCTCATCGATTCTTTATTTGAAACGTTAGTTTGGTCCATGACATTTACTTTTTGAAGATAATTTCATTTAAATGTTGACCGCGGCTGCGTCTTAGGTGGTCCATTCGGAAAGTCCAATTTTGGGTAACTTTTTCGAGCATTTCGGCCGGAATAGCCCGAATTTCTTCGGAAATGTTGTCTTCCAAAGCTGGAATAGTTGCTGGCTTATTTGTGTAGACTTTAGACTTGACGTAGCCCCACAAAAAATAGTCTAAAGGCGTCAAATCGCATGATCTTGGTGGCCAACTTACCGGTCCATTCCTTGAGATGAATTGTTCTCCGAAGTTTTCCCTCAAAATGGCCATAGAATCGCGAGCTGTGTGGCATGTAGCGCCATCTTGTTGAAACCACATGTCAACCAAGTTCAGTTCTTCCATTTTTGGCAACAAAAAGTTTGTTAGCATTGAACGATAGCGATCGCCATTCACCGTAACGTTGCGTCCAACAGCATCTTTGAAAAAATACGGTCCAATGATTCCACCAGCGTACAAACCACACCAAACAGTGCATTTTTCGGGATGCATGGGCAGTTCTTGAACGGCCTCTGGTTGCTCTTCACTCCAAATGTGGCAATTTTGCTTATTTACGTAGCCATTCAACCAGAAATGAGCCTCATCGCTGAACAAAATTTGTCGATAAAAAAGCGGATTTTCTGCCAACTTTTCTAGGGCCCATTCACTGAAAATTCGACGTTGTGGCAGATCGTTCGGCTTCAGTTCTTGCACGAGCTGTATTTTATACGGTTTTACACCAAGATCTTTGCGTAAAATCTTCCATGTGGTCGAATAACACAAACCCAATTGCTGCGAACGGCGACGAATCGACATTTCACGGTCTTCAGCAACACTCTCAGAAACAGACGCAATATTCTCTTCTGTACGCACTGTACGCATTCGTGTGGTTGGTTTAATGTCCAATAAAGTAAACTGAGTGCGAAACTTGGTCACAATCGCATTAATTGTTTGCTCACTTGGTCGATTATGTAGACCATAAATCGGACGTAAAGCGCGAAACACATTTCGAACCGAACACTGATTTTGGTAATAAAATTCAATGATTTGCAAGCGTTGCTCGTTAGTAAGTCTATTCATGATGAAATGTCAAAGCATACTGAGCATCTTTCTCTTTGACACCATGTCTGAAATCCCGCGTGATCTGTCAAATACTAATGCATGAAAATCCTAACCTCAAAAAAATCACCCGTTATAAGCCTAATTCTCAATAACGGTCGAATTAATTAACATATACTTTATGTTTTTGAACAGATATTTTGTTTGTCTTTTCAAAAATATATATGACTTGTGTAAATCGGCCCAACAATCATCAAGAAAAATCCGTTCAAAGTTTCAAAAAACACAATTTTTCGCCGTTTTTAGAAATTCGCTTGATTTAAGTGTCATTCTGTAAGGATGGACAAAAAAATATTTAAAATACTTTTAAGATCTCAGGTGGAAGATATTGTTTTTACAAAGCTAAAACGCACAAGATCAATGAAATTGAATAATAAATGTGGAAGTTATGAAACAGTACGTGAAGGCGGACCATTTCAGTTTTTTTCTTTTTTTTTATAATTTTTATTGAAAATATGGTGGGGTGGGTTAAATACGTGCGGAAAAAAGTCTTTGGAAAAAGTCATATCTAGCCTTTATAGCTTTATGTTTAAGTATTCTTAGAAAACCTGAGCGCATGATTTGAAAGTAATTTTTAAAAAAAATATTTTTTGTATGTTCTGATTTACAAGCCCTCAAAGTTGAAAAATAATTTTATTCAAGTCACGAATTATTATGTTTATTCAACAAACTTAGATGTCTTTCTCCGAAGATTCTTTAAATAAATTCTGTAACCTCTTATATCATTTTATTGGTCTATTTTTGACTATCAAAAAAATAAAAAAAATTGATAATTTATAAAAGAAGCTTTCTACAAGTAGCCTAAAACATTGGTACTAAGAAAAAATATATTTTTTTTTAACTTTTTGATTTAAAAAGAAAAGCCCGAAAAGAGTGTTCCAAAGTGGTGTTTATCAAAAGGTTTGAGTTTTTCGGTATTAATTCTCCAAACGAACTGGTTAAGCCAATTATTTTTAGAAGAAATGTTTACCTTTATTTAAAAATTAAAATATAACTAATACATTAACCCAGGTCTGAGAAATTCGATTTTTGGGAAACCAAAGTTTTTCAACTCAAATTTTTGCAAAATGTCAATTGGCCAAATCTATTTTTACGCCAAACAAGTTATGATATTGCCTCATCTAAAGATTGTTCTCTGTATATCATCATGTCTTAGCATAAGCTTACACGTAGCGATGGAAATACCTTATATGGTAATAAAGGTATCATTGTTCCACTTTTGGCGAGTTCGCCAGCTTTACAATTTCCTGAAATGTAACTGTTTCCCGGCACCCAGCAGAGATGTATGTCAAACTGCCGCGCCATCTCTATCAGAGTTAAGGGCTGTTAATGAGCTGATAGAGCCTGAAGCATAGCGAATAAACTCAATGAATATTTTACAGACTTCTCAGAAAAACTTAAACTATCTATTAACTATGTTGACTGCGTTTTTCAAAATCAGCTTGGTCGGGAGACTTGAACTTCATATGGTAAGATAAGATCTATTTCTCTTCTTTCCATAATTTCTAAACTTTTTGAAATACTCATGAAAACTAGAATCGCAATAATAGTTTTTTTTATTGGGAATAAGTTTGGTTTCCGGTCTGGGAAGTCAACAAAAGATGCCATTCCTAGGTTATAAAGCCAGTTGTTTTTGAATTTAATTAATAAAAAATATAGCCCTGCTTATCGATACTACAAAACCTTTTGACATGGTTGACCATTACTTGACTTCTTGCTAGATACATTTTTTAATGCAAGTTTAAGCGGAATCGTTTTTGAATGGTTTAAATCATATTTGAAAGTTAGAGTTCAGACAATGACCTTAAAGAGAATTAAAAGAACAGCTCGCATTTTTAAAATCGGGATACCATAGCGATCCGTACTTGGCCCTCTGTTTTTCCTTAGTTATATCAACTTACTAATCAAACCGAAGTTAAAAGGTCTTTCGACTGCTTTTGCAAATGACATGTCATTTACTAAGTCAGCTTTGTAACTAAACTTGGTATTGCAAATTAAAGAAGATCTTCAAAGTTTAAGAACCTGGTTTTTTGTTCATAAGCTTCTTTAGTGAAAAAACTAAGTTGAGACTACAAACTTTCTGACTACAATTTGTGTTTTCTTTCCTCAATAGGCTCACGTATTCCAAAACAATGTAAAGATCTGTTTCACTCTTCGGTTAGATATGCCACTAGATCACCAGTGGAACAATTGCTGGGATGAAGTTGAATTTCTAACGTTCCAGACAAATGACCAAAATTTCGTACTGCGTTTTTTACATTGCATGATTTGCTGCCTTAATTTACTGTCATATATTAGAATTTGGTTCTTTTTATAACAGCGTTCCAATGGTTACCTACTTATTTACACTTTTCCGATTTTCCTTAGTTGAGTTGGTTTTGTAAGGGCGGAAACTTACTTCTCTCAACTTGAGAACTTTTTTACAACTTGTTTCGAACCAATACTTTTCTTTATGTTTTATACACTAAATTCTAACCATTTAAATATTCGAAAAAAGTTATTCAGACCAACCCAGTTGGCTTTTTCGTATTGCCAAACGGTCCTACTAAGATGTTTCTCTTTAACTGAATTGGCGGGACACGCGGAATTGGGTGATATTAGACAATGGTCCGAAGTGCCGAATGGAGAGTTTACCGTTATGGTATATGTAAGAAACAAAACAAATACTAAATTGCTATACCTAAACTAAACAATGCTTGAGCACTTAAACGATAGATACTTTGGAAGGATCGGAAGATATTAAAAAATTCTTATTTTTCACAGACCCTAGAATTGTGTCAAAGATTTAGTTGTTAGTTAATTTAATTTACCTTTTTTAGAACATTTAATTTCAAGTAATTCAAATTTGTATGTAAATAAAAATGAATGTTTATTTAATTTTGACTGTGACTGTAATTTAATACCCATACATTTATATTAGGAACTTCTATACATTGATATTTTTTTTTCGAACTTATCAATTAAAGGGATTGCTTTCAAGATTATATTCTGTGTTATGTTAATGAATATTTGAAGCTCATAATTTTCTTTGTTATACGAGTATTACATATATACGATAATGTTCATACTTATGTATATCTATGGTGCTTTAACCAAAATATCTCAGACCTATTAGGTGTTGTAGTAAATTTTACCACAACACAATCCCTTTATTTGTAGTGCGGCTCCAAAATGCTGAAATAGTTTAGTATGATCCCGGACCATCCGTCAACCCCTACTCCTAGAGCATCTTGGAAAAACAACACAAACATGAATTCCACTCTTAAGATGGCAAGACATGGGACAGGCGGTCCATTTCCAATGCCATGTGGTTCAGAAAATTTAAAACGAAAATGGCCAAGAGCCCAACTCATAAGACAAACGGTCGAGAGCCCATCATAGAGTGTCTGTGCAAGTTTAACGAAGATGACTTTGTTAGGTGATTCCTCCGATCCCCGGAGTTTTCCTCAACATTTAAGAATGGCAATTGGTGGAAGTGCATCCGTCAAAGATACTTTTCTCCATCTTAGACTGGTTGCTGTGGAATAAGGCGTTGCTCGTGTAAATATGATTTTTTCGTTTAACTTTAAACTGTAGTGGAATTAGATGGAGGAGGTGAGCTGAATTTGTTCAATGAGCTATTTCCATGATGGCACTCTTAGCAAGATTCTGTGGTAGCACCTTTAATTGCTGCCGTCTTGCAATTTTCCTCGAACGCGACCAATTTTGACAAATTCTCTTTTGTTTACTTTTTTCCTATTCCGAACTTTACCTACAGCAAAGCACCCCGGTTTTGTGCAATCAACATTTTATTCGCATAAGTAATTGCTAAATAATTGTTTGATGGGAATATACAAAGTCGCGGTTTGATAGTTTTGATCATCATAAAAATTGCAACATAAGTTATCCTCATTTCTTCTTCAAACTTTTGAGCGGCTGATTTACGAGTATATCCATCTAAGAATAAGCATTGACACTAAACTTTTGTCTACGGCTCAACACGCGGAAATCGGTTCAAAAAGTTCTTCATACACTGATAAAAACTATCGAATACTCCCCATACCATAAAGAGTATAGTGTGGTTGCTGTCCTTGACATACAGGGCGTTTTAAAGAATGTCGACAAATTTGCAATCGCGTCTGTACTGTCATCTCAGAACGTAGAAGCTTGGAGAATGAATCAATCAAATGCTAACCAACAAGATTATTAATTCAAAACTCTTCAGGTTTTCTGTAAGAGTCCTAAGTGTCCTATCTTCCCTTTTTTGGAACTTGATAGCTAATGAGATGTTGACATCTCTGAAAACGGAGAGTTACTGGGGGATTGCCTATGTGGAAGACATTGCTATTGGCGTATTAGGAAAGCATTCTAATAACCTAGAAGATCTCTAACAATATGCTTCAAACAATCTAACAAACTGGGCCGACCAGTGTGGACTGGGTGATTACCCTCAAAAAACAGATCTTGCCCGCCCTATTCTCTAGGAAATATAAAATTCCCCGTATAGACACCTCTTCCATTAAAGGTATGTATGTAACTAACATTCTCCGATAAAGAAAATTACTTGAATCTTGTTATAGATAAGAAGTTAAGTTGGAAAACCAACTTTCAGTTGGTTAACATAGTTGAAAAGGGCAGAAAGCCATTGAGAGAGAAAACCAACACCGCATTAGTCACTCGCCTCGAAACCTCGTTAATCAGACCATATGGCGTGGCAGAATCGTGGACAGCTCTAGGAAGTAGACACACTAATTGCGATATATCTAATAAGCCTGACCAAAAATTAAGCAAACAATCCTGCAATATCCCAAAGGCAGTAGAAATTTCTGATCATTTATTAAAAACGTAAATTCAACTTCATCTTCGGTTCCAACGCTCATCTACAATGACAACTCAATAACTAACTCTTTGGATAAAACAAACGTGCATGCAGCTCATTTTTCTGCTAGCTCTGCGTTTCCTGATAGCACCATTGCCCCTCCTGTACTTAAGAACGTAAATCATTCAATGGGACAGGTATATTTCCGCCTTTCGAGATCCTGTTCCTATACGGCCAAAACTTGAGTATAACTAACATCTTTGAGTAGGTAGAGCGCAAAATTCTCTTCGTTTGTTGGATAGAGTTCAAAACAGAGCATTAAAACTGATAGGAAATACTCGTAGAGCTTTCATGAAATCATTTCCATCTCTTGAACACTGTCGGAATGTTTCATGTAATTTCTTGCTTTATAGCTTCTTTCACAAGCAATGCTCACTCCAAGTAGCCAGTTGCATTTTTCCTTCATTCAATCAGTTCAACCGTCATCAATTCACCCTCGAGCCTTATTTTGGTCGTACCGTCAAATATACAGAGATTCGTTTTTTAGTCGCACAACACGATTATACAATGATTTAACCGGCACGGTTTTTTCCTTGCCATCAGATTGCCTGGGCATGGTCGGAGCACTTCGCATAACTCTGCAAACACAACTATACATCTAAAAGCCTCCTTGCAGTAGATTATTAATTACATAAATTGGCCTCTCCATAATTCTGAAATCATTCAGCTCACTTCCAAGTAGCATCAATTACGCCATCCCATGGTGAACAGTTGAAAGATATTATATTTTATATTTAAGGCGATTAAATGTTCGTTAAAATAAAAACAAAAATAAAAATTATAGGCATATAAGTCTCCTGCCTTATATCGGAAAGACTTTTGAAGTAGTCATTATTCAGTCTATTCTATTGGATTGTGCAAAAAGGAGATTATTCTTTCGAACCAATTAAGGTTCAAAGGAAATCACTCGGCAGTGGACGCTATTACAAATTTGGTTTCAGACAACAACTGGCATCTTAACACGAGAAGATGTACAGCCACTGTCTAGTAGATATCGAAAAAGACTTTGACATGTTATGAATCAACGGGTTATTTTACAAACGTATTTAATATGAATCGCCAAATCATCTTACAAGGATAATAAAATCCATGATATGCGGACAGAAATTTGTCGTAACAGATAGAGAATACACGACAACTGTAATTTTTAGTGTCACGAATGGCACTCGACTTCGACTGTCCTCTTTAATAAGTTAATAAGCTTCTGTCTTCCTTAAAAAGTTTTCACAGTTCACCTATCAATAGAAATTAAATAACCTAAAAGAGGCTGGGTGCGACCCACACTGATAACTTCCCATTTGTGGTCTTGAAAACTTGTTATAATTACGAAGGTTGGTAGGTACATATTATATACTGAATTATAGATTTCCGTGTTTTTTAATATTTTATTATAGAAATTACTTTATTATTTCGGTTCCAAACATTTTAATTGAAAAAAAATTAAAAACGAAATATTCGAATATAAAAGATATGGTTTGGTTATTGATGGAAGGGTACTTACAAAATATATCCGCTCTAAAACTAGATATATGTCAAATATAAACCATTTGTTAGAAATTGTATTATGTATAAAATTAAATAATGGCAAAGTCAATATCATTGCTCGTTCTCAAGATATTCTAGTCGAAAAACAAATATTACCACTTTTTAGTACATTTTTTTTTTATATTTTTTTTAAAACTGTCAATTCGATACTTTTTAAAAATTTAACCATATGTTAATAATTGTATTATGTCGATACCTTCCCGTAAGAATGTACTAAGCGGCACTTTTTTTCGAAAATGACTTTTTGATGAGGAAATATAATATATGTATGTTAAGGGCCACGTTTTGGCCTGGGTTTCGCCAACGAACTTTCTTCGTTTTTTTCGTTTTTTTAGAAATGTCGCTTAGTATACATTCTTACGGGAAGGTATCGATGTATAAAACAACTTATGTACTTTAGAAGGCACTGTCGGTGTTTATTCCCAAGAAATTCGACTTGAAATAAAATTTTAACTAGTTTTCACTAGAATTTTTAATAGTTTTTTTATTTAAAAAAAAAACTATTAATTCAATATTTGTCAACATTTTACCAATTGTACAAAATTATACTATGTATAAAATAAACTAAATTAGAAGTCAATATCACTACTAGTTCTCGAGAAATTTGAGTCGAAAAACAATTTTTACCAATTTTCAATAGAATTTTATGAAGTTTTTTATTTTTTGTAAAAAAACTGTAAACTGATTTTTTTTGAAATTTCCACCAGTTGTCAAACACATTATTTTTCGTAAAATAAAATTATTTTGAGTTTCAAATTGTTTTCCGTTCTTAGAATATCTGGGTTACGAAATTTTTTTTTTCAGGTTTTTTTATTTTAAAAAATAACGGTATGTTCATTTTTTTCCAAATTCATATCAAATCTGTATGACCTTATAATGAGTACATTAAATTTTATTTGAAATCAATAGCATTATTTTTTCGTGAGATATTTGAAACTAACCAAAATTTTTACTTTTTTTTAAACCGTTATAGTGAAAAAACTACTCACTGAATTTTAATAAACGCCCTTTCAGCCTCTTTTGAAGTTATTATCTATTAAAAAAAATTTATTTGAAGTCGATATCTTTACTCGTTCTTGAGATATCGACGACGAAAAATGGTACAAGAACGTACGGACGTACGAACGTACGTACACACACACACACAGACATCTCTCTAAAAATGATTGATATAGCCTCTAGGGACCTTGAAACGTCGAGAAATGTCAAAAATTCCAATTTGACAAATCGGACCGATTACAATAACTCCCTATGGGAAATTAATAAGCTATTAAAAAAAATTACTTCAAAACTTAAAACCAAATAAAACTAAAAAACAATACAAGGAAAATAAATCATGCAATGCGCATTTCATTTAATATAAGAATGTATGATGTAATAATTATTAAAGCTATTGAAAAAACATTACAGAAATCAGTGAATAAATAAACGATTCAAAAATTAACGGATATCTCACACATAATAATTGTATAAGCCTTTTAAAAGCCCATATTGAACGACCCATTTATGTCTTAAATCCATTTATTATCAATCCCTAAAAAATAAATGGTGGGAAAGTTCAATAATTGTTCAATTATGCATTAAAAAATCAATTTAAATAACATTTTTTGTAGCAGTGTTTTTTTGTCTGTTAAATGAAATATTCGAATTGTTCTCCTCAAATTTGAAAAAGAAAATCGGTCTACTCATTAAGGGTCTAACTTGAACATACAAACTAACGGACAGTATTACAAAAACTACTTTCTTTATCATCATGATATTAAATTAAATATTAAAACCTCATTTTTTTTAATCGAAACTAATAAACTTGTACAGGGTGCGTTTTATATTCAAGGTCGATTTTATTTGGTTGGCATTTTTGTGTGCGTTAAATTTGTCAGTTGACATCGAACACAAACAACAACATGTTGAACATCTTAAAATATTTTATTTAAATAATTGTTCAATCTATATAATCTATTAAAGTAACACATAAATTAAATATTTAACTTATCAGTTATATTATCAGTAAATTTTCTTAAAAATTACATTCAACCGTTAGAGCATATTTTTGAATATTTTACTTTAAATGCACTTTTTGGTTTATTGTTCATATTTTAAAATAAATTCATATTTTTAGTGAATATTTTCAATTTCCATAGAAGTGCCAACTTGGCAGCACTAAACACAATTCCAATTGTCATTTTTTTCCATGTCATTCTCATGCTCTTTACTTAAGGGGGGTTCACAGACGCAAATTCTAAGTTTATAATTTTCAGCTGTCAAAAATGTTAATGCTTATGTAAATGAGCTGTTAACACGTAAGCCAGAACATAACCAACAGAACATAAACAACTATAAAATTGCAACGTATAAATTGCTTATATGTACTATGTTTAGGCCAACTTGAATTACCCGTCGTTTTGATTGATAGACAGTAGTCGCGTTTCAATATATTTTGTTCGTTTTTTTGTTATAAACAGATTCTTTCTTCATTTAATTCCAATTCAACTATAAACCGATCGGTTAGCTCATGAATCGAAAATCTAATCCAAATCGATCCTTAAATGATGAGAAATAATAGGTGTGATTTTTTTACAGCTTTAACAGGCGACGATAAATAAAAGGCATCGGGGCATAAAAAGAAACTTGGCAGCACTGTGCTGTGGAATGACATTTAAAACAAAACAAATCTCATCTCTTTCTCTTTCTCATATCTTCTATCGAACATTTTTAACATTTCTATCCTTCGTCGCTATTAACAAATTTACAAAAAAAAATTGTATGTCATACATCAAAAAATTCATTTTTACTTGCGATATAGGTTATAGGGCAAGTTCTGCATTTGGAAAAAAAATCGAACTCGAGATTTTGATCAAAGTTGACATTACGATAATAGCGAAGACGAAAAAAGTAGGTCCGACAATTCCGTCTGTCTGTCTGTATGTCTGTATGTCTGTACCTCGAACTACAGCCTAAACTACCGGAGGTATTTTCTTCAAACTTGGTAGTTAAGGGTCTTCGGTGATTCCCTAGAGGAGAAATTGAAATTTTTTTTTTTAGCTCCAAAACTAAGGGTACCCCCCCCCCCCCCCCCCCCACACCCGTAATGCAAAATCTTATTTATCTCGAAAACGGCTCTAACGATTTTGATAAAAAAAATTAAGTGTATTATGGACATGGACTATATTTTGGTGAAAAAAAAATTTGGGGGGAAATGTTATTAGGGGTACCTGTCATATAACGGTTTTTTTGATTTTCGAATTTCTCACCAACGGCTCTAACGATTTTAACCAAAATTTTTATGCAGGAGCTGCTTCGCATTTGAAAAAATATAAACTAAAATTTTTTTCGAAAAAATAGTTTTTCGATTTTTAAAAAAATAATACAATTTTTTTTTTGAAAATTCGATATCTTGAAAACCGATACACGATTAAATTTTTAAATTACGTTTTAAAATGTATTTTATTAAATACTAACAATTTGCGTAACAATTTTTTTTATAAAAATTTTAAGGAAAATTTAGTACACAAAAAACATGTTTCAGTGTGTCTGTATGTCTGTACCTCTCACTACAGCCTAAACCACTGGACCTATTTCTTTCAATCTCGGTAGTTAAGAGTCTTCGGTGATTCCCTAGAGGAGAAATTGAAATTTTTTTTTAGCTCCAAAACTAAGGGTACCCCCCATACACCCGTAATGCAAAATCTTATTTATCTCGAAAACGGCTCTAACGATTTTGATTAAAAAAAAATAGGTGTGATATTATGAACATAGGCTACATTTTGGTCAAAAAAAATTTTGGGGCAAAATGTTATTAGGGGTACCTGCCATAGACCCGTTTTTTTTTTGATTTTCGACTTTCTAATTAACGGCTCTAAGGATTTTAACCCAAAATATTCAGCAGGAGTTCCCTTAAGTTTAAAATAATATTGTATATAAAAATATTCGAAAAAATATTTGTTGGGTTTAAAAAAAAAAAAAAAAAAAATTTAAATCAATTTCTTCAAAACCTATGAACGATTATTTTTTGAAATTATTTCCTAAAATCAATATTATTTAATACTTAAAATTCGCATCCCTCATTTTTTCTTGAAAAATTTTAGAGAAATTTCTTATATAAAAAATGTATTTAATAATAAAGCGATTTTTTAAAGTTTATTTGCATAAATTCATACTTTTCCGGAAACCAGACGGCAATTTTATGCATTTGAACATTATCATTATCATTATCATTAAATCCATGTTTTATACCATATTTATAAAATGTATCTTAAATTCCAAAGTACTGTTACATAAGAGCAAGTTCGTGCGATCCAGTCGTGCATTTTATTTGTTATAAACAGATTCTTTCTTCATTTAATTCCAATTCAACTATAAACCGATCGGTTAAGTCATGGATCGAAAATCTATTCCAAATCGATCCTTAAATGATGAGAAATAAAGGCGCTGAACACGAATAAAAGAAACTTCAAAACGATTCTCCTCTTTAATTATGTGTGGATTATATGGATGAAAATATTATCCTTAATTTTAGAAAATGTGGAATAGGTGTGTTCATGTATTGACTTCACTTAACGCAAATGTGTGTGATCAGTATGAGTATAGCATATCTTTGTTTATTTCATAAATGCGTGGCCACATTGGCCTTTTATTCCCTGTAGCTCAATCTACCATTTAATAAGAATCTCTCTCTTACTAACTTACAAAAAAAAAGTCAATGTGATATTTTTTGTTTGAAAGTACGATATTAAGGACAAAGATGATTGGTCCTTGAAATGAAAAGTAGTTTAAACAAAAAAAGTGTAATGCGTCCATTACTTAAATTAAGGAAATTTTCCGAGTCGGGTATTATAGACTAGTCGTAATATGTATATTAAGCGAAGTCGGGTTTGTTCGAACACTTATAACTCGAGAACGACGTGACCAATTTTCGTCGTTTTTGATTTGTTGTATTTGTCTCCTTCCCAAATAGCAGAATAACTATTAAAAACATTGGAAAATTAATGAAAAAATAAAATAAAAGAAAAAACATTTTCCCATACAAAATGTTCATGTGTTTCCTAACTGTCACAAGGAACGTATTTAAATAAAAGTTTCGAATCGACAAGATATATCCACAATATTCGGATAATGGCGTAGAATGTAGAATGTAGAATAATGTCAATAATGAAAAAGGATTGACAAATACATATATTAGTTGTCAAATATGTATGCGTGCGTTTAGAAATTTATTTCGTGTAAGCTAAGGAAGATATATTATCAAGCTACTTAAATATACAACAAATGACAAATGAACAAATGACTTAATTAAAAAAGGTCAAATCGATTAGCCTCACTGAATCCTTCCAGATTATTTTGTCAATCCAGCCAGAGTCAGTATATTATATAAATATTTGCGTCGCGAAAATGTAATTTATTTAATTAATGTTGTCTGTGATTTGTTTTTATGTGTGAGTTTGAGTGAGTATTATTATTAATAATGCCACAACTAAGAAGATCTAATCTTTCCCAACGGAGCCGTAACACAATTATTATTACACAATTTTAAACGGGCATTCCAATTTTTGTTCCTTAACTGTTTTAAAAATTTATGTACACCATTTCTAAATTTATTCAACAAGATTTAAATAAATTTAACCCAAACGCAAATTGATTTAAACTATTAACATATCAATTTTAATCGATTTCTTTATAGTTTTAATAATCTTAAGGTTGGATTTTATCTATTTTAATTTAATTAATTATTGATAAATAAATTTGCCAATGGTACAAATACAAACTTATTTTTTTCTAAATAAGTATTTAAAATTTTTGTGCTTACATAGTCTCTAAAATATAAGAACAGGTTAGTTTGACTCAGTTATGCAATTTATTTAACATACCTATATAAAAAAAAGTATTTTTTCAAGTCCTTACAGTTCTATTCCTACAAAAAATAAAGATTTGTATATGAAAATCGATGTGTGTATGTGTGCATGTATGTTTTATATGAGCTCCAAAACATCGTGACCGATTTTGATGAAATTTTCAGGAAATCTTAAGATTAGCCCAGTCATCGGATCAATTGAATTTTTGTTTGCTTTTTTTTGCACAAAAGAAAAATATTTTCGCATAAATAAATTGTGTTTTTTTTTTTTTATCTGGCTGGGGCGTAGCCATTTCTATTTATATCAGCTAAGACTAAGCCACATGACCGCCCCAATCATGCCGCTAGAAGTTATCTGGCATATAATAAGTGCAAGGCCGGGGTGAATCGCTAGTTATAATTACATTGTAAATCATTATGATGTGATATCGACTGGCCAACACGATCTACTGATTTGACGCCCCCCTATTTCTTGTTATGGGCGTACTTGAAGAAAAAGGTGTTCATCAATAAACCAACGACAACCTCGATGGTTAAGGAAAACATTAGAAACAAAACTGCCGAAATCAAAACAAAAATCAGCGAAATTTCAATCTAAAAATTGTTTAAAAGAGCTCCCCTTTGCGCCACGGCCAGAGGCACCTGCTTGACCGACATCATATTCCCCGCCAATTGTTAAAGACCATATAGGTACTTAATCAATAAAATATAAATTATAGAATTGTATATACATTATGTACCTAATTTAAAAGTTATTGAAAAAAAAAACATCGACCTTGAACATAAAACGCACCCTGTACTCTATAGAGCAATCCAAAAGAGCTTATAATACCCGTAAATAAAAATTTAAATATAAGAATATTGAATTTATGTATCTAATTTCAAAAATACGAGTAGAGGACACTTCCAAGAAACTGATAGCACACTTCTAGGCTGAAATTATAGTAAAAATATTGTGATTTCCATCACGTGGAAACGAATACAAAACATATTTTACCGTCCACACACGACACACTTGACTCAAACTTTGAAAACTGGCAATTTTTATATATGGAGGACTTTTGTGTTTGTTGTTGTAATCCTTAAATTCCCAATACATATATGTATTGACATTTAGTTTTGCAAACTTATCATTTTCTACGCGTTTATTTTCGAACCCATCATTCCACATTTGACTGCCATTAAAACAGATTGAAAGGACATTGACATTAAATCGTGACGCACACACACAGTATGTAAAATTGTATATTATATACTCTTTATGTTTCGTACATGAGTACATGACTAATAACGAAAATAAACAAAACAAAACTGCAAAAAATTGAGGATATTGTGTATGCTGGTTAAAGGGAGATAAGGAGGCCACACACACACTTACAAAAAACAGAAAAAGGCCTCAACACAACTTTGATGTGGAAAATGGCTGAACGAATAGAGAAAATGGATGCTGTGTAAAAATTTATAGATATTTGATGTAAACTGATCCTTATCACAGTTTTTGCTAAATAATTTCCTTTATATCCGTTATTTGGAAATGACATCAAGTGACTTCGGTTGAGTGTGAGGAGGGAGTAGGTAGTGTAATGACGATGGTGTTTGTCCTTGTCCTTGTTTTTTTTTTTGTTGTTCAGAAGAAACGAATCATTTTTTAGGAATTAATGGTAATGTTTAAAAAAAAGTGGAATAAACATTTTTTTGTTTGATAATGACAACATGGTTTCTTTTTTTTTTTTGACAATACTGCGGCAAGGAATTCAATCAGAAGAAAAATTTGTTAACATTTTGATTCTATGAAAAGGGTTTATATGTACCTACCTATATGTATATATGTATATATCCCTACCCTACATACTTACATTATTTGGGATAATCCAATATTCGTGCTGAGGAGGACTTTGATACTATGTTTTTTTTAGATTTTTTTTCTTTCAAATCCACCAGAAAATTGGAAGTGATATTAAGTGCAAAGGGATTTTTGTGGTATTCGAATATTGTAAGAACTGTCTTTTAAAAATAAGGGATAATATACCGTAATGGAGTTAACCTTTGGAAAGGCTTAAGATCAATTTATTAATTCACATGGAAGCAATTTTATGGTTTCATATTCTGGTATCGTTCAGTCGAAAGACTGTATATCCTTTCAAAGAAGATAGGGGAAGGTGGCCTAAAATGACACCCCTAAGGAAAATGTGTCATATCTCGCAAAAATGTGACATTTAAACTTAAATGTTATATTCTTTTCAAAGCTAAATCAATAACTCTTAAATTTTTTTTATAATATTAAATTTTCAAAAACTCTTCAAATTCCAACGATCAAAATTGTCCGGGTAAAATGGCATACTGGTATGACATTTTACCCTTGCAAGTAAACCAGCTAGGCAAGTAAACCAAAAACCATTTTCAGTTTAATTTAAACTTTATTTTGAGCAAATCATAGTTCAAAGTAAAATAAACATAAACAATACTCAACAAAAAAAATAAAAACAACAATTCATTTAAAACAACTTCACTTAAAACAAAATAAGGAAAAGTAGAAATTATAATAATACTCAATTGTTGCAAATATCACAAATGTACTTTTTTGGACGGCATTTAGGGCTTTTGTTAATGCATTATCAGTCCAGGACTGCCCTGTACATCGTTGATATTTTTCAACCATTTTCACTATAAAGAAAATGAAAATGTAAGGGTAAGTATAAAATTTTAGGCGAGTGCTTAGTAGCCCATTTTGCCCATTTAGGGTTCTTTTACTTAGATTTTAATTCCGAACACATTGAAATAGTTATAAGCCAACTAATTTCAGTAAATTTATAAGAAATACTTAATACTTACATACACGCATTTACTGTTTTCTCTAAAATTTAATGTTTTTTATATTTTTTTTTGTCAACAAACTTTTTACAACATTTTATTGGTTCTACTTTTGCAGATGGCTAGAGACAGTTTGACCTGTAAAATTTCAAACAATAGCTTGAAGCTGCTAATATTTCGTTTATGTCAGTGGTGCCAGATAAACTAAAGAATTGTGTTACCAAAACCTTCTAATTCTGTTCGATTCTACAATTTCTAGCAAGGGGGCCATTTTATCTTGGTGGGCCATTTTAGGCCATCTTCCCCTATAGCACACGCATCTCAAAGGACTTCCGATATTAATAGATATTGTTAGAGAGCTTAGTGACTGTTTTCTGATACTGTGTGGATAATTTGTTTATTTATAAGAGAAGAACAGACAGGAGCGTAGGTATTCACGCGAGAGCCCTAAAGGCTGGGAGGGTATACAACAAAAAAAGAGTCCCTTAAACTATTTTTCGAAAAAAAAAAATGAATGAAAACTGCAATTTGTTTCAAGAACGGTCAGACTTGCTTGAATATTCTTCAGAATAAAAAAATGCTTCTGCGAAGTCTGAAGTTTTAAGCATGCTTTCTTAAAAGTAGTTTTTACTTATGGGTATTTATTTTGTGCTTGAAAGTATTCGGAAATTTCATGTAACCGGATACAAGATAAGGTATCCGAACTTTTCGGATAGTGTCAGTTGAAACAGTGTCATTGAAACAGTTGAGATCAGTTATTACAGCATTGAGTTTTCGAAACAATGCTTTAAAGATCTGAGTTTAATGAGCTTATCATACAGTACCGTATAGCAATTCTACTTCCGAAGAAGAGCAGGTGAATTTGAGAACGAGTATGAGAAACTGAGGGTAGAGTCGTCGGCAAAGCAATGATGTGGATTATTAGAAGTTTCAGACAAGAGATCATTATTAAAAATAAAGAAGAGAGTCGGAGATAAAACGGAGCCCTGGGGAACACCAGCATTTAATCCAGAGAATAAGGATTTCATTGATATCAAACGCACGCATTTTCGATTAGAGAAACTGGTGCCAAGCTCTATCAAAAAGCCTTAGAAATATCAAACGCAATAATCTTAGCATTTCCAAAACAATTTAAAAATTTGTTCCGCTCGTAGGTGAGACATTCTATTAGATCATAAATCAGTAATAGCGGTCATTAAGAAGCTTTCGATCTTACAGATATATTTGAGCTGATAATTCTTCAGCGATTCCATGACCTTGGAAAGAAGAGATATTCAAAAAAATTTCATTTGTTAAAGATAGGTATGGTTGAAAAATGGGTATTAATGGTGCCCATTTGGAACCATTTTTTTGACTCTCTCTAAAACGCTTCAATCGATTTTGAATATTTTCATATGATAAAGCTCCCCAAAAGTTGCATATTATTAAGGATTCAACTTAAAAAAAAAATTGGATTTAAAAAAAAAAATCAAATCTTTTTTTTGAATACCTGACAGATAAAAGTTTTTTAACCCAATCTAAAAGATGTGAGAAAAAAATGGTTTTCGAAAATCGTATTTTTCTTCAAAACGGCGCTTAAATTTTAATAAAATTTGTTGTTTATTCAATAAAAAAAAAATTAAATTAAGATATTACTGACTGTATCTACCATAGCACAATTTTTTTTTTCAAATTTTATATTTTCATGTAAAAAAAAGTTTTAGTCATTTAAAAAAATAAATTTTGGTGCAAAATTTTAGTTGAATTAGTAAGATGTTTAAGCTGTTTTAGTATGAAACTATACTCTGTTCAACAAAAATTTTCAGTACAGGCCTTATGGGAGAGCTTTTTCCAAAGCAGTGGCGCCTGATGCACTTATCACTACACTACGTTGGGAAAAATGCCACTTAAAAAAGAGCAAGCCACTGACTTTTTGTTGAACAGAGTATAGGTTAAAACAATGATTCTGTAAATTTCAATCGAATATAGCATCATACTTTCTCTACCCTTTTATTAAAGTTAAAGTCATCAGAAAATTGTTATAGTACGATACAAATTATAAAATGTTTAAAATTAAGAATTGTTAAGTAGTATCATACTAATACCTTAATCAGTAAAACCCGCTTAAGAGAAACGGCAAAATGTCACAGTCTTTCTTTCACTTAAGCGGGTTTTTCACTTAAACGAACCCCGCTTAAATGAAAAATAATTTCACTTAAGCGGATTTAAAAATTCCATTAAGCGGAGATTTAATGCTACGTAGAAACAATATTTTTTTTATCTTTTGAACTTGCATTGAAAGAAGTTAAATAAAACAACGCCAACGATTAAATAACACAGAAATAATTTATTGAAAAACGAAAACTAGCAAATTTTTTTTCTGTTCGATTCAATTTTTTTTTTCACTTAAGAGAGTTTTTTTCAATGAAATAATTAACTGAAAATATGTTTAAGTTATCCGGGTTTTTCACTTAAGCGAGTTTCACTTAAGCGGAGTGAAGAAAGTGTTTCAGGTAAGCGGGTTTTTCTCTCAAGCGGGTTTCTCTTAAGCGGGTTTTACTGTAATAGGCTGTTTAAAATTTTGCGCCATTAATTTTTGAAATTTTTAGTCTTTTACATAAGAGTGATCTTGTGCGATCCATGTCGTGCATTTTATTTTTTTAATTTTGTCACACTTCAAACAAAAACTTGTATTGATTATCATCAGTTACCAAGCTTAAGAAAAGCATGATATTTTATTGTACATAAACCTTAAAGCGTAATTCTTTGTCTGACGAACGAATTTGAGTAAAAATTTTATTAAACAAGTATTACATATTTTACCTATTTTGTGAAGTACCTAACAATTATATTCGTATTCCCTTATTCTATTCATGAAAGTACCACAAGTGTCAAAACTCAAATTTAAACGTTAAATCCCAACTGTCAAATATAGTTTTTGCCATTTCCCGCATTTACGATATGCCTTTGCTTAGAACTGACAATATATTTTTCTATAGGAAATTATCTCTTATCCTGATCCCGTCGAAATATAAATCCATTAAGGTTAGATACTATCAATATCATGTACGACTACATAAAATAATTTATGACTGGAGCTCCAGGCACTATCATAAAATACCGATGTCTTTATTCGATAAAGTCATGCAGTTGGTACGTGATATTTTTAAATAATTTACCCAAACTGAAAGGGTTATGACTACCCTTATATAATGTTGTGGTTTAAGACTGTGCGAACGTTTAGGAGAGGATTTAATAGGAGATATCGATTCCGTTCGTTTTGAAACTTTCACTCGTACATCACTATGATAGCGGAAATCGAGAAGGGCAAAATATTCCACATTCTTGTAGCGCGGCTCAAAAAGAACGTCTGTATTTGACACTACGTCAAGGATAACGGAAATTGTTTGAGCGGAGGAACGTAATTGGCAATCTCATCTGTGTATTGTTGATAGCAAAAGCGATAAGAAAATGAAAAACAAGAAACTTTACGAAGGTTTTCGATAAAAACAAAAGTTTCCGTAGTGGATGTGATTACTGATTTGTATATAAGTTAAAGTGCTCTGTTCTCGATTCTGTCCACAAAGTTCAAATGAGTAATAGAAACACCAGCCCAGATACGAGAGTTACCCCTTGTAGATAGTAACCAGATCAGAAGTGGAAACATTTTTTTTTGGATTTTTTAAGAGAACCTGCCTTTTTCGCTACGTCGAAATAATGATCATTCCGTAAGAGATGGTCATTAACACACATACCGACTAATGAAATCTATTCAGTTTTTTTGGTTCAAGTGACATTCATCGATAAAGGCATGGGGGCTATATTTCGGTTGGGTTACAGAAGACAGCTTTGTGTTTTCTAAGCATTAAATTCCACGTCGTTGTTGATTCATTCTTCCGTACGTTTCCGCTTCAGTTCCATAACCGAAGAACCGAATTGAAAATCTGAGGATGCTGTCTTCACCGATACAATGAAGTAGATTACAATTTATAGACAGGAGATAATTTATGGACATAAGGAATAGTATCGGAGACAAAACGGATCCTGAGAGCACATCAGTATTTATTTTCTGACAATCAGACTTAAAACCGTCGGGAACAGGTCGGATGGACAGGCCAGAAAGATAATCTCTATATCAACGAATCATCTTATCCATGATCTGCAAAGGAGGGATCCATTTACGCTCTCAAGTATACAGGAAGAGTCATAACACTGTTTTTCAAAGTCGAAGTTGCAGCAAGTTGCACTTTGCTTTTTCTTTGGAGCTGACGAAAAGAAGTGTTATTGTGAACAAACGGTGAAACCGGTGATTTTTAGAAGAGTTTCTTATATTTTTAACAAATGACCAAAAGTGTTTACTAACCTTTGTTGGTATTTAAAATTTTTGATGAATTGGAGTGAAAACGATAGTATGCTTAGATTTTTAAATACTTATTTTTAGAGTGATAGCAAAGTGATGGCAAAAAATAGCCCGATTACCTAATCTGGTGGTGAAAATAATGTTCAAGATTACGGAGTTTATGTTCTGCGTATAAATATTTGCTTGCTTTCCTAAGCAAATTGGATTATTTGGGTGATTCGAAAAAAAGTACAATAATTGTAATATGTGTTACAACTGTCAAAACATCAAGTTGTCAGATTAAACTTGAAATTGTTTTACATAAGTTCTTATTTTTAAACCTACTTGACTCCCCAAGATTCCCACTACTTAAAACCTCAATGTTAATGGAGTAAAATTTAATGGAGAATTTCAGATAGGCAGCCATTTCGCCTGTCTCGTCTAAAAGAAATAATTTTGTATTGGTGGTATTAGGCAAAGGAATAATTATAGTTTTCAGAATTTTTCTAAACTACAAATTATTGAAATGAAATTATTGAAGGAAAACTTCCTTTCATTTATAAAAAAATTAATAAATATAGTAAAAAAAATGTAAGAATCTATAGGTTCAATTTTGTATTTAACACTGAGGGAGAATGGGCTCAATAGCGCCAACTTATTTCGCCCCTGGACCTGGATAGCTACGCCACTGTATGTAAACGACTAAGAATTTCAAAAATGAATGTTATTAGAGAAAACTGTTCTTAAGGATAAAATTCATTTTTTTAAATAACTAAAACAACTCCTTTAGCAGTTGGAGCTAAGCACAGGATGCCATGTGTGTTAAGCAAAAATTAGTTTATGCAAGAACAAAATTATAATTCGTTGTAGTGGTTTCTTAAAAAATAAGCTTTTATACAAAATTTTTGAAACATTTTTAAGAAAAAAATTTTAAATCGCCAATTTAAAGTATTTATTAATGTAAGAATAAAAATAATTAATTCTACAAAAAAAAAATATTGATCCGTTTTTGAAATATCGAATTTTCCAAAAAGAACTAGATTTTTTTTCAAAATTCAAAAAAAATATTTTTTTTTTAAGTTTTGAAATGTAATGTTTCTTAATATTTTCAGAAGCTTGTCTATAAAAAATTTCATTAAAATCCGTTATGCCGATAATGAGAAATTCAAAATTCGAAAAAATCGTTCTATGGTAGATACAGTCAGTAATATCTTGATTTCAATTTTTTTTTTATTAAATTATACATAGATCGTAGAAATTAATCAAAAGAAAAAAAATGTCAGCAAAATTCTCGCAACCATTTTCGAGAAGAATACGATTTTCGAAAACCATTTTTTAACTTTTGTATGGAGGGTACCGTTATTTTTAGGTAAAATATATTTTTTTTTTCATTTCTTGTCTAGATTATATTAAGAAACTTTTATTTATCAAGTTTTAAAAAATCTAGCATGGGGTTTTCGAAATATTGAGTTTTCAAAAAAAAAAATTGAAATATTTTTTAAAAATCCAAAAAAATTATTTTTTGAAAACTTGAATTGGGAACCTTTAACAGAAAAAAAAAAATCAAAATCCGTTCCACCGTTTTGAGGAAATTAAAAATCAAAAAAATGGTTCCAAGGGGGGTACCAAAAATAACAATTTTTTGGAAATTTTTTTTCAACCATTAGATAGCTTTAACTAAATAAAATTTTTTTGAATTTTTTTCAAAAAAATCTGTGGGACAGTTTTAGAGAAAAAAAACATATTTATAAAATTTCGAAAAAAAAAATCGTATGACAGGTACCGTTATTTTTGGTCTTAAAAGACCAAATAAAAAACATCCGGGGAAAAAATAAAACCCATATCTACCAAGTTTAAAGAAAATCGGCCGAGCCGCTTAGCTGTAGTCGAACAGACAGACAGACAGAATTGCGAGACCCACTTTTTTGGTCTTCGCTATCATCGTAATGTCAACTTTGATCAAAATCTCGAGTTCGATTTTTTTACGAATGCATAACTTGGCTTATAGTACTAGTACCTATAAGTCGCAAGTAAAAAAAGGGAGACCCTCTGAACTGCTCAAATTACGGAGGCGTAATTCTTCTTAGCTTCATCTACAAGATCTTTATATGAACTCCTGAGATCAATCATCGACAACCTGACAGGTTTATAGTATTGTGTTATCAAGCCAAAAGATGTCGCCCCAATCGTTCGTCTTCGTGAGATTACTAAAAGTTTTATATACGAAGATATAACACAACTTTGACGTTACACCAGTCAAACTGAGAGGTTAGCCCTAAGAACTATATACTCACTTGAAGACGAACATTTTTGAATTTTCTAAAAGAATTTCAATTGAAACAATTTTTAAAATACATATAAGCAGGGTTGCAAAAGCTTAAGTCACTTTTTAGCTTAAGCTTGGCTTTAATTCACAAACTAGTGGGTAACTTATGAATTAAGAAAAATTTAATTCAGCAGCTAGTTACTGACTTATGAATTAAAAAAAATTAATTCATAAGTCAGTTGGTGACTTGTGAATTAAAAAAATTTAAATCATAAGCTTCTTAGTGACTTATGAATTAAAAAAAATTTATTCAGAACCTACTAAGTGACTTATGAATTAAAAAAAAATTAAGTCATGAGCCAGTAAGTGACTTATAATTTAAAAAAAAATAATTCACAACCTACCAAGTGACTTATGAATTAAAAAATTTAAGTCATGAGCAATTAAGTGACTTAAGAATTAAAAAAAAAAATAATTCAGAAGTTACCTAGTGACTTATGAATTTAAAAAAAATTAATTCATAAGCTAATGGATTAAAAAATTATTATTTGGAAAATTTATAAGCTTGCATCATAATTTTATGACACACGAAAGCTTGAAATCTACCTTCGTTAATAATTAAATAATTATGTAGTCAAAACAAGCTTAAACATTTACAATTTACCAACTAGCTTATGAATTAAATTTTTTTTAATTCATAAGTCACTTAGTAGCTTGTGAATTAATTTTTTTTTAATTCATAAGTCACTAACTTGCTCATGACTTAAATTTTTTTTAATTCATAAGTCACTTAAAGGTAGTGAATTAATTTTTTTTAATTCATAAGTCACTAACTAACTTATGAATTAAATTTTTTTAATTCACAAATCATCTACAGACTTATGACTTATGATTTTTTTAATTCAAAAATTCGCAACCCTGCATATAAGTTGACAAGCAAAATGTAATTCTCTACATTTTTTTTAACTATGTAATGCAGAGCTAATTACATTTTACATTTTTGTACATTGTTTACTTAAAATAAAATTATATAAGTTATTAAGCAAAACCGAATGAAAAATGTTTAAATTGCGTTGTGTATTAAACTTTGCAAAAATTCTAACCACGAGAACTCGCAGAGTTAACGTGTTCACAGCTCACAAATTTCGTAATTAAATTTCGCTATCACCATTTTCAATGGTTGGCGAAAGTATTATACAGTTAAAATTTCCAAACAATCTTTTATTCCGACTCATTAAACTAATGTCAATATTATTTTATCCACCATATGCACACTCGCATATACCAGAGCATCCTGAGCTATAAATTGTTTTATACCTTTTTTGTTTAACTTGACCATGGTATAGAAGCTAGAATATACAAAGGTATACTCGTACTATGTGTATGTACGAGTATAAACTACATCACATTTTCTATAGAGAAACTACTATAAATTATAATCATACTAATTGGTCCCCAGAGAGCTAAAATGTAAATGACCTTAGCATATTTTGAACGAAGGTCTCTTCCGAAAAAAAAACTGCTCAGGAAGAGCTTTTTTTTAATTACGTATACATACGAGATATAGAATATATATAGAATATATAAAAGAATAGTCTTGGTCACTTACTTTTGTATATGCAGTTAGAGTTTCCCAATTCAATCTAAAACAAAAATGGTTCTATTTTCTACAACTTGCTCAATTTAGAAAAGTACTTAAAATACAATATTAGAATCACACAAAAGGTTAATCAGTACTAAACTAAGAGAACATATTATTTGTTAAATTTTGAGAAACATCAATAACCGGACGCGAATGGATTTTCTGGGTTAACAGTGAATAATACTTGAATTAATTATTATACTAGGATAGGATAATGTGAAGTAACGAAAAGTAACATTTCTAATGAAGCAAAAATATCGAGCGAGTAAGCGATTTCAAACGATTAAGCGAGTAGCACAGAGGGTAGAAAAATAGCGAAACGTTTTTTTTACAGACTAAGAACATTTTTCCTGCTTTAGCCAAATTAGAGCTCAACTATTCAAAAAGTTATTTCTCGACAACCTTAACGAAATATCTGAGCTGAAGATAAAAGACTTGATTTCTTTTCTTATAACGGCAAAGAGGCTCTGAGACGAACATGGACTACATTTGTAACGGGTACTCCTCAATATTAAGACCACATACTAGCTGACTTCAGATAGAAGCGAGCTCGTGAATCTTACATCATATTCAAAAATAAAATTCTGACAATATCTACATATACTGGGAACTTCAAAAAATCAGCAGGAAGCGACAAGATTTCTAATTACGTACTTAAAAAGTTACCAAATCTTGCTGTTCTCCTGTTGACTATAATCTTCAACAACTGTCTAAACAACAGCTATAGAAAATGGCAAAACTTGTCCCCGTTGTCCCGAAGAAGAACAACCGGGAAAATGTGGAAAGATATCGACCAATTTTATTGCTCTGTTTGTTGCAATATTTATACCCGAATTTCTAGGAAGAATTTATATGACGATTAGGATGACGAGATTACTTTAAAACCGCGACTTTGATTTTATACGGATCCAATTGTAATTAACACAAAAAACAACAAACGAATTAATTATTATTAATTGTGCAACCGGCACACGCGAGAGATAAGATCGGATTGACGAAATGTCAAAACGATCAACGAGATATGAGAGAGATTTATAGATTACAAAATATTGCAACAACAACTGCGATGTGTTACGACGCAGCTAACCGGCTAGTCAGCTGGGGGTGGGTTCGTCGAATTAAATTGGTGATAAAAAAAGGTAAACAACTCAGATCGAATAAAAAGACGAATTTGGGTATTATAAAAAGGCAATTAAATAAATGTAAGTATTGGGGCGTACTTACGTGGGAGGGGTGGGCGCCAGGAAACTATTTATGGTCGTTTGCCTTAACCGGGATGCTGTAAATTATTCTTCAAAGAAATGAAGCAAACACAGATTTATATTCCCAATGGGAAGGAGAATATTTTTTATTTAAAAGAATCTGGGAAGCCGTGGCTTTCGCCTGGAATAAAACCCAGAATTTTTTCAAATATGATAAATTACAAATATAAATTAAATTGGATGAAACCAATTGAAAATAAATGAAATTATTAAAGAATAAAATGAAAATGAAATTGAAATTATATAAAATTAAAGAAAGAAAATTTTTAAAACGTAGACCGCTAGAATGGACCGCTATCACTCGGTCCCGAAACAAACAGATAATTCAGACTACGGTAAAGGGGCGCGCGTCTCACAATTTTGAGATTATCAAATCGAAATCAAGTGCCAACCGAATTTATATTTACCAACACTTTATCAAACGAATTAAACTCTTAAGAAAATAACAACACTCTACTTATCTTTTCGACTTTTTAACAGCTTGTTTCCTTTCCTTTCTCCTACTTTTCCTCAATGATTTTCCTCGCCCCGTTCTGGCGATTAAGGTTATTTCTAATCAAAACTCCTGCTTCTTTTTCGAATTAATTATTTTTCCAAGAACTATTCTTTCATTTTTCTTAACGTTTATTCTTTCTCTTTAATTTTTTTATTTTTCTCAGACTATTTTTTTTTCTTCTTCAACGTTTTATCTTTCCTTTTGTTTCCTCTCAAATTTCCAAATTGCCTATCGGCTTAGCTGGTCAACCAAGAATTGGTTCAACCATTTAGCCTTTCTTTCTCCTTGGCCTCATCGTTCACTCACTCATTCACACACTCATTCAAAAGCTTTCGTGGAACTCGGTTACGGTACCTATCCGATGTTGAGTTCCAACGAAACTCTCTTTCACCCACACAATCAATGAATTCCCCAAGTTGTTGGTGCTGTCCCAAAACTTAGCGAATCCAAGGCCGTACCCTGACATTTTGACAATTACTATTTTTGAGAAAAATAAAAAAGAAATTACAAAAAGTTGAAGATACTATTCTGAGCATTCTTTCAGCTACTCTACTATATTTTACTATTCTTAACTTATTCGAAAAAGGAGCAAATATGTGTGACTAATCTTTCCACAATTTTAAGGAACCGAAGGAGGAAGGCAAATATTCAAATTAAACTACCTATAGCGCAATCTACTATTCGGTGGACCTTTGTGCAGGTTTGGGGGTATTGAAGGGATAGCGTTTAGCGTTCCATTCTTTTTACGATGGGCTCAAAGCCGTGTTCAAAAATGTAAGTTAAGCTATTTTAATTATGTTGATGTTGTGTTGTTTAGGTATCCACTCTAAGTGTATAGGTATGTTTCGTACTGTTGTCGTCTTCGCGTGCGAGTCTCCAGCCCATCCGCTGGCTCAGCACGGTCGAATTATTAGATACCTATTTTGTCATCTTCTTTAAGCTACTCTCAAGCTTCATGAGGACAACGGACTCAAAATGTGGGTCGAAAAATGGGAATGGTTGGGATGCAGGGGAAAACAGATATCGAGAGTAAGATTATGACTAAACAACACAGTCGAAGAAGGTTTGAAGAACCAAGGTTAAGAATGGTTTTTGTTGCGGTAAATCTTACCGTAACATGTTGTATGAGCAAGATACTGGATACTCAACGTTTTCTGCAGAGAAATAGATGTCATTACGGAGTTCCAAGATGGCTTTCGAAATATACACTCTACCCTACATCCACTACTGGGACTTCATACTGATGTTACACTTGGACCCAAGCATGCTTGCTTGACACAAAAGATCATTTATGAATATTAGAAAGACTATCGGAGACAAAACGGAGCCCTGGGGCACACCAGCGTTTATTTTGTGGATTTCAGATTTGAAACCGTCCATTACTACTTGTAGCGCACGGTCCGAAAGATAATTTCTAATCCAACGAAGAAGAGATTCATCAATACAAAATGCACGCATTTTCGATAAGAGAGCTTGATGCCAAACTCTATCAAATGCCTTTGGAACATCAAGTGCAATAATCTTTACTTTCTCCAAAACGATGCAAAGATTTGTTCCACTCTTCGGTGAGATATATCATCAGATCACCAGTGGACCTATTGCTACGAAAGCCAATGGAAAAGCGTTGGAACTGAAGATGTTGTAGTGTTTCGTACGGTTTTTACAAATGACCAAAAATTTGTACTACCTTTGGGACATAATAGTATTTTTTGCCGTAATTTTTGATCATGTAAAAATTCAATTCGTCGAATATGTTACAGGTCTTTCTAGCTTGTTTGTACTTATTCCGGTTTCCCTCAGTAGGATTGGCTTTAAAACAACGGAAACTTACTTCTTTGACCCCGATAGTCTCTTTACAGCTCGAATCAAACCAGGAGTTTTCTTTCGTTTTGATAGATTTTAACCTATTCTTAATAAAATTTCTCATACCATAAAGAATCAGATCTGAGACCATATCTGCACTGGAATCTACATCACTATCGAGGAAGCATAGTGACCAGTTAAATTTCCCGAATAAATCATTGAGACCGTTCCAGTTGACTTTCTCGTACAACGTACAGCCAAACGGTTCTTACAAGGTTTTTTTTCTTTAACTGGGGATTGTTGACACGAGAAATTCGCAGATATGACACAATGGTCTGATGTGCCTAGAGGCGATAAAAGACTTATGATGTATTTATCAGGGTCTGGATAGAGTCGGAAAGGGCATCGAATTCATAAGAAGTCGAAATACTATTCAAATTTAGACTGCGATAAATAAAACATGTATGAATGATGCGCCTTTGGACAGTGAATTTGAACCATAATTAAAATTAGTATTTATACTGGCACTAAGCTATAACCATGTAAGTTAAAATCTGTATGATCGGTGTTTTCACCTAACTGGGTTTCACTTAGTGCCAAAACAGCTGGCCTGTTTAAAACAGTGTGAATGCACACAGCACAGAAATTTTTTCGGAGCCCCGCGAATGTTACAATAATCGACACAAAACTTACAAGACTTCTAGCCCGCAAACAAGAAAATTACGAGTCAACAAGCTTCCCCTTGATAACATTCCGTACGACCGACGGCGTCTTGTTGTATTTGCGGTAACGTGATGACGTCGAGTTTGTTGAATAGGTTCTTTCTTATGGTGGGATTTTGGTGTCAGTGGTACCACTTCGCACCAACAGCAAAATACTGGAATCTAACTTCATTTTATACATATGTATATCTCTGTTTCAACCTACTTCAATTTTACTTTTGTAAAACCAAAACCTACTTCTTCTTTTCTCTATTCCATAGACAAGAATCTAACAAGTACTATCGCTATGTTTAAGATCTGTATATGAAGGTTTTTATAATACAAACTCTTACTACTGAAATAAATCAGCCAAGTAGAAGACTTAGCACTATTATTGGACTTGTTGAATTATTGATAAAAAATAGCTGATTTACGAGTATTTTAGTAGTATTAAAACCTTCATATAGAATCAATGCCAAGCCACGGGCAAAATCTTCCAACGTTAAAGATTACAATTTTAATCTTGGTTGGGTATAGTTCACATTGGATTTTTGTCAAAAAATCGATGTACGATGAACTGAATTCAACAAAAATTGCGTATTGATAAGGTCCTCACAGTCAACTGATGAGTCCATGTGAGATCGCCAGGACGAAACGCCAATTTTTGTGAACTACAAGCCAAAAAAAGCTACTTTGAATCAATGTTTAAGATCGTTCGTCTTCATTAGAGTACTATAAGTTTTATATATAAAGGTGGTATGTAACCCCAAATCAAATTAAAAAATCAAATTTTTTTTGTAAACATAGATTTATTGTGAAAATAAAATGCACGACTGGAGCGCACGGTTTTGCTCTTGAATAAGCCAACACCGCATTTCCTCCGCTTCGAGCAATTCTAGGAATTTAAAGAAATATTAAATCAAAACATTGGCAATATTACAATTTGCATTTCCTATGACAAGTGATTCCAGGAATTGCATATAATACTTTAGCAAGTTGCTTCAAGGTATTTTATATTTGTAAGAATTATTATTAATTAAAATACGCGTAATAAGTGAGCAATCTGCAGCGGGAAAAAAATTTTTTTTTAAACAAATAAAAGGACTTTATTTAACTTATACAAGTGCCTTGGGATTTATTTATATTTATTGTTTGTTTAAAAACATGGATGTTATCAAAGAAAAATGTTGAAATGCATAAGTTACGTTGTTTTACTAAAAAATTTGTTTGAGTTTTTAGTTTTTAGTACCCCTTGGCATAATGGTTAGTGCGTTGGACTGTCATGCGGAAGGTCTCGAGTTCGATTCTCAGCCGCTGCTAGAAAGTTTTTTTCAGGGGGGTACTGCCTCTTGCCAGGAACTGACAAATTCTCCAAGAGTATCTCTTGTCATGGAAAGTGCTGCTCATTCGGAATCGGCAGAAAATTGTAGGTCCCCTCCGTTCCTGGTAACACGCACACAGGAATGGTTGGGAGTCGTAAGTCACTAGGTCCTGGTTCACTCCGAGCTGTTGCACCACCAAATTTATTAATTTATTGTTTAAGTTTAAAAATAAAATATGCAAATAAAATTTAAAAATAGTTAGAGGAGTTTTATTAATTAATTATTTCTTTACAAACGAAATTTCTTGAAAATTAAAAAAAAATGGAATGACAATTTTAAGTATTTAATAAAATACATTTAAGAAAAACATATTTTGTATACAATATTATTTCAAAACAATATACCTTCTTTATACAAATTTTGATCACAATCGGTAGAGTCGGAAATGAGAAAGTTGAAAATCAAAAAGTAGGTTCTATGGCAGGTACCGTTGAAAACATTTTTTTTTTACCAAAATGTATGGTCTACACATATTTTTATTTATCAAAATCAATAGAGCCGTTTTCTAAATAAATAAGATATTTCAAAATGGCTGTATGGAAGGAACCGAGCTAAAAAAAAACAAACATTTCAATTTCCCCTCTAGGCTGCAGGTTGAGGTACATACCTACAGACAGAAGGAATCACCACTTTTTCGTAAGGTAATGTCAGTCAACTGATGAAAATCTTCAATTTCAATTTCTTTCTAAATGCAAGGAAAAAGTGTTTTTGAAATGTAGTTCGGTTTTTCCAATTTACTTCACTTTTTTCTTCAAATCTACTTCGACTTTCCGGAAGTGGTAACGCTGGTTGGCGTATGTGGGTTTGATTGTAGGGTGCTGGTGGGCAGTGCCGCCGCTGGTTGTTCGTGCGCCCTTGTGCAAGAACCTTAATTTGCCGCCCCATATCTTGGATGCCGGGGGTATTTACGTTGAATAAGTGGAAGTTTTATTTATTCTCCACTTCGCAGTTGAAAAATTTAAGCAAACGTGCATTGTTGTTGTCGCGTTCCAATCTACATCAAATTCTTATACAACGAACGTAGTCAGACTAGGATTTGGGGCGGTCTCTGCTGTAAATGAGCTTGAGAGTTTCTGTTATAGCACATATAATATTTGCATCCTTTTAAGATCATTTACTCTTTTTACTTGAGACTTATAGGTACTATGTATAAGGCCAGTTATGCATTCGTAAAAAAATCGAACTCGAGATTTTGATCAAAGTTGAAATTAACATCATAGATCACGTTATTTTTCTTTTTTTTTTTGAAGACCAAAAATAACAGTTATTGCCATACGATTTTTTAGCGAAATTAAAGAAAAAATTTAAACAATGTCCAATAGATTTAAACAAAAATCAAAAAATTTAAAGAATCGGTACAACCGATTTTGATGATTTGTTTTATGATAAAGTGCCCCAAAATTTTAAATATTCCTGTGCATTCAAATGCTCAAAAAAATTAGTTTGGATTTGATAGATTTTTTAAAAACTTGATAAAAAAAAGTTTCTTAATATAAAGAGAAAAAATGTATTACCTAATAATAACGATACCTACTCTACAAATGTTAAAAAATGGTTTTCGAAAATCGTATTTTTCTGGAAAACGTCTCCTGTACCGACTGTACCGATAGAACCAATTTGTCGATTTTTTAATTTCTCATTACCGGCTGAACGGATTTTAATAGATTATTTTTTAGATTAGATTTTTGCATAAATTAATATTTGCTTGCATCTATACTATTCGTAAATCCTTATTTAAAAACAAACATAAATATTTAGAGACACAAAACTTTTTTTTCTTTTTACCTAAGACCGTGTCGCTGTTTTTTTCCTGTTGTAAAGGTGGTTTGTTTACATTTGTTTACATCTTCTATTAATGTTGTTCTAAAGTTACCAACTTAGATTTAAGATATTTAGCTATATCATTGCAATCAGAATATTGATACCCATTTATACAAAAATACGAGTAAATAGTAAAATTAATGTTTTCGAGACACTGATGTTTTCGTTTTAGTTTATGGGAAATACATGGGCTGTAAATAAAAAAAAATCAATATCCTTTTCGAGTTTATAAGTCTGAGATGTAGGTTGCGTGGAAAGCTATTTCCCAAGTATCAATCTATGGCGACATGACGTTAAGCAGTTTAAACTACGACTGCAATCGAACAGGTTATTTGTCGTGAGGTGCGACAGTCACACACAAAATATTGTAATATTTTTCCAACGTTCGTTAAATAAAACTTATTACTCTTTTTAGTATTTCTTCTTTATTCACACTTTTTAATTCAAAACAGTAAATCTCGATTTATAAACAACTCAAATACTTTTATTCAAATTTAAATCACACTTGTTTAATAACATAATCCAATAAGCAATACTTTTGCACACTTTCATAATCCAAAATCAACTGTCCCGTGCTCACCGCGAGCACTCACTTATATACTCTAATTAGTTGTTCTCGAAAGTTCTTGTATTGGAATGTTCTAGATGGTTGGAATAAGGGGAAATACATTTGACATTGGAAAAGAGCTTTTTGTTTCTTCCATAAATTAGATATGCAATTTTCCAACAGATGGCGCTGTAGTAGTATAAAGCTTTGTTCACAACAATATGAATAAAGATTGGTTGTAGATTGTGTGTGGGCACTACGTAGTGAACGGTCAAATGTAAAGAGGTTCCAATAACTTAAGAAAAACTTTTGGAGTATGCTATATATGTTGAGTTAGATCGATCTCTTAATTTTCCGCCCCTAGACGTTGGCGCCCTTGTGCGCCGCACATTTTGCACATATGGTAGCGGCGGCCCTGCTGGTGGGTAGTGTTTATGTATACCGGTTGATGATGTGAGCTGCTGATGGCAGATCAGCCGGCGGTATATGATTTAAGTATTGGGATTTGATGTGTAACGCTTCAATACAGTTTACACAATTTCAGAAATAAATAAAAGATGACAGAAAGAAATGACATTTATTGAGCTGTCAAACAAAAATACAAATATTCAAACGTTGTATTTTTCTGTTGCTATGTGGTTAGGGTGCAGGAAGGAATTTTGATCAATATATTTTTTCTTTGAGTTTAAGAAAATGTTACACTTTTCTAGACCAGTTGCACAGAATCGTGTCAGAATGTGTCAGAAAAATAGATATTACACTTTTCGTTCTAGTGGTTCTAGTATGTACTAACTTTTATGACTGATTGTATGTATGTACATACGTACATATGTATGTAGATAACATTGGGTATCAAATTCAAATAACTTTACATTTCTTGGAAGTTTCACCTCAAAATTATGAAAATTCCTTGCTTAGCTCAATTATAAGACAATTCGATATTTTAATAGTTTTTCTTCGAGTAAAACTTGATGTCACCGAAACCCCAACATAGGAAATGCATGTATTTCAAAATTTAAACAATCATTTGTTGCCACCGAAACTATAGCCTTAGACTTAGTTTTATTTACGTGACAGATCCACTATTTCCGGTACCGAAACATTTCGTTAAAGTCCAAACTAACTCATTAAGAACCACACAGAGACCTAATTCTATTCACAGCAACAAAAGCATAGTATTATTTTTTTATTAATCTAACACAACATCCTAACGAATACTTCAATATGTAACCGAACTCCGGGTTCAATCCCTGCCGCTCTACCAATTTTTTATCGTTGTACAACAAATCGGCAGTGCTACATAACATTTTAAAAGAATTTTGGAGTGTGGATGCAACGCCCCCTGGAAGGAAAATATCAAATTTTGGATTTTTCTTCTCTGTACGTACTGTGAAGCCTTAGCGCTTTAGTAATTTTTATCGTTCAAAAACAATCGTTAGTGCTCCATATGTATATTTGGTAAGAAATTTGAGAAATTGGGTGAATTTCACGCCCCCTGAATTGAAAATTACATTTTTTCTTAGCGATTTAAAAGCCTATACCTCAATAACCACTAATGCAATGTGTTGAAATATGATGAGGCGCTTGTGTTTGATCAATTCAGAAAATGCCAGAACTTTGAAGTTTCTGGCTTTATTAGTACTGCGGTAAGAAGGGGGTCGAAAACCGTCTGAGTTTGTTCTTGTAAAATAGGGTGCAATGTGAATAATAAAATAGTAGATTATTTGATAAATTTACGTATATATCGTTCAAGTAATAAGAAATAAAAGTGGGCAAAGTATCATTCTCTGTGGCATGGCACATCAACATATTATTTTCACTGTTAAATAAGGTCTCGCTGATTTAAGTTCATTGATTTCTATCACTTAAAGTATGTTCAAAAATAGTTTAGTTCTTTTTTTTACTCCGCATTTGTTCAATTTCTCGATATTTATATTGTTTCAAAAGTTCTTTGAAAGTCTACAAATACAGAAATTATTTAATGTATTTTATGTCGCAGAGCTTTTAGAGTCATAATTAACCGGTTAAGAGTTGTATCACAAAGAATGATCCAAGCCGAAACCGGATTGATTTTTAATAAGAATTATATTGTCCCATATAATTTTAAGCATTTTTTTAGTGCATTAATTAGGCAAAAAAGGCGCTTTTCCAAATCTTTTTTACAAAGCAAAAAAAGGGGCAAGTCTAGTTCCTCTAAAAAAATAACCAAATAACTTAAAATCATAAATACCGTGAAATAACATAGTTTTTTTTTTTTAAACAAATGATTTTTTTTATTTAAAAGACATTTAATTTTACGGTGTGAAAACCAAAAGAAGTCAAAGTCATTGAGTTAAATCAAATTTACAAAAATGGAGGTACGTCTTACCTTCTTGGGCCAGCAGAATAGGCCTGAGATCTTTCTTATTTACATACTTCACGGTGGTTCCACTTTTAAGCTTTCTTCCTAGTGACAATGCGCAATCAAAAGATGTCACTTAAAAAAAAAGAACTAATTTTTGACAACAGCCGCTGGGGTTGAATTGTCAAAAATTAGTTCCTTTTTTTAAGTGACATATTTTTGGATCGCGCTTTTTCGTTAGAGAGAACCTTAAAAGTGGAACCACTTCATTGAGGATTTGTATGAAGAAAAATAAGCGACTAGCAGTCCATATATAGTAAGTCAATGGCGGCCATATTGTTGAAACTACATCCGTCAAATAAGTGAATGACAGTCAACATTATTATTAAGTCTGTCTTGCCAAACATGGTATCTATGGTATGAGCAGTATTTTGCTCCCTTCGCCCGAAAAAATTATATTTAGCGACGAGGCCCATTTCTGGATGAAACGGTTCGTCAACATGCGAAATTTTCGAATTCGGGATGATGACAATCCTAACGAAATTCATCCAGAGAAAATCACTTTTTGGTGTGGATTTATAACAGGCGGCATCGTCGGCCCATACTTCTTTGAGAACGTCGAGTTGGCCAGGCCATCACTGTCAACGGCGAGGTCTATAGGTCGATGAGAACCAATTTTTGTTGGCTCAATTTGGATGATATAGACACGGACACTTGATTTCAGCAGGACGGCGTTATGTTTCACACAGTCAGTGAGACAATGGACATTTACATTTTGCACGAGCAATTTCCGAACATGGTTATCTCACGAGGAGGTAATTGGTATTTGGCAAGCGAGATCGTGCGATTTAACCCGTTTAGACTACTTATTGCAGGGTTTTCTTAAGTCGCAGGTCCATGTGTTAAATGTGAAAGTCAACATATCAATGCGATTGGTCAAATTTAGACTGATTTATGCGCCAGAATTATAGAAAATTGGTCATTTCGGAGGCACGCTACACAGGGAATCCGTAGCAAACATTTGAATGATATTATAATATTTCATACATAATGGCACAAATGGATCTTCTTGATAAGTATGTAGTAAATTTTAATGATGTGTTACAGTTTATTTTATTCATATTTAAAGGTAAGAAACCATTTATGGAAAACATTTTATGTATATATGTAATTTTTATTTTAATGTTGTCGTGATAACAAAAAAATATATTTTACCTATTCTCCACCGGAGAATAGGAAATAAAACAAACCGAGTTATTTTATTTTAAAGACAATTTTATTTCAATAATATGTCTGAAGCTTCAGATCCCTTACCGCTGGTGGGGGGAAATCTTTGGCTTATACGAAGAGACAAGTTGACTGATGAAATATTAATGTAATGTGTACGATTAAATGATCTCTTTTTATAGTATCTAAATGCTAACGCAGCAAATCTTTGTTTGACTGCGGATGATGCGATGATTCAATTTATCCTTTGTTATGAAATATTTCTCACACAAGCTGCTTAGGGCAAAAAGTGCTGATATGCAATTTTATTCTTCTTTGTATACATTAATGGTTTCGATCGCATCATCAAGTTTATGAAATTGAAAGTCAAGTATTTGTGGGGGCGCACAAGTGGGCTCTGATATAACATGTACATATGTGATTTCGATACTTATTTTGATTTACATTTTTTCTCATACTAAACCGACTTCAAACAGTGCTTAATTTGCCGATTAAGAACTGTTTTGGTTTTTAAATCTATTTTTACAACTTGTTAAACAAATGCTATGGCCTAATTTCTTCAATGAAGTTTTAATGGCAAATTTTCTCAAATGCCTCTCTATAATGAACTGAATCAACATTAACACTTAATTCTATGATTGCCGTTATAAAACGTTATTTTTATCGTGTTATAAAACTAGCTGGTCAAATTTTATTATACGACTTTTTTATGTTTATAGTTACCATTTATTACGTTACATCATTGAACTCACTCACCTCACAAAAAAATCTCAATTCTGTGAAATTGTTCAAAAAATACATCACTGAGAGCCCTCTTTTCATGTAAACCAGTGATTAACATTTCTTTTTGACAGTTCATTTACAGTGATGATGCAGATTGGCCTTTTTAATTAAACTTCTTGCTCCAAGCACAAGATACAGAAGCCCCTAATTTTTGCTTATATACTTGATTGTCAGTTAGGTAGTAAAAAAGGAAATGCTTGGCCTTGAGAAATATAAAACCAGATTTACTTTCAAGTACGTTTACTTGTACCTTTTTGCTGTCAAAGTCAATAAAAAAGGGAACAAGCTTCCTAAATGATATTGAAAATTCATTAAAAAGAAGTCTCAAAGTATAATACGAGTATCAAAGAAAAAAAAAGCCTCTCTTTTTTATATTCTAAAACATCATAACATCTACATAAAAAACGGATACGGAAACGGAAATGTACATCATAAAAATGTTGAAAATGTAAATTTGATAGACACTCAATTTTGGTTTCAGATGAAGATACATGTACTTATACAAACTATGTAGCTATACCTATGTATGTCGTTTTCAACTTCTGACATGTGTACTGTCATGAGCACTAGAAATGTCAGTTACATAGATGGAAACAGTGAAAGCGAGATTGCAAATGGGGAGAAATTACATAAACAGAACAAAACAAAACTTTAAATTAGAACTGCTAAGACTGATTTATTTATAGGAGATTGGTGCTGTTGTCGTAAAGTGTGTGTTTTTGGTAATAATATTAATTCTTGGTGCCAAAATAGTGTTGATTGCTTCAGCATTTATGACGTTTATAAAGAATTAAAACCATAACCATAGACTTAGCTTTACATATATAATGAAAAATGCTTCAAAAATGTCGGAATGTCAAATGCACAAAAAGGGATAGAAAAGTTATTAATTAGAATTCAGATTCTACTTTGGAAGTACAATTTTTTGGAAAAGATATCATCGGATGTACACAGCTATATTTACCCCCCGTCGTTTGCAAGTGTAATCAATAGAGAGGTTGAACACTTGCCATGACAAAATTAGAGACAGAAACAACTACACCAATAACGTTTCTATCACTGATCCCTGCCGATCTATTTCCGAAAGATAAAGAAACATGCTTTAAAAAAATAGTCGAATATGGTCATAGAAGCATAAGTTACACTTATTTTACCTAACACTTTAACTCACTAGCTCTTACAAAAGCGTTTCAATTAGCACCTAAGAAATGAAAAAGGAACACTCTTTTGGGCATGAAAATATTTTATTTATCAAAAAAGTCTCCTTTTAACTCAATACACTTCATCCTATCTAGTTAAAAATGTTTTCTAGCATTAGCTATTTTAAAATGGCCAACGCTAAGTTCATTTAATTTTAGATTGTTTTCCAAGCCTAAGCTTCAATTTGTGTCAATAAAAATAGCTTAAACTAGAATATTATAGTAAATTTCAAGATTTTTGCGACCTGTCTAGAAACCTTTGACTAGGTCTTATTTTCAGTATACTATGAAGCAGGTACTAAAAACTTATGCGACATGTTAATTAAATATAAAGGAATAGCTCAAAAATAAGACAGTGAACGAATAGACGCAGAGACTGACGGACGATATGATAAAAACATTTTTTACCCGAAACCAATACTCGCCCTATAGATACGGTGACCATCCGTTCAATATTATAATGAACAGTTCATTATTTGGAGAAAATGTTCATTATGAATTATTTAGTTTTAAAAACATAAAAATGTTCAATATTGCAATAGCTGTTCATTATATGAGTATGTCCATTTTTGTATATAATTTTGTAAAAAGTCAAACTAAAAACTAACCAACTCAAAATTCTTTTAACAGAGTGGTGATGTGAACGTGCCTTAGTTTCTAAGTGCAAAAACAGTAATGTATTTCAAATATTTCATTATGGATGACAGCCTTCATCATTCACTGAACATGCCCAATTTCGAAACGTCAATATTGAAATAAAAATCAACAAGTGAATTGTTCTGATTCTGGGGTAAACATACAAATTGGTATGTAAATTTAAATTAATTACTTTAAAAGAAAACTGATTGAATACTTATAATTCCTGCTAAAGTTCCAAATGGTATTTTGTATTTTCAATGAAAAACTTCAGCGAGGATTTGAGTTCTTGAAAAAAAAAACAGACGAAGGTGATGTAAAGTGCAACAAGTGCATGGACATATTTTCCATTGCAAATAATGGAAAAAAGGACATTGAACAGCACTTGAAAACGGCCAAAGAGTAGAGTGCAAATCTAGCTGCCGCATCAACTAAAAATCTTACATTATTTTCCAGAAGGGTTGGCTACGTTTTCCCGCAAAACGATTTCCCGCGTCACGTTTTCCCGTGTAACGTTTGCCCGAAAATCATTTTCCCGTAACTCGTTTTCCCGTAAAACGATATCCCGTATCACAGTTTCCCGTGTAACGTTTGCCCGCCGATTCCTACTTTTCTTGATACAAAGCGACAGCGCTGTATTAATCACTATTTGGTGAACTGACCAGTGAGAATGCTCACACGCTCACACTAACATGAGAGATCACGGAGGAAGAAGGACCAAATAAGTTGCACAATAAAAGGCAGGAGCAGGAGAGATTTAGAAAAAAATCTTCAGTTCTTCTTAATCTTAGACCTAGACCTGCATAGAAGAAAGACATCGAGGGATGAGAGATATCTGGCTAGAGGTTTGGGATACCGAGTACATGGTTGTTGGTGGGTTGACTGACGTGGTGGAAATAGTAATTATTATTAGTGCAGGGGATGGTTGATGGATGGAGTGGTTGGTGGATGAAGGGCGACGATGATGGTGGTTGTGGCGATCGCTTGCAATATTGTTATAGAGATATTTTCTTCAAGGATTGCAATACATTTTAAGGGTTTAATAGATAGATATAATATATTAACTATCGTAGAATAAAGGCTTTACAATGATTTTGTGCATACACATCTTGAACAGGGATAGTAAGTTTATATCTATCTTAGAACTGAAAAATAAATTCAAAATGATGATAAGGGCTTACAAAAAGTAAAGGAAATTTATTTTTGAATGGACTTCTTTTAAGAAGTCTGTTTACTAATGTAATTTGACAGATAATCAATTTGTTTATTATTTAATATGTAGTAAATATTTTATTTAAAGTATATAAGTTAATATAAATAAATTAATCCAAAATCAATCAATTGCAATCAATAAATAAACATTGAAAACAAAAGTTAAATAAATAAATAAAAACAAGAAAAGAAATTAAATAAATAAATTAATAAATGAACAAAAATAAATAAATAAATACATGAACAGATAAATAAATACATAAATAGAGATTAAAATAAATAAATAACAATTAAATTTATAAACAATGAACAAAAGAATGCACAAATGAATATATTTATTTAAGGGCTTAAGTATTTTTTTTCAGTTTCAGTTAATGTTTAGAGCGAATTTTATTTGCTCAGAGCTAAATGCGTTTTAAGCTTTTTCGTAATCCCTAAGATGGTGTGGGTTTTCATTTATTAAGCCCAAGATTAGATTATGAATTTTTATTTTTTCTAGCTTTAGAAGTTTTTTAAGCGTAACTATGTAATAGTACATATACAAATATGAATCTTATTTGAGAAAATTGCCGTCTGTTTTCTAGAAAAGCATGAATTTTTGCAAAAAAAAAAGCTTCAAGCTTAACTCCCTTTTTGGGGCTGTCACCCGCTCACGCAACTCCGTTGCTCCGCTTAGGGTATGTTCAGTCGCCAGGCAGGCGCCTCTGACAACAGTTTTCTTGGGCAATAGTACCTTGGGTGGCCCGCTTCGCGGGTTCTGAGGATTTTAACTCCCTTTTTGGGGCTGTCACCCGCTCACGCAACTCCGTTGCTCCGCTTAGGGTATGTTCAGTCGCCAGGCAGGCGCCTCTGACAACAGTTTTCTTGGGCAATAGTACCTTGGGTGGCCCGCTTCGCGGGTTCTGAGGATTTTAACTCCCTTTTTGGGGCTCTCACCCGCTCACGCAACTCCGTTGCTCCGCTTAGGGTATGTTCAGCCGCCAGGCAGGCGCCTATCTCAGCAGTTTTCTTGAACCTCAGTACCATGGGTGGCACCTTAAGTGGATTCAAGGTATTTAAATTTTTATAACCTTGTGAAGTGTTTGAAGCAATTAAGGTCATCCTTTCGAGCGGCTTAAAAAAAACTACGAAAATGCTACCGAGTTAAAAATAATACCCATAATTGAATAAATTAATATCTCATTACAATCTTTTTTAAGCCCTTAAAAGAGCATTTAATAGCTTAAAACCGTCTCAGAAACGTTTTATGCTATATGGCAGGATCCATTTACCGACATATTTACTCGCATTGGCACCAAAAATAAGCTTGGCGCCTTATACGTGAACTACTCTGTTTTCAAAATGTCAGTCCATTTTATATAATTGTGAAAGCTACGAAGAACGAATAACCAAATAAATCGAACAATAAAATGTATTTAAGCAGGGGTGACTTCAGAATAAACTCCCTAAAGAAGTGAAGGATTCCATCCAACAGACACTGGCACCAAACACGAATAGAACGATATTTAGCGAAACCAATCCAGCGAGTGACCCAGTTGACAGCCCAAACCTGAGCAGCCTAGAAAAAATAGCTGACAAAATCAGTAGCTTCAGGCCTAAGAACTCAAACGAACCAGATAGACTATCCAACTTTATCATAAAGAGGATGCCAGAGACAGTCCTGATGCTTCTAACCAACATCTTGAACAACTGTTTCAATAACAACTTCTTCCCTTAAAAATGGAAAACTGCAAAGATTGTGGCGATCTAGAAGAAATGTGTCAGGAACATGATCTCTAACTACAGGCCAATATCACTCTTCAGCAACCTAACCAAGCTCTTGAAAGAACTGATACTAAGGAAACCTTAAGAAGTTTTGTAGAGAGAACAACTATGTAAATACCTGACATCCAGTTTGGCTTTAGAGAGAAGAACTTAACACTACACCTGCTTCTGAAGTTCCGGCATGACACCACCAATGCCGTCAACAGTCATCATGTAACCATCGGAAACTTTCTAGATGTCGAGAAAGCATTCGACAGCGTCTGATTAGAAGCTCTTATACACAAACTTCATCTGCTACATCCACCCCAGCCACTAATAAAAATTCTTTTTTCATTTCTTTTTTCCAGCAACTTCTTTGTGCAATTTGGAAACTGCTCATTAATTATGAAAAGCATCATAGCCGGATTCCAACAAGGTTCAAAACTTGGCCCCTTCCTCTACAGTCTGATGACATCATACCAACCCATCCCAACCGGCTGTGAAAACCTGCACACAACTGAATAAAAGTTCCTACCTCTTCCTGAGGTCCTACTTCTACGGAGTTCTGACAAGAACTGAGAATTTTTATGGAAGAACTACTACATACATATTTTTTTCGGCTATAAAATAATTAATAAAACAGTCTGATGACATAAGACCAACCCATTCCAATCGGCTGTGAAAACCTGCTGTATGTTGATGACTCGCCTACGTATGCAACCTCAATGTCACCACTTGTCATTTCCTTCCTCTCACCAGCTCTTCGTTCAAAAAACCAGTCACCCAACCAGCCAGTCGTCCAACCACCAATCACCCCATAATACAACTGAACCAAAGACCTCTTTTTGAAGTCTTACCTCCACGGAGATCTGACAAGAACTGAGGATTTTTATGGAAGCACTATTGCTTAAATAAATCCAAAAAGTACTATCTTAAAAGTAGTATTTAGTACTGCGAATCCCGTCGCCAATCCCGTGAAGAAATCTACGGGATATCATGCGACGGGATATCGTGCTGCGGGATTGACGTCAAAAAAGTATCAAAAAAATCGGCGGGCAAACGTTACACGGGCAACTGTTTTGCGGGAAAATGTAACGATCCCTTCCAGAAAGCACTCGTTAGACGATGCAGGCAAAATAAGCAGCGTAAACGAAGGTACGTGGGCTTTTCGCACTATTAAACATAGGTAATCACTCGTTTCGTTCAAATGACTGCACATTTTGATACTTCAAATAATGGAAGTACGAAAATATGCCCCTAAACTTCTCCTCTTCTTTATGCCTAAAAAAGGCATTCAAGGTAAAATTTTGGAACTTAACAATCTGCCAGGAGAATCTTCTGATATTTTAACATAATATATCTCGGATGTCTTGGAAAAATTCGATATTGAGACAAAACTTGTTGCCCTCTGTGCAGATAACACCAATTGTAATTTTGGCGGAGCCGCAAGAAGGGCCAAAAAGAATGGCGCAACATTTTAAACAGCCTATTATTAAGGTATTAATAGGATACTACTTAACAATTTGCTAACTTAATAGCAATCTAGTTTACTAACTCATTCTTAATTTTAAACATTTTCTAACTAGTAATTTTCTTAATAAATTGGTTCTGAACACACCTAAAAGCTAAAACAATGACATTTCGTGTAAAAAAGTAAGTACAAGAACCCTGATGTTTGTAAATGTCAAAGAGTCATATGGAGCTAGCACGATACTAAAATAAAATGCACGACTGGGTCGCACGAACTTGCTCCTATGTAATAGACTAGGAATTTTAAAAACGAATGTTATTAGAAAAAACTTTTCATAAGGATAAAATTTAAATTCTTTTAAACAGAATGCTATGCAAATATGAATTTATGCAAGAACAAAAATTATAAGTCGTTGTAGTGGTTTCTTAATAAAATAAGGTTTTATGTATAAAATTTTTAAAATATTTAAAAAAAAACTTGGTACGTCAACTTTAGGTTTTTATTATTGTAAGAATGAAAATTAAATTTCCAAAAAAAAAATATTGACCAATTTTTGAGATATCGAATTTTCCAAAAAAAAAATATTTTTTTTTTTCAAAATTCAAAAAATAATTTTTTTAAAGTTTTGAAATGCAATGTTTCTTAAAGTTTTTAGAAGCATCTCTATAAAAAATTTCATTAAAATCCGTTATGTCGATAATGAGAAATTCAAAATTTTAAAAAATCGTTCTATGGTAGGTACAGCCAGTAATGCCTTGTTTTCAAAATTTTTTGTATTAAATTATAGAACTTAGAAATTAATCGAAAATTTAAAAATTTAAGCAAAATTCTCGAAACCGTTTTCGAGAAAAATACGATTTTCGAAAACCATTTTTTAACATTTGTATGGAGGGTACCGTTACTTTTAGGTAAAATAATTTTTTTTTCTCATATCTTGTAGGTTATTTTAAGAAACTTTTATTTGTCAAGTTTTAAAAAAATCGAGCGTGGGGTTTTAGAAATATTGAGTTTTCAAAAAAAAAATTTTTTTTTAAATTTGAATACACAATAATATTGAAACTGCTGGGGGGCCTTAAGATAAGAAAAATGATCAAAATCGGTTGTACCGTTTTTAAGAAAATCAAAAATAAAAAAAGAGGCTGGGTGCGACCCACACTGATAACTTCCCATTTGTGGTCTTGAAAACTTTATATTTAGTTTTTTTCAAATAACCAAATTTTCAGCAAAACAAACTTTAGCTGTCACCGCTCCAAGTGGCACGCTAGCGTGGTTGTTGTTGCTTTTAAAAAATATATATCGCTGACCTGCATATGAAAAAAAAATGATCGGCCCATTTTTTTGCACATTTAACCCTTTGCTGCACTCCTTGACATGTTCTCGGTTCCGCAATGTGTTTGTTGTTGCATTTTAACACCTCTATTGCAGAAGATGGTTTGGGTTAAACAACGTGGTTGTTGTTGCACATATTTAACCCTTTGGTGAGCCCGATAACTTGTTTCGGTCGGTTTTTTATTTAAAAAAAAAAACTATTAATTCATTATTTGTCAACATTTTACCAATTGTACAAAATTATACTATGTATAAAATAAACTAAATTAGAAGTCAATATCAGTCAATTTGAGTCGAAAAACAATTTTTACCAATTTTCAATAGAATTTTATATAGTTTTTTATTTTTTGTAAAAAAAACTGTAAACTGATTTTTTTTGAAATTTTCACCAGTTGTTTTATTATTTTCCGTAAAATAAAATTATTTTGAGTTTCAAATTGTTTTCCGTTCTTAGAATATCTGGGTTAAGAAATTTTTTTTTCAGTTTTTTTTATTTAAAAAAATAACGGTATGTTCATTTTTTTCCAAATCCATACCAAATCTGTATGACCTTATAATGAGTACATTAAATTTTATTTGAAATCAATAGCATTATTTTTTCGTGAGATATTTGAAACTAACCAAAATTTTTACTTTTTTTTTTTAAACCGTTATAGTGAAAAAAACTACTCACTGAATTTAAATAAACGCCCTTTCAGCCTCTTTCGAAGTTATTATCTATTAAACAAAATTTATTTGAAGTCGATATCTTTACTCGTTCTTGAGATATCGACGACGAAAAATGGTACCAGAACGTACGGACGTACGAATGTACGAACGTACGCACGTGCGAACGTACGAACGTACGAACGTACACACACACACACACACACGCACACATACATACATCTCTCTAAAAATGATTCAAACGTCGAGAAATGTCAAAAATTCCAATTTGACAAATCGGACCGATTACAATACTCCCTATGGGAAGTTAACAAATGGTTCCAAGGGGGATACCAAAAATGACAATTTTTTGAAAAATTTTTTTCATTCATTACCTATGTTTAATTAAATGAAATTTTATAATTTTTTTTTTAATCTGTGGGACAGTTTTTCTGAAAAAAAAAATATTTATAAAATTTCGAAAAAAAAAAAATCGTATGGCAGGTACCGTTATTTTTGGTCTTAAGAAATTAAACCAAAAAAACATCGGGGGGAGGGGGGAAACAAAACCCATATCTACCAAGTTTAAAGAAAATCGGCCGAGCCGTTTAGCTGTACCTAGTCGAACAGACAGACAGAATTGCGAAACCCACTTTTTTGGTCTTCGCTATTATCGTAATGTCAACTTTGATAAAAATCTCGAGTTCGATTTTTTTTTCCGAATGCATAACTTGCCTTATAGTACCCTATAAGTCGCAAGTAAAAATGAAGTAGGTATTCGATAATCTTAACTTTAATAAAAGGGTAGAGAAAGTATGATGCTATATTCGATTAAAATTTGCAAATTCGTTGTTTTAACCTAGTATCATACTAAAATAGCTTTAGCATCGTACTAATTCAATTAAAATTTTGCGGCATTGTTTTTTAGAATCTTTTTCTTAGTGCATGCAAACCGTTTCTCAAAAATTTCAAGGGAAAGATTTATTTTCTCAATTGAATTGATTGATGGAGACTTATTCATGACAATCCTTCTGAACAGAACTGGGACATGGGTAAAAGAAAAAGATTTAACCAGTTAGTTTCAACTAGACTTCCGAAAATAATGCTTAAAAGTCGATAACAGAATCTTGCCTCTCATACCTATATATCGATAGAATAAATTTAGATGACCAACAGATTTTGGATCATTCCTTTTCTTTCTATTTTGTTAGTAAGAACTCCGTTTAATTACGTTATGGACATATAAGGTACCTTAAGCCTATTTACTATGTTCTTGAACAAGTCTTATTCAATTTTCACCCAAACTAAAAATAACAAATTGAAATAATTTTTAAAATGGGATCTAGATAGTTTATCTACTTTTGCTTAAAATATAAAAATCACAGAAAATCACTATAAATTAAATAATCATAGTAACAATGATGAACATTAAATGTCACTTCGATAACAAATGTGTTTGTGTTCAAAGAATTTCTTAAAAACCTTAAAATTTCGCTTACAGCAAACTCCATTAATTAAAAAATGAAATCCATTGAAAATTTTTCTCAATTTTTTTCACTCGAAACCACTCAAAACAAACTGAACAACTTTATTCTCGTTAGCAATAAATTTTAAATCACACTCACGTTATTTTATTTAAAATCCAAACTTCCTTCCGGTTCCGGCAGGTAATGAAAACCCAATTAGTTTCTAAAATATGAAGATATCGAGGTTAGTTAAAACAACAACAACTAAAAAGCACTTCTTCGCAACAATTAATGTTGAGGAGTGTCAAAACCCTTTGCTAAACTCTCAAACATATAATAAAGACAACAATAACATAATACATACTTATACTACACCACCCCCACACAACATGTCTTCACCTGAAAGAGCAGAAAACTCATAACAAGCACACAACCCTTCGTACAGGGTAGATTTATGTGTAGTTAGCTCGTACGTAAAGGTGCTCGTTCGGGTTCAAATAAAAATGAAAATTATAAACCTGCCAAAAACTAAAATCATCACCCCCCAGAAAACTCAAACTCAAACAAGAACTCAAAACACACTCGTTTAAACGGATAAATACTTAGCGCACTTGCGAATACAAAAATTTGTTTGTTACCCTCATGTATGGTATGGTAGTGCCATTCCCAACAACGCACCCTGCGTCGTGTACCGTGTTGTTGTCACAAACGGTATAGCCGTGCACGGATACGGATATACCTTATTTAAAAAACGAAAGCAAACACACATAACTCCCTTCAAAGGAGGAATGAAAAGAAACACCCGAGTTTAAAGCGGGAGGTTTATAATAATAATAAATGATGTGGAGGCTTTTGGGGAGATGTGAAGCGGGTGAATAGTGGGAGCGGGGTGGTGGGTAAAATTGAATTAAAAAATTATGTTTTCCTGCTCAAGTCTATGTGTGTGCCGTGCACGTATGTGTGTTGTGTTGTTGAAATGTCGCAAAGGAGCATCATCGTTACTATCTGACATCAACAATAATACAAAAAAAAAAACACCAACAACCACCCCTTTCACCCCAAATCCGACTTAAGGGTTGGTGTAGGATCAAGATTGTCAAAGGAAAATTCAAAAACTTCTTTTTCTTCTTGTATGACTTGATGTTGACGATTCCCGGGGAGAAGGGTTCATAATGGGGGCTGCTGAGAAAGGCTCAGTACGCAGGGGTAGGACAACAAAACACACACAACGCACACCTCAACACATACACGCGCAATCATCTGACAACGAGTGTATGGCAACGAAAATGTTGATGCATGCGTGCGTGCGATACATCGTTTTCGGTGGTTATGACATATTTAATTTTTTCATTTTTGCAGGAGGTGGGGGGATGTCGAAGGAAGAGGGAGGGGGGTTGAGTTTGTTTTTCGAAGACTCATAAAAAAGTGCTTTTTATTCATGCACCGTTTTAATTCTTGTTTTCTTCGGTGTTTATGCGCGTGTTGGTTGGATTTTGAAAGGAAACAGCGTGGAAAACTTCCCTTCAGAGATGGAGCTGCTCAATGACAAATAATTCCCCTATCCAATTTGGAATTATGTGTGCAGGACTGCTGCCCGCTGGCAATTCTAAGTTTTTTGTATTAAATGGATGATTTCTTTAACGGGTTAAATGGATGGGGTAGGTTAGGGCACAAACGTTCCTTCTTTTTAGGAAGTTTCATTTTTAAACTGCGAGAGGCATACGTCTTACCTATTTGGTCCAAACAAACTAGCAAAGAAAAAAAGGTGACTTTCAATCATTAGAGGCAGGTCCTTAGCAACTAAGGATTTGCACATTTTTATCCAGATTTGGGTATGTTAAGGACACACAAAAATATCTCCACCCAATCCTAGCTGTATAGGTAGATGTGTGCACGAGTTGGGATTTGGGTGGAGTGCAAATGCACTCAAATAAACTCCACTTTAATTTATAGGTATGATGCTCGTTGTGATGTATATTTATTTTGTATCTCGAATTCACTCTTCACTTCATCTCACTAACACAAATCTACATAATTTTCGCACATATACAAACTTTTGTCGTTTTTTTTTTTTCTTTTTACTTTTTGCATATATATTTTTTTGAAATTTTCATCACAAGGACATTTCTGGTTTCACTTCACAAAAATGCAAATTTCTTCACATTTTTTTTCTTTTCATTTTTTCACTCAAAAAAGGACCTGAAAATGTCCTTTTTCACTCTTGTTTCCTTATTTCTCGAGGAGGAAGAGATTTTTTTTGCACATCCTTATGTCGAAATATACGACGTACATGTATTCCATTTTTTTAATCGATTTGTTTTGTTTCAAACTGTAATCCATTTTCGTTTTTTTTTTTATAATTTCGTTGTTTTCTATCAGCTGCGAAAGAAGGTAGGTATATCCTTGGTTTTTTTTTCCCCGAGAAAAAATATCTAAATTCCAAATTTTTGCACAAATACCTAAAATAATGACCATGGAAACAAAAAATTCCTTATATGTAAAAGTAGGAAGACTCCAAAATTTACCATTGCGAAACTTGAAGAAGGAAAAAGATCAAACTAACTAACCAAATAAGAAGTTTGCAACTTCTTTGGATATAGAATTTCAACGTTAAAGAAAATGTATCACGAGTTAAAATGAAAACTTTCGGCTACACCCGTTTTGAGATAAATAAACTTTTCTTTCTTTTTCACCAGCTTCTTTTTTAACCGATTTTTTTTTTTTTTTGTTTCAAAGGACTCTCACGAACGATTTCCCGAACAGTTGTCAAAACAGGCAGCCATTTACATCTAAGATTTTGGATTTGCCCGAAATGGCAATAAAAAAAAATTGGTTCGAATTCCGATAGGCAGGACGCATGCTTAAGGCTCATATGGTTGTATTATTTTGGGGTTTTTCGATAATGGCCGACGAATGTATGATGGCGGATTTCGAAAATCCTTTCTGTGTGGAATTCTATATGGAGTCCTGTTGTCATTGGCGGGTGATTTGAAATTAGTTCAAGTAAGTTTATCTTATCTAAATAGAAAACCAAGTTTTTGGCAGTACGCAGATTAATAATTTTTTTTTTATAGTAAATCCAGGTGGTCTAAAGCAATGTCTATGTCGGAACAACATAATAATGCCGCATTAAAATCATGATGACTTAATTATTTATCATATAATAAAACGGCAAACATGATTTTTGTGGTACACTTTTCCCCAAAAGTATTTAACCGATTTCGATAAATTTTATATGGTTGGAAAGCCACAGTTACGGAGATGTGCAGAATATACTTGAGACACGCATTTACACACTGTGGGTCATTTTTGTTTTTGCACTGTCGAACACTTTGCATATTACATAAAATAAAATTTAATTTAATAAATTTGCTTGAAAACACTGCCAAATATATAAATAATAAATAAATTGGCACTCGAATTTCGATTTCGAGAGCTGGGTCGGCTAGTTTAAATATAAAAAGCTAAGGGTAGGTTTAAAATAACATGAAATGAAAGTAGTTGGAGGCATGCAGATGCGGTCTTATGGTTCAAGGCTATACAGTAGCTAAACAATGAAAATATGTAATGTTCAGATCTATTTGTTTATTATGCTAAAACATTTTAAGGGTACCTACACTGAAAATAAAATCTAGGTATATATGATAAAAATGTAGGTTGATCTGATAAAAATTTTGTCAATATACGTCCAACAAAAAGTTTTATAAAATTGATAAAAATTGCAGAATTTTGTTGAGGTAACAAAAAATATTTTGTTGTATCCACAAAATTATTTTGTTATGCTAACAGATTATTATGTTGAAATAACAAAAATATTTTGTCAATATGACAAAATTTCGTAGAATTTACAAAATTATTTTGTCATATTAAAAATTCTTTTGTTGTACTAACAAATTTTTTTGTTAATGTTAAAAATTTGTTTTTTTTTTATTATTATCGGATCAACAAAATTTTTTTGTTAAATTAACAAAATTGTTTTGTTAAATTGACAAAATTGTTTTGTTAAATTAACAAAATTGTTTTGTTAAATTAACAAAATTGTTTTGTTAAATTAAAAAAACTTTTTTGTTATATTTTGTTAAATTAACAAAATATTTTGTCAATTCAACAAAATCTTTTGTCAATTCAACAAAATCTTTTGTCAATGCAACAAAATATTTTTTTCAATTTTACAAATTTCTTTTGTTGAATCCACAAAATTAATTTTCAATTCAATAAAATATTTTGTCAATTCAACAAAATCTTTTGTCAATTTTACAAATTTCTTTTGTTGAATCCACAAAATTAATTTTGTCAAAATAGCTTTTTTTTGGGATTTAAGTCCACAGAAATTGGTGTTTCGTCCTACGATCTCACATGCAACCATCTGTGAGGGCGTATGGAGAATACGCAATTTTTGTTAAGTTCAGTTAATCTTACATTGATTTTTTGACAAAAACCAAATGTGAACTATACCATAGGGGAGAGTGGGGCACATTTGAACAATGCTTATAAAATTTTACTTTATTACTCTTTTTTAAAAGTAATTTAAAATTTTAATCTGTCAATACCATATCCATAAACGTCATTGACTTTCCTTGATTCTCTCAGTTGTCTCTCGGACTTAGAGGTGAAACCGTGAAAGGTCCTTTTGCTAGTGGAAGTGTTTTGTTTTCGTTTTTAGTTGTAAGAGTTTGAAATAAAATTACTGCGCGATTTTAAAACAGGAACAAATTTTTTTGAATGAAAAATTTTAAACTCAATTACGGTTAGTTTATTACTTTTCAGGTAAATATTTATAATAAATTTTATGTCACTGGAACAGTTGGGGCAGATTTAAACATGTTTAAAACTGCCCCGATTAGTTTTTTCAACATACATATTAAAGACATTTAAGAAAAATTTAATCAGCTTCAAGCAATTAATCAAGCAATTTGTTATCTGTTCTATAGGGCAAGTCATATCGTCCGTCCGTCTCTGTGTCTATACGTTCTCTGTCTCATTTTTGAGCTATTGAATACTGAAAATAAAAATTTTTGTAGCTTTAGCTAAAATATTCTAGTTTAAGCTATTTTTATTCACACAAATTGAAGCTAAGGCTTGGAAAACAATCTAAAACTAAATGAACTTAGCGTTGGCTATTTTAAAATAGCTATGACTAGAAAACATCTTTAACTAGCTATGTAGCTTAAGATTATTCTCATTCACTAAAAATCCAGCTTTTACTTAAAAATCCTAGTTTTAGATTTACCTTTTTTTTTTCTTATTAATCTTTTTGGATTTTTGTTTTTTTTTTTTTTTCTACAAATACATGAATATGATATAACAAAGTATTAATTTTGAGTTTTATTGATAAGTTCTTATTAAAAAAAATTAACATAAAAATAAAATCTAAAATTTCTTTTATTCAGTAAAAAAAAAATATATCACTGTTCAAAAGTGCCCCTTCCAAGTTCAAAACTGCCCCATACGTGGGGCACTTTTGAACATAAGAACCCATATTGGTTGGAGATAAATATTCAGTATAAATATTTCGTTAAATGGACCAAATATTTTTCTCAATTGAACGTCAATACCACTGTTCCATGTGAGTAAAATATCAAGCCAATTGCTCGAATATTTTAGGTTTTATCAATCTGGAAAACAAAAAGTGTTCAAATGTGCCCCACTCCCCTACACAAAAAAATGTCATGATCAAAAAAATATACGCACAGAATTGTTTGGTTTCCTTACAAAATAGTTTTGTCTATCTGATAATATTATTTTATCAATATTACAATATAACTCAACACCAGAACAAAATATTTGTCATTCTAACAAGAACGTTTTAATTTTTTGTTAAATATTACCTAGGAATTTATTTTCAGTGTAGCAAAACACCTGAGTGTGTGCATATTATTAAAACTACACGTCAGCTTTTGGGGTAATTTCAAACGATTTTACGGATATGCTCAAAAATATAAATAAATCGTCTTTTTTGTATTAAAAATGCAGAACTAAAAAATATAGAGTGACCAGATGGCAATTACTTTTTTTTTATCGTTATGTTTCAGCACCTGTCAAGGTTACCAATCAATGACAGCCAGCTGTCAAAATATTCAGTAAGGTCTGCCATTTCATCCGAACGATCACAGACAATTCCGTGAACCGTGAGTTCGTTGGACACTGGAAATGTTGGCCGGAGACCTGTATTTTTTACAAAAAAAAATCATCTTCTAGGTCGAAACCCATTTTTGGATCAGTGGCTCTGTCAAGAAGCCAATAGCGAACACATTTGGACTAAAGGTCGCAAAAACTTTCATTTTGGTTTAATAATAGCGAATACATTTCAAGCATTCACAAAGATTGACTCTTAGTTGCTGTTTATGGCATGGTAGCATCATCGGACCTTATTTCTTTCGAAATTGTTTTGGGTATAGAGCTACATATGTTAAGCGACATTTCTATTGCCGGAGCTCGAAAAAATCGATATATTCGAACTGTGGTTCAAACAAGATGGTGCTACATGATGTTGCCATACAATCTATGCAACGCTCGAATTTGTGAAGGAGAAATCGGGCGACTGGGTCATTTCAAGGCGGACAGTAAACATATGCGACTTGAAATCAGTTGAATATTTTTCTCTGGCTACATCATGTTATATTAGGCTTAACTAATAAGAATACCAAAAACTAACCCATGAACCGTTATTTTTGGAGTTAAGAAAAATTTAATTTATCCTCTAGGAAATCACTGAAAACCCTTAAATACTAAGTTTGAAGAAAACCGATTCAGTTGCTAAGGCTACAGATGGAGGTACAAAGACATAAACATACAGAAAGACAGACGGAATTGCAAGACCTCACTTTTTAGTGTCGTCTATGATCATAATTACAACCTTGATCAAAATCTCGAATTCGATTTTTTTTTTTTCAAATGCAAAACTTCCCCTATAGTAGGTACCTACGTATAAATATCGCAAGTAAAAATTAGTAGAAATTGTCAATTTTGGAAAGAATGCGAACCTACTATGTATATACCTAACAAAGACAACTAATCGACTTATCGATCCGATTAGATATCGATAATGACAATCAGAGTCGAGACCACTGATAATACACTTTTTTGTGAAAAGAGGCCTCAAATTATGAAGCTGACCACCATCTGTCATCTTCAATTGGAGTCAAAATAACTGTGTATTATAGAGATCAGTGGTCGAGACTAAATGATTGATACCAAAAAAATTTAAATCGAAAAATGTTAAAAACAATGTTACTTTTTTGTACTATTTTGGAAAGTCTTTTTTCATCTCGAATGTTTAAAATGTGCAACTTTTTGAGTTTTGAATCTACACATACTCCAAAAATTCTCCGTACAGTAGACTATTTTTTTATTTATTTGCAAAAAAGATAGTAATGAATGACTAATGAGTAATAGAATAGATTAAGTGGGAACACAAAACGAGAATATGTTTTCTCCCATTATCTTTCTACCAAATCCCAAGAATTTTTATTCACGAAGGATACTGTTATGATCATTATAATTGGACGAGTCTTACAAATGGCGACATAAAAGTTTCCGTACAGGCCACACTTTTTGCAATAGTTGGCAAATGTAGAGGGTGTGATTAGGAATTGCGTTGTGTTTTTGTAAGTTTAAGTGTTTTAAATAATATTTTAGTTAAAAACATTCTTTTGTCCCAAGGAAATAAAAATGTCTTCTTCGTCCATTTCTGCAGTTTTTAAAAAGGCTGACCCTAATCTCAGCGAAAACTATAGAGGCATTTCTGTTCTTAGTTCTTTTCGAAAACTATTCACTCAAATTCTCTACTTTAGACTTGTGAGTTGGGTTGAAAGAAACAACAAAATAAGCTGCTTCCAGGCTGGATTCCGAGCTAATCTCTCAACAATCGACCAAATATTCACTCTCACAAGTGTTGCTAGGCGTTTCTTAGAGAAAAAAAAACTAATTTGTTCGCATTTTTCGTCGATTTTAAATCAGCTTTTGACACTGTAAATAGAAGATAACTCCTTTTTAAACTCGCAGCTATTGGACTTTCAACTAAATTTATACGAATTTATGAACAGCTCCTCTCAAACATGACTGCTGTGGTTTCAAATGGCTGTGAAAAATCGAAACAGTTTAGATCAGATGCGGGTGTGCCACAGGGTTGCGTTCTAAGTCCTTTAATCTTCTCCCTCTTTATAAATGGTATTAAAGATCATATCCCTGGTGGTGTCTCTTTTGGCGATCTATTTATCAAAGTCTTGCTTTATGCGGATAATTTGGTTATTTTATCTGATAATGCAGTCACACTTCAGCTTCAAATAAACAAGCACAAACTTTTTTGTGATATGTGGGACTTGAAAATCAATACAGAGAAGTCCAAGATAATGGTTTTTAGATCCCAAAATCGAAGCGCTAGAAATGACCGTACTTGGACCCTCGATGGATCCAATATTGAAGTTGTGAAAGAATTCAAATATCTAGGTTTCACACTAACACAAAATTTGAATCTTGACGTTCACATTAAAAATAAAGTAAGTTCAGCAAAAGCAGCAATAAACTGTATGTGGTCAAATTTCTTTAATAACAAACATGTAGATGCAGCTTCTAAGTTTAAAGTGTTTGATGCAACCATAAAGAGCTGTCTTTGCTATGGCAATGAAGTTTATGGATACAAGCAACTGGATAAAATTGAAGCTGTCCAAAGATATTTTTTTAAGCGTATACATATTTAGGCTACCATTAAACACGCCTACTTATGCAATACACGTCGAATCGGGAATGCCTCCAATTTTTATAAAGAGTTTAAAAGCAAATGCAGACTGTACCATCAAGGTAATGCAAAGATCGAACAATAATCTGCAAAAGAGGATTCTCTTAGTCTCATTAAGGTGTCAGTACACCCCTTTTAGGGACTGGTATGAGTTGGCCTCGGCACACAACTTTCCTTTGAGCCTTTCTGTGGATAGCCCAGACCTTTGGAGGACTACTCTCTACGAGTGCATTTCTATCATTGATGATCAAATGTGTCGAGGACAATATACAGCAAACTCAACCTCAGTTTGAGGGCAGCAAACTACTTTCGGGATGAATTCACCGTAAGGGAGATGAGACTGATATTTATGGCTCGCACAGAGATTTTGGAGCTCAACTATAGGCCACACAGGAGTGATTCTAATCCCCTTTGTACATTATGCAATCTCAATCAAACTGAAAACATCTTTCATTTCCTTGCGCTATGTCCAATCTTGCAGGAAATCAGACGATTGTATTTTAATAAAAGTTTTTTATCATTGAGAGAATGTCTAAGTGTTCTAAATGGAGAATGTGGTTGGAAGCTACTCATTCGGTTTTCCTCATATGCAGTTTCATATAGAAATACATACGTCAATCTTCTTTAGTTCTTACTAAACGTAGTAAAATTTTGTTTTAGCTAAACTAAAAGCCATATACGATATTGCAAGTCTTTATTTTGCCCCCTTTTTTGTTTTAGCTAAACTAAAAGCTTTAGAATTGTATGAAATTCGTTTTTGTTTTTTTAATTTATTTAATTTATTATTATCTACGTTTAAGTCTTTGTATTTATCAGATTTATCTATCTTCTAAAAATCAATTACATATTAATTATTTCGTTTTAGCTAAACTAAAAGCGATAAATACGAGTATTTCTCAATTTGAATTTTTTAAACATATCTAGGTATAAAGTATTATCTATATTCATTTTGGCATTTTCTTTATCTTTGTCTGTGCTGAATTTTTTTGTTTGTATAACAATATTAATCTTTTATTTTTTTATATACATAATTCCAATTTTGTATTTTCTCTCACAATATTAAGAGTTGAAAACTAACCGGCAGACGGCCTATGAGCTATGCTTGTAAATCTTTATGTATATTTTAAGTTTGTATTCTACATTAAATGGAAACAATAAAGATTTGTATTATTATTATTTATTATTAAAAATGTCAACTAAAAATAAGCAAATTTTCTCGGCTAACACGAAAATTATTATCGACTTGAGGGATAATCTGGAATCTGGGTGAAATCGCGAAAATTGTGAAAAGACCGCATTCTCAATTCAGTACGTGTTACAACAATTTTATAAATAAAAAAACAATTGCAAACAAAAAAGATCGGAACGGCCAAAAAAATTGATCGTCGTATGGAAAAAAGAATACTTAGGAGTGTTGCAGAGGATCCCAAGCATAGTGCACCCGTTCTTGCAGGTAAATTATAAAAGATCGAAGGACCGATGTGTGTCCCCAGACAATACGAAATCTGTTGACCAGAAATGCATTTTATGGTCGAGGACGAAGAAGCCATACATTCGAAAAGCGAATAAGAAAGCAGGCTGCATTACGCTATGAGACACTTGGGTAAGGACAATTCGTTCTGGGATCAGATTATATTTACGGACCAAAGTAAATTTAACATCTCTGGCTCAGATGGTCGTCGTATGCTCTTGAGAAAGCCAGGCACTGCTCTGTATTGCAAAAATGTAATCCCTACTACATTATAAAGCATGGCGGCCGCAATGTTATAGTGCAGGGGTGTATGGCTTCTTTGGGCGTTTGAAACCTGGTTTTTATAGAAAATACAATGTATGTACAAATATGGATACTTGGAAATACTTCAAGAAAATCTCCATGTAAGTGCTGGAAAACTGGGTCTCGCCATCAATTTTGTCTTCCAACAAGGCAACGATCCCTAAAACACTTCGATGCCGATTAAAGAATGGTTGTTATACAACGTTAAAACAAAGTTTAAACATTCCACTCAATCTTCAGACCTCAATTAAATAAAGCATCTGTTATTCTGTGGGACCACTGGAAAAACAAAATTCGGAAGCACACAATTAGCAGCAAAACAGACCTGAATACAATCCTACTTTAAGAATGGAACATTTCGCCGGATACGACTTAAAAACTTCCCATTCTATGAAAAACTGACTAAAGAAAGTCATTGAAAATAAAGGAGGTCCTACTAGATATTAAGTGTAAATTTTTTGTTACGTTAAGTTAAATGTTTTACTTTTTTTTTTTTTAATCAACAAAAAAATTAAATGTACGGAGACTTTTTTGTTCCTTTTTTCATACTTTGTGCTCTGAATTATTTTTTATTTTAAGTATTTTCTATAAAGTATTGTTTTTTTTACTGAATTTTTTTGAGTTGTTATCATTCATTTAATTTCTAGTTGTTTTTAGTTATATTTGTTCAAATTCAATAGTTTATCACAGATTAAAAAGAAAATTTACTACTGTACGGAGACTTTTTGGAGTATGTGTATAAATATTTGGTTTGGAATCGAATTCAAAGAACTACTCGTATAACAATCGATATAAGATTAGTTTTTGTAAATCTTATACTATAACTGCATTATCCATGTATTTATGGCATGATGTTGAAGGCAATCAAAAATTTCAAAAATTACACTTGCAAGCAAAAGAATGAAAGAACGCAACTGCTCACGTTTTAAAGTTTGAACTTAAGACCTTAAATTTAGTCATGTTCTACCGAGTGATATGACAGATTTATCGTGATGACTTCACTTCGAAAACATCATTGCACTGGCGTTGACGTACAACACGAGCAGGAAGAGACGCTAGTGAATGAGGAGTTAGGAGGTTAGACCACGACTTAAAATAATAGACCTTTCTCCCGAAACTTCTTGCCGCGATACCGAAATTAACTGCAAATCACCGATAAGCTCTACTACAATTTAGTCATGCTTCTTGAATTGAAGTGCATGTAGCAGCAGAGTATACGGACGACCTGGTGAACGATTTGCACAATGCTATTTTGCGGAAACCGTAGCTTTGGGAAAGATCTTCTATGTGATGGGCAGGCATTTCAATTGAAGAGAAAAGTAAGCTGATTTTTTGCCTGGTGATGCTCGAGGGTGAGGGTTAATTGCGGGTTGGTACATTTCCGTTATTCTGCTTGATCATGTAGATCAATATTTTGCCTCGATTGACTGTCTGACACTAAGACCAGACTTAAACCCTATCAAGAATTTATGGAATTTATGAGCTCTGACAATTAATGAACTGAAAACGGCACTGGTAGGCGAATGGAATGCAATACCTCAAGATCTAGAGGCAGCCAAGACTCTCATCAGGTCAATGAAAATCCATTTATAATTTGTAATTATTACGCTTCATTTTGATTTAAATGGTCAATTTTCGAGCTACTAGCTACCTTTTTTTCCTTATATTCTTTAACTTTGGCGATTACCTCTTTAAATCCCGAAGTGATTGCTATATTAGTAACCATGATTTGAAGCTAATGGTTCAAGATTTTTAACGATACCATGCATAAACATTCATGCATGTCGATTAAATCGAGAGCAATTATTGTCTTTATATAAAACAAGAGAAAGATTCCATTTTTATTTTAATATATTCGACTTTCTCGAAAACCATACAACGGATTTGTATGAGTTTTTGTATACTAAAATTTTTAAAAACATATTTTCTTATATTTTTAAAAAGTGAATTCAAGTTTTTTTGGAAAACTTAATTTTTCTTTAAATTGGCATGTAGCAGTTTTAAAACATTATCCAAACAAAATAAAAAAAAAGGTTTTTAGAGGGAAACAAATTATTCCTGCCACAACACTTTTAAAAACCCGTTAAGAAAATTCTTATTTTTCTGGAAAACGACCCCTGAAATTTTGTTGAACAAAAAAATCAAGTTTCTTTTTAAATTCGAAATTTCAAAAACGGGTTATTTTTTTTCCAAATTAAAATTTAATCTGCGCTTTATTAAAAACTTAAATTTAAAGTACCAATTTTTATATTATGTGCATACATAAAAGAATCTATTTTTTTCACGCACTCCAACGATTTTTCTTAATTTTTGAGACTCCACAGAAAATTGTAGATCCCTCGATTCCTGGCTACAGCACACACACAGAAATGGTTAGGAGTGGTTAGTCACTAAGTAAGATACTTACCCAACTCCCGGCATAAAAGGAATTACATGCTCAATAGTAATTATTTCAAAATTGAAAGCATTGTAGAATTGTAATACAAATAACATCCATCAATAAAAACTTTAGACTTCCAAATATACCCCTTAACAACATGAACAAAAATCCTCACGAAATTAAAAAATCCGTTACCTGTCTTTACGACTCAAAATGCAACCGTGGTTTTTAAGTAAAGGTATCAGAAATTTAATGTTAGCCATGTTTTTAGCACAACTAGATGTAATTTAAATGGATGTTAATTCATAAACTACATACATATGTATGTATGTATACATATGTATGTACATAAATAGAAGAATATTTTTTGCAAATGTCACGCCTTTTAAGAGTCCTAAGCTCTTTTTAATTTTACATGTTTCAGGATTTCACAAGAACAACGCCCTAAAATATTATGCACGAATTAAGGGACACCCTGTATACAAAATTTCCTTAATTTTCCAGAAAAAAATTTGGGATGCCAATTTTAAGTATTTCGTAATATACACCCCTGTTCTGATTTTTGTTTACGAAAGTAATACTTTCGTTTTCATTTCGTTTCGATTTTGTCTGGGGAATTTGAATTCGTAAATCCAAAAATGTATGTACATAAGTATTTTTAAAAATATATCTTTAAAAACTATTTTTTTGTCTTTTATGAAGGGGAATACACATGTGTAACAGAAGACCTGTCTGAATGTTGGTACCACTGCAAAGCAAATTCGTACAAAATTAAGAACTTCGTTTTAAAATCCGTACGAAAATCAATTTCGGTAAAGAATTCAATTCGAAACGAAAATCAGAACAAGGGTGATAGATTTTAGAAAATAATTTCAAAAAATATTCGTTCACACGTATTGAACATATTCATTTTTCAAGAAAAAGAAAATTTTTTTCAAAAAAACCCAAAGTATATTTTTTCGTACATGTATTTGTATAAAAAATTATTATTTTAAATTTAAAGGAGCGCCTGTACAAAAATTTTGATCAAAGTCGTTAGAGCCGTTAAAGAGAAAGTGGAAAATCAAAAAAGCAGTTCTAAAGATACCGTTAATTACTTTTTCCCACAATTTTCAAATCGTTAGAGCAGTTTTCGAGACAAATTTTGCATTACAGTTAGTTTTGGAGCTAAAAACAAATCAATTTCTCCTTTACGGAATCACCGAAGACTCTTAAGTACCGAGTTTGAAGAAAATACCTCCAGTAGCTTGGGCTTTAAGTCGAGGTACAGAATTACTGGACCCACTTTTTTCGTGTTCTCTATCATTGTAATGTCAACATTAGACAAAATCTCGAGTTTGATTTTTTTTCAAATACAAAACTTGCCCTATAGTACCTATGTATGTAAATTGCAAGTAAAAAGGATACATCAAAATTATCGGAATTCTTAGCAAACAAAATTGGTTTTGATTTAAAAATAAAATTATTTTTTCAAGGATCATTGAAAATGTACGTTGTTGCCAATTTAAATACAGTACAAATTTGATTTACGCAACTAATATAAATTAGGGCAGTTGCAATAACCGAAGTTGTTGCACTTACTACTTTATATTTTTTTAAACAAAAAATTGTAGCTGTAATGGCTTATTTGTTTAGAGATAACGAAAATGTTAAAATATTGAAACCAAACAAATCGTTTTTGTTGATTTGATGTTTTGATTTCAATGAACAGATGCATAAACACAAGAAGTTGCACTAATCGATGTTACATTTTTGAAAAGTAGCACTTATAGAGTCAAGACGTGCTACGATTTTAGTGTAGCGAAAATCGAGGAGTTGCGCGAATCGAGGGTTTCGTTAACCGAGTTGGTACTGTATTTAAAATCAAATTATGGGGAACTTTGGGTAAGAATGAATTTCTATTTAGTTAAAATAATAATTCAAGTCATAAGTCTTGTTTTAATATCAAGATAGTCCTTAATTTAAAAAAAAAAATGCTTTCTATTTTCAAAAACATTAATCCAATTTAATTAATTCGTCATCGATCATTATGAAGTCGAAAAAAGAGATTTAGGTATAATATAAAATAACTACCTTAAGGACTTTCACTTTGAGTATAGGGTAAACTGGGACACATTTGACACCGGGGCACATTTGACTTTGTGATTTTCGGTGTGAACACATTCTTTAAGAAGAAAAGTTGGGATGGTGAACGAAGCTTCAATTGATATAAAGAAACGTTATGAACTTCGGCAGTTTTGCTTCAACTCGTCTTCGAGTAACACGTGTTTTTGTGATTTCGGGATTTTTGATGTAATTTTTGACTACAGGTTTGTAAGAGATTTGTGAATAAAATAAAGAAGTTTTTTTTATTGTGAAATAATATTCTGATAGCATTGTTCCTAAATTATTAATATTTTAAAGCCAATTTTTTTAAATCAAAACATTACTATAAAAAAAACATTAAAAAAGTTATTAAAAACCTTTGGGGCACCTTTGACTTTTGCAAAGGGGGCACATTTGACTGATAGTAGGGGTACATTTGACATTTGTTAAATGTGCCCCAGCATGATTTGTTATGCTAATATTTGTGTTTTATTTTGTTTTCATGTTTATTTTGAAGAAATGGTGAGAAACTACAAGAGAAAGACAAATAGGATTGCAATCGACGAAGAAAAGGTGAAGATGGCTATTGCAGACATACGGAAAAAACTTGAAACGCATACATCAGCTGCTGAAAAATATGGGATAAATAGAACCACTTTGATCATGCGTATGAAAAAACAGGATCCCTTAAAAGATTGGTCAGATTCGGGTAATGAAAGTAGCCCTGACGAAGGTTTCACTTTTCAATCGAAATATACGCCACGCCAAACCCTTACAAAGCTGCAAGAAAAAGAACTGGTAGAATATGTGAAAAAATGCTCTTTTCACGCGTACGGCTTGTCAAACGATTCTTTCAAGAAATTTGTGTATGACTTTATTAAGGCTAACAATATCAGCTGCCCACCAACTTGGGAAATTTCAAAAAAAGCAGGAGACGATTGGCTTTACGGATTTTTAAAACGAAATTCTGAACTCTCGCTACGCAAGCCCGAAAATATGAGCCTAGCCAGACTAAAAGGTTTTACCAAATCAGCCGTTGATAATTTCTTTCAAAACCTTCAACAAATTTATGCACAATATTCATTTGACCCTAAGGACATATACAACTTAGATCAGACGGGAATAACAACAGTAATGGATTCACCAAAGGTAAAACTATAAACCATTCATTTATATTAAATATGGATTTATTATTTCTACCAATATCTACCAGATCCTCGCAGCAAAGGGTCAGCGTTCTGTCGCTCAAGCAGTATCAGCCGAGCGTGGCTGTTTGGTGACAATGGTAGGCATAGTAAATGCCTGTGGAAATCGTTTGCCACCAGCATATGTGTTCCCTCGCATCCGCCTTAACGAGCGATTTTTAAATGGTTGCTTTCCTGGATCACTTATTTTAAATTCGAAATCTGGATGGATGATTTCCGAACTCTTCGTCGATCTCCTAAAACATATACGACACTTTACTAATTGTTCAAAGGAACACCCAATTTTGATTGTTCTTGATAACCATGCATCACACTGCAGTCTTCCAAGCATTGACTTTTGCCGTGATAATGGAATTATTTTACTATCTTTTCCACCACATACGTCACATCGACTTCAGCCATTGGACGTTTCAGTTTTCGGGCCGTTCAAACGTTTCTGTAAGCAAGCATTTAATGATTTTCTAAGCACCAATCATGGAAAGCAAATAACAATTTACGATGTCGCAAAACTGACCAACCTTCCATTTCAAATGGCTTTCTCTTCAAGAAATATATTAAATGGCTTTCAAGCAACTGGAATAAATCCCTACAACTCCCAGATTTTCGGAGATGATGAATTTTTAGTGGACACTTTGCCAGGTGAAACAAACTTAGTCGAATCTGTTGCGGCCACTCAAAGCAACACTAATACGCCTATAAACATAGCTACCACCGTCAAATCTCCAATTCCATCTCTAACACCTGAGCCTGTAAGACCCATAGCACGAATAAGCACACCAAATAGAACTTCTAGGAGTGGATGTTCACGAATTCTTACCAGCTCCACCGAAAAGCGAAGAGTACAAGAAAATGAAGAAAAGAAAAATGCAAAAACCACTAAACGAACGCTTAAACTTTTAGACAAAGGTGAGAAAAAGCCGAAAAAAAAATCATTAAAAAAGCTCAACAACTTGAATTAGACTCGTCGGATGAAAGCGATATAAGCGTTTCCTATGCCGAATCGGATAAATCTAACGGTTTTATTTCTGACCAAGATAATTTAGAAATGGAAAGAACAGAGCTTTTTGACTATAAGCTTACAGATGATGAGAAATTGGAAGTCGGGCATTATGTTCTTGTGAAATTCGGTGAAAATTCTAAGAAGCCATTTTACTATGCGGGGGAAATTGCAGAAGTCCACAGTGACTCTACTTACACTGTTAACTCTCTAAGAAAAGCATCATTGGTAGGTTGGCTTTTTACTAAACCAGCCGTTGAAGATATTTCTTTGACTTTAAGGAGTGAAATTAAATTCAAACTGCCACAACCCACAAATCCAGCCTCAACTTCTCGTTGTCGTCAAAAATATTTATTTGACGTTGAATTCGGCAAACCCTATATTAAATAAGATATTTATAAATGTTCCTATGAATAATTCTTAAGCACCTTATGGACTGATAGTTTTTAAAATGAAGTTTTATAACATGTAATTTTTTTTTAAAGAAAATGAATTTATTGATTTATGTTTTTTTATATTATTAAAATAAATCGTTAAAACAATTTTTGGTTTTTGCTTTCCATTCAAACAATAGGCGGAATAGACCCGCTGATACTTCTTATGCATACGATTATTAGTTAAAACTGCAATTGTCACATTTTCCCCGTGTAAAGTCAAAGGTCCCCCATGCCCGGGGCACTTTTGACAAAATGACTTTTTTTTTAAACAAATTTAAAAAAATTGATGCAGTTGATATAACAGTGAAATGTATCTGTGAGTCTTATCTAGAATAGTCAATGCATCATATAAATAAAAAAGTATTGGAATTCAAATATATTCTTCGGAAAAACAGACTTTTAAAAATTAAGTGTCAAATGTGCCCCAGTTTCCTACCATTTTGTTTTTATTCAGAAAGTTTTGCACAAAATGTTTTCGTACCAAATCTCTATGTTTAACCAATCAGAGAAAGAAAGACTCCGCCTTTGGTCTAAGGTCAGAATAAACTTTACGTTCTGATTGGGTCATTTTTCTTAGATTTTTCTCTTCTGCGTACAAAATTTTATTTACAAAAAACGAGCATCTGACTATATGAATCATTTTAAGCAAACAAATAGTTTGTTAGCTATAATTAAAAGAAAAAATTATTTAAAACATTTTATATACATTGAATGTTTATTTAACTATTGAAAAAATGTATCTATTACAAATTCACACATTTTTCATTAAATGCGAACTTGACAAAACTTAACAGTTTTTTTTATTTTGTGATTTATTTTTTAAACTTTTGAAGTTGTGGGGCGGATAACTTTACTTTTCCTGGCATATTGCGAGCAAGCTGCTCATCCTTGATGCCTTTTAACAAATCCTTTTCTCTGATCGTGCATCCTTTGTCCTTGGAGAACATTAAAATTGCCGTCTTGGCAGCACGACCTCGCTTTCCAGTTCCCGGTGTAAGCTTCACTTTAAATCTGGAAGGAAATATATTTTAAAAAAATTACATGTATACCTACAATAGTCTCAAAACTCACTTATAATTTTGCAAAGCTTGATAGGGAGCTACAACCGGAATAGCAAATAGCAATTCATCTTCCTCAAAAGGTATTCCTGTAAGAGAATCCAACATATCAACATCTGCACTGACAGTAACGTCTTCAGTTTCTTCTTCGCCATCAATGTTACTAGCTTGTTTCGGTTCGAATTGACGCTTCATCCTGTTCAGTTTGTTGGTGTCCTCTTCAATTTTATTCAAATCTACCTTTGCTTTATCCGTGCCCGCGGATTTCAGAATATTCATTCGAAGCTGACGCTCTTCATCATCTTGATCCCTGTACTTTGCCTTGATTTTCTTCAACTTTCCACGTTGTCCACGCTTCATTTGGTTCGATTGATTTTCTTCTTTCTGATTGTTTATCTGTTGTTGTTGCTTTTGCTGCTGCTGATTCTGTTTTTCTTCCTTCCGTTTTTTGGCGTTCTGTTGTTGTTTCTTGCGCGGAGCAACTGCTGGAATGAGAAAAGCTTTCTCATCATCATTATCGGCTTTATTGATGGAATTGAATTCAATGTCAATTGTGGGTTCGACTCGCGAATGGTTTCGCACTATGACTTTCCCGGTGTCGTGTTCGACCTTCACTTCAGTATCTGGGAAAGTTATTTCACCCTCATCTTCATTCTCGGAATTTTCTGCGGATTTTTGGACTTCATCTTCGTTCTTCTTTGAGTCCTCATTGTCGGAAGCTTCTAGTTCTATTTCAACATCTTCAGCAACTGGTTCTAGCTGCTCATTTTCAATTGTCATTTCTTTAAGTTTATCAGCAGCTGATCCTTCATCATCGAATGTACGCACCCTTCTTTCACCTCTGTGCTTTTCAATGAAACTGTCTTCCAACTTGTAAAGCAGACTTAAACCTAATATCAAGTGACAAGGTGGCAGGAAATTTTTCTTGCCGCGAATCATAAAGCTACCAGTGCCAAGATATTCACCGGTAGGCGCTGTCTTACTGACCTGATCACTTTTAACCCAATAAGCATTTGTGACCACCTTTGCATCCCAAGCAACACTGTATGATATAGCCATGGTGCCGGCTTCAAGAAGTGTTTTGGGAGGAACTTCTGCTCCGGTTGGATTTCTGATTACCACACTCGAAGCACCCTGGATTTCAGCGTGAACGTAAATGTCTGTTGGACGCATGTACCTATGAATAGAAGATGACTAAATTTAGAACACATATGAAAGCAGTAAGTTAGGTTTATAAAGTCTGCGCTTTGCGAGCATTTTACGTGACTCTTCACATACGACTATTTAATATTTGGTGGCCAAATTCGAGACGAACGGTTCGGTAATCAATCACCCAACATTCGTTCGTCAAAGGAAGACAAAATCAACCGAGAACATCGCCGCGCTCTGACTCGCCTTCGGAGCATTTGGAACGAGGCGCATTTATGGATGAATGGTTGTGTGAAAAAGCAACATTGCCGTATAAGGTTCACCACGTGACAATGCAGGGTGGACCCTCTAGTGGTTTCTTTTTAAATCATAGGTTATTTTGACACTGACAAATGTTTCCCGCATGAAATCCTGACAGAAAGTCAGTATCGTTGTATCGTACCTCCGCGGAACGAAATGAGTCGCTTTACGCTTGAACAACGTTGGTAAATATTGAAAACCCATTTCCAAAGTGAGTGCAATGTAGTCCAAACAGTTTGTTTTTTCAACACTGACAACCAGGAATGAACACCCTGAGGACAATACAGTCAACCAATTTTTTTTTTTGTCATGTAAATTTTATATAAAAATAATTAAACTTAAGTCACTGTATATAGTTAGGCTCCCTATGAGCCAACAAATGTAAATTTTCATACATATATGTAGTATCTTATTAGTTGTAAGCCAAATTGTAAAAAGTATGTTCAATAAAACAAAATTGATTGTATTGTGTGTTTTTTCAAAAGAAGTTTTGGCCGAAATGAAGAACCCACCGCGATGTACGCAGGTTTGTGTAAAAAATCGTGAGACTGTGATACTGTGTGTACTACACTCATGGTCCCCGCCGTCGTATGGTGCGTACAGGCGAGACTCAATTCACGAACATCAACTTGCCATCGATCTCAACATCTCAACATTTCACGTACTAGCCTGAGGAGAATTCTGCAGAAAGATCTCGGATTATTCGCTTGACAGAATGCGCTTCTGCGAAGCAAACCAAGGCAGCCACTTGAACAACGTTGTGTTTCATAATAAATGGGGATGTTTGCTCTTACTAAAAAAGCCACAATACATGGACAAAATTAAATTTATTCATTTTAATGCATTTTTAAAAAGAAACTTGCATTTGGCCTACCCTTTACATCCTAAAAAATTTACTGGTCCGAACTTTTTCAAAAACGGACGTTGGTGAAACGAACAATGATGACCAGTTTCTTATGGGCCAAATTGAACAACATGAACATAGAAGAAAAAATGGCGCTACGTGTCGCACGGTGTACGCTACGATTGACATTTATGCATGAACGATTTGAGGGTATGGTTATTTCTCACAGAGGTGACGTGAATTGGCTACGCAGGTTTATGCGATTTGACCCCGCTAGACCTATTCTTGTGAAGTTTCCTGAAGTTTCAGGTCTATGCGAATAACCCACAATCGACCGATACCCTTAAGGTGAACATAAAACAGCCCATCGCTGAAATCCATCCAGATCTATGCGGAAGAGTAATTGCAAATTGGACCTCTCGGATCCGTGCCACCGTTAGAAGCCAAAACGGGCATTTGAACGATATCATATTCCATACATATTGGCATACGTAGGATAAAGGTGCCGCTGCTGGTGCGAATGTAGTACAAACAAATATGGATACTGAACAGACGTTAAATGTCAGCGGTCAAGTTTACTGTCACAGCAAAGCAAAACCTGTTTAACATGCTGTCTCTTCTGGGCATAAACACTGAAACATGAACATTTCTAGAAACAAGGTCCATGCAATGCAGCCAAAATGTCAAAGAAATTTAATTTGTAAAATTATGGTAGCAATTTTGGGCATCTTTATTCGTTGTGGAGACAGGGCGCTATAAATTCCAGAATCGCAGGAATTCGGCGTTTATATTTTAAGTAAATTTAAGAAACTCCTTTTAATTCAATAGTTCTTTAGAAGAGTTAGATTTTGTTTGTAATATAAATTTTGTAATATAGTTAAAAATTTCAAATAAGGAAGTTGTTTCTGTATTTTTTGGCTTTAAACGAAGTTTTCAGACGGTGGTGAAGTTACCATGTTCGAATTGGAAAAAAATTGAAAGTTCTACATTTCTGATATCACTTTTAATTGGTTTAGAAATTAGAAGTTCGTAAAGAATCAACTTGAACCGCTTCTACGTGCGCAGTCGAACGTATTTTTTATCAACGTCACCAAGATTACTTGTTACTTAACATTGGTTTGATTCCATGCAATATATTTTTCTTGTGAGCTCTTCAAATAAAAAAACTTCTATTGCTGTCAAGACATAAACTCATTTCGGAAAGTTTGAGGCAATTTTAAAACTCTCAATAAGACTAAAAATGTATGCTTACCTTTTCACAATCAATTCGTTTTGCTGTGCATCACGGCCGCCAATAACAAGATAATTCTCCGAACTGATAAACCAATAAAACTTCTCAAACCAATAGACCTTCCTCGCTTTGGAAATAGTCGATATTGTTCGAACATCTTTGAGGGTTTGCTGAGTTTTCCTCTCGGCCGATTTTAAAGCCTTTTGCGAAGCGTCGATTGTCTTTTGTTCCTTCTTGGCTGCATTGCGTTTTTGGTCATAAAACTTTCTGGCATTCGCCCAAGCCGATAGAGCAAGATCAACATCCACAGCCATGGTTGGTATATAATCATCATCGTCGTCTTCATCCTCATTATCGTTAGGTTGAACTCTATAAGGATCAGCGAGTAACAAGGATATATGGTTTATTTCCAACTTCAGCTGCTTAATAGTAGTCGCAACCGGATCACCATTCGTCTGGGCTGCTTTGACAAGTTCGTGAATATCTGGCCAGGACATCTGATTAGCAATGGCACTCCGGATGGCTAAAATGGCATTATCCACCAGTGCCTGATTGCGGGTGATCAGTTCAGCCCTCTGTTTGTCAACCTCTTGGACTTTTGTTAGTTCTTCCAATCGTTTGGCATGATCTTTCTTGACATTGGACAGTTTCTTCAAAGCCTCTCGCTCCTGATGAAGAGTCTTCATGTCGATCTTTTGGCCTTCCAACGTCGAATAGAACTCATCTACTGCAAACATAAATGAATCATGCTCAGTACAAGGTTGATCTTTGAACTGCATAAACTTATAGGGATGGTATTCAATGTTTTGGTAAAGGAACTCCTCTGGTACTCCAGCTTCCGTGGGTTTGGCTTCTTTTTTCTGAATGAGATATCCTTTGGGGGAGACAGTTCGGCCATCGGCAAGAATCTCATTGGCTTCCTTGATTGCTTGCATGAGCTTAGGCAAGTCTGCTTCCATATCAAAAGGTCGAGTATTCCCAGAACCCGCTTCTTTTTTCTTTTGTTTGCGAGACTTTTTCTGGTCTGGTTTTTCAGACTCATTTGCCTCTACCTCCTCCGCGTTTCCTTTTAAAACGCAGTCAATAAGTGAGTTTTTTAACAGAACATGTTCTATGACTGTTGGACCGCAGTCTAAGTAGGGAAAGAGAAGCTTTCTTAGATTATCTCCAGCTTTCGCGGAAGCAAGCAGTTCTCTTACTTTCTGCTCAGTAAGTTCCGCCGAAGCTTCCCTAGCTCGATTAGTAGGGTACTTCTCCCTCACTGCAAAGCGAACTTCTTCGCCTTCGTAATGAGGACGAAGTATATACAAAATGTTCAGCTCATGGTCAGTGAGAATGATGTTACCCCGATCGTACAATTCAAGGATTATATGATAAGCTGCATCATTCATTCCAAATTGGAAGTCAACAATTCGATCGACACCGAGTTGGGTCAACTTCTCAAGTCGCTTGTTCTTCAAATGTTTGCGAAGCTTCATACTGAACCCAGATGGAGCCATATTCTTTGGCCATTCGAAGGCTGTGGTGTGGAAGCGAATTCCAGATTCCAAAAGGAGAACACATTTTGTTTCATGTTGTTGTAGACGTATAAGAAAGGTTTTGTTATCGATGTCATATATTTGGTTAACACGTAGTCCCACCAGTCTGGTTGTTAATAATTTTATTTTTGTAAAAAGTTTAAAAAAAGAAAGTTAGAATGTATGTACGTACTTTTGTAACTCGGTGACACCGCAAACGATGTCAAAAGAATTGAATCTCGTCTTCATTGTTTTTTTTTGGTTATTGAAGTGCAAACAAAATAAAATTTAACATCACAGAATGTAGAAGAAATATTTTATTTTGTATTAATAAAAGTATATTCTTTGGAAATTCTTTAGGTTTTGGTTTGGTGAGAAAGACAAAAATGTCAAAATTGCATTCGGATGTTGAATCATGTGTGGTGAAATTGAAATGTCAAATGAAATGAAGATGTGTTCAAATAGATGTATGTTGTATGTTTCTTGGAAAATGTAACACTTTCACTTTTGTTTTACCCCACACAGGCAAAAATGCTAGGGGTATTCATGTAAAGCCTAGTACGCAGATCGGGAAAAATTTTGTCTCCCATACATTTTTTTTCCTGGGACAAATTTTGTCTCGGATATTTTTCCGTGCAGTACGCAGTTCGCGCGCAAAATTCATACTATTGTGAATTGCTCTACAAAATGTCTCCACTAAATTTTGCCGGGAAAAAGAATGATACAAGCATTATTTTGCGGGACAAATTTTGACAGCCGAAAGTGATTTTTGTCAATACTGATTTTATGTAAAAGGTGCTAATGCTTGTCTTGAGAGCATCAAGAGGAGATTCCAAAAAGATATGAACGACTTTTGTAAGACAACGCATTCCAGAGATACACTAAAAAGCACAGTAAATTAGATTTCATCTCTCCAACTTCAAACTTTTGCGCGAGATTTGGAAAATTTTTGTAGAGATTAAAATTGTAGAGATAAAATTTGTCTTGTCTCGATCTGCGTACTAGGCTTAAGCGCGGAAAACCCTCGTAAACCTCGTAAACCAGATAATTTTATCTCCGCAGAAACGAGCTGTCAAAATTTGTATGGGAAAAAGTTTCTGCAAATCGTATAAAATTATCTCACAAATTTGCTGCGGAAAGTGCAGAAATAAACCTCGTAAACTAAAGAAGTATGGATTCTGACTTTTAATTTGACATTTCACAAAATATTTCCCACATTTACGCAAGTATTTGTTAGGGGGTGTTCATGAAAACATGCTGCGGAAAGTTCTATCTTTCTACAAAGCGGAAAATTATCTCGTTACATGAATACCCTTGCTATAATTTATTTTGATTTTTCTTTAATCAAAAAACGAAACTATAGGGATATCACAAAGTAATCTTTAAATTCAAACAGCCTTATTTACTAACTCGTTGTAGCGCCGGAGTAAAGTTACTTCGAATTTACAACGACTCTAATCCTGAAAAGCTTATTTATTAAAACCTATATTAATAAAGATGGTTTAGTGGAGGTTTATCGTTAAGTCCTGGACTAAGTGCGAAATTTCATTAATAAAACAAATTTTCTGTTAAGTGACGTTTACTAATTATGATAAAGTTAAACCACAGAAGTAAGGTGGTTTAGCGAAGAAATAGAAATGTCCACAGTCAGACACAAGCAATTGACAATCAATTTAGGTAGCCACAGAATATAAAAAAGAGATTGCTTACTTTTTTAGAAGATTTTCTTAAAAGGATTTTTGATAAATGTCATTTCACTATTCCGGGAACATTTTGTTTTTATTAATGTAAATATTTAAGCCATGGCTTAACTCCTATTCCATGGTTTAGCAAAACCATGTAATATAGGTGGAATAAGCGTTTTTTATTAATACGGCTGTAAGAAAATACGCGAGGAATAGAGGCGGAATAAGCTAATACTAGTTCATAGTAGGTTTAAAGCCGTTTTAGTATCTAAATGTCATATTGACATGACATGTAATGAAATTTACCAAAAGGAGTACAAATTATTTACATCTTTCTAACATTTGTACAATATTGAGAACGCAATGCGGTTGGTATATTAATTTATAGGATTTCAACTTCATACAATCCAATTTTAATTTTATCCAATTTCCAATATCTTTGTATAATGATTATAAAATGAATATTAATGGAAATCAGCTGGTTTGCTTACGTTATAATAACCAGAGTATTAGATTGGTGACTTTTTTTGGTAGTATATTTTGACATAAGGAATTCGTAGCTAAAACGGCTAAGAAAAGTGGAGTAATTGAATTTAATTCAATTGAGGTCACTTGAGCTTTTTTTAATTGAATGTTATTTAGAAAAACAAAGAAATTTATTTTGCTTCAATAATATTTTGCTTTAATAATAATAATGAGGTCTGACGATCAGGACATAATTGACGATAAAAATATTTGAATATAGCCAGTAATTCTGTCTGAAACTAAAATTTATAAATAATTAAACAAATGGGAATAATCAAATTATAAATTGTTTATTTCACTTGCCTACTTCTTGTTCTTTATTGAACCCGCACAAAATTCTAAATAAATTTTCAACACAGAGATAGACTGAGAATAGCCGTGTTTTCTTGGAAAAGTTATCCGTAGTACAGTAGAATTTTATCACCCATATTAATAAAGATGGTTTAGTGGAGGTTTATCGTTAAGTCCTGGACTAAGTGCGAAATTTCATTAATAAAACAAATTTTCTGTTAAGTGACGTTTACTAATTATGATAAAGTTAAACCACCGAAGTAGGTGGTTTAGCGAAGGAATAAGAAATAGAAGTGTCCACAGTCAGACACAAGCAATTTAGGTAGCCACAGAATATAAAAAAAGAGATTGCTTACTTTTATAGAAGATTTTCTTAAAAGGATTTTTGATAAACGTCATTTTACTATTCCGGGAACATTTTGTTTTTATTAATGAAAATATTTAAGCCATGGCTTAACTCCTATTCCATGGTTTAGCAAAACCATGGAATATAGGTGGAATAAGCGTTTTTTATTAATACGGCTGTATATGAATAACTAATACAACATCCGCAGTAGGATCACTGCCGATAAAAGGAGAAGTGAAATCCTGCTGCGGATAGAGATTTGACGTTTATTCGAGTATCGGCAGTGATCCTACTGCGGATGTTGTATATGTTATTCATATAAAATCCTACTGTACTACGGATAACTTTTCCAAAAAAACACGGCTAACATTGCGCTTACACCCTCAGATACTTTTTGACAAAATCGGCTAAGGGCTTAAAAACTTTATTCTAATTCCAAGTATTCCCTTTAATTGCTGTCAACTGTCATTCCCCACCCCACGTGTGTCAAAAATAGGGAAGTTTTCTTCAAAGAAAGTTCAAAGCCGGTCTGCCGCTCTTGTGAAAAATTACGTAAAAAGAATTAAAAATGTCGGGATTCTTCAGAGGTATTTCAAAAATCAGTGCAATTTCCTACAATTCACTGAAAAATGTCAACCAAGTGCGTAATTTGAGTCTCTTGCCAAAGGCAGTATCGGTCACTCCATTCACATTAAATGGTAGCGCACAAAGCATACAACCCACCATTGCAGCGGCCGGTCCGAGTGCTTCTCGCTTTGCTCATACAAAAAGTGCAAAGGAATTGGTTGAGTTCCTAACCGAAGAGATTCTCGCCGAGAAGAAAGCCCAAAACATAAAAGCTGTTCCAACATCCGTAGACGGTTTTAATGTCAACTTGTACGGCGCCGATGTTGAGCTTGTTAAACAGATCGATGGAGAAAAAATAATCATCAGCTTCAATGTCAATCACACCGTCGATGCCGACGATGAAAATCCAGAAGTCGACATGGGCAGCTCTGAAAAACCCGACATGGCGGAGATGCGCAGCAAACCCACATTCGAGGTTGACATCATTAAGGGCAACACCACTCTGTCATTTACTTGCTCGTTTTTGCAAGGAACAGCCCAAGAAGGCGAATACAATGATGTCTTTGGCATCGACGAGCTATGCATCTTCGAGGGTGAATGGAACGATAAGGTGTACGCCGTTGCTGGGGACGTTCTCGATGGCTATTTGTACGACCTCCTGATGAATTTGTTGGAGGAGAAGGGCATTAGCAATGAGTTCGCTGAAAAATTGGCAGATTTTAGTACAGCCTACGAACATTCTTCATACATTGGCTTCCTAGAAAGTCTGTCCAAGTTTACGACCCCTGGTGCAAAGTAAAAAATGCGCGTTGAGGGTTTGCATATTATTTTATTATTCATCGTATTTACTGTTATTCTTAATAAAAAAATAAGTAGGAACTAAAATTGTATCGTCTTTTAATTATTCCTGACTTGGCGAACAAATGGAGTCATGCATGTTGGCTCACCATGCTGTTCAACAAGAATCGACGATTTGGCTAACCGGTAAGCTAATTGTATTTCACAATGCAAGCAAAGTTACAACATTTGGAAATATAGGTGTTTTATACTTTTCTTTTAATCAAATTAACTAGCATAAAACGGCTACTTTTTTCTATCATCGTGTTTTGATGTGATAATTGGCACGTTAATGAGATTTGACTAGAAATATTGAAGAATCTGATTCCAGTTGAATTATTGGAAAACTATCCGAATAGCAACATATTCAGCCCTATTGTGCTATACGTCGGGGGAAATGATTTTTCATTTCATTTTTTTTATTCAACTATTCTTTGGATGGAAACTTTCCCCATCAGAAACGCAGTTTGCCATTTTCATAAAGGAAAAAATGGGTGCAACTGTAAATATGTATGTTTTTAAATTAATTAATTAATCGTTGCCCATTTCGATGACGATAATTATTATGAAAGGTGTGGATTATCAGACATGGGTCTTGATTGCCAGTTGAGTTCTATCGAGGACATACATATATATAGATTTATTAAATATTCACTTCCTACCCCCCGGATTGCACACTTCCGAATTAGATTGGGGATACATTTTTGAAAGATGATAGTGACATTTCATTTAAACTGATATTCGAAATAAGAAGTCTGAATACCAATGTGAATTTGTTGGAGGAATGCAATGGAGTTAGTCAGGGAAGGGAATAATGTTGATTCTTCACTAAGGTGAGCTAGAAGGACTGATCTTTGTATGATCTTTCGTTTTGGTATCTACATACTTTGATTTTGATAATAGATTACATCTATTTGTATTGGTTAAAATCTTTGCAATTAAAGTTAAATTATTTTGATTTCTTGTTAAATAAATGTGCGAATTGTATAATTTTATTTTCCCCTTGTTCCGTCAACGCATTTCAATCAAAATGCGTTCACAGAAAATCCTTTAAAGTTAATACTATGAATATACAAATATTCAAAAATAATATTTTCTGTATTTTTAAAAATCGATAAACCGAAACAAAATTGTTGGGGGTTGTTAGTCACTAGATTCTTATTCTCCGCAAGCTATAGCACCAACAATTTTTAAATTGCTTACCGCAAGGACAACCAGCATAAAAAAGAAAAATTAGATTTTATCTTACGCGGTCAAATCATAGGCTGCCGTCGGGATCTTAATAGGTATATGCAGAACAAATAACTATCGCAAAAGAAAACGACTATAATACAAAAGCACCAAAACAGCTCAAGTTTTTTCCTCAAAGGATATTTTGTCTTATTCGGAAATGAAAGTCAACATTTTTATTCCAAAATGATTTAAAAAATCAGTAATCACCCCTGTTCTGATTTTCGTTCCGAATTGAATTCGTTACCGAAATTGATTTTCGTACGGATTTGAAAACGGCGTTCTTAATTTCGTACGAATTTGCCTTGCACTGGCACCAACATACAGACAGGTTTTCTGTTACACATGTGTATTTTCCTTCATAAAAGTCAAAAAAAGGCGGTCAGCCATCAGACGAATAGGGGGAACAACATGTAGCATACGAAAACATGCACGTGCCGTAACTATTCGGGACTGGTGGAAGTGTGATCATAGCCTCTTCGCGGCGGCCGCTAGAAACAAGCCTTTTAAAAAAGGTTTGGCTAATATGATCAGGCTGGTTCCTCAGGTTGGCGACAGGTTAATTCCCTGTCCCGTAAAACTTAATGAATTTCGAGAACGACAACAAGCCTCGGAAACGGACTGATTTCACGACGACAACCTACGCAAAGAAAAAGGAAAAACGATTTACGAATTTTCTTATGGAACGTACGATCGCTCTATAGAGCTCGAGCTGCTCAGCAGCTAGCCGATGCCCTGTCAAAATATAAAGCTGACATAACAGCTCTTCAAGAAATCAGATGGACAGGGAATGGTGTTTTACAGAAGAAAGAATATGACATATACTACAGCTGTCATACAAAACACCATGTGCTCGGGGTAGGCTTCCTAGTCAGCGAAAAAATGAAGTCTACTATCATCGGCTTTAACGCTATAAGCGAAAGGCTATGCACCCTTCGCGTGCGAGGCAAATTTACGAACATCAGCCTCATTAACGTTCACGGACCTACGGAGGAGTCCTCAGACGAAGAAAAAGAGACTTACTACGAACAAGTCGAGAGGGCCCTCAATGCCTGTCCAAGGTATGATGTTAAAATCATCCTTGGGGATTTGAACGCAAAAATAGGTCGGGAGCCGGTATTCAGGCATTACGCAGGCACCCATGGTTTGCATGAGAACACTAATGACAATGGACTTCGAGTCTTAGAATTGGCAGCATCGAAAAACATGGTAGTTGCGAGTACCAGGTTCCCGCGTAAAGATATCTACAAAGCCACCTGGGTATCACCTGATGGAGTCACTCGTAACCAAATAGACCACGTGTTGATAGACCGTCGCCACTACTCGAACTTGATGACGGTACGAACGTACCGAGGTGCCAATATCGACTCGGATCACTATCTTGTTGGTATGGTTTTCCGAGGGCGGATTGCCTTGCGAAGACGCATTGCATCCGCCGATCAGGTTCGAATCAACACGGCTGCCCTGCGCAATGAAAACACCAGTAACACCTTTGGTAATGCGTTAGGACTCGCCCTAGAAACACCTAATTTAGGGAGAGTAAGTCCTGGAGCCAGTATGCTGGGCGTAAATGAGAAGTGGACACGCCTTAAGAATATTGTCATTAGTACTGCCAACTCCATCTTAGGCAGCAGTCGTAAAAATCGGAACGACTGGTTTGATGATGAATGCAAGCTAGCGACTGAACGTAAGAATGTTGCGTACCGAGCAATGCAACAATCTCATAGAACGCGGGCACGCGAAGAGGAATATAAAGAGCTCAGAAGAACAGAAAAACGGCTTCACAGACAAAAGAAATCAGCCTGGGAGAAGAACCTAATCTGTGAAATAGAAAACAGCCGAGAGCGAGGTCCGCACCAGGCGCGGAAGTTCTACCAATCCGTCCGAAACATGACGCAGTACACACCACGCTGCACATACTGCAAGGACGGAGAGGGAAATCTGATCACCGATCCTGAAAGCATACTGGAGCGATGGGAAGTGTACTTTAATGAATTGCTAAATGGTCAGCTCACTGCAGAAGTGGAGGCTCCACTACTTCAAGAAGAATACCCTATGTTGCCGCCACCAAGCATAGAAGAGGTTGAGAAGGCTATAGGCCGGCTTAAACAGAACAAAGCCCCGGGAGTCGATGGCATACCAGCCGAATTATTCCATCACGGCGGGCCAGCCTTACGTCAAGCAATTCATGGTATTATAGTACAGGTATGGGAGCAGGAAGAAATGCCAGAAGACTGGCGAAAAGGTTTAATATGCCCCATACATAAGAAGGGAGATGTCACAACGTGCAGCAATTATAGAGGTATCACGTTGTTGAGTACCGCCTATAAGATACTCTCCTCTATCCTACAAGACCGGATAACCCCATACGCTAAAACCGTCATCGGGCAATATCAGTGTGGTTTCATTCCAGGCAAATCAACAACTGATCAGATCTTTACCCTTAGGCAGGCGATGGAAAAATGTCTAGAATTTAACATCCCAACATACCATCTGTTTATAGACTTTAAGGCCGCCTATGATAGCATAGCCAGGGTAGAACTTTACAAAGCCATGAGAGAATTCGGCATCCCAAATAAATTGACACGACTATGTAGGTTGACCATGACCAACGTAACAAGCCAAGTAAAAATAGCCGGATTGCTATCCAGACCAATCAACATCTTTAATGGACTCCGACAAGGGGACGGTTTGGCCTGCCTCCTCTTCAACCTGGCGTTGGAGAAAGCAATCCGTGACTCTGGCACGGCAACAAGAGGGACCATCGTCAACAGGTCCAGCCAGTTACTGGCTTACGCAGACGACATTGACATCATCGGAAGAACCGAACAAGCTGTACACGATTCCTTCATCCAGATCGAGCAGGCGGCACAAAATCTGGGGCTGCACATTAGTGAAGGTAAAACAAAGTACATGGTGGCGTCGAATGCGAGAGGAACAGTTGGTCAAACAATCAAGGTAGCGGAGCACGAATTTGAAGTGGTGCAATCCTTTAAATACCTTGGGTCAATAGTAGCAGCCGATAACAACATAGAAGAAGAAATACGCGGGCGGCTTCTCAAATCCAACAGAGCCTACTATAGTCTGTCAAAGCTCTTCAAATCCAGAAATCTCACCATAACTTCAAAACTGCTGCTGTACAGGACCATGGTCCTGCCAGTACTCACATATGGATCCGAGACTTGGGTGCTTAGCAAAAGGCACTCCGACCTCTTATCTTAGCTGCGTTCGAGAGAAAAGTCTTAAGGAGAATTGTTGGCCCCATATGTGAGGAAGGACGATTCCGGAGACGGTACAATCATGAATTGTACGCAATCTACCTAGAAGCAGATATCGTGACAAAAATTAAGCTCGGTAGACTCCGGTGGGCAGGGCACCTAGCTCGCATGAGCGAAGAGGAACCTGCTCGGAAAGTTCTTTGTGGTACATTCTATGGTAGACGACAGCGTGGTAGACCATGCTTGCGCTGGAGAGATGGCGTAGACCAGGACGCCCGAAGCCTTGGGGTGCGCAACTGGATGGCGTCGGCTAGAGACCGGGATAGGTGGAGAGACTTGTTGAAAGAGGCCAGGACCGGAACCCGGTTGTCGAGCCGATGATGATGATGAAAAGTCAAAAAAATAATTTTTAAAGATATATTTTTAAAAATACTTACATACATTTTTAGATTTACGAATTCAAATTCTCCAGAAAAAAAACGAAATGAAAACGAAAGTATTACTTTCGTAAACGAAAATCAGAATAGGGGTGAATAATTTTATTTACTCTTAAAACTCTCGTATACCCGGCTTTCAAATTGGGAACAACATACATAGCATCGTCATCGTCTTCATGAAACCTCTGTATAGCCCACAACAGCTGATCTCTCCGTTGTTCATCTATGAGTCCATTGACCCTCGGTGGGATTACGGATCATCTTCTCTCTGTGTCTGGCATTAACTCCCAAAATTTGCTTGTTTGGTTTTAAAAACAATTATGATGTGTGTCATATTTATGATCTCCCAATTTTGTCAATGATCGTGTTGGCATCGATTTCCTTATTCACGGATTTGATCGTTTAGGGTTTTGCATGTTGCGTTGCAACAAATAGGCTTTGCATGATAACAACCTGGCAGCAAGCTGTAAGCTTTGTCATACAAAAAAATTTGTAGGTATACGCTGGAGTTGAAGCTATTTAAGAACCTAAGAAATTACATTTTTTTAAAGAACTTTACCGAAGCAATACAAAAAGATAAAATTAAAATGCGAGTTTTTTTTAAATTATTTTTTCTTTTTTCCCTATGGAAATGATTTTTTTTTTTTTTTTTTATAATCTACCCGCGCTCAAGGGATTATGATTACCCTTTAAATGTTTCAACACAGCGCGGGCGTGAAGTTAATGAAGAGATAGAAGGATAGGATCACTTATTTTTGTACATTTTAAATAAATTTCCTTCTAAGCCGCTTCATCATGCTCCTCATGATAATTTTAGTGATCCATATAAATAGGCATAAGATTATGATTAAATTATAATTTTTATTTTTTTTTACGATTCGTAAACTTATTTAAACAAATAAAAAATAAATTTAATCTAAACGTAAATAAACAGATTTAACCCAAACATAAATAGATTCAACCCAAACGCAAGTCGATGTTAATTAAGTATTAGGAAATCAATTTAAACTGCGTATGTATTAGCAAATTAATTAATTTAAATTGCTAACCCCCAGTTTCACAGTGAGAGTTTAAACTTAAGTTCTGCTGAACCTGAACTGGAGTTTAAATTTGAAGTTCAACTCGTCCGGTTTCACAGTCTTATCTAAACATCATTTCATTAAACGTAGTGTTTTCTCTTTCTATCTGAATCAAAGTAAAAACAATCAAGGAAAGTTTGCTTTGTTTCAGTTGTGACCTGTGACAGGAAACAAAAATTAAAAACTAAAATAAATTATATTTTCAAATGTTTGAAGGGGTTGTCGAACTGAGATTTAAACGGCAGAATAGTGTCGTTTAACTTTAACTACAGAATAAACTCTGTTCAAGGACTGTGAAACCAAATTTATTGTTGAACTGAAGTTTAAACCAAAAGTGGGAGTTAAATTTCCACTGTGAAACTGGGTGTAATAGTTTAAATCAATTTTCGTTTAGTTTACATTTTTTTCTAGAATGCCTATCAATTTAGTTTTACCGATGTTATAAATAGCTGACGTCGTGTCGCACACAGAAAATGCGTGAAGAAACATTATGTGGTCGGTTAAATGTGGATAATTGAAACTAAATGGCGAATATAGTGCTTCTTGAAATCGTCCTTTGCCTTGTTTACGGAAAAATACATTAGATGTTTTGTTTCCTTGGCCTGTGAGAAGAACAAGTAGGTCGATATCTTCTCCGATGATAAATATTAACATAGTCATATGAGGGTGCCTTTTCTATTACTGTTTTAACAATCAACGTATTTGCATCTTCAGATGCATGCTCCACGGCTATACAGTAATCCACAAAAGTCTGCGTACAAGGAAGAAATATTTTTAAAAACTGCTGTTATTCACAAATTTAAAGTTATTTGTTTAAAAAAAAAATATTTTGTAATAAAGAAATGTACAAGGTTTTTATTTTCAACAAAAATTATTCATAACAAGAAGAAATTAATAACAACAAAATAAACCTCTGAAATTCTTCCACAAAGGTTTGCGTACAGCTGTAACAGAAATTGAAAAAAAGTTAGTTAATATAGACAAATAATTATTCATTTTTTATTACTTTCGCTGTTAATATTTGGTAGTATACTCTTCGCTTATAACTTCTGTCAAACGGTTTTGCATTGACCCTACCAGTTTTTCTGTATAAGAACTATTGATCTTACTCCATTCAAGCAACAAAGCTTCTTTTAACTGCGCCTTTTTGCGGATATCGTGGGTTTGGATCTTCTTTTCCAATTCATCCCAGCAGTGCTCGATAGGGTTAATATCTGGACTCTGTGGTGGGGTTCGTAGCAGGTGGCGAGTGTTATATGCCAGCCATATGCGCGATTAAGGGCGGTATGTTTGGGGTCATTATCTTGCTGGAAGTAATAGTCATTGTATATACCCAGAATTTCAGCACTTGTTTTTAAATTTCTTTTGAGGATACCGAAACCGATGTATACATATTGATCCATTGTTCCTTCTATTACTTCCAGGAGCTTACCGACTTCTGAAGACGCCATACAGCCCCAAACCACAACACCTCCACCACCGTGCTTGACAGTCTTAATTGTGCATCTGGGATTAAGAGCATCGTTTGGTCGTCGCCACACCCTCAAACGATCGTCAGAACCTAAAATGTTGTATTTTGATTCGTCGGAGAATATAACCTTACGCCAGAAGTCCGGAGGCTTGTAAAAATATTCTTTTGCAAATGCTAGTCGTTTCTTTCTGTTTATTTTACTGACCAATGGTTTTTCCTGGGTGTGCGTGACTTAAACCCCTCTTGAACAATAACTCTTCTTACCGTTTCTGGATGCACTGTATTGTTGTTATATATTTAGAGTCGTGAGCTTATCGTTTTAGCCGTTATAAAGTGACCTTGCTCCACCATTCGCTTGATCACACGCTTATCCCTTTCGGAGAGCTTCGAAGGTCGGCTTTATCTTGTCTCCGATTTTATCTGTCCTGCGTTTCTAAAGCGATCTACCGTTCTCTGTATCGTTGACCGAGCTCTTGAGGATATTTTTGATATTTCACCATACGACTTTTTTTGTTTAACGTAAAGATTAATAATCAACTGCTGCTCACTCAAACTTAACTCTTTATTTGCCATTTTTTGCTTTATATCCTCTCCTAAAAACATTTGTGTTTTGAAAATGAAAATTTCGGGTGATATAGCCTTTTCAAATTAAACTTCAGCTTCATATTTTAAACATTGTTTTAGCTATTTAAACAACGTATATGAACATTTTTCTTCTTGTCTTCTTGAACATTTTTCTGTAAATAAATCCACTTAAATTATAGGATCAAGTGCATTCAATTTTTGTTAACAATTGTATTTAATATTGAAAAAAAACTTATATAAAAGATTACATATTTAATTAACATAAGAAACACTTAATATTACTTATATACTTAACTATATATTTATATTTTTACAAAAAAATTGATCCTTCTGATCCTCGAATTCCGATCTTGTTTCTTCAATCAATGAATCAATTTCTTCGATCGAGTAAACTTTTTTCTTAAAAGGTTTCGGTGCTTCCGCAACATCTAGGGGTTTTTCCATCTGAAAGAAAACATTTTCCAATTACGAGTAATATCAAAAAAGAATGTCTTTGTCAAAATTACCAAAAAGTGTTTGTATTCGGGCGAGAGTGATTCTAAATACAAAATCTTATCTTCAATTGCTTTAATCCTTTCAAATATATGCTTAGGATTAATAACTGCCATATTCAAATGAGCTTCAACATTTTGCAATCGCTCCCTTAGGCCGAGGGGCATATCATTCATTTTAGTGTCCTCTTCATGCTCCATGAATTCTTCTTTTATTCGCATTTCCGTGCCCGGATCGTTTTTCATAAGTTTATCAAGAGCTTGAAGGTAATCGGGTTTGATTTGTGGTCCAATTCGATTTTTAACTCGACGAACTATTGTTAAAACAAATATGATTTATAATTACGAATATGAGTTAAATAATACAAAAAATTACCCCTTAGGTGGCCCTTAGAATCCACTTGCTTAATAAAGATGCTATTCGTCCTTGCACAAGATGAGTTTTCATCGGATTCTTCAGTTTTTATATCATCTATTGCCTTCTGATTTGTTGCTGTTGTAAAGTCTCGAATATTATTTAAATCTATTTCTTCACGTTTTTTTTCCACAAAACAATGAATCCTTCGGATGATTTCTTTTTCATCGGCTGCGATTTGGACGAGATTTTGAGAAATCGAATCAGTTTCAACTTGGCAGTCATCAAAATCCAATCTATTGCGTTTTAATTTTCTAGGAATATCCGGGCCTGGAAGTGGAATTACATAAACAAAAACAACTATTGCAGATTTTGTAACAAAAATTAAAGCATTTTATTTTAAATTTTAACAATTGTAGAATAATAAACTTTATATTATCATAAATCAACAGGTACAAACTATTTATAGAGTTATTTAATCAACTATCTTTATGAAGATTTTTAAGCCACTGACATTCTTTGTTTTCTTTCCAGACTGATTCGTTGGCATCGTATTTCTCTTTCTTCCAAATGGGAACGGTTTTTTTAAGTTCTTCAATTGCATATTGGACCGCATCTAAACTTGTTTGGCGATGTGGTGATGAAATTGCAATTATAACACTGGCTTCCTTAACCGGTACAAGGCCCAAGCGATGGTATATAGCGATTTTGAAAACATCATCCCATTTAGTGCGGATGTTTTCGCAAATCTGCTTCATCATTTTGAGAGCCATCGGTTCATAGGCAACATATTCAAGTGTAACAACCTATAATTAAGAAATCAAGTATTTAAATAAAACGTTTGAAAACTAATTTCTAGCGATTTATAGTTGGATACAGCAAGGATTAGCAAATTTAATCAGAATTTAACTTTTAGAAGTCTTCGTAATAGAGTAGTTCCCTCAATTTCATCCATTTTATTTTATTTTAAATTTAAGGACCTTTTAAAAATAGCTTATATTATTATATTAACAAAATATTAATACATGTTAATTGAAGTGTCTTATTTTTTATAATTGACGTGTACCCCTTTATGTGCAGCGAATAAGCAATTGCCTATGCCGACGATCTTTTAGTTTACAGAACTGTTCCAAATCAATTATTCTGTTTATTGCTTTGCTTGGAGCCTCAAGGGATACGAGAAAAAAAACCGGAACAAGCTATTAATCATATGGTCACATAGGCAGTCACTAGCGATAAAAAGTGAAGTAAAATACTTTGGCATCTGGTTAAAACTATATTTGTATTTAGGCAGACATATAAACGCTGCTCTGACCAGGGCTAGGTAAGCCTTACCCTGACGACACGGTTGTTTTACAGTGGATGCTTTGATAGAAGTTTTAAGGCCTTTTTACCAATGACTATACATTTGGTTTTTAAGGGATTAAGAATGAGACCATTTTTTCAGACCATATGGATATCTTATCTAAGTCTGAGTTGATTGTGTCTGCGAAGTCCTCCATCGTACCAAGAGAACAGTTTATACAGTTTGACATCATGGGTGTACATTTGAATAGATGCGGAAACTATGGAGGAAATTTCATTGAAATAAGAACAAGAGAGGTCCATGGATGGAGTTTTGTGGGACCCCCTCTACTATTAGAAGTTAATCTTATATGTAAAATCAAATTATAATTAAATTAATCAATAGGTTATTATTATTTATTTTTTTTTCTTTTAATTAGTTTAAATAAACATTGTAATAAATAGCTGAAGCTAAATAAAGAATCAAATCAAATCAAAATGCAGAAAGTTGGATGATTCAATGCCTAGAGAAATAGCTTGTATTCTGCATTTTAAATAAGATGACATAATATTAACTGCTGAATTTGAGAATCCATATAAAGTTAAAAGCTTATTGCAAAGGTTGGTGTGCATTCCAAATTCACCTTTAAATATTACAAAAAGGAAAGTTAATAGACAATTTCTACCATAAGTGATAGTCGAGTGCTTGAACCTTAAATTAATATTTAGTTGCATGTCCCTTATTAGAAATAACAGCAGCACGACTGTGCATCGAATTAAAAAAATTTCACATCTTTCAACATGTATGGACCTCCAAGACTGCTGTATAGCTTCCCAAAGGGCTTTGTTAGTAGTTAGTTGGCTTACAACTAGCAACATACTTTTTGACATTGCACCAAAGGTTTTCTACAGGGTTGAGGTCTGGGGACTCCTCCATGATCTTCACCTAAAGATGCTGATCCATAATGCCTTCAATCCGGTATATGGGACCAACACCATAGAAGGAAAAACATGCAAAACCATTATGCCAGGTCCTTCATGTTTTATTGTTTTGGCTGTGAAGCGTGGATTATATTGTGTTTGAAGGCCTACTTACATATTGACCAAAAATCCCGATTGGCATGATTAAAAGGAAAATAGACCTAATAACGAAAGAGCGAATCGACTGCGTTATCTCTAGAAGTTTATGGCCTAGAATTAATGAAAAGGAAACTCGATATATCTTATTGCTGAGTAAAAAGAACATCAGAATCCTGATAGGTGTACTAACGGGTCACTGCGCCATTGGCACAATGGCCACAAGAATGGGTGCATTTGCACCAGATTTCTGTAGGAGCTGTCAGGATGTCGAGGAGATTGAAACCATTAAACACCTGCTCTGTGACTGTCCGAACCTCCAAGCAAATCGCCTCCCCTACTTTGGAAACAGGTTTTTTGGAGAACTAGACGATCTAACGCAGGTCTCAATGGCAAATATGAGAAAATTCATTGAAAGCACAGGCTGGTTCGAAAGCGAACCAGTCTACATAAGATATTAGTTAGGAGCATCTCTGCTTTTATTAATAGGGGATCACGATGGACCAATAGGCCCCCGTGTACGCAACAGCCTATGTGCTGTGCACACCCCTCCTAACCTTACCTAACCTACATATTTTCTTTCCACCATATAACACATTCTTAAACTCGTCTGACCAAAGAATATTCCTCCACAAAACATGAAAATTCAGTGACACCAATGATTTTACTTACACTATTATTTTGACCGCAAATGTACATACATACATACATATATAACAAGTTTGCTAAGAGTGCTCAATATAAATTTGAAATAGGAAGTATTTTATAATAAAGTGACTACAATTAAGGTTGAGTGCCTATTAATGTGAAGATGTTAAGTCACAATGACAATTCTTATGTCCACCCAACGTGCTACACGCACATTTTCTTTTCTTTTTTTTTGAAAACATTGCCCTCAAATGTGATCAGTGCACAGATATTTTGTATTGCTTTAAACAAAAACAACCTCCGGGGCCAGAGTTCAACCAAATAGCCATTACACGAACTGAACCTATAATAGGAATTTAAGTTTTTAAGAATAGGTTTTGATCACAAATAGTTTCGTTTTGTATTTGTGAATAAAATTCAAAGTTTCACGATTGAGTGATTGCGCATATCTCACTCATGTTTGAATAGACAGTCATTTAATGGTGATAACCACTTGTCTCTCATCTTCCAAAAGTTATTTCTGTTTAAATTACTTTAGAGTACTTACCTTCTTATCTTCGAAATTATCTCGTGTTGTTCCAACAAACAGAGAAATAGCACCACAACTATCATCAGCTACCAGGTCATTGATAGAGCCAATATCTAGTTTGTTTGGTGTTAGTTGAATTAGATCCAAATCTGAGTCCATTGTTGTTTAGTAAGCTTCTATTTCGTTTTATTTTTAACCTCCACTTATTGGTGGAATAACAGCAATTTCGTCACCAGAATTTAATGATACTACTTCTTCTAAATTATCACAATACTCTTCATTTATTGCCAGTATGACGTTATTTTTAATTATATCTAAATTATATTCTTTGCTTATGATATCCAATAATGCAGATACTTTAGCCTGAACAGGTAGATTTACATTAGTTTCTGAAACTCCGGCTAAATCACGTGTCTTGGCAAAAAATAACAAACGAACATTTACGGATAAAATGCTCATTATATTTGACCATTAATATCCATTTGTTTTTTGAGAAAAATCACAATAAATAAGTTATCGGAAAGGAAGTATGATCGAGTTTTAACTGAGTCATTTAAATTGGATTGGTTACGAACGATTTTCAAGTTCAAGTATCAACTTTTTTTAAAACGTCAAATAATTGTCATATTTTATGTCAATTTTTCTTACTGCACTTTTTGAAGTTAATGGAATGTTTCAGAAAAGAAATGAATGCATTCAGCATTTTTTTTGTAATTATTTTTATTGCACTCACCATTATTTACCTTGTCGAATCAATTTATCAGCGAAGGTTTTTGTTCGTGCAAAAAGAAAATGCATCGACTTATTCTCAATTTAGTTTCCGAAAAAGTACATCAAATAAGACGCACTATCAATTTTTAGTTGCGGAACTGTTTGGTTACATATAGAAAATAGATGAACTATTTGGTTGAATATCTGCGCAGCTGCAGATAATAAGGGTATTCATGTAACGAGATAATTTTCCGCTTTGTAGAAAGATATAACTTTCCGCAGCATGTTTTCATGAACACCCCCTAAGAAATACTTGCGTAAATGTGGGAAATACTTTGTGAAATGTCAAATTAAAAGTCAGAATCCATACTTCTTTAGTTTACGAGGTTTATTTCTGCACTTTCCGCAACAAATTTGTGAGATAATTTTATGCGATTTGCAGAAACTTTTTCCCATACAAATTTTGACAGCTCGTTTCTGCGGAGATAAAATTATCTGGTTTACGAGGTTTACGAGGGTTTTCCGCGCTTACATGAATACCCCTAATTATATGTTCAATAAAATACCGAACTCATTTTAGGCAATCGTTTAGTTTGTGTCGAAACACAAACTTTTTAGTTGCTCGAACCAAGCAGTTTCGCAACTAAAAATTGCAAGTGCGCGCCTAGCCTTACCGTCTTATTTATTAGATTTCACCATAGCTGGGCACCATTAATCAAACAGTTAACTTCGTTAATCGTTAATCCGCTACTAAAAAAGTTAGCTTCGTTAAACGTTAAAGCGTTAAATTTCGGAAGAACTAACGCAAGTTAACGTTAATCGTTAATCCGTTAACATGTGATAAAAAGTGCATTTTTTATATTTTTTTACTCTGAGCACCGGCGCGGCGCTAAGTATAATGCCGGTCGTCCACTTGGCGATCAACGCACAAATTTCGAATTCAACGCATTCAACTCTAATGTACGGTGCCTTCAATTCTGTTGGATCTAGTTGTTGGCCGTTGCTCAACGAATTGCGCAACCAGTGTACGGGTAGTGTACGAGCTCGTGTTGCTCCTTGAAAATGTTTGTTCAACGCGTTGATCAACTTTTTAATTTTCTTTGGGATTTCACGAGCGTGGTGGTATCAATCGATTTGAATTTCTCATATATTTCATTGAAAAAACAATTTTCTTCGCGACTCAAGAAAAAATCATCTACCCAGAATCGTCTTGGCTGTTTTTTCTTTATTTGTCGTTCATTTTCTAATATTAGGTGTGTTTTTTTTGCAAGTCCATATAGATTTGTAAAAAAAAACGACATCGGGACTAAGCGCTTTACATGCAAATGCAACAACTACTTAAATCTATACAGAGTTAGCTAAGGCCAGATAATTATCGAGAGTTAATCTAAGACCCGATAAAAATGGTGATGCCAAAATAGTATTATCTATATGTTATCGATAATTTGCTCAGAGACGTCAAAAGTGAAGTTTTTGGATTGGTTGATGATAGTCGTCAATAAGCTGACAAATGTCATAGCGTACACAGTGCTTCCAGTTATGTGGAAAAAAAGCTCCTAAATCCCGATGTCGTTTTTTTTTACAATTCTATATAGACTTGCAAAAAAAACACACCTATTATTAATGCGGCAGCCACTTTTTTTTTCTTAGAGGAAATCATACTCATACGGAACAAATTTAAGAATATTTTAAAGCGAAGGCGTGAGACAATAAATATATGTACCGAACTCAAGTCAAAATTATTTCAGGTTTGACGTTTGAGCTTTTTGTTTATGGTGGTGCGTTCCCAACGAGTGATCCTTGGTTAAGTGTACGAAGATATCAACTCGTTCATCAACTGGTTGAGCAACAATATCGAAAACGCAGTTGATCAACTCGAAAAAAAATTTTTCTGTCAAAATCGAACAAGTTTATCAACTAGTGTACGAGGTTGCTCAACATTTGAGTAAAATGGTCAACTAGGAACTAGGTGTACGGAGCTATTCACAACTGGAATAAGTTTTAAGAGTTGATCAACTAGGTGTGCGGGGTTACTCAACATATGGGAAAGTTGGTCAATTATGTGTACGGGGTTCCAAACGCATTTTGTTCAACTTTAGTTGCTCAACGTGAATTACGTAAGTTGCTGCACTAGTGTAAGAAGTTGTAAATTTGTTTATCCAACGAAAGAGTTGAATAAAAAGTTGAACGAAGTTGGTTGAACTTATCGCGCACATAGTGGACGACCGGCATAATGAAATGATCAAACGAAATGAATCTCTTCGCAGTTTTCTTACTTGCACGCGCCGTCAAAATATAATACGTACCTAGCTGCTTTTGTTTCACCCGCGGCACGCGCCGCACGGCACTTATCTCATAATTGTCTGAACCTGTTTTTGGCGCCGCGCGGTAAATAGTAGGCATTGGATTAACGATTAACGGACTTAACGTGGATTAACGGATTTAACGTGTCCGTTAACATTTTTAAAAGTTAATCCGTTAATCAAAATGTTAACTTCGTTAATTAACGATTAACGGATTAACGAATTAATGCCCAGCTATGGATTTCACTAATGCTTCGGAATAGTTAGGCTAGGCGCGCATATCCAATTTTTAGTTGCACTACTACTGTACTACGGATAACTTTTCCAAAAAAACACGGCTATTGTCCACAATTTTGTAAAAAAGATAGTCCAATAACCAACAAAAAGTCGAACCTGGCAGGTCTATTACTGAATACAAAATTTATTTTTCTTTTCCTAATCCCTTTCGTTCCCTTGTATAACAGATTTGCAAATTTTGACAGCGCAGAATCGCCTTAAAATGAAAACCCGCAACGGAACATCACAAAAAATTCAGTTTAATTTTGTGTGGCCGGTTGGGTAGTTAAGTTCTGAGTGTTATCGTTTTCTTCTTGTGTATTTCAAATTTTAAATATTGTCATCTTTACCAATGAAATACGTTTTTTTTTCCAAATAAATAAAAAGAGTGTATACCGCGAATAATTAACACGTGATTTCGAAACAAAGAAACTCAGTCTCAAAATTGCCGCGTGTTTGGATATGAACTAAGGACCCAGACACCAAAAATTTAACAAGTAAGTTTCTATTAAAAATGTTAAACACGATAAAAATTCATTGCTTTTGCGATAAAATCTGCTCACATTTCTTGTCCATAGCAAAACACTCACGACTCACCGTCAGTCACCACAGTCATATTCATTACACGCGACATAGTTCAGTTCAATGTCGCAGAATGCAGTTTCATTAGAAAAATCAATAAATTCTCTGTTTCCTCGACTAGGATTCCTATTAAACGACATAAGTCACCTTTTGCACATAGGGTTTCAAAAGAATCGTGCATGCAACCTCCTGAAATTTTGAAATGTAAATCAAATTTATCAATTTCATGATAAGGATTGTATTAATGTGAGTTCCATAGAAGTGCAGTAAATGGTGAAGAGTAGGGTGGGTGGGATCCTGATAGCCCCCTCATTGCTAAGATGCTGGCACCGAGGTGTAATGAAGGTTTTGTTGAATTTGAAAATGTACCTACGTATTTGCACGTTTTCTTTTGTGCTATCGCTGTCATCACATCATCATTGTTGCTCCTGTTTGCAGCAATTATGTTTGTGTCATTGGGCTTGAGTCAGAGAATTATGAAAGTTTAACGTGCCTGGGCGGTGTGAACATGTCCGTGTCCTTGACTCTGCTGCAGTGCTGCTATGGTTGTATTGGTTTATCAGTAAAATCTTTCATTTTTATTTTTTTTTGTTGAAGGGGGAAGGATTCTTCTTGGAATTGCATAGAGTGCAATAGATTAGTCGCAAAGCATGTTAATAATCAGAGGAAAAAGCACGCAAGTTTTCCATTTTACATTGTCCGGGTGGCAGTTAGTAACAAAAATACAATTATTTTCACGGTTTATTAATAGCCTGCCAGCAGCAAAGCGGTATTGCACTACCAACAAAAGGGGTGATGAGGGTGTGGCATCGAGGAACAGTCACTCTTTTATAAGAGCCTTGAGTCATCCTGTAAGAATAATTTATTTCACATTCATAATTCAGAAATTTTGGCTGTTTTCTTTTTTTAATTTAGAAAAGGCCACTAGGTAATTAAAATCAGGACTTTTTTGAAATTTGTAAGCGTTCATTTAAAATATTTAAATTTAAAAATATCTACCACATAGAGTACCTATGGGTTGTTTCCATTAAAATCATTTTTTAAAGATTTTAAAATAAATCTATTTTTGTCTCTAGGTAAACAGACATGCATCTTTTGATCGGAAAACAAAAGATACATGCCTCAAAAAGCCCTTTGAATGTGTTGTAAGACAAATAAACTTTCTTGAAATGTTTAGAAAAGGGTGTAATGAGAAGTTAAAAATACTAAGTCTGCGTTGCAGGCTATGATTTTATGTTTTTTCTAGGTTTTGAGAAAATAAAAACAAATTATGAAGGGGAGAAAAAAGATTTTTTCAGAAAACGTTTTTTTTTCATAATTTAAACATTTTTGAAAAACTAGCATTTCTAGCTTTAAAATAAATAAATATTTTTGTTATTTTTAAATTATTTGTTTTCTTTATAAAGCATTTGTTTTTAGGAAAACTTCTTTCTGGCCTTAACGGCTGTCTTTTTCAAAATACGATTTTTTCATTGCTTTGAACCGTTTTTCTGGTTCAAGATAATTTTTCTATACAAGACAAGCTGGGATAAAACAGTCCACAAGACATAATGATGTCGTTTATTATATTAGTTGGGTAGTTATATCAACAAACAGAGATTGAAGTGAAGCTCTGTAATTAAAAAAAGGTTAAATTATGAATTAGATTTTATAAAAAAAATTGTTTTGCTTAATTATTAAGAAGGCGCTACAGTTCTGAGTTGATCAACAGGCTTGTTCCAGCCAGCTCAGTTTCCAGTTTCGCACACCAAATTGATTGAGACCATTTTCCACTTGAATTCCCTAATGTTCCCCGCTGTTAGAGTCAAAGATTTTCTGTGCCGGATTATTGGTGCCGCTTCAAATGACCAGCCAAATCCGCCGTTATCATTGGCTAGGTCGTACGGTTCGTTGTTGTTGTATCCTCTTTCACACGTAGAATTTTCGTTTCAAAACAAACTAAAACGTTCTCTACACCTTTGACAAGGGCAATGCTCATTCATATAAATCAGTACCGGAATCATTTGTGTTTTATAAGCAGAGCTTTTTGACGTCTTAACCTTAAAAAAACAGAGATTGAAAAGTGTAATTCTTTGTTTGACCTCAGTGCTAGCATCAAAGTTCGAGTTGAAAGCGGAGTCCAGGTAGGAAAGAATCTAACTACCTCGAAGTTATATGCCGCTGTTCAAGATTTCAGTGTTGGGTGTCAGCTATTTATACCAGCATACACTTGTCTTGGACCCTTAAACCCATCTTCCTCGCTTTCTTTTCACAAAAGCGCCACTTTATGGACTTTTGAGAGATTACGCTTTTAGTGTTATTGCGAGAGATTTGCACTTTTATTTCGAAGCTCGATTTTAAATAAGTCGCATAACAGAAAATCGTCTTGCCCTTTTTTGACATTTAGGATGCCGCTGAACGAACTAGTTTGGAAGGGACGTATAAATTAGACATGGCTTTTAATAGCCCTCTTAGTAGATTCTGTAATTCAAGAAATACGACAGAAAAGATCTTGTACGCTGTATTAAGTAAACTTAAGTATCTATAGTTCAGCGGGTTCCTTTTCTTGATGATTTTGCAAGTCATGCTGAAGTACCTTTTTTCCTTAACTTTCGTTTCCCCTATTAAATTTCTTGGATGATGATAATATCACCATTAATTGTTCAGCTCCACGTGTTCAGCTCTTAATGGACCTTAAGTTTCACGAATTTCGTTTGCTTGATTCGTCAACAGTTATTCAGTCAATATACAAAGCTTGTTTGTTGCTGCCCTACTAAACATCTGGATGTCGCCAGAGGGTCAGTCCCCTAGTATAACTATAAGGACAGTGAACTAGATTAACTGGGTCTTATGGGTCTGAGCTTCGAATATTTAGTAGTAGTCCAAACAATTTTCACTAAGTTCCTTGAAACATTTCGAAATTAAACGAGCACGAAGGAAAAAAATAGTCTCATTTCACCTTGGCACTCATTTTTTGAAAAGAATAAGTAACAAAGGTCCAAGTAGTTGTTCCTGACTGGAACTGTAAATGTCACCATTTATTGAATTTTTCGCTGCCGCTTGGATTAAACGACAAGCGTCTTGTTGAGAACACTCCTCTTCCTCCCTCATTTTCTGCCCCAACCAACCTAACACAGGAATTGAAACTCATATCCAATTAAGGTACTAAGCAGTCGATTTTTAACACATGAAAAAAAAACTTCTTTTTTTTATGACACCCACAAAAAAATATAATAAAATGTAACCAGCAAGTTCTAAAAAAAACCACATTAACTCTTTCATCACTCAACGAAAACCGAAACACCAAATGAATGATAAAATCAAAATCAATCCAGCCGTTCAAAGTCTTGTGGTATATTTATATTACTTGTACTTTTGTTTTGTCATTAAAAAATAATGTCAGCAGTCCTTCTGTCAATGCATTTCCCAGCACAACATACTATAATTGCATCTTAAGTTTTCATATTACCCATTACTGAAACTTATTAAGAGAGAGTTTATCTGTCGCTACCATGGCTGATGATCACTTCTGTTAATTCTTAAGTAAGCAGTCTTTTGCGCTAAGAATTGTTTGCCCAAAAACAGCGGATAAATATTCTTTCCACTTTCATTTATATAAAGAAGATATTTTCTTTAAAAGTCATAGCTACTTAAAAATAATTAACAAACTACAGTGAGTTAACTTGTTATGTAAACATATCGTATGTAATTTATAATAACATCAATATTTACCATTTACTTTAGCTCCACCCAATCTCACCCAACAACCATGCCAACCAAAAGCAAACGATTTAATTAATGCTTTCGAAAAGGCGAAGCGATAAGCCATAGATAGAATGGAATTTGCATAATTCCACAAAGTTTTGCATGTCGTGTCTCTTTTCTAGAGTGCCTTCTGCATTAAGCTTAAATATCAATCCTTGTCAACAAGTTTTCGCAACTAATGGCAAAAAGGAAAGCATGCAATGCTACCTTTGGGTCCTCTATGACCCTGTTAGAATCAAATCGTAATGAACTCGTAAACGAAAACACTACGAATTCATATCATTATTTTATTTTCTATCGTCACCCCTTGCCAATTGGATTTTTAGGTTAAGTATATCCTGCAAGAGAATTGAAACAATAGTTTGTTCTTTTCATGTTTTGGCATTTGGGGGAAAATTTAATATCCTTGTATGAATATGAGACTAGAATACGAAATTAACATTTGGGGTATTATTATAGTGTTGACACGATTCCATCTTTCTTTGTATATCTATCCCACCCTGCAATTTAATGCTCCAATGCGGTTGTACATTCAGAAAAATCGATATCTTGACTATGCTTAAGATATATAGCAAATATGTATATCAACTGAAGGCAATTCTGCCTGAGGATAACAACTTTGGTGCAAAACGAACTGCGATAATGATTATGACAAGAATTGGCTTTGATTAGGATTGTCACTGGACAAGCGTATGATTCAAAGGTTAATTGGAGAGAATAAATTGAACTGTTGATGACTTTTATTTTGTTTTCGGAACTACATTTTTTGTCCTGGATAGTAAGAACAGGACAAAGCCTAATAGTGTCGTGTAGTTGTGAACTGAGTCATCTTTTTAGTCGTTTTTCTATGACAACACACCCGTTTTTGGTAGATGACATAAGCATTTTATGTTTAAATCGTTAAGTTCCACAACTAAAATACTGGAATTTATTAGAACTGTATGAAAGGTGAGGCAAAAATAATAAGTAAATTGAAAGAATTTAAAAAACTTAATGTTCCTTTTAAGGTTAGCAATATTCTTGACGTTATTTTTTAATGACTTCCGGTTTTAGATTAAATATGGAAAATAATGTCAATCAGAGTCAATGTGGTATTGTAAACATCTGATAGCATTTCCCTACGACACACTTGTTTTGTTTAATATAGTGTTCCTGTGACTCCGTATTCGGAAATTAGAATTCGTCCTGTCTTCTCCATGTGGCTGTTAATCAGCTGATTGCGTTTACTGTACACTTCCAATGCAGGCACAAAAATACATACTGATTCAGATTGAGACAGCCATTTACTAAATTTGAACTCCAGTTTATAAAGGGGATATGTGCCGATCGAAATCGCTGCGTCTTTTAGGAATTAGAAATCAAAGTCACGAAGATTTGGATGTTATATGTTCTGAATTGAGCACATTTTTCTTAACTTCAAATCCCCAAGTCTTGATTAGACCAATTGCTTTGCAAGCTGACAACTCGTCTTCGAGACTGGAAGATATATTTGATTTTTCAGGAGTAGATGTTGTAGAAAGCTTTGGTAAAGTGCATCCTAAATTCTTTAAAGCAATATTACGACATATTTTTTACCATTTGTTACTCATATTATAAATACAATATTTACTACTAGTATTTTTCTTTCTCAGTGGAAACTTTCCAAAACCATTCCAATACCAAAAAAAAAAAACAAACAAAAAACTGAATATCGCCCTATTAGACCATTTTTTTTTTTCAAAAATAGTTGAAAAATTAATACATAGGCAGATTATTCGACATTTTACTTCAAATAGTATCCTCTCATCAAAATAGTCTGGTTTTCAGTCTCAACATAGCAGCACCACTGCTCTCTTGAATGTCATTGAGCAAGTAAGGAAGGCCTTGGGTGAAGACAAAGTCTCATTCTTGGTTCTTCTTGACTACTCTAAAGCCTTTGATACTATTGATCACAACATTATGTGCCAAAAACTGTCAACTGACTTTGGATTTTCAACTCGAGCAGTTAACCTCATAGTTTCATATTTATCTAGAAGAAGTCAAGCTGTGGTATCTCTGGAATGAAAACATCTAATTTCATTTCTTTATCGCGAGGTGTACCATAAGGATCCATTCTGGGTCCACTATTATTCTCTTCTTATGTGAATAACTTACCAAGTGTCTTAAGGCATGGTGAAACGTGAATGTTTGCTTATGATGTTCAATGTCTCGAAAGTATAGTCCTGGGTCTAATTGAAAATTGCGTTTATAATATTAACACTGATATGAAGGCTTTATTTGGATAGTCTGACGCCAATGGTCTTGTTCTTAATCCGTTTAAGACTAAGTTTCTCGTCATTTCGAAGAAGACTTAAGACTTGAGCTATTTTCTGAAAATATTCCTAAACAACACTCCAGTTGAGTACGTTAATACGGCAAAAAATTTTGGTATATATACTTTAATCGTAATCTAACATTGCTCCATCACATAAACGCAGTGGTAGGAGCGCAGTGGTGGTGCGCTGAAAACAATATCTGTTGCAAAGAAGTTCACACCAGTAGAAACCAGGAAAATGCTGGTTAAAACATTGGTAGTGCCTATTTTAACGTACTTATGTGAAATTTTTTGTATTTTAGATGCTGTTTCGCAGAGAAAATTGAACTTTGTTTTTAATAATGCAAGTGGTTATATTATTCGAAAAGTTTGTATGGATTTAGCTCTGCGAACATATTACAATTTTTAAATTAAAAATTTCTAAATTATTTAAAATTGTCCATACGAAGAAACCACCGGACCTCTATAACAATATCTATCATCTGCAAGAACCAACTAAATCTCAATTCCACGCTTTACTTGTCATTGTCAGTCTTCTGAGCGATAGTTTTTCGTTAGTGCAGTTCGTCTTTGGAATTCGTTGCCACGTCAACTAAGGAGAACCGATAATCTGAAACATTTTCAGAGAAACTTAACTAAATATATAAATATATTAAAAAAAAATATTATATTTGTTATATTTGTAACTATACCTGTACATAATATTCGAATCAATTTATTTCTAATATATTTTATTTGTAAATAATTGTTCAAAATGTTTATTCATACATTATCTAATTATTTATACATACATATGTGTATCCGTTTACTTATATTCCACAACAATTATTAATTATCTAAAAGATTTTTATCTTAATATTAAGTTCTGCTTTTAACCACCGCAAAAAAAAAAACAATCTAACAAATACTTTCGCTATGCTTAAGATGCCGCCCCAATCGTTCGTCTTCCTGAGAGTACTGTAAGTTTTATAAACAAAGGTACATATAAGGATATAATATCTACTGACGAAAACACCGGCTCAGATCTAGGTTTTCTATTTAGGGAATTTCAATCAATATGGTGATTTCGGAGATCGCGCCTGAAAAATAAAGAAAACCTCAATCAATACAAACAATGAATAGGTACATAAAACCATTATTTAATGTTTGAATGAAATTGACTCAAGCGAAACGTGCCGCTCATTAAACTGTATCATATTACAGTACAGCATTTTATAATTTAAGAATATTAGAAAAATATGATAAACGTTTCTTAGATTAAAACTAAAACAACAAATCCGTTCCACTCCATTATAGATCATTCGTAACATGTTCAAACTAAATGGATATCAATTATACTAATTTATGTTGTACATCACCATCATCTTCAAGTATTGCCTCTCCATCTGGCCAAGGATATTCATTATATTATTTTATATAATTATTCTTCTTTCACCATCAGCGAGTTATGTTATGGTGTGAAGATTGTGTTCTGGTGATGTGATTTGCAGTAACAAATAAAGGATCAACACGCAATCTTTCCAAAGCATAGTATTACATCAATAAAAAAGTGAATTAACTTGAAGTAGAGGCTGAATAAATAAAATGCACGACTGGATCGCACGAACTTGCTCTTATGTAAGAGTACTTTGGAATTTAAGATACATATAAATATAAAACATGGATTTAATGAGATAATAATGTTCAAATGCATAAAATTGCCGTCTGGTTTCCGGAAAAGTATGAATTTATGCAAATAAACCTTAAAAAATCGTTTTATTATTAAATAAATTTTTTATATAAGAAATTTCTCTAATATTTTTCTAAAAAAAAATGTGGGATGCGGATTTTAAGTATTTAATAATATTGGTCTTAGGAAATAATTTCAAAAAATAATCGTGCATAGGTTTTGAAGATATTGATTTAAAATTTTTTTTTTTTTTTTAAAACCCAATAAATATTTTTTCGAATATTTTTATATACAATATTATTTTAAACTTAGGGGGACTCCTGCTAAAAATTTTGGGTTAAAATCCTTAGATCCGTTAATGAGAAAGTCGAAAATTAAAAAAACGGGTCTATGGCAGGTACCCCTAATAACATTTTGCCCCAAAATTTTTTTTAACCAAAGTATAGTCCATGTCCATAATATCACACTTAATTTTTTTTATTGAAATCGTTAGAGCCGTTTTCGAGATAAATAAGATTTTGCATTACGGGTGTATGGGGGGTACCCTTAGTTTTGGAGCTAAAAAAAAATTTCAATTTTTCCTCTAGGGAATCACCGAAGACTCTTAACTACCGAGATTGAAAGAAATAGGTCAAGTGGTTTAGGCTGTAGTTCGAGGTACAGACATACAGACACACTGAAACATGTTTTTTGTGTACTAAATTTTCCTTAAAAATTTTATAAAAAAAATTGATATGCAAATTATTAGTATTTAATAAAATACATTTTAAAACGTAATTTAAAAATTTAATCGTGTATCGGTTTTCAAGATATTGAATTTTCAAAAAAAAAGTTGTATTATTTTTTTAAAAATCCAAAAACTATTTTTTCGAAAAAAATTTTAGTTTATATTTTTTCAAATGCAAAGCAGCTCCTGCATAAAAATTTTGGTTAAAATCGTTAGAGCCATTGGTGAGAAATTCGAAAATCAAAAAAACCGTTCTATGACAGGTACCCCTAATAACATTTCCCCCCAAATTTTTTTTTCACCAAAATATAGTCCATGTCCATAATATCACACCTAATTTTTTTTATCAAAATCGTTAGAGCCGTTTTCGAGATAAATAAGATTTTGCATTACGGGTGTATGGGGGGTACCCTTAGTTTTGGAGCTAAAAAAAAAATTTCAATTTTTCCTCTAGGGAATCACCGAAGACCCTTAACTACCGAGTTTGAAGAAAATACCTCCGGTAGTTTAGGCTGTAGTTCGAGGTACAGACATACAGACATACAGACATACAGACATACAGACATACAGACATACAGACAGACAGACGGAATTGTCGGACCCACTTTTTTCGTCTTCGCTATCATCGTAATGTCAACTTTGATCAAAATCTCGAGTTCGATTTTTTTTCCAAATGCAGAACTTGCCCTATAGTACCTATATCGCAAGTAAAAAAGGTGAAAGGACATATAATTTTGTTTAGGTTTTCTGTTGTAAATAACTGTGAACTTTGGCTTTTAACACTGGAATACACGCATGGCCTACCATAGGAAACCACACTAACAGTTTTATTTATTTATTTTATTTTTTTGTACTGAAAAAGTATTTTTTTTACAAAATTTGAAGCTAACTAATATTTATGAATTAAAGTTATTAAATGTTTAAGACAGTAATTGAATATAATATTTAAATATTTTTTTCATTTAAATCTTTATTAACTTAAAAATGATTAAGATTTTTAAATGGTCTACCATAGTAGCATGTAGAATATTGGCATGTAGGACACCAGAATTAAAATAAAATATTTAACATATTTCTTTGCCCTGAATAAAAGAAATAGCACTGCCTCAAATTAATGGAAATTAAAGAATTTTTAAAAAGCTATAGAGATTTGCATGCTCCTACATAATCTACTCTTGAATAATTAAAAAAAGGAAAAACGAAAAATAAAACAAAATTAAATACGTTTTTGTTTTTGTGGACTTTTCTGCATGCCAGTCTAACGCTCTTACCATTATACCAAGGGGTACTACTAGTTAATAAGGGTATTCATGTTAGCGCGTAAAACCCTCGTAAACCAGATAATTTTATCTCCGCAGAAACGAGCTGTCAAAATTTGTATGGGAAAAAGTTTCTGCAAATCTCATAAAATTATCTCACAAATTTGCTGCGGAAAGTGCAGAAATAAACCTTGTAAACTAAAGAAGTATGGATTCTGACTTTTAATTTGACATTTCACAAAATATTTCCCACATTTACGCAAGTATTTCTTAGGGGGTGTTCATGAAAAGATGCTGCGGAAAGTTATATCTTTCTACAAAGCGGACAATTATCTCGTTACACGAATACCCTTAATATTACTCGTAAAACTCAAACAAAACTTTCTGGACGAGTTTTTTGGCACTATACATTTTTAAGCATTCAATCCATAAACTCTTAACGAATATGTCAAGTTATGGCCGATTTATTGCCTGATATGTGTCGAAAAGTTATCGAAAATTACCTTGTCAGAATTCAGATGAAGTTATATTACATTCATAATGGGATTCAAACTATGTATATATTGATATAAATGTTGAATGGAAATATTAATCATAAATGTTTTTTTTTAAATTTACTTTCGCAGGCACAAAATAGATGACCCTGTAAAAAATATTTAAGATATGTTATAATTAGGAATAAATGAAAAAAAAGTTTACATAACTACATATCAAATTTTGTTTATCTCAAACAAATTTACGCCATCGGCACGAGTACGATAACTTGGCCGCCAAGATTTGATGACGGATTTTTGTAGAGGGGTCAAAAATAAGCACTTTTTACTATGGGAGGGGGGGTCTATCTCCCCCCGTTAAGGAAGTAGGAGCACTTTTAGAAAAAATGGTTTAAATTGAAAAAAAAAATATTAAAAAACAGCGGCAACACCTACAATAAAGTGCTATACTGCGTTTGAAAGCCAGAAGATTGTTCTATAATCCTGCATTTAAATTAAATTACTCATATCAATAGTTTTTGAGAAATTCGCATTTAAAGTCCAAATTTTGATAAAAAAAACGTGAAAAAAAAAGTTTAGACCGGTTGTTTTCAAAATTGTGAAATGAAATTGTAAATTAGCTGATATGTGTTTCATGAATCTATCAGTTCTTAATCGAACACAAAAAACCGCATGGTTCTATGTCTTCTGGTTTTTGAGAAAATCGAAAATAACTAAAACTACTTTTCTACAAAATGTTTGATATTTTTTACTTCCTTACATAAATAAATCAGTGCTAGCTTCCAACATTACAATATATAAACAGTAAAGTATCTATGGGGGGGCATGCTGCCCCCCTGCAACCCCCCTGCTTGGGCACACTATAGGATTTGAAGTAGGTGCGAGGTTGGGTGCATGCAAAGTTTCTTTTGCATTCACAGAATCTGTATTTAAAAAAATTAAAATTTATTCTATTTATCCAATGTCCACTAAATACATATAAAATACAATAAACGATCTTGAAAACCAAAACAAACTTCCGACCATGTTCACCAATACATGGCACTATTTTTCTATCGAAAATACTGCCTAGAAAGGAAATATAAGGACGACTGGGGTTCGCAAATAATAGAGTTTTTATCAGATGTAAAAAAAGTTTACCCTTGTTATACCGATGGTGATATATGTGAGGGTTTACAGTTAAAAGACATCGATCCTCCCACCCTTCAGAGCGAAAATTTAGAAAGTGTTTTACCGCCAAAACATCCTCGGCTTCCCACCATAAAAGAGTAACTCAACGAACTCGACAGTTATATGTAGTACGGACGATGGCTTTATTGACAAGACTTACACACCTTTTTAATACATTTTGACCTTTTTTAACTAACTATGACTGACTAACTCCTGACTAACTGACAAAATAACTGACCCAGATGCAATTCTACCTCCTCATGGTGCATTCTGGGTAACGCTAAATGAATTGCGGTACTGAACTAACAAAGGTTCATTATGTTTATTAACATTAATCCTTAAAATGGAATCACCGTCACCACCAAAAATCAAAAAAAGTAGTTTTGGTAATTTTCGATTTTCTCAAAAACTAGAACACATAGAACCATGCGGTTTTTTGTGTTCGATTAAGAACTGATAGATACATAGATCACATATAAGTTAATTTACAATTTCAATTCAAAATTTTGAAAACAATCGGTCTAAACTTTTTTTTTCACGTTATTTTATCAAAATTTTGACTTTAAATGCGAATTTCTCAAAAACCATTGACATGAGTAATTTAATTTAAATGCAGGATTATAGAACAATCTTCTGGCTTTCAAACGCAGTATAGCACTTTATTGTAAGTGTTGTCGTTGTTTTTTAATATATATTTTTTTAATTTAAACCATTTTTTTTCTAAAAGTGCCCCTACCTCTTAACCGGAGGTTTTCTCAAAAACCAGAAGACATAGAACCATGCGGTTTTTTGTGTTCGATTAAGAACTGATAGATTCATGAAACACATATCAGCTAATTTACAATTTCATTTCACAATTTTGAAAACAACCGGTTTAAACATATTTTTTCACGTTTTTTTTTATCAAAATTTGGACTTTAAATGCGAATTTCTCAAAAACTATTGATATGAGTAATTTAATTTAAATGCAGGATTATAGAACAATCTTCTGGCTTTCAAACGCAGTATAGCACTTTATTGTAGGTGTTGCCGTTGTTTTTTAATATTTTTTTTTTTCAATTTAAACCATTTTTTCTAAAAGTGCCCCTACCTCCTAAACGGGGGGAGATATCCCCCCCCTCCCATAGTAAAAAGTGCTTGTTTTTGACCCCCCTACAAAAACCCGTTATCAAATCTTGGCGGCCAAGTTATCGTACTCTCCCCACGCCATCTATACTCTGTCCAACAAAAATTGTCAGTACAGGCCTTATGGGAGAGCTTTTTCTAAAGCAGTGGCGCCTGATGCACCCTCACTACAATGCGTTAGGAAAAATGCCACTAAAAAAAGAGCAAGCCACTGACTTTTCTTAAGGAATTGTTGTTGTAATTCTTTACAAAAAGTTGTACACCCCAACACGACCGTCGTATCCCACTGCTGATGAGATACTGTCAAGATCAAGACAAGAGTGTCAAGTGTCATGTGTCACTCAATACGATCGCGCGCTCTTTATCTACATCAAAACAGAGTTACCATTATCATTCTCAATTGCAAACAAAGAGCTTTTTCAGTGGTTTTTATTAAGGAGCTTTTGGGATTTGAAGCTTTTGAGAACACATTTTAAGAAGATGAGTATGTTGAGTGTTGTCGTATTGCTTTTCAACTTAAAAAAAACGCGCCTATTATCTTACCGCTTGGCGTTGTGGGAAAAGGTAAATTTAATATTGTTTTCAGTCGTTTTGAATCGGCAGACGGTAGCCTACGCGTTTTTTACTTTCATTTGCGGCGATTTATAATTTAAACTACGGAATCCCTGTGAGAGCTTTAAAAGGCGACACACTTATGCATGGCATTGCAACCACAATGAGAGACAAACGTCCTATCTTCCCTGTACTGACAATTTTTGTTGGACAGAGTATAGTTATGTCGTTTTTATTTGGCAATCCGGAATCTCTCCGATCTGGAATCTCGACTGAACATTTTTGTTTGCTTCTGATGATTCTGAAGTTTTGTTTGATTGTATATGTGAAACATCAAATGCGTACAATAATCAAAATCGAGAAAAATGTTTGTTGAAAGCAGGGTTGGCCGAATTGTCACTTTTTAGAAATAACTACATTTGTTACGTCTGCTACGTAGTTTATGTAGTTAAATGTAGTTAATTGTAGTTAATGTAACAAATTGTAGCATTGCTGTCAATTAACTGTCAGTTGTGAATTTGAAATTTGAATTTTTAAATTCAACGTTCAGTTATTCCTACAATTCTTCATCCTTATGGTAAATGAAACTTTTTTTTTTTTACAAACCTTCATTATATCATAAAAGTGCAAAATCGTTTTTTTTTCCTTTATTATATTGATTTTTTATGAATTAACTACATACAATTGTAGTAAATTAGGCATGTAGTTTCTTCAATAAACTACGCGTAGTTAAATACTACGTTTATATGCAGTAGGTATCGAAAGATCGAGTTGGATTAGGGATTTTCGACCCACATTTCTACTCGACACCGCTGAGCGATTGGGATCGAGTCGAACGAAGCTCATTTCAACTCAATACAGGTATATAAAGGTTCGAAGCGAGCTTCAAGCTCGCTTCAACACCTCATATAAACGGCCAACCCTGGTTCGCACAATTTGGATACCAAAAATCACAGCTGTTGAGATTGACGTTTAAGTACATGAATGTGTGAGTGCTTCTGGTTTTGCTTCTGATTTCAAATCCAGAAGCAAATTTCTCTTCTTTTCAGAATCAGAACTGTCATTTTTTCCCAATTGAACACTTTCAGAAGAGTCCGGAAGGCTTCCGGATTACCAAATAGAAACGACATTAGGCTAGTGTGGCTGTCAGCCTGACAGATAGATTGGTTCACTGTGATGCCACATGAATCAAGTAGACTTCCTCTCTACTCTTGAACCGCTGTGTCATCTTGAGAGATGATCGGCAGTTAAGGACTGTTAAAGTGTTTATAGAGACAGAGGCGCAAAATTTTAAACCTACTCTAAATCAATTTTAGAATGGGAGTCGACTCTAAATATTGAGTATAAAACGAGAACCGGCTTTTTGTTAATTTTAAAGGACATAAACTATACTTTAACAGCAAATAGCTAGTTTATATTTTAAAAGTATACTTTATCCATATTGACAATGGTCATTTCATACCGAAGCAAATCGAAGAAAAAATGTTTACTGATGTTTTATTCGATTTTTTGAAGATGTTCTTTGTAAATAGACTGAATCACTGAATATTATAAATTCGAAACAATCGTACGAAAGTGCTCTACGATTAACATATCTGAACATACAAATGTACATATCTTATGTATGCACGCCGGCCGAAACGAATATAGCTAAATGAATCTGCACCTTGCAACAACAAATTGAGTTTTTATGCTTTGAATTTGCGATTTATACTTTATTTCCATCTAGAATAATGTAAATAACTTATAAACAATCAAAATCTGTACCGAGGTAGTATATAAAATATAGTTTTTTCGGCGAAAAATTATTTGGTTTGAAGTTGTCTGTTCTTTTTATTTTTTTTTGTGTTTTTGTATTTGTGTGAGTTATGCATCTGTCAAATTAAGGGTTGTTCAACGCAAATTCGCTTAGGTTCTGTTGTAAAACCCACATTAGTTAGAAGAGTTGTCTAACGTGATTAAAATTATGAAAAAGTTAGACAAAGTCTCCAAGCTAAACGACTGCGTTAAGTAGAGCCGGTTTTATTGCTTAAACGATAACTCTTTAAAATTTTGCGCCAGAGTCTAGAGATTTAATAGCGTCTTAAATGTGTGGTTATCACTGATTAATATCACGTTTTTTTCGAGCCAAGGCAGGACTTGCAAAGTTCCGCCTGTAACGCGTTAGAGTGATTAAGGCGCGGAACAGATTGAACCAGCAACAGCACCGTCAACAGCAACAGCGGTCGCCATTAATTTAGAGCCAATGTATTTCAATTGTTCAACACACATAAGAACAGCAACAGCAACACCAACAGCGTCGTTAGGCCAAAGTCCTAAATTTGCTGTTGCTGGTGCAGTGTTGACAACTTTTCCACTGCAATATTCAGTGGCACCACAATGAAAAACTTTTCCAATATGAAATTTCAAGCAGATGAAGTGACGTTGCTGGTGGCAATGTGTGTCAATTTAATTATTGGTCCACTACGAGGAAGCGTTAAAACGAATGGCTGTGCTTGCAGCCGTTTGTTTGTTTGTTTGCTGAGAATATTTAGGTGTGATAGACGAAACAAAATGTCAGATCCGTCGAAGGAAGTTTTGCGAACTACTCCATCCATTTTTTTTATACATAGTTTGCTGTTTTATCTAAGTTGGAAACAGTATGTTAGAATCGGTTTTATTACCGAAGTGTATACCCAATGAGTAATGTGGGGTTGCAAACACTATTTATTTCCAACGTTTTTTTTGGATAACAAAAGTGCCACTGTGGCCTTTCTGACTCTTTTATTTTAGTTAGGCTTTTACTACTAAGTTCCAAAGAAGTAGATATAGAACACCGCCTTGCGGAGTACCATGCTGGCATTATGCCGTCTTGTCCAGCAGACTTTAGTGCTTCGAAACAAATAACAATAATTCGCCTAAACAAAATTGTGCGTATATAGCGAGTTTCTTATATCCATGTTGCTCTGTATTAGGTTTATGGGCTGCGTGACAGTCATTTCCTTAATCTGTCAATAACCTATCCACTTTTTTATGAGCCATAGATTTCAGAACTAGAACACACTTCCGTTTTGCAATAACTCCCACCAACATGTTTTCTGAGTTATAATATTATTTATTGGATTATGCTTATGAGACAATTTTGAGTGTTATTTCGCGCTGAAATTCCACCTTTCCGCACATATTGAATAGTAATAAAAACGATTTAATAGTAAGTATTTTTGCCCTATAAATTCTTGAATAGGTGTTAAGAAAAGCGTGAAAGAAAACCAATAACCCGACAAGCAACACGAAGACTTGGCAGACTACACATAAAGTAATAAAATAACCAAGGCGGATCATTTCCAATAGTTTCTAGATGAACGTTTATTAAAGCAAAAATCGAGAATTATTCTTAAAGAAGAAAGAAACTATTAGAAAGAAAAAAGTGAGTTTGCTATAAAAGCTATTTTGGTGAAACAACCGGATCAGAGACATTGTTTTTAGATCATACTACATTTACTTAAACGCATTTAAATAGAAGGTCATAACGGGTCGTAGAGAGCCTAAAGCTAGTCACTTACAACTTTTAACCATTCCTGTGGGCGTGTTACCAGGAATGGAGAGAACCTACAAATTTCTGCCGGCTTATGTGCAGCAATTATTATGACAAGAGATACTATATACTACATCAAACTCGATGAGTGATTTCAGAACGGACTTGGTAATGACGTTGTTGAAAGCCTGTTCTATATCTAAGAAGGTAGCGAGGGTATATGCTTCAAATGTACAATTAAGGGCCGTTTCTGTGGACTTACCCTTAATGTTGAGAGTTTGGAAGAGGACATCCGTTAAGAATGTCTCCAATATGGATAGCGAGAATGCGCTCTAAAGTTTTAAGCACAAAAAAGTCAGACTAATTGGCCAGAAATCCTTCGTGGATTCATGGCCCCGCCTACCGACTTTTTGGATAAAAACTACTCTTAGTTGTCTCCAGGACTGGGGTACATAGTTTAAATTATGAAAATTACTTCCAGCCATGGAACTGCCACATATTGCAGTCTTTGTAGCATAAATGGCATTATGCCATCCAGACCTGGAGATAGAATAGATCTTCATTCAACCAGGGTAGTTGGGCAAGAGACCCTAAAAGCATAGACCCTAGGTCTATGATTGAATCTATACTCATATTCGGTACATTATGGAGTTTAGAATTAACTATCGGACTTAACTTCTTCCAGTCAATTCTTTTCAGATATCTTAAAGGTAGATTAGTTTCGGCGTCGAAATTCATGTTGAAAAGAATCCATGTTTGGTCTGAAAAAATCGAAAAAGGATTCACCTCGTTCATTGATCTATGAGCTACCTCAGAGAGTATGCCGTGCATTAGCATCATTTGCAATTACAAAGTTAACCCCCTTGGAATTGGCTTCTTTTCTTAAGGTTCTCAGTTCTTCTGGGGGTGACTGCCGGTCATGAACCGACTACGCTTAGGTCAACAATAATGTAGTTTTTATTTGGCAATCCGGAATCTGTCCGATCCGGAATCCCAACTGAACACTATTTTTTAATTCTGATGATTCTGAAGTTTTTTGTGATTGTATGTATATGTGAAACATCAAATGTGGACGAAAATGAAGATCAAGAATAATAGGTGCGTTTTATTATTCACAAATCTATCTGGATCCGGATCTGGATTAAGTTTTAACATGTATTACAAAAACAATTCGGGATCCTGTTTTCTATCGAGATCTATTTCAAAGATCCAAAAATTAGTTATTACACTGGCGAGTAGATGGCTTTTATGATAAGGTAGTGTAAGCTACAGTATAAGGGAAAAAAAAACAAGAAATAATTGAAAATTTACAAACCCAAGGATAAAAAGAGACGGACTTATAACACTGCTGTCACTAAGATCCGTATTGTTTTATTTTCAAGGGAAGATCCAGATCCGGATCCAGATAGATTTGTGAATAATAAAACGCACCTAATGTTTGTTGAAAGATACACTTCGCACAATTAGGATACAAAAAATCAAAGCTGTTGAGTTTGACGTTTAAGTATATGAATGTGTGAGTGCTTCTGGTTTCGATTCTGATTTCAAATCCAAAAGCAAATTGCTCTTCTTTTTAGAATCAGAACTGTCATTTTTTCCAAGTGAACACTTTCAGAAGAGTCCAGAAGACTTCAAACAAAAACGACAAAAGTCTTCTGCATTTTTGTCCTCCAGCCCGACAACTGACAGATCGGAAACAAAAAGCTTTCAAGTGTATCTTAGTTAAAATACAAGTTCTAGGCTTACCTTTGTCTGGGCTTGTAGTTTTATAAATTAGTGGTCTTGAAGGCCTCTCACTCAGACACTATTTATCCGCAGTTCTTGCATAGCAGCTACATCCATATTTTCTTCCCTCAGGAAAACTCGCAGATTATTGGAAGAACATTTAAAGTGCTTCAAAATAAACTGGATGACTCGCAGCGCGTTTTTAATTTATTGAAGATCCAGAGCCAGGGCTCAGTGTCTCACCGGAAACCTTCTCCCTGACTTTGCAGAATCTATATTTTTGCATTTCTTATGCCGAACTTCGCTTTGAAGATTCGAGGGTTCCCTGGCTTTCCTCACTGATCCTCAGAACAAGATCCGCTGTTATTCTATGGTTCCTCTGCCTTAATGACATCCCAGTCGTGCATAGGAGTTAGCAGATTTAGCCTCTGAAAACCGCGGATCAGTTCCTGACCGTTCGGTTTGATGCCCATGAGGGGCAACCAAATGCGGGCCTTTGAGCTTCAAGCCCTATCAGTCGTTGCTTATCTTAGTGACGCTTGTACTAAGGAAATCCCTAGAGAACTCAATCGTGTTCTTTATCACCCTATATCCCCTGAGCATCTCGCTAGAGTCGAAACTAGGGTAGGGATCTTCGTTTATGGATATGGTATGTATAAATACCATTTCTGAGAGCTTGGTCTCGATAGAGCTCCACACAGCTAAGAAATCTTTGTTACCGATACTTGGAGGTCGTCTCTGAGAGCCTCTTAACGGCTTTTTTTTAAATTTCCAGAAGATGAAGATTGTTATACTCTTCAACGATCTTCTGATATATTATTTTATCAGCGGTATCCTCGTTCCGATTTCTGGCAATCCTGACAAGATTAAAAGAAGCTTCTCTTGAACTGTTACTTGAAAAGGGTGTTCGCCGATTGTTTTTTCTTACCTCGTGCAGTGTTGATATGACTGGTGTTGCTATACGAAGGTAATTGGTTTGTATTGGTCGGTTTAGGAAGCACCAGAACTACCAGCGCTGTTGGAACTCCGCTTAATAGTTTCCTGGCTGGATGCTAAAAGTTCATCCTCTGTGTCGACGGATGGTATATAGTTTACCCCGTCATCAATAATTCTGTCACTCCTTTTCTATCCTATTCAAACTCCTATTGATCTTTAGAATAAGATCAAAATATTGTAATCGAAACCAAGAAGACTCACTAAAATTTCATTAATTCATTTTTATTTGTTTGTTTCTTTTTTTCGACGTGTGTCTGTCATATCCACGAAACAAAATGAAGATAGCCACGCTCAGCTTTTTACTCCATCTTCTTGGTGATTTTATTTGTGCTCATAGAGTGCTCTTCGAGCTAGCTCTGATTGAAAATAGAAACACAATCTGAGAGCTCTGATGTGCCTGAGATAAAAAAGAACTACATCTTTTTTGACAGCTCAGTTTCCTGCTCTGAGTTTAAAAATAAAAACGCCTTATACATTCTATTTCTTGATCTTTCAAGTAAATTCTATTTTAAATTACTGCAAATGTCGTTTTCGATTGGTTTTGTGGAGTGTTACACACCTTTTCGATTCCAATGGTATATAAAAAATAGCCCAAATTTACACAAACGGCATTATCAGCCGTTTCTATAAGATTTTCTTAAACTGCTTCTTAGGCCAGGCGCGCACATTCAATTTTTAGTTTCGCAACCGTTTAGTTGCTAAAATGAAACATGGGCTTATATGGGACATCGCGCTCTTAGGCTAGGCGCGCACATTCAATTTTTAGTTTCGCAACTGTTTGGTTGCTAAAATGAAACATATGGGCTTATATGGGATACCGCGCACTTAGAGCAACTCGATTCCCGAAACTAAAAAGTTTGTGTTTTGACACAAACTAAACGATTGCCTTCGCAACAGTTGAGCTGTTTTCTATAAACGCAATAGAGAAAAAGAGTGTGAGCGTGAGTAAAGAGTTGCCAGTGCGCGGTTCTCTTTCAACTGTTGATTAAACTATTTGATTTCGATCACAGTTGCCAGTGCGCGACTAGCCTAAGAGCAACTAAAAAGTTTGTGTTTTGACACAAACTAAACGATTGCCTTCGCAACAGTTGAGCTGTTTTCTATAAGCGCAAGAGAGAAAAGAGTGTGAGCGTGAGTAAAGAGTTGCCAGAGCGCGTTTCTCTTTCAACTGGTGATTAAAATATTTGATTTCGATCACAGTTGCCAGTGCGCGACTAGCCTTAGAGGTTATTTAGTTAAGCATACTTATGTCGTTTTTATTTGGCAATCCGGAATCTCTCTCCGATCCGGAATCCCAACTGAACACTTTTGTTTGCTTCTGATGATTCTGAAGTTTTGTTTGATTGTATATGTGAAACATCAAATGCGTACAATAATCAAAATCAAGAAAAATTTTTGTTGAAAGCAGGGTTGGCCGAATTGTCACTTTTTAGAAATAACTACATTTGTTACATCTGCTACGTATGTTTATGTAGTTAAATGTAATTAATTGTAGTAAATGTAACAAATTGTAGCATTGCTGTCAATTAACTGTCAGTTGTGCATTTGAAATTTGAATTTCTAAATTCAACGTTCAGTTATTCCTACAATTGTTCATCCTTATGGTAAATTAAACTTATTTTTTACAAACTTTCATTAGATCATAAAATTGCAAAATCGTTTTTTTTTTCCTTTATTATATTGATTTTTTATGAATTAACTACATACATATGTAGCAGACGTAACAAATTGTAGTAAATTAGGCATGTAGTTTCTTAAATAAACTACGCGTAGTTAAATACTACGTTTATATGCAGTAGGTATCGAAAGATCGAGTTGGATTAGGGTCGGATTTTTGACCCACATTTCTACTCGACACCGCTGAGCGATTGGGATCGAGTCGAACGAAGCTCATTTCAACTCAATACAGGTATATAAAGGTTCGAAGCGAGCTTCAAGCTACGCGGGAAGCGTTGACGAAAATTGTTTGCCCGTACTCATAGGAGTATTTTAATCAATAGAAATTTTCTGTATTTTAATTCTTTGTATTTTATAATTTTAAAATATCACAACAATACAAACTCACAATTTGATGACAAATGATATATCAAAATACATTTTAAAATGTCTTTAAGTAACCTTTAAACGTGGTGGATGGCGTTTAAGTCAAGAGGCCTTTAAGTAACGTTACTTAAATGTGAAAATTGATTATAGATAGCGTTTCATACTTAAGAGCTGTTTTGAGGTATTTTAAAGTTAAGCAACCTTTAAAATTTCTTTATAGATTCGGCTGTATTATATATATGTTAGATTCATTTTATTTTATTTTGTCTCCGAGTTGTGTTTAGATTAAAATAGAATTAAATATACAAATAAATACAAAAATTTTTTTGAACTAGTGTTTATTTAAATTTTTTATTTCCAAAAATGTTCACAACTTTTTATTTAATATTTAATTGTTTTTGCGACGCGTTTCGGAGTGTACCTCCATCTTCGGGCAATTAACTTAAAAAGTTAAGTTAATTGCCCGAAGAAAATTTTGGAAATAAAAAATTTAAATAAACACTAGTTCAAAAAAATTTTTGTATTTATTTGTATATTTAATTCTATTTTAATTTATATGTTAGTTCAGAATGCGCTTTTAAATTAAACAAAGAAGGGAGAAATACTGAAAAAATAACACCACAGGCAATGGATTTTGGAGTGTTGAGAGGGCAAAGGGAGTGAAAAAACGAGTTCTGGGTCTAGGAGGAGTTAAATGAAAACAATGAATATAATTGAGAATTATCTCTGTTTAAGTGGAGTGATTGAATTAAATTCAAATAAAAGCTCAAGTAACCTCAACTCCAAGGTGCGTTTCGCCCAGGTACGACAGTGGGCTCATCAGTTAGATGCTGCCGTACCCTTATAAGACGCAAATATTGGTCGATGTTTATCAACTCTTATAAAATTTACAGCTTTAACAGACTGTGAATTTAATTTTTCTAGGGGAATTTGATCAAATTCAGACACCTAGAATAATAACGTCCGTGGTCAGACTATTAAATCAATGAATATAATTGAGAATTATCTCTGTTTAAGTGGAGTGATTGAATTAAATTCAAATAAAAGCTCAAGTGACCTCAACTCCAAGGTGCGTTTCGCCAAATTCAAATTCCCCTAGAAAAATAAAATTCTCAGTCTGTTAAAGCTGTAAATTTTATAAGAGTTGATCAACATCGACCAATATTTGCGTCTTAGAAGGGTACGGCAGCATCTAACTGATGAGCCCACTGTCGTACCTGGGCGAAACGCACCTTGGAGTTGAGGTCACTTGAGCTTTTATTTGAGTTAAATGAAAACTACATAATTTTACTTTGCCACATGTTTTACTTTTAGCACTCGCACAGTTTTATTTTTTAAACTAGTATATCGAAAGCTGGAACCAATTTATTTGTTCGGAAACTGCAGAATGTTCGCTAATTTTATGCCTGTTATTGTTAAAATAATCGTCCTATTTTCGCATAAATCATACCAATGATACTGGCAACACTAAAAATGATTTTAACTCCACTTTGTTCTTCAATTCAGTATCTTGGCATCACTTTTCGTCAAAAATCTGTTATACAATTTGTTGTTTCAATGTCCATTTTCAATAGAAACGTTTTTGGTTTTATAACAGATAAACACAAAAAGTCTTATCCATTTTTTCATTTAGCAATAGCATCTTCTATTCGGTTTTCTGCCATCGGACTTTTTCGTGTGTGTAGTAAAAAATCTCAGAATTTAACTATTCAATTTCTTAATCGAAAATCTTTTGTTCATAATGTTCAATTTAACCTCTATAAACTGAGGTGTGTGGTAAAAGTTAATTATTAATACATTTTAACTAGTGGACACTGGACAGAAAATGTTCCATTTGGGTTGGGGACTTGGGGTGCTCTTGTTTCCTAAAGATTGACAAAATGTCGGCGAAACATCGCAATTGATTTTTTTTGTGCTGAAAATATTTGTGTGAATGTTATTTGTATATTATATTTAAAAAACAAGTAAATATCAATTTTATTCTTTCGACAGAAGATGAGATTTTTATTTGTGCTTATAGTTAACTATTGATTTTTTATAACCCGTGGTTTTTGCATTTTGAGGTTATATGCATCAAAGGTAGTGGAAAGGGCTTTTGATGGCATTTTATTTATGATTAATTATAAAAAAAGCATCGCATTAATTCTTTTTATGCTCAGAATGAAATGCAAGTTGATAAGCCAATTACTCTGGTCCAAAAAATGTGTAACTTCAATACGGCACACTTCAATTCTTGTTATTTTTAACAGGTATTGATGGAGTATCAATTTGTACGGTGCATTAAACTAAACCTTACAGTGGCTTCCACGACTAATCGTATACAGAAAAGAAAAATGTGCGCCATTAAATGTCTCTAAAAAGAATGAGTGAAGGCTTTAGAAATAAAACAGTATTTTAAATTATTATACAGCAAGGAAATATGAAAACCAAAAACAATTATTCTTGATTTAACCTCCTACACATTGAATTTAATACTTATCCTTTGGATTCGATTACTTCTTCAAGGTATCGAGGCATCGAGGCATTAAAGAAACAAATTTAGAACATATTTCAGGGCTTATTTTTTGCCATTCTTCTTGAGGATCCGTCTTAAGCTCTTGAATATTTCTAAAATTCTTTTGTGCGACTCGAGGTCCCAGTTCATCCAATATATTATGCCCGATTGCATTAATGTCAGGCGATTGTGTAGGTGTTTAAAGTACTTTGGAACAGTTATACAACAACCACGACCTTGCTGTATAAGACGTGGGTTTTGGGTCCCGGTAGAAGATAAAATTATCTCATAATCCTGCCACTTGGCACAATGGGACCTATCGTGAATAATTTTTCCCTGGGAATTGTTCCCAACTTTCAGAATTGTCATCTTGAATCATGTCGAAAGTTTCCCTTGGAATTTATTGATATTGGGAATTAAGTTTCATAGTGACTTTGGCTCTCATTTAAAAAGGCCAGTCGCCAGCTTACAATGAACAGTGCAGAAGTATTGACCTTTCTAATTTTCGAAGATGGGGAAAATTCCCAGGGAAATATTGTTCACGATAGCCCCCAATATGTTGCTTTATTCTTTCCTTTTTGGACCATTTTACCTTTCAAATGTAAAATGCCAACTCTAGAAGACTAGAACACACAATACATCCCCATACCATGACTGACCCACCGCACCGCCATGTTTTACAGTACCCTTTATTTCTTTTTGGCCATACATATAGTGACGAGCAAAAGTGGTCAAATGTTTTCGCTTACTTGAAAAATTGATTTAAAGTAATAGTTTTTAAAATTAAAACCTTTTTTTATTTTTTTCATTTTGTTTATTTAACTAAATTTTATTATTTATAATAACTTTTTCAAAAAATTGTATATTATACAAAATAAAAAATATTCCATTAGTTTTTAGACTTGCCAATTATGCACGTTTAAAATCAATGTTTTTTCTTTAGTATTTAGTCCATAAACCTTTATTTTTAATTACTTGGGAGCAACGCTTTGGCATACTTTTCACCAAATTATGGAGAAATTGCTCTGGAATACGGCCCTATCCATTCGTTGCCAATGCTCCTGAGTGTTTGATGGGTGATTTTTGTGCTGCTCCAACCGTCGCTTCACAATTGACCATAAATTTTCAATTGGATTGAGGTGAGGGCTTTGTGCTAGTGTGTAGCAATGTTGAGTATTTGCGCAAACGGTTTGAAGAAATTCAAAAAATTTTGAATTTTCCGTGAATGCACAAACGTGTTTGAGTGGTGTGTGTTGAATTATGCTCAAACAGGTGCCAATTTTCATGAAATTAAGATGAATAAACAAGACGAACGATTTTTTTTGGACCAAATTCTTTTTTTTTTTGTTTTTTCTATTTTTTTTTTAATAGCCAAGGCAATAATTAAAGCTGCACACGCTGAATCGCTCATTGCTCCGTAGGTCTGATTGAGATGAAAAACGTCACGCAACTAATATCTCTCAAACATGTTTGTGTAGTGTGTGGCGAAACTATGTTTGCTCAAACACACGTTTGAACAAACGTGTTTGCGTAGTGTATGGGCCCTATAACCTGGCTTTAATATTTTTCGCTGAAAGCAGAGGCTTCTTCGATTTCTCTTAAGCGTTAAACCAAATTCTTTTAAGTGCCCGGCGTGCAGTCCATTCAATAACTGGCTTGTCTATGTTTTGGGCTGCCTGCTTAGGTGTTTTGGACCCACAACTTCTCAACTCTTTCCATTCTTCTAGCTTCCAAATCAGAAAGTAGTCGTTTCCGTCTTTTCATTGGGGAGACATCGATGTTTTTGTTTTTTTTTTTTAATATTAAGCACAGGAGTTTTTGAGATTTTCAAAATTTTGAACACTTCACGCGATGATTCAAAACTTTTTAGTAAACAAAATAGCGTCGATTCTTACAAATTTTTTTCATTTTTACATCAGTTTTACACAATTTAAATTGAACGATTTACCCACAACAAACTATCAACAAATAAAATTATCTTAACTGTAACTTGTTAAATAATAGTAAAACAAACAAAGCACAATAGAGAGGAACATCTCTCAATGAACAAACGATGTTAAATCTCTTGAAACTAAAGCGTGCATAATTGGACAAAACCAGAAATTTATTATTATTTTTTTATATAATATATTTATTATTTTTTGAAAATTTTACTATATACAAACATAATAAATGTGAGTTAAATAAAAAAAATAAAAAAAAAATAAAAAAAATTTTAATTCTATTAAAAAATCCTTATTTAAATCAATTTTTCAAAAAAAGCGAAATCATTTGATCACTTTTGCTCGTCACTGTACATTCGTCTGTCTGAACCTATTAATTAATTAAACTGTGTATATTGTAAATGTACTAGTATCCGGATATTTATCATATTTCTTCAATTTTATCTCAAATAATTTTCTAACTTACTGTTTTTCTGAATGTTTATATTTTGTTTTTGATTATATCATATTTACATAATTGTTTTATATGTATAATTTCTAAGCAAATTACTTCAACAAAATTCTAGAAATATTTATTATTAATAACCGCACACGAAAGTTTTGGTATAGTTTTAGTTTAAATGAAGATTGTTAATTTTTCAACAATATATTTAATTTACTCATATTTTCATTATGAAGGCGTTTTTCTATATCCCAAACAAGTATAAAATATCAAGGAATCCGAAACCCGGAAACAGATTTATTTAATTTAAGATCTCTGTCCACTTAATCCAAGTAGAGGCATAAACCTTATAGCATTAAAAGTTGTTTAGTTGGCAATGGTATTTCTGCTCAATCATTTTAAAACATAATTATGAATTCTATTTATAGTATAGGCGAAACGGACCTGGGAGCCGGAAGGCTTGGATCATTGTCCAAGCGATGGATGTAGTCGATATTTTTCTGGACTACATCCACATCTTAGTACATCTCATGGAGTTAAATTTTCCCCTCCATTGGATCTCCTCTCACACAGGACCGAATATCGGGCGAAGAATTTTAATTTCGAAAGAGCCCGCTATCAGCTCCCTCTGCTTCCAACACTCGACGTTAACGTAAAGCTGGATCGATAGTATGAGGGTGCTGAAGAGTGCGACGTTTATCTGTCTTATGCATATACACATTAACTTTTTATCTTTCATTTGGAAAAACACTTCTCATCCATTTTAGTTTTGTCAATGTTATGTTTTTGGATATTGTGTGTGGGATTAACACATTTCTTTTCCTTTCTTGCTTTTAATGATTTATGAAATTTATGCAAACTTTCATTGGCATTAATTTGAATTAAGTAAAGCAATACCTACTAAACGGGAACTCTAAACAAGGAAACTCTATATAAGAAACTAATCCCAAAACAAGTTGCAAAAAAGAAAAAAACTTTTGCCAAATAATACCAAAATGCTTTGACCAAAATAAAATCAATTAATGAATATATGTATTGTCTACAAAATGATGAGCATTGCTAGCGAAATGGATATCACTGGTAAACTGATTGAGGGGAGGAATGGAACTGGCATTGTTAAAAAAAAGCGATAAAACAAGGAAAGCCATGAAACATTTCGACCGTGTTCAAGAGATGGGAATGATTCCATGATTGTTCTTTTTCCTATCAGTTAACACGCTCTGTTCTGGATTCTATTCAATAAATGAAGAGAAGTTTGGGCTGCATCTGCCCAAAGATGTGATTTACACTCGAATTTTGGATGTAAACACATCTTGGAAACTGAAACTAGATCAGAGGTTTAACAGTTTCTTATACCGTAATAAAAATCCTAAGCATTTAGCAGCGTTTTTGGCGGTCTCGAGAATGTGGTCATTCCAACGAAGATCGTCGTCGAAACGAATACCGAATACTAAGAGCTTTTCGGTTTCTTTGATGCAAGTGCCATTCAAGGACAATGGCATTTCAGGTTAATTTTGCTTCGAAGAGAATAGACATTGAGTCTTTAAATGTATACCCCATTTAAAAATGCTGTTTAGATCGAAGTATAACGTTAATAAAGCTTATCCAACGGTACCGTAGAAATTCCACTTCCGAAGTAGATGGACATGAATTTGAGAACGAGTGTAAAAAGCTGAGGGTAAAGTTGTCGGCAAAAGAATGAAGTGGATTAGAAGTCGTAGATAAGAGTTCATTTTTAAAAATGAGGAGACCAAAATGGAGCCTTGGGGAACACCAGTATTTATTTTTTGAAGATCAGACTTGAAATCGTCCAATGCAACAAATAATCGTTTTAATGATAGTGGAAAACCGTATTGTCGGCTTCAACAATTACATAAAAATGACTAACTCTTTTTTGTGTTAATATTTCTTGGTTTTTGTCTCATTTCATCCAACATTAAAAGTATCAAAAATTTTGTGTCATATGTTTAGTAATTTTTAAATTTAGTAAACCGTTACCACCGTGTTTCTCCCAAAAAAAACCGTTCGACTCTATTTATTTGTATGTCCTCGGTGGATCTTCCATTCAACGATAAAGAAACGTTCATGCCAAGAATGAAAGCATTTTGTTTCGAAAAATTAAAACTATTTTTAGTAAAATCATAACGAACTAACAAACCCAAATAGCTTAAACTGTAATGTGAAATAAATATCCATTCACAATCGTTGCAATTTGTTCAATGTTTAAATTATGGTTAATCCTTTGATTGATATTTGATAAAAACATTAATGAGTGCTATTCCATTTATGTACATGAATACGGATATCATTTAGTTTAAAAAAGCAAGTGTGTTATTCTGCTCTCCACAGTGTCCGATTAATAGTGGGTAAAATTGTTTGTATTTTCGATCAACTTTTGTAGATCCAGCAACCTATGCTGTTGAACCCAAATGAATCTGAAATATTACGAAAATTAACTTTGGAAAAAAAACTTCGTGAAAAGAAAATTTGCTGCTTTTCTTCTACTTACATTGAGGGTATCTGCCTGAGACATGGTAACTTTCTGCGATCCTGGGCCCTTTGCTTTCAGTCGTCTTTGCTAAGCGCTCTAGCCTGCGCGATGCCATGGCGTTTAACTGCCTGTACACGAAAGGGACAGAGCAGCACCTGGAATAAATATTGAATATACGCAAATTTACTATAATGAACCCAAGGAAACACAGTTCATATGCAGCTGCAGTCATAGCTGCAAAATTTTAAACTTTTACGTATGTATGTACATCATTTCTGACGTATCAAAATCTTACTAGTAAAACAGTCGATGCAGGTTTACATAAGGTTTAAGAGAGCTCAAAGCCTCATAAAATGGCTTTGCTTGATAAATTCGCAAAGATTTAAATCAGCTGACCCAAATTTTTAAAATTTGTTCACAAAACGTACATTTTTTGACAGTTATTCGAGCTGCAGCTGCAGTTCCAGTTGCAGTACTCCGTTATATTCAGCCACTGGCAGCTAGAATTCGAAGACTTTTCTGAATCATTGTTGTCCGCTCGCTGGGTGTTGCCAAGCCAATGTACTTGACGTGCTTTGGCTTTCTAGACAACATCCACATTGGTAACATGTCATGAGTTGTATCTTTCCATCGAAGAATTTTTCTTTCGAAATGTATCAGCTCTCTCTTTCTGCTTATAGCCAACACTCTCTTCATTAACTTCACGCCCGCGCTGTGTTGAAACATTTAAAGGGTAATTATAATCCCTTGAGCGCGGGTATATTATAAAAAAAAAACTCGGCGTCACTGTAAAGCAGAAACTTTCGTCTTTCGCGTGAGGAGTTTTGATCCTATCTGATTCGCCAAACCGAAGGAGCAACGGTATCCTAGGTTAATTCTTCGTCGGATTTCCACTGAGGTGTCGTTTTTCGAGTTTATATCAATTCCGAGGTAGTTTTAGTCCTTAACAACTTCGAATAATCGAATCATTGAGAAGCAAATTTCTCACTGGGAGTTGCTCCTACTCGTAGGCTCCAAAACTTGCCGATGAACGAGTTCAAACTATTGATATCTTCATAGGTAGCCATGCGGCAATCAGAGCCATTTTGTCAATCGTCACGAAGTTAAAACTGGTTGCTCGTTGCCGTAGTGAATTGAGATTGCTCGGCGAAATAAATTCAGTCAATCAAGGTTGGGTACCGGAACACTGTGACATTTATGGAAATGAAATGGCTGATGAATTGGCGAAAAACGGTTCAACACTTTAAACGACCCAAATTGTACCCTGGGTACTTTTGCCACTGGAGCAGAAAAAGTATATAATTCATCAAAGTTTTCTTAAGAACCCAAATGACATATGGTCAACAATTGACAACTGTCAGGTTTCAAGGAATCTTTGGCCAGATATTTTAAAGAAAAAAAGAACTAAGTAAAGAGTATCTACTGAAGCTTAGTAGACCTCATTTGCCTCCCTTGGTTGGAATCCTTAGGGATCAAAACTCCAGGGGAACCCAATGGAAATCTGCACATCTGACTTATTCAGAGAGTGTCAAGACTTCCTTTGTGGACGACGCACGTCTCATTTTTGCTACTGAAAAGCATCCTTAACTTCATTCAGAAATCAGGATGGTTGAGGAAGGCCCCTCATACCTAAGACTTCCACTAAATCCTTCCTCTGACCTTTCCCATTCCTATATTACCAAGAGGAGCACAATGGATCCATTGAGATTCAAGAGAGATGATACGGCTTGCTGCATCATCACCTCACCTAACCAACTTATTTTTTATTTTATTTTATTGGTTGACAATTTATTATTTAATAATAAATTATTATAAGATTAGTTCAGAGAATCTCTGAATATGACAAGGATTTCTTAGAAAAAATGGTTGGTTTTTCTGCCAAATACTTCGCTTGCTCAACTTTTAACTGAGAAATTTTGTGAGTGTTCAGAAATATTTACATATGTACTTATGTATATACATATATATGTATGTATAAACTGATCAAATGACGCATTTTGAATTCTTAAATTTTCAGATGTCAATTGAAAATCACAGACTTCGTTAATCAAATGCTGTCCGCCAAAAAGCTAGAAAAAAATTCATTATAATTAGGCTAAAAAATTCTTATCGTAGATTGAGAAAAAGGTAGATAAGAATTTACAATATAATAGCCTAAATTGGCAACTTGTTTTCAAACCTCAGTTGCATGTGTAATCGCAACCAATGGGATTGAGTATTTAATGGTCTGTTAAGTAAGATTTCTGAAATGAAATTTTGTTTTAGCTTTATAATTTTTTTTTTGTTGGGACCATGTACAAATTCTTCTTTTTTTAATTTCAACTTGTTGCAATTGCCTTGACATATCACCCAAATTACATGTTGTCTTATACGTATTACCTTTTCTTTTTCAGCTAGTTTTTAAGATTTTTCATAAAATAATGTAAATTTTGCTGATTTATTTAAAACAAACCAAAACTCTGACATAATCAAACAAATATTTTTTTCCATTCACTTCTAGTTGATTCAAAAAAATCATTTTGAATTTTTAAGAACTCCGGATAAAAATAAACAAGAAATTCACCTATCTGCCCTCAGATAACACAAATTTGATCCATATCATATCGTTTTCTTTCCGCCATCATAAGTTGTCTAAAGCCGATAACCTGCCAAAAAATGGCCAACCAACCAACTAAGGGGCCACCTTATCCAAAGGTTAAGTATTCCGATGCGAAATTCCGCGAAATCGTACCAACTTTGCCACTCTTTGAAAACCTTAAAGTCCAATATAAAGCCAAAGGTGTTTGGTTCAAAATGATATCGAAGCGTGGCAATTTTTACAATTGCGAATGCTGCGGTGTAGATAATGTAGGCCCAACACCAATTGTAGAACATTTACGCGGCAAGAAACATCGTTTAGCCTTACAAGCCGCGGACAAGCTCTTTCATCCACAGTATACAGCTCCAAGGCCGACGAAATCACCTGCACGTACACCCATTCTTGACACTTATAACAGCATCCAAGGCAAACTTTCAGGAAATGAACCCAAAACCAGACCTGATAATGCACAGAAACCAAAGCTAGATTCTGCACAGAAACCAAAACCAGATTCTGCACAGAAACCAAAACCAGACTCTGCGCAGAAGCCAAAACCAGATCCTGCACAAAAACCAAAACCAGGACCTGCTTCTGTGCAAAAACCGAAGCCAGAAGGCGACTCTGTGCAAAAACCCAAGCCAGAAGTTGCATCCGCACAGTCAAAGACTACTCCAACTCAGAGACCAGGCCCTGCTTGCAGCAAAAAGCCAATAAATACTGTCAATAACAAAGCTACACCCCCTGTTAAAACGGCAAAAGGTAACGATTCTCCTGCTGCTGCTAAGCCTAGCGAAACTTTAGCGGCTTCTGAATCTAAAGTTACCCCAGCTGTTAAAAACGAAGATGATGAAAAAAGTCCTGAAGAATTAGTAAAACCAACGAAAGTACTTGAGACAGATTCAGAAATTGTTATATTGGATGATGATGATGAAGATGATTTGGCAGAGAAAAATCCGTTGCCCGCTAAGCCTGAGGTCCAAAATACTACTGTTGGTCAGGCCATTCCAGTTGCTGGAACTGCTGTGCCGAAATCACAGAGACCTCAGAAACGTAATTTAAATGCTCAAACAGCAAAGCCACAGCAAAATGAAGGCAACAAAGCAGGACAAAGCATTCCACCTGCTGATAGAATTATCAACCCAGCAGCAGTCCTAGCTCAATCGGCAGAACAACAAAACGAAGATAATAAACCGCGTTATCAACAAAACCGGGTTATAATACCCTCGGTGAATAGAAAAAGAGAACTAGCAAATCAACAACACTCGGCTGATCAGCAACCAAGCTTCTCGAAAAAAACCTTTTCAGAAAAAGTATCAGGTTCTAGTGAATACGAAGGCATAATCGGTGTGGAATACGTTGTTAAGATCCTCAAGGTCTACAACGATCCCGATCCTTTCTATGAGTGCTGCTTATGCGAAGTGGTCATGGATGGCATTGGTATGCAAACTCACTTGCTAGGCTACAATCATCGCTACAAGTACATAGAGAAGCATTTCCCAACATGTTTTAATCAATATAAGGATCATATTGGCAATGTTCAGGTTTTGGGAATTATTTTGGATCGCGTTGCTAAGGCAATCGAAGCCCATCATGGTAGAGAGTTGCCCTACGAGTGTCTGAGTGGTGAGTTCCGTTCGAATCGCCATGGAGTTATGACAACTGTATACTCTTTTCGACATGCCTCAGAATATTCAGGTCCTTCGTTTACAAACGTTGTAGATGCCAATGAAGTTGATGAGTTATGCAAGAATAAGGTTGTTTATGTTCCACCCAAGCCAGATCCGAAGCGAAAACCTACGTTTGACAGCCGCAATGGAGCTCCGGTTGCAAAGAAGGGAAGAATGGAACGTGAACGTGAGCGCGACCGCGATCGCGAACGTGATCGTGAACGTCCATATCTTCCTTCTTCTGGCCGTGTTAATAATGGACGCGGTGGGGAAGTGGGAGGACCTTCTAATCGTCGCCCATACCGTGCAGTACCGGAGGCACAAAACACGGTTGATGATGCAACTCACAAATTGTTGGTTGAGGAATTCCTCAATCATACCCGAGGAAAATCGCGTTCGCCCGTTGGACGCAGAAGACGCCATAGATCACGTTCTCGATCACCTCACCGATCACACCGACCTCGATCTGTATCGCCTTTGCGCGAAGGAGACATATGGCAGGCTTATCGGCATCTCGTCGATCGCTCCAGGAATGAGTTGGATCAAGTATATAAGGAATATCGCAAGGATCCCGAAAAGCATCCTGTTTACGACGAAGAATGGCGTAAATTCTGGAAACATCGTAAGGATCAATTGTGCCGCGAAGGTCTCGATCACAGGAACTATGACTTCCAGCCCGAATGGGTGAGATATTTCGCTGTTCGCATCGAAGAACTCTATGATGAAGCTGTAGAAGATATCAAAATAAGTTCAAGACGACGTTTGATTTTGCCAATGACCAATGACGAGCTGCAGGACAAGAAATATCACGTGAAGACTATTAATATAGTGGGAGAAGAAAACCAGGAATACCAAAACCAACAAGAACAACATGGAAACAAATCAAACCATCCATCATTCCCTGAAACTACTGAAAAAACATCGGTTGTAAGTGTATTGAGATTGCTTACAGCTTTGGAAGACTACCTGGGTAGTTTGGGACCTAAAGTGGTTGATCTGCTGTCGAAAGCGCTTCTTGTAGAAAAAACCAACCCAAGGGAAATAAATGAGATCATCTTGAATCTTGAAAACTGTACTATACTTGAGACAGCTATGGAAAAATTGAAAGGTGTTCTGATTGCTGGACTATTGGAAGGTCCAAAAGTAAGGGCATTCAATAATGTCATTACAGAAACTGATAAAATTCTTCGCACTGCTTATAAGATAAGGCGGGACAATCCTCAACCACTAGCGAATAGGCCAGAGCCTGTGCCTGCTCCCAAGGCTCTGCAGCAAGGTTTTCAACAGAAATCATTCTCGCCGCATTCACAGAACACAATCAGTGGTGGCCGTTCTAGTAGTGGCGCAGCTGCTAGTTTGCTTTCACAAATCGACAAAAAGGAATTGGCAACTAAACTGGCTGCAGCTCTAACAGCTCAAGGGAAAACAGATTTCAATCCAGAGCAGCTGCAGCAATTAATTGCTGTGTATTCGTTGATTGATAAAAAAAAGAGAGACTCAGCAGCTGCTTCAGATAAGCAAAAGATGACACTTTCCGATACTTTGACAGCGCTATTGAATCCATCGTCGGACAAGAGCGGCGATCCTGCTGGAAACATGCCATTATCCAATAGAATGGGAGCAGGAGCAGTTGGTGGACCTAGTGGAGGAAACTTTTCGAATACCAATGATAAATTTGGTTCGCTGAGTAATTCATCGATTACAAATTTTGTAAGCATGTTAAATAGGGATGGTCTTCCGGCTGGTGGTAGTGCCAATGGAAATGACTCCGACATGTGGCAAAACTTACAAAACATACAGAGCTCGTTGCGTTTGCAAAATGATTCTGCGAATGCTGGAGCAGGATTTGGAAATAACTCGTCAAGTAGTGGACGAGGTTTTGGAAATAATTCAATGGGCGGGGGAGGTAGTGGAAATTTTAATAGAAGTGGATTTGGTGGCCAACCCGGAAATACCTTCAATTCTGGTCAGAGTTTCAATCGAGGTGGATTTTCTGGAGGAAACAATTCTACGGACGGTTTTGAGGCTGGCTTTCGTTCAAGCTTCCCAGGCATGAACAATAGCAACCCCTCAAGAATCGGAGAAAATGATGATATGATCACTGGAGGAAGAGGAGTAAATGATATGATGGGAGGAGGAAATGATATGATGGGAGAAGGAAATGATATGATGGACAATGGAGGAAGAAGAGGAAATGATATGATCAGTCGAGGCAGAGGAGCAAATGATATGATGACTGGAGGTAGGGGAGGAGGAAGCGTTAACCATAATAATTTCTCTGGCGGTGGAAATAATTTTCCTTCACGAGGGACTACTGGAACAGGAGCGAATAACACTTTGGGTTTTGCAAGATGTAGCTTCCTCGGTGGCGGAGCATCTAACTCTGGGGGCAGTGGTTATAATAATAGTTTCTCTGGACTAAGCAATTTTTCGACATCTATAACACCTGGCCCTGCAAAGAATAACTTTCAAAGAAATTCGTTAGGTGGAATGGGCGGAGGAGGAGGCAACAATGGACCCCACATGGGAGGAGGTAATTTCAACCGTAGTAGTGGTAGTGGCCAACCTAACTTTAGTGGTGGCAATAACTTCAACAATCAGAACAAAGGTAATTCCGGTGGAGGTTCAACGTTTGGTTCGGCTCCAAATCAGAGGAACATGGGCGGAAATCAAGGTGGCAACAATAACAACAATGCTGGTCGTGGTGGAGCTGGTTCAAATTGGAGAAATCAATAGAAATGCCCATAATTTTAATTAAATAATTAAGTTTTTCTTTAAATAAAATAACAAAAAAAAACATGTAAAATATCTTTAAACAAATATTTGACACAATTTCAAGAAGCATCTTTGAATACATTATTTTTCTTTCAAAAAAATAATTACTAAAAATTTGTAATATGAAAATATTTATTAAATATTGATTATTGATCCATGTTCATTTAAAAAAATATACATCTTATTTTAATATGATTGCTACAATGCGGAATGCATTTCCTAACTAAAATTATCTTTATAAAAAGAGAAAAAAATATAACATTATGCATACATGATTTCAAAACACTTGAAATTCAAATTAAAACATTACATAAGTATTATGATTGATTCAATTAAATATTGTAAGGAATTAAAAGCGCAAAATACAACACATATGTTTTGTAAGTTTTAATTTCACCTTTAAATAAAAATCATGTAAAGATGATGTAATTAATTAAGAAATTATTGGAAATTAAATGAATAACTTAAAGATTTGGTTCGTTTGTCTGAAATTTGAATCAACAGGGCATTTCAAGCCTGAGATTTTAGAGACCTACAATGTAAAGTAAGTAAGTTTAAATAAATCGTTAATTCCTTAATAACTTTGAGCAAGACATTTTAATTTTTCTTCAATGTGGAGTATCTATGGAAGTGTGAAAGATGAACGTTCGATTTCAACTTAAAGCAACAATTCAACAAGAGAATGACCTATGTAAAAACCAAAGGTACACAGGAATGTATTTCGAGTGGAGAAGCAATTTTTGGACTAGTTATTGAGACTTAGTTAATGCTGTGAACGAACTTATTTAGAATGACCTCTGTAGAATTAACTTTTACTCTGTAAGTGATGTAAAAAAAAACTCGAAATCAGCTTCATTGATGAATTGTTCATTATTATTGAGATCTCTTTAATATTGAAATAATTTTAGTGACAATTTTTGAAATAATTGCCTACAATTTTGGGCACTTACGTCGGTTATTTTTTCATTTCTCCATTAATTCATTCATTCATTAATCCAGAGTTAACTTACATAATTTGTTAACTTAATTCGGATCCAACTCATGGTCTTTGGAAAATTAGGTTTTGAATGAAAAAATTTTATATTAAATATCATTACGAGCATGTAAAAAGAATTTTGAAATGAAATTGAACAATTTGAAATATTTAATACGACAAAAATCAATTTTTTTTGTTTTACTTGTGAATCAAAATGAAAGTGTTTTTAAAACGTGGCTTTTTGATTATGACATTGGGCCGTACCAACAATCAAATTAAGAGACGACTTTAATATTTGAGCAAAATGGACCATTATTTATATAGATTATATTATGAACTTAATATTTATGTGAACTCTAAATTATGAACCATTTATTGTACGGAACCTAAAAAATAAAATGCAGTATATATGGTCAGTTATATAGTGTCCATTAAATAATGCTTCATTTCGCTCAATTATTAAAGTCGTCTCTTAATTTGATTGTTGGTAAGGCCCATTATCTCATGGAGTTCGCAGCTATGGGAAACGAAAGTCATTGCATACTCGTATTATTGCTGTTGCCGATCAGTGATCACACGCTCAACTATAATGACATGACTATCGATTGATTTGTCAATCGGTTTTATAAGTTAATAAAAATTATCAATTGTGAACAAAATATTGAGTTTCCAATAAGGTCTTGACAACTTTTTTAATCCAATTTTCGATAACTCGGCCACATATTTCAATGGAAACGGCGTTAACGCTCAAAAAGTTGCCGTCATCGTTTCGGAATTGTGGTAACAAATTTTAATTTATTATAAACATTTTTTGTTCGTGATGATGGAAATGTTGTTCTTACTAAATGCTGACTTAAATATTATCATTGGTTTAAGTTTGCATTCAAAGTTGTCAAGTCCCAATTTAAAAACACTTTAATGTTATGACGGATTAAGGGCCTAGTTGTGAGTATCGGTCACCTATCTTATTCCTATATAAAAGCCGATTGTAACAAATTGTTGGATGCGTTGAAATCCAAAGCTATCTGGATAGGTAATGCAGGGGTGCCAGCACGTAACTTGATACAATCGAGTCTAGTCGATGTAATCGAGTATAGGGAGTTCCTTATTTGATTCAATCGAATCGAAAACAATCGGCTGATCATAAGAAAGAACTGCCTGTTCTCGATTGTATCGACCTAACTCGACCGTATCAAGTTACGTGCTAGGGCCCCAGGAACGAAATTAAACATTGTATTATTGGAAACGGTATAGGCTAGAAGAATTTTTAAGAAACTATCGAACTTTACGTAATTTGGTTGTTGAAAAAATACGGTGTGCTAAAAAAGAAACAAAAAAAAAAAAAAACCATCTATGAGTGGACCACAATTGTAGAAAAATTTCTGGTGAAGTTGATTGCAATGTTCTCAATCAAAAGTTTGTCGACTTACCTTTTCCTCCGCTTCCTGTCATTTCTCCAATTCGTATTGATAATGAGTCTGGACTTCAAAGTACTTTGCAATTCTCCAGAATATATTGTATGGAAGTCGTTGAAAGTGTGTTGTCAAAAAAATCAAGTGCTACCGGAACAGATGGCATACATCCTAAGTTCTGTTCTTGAAAGTAATTTTTCCAATACTATTGCCGCATATAACACACATCTTTAACGCAATTTTGACAACTGGTGTTTTTCATATCGGTGGAAATCGGCAAACATAAATCCGATTGCAAAAGGTCCAAATGGTTTTAGACCAATTTCAATTGTACCCTTTTTGTCAAAGGTATTTGAAAAAAATCGTGCAAAATCAAATAAACTGTCATCTTCGGAGAAATGATATGTTATCACCAAAACAATCTGGTTTTAGGGCAAGTCACAGTTATTCCACAGCACTAATAAATGTTATTGAACACGTACGAAAATCATTGGATGCTGGTAATGTGACTTTCTTAATTCTGTTGGACTATCACGGCTGTACAATTTTTCGTATTTTGCCGTTAAACTGATATCGTCCTACCTCACCGGAAGAAACCAAGTTGTAGTGGTGAATGGGAAATCATCTAACTTTCAAGGTACATTTAGAGGTGTTCCTCAGGAATTAATTCTTGGGCCCCTATTATTTTCCCTGTATATAAATGAACTTCCAGATACTGTTTCTCAATTGTACGCGGAGGACGTTCAATTGTACAAATGTTGCCCTCTTGGAATGATCGAAGATTATTTTCAGTTATAAACGATGATTTGGACAAAATATTAATCTTTGCCCAACGAAATGGCCTCTTCTTAAATCCAAGTAAATCCAAATGTCTCATCATCTCAAAAAACTTGTGAACTCTTCATACTTTCCTCGAATTTTCCTTGACGGCCCTGTAGTTGAATATTTAGAGACTGCAAGAAATCTTGGAATGCTTTTTAATCGAAGACTAACTTCGTATACGCATATTAATACAGTAATAGAAAAAGGATATGGAGTGCTCCGCATGTTGTGGGTCACTCAATATTATACTCGCCTAAAAACTAGACATGCTGGCTAAAACACTGGTTATACCAATATTGATTTATGGATGTGAGATATATTGTAGTTGACGATAACAGTAGAAGAAGTTAAATGCACCATACAAAAGTATTGCTAGATACATAGGTATATGGACTGAGAAGATATGATAGTATTTCGTCCTACTCAAAAGCCATATATAATCTGTCATTTGATAACCTCGTCCTATACAGAACTTTATTATTATCAGCCTTCTTACCTTTTTACTAGATTGCAAATGTCTTCATCACTTAGGTCGCAACAACTTATCCAATTCAGATTCTCGTTTTTAAACTCTAAACGCCAATTCTTTATCAACGCTATTCGTTTGTGAAACAGACTACCGCCAAGTATTAGTAGTATCCGGAAATCCCCGGGAAATAAAATAAAATGCACGACTGGATCGCACGAACTTGCTCTTATGTAAAAGTACTTCGGAATTTAGGATACATTTTATAAATATAAAACATGGATTTAATGAGATAATAATGTTCAAATGCATAAAATTGTCGTCTGGTTTCCGGAAAAGTATGAATTTATGCGAATAAACCTTAAAAAATCGTTTTATTATTAAATACATTTTTTATATAAGAAATTTCTCTAAAATTTTTCAAGAAAAAAATGTGGGATGCGAATTTTAAGTATTTAATAATATTGGTTTTAGGAAATTATTTCAAAAAATAATCGTTCATAGGTTTTGAAGATATTGATTTAAAATTTATTTTTTTTTTTTTTTAAAACCCAATAAATATTTTTTCGAATATTTTTATATACAGTATTATTTTAAACTTAAGGGGACTCCTGCTAAAAATTTTGGGTTAAAATCCTTAGAGCCGTTAATGAGAAAGTCGAAAATCAAAAAAAACGGGTATATGGCAGGTACCCCTAATAACATTTTGCCCCAAAATTTTTTTTGATCAAAATGTAGTCCATGTCCATAATATCACACTTAATTTTTTTTTATCAAAATCGTTAGTTTTTTGTGTACTAAATTTTTCTTAAAATTTTTATAAAAAAAATTGATATGCAAATTGTTAGTATTTAACAAAATACATTTTAAAACGGAATTTAAAAATTTAATCGTGTATCGGTTTTCAAGATATTGAATTTTCAAAAAAAAAATTTGTATTATTTTTTTAAAAATCCAAAAACTATTTTTTCGAAAAAATTTTTAGTTTATATTTTTTCAAATGCAAAACAGCTCCTGCATAAAAATTTTGGTTAAAATCGTAAGAGCCGTTGGTGAGAAATTCGAAAATCAAAAAAACCGTTATATGACAGGTTCCCCCCAAATTTTTTTTTCACTAAAATATAGTCCATGTCCATAATATCACACTTAATTTTTTTATCAAAATCGTTAGAGCCGTTTTCGAGATAAATAAGATTTTGCATTACGGGTGTATGGGGGGGGGTACCCTTAGTTTTGGAGCTAAAAAAATTTCAATTTCTCCTCTAGGGAATCACAGAAGACTCTTAACTACCAAGTTTGAAGAAAATACCTCCGGTAGTTTAGGCTTTAGTTCGAGGTACAGACATACAGACAGACAGACGGAATTGTCGGACCCACTTTTTTCGTCTTTGCTATCATCGTAATGTCAACTTTGACCAAAATCTCGAGTTCGATTTTTTTTCCAAATGCAGAACTTGCCCTATAGTACCTACATATATCGCAAGTAAAAAAAGCTAGAGGCGCATTTGGCCTATAACTAAAAGTCGTTATACGTGAATTTTTTTTCCCCAGAGCAAAAATAAAATGAAATCTAAATCTAAAAAATCTATTCAATTTGATATAAAGTTAATTTTTTATAAAAATATTTTTTTTTAATAAGATTACTCTGAAGAGAAGATACCGAACCGATTCACAAAAGCATTCATTCGGGTAGCTCTTTTAAGTAAAAATATCTGTTCTTGACAGTACACTCTAAACTGCGCTCAAGGGCTTAGTCCCCTATTACACGATGTCTCACGAGACGAGGCTCACGTAAGTACGAAAAAGAAAGCAGATATGAGGAAATGAGATGCAAAAAAATATTCCCGGTGAGTACCGGGCTGATTTTTAGTAGTCTCATTTTGACGTTTCTTTTTCTCAAATTCGTTTTATGTTGTGTTGTGCATTAAAAAATACGAACAACAGTCAAATTTGAGACATGAGTCTCATGAGACATGAGTCAACGTGTAATAGCTTTTGCCTCACAGGATACAAATTTAAAAGGAAAGTCAAAAATGAGACATGTCTCATGAGGCAACGTGTAATAGGGGACTAACTGATGCTTGTTCCTATACTCTGTCCAACAAAAGTTGTCAGTACAGGGAAGATAGGACGTTTGTCTCTCATTCTGGTTGCATTGCCATGCATAAGTGTGTCGCCTTTTAAAGCTCTCACAGGGATTCCGTACTTTACATTATAAATCGCCGCAAATGAGAGTAAAAAACGCGTAGGGCTACCGTCTGCCGATTCAAAACGACTGAAAACAATATCCAATTTACCTTTTCCCACAACGCTAAGCGGTAAGATAATAGGCGCGTTTTCTTTTTAAGTTGAAAAGCAATACGACAACACAACATACTCATCTTCTTAAAATGTGTTCTCAAAAGCTTTAAATCCCAAAAGCTCCTTAATAAAAACCACTGAAAAAGCTCCTTGCTTGCAATTGAGAATGATAATGGTAACTCTGTTTTGATTTAGATAAAGAGCGTACGATCGTATTGAGCGACACTTGACACTCTTGACTTCTTGAGTCTTGACAGTATCTCATCAGCAGTGGGATACGACGGTCGTGTTGGGGTGTACAACTTTTTGCAAAGAATTACAACAAGAATTCCTTAAGGAAAGTCAGTGGCTTGCTCTTTTTTTAGTAGCATTTTTCCTAACGCATTGTAGTGAGGGTGCATCAGGCGGCACTGCTTTAGAAAAAGCTCTCCCATAAGGCCTGTACTTACAATTTTTGTTGGACAGAGTATAGCAATATGAGTTTTACGGTGAAATTTTTTGGGCAGCTGCCTATTTCTCTAGACTAGAAGATTGTTTAAAAAACAATGAAAATAATTGTTGATTTCTTTTTTTACACTTCACAGAAAAGATCTGAACCAGTCAATTACAATTTTCTTGCAGATGTCATTGTGCTGTTAGTTTTTCTTATATTGATCAGTTAATCTGCTCACAAAAGAATATTTGAGATCTAGGCTTATATTAGAATTTTAATCAAAAATAATTAGAAACAGAAAATATTGAAGCGGTACTATTTTACGGTAAATATTTATCGTTGCATTCAAATATTTAAACTTTATTATTTAGTTTAATAAAATGGGGAAAAACAAGGAGTGCACAGTAGAGTTAAGACGGCTAATCGTCCACAAGTTATGCCAGGAGAAGTCTTCTATGGATATCTTCGTCAAGCATCTGCTATGTTCCAAGAAGATGGTGGGATTTAAGTGTATATGGACAGGCAGTACAAAAACCCCTATAAGAATGCAAAGGGCGAGAAAAACAACTGCCAAAGTTGGCAGACTTATTTGTCGACCGGGTAAGATAAATCCTTATTCCACACAAGTTAACCTTAGAACCATCAAAAACAGATTCCAGAAACAGAGCTGCCAACACGTAACTTTATTCAATCGACCGACTGCCCTCGGTTGTGTCGTCAGAGTTGGTTTTCAATCTACAGAAATAAGTTATCGTCGGCAGTAATTTTTGCGGAAAGACCGGATTCTAAACTGAATATGTCGATTAACAAAAATAGTATTGAGACTTAAATCTTTTGTGAGTGAACATCGGGACTTAGCCAGACAACCATGTCCAAGTGAGAAATAACAGCAGTTCCCTGCACAGAAAGATGAATATTTATGAATATTTGATAAATAATTTTCTTTCGGTTTGGAGCGACCTTAAAAACAAAGTTAATTTCCAAGTGAATTTTTTTAAATTGTAAATCGTGTTACCTTTCACCCAGCCTGAATGCCCCCTAATAAAGTCTGAAACTGAAACTCATAATAAGGGGACACAAAATAAAATTTGTTTGGGGTGGAATGATGTTGGGTCGAAACTCATAATAAGACTGATTTTAAAAAAAATCCATGAGCTATCATCTCTATTTCTATTCTATCTCTCAAAATATATCTAGTGTAATGCAAATTTTAAATTAAATACTCGTCGATTGTATCAATTTGCATTGCCTTAAAAAAAACATGTTTCTAAAAAAAATTAAAACATCGGAGCATGCACAAAAACACTGCATTTTGAAGCGATATATCCCCAAAATTGAATATTTTTGGATTTTATGGGAAGAAGTACATATGTATGTATGTACCTACATAAGACAACATGTAAAGAAAAAACTTTATCAAATAGGCCAAACCCGTTGGTGGTTTTGGTTTTATTTTGCGCATCGATGGCAGAATGAACCAGTTTATAAATAATTATATATACTGACATTGACAACAGTTATGAAGCCGTAGCCATAGGCCATTCGTCAGTTTTGTACACTTTTCAACAGGACAACAACTTTGTTGTTCAAAAACATCGAACAAGCTTGGAAGAATGTCTCACTTAAACGATGTCAACTTGGTACCTCCAGTATGTAAAAACTCTGTTCAGCTGTAAATGCGCTATCAAGGACTAGCCAGCAAAGTGTAAGCTCTTTTTTATTCAGAAAAAGGATCTGAAGTAGAAAATTAAATATTTTTTTTTTTTTTTATGAAATAGCGACCCGCTCAGGCTTTACATGTGACGCAGTTTTAGAAGATATCTAAAGGTACTCTGTGCAAGGAAAGAAAACATTTATATAAAAAAACAATCGCCCAAATCAACTAAACTTCACAGGATTATGCGTTCAGTTTAATTGAAGATTTCCTGAAAATTTCATCAAAATCGATCAGGAAGTTTTGGAGTCCATAAGAAACATAGACAGTACACATATCCATTTTTTGTAAATGTGCTTATACCTATATAGTAGATTGTTTTTTGTAAATAAATGTTTCTTATTTCTTACTTTTACACATATTTAGTTTTATTTATAGGTATTCTATTTCTCTTTTAGGTATCACAAGAAAAAAAAAATTACAACAAGACATGAAATTTAGCCCAATTTATAAAAACGCTACTACATTTCACGATTTTACCAAACCATATAAAAGAGTTAAGTCCCGATTTATACTTTCACAAAAAAAAAAACAATGCTCGCGGAAAAGTTAGATATATTTAGACGATTTTAAGAAATCGTTAAACCTATGAGCCATGTTCATATTTATATTCAAAATCTGAGCTAATCACCCATGTTCTGTATTCCGAGTGAAAGTGAATTGAAAACGAATTTCAATTTCACTTAAAATGAAAAGGCATGTTCTACATTCCGAGTGAATTCAACTCACTCCGAATTTATTTGTGAAATGTCAAAATCAGCTGAAAGACAATTTGCATCATTTATTAAAACATTGTTTCTTGTGCATAACGAAAATAGATTCACTATTTTTATTAATAAGTGGTAGAAGGGACGAAAAACAATGATAGAGAGTTTGTGGAAAAGTTTTACGTAGTAAAGCCATAATTTTAGATCTTCCAGAAACAGCGTAAGTAAAAAATGGGGAATGAATTAACATGGTCATATTTGAATTGTTTGTAGTTTCAAAAGAAGCTCCAGACTAAGCGAAGAGACATTTGTTTACATTTTTGAAATAAATCCCTTAATAAAATCGACTTCAATTTCCTTAAGCGGGAGCTCTTTTGTATTTTCTTGTAAACAACAATTTATCAATCAATCAAATCAAAATCAATCAATCAAAATTTCAAATCTTTATTTACTCGTTTATCAATTTCACCAAATAAAACTAAGTGAATTGAATTCACCGTAAAACGCTATGTATTCGAAATGTAGAACACGAATTTTCATCTCCGAAAACTCAATTCACAAACTTCATTTCGGGTGGAATTCAGAACACCAACATTTCACATTCGGAATGAACAAATCACAAAAGTCATTTTATGCGGAATGCAGAACATCAAAATTCACTTTTGTTGCTCGAATTCACAATAAGTGAAATGCAGAACATGGGTGAATATACACTTACGAGTAGACCAAAGTTTTACCTCCTTATGAAGCTTGCATAACTACGTTTTTCATTACTTGCCAGATCACTCGGATCGTTGTATTAGATGTCTCCCAAATGGAGCTTACATCTTTGGAATAGAACATGACGTAGGGCATAGAAAGTGAATAATTGTTCCCTACTCCTCTTTATCCATGCAGCCAAGTCGTCGGTCGTTACTGAGCTAGGCTGAGTTCGTAATTGCAATGTTTGTTGCCCCTGCCCTGCCTAAAACATGTTTCGAATACATTTATGAACACATTTACAACAGCATGTGTGCAGTCATCATACTTAGTTAAAAATGAGTTCATAATTGCCAAAATAGCAAACATAGAAAAAGTCAGATATGTAGGTATGTACAATAAATATTAATTATTTTTCAGGAACTTTTATTTGGTTTTCTAATGTTATTTTAAAAATGACTGGTAAAAAAAAGAAGGAACCAATTTTGAAAACATGGGTAAAAAATTGGTAAAAAATAGAAAATTAAAAAACCGAAGACGAAGAAAATTATTTTTGAATAAGACAACCTGCAGAATGATGTTTAGGCATATTCCAAAAATACGAATTTCCTCAAAACGATCAAATATCTCAGCCAATAGCTCTGGAGGAAGTTCAACATTGTGTCGAGATCCATAAACTTCATCGAACTGATGAAAGTAATCCCACGAGAAAGCCTTTATACAGCTTAGTTTATTTCTTTTTTTAATCCTATGATAGGAAGCTTTAAAATTTTGGAACTTCCTTATAATAAATATCCTCCCTCTATCATACGGAAACGTGGGCAAAATAGTTTTAATTTCTTGAAAAACCTTTCCCATATAACGTTTTTCTTCCTCCGCCCAGATTTCATTCTCAAACGTATGGAAACCAATAGTTCGATATCAGCATCGCACCAGATTTTGGCCTCGTATTCAATCCTGTGGATGGATAATGGATAGTTATTAATTTCTTATCAAAGATGTAAAAATCAATAATTGTACGATTATAAATTAATTTCAAAAAAAAAAATTACTCACATTTGATCCTCTGCCGTTTTTCTGCAAATTCAGCAACATAAAGAAATACATGCCAAATTGACCGCATGTTGACTGTAATGTCGTTTTTATTTGGCAATCCGGAAGCCTTCCGGACTCTTCTGAAAGTGTTCAATTGGGAAAAAATGACAGTTCTGATTCTGAAAAGAAGAGAAATTTGCTTCTGGATTTGAAATCAGAAGCAAAACCAGAAGCACTCACACATTCATATACTTAAACGTCAACTCCAACAGCTGTGATTTTTGGTATTCAAATTGTGCGAACCAGGGTTGGCCGAATTAACTACACTACATTTTCTACATGATTTACTACGTTTATATGAGGTGTTGAAGCGAGCTTGAAGCTCGCTTCGAACTTTTATATACCTGTATTGAGTTGAAATGATCTTCCTTCGACTCGATCCCAATCGCTCAGCGGTGTCGAGTAGAAATGTGAGTCGAAAATCCGACCCTAATCCAACTCGATCTTTCGATACTGCATATAAACGTAGTATTTACTCGTAACTACGCGTAGTTTATTCAAGAAACTACATGCCTAATTTACAATTTGTTACGTCTGCTACATATTAGTAGTAATAAATTCATAAAAATTAATTCATAAAAATTCAATATAATAAAGGAAAAAAAAAACAATTTTGCACTTTTATGATCTAATGAAGGTTTGTAAAAAAAAGTTTCATTTACCATAAGGATGAAGAATTGTAGGAATAACTGAACATTTAATTTAAAAATTCAAATTTCAAATGCATAACTGACAGTTAATTGACAGCAATGCTACAATTTCTTACATTAACTACATTTAACTGCATTTAACTACATTAACTAAACAAATGTAGTTATTTCTAAAAAGTGACAATTCGGCCAACCCTGCTTTCAACAAACATTTTTCTTGATTTTGATTATTGTACGCATTTGATGTTTCACATATACAATCAAACAAAACTTCAGAATCATCAGAAGCAAACAAAAGTGTTCAATTGGGATTCCGGATCGGAGAGAGATTCCGGATTGCCAAATAAAAACGAAATAAGTTTACTTTTATGAACACAAGTGTTGCCATGCTCATGCAGAGATGATGCTGTTTGTTTTTACAATTATGAACGCAATTTTTGCAGGACTACGGAAGTTTTGCAAATACGAACTCAGCCCTAATGTCAAATCTGCTTAAAGATATCAGATATTGAGAGGACCTGAGATCTAGCGTTGTCCATATCTGGTTTGCAGTATTATATCATCTTGCTTTAGTATAAGTATACATGTATCGATGGGTTTACCCATATCTTTCCTATCTACTTCTAGTAAGTTTGGAAGCTTTATATTTATCGGAATGTTCCTATGGCCCGGAATCCAGCAAAGATGAACCCTGATCTGTTGAATCAACTCCATAAAAGCTGATTGGCAGTTGGGGCTGTTTTAGAGCTTTTAGAGAGTCTAGAGATTTTAAGGGAGTTTGGCTGTCTGAGAAGATATCCTTTGAAGATGTCACGTTTACTCCAAGTCAAGCGCTTCCTTAATTATTAAAAGTTCCGCCGGGAATACGCTGCAATGATTTGGAAGGCGGAGACATATTAAGTCTGTCAGAGTACACACCTCCTCCGTCCTCGGTTTTTGATCTACACTATATAAACGAACGGAATTATCTACCAAGAATAAAGCTTGCTGCCAAGTAGATTTGGATGGGATGGTAACTTGAAAGTTTTTGTTAAAATGAATGAAGATAGAAAGAAATTTCTGTTTAAGTGGAGTGATTGAATTAAATTCAATTAAAAGCTCAAGTGACCTCAACTCCAAGGTGCGTTTCGGTCACTTGAGCTTTTAATTGAATTTAATTCAATCACTCCACTTAAACAGAAATTACTTTCTATCTTCATTGATTTAATAGTCTGACCACGGACATTATTCATGCTTATTTTGACATTCTCATGAATAGTCTATTCGTTAGAATGATTCTATTCCTTCGAATGAACTTTCTTAATTTTGAGATTCGAACGAATAACATTCATTTGCGAAAGATAGCATAAAATGAACTTCAAAAAAGATTCATTTTCATTGTCAGCCGTTTGGCATTTACTATATTTCTATTTGAATTAGTATGACCGTTTTACATTTTTTTTGTTTCTAAACATTTTATAGATGTTGGATAAAGAATCAAGAAACAAAATAAATAATACACTTTTTCATTATAAAGTTAAGTTTAACCATAAAGAACTACATATTCATTACATTTTTTGTGTCAACTCAGCTGTTTTAAAACTATTCTTGAAAAAATAAGTTGATCATGACGCGTTCTAAATTTTTATTTTTTTTTCGTATACGCTTGGTCACACTAATATATCGAAAACAAAAGAGAAGTGTTTGTGAAATGTCAAAACGAAAAAGTGAAATCTTTGTTTAGTTGTAATTGTTTTGTTTATTGTTTAAAAATTTAAATTTCTTTGATAAAACCATAAAATAATGGTGCTTATTTTGACATTCTCTTTCGTTAGAAAGTGAGTCGAATTCGTTGAAACTTAATTTTGAGACTCGGCGATTAGAATGTTAATCGAACAAATCGAAAGTTCACCCAATCCATAGAAAGTTCATTCATTTGCGAAGGCTAATTCAATTTTGACATTCGAAAGAATAGAATTAAATGTCATTTTTGTGTCGTTTGAATTTTTCTGTCGAGTAAACAACAAAACATGTAAGTTTTCAATTATATCATGGAAAATAAATTGCTTTTATTATTTTTGTTGTTGTTTTATGTTAAAAGGTCGCATTCCAACTGGACAAACCGCGAACAAAAGCAAAAGTTAATTTAAATAATGGAAGAAAACCCGGAGGTAGCAAAGGGTTTTTTTTTACCACCCGCGTTGATACGGAAAGAAAGAAAGCATCCACTATCCTTCTCCCCTGCACTTCTTCAACACCATCTTAATTTATAAACAACACAAATGCCATATTTTTATTTATTATCATAAAGGGGTGGCCGTGGCGCGATGGATGTGTGCTCGCCTGTGAACCTCATGATCACAGGTTCGATCCCTGCCGTCGTCTATGTCGTTTTAATTTCATTAAAAACCTTCTAAAATTGTCATCAATGGGTTGCTGGTTTACTCATTACATGTTGTTCAGGCATAACACTAACAACATGTAATTGAGTTAAACTAGTATACCCAACAAGGATGAACACGAATAAAATAATGTGAATCATAAGCGACATAGAAACAAGACACGGCATTCTCCGCTTTAGTTCAGCCGCCATCCCTGGAGATAAAATATCTGAGACAACAACCTTCAGTCTCAGAACATCGTGCCACACATCTTTCCTGTCCTTCTTTCTCTTCCTTAACTTCACGCCCGCGCTGTGTTCAAACATTTAAAGGGTAATCATAATCATAATCCCTTGAGCGCGTGTAGATTATAAAAAAAAAAAAAAAAAAAAAATAGAACCATTTTTAAGGTCTCGAGTACAGGAAAAGTCATTACACTTGTTTGGCAAAGTTCAATTTGCAGTAAATTGAACTGCAAGCAAATTAGTTTTCCTTGCAAGTTGAAAAAAGTTTCTTGTGAACGATTGTTAGAACAGATGAATTGGTAGAGATTTTACCATTTTTTTTTTACCAAAGACAAAGTGAACGGAGGCCATGACGCTTTTGCAGATGAGATCGGTGAGGTACGAAATCGCCCGAAATTTAATTCAAACTTGTGATGAGCTTGAATTCAGGTCAGATTCTATAATTTAATTTATAATTCAACATTTGGGTATTTTTGTATCTAAAACAAAGGCTCCAAGAAATTTACAGTTTCAGTCTGGATCACCGAAACACTTTGAAGGTTTTAAAAATGGGCTTTCAATAAAACCAGGCTTAGACCCGGACTATAAGATATTAGTGTAAGAAACATAATTTCAATAACTCATATAACATGGACTTAAATTAACCGGGTAACCCAGTTTTACAGTTCTGGTAAAGGAAATAAAATTCTTTTCACGGATGCATAGATGCATACAATTATTATTATCTATCAAAACGGTCGGCGCACTTCACCCTTTAAATGAGAACATGGCTCAGCAAATTGCAAATTTTGAATGATCCTCAATTTTGACATTTCATTTTATATCTAATTATTGAAACACAATTTACAGAAATTGAAAAATGAAAGAATTGGAGATAATCAACTCTTAACCCATTAACCTAACCTAGCCTAAGAGACTCAAGTGGGTTACTACCTGCTATGTATGTTTTTTTTTGAAGAACAAAAAATATGGGTATTATTGAATTAAATTGAGTCGAATACCGTTACGCAAAGAAACAAACACTTGTTATCTTAGCTGGTTCACACATCCTTGTTCTAGTAAAATTTTAACGCCACCGAAGAAAGACGATTTAGTTGAATAGCGGCACCTGAGCTGGTGAAGGATATTGTGTCAGCAAAGTACCACAATGGCTCCATGTTAAAAATCTAGCTAAAATAATCAAATGAAACGACCGACTTCGAGTAAGAACACACTCCAACTGATTTTATTATATAAAAAGAAAGTAATGGAAAAGCTTGAAACTAAATGAACAATGTTGACACACAAGGGATTTCGATCCCGAATCAAATTTTTTCGTTTGGTGTACGTGTTTCATATTTATACATGTTAATCCCTCTTCAAATATGGATTTAAAGGTTTTGATCCATGTTAAAGAAAAATCTGGTGTGAAGGAACGCAAAATCTAGCGAGTGATCGAAATCTTCTCACAGAAATACATAGATTTTTTATGTGTAAAGGAAATTGACATTAGTCATTGAAATCAACTTTTATCGCAACCACACCTTCATATTCACTGGTCATCTTTCATGGATCGTGCATAAATCTCTGTTAACACAACAAGTCATACATACCTACAAATTCCGATCAAATAATGTTGTTTCCATCACATGTAATTTTATTTCAAATGTGTTTGTGTTCCCTTCTATTTCAGCAAATTCACAATAAATACATAAATAAAAAAAAAATGTTTAGGGAAAAATCGAGCTCTGAAACGAATGTCAACTGCCAAAAATCGTGTGTGAAATGCGACAGGTATTATATTCGGAGTTGATTTTCTTTTTTATCCTTTTTTTTAACTTTGCGCTGTTCAGTTATTTTGTGTCATACATGAATTTGCACTCATTCTTCTGCTTTTTTATGTTCTGCCCCAACAAATCTCACTGAATTTTTTATGAATTATGACTATACAAAGTCTACCCTCATACATATGTATTCAAAAATAGTGCCTGTTTCCGTTGAAAAAACACTGACATGCAATTTACAGAGTAGGAATGTTTAAAAAATAAAAAAAAACTTAACATATGAATTTTTCTCACTTTGCATGGCACACATCTCTATTTGCTTAAAAAAATATAACTGAAGCTACTCTTATAGAAACGCTAAGCCCTCTTCAAAAATCCTATTTGAAATTAACTAAATCGTGATTCGAATTGACATGCATTTATAATGAACTAATCCAATGGATGGGTATAAGAGCCCCGAAACGTCATTGTATCTAGTCATCAAATTTACGGGACTTAAATGGAACACCAACATCACGGATAGCAGTTCCTAAAACAACGTGGATATGAATGCCTCTTCAGTGTGCTGGCGTTAAAAATATTTAAATGCTTTTTCCATTAGACAATTCTATTTTCAGCAACCCGAAGTTTCATATATGCATGAGTCTTACATTTTCGTTGGATTGGATAAGTATAGAGATTGATATGTTTTTGCTGGGAAAAGTTCGAGATAAGGGAAGACATTTAGGGCGGTAAATACCGAGAACTATTATTATAAATATTTTGAGGCTCATAAACTAATGCACCTAGCTATACAAGTTATTATTTATGAACCTTATTATGAACCTTGGTCTTCAATGACAAGCAGAGGCGGATCGTGAATTTGTGGGGCCCTGGACTGAAACTATTTAGTGGCCTACCTAAGTACTCAACAAATAGCCATGTCAAAAAACTGTGTCTATAGTGATATATTATTATTATATATTCTTTATTGCACAAAAAAAAAAAAAATGTTTCTTAATTCTACGCAAGCATTAGTTGTGCAAACGGCGACCTTATTGCTGTGGTAGCAATCTCTTCCAGGCAACTTTTGGGTGAGACTGAAAACGAAATAGTGATATATATATATAAGAATATAAAAAAACAATACAAACATTTTATTTATTTATTATGAATTAGTAAATGAAATTGACAGATTATGTGTATGACATGTTATATAAATTTATAATTTATAAATCAACCTTTCTGCATTTCTGTGCTGCAAATTCCTTAATTTGGTCATCACATTGCAGAGTTCTGTTAGATCACAATTTATCGAAAGAAGTGATAAATTATTTAGTCGATGGTTCGACATTGTTGTCCTGTATTTATTTTCTAAATAGGACATCTTGGAGAAAGAGCGCTCTGCTTCACAGCTAGTAATTGGCAAAGTTAAAAAAATCTTTAAAATGGTATAGCATTAGGGAACACGTTAATAAATTTATTTTCATACATAAGCCTAAAAATGTCACTGGAAGAGGTGTACGATTCTGGCTTAGATTGGAGTAAGTACGATTTTAATTGAATGCACTCATTCACTAAATGCTCGTCTACGTCTTCTGGATAATAATCAATAATATGACGCGCACTTTCCAAATCTATGTTTTCAATATTTTTGTTTTTCAAATCCATTAAAAAATTGAATTTTTTGCTATATGTCTCTTTCTATTGATATATGACACAGTGACATTAGCAAACCTTATTAAAATGACTCTGTTTAAAAAAAATACTTTGCACAACTGTTTTTTTGCTCATAATTACACCATCGTATCAAATTTCACCTGATTTGGTCCAGTAGTTTCGGAGCAAATTAGCTGTGACAGACAGACGGGCGTACGAGTGAGGGCGCACGAGTGATTATATAAGGGTTTCGTTTTTCATTTTTTTGTACAAAACCCTAAAAATACCATAAAGAAGAAAAACATGATTTATAAATATTTTTACTTACCAAATAAAAGCAAGAAATCTTGTATTAATAAACAAATGTTACTTATTTAGACATAACTTTTAAGTTATCACTTACTCATTAGTAAACTGACTCATTAAACACAGTTCTAACAATTAACACAGTCAGTTTGTCACTTTGATGACGAGAACAGAAGTGCGGAAGAAAAAAACAAAATCACGTCAGGCGTAACGTTAAGCAGCGCGGCGGGAAGTCCCTCGTAAGAGTAGATAAAAAGGTAGTAGCCTATGCTGATGATCTTGCGTTATTAGCGACAGGTAAATTCTTACCCACTATCAGCGAACAGATCAAATACGCCCTTTCTAAGGTTAGTAGATGGACTAGAATACCTTCAATTGAAGGCACCCCACTGAAGATTTCAGATCATGCAAAGTATCTTGGTGTGATTCTAGATAGGAAATTAAACTGGAGTCTTAACACTAAGGAAAGAGCAAAAAAAGGAATGATTGCATTCTACTCCTGTAACAGAATCTTTGGGAAATCCTGGGGACCTAGCCCAAAAATTATCAGGTGGATGTATTTGGCGATAATCAGACCAATACTAACTTATGGTAATTTGGTATGGTGGAATGCAACGGAAAAAAGGCACGAACCTCAAAACTCTGACAAAAGTACAGAGACTTGCGTGCATTGGAATTACGGGTACAATGAGATCCACACCAACAGCAGGGTTAGAGGCGATACTCAACTTGATACCCCTAGACCTTTTCGTACAAGAATCCGCAGCATATAGCGCCTTAAGGCTAAGGCAGACTAATACCTGGAAAAACAGTGCAATAGGACATGCTCAAATTCTTCAGAAATATTTGGGTGATAGCATTATTACAGATTATACAACACCCGAACTTGACTTTTATAAACCATTCCAAACTGCCTTTCCAAGCAGAGAAGAATGACTGAACAACCAACCCTACGCCAATGAATCAGCAATAGCAATCTATACTGATGGCTCCAAAATGGATGCAGGTGTTGGTGCAAGCTTTTTCTCAGAACCTCTTGAGCTAAACAACTCACTTAGGCTCCCAGATCATAGCAGTGTCTTCCAAGCGGAGGTTCTGGCAGTGACAACAGCTGCTAGACAGGTATCAATGATGGCGATACCACGGGATGATATCACCTTTTACATTGACAGCCAAGCGGCAATAAAAGCGATTTCTACCACTGTGATAAAATCGAAGCTTGTCTCTTGCTGTCGCGAAGAGCTTAAGGTTCTTGGCACGCAGCAAAATATTTGACTCTGCTGGGTACCGGGGCACAGCCGCATACCAGGTAATGAAAATGCCGATGAGTTGGCAAGAAAGATGGTAAGTATCCCACTCTGCAACATTAAACAGAAAATTTCAGATTTAATCCTAAAGAAATCTAATGAAAGGTGGAGTCTACTTGACACCTGTGATACTACTAGGAAAATATGGCCCTGCTTTAACAAGCAGAGGACTGACAAAATTATGCAACTAACTAAGTAAGAAGTCCCTTCGCTCTCTTACGAGCATAATCACCGGACATAATTTATTGAAATGTCATAAATTTAAAATGAAACTAAGTACAGATGACCTATGCAGAGGATGTGGTGATGAAGACACATCACACTTTCTCTGTTATTGCCCGTCACTATGCTACCAGAGAAGGAAATGGATTGGTAGCTACTTCTTTGACAATCTAGAAGATCTTTCTAATATTTCAGTAATTCACATATTGAACTTCGTCAATGCCTCAAAATGGCTTGACTGATTAATAGAATACATAGGTTTTATCAGGAAAGAGTGATTACACTCATGGGCAACACAATGGATCTACATTGATCTAAGTGTGACGATAGTTACATCAATTGTCAGCCCAACAACCTAACCTAACCTAAGAGTAGAAAAAATACACCGATCAAAAACAAACGACGGGGAATCCCCGTTCGTTCTATAGACGCGCACATACACTATTCGGCATCAAACTGAGCACGATTTTAGAGAGAGAGAGAGTAAGTTCGCGCAGCGCTTTTTCCAGGTAAAAGCATGCCGGGGACTATACATTAGTAGATTGATCTCAGGGTTGCCATTGCCAACCTTATGGTAGGTTTTTTTAATTTAAATTTTTTTTTTTATTCAAATTAACGCCTAGTGTTTTCAACGGGTCTGGGGGCCCCTTGTGACCTCGGGGCCCTGGGCTGCAGCCCATACAGCCCTTAAGTAGATCCGGCCCTGATGACAAGGGAAAACCGTGCCGGGTAAGTAATTCCAAGGGAGCAATGCAATGAAAAATTTCGACGATGTTCAAGAGATGGGGAATGATTCCATGATAGTTCTGTTTCTTATCAGTTAACGCTCTGTTTTTCACTCTATCCAATTAATGAAGAGACATGTGGGCTGCACCTGCCCAAAGATGTGAGTTTTGGATGTATAATCGTCTTGTAAATTGTAGTTAGATCAGAGGTTAGGTTAGGTTAGGAGGGGTGTGCACAGCACAAGGCTGTTGCGTGCACGGGGGCTTATTGGTCCATTGTGATCCCCTATTAATAAAAGCAGAGATGCTCGTAACTAATGTCTTATGTAGACTGATTCATTTTCGAACCAGCCTGGGCTTACAATGAATTTTCTCATATTTGCCATTGAGACCTGCGTTAGATCGTCTAGTTCTCCAACAAACCTGTTTCCAAAGTAGCGGAGGCGATTTGTTTGGAGGTTCGGACAGTCACAGAGCAGGTGTTCAATGGTTTTAATCTCCTCGACGTCCTGACAGCTCCTACAGAAATCGGGTGCAAATGCACCCATTCTAGGGGCCATTGTGCCTATGGCGCAGTGACCCGTTAGTACACCTATCAGGATTCTGATGTTCTTTTTACTCAGCGATAAGATATATCGGGTTTCTTTTTTATTAATTCTAGGCCATAAACTTCTAGAGATAACGCAGTCGTCCCTGGAGGACCAGGAGTTATTGATTTGCTCTTTCGTTATTAGGTCTATTTTCCTTTTAATCACGCCAATCGGGATTTTTGGTCCCAAATTTAGATGGCTACTGATGTTTTTATTTGATTCCGACCCTTTTCTTGACAGTTCATCTGCTATTTCATTCCCTTCTATTTTACTATGTCCAGGAACCCAGCAGAGATTGACTTGGTTGGTGTTGCAAATATTGTTCAGCATGTCTCGGCATTTTGTTACTGTTTCGGAACTTATAGTCTCACTGGCTAAAGCTTTGATGGCAGCTTGGCTGTCCACGAAAAATGTGATCTCCGACGAGTTCAATTATGTCGTGCGTACCAATTCTGCCGCCTTTTCAATAGCGTAGATCTCAGCCTGAAAGACACTACACTCATCTGGGAGTTTGAATGATTCTTTAATATTGAGAGATTCACAGAACACCCCAGCTCATGTTCCTTCTTCCATTTTTGACCCATCAGTGTAGAATGAAATACCATGTTCATTAATTAGTGAGTTGGATTCCCATTCCTGTTTTTCGGGTATAGTAGTGGAGAAGTGTCTGTTGAAATCTATTCTTAGTGGTAAGTAGTCAGTTGTCACATTAAGCCCTGCCACTTTGTCATACCTTTGCAGGATAGACCCATGACCATGACTGCTGTGCTTCCAAGAGCCCATTTCTTTAAGCCGAATTGCGCTTTTGGCTGCTGTGCATTTTATGTGCTCGTCCAGGACTGGAAGATTTAAAATAATTTCCAGCCCTGCCTGTGGCGTAGAACTCTGTGCCCCCGTTATTTCTAAACAGGCTAGCCTCTTTACCTTATATTCGCCGTGTACATCCACTGGATGACCTGCGGTCGCATGCCCCGCCCGCCGTGTACGGAAGGTTTTTTTGCATGTGTAGAGAGCGCATAGTGCTCTTTTCATTCTTTCCTCTGTGTTACGTTTCCATGTTAGCTTGGAATAAAGATTTAAGTGTAGATTCCATAATATCCTAGATGGTGGTAAGATATTTACCCGATATCAGAATTACTATGTCGTCAGCATAAGCTACTACGAGTATTTTAATGCTCTGATTCTTAAATCTTGTGAGAATTTTGTTAACAACCAGGACCCAGAGAAGAGGTGAAACTACTCCTACTTGTGGAGTGCCTCTTGTAACCGATTTCTCTACATTGCTATCCCCAAGTTGCGAGCTAATGATTATGCCATTGAGCATGGTATAAATCCAGTCCACAATAGCAGATTCAACGCCAACTTCTTCTAGAGCAGATTTAATGGACTCCGTTTTTAAGTTGTTAAACGCTCCTTCGATGTCCAAAAATGCTGTTATGGTGTATTCTTTGTGCTCGAGACTTTTCTCAACCTCGTGCAACGCAGTCTCCACTGACTTATCTTTCAGGTAAGCGTGTTGGTAGTTGCACAGGTTGCTTCGTTTGAGTAGGTCCCTAACATGCAGATCAATAATTCTCTCCAGTGTCTTGAGGAGAAACGAAGAGAAGCTTATCGGTCTGTAATCTTTTGCAGTCGAGTGTGTCGGTTTTGCAGCTTTTGGAATAAAGACTACTTTAACTTTCCTCCAACTGATAGGGACGTATCTTCATTTGATACAACTTTTGAAGATTACCCTAAGCCATGGGGTGATTATCTGTAGAGCATGTTGAAGAAATGCCGGAATAATCTCATCTGGTCCGGCTGATTTCTAGGGTTTGAACGAGTTTATTGCCCATATAATCTTCTGCTTTGTGATAACCTGTTCCAATTCTGGTACTGATTGTAAGATATCTAAGGTGTGTGGTTGTGTAAAACCCGGTCCTTGATGTTTCTTACAGCCCGGGAAATGCTTTTCCATAAAGAGTTCAATTGTTTCTTGGCTCGAGTTCGACCACAACAATGTATCCCGGAATTGTGGGATTGTATGCAAGGATCTTTCGAAGTCTCGCCGCCTCACTTGTGTTCTCAATGGATTCACAATGTCTTGCCCATGAATCCTTTTTGGCCCTTCTTAACTCTTTAGTGTATGAGTTAAGTTCGGATCTATATGAATTCCAATCTTCCTCTGATTTACTCAGTCTGGCTTTGTTGGAAAGTTTTCTGACCCCTGTTCTTCGTTTCTTAAGATCACTATTCCACCATGGTGGATTAGTGGGTTTAATGTTACGAGATATGGGGCAGTGTTTTTCAAATGCCTTTTTCATTTTACTAGTAAGATTTCGAACAGCATTTTCAATGATTGAGGTTGCCGAAAGCGTTTCTTCCTCTGGATTTTCGATTCGTTCAATCAAGCATTTTGAATACTTGTCCAATTCGTCCTAGTTGGGTTCCTATAAGGTTTTATATCATTTATTTTCCTATCTAAGGTAAAGAGTATCCTTAAGTGATTCGAAAAGGATTTCTCAGGAGAGACTCTCCAATTCCCTACAGAGATCTTATCATTATTACTCATAAGAGTGAGGTCTAGAATTTCTTCCCTGTTTTTATTACGAAATGTAGGGTGATTGCCCCTATTACATAGCATAAGATTAGAACAGAGAATGTATTGAAAAATTGACTCACCCCTTTTGTTGATATCTTTACCACCCCATTGTGTATGATGGGCTTTGGCGTCGCATCCAATCACCAATGGTGTCCTTCTTGCTGTGGTGTAATCCACAAGATCGCGGACCGTTTTTGATGGGGGATTTTCTTCATCTCCCGGCATGTACGTTGACGCCAAGATGAAGTTGCCTTCCTTGGATTCAACGTTGATTGCCGCGTTATCCCTGTTGCTGTACCTAGATAAAAAGAAAGCATTAATCGACTGCTCAAAGACAAATAGACTCGACAGCCTTTGTCAACTTCCAGTTGGAGATACGCTTTGGTTAAATTGATTTTTGAAAACTTATTCCCTGCACTCATCAAAAAATACGGCTCAATCACTGCGTGAAGGCTACGCCACACAGTGAACTTGCATGGATGTAACGGTTCTTCATCCGTCAAACGCATATTTTCAGTGCCCTAGAAATGAAGATTTTATTGTCATAACCGCTTGAGTGGAAATGCGCCTCGTGGGCTCATTATGGTTTTGGACGCAAAATCGTTCTCTTCGTTGTTGAAATTGAGGATGGTTTGACAGTAATTTACAGACGACGGACGGTCAGGAGGCATTAACGTATGCACTGTTTGCACTTTGTATGTGAGCTTGTGTAAGTCTTTCACTAAAATTCGTTGAAGAGTCTGGTAATGTCCAATTGCTCGGCCCTTTCGGCTGGTTGATGTTTCTTCGTTTTCACCGACATCGGCAGCCATAGCCGCGATATTCTCGGCCGAACTACTAGTCCGGTGGCAGCCACGGCCGGCATGGTCTCATATTGTTCCAGTTTGTTTCAGTCTGAGAGCTAAGCGGGGGAATGTTTGCCCAGTTGGCGCGAAACGATTAGGAAATCGACGTCTAAATTCGCGCTGCGCTTACACCACCGACTGATTATTATTGGTCAAAAAAAATCGACAGTTATTCCACGCTCTTGCGGAGTATAGTACTCCATAGCTTGGCTGTCGGTTTACTGCAGCTGTCAAGTTCACAAATGTCAAATTTGATTGACGTATGACGCCATTTGCAGAAATTATAACATCCTTGTACAATCGGTGGCGCCCAGGAACTTGAATATATTTTTGTCGAGAATACCATTAGTATCCATCTTATCGATTTTCCGTTCTACGCCTTCCTGAATAGCAAATGCTTCAGATCTATGCTTCACAAATACTGTATTACGTTTAGCCTTACAACGACGTCGATCTATTTTATACTTCCTCTATAATAATGATCTCTATATAATTTAACTCAATGAACAGGAATTCATAATTGAAATTAAATTCTCAGGTGTATTTAAAACCAGTTCCAAAGTAGAACAAAATTTGCATTAAATATTTCTTAGCCTAAAGGATGTCATACTGCTCCTACCACCTTCTACGAGAACTATGTTTAAAATTGTATTGTTGCATTCCACAAAAAGCCTTAATTCTCTGACATGTCATCGGAAAATGTTAAATGTTCAAGAAACGTTAGCAAATTATTCAAAATTTGCGTGAGGCTTATTTTATGACAATCTCAGAGAAACTTGTAGTATAATTCTTCTTTGATGATTACCTATCCCTTTGTTTCATAGGATTCTTTAAGTACCTACCTACTCTCCAAAGGAATTTCAAAGGCTCGCATGCTTATGAGTTACGACATATGTACATAAATATAAAATAAAATTGAAAGCTTCCCTCTAGCTCTTTCTTCATTCACAACAACTTTAATGGTAAAGCCGGCAACCCTTTCATATATGAACATTTATCACCCAACCACAGAAGTGTAAAACAACCCTTAAAAACCACATTGGCATATCAATATGAAAGCATACAATCCGATATGCCTGAATTTATTCATAAGGTATTTTCTACAAAGCGAGACATTTTTATTGGGCTTTGGTTTTGTTATGGGCTTTTCGACTGATTTACCAGACTAAATAACTTTTCTTAATTGCCTGTTTACACTGAAACCTATTTGGTTCTGTGTCTCGACAATTGAGTATAAAAATCTTCTGTGTACTTAAGCGGAAGCATGCACTGAACGAGAGGGATGGTATTTGGCTTCTTAAAGCCTTGAATTATTGCCAACTACATATGCACGTTATTATACAGTTGGCTCCAACAAAATAGGTGCACTTTTGTTTTTAAATTTAAAGTTTCCATTTAGAAATCCTATACTTAGTTACTGATTTAAAGAGCTTCCTATCTGTGAATGATTCCTGCCTGGGACGGGCATCCGCCATGGTTTTGTATTTAAACCGGAGGTTGGTTTTCCTCGTCGCCTCGAACCTGGGGCTAAGAATTCGAAGACTCTTCATTGAAGCACTGTTGTCGATGTTGCTCGATGTGGCCGAGCCTAAAGAGTCAACGTGTATAGTACAGTTTATCGGGGTTGTAGCTTCTCAATTCACCCTCTTTGCATTTACAGGTTCAAATATTCGTAGAAGAAATTTTCTTTCGAAAGATACCAGTTAAAAATCCTCCTTGCTCTTATCAGCCACCAATCGGCAGTATACGGGATGGTAAGTCTTGACCTGAAATTCTTCGGTCTTTTTCAGCGTTTGCTTCTTTTTGAAAATTTGGTCTATGTTCGATCTGCTAGTTTGAAAGCCATAGTTTTCCAAAACAGCTTTAGACGTTACATATTTTTGTGGAAAGTATCTTATATGCAACGTTTAGCCGGGATATGCCTTGATAGCTCTTGATTCAATAAACTTCAAAAACGCTTGAATTGTTCTTCATCGAAAATTACCCATTAAGTTTACCTGGTAAGTATATAGATTTATTCAAAGGGTGTCCGCTGAAGGGTTTCCCATAGTTGACAGATCGAAGTAGATTAGGATTAGATTAGATTATGTTGATTTTATTTCCACATAAATTTTAACAATAATCTGGTTAATACAATCAATATGATGCATGGCCTTGCCGTCTGCATGATTGATAACTAAAATTATAGCTTTATAAAAAAAAATGCAGTTTAAGATTAAAACGCTTCATTTAAAATTTGATGTCTATAATTAAGTGCTGTTTTGCGATATGCATATAACTTTGTGACATCCATTTCCTGTAGAAGGCTTATGATTTCATTATTTGAAAGAAAGTCACTGCCTGGGGTATGTCTTCTTGTTTCTCTCAATATCGCACATCGTCCAACAAAATGAAAAACATCCTCGCGCTCTTTCAAGTTACACAGGTTGCATAAAATCGGTAAGTCCCCGCGGTAAGGAATGTAGCTCATATTATGGAGTTCTCCTCTTAACCGGAACATGCACGAAATTTGTTCGATAGTATAGTTGTCGTGGAAGTAGTTTCTTTCCCGGAGATCGTAATCTAGTCTACTGTAAATCGTACGGTGCAGTGAACTTTTGGTTTGCTCCGTGTATTGTTCTCTTGAGGCTTCATCCAGACGAGCTATTAAGCGGTATAAGGTTGGTTTCCATGAGGCGAGTTTACTATAGTTCAGGTCAACATCCACCTGCTCGGCTAGTTCTATCCAGTCTTTAAACCATTCACTTCGGGATTGGATTGTTTGGATTGTTTGAAGAACTACTTTCCTTGGAAGACGATAACTTGGCATATCGAGAGCTTTGAGGATGTAATCGACCTGCAGCTTGAGTGTTTTGATGAATAAAGGCGATAAACCTGTTTCCAACATGATCATGTAGTTTGGCGTACTCGAAGGAAGGTGGAAAATCTGTTTTATGTAAAATCTGAGCAGTTTTTCTACTTGTTCATATTTCCGACCTCCCCATGCTTGCGCCGCATAAAACATAACCGATTCCGATACAGCTTCGAAGACTCTGAATTTACTGGAATGTGTAATATCCTTATTATTAAAGGATTGCTTCCATCCTACGTTTATAGCTGTTTTCGCCTTAAAAAGTTTGTCAGTGAGATGTTTTTCCATGCTCAAGTTCTTAGTAAAGCAGACTCCTAGATATTTGTATTCTTTCACCAACTCTATTCTTTCAACATTATAATGCCATTGTTCACTTGCACACGATCTTCCTCCGCCATTTTTAAAAACCATCACGTTGGATTTATTTAAATTTACCACTAGGTTCCACCTTTTGCAATATTCAGCAAGCTTATTTATCATTAGCTGAAGGGACTGCGGTGTGTACGCGCTAAGGACAATGTCCTAAGCGAAAAGAAGAGCTTTAATGTTAACGCCTGCGTACTCAATTCCTGCGGGTAATGCTTCGACTATATCTTCAATGAAGAGTGCAAACAAACTTGGACTGAATGCACACCCCTGTCTAACTCCCAATTTCGTTTGAAACCACTCTGATAAGCATTGGCCATTCCACACTGATGCTTTGGTAGTCTTGTATAAATTTTGCAATATTGTACCGAACTTAAGCGACATTCCTTTCTGGAAAAGCTTGTAAAACAGGGCATTTCGAACCACGATGTCGAAAGCAGCTTTAAAATGCGAATAGTTTATTATTTCTCGATAGAAACGAGTCAGCAATCGAAGTACAAAAATGTGATCGACGGTGGAGTATCCCGATCTGAAGCCAGTTTGGAACTCACTGAGCAGGTTATTCGAATTTATCCATTCATTTAAACGCCTGATCGATGTAAATATTTTATATGACGAGTTCAAAAATGAGATTCCTCTATAGTTTTCCGGATCTTCAGTGCTTCCCTTCTTGTGGATTGGGAAAATCAAGGCATCGCTAAACTGGTTTGGAATGGTTCCCTCCTCAAAGATCTGGTTGAATACTGCTGTCAGAGTTACAACAAGCATATATCTGTATCTGTACCATATCTGTAGAATTCTGCGGGTATACCATCTGAGCCCGCAGCCTTTCCATCCTTTTGGTTGTTTATCGATGTAAATAATTCTTCAAGATTAGGATGTTACTAACATTAAGACTGCAATGAAAGTGTGGACTATAAGAGAGAAGATAGGAAGGTTTTGATTAAGCGATAAGAAACAACATTGAGTTTCGACGCTTTAAATTCTGTGCGGTTTCGTAGTTCATATTTCCACAGCCGAAGGATAGAGGTGTGAATCTTCAAACGAATATGAAAAGCTGAGAGTACTATAGGCAGCAAAACAATTAAATGTATTAGAAGTTTCAGACAGAAAATCATTAATAAAAATGAGAAACAGTGTAGGAGACAAAGCAGAGCCCTAGGGCACACCAGAATTTTTTTTCTGTGGGTATCAGACTTAAATCTGTCCAGTACTACTTGTATTGAGCGGTTCGAAAGGTAATATCTAATCCATCGAAGGCACGCATTTTCGATTAGATAGCTTGATGCCAGACCCTATCAAATGCTTTTGAAATATCAAGCGCAATAATCTTACTTTTAACAAAAGGATATAAAGGTTCGTTCTACTGTTCGGTGTGAGATATACGATCAGATCACTTGTGGACATTTCGTGGTGGTCTAATGGTTAATCGGCTAAGAAGCAAATTTGCTGGTGCAAAATTTTAAACAGCCTAGTGTTATTATGATACTTCTTAACAATTTGCTAACTTTGAAGTAGCTAACTATTTTTTCTTAATTTTAAACATTTTCTAGCAAGTATCGTGATACTGGTATTATTTTTAACAAATTGTTTCTGAACAAACCTAAAACAATGACATTTTGTGCGAAATACTAACCAAACAAACCTTTTTTGACGTTTGTAAATGTCAAAGAATATATAAAGTAAGATACTTAAAAAAACATACATTATGTATTTCATGATTTTAACTTTAATAAAACGTTAGAGAAAGTATGAATTCTATTGATCCGGTTGAATTTGAGTGATGGCCTGTGTTATGTTCACCTTCAGGGCATCGGATATTTGTGGTCTTAAAGGGTCAAATCGCACGATCTCGGTGGCCAATTCACGTTGTCTCCGCGTGAAATAACCATGTTCGGAAACCGCTCGTTCAAAATGTCCATTGTCGCACGGCCTATTTGGCACGTAGTTCCGGCATTCTGTTGAAAATAAATGTCGTCGATGTCCATATCATCAAATTCCGGCCAAATAAATTTGGTTATCATCGATCAATAGCGCCCACCGTTGACAGTGATGGGCTGCTCAACTTTGTTTTTAAGGAAGTATAGACCGTCAAAATGCACATAAAACAGTCACTTTCTCTGGATGAATTGCAATTTGGTGGATCCCTTGTGTTATTGTGATAATTCGACAATTTTGCTTGTAGACGAACCCATTTATTTAAAAAATTGCCCCGTCGCTGAATATGATTTTTCGACCAAAATTGGGATCATCTTTCAACTGCTCGAGAGTCCTTTTAGTAAACACATGTCGTTGTCTATGGTCGTTAACTCTGAGCTTCTGGATTAGTTGAAGTTTGTACGGCTAAAGGTCAAAGTTATGACGCAAAATCCGTCCAGTTGTCTGCGAAAGACCGAATTATTGTGCACGGTGCGGAATTGGCTGCCTCGGATTTTCCAGCAGACTCCTACAGATAGTGGTAATATTTTTTTGACCGATCTTATGCTTTGTTGACGTACGGGTGTTCGAGGATTGTTCGCTGAAATGGTTGACTCAAATCTCTGCACCACGTTGCAAATAGTCCACTCCGAAGGAAGATTATGGCGACCAATAAATGGGCGAAGCGAGCAAAACGTTGCTCGAACAGAACACCTAATTTCATGAAACAATGTAATCCATACATCAGCTTCGAAATGCATAGTTTAAATAAAATGGATACCAAAATTAAACAAAACAAAATTGACAAAATTGACAAAATTGACATCAACATTACTTTTACGAGCCCAACGTTTTCCAGCCCTCAAATTTTTAATTCTATAGCGTCTTTACCGAACACATTATTTGATATTTGAAGAACTGATTTCAATTTAATGTCCAACATAGCTCCGAAAAATTAGACTTTCACTTCTGATAAATTCTGAATTTTGTTGGGGAGCTTAATTTTTATGACTTAGACATTTCTTAAAAATACGTGGCATAGACGAATTTTGACTCGCTATAACTTAAAGACGAATCTACCTGCAAGCTGTTAATATCTCATTTTATAATTGTCTTAAAGCTCTAAAAGCTTTTGCCAGACCGATTTGTTGTTTAATGAAGTTTATAGGAGTTATTAAAACAAAACGAAAACATCACCATCAGAATGGCGGTCTTTCCCTAACCTTTACCTTTTCATAAAAATTATTTTTTATTGAGGAGATGTTCCCAAAAAAATACCATAAGAAATAAAATGCACGACTAGATTGCACGAACTTCCTTAAGTAAAAGACTAAAAAATTTAAAAATGAATGTTACTATAGAAAAACAGATTTCATCACCAGAGTTTTTTAAATGATTTGAACAACTCCTTTAGTAGTTGAAGTTTGAGGAATGTTGGTATAGTCCGTGAGGTTGGTGCTCCAAATCAGGACAAGAAATACTTTTTAGAAGCCGAGACGACAGCTCATCTTGAAACTCTGCTCTTGGCTGACGAAGACCTTCATACCTTCCATTACACACTTTCTAATATTACGATTAAGGAGTCAACACTCCAAAAAATGAAAAACAATAAAGCTTCTGGTATGAACGGTATGTATAATAATCGAGTCTTACAAAAACAATTCAACCGATTTCAAAAATTATCTCGTCTCTTTTTTTTTAACAGACTGTATAACGATGAGTTTGTTCAAGGAATCCGTTATTTTTGCTATTTTTAAATAAAATGCACGACTGGGTCGCACGAACATGCTCCTATGTAATAGACTAAGAATTTAAAAAATGAATGTTATTAGAGAAAAACTATTCATAGGCACAAAATTATTTTTTTAAATAATTAAAACAACTTCTTTAGTAGTTAGAGGTAAAATTAGGATGCACTGTGATTCAAGCAAATATAGGTTTATGCAAGAACAAAAATTATAAGAGTTTGTATTGGTTTCTTAAAAAAATAAGCTTTTATATAAAAAATGTTTAAAAGAAAATGTTGGTACGCCAATTTAAAGTTTTTATTATTGTTCGAATAAAAATTAAATTTATAAAAAAAATATTGAGTCGTTTTCGTGATTTTGAGTTTTGAAAAAAAAAATATTTTTTTTTTTTCAAAACTCAAAAAGAATATTTTTCTCAAAGTTTTGAAATGCAATGTTTTTTAAACTTTTTAGAAGCTTCTCTCTAAAAAATTTCATTAAAATCGGTTATGCCGATAGTGAGAAATTTTAAGAAATCGTTCTATGGTAGATTCAGTCAGTAATATCTTATTTTCAATTTTTTTTTTTATTAAATTATAGATCTTAAAAATTAAGTGAAAGAAAAAAAAAATTAAACAAAATTCTCGAAACCGTTTTCGAGCAAAATACGATCTTCGAAAACCATTTTTTAACTTTTGTATGAAGGGCACCGTTATTTTTAGGTAAAATAATTTTTTTTCTCATATCTTGTATTTAGATTATTTTAAGAAGCTTTTATTTATCCAGTTTTAAAAAATTCGAGCATGGGGTTTTCCAAATATTGAGCTTTCAAAAAGAATTTTAAAATTTTTCGAAAATTTGAATACAAAATAATATTGAAATTGGTGGGGAGACTTAACATAAAAAAAAATGATGAAAATCGGTAGTACCGTTTTTAAGAAAATCGAAAACAAAAAAAGGGTTCCAAGGGGGGTACCAAAAATAATAAATTATTGTAAATTTTTTTTTCAACCACTGGGCCTTGTGAATAAAAAAAAAGTTAAAGCTTTTTTTGGAGGAAGCTAAAGCCAACTAGTCATAGCTTTTACTAGCAGCTAAAGCTAGACAGTTCTAGCTTAAGCTTTGTTTTATGTGAATAAAAAAATGATAACGCTAAATAGCTTATGCTAGAAAATTCTAGCTTAAGCTTCGTAATTTAAGCTGTTCGTTTTTTTATTCACAGGTTTCGACTAGGTAGCTTTAGCTAAAACTGGTACATGTATGACCGAAAGGAAAGTTTTTTTGCCTCAATTTGTTATCTGTTCTACAGGGCAAGTATTGGTTTCGGCTAAAAAATGTTTTTAACATTTCGTATGTCAGTTTCTGGGTCTATTGGTTCACAGTCCTATTTTTTGAGATTTCCCTTATGTTTAATTAACAACTCGCACAAGTTAATACTGAAAATAAGACCTAGTCAAAGCTTTCTAGACAGGTCGAAAAAATCTTGAAATTTTTGTAGCTTTAACTATAATATTCTAGTTTAAGCTATTTTTATTCACACAAATTGAAGCTTAAGCTAGGAAAACAAGCTAAAGCTAAATGAATTTAGCTTTGGCTATTTTAAAATAGCTATTACTAGAAAACATCTTTAACTAGCTAGCTTAAGCTTATTTTTATTCACTAAAAATCAGGCTTTTACTTAAAAATCCAAGTTTTAGCTTTAGCTTTTTTTTTATTCACAAGGCCCACTATCTAGGTTTGAGGGTGGCCGTGGCGCGATGGTTGTGTGCTCGCCTGTCAGCCTCATGATCACAGGTTTGATCCCTGCTGTCGTCTATGTCATGTTAATCCCATCAAAACCTTCTATAAAGTTGTTATCAATGGGTTGCTGGTTTGCTCATTGCATGTTGTTCAGGTATAACACTAACAACATGTGATTGAGTAAAAACCAGTATGCCCAACAAATATGAAAACGAATAAAATAATGCGAATTATAAGGGACATACAAATAAGACACGGCATTTCTCCGCATTAGTTCAGTCGCCATCCCTGGAGATAAAAAAATCTGAGACAACCACCTTCAGTCTCACAACATCGTGCACACATCTTTCCTATCCTTCTTTCTCTTCATTAACTTCACGCCCGCGCTGTGTTGAAACATTTAAAGGGTAATCATAATCCCTTGAGCGCGGTAGATTATAAAAAAAAAACTAAATTTTTTGATTTTTTTTTTTTAATCTGTGGGACAGTTTTTGAGAAAAAAAAAATATTTATAAAATTTGGAGACAAATTCGTATGGCAGGTACCGTTATTTTTGGTCTTAAAGAAAAGAAAAAAACAAACGGAGGAAAAAACTAAAACCCATATCTATCTATATTTGAAGAAAATTGGCCGAGCCGTTTAGATGTAGTCGAACAGACAGACAGACAGACAGAATTGCGAGACTCGCTTTTTTGGTCTTTACTATCTATCATCGTACTGTCAACTTTGATCAAAATCTCGATTTTTCTTAAGAATGCTTAACTTGCCTTATAGTACCTATAAGTCGCAAGTAAAAAGGTAATACGAATGCTGCAGAAAATTATAGAGACATTTCGATCCTACATAAGTAGTTATAATAAGGAACATTTGTACAGCAATTCTGAATGAAAGGCTTACTAAATGAATTAAGAATAATAATCTTTTAATCATCTTTCAAGCTGCTTTTCGCCCAGGTTTTTCGACCATGGACCACATTTTTGCTATCACAAGTATTGCCAGAGACTTTATTATTGACAAGAAGAGGAAACTCTACAGTTGTGATGTTGATTCTAAAGCTGCGTTTGGCAATGTCAATAGATGGGCTTTAATCTACAAACTTTCTTGTATAGGTTTGTCTCGTAAGTTTCTCCAAATCTATGTCAATTTAATTTAATCGACAAATGCAAGCGTATAGGATGGTCTCACGTTTTCGAAGCGGTTTCAAACAACTGCGGGTGTTCCTCAAGGATGTACCCTTAGTCCAATATTGTTTGCCTTGGAGGAGATGATTTCGCCAACATTGAAGTCAAATTCCTTCTATAAGCCGACGATTAAGTTATGCTTGCTGAAAATCCTTTCACGCTTTAAATGCAAATAAACCGACTAAATCCATTTTGTGAGCCTTGGTCTGCAAATTAATACCCAAAAAACTAAGATTCTCATTTTTGAAGGCAGACAATAAAAATCAATCGACCTGAAGAAAAATGGTTTCTTAGTAACTCACGTATCGGCATTGTAAAGGAGTTTAAATATTTGGTTGTACTTTTTACCCACAATTTAAGCTTTCTCAAGCATTTCAAAGAAAAAAGTTACGATGCCAAGCTGGCCTTAAATATATTATAGCCGAAGTTTTCATTCAACTAACATATTAATTTAGCGACTAAATAAAAAGTCTTCAAAGCGACAGTTAATGCATGCATATCATATGTTGCAAGCGGTCGGGTATATACACTTCGAAGTTTTCGAAAGCGTGCAAAAGAAATTCTTTAAGAGAACATAACGAACTCGACACCAAACTTTGCTATATATGTAGAGCCAGCAGCCAGGTATAACTCATATATACATACAAAATTTAAAGGCAAACGCGGTCTTTATTACCAAAGAAATGAAAAGAAGTGAATCCAAATAAATGCTTCGCCGTTTAAAGACTTGAATCATCTAGTTTTATGCCATGAAACTTCTCTAAGCTTGTCCGAAAAAAATGATGACGAGATGCAGGCCCAGTTTGCTTATGCCATTTCGAAGGTTGACCATAAAATCTTTGTAGATAATCTTTCGGAAGCAACTGCTTCTGCATCAAGAGGTGTTAGCAGAAAATTTAAACCATCATCTGCATTCGGATGCTCATTACTTTACAAGAGTTGAAATTTTAGATCTTTATTTTATCCCTCATCGAGATGACCGGCCGAGGCTCTGTAATTTATGTAACAGAAGAAAGAATGGAGATATCTACCATTTTAAGGCGGCTTGCCCAATTCTACAAGAAATCCGTCGTTTATACTTTCAAGAAGTACCGTTACAAAAACAGTATGAAATCTTAAATATAACTATTTTTTTTTCTTAAAAACTTCGACAGATTTATAAAAATACAATAAAATTAAATTTATTTAAAGCTAGGTAATGCTTGAAAACAAACGATTTTGATAATTTTTTTTTTAAATCTAAAGCTCCCCAAAAGTTTGAATATTTTTTTGAATTAATTTTTTTTTTTTTTAAAATCAATTTTTTGTTTTTCAAAGCTCAATATTTCGAAAACCCTTTTTCAATTTTTTTGAAACTTGATAAATAAAATTTTCTTAATATAATCTACAAGATGTGAGAAAATAAAATGAACGACTGGGTCGCACGAACTTGGTCTTATGGAAAAGACTAAGAATTTCAAGAACAAAAATTATAATTCGTTGTAGTGGTTTCTTAAAAAAATGAGGTCTTATATACAAAATCTTTAAAACATTTTTAAGAAACAAATTGGGCACGGTAAATTAAAGTTCTTGTAACAATAAAAATTAAATTTCCAAAAATTTCCAAAAAAAATATTGAGATATTGGATTTTCCAAAAAAAAAAAAACATGATTTTTTTCAAAAATTCAAAAAATATTTTTTTTTAAGTTTTTAGAATCTTATTTACAAAAATATTTCATTAAAATTCGTCATGACGATAATGCGAAATTCAAAATTTGAAAAAATGGTAATATCTTAATTTCTATTTTTTTTTTATAATATTATAGATCGTAAAAATTTTTCGGAAGGAAAAAAAGTTTATCAAAATTCTAAGCGCTGTGATCGAGAAAAATACGATTTTTGAAAACTATTTTTTAACATTTGTATGGAGGTTCCGTTATTTTTAGGTAAAATCAATTTTTTTTTCACATCTTGTAGATTATGTTGAGAAACTTTTATTTGTTATTATTATTTATGTTTTTAAATTATTTTTTTTTTTAAATCCAAAAAAACTTTTTTGAAAATTTGAATACACATTAGGTACTATTCAAATTTTTGGGGAGCCTTAGCATAGACAAAATTATAAAAATCGGTTGTACCCTTTTTGAGAAAATCAAAAACAAAAAAAAAAATTGTTCCAAGGTGGGTACCATTAATAACCACTTTTCGTAATTAAAAAAAAAAAATGATGTCGAATATATAAATATATGTATGTCGAATATATTTATAAAATTTCGAAAAAAATCGTATAGCAGGTACCGTTATTTTCAGCCTAAAAAAAAATAAAAATAATATCTACCAAGTTTAAAAAAATCGGCCGAGCCGTTTAGCGAACAGACAGACAGAATTGCGAAATCCACTTTTTTAGTCTTCGCTATCCTCGTAATGTCAACTTTGATCTCGAGTTCGATTTTTTTGCATAACTTACCATATGTATGTATGTAGTACTTTTATGCCGCAAGTACAAAATTTACCAAATCCAATACATTATGTTATGTTACTTTTAGTATCTGTTTTCGACTAAATGTACTGTAGCTTAATATTTGTACATGTTTTTCTCAATATCCGTTAATTCTAAGAAGAAAAGTATTAAAATCTTTTTTGTGTAGAATTAAATAATCTGTAATTTTTTTGTCACACTTAAAAAAAAAACAGTTTTCGAGAAATTTTCAAAAAAAAAAATCACCCAAGTCTAAATTCAAGGTACTTTTAAAGTAATGCTCAAGAAATACAAATAAAGTTCCCCAGCTAAATTCAGCTTTGTTTTAATATTTTTTCGAAGTTTGGGTTATTTTTTTCGTCTAATTTTCCTAACGAATAATTTTTTAACCTCGAACCATAGTGTCTCTATTTTTAAGGAACACACTGTACACAATCGTGAAGTTGCATAAAAATATGATCTACTCATATGCTGGGTGACGTACTGACGTGTCAAGCTATATGTGCACTTGTATAGTGTACTCAGCTCAGTATGGTGTCTGCTCCATCATGGTCATGGGGCACCCTATGCGCCTGTCGGCTGCTACCAATGCCTCATTGAGTTCAGATTCGGATTCGACTTTGGGTGGTTTTCGATTTAACTCTTATTTGGTTTTATATTCAGCTTTTCCTGCTGATTTGTTTTTCGTTTTTTGTTTGTTTTTTTTTTAGTTGTGGATTGCGGTGCTGTTGATGGCGGCAAATGTTTATTCGTTCAGTCACTTAGATAGCTTCCAAGTGTTACGTTGAAATACTATCCGCGCGACAGACGGCTCATGGATAAGTAATTAAATCGAAGAGACTTCGCTGTTCGTTTTGTTTGGATAAAATAGCTTGAATTGGAACTCGTGTCATATTGTGGTTTTTTTTTTTGCATTTCCTCTTTTGGCTTGTAGTCAATTTTGTGTGTTCGTTTACATATATTCAAGCCATAATTAGTTTAATTGCCTTCCACTCTAAAAAAGATTTAAACGCAGATATACTCGTAAGTTGAAAAGGAATCAGTCTTGGTGGTATATGAGTGAAAGCTTAAAAGATTGTATTCTAATTTTTGTTTTAAACATAAAAGAGGAAACCAAAAAAAAAAAAAAAAAAAAATCAATCCAAAGTGAGGCCAACCAAAATTTACCCGCGAAGTTATTTATTATTTTGTTTTAGTGATTTCTATAAAAAAAAGTTTATGGTATGTATTGTTCCGTTATTTTGAAATAAACTCAATGGCTATTGTTTCAATGAAAAGTATGAAACTGGATAAATCGCTTATGACTAATGGTTAAGGTTTTTTTTATATTTTTTGTTTTGTTAATAAAAAATTAAAATAGAAAATATATGTAGCTAGGTGCTTCATAATGTGGAGAATTTTATATAAAATTCAGTCTAGTAAGGTGTATACCTGTCCAGTTACTAATGACCGACGGTTTTATGTAGACTGAAAATTAAGCATTTTGCAATAAAAAGCTTAAAAACATAACAACGAATACAATGCGAAATGTCTTATATTCTTTTTTTTTTAACTTTATTTTTCTTTTGATTCACAGTGTATATTGTGCTTTATAAAGTCACTGAACCCAAATAAAAAAAATAAGACTTGAAAGGTGCAGCAGAGTAGTTACCTGATTATTTAATTTGAAAACTATTTTTAAACACCCGGCACTTTAAAATTTTGAGTTTAAATTTTTAATTCTTCCTTCTAAAGACCTATCTGCATATTTTTGTTTTATAGGGTTTTTCAAAAAGGGCGAGAAGATGTTAAAATTTTTTTTTGAAAGGCCATTATGTATGGAATATAATATCGTTCAAATGCTTTTCACGGCTTCTTACGGTACGGTGGCACAGATCCGAGTGGTCCAGTTTTCAATGAATATTCGGCATATATCCGGCTGAATTTTAGCGATGGCCAGCCGAGCCCTTCGCGGCTTCATACGGTGGTCCAGATCAGAGTGGTCCAATTTTAAATGACTCTTCGGCATACACTTGGATGAAATTGAGCGATGGCCTGTGTTATGGTCACAGATCGAACGTCAAAACCTTGAGATAGCGTCAAAACTGTTATATAGGTTCCCAAAAAAAAGTTAAAATAAAATTTTAAATTAAAAATTGTAAAACTTAGATATTTCTTTAAAAAAAAGGACTTGAATGTTTACTATCTAAGCACTTTAAAAATCTAGTAAGTTCTTAACTATTAGTAACTTAAATTCCAAATTTAAAATTGTGAACGGACATCTTTCATCGTAACCTACAAAGATTGTAAAAAGGCAAATAAATAAAAGAGGAATTGTAGAGACATCTTTCGAATGTTTTGGAACTGAAAAGCGTTTCTTACGGACTATAATGAGCAGTGTAAGTAACATGACCGTCGAAGATTTGGACGATCAAATCGCATGACCTTGGTGGCAAATTCACGCCATCTCTGCAAGAGATAAATTAACTCTCAAATCTTTCATGCACACTGAACAAAAAAGTTAAATGATTCCAAGGAAAAACTGCATGTTTTTAAAGAAAAACTTCATTAAAAACGGGCCAAGAATCGAGTTCATTAAAAGAAAGAAACCTTAAACATGCGTTTTATGAATTGTTCATATTTCAAATGTAAAGTTTCCTACTTGGAATTCGCAACAAAAAAATGTTTATGAATGTGGTTTCATTCATTTAATGATATTTTGCATGTAAAAAATGTATAGTTTCAATAATTTAAAGTAATTTTTCATAAAATCTCACTTTATGAATGTGGTTTCATATAATCAGTCACTTTGTTCCTACAATAAAAGAACAGTTCAAGCATTTTAAGAAATTTTTCATAAAACTTTACAATAAAATTTGTATGAACTGTTCATACTTCAAATGTAAAATATCATAATCTGATTTTCCAACAACAGTTCTATTGCTTTGGATTTTGTGAATGGTTTTTCATGAAAATCATGACTTGGTCATAGAAAAAAAATTAATTTTTATGAATTCGTGCATTATTCATATAAATATTTCTTAAAAACTAATGATTTTGGCTGAATGATCGCCATTCATAAAAAGAATGTACAAAAATTTTTTCAGTGCAGAATGTCAATCGTGGCGTCAACTGTGTGGAACGTAGCGGTGACCACCTCACCAGCGTCGTTTTAGAAGAATTACGGACCAGTTTTCCAGGAATGGACCCCGTCGCTGAATATGATTTTTCATCCGAAAATGGGGCCAACTTTCAATTGCTCTAGAGCTCAGTTAGCGAAAAAAAAAGTCGTTGCATATTATGTAATTATTTCAATTATTTAAGTCTTAAGTCTCTCATTTCCCCTAGACAACACAGCCTTGTCAAGGGTATAGGTCCACAACGACTGACCTTGTTGAATTCGTATCCTTTAGCCTCTCAGCCTTAGAAAACGGAAAGGAAGTCGACATTGTTTCAACCGATTTTAGTAAGTTTTTTGGCAAAATCTGACATAAGCTTGTTCTATTAAAACCGTCCACCCGTGGGCTTGAATTTATCTTCTTGAGATGGATTTTGTCTTACCTGAAAACAAGTTACTACAAAGTTCGATTCAGAGTTACCTTCTCTGATGATTTCTTAGCTACCTCCGGATTCCCACAAGGCAGTCTCTTAGGACCTCTCCTCTTTATTCTTACATTTGATCATATTTAAATGGTCATTAAATATCCCATAGTTCACTCTTAACCGACGATACAAAGTTTTTGCAGACCATTTCTTCCACACATGATGCCACTCTTCTACAACTTGATCTCAACAGTTTCTCTGTCTGGTGTCTGAAAAATTGCTTAGCGCTAAATATTTCCAAATGTCATTTTATCACTTTTTCACGAAAACGCGTACAATCTACCCCCGTCGATACCATTATTCAATTCAATTCAATTTTTTCAATTCAACTAATTCTTTATTCAAAAATTTATACATTAGGGATTAAATCTAATGGTAAACTAAAGAATAAGTAGTGATACAAATATTTAATTCAAAAATAGTTTATATATCACTTCAAAAATAAAAACAATTGCTTTATAATTTACTTAGTAATATAACGTTAAAAGAAATGTGCAAAAGAACTAATTTAATGTGGGGTGAACATTGATTTGACTCGATTTCAATTATTCTTATTTTTTACAGATATTTTTTTTTTTTTAATATTAAGATTTAAGTTTTTATTCTTTATTGAAAATTATGCATTAAGCTAGTAGAAAACAATAGAAATGATAACAATAAATGCTAGAGAATTAAGCTATGTAGGACAGGAGAACCCTGATTTCTTCATGATTAAAATTAAGAAGCCAAAGCTTTACTTGTCTTAAGTAAGTTGGTAAGCATCTTAAAAGTTTCAAACTTAAAGGTAGTCTATTAAAAAGCTTACATGCTACAATAGTGAAGAAGTTTCTGTAATGAATTGTTCGAAATGGAGGGATATTTACTAAAGAAGCTGAGTTGCTACGTAAATTACGAGATTCAAAGATTGGACTTTGCAAATAACCACTTTTATTAAAAAAAATTTTTAAAACCTCAAAATAATACAAATGTTTAACTGGAAGTACCTTTAAATTTCTAAAAAGTTCCATGGTGGGCCTCAGACGATTTGCACTTGTTATTATTCTTATAACTTTTTTTTGCAAAACAAGAAGACATTGGAGGTTAGACATGTAGGAACCTCCCCAACAAGAAATTCCATATTGCAATCTTGAATGAAATAGAGCGAAATAAACCGATTTCATTGTGTTCAAGCTCAGGATTTTTTTTAAATGGTAGATATGGCGGAGAGACACTCTAAGATGTTTTTTCAAATAAAAGATGTGATCTACCCAGGTCATATTTTGGTCTATAAAAACACCCAAATATTTAAATTTACTTACAATTTCAATTTGAAAACAATTAAGGCTGCAAACTCTTTCATTATTATAGACTATTCCATCAAAAAATCCGTTGCACGAACAATCAAAATGAATGTACTTTTTGCATTGGGGCGAATGGAAGCAGAACTCTAAATCAGGAGGGTCCTTGGCAGAAAAGCTAAAAAACATAAGCTTTGTTTTGGTGCTGATTACTAATTTATTAGTCGAAAACCAAATTCCTAATAATTTTATGTCGTGATTAATATCAGCAACTAAATTGAGCGGGCTTGTTGAATCATATGCGATTCCTAAGTCGTTTGCGAACGCTGTAGGTTTTCCACGAAAATTCAAAGACAAAAGGGAATTGATAAAAATTAGAAAAAATATCATTATCATTATCATTCATTACCAACCCATATCCACAGCTGAGTAAATTCGAGACCTTGGTGTTCTATGTGATAGAGAACTCAACTTTCTCACACATATTGACTAGATTATACTCAAAGCAAACTCTACACTAGGTTGTGAAACATTGGTCCAAAAAATCCTCTGACCCCTACGTTACCCGATCTTTATACATATATTCAGAATCGAGAGCATTCAACATCGTTTCCTACATTTCGAACTTCGTGGTTTGTCTTGGAAAAATCCTTTTATTTTACCTTCGTATCGAGACCGACTTCTGTTAATTAACTTGAATACGCTGAAAGAACGAGATGCAATAAGCAACATTCTTTTCATTCATCGACTACTTTCAGGGTCTGTTGACTGCAAAACTCTCTACAATTTCATCTCTTTCAACACTAATTCCCGTAATATAAGAAATCCTTGTCTCTTTAATCTGCGCGTTCAACGCTTGCACTGACTAACGTGTTTTGATAATAAACTTTTATCGTTTGGACGAGCTGTGCAATAATTTAACTTGTCATGGTGATTTGAAATCAGTAACTGAATAATAAACAACAGATTTGACAGATGTCATAAAAGCAACATGGCCGCCACATTCCGCCAAAGTCTACCCACGATCTGTTACGAGACCTAAATAACCTTATTTTCGGTTTTGTAGTATTTATCCTTTGAGTATATATATAATATGGAGGGCTCGTTCCTATCCCTAATGCATTGTAGTACTTGAAGTTGTGATAGGGGTCGCTGTCTCACTTTCTGTAAGTTAAGGATACAGCCGTATCCTCCGATTTGTGCTTACCTTCTCCTCGCATATAGTTCTCCGTCACATGTAATATGAAGCACTCGGCAATAACTTTGTCTTACACAAATTTGAGTAGCGCCCCCTATGATAGTCACGCATTTGGAATAGAAACGAGCCCTCCATATTATATATACTCAAAGTATTTATCTTAAGTTCCCACAAATTGCAATAATCTTTTAGCTTATTGATCTAAAGCTAAAGGGTTAGAGAATTATCAGTTAAGATCACCAAATAATCTGCATAAAGCAAAATTTTAACATTTACATCTCCAAACAGAATACTACTTGGGATGTGGTTTTAGTTATCGTTTATACAGAATGTAAATATAATGGGACTTAAGATACATCATTGAGGGACTCCTGTTTCACATTTTAAATCTCTTGACTTTATTGTACCAGTTTGCACAGCTGCCGCAATATTTTCAAGAAGTTTTTTTTATAGACTAATGAATTTAGTCGACAAGCCAAATCCTGCTAGTTTAAAAAGTAAAGAATTTGTATTAAGTGTGTCAACAAAACGCCCAACAATAGTATTGAGAACAAAAATTTGGTCAAAAGTTGATCGAAAACCATCTTGGAAACAACTAATGTTATTATTTTGTTATAGAATTTGCTTAAAAATATTCCTTGACAAACTCAACAGGTATAGCAGCCGTATAGTTTTCAGGTAGATCACGCTCACCCTTTTTAAAAACTGCTGAAATTTCTCAACAAACGAAAGTTTTCGGGGATTATCTCTTCACTCAATTTTCTATTTATAAAAGCTCTAAGATATACTCTAGAAACGCAGGTTTTGTTTATATGTTTACATCAGAACCTGATGCTTTATATTTTTCATTTTTACTTGCGATATAGGTAGATACTATAAGGCAAGTTCTGCATTTGAAAAAAAAATCGAACCCGAGATTTTGATCAAAGTTGACATTACGATGATAGCGAAGACGAAAAAAGTGGGTCTGACAATTCCGTCTGTATGTCTCTATGTCTGTATGTCTGTATGTCTGTATGTCTGTACCTCGAACTACAGCCTAAACTACCGGAGGTATTTTCTTCAAACTCGGTAGTTAAGGGTCTTCGGTGATTCCCAAGAGGAAAAATTAAAATTTTTTTTTAGCTCCAAAACTAACGGTACCCCCCATACACCCGTAATGCAAAATCTTATTTATCTCGAAAACGGCTCTAACGATTTTGATAAAAAAAAATTAGGTGTGATATTATGAATATAGGCTACATTTTGGTCAAAAAAAATTTTGGGGCAAAATGTTACCAGGGGTACCTGCCGTAGATCCATTTTTTTTATTTTCGACTTTGTCATTAACGGCTCTAAGGATTTTAACTCAAAATTTTCAGCAGGAGTCCCCTTAAGTTTAAAATAATATTGTTTATAAAAATATTCGAAAAAATATTTGTTCGGTTTTTTGAAAAAAAAAAAAAAAAAAATTAAATCAATATCTTCAAAACCTATGAACGATTATTTTTTGAAATTATTTTTTAAAATCAATATTATTTAATACTTAAAATTCGCATCCTACATTTTTTTCTTGAAAAATTTTAGAGAAATTTCTTATATAAAAAATTTATTTAATAATAAAACGATTTTTTAAAGTTTATTTGAATAAATTCAGACTTTTCCGGAAACCAGACGGCAATTTTATGCATTTGAACTTATTATCTCATTAAATCCATGTTTTATATTTATAAAATGTATCTTAAATTCCAAAGTACTTTTACATTAGAGCAAGTTCGTGCGATCCAGTCGTGCATTTTATTTTTTAATTGTTGAAAAATGTGGAATCCAAATCAGAAATGATAACATTTAGCATGGCAAAACTAATTTTGTTTAAGTTCGGGCCAAGTAAAAGTAGGGCTTTCAAATTGCCCGCAAGTACGAGTATATTTTCATCAATAGGGTACGTTATCTTACTTTGCACAATTTTCCAAAACGATTTTGTATAAATGGATTTTACTATTAAGGCATTTGTCTCAGTACATACTGCTTTGCAAGCTTAAAAGTTTTGGGATTCACTCAAATCTCCTTCATTGGATAGCATATTTTTAAAGTAATAGGGTCCAAAATTGAGTATCAATCCTCGTTATCTAATAGATGCACCTCAGGGTGGTCATTTGGGTCCACTCTTATTTATAATTTGTATCGATAAAATTTAGTAAATGTCTCATCTTAGATTATTTTTGAAAGCGAGTTTCATTTATGACTGCTTTAGACTTCAATTTGACCTTGATAATGTACATATCTTCCTGCTGTATGATAAACTCAAAATTTAACGTTAAGAAGTGCCCATCTTTATCTGTCTTAAGGATACTATCAACTTATGAGTTTACGTATTCTCTTGATAGAAGCCCTCTAGAACTGCTAAATCTTAGGGTGTTTCCAGTTGTCTCGCATATTGACTTAAAAAGACGAAACAAAACGAAACACAACTGCCTTCTCGGATCCCTACATACTTATCTCTAAATATGTATGTACAATGTACATATATCACAATAGTTCGACCATTGAGATTGAGTAGGCTGAACTCATGCCAACAAGCGTTTTTAAAAAAGAATGGAGAAAGTTCAGAATCGTTTCACAAAAGTTTGCGTCTTTTAAAATGTCAGATTATCAAAATCGGCATAATCTTCTGAGTCTGAAATCTCTAAAATCGCAAAGAACTTTTCACGAGATATTATATGTGACCATCTAAACTGGCCCAACCTTCTATCATTAATTTGTATCTCTATGAGGCCATTGAGCGAAAGACACCTTCATTTTCAGCCTAAACATAGGACAAACTGCGGTATGAATGAACCTATTTCAAGGTCAATTAGGGAGTTTAATGAAAAAAATGTTCATATTGATATAACATTCTCTAGAAATAAATTCAAAAATGATTTGTATATTTTAAATATCTACAAATTTAAACAAATATTGTGTTACATCTGTGGAATCTGAGGCTCGTAGATTAATTAAATACATACAAAAAAAACAATACCATTTCTAGAAACTAAACGATTACCTTACTTCCCCTTCTATAGATCAATTGTTTAATCAGCTTTACGCGAAATCCGCCACTGAGAGATTCTCAATTCCTTGAACGGCCTGATTAGGTTCACAGTCGTGATATTTTTGGTTTTTCGACCGGAGTGTTGTCTCACTTGCACCATAAATTTCAAAAGTGAATATGGCAGTTTTCGAAAATTTCCAATCAACGAAAATTTTATTTTCAAATGATCGGCGTTTTTTGACTTATCGTCAAATACGCAGTTGTCATGCTTGTTAAAATACTGTTTGGTCTACGTCAGTCAATTTTCTTGTAAACGCATTTGACGTTTCCGAACTCTGGCTTATCAATATTTTTGTAGTCAACTCGATTTTTTAACTGCAGAATTGTGCCGCAAATGTTATTATCGAAGATTTAATTTAAGAAAACTGCGTTTTCGAAAATAATGCTTTTGTGTACAAATTTAGAACAGATGACCTTTGCAGTTTGAGCGTACCCCCATGGAACCATTTCTTTCGTTTTTGATTTTCTCAACCGAACTTTACAACCGATTTTAATAATTTTTTTTAAGCTAAAGCAACCCAAAAAGTTTGGATACTAGTAGTATTGTGTATTCAAATTTTCAAAAAAAATGTTTTTTGGATTTTTAAAAACAATTTTATTTTTTTTTTACAAACTCAAGACCTATTTCCAAAACCTTATGTTCGATTTTTTTTAAACTTGAGAATAGCCTTGGATTCGAGAGAATACGTAAACTCATAAGTGATAAGTTTTCTAGAAAGAGAAATTATGAAGCATTTCTTGATATTTAGATTTCCGCAGTTTAAATTACACCAGTAAGATAAATTATCTATGTAGAGCTCTTTTGAGGCTTTAGACTATAATCATCCTTTTAAGATAATTTGACATCATAAGAATATATGAGGCATTTGCTAAAGTTGATATTATTGTCAATGATATATGAAAAATAAATATGATAAATAGCAGTGGCCTTACTTGACAACCCTGAGGAACACTTGATGTACATTTAGCTGACCTTGAAGTTTGATTCAAAATTTTTACTTTTTGGACCCTGCAAATTAAAAATGAAGAAATCCATTGATTGCGTCAAGTTGAAGAAGCAAAAAACTTTGGTTTACCGTATCAAAAGCTTTTCTTAAATCAGTATATATAGCGTCAACTAAACATAATTTCTGATAGCATCAACAACAAAGCTGGGAAACAAGGGCAAACCGTGCCGGGTAAATTGTCATGTTGTGGAACTAAAAAACGAATCTCTATATTTTACCGTACGTCAAAAAAATGGGTTCAAGGGTGAACTAATGAACATTCCTAGTGAAACGGGTATCACGCGGGTGAACTGATTAAGGAGGGGAATGCAACAGGCTACTTCAAGTGAACATTGCTTATGAGTTATGACAAAACAGAGAAATACATGAAACATTCTGAGATGTTCAAGAGATGGGAATGCTTCCATAACAATTCTGTTTCCTATCAGTTAAAACGCTCTGTTCTCAAATCTTTCCAATAAATGAAGAGAAGTTTAGGCTGCATATGCCGAAAGATGTGATATATACTCGAGTTTTGGACATATAAAGGCCTCATAAATTGCAGCCAGATCAGAAGGTGTCAAAAATGTTTTACACAAAGAATGTGGCCATTCCAACGAAGATCGTCGTTGACACACATACCGAGCAATCAAGCTTCCAGCTATTTCTTATTGGCCATTGTGCATTCGTCCCAAATAATAAATTTGTACATTTTAAGAATTGTGAATTTGTGTTTCTGTCTGGTTCAAACAGCTTAAGTTCTGGTAGAGCACTATGTCCGAAGTCCAACGGTTTTCCTCCGCTATTTCAATTTGCAAACATTCAAAACCAATGTTCATTGTCAACTCCTTTCTCTCGCTCCCTAATTTCCCCATCGCCCGTGCTGTGCTTAACATTATAAGAGTCTCTCAACATGCCCTTGAGCGTGAGTGAATTATAAAAAAAAAAAAACAAATAAACAGAATTGATGCAATTCCCGAAGATACTACTGCGAGTGCAATCCAATCCTGCATTTGAACCGACCGACACCTATATCAAATTGATGAGGAATATTTATTTATCAAACATTTAATTATTTTTGTTTTGGTCAAAAATACCAAAACCTACGATTAAATTTTTTGAATCCTTAGGAACTACTCGTATTTGTTGGCTTAAGAGCTGTTCTACAGATTTACAACTGTACAAAATATTTAATTTAAATCAGCTAGGCCAAAAATCAACAAAATGGCTCTATGCGATTTATGTATTTATTTTATATTTATTTACCAGTTAAAGTTAGATGCCATAAAACCATTTGACATCAAAATTGAATTCACTGTTCAGGAAAAGAGAAGTCTTAAACCTTCCTTGTTCGGGTGACATTTTCCACTTTTCATGAGATTTAAAAATTGGAAAAACAAGATTGACAAAGTAAAATGTTGGTTTCCCGACAAATCAAAAGCTGGTTTCTCAGTTCTTCAGAGCCATTCTTCACTGTAAGTGCACTAACATAAATTCACTTATTATATCTCAAGTATCTTTCAAATAGATACAAACAGCGATTCGCATCTTGTCACTTGTCAGTTGGCACATACGTACATACATATTCTTTGTCCGTAGAAGATACAAAACACAACCCACTGCAACAGATGGCCAGAACTACATATCTCTAGATGGACATCTAATGATGGTCCACATCGTTTAATGTGTAAAAAGCATTAACAATCAGTTCTGATGGCCACCATAATAGGCTCGGACACGTTCTGTAATTGCAACAAAAAAAAATTATTTATGTCAATATCAATCCGGCCACAGAAGGTTCCACTATATACAACCGACCATAACAAAATAAGGTTTTCTTTTTACTGAATTATATAAATGGGAATAATTGACAGACATGGAATACGTTATCCGTAGTCGAACTTGTAGTTCGTTTATGTGACATTCAACAACAGCCTAAACTATGCGTGGATAATGCTTTTTGAACTACTTTATAAGATATAATGATTATTTTATTTTTTTGTTGAGATCATTCTGTCAATCATCTTTATGGCAATGTCAATAGCAAATGCAAATAAGAAGTTTTATTTATGTCTAGACAGAGTTTTTTCTGTTTTAATTTGTTTGTACATATAGTAATTAACGCATTGAATAAACTAGCTGAACAACTAGTCCATCACCCTTATTTCGATAGTCGTTTTACTAAAACGCCAGTAAAACGACAAGGCTCTAGAAACGAAAATTGGAAATTTATTGAAACGACTATTGTTATAATGCTTAGAAAAGTGAAGAACATAGAGAACGCTATCCTTTTCGTATTAATTAAACTCGAAAATGTGGTCTCTGGAGCCTTGTCGTTTTACTGGCGTTTTAGTAAAACGACTATCGGAATAAGGGTGCATATCTCAATACTTGTACGACTGAATCAAGATGCAAAATTAAAAAAAAAAAAAAAAAAAAACAGTAGCTTCTTCAATTTTCAAAAGGAAGATCTGATTTTTTTAATAAACACGGTGTCCCTTAGCTCGAGCATAAATAATATTTAAGGACGTGATATTTGCCGGGTATATTCTTAGAAAGAACTCGTTTTAAAGTAGATAAGGGCCTATCTCCATTTTTTATATCATATAGTATCGGCAATTTAAGAAAGGACTTACTTTGGTGCACTCTGACCCATGTTTACGGTAACTGCGTTGTTAGTACTAACGATAGAAAATTTGGGCCTTTATGTATTTTTAGAAGAAATACCAGCCTTTGTAATTGCTCTTAAACAAATTCGATATTCTGTCTCGGTCTGGAGATATCCAGTTTCTAGCACGTTCCGTTTTTCCTGCTCATGTTAATTTTTCGATTTTCGGCTCAATTTTCTCCAGAAAACGCGGTATAAACATACCGTTTTTTTTAATGATTACAATTCTAATCTTTGTTGGATATAGTTCACATTGGATTTTTGCCAAAAAATTCATGTAAGATGAACTGATCTTAACAAAAATTGCGTATTGACAAGGTCCTCACAAGTCAACTGATGAGTCCATGTGAGATCACCCGGACGAAACGCCAATTTTTGTGGACTAAAGGCCAAAAAAGCTAATTTGAATCAATAATTCAACAAGTCCAATAATAGTGCTAAGTCTTCTACTTGGCTGATTTATTTCAGTAGTATATAGAGTTTGTATTATAAAAACCTTCATATAAATACCGTTTTACTATTCTTTTTTTTTGAATGAACGAAACAATAATAAAAATAAAATTCAATGACAAGTTTGCGGAAAAACCAATAGAATTTATGATACTTGGAAAAATCTAAAGCATGTATGTAAAATTTAAAAAAAAAAAACGTTTTTTTTTTTGCGTTTTTTTTTTTGCGAAAATCTGCAGCAGGTAAAAAAAGGGTTTTCTGATTTTGGACACGTTGACAATAAGAGTGGTTTTTCTAGAATTTTGCAATGTTTATTAAAAACGTGCTAGTTTAGTTGAGTACCTGTCAAAACCCTCAATTCTTTTCCCGTTTCCTTAAAAGCCTAAATAAAGTTTTTATCGTTAGTTCTAACAGCGCAATTACAGTGAACATGGGTCAGGGCTCACCAAAATATGCCTTTTTTGGAGATAGGCCCTTAGTGTAAAACGATTTTTTTCTTAGAATATACCCAAGAATCACGCGAATCAAAGAATTAAACAACACCCTGTTTACCTATAAATAGGGTAACCGAATATAATATAGAACTTATCATTCATAGGCACTTAAGTATCTAAAAAACAAGAAAAAGAAATTAGCCCATTCCTTAAACTTTTTCACGTAACTGATTTCTTTCAAAAATGTCGACCTCAGAGTAGTTAGGCAGAAATAGAAGAATTTCCGAAAAAAAAAATAGGTAATCTTTTTCTATAATACTCATTCTCAGGAGTTCGCTAAATAAAAGCTAAGATTGAAAGAATTTTGAGGATCTGTTCTACTTGTTCGGCTTCGGTAGTTGAAATAGAGTGGATGTATATTTTGAATAATGCCTTTGTACCTTCGATAGCCATTAGTCCGTTTATTATAGTGGAAATCAAATATCGTTTAAAAATGAAAATCTGTGTTCTTTGAGGTTGTATATAAAGATATGGCTACAGAATTTTGGGAAATGGTGTTGAAGTTGGTAAGAATTTTCGTCACCTTTAAATAAAGTAAGTTGGTTCCCGAAACCATTAATCGGCGAGGCGGCAGCCTTTTTACTTGCGACTTATAGATAGTATAATGCAAATTATGCATTCGAGATTTTGATCATAGTTGGCATCACGATGATATAACACGAAAAAAGTGGTTCTCGACTACAGCCTAAACGGCTCGGCGGATTTTCATTAAAACTAGGTAGATATCATTTTTTAATTTTTTTTCCGTTAAGACCAAAAATAACGGTACCTGCCATACGAATTTTTTTTTCGAAATTTTATAAACAATTCTTTTTTTTTGTTTTTGATTTTCTTAATAACGGTACAACCGATTGATGTTGTTTACTTTTGCTGAACCATAGAAATAATTTTTGACAAAACGGCTTTAATATTATGACAGTCCAAAAAGGATTTTAAGTCTTTTAGTGTTCTGGGGTATGGAAAATTTTGAATTACATTTACCTGTTTCGGGTTACTTTTGATTTCGCCTTAAGAAATTATGAACCAAAGGAATTTCACTTCTTTAAAAAATCACATTTTTCAAAATGAACTTTCATGTTAACAGCTTCTAATGTTCTAAAGATTATTTCTATATTTTGCAAGTTAGTCTCTTCATTTTTCCTGAACATAATAATTCGAGACAAACACGAAGCATATTTTCTCAATATACTCCCTTAATATACGTCTAGTGCTCGTTGAAAGATAGAGGATTTGTTTTTCAGCCTAAAAGGCAGCCGGATAAATTTGTATTTAAAATTGCCACCGAAAAAGTTCTTTTCTCAATGTCTTTTTCCTTAAGTGGAATTCGGTGGAACCCACTCTTGACCGTAAGAATTTGTTTTGCTTTAGTTGCACATGTACTTCCTTAAGTTGAAGTATGTAGCACCCTTTCAGCAATAGTGATGGTATTAAGTTTTCGAGAACTGATCACCAGCAGATACTGCTTTTTGGCCAGAAGAGTTTGACTTTTTGGGGACAATCCAAACGATTGAATTGTACGGTGACCCAGAAGGCCTTATCAACGGGCACGGTAATGCCCAGCCAAGTTCTGGCACTACACCCTTTTTACAGGAACAAACTCAGGCGATCTTTGACCCCTCCGTATCTTCAGTACCAATGAAGTCAAAAACTTAAAATTCCGAATATTCGCTAAGCTAGTCAGGCACAGGCGCCTCACCAAATTTCAATTTTCTAGCATAAGCGGTTCCTGAGATACAAGGCCTCAAAAATCACAAAAACCGTAACTGACTGACTGAACTGACTGTAACTGATCATCAAAATTATGGAGCACTTCCCGACATCGTAGAATATTGTAATTTTGCACAATTTGAGGTTTTCCATTCAGGGGGCGTGGTATTCGCCCACTTTCTCTGATCAAATTTGATGGGCAAGTTTTTTTTTTATGCCCAATTCGAAAGGTTTTAAAAACTTGACCAGTGAACCCATCAAATTTTAGTCAGTAATCATTAAAGAATAAAATTTCTCTATTACATTGTAGCTGTTTCAATATTATTCTACTTTAAATATTCGGTATTGAAACTTCATGAAGTAAGAACTTGGCGTACTTTTAGATCTCAGTACTTTTCACGGCTGACTTGTTACACAAAGGTTTTTGTATAGAAGAACTTGGCTCTCTTCTTAACATTTATGTTTTTGGTCTGATGATCCCATAATTGAAAAGTTTTTGAATTTGACCTCATGACCCTCAACATTGGGTACGGATAGAACTTTAAATAGACGGGTGAATCTGTGTCTGAAGGATGGTCTAATATTTTGTCCGTGCTCTTGGTTTTAAGATTGATATCGGTAGTGATTATTTTTGTTGAAGTTTTGCTCTCTAGGAATACTCTTAGTATCATTAGTTGCGAATGGACGATGGTTATAGTTTGGAACTTGACGAGGAATATATGCAAGATGTGGATAAAATTGTATTTGATGATGAGGTAAATTTTTATTTCATCTTCTAGGAGGAATTTCTGGGGGTAAATAAATTATAACAAAATTAAAACAACTAATCTATGCAAAGAGAATACATAATACCTCTTCGTATAATTTATTTGTTGCCACTGCATATTGGGCACCATTAGTCGGGGGTTCGAGTTTCAGACATACATAAGTGTAGCGCTTGGGGTAGATATGCTTTTACTCGAATGCCGAAAGGCCTAGGCAAATCACTTTTAGACCCCTAGGACTTTGTCCCTGTTTTTTTTTATCCATTTCCATTGATGATATCTTGTTAACGATAGGTGGGAATAGATTTCCTGGTAGAAGTCCTGCACAGAAAAATTGGCTTGTAATAAGGACGTTAACTGATATGATATGATTCAAGCAGCGTGACCCACTATTTTTTTTTTCCTAATTGCGTTTGCGATACCGAAGTAATTCGGAAATTCTCTAATACATTCTGAGGACACTTTCCACACTTTTTTCCGTGACCTAAACTCTCTTAGTTGTCCAGAGGATTCTCTCAAACTTCTGACGACGTCAGGGATTCTGACGACTCAGAGATCATTCTTAAGACCGGTCAATACAAATGTTTTTTCTACTTTTATAAAAGGCGACAACTACTTCAGATGATTTGACTAACGCAGTGATTTCTTCTTGAGACGTCTGGTAAGATATTGCACTTGCTAAAAAAAAACAACGCGTGGCACCTGCTCGGGCGCCAGTTAAAGAACATGTGGTTTCAACAAGAAGGTGCCACAACACACAAAGCTCGTACTACGATGAGAATCTTACGAGAAAATTTACTTTGTATGTACGTCAATAGGTCTAAACTTAGTCGGAACTTATCAGAAAACCAAAACCAACAAAGACAGTAACTTTTACAAGCTGTATATATATTTTGCCTTTTAACACGCAAATAAGGTATAACGATCTGCATAATATTTTTTGATAACAAATTCCCCTTTGACAACAATATATTGCAAATAACTGTTCGTTAGTTATGTTTCAAAACAACATTAAAACTTTATTATCTTAATTTACGAAAAGCACTTCGTGCAGAAATTATAAACACTATATTAAATTTTCTTCCTCATCACGTGATCAAATTACCCCAAAAAAAAAAAGTAGTATAAAACAATTTTCTATCAAATTTATGGTCTTGCATGTAATTCAATTGAGTTTGTTAAACTGCAATCAAAACATGGTTTTCCTTCCCTTAAAGTTTTTGTTTGTAACAACTTAATGAGAGTTCTTATTTTTGTTTTATTTATTTATTTCCAGGACCGGCATGCCTTCCTCAGACACACGTAACTCAGAAACATCGAATAGAATGTAAGTCTTATATTCACATAGATTTCTTTTTAACTAATTAAATTTGGTAAGAGTAACCTCTTTCACTTTATCATTTTCGCTTTTTGACTTCTGGTTTTCAAAATTTCATCTTTTTTTCCTATAAATCATTGAATATTTTTTGGCAAATCGTTAAAAAAATGATGTTGGTGATGTCCTCGAACCAATCTTAAGATGGCCATTTGAAGAACGCTTAAAAAACTCAAGAACCCTTTTTGATCTTTCGCGGACAAAAGTTGAAATTCTACAAAAACGAACAAAAACAAAACGGTAAATTGGAGTAGTTATTTTTGTTTTTATTATAGACAAATGAAATAAAAAAAACAACAACTTAAGACAAGAAATTAATAATGATTTATTTGAGATGAATATTATTTTTATTTCAAAGCTGATATTTCAAGAATATTTTATCTTCAGTTTTCTTTTTTCAGAACTTTAAGACTTTAGTAAAAAAAAAAACAGTGGCACTATTGTGACATTTATAAATGTCAGAAAGGGCTCGAAAAATCCAATAGATTATAATGTAAAAGAACACTATCTACATACAACAAGTAAAAAGGATTGTATTATTAAGGTAGCTCTAAAGTACCGCACGTCCCTGTGCCTCATGCAATAGTTGTCTCCAATAAGCTCGGTCTTTCCCCAGATCTTTTCAGTTACACACTTTGGGGCGTATTTGTAGAGAATTAGTAATTTCTAGATCCATAGTTTAGGGCTTTTTGGTTGAATAAATACAACTACTATTAATTTCAATTTCCCAGCTGTTTTTAGTAGAACACCCTTCAAAGGTTGTGTTCTACTACAATTATACTTCAAATATTGACAGATCAAAAAAAATCTCTTATGTCGTTATTATTTGACAATCCGGAATCTATCCGATCCGGGATCGGGATCCCGACTGAACAATTTTTTTAATTCTGACTATTCTGAAGTTTAAACAAAATTATTAAATAAAAAAGCCAAAGAAGAAGCTCAAACAAATATTCGATAATAATTTTTAGATGATCAACAAAAGCAATATGCTGCAATGCAAAAGTCTCTTTGGGCCACTGGAACTTTTTTGTATCAATCAAATTTGACATTTGGCTTTGGTAATAACTACTTAGACACAGCATTTCCTATGTTTGAAGTTAGACCACAGGTTTAGCCCTTAACTTGGGATTAAATTTATTTATGAATAGCCTAAACTCTGGACATGCTTAGTAACAACTTAGCAACAACTTAGCAAACATCTATGAATATGCCTCTTTATATTTTGTGGAATTCCCTTGCGAATAGATGCGTAACCAGTCCATTGACTCTATGTGACCCAGTCAAATGTCAATTGTTGGACCTTAACTTTCAAGCGTTGTTCTTCGGTTGGGCGCTGGAAGTGGTACCTAAGTGTAATACATGCTACGTTTTAATGAAGGAAAATGCAATAATCTAATTTCGATGAAATTGAAAACTAAACGAACACATCCCCATCTATTTAAATATATGTATTTGAAAATCTTTAGTAAGGAAATGTCAAAATTCGATGTTTGAAATCAGAGAAAACGACAAATTCAAATCCAAAATGAGCTGTCAAAAAAAAAACTACAACGGTTTATGTCCTCCATTAGGCGCTTTCCTTTTTAGCCCTGATCTGTCAAAAAAAAGATCTATGTTTCTTTTTTAACTCGGAGAGCTCTGAGCACTCAATTCTTCAATACAACAGTTTCATAACCAAAGTTCAGAATTTTGACAGTTTATTAAAAAAGAAGAAGTGAAAATGACAGTTTAGTGCTCACCATGATAAGCAGAAAACAAGGTATGCTCATTAGATTTTTGACAGTTCTGCTCTGACGTCACAATCATCTCGCTGGGAAATTAGATAGAAGAAAAAAAAATTCATTTCATGCGATAGTTTTTATTATTTTTTTATTTTTACAGTTTATTTCTCTTGAAAATAATTTGTCTTAAAGTCTACATTTAAAAAATAATTTGTTTACACTTATATCTAGAGACACAGCTTCTGCTTTTTTTAAGTGAGTTTCCATAAACTTTCCTTGTGTATGTAGAACTTCTTTATTATTTATCATAAGAATACTTTCTAATACTCTTTTAAGGAACATAATGCTTGGTTTTTTAAGTCCTCCTTCAGATTTTTCGTCAACCCAAGTAAAACTTTAAGAAGTATTTTGGTCTTTGGTCGCTTTCCACTTCTTTATAAGAAAACCTGCGAGGTATTCAAGGGAGCCTTCACCTTCTTCTGTTTGTAGATCGACCTCCTGGTCTTCATCATCGTCAGCTTCCGGGTTCATTCTTGATGCAAACACGTTGGATAGCATTTGTGCTACAAGTTGATCATAGTTGTAATACTATTGGGACAAACACAATTCTCGAGATTTTCCTGATCACAATCTTCTTCTGTTGAGGGTTTTAAAGAACTGTTTAAAACAAAGTTAATGAATTATAAAGAAAAGTTTATGATTAATTCAATTTATTTACTTTTCAAAAGCATCCAAACATTCATTCACGATCTTTTTGTTTCCTCTGAGTTCTTGTCTCTTGTCTCTAGACGATTGTTTATGCTCAATTGGTAATTTCTTAGATCGAACTGAACCGATCTTCAAAATTCTTTTATCTTTAAAAGTATGTCCTGAAATCTATAATCACTCTCAAAAAAATGTTCCAAGCAAATCCGACTATTTATCAAGGAATATTCGTTTTTATTTCCACAAACTTTGATTAACATTTGGCACAATTCTTTGTCCTTTGGGAAGTAGTGAAATCTAAGTTTTTTTTTTTTCATTGTTTTTTTTCTTCCTGGGGAATTATTACAACTCAAAACAGCACATACAACCATTTTAAACTTCTGTTACTTATTTTTCAAATTTTAAACTTTATTTATTTAACTGCAAAATAACAAAAAATATAATATCCAATAGCAATTTCCAACTAAACAAACTCGAATGTCAAAATCGGAGATGATTCCTACGTCATCACTTTTCAAGATGGCGATATGTCAGATACAATGCATACCTTGTTTTCTGTTTATCATAGGTTCGTTTGTTGAACTTTACCCAGGGTTGACCCAGGTTTTCTTGACAACTCTCAGAGTTGTCAACAAAAACTGGGGTTTACGGTTTTCAAAAAACACCCAAGAGCTTTCAACTGTTTTGTTGACAGCTAAAAGCAAGACAAAATCATTTTGTGATCTGATAAAACTTTAAATTTGTTATAAATTAGTTTTAAAAATGAACAAAAACAGTTTCGCGTTGTTGCTGAATGCTTCATCCGATGAGTACAACAAACATTTAATTGCAAAAACAAGCTATAACATGCAACATGCGAATCGCCAAACGACAACAAAAGAAATACATAATGAACTCTCATATGACTTTTGACAGTTTGATCGTTACCTGAACTCGCCCCAGCAAAATACCTATACTCTGTCCAACAAAAATTGTCAGTACAGGCCTTATGGGAGAGCTTTTTCTAAAGCAGTGGCGCCTGATGCCCCCTCACTACAATGCGTTAGGAAAAATGCCACTAAGAAAAGAGCAAGCCACTGACTTTTCTTAAGGAATTGTTGTTGTAATTCTTTGCAAAAAGTTGTACACCCCAACATGACCGTCGTATCCCACTGCTGATGAGATACTGTCAAGATCAAGACAAGAGTGTCAAGTGTTACTCAATACGATCGTGCGCTCTTTATCTACATCAAAACAGAGTTACCATTATCATTCTCAATTGCAAGCAAAGAGCTTTTTCAGTGGTTTTTATTAAGGAGCTTTTGGGACTTGAAGCTTTTGAGAACACATTTTAAGAAGATGAGTATGTTGAGTGTTGTCGTATTGCTTTTCAACTTAAAAAGAAAACGCGCCTATTATCTTACCGCTTGGCGTTGTGGGAAAAGGTAAATTGATTATTGTTTTCAGTCGTTTTGAATCGGCAGATGGTAGCCCTACGCGTTTTTTACTTTCATTTGCGGCGATATATAATTTAAACTACGGAATCCCTGTGAGAGCTTTAAAAGGCGGCACACTTATGCATGGCAATGCAACCAGAATGAGAGACAAACGTCCTATCTTCCCTGTACTGACAATTTTTGTTGGACAGAGTATAGATCTACTTCATGGCGAATTCAGGGCGACCCTAGGTCTCAAAAAACAAAGAATTTGCTCACCAGGGTGACTTCAGGTTTTTCAAAAAACGATTTAGGGCGACCCCAGGGTGACTTCAGGGCTCAACGAACAAACCTCATGAGTGCTCACTTGTCTTTCTTATGCCGATTTCCTTTACACATAAGAAATCAATTTCTGTGTGAAGATTTTGAAATGCCATCAGGTGAGAATACTACATATTTATTTCAATTTGGGAAATTACCTCATTTCAATCGAATTTCCTCAAAAAGCTAAAGACATCATAAGTTGCTTTTGTTAATTCGATGGACTATGATGCCAGAGGTCTCGGTTCATTCTCTAGCCCCTGCCATCTAATATGTAAATGAAATGAAACAGAAATTATTTTTCAGGGGTGAAAAGTGCTTTTCATCTTAGTCGTTCGGACTCAGTTGAAAATTTTAGGATCCATCCTTTCAACAACTAGCACACAAAAATGGTTTAAAGTTTTAAGTCATTAGATTTAGGTTCTCTACGAGCCGTTGGCCTCTTATTTTTTATGTTCTTATCGCAATGTATTATCGGATACAAATCTAAATGCGACCAACTTAATGGCTTTGTATACTGCAGAGTCAAAGAATTGTCGGCTAACTTATGTACATAATTTTTTAGATTTATTTGATTCAAACTATTAATCTGCAAGACCATCAACAACAACAATATCCCACATAGAAAGCTATTCATTTTGCATTAGCTCTCAGACGTACGCAAGTTTCACACTTCATTAACCATTAACCCAACGAAAACACAATTAATTACCGTGGGGCTAACTTTGTGCTACCCACACGCTATCGCCCCATTAATTAATAGGTTATACGACCATTAAAATCTCTTGTGATTAGCCTCAAGCATCAAAACTAAATAACTTAAGTATTTTTTTTTATCTTACTCACCTGTTCGTTAAATTATCCACCATTAGGCACTACATATTGATTACTACTCACAAGAACACAGAAAAAAATACCATCCAACTGACAAAATTATAATTTTATTTATTTTTATGTCTTTAATTTCAGTGTGAAAACATTTGAGAAACCCTCAGATAATTCATGGATTACAAGTGGCCATATTGGTTCACGTGAAGCGGTCTTAGTATTTCGCACCAGCATATTAAACTCAAGAAACGATGAATACGTTGGCAATAATGCTGATGACCAAAACGTATCTACCAGCAATACTAGTCTTGATAACTGCAGTAGTGATAGTTCGTCCTCGCTTAACATTACAGCCAAGTCCTCATCATCTCTGGAAACCTCCATAGTCAACAGTTCTAGTAGTAGTAAAGCCAAAGTATTGCTGTCACTGCCAACAAATGTGAAGACTATAAGCAATAGTCTAGCCAATAGAAAGCAACCATTGGGAGCTCGTCAAAAAGAGATCCTTAAGTCGCCAAAGAAACGTCTACATGACTCACTGTCTTCCAGTGAGACTTCGATATCAAGCGAATGTGATGATCCGCTTGAAGTTGAGGAAGACATACGTCTGTCTAGATTGGCAACCGTCAATAATCGGCCGACAATATTCGTCCATGGTGAAAATTCGGATGGCAGTAACGGCTTGCAAAAGAGTGACTCCTTCGATAATAAAGAAAATGAGCATGACGAGGACCAACCGGAATCGGGTGATCTTCCTGCTGTGAAATTAAATATTACCTATAAGTTCATGAACACTGAAACGAAACTCTTGAAGAAGATCTTCGTTCGACACGGTCTAACCGAAGCTGAGGGCGAACAGAATTTTAACATTCTCTGGACTGGTGTCCATATGAAGCCGGATATCCTTAGGAATCTAACCCCTTATCAAAGGGTCAATCATTTCCCTAGGTAAGTGTGAACATTTTTAGTGACATAAAAGTAGGTACATAATGTACATATACTATGTAGGAAGAAATTCACAATTGGAATTAGCTTGTATTTGAAAGTTTCGTTAATTTTGGTTAGCTCTATCGCAGGTCTTATGAGTTAACGCGAAAGGACCGATTGTACAAGAACATTGAGAAAATGCAACATTTACGAGGGTTCAAGCACTTCGATATTGTGCCGCAATCATTTGTACTGCCAATAGAGTATAGGGATTTGGTGTCAGCCCACAATAAGTACCGAGGACCATGGATTGTTAAGCCGGCTGCTTCGAGTCGAGGTCGTGGAATTTTCATTGTAAATTCGGTAAGTATTTACACGTTTTTTCAAATGTGTATAGCCAACACAGCAAATTTGAACTTGCTTTAAATTTTGAAAATTTGTTGTTATTACATAGAAAAACAGAAGGCAACAAATTTTACAAACATCAGTTTCTTGCACGCTCCATTTGTTTTTAGCCACCTACGAGAACAAAAATGTTCAACACTGAAAACTGAATACCCTTAAAAATATTTAATTTTTGTCTTCAATTTCGTTTCAGCCCGACCAAATAAGTGCAGATGAACAGGTGCTTGTATCTAAATACGTCGCAGACCCACTCTGCATCGATGGTCATAAATGTGATTTACGTGTGTATGTTCTGGTCACTTCATTCGATCCACTCCTTATTTATGTGTACGAAGAAGGTCTTGTCCGGTTGGCCACTGTCAAATATGATCGAAATGCCGAGAATCTCTGGAATCCGTGCATGCATCTCTGCAACTACAGCATCAACAAATATCATTCGGATTATATTAAATCAAGTGATGCCCAAGATGAAGACGTCGGTCATAAGTGGACACTCTCTGCCTTATTACGCCATTTAAAGAGTCAAGGTTGTGATACCCGTCAACTGATGTCCAACATCGAAGATCTGATAATTAAGTCAATCTTCGCTACAGCCCAGTCGATTATTTCGGCATGCCGTATGTTTGTGCCCAATGGCAATAACTGCTTCGAATTGTACGGCTTCGATATCCTAATAGACGATACCCTAAAGCCATGGCTACTTGAAATAAATCTATCACCCTCGATGGGTGTGGACAGTCCAATCGATACCAAAGTCAAGGCAGCCCTCATAACCGACTTGTTGACTCTGGTGGGCATTCCTGCCTACAGTCAGTTGATGCGAGCTCATTACGATAGTACATGGTCCCGATTTCGCAATGTTAGCTATGGGAGACGCACAAACTCAGCCGATCATCTTGGAGTAGGCAAGAAAAATGGTTCCGTCCAGCACAAAGTTCCACTAACTGCCGAAGAGCAGCGAGTAATTCGTAATGTGCACCTTCAAAATGCCCGACGTGGTGGATTTGTTCGAATTTTTCCAACAGAAGACAGTATGCAAAGGTACTCGGCCTTCCTAGATCCCGCATCGGGAATCCCTATTTCGACAACATTCACTCAGGGCCAGGGCATGTATTCGATGATCATGCCGCATAATTTCAATCAAATGCTCTTCGATCACTTGTATGGCAGAGAATCCAAAGGAACAGGCTGCAACGAGGAAAACAGCTACGACGAGCGAATTAATCAGTATGAACGCGTCCTAGAGACTGCAGCCCCTATATCGTTCGGTCGAAAGAAAACTGAACCGAAGTGCATCGAAGAGGGAAAACGGTTACGAAAACAAATTCGAAAACTCATCGAAAGCGGTTCCGAACTCACTCAGCTGCAAGCCAGACAAACATTCGGACTTTATCTAGAGTCAATTTTGAGACGGCTAACACAAGAACCTCGTGACTACCATGAGAAATTGATCCTGAAATTTATCAGTCGAGTAAATGGCGGCATAAAGGCACCAGTTTTCTTCAAAAACCCCTTCAACTATCGAGTCATGAGCAAAGATCGTTCAGCAATGGTAGCCAAGCTGTTGGGCGACTATCTCGAAGGATACAATCGGGATACAGAAGCATACATCGATTCATTCGACAACTATGGCAAGATTCCAATAGCATTATTCAATGACTTCACCACTCATGCTCAGGAGGCTGACTTGGAGTCGGTTCTAACACTTCACACGAATCTCACCCAGTCCATGCTGTTTCTTTATAATCGTTGCGGACCATCGGTACCATCAACTCCGCCAATTCCAACTGGTGCACATGGTTTCCTAAAGGCACTGCCATCAATGATTGCCGGAGGAACCAAAGAAATGAATCGAATTGACATCTATTACAAGAATCCATCATCAGTACCATCCCCCACACAAGAGTCAAGTTCGAAGGCAAATGACAAGCGGCCGAATTTAAGCGTTTCTAAGAAGGTCACCCCCTTGAGGAGATAGTTCCACACAAATGCGAGAGCATTGGATAAACTGATAACTCTTTTTTGTTTACTTTTACAAATTTATTCATGAATCTTGTGATAAATCCAATATTATTTGCTTTTATTAAGCGTGAACGATGTTAGTATTTTTTGTCTCATTGTTTCAGTTTGAATGTTTTTTTTCTTTGTTTTGTGCAATGGTTCTCCATTGATTATTTTAATTGTCTATAGGAAAAATTTTAAAACGCACAGAGAGTTAGAAATAAGCTAAGCAAACGCGGCTAGCAGGCCTGTAAAACTATTTGTATGCTGTTGAAAAACTATTTTGTAAGGCAAACTGATTTAATTTATTTAAATTTTAAGTTTATGCAAATTATATTTATTTATTGTTGATATTTTCTCTATCGAAATCTTATCGAAACATACAGATGCATGAATAAGTTTTATTGGAAGAGTGATAGCTTACATTTAGAATATCATAAGCCAACGAAAATTATTTGTAATTTATAATTAAGTAATTAGTTAATTTATTGAAAGTATTTTCGAAATGAGCTAAACATGCAATAGCTGTGATTTAGGAATAGATTGAAAGCTTATAGAAATAGGTGCTCAGAATGAGAAGAAACACATAAAAACTAATTCGTTCTCTCGAAATTCCTACAATTTTTAATTTTCAATTCAAATAGTGTCGCACTGATTTGAATTTGATATCATGCTGCAATTTATAATGGTGTGCTTGAAGGTCTGCTACTCTTTTCTACATTATTGTTGGTGATCACATGGCTAAGATTTATTATGTTCATAGAAAGAATCTATTACTACTTTTTTTTAAGAAATCCAATTGTTTAAACTTTATTTACTTTGATATCCTTTGAGCTATAAAACATGATGCTCTTGATCTTAAAGTAATATACCTGTCTAGTTTTTGGATATTCGTACACAAAGTTTTTCCTGGAGATAGAAATAACGAAACATTTTTTAATGTTGAGGCTCAGGTAGTTTAGTTTACACCAGCACGATAAGTTATCCAAGTCCATTTGAAGTTTAAGGCAGTCACTATTGCTTGTTACTTTCAAAAATAATTTGAGGTCATCAGCATATACAAGACATTGGCTAAAATTGATATGGTTGACAATGTCATCAATAAATATTATAAACAGCAATGGACCGAGGTGGCTGCCCTGTGGAACACCAGAGGAACAACTAATAGGTCGTGAAGTATATTCATTAATTTTTACTTGTTGGATTCTACCCATTAAAAATGAACCGATCCATTGAAGTAGGCTTGAGTGAAAACCGAATATTTCAAGTTTACGAAGCAATATAGTGTGACAAACTGAATCGAAAGCCTTACTGAAGTCCGTATAGATAGTATCAACTTGGCTTAGGTTTTCAAGAGATTCAACCACAAAAGAAGAAAAGCATGCTAAATTAGTAACAGTTGACCTACCTGAAATAAATCCATGTTGGTGAATACTAACGTGTTCCTTGACTAGAAAATCAAGCTTATTTTTAATTAAGCTTTCAAAAAGTTTAGGAATCGCAGATAATTTACAAATTCCCCTGTAGTTCGCAATATTGTTTTTTGAGCCCGATTTAAAAATTGGTATCAGGTAAGATGATTTCCATTCATCCAAGAACATTCCAGTAGACAAGGAAAGATTAAAAATAATTAGCAAAGGAAGGCAAAGGGAATTTGAACATCTTTTTAATATAAGTGCAGGAATTCCGTCAGCGCCAGGTTTTGCATTCTGTTTAAGACTTTGCAGTCCCTCTAAGACATCGATGAAGTCAAGTTCCATGGACCCAATATCTACCTTAGGTAGGTCATTGGAAGGAATTACAGCATTTCTTTGAGAGTTACAATATACAGATTCGAAAAATTTAGCAAAAAGTTCAAGAGTCTGATTAACATCGGTAGATTCTACCCCATTGAAATTCATAGACTTAGGAATCCCAAGTGATTTGCGTTTTGAATTAATAAAGGCCCAGAATTGCTTTGGATCATTTTTTAAGTTTAATTCAACGTTCATGATGTAGTTTCTGTGTGAGAATTTACTAAGAGTAATGAATTCTTTACGGAGTTTACAAAATTGTATCTTATCATACAAATGATTAGATTTTTTGAATTTGGCAAAAGATTTGTTTTTTAAATTTTTCAGGTGACTCAACCTTTTATTATACCATGGGGGCTTAGCGACATTCTTTTTCAGTCGAGTGGGCACAAATAAATCAAACGCATTTTTTATAATACCCGCAAAATGATTGAAATTCAATTCAATTCAATTTCATCTCCAACGTTATACTCCAAGTTGACGGCGATTTCCTTGTCATTCTATTTGGTGACACAATTCGCTGAACATTAACCATACCCATGAGACGGACCAGACATCTAGCACAATAAATTGTGCGTAGGTGTTTCTCTCGAATATATCAATGAAGCTTAAATCAGGCTGGTTAAAAGGCCCTGCTTTTGCACGATAGATCATAATAATGTATAATGTGGGCAGCACCTTAATATTTTGATAGTTGCTTAATTAGCAGCTCTAAGAACCAGAGCTATAAGTTAGAGTTATTCTATATATTTTTGATTTCTATCGCTGTAGTTTGCCGAGTTTATACCGAGTTTGCTCAGATTGATAAGCTCTTAAGACTATGCCATTTACTGTGCCAGAAAGTAGATTCCAAAGATTTCATTCTCATTTCTTATTACTATTAGCAAAAGTGAAGAATTTTCGTGCGGAGTTATGTTTATATTTATGTGAGTACGAAGTTTTCTTAGATCTCAGGAAAATAGGTTGTGCTTAATGACGAAAACCAGATCAGAACAGCACATTCATTTATGTTTGAACATTTCTGTGAGGCTGTCTTTAACTAAAATAAATTAGCTAAGATTTATATTACATGCCAATATTTTATCAACGAACTCATATAGAATTTGCCAGACAAGTACAACAACTCGACAAGTCAAACAATGCGACAAGCTAAAACAATTTTTAAAATTAAGTAATCTCTTTAGTCGGGCAACTGAAACTCTTTGCTGTCATCCAGATTGACGACTACTGGGTATACCCTGTAGAGACCTTATTGCCTATTTAGCAATAGGTTGAATTAATCCATCATTATTTTTAGAGATTTCAAAATGATTCGTGGATCTTGAAATGCTCTCTTCTGCTGAATAATATCTGTGTTCTGATTAACAGTTTATCAACGAAACGCAGATTTTTGCCTTGACTGCTTATTTTTCAAGAATATGTATGTTGTCTTTTTTATATATACTATTGAAATCTGTAGCGGGCAAAAAAGATGGGAACCGTGGATAGGATGTGGCTAGTCGAAAGGAAAAAGAAGCGGATAAGGAAACACAAATGGATAGGAACCAGAAAAGACATTAATTTGGACTAGGATAGGACAGGACAGGTACGAAATGTTTGAAGAAAAGTGCGGTGGAATGCTGGCGGTGCACGGCGCCGAATGATCCTCTGCCAAACCACTTCTCGCTTCAAATCATTTGTAAAAGTAAATAGTCATCTATCGGTCAGAGTAAAAAAATAATTTGTTGATGATGGATAGTGATCCCAATAAAGAACAGGATCTCCCGTTGTTCTTGTAATGAGAGTAGATTCTCTCTATATACTGATATTTCTGATAAATTGGTCGGCATGCTTTATTCTAATTTTTCATCCACTAAGTCATTCAGTCTTTCTCATAGGAAAAAAGTCTTGAAAACTGTAACTATTTGGAAAAAAAAGTTTTCAATAAGTTTCTAGGTACTTTTTTAAGGCCTACAGCATTTAAATTTTTTGAGAACTTATGTATTTATATCACCTTGGCTTCTTATGCACCGCATTACGTTTGTAGTAGTTTTGTTACATATTATGTAACATAGATAGATTTTGAAAATGTTTATAGAATCGTTTTTTAATATTATTATTGTATTTTTGTTTTTTCTTCATTAATTTTGTAGGATTTTAATTCACATTTTTTGTTTTGTATTTGTTTTTTAGAAGGCTTCATTCAATATTTGATTTATGTAAGACATTGCTTTGCTATACAAATTGTAAAACTGGGCAACATCTCCTTCGTAATAAAGCATGGCTACCACTTCTGTAACCGTTTTTGGATCATTGCCAAGAATAGTTCTTTTAATTTTTTTAGGAAAAGACAAATTCCAATCAAATGTATAAAATCTTCTCTCATTGTCAGGCTACAAAGGCTGCAAATAACATGCAAATCATCACGATAAAGTATACAATTCAGTCTGCCGAGCTCTTCTCTAGTTTAAAATATTAACAAAATAAGTTTTTGACTAAGTTTACCCGAAAATATTTTTTTTTTGAACACGGATTGTGTTGCAGAATGCTGTAGCTCACAGAATTTGTAGCCTAGTTGATACAGTCAATCCTATATTGTTCACCCACTTTTCTATGAAGTCGTAAAATGCATTCGCATTTTTAACATCCCTTCCGTTTTTTAGGCTTAGGTTGAGATTAAGATTTACGTGACAATAATCTGCAAGCTCCTTTAATTTCTCAAACCAAAGGCCTTTCATCTGAATCAATGAAGATACTCGTATATGAAATAAGAAAATTATTTCTGTTTAAGTGGAGTGATTGAATGAGTGATTGAGTGAACATCGACTAATAGTTCCACCTTAGAAGGGTACGCCAGCATCTAACTGATGAGCCCACTGTCGTACCTTTGCTTTTATTAGTTTTCTATTAAATAATTGTTCATCTTTGTTATTATAACACCGAGGTACTTAAAGGATCTCACAACTTCAATCGGTCCATTGTTTAAATGCTACTTCTCGTTTCTGGATGCTTGACCTACTCCCTTTTTAAAAGCCATTAATTTGAATTAGCTTAAGTTCACTGTTAAGTTCCACAACCTGCAGTACACGTCACAATGATTGATTATAAGTTACAGTGCCTAATGCGAATGTGCAAAGAGGACAAAGTCGTCAGTAGAAAGCAAGGCTTTGAACAATATTCCAGCAAGTTCTGCTTCCCCTAGCAGACAATCAATCTGATCTTCTATAAAAATGGCCAAGCAGCTATGGACTCAGGAGACAACACTGTTTCACTCACGAACCAATTAGATATTTCTTCCCAATTCCAACCCGTTGCCTGCGTTCTTTCATACAGACTTTTTAAGACCCTTCCGAATTTTGAGGTCATTCAAGTGCTGTATAGCTTTTAGATTAGAGATTTTCTATTGACAGTGTTAAAGGTCGCCTTGAAGTCAACGAAACACTTCTTAGAACAAAGTTGTTGTTTCAAGTGGAATATCCTCTTGGCATATTAGATAGTTTATTGGACTGTAATGCCGATGGCATTGAGCTTGATTTTAAGGCGCTGCAAAAAAGTTTTTCAGGGGTGTACTGCCTCTTGCTAGGAATTGACAAATCTTCTAAGAGTATCTCTCGTCATGAAAAGTGCTGTCTGAAAGCGGCCTGTAATTCCTTAAACTTTATACTAAATCTATTCACTTAAGCAATTCTTTAAAAGCGAAACAAACACTTTGTAGGAGGCATAGTTTTTGGGTGGGATAAGTCTCCTTTTTTGTGAATCGGAAATATTATAGATATCTTTAACTGAGATGGTTTGTTATAATTTATTAGTTCTGAAGCGTACGATACTTAGCTCATAAACGATATGAGAGTTCCTATGTCAAAAATTATAAAATGAGAATAATTGTATCTAAAATTATCATCTCCAAGTTTAAATGGAATTTAAATATTTTAGAACCTCTGATTATAACATTTTGAAAAATACTATATATTTGTATCATAATAACTTTTAAACTTAATTGGAATCATATCGGGCTATAAGCGATTTAATTAAAACATTTTTGTATGAGTTTTTAAATTAATCGCGCGTAACAAATACATTTATCAGGATGAATTTAAATGTTGATAAGAAAAAAAATGTGTATGCTGTTCAATTAAAATTTTAGTCGCTTAGAATAATATGACGGTTAAAACTCGAACTGCAAAATATGCTCTCTTTTTATTTGTTAGTTTTCATCCATAATACACCGTGTAAGTAATGTGGTTTGGTAATTTAATATAAAGATTTTATTTTCTAGCATTAATTATTTAAAACAAAAACCAAAGAACACCCATCCTGTTCCTTAGAAAAATCAAATTACCTAACCATTTTAACAAAACTTATATCTACAATTACACTAACATTACCTGCCTTAAGAAATAAAAAAAATGTATAAAACACATAAGCATTGCATTTTTTGTAACTTAAAATGTATTCAAAAATGCATTCCAAAACATTTGAAATAAAAGAAATGTAACTGTTTTCTTCAACTTAATATCTTCGAGTGAAAAATGAAACTTATAAATTAATTCCAATGCATCACTGGTTTATCTAGTCATTTATCTAACTGTTTGTAGAATTAAATATGTAAAAAAAAGATTAAAAATATAGGAAATAATTTATTTTCATAGAATAAAATTAATTCACATTTTTCAATAGATAAGAAATAAAAACAAATTCCACACGAAACATAAATAATTATGAATAAAAAACTATCGCAACCTATTTATGAGTCAATAATATTTTATTTGTGTTAAATAAAAATGTGATAAATAAATTGCTTATGCAACGGACTATTTTCATTAAAGAAATGCTTATTTAAAAACATCAAAAACGGTAATAGAAAAAATATATGTAATTATACTAAATAAATACAAATTAATAAAATAAACTAATAGATTAACTTATGAGCACCGATGTTGCTTAGTTTTTTGGGTCTATAAATCATTTTCTTATTTGTAATCTTTCAAAACCTCAAATTAGTAATAAATTAAATCTGTTAAGCTGTAGCGTCTTATTAAATGTAAACAAATATTTATATAACTATATTTATATATGCATAAGAATAAGACATAATATTTTTTATACTTGTATATTTTTAAAATCACATACAAAATATTTTGAATAGACAAAATAACAAAACCAATGCTATTTCGATTCGCTTTAAATGGATTTGAAATTATTCAAGAAAATAAAAAACATAAAACTAAAACTTGATAAATAAGCTTACGACTTAATAAATTATAAAACATATAAAATTAACAACAAGAAAAAAACTTATAAGTGCACAAATTTTAATGACAATATAGGTTCTATATAAAAATGACATTTTCTCATGTATTAATTCAAATAACTTATAAAAAAAACAATGCACAATCAAAAGCTATATAAATACAATGAAAGTTTAAGTAAGTTTTAATCAATAATTTTATTAAAGTTTTTGCTTGAATAAAGAGGAAGTACGTGATGTAGTATGTGGGTTCTAGAATGCGTTTTGTTTTTGTCATTGCGCTGAATTGTATTACTTAATAATTGAAATTAACTACAAATTTTATGAAACTAATAAATTAAATTTTGATTGAATAAAGCAAGATTTTCAACTGCAAAAATATATGTACAAGTTTTTGAGTTTATTTTGAAGATTTAGACTGCTTTTAAATGATGCAATATCACCTTGCGATTATTAATTTCGTTGAATAGAGCCGTATGTGGAGCCGGGGGTAGACGAAATTGCCGTGTATTGGTATGTTTAATTTCTATTTGGCGTTCCCACAGTGAACTTTCTTCAACTTATTAGATTAAAACGAGACCAAGAGAGAAACAAAGATTAAAAATCGCTTCGTATAAAAGCAAAGCAGTCTTGGCATCAGTAAAGCCCTTGTCAAACAGGGTGCGGTTTAAACGCAGCGTTGACATTATCTAACGAGGTGTTGAGGTTGTTTTGATGCGACGCAATGTGGCACCTTTTTGCAATATTTAATCAAATTCCAAAAAAGTGTGTGCTTAAAATCCAAAACTAATTTATTTAATGGATTTGGCAATATTGGAAGCTTCAAAAGCCGAAAGAAATTTTAAAATCGGTGAAGGGATTCATGTCCCTCCAGTTAGCAGAGCAAAGTCAGCAGAACACAGTTTTTATGATGCAATAATTAGGCGCTTATTAAGTGCTAATTAAGTACCCAAAAATAAAATTAAGTGCTCCAGTACTTTTGGTAAAAATTGATGTTCTGCTAACTTGATTTCAAGTTAGCAGAGCAATCATAGAAAATGCTTAAAACGCAAGATAAAAAAATCGCGGTTTGTCTAGTATTTAGGTGCTATTTAAGTGCTCTAGGAATCCAAAAAAAAAATTTGAAAAAAGTTGTTTTTTAAGAAAAAAAATTTTTTTTCAAAAAAAAAATTAATTATATTTTTTTGAATTTTTTTCCTATAAATTGTTTTGGTTTATGAAAAGCATAGTTAGTTCGAATTAAGTACCCTATTTTCAGAATCATTCTCGAAGATTTGATGCAAAAAAAAAATAATTCCATTTCCCATACATTTCCATGTTCTGCTAACTTGATTTCGCTTTTTGTCGAAAAGTTCAACTTTTTTCGACACAAATATTTTTGATTCATCAATAGTTTGTCTAGTTCGAATTAAATGCTCTATTTTCAGAATCATTTTCTAAGATTTGGGATAAAAAAAAAATAATACCATTTCCCATACATTTCCATGTTCTGCTAACTTGATTTCGCTTTTTGTCGAAAAGTTCAACTTTTTTCGACACAAATATTTTTGATTCATCAATAGTTTGTCTAGTTCGAATTAAATGCTCTATTTTCAGAATCATTTTCTAAGATTTGGGATAAAAAAAAAATAATACCATTTCCCATACATTTCCATGTTCTGCTAACTTGATTTCGCTTTTTGTCGAAAAGTTCAACTTTTTTCGACACAAATATTTTTGATTCATCAATAGTTTGTCTAGTTCGAATTAAATGCTCTATTTTCAGAATCATTTTCTAAGATTTGGGATAAAAAAAAAATAATACCATTTCCCATACATTTCCATGTTCTGCTAACTTGATTTCGCTTTTTGTCGAAAAGTTCAACTTTTTTCGACACAAATATTTTTGATTCATCAATAGTTTGTCTAGTTCGAATTAAATGCTCTATTTTCAGAATCATTTTCTAAGATTTGGGATAAAAAAAAAATAATACCATTTCCCATACATTTCCATGTTCTGCTAACTTGATTTCGCTTTTTGTCGAAAAGTTCAACTTTTTTCGACACAAATATTTTTGATTCATCAATAGTTTGTCTAGTTCGAATTAAATGCTCTATTTTCAGAATCATTTTCTAAGATTTGGGATAAAAAAAAAATAATACCATTTCCCATACATTTCCATGTTCTGCTAACTTGATTTCGCTTTTTGTCGAAAAGTTCAACTTTTTTCGACACAAATATTTTTGATTCATCAATAGTTTGTCTAGTTCGAATTAAATGCTCTATTTTCAGAATCATTTTCTAAGATTTGGGATAAAAAAAATAATACCATTTCCCATACATTTCCATGTTCTGCTAACTTGATTTCGCTTTTTGTCGAAAAGTTCAACTTTTTTCGACACAAATATTTTTAATTCATCAATAGTTTGTCTAGTTCGAATTAAGCACTCTATTTTCAGATTCATTTTCGAAGATTTGAGGCAAAAAAAAATAATTCTATTTCCCATACATTTAATTCGAACTAGACAAACTATTGATGAATCAAAAATATTTGTGTCGAAAAAAGTTGAACTTTTCGACAAAAAGCGAAATCAAGTTAGCAGAACATGGAAATGTATGGGAAATGGTATTATTTTTTTTTTATCCCAAATCTTAGAAAATGATTCTGAAAATAGAGCATTTAATTCGAACTAGACAAACTATTGATGAATCAAAAATATTTGTGTCGAAAAAAGTTGAACTTTTCGACAAAAAGCGAAATCAAGTTAGCAGAACATGGAAATGTATGGGAAATGGTATTATTTTTTTTTTATCCCAAATCTTAGAAAATGATTCTGAAAATAGAGCATTTAATTCGAACTAGACAAACTATTGATGAATCAAAAATATTTGTGTCGAAAAAAGTTGAACTTTTCGACAAAAAGCGAAATCAAGTTAGCAGAACATGGAAATGTATGGGAAATGGTATTATTTTTTTTTTATCCCAAATCTTAGAAAATGATTCTGAAAATAGAGCATTTAATTCGAACTAGACAAACTATTGATGAATCAAAAATATTTGTGTCGAAAAAAGTTGAACTTTTCGACAAAAAGCGAAATCAAGTTAGCAGAACATGGAAATGTATGGAAAATGGTATTATTTTTTTTTTATCCCAAATCTTAGAAAATGATTCTGAAAATAGAGCATTTAATTCGAACTAGACAAACTATTGATGAATCAAAAATATTTGTGTCGAAAAAAGTTGAACTTTTCGACAAAAAGCGAAATCAAGTTAGCAGAACATGGAAATGTATGGGAAATGGAATTATTTTTTTTTTGCATCAAATCTTCGAGAATGATTCTGAAAATAGGGTACTTAATTCGAACTAACTATGCTTTTCATAAACCAAAACAATTTATAGGAAAAAAATTCAAAAAAATATAATTAATTTTTTTTTTGAAAAAAAATTTTTTTTCTTAAAAAACAACTTTTTTCAAATTTTTTTTTTGGATTCCTAGAGCACTTAAATAGCACCTAAATACTAGACAAACCGCGATTTTTTTATCTTGCGTTTTAAGCATTTTCTATGATTGCTCTGCTAACTTGAAATCAAGTTAGCAGAACATCAATTTTTACCAAAAGTACTGGAGCACTTAATTTTATTTTTGGGTACTTAATTAGCACTTAATAAGCGCCTAATTATTGCATCATAAAAACTGTGTTCTGCTGACTTTGCTCTGCTAACTGGAGGGACATAAGGGATTCAATTGATACAGGTAGTCAAAGTTTCCTTATTTTTAAAATCAAATGTTTGTTTTATGAAAAGCTTTAGAGTTTCGGCTTTAAAATCTAAAAACCTTGCTTTAAAATTATATTTTATTGAAGTGAAACTTCTTTGCGCGCGATGAGGGTAACTGGGCGCATTCACTAACCTTGTCACTACGTAGTCAACTCGTTCTGATTGGCTAAAGACAACTAAAAATTTAGTTGAAATTTCCCCTCAAACGTAGTGTAAAAGGTCGCGTTCACCTCGTAGTCCGATAGGGTATCTAAGATATAGCTTGAACCAATTCAGTTGGCCAACGGTCGGTTGCGCAGAGAGAGGATTTAAGAGAACAAAAATGGTGCACAAGATATTTAATGAGTAAAGATTTTTCCTTAAATCTTACAGTGCCTAACTCAACTTTGCTTTGACAAATAGTTTAGGGATTATTGTTTATTTCTATGTTTTATGATTTGTGGCTTAGCAACAGAAAGGTTCCGGGGCGTTATGTTTATATTTATTTTATGGCGTTAGTGTTTATTTGATATACGCATTTATTTATTTTTTTGACCTGTGGGGTTTTGGGATTAATTGTAGATTAGTGTTAATTAAGTAGTTAGTTAGTTTACAAGTTTGAATAATTTTTACCTACGAGTTTTTAAGAATTTATTTTACCTTAAAATAATTATTATAAATTTGTACTTCAGAAATAAATATAAAACATAATAATAAAATAAAAACAATATAAATAAGAATAATATAATTTAAATAATAAATGTTCATTTACATATACTTAGTTTTAAGAACTAATGTCGCTTTGATAGTCGGTTAAAGAATCGTCACCTGGATTAATTATAATTGAATCTGAAATTGTGTCCCACGTCAGGTTGTGAGAAAAGTATTCTTCCTCAGTTTTCACACACTTTTCAGCCGTTATTTTTGAAAATTCTTCCTCTGCTAATTTTTGAACATCCAATAAATTGAAATTCACCATCTGCATGCTCTATTATCAGCCTCTTTTCCTTTGAAATTTTCGTCTTCAACCCACTGCTACTGTCATCAGTCCAAGCCCGTGGCCTTGTATGTGAGCTATAAATATAGCTTTCGTCCAAATAAATGATATCATATCCTTTTGTTCTGTATTCCCGGATTTTTCTCAGATACTTCACTCGCATGAGTTTAATATCATTTCTTTCACAGAGAAGTTTCCGGTTGTTTTGAGTTTTTTTTTGTAGCCAAATCCGTTTCTTCTTAGAATCCTGTTGACAGACGTAATACTTAAGCTAAACTCCAGATCTTCCTATATTCGTTGTCTGAACATTTTTAAGGATATCATCATTTTTTCCCCCTGGTGGAAGTTGTGCATTATACGCCGAATAGCTTCGATGTCAAATTCGTCTAGTCCAGTTTTCCACTTCGTATGCTGCACTTTTTTATTTGGTGACTGCACAACTCCTGCCTCTTCGTTTTCCTTAATAATCCTTCTGTATGAACGTTCAGAAATTCCAGTAGTTTCCACTGTTTGCGTTGTTGCGTAACTCACAGGATTTTCAAGAAACGAATTCTTTGCTTCTTCGAGTTTGTCATTATATATCTTAACAACTATCTTACGCGCCTGGCTTCCAATAGGTTTTCCTTTTCTAAATGGATCCATTAAAATTTCTTTTAAATGTATTTCAATGTATTATTCTTGGTTGTTTTTTTTAAACTGAATTGCAAACCAAAGCAAATATCATTTAAATACGATAATTCCCTCAGATGCAAAAATTCATTCTTAAAAACTCGTAGGCAAAAATTGTTCAAGCTCGTACACACTAATCTAACTAATTAACACTAATCTACAATTAATCCCAGCCCCACAGGTCAAAAAAAAATATATCAAATATACACTAACGCCATAAAATAAATATTAACAAAACGCCCCCGGAACCTTTCTGTTACTAAGCCACAAATCATAAAACATAGAAATAAACAATAATGCCTAAACTTTTTGTCATTAATCCTATGTCGCAGCTTGCAGGTAGTTTTTCTTGTCTAACCCAATTGCATTTTGCAATAGACTTATTTTTTTATTATAGGTGCACTGAAATTTGTCCCACTAATAAAAACAAAAATTATTAATTTTATTTTTTCGAAGTAAAGTTTACACCTAAAAATCTTTTCCTTTTATCTCACCAGAGATGAAATAGTTTTTTAGACATCAAGCTATGAAAGAAAAATAAACCATGATCATATCTTATTCAAAGAGAGTCCATCGCTGGAAATTCATTTCTATTTTACTGTGAGCGAAGCTATAAACAAAACTCACCCTCCTTAGCGCTTCAGTATGATCGCAGCAGCGTCATTGAAAACAACGCCGGTATGTACATCTTTTTTTCAGTGATTTTTCTGTCTCTTTAAGAATTAAAGAGTAGAGTAAAGAAATTTAAAGAGACCTGCGCAGTAGAATTGCCAACTGAATTGGTTTAAGCTATACTTTAGTATCCGATACGTTGGCGAACGACAAAAAAAAACCGGATAGGTACCATTTACTGTCAAAGCCAAAAAAGACGTGAATCGTCCAGGGTTGGCCGATTCAACTACATGCCTAATTTACTACAATTTGTTACGTCTGCTACATACGTAGTTAATTCATAAAAAAAAATAGAATAATGGAAACCAAACAATTTTGCACATTTATGATCTTATGAAGGTTTGTACAAAAACTGAAAATGTTTCATTTACCATAAAGATGAGGAATTGTAGGAATGATACATGATAGATGGGAAGTTTATTTTTGCAGACAAACAATTTTCTTTGGCATAATCAAAGGATTTGGATTATGAACACATGATTTAAAGATATTTTTTAATGCTGAATTTATTGTACAAGGTATGTTGCGACGATTTAGTTGCAGCAAGAGACCATTTGCTAATCCGCAAAACAAACAAGTAATATTATACATATGTATGTATACTGGATTACAAATCCTTTGAATTTTTTTTATTATAATAATTCATTAAATATTTAAGAATATAATATGGTATAGCCCTTATAAATATAAACAACTGACAATGTCTCTATTAAGTTTTTAGTTAAAATTTTTGATAATTTAATCCTGCAATGAGAAAAGGTAAATTGAAAAGGGCAGATTTTTTAACCACAAATCATCTCACGCCAACGAGGTTTCTTTTTTTTGAGATTTTAATTAGCGGTGAGCTTTAAGCCGACAGAGTTAAGCTACAATTTCTTTTAGTGCTTGTTCGCATTTGGTGAGTAGACGCTGTCGTTTCAAGGTACGTACATATAAATATTACCAAAAAAACTTTTTAAAAGCAATAAAAACCAAGAACTGGTAATTATATTGAAACTGTTTATTTTAAAGGAGCGCAGCACACTTGTCGAAAAGAGCTCCAGTACGATCATTTTCTATTTTAATTGTGTAGTAAATCCACCTTCAGCCCAATAATTATGTAGCTTTTTGACCAGCCATTTTTACTTCGCTTATTAAAAATGAATACGCCCAACAAACATACTCTCCAGAGCTAAACTCTTGAAATCTGAAAAAAAAAAACTCCCATACAACTCTCTTATATCCCATTGTTATACCTAAGTATTAATATCTTGTTATGAAACTGAACTGGGTTTCAAAACATTTTTATTTTAAGAGGTAAACACTTTTGCTGCTTAAAACTACTTAAATCTACTTAAATCTTATAGCAAAACTATTTTCTCTTCTTGCAATTAGATTATATAAGCTTATAGTCTTAAAAGAATCCTTTTCTGAAAACTCAGCTCTAAATATGTCCATATAATCCCATAACAAGTCATGTTTAAGAGTTAAGATCATTTCATATTTCTATGAAAATCCTAAAAGAATTTGAGTTTAATACCTCTCCTATATCAAGAAACAATCTGAAGTTCAAAGAATAAAAGCTTTGCAGTAGGATCCGAATGAGATCTTTAATGCAACAAACTTTACTTTTCTCAATTAGTAAATTAGTACTAGACGCAACAAATGTTAAAAAGTTATAGTTCGGCCAACCCTGTACTCGACACAAAAGAAAATAAATCAGCTGAAATGTCAGCTGTTCTTCAAAATTCCCCTTGGATAGTTAAGTACACCAAAAATTTTTGGATAGCTTTAGATTTCTACTTGACATCAGCTGTTTCGTTAATCAGTTGTTTTTTCCTATGGGATTACAACAACACCAACAAATCCGGATACCTTTGGATACGTACCCGAACGCGACCAAAGTTTCTGCTTCAAAGCTAGTTGACATTTCACAATCAGCTGTTCGTTGAAAATACAAATTTAATTTTTGGTGGAAGATATTTTCGAAGTGAAATTATTGAACAAATTAATATTAGGTTTGTTCGTTGAGCCCTGAAGTCACCCTGGGTTCGCCCTAAATCGTTTTTTGAAAAACCTGAAGTCACCCTGGTGAGCAAATTCTGTGTTTTTTGAGACCTGGTGTCGCCCTGAACTCGCCATGAAGTAGATCTAGGTATTTTGCTGGGGCGAGTTCAGGTAATGCTCAAACTGTCAAAAGTCATATGGGATTTCATACAGGTATTTCTTTTGTTGTCGTTTGGCGATTCCCATGTCGCATGTTATTGCTTGTATTTGCAATTAAATGTTTGTACTCATCGAATGAAACATTCAGCAACAACGCGAAATTGTTTTCGTTCATTTTTAAAACTAATTTATAACAAATTTAAAGTTTTATCAGATCACAAAATTATTTTGTCTGGCTTTTAGTTGTCAACAAAACAGTTGAAAGCTCTTGGGTGTTTTTTGAAAACCGAAAACCCCAGTTTTTGTTGACAACTCTGAGGGTTGTCAAGAAAACCTGGGTCAACCCTGGGTAAAGTTCAACGAACGAACCTATTATATCTTATATTTGATGTTATTTAATTTAAACTGTAAAAAAAAGTTTATTAAAAGTTCTCAAAACACAATTTTTCTTATTTTATATGTTTATATCTGTCATTAATATGACAATTTGAATTGACTAGCTTTGTAGTGCAATTTTGCATTCACAAAGCTAGTTGACTTTTTGACTACGTATACGTAGTGACTAGGTTAGTGAATGCGCCCACTTTTCAAGGCTGCGTCACGATAATAAGCGTCAGATTTTAGTGTGACGAGCGTCACAATAATAAGCGTCAGATTTCAGTGCGACGATTTTAAATTTTAAAGGACGGATAAATGTAAACAACTAGAGAGAAAGAGAAAGAAGTTACACTTCTGACATGCGTACTATGTACACACGCTGTTTTTTTTTAATGAGACACAACCTAAGTATTCTCCCATCTTATAAGACCATAACACTCGCGAAAAAAAACATCAGTTCCAGATAATTGTGAAGTAACAGAAACATCTACCAGAGTCGCTGATCTTCAACGTTTTGAATATAAGGTTTATGACGAAGTATGTAGTTATTTTTGTAAATCACGAACTATTTTTAACGATGATTGACGGAAAAGTGTTAAATAAAATCACTGAAACAAGGTCGGCACGGTCATGTCCCATTTGCAAAAGAACGCAAAAAAACTTCAACAATGAAGACCAGTCTACAAATGACGAGCATAATTACGAATATGGAATATCTCCATTACCTGCCAGAATCAGATGCATGGAATTCATTTTTAAGATGGAGAAAATATTGATGAAAGTATTGGAACTAAGGAGGCAGAAAGAATAAGGAAGCAAGATATCCAAAGGAAATTTCGCGAGGAAATGGGACTCAATGTGGATAAACGAAAACAAGGAAACAACAAATTTATTGAAAGAAAAGTATCCCGAAAAGCAACTTACACCTACTCTTCATAAAATTTTGGCTCATGGTCAAAGTATAATCGAGTATCAGTCGTTACCAATCGGAGAACTGTCAGAAGAAGCTCAGTAATCCAAAAATTAAGACTACAAAAAATATAGGTACCAAAATATCTGCAAGACTTCAAGGATGCCGCAGAATGAAGACCTATTTAACATGCTTGCATCCTCATCGGACCCTCTTTTTTTTCGCTAAGGCATGTTAGGACTGAAAAAGACCTCGAAGCACGATGCTCTCCAGAAATGATTAGTTTTAACTTCAGTTATTTACTGTTGACATTTTTTGAGGTAGGTAGCGGGGGTGGGGCGGTTGATTCAGGAGACGGAATTTTAGAGAAGGGGTACTGAGGAAAGTCGAAGTAGCTAGTGTTTGGTTCATTAGAGCCATAAGACGTCCGGTAGGTGGGTATATAAAAGAGGGGGATTTTGTAAAGATTCCGGCTTGGGGAATAACCTACCTCACCTACAAAGCTATGGGAGATATTATAAAGGCTTCCCCAAGCCGAAAAGTATGATGGCTAAAGAGCCGATCTGTTTTGATTTCCTGAAAATTAAAAGAAGGCTAAAGAGCCGATGTATTGCTTTTAACTTCCAAATCGAAAGTGAATTTTATTTTATCAGACTTAAGCTATTTATACAAAAATAATTTTCTTACACACTAAGAACTTAAACCTATACATAGTATTACTAAAACATATACATTGTATTTAATTCTAATTCGGTGGGAAACAAATGACAGAATCAGGCAGCATACTTGCTATGTCATCAAAATCATAACCAATATGCATGTCCCTTTCAAAATGCACAAATGCATCCAAATTCGTTGAACCTTCACGAATAGATAGATACACTTGACCATAGTAAAAGTAATCTGAGACTCGAGTGGCATTGAACATTTTATTAGATAATTTTCTGGAGTGAATGAAATGCGAGTACATATGAGAAATGGGTTGGCTATAGGAACGCGGAGTATAGATCTATGGCAATGACCTGCAATAAAATTCTTATGCAATATAGCGTAGTGTATGCGCACTACAATTTCGTATGTTACGAAAGTTGGTATTAAAGAATATAGAGTTGTAGAGAGTAATGCAGTCAACTGAACCTGTAAGTAGTCGATTAATGAAGGGGATTTCATAAATTTTTCTTCGATCTTCTAGTGAATTTAGGTTGATTAGTTTAAGGCGGTCTTGATATAGACGTAGGAACAAGGGATTATTTCAGGACAGACCTGGAAGAGCAAAACGAAGGAATCTACATTGAATACTCTCGATTTTGGCGATGTGAATTTGTTGGTAAAGGGACCATACTTGACAGGCGTATTCGAGCAGAGGACGAACAAAGGTTATATAGAGGGATCAGGTCACATATGGGTTTGAGAATTCCTTGGACCATCGTTGGAAGAAGTCAAGTGCTGAATTGCCCTTAAGAATTATATCGTCATAATGGGAGATGAAGTTAAGTTCCTGATCACATAATATACCAAGTTCACGTATCGATTCTGCGATAGATAGGGGCTAATCATAAAGAAGATAAGGACGGGGAGAAGGTTTGAAACGTTTTCGTGAGAAAGTGATTGAATGGCATTTGGCAATATTTAAATCGAAACTGTTTTTGAGACACCAAACTGAAAACTTATCGAGATTGAGTCGGATGAGCGCAGAGTAGAAGAAATGGTCTTGAAGAATCTGGTATCGTCGGCGTAGAGAGAAATATGAGAATATTTATTGACCATTTCAATATAATTAATAGCAGAAACAAAAAGGAGAGGGCATCTAAGTGGCTGCCTTGAGGGAATCCGGACGTAGCTAAGAAAGGACAAGAAGATGTAGATCTAAAACAGGCACTATAGTAACGGTTTTTCAGATAAGAAGAAATCCATCTCAATAGTGTGGGTTCAAAACCGGAGGTGGATAGTTTGAAAAGTATAAGTCTATGGGATATTTTATAGAAGGCCTTACTTAAATCGAAATCGACTTCCTTGCCATGCTCTAAGGCCGACAGGACGAAAGACACAAACTCAACAAGATTAGTCGTTGAGCTACACTTGAGAAAGCCATGTTGTATAGGGAAATGAGAGACTTAACATTGAAAGCTCAAAAATTCATGCAGTATGCTTTCGAAGAGTTTGGGTATACATGACAGTTTGGCAATAGGTCGATAATTGTTAACATCACCTTTCAGACTCTTTTTGTGTATTGGCATTATAAAAGAAGTTTTCCATACCTCTGCGAATTCTCCTTGGGTTCCCCATTTGAAAATGCTATCAAGATCAGAATTTAATGAGCTTATCATACGCTGCCGTTATAGATCCGAAGAACAAGAACAAGAACATATATCTGCAAAAGAATATGAGAAGCTGAGAGTGGTGAATATCAGCAAAACAAATTAAAGGATTTGAAGTTTCAGCCAAAAGATCAGTGATGAATGCCAGAAAGAGAGACAAAACGGAACTCTGTGGCGCACCAGTATTTATTTAATGACTTTCAGAGATAAAACCATCCAATACAACTTGTATTTAAGCGGTTTGAAGGTAGTTTCTAATCCATCGAAGAAGAGATTCATCAATACCAAATGAACGCTTTTTCGAAAATATGGCTAAATGCCAAACTCTATCAAATGCTTTCTCCAAATGTAAAGATTTGTGCCACTGTTTGGTGAGATATACCATCAGATCACGAGTGAACCTATTGCTATAAAAGCTATAGATACTACCGATCATTAAGAAGCTTTCGTTCTTCAAGATATTTCTTGAGCTGATAATTTATCAGCGTTTTTATGACCTTAGAAAGTAGGGATGTAAGTGCAATTGAACGATAGTTCAAGGGGGAAAAAGATTCACCTTTTTTAGGGAGAGCCTGGACAAACGCTGTTTTCCATCCACTCGTAGAGTAGGACAGACGGAAAAGCTTACGCAATTACCAGAGTTGAAGAACACAGCGGATTTGCGTATATCGAGATTCTTTAGTACTCTAGCAACTGTACAAGTGCAAAAGAAGATTTGTCCCATAGAATCATTAACGCTCTCAATTACAGGAAGAATCATGGCAATATCAGACAGCTTCGAATTGATAGCAAACTGTGCTGCAAGCAAATTGGCTTTTTCTTGTGAGCTGAGATAAGGAGTGTCATTGAAAACGAGAAAACGAGCGTAAAAAGCGAAGACGAAGTAGTATTTTGAACGTAATGATTAAAAAATTTACTACTTTTTGTACATTCTAGTATATTTTGCCTTAATTTTGGGTCATGCAAGAATTTGGTTCTATAAATATGATCATTACAGGTCTTTTTAGCTTATTTAAACTTATTCCGGTTTTCTTTAGTAGGGCTGATGGCTTTAGAATATCGAAAACTTACTTCTCTAAGCACAGGTGGAATCAAGGCATGAATTTTCTTTCGGTTTGATAGATTTTTCCTTTATCCAGATAAAAATTTGCATTCCGAAAAGAAAAAAAAATTGCAAAATTGAGTCCACGTCACTATCGGGGAAGCATAGCGACCAGTTAAAGTTCCTGAAGAAATCGTTAAGACTGTGTTTTTTCGTATACATTTAAAATCTTAGCTATTAAGCTATTGTTTGGCAATGTGCCCTTTGTTTTTCTCTGAACTTTTCAAATCCGACTAAGACTTTTGAAGAGCGGAAGAATAAATCCTCGATTGTATTTGAAAAATATTAAATTGAAGTTAGATTTTGCTTACATTTCTTAATCAGTGATCAAGTGAACAATTATCCACTTGATTTCTTTTTCCCTGATCTTGAATAATACGGTTCTATTGTGTAATGGTTAGCACCCGGACCCAGCGAACCGAGTTCAAATCTCGGTAGAACCTTGAAAATATTCTTTACTGAATGCTATAAAATTTAATATTTTAATATTCTCAAAAAATTATTAACAACTGTAGTTGACGTTATCGAAAGTTAGTTACGCTAGGCTATAACATCGTTGATCATCAAAAGTTTATCATTAATACCGAAAAATCAAATTACATTTAAAATATGACATTGATATGTGACACTTAAAATGAACATGACTTTTAATTGATATAATATCATGTTGGGTAGTTTTTATGGTTAATATATTATTATATATTATATGTTTTATTTTTGGAGGTTTGGTTTTTGATGTGTAAACATCCATGTCGGGAGTAGGGTAAACAAAAAACGTAAACGTTCCGTGTATCACGTTAAGGTTACACATTCCTTGTAGCACGATACCTAATGGAAGATTAAATGCAACCTTGTTTACATTGGTAATATTGCGAACTTAATACATCGTGCTTACATTGGAAACCTTAAAAAAAGAAATCGCTTATGATGTGAATGGATTGAAGTCTCCTTTGTACTTTCCATTAGTAGTTAGAACTAAATATTTTCAATTCCCAACAGTTCTTCACCTCTCAACCAATATATCAAAAAGACGAAAGACGATACAAATGGGGTCAAATTTCATTACAAGTTCATTCAATATTTTAAAAAAATGCCCTCGCTTTAGAAATGGAGAATTGTATTTTATTTTATGCTTCAGAAAAATGCATATTCAAAGTTGATATTTAAAATATCAGAAAAAATACATTTTTTATTTTCTGCTCTGGAAAATGCATTTTCAGGGCAATCGGTTCACATTTACAACAAAATGTTCTCCATACTTCAAAATTTAATTTGTCCCTTATCTGTCAAACCACAAAAATACATCAATGTATGTACATACATCAAAATTTTGATTTTTCTGTTGGATGTAAGACATACTCGGACCATATGCCATTATTACTAACTCTCAAGGCATCTGCAGACAGCACAAGAAACTCTCCAATGCAAATGCTACCTAGGCTGAACTGGGTTGATAACAAACGTTCGGACTTTATACTTAAACTCAATGCAGCCGTAACAACGAAAATTTGTCCTGAGGAAAGTATCGAAACAAGAATGTAAAAATATGAAGCAAACGGAGCGCCTAACACTCACAATATTAAATTCGAGAAAATGAAACCTTGGTTCGACTTACATTGTCATATTGCTAGGAGAGATTCATTAAAAGCATTGAGAATGTTTAAAAAAGACAACCTGGAAGTGAGCAGATTAATGTCGTTTTTATTTGGCAATCCGGAAGCCTTCCGGACTCTTCTGAAAGTGTTCAATTGGGAAAAAATGACAGTTCTGATTCTGAAAAGAAGAGAAATTTGCTTCTGGATTTGAAATCAGAAGCAAAACCAGAAGCACTCACACATTCATATACTTAAACGTCAACCTCAACAGCTGTGATTTTTGGTATCCAAATTGTGCGAACCAGGGTTGGCCGAATTAACTACACTACATTTTCTACATGATTTACTACGTTTATATGAGGTGTTGAAGCGAGCTTGAAGCTCGCTTCGAACCTTTATATACCTGTATTGAGTTGAAATGAGCTTCGTTCGACTCGATCCCAATCGCTCAGCGGTGTCGAGTAGAAATGTGGGTCGAAAATCCGACCCTAATCCAACTCGATCTTTCGATACTGCATATAAACGTAGTATTTAACTACGCGTAGTTTATTGAAGAAACTACATGCCTAATTTACTACAATTTGTTACGTCTGCTACATATGTATATAGTTAATTCATAAAAAATCAATATAATAAAGGAAAAAAAAACAATTTTGCACTTTTATGATCTAATGAAGGTTTGTAAAAAAAAGTTTCATTTACCATAAGGATGAAGAATTGTAGGAATAACTGAACGTTTAATTTAAAAATTCAAATTTCAAATGCATAACTGACAGTTAATTGACAGCAATGCTACAATTTCTTACATTAACTACATTTAACTACATAAACTACGTAGCAGACGTAACAAATGTAGTTATTTCTAAAAAGTGACAATTCGGCCAACCCTGCTTTTAAAAACATTTTTCTTGATTTTGATTATTGTACGCATTTGATGTTTCACATATACAATCAAACAAAACTTCAGAATCATCAGAAGCAAACAAAAGTGTTCAATTGGGATTCCGGATCGGAGAGAGATTCCGGATTGCCAAATAAAAACGACATAAAATAATGCTGTTGCAAACAAAAAATATAAAGCTCTGTTAAAAGCAAAACAATATGAATATTACCAAAACATCTCACGTCAACTTGTATCAGTAACTTCGGCAAGAGAATGGTGGAGAATCGCTAGAGAAATTCGTGGAGACTCAACAACAATAAGCATAGAAATATCTGTAGATGTGCTTATGAACCACTTCTTTGGCCTCGACACAACTTGCGATGCCTTTACCCACTTTTGAAACCATTTATCAACAAAAGCTAGATAACCAAATAGAACTGGATGAAGTTATCTTATAGCGATAGAAACATCAAAGGATAACAAAGCACACGGTATTGATGGTATTCCAAACGAGTTTTACAAAAACGCTAGTACTACATTTATAGAAGAGATTCATGTTTTGCTCAGAGACATCTTTGATACTGAGACTATACCATCATCCTTCAAGAAATCGATTATCTTCCCTCTTTACAAAAAAGGTGATGCAAGCCTTCCTTCAAATTACCGTGCGCTTTCCTTTCTCCACACACTCTATAAAATATTTACAACAATTTTGCTAAATAGACTTACTAGTTGGATTGAAGAGAACCAAATACTTAATGAATACCAGGCAGCATACAGAAGTCAGTACAGTACAGTTGACCAAGTTTACTACCTATCCTGCATCATTCAGCTTCAACTGAGTCAGAAAAAAAAGCTTTATGCTTTCTTCGTTGCTCTGTCAGCAGCTTTTGACAACATTAATAGAAATGCGCAGTTTTATAAATTGCTAAGTCTAGGCATCTCAACAAAAATGGTTTCCGTTTTAAGATCTCTGTACAGGGACACGTCAGCAACAGTTTGAAATGGAAAGAGTACAACAAGCTTCTTCGAGACCACTAAAGGAGTCAAGCAAGGATGTGTACTGAGTGCTTTACTGTTCATCTTATTTCTTGAGGACCTTCATTGCGAACTCCCAACTGGTCTCATCGTGAATAATTTGGAAATAAACGTCCTGTTATACGCGGATGATATAGTTCTCCTCTCTGATAGACCTAATATCCTGCAAACGATTATCGACAGCTTCAGCAGGTAATGCAGTAAGTGGAACTTAGATGTCAACCTTGATAAGTCGGAAATCGTAATTTTTAGGAACGGCGGCAGAAGGGCGGCAGCTGAAAAATGGTGGAGAGATAAAAATATCAAACCATTATAAATATATAACATGTCATGGTCTGAACACCTATCAAAGCGTCTCGCTGCATCAAAAAACTCCATAAACTCGACATGGTCTAAATTTGTGCGAAATAATTACGTATCACACTCTGCTAAATAAAAAGTACATGATGCAACCACAAAATCAATAATGCACTATTGAACGCAGGTGTGGGGTTACAAAGAGTACGACCTAATTAAAAAACTTCAAAGTTTCTTCGTAAAGAGATGCTTCGGATTGCCAGACAACACTTCTAACTACGCGATTCATATCGAAACCGGTCTCCCAAAGGCATTCCTTACAACATTAAAAGTTCACCTACATAGCTTACATAAGGAAAGTAATGTCAATGCCACGTAATCGTCTTCCACGAATTCTATCTGAAATTATGATTCAGAATAATTTTTATTGGGCCCAGGAATGGTCAGGCCTTTTCCAAGAAATTCAAATAAATTTCATTTTCGAAGCTCCATGCTCAGAATGGAATCGTATGCATAAAATACTTTTAACAAAGCTATCCGAAAAAAATTGGGTTGATTCTACAGGAAAGGCGCTCCAGTCACAATACCATGACGAATATTGCAACCTTCTTTATTCTGAAGTCCCAAATTACTTTGAAGATAACAACCCTCGTGACATGATAAACCTTATCTTCAAAGCAAGATGTGGTCTTCTTAACTTAAACGCAAGAGCTTTTCGTAATGATACTGTAGGCATATGCAAATGCTAGACCAATCAACATTCCTCAATTTCTTAAATGGCTTAAATTACCAAAATCTATACAACTACTTAAACAAATCACTTAAATATCAAAATTTTATAATAAATGAATTCAGTTAACTCACTTATGTAGCTTTGTACTTTGACAAATGCATTACAAGATGGGAATGATGTGAATCGGTCTGACAGAGGGAGTGAGATAAAGTACAGAAACGTCAAAAAAGTCGGAGGATTAAGAGAGAGTGAACGCCGTCTATAATTGAAAAATGACATCTAGAGCCTGATTACACCATTCTATTTTTTAGTTCTTTCGTCTTTTTGAGAATCGTGTTATCAGGCTGCAAGAGTCAAATTGAAGTATCATTATCTTCTTGCACTATCAGGGGCGTTCACATTTTCAAATAAACATATTGCTATTTAAACAAGGACAGCTAGGATTTTGCAACGTTTTATTTTTGTTTGACTAAATCGTTTTTAGCTTTTTTTGCCTTTAGTCCACAAAAATTGGAGTTTCATCCTGGTGATCTTACATGGACTCATCAGTTGAATGTGAGGGCCTTGTCAAAACGCAACTTTTGTTAATCTTACATCGATCCTTTGACAAAAATCTAATGTGAACTACATCCAATCAAGATTAAAATTGACATTGTTTCTATATGAAGGCTTTTATAATACAACTGTGTGAGATCCCTGGGACGAAACTCCAATTTTTGTGAACTAAAGGCAAAAAAAAGCTATTTTGAATCAATAATTCAAGAACTCCAATAATAGTGCTAAGTCTTCTACTTGGCTGATTTATTTCAGTTATATATCGTAAACATCACTTGGCAGACATTTTGTTCTATTGAAGAAATTTTGCAATTTATACAGGACTAACAAATAAACTGCCACTAAACTCTGTCTGTATTCATTTGGGTGTCAAAATAAGCCACACTAGAACTAAAGGTTGCGATGCACTTAAGCCCTAAAATTATTCAATCATGTGAAATGGCATTTTTGAACAAAACGATTGCGATTATATTTTTTTGTTCCTAAGACCAAACATTTTTAGATTATTGTGCAAGCAAAAAATTAAATTCAAACGTATCCAAATACACCAAATCACCACTCACCGATATACCTATGTACATATTAAAACTAACATATTTGGAAGCTTTTAAGGAAGTGTTAACCTTATTTACTGTTTTTCTCGAAAAACACAATACAACTTTCGGTTTAAGTAATAGCTATAAAATATTCTCCAAGAAAAACCATAAAAGCTTAAAGCTTCAAATATACACCACATTTATCTCCTTGTTTGTTTGACACATTGAATCTCTAACATTTGGAACTTGCATCCACGTTATCAAACACAAACAGCTGGAACTGGTGAGTTTGCGAAGTAGCATTTTCCAAAATAACCAAATCCACCAGTCGCCTATATAAATGTCAACGTCTTGTTTGGATACACTCGCACATATAAGAACGCAAGGGTCAGCTTGAAAGTTCTTAGTTTCCTAACAATTTTCACACAATTTTCACAAGCCAAAAGTTGCGGTCGAAAGGGAACGTTGTTTTTGCTATTTTGTATACCAATATTATTTTTCCTTTGTTGAATTTCCTGTGCAGTTGATGGAGTTGCAGAGTTTTCCAAAATAAATCTCAAGTGGTTTTCGCGCTGTGATAAAGTTTAAAGTTAAAAGAAAATTGAATCCTATAATTATAAAGTTGCAATCCTTTTGCGAGAAGATTCAGTGAAGACGAAAAGAATCATGTTCGCCCATTGGGACTGATTGTCCTTACCACGCTCTCTGTAAATAATTCATTGTGCTAAGAAACCAATCCCGGAAATAAGAGTTCTTTTTTTATTCCTTTCAAAATTCTCAATGTTTTTGAGTTCGTAGTTATTTCAAGTGCAACATGACAGTGGACATAACATCGAGGAGCTTGATTGGGGGTGGCATAGCTGGCGCTACAAATGGCCGCAGTGTTGGCGGTGTTTCGGGTGGCACGAGCAGTGGGGGTGTTCCCAACCCCACTGGGGGTTGCAACACAGCACTGCTTCAGAAGCAAATGTCATTCAAGAGCAGTGTAGGTGCTGCAGGGCAAACATCAAAGACCGATGAAATCGAAGTAATCGAAAGTGGCAACGCCGATGGAGCTCACGCGCGATATCGCAAGGTGAGTAACCTTTAAAGCACCCTTTACAAAACATCCGCTGTATGACTAAAAGTAGAAATCTAATCAGGCAGAACTTATAAATAGCCACGACGACGTGTAAACATCAAAACTATCCACCACCACCGGACAATAATTAGAGAAACAAAGAAAATCAACTTCAAGAAAAGAGCAAGTATACGCCAGATGGTCCCGATTAAACACAAACAAATCGAATGAGAAATGACTGAAAGATATTCACAGTCTGGCTGAGAAATGGGTGGGGGAGAGATGAAATGGGGGTTCTCTATTGACTTTTGTCAAATTTATTGGAATGTGGCATCTTTGGTCGGACGTAGTCTTTAAGATGCAGTTAATACGACGCTCAGTCTATCCAATTAGCAGCTAACAAGGCATTCAATTCTCGCGCGCATTAAATTCCCTACAAACATGCCCCATATAACCGTTCCAACGTCCGACCCCTGCAAAGCTTGTCGTCACAAATTGTTATGTAACATTCACCCTAAAGTATCGATCGCCGATTTTGCTCCATAAGAGTATCAACGAATGTCTACTATTTAGATTCATGGGTTGTTTTTGTTTTCACCTCAGCCTCCCTTTCCTCTGCTGCTATCGTCACCGTCGTTGTCGTTGGTTGCCATTGCCACGCCATGGTGCGCCGGCATGTCTCTAAGATTCTTTTTTTTTATTTTTTTCAATGGTTGTGCCTCTTGAAGTTTAGTTTAGCGGCGGGGGTTCATTTAGGGTTTTTTGAAGCCACTTCTGTACGTCCTCGTGAGTGGTGGCATTGAATCAAGATGCCAAACGGAGGTAAATGTAAGACGTGAAAGGCTGCTGCATGGATAAAGGTGAATTTCACAATTCTTATATAGTTCTAAAAGAATGTTTAAAGTAAACATCTTGTAGTTTATATTGTTAATCTGTTTGATTTTTTGAAGTATTTATTTAGAAAATAGTCTCCATATTATTTTAAATGGAAAAAAGAAGTGCAATGGAACAAGGGAGAACATAAGAGTGGTATGTATTGAGTGAAAGCCGAATAACGAAGTAATGGTATCAGAGCTGGTGACATTGTTTGCCAGTCTGTTGCTTACTAGCTTGGTGGCTCCCTCATTTTCAATCATTTAATGTTAAGGTTTTAAGGATACAGGCTATCAAAGTTTTTACAGTAATAATTGTATACATTTTTTAAAACAGTAATATAAACTTCAATTATGATAAAAATCTGAAAATGTAACGGTATTCAATTCGCCATGGAAAAAAGCAATTAATTTATAGTTTGTGATTTGAATTTATTAATAAATTTTTTTTTTGATTTCCGAAGCGAAGGCGAAGGTGGGATGCTATCGTATATATGGCAAGTTTTTTCTTCACAACTCAAAAACAACGAAGGTTACTTTCAGATGCTATTTGGAAAGTTAATTCATGATTTTCAGCCAATAAGTACCTATGCATACTGTCTTGCTTGTCTTAAACTTTAGAAAAAGTTCTGTCTTACCAGGATTCAAACCACATGCGGGTTCGTAAATTTTATTTTCTCCGGTACAGTCAGGAGTTTTTTTCAAGGGTGTACTGCCTCTTGCGAGGAATTGACAAATCCTCCAAGAGTATCTCTTGTCATGGAAAGTGCTGCTCATTAGCCGTTCGGAATCGGCAGAAAATTGTAGGTCCCCTCTGTTCCTGGTAACACGCACACAGGAATGGTTGAGAGTTGTAAGTCACTAGGTCCTGGTTCACTTCGAGCTGTTGCACCACAAAAAAAAAAAAAAAAACAGTCAGGATTTCGAGCAACCCAAAGCTGCTCTAACGCTATGGTTAAGGTCATTGAAGTTATTCGAATTCAGTATGACCAAGGCACATTAACGCTTCACTGTTTGCTGGATTTTACAAAAGCCTTTGACGGAGTTCATCGCAGTATTCTGGAGAAAGTGTCTAAAACTATTATTTGGTTTCAGTGACAGATCGGTTCATCTTATAGAAGACTATTGAAGTCATTGAAGTTGGCTAAGATTTGCAATAATTCTTCTGATTCAATCGGCTTGCTTGCTGGCGTCTCAAATTGTCAAATTTAGGTTGTATTTTGTTTTGAATGTTTATAAATGACTTACTAGATGTTTGCAAAAAATGTCATGTTACATTTTTACACTGATGATGTTCTTATTTATCTTTCGGGACGTTTTAGTTTATTTGAAGATCTAACTTGCAGAATATATCAAGATCTGGATGAGATTCATAATTGGTCGCTGGATAATGGCCGTTCCCGTACATATTAGGTACATTTATGAAATAAATAAATTGAAATTGATATGAACAACTCTAGCAACCTTATTACGGTTCTCAATTATCAATACGATATTTGACGTTTTATCAATGAATCGATGAATCACTTCTTATCATTGTCAAGAATTAAAACTTTTGATGAACTGTGGCCGCTTTTCAGATTTGATATCTTTTTTTTTTTTTTTTTTTTTCGTTTTATTATAGGCGCACTCAAGGGGTTATGAATACCCTTATAATGTTAAACACAGTGCGAGCAATTTGGAAAGTAGGATAGGATGAGAAAAACCGATGCACATTGGTTTTGAATGTCTGCAAATTGCAATGAGTGGGAAATATTGAGCCGGGTAAAGCATTACACATTCGTGTAGTGCGGCTAAAAAAAGTATCTATGTACTTGACAGTACCTCCGAAATTGCGCTCAAGGGTAAGCTGATGACCATTCTTAGAAGTACGAGAATTACGGTTGAATTAAATGAGGGGAGGAATGCAAATGACTATATCTCTGGAGCACTGTTTATGAAAATAGCGGTAAAATAGAGATAGGCATGAAACATTGCGGTGGTGCTCGAGAGATTCAAATGTTTCAATTAGACAAGGGTCGTCTATCGTTTTTAGACCTCTCTTTTGAATTTTGTCCAAGAGACTCAAGTGGGTTTTTGGAGCACCTTTCCAGATATGGGAATTTTACTCGACCCTTGGACGAATATAGGCCTTATAGATTACAGCCAGATCAGAAGGGGTAAAAAACTTCTTGCATGGGGGGAGAAAACCTAAGCACTTAGCAGCGTTTTTGGCTACGTCAAATATTTGATCAATCCACAAAAGATGGACATACCTAGAACTGAAAGCTGTCTAGCCTCCTCTATGCAAGTGTCATCCATGGATAGTGGCATTGAGGGAAGGTTATGCATTAGCGACAGTAAACAGCATTAAGTTTTCGATTCCCCATTGGACAAATCTCGATTTGTAATTTCAAATATCCAAAATTTTCAATACCAAAATCTCAAAAGCTCGAATGGCCATGAATTCCAAAATCTCGAATGGTTTTTTTGATATTGAAAATAGAAAACGGAAAAATTTGCTTAGCTATTATGGATTCTGGCATTCAAAATGCTATTCTTCAAATTGTTTTTATATATTTATTATTCGAATTGTTTGTGATTACTGGTTGATTATGACATTCAAAACTTGCTGCAAAAGTTGTTTCTTATAGACACAAACTTTTTAAAATAGCCTATTTACCGGTATGATTTTTCATTTTTTTTTGTTCGTTGTTTTAGAATTTCAATTTTCGTTAAGTTAATTTGACCGTCAGTTTTTAAGTAGGAGCATTGGGGAAGTGAAGTTTGGGGGAGTTATAATATGATTTCAAAGTACTTTACATTAGCTACAATACGAGTTATTAACGGTTTGTATGATAAAAATTCCATGTGAAAAAAAGTACTGAAAATGTATTGAAAATATTTATACCTACAAAGACACGAGAAATGCGTTAGGACTCGCCCTAGAAACACCTGATTTAGGGAGAGTAAGCCCTGGAGCCAGTATACTGGGCGTAAATGAGAAGTGGACACGTCTTAAAAATACTGTCATTAGTACTGCCAACTCCATCTTAGGCAGCAGTCGTAAAAATCGGAACGACTGGTTTGATGATGAATGCAAGCTAGTGACTGAACGTAAGAATGTTGCGTACCGAGCAATGCAACAATCTCATAGAACGCGGGCACGCGAAGAGGAATATAAAGAGCTCAGAAGAAACGAAAAACGGCTTCACAGACAAAAAAAAATCAGCCTGGGAAAAGAACCTAATCTGTGAAATAGAAAACAGCCGAGAGCGAGGTCCGCACCAGGCGCGGAAGTTCTACCAATCCGTCCGAAACATGACGCAGTACACACCACGCTGCACATACTGCAAGGACGGAGAGGGAAATCTGATCACCGATCCTGAAAGCATACTGGAGCGATGGGAAGTGTACTTTAATGAATTGCTAAATGGTCAGCTCACTACAGAAGTGGAGGCTCCACTACTTCAAGAAGAATACCCTATGTTGCCGCCACCAAGCATAGAAGAGGTTGAGAAGGCTATAGGCCGGCTTAAACAGAACAAAGCCCCGGGAGCCGATGGAATACCAGCCGAATTATTCCATCACGGTGGGCCAGCCTTACGTCAAGCAATTCATGATATTATAGTACAGGTATGTGAGCAGGAAGAAATGCCAGAAGACTGGCGAAAAGGTTTAATATGCCCCATACATAAGAAGGGAGGTGTCACAACGTGCAGCAATTATAGAGGTATCACGTTGTTGAGTACCGCCTATAAGATACTCTCCTCTATCCTAATACAAGACCGGATAACCCCATACGCTAAAACCGTCATCGGACAATATCAGTGTGGTTTTATTCCAGGCAAATCAACAACTGATCAGATCTTTACCCTAAGGCAGGAGATGGAAAAATGTCTAGAATTTAACATCCCAACATACCATCTGTTTATAGACTTTAAGGCCGCCTACGGTTTGGCCTGCCTCCTCTTCAACCTGGCGTTGGAGAAAGCAATCCGTGACTCTGGCACGGCAATAAGAGTGACCATCGTCAACAGGTCCAGCCAGTTATTGGCTTACGCAGACGACATCGACATCATCGGAAGAACCGAACAAGCTGTACACGATTCCTTTATCCAGATCGAGCAGGCGGCACAAAATCTGGGTCTGCACATTAGAGAAGGTAAAACAAAGTACATGGTGGCATCGAATACGAGAGGAACAGTTGGTCAAACAATCAAGGTTGCGGAGCACGAATTTGAAGTGGTGCAATCCTTTAAATACCTTGGGTCAATAGTAGCAGCCGATAACAATATAGAAGAAGAAATACGCGGGCGGCTTCTCAAATCCAACAGAGCCTACTATAGTCTGTCAAAGCTCTTCAAATCCAGAAATCTCACCATAACTTCAAAACTGCTGCTGTACAGGACCATGGTCCTGCCAGTACTCACAAATGGATCCGAGACTTGGGTGCTTAGCAAAAGGCACTCCGACCTCCTAGCTGCGTTCGAGAGAAAAGTCTTAAGGAGAATTGTTGGCCCCATATGTGAGGAAGGACGATTCCGGAGACGGTACAATCATGAATTGTATGCAATACCTAGAAGCAGATATCGTGACAAAAATTAAGCTCGGTAGACTCCGGTGGGCAGGGCACCTAGCTCGCATGAGCGAAGAGGAACCTGCTCGGAAAGTTCTTTGTGGTACATTCTATGGTAGACGACAGCGTGGTAGACCATGCTTGCGCTGGAGAGATGGCGTAGACCAGGACGCCCCAAGTCTTGGGGTGCGCAACTGGATGGCGTCGGCTAGAGGCCGGGATAGGTGGAGAGACTTGTTGAAAGAGGCCAGGACCGGAACCCGGTTGTCGAGCCGATGATGATGATGAAAGACACTAGAAAAGTAAAAATGTTCAAAATTTATTTGGAAAACAAAAATGGAAACATTTATTTTCTAAAATCACATATATCAATAATTACAAAATAGTATAATAAATTTTTATTCCCAATTGGAGTCTTAATAGTTTGATTATTTCGTTTGTTTTAAAAATAAATTTCCTTCGAAAGTATATCAATACCAACACACCAAAACAAGAAGTAAAAGTGATTAAAATTGTTTTACTTAGAACCAAAAATGAATATAACACCTTCTTTTAATTTGTCAATAGCAAATATTTTTGAAATTCTGCTATATTTAATTCCTCTTCAAAAGTGAACTAAGACCAACTTCCAAATTTTTAAAATATAGCTGAATTAAAAATGGTGGGTTTCAATCGTTTACGATCCCGAGCACTACTTCATCTAGACCAAGTGCTCTGGCATGCTTGGTAGGTTCAATCGGAAACTCTGTAGTTTTTGTTTTTTTTTTTCGAAAGAGACCAATATTAACTTTTGTTTCGTTAGACGGGAGAAGTAACTGTTTCCTAGAGTAGTTCTTCGTCGGATCTTCACAAAGGTGTTGTTCGTGGAGTCAATATTATACCATTAAGACTATGAACTCCTTAACAACTTCGAAGTTGTTTTAATCAATAGTGATATTTGGTCCTAGGCGAAAGACAAATGTTAGTTTATTAATATCATGCTTTTGATCTTGTCTTTTTTAAATCGAAACAAAAAAGTTTGACCTGATATACAACCGTCTAGAACGGACTCTATTTCGGAACGTTGGGAATAAGCGATAGTGTCGATATCCGAAAGTTGGTTGATTTATTGAAAATAGTGCACTGTGATAACACTTGCCGAACTTCTGTATTTGTTTAAAGTCGTTCAAAGGAATCAAACTGTATAGTTGCACCTTGCATAATGTATTTCTTATGTCATGTGAAACACAGTTAGATAAGTTTTCCCAGGATACAGAGATCCATAATCGCCATATGAATTTCTTGACAATAAATGCTACCGTATGCAGTTTTCAAGTCGATGAAAAGATGGTGTGTCTTGATTCGAAATTCAATGGTTTTTCTCAGTGTGAAGATTTGGTGTGAAGTAAATCAGACCAAAAACATAAATATTAAAAAAAAGACCTTTGTGTAACAAGTCATCCGTGAAAAGTACTGAGATCTAAAAGTACGCCAAGTTCTTATTTCATGAAGGTTTAATACCGAATATTTCAAGTAGAATAATATTGAAACAGCTGCAATATAATAGAGAAATTTTAGTATTTAATGATTACTGACTAAAATTTTATGGGTTCACTAGTCAAGTTTTTAAAATTTTAGTTGGTCAGTAATCATTAAATAATAAAATTTCTCTATGACATTACAACTGTTTCAATATTATTCTACTTTAAATATTCGGCATTAAATTTTCTTGAAATAAGAACTTGGCGTACTTTTAGATCTCAGTACTTTTCACGGCTGACTTGTTAGACAAAGAATTTTGTATAGAAGAACTTGGCTCTATTTTTTTTAACATTTATGTTTTTGTTCTGATCTCACTCCTTTTTGCAAAGGTTTTAATATTTTGCTATGTCAAAATCTTGAAAAATACAGAAAGATAGAAGGTTGGACTTTATCTACTAAAATCAACTTAGTTTATAGTTTCCTATTTCTTTTGGTATATTTTCTTTTTGTTATTGGTTGTTTTGATTTGCGCTTCAATTATTTCTTCCAATCGTGGCAAGATACCTAACACTAACATATCTACCTTAATTACAGCAATCGAAAGTGCTCCGTATAAAATAAACATTTTCTCAGAAAGTGGGCGGATACTACGCCCCCTGAATGGAAAACCCCAATTTTTATTTTTGGTCCTTTACTTGCAATTTGAGACCTACCGTTCTACCAAATTTCATTGTTCTACTGCAATCGGAAGTGTGCCATATAATTTACATCAGTTCTGAGAAAGTGGGCGGTTACCACGCCCCTGAATGGAAAACCTCAAATTTTATGTTTTGTTCTTCGTATGCAATTTAAGTCCTACCACTTTACCAAATTTCATCATTTTACAGCAGTCGGAAGTGCTTCATTCAACCAACACCAATTCGGAGAATGTGGGCGGATACCACGCCCCTGAATGCAAAACATCAATTTTTATTTTTTGTCCTTAATATGCAATTTGAGCCCTACCCTTCTACCAAATTTTATTGTTCTACTACAATCGGAAGTGCGCCATGTAGAATTTACATCAGTTCTGAGAAAGTGAACGGTTACCACGCCCCTGAATGGAAAATCTCAAATTTTATGTTTTGTTCTTCGTGTGCAATTTAAGTCCGACGACTTTACCAAATTTCATCATTTTACAGCAGTCGGAAGTGCTCCATTCAACCAACACCAATTCGGAGAATGTGGGCGGATACCAAGCCCCCTGAATGGAAAACCTAAAACCGTTGTGTAAAATTACAAGATTATACGATGTTGGGAAGTGCTCCATAATTTTGATGATCTTTCAGTCAGTCAGTCAGTCAGTGAGTCAGTCAGTTACTGTTTTTGTGATTTTTGAGGCCTTATATCTTAGGAACCGCTTATGCTAGAAAATTGTAATTTGGTGAGGCGCCTGTGCCTGACTAGATTAGCAAATATTCGGAATTTTAAGTTTCTGACTTCATTGGTACTGAAGATAGGGAGGGGTTAAAAATCGCCTAAGTTTGTTCATGTAAAAAGGGTGTAGTGCCAGAACTTGGCTGGGCACTACCGTGCCCTTTGATCTGCTGGGCCGACTTAAGACACTCTCACAGCACGTTGAATACGATCGTATATGTGACGTTTATATTGTTTTGGCAGGACATCGTATCGCCTTTTTTGTAGATGGGGCATAAAGCCATAAAGAGCTGAGGCATGTCTCCATTCCATTCTTGGTTTACTATTGGATACATGCACCGACGCGCTGTACCAAAAATATCGGCTTTTTAATTGGTTTTTCAATAAGGAAGGTAGATGTTGAAATGAAATAAAACAAGCTGTATATAAGGTTTTAACAAAATTCTTGTTTTATTTTAAAGGCTAATTATGCTATTATATGTATATGCAATATTACATCGTTTAAATGCTTTTTACGGTTCCGAGTGGTCTAATTTTCAATGACTCTTCCGCATAGATCCAGCTGGATGTGAGAGATGTCCTATATTATGTTCACCTTAAGAGCACCGGTCTATTGTAGTTTATTCACATACATAGATCTGCGATTTCAGGAAACCCCACAAGAAAAAGTCTAGTGGAGTCAAATCGCATGCCCTTGGTGACAATTCATACTGCGAGAATGTCACTTGTCGTTTAGATCCAATTTGGGTCATAAGAAAATGGGTATTACCTATCATTCTGTAGCACTCGTAATTGACGGTGACTGTCTCAAAAACTTCTTTTTCGAAAAAAGTATGGACCAATGACGCCGCGCCGCCGCCGCCGCCGCCGCGCCGCGGGTCCAAAATCCACACCAAACGGTAACTTTTTGAGGATGTCATTGTCACTTGGTGGCTCTCGTGTGGACTGGTGTGTGCGCCTTGTCCTCTTTCAAAAAATCCGAAGCCCAGTCAACGAACAAAAGGCGCTGTATATGATTATGAGCTTTGAGCTCTCGTGTCACTCAGTTGGATCTTTTATGGTGAAAGAATGAACGTAAAATTCTTGTGTTCTTGTGCCGTACAAGGAATAGACTGCATGGGGTTCCGATATGAACTTTCACGAACCGGTCATCTCAAATTTGGGCACCAAACGTTGAAGAGTAGACTGTGAAGGGCCATCAAGTTTACAACACTCATTTTGATAATAAAGTTTTTTTTTTTTTATAATCTACACGCGCACCCTCTAAATGTTTCAACACAGCGCGTGAAGGTAAGGAAGAGAAGAAGGATAGGAAAGATGTTCTGAGACTGAGACTGAAGGTGGTTGTCTCAGATTTTTATCTCCAGGGATGGCGGCTGAACTAATATGCGGGGAAGTGTCTTATTTCTATGTCCCTTATAATTCGCATAATTTTATTCGTATTCATACTTGATGGGCATACTAGTTTAACACAATCACATGTTGTTAGTGTTATGCCTGAACAGTAAACCAGCAACCCATTGATGATTTTTAGAAGGTTTTTAATGGAATAACGACGACATAGACGACGCGACGGAAGGGATCGAACCTGTGATCATGAGGTTGACAGGCGAGCACACAACCAACGCGCCACGGCCACCACCCAGTATTATCATTTGGACGTTGTGTTTAATCGTGTTACTTACTCGTACCATAGTGATTTGGCATTAGTAACTGAATAATAAACATTAGATTTGACAGATGTCACCACAGGGTACCAAAATCTACCCGGCAATTGGAAAACCCTTTATTTGAAGTGATCTGAGTGTTTACCACCAGATCCTATTGTTCTTAGGCATTTTCCATAAAAAAGCTTTTCACTTCTATACTGGGTACCGAAATTGGTTCCTCATTGACTTACCATCTTGCTCTATTACTCGCTCTTCCTATTTTCCATTTAACTACAGTTGGTATTGCTGTTTGAAAACAGCTCCTATTCCTTGTTCTTCTATAAATAGGTTACCTTTGCTCTTTCGAAGAGTGAAAATAATCTGCATAAATTACAATCCTTCGTGCTCCAAGTTCCTAGTAAATATATGTACTTTCATAAGTTTCAAGTATCTTACAATTGTAAATATAAATAATATCCATCCATAAGCGATTTAAACGTGATACATGTACGGCCTTGTTAACGCACCCCATAGGAACTATTTTTGAACTCTAGATCTAGACAAAAAGATTAGCTCACCGCACCGCTTGGAAAAATTCTCCTTCCGTTCGTTGCCGGAAACTCAAAGAGGGTGAACATTTAAAAGAATATAAAAAATGAAAGGTTGACTCTGGCCATAGCTGACTGCCAAATGTGGGAATGTGTTTTTCGTCGCATTAAATACACCGCCAGATGCTATCATTGTAGTAGTGGTTATAAAGATGTTTAAGGATATTTCAACGGATTGTATACCTACTTATTAAGGATGTGGAACTATAAAAGCCCAGTGTTAAGGTATGTGTATGGCGAATCCCAAACCAGCTAGGTTAGAGGAATGTAAGCGCGAGTAAGCCCAGTTTGCAAAGGTAAATATACTTCAAAGAGTATTTTTTGTTTGTTTATTTTTCCAGTGAGCATACTGAAAAGGAACTTGGCCTTGAAGCTTGTTCAGATGTTGTTTTTTTTTCTTTCTATTTATTAAGAGGATTAGGCTTTTGAAGATGAAAGAAAAAAATCTATATAAATAAACGTGCTTGGATTGCGAATGTTTCTATGTCGACGACGAAGACGGATGAGTTGAATATGGAGAAAGTGTTTTCTGCTAAACTTTAAATCTTTCTTTAGGCTTATTATCCCAATCCTGTCTAAAGTTGCTCTCCTTTATGTGGTGTACTTAACCTTTTCATTTACGCGTTTTTCGTTTTTCTTTTTCATAAAAAGCCTGGCTATTCAATCATCTTTTGTTGATGGAGATTTTTGCATTCGGATAAATATTTTATTTTTTTACGGTGACATTTAAAGCACTTGAATTAATGCTATCGCCATTAAATAAACATACAAAATTCCTACAGATGAATGGAAATATTATGCTAATAGACGAATATTTTTCATGTTACATTTGATGAAATGAGAAAAATGAAGAAATTGAATACGAATACGAGGAGTTCTTTGACGTAGGCGTGGATCCAGGAATTCAAATTGGGTGGGTATCGAGTTTGATGCGGCTCTTTTGTGCCTAGAATGTCACATTTATAAAATAGATCACATTCAAAAGTGCTCAAAGTTTAAATGAAATTTTCAACAAAGGTTAAAGGTACAAAAATTTGGTCTTAAAAAAGGTACCTAGTTTAAAATTTAATACAAATTTAAATGGTTATTGATTTTATTAGTAATATTTGTAATATTTATGGAAAATTGAAACCACCTATTGATTTAGAGGACGTTCATAGTTTCATCTGTTGAATGTTGGAAATAGAGACAGATTATGGTTGTTTAACTAGAGCTGACATTTACTCGACACAGAGGTGGAGAAGATGCTATTGACTCCAGCTATGTGGAGAAAACGTAACTCGAAGGCTTTAAATCTAGGATGGACGAGACGGTCTTTCTGAACCACTAAGGAAACCAAAGACAATCACTGATAAACTTTATCTCAACAGCCTCGAGTTTATTCTGTCTGTCTTTCTGTTCGACTACAGCCAAAACGGCTCGGCAGATTTTCGTTAAATTGGTAGATAGTATTTTTAATTTTTCCCCTACACATTTTTTTCTTAACGGTACCTGCCATACGAATTTTTTTTCGAAATTTTATAAATTTTGTTTTCTCAAAAACTGTTTGACACATTAAATAAAAAATACAAAAAAATGTATTTAGTTGAAAAAAAAACTCCGAAAAATGGTTAGATATTAATGGTACCCCCCTTGGGAACATTTTTTTTGTTTTTGATTTTCTCAAAAACGGTTCAACCGATTTTGGTCATTTTTCTTATTCTAAAAGCTCCCTAATAGTTTTTAAAAACAAAAATTTTTTAAAACAAAAATTCAAACTCAATATTTCGAAAACCCCAATCTCGATTTTTTAAACTTGATAAATAAAAAAAAATATTTTATCTTAAAAGAATGGTACCCACCATACAAATGTTGAAAAATGGTTTCGAAAAACGTATTTTTCTCTTACGATCTTTATAAATACAAATCTTTTACATTAGATTGTTAAATTTTTATGGTTGTAAAAGTATACAATTTGGAAGATAATTACACAATGAAGCTAGAAAATTGATTTAATTTTAAAATTAACCTTATCCACATAACCTAGGCAACTTCTTTTCATACAAAAAAAAAAAATATTAATTATAGATATTATAAATAATTAACTCATTACTTAAATGCGAAAGCAAAAACCTCATCGAAACCGCGTGCACACCACTGTCTTCTTATATTAAGGGGTAAAGAATTTCATAGTCGAATGGTACCCACAAAAAACTGACGTTCAGAAGATAAAGAGTTAAAAGTAGGTTGCAAAAGTACTAATGAACGTGAAAACATGGTAAAACTTATTTTTTCGTAAAGGTATGTCGGTTCTTTTGTTATAATAATTGTTTGAAGTAGCTTTAAACAATAAAAATTTTTATAAATGTTTCTAAGTTACAACCAAGTATGTTTTGTGTGTAAGCTGAAACATGATCGTACCGCTTAAGATCATAAACGTAACGGCATATATTGTTGAATGCAACTTTAAGTTTTCTTTTATTGTCTGCAGAACTGCAAAACGTAACTTGGCAACCGTATGTTATAATAGGAACTATCAGTGCTTTCGTGAGAAATTGTGTATAATGCTTTGACAAGTAGAGGCTCCTAAGGCACACGTACAGTCATAACATGATCATCCCATCTAAACGTGCTGTTGAACCAGATTCCTAAGTTTTTGGTCTTATCGATGTATTCTATACTATAGGAATATTTCCAGGAGTAACAACTGCAAAGTAGTTTACGTCAAGTTTATTTTTATAAACAACTAAAAACTTATTAATAAAAAACGCTTATTCCACCTATATTTCACGGTTTAACTAAACCATAGAATAGGAGTTAAGTGCTGGCTTAAATATTTACATTAATAAAAACGAAATGTTCGCGAAATAGTTAAGTGACGTTTATAAAAAATCCTTTGAAAAAATCTACTACAACAAGTAAGCTATCTCATATTTGAATTTTGTGTCTGCCTAAATTGATTGTCAATAATTGCTTGTATCTAATTGTGTATGTATGTTAGTTGTTTTTTGTTATATATTAGGTGCGTTTTATTATTCACAAATCTATCTAACATGTATTGCAAAAACAATTTGGCATCCTGTTTTCTATCGGGATCTATTTGTTATAAGTCCGTCTCTTTTTATCCTTGGGTTTGTAAATTTTCAATTATTTCTTGTCTTTTTACTTGCGATATAGGTACTATAGGGCAAGTTCTGCATTTGGAAAAAAAATCGAACTCGAGATTTTGATCAAAGTTGACATTACGATGAAAGCGAAGACGAATAAAGTGGGTCCGGCAATTCCGTCTGTCTGTCTGTCTGTATGTCTGTACCTCGATCTAGAGCCTAAGCCACTGGACCTATTTTCTTCAAACTCGGTAGTTATGGGTCTTCGGTGATTCCCTAGAGGGGAAATTGAAATTTTTTTTTTAGCTCTAAAACTAATGGTACCCCCCATACACCCGTAATGCAAAATCTTATTTATCTCGAAAACGGCTCTAACGATTTTGATAAAAAAAAATTAGGTGTGATATTATGGACATGGACTACGTTTTGGTAAAAAAAAAATTTGGGGCAAAATGTTATTAACGGTACCTGTCATAGAACGGTTTTTTTGATTTTTGACTTTCTCATTAACGGCTCTAACGATTTTAACCAAAAATCTTCAGCAGGAGTCCCCCTAAGTTTAAAATAATATTGTATATAAAAATATTCGAAAAATTATTTGTTGGGTTTTTTTTGAAAAAAATTTTTTTTTTGAAAAATCAATATCTTCAAAACCTATGAACGATTATTTTTTGAAATTATTTCCTAAAATCAATATTATTAAATACTTAAAATTCGCATCCCACATTTTTTTCTTGAAAAATTTTAAAGAAATTTCTTATATACAAAATTTATTTATTTAATAATAAAACGATTTTTTAAAGTTTGTTTGCATAAATTCATACTTTTATAGAAATCAGACGGCAATTTCATTTTAAATTCATGTTTTATATTTATAAAATGTATCTTAAATTCCAAAGTACTTTTACATAAGAGCAAGTTCGTGCGATCCAGTCGTGCATTTTATTTCTTTACACTATAGTTTACACTACCTTACCATAAAAAGCCATCTACTCGCCAGTGTAATAACTGATTTTTGGATCTTTGAAATAGATCCCGATAGAAAACAGGATGCCAAATTGTTTTTGCAATACATGTTAAAACTTAATCCAGATCCGGATCCAGATAGATTTGTGAATAATAAAACGCACCTATTGTTATATATTATATATTGAAAAATCAATTATGAACAATATCACAAAAAAGAAAAAGGAGTGAGAATTGGAGCATAAAAGACAAAGTATGTTTTTTTAATATAGTAACCCTTTTATTGATTATTATTAATTGATTATTTTAGAACCTACTTTAAGAATTGTGTACGGAGGCAATCACAATTATCGAAAACAAATTTGTTGACACCAACACAAATAAAAAAAAAAGACTGTTGCACATAAATAACGATGATAAAAAAAAGAAAAGAGTTTGACATTTATATTTCTTATTCATTCGCTAAACCACCTACTTCGGTGGTTTAACTTAATCATAGTTAGTAAACGTCACTTAACAGAAAATTTGTTTTATTAATGAAATTTCGCACTTAGTCCAGGACTTAACAATAAACCTCCACTAAACCATCTTTGTTAATAAAGGTGTTAGATTTTTTAGGATTAAGTTGTAAACTATTTCTTTCAGCCCATACAGCTTAGGACACCATCCTCAATTAAACCTAGTTTGCAAGAAAAATACATATGTATATTTTCTTCATTAATACATAAAGGTAAATGATTTATAAATATTGTAAAAAGCAGTGGACCCAATATAGATCCCTGAGGAACTCCGCTTAATGTATTTTTAAACTGTGATCTATAATGTTCACTTAAAAACACTGATTGCTTCCTACCGCACAAATAAGACTTTATTTGGTAAATTTGCTGAACTATCAGTAAAACTGAAAAAACGTTTAAGTTTTGATATTAAAAGCGAATGGTCAACGATATCGAAGGCCTTAGAGAAGTCCAGCAGTGTTAAAAAGGTTACTAAGTAATTACTGACTGAAATTCGTATATCATCAGATACTTTTATCAACGCAGATACATAGCCATGTTTAGACCTGAAACCAGATTGTTTATTGCAAATAAGATTATTTGTTCTCAAAAACCAGATAGTTGTAAGTGTAGAAGTTTTCCCATGACTTTTGAAAAATAAGGCAAAATTGAAATAGATGTTTTAAAATTTTTTTATATAAAAGCTTATTTTTTTTAGAAACCGCTCGAACGACTTATAATTTTTGTTCTTGCATAAACTATTATTTGCTTAAATCACATAGCTTCCTGTTCATAGATCAAACTACTAAAGGAGTTTTTTAAGTCATATAATCATTTAAAAAATAAATTTTATGCTTATGAACAGTTTTTCTCTAATACCATTCATTTTTCATATTCCTAGTCTTTTACATAAGAGCAAGTTTAATCGACCCAGTCGTGGATTTTATTTATTCTCCGTTTATAAGCCAACAATACGTTGAAAATATAAGGAGAGAGATTGGATCAAAGATTTTGACACAGATCAAGTATTAATTTATATATTTGTTTAAAGAAAAATAATCATGGACTACCCCGTTTTTAATAAAAATCATAGTTTTTTCAATGTTTTGTAAAAATCCATCGTGACATACATACATACGCACATATATAATTAACAAAAATACTCGTATAAAAAAAAATTTTTGGTGTGCTGAACTCGAATTCGAACTTAGAATTCTATCGTCACGTCAATTTTTTTAAAGTACCCGTTCCTAAGAACTCAAGTGGTAAACATTTTCGGCCTTTTTCCATACCCATACTCCCATTTTTGAAGATGGCTTTTGAAAAAAAGCTTGAATACTCCCAATATGCTCATATTTGCGCAATCTGGGTTTCGAAAAACTTAGCTTCAAAACAATTTTATCGTTTTGATAAAATTTTATCAATATGAAAGAATAATTTTGTTGATTTCACAAATTTTTTTTAATTCTGCATGATTTTTTGTCAGTTCAACAAAATATGCCCTACAAATAATATTGTCAGTTTAACAAACCAAGTTTTGTTAATAAAACAGAGATTTTTGTCACATCCACAAACTTTTTTGTGATGTAAACGAAATGTTTGTTGTATTAACAAAAAATCTGTTTTGTTAATGTTGGTTAATATCACAAAGATTTTGTTATTTTTTTTGTCAATTTAACAAAAAATGAAAGCATTTTTGTTAAATTGACAAATATTTTGATTTTGAGGTTGAGTTATTTTGTAATATTGATAAAATAAAATTATCAGATATAGAGTTCCATTGGCAAAACCCACATCGTAAGTTAAAAACAGAAAGAGGAGCAAATACCCAAGTGGATGACACTTGCATAATTATTTAAGCAAGGTTATGTTTAAGAGTTTCTTAATACTTGTAATCGTATTATTGATCGTTGAAGGGAGAACACAAAAATTGATGAATTCTTGATTTTTCGAATATATTAGTGATACGGAAGTTTTAGCTAACAATATTTTTGTATACTCCACAAATTAGTTTATAAATTCTATTCCAACGTACGCCATTTAAAATGCGTTACACGAAAATCGATTGTTTATTAATGGCGCAAGTTGAAAATGTTTACATAAACTCAGTTTTAATACTAAATAATTTTACCATCGCATGACTACACTCAACTGTGCGGTGGCCGGGCGGCGTACAAGCATTCATATCATTAGAGTGTACATGGTAGGGGGTGTTGAAAAGTACAATAATTCTTGCCTTCCTATAATCGGTGCTGCATTTTCAGTTTATTATTAAATTCTCGTATAGTTATACACACATAGGTGTATTGTATATTGGATCAGACCCAACCCTGCGTGAGATTTAAAATAGAACTAGGTATGCTACAATCTAATTATTATTCGTACTTCCTTAAAAAAAAAACAAAGTTTTATTTAAATTATTCACGCAAAGTCCTGTGGACATAATTGTCATGAATTAAATTATTCAACTTTCACGTTTTTAACCTAAATATGTTTTTTGGGTTAAATTAACTGCATTTTCGAGATTTGTGTGTTTCAGAGTAACATTTTTAAACTGAGAATAATCGTCAGATTTTAATCTGAAAGATTTTGAATTGGTTTCTTTAACAGACTTGATTCGTTTATATCGTGCTCAACGATTTAAGTTGTACACATCGACTTTATTGACAATTTAGCTGAAAGATAAATTGGACCTTCAGATTAGGGCATGCCAGCCACAGCGGCCCCATGCCCGAAATCATTGTTTATTATATATTCAGGTACTGATGCCAAATCATCATGGCTAGTTACACATTTAAACAGTACGTCCACATGATGAATATTTTTTTGTTTATCAAAATGCGTGTCCGTTAGGGTGTCCATTTTATGGTAGACGTGGTGCTGCTGGCACTTTACCGTCGAATCTTCAACACTTGGTGGCCAAATTTGAAACGACCGATTCGGTAATCCATCAGTCAATATCAGTACGTCAAAGGAACTCAATATTGGCCGAGAACTTCAGCGGTCAGAGAAAGTGTACAGCAGAACCCGACGCAGTCAAGTCCGCGCCGTGCACAATAACTCGGCTTTTCGCAGACTTCAATTACATATTCGAATTTTTCGTCGGGATTTGGGTCTATACTCGTATAAGATCCAAATGGCTCAGGAGCTTAAAGTTCATGACCATAGACAACGCTATTTTGTAGCTGACTGGGCTTCAGAACGTTTGAAAGAGGATACCAGTTTTCGACGAAGAATCATCCTCAGCGACGAGGTGCATTTTTTTATGAAAGGCTGTGTTAACATGTAATATAGCCGTATATGGGACGACAGCAATCCACACGAGGTTTATCGGCTTACAATGCGTTTGGGATTTATTTTGGGCCAACGGTGTCATTAGTCCGTATTTTTTTCGAAAACGAAGTTGGTGAGACGATTACCGTCAATGGTGAGCGCTACAGAACTATGATAACCAATTTCTTATGATCGAAATTGAACCAGATGGATCTAGACGACATGTGGTTACAGCTACGTGCCACACAGAGGACGCCAAGATTGAGATTCCTCACCAACGATTTGAGTGTAAGGCTATCCTGCTATCCATCGCAGAGGTAATGTAAATTGGTCACCAAGGTCATGCGACTTGAACCCGCTAGATTTTTTCTGCAGTTGAAAGTCTACGCGAATAAACTACAATCGACCGATGACCTTAAGATGAATATAACACAGGCCATCGCAATGCATCCCTCAAATTCAGTCGGATCTATGCGGGAGAGTAATTGAAAATTGGACCATTGGGATCCGTTCCACCGTAAGATTGTTAATACCTCACAAAGCGGGCTACACGAACTTGGCAAGAACAATATTGCCTCTCGTCATTGAGTAACTGGAGATGTTCACGGGTCACTGTAAACTAAGAAGACACTTGAATATTATTGGCCCGGAAATCAGCTCTTCATGCTGATTCTGCAAACTTATGACGAAACGGGGGAACATAAAACAGCCGGATGCGAAGCACAAATGCATCGCAACTCGTTGAAGTGGATTCGTGAGTACTTGACGTTTTGTTTGGCAGCTATGGTGGATCCGTCAGGGAGCCTCAGGACCAGGTTTATGCAGATAGATGCGGTGCGAGTGCTTCTACCAGTTGAAGGTCTTTTCAAGCAGACAAATTTTGATTTGGATGTGTTGACCCGGATGTCCCATTTCTGGTAGAATTGGAATAGTCTGTTGATGTGGCTTTCTACTTTTCGGACAGCGATTAGTGGTGACATTGATGTGGCGTAGGTGAGTGAGTCATCAACATACTGAAGGTTTTCGCATCCAATTGGAGAAGGTTGGTCGATGTCATCAAATTGTAGAGGAAGTTTTTAGCCTTGGGCGAGTCCAGCTGTGATGGTCTTTATATGTGAATTATTACATTTGTCTAGTTGGACGTAAAATTTCCTGAAAGATAGGAAAAAAACGAGAATTGTTATTAATGGCGGTATCTGTATCTGTATTAGTTGAAGTTTGTGGATAAGGCCATCTATCCACATGCTGATGAATGCTTTCTCGACATCCAGAAAGCATCCGAAGGTAACACGATGACTGTTGTGGGCAATTGTGATATCATTTTGGAATTTTAGCAGTATATACAAGGTTGAGTGTTTTTCTCGGATGATGGAACATTTCACTGACTCAGAATTTCTTCAGTCTTCGAAGGATTATTTCTTCCAGTAATTTGCTGATGTTGTTGAAAATTGATATCAGCCTGTAGTTGGAACCACCTTTCTTCGAAATTGCCACAATCCTCGCTGTTTTTCACTTCTGGGGGAAGTAACAGTATTTGATGCAGTCATTACTTTCTTTCACGATGTAGAAGGAGACACCATCTAGTCCAGCAGACTTTTTTGGCTTGAAATTTCCCATGATTTCTGCAACCTCCTCTAGATTGCATAAATGTGGACTATCGGTGGGATCATTTGGTGGACTGGTGTTATCGAAATTGATTCTATCCAGGTTCGGCTGCAGATTGTAGGGTTTGTTGAACTGTTGTCTCAACGTCCTCTAAGAACGTTATGTCAGTAGGTGAGTACAGTGTGAAGTGTAATACCAAGTATTTGGCAAATGCTGCTGCCACCTTGTCTTGGACTGATGATGGTTTCCAGTATTTATAGCTATTTTCCAATGATCTTATTGATATATATTGATGCAAATTTTATTTAATTCATTTCATCTTTCAACAATTTTTTGACAAAAATTCAATGTGAACTACATCCAGCCAAAAATGCAAAAAATACAATCTCTACTATTGAATTAAATCGGTCAAGAGGAATACTAATCACTACTAAATTTAACATGGTGAATTATTGATTTAAAATAGATTTTTTATAGAAAAAACGGTTGACGAATTCTTGTTCTTTTTTTCTATAAACGTCGATGCTAAGATAACCCAAAATATTATTTTTAAGGATACCGTGTTTTAATTGCTTCTTTTTGAGCTCAAAACTATGTTTACCTACTTATATTTATTTAAAAATCCAGCAGGGCAAAATAAGCAAATTTTTTGTGATATTCTCTTTGTTTGAAAAGTCAAAAAAAAAAAAAAAAACATTTAACTGCCTACAATCGATTAATGTTCTCAAACAATCAATTAATCACCCAAAAGACAATCCAAATTCCGTCTCAACATTCCCGATTGTATCCTCTTTACACCACTGAATGTTTCGTGTTGTTTTATTAATCGTATCAATCTCAAAACGAAAGCCATTAAACGTTGTTCAAATAATCACGTTTCGTCTAACCACTAAACTAAGTTATCTTGACTCAACGAAAAATGTGGCACCAACTGCCAAAATATAAAAACGTATTGATTAAAAAGAAATGCTTATAGAATTTTGTTCATGGTCGTTAACCAAATATTTTTATTAAGATTTTCATTTCATGTTTGTGCAAATCTGTTGAGTCCATTTAAAAATAACATGAATCATGCCATATGTCAATGTTTAGACATATTAGGCCAAAAGATGGAAAAGATAAAAGGACGAGGGTCTAGGGAAACATGTTTGTGTTAAGGCATATAAATAGCTTACTAAATAAAAATTGGGAGTGGATTCAAGGGGTTGTTTTTGTGTTTCCCATTTCATTGGATTTTAATTTGGTCTTTTGACTATATCCCAAGTATCTTCTACTTAAAATTGAATATTATTTTATTGTTTAGTTTTTTTTTTGAGTTTTTTTGATGAGTAAACATCTATTCCGGCGGTAGGGTAAACCAAAAACGGGGGTCTAACGCATACTTTTCTTGTAACCCGTAACAGTTAGACGTTCCATGTCGCATATTTCCTTCAAGAAGACCCTGTTTATACATTGGGCAAATTGGGTACTTACTACTGTTTACAATGGAAACTTTAAAGCGCCTCAAAAATTGCTCGCTTCTGCTGTCAATGGATTGTTATCCCAATTTTAGTATTTTCAATTGATAATGAGAACTAAATATCTTCATTCCAGAAAAAGAACATCTAATTGCTAGAAAGACCTGTAACGTCCATATCCGACGAACTTAATTTTTAAATGACCAAAAATTACGGAAAAAAATACTATTATACGCCAAATGTATTAAAAATTGCTGATCATTTGTAAAAAACGTACGAATAACTACGAAGTCCTAAGTTCCAACGCTTGTCTTCAATGACACTCCTGGTTGTAAGCTCGATAGATAAAGCCAATTTGCTTGTACACAGTTTGCTACCAGAGAGTGACCTGACTCCTCCTGTACTTGAGAGTGTAAGCGATTTTATGTAATGAATCTTCTTTCGTTGCTAGAGTACTAAAAGATCTTGACACTCACAAATCCGCTGCCCCGGATAGTATCCCTGCTATTTTTCTGAAAAAGTGTTCCTCAACGCTGGCAAATCCAGTGCGTAGAGTTTCATGTGTCCAACTCTACAAGTCTCTTCCCGAACGCCCCCGAAAAAGACGAATCTTCCTCCCCTCCAACTATCGCCCAATTTCACTTACATCCCTTCTTTCCAAGGTCATGAAAAGGCTGATCAATTTTCAGCTTAAGAAATATTTTCAAGAACGAAAGCTTCTTAATGACCGGCAGTATCGATTTCGTAGCATTAGGCTAGCTGCGCACTGGCAACTGTGATCGAAATCAAATAGTTTAATCACCAATTGAGAGAGTACCGCGCACTGGAAACTCTTTACTCACGCTCACACTCTTTTCTCTCTTGCACTTATGAAAAACAGCTCAACTGTTGCGAATTAATTTTAGGCAATCGTTTAGTTTTTTTTTTTTTTTATAATCTACTCACGCTCATGGCATTATGATTACGCTTTAAATGTTTCAACACAGCGTGGGCGTGAAGTTACGGAAGAGAAAGAAGGATAGGAAAGATGTGTGGAACGATGTTCTGAGACTGAAGGTTGTTGTCTCAGATATTTTATGTCCAGGGATGGCGGCTGAACTAAAGCGGAGAATTGCCGTGTCTTATTTCTATGTCCCTTATAATTCGCATTATTTTATTCGTTTTTCATCCTTGTTGGGCATACTAGTTTAACTCAATCACATGTTGTTAGTGTTATGCCTGAAAACAACATGTAATGAGTAAACCAGCAACCTATTGATGACAATTTATAGACGGTTTTAATGGAATTAAAGACGACATAGACGACGGCAGGGATCGAACCTGTGATATTGAGGTTGACAGGGGAGCACTTAATCATCGCGCCACGGCTACCCTCAAAACAAAACACAAACTTTTTAGTTGCTCGAATCGAGTTGCTCTAAGTGTTAGACTGTTTCAAATTTATTATCCACAAAATAAACGCTGGTGTGCCCCAGGGCTCCGTTTTGTCTCCGACACCTTTCCTTGTATTCATAAATAATCTTTTGTCTGAAACTTCTTATCCACTAAATTGTTTCGCGGACGACAGTACCGACAGCTTTTCATAGATTCATATCCTTGTCATTCAAATGTGGACTTCCAACGGCAGTCTATGATAAGATCAGTAAATTCTGATCTTGACAGTATTGTCAAATGGGGAATTAAAAACCGTGTAGAATTTAATGGCACTTGTATCGAGGAGACTAAACAGCTTTTAGTTCTAGGTATGTGCATCACAAACCATCTTTTGTGGAGTGATCACATATGCTGCTAAGTGTTCAGTTTTTCTCCGCCGATTCAAGAAGTTTTTTACTACTTTTAATCTGGCTGTTAAATATAAAGCCTTTATTCTTCCGAAACTCGAGTACAATTCCCATATCTGGACAGGCGCTCTAAAACTCACTTGAGTCTCTTGGAAAGAATTCCAAAGAGAACTCCAAAAATGACAGGCGACCGCTGTCAAACTGAAACATTTGTATCCCTCGAGCACCGCCGCAATGTTTCATGTCTATCATTATTTTACCGCTATTTTCCAGTGCTCTAGTGATATAGCCATTTGCATTCCTCCCCTCAAACAATTCAACCGTTATACTCGTAGTTCTAAAAATGCTCATTAGTTTACCCTTGACCGCAATTTCGGAGGTACTGTCATGTAAAGAGATTCTTTTTTTAGCCGCACTACACGAATGTGGAATGCTTTACCCGGGACAATATTTCCCACTCATTGCTATGTGCAGACATTGAAAATTAATGTGAATCGATATCACCTTTTTAATCCTCTCCTACTTTCCTAGTTGCTTGTACTGTGGTTAACATTATAAGGGTATTCATAACCCCTTGAGTGTGTGTATAGTATACAAAAAAAGAATTGAGAAAGAGATCATTTTTTTTTTTGAAGATTTAAAAGAATATAATAAAAGCCATTATCATACTGCCCGAAATAAGATATTTTATGAGATTCCATTTTCTAAAAGAATTTATTAAATCGAAAAAATTAACCCAGCGCTTGACTCGGCAGGAGTTTATAGAGATACTTAATTGCAAAAATGTCAGCTTACTGCCGAAGGTACATTATATGCACCTCAAATGTCGAATCCAGTTAGTTTTCATGATTTTGATGATATTTTGAATAATGGGAACTTTGAGACTTTCTCTTTTGAATGTCTTAACGAGTGTGATGTTATTGAAGCAATTCGTTCAATTGAATCAAATGCTGTTGACTGTGATCATATTCCACCGAAGGTTATCAAACTCATTTTACCAATTATTCTGCCGTTAGTGGTTCGTATTTTAAACTTTTGTACATGCATATTCCTCGCAATTTTCTATAGATTATAAAGCAGCAAAAATAGTTCTAATACTTGAAAAAACAAACTTATTCCAGCTGAATCATATTTTCGAAAGTTTCTCATGAACAACCAAATGATAAGCTTTCTTAACGCCAAAAGCTCTCTATATGGCAGTCGGGTTTTAGGAGTTTACATAGTTCTGATTCGGCAGTTATAAAAGGAAGAAAGCAACCTCCGATCTTCGATTTGTCTTGGATACTGACAAAATTGGTTTTTTGTTGCTGTTGAACTTCTCAAAGGCTTTCGATGGTATTGATCTCTCTATTTTTGTATCTAAGCTTCAACAAATTTTCAAGTTCTCGAGTGTATCTCTTCGTCTACTACCTATGCAATTATGTGAAAAATAGAGTACAATCGGTAGAAGTTGAAAGCGGTATTTCTTTTCACTTTTTTTGTAAACACACGAGTATCACAGGGTTTTTGTTTAGGATCACTTCTATTCTCACATTTTATCAATGATCTTCCTAATGAAGATATTAAACGAATCCAACTGTCGGTAAGTGACAATAAACTCAGACTTAACCCCTCGAAAACTATTGCTATGGTTTTTTTGTAGAAATTAAATTAATACCGTGGATTTCCCCCAAATTATTCTCACTGGAGAAATAATTCCTTACTTAGTCAAGGTTAAATATTTAGGCTTCACTTTAAATAGCCGTCTTAGTTGTTGTGATGCAATCTCTGTTGATATAAGAAAAATATATGCAGCTCTTCGTGGACTGAGAACTCTGTTCAATTACTTTCACCTAAAATGAAGCTTCTTTTGTTTAAAATCAATTTTATATTTATATTTTATATTTTAAATGATAAAACGTTAACACCTGGCTTTAATCCGCATCAAAACCACCTTGCAAAATATAAGCTTAATATGCGCAAAGGCCACTACCGATGAAGCTGAGGAACCTGTCAAGGAGGAGTTTTATGACCTCCTAGACGGAGCCTGCCCAGAGTACGATTTCGAAGTTTAGTGCCAAAATTGAAAAGGAAGACATCTTCGGTGGATAAGTTGGTAGTATATATGCGTATATTCCGAGGGTCTGATGAATGCGTTAATCTGAAATGAGTGACAGAAGATGCACATGCGAATATGCTGCAGCGCAAAAAAAAGAAGAAGAAGATGAAGAGAATAAACGCAGCCTTGCAGCTCAAGGAAATAGAAGAGTCTCGCGATAGAAACAACACCAGGAAGTTTTATAAAAAAGTCAAGCAAATGGCTGCTGGTTTTAAGACCAGAACGCAGGCTCTTCGAAATAACGAAGGTAATCTACTAACTGAACCACAGGGAATTATGGATGCTTTCAAGCAGTATTTTCAGCAACTGTTAAAAGAGGATCATGTAGAGCTCCTAATCAATGGGGAAACAGTTCCACCACCCAGTATAGAAGAGGTAGGCCTCTCTATAAATATGCTTAAGAACAACAAGGTCGCAGATCTTGATGGCTTACCTGAAGAGCTCTTCAAATACGCAGGTGATGTTTTTGTAGGGCACATCAACAAAATATGGGTTGAAGGGAGTATGCCCGATGACTGGCCTATCAGCTTCATATGCTCCATCTACAAAAAAGGGGGTAGTATTTCTTGCAAGAATTATAGAGGCATATCCCTGCTAAGTGGCGCATAAAAGATCCTATCGAAAGTGATATCTGAATGTCTTAAAACGTTCTGCAATAATTTAGTCGACAAGTATCAGTGTGGCTTTCAGCCCGACCATAGACAAAATATTCTCATTAAGGTAAATCTTCGAAAAGTGCAACGAATTTTAAGTCGAGACTCACCATTTATCTATCAACTTTAAAGGGGAATATATGGTAATGATCGAACTAGCGATCCCTGAAAAACTAATCCAAGTGTGTCGCGTAACATTGGAAAATACGCGGTGAAAAAAGTAACTCCAATGAACTTTTCCAAAAATGCAGAGGGTTTCACCAAGGAGATGCGCTATCATGTGATTTCTTCAATCTAGTTCTAGAACAGATTGTACGCAAGGCAGGCATCTACACGGAGGGCACTATATTCAAAAAATCTGTCCAACTGTATAAAAACTATTTCGACATCATTGGCTGTTCCCATCGTTCTGTAATAGAGTCCTTCATGGCTGTTGAAGATCAGGTGAGACTTGTTGGTCTTGAAGCAAATGAGGGGAAGACCAACTATATACGGAGGCTCGCGTACATACATATATCAGTGCAATTTTTTGTTTGAACGAACCTATTGCTAACAACGAAAATGGAAAAAAATGAAATTACAGCCGTCATTAAATAATTGGTCAAAAAGAATATGACACCAAATCAAATTAAAGATGACTTCGATGAGACATTGGGGGAATCTGCACATTCGTATTCCATGGTCAAAAAGGGGGCAGTCTTATTTAAACATGGCAGATAGAGCGTCGAAGATGATCGCAGAAGCGGAAGGCCAACAACATCCACCTCTTCAAAAAACGTCGATAAAGTTCATAAAATGGTTTTAGATGACCGAAGGTTAAAAGTGCGAAAAATAAGCAACACCATGGGGATCTCTTCTGAGCGGGATGACCACATTTTGACCGTAGAATTGGGGTTGAAAAAATTGTCCGCAAGGTGGGTGCCGCGTTTGCTGAGCGAAGAACAAAAATTCAATCGAGTTGAAATTTCTAGAGAGAATCTAGCATTATTTCGGAGGAATACCAGCGATTTCTTGAGAAGATTCATTACCACCGACGAAACATGGATTCATCACTATATTTCTGAGACAAAAGAACAATCAAAAGAATGGAAGCCTAGCGGTTCTCCTCCACCGAAGAAAGCCAAGTCGTGTGCTTCAGCTGGGAAAGTGATGGCGTCAGTCTTTTGGGATTACAATTCAATTCAATTCAATTCAATTTTTATTTAGTTTACATTGTACAAATAAGACGTAGTCTTTTACAGTACATAAAATTAAGGATAAGTGAATTATAAATTTATTATACATAATAATAATACAAAGTATAATAGATTCGAAAATAATAATAATTCTTTGAATTAATAATATTTAACATTAAAATGGTATATTATCTAAAATAGATAGATGGTAAAAAGAATTCAACAATAAATAATAAGAGAAAAAGGGAATAGGGAAAGAAAAAGTAAAAAGAAAAGAAGGGTAAAAAGAAGGATGAAAAGTAGAATAAGAGAATTACTGAGCCTAAACACAAGACAGGAAGTGCAGAAGAAAAGAAGTAGTTATTGCTATGAAGATGACAAGTGCAACAATGCAGCGGTTTTAAATTTTCTTGCTCCAATTATTTTTCTTATAGCTGTGGGTAGGGCATTCCAAAGTTTGGTCACATGAATAAAGAATAGAAGCGAGGTGTTTAAATAAGGGAAGTGGGGTATAATTAGATTGAGAGTTCTGATTGACTGGGCAAATATCAGTTTTTTATACAAATATAGTGGCAGTTTTTCCTGAATGATTTTATGCATACAAAGACAGCATCTTATGTCCAGAAATTGCTGAAATGTGCAACCGAGGATCAAACTAGCAGCTTATGCTGAGAATGAGAGTCGAGTTTACAATATACAACTGTACAATGATCAATTAAAGGCAAAAATAAAGTTTTAATAAGTCTAAGTTTAGTAGCAGCTGGAGTAAAGTTAGAAGAGACACTAAGTTTGCGTAACCCAGCGTAAATCCGCCCTATGACAAGATTAATGTGGTCGGTTCCAGACAAGGAGCGATTAAGTTTAAAACCAAGATTGGATACAACATCAACAAACTTGATTTGCATGTTGTTTAGGAACACACACGGTATTTCATCAGTATTGTAAGGTGTTTTTGAGATACATATAAGTTGTGATTTATCTGGATTCAGGTTGAGCCCATTACAAATTGACTAGTTGTGAATATTACACAAATCTTCGTTAACTCTGGCAATTAGATCTTCAATAAGTCCAATAGGTCGTGACAAGTATATTTGTGCATCATCCGCATATAGATGAATTGAAACATTAGAACATACTTTGGGAAGGTCATTAATAAATATGCAAAACAAAATTGGTCCCAGAATCGATCCTTGGGGTACTCCCGAAGACAATGTTCCGAAAAGAGAGTAGTTGCCATCATAAACAACCCTTTGTTGGCGATTAAATAAATAATTATTTATCAGACGCACTGATCTTTCACTAAAGCCAAAATACAATCTAAGTTTCTTACAAAGAACCATATGATCTACACGATCAAATGCCTTTGAAAAATCCAGCAAACAAAGAACCGTTAAGTAATCCATATCAAATTTAACTCTTATGTCATCGATAATTTTTATCATAGCTGTAGAGGAACTATGATGTTCTCGAAAGCCAGATTGAATTGGAGATAACAAACAATGTTCATTGAGATAGGATGAGTTTTGGTTAGCAATTATTTTCTCAAAGACTTTCAAAAGACAGGGTAAAATACTAATGGGGCGAAAGTCTTTTACCGACAGAGGTTGAGTTTTTTTCGGAATTGGAATGACTCTTGCTAACTTCCAAATATCAGGAAAAGTTGATGATGTTATACAGAAATTTATAATGTGCGTAAGACAGCTCAATAAATGCATCAAGATTATTTTTACAAAACGAATGGGAATACCATCTTCACCAACAGCATTAGACTTAAGGGAACGTATGGTATTTACAACATCAATTTCAGATACAACTTCAAAGTCGAAGTCAAAAAAGAAAGAAAGGCTATCATCAGGGACAAAACGCGGACTCTCGATATGACCCGAAATAAATGCTTTATTAAGGACATTTACATCAGGAATATTAACGACCGAATTGATTTTACCAACACCAATAGATCGTAAATTGCTCCAAAGCTTTTTTGAGCTTTGAGCAGTACTCAACTTAGATAAAAAATATCTTTTTTTCGCCCGGCGTGTTATAAAAGTTGAATGATTCCGACCACGGCAGAAAATCTCCCAGTGGTTACTAGTTGCGTAAAGCTTCCATCTTGAGTATGCTTTATTACGTATTTTCATAGCATTACGAACCTCCGATGTAAACCAAGGACAGTTTCTATTACGAATTGCTACAGTCTTAATTATTTTTATTGATTACCTTCCCAAGGGCCAAACTATCACTGGTCAATACTTTGCAAACCTGTTGGACAAATTGGCTGGAAAAGTTGCCGAAAAAAGACCAGGATTAGCCAAAAAGAAGATCCTTTTTCTTCAGGATAAAGCTCCAGCACACAAGTCGGTTGTTGTCATGGTTAAACTCCATGAACTTCGATTTGGTGTATTGAACCACCCCCCTTATTCACCTGATTTGGCACCATCAGACTATTACCTCTTTCCTAACTTAAAAAAAAATTTGGCTGGACGCAAGTTCTTCACCAACGAGGAGGTCATTGCTGAGACGGAGCGGTTTTTCGAAGAGTTGGAGGAATTGGCCTATAAAATGGGTATAGAAGCACTGGAACACAGATGAAATAAGTGCATTGATATAAGAGGAGAATATGTAGAAAAAGATTAAAAAAAAGTTTTTAAATTTATTGCGTTTTATTGGTCAGGCCGAGAACTTTTCAAACTGCCCTCGTACTGTCAACAAACATAAAAACATCTGTCCACCGATTAGGGGAAAACGTCAGTATTGATAGCAAAAACTTCGAGGTATAGTTTCGGAGTTCATCTACCTGGAAGAAAATATTAACTCCACGAACGACACCTTAGTCTAGATCCGACGAAGAATTATCCTAAGAAACCGCTGCTACTTCGGCTTAACAAAATAAATGGGTTCAAGGCTTCTCCCTCATAAGACAAAGTTCATGGTCTACAAAACCCTTATACAACGAGTACCTGCTTTATGGCGCCGAGTGCTGGACTATAAGGAAGAAAGTGACAGATGATACTGAGCTCTTTCAAAAGAAAATGGATATTTGGTCCTGTGTGAAAGGAGGGCGAATGGTCGAGAAGATATAACCGCGAACTCTTTCGGCTCTACCAAGATAGGGATTTAATTTAGAAAGCCAAAACAAGTCGACTCCATTGGCTCGGGCACATTGAGCGAATGGACAACAATGCTCTAGCTAAGAGAGTCTTCGAATTCCAGCCCCCAGGTTCGCAGCGATAAGGCAGACTGAACTTCCGGCTTAAAAGCCAAGCCATCGCGGATTCCAGAGCGCTTGGCTCTGATGACTGAAAGCAGTGTTCTCGGGATCGCAGAGCATGGAAAGCTGCAGTGTTTCAGGCAGAGACCCTTCATGGATCGGAAGTTAGTTAGGTAAGTAGTAGAACGTCATCAAAAATGTTCGTTACTAAATAAATATTTTTCCAATTGCCAATGACTGAATATTAACATTTGCATAGTGGCAACACTACAACTAGACGTGGGAGTGTAATTATGCTATTTTATTAATTAAATGACCATCATCCACCAGCCTATGTATAGTTCATATCATTAAGAATCACTTTTCTTTTTAAAACTTGTTCTAACAATACCCCACTTGGTAATTATGACACTAATTGATTCTAATAAAATTATGTCTAGTTTCTCAAGATCTTTTGATTACCCTTGTCATTTGGAATATTATATATCGAGGGCAAACTTTGTTGAGAAAGCATCCTTTTTTATGTGGGCAGCACCCTCTGATGATAATCGTGTCCTCATTTATCATTTGCATTTTGTGTTGAACATAACTTAACTAATGATATAATAATCAACGACAAGGATATTTTCACCACAAGATTGATTTTCTTCATAATTGTCATTAAGGACATTGTTTACAGTCACAGTTGAAAGAAATTGTGCATTTATATATTTCGCTTGATGTAAAAAATTGGTGTCAAAAGTTTGCACACCGTCCCACCGGTGGAGGACCATCCAAAAATATTTTATTTTTATCATTCTGCTTTTCAGGTTTTTAGCACAATATACACATTAAGAAAATAAGGATTTCAAACTTTTCTGGGAAAATGGTCCAATTTTTGGGTGATTCTCGTATACCATGTTAACATCTAACCCTGTTTTACTTTTATTTTACATTGGTAATTTTAACTAGCACTGCTATGATGGTTAGTGGATTTAACTGTCATGTTCTATTCTCAACCATTTCACCTTCCTTTTAGGTTTTTTCAGGGGTACTGCCCCTTGAGAGGGAGTGACAATTCCTCCTGTCATAAAAAGTGCTTCTTATGATTAGACATGCAGAATTTGAAGAACCGAATATTTGAGAATTGTATGTCATACGCTTTCGCTCTAGATCCACATCCGAAGGACATATGTATATGAGAAGCTGAGATTAATAGCTTCAGAGTTCAAACAGAAGATGATTGATGAATATGAGAAAGAGAGTCGAATACAAAACTGATCCCTGTGGCACACCAGCATTAATTTTATGAATTTCAGACTTAAGTCCTTCCAAAACAAGATGTGTTGTGCGGATCTAAAGGCAGATTCTAATCCAAAGAAGAAAAGATTGATCAATATTTTACTACTTTGTTTGCGGTTTCAGAAATAGTAATATTGATTGTAAGGAATGAATGACGGCGCGTAAGAGGGCGTTCCTGATTGACTTGAACTTTTTCAGCTATTTAGGCCGGTTCAAAAATCGTTATTATAAATAAATTTCAGGCATACAACTCGTAGAAAACCAGGGCTTATTTATCAAAACACGTACTTACTCGTTTATTGTTTGTCGACTATAATCAATCATGGTTGATGGTGGATTTCTGAAGAGGGAATTGAAGTCTGTGGAAAACTTTCTGTTCTAACGAGCGGATGTTGAATCTATTTTAGAAAGACGGGGTTTAAATCCTCCTAAGTAGACAGCTCTGGAAGGGCTCTAACATTCCATTTTGCAGTGTGTTGTAGTATCATCTTAGTTCAGCTATCCCTTCTTAAAATTGTTATGAATTTACATGCGCGGCAAACCCTACTTATAAACGGTGGTGTTCATATTCTCTGCCTCGTAGCGTTTTGTTGAGCAGAGGGGCCCTGATGAAACTCCACACTACATAGTGACTCACTCTGGGAGCAGTTAGAGTCACTCCATATACGGCTTCATATTTTGCTTGTTTACAATACCGTTTAGATAAAAATGAGTCTCATCAAACATACACAGGCAATTTATCTAAGTAGATGTTATCTCCTTCGGCGATCCATAGGGTTTAACCTACTCATGTTGTAATGACCGTCTGCTAACTCCCGTTTACGCAGATAAGTTTCTAGTGGACTGACACTCATAGATTTGCCTATGTTGACGAGGCTATAACCGCGATTGAGTCCTCAACTCAGACATAGTAATCTTGATGGAACGGTCTTCAAGCGATGCTTCTAGATTTGGCAAACATGCTTAGCAGCCTCATAATGTTCCATCCGCTCAAGAATAATAGCTGCCATTAGTTGAAAAAAAGGGACAAAACGGTAATTCCACGCCAATTGTTGCAACTCTTATAATCACATTCTTTCGCAGCTCAACAATCACTCAATCCTTCCAGTACCTGGGATAGGTTTTGTTTTCCCAAACAGTTCATATCAATGAATGTAGCATATTTGCTGTTGTGACAAGATCAGCCTTTTGGAATTCAGCTGGTACTCTATCAAATCTAGTTGGTTTGTTGTTTTTGAGGACCTTTATTAAAGATTGGTTTTCCTCTTCGGAAGAGAGTTCGATGTTAATACCGCTACAGGATATGTGCATCTCATTTAGCAGGAACACTTCATCACTCTTCTCTGCGGAAACTTTATTCAGCACGGCACAAAAGAGATCCTTCTATCTGTGTAGTGTAGATACCATAAATGTGGCATCCACATCCAAAACAAGATGATTGGTGTTGCTTTTTTTTCGGACCATTTCTTTGGGTTTTTAGTACAATTATCTGCTATTTCCTCTTCTTGCAGAATTTTCTGCAATATCTGCGAGGCCGTTTAAGATCACCCTCTTTTCACGTCTTGCACAATGATAGACCATCTTATGTATTATCCGATACTAGCTTCGCAATTCGGCTGCACGTTGATCGTTTGCCTTGGCATTTACTTGCATCTTCAACTATTTACGAAGCTAGATTTTATCCCAGATGTCTTGGGATATCCAGGAGTCTCTTACTCTTTGGTGGGTATAGTTTCGGATCCAACCTCCATAAAAAAAAACTTTTTATTTCACCCTACATCTCGTCAATAGCTGAATGTTCAATAAGGTTTATTGACGAAGCTCTGTCGTTAAGGGTGGACCTATGTTGGGAATAATTAAAGCATTCGTATTGAACTTTTAGCTCTTTGCTGCATCCTGTGATTGCCATTCTCAACAGTGGTTCGTATCTTAAGACTTATGAGTACCAAAAGATGGTCGCTTCGATATTTCTCATTCTTCGGGCATCACACATTGATTTCCTCCATTGATCCTATACCATGAGATGGTCAATTTTGTTTTTAATCTGACCATCTGGTTGTACACAGGTGATTTTTGCACGTTTTAGGTTTAAGATCGTCTTTGAGTTTTACGTGGATACCTGCCTATTACGGCTCTACCCCACGGGTGGCTACCACCATCAGAGTCAGATTTAGCCCTGACCATTAACCCCGACATAGCAAGTTATCTCGGTCGCAAAGTTGTGATATGTTGCAGCATATGCACACCTCTTGCTTTGGAGGCGAGGTCTATCTAACACCTCTTGAATTCAAGAAAAGAATCTTGAAAACCATGTGTCTCCGCATTTGGAGTAAGCCAAGTCACCATGATGCTCCCACCTCATAGATAGGGTTCGAGCCAAGGGTAAAACTCAACCTCCGACTCAAATGGGCACTATCTCCAATTGTACCAGAATATAGCTTCCGGTGGAGCTTCGCCACTTCGTTATTTCATGGAGCTTCCTAGGCGAACGGAACAAGGATATAGTCCAAGTTCTTACACAGCTTCGGAGTTACCAGATCTGAACCCGTCACTTCCAGATGGGCTCCTGCAAAACCCTGGGCCTGTCAACCCTTAGGATACACACCAAAAAGTGAGTCGGGGTTGAAACCAACAACTCAATGTGCATCTTAGTCTTTAGTTTACCTTACGGTAATCAAGGAAAGACGCTCCTGTCTTTAGTTTACCTTACGGTAAACAAGGATAGACGCTCCTGTCTTTAGTTTACCTTACGGCAAACAAGGAAAGACGCTCCTGTTTTTGCTCACCTTACGGCAAGGTAGGAAAGACGCTCCTAGTCTTTGTTCTAAAGAACGAGGACGACGATCCTCCTATTATTTGCTACTATAAATAGGAACAAATAAGAAACCCTTATTGAACCTTCGTAAGACTTTCAAAATCTCCAACCACATAAGCAGTCGGAAACTTTACTAATACCAACCAAGATCAACCTTAAAAACCCTACCAGTGAAACTTTCGAAATCCCCAGCCACAAAAGCAGCCGGGGACTCTACTTATTTCACTGCTCCCTTCGTAAGACTTTCAAATCTCCAACCACATAAGCAGCCGGGGACCCTACTAATCTCACCCCTACCAACCAAGATCAACCTAAATTAGCCTTTCTCCCTACGTAAGACTTTCAAAATCTCCAGCCACATAAGCAGCCGGATACTTTACTCATCTTACCCCTACCAACCATGATCAACCCTTCCAGTGAAACTTTCGAAATCCCCAGCCAAAAAGCAGCCGGGGACACTACTAATTTCACTGGTCCCTCGAGTAAGACCTTAGAAATCTCCAGCTGCTTGCCCAGCTGAAGACTTCACCAGTCCCACTCCCCCTACCAACCAAGATCCATCAAAAGTCTCCAGCCACAAGTGAACGAGCCATGGCCTTACGCTTCCCTGATTACGCAAGCCACACTCAGGAGGGTATGCCACCACGACCATAATCTTGGACTTACGCTTGCTGCCGTGGTCCGATCTGTAGTTCAGTAGCAATACACTTCCAACAGTCAATCCCTCCAGAGCCCGAACACGAGCAACCAAAGACTTCACAATTTCAACTTAGTCCTCCCTAGTAGACCTTCAAAAACTTGGATAGTACCTTAAAAATCCCCAGCCACGTAAGCAGCCGGAGATTTTACCAACACACACCCGTAATGACCCTACTACTACCTTGAGTTTTCTTAGTTTGTCTAAATCTCTTAGCTGAACACGCAGCGAGAGAATAGACGTAAGCCCCCCACCACGACAAGGTGAAACTCGTCGGGGGGGGGGGGGGGAGGGGGTTCTTAGGTTTAAATACAGTTCCCTCCTCGACAAGACGATTTATTTATATCATGCGTTTCAGACAATAGTTGTCTGATCCGACTTGGGCATTAAGGTCTCCTTGCTCAATATCGACTCTCGGAACACTTCTATAATGTGAGTTAAGATGAGTTTAGAATACGATTTGGTCCTCCTCGGTCGCTTCATTTATACGGGCATAGCACTGAATAATTGTGATCGTGCGAATTTTTGAACGAAGCCTTGCAGTCATTCCAATACCATGCAGCCTTTGGCCCCCCGCAATACAGCATTTTCGTTTCTCCAGTGTGATCTCTATTCAGCTACCCCTTTCCACTTAGTACAAGCCGTACAAGGATCGAATTTATTTATTTACATTGCTTAATTGTATTAAAATAAACCCCTTGGCATAATGGTTAGTGCGTTCGACTGTCATGCGAAAGGTCTCGAGTTCGATTCAGGGGTGTACTGCCTTTTGCGAGGAATTGACAAATCTGCCAAGAGGATCTCTTGTCATGGAAAGTGCTGCTCATTAGTCGTTCGGAATCGGCAGAAAATTGTAGGCCCCCTCCGTTCCTCGTGTGCGTACACTGGAATGGTTGAGAGTTGTAAGTCACAAGGTCCTGGTTCACTTCGAACTGTTACACCACCAACAAGAAAAAAAAAAAAAATTGACAAAGTTTAGCAATGTCAGACAGTACTTAAATAGCGGCCCTATCCAACTTTTGACTATTTGATGGATAAAAATTTCATTTACACGAACACATTTAACTATCACTGAAAGACAAAACAAGTTAAACCATCCATCAAGAAATTTATATTTTATGTACAGCCTAATTGAACGCCATCTTTGTTTCAGAATTATACATAACTTTATGAACTCTTTATCTTACTTATTTATCTTTGGATTTTGCCGAGTTGCCTATACACTTTTCAATAAAACAGTCACGTCTTCCTTTTGGTATTTTTTCGAGTTTGAACCCATTGAGTCCTCGTAACGCCTTTTTAGTTGCACAATTCTCGTGATAGTATTCTTTTGTCGGCCACTGTATTATTTGAGAGAATTAAGATGTACACAAATATGATATACCGAAGTTAAAGTGTTGTTTTTTTTTATTGCGTGGGCGACTAAAACGTGTCTAACAAAAGTTTGTCTTTTGCTAAATAAGCTAAAGTTGAGAATGAATACATGAGTGTATGTATTTTTCTCGCCCTATCAAAATGACTTACAGCGGTAATTCTATTATTTATGGCATTCCATGTAAGTACATATGTACATAATGTCGTGTGTTCTAGTTGCTTAAAAGGGCAAAGGTCTTGATGGACATATTGCTTTCCGTATATCAAATGTGAAAAGCAGTTATTACATTAAGGACAAAGTTTATTTAGTTTGATAAAAATGATTGGCACGCACAGTTATTTTCACATTTTGAATCCTTTTCTTTCGTATCTATGACCCTTGTATGTAAGTATCTATATAACTATCTTGAAATCAGGAAACAAGGTAAATTGCCTAATTGCCATCACAGTAACTTAGATTTGTGTTCATTTGCCTAATTGTGGTTGTGCAGTGTCTTTTGATATTCGTTACATACAAACTTGGATAGCTTTGTCTTCCAAAATGACATATTAAGTTAATTGGGGAATTAATTCCTTTGATGTCATGAAACTATTATCAAAAGTTCTGCATATAATAGATCAAGGTCTACAAAACATAATATAGCCTGGATATTTTTCACAGCAGGACTATGTCAACTCCTCTTTCAGTTGCTGATGTACCGGGTGGAACCTTATAAGAGATAAATCATACAAAGCAACTCATTTGTCCCTACTAGTGTTGTTATAATACAGAGAAAGAGGACACAGTGGTCACTTAAGCATACTACAAGGTGTCCCAAAAATTCTCAATTGATAATAACAATATGAAATCTCCAAAAAGGAAGAATAACTCTGGGGTCCTAGCACGTAATTGATACAATCGACTTTAGTCGATAAAATCGAGAATAGATGGTTTCTTAGTGTACAAACAAAGTGGAGCGGAGATCAAAGCGAATTTCATCAGAGAAAAAAGCAAAGTGCTCGAAAGGGGACCAAGAATGAAGCCTAGTCAGAGTGAGGAGCAATGAGCAAGAGCAAAGTAGAAGTAAACAAGCAAGAGTTAATTCTTTTCTATTTAAATATTTTTCTTTTGCGAATAAAAATGGATCCTAATAATTTGAATTTGCACTTTACTGAAAACCCTTCCCTAAATATATGGTGAAGTAATTCATATAATTAACCAATCGCGAGGTGTCCACGGTGAATTTCACCATTTATTTCAAGAGTTAAAAGAAAATCCTGTTAAGTTTAAGGAATATTTCCGAATGACCATCAAAACGTTCGATTATTTACTTGACAAAATTCAATACAAGTTGTTAAAGAAGTGGACAAATTTCATCGCAAACCCAATCCTACCTAATGAACGTCTTGCAGGAACTTTAAGGTTGGTATCAAAATTAAAACACATTGTTGAGCTGGTAGTTAGTTTTTTTTTATTAATATAAATTTAATGAAGAAAATAAAATACTTTTCACTTATTGGGTATCAAGAACTACAAATTTTAATAAGCATTCTCTTCTGCTGAATAACCACTGAGAAATGATGCAAAAGACGGGGGATTTGAATATTGTTGAGTCGAAGGAGCAGACAATATATTACTGGATTCCGGCTGCAAAGTTCTGAATTGATTCGATTGAGGCGCCGAATTTATGAAATTGTAAACAAGTTCCTGCATTTGTATGCGTAATAAAGGTGGTCTTACATGAGGCAGTAGGCTATTGAAAAAAGCTTCATCTTCATCAACTATTGTTGGGTGTCGAGTTTGATTCATTTCCAACATCTTCAACTTTCGTTTCTCTATTTAAATCAAAGATTTGCCAATTTCATCCGAAGGTAATTTACGATTTCAAGTGGCACCAGCAGTGGTTCTAGCTGAGTTTGGGGTTTCCATAGACGGAAAATCAGAATTTTCAAGTAAATCATTGGGAAGCGGGAACTGAAATATTATTAATGGCCACCTCATTGTCAATTGAATCGGTAGACACCTCAGGCAAACTTCCCCCCAAACATTGAGAGGTAAATTGTTTTTGTAGGAAAACAAGGCTTTCAAAATATTTCCAATCTGATTTCCAGGAATTCTGAGCGCAATCGTCTCCAGAGTGAGAACGTGGTTTCTTCTGTATATCCTTGCGAAAGGTATCTCGAAGTGTCTTCCATTTAGTTCGTACAACATCCCCAGAAGCCAGAAAGTAAAGAGTGATACACTCAAATACTTACAACATTTAAATTATTTTTTTCAGATATCTTGCTACTGCGGCATCTTTCAAATGTCTCGGAAGCAATGTTCAAAGAAATTTCTCAGAATTTTCTTGAGAAGTGAAACTTTCCTCTTTGCCTTGAGGCCATCGATGTCAAACATTGCCGAGTGAAATGCCCTCTACACTCTGGAACTATGTTTTATAATTACAAACATTTTTTTTTCATCGTTTTGCAAGGCGTAGCTGATGCAAACTGTAGGTAGTCGCTATTGAAGTTGGTGGATATGGAAAACAGAGCGATGGAAGCACGTTTCGGAATTCTTCGCTTTTCGATTTGATGGAAAAAGGACGTTTGAATATTCCACCTGTTGACATGTTTCTAGGAACAAATATTAAATGTTTCTAGAACAAATATGCCCATCCACTACTTCGACATTTGTTGAAGCCTTACAAAGGCCGGGGGGTCACGGGTTGGTAAGAATATTTTAAAATGCGTCTTTCACGTACAAGGCGTGTTATTGAATGGGCGTTTGGCATACAGGGGCCTGTTTCACAGATCATACATCACATACATTACATACATCATTACAATAAATTGATTATCATACATTACATCAAATTACAGAATCTCCTTGGAAATATTCCAGTTGATTACAATGTTGTATGACAATGGTCATACAACAATTCTATGAAACAGAAATGATACATCAAACCTGACAAAATGACAAAATCATACATTGTATGTGATGTATGATTTGTGAAATAGGCCCCTGACTGCAAAATTTCGTATCCTATGGAAACCAATCGAAACTTCACCGATCTTTCAGATAAAGTCATTAAATGTGTATGCATTTTGCATAACATGATAATTGATATGGAAGGAATCAACAACAGTGAAATAGAAGACGTTATCACCATATTAAGTACAAGTGGGTGGAGGCGGAAGGGCATACTTGATGCACTATAATGCACTATTGCGCCCACTAGAGTATGCAAGGCTTTCACATTTGTAAATAGCTATTAAAGGCCTATCTAATTATGTTAATTATTTTTTGTTATCAATCACACCCAAAAATTGCTGTGGGCTCTTAGTCTAATAGGTAAAATATAAAACACAGTTCGTACTTTCAGCCACTTGAATACCACATGCACGTCAAGTTTGAAATCTATCGCAGCGATGAGAGCTGAGCAGAGATGGCAAAGTAAATTACGCCAGGTAATCTACTCAATTTACTACACGTAGTTTATCGGGAAAACTACACGCTTGATTTGTTTCATTTGTTACCTACATTTGTCACACGAAAAACATTAACAGAAAAACATTAAAATTTACCAAAAAAAAAATGGATAGATAAAAACATACAATTTATTAGTCTACATAGTAATAATTATTAAAACCGCAATACTTAATAAAAGTCAAATCAGAGAAAAAAGAGAACAAGGACCAAATAATGAGTTGAAATATGAAATTCGCAATTTAAGTAAAACACACCTCCCGCATAGGGAGGATCGTCCTGGACAATGTAGTTTATGCAACCAAAGAGAAAGAGAAGATGTTTTTCACTTCTTAAGAAAATGCCCTGTACTGGTAGAAAGTAGGAGATTCTTCCTCGGATCTAATTACCTTACGGAAGAGGAAATGATAAGTCTTTTAAACGAGATGACGGTGGAAAAACTTTTTACGTATTGCAAAGTGGCAAAATCATATCGGGACAGAATACTCTGCGAAAGCTTCTAAAAACACATCGAAGTTAAATATTTATTTAAGTTGTAAAATATATGTACATAAGATATTTTTATTTTTTTTTTATGTTTTTTGTTTAATAATTTCTTGCTTTTAACATAATCGTAAAACCAATGAGCTTTATATTATATTAATTTTATCTTGTCAACCTGGCAGACGGCATTGCCATGCTAATTTTGATTTTGTAATTTATTAATATGTGAAGAAATAATGAAAATAAAATCTAATCTAATCTAATCTACAAATTTAATATTTATCTGTTTTAATTTTATCTATCATTTTTAAGGAATAATAAATATCAATTAAATTTTTTGGATATTCTAAGCTTATTCTATTTCGGACTTCAATGTGTACAAATGATAATTGAGAGAACACTCTTTCCTATTCCTTGGGTACCCATATTTTATTTAATATTTTTTTCTAATATATTTTAATCTTTATATTTAAATCCCAATTCTCATAGCTCTCATAGCTGCACTAAAGAAAGTCGGACACACTTCTAAAATTATGAGAATTTAAAATGAATTTGCCAATTTAGACAGTGTCTACGTCTCTACGTCTACTACATTTACTACGTTAACTACATTTCACTACATTTACTACCTACTTTATGCAGCAGACGTAGTAAATGTAGTTTTCAAAAAAAAAACATGTATTTCTGTCATCTCTGGAGCGGAGGAATATAACATATTTGAAGTCGCCGCTTTGCTCCTTTGTTGACTCTTTTCTCCATCTTCGAACGACGCTACCACGCTGCATTTTGTGTGCTATCCTTTCACTACACAAATATGTTTGATTTCTCCGCTTTGCTCTTTGCTCTTGCTCACTCTCAGCTTCATTATATTTATACTTTTATTATTCGGATCAGCCGATTGAACTACCTATTTTCGATTATATCGACTTACCTGCTGGCATCCTGATAAATGTGCTTTAAGACGTAAATTCCAACTCTAGACAAAAAACTGGTTGAAGTACGAAGGGTATAGGAGCAGGGTTCGGACTGAGGTTTTAGAGGTTGTAAATACGGAAAAAAACTGAAGTAGATCCAAAATTTTCGAAGTAGTTTTAGGAATTTAAAAAAAAAAACAAATTTTTCGGAACAAAATTCTTAACAAAAGTTTATTCAGTATTATTTGATTATTTTTCATTAAAAAATAAATAATTAATTGCGTACAAGAGTAACTATAAGCTTTGTATTATATAACCTATAGTATTATCATGGAGCGTGATTTTGTATTGCGAACGCTAGCCTGGTGGTGGCACAGAAATTAGCGCACGCTTTTACATTGGAGAGTAGGATAACATACAAAACAAGTAGTAAAAAAGAGAATATTTTATTATTAAATTTAGCAAAGACAAATCTAGCAAATACTGTCCCTAGCCTTAAGATGTCGGGCTGTCGGCACGCAATTCTGTCTATTCGACTACACACTCGGCCGATTTTCTTTAAACTTGGTAGATAGTATTTTACATTTTCCTTCCACAAAAATAACGATACCTGCCATACGAATTTTTTTGTTCATAATTTTATAAATATTTTTTTTTTTTGAAAACTGTTCGACAGATTTTTTTAAAAAAAGTTAAAAACATTTCATTTAGTTAAAGCTAGTTAATGGTTGGAAATTTTTTTCTAAAAATGCTTATTAATGGTAGGTACCTACATATCTTGGAACAATTTTTTTTTGGTTTCGATTTCCTCAAAATCGCTACAACAGGTTTTGATAACTTTTTTCTATGCTAAAGGTTCCCAAAAATTTGAATAGTATTTAAATTTTTCAAAACATTTTTTTTTTTTGATTTTTAAAAAAAATTTCAATATTTTTTTTCAAAACTCAATATTTCCGGTCGATTTTTTTTTAAACTTGACAATTGAAAATTTCTTAATACATTTTACAAGATTTGATAAAAAAAATTTTGTATTTGAGCTAAAAAAGAAATGGTTTTCGAAAATAGTATTTTTCTTGAAACCAGCTGTTAAGATTTTCATAATTTTTCTCTCAATTAATTATTACGATCTATAATTCAATAAAGCAAATTTTAAAATTAAGGTGCGATAGAACCATTTTTTCAAATTTCGTATTTCTCATTATGACATAACGGATTTTAATGAAATTTTTCATAGGGAAGCTTCTTAAAAGTTAAAAAAACATTGCATTTCAAAACTTAAAATTTTTTTTTGATTTAAAAAAAAAATGTTTTTTTTTTTTGAAAATACTATATCTCAAAAACGGGTCAATATTTAGCTTGGAAACTTAATTTATATTTATATAAAACAAATAAGTTCTTATTAGTAGTACGCTAATTTTAAGTTTTTATTATTTAATTTCAAAATACAATAATTAGATAAAGTTTTGAGGTATAGAATTTTCAATAAAAAATTGAACTTTTTTGGACCGTGACCCAGACTGGGAAGCAATTGCTGGATAACTGGTTAGTACTGATCGTCTCCTCATCAAGGGGTGTTGTCGGAGGAATGCCTGGTGTGGTTTATTGAGTTCACTTTTTGAGTGCCGGTTGAAGCTTATCGCAACGTATTTGACGTTTCTTTTGCTGTTGGATCCACGTGGAACCTAGTTGCTGCAAATGGCTGCCGTCAAAGGGTCTCCTGAAGCAGACAAGCTGAAGGACAAGAATGTGAATCTATAAAAAGCTGTCGGTATCATCGGCAAAGAAACAATTTTGTGAATTAGACGTTTCAGACAAAAGATTATTTATGAACACAAGGAAAGGTGTCGGAGACAAAACGGAAACCTGGGGCACCCCAGCGTTTATTTTGTGGTTATCAAATTTGAATCCGTCTAATACTACTTGTAGAGAATGGTCCAAAAGGTTATTTCTAATCCAACGAAGAAGAAATTCATCGAAAACAAAAGCACGCATTTTCGATAAGAGAGCTTGATGCCAAACTCTATCAAATGCCTTTGAAATATCAAGTGGAAATATCTTAGTTTCTCCAAAACAGTATAAAGATTTGTTTCACTGTTCGGTGAGATAAGCCATGATACCTTTTGCTACGAAAGCCATACTGCCGGTCATTAAGAAGCTTTCGTTCCTCAAGATATTTCTTAAGCTGAAAATTGATCAGCGTTTCCATGACCTTGGAAAGAAGGGACGTAAGCGCAATTGGACGATAGTAAGATCGGGAGGAGGATTCGTCTTTTTTAGTGACAGGCTGGACAAATGCTGTTTTCCATTCACTCGGAAAGAGAGCTGTAGAGTAGGACAGATGGAAAAGCTTTCGCAGTATTTTTGCTAGCATTAGAGAACACCACTTGAGAACAATAGCAGGGATACTATCTGGGCCAGCGGATTTGGGAATATCAAGAATGGTGGAGAGTTGTACGTCACTAGGTCTTAGTTCTCTTAAAAATCTGAGAAAAATTAAATTACATTTTTGGAAATAAATAAATTATAAATTACAATTCTTTGAAGTGAAACCAATTCTTTTGATGGAATTTATATACATTATCTTGGAACTAGAGTGTGCTAGAGTGATCTATTTCATTCAAAATTTTGTACCCCGTTGGCTTACACTAATTAATATAAGAATGTTAAATATTGATGAGAACGACGCACGTCTGCAAACACAAATCAAAAAAGCGGTTGATACCTTCCATTTTGCTTCTAATGGCTTGAAATTTAATAATTCAAAACATATCTCACTTGAACTTAAACCCTAACACACAATGTATGTGTATCGCACAATTTGTCTGTGTCACTCAGCGTTTAAAGGTCTATTTAATACCACGAACGTGCGATATACAGACGTGTAATCAATTCAAAGTATACCCCAGCTTTTTATAAGAATTACAAATTGATCCACTCATTAAGAATTTCTTTTGGGTTTCACTAATTTCCATCGCATTGAAACATTTTCTGTTAAAATAAAAAAAAAAAACGAAAGAAACACAAATTGCCTGCTATTCTTTCCCTAAATGTATTTTATTTCTCTCAAACGAATCGCTTCCATTTATTAATACTTTAATTAAGCGAAAGTATATAAATTAATTAGCCGCATGATGGGCCTGATCCATTCAGTCTCAAGGGTATTGCTATTATGGAACAAATTGCCAGAAGGGGCAAAGTACTAGGCATTTTGGAATCGTTTCCACAGAATTACCATAATAAATTCTATTAATCATTAAAAATGAGAAAACAAAACTCAATACATAATCCAAAAAAACTTGGGGGCTTATAGCCTAATCGCGTTGGATAACAACAATAATGAATGAAGAATTCTGGGAGCTAAAATAACAGAAAATAAAAATTAAATCATTAAAGATTGGTGTTGAGGTAGGTCTTTCTATACCTAAGTACTCGTAATGACTGTAAGTGGTGAAGGTTTGATATGAAAAAAAAAACTAGCTCTTGTGTAGAGTGGTGTTTGTTTTGAGTGTTGGATTATGTAGCGCAGCTGATCCCGTGTGGGCCCCGAGACAGATAGCAAAAAGGGGTTTTCTAAGCAGTAAAGGTATACAATAATTGTTTTTTACTAGAATCTATGACTCCATCTATGAACTTACGGGATCTTCATAATGAGTAAATACCCATACATCCATCCTATATATAGCCATTTAGGTGGTTGTTGAAATTAAGGCCCTAAAGATAGTGAAAAGTTTTTAATGTTGGAATTTTTCGATTTATAGGGTAAAATCGGGTTAAACAAAAAAATACATTCGACTTTTGAAAATTAATTTTAAGTTAAAAGAAAATAATTCAGAGGTTGGGCTTCGAAAATCACGAGAGGGCTAGAAAGAGCTCAAAATTCTGCGTTTAAAAGTTCATATATCGTCGCTTTTCCGGCAGAGTGGCATAAGTCGAAATTTGCAAATTTTCAGGAGAGCATTTTAAAGTTTTTTTCATACTGAACAAAAAAAATTTCGTTGTTCATAAAAAACAAAACTCGAATGTTGAATACGTGAAAAAATTGCATTTTTTGTTTGTTAAGTTTTATAAGAAACGAAATATTAAAAAAACAAAAATTGATTTATGCCGTATTTATACGTAGAAAATGAGAGGGATGTTTTTGAACTTTGAGAGCGGCGCTTTTTCATAACTCGGAAACTAGAAGAAGTAGGTTAACGCTCAGTTCTGTGTTCAAAACTAAATAAAATGCACGACTGGATCGCACGAACTTGCTCTTATGTAAAAGTACTTTGGAATTTAAGATACATTTTATAAATATAAAACATGGATTTAATGAGATAATAATGTTCAAATGCATAAAATTGCCGTCTGATTTCTAGAAAAGTATGAATTTATGCAAACAAACTTTTCGTTTTATTATTAAATACATTTTTTATATAAGAAATTTCTTTCAATTTTTTTAAGAAAAAAACATAGGATGCGAATTTTAAATATTTAATAATATTGATTTTAGGAAATAATTTCAAAAAATAATCGTTCATAGGTTTTAAAGATATTGATTTTTCAAAAAAAATTTTTTTTTTTTTTCAAAAAACCCAACAAATATTTTTTCGAATATTTTTATAAACAATATTATCTTAAATTTAAGGAGAATCCTGCTGAAAATGTTTGGTTAAAATCCTTTGAGCCGTTAATGAGTAAGTCAAAAATCAAAAAAACGGTTTTATGACAGGTACCATTAATAGATAACATTTTGCCCCAAGAATTTGTTTTACAAAAATGTAGTCCATGTCTATAATATCACACATAATTTTTACTTGCGACTTATAGGTACTATAAGGCAAGTTATGCATTCGTAAAAAAAATCGAACTCGAGATTTTGATCAAAGTTGACATTACGATGATAGCGAAGACCAAAAAAGTGGGTCTCGCAATTCTGTCTGTCTGTATGTCGGTTCGACTACAGCCTAAACGGCTCGGCCGATTTTCTTCAAACTTGGTAAATATGGGTTTTAATTTTTTTCCCCCGGACGTTTTTTTCTGTTTTTTTTTAAAGACCAAAAATAACGGTACCTGCCAAACGATTTTTTTTCGAAATTTTATAAATATTTTTTTTTCTCAAATACTGTCCCGCAGAATTTTTAAAAAAAAATTTGAAAAATTTCATTTGGTTAAAACTAGCCAATGGTTGAAAAAAATTTTATAAAAATTGTTATTTGTGATAGCCCCCTGGGTCCTTTTTTTTTGTTTTTGATTTTCTCGAAAACGCTACAGCTGATTTAAATAATTTTTTTTTAATGCCAAAGCTCCTCCAAAGTCTGAATATTAATACATATTGAAATTTTCAATTTTTTTATTTTTTGGATTTTGAAAAAAATTTTTTTTGGAAAATCAATATTTCGAAAACCCCATGCTCGATTTTTTCAAACTTGACAAACAAAAGTTTCTCAACATAATCTACAAGATTTGAGAAAAAAAAATGTTTTATCTAAAACTAACGGTACCTTCCATACAAATTTTAAAAAATGGTTTTCGAAAATCGTTTTTTTCCGAAAACGGTTCCGTGATGTTTGCTAAATTTTTTTTCTTTTAATCTATCTTTACGATCTATAATTAAATAAAAAAAAAATTGAAATCTAGATATTACTGACTGTACCTACCATTTTTTCGAATTTGAATTACTCATTATCGGCATAACGGATTTTAACGAAATTTTTTATAAAGAAGCTCCTAAAAAGTTTAAAAAACATTGCGTTTAAAAACTTAAGAAAAAATATTTTTTCAATTTTTAGAAAAAAAAGTATTTTTTTTTTTTGAAAAATTCGATATCTCAAGAACGGCTTAGTATTTTTTTTTGGAAATTAGACTTTTATTCGTAAAATAATAAAAACTTAAGATTGGCGTACCAAAATCTTTTCTTAAAAATGTTTTAAAAATTTTGTACTGTAGAAGCTAATTTTTTTAAGGAACCTCTACAACGACTTATAATTTTTGTTCCTACATAAATTCATATTTACATAGCATTCTGTATCTCTTACTACTAAAAGAATTAAAAAAATTCATTTTATCCTTATGAACAGTTTTCTTTAATAACATCCGTTTTTAAAATTCCTAGTCTATTACATAGGAGCAAGTTCGTGCGTCCCAGTCGTGCATTTTATTTTTATCAAAATCGTTAGAGCCGTTTTCGAGATAAATAAGATTTTGCATTACGGGTGTATTGGGGGTACCATTAGTTTTGGAGCTAAAAAAAAATTTCAATTTCTCCTCTAGGAAATCACCGAAGACCCTAAGTACCGAGTTTGAAGAAAATACCTCCAGTAGTTTAGGCTGTAGTTCGAGGTACAGACATACAGACTCGAGTTCGATTTTTTTTCCAAATGCAGAACTTACCCTATAGTACCTATATCGCAAGTAAAAATGATAGTACGCCAATTTTAAAATATAATTATTGTATGAAAAAAAAAATTAAATAAAACAAAATTCAGCCCTATTATGGTTATCAAATATCAACACGATATTTGATGATATTTGATATGAATCAATCAACTAAATTAATGAATCGTTATTATGGTGATCCCTTATCAAAATTTTTTCTGAACTGAGAATTCTATAAGATTTTGGATTTATTGTGAATAGTTCTATTGATAAATTTGGTTATACGGTTGTCAAAATGTTGATACCCATCAAAATTTCTATTAACCACAAATTATTGATTGACAAATATTCGGTCGCTAAAAAATCGGTATTAAAATATAATTTATTTATTTATTAATAAATCAATATACAATTAAAAATTGCTATTAATAAAAGGAAAAGCAAACAGCAGCAAAGACTTTCGGCTCTAGGAATAAAATACATATTTTTAAATTGTTAATAATTTCCTTAATTTTCAAAATATGGCTTTGTTTCTCCATGAAATTGGAGTTGATAGTGTGGGTTTGGAGTTGTGGATGTCCAGATAAGAAGCATGGGCTTAATATGTGGGTTACAGTTATGGAATTCGTACAGTTCGGGCAGGTAGGTAAAGGTTCTTTTTTGAGTAGGTGTTGAGTGAATGCGGTATGGCCAAGGTGTAGTCGGATGAATGTTCTGAGGTCGGATTTGGTGATGTCTGTTCGAAATTTGGGCTGAACTTTCATTGGGTTAATAGAACTATAGCAATTTTTCTAGTTTTGCCAGTCCAGTAATTTATTTTTATGACACTCGAGATTGATGTGTCTCTTAAAATCGCGAGAGAAAGTAGGGGGGCTTGAAGTATATATGTATATACAAAAGTTATTTTTTATTTATTAACGAAATGCCTTTTTCGAATTATTTTTCGCAGGGCAGAACGAAATGCTTCAACCCAATGGGTTTTGGGTGAAAATATATAGGCAAGCTGTTAAGTTCCAGTGATATCGTCCAAATTCTTGCATATAGATTCCCTTAGCTGCTTTTGGGTTTTCTCTTCAACTTCTTCAACTTTATCACTTATTAAACAAAATATTGTTTGTTTTCTTGAACAATTTACATTGTTCAACCTGAAATATGTAGATTCGTTAGCCACAAAAAACAAAACCAAATGCTTATTATAAAAGTCAAACGCTATTTTGCATTTCTATTTCTCCATTTATATCTTAAAGCTAGACAAAAATTCATAAAAACTAGCCTACTTATCAATAACTTACAACTATCTTACTGGTCCTATGTGGATCTTTATAAGTTATACTATATCTTAATGCTAATGACCTTCGGCCTAAAAACTGAATTAATGCTAAAAATCTAATCAAATATTATTTTTTATTTTTTACCTAGTAGAAATTTAAAAAAATATTAGGTTTCATATCATTTTTATATGTACATACATATTTATCACTTAAAGCTAGACTATACCTAATTAAAACTACTTAATATAAACTTAAACTACTTGAAACTATAAGAACAGCCATAGCAGCATTTTTTTGGGTTTTTAACATAATTTTTTGGTGCCACCCCGACTGTCCATAGCTTTATTTTTCATAAACGTCAAACGCCAAAACAGAACTCATTCTCAATTTAATTTTGAACAGTATTCACAATTCAAAAAAATATTTTCATTTGGATTGTAATGCAATGTTTTTTAAACTGTGTAAAAGCTTCTGCATTCAAAAATTCCATTCAAATCCGTTGTGCCGATAATGAGAAAGTCGAGATTTTGATCAGACTCACAAACGGATTCTACAGGCCTTACGAGCAGCGAAGTCAGAAATAACTTTGTCAAAATCAATATTTGCAGCCAATACTTGTTCAATCGACAATATAGCCAAGTTTGATAGTCTAGTGGAGCTCATAGTTGATCTGAGATAATTTTTGATTAGCTTGAACTTCGAAAAACTTCTCTCACAACTAGTGACACTAATTGCCAAAGTCAAATATATACGAATCAAGATGACTATATTTGGACCGAAATCCCCAGATTCAGTTTTTGAATGAAATGGAGGAGCTCCAGTGGTCCTTTGCCCATTATATCTTCCTCTGATTCAGAACTGGCGACAAACTGCTGGAGACGCTTCCACTCCATCTGAAACTTGTCCTTCTCGATGTCTTCTAATACATGGGAAAGATCACCCTCGTACTTGCTGTCCAAAAGTTTCGCTGGCGTCAAAAATCCGAACTTGTCCGCTATTTCTTGAACTTGCTGGAATCAAGTCGTCATTTCTTGAATGATCTTGTCAAATGATGCGAACACCTCTCGACGGAGTTCATGATCGTGAGACAAAGCTGCATCGGCGGATTCTTTGCCATGCATCCATTCTTCTCGTTTTGAGTTCGATTCCGAGTTTTTCGCTGAGAGTCTTAGCAAAGTCGATTGCGGCTTGGATGAAACGGTCTCTGCTCTCCACTAGTAGAGTTTTTAAAGCGCAGAGTTTCTGAACAAACTTATTCACAGTCAGTCCTCGTTGCTGCAAGTAAATCTGTGCGTCATCTACTTCAGGTAGCACTGCAGCCCAAAAGCCAAGAAAAGTGAGGAAGTTGAATGTTGAAGAAAACTGGCTCCCGATTTTGTGTCGGAAGTTTGAGATGATTCCATCAATTCTTCCAGTACCTCTAGAACTTCCTCAAACTTATTTTTAAGCGTCTTGACAGCTTCATGTCTAGCGCTCCAGCGCGTTTCAGTGACTCGTTTCACTGCTTGACCTGTGACGGCAACCAAAGCGTTCCACGGAGCAGTTGATGCGGAAAAGAAAGCAAATAGCTTCTCCAGAGTTCCAAAAAACCTCACGGAGTTGACTGAATCAGAAGCAGCGTGTACCCCAGCCACGTTGAGTGAGTGGTTTGTGCATGCAACGAATGTAGCTTTCGGATTCAGTACTTTAATCCGGGCTTGAACTCCATTGTCGATCTCTGACATTGTGGCAGCGTTGTCATAAGCCTGTCCTCTCAAGAAGTTCTGTATGTCCAGTCCGTCTGATGTTATCTTCGCGATTTTATCGTTGCTGAGATCTCCTGCATTTTTTCCTTTTGGATCGAAGAAGTCGATGAAAGATTCTACCACGTCGACCTTTTCTCCTTCGATATGTACGTATCGCAGAACCTGGCTCATTTGGTCTTTGTGGGAGATGTCTGGTGTATACTGGGACTCTTGCTCTCAGCTTTATCTTCGTCGAAGAGGGTCATATTTAGCTAGGAGGTGCACTAACTCCAGAAAATTCCCGCGGTTGCAACTATCATCTCCTCGATGTCCTCTGAAGGCCAGATACTGTTTGGCTAAGAACTGAATAATATTCAACAACCGGTACAATACATCCCTCCACTTCTTCTCCTCACTTTTGAAAACTTCTTGTTGTTTCTGATCAATGGTTGCTTTACGATTCAGGCGAACTTCCAACTCCTTCCATTTCAAGAAGCTGTGCTCACGGTCCACGCTGCTCTCATGGTCTCCGATTCTTGGATTTAGCTTCAACCATTTGTTGAATCCTTCTTCAGATGCGAAGCTCGACCCGAAATTGCCAAACAGCTTGCAACAGAAACTACGGAACGCTCCCTTTCAGTTTCGCGAGAGTTTTGGAACGTTCCGTTTTAGTTTCGTAAGTCGCGCGACAATAATGGAATGCACTTTTATGGCCTTACTCACCGTTTACATATTCACGGAAATCAGCCCAGAGCGTCAACGACGAATCACAGGCAGGGTGGCAAATTTAAAATGTACCTCATTGTTGTTTGTTGACTTGTCAAACGTTCTGTCATGAAACATAAATGATCTCTACTCTAAACGCTTTACCGGCGACCTTCTGCTACGCTTCTGATCAGACTTGATATTACGATAATAGGGAAAAAAAAGCGGGTCTCGCAATTCTGTATGTTAGACTATACAGCCTAGAGCCTAGACGGATCGGCCAATTTACTAGGTAGATACCAGTTCTAAATTTTTCCCCTCACACGTTTTTATTTTTTTTCCAGACCAAAAATAACGGTACCTGCCATACGAATTTTCTTCGAAATCGTATAAAATATTTTTTTCTCCAAAACAGTTTCACTGGTTTTTTCAAAAAAAAAAAAAAAAAAAAAAATTAAATTAAGTTAAGGCTAGGTGTATAATGCTTGAAAAATAAAATAAACGATGGGGTAGCACGAACTTGGTCTTATGTAATATCGGGTTTTCCAATATTGACCTACCAACTTTGAATTTAGGTAATTTGTGAACGCACCCTTTCACTAATCATCGAACTGTCGTTGTAAATTTATTCAGAAAACTCAACATTTTCATCATCTGCAAATTATAAAAATTTTCTACCGAAATTCGTAGTCAGGGACCGCAACTTTGAGAGCGTTAACTCCAATTTTCGGTCGTAATTCTCGCCCTAGTAGACAGGCAATAACAAATTTATTGCAAAAATTTGAGTCTACATATGGTCACGGCCACGAGAAATGAAACCAAGCCACAAATTTTTTTTTTTAGAATTTACCGCTACTATGCTCATTTTTAGAAAGAATATATCTCATATTAATGGTTGATATCATTATCAATAGCAAAAACATTTTTGGTGTGTCCTAAGCCACACTTCAAATTAGCTTGTTGATCTCTTCACACATAGCCGGAAATCCAGGTACTCGAAAAAAGGTAATATAAATTACCTTTTATTTATTTTTTTGTTTACCTTAAACTATAAATTTTATGGAAAAGTCTTACTTTAACTAAATAACTCGTTTTTTTGGTAAAAAAAAATATTCAAACTTGTAAATTTTACAAAACAAAAGCGCTCTACTTTCGTGTAACGTTATAAGACCAAATTTCTTAAAAGTTTTCTTACTTATGATATGAAAGTTTTAGAAACTGAACTTTTAGAATTTTATTGAGTATTTTGTATTTATTTAATAAAACTATTAAAAAATCATTCAAATTAAACGACCATTTTTATTTAAACAATATTGAAAGACGTGTAACGTTATAAGACATTTTCTGCTGAAACCAATAAAGATGAAGTTTGTATCTAACTTTTGAAACTCTATTGACTTTAGGTGACCTTGAGTAGGGCTGAAGGTAATAACAAATACTTCAATATTCATTCGACTCATTTCCACTCTACAGAGTTTCTGAAACACAGTTTTATCAAACGTGAATAATCAGAAACATTCAATAAACACTATCGCCATTCTTCGCTTTATCCTTATTACTAAAGCAAATCGAAGTAAAAATTTGTATTTATGTTTTATTTTTATAAAGAAAAAGAACCACATTACTTGAAAGAGTTGTCTAACGTGTTTAAAATTAGGAAAAAGTTAGGCGAAGTCTTCAAGCTAAACGACTGCGTTAAGCAGAGCCGGATTTATTAAGGTACTAGTACGGTCTAGAATTTTTTTTGGGAATTTTTTTCTCAGAAACCCTATTAGATATTAACATATTTTTTTTTTAAATAATGAATACATGCGTCAAAAATACAAAAAACAAATTGTTTTTTAATTTTCGAATTTTGGCCGAATTATAGAGAGCACCAACGTCGACTCATCAAAAAACACATTGTCCCATGGCGGACAGTTAATCTCCGGATCTACTGAACCGATTTTAAAAAAAATTGTTGCAACTTTATTGTTTTTATGTTTTCCAAGACAATTTACCACAATTTTACCAAAAAGTTATGAACAAAAAAATGGTGACCCAAAAATGGCCAACAAAATTGCCAAAATTTTTTTTTTTTTTTCAAAGCTTGACATTTTTTTTTTGTTTTTGACTTTTTAAACAAATTGTGGTATATTGTCTCGTAAGAAAGCTTCCTTTAAACAACCCAATTTGTTTTTTCTGTTTCAGTTCAGCCAATCCTGAGATTAAGTGTCCGCAATGGGACAATGTATCTTTTGATGAGTTGGCGTTAGTGCCCTCTATAATTTGGCCAAAATTCGAAAATTAAAAAAAACTAAATTTTTTTTTGTATTCTTGACTCATGCATTCATTATTAAAAAAAAATTATGTTAATACCTAATAAGGTTTCGGAGAAAAAAAATTCACAAAACTCGTGCTTTTTTTTGGCATTCTAGACTGTACTAGTACTTTAAACGAGCACTGTTTAAAATTTTGCGCTACTTTGTTTATTTCTGTTTTTTATTTCAATGAAAATTTTCAATCGCGCGTTTTTGTTGGAACTATTTTGCCACTTCCCATGGCAAAGGATGCGTTGATGGAATTGATGCCATCGCAAAAACTGTCGTGCGAGAGCACGTACGGGCTCGAGACTGTATTGTCAAAAACGCATCCGATTTTGTGCAAGCTCTTAGCCGCACTTCTTCAACAATTTACGTTGAAGAAGTCCACAATGATGACATCTTGAATATTAATAAAACTTTGAAGTCATCAGCCATTTTAATAATGGCAAAATAAAAACTTACCATACTTCAAGATTGGGATATAGTATTTATTTTTTTTTTGTTTATTTATGGATTAATGTTATTACAAATGAAGTACTTACCTTATAATAAATAAATTAACTTTGTTCTATTTGCTTGCTTTTCGTTTTTTTGTATGTATTTATATTACTTTTGGCCATATTGTTCCCATTTTTCATACAGAAATTCGAAAGGTAAAGTTATAAGACTTTTTTCTGTAACGTTATAAGATACACATTTGAGTTGAAATAACGTAAATAATATAACTTTTTCTTTAAAAAAAAGTTGTAAGCTATAATTTGGAATTTCATCTCAATTCTCTAAAAAGAAAAACTTAATTTGGCACACCAAATTCGCAGAGTTTTCAGTATATATTCAGCAACCTCAAAATCTACTTCCAAAAAATGTAACGTTATCAGCGAATTTGAACGGCAATATTTACAAATCTATAAGAGATAAATAAAAACTTTTTTCTACAAAAATTAGACTTTAAAGAGATCTATCACATGTATGTTTAAAAGTTAAACTAGCATTGCAGTTTTCGAGTAATAAGCAAAAAACACGTACAATGTAACGTTATAAGACCATGGCCGTGACCATATTCGTTGTGTGATGTTGCCGTGTCAGTGAGACAACGGGTTGGACAAGGTGTCGAAAATATCGCTGCCGTTCAGGCGTCCGTAGCAAACGATCCAAATCATTATGGCGTATTTTGCGTAAGGATCTTGGCCTACACCCATACAATATCAAGCTGACTTAAGAATTAAAGCCGATGGACCATTTGACGCGACGCGACGTACGTTCTCCGATTGGGCTCTGGAGAAGATGCACCAAGATGTTGAGTTTCTCAAGCAAATATGAATTTATGCAAGAACAAAACTTAGCCTTTGTAGCCAGCGGTTTCTTAAAAAAATAAAAATCTCGAGTTCAATTTTTTTTTCCAAATGCAGAACTTGCATATATCGTAAGTAAAAAGAAAAGTGTCTATAGTTACGTTCATTCCATACAAGAATAGTAAAACGTTATGTTTATTATGCATATTCTGGAGAAAATTGAGACCAAAGTCAACAAATTTGCATGAATAAGAAAAATGTTAGAAACTGGATATCTTAAGATATCAAATTTGTTTAAACGCAACTACAAAGGCTAGTACTTATTTCTTTTAAAAATAAAGACCTAAATGAAGTTTCTATCATAAGTATCTACTTACAGCCTAATTACTGTTAACATTGTCTTGAATCCCCGATATATAATATAAGAATTTGAGGTAGGCCCTTACTTTAAGAAAAAAAATTTCTTAGAATATACCCAAGAAACATGACCTAAATTATTATGCATGAATTAGAGACACCCTGTATAACTCTCAGATTTGGTAAGGTGCATCCAAATCATCACTGCACCTATTCGATAGATTCCAAAATAGAGCTTAAAAACTAATAGTTGACAAATCGAGTACAGAAACATTTTTTTCTTTCGAACACCTTCGAAATGTCTCTTACTTGTTACTGTGATATGGCTTCTTCTTTAAACGGTGCTCTTGTGAAATAGCCGTTTGCATTTGTCCCCTTAGATAATATCAGCGTATTGCCCCCTCTTTTAGGAATGCTCATTAGTATACCCTCGAGGCCTACTTCGGTCGTAGCATCAATTATAAACCGTGCCACACGAGTGTGTAATTAAAACATTTTAATACCAGTCATATTATAAAAAAATGTCGTTCTTAAGTGCTCTTCATTCATCTGATATAGATAACCATGATTCTCTAATCGGGGCTTCAAATAAAATAGCAAAAGAAAGGCTTTGTTTTCATTATCTTAACAAGTTTCCGCGATACTCAACAAGATGTAAAAGTAAGTTTTCAAAAAGGTGCAACATCTCCTGTGTAGTTATCCTAAATAGTAGCAATCAAGTGATATTTTATAACTATAAACATTAAACACTTGTGACATGAAGCTGAAGATCGCTGCATCGAAATTTATGTTTTCATTTAGGATAGCAGATCTCGATAAGTATCAAAGATATTGGAATATTTTAAACGCCAAAATGTTGGGCGCAAATTTTCCTAGGGGCGATGTCCGTTACTTTTTTTAAATTGTATCTCGTTATATTTTATTTTAGTGAGTTTTAAAACTTTTAAGACAAAAAAATTTTTAGGAGAGGATATAGACCGCAATAATTTTGGCACGAGTACGATAACTTGGCCGCCAAGATTTGATGACGGATTTTTGTAGAGGGGTCAAAAATAAGCACTTTTTACTATGGGAGGGGGGGTCTATCTCCCCCCGTTTAGGAGGTAGGGGCACTTTTAGAAAAAATGGTTTAAATTGAAAAAAAAAAATATTAAAACACAACGGCAACACCTACTATAAAGTGCTATACTGCGTTTGAAAGCCAAAAGATCGTTCTATAATCTTGCATTTAAATTTTATTACTCATATCAATAGTTTTTGAGAAATTCGCATTTAAAGTCCAAATTTTGATAAAAAAAACCTGAAAAAAAAAGTTTAGACCGGTTGTTTTAAAAATTGTGAAATGAAATTGTAAATTAGCTTACATGTGTTTCATGTATCTATCAGTTCTTAATCGAACACAAAAAGCCGCATGGTTCTATGTCTTCTGGTTTTTGAGAAAATCGAAAATAACTAAAAGTACTTTTCTACAAAATGTTTGATATTTTCTTCCTTACATAAATAAATCAGTGCTAGCTTCCAACATTACAATATATAAACAGTAAAGTATGTATGGGGGGGCATGCTGCCCCCCTGCAACCCCCCTGCTTGGGCACACTATAGGATTTGGGGTAGGTGCGAGGTTGGGTGCATGCAAAGTTTCTTTTGCATTCACAGAATCTGTATTTAAAAAAATCAAATTTATTCTATTTATCCAATGTCCACTAAATACATATAAAATACAATAAACGATCTTGAAAACCAAAACAAACTTCCGACCATGTTCACCAATACATGGCACTATTTTTCTATCGAAAATACTGCCTAGAAAGGAAATATAAGGACGACTGGGGTTCGCAAATAATAGAGTTTTTATCAGATGTAAAAAAAGTTTACCCTTGTTATACCGATGGTGATATATGAGGGTTTACAGTTAAAAGACATCGATCCTCCCACCCTTCAGAGCGAAAATTTAGAAAGTGTTTTACCGCCAAAACATCCTCGGCTTCCCACCATAAAAGAGTAACTCAACGAACTCGACAGTTATAGTACGGACGATGGCTTTATTGACAAGACTTACACACCTTTTTAATACATTTTGACCTTTTTTAACTAACTGACTGACTAACTCCTGACTAACTGACAAAATAACTGACCCAGATGCAATTCTACCTCCTCATGGTGCATTCTGGGTAACGCTAAATGAATTGCGGTACTGAACTAACAAAGGTTCATTATGTTTATTAACATTAATCCTTAAAATGGAATCAACGTCACCACCAAAAATCAAAAAAAGTAGTTTTGGTAATTTTCGATTTTCTCAAAAACTAGAGGACATAGAACCATGCGGTTTTTTGTGTTCGATTAAAAACTGATAGATACATGGATCACATATAAGTTAATTTACAATTTCATTTCAAAATTTTGAATACAATCGGTCTAAACTTTTTTTTTTCACGTTATTTTATCAAAATTTGGACTTTAAATGCGAATTTCTCAAAAACCATTGACATGAGTAATTTAATTTAAATGCAGGATTATAGAACAATCTTCTGGCTTTCAAACGCAGTAAGTGTTGCCGTTGTTTTTTTAATATTTTTTTTTTCAATTTAAACCATTTTTTTCTAACAGTGCCCCTACCTCTTAAACGGAGGTTTTCTCAAAAACCAGAAGACATAGAACCATGCGGTTTTTTGTGTTCGATTAAAAACTGATAGATACATGCAACACATATCAGCTAATTTACAATTTCATTTCACAATTTTGAAAACAACCGGTCTAGACATTTTTTTTCACGTTTTTTTTATCAAAATTTGGACTTTAAATGCGAATTTCTCAAAAACTATTGATATGAGTAATAAAATTTAAATGCAGGATTATAGAACAATCTTCTGGCTTTCAAACGCAGTATAGCACTTTATAGTAGGTGTTGCCGTTGTGTTTTAATATTTTTTTTTTTCAATTTAAACCATTTTTTCTAAAAGTGCCCCTACCTCCTAAACGGGGGGAGATAGACCCCCCCTCCCATAGTAAAAAGTGCTTGTTTTTGACCCCCCTACAAAAACCCGTTATCAAATCTTGGCGGCCAAGTTATCGTACTCTCCCCATAATTTTTTTAGAAATAAAATAAATATGACCCGATGTAGAATATACGTTTCTCTAGGGGCGATGTTTCTCCTTTTTTTAATTTTTTTTTTATCAAGCTAATTTAACCATGATTTAACCATGAAATTAACAAGAAAAAACAAAAAGTTTGGACCCTTATAACTTTGGATTGACTAATCGTAGGTAAAAAATCGGTACATGAAAAAATTAGAATTTCCAAACTCTAGGGGCGATGTTTTTTCTTTTTTTTATTTTTTTGTCTATTAAAGTTTTTTAAACATGAAAGTTAAAAACAAAAAAAAGTTTAGACCCTTATAACTTTGGATGAACTAACCGTAGGTATAAGAACGGTACATGAAAAAATTAGAATTTCCAAACTCTAAAGGCGATGTTTTTTCTTTTTGTTTTATTTCATGTTCTTGAGTCATTTGTTGTCTAGCAACAAATTACAACAAAAAGGAAAATAGATATCTACGTTTTGTGTTAGTTAGTTAAGATGATGGTTATTTGTAATATTTATATATTTTTTATTGCATTATATTAATAATTGTATATTATCAAAATTATAATATTTACTTCATATGAATTTTTATTTTTTCGATTCAAGTTTTAATAATTCTGATAATAATTATACAAAATTGGAATTATATAAAGAAAAGATTAATTGTTATACAAACAAAAACAAAATTTTAGCAAAGACAAAGAAAAAGAAAATTCCAGAATGAATATACTTTATAGAATAACTATTATAATAATTAGATAGAAATATTATGAGATATGTTTAACAAATTTGAATTGAAAAATATTTATTGCTTTTAGTTTAGCTAAACCAAAAAAGGATGGTGTTGAGCTATTAGTTTAGCTAAAACAAAATTATACTAGGTTTAGTTCTAACGATGTTTCAAGTTTTATTCCTCTTGTAATGCCAGCCATCTAGAACAACAGTCACAACTGAAGAGAAAATATACATTTTGTAACTCTTCCTCAGTTTTTTTCAAGTAGTTCAGACATCCAAATTCTGCCCACCGTTTACAAGTATGGCACTGGCACCAAGTTTGCTAGAACACAAATGACTCAAGAACATGAAATAAAAGAAAAGAAAAGAAAAGAAAAGAAAAGAAAAGAAAAGACATGGCCTTTAGAGTTTGGAAATTCTAATTTTTGTATGTACCGTTCTTATACCTACGATTAGTTGATCCAAAGTTATAAGGGTCTAAACTTTTTTTTTTTTAACTTTCATGTTTAAAAAACTTTAATAGACAAAAAAATAAAAAAAAGAAAAAGCATCGCCCCTAGAGTTTGGAAATTCTAATTTTTTCATGTACCGATTTTTTACCTACGATTAGTCAATCCAAAGTTATAAGGGTCCAAACTTTTTGTTTTTTCTTGTTAATTTCATGGTTAAATCATGGTTAAATTAGCTTGATAAAAAAAAATTAAAAAAAGGAGAAACATCGCCCCTAGAGAAACGTATATTCTACATTGGGTCATATTTATTTTATTTCTAAAAAAATTATTGCGGTCTATATCCTCTCCTAAAAATTTTTTTGTCTTAAAAGTTTTAAAACTCACTAAAATAAAATATAACGAGATACAATTTAAAAAAAGTAACGGACATCGCCCCTAGGAAAATTTGCGCCCAACATTTTGGCGTTTAAAATATTCCAATATCTTTGATACTTATCGAGATCTTCTATCCTAAATGAAAACATAAATTTGGATGCAGCGATCTTCAGCTTCATCTTGTGACTCGGTTTTGGGCTTATGTATCAAAAAAGCATTAGGTCTTTTTTAAAGAGATTAAAAAAAAAGTTTTCACTGCAAATAATACACATAGATTCGGCTGTGATTTTTACTTACATAAATATTATTAGTGCCAGGTTTAATAAGTAAGGAAATGTTAACTGTAACTTCAACCACTGCCTTGTGGTTGGGCTGGGGCTGTGGTTGAAGGTAACCAGTTCGTTACTTTAATTTGTAATCAAGAGTCCTCATTTTTGTGTATAAATCATTTCTTTTTAATTAATTGAAAAAATAACAGAAATAAAAGTCAAGCAGAAGCAGTTTGCTGTGAAGTTATAATATAAAGTGAGACTTTGGGGACGCCCTATGTTGATTTAAAGGGAACGAGAATTCAGTATATTATTGCCGAGGGAAATGAAATTGTATGAGTAATTCCTTCGTAATTAGTAAAGTTGTGGATAGTTTCAGGAAAATGTAAAATAAACGTACATTTGCGATAGGTATAGCTTTTGTATTTCAATCATGTACATACTCGTAAGTTCAGCCTTGAAACAACCTTCTTTTGATGCTACTTGTAATTATGCGTATGCATCTAAAAATATGGAAAATGCTTAAGGTCATTATAAATGTTGATATATTTACGACTTCTCGTACTTAGTTTCTCTTAGAGTTCAAGGTTGATGATAAAGATAAAGATGCGTGCATTTGGTATCGGTAAATCTCTTCTTCGTTGGATTATAAATTACCTTTGGAACCGTTCACTACAAGTAGTAGTGGACGGTTTTAAAATTAATACTGAGGTGCCCCAGGGCTCCTTTTTGTCTTCGATACTCTTCCTTGTGTTCATAAATTAATGATCTCTTGTCTGAAACTTCTAATCTTTCTTCTAATATTTCGCTGACGACAGCACGCTCAGCTTTTTATACTCGTTTTTAAAATTCACATTATTTTCCTTCGGATGTGGACTTCTAACGGCAGCGAATGATAAGCTGATTAAATTCTGAGCTTGGCAGCATTGTCCAATTGGGAATCAAAAACAATCGAAAACTCAATACTGTATACTGCCGCTAAAGTATAACCCTCCCTCAATGTCACTACCCATGTCTCAGATTTTCCCAAACTTGCAAACTTGTCGTTGAGTTTTATTTTTATCATTGTTACGTTCATTAAAAAAAAAAATAGTAAAACAGTATGTTTATTACGCATTTTCTGGAGAAAATTGAGCCCAAAGTCAAAAAATTAGCATGGGCAGGAAAAAAGGAAAATGCTAGAAACTAGATATCTCACGGCCGAGGATATCCAATTTGCTTAAACTCCATTACAAAGGCTAGCATTTCTTCTAAAAACAAAGGAAAAATATAAGAAAAGACTGGCGATCGGCCTTTACTGTATTACGATTTTTTTTCTTAGAATATACCCAAGAACCACGCCCTAAAATATTATGCACGAATTAATATACACCCTGTATATTTTTTTATTTAATTATATTATCATAAGAATTCGTTGAAAGAAACTAAATTTTATGAAAATTCTCGGAACCGTTTTCGAGAAATACCTATACAATTTTCGAAAATCATTTTTTTTTACATTTTTAGGTAAAATAATTTTTTTTTCATATCATGTAGACTATATTAAGAAACTTTTCTTATCAATTTAAAAAAATCGAGCATGGGGTTTTCGAAATATTGAGTTTTGAAAAAAAGAAATTTGAATTTTTTTTTTAAATCCAAACAATTTTTTTTTTGAAAATTTGAATACACAATAATATTCAAACTTTTATGAAGCTTAAGCATAAAAAATAAAATGCACGACTGGGTCGCACGAACTTGCTCCTATGTAATAGACTAAGAATTTCAAAAATGAATGTTATTAGAGAAAAACTGCATAAAATAAATTTTTTAAATGACTTAATCAACTTGGAGGTAAAAATAGAATACCATGTGATTCAAGCAAATATAGGTATATGCAAGAACAAAAATTATAAGTCTTTGTAGTGGTTTCTTAAAAAAATAATCTTTTATATACAAAATTTTTAAGACATTTTTAAGAAAAAAATTTGGTGCGCCAATTCAGAGTTTTTTTTATTGTTCAAATAAAAATTAAATTTACAAAAAAAATATTGAGCCGTTTTCGAGATATTGAATTTTTCAAAAAAAAAAAAAGATTTTTTTTCAAAATTAAAAAAAAAATATTTTTCTTAAAGTTTTTCTTATAATTTATATTAAAAAACTTTTATTTATCGAGTTTTAACAAAATCGAGAATGGGGTTTTTTTTTTTTTTTTTTTTTATAATCTACACGCGCTCAAGGGATTATGATTACCCTTTAAATGTTTAAACACAGCGCGGGCGTGAAGTTAAGGAAGAGAAAGAAGGATAGGAAAGATGTGTGGCACGATGTTCTGAGACTGAAGGTTGTTGTCTTAGATATTATATCTCCAGGGATGGCGCTGAACTAAAGCGGAGAATGCCGTGTCTTATTTCTGTCGCTTATAATTCACATTATTTTATTCGTGTTCATCCTTGTTGGGCATACTAGTTTAACTCAATTACATGTTGTTAGTGTTATGCCTAAGCACCATGTAATGAGTAAACCAGCAACCCATTGATGACAATTTTTACAAGGTTTTTAATGGAATTAAAACGATATAGACGACGGCAGGGATCGAACCTGTGATCATGAGGTTCACAGGCGAGCACACATCCATCGCGCCACGGCCATGTATTGAGTTTTCAATAAATAAAAATCCCAAAAAAATTTGTTTGAAAATTTGAATACACAATAATATTGAAACTGCTGGGGAGCTTTAACATAAAAAAATGATCAAAAAAAATGATTCCAAGGGGGGTACCAAAAATAACCATTTTTTGAAAAACTTTTTTCAACCATTACCTAGCTTTAACTAAATGAAATTTTTTGATTTTTTTTTTTTAATCTGTGGGATAGTTTTTGAGAAAAAAAAATATTTATAAAATTTCGAAAAAAATTCGTATGGCAGGTACCGTTATTTTTGGTCTTAAAAAAAGAAAAAACGTGTGGAGGGAAAATTCAAAACCGACGTCTACCAAGTTTGAAGAAAATCGGTCGAGCCGTTTAGTAGTCAAACCGACAGACAGAATTGCGAGACCCACTTTTTAAGTCGTCGCTATCATTGTTATGTCAACCTTTACGAATGCATAACTTGCCTTATGAGTCGCAAGTAAAAATTTGTTAAAAGACGTAGATTTGTGAAAATTATTAGTGCGTTGATGATGTCACCCCATATGTTCGGGTTCGGTTCCCACCATTTTCCAGCTTACAAATATCATCTTTTTGCTCTTCAGATTCGGCAGACAATTGTATGTACCTTCCAACAACAAGCACAAAGGAATGATTAATAACTTTTAGTCCTTTGTTGAGCTGTTGTATGTCAATTGTCAATTTGTTGTTAGTTGTTTGCTTAGCAACAAAATACAAAACATGTTTAAAAAAAATACGAAAATTGTGCGGTGTAATTACATAAATCACCCCAGTACTGTATGCAAGTAAGATGCAGTCTTGCATATTTGATTCAAAAGCTTTTACAATTTTTAATTAAAGGCCTGTGTGTTCAAAACAAAAATTACTTCCTGCGTAAATTTTGGGGGACTTTTTCCTTTCACAGATTTCAGTTTAACTTCAGAAGAGTTTTATTTTTCTTTGCGGTCAGTAACTGGCTTAACGAAGCATTGCAATAAGTTTTTGACAGAAGAGCCCTTTTCGAATGACTCTATCAAAGTTTAACTTAACAAACAGAACTTTTCACAATGACGTAAAAGTCTAGTGCACTGCTCCAATGTAAATGCTTTAAACTCGATTCTTTTAAATTAGCCCAACAACCCAACAATTGTAAAAACCTATTCCTTAATGAACTATTAATATTCACATGAGCTATTGACGTTAAAAGATCAGAAACAAAATAAATATTTTTATTTTAAACACTCACCCATTCAATGGCTGAATTGAAAAGCCTCTGAAAATAACCTTAAAACCAAAAATAAAAAAATAAAAAAAAAACATTCCTATTCACCTGTGGATTAATAAATTTGCTTGTTGCATAACTTTTATTCCTCTGAAGCATGTTTCATAAATCCTCTCACGTGGAACTCAATTGGTACCTAGACAATTCAAAAGCGCAATTGACGTCACCTTGAAAATCCTGCTCTTTTATCCTCGTTCATGTTCTGAATTGAATAAAAAACAAAAAGAACTGAATCAATGTCAGAATTTGTATCATGGCATTGAAATCCAAATGACCATCGATTTATTGAAATACGAAATAAAAAAAAGCACTAAAGTAGTCATGATATGGCATATTTTTATGAGGACTCATAAAACACACATAATAAGTCAGGATGTTTGCTTTCAAAATTATTTAATGGAAAGTAGGTACTAATTTATACGAACACAAATTCACGGCGAGCATTTATTACGGGGTAGCATTTTTATGATGGAGAAGACGAAAGTATTGAAGTATTGCTACAGTGCTTTCAAATGATTTTTACATAAATACGTACTAAAAACAAAGTTATGCATTCGAATAAAAATCGAACTCGAATAGGGAATGGAGGGTTTCAAAATGTTATTGTGATACTTACAGGTTGAAAGCCAGGGCTGTCGAAGTACTGCAATTTGAGAACTTGTACTGCTTCTGGAACCTTGGTACTGCCATGTTTCTAAGACGGCTTAAGCACTACACTCTCTTTGTAACGAAGTGTTCCATGTTACTCCACCTTATGCTGCTTTTGTATTAATACCGAGAATTGTACTTCACCAAATTCAATTCACACACACCATGGATACATGAAATCACAGGAAAATCAACAATATTATTGTTTTTACTTCACATTCAGTCTTTACTGAAAAAGCATCATAAGGATGAACGAAAAGTATATATAAACCTGCATGGTACACCATCTCGAAGACAGAAATGCAGAAGGTCCAACTCTTCGAAAGGAAAATTCTGAGGATAAGCATCGGACTTATCCTCGATCGACAGCGAAAGAAGCACTACAGCAACGAAAGAGTCTACAAAGAAGCCAAAATCAAGCCACTGGACCAGTTTCAATTAGCAAGGAAGCTTATACATAGAACCGCCAACCACCCAAGCCCACTGATGAGAAGGATGATCACCCAGGAACGACATCCAGAGCCTAGACCCTAGATACATTAGTGCTTTGGATATGTTAGAAAGGATCCCAGCCGATAACGAAGAAGTATTTCTTACGCTGACGCGGAGTCAGCATACCATTGTGGCTGAAAACATAAAAAAACAAACCGCCAACAAACCCACCAACTGGGCAACCGGGACTGAACAACCCGAGAGATAAACCATGCCATAATTTTAATTTACAATAACTATTCATGTTTATTATAATTTCAATGTTTATTATAATGTCATAGCTTAAGTTAGGCCCCCCATGTGTCAACAAATTTTTTTTATTCATATTATCCTTAAGTTTTCCAATTATTACATATATTTAAAGTTTAATAAAAAAAAACGAAAAACGATTTGGTCATTTTAGCAGCTCATTCAGGTTAAAAAAAAAAACAATTTTCTTTGTACTTCAGTAGGAGTTCCGCAAGGATGAATTTTAAGTCCCCTTTTATTCTCAATTTTCATAAATGATCGTAAAACACACATCATTACAGATGTACGCTGATGACGTACAACTTTATATAAGTAGCGAAATCGGAATGCGAGAAGATACTGTGTATCGATTAAACGAGGATTTAAAATCGATCACCACTTGATGGGCGGAGAAAAACTGTCGGAGACTAATCGTTGTGCAGTATAGTACTTCTTATAATTTTTCTCTCTCATTTTGCTGTTTATTATATAATCGGTCATGAATTCAATATGTTCTAAGTGCAGTGGTCTTTTATCATCAAAAGATTCTATTGATTGTGGAATTTGTAAACATAGATTTCACTTACTATGTACAGGTCTAATCGATTCTGATCAATCTGTGTTTAACAAGAACAAAAACTTATTTTGGTTGTGCGATACATGTATAGACAATAATCTATTAGATTGCATTTCGAGGGTTAATGACTTGTTTGTCTTTTTTACGAAGAATTGCTCTGATTTTGCAAAGCTATCCTCATGCATCAGTGGTGGTCAATCAGTTTTACCCTCGCGCACCCTTCGCTCTCAAACTAAATCTAAAGGCAGTGAACAAGTCAAAATAAATCTAGTTGACTCTCATAAAGTTAGACTGTGTTCCTCGTCTCCTGCTTTAAATAAGCTCTCATCGTCACCTCTTCGGCCTGTAAAACACGGCTTAACCCCTTCACCATCCAATTTAATAAAGGCTAACCATACAAAAAATTCTGCTAGCTCGAAAAAACCGGTTTCTTATTCTAAAGCAAAAACCAATACCAAACTAATAACTAACTACACAAACAATTCCTGCTCTTTGAATAAGAGCGGAGAAATTGTCAAAAGTGCTGATAATGAAATAATCACATCATGCTCTCATTCTCTATCTACTGGCTCAGAGAATACTGATGGGAAAGATGTTGCTCCTAAACTTTCGATGAAGGCTGTTGATGTTGGTGTTGCGGTTGGCGTCGCAAACGAGGTTGTAGATGTTGTGGATGCTGCTAATGGTGGTGTTGCTCCCATTGATGCTGATAAGGTTTCTAACAATGTCAGTATTGATGTTGCTCCAAACTCCAATTGTTGTTAATGGCATGGGAGATGCGGACGTTGCTAAAACAGGTGCTGCTTTAGATGTTTTAGTTGAGGATGATAATGTATATGTTGCTGGTGTTGCTTCGACCTCTGCGAGCATTGCTGGGAATGTATATGTTGCTAAGACTGGTGTAGCTCCGACTTTTATATTTGAGGAAGGTCATGCTATCGTTCGTGAAGATGCTGGTGTTGGCAATGTTGCAGATAATATTAGTGGAAACAATGTTGATGTCAATAATGCCTATGTCGCTGTATCTAATCCAGTTGATTGTTCATACAATTATGAAAAAACCTATTCATCTAACTCCAATCAATTGAATATAGACAAATTACCTGCGTCTAAATTAACGTTAAACTCTAAAAAAATAGAATCTGAATCGACACGGAAAAATCGTCATATTCTTGTTGGTAACGATTGTAGTTCATCCTTAAATGTGATATATACCTCAAAATGGATTCATATATCTAAATTTCATCCGAATACTCAGCCTGATGATATTGTGAAATATATTGTTAGTAAGACAAGTATTCCTTATAATGCTGTTAAATGCTTTAAGCTCATTAAAAAAGGAATGTCTGTGAAAGATGCCAAATTCGTTCATTTCAAACTGTGCGTACCGGTCGAATATTTTAATATACTCTTGAACGATCCTTCAATTTGGCCTTATGCGGTAAGGGTTAAACAGTTCATCGATCTTTCAAAAAACAACAAGGGTGCCTCGATAGTTTTATTGGACACTTAATACTTAATGCTTAATAATACTGAATCAACGGAAGCTGTATCTGAACGTCAGGAAGTCATCAACCTATCATCGTCACTTAATTTATCTACATATCAATTATCTATTTACTATCAAAACGTAGGAGGTTTAAGGACTAAGCTTTCTCAGGTTTTCTTATTATTATCTTCTGAATCATATGATATTGTTGTGTTTACTGAAACTTGGTTATCTGAAAATTTTTTATCAACTGAATTTTGTAATTCTTCGTATACAATATTTAGAAAAGATAGATGCTCTTCCATAACTGGTTTTGAGAGAGGGGGTGGAGTCATGATCGCAGTAAAATCGTGTTTATCTTGCAAGCTTCTTGACCTCGTATCTGACTCCTCTCCCAATCAATCTAATTTCGATATTGATCAATTAATTATTAATGTTACGTTATGTAATAATGAAGATTTTTTTATTATATGTAGTTATATTCCCCCTAGGAGTTCTGTCAATTTATATGATGTGCATTTAAATAACAGTAAATTTGTTCTTGATAGTCTTGCTAACTCACAGCATGTTTTTTTTGCAGGTGATTTTAATTTAGGTGAAATTAATTGGATTCTGGATGAAGATGACAAGTATTTAGTGCCATTTAATGTTAATTCAGAAACTGAAGTACTGGTGGCTGATTTTTTCAGCCAATATGATTTAATTCAATTGAATAACAATCCTAATGATCTAGGACGAGTCCTCGATCTAATCTTTGTTGATAAACAATTTAATGTTGAAATGGAGAGATGTTTGCTACCTTTGCTCCAGAATTCAGTTCACCACTGTGCTTTAGTTGCCAATATTAGCTTTTATAATTATTTAAAGTCAAATAAATCAGATAATTCCAGAATCGTACGCTGTTTCCAGAACGCTAACTTTGATGCAATTAATGCTTATCTATCTGCATTTTCGTGGGAGAACATGAAGAGCCAACTTGATTTAAATTTGGCTTATGACATTCTAAAGTGTATCATCTCTGATTCTATTGAACGTTTTGTTCCAATAAAAAGAATCTCATGCAATTCAAATCCAATCTGGTTTAATAAACGACTCTCAAGACTTAAGAATCAAAAAAATAAAGCTTATAAGAGATATAAACGTAATAAAAACGACCTTAATTTACGTAATAAGTATTTAGACCTAGAACGGGAGTTTGTTTCTTTAAATTCGTTTTTGTATAAAGATTACATATCTTCCACTGAAGATAAAATCAAAAATGATTGTAGTCACTTTTGGAAATTCATTAATTCGAAACGTAAGAGTAGTGGTTTTCCAAATTGTATGCATTACTTAGGAACGACAACAAGTGATTTATCCAAGATCTGTAATCTTTTTGCTCAATATTTTGAGTCGGTGTATTCTCGTGATTCGTTTTCAGGCAATCTTCCTAATGTGGCTGAAAGATTCAGTTTGGGAAGTCTCCGAATCAACTCGGATGAAGTATTAACTGCATTAAAGCTTATAGATACATCCAAATCAACTGGACCAGATGGTTTCTCACCAATATTTTTAAAAAATGCGGCTGAATCTTTAGCTGAACCACTTACGTTTTTATTTAATCTTTCGTTGGAAAGCGGAACTTTTTTAAGTGAGTGGAAAGTTTCTTATCTTACTCCTATATTTAAAGCAGGATCCAGACAATCAATCTCTAATTATAGGCCAATATGCAAAATCTCAGTCATTCCTAAAATATTCGAAAAAATTATCAGTGATAAAATTCTCTTTGTTGTTCGAGAGCACATATCGGATTTTCAGCATGGGTTCGTACCAGGGAGGTCAACAGCTACTAATCTTTCTTTATTTATCAATTATGTAATTTCTAATTTTGAAAATAACCTTCAAACTGATATCATATTCACAGATTTTGCAAAAGCATTTGATAGAGTGAATCATACAGTTCTTCTTCATAAATTAGCATGCCTTGGTTTTCATTCCAATTTACTGAAATGGATCGAGTCTTATCTAACTGATCGTGTTCAAGTTGTTAAAATTGATACATATTTATCGAATCAAATTTTTGTTCCTTCGGGCGTACCTCAGGGTAGTCATATTGGATTCGGTCCTTAAGTATATCGAAAAAGGCAAGAATAGAACTCTTACATGGAACGCACACATTCAATCGGTCGTTGGCAAAGCATACGATTGTTTGAGAAATCTCTCAATGATAAAGGCCTTCACATCTATAGAACTTTAGGGTGTTTAACGTGGATACCTGGCTATTAAGCCTTTACCCCACGAGTGGCCTACCACCATCGGAGTCAGATTGAGTCCTGACCATTAACCCCAAGATAGCCGAAGCCATCTTAGTAGCAAAGCTGTGATATGTTGCAGGCATGAACACACCTCTTGTTTAAAGGCGAGGTCTATCTACACCTCTTGAATCCAGGCACGCCTGTAAACCATACGTCTCCGCTATGGAATAAACCACAGCCACCACGATACTCCCACTAGGGGGGCCTACTCCACAGATAGCTTGAAGAGAGCAAACACGCACGCGACAGCTGCACCTCACCATCCGAAGACAGTATAAGAGAGCCCGAAGACGATACGCTATTGTTTACAAACTTCATGGATTGCTCGCTTTGTATGCGACAGCTGCACTTCTCTATCGGAGATAGAATAAGAGAGCCCGAAGACATACTGCTCACTTTCCTTGGGCAACTATCTCCCGTGGCACCAGAATATAGCATCTGGTAAGCTTCGCAACCTCCAATTGGGTCACACTTGTAGATAGGTACTTCCATGCAAAAGCCCCAAGACCTACCAGTCTTATAATATATGCGTTTTTCCAGACCTGATCGAAGTAGAAACCACGTCCAGATATGCGTACTCCTCAGGTGAGTTGTAACACACTCCTTAGCGGATTCCTACTTTTAATGTATACCGTCCCGTTTTTGTTCCCATCTAGTTGGTTCAGTTACTCTCGTAACCTATCCACAGACACCGCGAGGAGGTCGATAGGAACCTAGAAAGACAAGCAAAAAGGCAAGGTAGTATTCCGACTCGCTGGTAATTCAGCTGAGCAGGCCCCAAAGAACATCAACTAAAGTTGACCAACCCAGCACCCAGGCGCAAAGGCCTGTCTGTGCGTATGGGAGGAAAACGATAGAGAGTTCAGTAAGCCCTGGACAAGCCATACGACTCAAGCCCGCCGTACAATCCCGCCCGCGCCTTCACATCTATAGCTACAATGTTGATGTTAGCAAAATCCTGTATTTTACATATACACATGGGTGCCAAATTTTTATGGTACTCGTACATAACGCCGACTGCAAATGTAAACTTGAAGTAGCATTCAAAAATACATCTCGTTATGTGTTTGATGTGTAGCGATATGACCACGTTTCACCATACGTAAAAAAGATACTCGGATGCACGGTACATTGTTGCCTTGAATTTTGTTCTTTAATTTTTCTAAATAAAATCATGAAAAGCAAACAACTCACGTATTTGTTTGAAAAAATTAATTTTTCCGTTTCAACGTGCTCCCTTGAGGATCAGGAGGATGTGCTCCGACAAAAAATTTGATGAGATTTTTTTCAAATATTTGAATGAAAATTAGAAATAATAATCTTTAAAAATAATTCTGTTAGTTCTACGTGTACCTGCTGATGTACCAGAGCGTTTAAGCCTGCTGTTTTAGTGCCACCAGTACCTACCGATGTACCAGATTGCTAAGCTTGACATTCTAAACGCCACCAGGGACGTAGTACCGTCCGATCCAGTCATAAGTTGATACCCAATCATTCGATTGAGAGAATTGATTGAAATAGTAGTAGCAAAATTTTGTGTGTTACCTATAGATATAAGAGTTATTTTCAATAAAGATTTTGTAATAAAGTTTGAAGACCTTTTTCTCTGAATTATCGTGTTTTCTTCACGACACGGCCCTGGCGAGACTGGCTAGGAAAACCTCGGCTGGAAAGCAGAAAGAACATCACATTCACATCTTGTCAACTCTATAAGGGAATCTGTTTCCATTTTCAAACTGGAGTTACTTCCCGACCTGAGAGGGAATTTATTACACTTTTTACTGAAAATGTAGTACCTATACCTACCCCTTGGCATAATGGTTGTGCGTTGGACTATCATGCAGTTTTCCAGGAATGTACTGCTTCTTGCAAGTAAAGTAAGAGTATCTCTTGTCATGAAAAGTGCTGCCCAGTAGCCGTTCGCAATCGGCAGAAAATTGTAGGTCAACTCCATTCCTGGTAACACAAACACAGGAATGGTTGAAAGTTATAGATATCTCTAGGAGTAGGTTCTGATTCTCTTCGAGCTATTGTACCACCAAATTTATTTATTTATTTACTGAAAGAGTTGATTTTAAGATTAAGAATTTCATTTTTCAAATTGTTTAATATACAATTGGATTTAAAACTAACTTATTACTAAATTAAATCATGTTGGCTCAACAATAGGGTGCCAACTTTCTTCATTTGGTTTTACATAATGCTGTTTGCTTACAATATCATATTAATGTTTTTACTTGCGACTTATAGGTACTATAAGGCAAGTTATGCATTTGTAAAAAAAATCGAACTCGAGATTTTTATCAAAGTTGACATTACGATGATAGCGAAGACTAAAAAAGTGGGTCTCGCAATTCCGTCTGTCTGTCCGTTCAATTGCAGCTAAACGGCTCGGCCGATTTTCTTCAAACTTGGTAGATATGGGTTTTAATTTTTTCCCCCCGGATGTTTTTTGATTTGATTTTTTAAGACCAAAAATAACGGTACCTGCCATACGAATTTTTTTCGAAATTTTATAAACATTTTTTTTTCTCAAAAACTGTATGACAGATTTTAAAAATAAAAACACAAAAAAATTTCATTTAATTAAAGCTATGTATTTGTTGAAAAAAATTTTCAGAAAAATGGTTATTGAGGGTACCCCCCATGGAACCTTTTTTTTTTGTTTTTGATTTTCTCAAAAACGGTACAGCCGATTTTGATCATTTTTTTTTTGCTAAGGCTCCCCAAAAACCTGAATAGAATTGTGTACTCAAATTTTCAAAAAAATTTTTTTGGATTTTTAAAAAAAACTTCAAATTTTTTTTTTCAAAACTCAATATTTCGAAAACCCCTCACTAGATTTTTTTATACTTGATAAATAAAAGTTTCTCAATATAATCTATAAGATGTGATAAAAAAAAATTTATTTTACCTAAAAATAAAGGTACCTACCATACAAATGCTAAAAAATTAAAAAAAATGGTTTTCAAAAATCGTATTTTTCTCGAAAACGGTTCCGAGAATTTTGATAAATTTTTTTTTCTTTGAATTAATTTTTACGATCTTTAATTTAATAAAAAAAAATTTGAAATTAAGATATTACAGCTTGTACCTACCATAGAACCATTTTTTCGAATTTTGAATTTCTCATTATCCACATAACGGATCGAAATGAAATTTTTCAAAGAGAAGCTTCTAAAAAGTCTAAAACACACTGCATTTCAAAACTTTAAAGTAAATATTTTTTGAATTTAAAAAAAAAAAAAAAATATTTTTTCTTTTTTTTTGAAAATTTGATATCTCAGAAACGGCTCAATATTTTTTTTTGTAAATTTTATTTTTATTCGAACAATAATAAAAACTTTAAATTGGCGTACCAAAATTTTTTCTTCAAAAGCTTTTAAAAATTTTGTACATAAAAGCTTTTTTTTAAGAAACCACTACAACGACTTATAATTTTTGTTCTTGCATAAATTCATATTTGGATAGCATTCTGTTTTTGTCTCTTACTACTTAAAGAATATAAAAAATAATTTGATCCTTATGAACAGTTTTCTCTAATAACATTCGATTTTAAAATTCCTAGTCTGTTACATAAGAGCAAGTTCGTGCGACCCAGTCGTGCATTTTATTTTAATCTAATTCATAATTTTTTTAACATTAACTGTATAATAATTTTTTGATGAGTGAGCGTTTTATCCCCTGTTCTTCGTGTAAAAGGGTGCGTCGTCGTTATGGATGAGTTGGGATGATCTTCCAGGTTCCTAATAATTTTTTCGGAGAGCTGCAGCAAATACGTGTCCAGTGGTATTAACTTTGCTTCTTCGTACAGGTTCAAAGTTGGTCCAGTGACAATTCGGAGCATCATTCTTTCAAAATGCTTCATCTTCTTCATTGCTCTAGGTGAAATAGTAAAGCCGATGAGAGAGGCGTAGGTCAGAACGGGTCAGATAAGTTGTTTGTACAGAAGCACCTTGGTCTTCTTACTTTGTCCATTACACCTCCTGAGTAGCGGATGCACCAAGTGCAGAGAATAGTTGGCTTTCAACTCTGCCTGCGTTTTGAATTTAAATTTGCTGGAAATGTTGATTCCCAAGTACTTCGTTGTTAATTTGACTGTTACTTCAGTGTTGTTTGGAAACTTTAGTTTGATAGCATCACAGCATGTTGCAAACGCTCGTCTTCGATTGACGGTCACTGGTGTTCGAAAGCAGATGAGTTCGGTCTTTTCGCTGTTTATATTTGACATAGTATTCCCATAGGCTTTTAATGTGCTCTTGTACTCTCCTGGCAGATATTTCTGGTGAAAAAGCAGTGGCGTTCTTCCACTTCTAAACGGAATCGAATTTGGAATTCGGGAATACGTGTCGTTCAGTTGTAATCCTGTAATTCAATCTGACTCTCATCTAAACAACCAGATGGTCCGAGTCACTATGGTGTGCAACACAAGTGAAATTTTGGTACTCGGGAAGGATGTTCGTAAAATTGGACGTCACTAAAAAGTAGTCCAGGAGAAACGGAGTTCTTGGAAATGTGGGTCTATGTTGTGATATAACCACCAGTGAATGAAGCTTGGGGTTGCCTTGCAGCCAGTCCATAATTGCTTTTCCTTGTGTAAGCTTCCTGGTGGCCAGTACAAGTACACAGTACATTTGTCGGCTAGACAGATTGTTGATGGCGTTGAGGTCATGTATGATGTGGTAACTTGTTGCGTTACACTATAGTTGTATACTGGACCAGACGCAGCGTCTCATTATCCGAGATATTGATGACAACGCCTGTTGTATATATGCTAATATGCACGGCAGTCCAGTTACCCTAACGTACTCGCTTCTGAGGTCCGATTTTAAGAGGACAATTCCTCTGCCTTTAGATGTCTTGCTGAAAAAGTGAAACGTTTTTACACTCAAAAAAAAAAAAGGATTTTCATTTCAAATTTGCTAATTTCGTATAACAGTTCATTTCATTTTGAATTTGCTCAGGGTGTTGATAACTTTCTTTTATTGTTTTCTATCTGTCTGTGTTTTTTTATACATTGAATTAAGACGATTTCAACAATGAATCCCAACTAGAATGTTCAGGTGCCTGAAAATTTAATCCATTGGGCGTACACTCCACAGCTGAACTTAGTTCATCAGAATTATGTTTTGTGTGTTAGTATTGTTTGAAATGATTGTTTGATTGTGATTTTTGTGTTGTGTTTTCAAATGTTCGTAGTATGAACAAACGTTATTGGTGTATACGTCCATTTTTACTTGCGACTTATAGGTAGATACTATGAGGCAAGTTATGCATTCGTAAAAAAAATCGAACTCGAGATTTTGATCAAAGTTGACTTTACAATGATAGCGAAGACCAAAAAAGTGGGTCTCGCAATTCTGTCTGTCTGTCTGTCGGTTCGACTACAGCCTAAATGGCTCGGCCGATTTTCTTCAAACTTGGTAGATGTCGGTTTTAATTTTTTCCCCTCGGAAATTTTTTTCTGTTTTTTTTTTTTAAGACCAAAAATAACGGTACATGCCATACGACTTTTTTTTTCGAAATTTTATAAATATTTTTTTTCTCAAAAACTGTCCCACAGAATTTTTTTAAAAAAATTTGAAAAATTTCATTTGGTTAAAACTAGCTAATGGTTGAAAAAAATTTTACAAAAAATTGTTATTTTTGGTAGCCCCCCTGGGTCCATTTTTTTTGTTTTTGATTTTCTCGAAAACGGTACAGCCGATTTAAATCACTTTTTTTATGCCAAAGCTCCTCCAAAGTTTGAATATTATTACATATTCAAATTTTCAATTTTTTATGTTTTGGATTTTTAAAAAAAAATTCAAATTTTTTTTTTGGAAGCTCAATATTTCGAAAACCCTATGCTCGATTTTTTTCAAACTTCACAAATAAAAGTTTCTTAACATAATCTACAATATTTGAGAAAAAAAAAATTTGTTTTATCTAAAACTAACGGTACCTTCCATACAAATTTAAAAAAATGGTTTTCGAAAATCGTATTTTTCTCGAAAACGGTTCCGAGAATTTTGCTAATTTTTTTTTCCTTTTTATTAATCTTTACGATCTATAATTTAATAAAAAAAAAATTGAAATCTAGATATTACTGACTGTACCTACCATAGAACGATTTTTTCGAATTTTGAATTACTCATTATCGGCATAACGGATTTTAACGAAATTTTTTATAAAGAAGCTCCTAAAAAGTTTAAAAATCATTGCATTTAAAAACTTAAGAAAAAATATTTTTTCAATTTTTAGAAAAAAAAGTAATTTTTTTTGAAAAATTCGATATCTCAAGAACGGCTTAGTATTTTTTTGGAAATCAGACTTTTATTCGTTACAATAATAAGAACTTAAGGTTGGCGTACCAAAATTTTTTCTTAAAAATGTTTTAAAAATTTTGTACATAAAAGCTTATTTTTTTAAGGAACCACTACAACGACTTATAATTTGTGTTCCTGCATAAATTCATATTTGCATAGCATTCTGTTTTTATCTCTTACTACTAAAAGAATTTAAAAAATTCATTTTATACTTATGAACAGTTTTCTTTAATAACATCCGTTTTTAAAAGACCTAGTCTATTACATAGGAGCAAGTTTGTGCGACCCAGTCGTGCATTTTTTTTTGAATACAGGTCAGCTGTTTTGGCACTTGTTGAAACACAGGTTGGTGAGAAAACTAATCTTTCAGAATTTCGACTGCCCGGCTATAAGTTAAAACCATTACTCTTTTGCAATCACGGTCTTAGAATGTATGTAAGATATAATATTGCTTGCGAGAGCCTTGCTCGATACGAACATTGTTCTAACTCAAATGTACTGTCCGTAAGCACATCATCCATTATTGTTTCATTCGAAGGAGTCGAAATCTTGACAGCAATTCAAATTTCAATGAGTTTGATGCGCTGTCTTACTCCGTTTCCCGAGTTGTTTCCTGTGCACTAACACATAGCGGGCGGCTTCAATGTACACATTCCAAGTTAGATCCGTTTTTCATGATGTTCAACACCCGAAAGAAGATATAAAGAGATCTTTGCTGAGATGCACCAACGGGCTCAGCTTTTAGATGGATCCGTTTGAATACAAGATTTTGTTGGGCCAATTTGACTTGCTTTCTACTTCTCACTCTGATAAGTATACCACAATGGAAATTTCTCCGTTTAGCGCTTCGGACCAATGTGTAATATCAGTCAATTTATCGTGTCCTCCCACTAGGACGGTATGAATTTTTTTTGAACCTTTATTTGGTCACTATGTTTCCTCGATATATACCTATAGACTTTGATGCCAGTGCCGATATGATCACAGAAGTGGTTTTTCTTCCAGAATTAAGAGCATAAAACCTAAACAAAAGCCTTGGTTCGATACAAGCTGCAAAGAAGCTATCAGGTTGAGAAGCTACAAGAATGTAGGTGTCCGCTCTTACAAAGCCAACCCAACTGAGAAAAGCCAGAAAAAGCATAAACCAGCAACGCTGTTGTAAAAAAAAAAACAAATTCTTACGTGACCAGAAGTTAAGGCAAAAAAAGCCTTCAATGTCCCAAAGGCAGTAGAAATGTCTGTTCCCAGGTGACCCATCGTCCCCTCCTACTAACTACACTAACGTCCCTTCAGCTTTCGCAGCAATCGTTCCACTGGCATATCTAATCGAGGTATGAAACAGATCTTTACATTGTTTCGGAGAAAGTAAGATTATTGCGCTTGATATTTCTAAGGCATTTGATAGAGTATGGCATTGAGCTGTCTACACTCATATTCGTTCTTAAATTTGCGTCCATTTCCTTCGGAAGTGGAATTGCAAAGGGACTGTCTGGTGAGCTCATTAATATCCGATCTTTACCTCTTTGTTAAATGCGGGGTATACAAAACCGTGTGGAGTTAAATGCTTCGAATGCTGTCTATTGTCGTTGAAGAAAAATGTTCCCCTCATGCCATTGTCGTTAAATGGCACTTGCATCAAAGAAGCCGAAAAGGTTTCATTACTCGATAAGTGTGTCGACCATTTTCCCGAGATCACTAAAATTTCAGCTTAATGCTTAGAATTTCTATATCGATCTAAGTAATTTGTCACCCCTTCGATTCGGCTGAAATGTATGTGTCTAAAAAAAGGTACAGTCTGAACTTCGCGTCATTTATTGGATAGATGGAACAGAACGTTCAACTGCTCGTTTTATCGCATTTTCAATTACATTTCGCAAAATTTCTAGCGATAGCTTTTCGCATTTCTGTCGAATATTATTCTTAAGGGCTGCGATTGTCTGGGGCTTGTTGGCCTGCGAATTCAAGTAGCCACAAAGAAAGAAGTCTAGGATGGTTAAATCCGACGATCTTGCTGGCCATCGCCAAAAAGGTAGATTATGCGACTAGGCTTCTTTAACAATGTCTATTGTGTGTGCGGTTGTATCGTCTTGTTGAATTGTTGAAACCACATGTTCACCAAGCCCTGTTCATCCAATTCGGCAGTAAGAAGTCGTTTATTATGGCCCTGTACAGTTCGCCAGTAACAGTCACCATATTCCCGATGGCGTCTTCAAAAAAATAAGGTCCAATCACTCTTCCCGCTTGAAGGCCGCACCACAGAGTGACCTTGAGTGGATTTAATAGCTCTTTGTGGATCAAAAGCAGTTTTTCAGTGCCCCAGAAACAAAGATTTTATTGACGTAATTGCTTAAGTGGAAATATGCCTCGTCGCTCATGATAATTTTCGACACAAAATCGCCCTCTTGGTTGTTGAGATTGTGGATGGCTTGACAGAAGTTCACACGCGACGGACGGTCAGCAGGCATTAACTGATGCACTGTTTGCACTTTGTAAGGGAACTTGTGTAAGTCTTTCACTAAAATTCGTTGAACGATCCGTCTGGTGTTGTCCTATTTCGTGACTTCGTTCTCATTGACATCGGCAGCCATGGCCGCGATATTTTCGGCCGAACGTAATTTTTCATTAACCAGGGATATTCAAATCTGAATTTCGATTTATCACTCACAAAAAAAATTGTGTTCCAGTTACAATTTTAAAACAAAGTGTTAAAAAATTGTTTTTTTTTTCGTTGTTGAGCGCAACTAATAGACCTTGACATTGTCCTCTCTTTCCAGGGGCACTTTAGTTTCACATAAGAAAAAAAAATCGCACGAACAAAATTTAAATACTACCCCCAGCACACACAGAGCACAACAGCTTTGGTGAGAAAACTGTCGAAAGTCGTTCGTTTGTACAAACTTTTCCACACTCATTGTGTTGCCAGAATAGGCTCCTCATCGACTGCAAGCTGGGAAAAAATCCTTATTATTCCTTGCTGTATTGCAATTGCAAACAGCAAAACGATGGCAGCAATACTTTCGACTTAGCAGCAATATATTTGAAACAATGGAGAGGGAAACAGAAAGAAAAAGTCATCATGGGATAACAACTGATCTCCTTTTTTTTCTTTAGTACCTAAAAATATAAATTCTCATATGTATGTATGTATAGGTACACAGAAAAACTAAAACAAAGGAACATTTTTTTATTGCTGTTTTATTCTTGGGGGCATAAAACAAAATGGAAATGTGAGCCAGGAAAATGTTTCCGGAAGTGTGATGTGAATGCCTACTCTTTATCTCATGCCTTCCGGCTGGCACTTGAAAGTTGCTTAACTTTCACACAGAACACAGCAAACTGGTGATGGTAGGGTATGGGTTGTTTTAGGTACCTGACCTTGATTCAAACTCCCATTCAAGCTTCAAGCACACACACGAAAGATATAAATTGGCCAAGTGGAATTTACACAAATGTTCATAATGAATGTAGCCGCAAACGACTGCCAAGTGCCAAAATTTAATTTTAAAATGTTCTTTTGATTTATAGCATTTTGGAGAGCGAAAAACAAAAAATATGCCATTTGTTCTCTCTATCATAAGTGTCAAAGTTCAAGCGCAGAAAAAGTGTTTTTTACATTTTTGCAAAATATCTCATTCTATTAACGAGTGACAACTGACAGTTTGGTTTTATTTAAGTGTCCATATAAGCAAGTGGATCAATGAAGTTCTCAACTTATTGTTCATATATAGTTCACATATAGGGCCAACAATTTTCCTTAAGACTTTTCTCTCGAACGCAGCTAAGAGGTCGGAGTGGCTTTTGCTAAGCACCCAAGTCTCGGATCCATATGTGAGTACTGGTAGGACCATGGTCCTGTACAGCAGCAGTTTTGAAATTATGGTGAGATTTCTGGATTTAAAGAGCTTTGACAGACTATAGTAGGCTTCTTCTATATTGTCATCGGCTGCTACTATTGACCCAAGGTATTTAAAAGATTGCACCACTTCAAATTCGTGCTCCGCTACCTTGATTGTTTGACCAACTGTTCCTCTCGCATTCGACGCCACCATGTACTTTGTTTTACCTTCAAAAATGTGCAGCCCCAGATTTTGTGCCGCCTGCTCGATCTGGATGAAGGAATCGTGTACAGCTTGTTCGGTTCTTCCGATGATGTCAATGTCATCTGCGTAAGCTAGTAACTGGCTGGACCTGTTGTCGATGGTCCCTCTTGTTGCCGTGCCATAGTCACGGATTGCTTTCTCCAACGCCAGGTTGAAGAGGAGGCAGGCCAAACCGTCCCCTTGTCGGAGTCCATTAAAGATGTTGATTGGTCTGGATAGCAATCCGGCTATTTTTACTTGGCTTGTTACGTTGGTCATGGTCAACCTACATAGTCGTGTCAATTTATTTGGGATGCCGAATTCTCTCATGGCTTTGTAAAGTTCTACCCTGGCTATGCTATCATAGGCGGCCTTAAAGTCTATAAACAGATGGTATGTTGGGATGTTAAATTCTAGACATTTTTCCATCGCCTGCCTAAGGATAAAGATCTGATCAGTTGTTGATTTGCCTGGAATGAAACCACACTGATATTGTCCGATGACGGTTTTAGCGTATGGGGTTATCCGGTCTTGTAGGATAGAGGAGAGTATCTTATAGGCGGTACTCAACAACGTGATACCTCTATAATTGCTGCACGTTGTGACATCTCCCTTCTTATGTATGGGGCATATTAAACCTTTTCGCTAGTCTTCTGGAATTTCTTCCTGCTCCCATACCTGTACTATAATATCATGAATTGCTTGACGTAAGGCTGGCCCGCCGTGATGAAATAATTCGGCTGGTATGCCATCGGCTCCCGGGGCTTTGTTCTGTTTAAGCCGGCCTATAGCCTTCTCAACCTCTTCTATGCTTGGTGGCGGCAACATAGGGTATTCTTCTTGAAGTAGTGGAGCCTCCACTTCTGCAGTGAGCTGACTATTTAGCGATTCATGAAAGTACACTTCCCATCGCTCCAGTATGCTTTCAGGATCGGTGATCAGATTTCCCTCTCCGTCCTTGCAGTATGTGCAGCGTGGTGTGTATACTGCGTCATGTTTCGGACGGATTGGTAGAACTTCCGCGCCTGGTGCGGACCTCGCTCTCGGCTGTTTTCTATTTCACAGATTAGGTTCTTCTCCCAGGCTGATTTTTTTTGTCTGTGAAGCCGTTTTTATCTTCTTCTGAGCTCTTTATATTCCTCATATAAATAGATGCCTTTAATTGATCAAATATGATTTGCGGTTTGACCTTTTCAGAATGTACTTTTTATATTATAGCCAAGTACATTATATCCCTTAAAAGCAATATATCATGACGGCGGCACTAGGTGTGTGCGAAGTGAACCAATTGCTGGTTTCCCATCATTTTTCATCTCATGGACTTACTCCTATTTAATTGATAGAAATTACATAGTTCGTTTCAGATCATCCTTTTCCTTTTAGTACACTTCCTAGTCTTCCTCACAGCAGTCATTTTGTCCTAATGATGTTCATCTTACTAATTAATTGTGTTCGCATAGTTCTGGAATGTAGTCTTTTGATTTCTACGGACGCTAATGCAAATATTTAAACGCAAAATCGTCCCTAAGCGATTATGTTTATCTACAAGATAATCTCGATAGATTTCCTCTCTTGTCCCAGCAAAAACCTTCTTGTTCAATGTCCATTACCATTTCTTGAACACGTCAATCTGATTCTGTCCGAGGTTATTTTATGAAAGGCCGAACCAGTAGATACCATATATGTTACTTCCACGCATGACTTAGGAGTCATAATATGATTAGAATTTCAACTTTCATATTGATTCTATTATGAACAACTCTGGAAGGAATTTTTTGACTCATTGGTCTTAAAGTCGCTTTTCATTTCCTTTATCAGACCTATTCTTGAATTTGCCAAATTAAACGATTTTAATATGTTCAGCGCAGATTTCTTCGTTTTGCCTTGCGTAGTCTTCCGTGTGGTACGATTATTATCAACTGCCTCCATATGATGATCGATCGCAGCCTATTGAAGCTCTAGAAAAACGATGTAATATTGGTAACTTAAGATCGGTACATCTTTTCCAAATCTGTTTTCACCACACAAAATTATTCATTTTATGTATAATCCTATGCCTCGTATGCTTTCTAATGGTAACAACTTTTCGGATGAATTTGACCTCAACATAATATCTAAATCTACCCTTCGGTCAACCCTCCTCTCAAGTATACACCACTTATGTGTTACTATTCTGAGCCCTTAATTAACCTCTTCATTAATAATATTGGATTATAAAGAGCTTAGCATGTTACTAATTATCAATTTGTTAAACATTTAGTAATTTAATTTAAAAGGGTGCATCTGAACACGTCTAAATACTCGTAATGACAGTTCGTGAAAAAAAACAAAGCAAACAAACATAAATCTGGAGAACAGACCTTATAATTTGAAATGTCAGAAAATCAGAAATCAATTCGGCAACCTAGATTTTTTTTAATTGCATTTCATCTACAAGCATTTGCTTTAAAGATATGTATATACGAGTATATAATAATATAATTATAACAAAATAATTAATAATTTAGAAAATTAGTACAAAAAACAATTCATTATTAAATTTCACACGAGATAAATGTGAGTCAAAAATAAAACTTCCTTCATTGAACGAGGAAACAGCTCGCGATATCGGTTCATTTCAGCCATAATTTGTTCTATGGGGATGTTCAAAAAGGAAACTTCTTATTCTCAACATTCTAGTTGGCACATATAGATATAGATCGAAGAAAGCAGATAAGGACTTTTTATATGATATCTAATGTATATCCCTTACAAGCATTACATTATGAAGTTTTCTTCTTGATTTTAGAGATTATTTAATCCGGAGCAATTCACAAGAAATAAAATTTAAAAGGTCGGTTGACTGTATTGTCCTCAAGGTGTTCATTCCCGGTCAGAGGCGTATTTAAGGATTTGGCACCCCGGGCTGATAAATTTTGCCGCCCTTTAGAACAATGAAAATAAAGTAATAAAAAATAATAATAAAAAAAACACAAAATGCGTACTATTTGATGTTTTCAAATTTTTTTTCTGTGTGTATATTGATTACAAAATTCATTAACAATAGATTCGTTATGTAAATTTTTTGTCAGTTCAGCTTCTATATTTAATAAATCTAAACTACGAGTATTAGGGCGTTCTTCGCTAATGCGAGACCTTAAATAGGTTTTTTTTTGTTTCAATACGGAAAACGATCTTTCAGCACCGAAACAATTTCAAACAGCCAATGGAACGTTTTTTCATCACTCAACTTGTTATCCTACTTGGATGAACGAAAAGTACCCCTTCGACCACATGCAAAGTCAAGCGAGCTAGTAAATTGATTTTATTGATCATTTGAAATCCAGTCGTAGACAAGCGTAGGCGATCTAGTCATTTTAGCTTTCCTTCCATTCTCGGAGCTTCCCCCCAGTGCTAAGGAGCTTTAGTTTGAAGTAAAACGTCCTAATTGCCACCAGAGGCGTTGTACTTGCTGATGTATACCAAAGCATTTTAGTCTGTTGTTTTAAGCGCCACCAGGAGCGTAGTACCGTCCGATCCCGCCATAAGCCAGACGTCTGAATAATAGGACCAGTTTTTAAAAGAATTACCAGAAGCCAGATTACCAGAGACTAAGTACTAGAATATAAAACCGAAATCCGAATGATCAGAACAGGTATAACCGATAAGAGACAGCAAGATTATAAACCAGAAGAGTTGAAGTTGATACCCGTGAATTATTTGATTGGCAGAATTAATTCAAATACTAGCAGCAGAATATTGTGTGTTGTAGATATAAAAGTTATTTTCAATAACGATTTTGTAATAAGGTTTGAAGACCTTTTCCTCTCTGAAGTTTCGTGTTTTCTTCAGGACGACCCTGGTGAGACCGGTGAGCAAAACCTCGGCTGGAAAGCAAAACGCACATTACAAAGCCGTCAGTTAACTATTTTTCCGTTATTATAAAGAATATTGTAGCATACCAGTCAACCACAATATGATTTGTCTTCCAACACAAATTCAACTTCATGTGGTTCAAATTTACTGTGAAATAGTTTTTACGGTTATTTTCAATATACGCAATTCAAAATGGCTCGAAAGAAAGCATGTTGAGCCCTTAGTGTAGTTAAACATTTTAAGTTCTAACTCAGCTTTTATTATCGCCTCTTGGCACATTAGACTACCTATAAGATTGTGTCATATCATCATCATTCATGGAATGGGTCTTCTGTCGCACTTGTACTTTCTGCCAAGTGTGAACGCCTTAGATGAGAAGCACTTTTCATGAAAAGATATTCTCTTGGAGAATTTGTCAGTTCTTCACAAGTAGAAGTACTCCTGCAAAAACTTTTTTTTATGGATGAAAGTTTTTCACAAATTAAGCGATTTAAGGGGAACTTTGTTGCACTTTTGTATGTACATATGTATGTATCGTCTTAAGGTGCTAATTTTGGCAGAAGATAATACTTTCATCGATATTTGTAGTTAAAATTAATTGAGATTGTCATTTTTGGTATTTATGTAAGTAAATAATTAACCACTTTTATTTTCTTAGTTGAAATATAAACAACTCATTGCAGGTTATTTTTACTTTTATAACCTTTCTCAAAGTCTATATTTTAGCCATTTGGTTACGAAATGTCAGTGCATGGTTCACTGAGCAATCAATAAAGTCAGACATCTATCATAACCCATATGGATTGACGTCGACAGCAGATATGCACATTAATCTCTAGCTTCCAATGATTGACAGTTACATACATATTTGTTTATACTATATTCTTACTAGCTGTGTTTATCTAGCGAATGTGATATTAGATATAATAGAAGACTGAAATATATACAGTGCATTACCATTGGGGTGCGCAACTGGATGGCGTCGGCTAGAGACCGGGATAGGTGAAGAGACTTGTTGAAAGAGGCCAGGACCGGAACCCGGTTGTCGAGCCGATTATGATGATGATTACCTTTATAGGAATTTCATGAATTCTCAATTTTTAATTTTTTTGTTAAAGATAGCAGTTTCTCAAAGTCTTGCTGCAATTACTGTTTTTTTTTATTGACTTTAATATCACTTCAACTCAAGAAATATTTTCTTTGGAAAATGATGTTAAAATGCTGAGCTTGAATACGTTATAGGTTATAATTTGTGTATGTGGTAATTTTGACTTGCTTTGTTCATACTATGAAGCCAATATATAGCAAGTTGTGCATTCGTAAGAAATAATATCTATAAATCACACTTGACATAACGATGATAGGGAAGACGAGGAAGTTGGTAAATTCTGTCTATTTGACGACAGCCTAAGCTGATAGGTAGATTAAATTTTTTGGTAAAAAGCTATTTTTAAATTAAACCGTAACTTTTTTAAAAAAATTTTAGATATATTTTTTCGCTCAAAATATATTTCACAAATTAAAAAAAAAGTTTAAAAATTCTATCTAGTTTTTTTTTTTTTTTTTTTTTTTATACGATGGAAATCTTCAAAAGACACTCGGTAAGAATCGGTACCGAGTAGTGTGGGACTCTTGCCGCACTAAAACCACCGGCGAATCAGGGCCAATCTATGAAAGATCGACAAATGATTTTTATTTCTTAATTTTTAAATCGCATTGGGGGAAGTTTAAAGAAATAACACTTTCCCATAGCTTTTAGACCATCAGCTCATGAGGCTTGGTTCTTCTTAATCTCCGAACATTGTCTCGTACATTTAATACGGTCTCCATTTCGGAGTTAGTATGACTTTGCAGTCGCTGATTGTGTGATACAGCGTGTTTCTTAACCACTTCTGTAACCATTTCAATTTGAAGGTCACGATGTAGATTGCTATTTCTTATATATACCAAGGGGCATTTATTATTCCACGAAGGACCTTGCTTTGAAATTTTTGGATAGGTTCAGCATTTGTTTTCTTTGTACAGCCCCATAGTTGGATGCCATATGTCCAAACGGGTTTCAATACTTGCTTATATAACATTAGTTTGTTCTTCCCTGTGCAGGGACGGGTTAGAATATTCCTGCAGCGCCTCCCCGCTTGTCGTAAAAGGCGACTAAAGGAGTAAATACATCTAGGCCACAAACAGCAAGGTGAACCTAGCGACACGTAATACCTATAAACTTTCCCAAAAGTGTGCATGCCAGTCCCTGGGTTGGCACGACTGGAGATCACGCGTGCCGTAAAAGAGAGATCAAATACAAAACTGGAGCATGCACATGCATGCATATACAAAATCTGAGAGTTGCGAGTTGGAACGTTGACAGTATGACAGGTCGAAGCTTCGAGCTGGAAGAGATGATGAAAAGAAGGCGAGTGGACATCTTATGTGTCCAAGAAACAAAATGGCGAAACACGGGAAACAGGGCCCGTTTCTTGGATACGAGGACAAAAAACTATAAGATGTTCTACTATGGAACGGAAAAGGGTAAAAACGGAATCGGAATCATCCTTGCAAAACATCTATTAGGCAGCGTATTGACCATTTCGAAATCCAGCGACCGTTTGATGTCCCTTAAATTGGTGATTAAAGTAAAGTTGTGGAATATTGTCACTGCATATGCTCCCCAAATTGGATGTGAGCAGGTGCAAAAAGATGCATTTTGGCTAGACTTTCACAATCTACTTAAGGACATCCCAAAGGAAGAGTTTTTGTTCGTGGGCGGAGATTTGAACGGACATGTCGGGAAGACAAACGAAGACTATGAAGATTGCCATGGAGGCCTCGGATACGGCACCAGGAACCCTCCTGGTGAAGACATCCTGAGCATGTGCAAAACATACGGTCTTATCGTACTAAATACCATGTTCGTCAAACAAAGCCGACACCTGGTCACTTACAGCAGTGGTGGAAATGAAACCCAGATTGATTACCATTTGGTATCTAGTTTCATGAAACCCCGGGTAAAAGATTGCAAAGTGATACTAGGAGAAGCGATCGCCCACCAACACCGTCTCCTACTGACAGAATTTTTTATGGAGACAGTGAACGACAACAAACATACAAAAACTTTTGGGAAGATCAAATGGTATAATCTGGATAAGGAAAAAGGCGAAGCTTTTATTTCGAATATGCAAAACGTTCTGTATAACAACACCGATATAGTTCGAAATGAAGAGAGTACAGCACAAAGTATGTGGGATCTCCTACAGAGAACTTGCAAAGAAAAAGCCAAAACACTGTTAGGGGTTTCAAAAGGACACAACCAACAAGGCAAAGAAACATGGTGGTGGAATGATGAAGCTAAATCAGTTATAAGTAAAAAGAAAATGGCTTTCAAGGCTTGGTCGAAGTGCCTCTCTAATGATACAGAGCAAAAGTCACGCCTCGAAGTGGAATATAGAAACTGCAAGAAAGAAGCGAAGAAGAAGTGCGCCCAAATTCAAGCAAAGAATACAGAAAACCTGTATCGGGAGCTGGATGAAATTTCTACCCCGACAGCTGGTGCTATTCAAGAGCTACGGCAAAACACGAATAAGGGCGCAACTATCTTCAAAATAGCCGCTCAAAGAAGAAGAAATGCCCAGGAGATTTGTTCGCCAAAGTTCATTAACAATGCTCAAGGCCAACTACTTGTGGAAGACAACGAAATTCTTCACAGGTGGCGACAGTATTGTGACGGACTTCTAAACGAACAATTTCCAAGGCTATACTTTCCAATAGCTTCACCTAACTTAAGCGAAGTATCCGACGTCACAGTCGAAGAAGTTAGTGAGGCGGTAAAATACTCCAAAAAGGGAAAAGCTGTTGGCCCAGACGAAATACCCTCAGAGTTTTGGAAAAAGATGGGAGACATCGGGTTTAGATGGCTCATGATTCTTGTCTCCAAACTTATACGAGGTGATCGCATGCCTAATCAATGGAGGGAAAGTTACCTTCTTCCAATTTAGGAAAGGGTGATACTCGAAGCTGTGATAATTACCGTTCGATTAAGCTGATGTCACACACCATGAAGATCGTTGAGCGAGTCTTGGGTAGCCGACTGCGAAAAATAATCTGATGACCAGTGCGGGTTTGTCGGGGGTAAGTCAACCACGGATGCAATCCAGAGTATAAGAATAATTATGGAAAAACATCGGGATTCTTTGGAGGATTTGCATGTCGTATTGGTTGATTTTGAAAAAGCATTCGATCGGCAACCACGAGATCTAATATGGGTGGCCCTCAGGCAACGAGGAGTTCCAGAAACCTATGTGCGGATAATTATGGACATGTATGATGGAGCAGTTACTAAAGTAAGATGCGCAGCTGGAGTCACCGAAGAATTCGAAATCACAGTAGGTGTACACCAGGGAAGTGTCTTGAGTCCCCTGCTCTTTATTACAGTTCTTGATTACCTGCTTGAAGGCAAAGTGACGGATCCAAAAGTACATCAGTTATTCTTTGCTGACGATGGAGCCATCATAAGTGAAGACCCGATATCCCTACAACGAGCACTTGACGTATGGGTGGATGTTCTAGAAGGAAGTGGGTACCGCATAAGCGCGAAAAAGACAGAATACCTATGCTGCCCATTTTCTGATCCACACAGGCCTATTCCAGACATTTATTTGAATGGAGTAGTGCTTCCCAAGTGTGAAAAGTTTAAATATCTGGGGTCTATGATAAATAACGAAGCTACTTGTGATGACGATATCAATCATCGCGTAAGCGTAGGGTGGATGAAGTGGCGGGAAAATTCTGCTATCTTCTGTGACCGAAAAATGCCCCCTAAGCTGAAAGGAAAGCTCTACACTTCAGTTGTGCGTCCAGCACTCACATAGGGTTCACAATGTTGGACAATGTACAAAAAGTATGAGAGTAAGCTAACGGCAGCTGAGATGAAGATGCTTCGTATGACAGCAGGAGTTACAAAGCTTGATCGAATTAGAAATACGAAGATCCGAGGAAGCCTTCATGTTAAGAATACCATTTCCCAAGAAATTGAACACGACCGACTCAGTTGGTATTGCCATGTTCAAAGGAGAGATCCTGAGAACCCCGTCAAAAAGGCAATATCATACAACGTTCCAATTCGGAATAAAAAGAAAGGTAGGCCTAAACACTCCTGGTACAAACAAATGCAAAAACACCAGCATTCAGTTGGCCTCAGAAATGGAACAATACAAAACCGGGAGGCTTGCCGCCGATTTCTGAGGTCAACCCGGCGAACCCCACAGGCGGATCACTAGTGCGAAGCAGATAGGTGGGAGAGTTATGATCCACTCGACATCGAGTTTGTTCTGGATAGATAGGTCAGAGTTCTTTCCTGGTAACCAGTACATTTTTCTGTACTTCAAGTTTAGTTCTTCTCTTTTCTTTTTGATGTTCTCTTTCCATTTAAGCTTTGCATCCAAATTCATTCCAAGGTATTTGGCGGTATTAAAGTAAGGTACTTCTGTACTGTTTATAAATATTGGAACATTGTTTATGTTTTTGTTTGTAAAGTTTATATGCGCCGATTTTGTTTCGTTTAATTTGATACGCCATTTCTGCGTCCAATCACTAACTTTATCGACTGCATTTTGCAATTTTTGTGTAGCCTTCGTAACGGATTTATCTGGCACCAATATTGCAGTATCATCAGCAAAGGTCGCCATGATAGCGTTGATGTCCACTGGAATATCCCTTGTATATAACAGATACAGGGTTGGTCCTAGGACACTTCCTTGTGGTACACCGGCTTCAATTTTCTTAAATTCCGAGTAATTTTGGTCGTACCGTACTCTAAAGAGTCGCTTCGTAATGTAAGATTTCAGTATTTCGTAGTACTGCCTGGGAAGGTCCCTATGCAGTTTGTACTCAAGTCCCAAGTGCCAAACCTTGTCAAAAGCTTGAGCAACATCTAAGAATAAAGCAGAGCATACTTGTTTTTCTTCAAGTGCCTTTTCCACAACATCCGTAATTCGATGCACTTGGTCTATCGTGGAATGTTTATTTCTAAATCCGAATTGATAGCTTGGAATTAGTCTTCTTTCTTCAATTATTTTGCTAAGCCTTTTCAGTAGCAGTTTTTCAAAAACTTTTGCCATGATTGGTATAAGCGATATTGGTCTGTAAGATGTTACTTCTGTTGGTGGCTTACCTTGTTTAGGTATAACAATGACTTCTGCAATTTTCTAGTAAAAGTGAAAAATAAAATCAAAAAAATTGATATCAATGGAACCATTTTGATATCAATCTAACAGATTTTGATTTGATTAAAAAATAAAAAGATTTTTTTTTGAAAAAGATATAGCTACTGTGTTTTGAATACCACTCGATTTTTATCTTAAGTAAATCAACTTATAGTTTGCTAACGATATCTACAAGATTTAGACGAAAGATGTTCCTTTATCGAAAAATAATGGTACCCACCATACAAATGTTAAAAAATGGGTTTCGAAAATCGTATTTTTCCCGAAAACTTGAATTTTGGTAAAAAACTGTTTCTTAAAATTAATTCTGACGATCTGTAATTCAATAAAAAACATTTTGAAATTAAGATATTACTGAAAACAGTTATTTTTAAAATTTTCAGTATATAACATAAGAGCAAGTTTCTGCGACCTAGTCGTGCATTTTATTTGTTATCAATCCTGAAGAATTTCATTGAAAACTAGACTTGAAATTATGGTCTATATCAGGGCTGTCCAAACTACATACCTTCGCGGGCTAGTTAAATTTACTATAAAAGCTGGAGGGCCGCAGAAAAAAATATTTTCAAATAAAAAAAAATACAGGGTAATCATTTTTTTATACGTTTATTGGTTCTGCGTCAATTTATCTTTAACAATCATATCGATATCAACGTCAACATTCGTTGTTGCCAGACGCATTGCATGAAGAAGTGACTTATCTGACAGTGAAGATCTATACTTAGATTTTATAAATTTATTGTTGAATACCTACGCACTTTCACACAAATAAGTGCTGCCCATCATCGATCTTATTTTTAACCCAAAATTTATTAGTTTGGGAAAACGATCGCCAAGAATCTTAAAAAAATCCATTCCAGTTTCTGTTCCACCCTTGTAAAAGGGATTTGACTGTACGTCACATAATTCCAACTGGTATACAGTCTTTACGCTTTCGATTTGAATTGTTAATGGATGCGTAAAAAGAAACAAATCGCTCTCTAATTCTTTAAAATCTGCGAAACGCTGCTCAAATTCTAATATTACCTCGTCGATGTATTTCAGGTGGTCAGAAAAGTTGCATCCTTCAAAGTTTCCCAATTCGGTATAATGTTCTTTGCAACTCAGAAAAAAAGAAAAATCATTTTTTTCCAGTGACGTTCTGAACAATCTCAGTTTATTTTTGAACCCATTCACATATCCATACAAGTTGGATATATTGTGTTGTTTGCCTTGTAATTTCAAATTTAATTCGTTCAAATGTTGTGTCATATCAGTTAAAAATGCAAGATCAGCAAGAAATTCAGGATCTTGCATTTTAGTTTCCATATCAGTTGTATCAGATTTTATTGCATTTTTAAGAAATATGGGAATTTCTCTTCGTAGAATGAAAAAGCGCTGCAAGCACTGACCAGCACTTAACCATCGGATTTCTGAGTGCCATAGCAGATCCCCATAGGTTGCGTCAATTTCAGTTAAAAAATTACGAAATTTACGATGACTCAAAGCTTTGTTTCCGCCTCTAATAAGATTTTTTATTTTGACGACTATTTTCATGGCATGCATCTGGCGCAAAGATTTTCCGCATAAGGCTTCTTGGTGTATAATGCAATGGATTAATGGGCAATCAATGCCATTTTGTTTTAGAAGTCCCGTAAGTCCTGTAACGTTTCCTGTCATAGCTTTTGCTGCATCGGTCACAATACAAGAACATTTTTTAAACCCACCGTATTCCGTAACAGTTTTATTAACAGCTTGAAAGATATAGCTACCTTTAGTTGAGCCATGTAATGGTACTAAATTTAACATTTCCTCCGTGATCGAAAAATCTTTTAAAATGCAGCGAATAAAAATTATTAATTGACCGATATCTGTCTGGTCGGTACTTTCATCCAAACATAATGAATAATATTCACATTTTACAATGTTATCACATATTTTGTTCGAAACATATTCGCCCATATCATCTATTCGTCGCGCAACTGTTTGGTGAGATAATGCTACAGATTCAAATTTGTCCGCCAATTTCGGCTGCATGAAGCGATGAGCCATGGCAACTGCGCATTGTTTTATTAAAACTCCATCACTGAAAGGTTTTTTAGCTTTGGCTAATTGCAAACAAACTTCTTAAGAAGCAGCCAAACTTTGTTCATTGTCTGTATTTACTTTTGAAAAAAAAACTTGTCTGTTGCGTTAGTTTTTTCTTATACTCAGCCACAACAATATTTCTTGCTTTACCGACATGTATTTTATATTTTTCTTCGTGTAAAGTAGTATAATGACGTTTAACGTTATATTCTTTACTCACAGACAAAACTTGCATACAAATCATACACTGAATTTTATTATTATTGTTGCAAATAAAATAGTCAAGTTCCCACTTCTCATTAAATACACGATGTTCATTACTTAATTTTCGCTTCTTCGTAGACATAATGAAGTTAGTTAAGTATTTTTCTCAAAACTGCTCGTTAAATACTATTTATAATGTAGCGATACGAACTTATTGAAAGCACAGGATTAACTAATACGGACACCAACAAATAATCACTCTACAAAAACAAAATACTTTCCGGGAATTCCCCTAATAATAGTAAAGGACAGCTTCACTTTTAAACAGAGTAGGCTAAGCATAATTCAAATCCAAAGTCCAAAGTAAGTCGAAAAAATAACTGTTATTACTCGTATGTTCTGTGACAGTGTTTTTCACTCCTGTTCTTTCATTATTTCGTAATTTTTTAATATTCTTCTTAAAATGCATCGCGGGCCGCATAAAAACAGGCCGTTGTCTGGAGAGCCCTGGTCTATATAATCAAGAATAGGTATTCCTATTTAATAAGACGCCATGCTATCGTGCACAATTTCGGAACTAAATTTTACAAGAACAAACTCAGGCGATTTTTGACCCCTCCCTATCTTCAGTACCAATGAAGTCAGAAACTTAAAATTCTGAATATTTGCTAAACTAGTCACGCACGGGTGCGTTCCACGGTTCTTCGTCTGACGTGGTAGATTAGCGGTACTGCCAATCTATCCTGTATCAGATCGCATCTATTTAAATAGAGGAATGACTCTGGTGGAATGAAGCCGCTCAAGCGTGCATTTTCAAAATATTCGTCGTTTGGGTAGAACGCCCCGAAAATCAAATTATTGGTGGAAGTCGTAGCCCACGCAATGTGACCCCGAATTAGTTTTATTACGAAATTGTCAACTCTGTTGATCCGAGCCCCGTTGTATAGGGCACCGTTCGGATAATAGTGAACATGAGAAGATTCGGGTGTCCGATGCAAAGCAGTACAGCGTCGAAGACACTGCCGCTCGAACACCCGAATCCTCTCCATCTGAGATGGAGCAACGTTGAATCACACTGGGCAACCATAAACGATCATCGGCCGTATCAGGGCCATGTAGCAAATGACCTTTACCCTGGGGTCAAGCCGACTGCTCTTAAACAGTCGTTTCGTCAGACCGAAGGCTCCTCTGGCCCTGGCCAGCGCAGCATCTATATGTCTGTCGAAATACAGATACTGATCCAACCAGATACCGAGGTACTTCACTACACTTTTGCTTGCTAATCGTCGCCCGTGAGGATCAACGATGACCATCTTGCGCCAATTCTTGCGGTATTGAATTCGGAAGGCTATCTATCAGATCACTGGTGTAAATGCTGAAGAGAATTGGCGAATTAATCGCTCCCTGTTGTACACCATTTTTGATTTCAAAAGTTGTGGTAGAAGTTACATTGCCACTTTTGACAACAAACTTTCTACCGTTAAGCATATCATAAAGCATACATCAATAGCTTGAGATTTTCTATTTTTCGCTTTGAATGTACATTCATGAATGTACCAAATTTCATTGTTCTACTGCAATCGGAAGTGTGCCATATATAATTAAATTCAGTTCTGAGGAAGTGGGCGGATGTCACGCCCCTGAATCGAAAAACTCAAATTTTATATTTTGTTCTTTGTATGCAGTTTAAGCCCTACCGCTTTACCAAATTTCATCGTTTTACAGCAGTCGGAAGTGCTCCATTCAACCAACACCAATTCGGAGAAAGTGGGCGGATACCACGCCCCCTGAATTGAAAACTTCAAATTTTCGATTTTTTTCTCTGCTTCGATGACAAGAACTACCGTTGTGCAAGATTACAAGATTCTAGGATGTCGGGAAGTGCTCCATAATTCTTATGATCTGTCGGTCAGTCAGTGAGTCAGTTAGTTACGGTTTTTGTGATTTTTGAGGCGTTATATCTCAGGAACCCCTTATGCTAGAAAAAAATTTAAATTTGGGGAGGCGCCCGGCGGCTCCTATACACTCGGGACGTCCTGGCACAAGACGGAGAAGAGTTCCTCCGGTTCAGTAGGGCTGTGTCCGAACGGGACAAAGCTGATAGGGTGAAGCAGGAGATCCAGTTTTGGTGGCTTCAATCGACATTTGATAATGGGTAGTCGGGTGGGGTTTTAGAGCCGTGGCCGGCTTACATACCTGTTTTTTAGTCTAGGGTTTAGCTTTTAAGTAGAGCAGGCACAGTGGCACCAACACAAAAAATATGGAAGAACAAAAAAAAAATATATATATAAAAGAAAGAGAAACTGACAGAATAAAAATAAAAACAAAAACATAGATTTGCTGCTGTGGTCAGGGTTGCCATGTCTTCAGCTATTTTGATAGCCCAATTTAGAAATTTTTGTAGCCCAAAATCGGAGCCGATAAAGTAGCCCAAATAGTAGCCCAATACCAATAAAAAAAAATGTTCTCATAATTTCAATTACAATTTATTTTTATCTGAAAAAACAACGAAAAATAAAAAAAAAAACATGTTTTGTTCATAAAAAAGAAGAGTTAACAATATAATTACATATTTAATTGATTAAAATCATTCATAAAATGTTATATAGTACCTATATGTAGTACCTATGTATGTATATATACATTCAGAGAACAAAGAGTGATGCCAGCTTGTGCAATGAGTTAAGCGCATGTTTAGAGGGCGAAGTTAGTTTTTTCAAAATTTTCTAATAAAATAAAGCATAATAAAAAATAATAAAAAAAAAATGAATAAAAATAAAACTTTTAGGCCGAAAGGCAATAGTTATAAGTAAAGTATATAGTTTAATTTGGAGTGCCCTCATGAGGCCAGTAAGTTAGTTGTAAGTTATTGATAAGTAGGCTAGTTTTATGAATTTTTGTCTAGCATTAAGATAGGATTAATTTAAATAAAAATGAATTATAAAAAAAAAAATAGGAAATGTAAGATTTTTTATTCGAAGTGTCTTTTTGAAACTACATATGTATTTATTATTTAATGATTACTGACTAAAATTTGATTGGCTTACTTGGCAAGTTTTTTTTTATGCCCAATTTGATAGGTTTTAAGAACTTGACCAAATTTTAGTAAGTTATCATTAAATAAAATAATAAAATTTCTCTATTACATTGTAGCTGTTTCAATATTATTCTACTTTAAATATCCGGTATTAAACCTTCACGAAGTAAGAACTTGGCGTACTTTTAGATCTCAGTGCTTTTCACTGCTGACTTGTTACACAAAGGTTTTTGTCTAGAAGAACTTTGCTTTTTTTAACATTTATGTTTTTGGTCTGATGGACATACATACATATCTACATACCTACATAAATGTGCAACCAAAAATTTAGTTTGTATGTGAGTACATGTAAATATCGTGTTTAATTCATTTTCAGAAATTAAGACTTTGAACTGCCTGATTTGCTTCCGTATAAATTAGATATGAACCTAAAAATGTTTAAATGTAAGCCCAGACCTCATTTTCTTTTCTTAAGTCCCTAATGAGACATTAAGTAATAAGTTGAAAGTTGGAAACATTATTTGAAAATTAATCTATGAACTTAAACACACGAACTAATTTATTTATTTAAATTTGTCTTTTCCAGAATGCCACCCTTGGTTGGATCTGCTGTGCCCCCTGCATATGGTTGCGCACCTCAGCGACAGTTCACAAAATAGCTATAACAACAGCCACACTTTTGGTAACATCACTTCTAGTAGCTTCACCGATATTATTTTTAATTAGCACAGCACCGTCACAACTTCCAAGAGATTGTTATTCAGACGATGAAGACTGCATGCCGACAATGGCACCACCTCCCGAATGCAATGAACCCGCCTGTCGTTTTGCCGCATCGAGTATACAAGCCAAACTAAATTGGAATCTAGATCCTTGTAAGGATTTCAAGGAATTCAGCTGTTCAACGAATCAGGTGGCAAGTTTGAGAGCTACTCGTAGTGCCCAGGAATCTGTTGACATACAAATGCAACGTAAGTTAAAAATTGCAGGTCTATTTACTGAGAGGACTCTATTTAGATTTTTTTTTCTTAGAGCTTCTTCAGCACAATACGACTTCGGGACCCTTTCGTAAACTGGGTAGACTGTATGGTAGCTGTCTTCGTCAGACAACTAACTCATCAACGATTCAACTTGTCTTGGAGCATCTGGGAGGATACCTGCCGATTGGGGCTCTCGGGCCTTCCTCAATAGCTCCATTGATATCGAAAATCTACGAAATGGGTCCGACGCCTCTGATTGATATCTACTATGACTTGAGTTACGGTCGGAGGCCGCATGTTTTGCTCATTATTGGAGATCCTGGGACATCGGCACCTATCTTAGAAGTAAGGGAATTATTTGTCTGTAATACAAGCAAGTTTCTTAAGGTTGTATTTTGTCTTAGAACAAAATTCGATGGATGGGTCCCAAAGCTCCACCCTATAGATTAAAACTATCCGCACCCAGGCTTCTGAGTGATGTTCTGGATAGTTTCCTCCCATCAGGTTTGAGCTACGACCAAAAGATGTCAGAGAAAGAGGCCATTACAACGTTTATTGAGCAACTGAATAAGGTATGTAATGCAATAGAGTTTTTGATACAGTCTTTTTCAAAAATCACTGAATTCCAAGGTTCACATTATCCACAATCAATAGTCAGATATATATTTTTGATTCTCTGACAAAAAAAATAAAACACTTCTTATATTGTGGTAGATGAAATAAATCGTGAATGTGAAATTGAAATAAACTAAGTGCAACAGCAATATCTAATAATCTGAAAGCCTTGTGACATAGTCCTGGTAAATGACAAGTCGAGTGACATCTACAAGAAAGGATATTGATTAGAAAAAAAGCTTTTCCGAGAATTCCTACACAAGAAGAGAAAACCTCTTGAATTAATAATAAATTATATGACAGTTTGACTTTGACATTGGAAGCTTAAAACGCGAGCAAGGACTGGAATGGTTCTTAATGATTTTATTTGAATTTAAATATAATAAGCTATTGGTTTTGTTGATGTGTGATGTAAGCAATTAAATTGGAATTCATAAACATCTGGCCGTAGAGGGATACACCTTGCCTGCTAATCGAGTTAAAAATAACTTGTGACGGTTGGTACGCAAACATCTCGCGAAGGATTTAAAGTGCAACTATTATAGATACGAAGGTTTTAACATAAAAGGATGGAAGCAGACTTCTGATAATTAACAAGCTCTCCATAACTCACTTAAATGAAATAAATAGTCTCATGGCTTTATACTTACTTACGACACAGAGAGTCTATATTAAAAGTTATGCATTATGTTATGCAGATGATAGGAGTGACGAATAAAGTAGGTGACGCAATTCTGTTAAGCTACTGTCTTAAAAAAACCAAATAAACTAGAAACCAAAGGCTCGTGGATAACCTAGGCCTTCTGACTTATAAACCGCAATACTCGCACTTCGGGGAATGCCCATCAGCTTACCAAATTTTGGAAGTTCTGTTATTTACAGAGATTCTTTCTTAAGCCGCACAGCACGAATGTGGAATGCTTTACCTAGCTCTGGTTTTCCCTACCATTTCGATATTCAAAGTTTCAAAACCAATATGCATTGGTAGGTATATCCTCCTTAATCCTTGCCCATTTTCCTAACGCTTGCACTGGGTTTAACATTTTAAGGGTAGTCAAACAATATGACGGTTGAATTGTTTAAGGCGAGGAATGCAACAGGCTTTTTTGACAGAGCAGTGTTTATGAAAATGGCGGTAAGGTAATGAAAGACAAGAAACATTGCGATGCTCGAGAGGTTCAAATTTTACTGTTATACTTCTATACCTATAGTTTTTAAAGCTCTGTTTTGGATTTTATCCGAGAGACCCAACTCTTATGGAACACCTGCCCAAATATGGGAATGGTATTTTAACTTTGGCAAATAATAGGCCTTATACATTACATATTACTTTTAAGGCCTTCGCGGTTGTTGGACATTATTAATAAATATTTTCGGATTAGCCGCGTTATTAAAATTTTAAGAGTGTACTCCAGTAGAACGATTGTTGCCAAAGCCGTATTGCCGGTAATTAAGAAGGTTTTGATCTTTGAGATATTTCTTGAGCTCAGAGGCGGATCGTGAATTTGTGGGGCCCTGGGCTGAAACTATTTAGGGGCCCACCTACGTACTCAACTAATAGCCATGTCAAAAAACTGTATCTATAGTGATATATTATTATCATATATTCTTTATTGCACAAAAAAAAAACATAAATGTTACTTAAATCTACGCAAGCATTAGTTGTGCAAACGGCGACCTTATTGCTGTGGTAGCAATCTCTTCCAGGCAACCTTTGGGTGAGAGTGAAAACGAAATAGTAAAAAACAATAAAAATATTTTATTTATTTATTATGAATTAGTAAATGAAACTGACAGATTATGTGTATGACATGTTATATAAATTATAATTTATAAATCAACCTTTCTGCATTTCTGTGCTGCAAATTTCTAATTTGGTCATCACATTGCAAGTGTTTTGTTAAATCACAATTTATCGAAAGAAGTGGTAAATTATTTAGTCGATGGTTCGACATTGTTGTCCTGTATTTATTTTCTACATAGGACATCTTGGAGAAAGAGCGCTCTGCTTCACAGCTAGTAATTGGCAAAGTTAAAAAAATCTTTAAAGTGGTATAGCAGTTAGGGAACACGTTAATAAGTTTATTTTCATACATGCGCTTAAAAATGTCACTGGAAGAGGTGTACAATTCTGGCTTAGATTGGAGTACACTGAACCAAAAAGGTACATAATATCAATTAAAAATTTAATTGCGACAATGAACTTTTTAATTAAAACTCGTCCAATAAACTAGTTTCTTGCGACAATAAACGGCTGTTTATTGATTTCATTTTTCCATAATTTTTCAATAAACTGTTTATTGATTTTAAAAAACGTTTATTGATTTTTAAAAACGTTTATTGATTTTTAAAAATGTTTTTTGAAAGAGTTTATTGGCGCAATAAACCGTTTATTGCGGCAATAAATGGTTAATTGCTATAAACGGTTAATTAAAAAACTCAGTTTATTGGCGCAATAAACTCATTTATTGTCGCAATTAACTCAGTTTATTGGCACAATTAACCGTTTATTGTCGCAATAAACTCATTTATTGTTGCAATTAACTCAGTTTATTGGCACAATTAACCGTTTATTGTCGCAATAAACTCGTTTATTGTCGCAATAAACTCGTTTATTGTCGCAATTAACTCAGTTTATTGGCACAATTAACCGTTTATTGTCGCAATAAACTCGTTTATTGTCGCAATAAACTCAGTTTATTGGCACAATTAACCGTTTATTGTCGCAATAAACTCGTTTATTGTCGCAATAAACTCAGTTTATTGGCACAATTAACCGTTTATTGTCGCAATAAACTCGTTTATTGTCGCAATAAACTCATTTATTGTCGCAATTAACTCAGTTTATTGGCACAATTAACCGTTTATTGTCGCAATAAACTCGTTTATTGTCGCAATAAACTCGTTTATTGTCGCAATTAACTCAGTTTATTGGCACAATTAACCGTTTATTGTCGCAATAAACTCGTTTATTGTCGCAATAAACTCAGTTTATTGGCACAATTAACCGTTTATTGTCGCAATAAACTCGTTTATTGTCGCAATAAACTCAGTTTATTGGCACAATTAACCGTTTATTGTCGCAATAAACTCGTTTATTGTCGCAATTAACTCAGTTTATTGGCACAATTAACCGTTTATTGTCGCAATAAACTCAGTTTATTGGCACAATTAACCGTTTATTGTCGCAATAAACTCGTTTATTGTCGCAATAAACTCATTTATTGTCGCAATTAACTCAGTTTATTGGCACAATTAACCGTTTATTGTCGCAATAAACTCATTTATTGTCGCAATTAACTCAGTTTATTGGCACAATTAACCGTTTATTGTCGCAATAAATTCATTAGTTAGCGCAATGCACTCAATTTATTGGCGCAATTGACTGTTTATTGCCACAATAATCGGTTTATTGTGGTAATAAATTCATTTATTAGCGCAGTAAACTCGTTTATTGCCGCAATTAACTAATCAATTGGCGCAAAGAACTCAGTTTATTGCCACAAATAACATATTGATAAAAATTTTAGTAAAAGATTAAAATTTCTATTCATTGATATAAGTATATGTACATATATAAATAATTAAATTATTGATATATATAAATAAATAAAATGTTTAATATATTTTTAAAATTTCTATAAATAATTTACTGTGGCAATACGTACATGTTAAATATACTTACATTTTATTTCCAACCTTTCCTGAAATTTTTAAGAATTTTAAGTTCAAAAATGAAACATTTTAGTTAAACGTTATAAGATATTTTATTAAACTATATCATTTATTATTATTATTATTATTATTTTTATTATTTATTACAATATAAACTAAATGTACATTTTAATATAAGCGATAAACAGCATTAGCTTTAAGCTGGACAAAAATTTAAATTACTTTGGAGCAAGTAAACTTTTCATACATGTATTTAAACGAATACAAATTATTCTTTATATCCTTTTTTATAAAAAGTTACAAAACTTGGAAAAGGAAGTCTTAAGTTAAAAATGAAAACTCTTGAATCAAATCCCACGTTGAGGACAACAGTGGCACTAACCAAAATACCTACAACCGTATTATGGTTGTAAATTATAAATTAATAGTTAATAAAAATTGAAATTCGATATTTTATAACCCAATTAAAAAAAGTTTTGGTCATTTAATCATGCTTACCCTTATGACAGAAAGAAAATTGACAAATATTGTCAGATAGTTGATAATTTCTTAAGGTACTAGTACGGTCTAGAACGCCAAAAATCGCACGATTTTTGGGAATTTTTTTCTCGGAAACTTTATTAGGTACTAACATAATTCTTTTTTAAATAAAGAATACATGCGTCAAGAGTACAAAAATTTTTTTTAAGTTTTCGAATTTTGGCTGAATTATAGAGGGTCCAACGTCGACTCATCAAAAAATACATTGTCCCATTGCGGACAGTTAATCTCCGGAGCTACTGAACCGATTTTCAAAAAACTTGTCGCAACTTGATTGTTTTTATGTTTTCTAAGACAATTTACCACAATTTGACCAAAAAGTTATGAACACAAAAAAAAAATCGCGACCCAAAAATGGCCTAAAAAATAGCCAATTTTTTTTTTTCAAAACTTGACATTTTTTTCGTTTTTTATTTTTTAAGCAAATTGTGGTAAATTGTCTCGCAAGAAATCTTTCTTTAAATACCCGATTTTGATTTTTTTGTTTCAGTACAGCCAATCCTTTCCACAATGGGACAATGTATTTTTTGATGAGTCGATGGTGGGCCCTCAATAATTCAGCCAAAATTTGAAAATTAAAAAAAAAAAAAATTTGTACTCTTGACGCATGTATTCATTATTTAAAAAAGAATTATGTTAGTACCTAATAAAGTTTCCAAGAAAAAAATTCCCAAAAATCGTGCGATTTTTGGCGTTCTAGACCGTACTGGAACCTTAAATAAAATTGAGTTTAAAAGTACCAAATTTCAGTATTTATCAAACATTTTCATAATTAACAACTGTAATAGCGGTGCTAGTTTTGAAATATCGCATGCCGAGAACCACAGTGACACTAACAAAAATTTACACTTTCGAGTTAATGAGTCAGATACTCGTCTAGTTTCCACACGAGGTTCGCTTATATCACCCATAACTCAAAACTAATTTTTTTTTAGTGCCACTGTTGTTCTGAACATGGGATTTGATTCAAGAGAATCTCTAAAAAATTTATTCTTTTATTGCACTCAGGAGGATATGTGCTTTTGTACAACATTTTTGTTTGTTCGGAAAATAGAGCGACTGCATAAAATTCCAAAAATTGGAACTTTGATTTGGGAATTCGAGGTTGAAAAGGAAAAAAGTTTTGAAACAGATGTCCACTGCTCGGATAAAACTAATGAATGGAAACTTCACTCCATCAAAATATAAAAAGATTTCCCTAAAGTTTATAACATCTTTACCCACCAAAATAATGAAGGGTTGCACATTGTCTCCTTTTTGTTGCAGGTACTGGATGTGGTCCTCAGCTACCTGAATTGATCCCGCCACAAAGATAAAAGATTCCTGCGAGTCCTTGATAGTTGGTTTTATCGATGTCTTCATTCCCTTGCGATCTTTTCGCACGAACTTATGTGTGGGTACTAAGTACCCGTGAAGTGCCCACAAGAGAGCAGCATCCCGACAGTCTGAAAATAAGAATGAAAACGTGGATATAAAATTTTGTTATAAAATTATGTAGTACTTAAATAAAACTAGTATAGTAGATATAAACTTTTGTAAAAGATAAGATAAATCGGGTCAATAAATGGGAGCCAATCTCGAATTTCGCTATATCGACCCTTTTCCTGCATTTTATCGTAAGGGATGTTTTAGAAAGAAAATAAATTATTGAATTTTGTTAGTACCAATTGAAGCCATCAAACCTGTTGTCATGTTGCAGCTAAAGCACTGTAAATATTCAATGCTGACTTTAGACATAAGTGGTTATATGGATCAGAAGTAAAATTTTGTTTTCTTCTCATACTTTGTTTGTGTCGCTTACGATAATTTGGTGGAAAGGGTTCGATATTCATTGATGTATAAAGGAGAATGAATATGATATATAGGGTTTTCCAATAAGAGGTGTTATTTTGATATTCAAAGAAAAATGGCATTTTTGGAGATAAATGATCGGATGTTTATTTCATTATAAAGAGGAAGGTATGCCGTTAATAATGGAACACAACATCAGCCAAATGGCTGCCAAGACCACGCTTACAGGACCATATCCTTTTCATGAAATTTTCCATAACCAAATCGCAAAGTGGCTGCCCTATGTCCTCGATAGCCTCACGAATTTCATCTTTGAGGTCTTGAATCGACGCTGGGCTGGGATCTTGTGATTTAACACCTTGCGACTTCTTCCTTTGGGGCCACGTGAAAGATAAGGTCTACGCCAACAGCCCAGCGTCGATTCAAGACCTCAAAGATGAAATTCGTGAGGCTATCGAGGACATAGGGCAGCCACTTTGCGATTTGGTTATGGAAATTTTCATGAAAAGGATATGGTCCTGTAAGCGTGGTCTTGGAGACCATTTGGCTGATGTTGTGTTCCATTATTAACGGCATACCTTCCTCTTTATAATGAAATAAACATCCGATCATTTATCTCCAAAAATGCCATTTTTCTTTGAATATCAAAATAACACCTCTTATTGGAAAACCCTATACATAGGTCTTTAAGTGTTACACCAATGTGATGCAACCCATAAAATTATGCCCATTCTCCTTTAGTACCTGTCATTTTTAATACGGAAATAAACTATTTTCGTTTTTAATAGGCAAAAATAAAATAACTACATAATATTCAACTTACTTTCTGGAATATTATCGGATGCTATCTTCTCCAGAACGCCCTTAATTGTTTTCTCCTTAACCCGATCTTCCGTTTTTAAAAATTCTCGTATCTTAGTAAAAACTTGTTCCCATCGATCAAGGAGAGAATTATGGCTTTTAAACATGTACGCAAAATCCATGTCCACCTTTAAGAAAACAAATTAAAATATTTATTCATTGAGTGTATTTTTAAGGCCAGCACTTTTTATGAAATGATTCTAAGAAGTTCCCAAAGTTGGAACTTGTATCAGAAAATTAAAAAAAAAACTTTTGAAAGAAGTATATATCTACTCAAGTTTGACTTACAAATCGAAAGCCAGAAGGAATTTTGTATTGGGGCCATTTCTTAAAAATGTCCGATGTTGTTGTAGAGTTTTTTATATCCGTGAGTCTCGATTTGGAACACGCTTTCCAGCACCTATCAAATTCCTCGGAACTAAGGTTGTCAAATCTTAGTGCTTGATAGCACGTTTCAGCATTTTCTTCTGGAACTGAAAACCATAAATATGTACTTATTAGTTTTTTTAAATAAATTAATAAAAATAATATTCAAGCTCCTGTTTCTCATCAAATTACATGAACTATTTCAGAAACCAATAGTTTCGCTTGATTGAAATTGGAAAATACTCATTGATGGTAAATTAGTTCAGAAGGTTAAAAATGACTTCGTGAAGTTTAATCGGACTCACATATTGTTTAGAGTCGTTGATGTAATTGATGTAGATGATGAGGAACAGGCCCCAGGTTTCAAAAATAAAATGCACGAAAATGTAATCGACTAGCAATTTTACAAAGGAATGTTATAAGCGAAAATTGTTCAAAAGGATAAAATTAATAAGTATAAATTCTTTTCGTAGTATGAGACAAAAACAGAATGCTATGCAAATATGAATTTATCTAGGCAGTGGTTTCTTTAAATAAATAAGCTTTTATATACAAATTTTTTAAACCTTTTTCAAGAAAAAACTTGATTTTATTATTGTACGAATGAAAATTAAATTTCCAAACAAAAATATTGAGCTGTTTTTGAAATTTTCCACAAAAAAATATTCTTTTTTTTTTTCAAAAATTCAAATTATATTTTTTTTAAGTTTCGAAATGCAATGTTTTTTATTTTTTTTTTTAACCAAACCTATAAAAAATTTCATTAAAATCCCTTATGTCGATAATAAGTCATTCAAAATTTTAAAAAAATGTTCTATGGTAGGTACAAGCTGTAATATCTTGATTTCAATTTTTTTTTTATTAAATTAAAGATCATAAAAATTAATGTAAAGAAAAAAAATTTATCAAAATTCTAGGCGCGCGCCGTTTTTTGAGCAAAATAATATTTTTGGAAACCATTTTTAACGTTTTTTAAAACTGTTTTTAAAAATCAAAAAAAAATATTTTGGAAAATTTTAATACACAAGTGTGTTTGACTTACTGGGGGCTTTAGCATAAAAAAAATTATCTAAATCGGTGGTACAGTTTTTAAGAAAATCAGAAACTAAAAACTAGTTCCATGGCGGGTACCCCCACTGACCATTTTTCTGAAATTTTTGTCAACCATTATCTAGCTTTAACTAAATTAAATTTTTTTGTATCTTTATTTTTAATATATGTCGAACATTTTTGGAGAAAAAAATATTTATAAAATTTCGAAAAAAAATTGTATGACAGGTACCGTTATTTACGGTCTTAAAAAATGTGTGGGGGTAAGATATTTAAAGAAAATCGGCGTTTAGGCTGTAGTCAAACAGACACAATTGCGAGACCCACTTTTTTAGTCTTCGGTATCATCGTAATGTCAACTTTGATCGAAATCTCGAGTTCGATTTTTTTACGAATGATAACTTGCCTTATAGTACCTATATGTAAGTCAAGTCGCAAGTAAAAATAAATCGACAAGTGATATTATGTAGGTAAATAAATAAATAAGACTTACCCATTTCGACTTCTGTGTCTGTGTCTACATCCACAGTTTTTTCACTCCTGGGCTTACTTGACGTTGGGGTATTCATTGTTTTTAAAATGAATTTCAAATTGCTATATTTATTGTAGATCTTCCCCCTCTTCCCAGACCTATAGTACTCCTGCAAAATATTGAATATTTACTTTAAAAATATTGCTTTAAAAAAAATTTTGTGTGGGACAAAAAAAACTCTTCTTTTCCACTTTGCAAAACGAACAAAACTTTGAACGACAAGTAGAATAGTATGGTTTTAAAAAAAATCGAGCTTTCGAGCCTCAAAATGTATATGAAGCAGGGTTGCGAATTTTTTAATTAAAAAAGTCCATGTCATAAGTCTGTAGATGACTTGTGAATTAAAAAAAAATTAAATTCAAAAGTTAGTTAGCGACTTATGATTCATAAAAAAAATAATTCACAACCTACTAAGTGACTTAAGCTACTTGGTAGATTGGAAATTTGTAAGCTTGTTTTGACTACATAAATTATTTAATTATTAACGAAACAAGTTTTCAAGCTCTTGGAGAATTGTGTGTGTTTTATTTTATCGATATTGCTTTTTATTCTATTGGGTTATAGGGACTGCAGAATCGGTTACTCACACACAATGCTCCAAAAGCTTGAAAACTGGTTTCATTAATAATTAAATAACCAATTGTCAAAACAAGCTTAACCCTGGATGGTTTTAATACGCTATTACAAGAAAAATCAACAAAAAATACACCAAATAACAAAATAAGAAAAAAATGTGTTCATACAAAAATCACACAAAAGTTATCCTTCGTCGTTTCGACGAACATACCTTTAAAAACAAAACATTTTAATTGATCACAGGATACCATAAATTCGCTCACTGGTAGAGATCAACACCAACTGATGTTGTACAAAGATTGAATTAAAAGGGATGAATAGTTAAAAAGAAATTATACAAAATAAAAAGGGTGTTCGTCGATTCGACGAAGGATAACCATCCAGGGTTAATAATTTCCAATCTACAAACTAGGTTATGAATTAATTTTTTTAAATTCATAAGTCACTTAGTAGCAGGTTGTGAATTAATCTTTTTAATTCATAAGTCTTCTGATTTAATTTTTTTTTAATTCAAATGTCACCAACTATCTTGTGAATTGAATTTTTTTTTTAATTCAGAAGTAACCCAATAGCTTGTGAATTAAAGGTAAGCTTGAGCTAAAAAGTGACTTAAGCTTTTGCAACCCTGATATGAAGTAATGAGTTCTGATGTGATTTTGTTAAATATGTACGTAGTTAACTTCCCGAAGGAACACTTTCTCATATTTAAAAGTGGAAAAGAAGAGATTTTAAATTATTTCACCTCTTTGTAAGGTATTATACTCGTAATTTATTAATAAAAATATAATTAAAATTATATAAAATTGAATTGATTTCTTATAAAAAGGCTTACCAGTTTTTCACTAGGAAATCGTTCAATGATTTCCTTTTCCAATTTATAGCTACCACCTAGTTCAAGATGGATTTTATTCATGATGAAATACTGCGCTATAACACCAATCAACTGATTTCGTTGTTTTTCATTTAATTTTTTTGTTTCGGCATAGCTTTGGGCAATTGAAAGTGCATTTTCGTTGTTACTTAAAATCGTTGATAGTGTTACAGAGCAATTATTAGGATTCGGTGATGAAGTTCGCGATGCTGGTCTGGAAACAGGGTAGGGAGAAGATCTTGAGGATGAACTTGGACCATCGTCAAATAAACCGAAATGCGATCGGCTATAAAGAAAAAGCGACTGTCCAATAGATTCTCTCCATACTCTCAAATTGTTTTCAAATCTGATGAGAGTAGTGTACTTAAACGGCTTTAAAATTTGTGGCAAGTGGTGGCATTCAATTGTTTTCAGGACATTTATATCTACGTCTTCATCTTAAAAAAAAAAAAAACATTGGTTAGTTAGTATGAGAAATTCGTATGAGAAAGGAGAATAGGCGGTTTCGTCCCATAGGTTTAACACATAGTGACCTATATAATATCAAGGTCTCGATGAATGAAGTAATTTAATAAACTTAAGAATAAAACGACACTTTTCCAGTGATGTACCTAGCTCATTATGTGTTACACCGATGGGACGAAGCCCATACAAAAGTGCCCATTAAAATGATATTTTTTCGTCATTGAAATTTGTCCGAATGCATTTGCTTTTAAAATTTGAATTGAATGTTCATATGTATTACTGTAGATATCAGTATTTTACATAAAATGAAGCTCCAATATGTGATGTTGCTGTGTGAAAAATATTGTACATACACATCTACAGTCGGTATGCTGCAAAAAGACTTCAAGTCCACTTTTTTGTTATTAGGATCCAGGTGCACCTGAATCTTTTTTGCACCACTATTTGGGTGTTTTGGACATTCAATGAATGGTTTTGATACAATAACTACAAAAGTAAATTAAATAGACATGGGATTTTTTTAAACGGCATAAAACATTGGGCCTTACCAATAATCAAATTTAGAGACGACTTTAATATTTGAGTGAAATGAACCAATATGTAATGAGCTCTATATAGTTAGCCATACATGTTGTAAACTTAATATTTAATTGGACTCTTAATTATGAACCATTTATTATACGGAACTAAAAAAATAAAATTTAACATGTATGGTCAGTTATATAGAGTCCATTAAATAATGGTTAATTTTGCTCAGATATTAAAGTCGTCTCTAAATTTGTTTATTGGTAAGGCCCAATGGGCTTTTGGGATATTTTTGCATCAAGTCGTAAAACAAAAAAATGAACTTGAGCTCTTTTTGCAACATACCGACGATGTTCACATCTGTGGTGTTTGGTATAAACATGATAAATCCTAAATTAGTTATTTTTCATTTAAGACTCTCAAATGTTTATTAAAATATAGTAAAACAGCTTTTGCAAGTATAAAACTAAATAATAAGTCACCTCTGAACGTATGTACGTCCAGTTTTCATGGATAAAATAATGAAAATATGGGCAGAAAGTATCAAAGTCGCAATAAGGATGGTAGTCTATTAATTACATTTTTTCAATGGAGTTATCATGTTTATACAAAATACAACAGATTATTACTAGACAAATCAAGTAAAATCACAAACCTTTAAAATGTTGGATGAGTTCCTCCTGATTCCAGCTTTTTAAGAGCGCCGAGAGTTCATCAACTTCTTTGGTTGAGTTGGATTGAAGATCCGAGAGAAGTTTTTGCAGTGCGTCATCCGATAACACCTCCACGCTGATGACACTCGATTCTTCCGTATTGCTGTGGACTGGGATCATCTCCTCGCTGTCAGCACACACGTTGATGACGCTCGCTTCTCCCGTATCGATGTGGACTGGGATCATCTCTTCGCTGCCAATACACTGCGATTCGCCGATGCTTTCATCTTCGTTGACCTTTTCTGATGGAATAATGTCGTCGGTGACGGTTTCGTCGTCGGTACTTAGGTAGTCCATTTCCAATTTATCTTGATTTATTCAAAGTCTATAATTTAATTTTTTCTAAAAATTCTCAAGACGAGATTAAAGTTCCTACTGATTTGACTAGGGGTTTCACATTGACTAACTTGCTAATCAAACAGACCAGCTGTGTGTGAACACTCCCTTGTTTGCGAAAAAGCTGTAGTATGAGATCGTATAAGAAATGCATATGTATTTGGTGTGGTGTATTGGGTGTGGTGTGTCGTGTAATCTGTTTCTGTGGTTTATGTAAGAAAAATATTTTTATTTTTGAGTGTTAGCGTTGAAAATGAATTGAATATGAACATGATATATGAAGTGTTGCAGTGTAGATAGAGTGTACGCATAAATAATTTAAATGATGTAAAGCTAAGTGTACACGATTGGTAGATCTTACAATATTGTCAGATCTGTCAGTGAAAAACATGCTTACAATGTCTTACAACCGTGTAGTCTTACAATTAATTGTCAGAAAATTTGTCTGACAATTAATTGTTAGATCATTGTCTGACAATTAATTGTAAGAAATCTAACAATCATGTGTACGCTAGCTGACAATCGTGTAATCTTCCAATTAAATGTCAGAAAATGTATCTGACAATTAATTGTAAGACGGTAAATTGTAAGGTATTTGATAATCGTGTACACACACAATTTATTGTCAGGCCTGCCAATTTTTATTGTTGTCTGACGTTTCTGACAATGAAGAAATTATAAGATGTTCGTTTTTTAGCATCATACAATTTTTTCATTGTCAGAAAATTTGCAGCCAAGGTTTAATTGTCAGTTTCCATAACCAACAAAAACTGACAATTAATTGTGTGTGTACACGGTTGGTAGAAAATCTACCAATCTCTTACAATTAATTGGTAGGTATTAAGCCGGCTATCTGAAAATGAATTGTCAGCCAACTTCTGACAATTAATTGTAAGAGATTGGTAGATTTTGTACCAACCGTGTACACACACAACTTATTTGTCAGCTCATTGGTAGATAATTGTCAGACATTGTAAGATCTTACAATATTGTAAGATCTACCAATCGTGTACACTTAGCTTAAATGTGTAACCAAACCCTATGTAACTAACGTGTAAACAGCCATTTAATGATCGTAAGAACAAAAATATTCTTTGACTCTTAAAATTGTTTTACCTTTTGCAGTTTTAATTAAATTAATTGGTGGACCAACAATATCATTCAATGGTATCAAAGAAAATTCACCTAACTTTTTTTCATCAATTTCATAAGATAGAATATGGGGATTGTACTGAACTTTATTAAGTTTTTGGCAAAAAAACAATACATTTGCTTTTTTAAAAAAAACTATATCTAATATTAAAAAAAATAACATATCATTCTTGAAACATGCTATGTAGAAGTTCGGCTTATATGTGTAACCTTCGAGTTTCGCTTTTGAATAAAATTCTATGTCGGATGTAGGTACTCTTAACATTCCAGATACAATGCTACTAAAATTACTATCTATCTTGTGTTTATCATTTATTTCAAAGCAATTTAATTCATTTTCGCTGTTATGAAATTTATATGCAGTCTTAAGTTGGTATTTTTTTGCTAATGTCAAACAAACATTTTTCCGCGACGTAATAGCATGTGAATACAATTTGAAATTTTTATGCTTTGCTTCAAACTTAAAACACCACATGTTTCTAATAGGCCCCGATTTTTTGATAATATAAGGGTAATGCGTTAGATTATGATGCTTTGGTTTAAGTGTATCTTTAAAGAGACGAACATAGTCTACATGGTGCATACGAATTTTCTCTTCTAACATCGAAATGATATTATCATTAATTTCAAAAAGAAGCAAGTAGTCTATTATTTCAATAAAATTAAGAATAAATTTCCAAGCCTCGTCATCATCGGGTACAAGGTCCTCAATCATTATAGGAAAGAATGAAATAAAAGTCATCATTTCTCGGGCTGTCATTTTAAGATGTTTACTTTGTATATGATTTAACTTTATTTCCCCTGACATATGATCAATTTCGATTGGTCCGTACTCAAAACATTGCTTTCTTAAGTTTAGAGTTTGCAAGGAAAAATAACTTGCTGTAAATATAAAATATTCTATGACATGACAAATATCATAGTGACATATTCCTTCAAATACGTCGTGCATGAGGTCAACACAATAATTTTCGGCAACATGGAAAGATGGAATTTGATTAAGGTGAGATTCTATTTGTATTCCTGTTTCGGAAGAGTTAGAGACAAGAATATCGTTTCTGTAATTTAAACGGTCCCTAAGTAAATCAACTTTTTGAAATGATAATGATTGAGCTTCTGATTTTTTAACTTTGCAAAACCTACAGTAAGAGTTGCTAGAAAAAGATTTGTTAAAACCTAAAAAAGAATTCAAACCTAAATTATCGCCTAAAATAATACCTAAAATAAAATGAACTTGCACTGAAACATTGGTTTTTAATCTGATTTTGATTCCGTCAACTTCGATGCTTTGCAGCTCTCGTACTAAGGTTTGAAAACATGCATTGTTTCCAAAAACTTTAATGTCTGAAGATTTTAAAATACCCGCTAAAAACACATTATCTAATTTGGACTCTTTCCAAGGGAGACAAGGAAATGAGTAGTAAACAGCACACATTGAGTGAACACCAGCATGTGAACTCAAAGGATTGTTGATTTCAAAATCATCGGTGTATAAAAAATATGGGACAAGAATTTTTTCAGGATACATTTTAACTTTTGCCCTCCAAAGTTCACCTTGAATAAAATTTGACTTATTTTCGTTAGAAATGTTTAATTTTTCCATATAGCGAAGTGTTTTATCTAAGGTATCACCTTTCTCGAAAAATTGCTTAAATTGAAATTTTAAAGGCATTAAAATAGCTTTAACTTCTTTAGCGTCATATGTAAGACTTCCATTTTTAAAAACTCTTTGAACTTCGTTGTTTAAAGAAAAAGATTGCAGGTCTTCTATTAGGTTTTGTTTTTTTAACCATTCAAATAACATATAGTCTGTATTGCAATACGTGAAAGGATTGCGACAATTCGATATTAAACTCGACATCTCGTTTTGAACTTCAATAGTACATTGTTTTGAAATTTTGTCGGAAAACGATGTAAACAAATCAAGTATTGGACTCAAAATATACTTTTTTACAAGTTCTTGAATTTCAGATATGTTTTTTCTTGAAAAGCTGTTATTGTCATGCAATCTCAAAACAAACCGAATCGCAGAATCGTAGACATCCTTGAGACCATCTTCTATATTTGTCTTTTCCCTAACATTAGGTGCCAACATTTCTATGTCATCGCTAAACAAGGATGTCTTACGATCATTTTTATTAAAAAATCTTTCTTCATCATTTAGAAGTATCCCAGAATTAGAATTATTTTCACCAGAAACATTATGTTCAGCACATTCAACCCCGGAGCTCTGAATATGTTTACGGCTTAAATGCTTTTTATAGCTGCTTAAATTCTGAAATGACTGCGTACAAAAATTTTCCCTACATCGAAAAGTGCTAAAAGAGCTTATATAATGTACTTGTTTTAAGTGTTGTATGAGTGTGTTTATAGCATTAAATTTAGCCTTGCAAATAAAACAAATCATTTTTGTAATAAATTAAAATGACTTCTTGCTTAACTTGACTTTAATTTTGTAGTTTTTTGTATCGAACCTAAAACTGATCAAACAATATTGCTTTGAACTTCTGATCTATCGAAAATCCTAAGAAAGAATTATAGAGAAAAAAGGAATAATTTAAAGAATGAAAGACTGTTGACTTAAAAAAATCTACGAATCATTTAGACTGTCAATTTTCGGAATTTAAAAATAATGCAGCATTCAAGTAACACATTAGAGTTTTGTTTAATTTGTTTAATGGGTGCTATCGCGAATAAAATTTCTCACGGATTTTTTCCCATCGTCGATTACTGGAAACGTGAATTATGGTTGCAGTTTCTCTTATAATGTAATGACATCAAAAATGAATATTTCGTGGCAGCGGGACTGTCATTTTGATGAACCAAATTTGAGACTACAAGAAGCAGTTAAAAATTGTGAACATTTCCAATTTTAGAAGATGGGAGAAATTCCGTGGGAAATTTTATTCACGATAGCCCCGAATATGTACATACATATATTAATAAAATAACTCACCTTGTCTATTCTTTCGATATTTAGTTTTCTATAATTTTTCAAAATTATATCTTTGAGTTTTATTGTTTATCTAACAGCTGGACTTGTACTTGTAGTTCGCGTACAATATGAAAATAAAAAGAAGAAAAGAACAAAAAGTTAACAAAAAATTAAAAACAATAAGGACCGACTTTTCTTACGTCAGATAAAAATGTCTGATAGAACAAGCAAACATGGGTTAGTAAAAACGTGTTCAAACGTGTTAAAATTGAAAAATAGAAAATGCACAAATGTTTGTTTATTTTTATTTGTCAGATAGTTAACTGGAGATGAAAAAATCGGATCTAAATCTGCATCAATAAATAGTTTATTTCGGCAAATAATGGTTTATTGTGACAATAAATGGTTTATTGTGGCAATAAATGGTTTATTGTGACAATAAATGGTTTATTGTGACAATAAATGGTTTATTGTGACAATAAATGGTTTATTGTGACAATAAATGGTTTATTGTGACAATAAATGGTTTATTGTGACAATTAATGGTTTATTGTGACAATAAATGGTTTATTGTGGCAACAAAAAGTTTATTGCGCCAAGCAACAGTTTATTGCGCCAATAAACAGTTTATTGCGACAAGAAACAGTTTATTGCGCCAATAAACAGTTTATTGCGACAATAAACTGTTTGTTGGGACAATAAATAGTTTATTGAAAGTTAACTGTTTTTTGATATGGCAATCTGTTTATTGTGCGAATTAATTGTTTGTTTATTAAAAGTTAAGTGCTTTTTGGTCAACCATTTTAAAATGGGAAATTATTATTAAAATATTCCCAATAAACCATTTTCTGACCAAAAGAAATTCAAATGCGGCAATAATTAGTGAAATCAATTTTATTGTTCAACGCTTTTTTTCAGTGCGAGGAAAAATGCAATACTTACTTATATGGAATTGAAATTAACCACTCGCACAAGATTTTTTTGTAACTTTTTGAATGTATTATATTTTATATTTTAATATTTCTACTACAAACTTATTAATTGTTTTATTTTTAACACAACACTTGGTATACTCTGTTATAAATTAATAGATATGACGTTTACTCACGAAACACACGATCACGACAAGAACAAGGAATAGACTGAATCGTCCCACAATTCTTATTGTGCGTTTGGGTTAGCTAAGACAATAAATGGTTGTTTGCGACAATAAAAAGTTTATTGCGCCAATAAACAGTTTATTGCGACAAGAAACAGTTAATTGCGCCAATAAACAGTTTATTGCGACAATAAACTGTTTGTTGGGACAATAAATAGTTTATTGAAAGTTAACTGTTTTTTGATATGGCAATCTGGATTATCAATTAATAGTTTATTGCGACAAGAAACAGTTTATTGCGCCAATAAACAGTTTATTGCGACAATAAACTGTTTGTTGGGACAATAAATAGTTTATTGAAAGTTAACTGTTTTTTGATATGGCAGTCTGGATTATCAATTAATAGTTTATTGCGACAATAAACTGTTTGTTGGGACAATAAATAGTTTATTGAAAGTTAACTGTTTTTTGATATGGCAGTCTGGATTATCAATTAATAGTTTATTGCGACAATAAACTGTTTGTTGGGACAATAAATAGTTTATTGAAAGTTAACTGTTTTTTGATATGGCAGTCTGGATTATCAATTAATAGTTTATTGCGACAATAAACTGTTTGTTGGGACAATAAATAGTTTATTGAAAGTTAACTGTTTTTTGATATGGTAGTCTGGATTATCAATTAATAGTTTATTGCGACAATAAACTGTTTGTTGGGACAATAAATAGTTTATTGAAAGTTAACTGTTTTTTTGAAATAGAAATATCAATAAATAGTTTATTGTGACAATAAAAGGTTTATTGTGACAATAAATGGTTAGTTGAAAGTTAACTGTATTTTTAAATGGCAGTTTGGATTATCAATAACTAGTTTATTGCGACAATAAAAGGTTTATTGTGACAATAAATGGTTAGTTGAAAGTTAACTGTTTTTTGAAATGGCAGTTTGGATTATCAATTAAAAGTTTATTGTGACAATAAAAGGTTTTTGAAAATGGAAATATCAAGAAATAGTTTATTGCGACAGTAAAAGGTTTATTGAAATGCTAATTCGGATTTTTTGTGAACTTAAAAATAAATATAGAAAATAACTTCTAATTTTAAACATTTTATTTCAAGATCAGATCTTTCAAATAAAAGTTAAATAGAATAAGAAACCAAATACAATTAGGTAGATTAGATTTTGGAAATTGTTAATATTGGTCAATTATTTTATGCAAAAAGAAATCGATTCAAATTTTGAACTCGTTTACTATGGAAATAAACTGTTAATTATATATAAAATTACAACTGGGGCTTAGAAAATAATATTAAATTGTAATAACTTATTTATCGTCACAATAAACGATTTTTAATGCTTAATTCAATTAAAAAGTTTATTGGGACAATGTATGAGTTTATTGCGGTACTAAATAGCTTATTATTTTCCGATTTCGAATTCAATAAACTCAAATTAATTGTCACAATAAAAAGTTTATTGATTACGGAAATCTGAAATCAATAAAAGTTTATTGTGACAATAAAAACTTCATTGCGACAATGAAAAGTAAGTCAATAAACGGTTTTAAGAATTTTTATGACGATTTTTATTTTCAGTGTAAGTACGATTTTAATTGAATGCACTCATTCACTAAATGCTCGTCTACGTCTTCTGGATAATAATCAATAATATGACGCGCACTTTCCAAATCTATGTTTTCGATATTTTTATTTTGCAAATCCATTAAAAATTTTAATTTTTTGCTATATGTCTCTTTCTATTGATATATGACACAGTGACATTAGCAAACCTTATTAAAATGACTCTGATTAAAAAAAATACTTTGCGCAACTGTTTTTTTGCTCATAATTACACCATCCTATCAAATTTCACCTAATTTGGTCCAGTAGTTTCGGAGCAAATTAGCTGTGACAGACAGACGGGCGCACGAGTGATCATATAAGGGTTTCGTTTTTCATTTTTTTGTACAGAACCCTAAAAATACCATAAAGAAGAAAAACATGATTTATAAATATTTTAACTTACCAAATAAAAGCAAGAAATCTTGTATTAATAAACAAATATTACTTATTTAGACATAACTTTTAAGTTATCACTTACTCATTAGTAAACTGACTCATTAAACACAGTTCTAACAATTAACACTGTCAGTTTGTCACTTTGATGACGAGAACAGAAGTGCGGAAGAAAAAACAAAATCACGTCAGGCGTTACGTTAAGCAGCGCGGCGGGTAGTCCCTCGTAAGAGTAGATAAAAAGGTAGTAGGCTATGCTGATGATCTTGCGTTATTAGCGACAGGTAAATTCTTACCCACTATCAGCGAACAGATCGAATACACCCTTTCTAAGGTTAGTAGATGGACTAGAAAGTGCGGCCTGATGGTTAACCCGTCAAAAACAGAATTAGTCCTTTTTACAATTGAAGGCACCCCACTGAAGATTTCAGATCATGCAAAGTATCTTGGTGTGATTCTAGATAAGAAATTAAACTAGAGTCTTAACACTAAGGAAAGAGCAAAAAAAAGGAAATCCTGGGGACCTAGCCCAAAAATTATCAGCTGGATGTATTTGGCGATAGTCAGACCAATACTAACTTATGGTAATTTTGTATGATGGAATGCAACGGAAAAAAGGCACGAACCTCAAAACTCTGACAAAAGTTGAGTTGGCAAGACAGATGGTAATTATCCCACTCTGCAACATTAAACAGAAAATTTCAGATTTAATCCTAAAGATATCCAATGAAAGGTGGAGTCTACTTGACACCTGTGATACCACTAGGAAAGTATGGCCTTGCTTTAACAAGCAGAGGACTGACAAAATTATGCAACTTAGTAAGAAGTCCCTTCGCTCTCACGAGCATAATCACCGGACATAATTCATTAAAATATCATAAATTTATAATGAAACTAAGTACAGATGACCTATGTAGAGGATATGAAGACACATCACACTCTCTCTGTCATTGCCCGTCACTATGCCACCAAAGAAGGAAATGGATTGGTAGTTACTTCTTTGACAATTAAGAAGATCTTTCTACTCGTAATATTCAGGAATTCACATATTGAACTTTGTCAATGCCTCAAAATGGCTTGACTGATTCACAGAACACATAGGTTTTTTTTATCAGAAAAGAGTGATTACACTCACGGGTAACACAATGGATCTACATTGATCTAATTGTGACGATAGTAACATCAATTGTCAGCCCAACAACCTAACCTAACCTAACCTAAGAGTAGAAAAAATACACCGATCAAAAACAAACGACGGGGAATACCCGTTCCGTTCCATAGACGCTATTCACTATTCGGCATTAAACTGAGCACGATTTTAGAGAGAGAGAGAATAAGTTCGCGCAGCGCTTTTTCCAGATAAAAGCGACGCGCGAATTTACTCTCTCTCTCTAAAATAGTGCCATCTAGCTTACCGGGGACAACATTATGGTAGGTTTCTTAATTTTAATTTTTTTTTGTTCAAATTAACGCCTATTGTTTTCAACGGGGTCTGGGGGGCCCTTGTGACCTCGGGGCCCTGGGCTGCAGCCCATACAGCCCTTAGGTAGATCCGGCCCTGCTTGAGCTGATGATTTATCAGCGATTCCATCACCTTGGAAAGAAGGGACGTAAGTCTAATCGGTCGATAGGACGAGAGGGAGGAAGGGTCACCTTTTTTTTGAAACAGGCTAGACAAATGCTGTTATCGATCTTCTTGGGAAGATTCCAGAACAGTAGTAGCAATGGAAGTTTCAGACAAAAGATCGTTGATGAATATCAGAAAGAGAGTCGGAGCTAAAAGGGAGCCCTGTGGCACACCAGCATTTATTTCATGACTTAAAAATATCGAATAAAACTTGTATTGAGAGGCTCGATGGTAGTTTATAATCCATCGATACCAAATTCATCAAAACCAAATGCACGCATTTTCGATAAGAGCGCTTGATACCATACTCTATGAAATGCCTTTGAATTATCAAGTGAAATAATCTTATTTTCTCAAAAACGATGTAAGATTTGTTCCATTGTTGGATGAGATTTACCATCAGATCACCAGTGGACCTATTGCTACGAAACACATACTGTCATTAGGAAGTTTTCGTTCCTCAAGATATTTCTTAAGTTGAGAATTGATCAGCCTTTTCATGATCTTGGAAAGAAGAGACGATAGTTAGAGGGAGCGAAGGATTCGCCTTTTTTAGGGACAGTCTGAACAAATGCTGTTTTCTATCCACTCGGAAAGAGACCTGTAGAGTTGAAAAAGCTTTGATACTAAACGGGACAGCGGATTTGTGAATGTTAAGATCTTTTAGTACTCTAGCAACTGCACGAGTGTGAAAGAAGATTCGTCCCATAAAATCGTTTACACTCTCAAGTATAGGAGGAGGCATGTCACTCTCTGGTATTTAACTGTGTGCAAACAAATCGACTTTATCGATCGAGCTTACAACAGGAGTGTCATTGTAAACGAGTGGTGGAACTTATAGTCCAGTCATTTTAGGCATTTTAAACCCCAATCTGCGGAAAAATTCCTAGTGAGCTGAATTTTTGTATACACCTTTATTACGGCATTGTAATGAAGATGTGAAAAATCGACATTGATATCGTGCCGGCTAAAAAAGTTATACGGGTCAAAAGGTCACAAAAATCAGTTTTTCGCAAATATCTCGCGATCTATTGCTCAGAGGTCAATAAAGGTCATTATAAAAATTGTTTTTCGTGAAATTGTCTACAAAAAATGTCTTATGCATTTTTCTGTAAAATTAACCGTTTTCGGAGTAGAGCGCTGAGAAAGCGAATATACGAGTATTATGACGATGCACTCGTTTCCTCAACACCTTCAAGGTAGAATGCAGTGCGCGTTTTTATACATGGTTTCCCCCGTAGGCATAATCCATGATTTATGTGATCACAGGTTTTTTTTATTTACGAGTGAATAATTTTTTATTTGAATACAGAAAAATACAGAAAAATTAACTTTAGTATATAATTTTTTTTTATCATTCATTGTCGATATCTTCAGTTTCTGTGTCATTAACAATTGCATACCGCAATCTTCGATATTAAAAATGGTCTTCAACTGTGTTAACTCGCTGATTCTATTCAGCATTTACACCAGCGATCTAATAGGTAGTCTAACTCGGGCAATTGTGTATGCCGTCGACCTAATAGTGTACAGAACAGCTCCCTAAGTCGAGGTCATCAGAATTCTTTTGCACTGTGACTTCAACAAGATTCAGTGATATTGCGATGATATGGAAGTCAGTTTCAGAAATCTGAAACTATTGTGCTTAGGACTCGATCCATCAGTGTGCCACTTGATGATATTTGTTTCGAGGATCTCAAGATAACTCCCATTTCCGCACTTCTGATGGCCTCGTGTAGAGGGGATAGATAGAGGAGAACCTCTATAGCTGCTGTAGGGCAGGTTCTCATTGCTCATTTAATACAGATCCACACGAGCCCTTAGACTTTTTCTAGAGCTTTCGTTGTTCTTGATAATTCTGTTCTCTTGTGCCATGCAACCGCCCCTTATGTAATGATTGGTCTTACCATCATAGTGTATATCCAGCTAAGGATGATCGATTTGCATCTGCATGACTTGCCTGCAAGTCTCTTGCAAATCATTAGGGCTTTTGTGGCTTTCCCGACTATAGCTTTTAAGTGTTTGTTCAAAAGGAGTCTACTATCTGGTAGAATTCCTAGATATTTTACCCCTCTCTGCGTTTCAATCAATTCACCAGCTAGATGGATAGGTTTCATATGTGGCAAAAGTTACTCCTTGTTAATGGTATGATTGTCGTCTTGGAGGGGTTTATTGATAATCCTAAAGATAGACACAATTTCCGTGTAATTGTTAGTCCTCTTTGGATTACCTACGGCTATGATAGCAATATCATCAGCAAATCCAATGGAGAATATACCTTGGGAGGTAAGATTTTCTAACAATTCATCCACTACAAGACTCTTCAACAAAGGTGATAATACACCACCCTGAGGACAGCCTCTTGTTGTGATTACTTTTTTTTACATTTTGTTCTTTTTGTGACAGTATTTTAAGTGCCTAACATAATTACCGTTCGATTAAGCTGATGTCACACACCATGAAGATCGTCGAGCGAGTCTTGGGTAGCCGACTGCGAAAAATAATTAGGCTATCTGATGACCAGTGCGGGTTTGTCGGGGGTAAGTCAACCACGGATGCAATCCAGAGTATAAGAATAACTGTGGAAAAACACCGGGATTCTTTGGAGGATTTGCATGTCGTATTTTGATTTTGAAAAAGCATTCGATCGGCAACCACGAGATCTAATATGGGTGGCCCTCAGGCAACGAGGAGTTCCAGACACCTATGTGCAGATAATTATGGACATGTATGATGGAGCAGTTACTAAAGTAAGATGCGCAGCTGGAGTCACCGAAGAATTCGAAATCACAGTAGGTGTACACCAGGGAAGTGTCTTGAGTCCCCTGCTCTTTATTACAGTTCTTGATTACCTGCTTGAAGGCAAAGTGACGGATCCAAAAGTACATCAGTTATTCTTTGCTGACGATGGAACCATCATAAGTGAAGACCCGATATCCCTACAACGAGCACTTGACGTATGGGTGGATGTTCTAGAAGGAAGTGGGTACCGCATAAGCGCGAAAAAGACAGAATACCTATGCTGCCCATTTTCTGATCCACACAGGCCTATTCCAGACATTTATTTGAATGGAGTAGTGCTTCCCAAGTGTGAAAAGTTTAAATATCTGGGGTCTATGATAAATAACGAAGCTACTTGTGATGACGATATCAATCATCGCGTAAGCGTAGGGTGGATGAAGTGGCGGGAAAATTCTGCTATCTTCTGTGACCGAAAAATGCCCCCTAAGCTGAAAGGAAAGCTCTACACTTCAGTTGTGCGTCCAGCACTCACATAGGGTTCACAATGTTGGACAATGTACACAAAGTATGAGAGTAAGCTAACGGCAGCTGAGATGAAGATGCTTCGTATGACACCAGGAGTTACAAAGCTTGATCGAATTAGAAGTACGAAGATCTGAAGGCTTCATGTTAAGAATACCATTTCCCAAAAAATTGAACACGACCGACTCAGTTGGTATTGCCATGTTCAAAGGAGAGATCCTGAGAACCCCGTCAAAAAGGCAATATCATACAACGTTCCAGTTCGGAATAAAAAGAAAGGTAGGCCTAAAAACTCCTAGTACAAACAAATGCAAAAACACCAGCATTCAGTTGGCCTCAGAAATGGAATAATAGAAAACCGGGAGGCTTGCCGCCGATTTCTGAGGTCAACCCGGCGAACCCCACAGGCGGATCACTAGTGTGAAGCAGATACGTGGGAGAGTTATAATCCCCTCGACATCGAGATCATAACAGCGCCGAAACAAAGGAAGAAAAAGAAGAAGATTTTAAGTGCCTAACATTTCCATCTAGTTATGGTGATGGGTACGCCTTTCCTAACAAAAGTTGTGCCTACAGCCTCGTGGGATGTGTTGTCGAAGGCTCCCTCAATGTCTAAGAACGCATCTAATATTCTATCTTTTTTCTATATTTTGGGAATAAATATTAGCTTTCCTGCTCTCCATATACTTGTAATATACCCAAACGCAATGCTACTACGAAGAATATTAGTGAAGAATATTGTTAATGACACAGAAACTGAAGATATCGACAATGAATGATAAAAAAATTATATACTAAAGTTAATTTGTCTGTATTTTTCTGTATTCAAATAAAAAATTATTCACTCGTAAATAAAAAAAAACCTTTGATTAAATATCATGGATTATGCCTACGGGGGAAAACATGTATAAAAAACGCGCACTGCATTCTACCTCGAAGGTGGTGAGGAAACGAGTGCATCGTCATAATATATTCGCTTTCTCAGCGCTCTACTCCGAAAACGGTTAATTTTACAGACAAATGCAAAAGACATTTTTTGTAGACAATTTCACGACAAACAATTTTTATAATGACCTTTATTGACCTCTGAGCAATAGATCGCGAGATATTTGCGAAAAACTTATTTTTGTGACATTTTGACCCCTATAACTTTTTTAGCCGACACGATATCAATGTCGATTTTTCACATCTTCATTACAATGCCGTAATAAAGGTGTATACAAAAATTCAGCTCACTAGGAATTTTTCCGCAGATAAAACCTAAAATGACTGGACTATTAGGATTTCGTAGTGTTTTGTACGTTTTTTACAAATGACCAATAATTTTTCCTACCTTTGGGGCATAATAGTATTTATTGCCGTAATTTTTGGTCATGTTAAAATTTAGTTTGTCGGATATGAACTTAACAGGCCCTTCTAGCTTTTATGTACATATTCCGGTTTTCCTCAGTAGGGTTGGCTTCAAAACTACGGAAACTTAGTTCTCTAACCCTGATAGCCTCTTTACAGCTCGAATCAAGCTAGGAGTTTTCTTGGGTTTGATAGATGTTATCCTATTTGGAATAAAACTACCGTAAAGATTCAGATTTGCGATCTACATTAGGGTGGGTCAAAAAAATCAAGTATTGTTTTTTTTTGGACCCACACATGAAAACTAGTTCCTAGGTACCTGTAGATAGTACCATTGTATATATATCTTATAGTAATATCGAGAAGTCAAAAGATTGTGGCGGCATCTTCAGGCTACGGACCGCATTTGCTAAAATGTGTCTCTGCTAAATTTTGGAGACTTCAAAATATGGGTGTAGAGATAATGGAAGAATGAGAAAAAATAAATTGTGTTGAGAATGTGCGCTGAAAGAAAAAATAGGAATAATAACAGAACGAGAAAATTATATTCATGGATGTATATGTGACGTTTTGTGAGGATAGGGAAAATATATTTGTATGGAAAAATATAAATCTGTGACCATGGTTGCCACAAACAAATAAATATAAATATAGAGTGTAATGATGACTGATAGAATTAAAGAAAGTTTTTTTATGTTTTGGTTAACCTTATTTTACTAAGTACCTTAAATACTTGTAAATAAAATTAAATATATATGAATATGTGTACAGTAAATTATTAGGATAACCAGTACTAACTCGATTTACGCAACTAATAGAAATTAAGGCAGATGCAATAACCGAGTCTGTTGCACTTACTGGGTTATATTTTTTTTAAATAAATAAAATGCACGACTGGGTCGCACGAACTTGCTCCTATGTAATAGAATATGAATTTTAAAAACGAATTTTATTAGAGAAAACTGTTCATAAGCATAAAATTATTTTCCTTTTAATTCTTTAAGTAGTAAGCGATAAAAAAAAATTGATATGCAAATATGAAATAAGAAAAAAAATTAGTAGGCCAACTTAAAGCTTCTATTATTGTATGAATAAACGTTTTCGAGAATAATACGATTTTCGAAAACCATTTTTAGCATTTGTATGGTGGGTAGCGTTATTGTTTGGTTAAATACATTGAAATCAGTAGTTTTGCGCAAGTAAAGGAACACGTTTTGAGAAAATGAAAAAATTTATCAAAATCTCAAAATTATATGGAATAAACGATTCGAAACATAATGCATTGAAAATAATCAATTTGGCAACCATGACTTTCTGTCTGATTTTTCCTCTGCAAATTTTAAATGTTTTTTGTGGATTTGTGAATACATGTATACAGTTCAACCTCGATATATAACAAATCGGAAGGCAACAAGTAAATATTCGTTATATCAAGTAATTCGTTGAACTGAGGTTTGTTATGTTGAGGTTAGATTGGTCTAAAATTAGTTATAAAGAGGTATAAGAGGTAAAAGTGACGAGCAGCAGTATTTGCATTACTTTCCATCAAACAACAATGATTGTTTTACGAACAAAAGCGGGTCGAAACCTGTAGCGACATGAATCACATACTATGAGATTAAGGGTCATACATTGGTGGGAACTTTTATACTCGTATAAAGGTTTGGGTTGAGAAAATTCTTTAGTTAAAGGTGTTTATCCTTTTTCTTGATAGTTGAAAATTCGTTATAAAGAGGTTGTTCGCAAAAAATGTTCGCAATGTAAAGGTATATTTTACATTAACTCTTATGGACAATTTAAGGGGATTACAAAGAATTTGTTAAATCGAGTAAGTCGTTATATTTAGGTACGTTATACTAGGGTTGCACTGTATTTTTGTTTACTATTTAGACATGCCATATCAAAATATTTTCTTGCAAATAATTTTCCCGCTTTTTTGAATCAGTTGCAGTGCCAGTTGAAAAAAAAATTGCAAGAAATTGTTTGATATTTTTTTTTTTTGTTTTTGATTTTCTTAAAAACAGTACGACGGATTTCTCTGCTAAAGGCCCCCAATAGTTTGAATATTATTATGACTTTAAATTTTCAAACAATAATTTTTGAGATTTCTTTTAAGAATTTTCAAAATTTTTTTTTGGAAACTCAATACATTTTTCGTAAACTTTATTCTCGATTTTTTTTTAAATTTGAAAAATAAAATTTTCTTAATGTAATCCACAAGATATGAGAAAAAAATGTATTTTACCTAAAAAATAAGGGTATCCTCCATACAAATGCTAAAAAATGTTTATCGAAAATCGCATTTTTCTCTAAAAAAGTTCCGAAAATTTTGCTAAAATTGTTTCCTTTCAATTAATTCTTACGATCTATAATTTAATTTACAAAAATGATTTGTATCAAGATATTACTAACTGTACATACCGTAGAACGATTTTTTTGAATTTTGAATTTCTCATTATCGGCATAACGGATTTCAATGAAATTTTGTATAGACAAACTTCTAAAAAGTTTTAAAAACATTTCATTTCATTTAAAAACCTTAAAAAAAAATATATTTTTGAATTAAAAATAAATTCAATATTTCAAAAACGGATCAATATTTTTTTTTTGGAAATTTAATTTTTATTCGTACATTGATAAACACATTAAATTGGGCTTCCAAAATTTTTTCTTAAACATTTTTTTGTATATAAAAGCTTATTTTTTTGAAACCACTACAAGGAATTATAATTTTGTTCTTACATAAACTAATTTTTGCTTAAAACATATGGCATCCTGTTTTTAGCTGCAACTGCTAAAGGAATTGTTTTATTCATTTAAAAAATAAATCTTATGCTTATGAACAGTTTTCTCTAATAACATTCATTTTAAAAATTACTAGTCTATTACCTACATAGGAGCAAGTTCATGCGACCTTGTCGTGTTTTTTTGTGTAGATTATGAAAAAACATAATATAAAAATATAAGAATATCTATATCTAATATAAAAACTTCATTCGATCGCTTGTAAAACAGTTATAAACAATTTATTATACGTGAATAAGTGCGTTTATATGAACATTTAAAGCCCTGAAACTAGTATAAATTTTCATTTTTTTTCATCCTCGACATTTTTTTCATCAATCCGCCGTAAATACCTACGAAAATAAAAAAAAAAACATTCTAGAGGAAAAAAAATATTTTCTAAGTTTTCGAAAAAAAAAATTTATGGCAGATATTTATTTAAAATTAAAACAGTTTAATTAGGTACTAATTTCCATAAAATTTATCGCCAATATCCTTTTATAAAGTTTGTCATTGCAATTATTATGCTTTCTAGAACACACTGTATCTTTGTAGCATTGGTTGATAGTTCTCGTTTTAGATATCAACCTAGTAATTATTTGATTTTTCACCATAATTGAAAATTTCAAATCAAATGATAGGCATATCTCTTTTTTTCAATACCTACAAACACCATTCAAACAAGAAAATGTATTCAGACAAAGAAGTTCAAGCAAAAAATATATCTACCTCCATGTCCATACATACTCACAAAAACATACGAACAAAAAATATATTCCAACAGAAAAAGGTCAAAAAAGAATTTTTTTTCATTTCCACCTCTCGGAAATCTCCCTTACTCTGTCTTTCGTTGAAAAATGAAAATAATAAAATCTCTCTTTCTTACTACTTGTTTCTATCTTTCTTATCCTACTCTCCACTGACAAATTTTGCTGATTTCAGCGACATCACAGGCTAGGGACTCTAACATAAAATCACGTCAATTGATAATACTATAAGATATATATACAATGATAGTACTTACCAAATATTAGCTCTTAATATTAACGGGAAGAATATGCTCATCATAGTTTTCCATTTTCAATTTAGTATCATATAAAAATGATCATATCTTATCAACAATACATCATTTAACCAATCGCATAGTCAATATTTGTAGGAAATTGAACGCTCTACAAAAATGGTCTTATATACTTTTTTCATTAATCCAACCATTTAAAAGATATTCAACGTCAAAGATTGAAGTATTTTAAGGAAAGTAACTTTTTCGTTTTTAATTTTGTAACTTAATAAAAAATAATTATTGTCAAATGAGTTTCAATTATTTCTATAGGAAATTGAACGCTCTACAAAAAAGATCTCTGTAGTTAATCGATTACTCAAGCCATTCAAAAGATATTCGCAGTAGAATTCCAAAGCCTACTGATTTTAGTAGTTTTTCAATAAATATTCCCAATTTATCCAGTTAATTTTTGAATTTTAAGATAGTTCATGTTCTATTTCAGGAAAAGAAGGTTTCTATTTTAGAAATAAAATTTAACATGTCAGCAGAAAAAAAAAATTCTATTTCACCATATGAAATTTTATAATTTAATACATTATTGATACAAAATGATTCAAATTTGATTCAAATATAAGTCTTTAATTCGGTCATCGAGCACTTTTAAAGACGTTGAATATCTTTTAAATGGTTGGATTAATGAAAAAAGTATATAAGACCATTTTTGTAGAGCGTTCAATTTCCTACAAATATTGACTATGCGATTGGTTAAATGATGTATTGTTGATAAGATATGACCATTTTTATATGATACTAAATTGAAAATGGAAAACTATGATGAGCATATTCTTCCCGTTAATATTAAGAGCTAATATTTGGTAAGTACTTTCTACAGGTACCTAGGAACTAGTTTTCATGTTTCGGATCCAAAAAAAACAATACTTGATTTTTTTGACCCACCCTAATCTACATCACTATCGAGGAAACATAGTGACCAGTTAAATTTCCCGTAGAAATCATTGACACCGTCCCAGTTGGCTTTCTCGTACAGCCAAATTGTTCGCACGCGTGATAATAAACTTATGGTGTATTTATCAAGGTCAGATTTAAGAACCAAGTCCAGAGTGTTGGCGTTGGAGTGCTGACCTGCGACACCAGAAATTCGAGTAGACTCGTGAACGAACTGAGTCAAGTTACTTAACTCAGAAAAAATCTCGACATACCTACCTTCTGGTGTTGTCTGGTCAGAACAGCGCAGCAATGAAGAATTGGATAAATTTCACTTTTTGGAAAATGACAAACATTTCTTTGGGTTCAGTCGGACAGCGCATCGAATTCATTAGAAATATTTTTTCGCAATATAGACACATACGACATAGAAATTCTTAATAAGCGCCTGCAATCGACCATAAATGCACTCAAAATGCTCTGCGTACTACCCATCTTTCCAATTTCAGGCGTTCCGCAGGGCAGCCATCTTGGTCGACTCTTATTTAATATTATGTTATTTCTTGACCATGGCGCTATATCCAAACAAAAAAAGGGTGTGTGTACTGACGTACGCGCGGTAGAAGTAAAACAACTTTTCCCTCAAGCAAAGCCTCTAAGATTCTAACAAACATTTTGTATTCTAAAAAAATGTCGCTGTCTTTGACGGATAACGTGCCGTTTTGACATGTCACTGACAGCTGCATAGAAAATTGTTCACGCTCAACGCCGGGAAAGAAGTTTTACTTCAAAAAATTCATGAACATTTTCACAGATCCCGATTTTCGAACTATGTATTATGATTTTCCTTAAATATATATGTTTCCGAGTTTTTTACAATTATCAATTAGGCAAAACATAAACTCTTAAGCTTTAAATTTATTTTATGAAAAACGTTGTTTTGATTTTTCTACCATTTAATAGATTCGTGTTGAACATTCGAGAAGGGGATTTTGGAACAGCTCTGTACTGTACAACGTGTCATCACTCCAGGAGAAGTATCCTATTGTAAACATCTAAATATCCCCGAATTATGACTAAACAGGTTTATGAGAAAAATAATTTTTTTTACATTTCAGCTCAATTGGACAGCTCTCATACCATGCAATTGGACAGGACCGATTGTAGTCCGAAGTTCGGATTATCTCAAAGCTGTAGAATTGTTATTGACAAAATATCCCACCAGAGTATCGCATAACTCAATTTTATTACTATTTGCTCTTGGTATACTGCCGCAAGGCTATCCAGATCCAGCTGTTTGTACCAGAGCGACCATGTGGGCTTTGCCAGAAATCACATCAGCACTTTTTATAGCTCAGCACTCATCAGAAGATTTAAAGGAAGTTATTAGAAGGGTATGAATAAGTTTTTATCATTTGTTGTTGAATTCATTAATTTTACAAAGAAATATTAAAATTTCAGACAGAAGTGGTTTTTAGATCTCTTAAAGCCCATTTAAAACGAGCGCCGTCTCTTAAAGGGGCGGCCTTAGTCAAGCTATCTGCGCTTAAGATCCAAACAAATCCATGGGAAGGGTTTACAAATTTTACAGCGATGATAAAGCAACTGGAATCGATTGAAATCACTTCGGATAATTGGTTCGAGAATATCTTGAAGATCTACAAACGGAATAAAATTATTCCGGACTCTGTGGCGTTGGATGTGGATTCCCACGACGCGTTAGCATTTTCAATAGGACATAATTCGGATTGTAGAATTTCAATTTTTATTTTCAGATGGGCGTATCCTATTGTTGCCAAAATATTTTATGATACTTTGAGTCATTCAATTGGTGAGTGTTGCTTTCAAAATTTTTCTAAAAAAATGCTTACTTTGGGTACACCCCTTGCTTTTTGAATTTTTCAAAAACGGTACAACCGATTTTGATCATTTCTTTATGATAAAGCTTCCCAGCTTCGGTAGTTTGAATATTATTGTGTATTCAAATTTTCAAAAAAAAACATTTTTTGGATTTTTTAAAAAAATTTCAATTTTTTTTTCAAAACTCAATATTTCGAAAACTCCATGCTCGTTTTTTTTTTTTTTTTTTAATTGATAAATAAAAGTTTCTTAATATAGGTTACAAGATGTAAGAAATCAAATTATTTTACCTTAAAATAAAGGTGCCCTCCATACAAATGTTAAAAAATAGTTTTGGAAAATCCTATTTTTCTCGAAGACGGTTCGACGGACGAGAATTTTGATCAAATATTTTGTTTCCTTCGTTTAATTTTCACGATCTATAATTTAATAAAAAAAAATTGAAATCAAGTTATTAGTGACAGTACCTACCATAGAACGGTTTTTTCGAATTTTGAATTTCTCATTATCGGCACAACGGATTTCAATGAAATTTTTTTATAGAGAAGCTTCTAAAAAGTTCAAAAAACATTACATTTCAAAAGCTAAAAAAAAAAATATGGAAAATTTGATATCTCAAAAACAACTCAATATTTTTTTATTGTAAATTTAATTTTTATTCGAAAAATAATAAAAATTTTAAATTGGCGTACCGAAATTTTTTCTTACAAATGTTTTAAAAAAAAATTATACATATAGCTACTTGTATATGAGCTTATTTTATTAAGAAACCACTACAACGAAATAATCTTTGTTCTTGAATAAACTAATTTTTGCTTCAAACACATGGCATCCTGTGTTTAGCTCCAACTACTAAAGTTCGTTTTAGTAATTTAAATAAAATGCCCGACTGGGTCGCACGAACATGCTGTAAAAGACTTAGAATTTCAAAAATTTCAAAAATGAATGTTCATATGCATACAATTATTTTTTTTAAATGATTTAAACAACTCCCTTAATAGTTGGACCTAAAAACAGGATACCATGTGATTCTCCAGTATCTCCAGCTTTGTTTTATTGTAAAATTAATCAATGGTTCAATAATATCTCCATCAGCTCTGTATCGTCTAAATTTTAGCTATAGTCAAACTAGCATAAGAAGACAGTTGTCTTTATATCCGATTTTCAGCAGAACAAACTATGTATGATGTGAATAGCCCTCTAAGGGCCATTTGCTGATACGAAACTTAAATATTTATGTTCAACTTAAGCGCTTTATGTTCTACTTTTTCCTCTACGTAAACTGTCACATAAGAGTTTATGTGGAACATAAGTACTTATGTTCCGTATCAGCAAATGGGCCTAAATCAATTGATTTCAGTTTCCAATAAATATTATTTTTACTTGCGATATAGGTACTATAGGGCAAGTTCTGCATTTGGAAAAAAAAAATCGAACTCGAGATTTTGATCAAAGTTGACATTACGATGATAGCGAAGACGAAAAAAGTGGGTCTGACAATTCCGTCTGTCTGTCTGTATGTCTGTATGTCTGTATGTCTGTACCTCGAACTACAGCCTAAACTACCAGACGTATTTTCTTCAAACTCGGTAGTTAAGGGTCTTCGGTTATTCCCTATAGAGGAGAAATTGAAATTTTTTTTTTAGCTCCAAAACTAAGGGTACCCCCCATACACCCGTAATGCAAAATCTTATTTATCTCGAAAACGGCTCTAACGATTTTGATAAAAAAAATTAAGTGTAATATTATGGACATGGACTACATTTTGCTCAAAAAAAAATTTTGGGACAAAATGTTATTAGGGGACCTGCCATAGACCCGTTTTTTTGATTTTCGACTTTCTCATTAACGGCTCTAAGGATTTTAACCCAAAATTTTTAGCAGGAGTCGCCTTAAGTTTAAAATAATATTGTATATAAAAATATTCGAAAAAATATTTATTGGGTTTTTAAAAAAAAAAAAAAAAAAAATTTTTAAATCAATATCTTCAAAACCTATGAACGATTATTTTTTGAAATTATTTCCTAAAACCAATATTATTAAATACTTAAAATTCGCATCCCACATTTTTTTCTTGAAAAATTTTAGAGAAATTTCTTATATAAAAAATTTATTTAATAATAAAACAATTTTTTAAGATTTATTTGCATAAATTCATACTTTTCCGGAAACCAGACGGCAATTTTATGCTTTTGAACATTATTATCTCATTAAATCCATGTTTTATATTTATAAAATGTATCTTAAATTCCAAAGTACTTTTACATAAGAGCAAGTTCGTGCGATCCAGTCGTGCATTTTATTTAATTTCTTCTAAAACGACAAAGACAAAAATTTAAAGAAAACTTTTTAACGTGTTTTGTCTCCAGTTGCGCGGTTTTGATAAAATTTTCAATATAATAAAATAAACTGAATAGAAAAACTTTATTTTTATGTTTGTTTTATTTAAAATTATAAATTTACACAACTTGACATTTGAACCCGATGATGGAATTTATTTTCCGAAACGCGTCGTACAAATTTAAATAAAAAGTTGTGTAAATTTATAATTTTAAATAAAACAAACATAAAAATAAAGTTTTTCTATTCAGTTTATTTTATTATATTGAAAATTTTATCAAAACTTTTTAACATACGAATATTGTATTTATGTATATGTATTTATTTATTTTGTAGGTAAATTATTTTTAAAATTAAAATTATGTAAATAGCCATAAATTTTTTAACACCATTAACGGATTAATAAATGAAATGAAGCAAATATTAGTTTATGCAAGAAAAGAAATTTTATTTCGTTGTAGTGGTTTCTTAAAAAATAAGCTTTTATAAAAAAATTTTTTAAAACATTTTTAAGAAAAAGTTATGGTACGCCAATTCAAAGTTTTTATTATTGTTCGAACAAAAATTGAAAAAAAATAATGAGAAATTCATATTTCGAAAAAATGGTTCTATGGTGGGTACAGTCATTAATATCTTGATTTCAATTTTTTTTCGTTTTCGAGAAAAATACGATTTCGAAAACCATTTTTTAACATTTGTATGGAGCGTACAGTTATTTTTTTACTTTCTTAGGTCCTCAAACCTTTTATGTCCGTGGGGGACCCCTAGTGGCGGGCATAGGGCATCCGCAACGCCAGCTCGCAATCCAGTTCCTGGATATGAATCGCAACTCCCTCCAACTCTTGCCTAGTTGGGCTGACTCCTCCTCGACTGTCCTTCTCCTCGGTCGTCGAGCTCTTCTTCCATCTTGATTGAGCGAATTCCACTGCATTGAATGCGCCGCAATACAGTTGTCGCCTTTTCGAAGCGTTTTTCCGATCCATTGCCACTTTCGACGTGGTATAATACAGTCAGTAGGTTCCTGACCCGTTTTCCTGAGGAGCTCTTCGTTTGATATACGATTGGGCCAGAAAATCCTAAGGATGTTTCGTAGATATCTATTAACAAACGTGAAGCTTCTTAGTGACACCAACTGTTACTTTTCAAGTTGTAAAGATGGTGAAGGGTCGGGGTGTCCTACCGAAATACTTTAGAGATCTAGAATCAAATCGCTTAGCAACGAATGCTTCAGCTCGAACCTCTGGCAAAACTGCACTCGAGGTTTTGACCTACAAATCAAAGTATTCAAAGTATTTTCCCTTTTTCCTTTCAGCTCGCAAGCTCCTCAAGAATAAAAAGAAAAGACCTTCTGTTTTGATGTCTAAGGCGAAGACAAATTTATTTTGAAAATATTGTTCCTATTTATACTTACAAATTGGTTATCGGAATCGATCCATACTTCGATTTTTGACCTCACAAATAATCGATATTAAAATCATCACAATTCGTACGTATGGGCTAAGGGTGAACGACCAGCTATCTTAAGTGGCACAAATCGTTCGGCTACAATGCTTAGTTGACATATTTTGTCAACCTAAACAAATGACCGTTGATCGCGCACCATCAACCCATTCACATAATACCATGCACTTTGTATATTTATGCCGTTCGTGCCATTAGGGAAATATGATACTGTTTTTTCTTGGTTGGTCATCGACAACGAGTCGGATATGTTTATTTCATGTATATCTTTTATTACCCTGGCGTAGAAGGCAAATTAATACATTGCATTGGATTTTGATCGTTATGTTTGGCTTAAGGCAATGCATTTCATATTGTGGGAATTGAGTGTCAAATATCGAAGTATGGTTCTGTATGGAAAAGATAATTAAGTGGTCGCTAGTGCGATCCCTTCACACCACCCTTCCTGGGGAAAAAGGAGAAATCATGACACTTCTTGATTTCTTCTTTTACGCGCCACTTGTACAATGGGGATTTTATTTCATTTGTTCTTATGTATATATGATACTTTATTTCTGTATTTTTTTTTTCTTTTGTGTTTTTTTTTTTTTGTGAATATATATTTTCTTGAAATTAGTTATCAACATGGAATATGAAAATAGCTATAGCTATGAAAATAGCTACGTCAATTTAAATTGTTTCAAATAGTTACATTTTAAAGATATACTCGTAGCACAGTGTGTACATATATATTTTCATATTAAATAGCTTATCAATAATTTTTAAAGATAATGAATTTTTTTTTTTTGTTATTGCTTCTCAACATTTACGTTTAGCTTTATACATTCGGGATATTTTGTTTTTATTTTAAATTGCTTATGAATAGTTACGTTTAGCTATATACATTTATACATATATTTAGTTTTTATTTTAAAATGCTTATCAATAGTTTTTAGCTTTATACATTCAGAATATTTAGTTTTTATTTAAATTTCTTATCAATAGTTATGTAAATCGTAAGTCTATGCGCGTCTAATTTTATTTTTAATTTAAACCTATAACAACAAAACTACACTTGTTGTTATGATTGCATATTTATATATACATGTACTAGTACTACTAAACGCCTCTTTCTTTCCCCTCTTTTTTTTTGAGATAAATTCTATACAATATTGTTTACAAGTTATGTGTTTTATTTATTTACAGAGTTCATTAAATCAATGTTAAATATATATAAAACGGTTTTAATCTATTTTTATGAACCGTTATTTTCTTGTTTTCATATTTTATATCGCAGTTCACACCTTTTTGAGACAAAACTTCATATGGACCTATGTAGATTGGATCAAGTTTCTTTCTATTTTCATTTCTAAGTAAAACTAGACTTCCTATTTCAAAATTTGAGCTTTTTGTTCGTTCTTCTAGATCAAATCTGTTCTTCCTTGCTATCTTTTTGCCTATCAGATTTTCCCGAGCATCTTTATGAGCGATTTGTAATTTATGTTTTAAATCAATCACATAATCGTCATAGTTGTACACAGGTTCTACCTGTTTAACTAAATTTGATGGTAGGTTACACTGTTTTCCGAATATTAGCTCGAAAGGTGTATATCCGGTTTCTGAGTGTACTGATGTATTATAACAGAAAACGTAGTAAGGTAGCCATGTGCTCCAATCGGTATGTTTTTCTGAAACGTAACTTCTTAGATATGCTCCTAAAACTTTGTGAGAATTTTCTAAAGCTCCTATACTCTCATGATGGTAGGCTGTAGATTGTAGTTGTTCTATTCTCAATAGCTTACAAATACCCTTGAAAACCTGGTTTATAAATTCAGTTCCCTGATCAGATGCTATTGTATGTGGTGTTCCGTATCTTAGAATAAAACCCTCTACTAAAGCTTTAGCTACGGTACTTGACTCTTTATTAGGGAGTGGTATAGCTTCGATAAATTTGGTCAACTCATCTTGAATGGTGAGAATATATTTAGATCCGTCTTCCGATTCTTCTAAAGGTCCTACTAGGTCTAAAAAGAGTTTGTCGAAACCTGATTCTGCTGTCGATGTAATAGTCATTGGTTGCTTCTTTGGTTGAATATATTTGTTTCGTTGACAAATTGGACAATGCTTTACAAATGTCGTCACATCGTTTTGCATACCTGTCCAAAAGTATTTTTTTCTTTATATTTTGTAACATGCGGTTTATTCCTGCATGTCCGCTAGTTGGAAGTATGTGATAATCATTAAGTATTAGTTTCTTCTTACAAGGATCAGTTATTTCAATATTTTTATCTATAATGTGCACTTTAATATTACTTTCTTTAAATATTTCTCCTAATTTCATTTTTAATTCATTGATATTGCTCTGTTTGCGGCCGCATGCGAGCTTCTTTATTTCATTTTTAGTAATATATATTTTTTTAATACAATTTGATCCGCAGAGTTTCTGCACATCCCTCGACAATATTTTGCCAAATATTGTCGATTGGGTTGTAGTGCTGTCCTTGGACTTTTTTAGGAGTAAACGATTCCCTTCTGGGATATACGCCAAAACCTTGTTTGGACCAATAATTATGTCTGTATCCTTGAAATTAACTAAATCTTCCTCGAAGCTGTCAACAATCTTCAACTTTATTATTTTGAGTCCATTTTCTGGTAATTTTAAAAGTTCAGTTATGCGTTGTTCGTCGGTTTTCGTGTTATAAGTGCGTGCTTTTCTTTTCTTCTCTTCTCTTTACTTTTTTTTTGTTTTTAAATAAATACAATTTAATTTAAGAAAAAAGAATTAAGGAATATTAACAACGATAATTACACTGCAAGTTTGATTTCAAAAATTATTAATACGTTTATATTCGGTTCTTGGTTCTTGTTTTCGTTATTTTAATTAAGAACATAGACTTTAATTCATGAATACATCAATACATTAACATATAAATATAAAATTCTATCAAAGTATATATATATGTATATATATATGTGTTTATATATATTTAATTAAATTACTTAGAAAACTTAATGTTCACTTGCATTTTATTCTTCTGTTTTTCTATTTATAGTATGGTTCATCTAAATTGAGCTATAATTAAAATAATATTGATGTTTCTGATTGAAAAAAAAATTAATTTAATTTAATCAAGCGAACTAGGTACATAATTTTACTTTTTTTTGAGAAATTATAAAAAGTTTTATAATTATTGCATTTGCTGTCATATTTGCACTATATTTTATTTTATTATTGTTTCCTGTTGTATTTCTATTCCATTTTTATTGCAAAGTGTGGGATTTGGTATGATTTATTTTATTCTATTGATTTTTATTTTGTTTCCTTTCTTTTTTATCGGATGTTGTTGTGCTGCATTCTAATAGTCGGGTTAGTAAGCAAATTGGTAGTTTTTAGGTCTTCCAATTATTCTGGTGACTGTTACTCGGTTCCGCTGTCTGGGGTGGCATCATTTCGAGTAAACACTTACGTTGTATTGGTGCAGCACTTTGAATATCTGCTAAACTAGGTGCGTTTTTACTGGAGGAGACATTTTTCTTGCACATGAGCTTGTGCAATTGCCATTTGGTAAGAATACAGCAAGGGTTTGAACTGCATCATATGCCGGGGATTCGAGCCAGCCAAGGCTCTTAATATATTCTGTTGAAATACTTGCATTGCAGCGGCTGTAGCAACAGGTGAACCGTTGCCTAAACTTCCACGGCTGTAATTCAGTAATCTACTGAACTGGCAAGATCGCCATGTAAAGATGGTGAAGGGTCGGGGTGTCCTACCGAAATACTTTAGAGATCTAGAATCAAATCGCTTAGCAACGAATGCTTCAGCTCGAACCTCTGGCAAAACTGCACTCGAGGTTTTGACCTACAAATCAAAGTATTCAAAGTATTTTCCCTTTTTCCTTTCAGCTCGCAAGCTCCTCAAGAATAAAAAGAAAAGACCTTCTGTTTTGATGTCTAAGGCGAAGACAAATTTATTTTGAAAATATTGTTCCTATTTATACTTACAAATTGGTTATCGGAATCGATCCATACTTCGATTTTTGACCTCACAAATAATCGATATTAAAATCATCACAATTCGTACGTATGGGCTAAGGGTGAACGACCAGCTATCTTAAGTGGCACAAATCGTTCGGCTACAATGCTTAGTTGACATATTTTGTCAACCTAAACAAATGACCGTTGATCGCGCACCATCAACCCATTCACATAATACCATGCACTTTGTATATTTATGCCGTTCGTGCCATTAGGGAAATATGATACTGTTTTTTCTTGGTTGGTCATCGACAACGAGTCGGATATGTTTATTTCATGTATATCTTTTATTACCCTGGCGTAGAAGGCAAATTAATACATTGCATTGGATTTTGATCGTTATGTTTGGCTTAAGGCAATGCATTTCATATTGTGGGAATTGAGTGTCAAATATCGAAGTATGGTTCTGTATGGAAAAGATAATTAAGTGGTCGCTAGTGCGATCCCTTCACAAAGTGGTGCAACCGTAAAGTGAAACGGATTCGACGTTGGATCTGTAGCTTGGTTCTTAAGCTTAGATAGTTATTCCTCCATATATTTCTAGGAATACCGAAAGCAGCCTTTGCCTTCTCGTTTCAACTACTGATGTCCTGTTCGGTGCGACCCTCGGTAGAGATGATACTTTCAAGGTATTTTAAGCTTTGTACTTTCTCTACCGGTTGTTGAGAAATATTTATGAGAGAAGATGACTGGGTTCCTAGGCTTCTAGATGTTCCCTGATGCGTTCCAGTACTATTTTCGCTAATATTTTGGCAACGGCAGGCAGGATGCAAATCCCCCTCCAGTTTTTGCACTGTGTTAAGTCTCCTTTTTTAGGGAGCTCAACTATCATTCCATTTCTCCACTCATTCGGAAATCCTTCGGAGACCCAAGCTTTCTTTAGTGGATGCAGAAGTTCGCTCGATGTCGTTGGCGCCGCTTGTAGAAGCTCTGTAGGAATGCCATCAAGTCCTACTGCTTTGTTGGTCTTCAGTGCTTTGATTGCGATGCAGATCTCATCTCTACTGGGGGGAATTAAGCCATTAATTGGCAGGTGTCCACGTTAAACGAAATTCGGTTCTCTACTGGGGGGTGCAGTGCGGATTCGGGAATTTTTTGTTCCAGTCAGCTCAGTAGGTATCAGTTGCGCATTGCTGTCAGTAACTCGATTTAATACCGACGCAAAATGGTCCTTCCACCTTCTCAGCTGATCCTCATCCAAACTAATTAGCGAGTCGTCTGAGTCTTAGGAGGTGTTGCTTGGAACTGCGAGCACCAACCAGTTCATTAGTAATGATGTAGACGGTTCTACTGTCACATCTGTTAGCAACATCTTCTGATTGTTGGGCCAAGACGTTGATGTGATTATGCTTGTCACGTCTTACACTGCGGTGAACCTCTCAATTTCTCGTGCGGTACAGGGATTCTAGCTCTCTTTTTACTTGCGATATAGGTACTCGTACTATAGGGCAAGTTTTGCATTTGGAAAAAAAATCGAACTCGAGATTTTGATCAAATTGACATTACGATGATAGCGAAGACGAAAAAAGTGGGTCCGACAATTCCGTCTGTCTGTATGTCTGTATGTCTGTACCTGGAACTACAGCCTAAACTACCGGAGGTATTTTCTTCAAACTTGGTAGTTAAGGGTCTTCGGTGATTCCCTAGAGGAGAAATTGAAATTTTTTTTTTAGCTCCAAAACTAAGGGTACCCCCCATACACCCGAAGTGCAAAATCTTATTTATCTCGAAAACGGCTCTAACGATTTTGATAAAAAAAATTAAGTGTGATATTATGGACATGGACTACAATTTGGTCGAAATAAATTTTGGGGAAAATTGTTATTAGGGGTACCTGCCATAGACCCGTTTTTTTGATTTTCGACTTTCTCATTAACGGCTCTAAGGATTTTAACCCAAAATTTTTAGCAGGAGTCCCCTTAAGTTTAAAATAATATTGTATATAAAAATATTCGAAAAAATATTTAAAAAAAAAAAAAAGCAATTTTTTAAATCAATATCTTCAAAACCTATGAACGATTATTTTTTGAAATTATTAACTAAAAGCAATATTATTAAATACTTAAAATTCGCATCGCACATTTTTTTCTTGAAAAATTTTAGAGAAATTTCTTATATAAAAAATTTATTTAATAATAAAACGATTTTTTAAGGTTTATTTGCATAAATTCATACTTTTCCGGAAACCAGACGGCAATTTTATGCATTTGAACATTATTATCTCATTAAATCCATGTTTTATATTTTAAAATGTATCTTAAATTCCAAAGTACTTTTACATAAGAGCAAGTTCGTGCGATCCAGTCGTTTATTTTATTTCTACTCCAGTTGCAGCTGCAGTACGGGCATATTGTTATTTTTTGGTAAAATAAATTTTTTTCTCACATCTTGTAACTTATAATAAGAAACATTTATTAATCAAGTTTTAAAAAAATAGAGCAATATTAAGTTTTGAAAAAAAAATAAATTTTTCTTTAAAAATCCAAACAATTTTTTTTTTGAAAATTTGAATGCGCAATAATATTTAAACTGCTGGGTAGTTTTAGCATAAGAAAAATGATCGAAATCGGTCGTACCGTTGTTCTAAGGGGGGTACCAAAAATAACCACTTCCTAGCTTTACCTAAATTAATTTTTTCGTTTTTTTTTAATCTGTGGGAAATTTCTTCAGAACAAAAATATTTATAAAATTTCGAAAAAAAAATCATATGGCAGGTACCGTTATTTTTGGTCTTAAAAAAAGAAAAAAAAAAAACGTGTGGGTGGGGGGGAATTGAAAAACTATATCCACCAAGTTTAACGAAAATCGGCCCGACTGTAGTGGAACAGACAGACAGAATTTCGAGACCTACTTTTTTCATCTTCGCTATCGTTATAATGTCAACTTTGATCAAAATCTTGAGTTCGATTTTTTTTACGAATGCGTAATTTGCTTTTTAGTACAAGTCGCAAAATATGTGTTGATTTTATAAAATTTTTAAGATCTATCAGATTCATCAAAGTAATGGCTGTCACTTTTATCGTTGTCATACATAGTCTCTATCACAATGTCCACAATTCGGTCTAAAATGTCTTACAAATTAGACAAGCTGCAATATAGAACGAGATACGAACAGTAAGCTTTCGAGAAGATGCAATCGAAATTGAAACCAAATTCATTTCGATTTAAGGATCTTGAAACCTATTTAAATTTAGATTCAACTCTGCATGCCTTCACATTAAAGTTATAGATCACTATTATGTGGTAGTTATAGCCGTGTTTTATTGGTTAGTGAATACGCTACATCGCAAAATTTAACAAGGAAAACAACAACAAACGATTAGTAAGCTAGTAATTGAAAAGAATATTTCAGTGAAGATGGAGTTTCAGATGTTGAAATGTAGGAGGTGTTTAGGAGGTGTCCGAAAAAATACAAGTTGACATGCTTGAGGGTGTGTTCGTTGGTATTTATTTTGTAATATAATAATATAATAATAAAATATTGAATTTTGCATGAAAGCGAATAGTTTCGATTAGTATGTTACATTTGTTCAGAATTGTCGTGTAACTGTGGCATTATGCTGATTTTATATGACAACTGACAAAATTTGACAAAATTTTAGTTGAACTAGTACGATGTTCAGGCTGTTTAAGTATGAAACTAGGTTAAAATAACTTTCTCTACCCTTTGATTGAAGTTAAACTCTTCTAAAACCTATTTTTTTTTTAGTATCGTGCTAATTTCATATGACTCTTTGACATTTACAAACGTTAAAAAAGTCTGTTAACTTAGTTTTTTGCATGAACTGTCAATGTTTTAGGTGAACACACCTAGTAGTAAGTAATTTAGAAGTAATTTATTAGTAATTTATTAAAAAAATTGCTTTAGTGCGATCAGTCAGAAAACGTTTAAAATTAAGAATAAGTTACAAAACTACTTTGAAGATAGGAAGTATTATAAGAATTATCATTGTATTACCTTAATAATAGGCTGTTTAAAAATTTGCGTCAATGTTTTTATACAGGGTGTCCGGTAATTCGTGTGCCATATTTTGCGATGCGATTCTTGGTCATATTCTAAGAAAAAAAATGTTCTACAGAGAAGTCTGATTTTTAACTTTGACATCACTTTTTGACGATTTAAAAAAAGAATAGCTTAGGTGTACCCTGACCCAAGTTAAGGTCAATTTCGCTGTCAGTACTAATGAGAAAACCTTTAAATCAACTCGATCTGCATTTTTATGAGTATTTCAACTCCAGCTTAAGAACGAGATACAAATTTTTCGAACACATCCGTGTAAGTTAATTCAACAAGTAGGAAGGTTTTGACACATAATAATAAACAACTTTGGAAGTTTATTAAAAGTGAATTAAAGAGTAAATAAAGTGTTTTTTTTTGTGCTTGTATTACTGCACTAGCAATAGATTACCAATAAAACACGCCTTATATCAAATTGGAAATATCATCAGAAAAAGTTGTAAACTTAAAAAGTGAATATTTTTTCCTGATGCTCGTTTATAGCCAACAAAAATATTCAGTCAATCATTTGTTCTTTAGACAGTTTTTTAGACTACCACCAGCCATAAAATAAGTAAATACTGGTGTGCCACAGGGCTCCGTTTTGTCTCCGACTCTCTTTCTCATATTCATCAATAATCATAATAATAATCTATGCAGACAAAATTTGTTTGTGTATGCGAATTTCTTATAATAGTTTGATTGAAAAATACTGTTTAAATTTTTTGTAACGTATATTCAGTTAAATATGTAATTTGTATCCATAATAAATTCATTTTTTACTAACATGTCTTCCCATATATTAAAAACTATTTGCATTATTTTCTTTTCCAGTTGTACCACTCTCTGTTATCCTGGTGCCATATTTCGATGCAAGACTTCCACCATACTTGCAGTATGCCTCAGTTGGTGTTGCAATAGCTAAAGAAATCCTCCGATCAATAACAAAAGCCTTCGAAGAAAAAGCCATGCGATGTGTTCCGAAATCCGTAAACATCTTCTCCAACTACAGTCGAATGGATATCCTGATTCATTCAGGTGGAATGCAAATATCCTATCACTCAATGCTGTCCCTGACAGGTCCCATCAAAGGAATGGCCAGACTTCCAGGCTTAAATCTAACTCCGACACAAATTTTCTTCTTAGTATCAGCCCAGGAGCTGTGTGCAGAATCTTTGTATGTTGGAATTGATACTGATTCGGGAGAATTCGGAAATATGTATACGTTTTTAGTATTAAATTTTCAAATATATATATTCAATTGTTTGTTTTACATTTCAGATTGGGATGGCTAGTTGCTCAAGGCGGTAGCGCCACTGAGGTCTTCAAATGTCCAAGTGGATCAATGTTAAATGCTCAAAAAACCTGTAACGTTCTATAAAATGAACGGTAAACAAATGTAAAAAAAAAAAACTGACATCTCTCTCAAGTCCCGTCAAGACAGTCTACAGTAGTTTGTGCACTCTTCTTACTTTCAATCTTCCAAGTTAGACAACACTTAAGGGTATTTTCCAAGTAGAAAACAATAACTTACAATCTAAACTTAATCTTAACACACTATCGAGACCAAAAACCATCTATACTTATGTAGATATGAACAAAATTGAAAAAGATGTTAAAAAAATATTACAAAAACAAATATATTTTTTCTTAGGCACTGATATTATATTGTATACTATGTAGAAACTATTGTAGTTCCAAAAAAATCTCAAACTAAAAAATTGTTAAAAAAAATCTAGCCTCTAACTCTCAACTTGTCAATTATTAATACACACAAAACATTGGGTTAGCTATTTTTAAAACTACTCGTATACAGAATGTTACCGAAAAATGCTCATATTATATAGTTTAAGATGGTTGAAAGAAAACGCTGTAGTTAAGGGTCAAGTATGATTAAGTTAGTTTTTTTTTTGAAAATATATTTTGAATTCTTTTTTATTTGACTATGGACAAATGTTAACATTTTACCCCTAACATGTCTCCGTGTCTTACAAAACTTATAGGTCTGAAAAGGCATTTAATTATGTACTTAAGTTTCAATGTGTAGATCAGATTTACCAAATTAGGAGGAATCCAAATTATTGAGCAAAATACGCCAACATACGCCAAAAACGATGTTAGATCTTTGGATTTCTAGTAATAAATGTGCCACCCCTTCTGATCTGGTTACACCAATAAATGGAGATGCGTATCGGCATCATCGTCAAATTGAATTTTATTCAGATAACATCTAGGAATTGATATAAACCTTCAATCTGGTTTAGCAGTCTTAGCCATTGAAGCCAGTGTCCGAAGTGCTCTTCTCCTAAAGGATCATCCCATCCGATTATATCTCCATTTGCTGGTGTCCTCCAGATGTTCTTGAGGAATATCAAGAAGTTGGCTATCAAACCCAATGGGTCGAAGATTGACATTAAGACTCGAAGAACTTCTCTCTTCGTTGGTTTTCTATCCGCCTGGAAAATGTCGTTGTTGGTTCGACTCAGTATATACTTAAAGGAATCAGTCGAAGTATAGACCACTAACGTACCTAATATTTTGGCGGTTCCAATTTTGTTAAGTTTTCTTTTATACATAGCTGAACATTTTGCGAGTTGGGTAAGAACCTTGGACGAATTTGAAATCAATTTGCCTATTTCAAAACCATCTCGTCGATGAATCGTTAAAACCTCGGTGGCCAGTTCGAGTGCCTCTACTTCTGTGTCCACACTTTCGAGTAAATCGTCCACGTAATGGTTTGTTGTTACGCACCTAACAGCCCTCCGATAAGTGTCTTCAAACGTCAATGCATTTTTATTCTTTATGTATTCTGGACAGGCGGGCGAACAAGTTGCTCCGAATGTCATTAACTGCATGACATATGTATGTATTCAGTTCAAACTGGGATTCATCTTGGCACCATAACTAGTCTTCCTTCTTGATGAGAACTTGATGATTCATCTCACGAATATCTATCACCAGGTAAAGCGATTCTTCTTTCTCTGATCCGGTAGAGAACATCCATCAAAGAAGTCAGCTGATCAGGTCCTTCGAGTAGCGCCGAGTTCAACGATACTCCGTTCCCTTTTGTTGCTGCGTCCCAGAAGATTCTTGTTTTACCCGGTTTATTTGGATTTTTGACCGGGAAAATATAATATCTATCATCTATCATTTTGAAAAATATATCTTTGGAGACATAATCGTTAATTTGAGATTCTAGTGTTTTTTTCTCATTATGTGGTCGAGTTTTAACTTTTTTTCGAAGACACTCATATCGACGAGATGCCAACAGACAACTGTTTGGAAGTTGTACTTTTTCAAACTTTCACAAGAGAGATGTTTCGAATTGGTTGCCCACACGTTTGGTTTCTGACTCCAACTGTTGAAGGGCTCGTTTTTCTTCCAGTGACATTGTTGACTGCGGTTGAATAGCTGCTACATCGACACTATCCAGTGAAAAGTAGTTTTTCAGCATATCGTTGAGTTTTGCGTCTCTAGCCTGTCCATCATACACAGTGGTGGAAGGTGTGAAAAACATGATTGTGGACTTTTGGAAATAGTTGATTATCAATTTCTTGTTGATAAGGTCCATAAATAGCCCATCCCAGGCGAGTTTTTGTGGTAACTCGATTATTGTGACCATCATTTTTGAATTTCAATGGTAGTCCTAGATTGGTGTTATCCAGACCGATTAAAGTTCTTGGTATTGCGGTCTTGTAGGATTCAATTGGGATTCCTTTCAGGTATGGATAGTCTTGCGCTATTAGGCAAAGTGGATCCGCTCGACCATGTAGACCCAATTTATTTGGGAGGTTATCATCCATTTGATCAAAAGCATTCCTAATCGAGGAAGGCGTACACTTTGATTTTGCAAACGGAACTGATTCTGTTTTATCCGTTGCATTGGGCGACTGAAGATGTATCCTTGGTTGAGTTATGTACTAGACATGGTGTCGAAAGCAGCATCCGTTGACTCCACACTTTGAATACACTCTACATCGAGAATTAGGGTGAAATAATACATATGTCCGAAAAAGATTGTGTTGTTTCACAGCATTCCACTTATCGTTGATATTTAAGGCGATAAAATGGAGGCAACTATCAACTTTGTTCCACTTTTTCTGGGAGAAACAACAGGTTCTTGTCCTCGTTATATATACACATGTTGACGTGTGCTCTCTGGCCTCATTTTTCTCCTTTAGTGTTTACAATGGAGCTCGTGAACGTAACACGATTTATTGTTCTGGAGAACTTCGTTAACCACTCTCCGAATGTTATGAGATTTAAATCCGCCAGGGTTTCCATGTATGGGTGTACTGGGTGGAAGCTTTTCAATAAGGTCACGCAACATTGATGGATTGTAGAGATGGTCAAACATGTCACAGGCTTCCATAGTTGAGCAGATGTTGTCGACAGCCAAAGTAAAGGGAATAATGGACTCCAGCTTGTCTGCTCTTGGGGCTGGTTCATTTTGCACTCTCATGATAAGTGAGTCCAGAACGACGTCTGGCTTGCCATACGTTTCTTTGAGAATCTCAATTATCCGAGGAACATATTTTGGTTGAGTCAGTATACTGCGGACATCTTTGCCTTTCAAGCACTTTTGTAATCGCAAAAGGTTTTCGACGTGATTACATGGCTATTCTTTGAATCGTGCTGTAAAGATTGGAAGTTCATTTGGCAGGGAATGTCTGACAGCAAGTTGATGCGTAGTTTTCAGCTCAAAAAAGTTACTCCCTGAGGGTTTCGTGTAATTGTTTCCTTTTTGCCTCTGACGCTGAACAAGATTTTCGAGGGTAAAAGATTTATCGTAAAACCGGTTATTTTGCTGCATCAACTCATTTGTCTGAAAGTTTGGTTAATTTCACTGGTCGAGAATATTGCTGTTGGTAGGTGCGCATTTCGTGCTTCGTGGCAAGATTCCATGTTAGGAGGAGTTGGACTTATCGCACTGAACCATTTCCAGATTGTCTTTTTCATTGCAAAGTTGTGTTTGGAAAATGTTCTCTTTTGTACCGGATTCCGGATACCCATCCTAATTTATTGATTGCATTCATCTTCAAGTACGTTGTTTTTGTTTTTACTTTGAACGAAATTTTAGGAAATTTAAAGAAATATTAAAAAAACTGCTTTGGGTTTTCTTCAAAAGTAACAGAACTCGTCTTTTCAATTTTATATTTTTATGGTGATTTAGTAAATTTTATTTAAAGGGAAGAAAAACGATAGACAGAATTGGATTGGTTGAGTCACAAATACAAATGGCCAAAAAGAAAACTAAAATCCAAAAGGTCGTTAGCAATCATTTTGTATTTTGGGTTTCACTCTGCTATTCATTGTCCTTTTCCATCGATCGAATGAAAGCTAAGCGTAGGTAGCTGTTTGTTATGTTGTTAATTGAGCGCTAGATGGCGTTTTTGAGGTTCTGTGGTATTATTGCCAACAGCACTCTATTACAGAACCTTGGCAACGGCCGATGATCGCAATATCGTCTGCATAACCCAATAGTTTGTCAAACCTGCTAAAAATATAGTTCACCTGCCGATCGGAGCATATGATCTAGAACGAAATTGAAGGATTTTATATTCTTGCCGAAGTTCTAGTTACACATTGCACTGCTTGTTTTCCAATGTCACGCGATAAAATTTCATTGGTTTTTCTGGGATCACGAGTTGCGCCATCACCATTCAGAGCTCCTGATTGTGAGGCCTTGCAGTCGCTGAAAATGTGATGAGTTTGGTTAAACTTTTCCAAGATTTGCTTCAATGCGAATATTTGATTTGGCCGACCTGCTTGCTGGATCGAAAGATTCACACGTACTTGTCGTCGACTAGAGGATATCAAGAATGGCTCAAGATGCTCACGCAACACGTAGAGTAGGATCTTATAAGTGATATTCAGAAGAGATATAATATTATTATAGTTCTTGCATTAATTAGGAGTAAGGCAGACATTTTGTAGATGGGACATACAAAAATAGTCCATTCATCGGGCAGGCTGACATTCATCCACACATAAAAGTTTGATGATTTAATGCAAATACACCCTACTTCCTACTTCAGTATTTGAAGAGCTCTGTAGGTAAGCTATATCAGATTTGAGACCTTGTTATTCTTAAAATTTTGTATAGCTCAGTCTTCTTCTTCTAATTTTATTTTAATTTTGCGCGCACCAGGTTGTTGGAAATGGTTCCTCTTAAGTATAAATGGGGTTTGTTCTTGCTTATTAATTGCTCTACGTGATGCTTTAATAGCTGATGGTCGAAATACAGCTTGAACTATTGCCTGTGCTACAAGCACTTTGCAACCTACGCTCGTTCGGGGTCAGGTCCTAAGCCAACATCAGTTCCTTTATTTTTTCAAACGTTAATCACACTTATACTTACCGATTGATGCATTACTACAATTTTTTGGGTAGGATCTTATCCACAACCGTGTGGAGAAGGACAGATTGCAAGATGGTTTCGTAGCCTTGGAAACCTAGTGCTTTACTTATTACGATATTATTCTTCAAAGTTAACCTATGTAGTTCTTCTGTAATATCTTTCTAGTTATGCATCGCAATCGCAAGAAATGGCTCACGCGAGTGAAATATCCGACATCTTCCGTGAATCTATGGGGTGAAGATAAATGTTTACAATACTTTCTGAGAAGGTTGAGCTTGGCAAATCTATTACCTATACAATGCTTACAGGACTTGCCTATCATCTGTATCTAAATTATTAAAAGTTTTTTGTTTTAGCAATTTGTAAACTGATTCGTTTATGTGTCAAGAGTGATCAGCCGTCAATTAAACATTCATGTCGATTACACAATCCGAAGAATTTTCCTCCCTGACCTTTCGCATCTGCTGTAAAACTTATTTATGAAATTCGCCGGATGAACTACATTGCCGATTCCTAAAATTACCTTATCATATCATTTATGAACTTTCCTATCGACACTCTCAGTTATAGACATTTATTTAACGGCCTAGGTTTTGATGAAAGCATCGCTTCCCATCGATCAGCGAAATCAAGCATTATTGTGCCTGGTTAGTACTTGGATGTGGAACCGTTCAATACCAACCGTGTGCTGCCCGGTCGGGAGAGTACGGCGCCCTTTGAAGCAATTCCACATTCTGGTCCTATATCCAATTTTGGACAGTGCGTGCGGGGTGGATATGGGGGGTTTTCCTGCTGGAAAGTTCAGTTAATGGGTTTAGGAAATTTAGGAAAATTTCTTTTCAAGATTCCTTTATGGGTAAATGCAGACATTTTTGACTTTTGAACTTCAAGCTCAACAGTCTCATAGTAGTTTACTGCACCCGATACCATAACTCGACCTTCTCGACTATGATGCCGCGCTAAAAATCGTTCTTCTTTCCTCACATCATCGTGGAAATAATAATTACAACTATGAAAGCCATTAAATTTGAACTTTTTCTCATCATAAAAACGACGCCGACGTGGCGCCATTCATTTTTCCAACTCATATGGAGTTTTAAAAAAATTCTAAACGCATACCTTTTCTTTGCTCGTTTAGTGGTGGTTTCTTTAGAAGTTTCAATCGTTTTAAATGATTTGCACTGTTTTATTTCTCTACGGAATGTTGAAACGCTTGCAGTTACACCGGCTTTTTGTTTAATTTTTACCCCAAAGTCACACGAATCAGAAACACATCTTAAAATTGCTCGTCGATCAATTGCATTTGTTGCCGTTTTTTTACTTCCTTTCATGTTAGTTAGTTCTTGTTCTTTTAACAAATCGGTTTTAGCTCTTTCGACACTATTTAAAGCTTTTGATCTACCTATTTTTTTTTTATTTCAATTAAACGGCTAAATTTCATTTAAAACACTTCAAATTTTGATTAAATGTGTCAATCATCTCAAAACTCTCATTAACAATGTAGATAATGACCGATAATGATCGTGTGTCTATTCAGTTGACGCAAAAAAAAAATTTTTCCATATGGAACGCTTTGCAAGAAAGCGAGAGAAAAAATAGCGGTACTTTTTGGATTATTCTTTCTGATTTGTTTTCTTAACATTACATGCAAACAGTAAGCATCATCAAATGATATATTAACGCTCAAAGTTTGGAAAAAATGAACAAAAATTGTGTGCGTATTCAGTTGAAGCGGAGTGTATTTGTGCTTTCCATTGATTTATTTTTGTTTTTTTTTTTGTTTTTTTCATTTAATTAAAAATTTACTTCAGATTCGTCTCGAAATTGGAGCGAATGTAAAATGATATAAATTGTATTGAGTTAGAATGGATTGCAAAATACTCGTAAGTAATACCAGATAAGTTGAACAAAATGTCGGTGGTGCAGGGCATGTTACCGACATTCGTTCAATAGCAAAAGTTTGGAAATTAATTGAAACTGTCACTTAAGCTCATTCGCCGAATTCTGTAATAGGGGTGGATATGATCAATTCTAAATCGTATTCCATTTTTTTATTCTTAAGCTTGAATAGTTAAAACGGCTTTAAATCTAATAATCCAATAATGTTATATTCTTGATTTTGTTGTCAAGTTTTAATATAAAAACTCATCTTCTCGTTGGGTGTTCCTCAACTTACTTATGACTAAATCTTAGGTTGTCTGTTAATCGGATTGAAATTGCGTTGAATTTGATCAGCAGTGTAGTTCTTGACGATTGTGACATGTGGATGGATAATGTTAATTTGTGGAAATTTCAAGAATTATCTTAGAGATCAAATTTAATCAGAATTATGATGCAATTGGCGCAGGGCTAGAAAAATCAAATCCTGTATCTTCAAATTGTATTACCAACTACATTTTATTGGTAAAAGACCTAATTTTCAGGGCTCCATATTAAAACGAGTATTGCATTATTTATTATAATATCTACATATAGACACAATTTTTTTTTTATATTATACGCGCACTCAAGGGGTTATGAATACCCTTATAATGTTTCACACAGTGCGAGCAATTAGGAAAAGGAGATTTTATTAGTTACTGATTTGAGCAAGCTGACATAACAATTGGATAAAACAACATTTAAAAGACTCATACTTAACTCCTCACCGAAACATTACAATCACAGTTTAATTATAGGCCTAACAGTTTATTAAACAAATTAAAAAAAAAAAACATTGTTCAAATAAAGATTATGCACTATAACCTAGGACCATGAAAAGTATTAAACAATAATTTATAAAATTGTTGAACATTTTATTTTAAACATAAGAACCATTTAAAATTTAAATGAAAATTAAATTTTACATTGTTCCTTTGAATTAGTTTTAATGCATGTGTGTGTTGTTTGAGTTTCAAAATGTGTAAGTATACATAAATTAGTAGTGATATTTTAGAGAAAATTAACAATATAAAAATGCATATAGGTATAAGAGTTTGAATTCAAACTTTGAACTATACATAAAGACTCGGTTCTTTTAATCCAACTTAACTATAACATAATACAAAAACAAAAAACTTAACTAACATCCATCCCTATTTAAAGGCCAGACCTATGGTCCCTAATATTGTTTCTGTGATAAAAACAAGTAATTAATACAATTAAAAAAATAATAAAAGAACTTTAGATACATTAAAAACTAAACTCTCAATTTGCAAATTGTTGTTAAAATTATTTAAACAAATAATAAAAATTGTTAAAATATAAATAACATAACCTTAAAGGCAGTATGATTTACATACCAAGAATAAAAATAAAATTGTAATTGCTTTAATAGATCTGTAGAAGATACAATAATGATTGAGCTGATAATTTATAAAATAAACTTGTTTAGAATTGTTGCAAAACTAAGGTGTTTTATTAACCGGAGGTCTAAGCTCGTTGCTTTCTACAATAGAGGAAATGTAAAGAGTTTGTCTATGGAGTTTTAAACTTTTACGCAAGTTGGCCATATTGCTCAAGCTACATCTGTCATTTATTATGTATGAAGTTGACCGCAATTTTGATCGAAAAATCATATCCAGCGACGAGGCCCATTTCTGGATGAATGGGAATGAAAATAGTTGAATTTGCTACCGTCCCAATCCACACGATGTTCGCCAAATTAGGGGGGCCAAATAAGGCCCTGTTCCTAATAAGGCCCACTTGTCAGAAAACACAGAAACGAACAAATAACGGGACTTTTTTTGCTTTGCATATTTAAACCATGTCTACAAGAACACATACAAAGGAAAAAAAGCCAGCTGCGCGATTCATGTCTTGACCTACAGCTAAATGAAGTTCGTCTGGGGGGAAAAACTAGCAAATTATAAAAAAGTAGTGTGTTTTGTGTTCTTTTTTAACAAATTTTAACCAAGTAAGTACCTAATTTTTGATTTTTCCCGTATAATATATAATATTTTGAGTAAATTACAACATTATTTGTTTGTAAAAAATGTTTGATCGTTAGTTTTAAATAATTTTTTTTTAAGTCTTGCATGTTCCTAATAAGGCCCACAAAAATAAGGGATGGGCCTTATTGGGCACACGCAAATTTGCTTTTAATTATTGGGTTTAATATTATACATATATTTTTTATTTTATATTTTTAATGTGTTTCAGACCAAATGCCAACTTTTCCCAAAAAAAAGAGCTTCTAATAGGACAGTAACCAACATAAAAAGACGCATTGCAGGTTAAAGAATATTTTAGTTTTATTTTTTTACGAAGAAGTGAAGTTTATATTTTTTTGTTTAAGTTTTTTGCTAAAATTAAGTTTTTTATTTAATTTGTGTTTTTTGTTAAACTAAAGAGACTATTTCCTTATGAAATAAATTCAATTTTTGTGTTTTTAATTGCGATATTCTTAAGAAAACTGAGTGGGCCTTATTAAGACCCCATGGGCCTTATTAAGAACAACGTAAGCTTTTTATAAATTTCAAAAAAATATACTTTTCAATCTTACGAAAACAATAAAATCTATGTTTTCATGTAGATAAAATGACAAAGAATCATAACCTTTTTAGTTTACTCGGATACTCTCAAAAATCTAGCAGATATTTCGAAAAATCCGTTAGGTGGGCCTTATTTGGCCCCCCTACCTTACTTCTTTGCGATCGACATTGGTCAGGCCATCACCGTCAATTCGAACTCGGGATTTTGGTCAAAGTTGACATTACGATGATAGCGAAGACGAAGCAAGTGGGTCTCGAAATTTAATTTATTTTTAATTTATTCCCCCCAAAATTTTTTTTATTTTCTTAAGACCAAAAATAACGAAACCTGCCATACGAATTTTTTGGAAGTCTTTTGAAATTTTTTTCCTCAAAAACTGTTCCACAAATTAAAAAAAAATCACTTATAGATAGTTGAAGATAAGTAATGCTTGAAAAAAAATTTCAGAAAAATGCTTGTTAGTGGTACCAACTTTGGAACCTTTTTTCTGTTTTTGATTTTCTCAAAAAACGGTACAACCGATTTTGATCATTTTGTTATGCTTAACCTCCCTAAAAGTTTAAATATTAATGTGTATTAAAATTTTTAGGCAAATTTCGAAAACTTCATGCTCAATATTTTCTAAACCTGATTAATAAAAGTTTCTAAATATAATCTTAAAGATTTTTTTTTTTTTTTTTTTTTTTTATAATTTACCCGCGCTCAAGGGATTATGATTACCCTTTAAATGTTTTCAGCACAGCGCGGGCGTGAAGCTAATGAAGAGAAAGAAGGATAGGAAAGATGTGTGGCACGATGTTCTGAGACTGAAAGTGGTTGCCTCAGATATTTTTATCTCCAGGGATGGTGGCTGAACTAAAGCGGAGAAATGCCGTGTCTTATTTCTATGTCACTTATAATTCACATTATTTTATTTGTATCCATCCTTGTTGGGCATACTAATTTAACTCAATTACATGTTGTAGTGTTATGCCTGAACAACATGCAATGAGTAAACCAGTAAACCCATTGATGACAATTTTTAGAAGGTTTTAATGGAATGAAAGTAACATAGACGACGGCAGGGATCGAACCTGTCATCATGAGGTTGACAGGCGAGCACACAACCATCGCGCCACGGCCACCCCCAAAGATGTAAGAAACAAAATTTTATTTTACCATAAAATACGATATACTCACGTAATTTTTAGTTAACATACATTTTTCTCTCACATCTTGTAGATTTTGTTAACAAACTTTTATTTGTCAAGTTAAAAAAAATCGAGCATGGAGTTTTCGAAATATGTATTGAGTTTTGAAAAAAAAAATTTGAATAAAAATAAAACATTTGGCTGAACATTTTTATACACAATAATATTCAAACTTTTTGGGAGCTATAGCGTACAAAAAATGATCTAAATCGATTGTACCGTTTTTGAGAAAATCAAAAACAAAAAAAGTGGTTCGAAGGGAAAAATATCGGAAAATGTTTTTTCAACCACTACCTAGCTTTAACTAAATAATATTTGTTTTAAATCTCTCAACCAGTTTTAGAAAAAAAAAATTTATAAAATTTCGAAAAAAAATCGTATAGCAGTAACCGTTATTTTTGCCCAACAAAAAAAAAAAAAAAAAAGAAAAAAAAAGTGTGGGCGACAAAAATTGAAAAAATATTTATCTATTAAAAAAAATGGCCGAACCGTTCAGGCTGTAGTCAAACAGACAGATAGAATTGCAAGACGTCTTCGCTATCATCGTAATGTCAACTTTGATCAAAATTTCGAGTTAGATTTTTCTTGCCAATGTTGTTTACTATTAGTTGGTTAACAAATTTTCCGAAAAATTTTTATAAATGACACCTAACATACAACCTTTTTTAGTTTTCTATTTTCGCAAAGACGTGCCTAATAATTTCGATCACTTTTTGTACGCATAAGCGTAAACTCCAAGAGAGTTTATACAGTATTGGGTATTCAAGTTTTCCAAAAATTTCTTTTTTTATTAAAAAAAAAAAATATTTAGTTTTAAAGACTTAATAAGGTAATTGCGGTAGAGATGCAATAATATTTGTACAACTAGCCATCAATGAAAACATTTCTGGAGCGGCATCGCTAACTCATTTCAGGAATGCCCATTTTTGATTTACACATCATGCCGGGCGGCGCGGTAGAGTAAACCAAAAACGTGAGTAAAACTTATAGGTTCGGCGAACCCTGTTACGGTTACACGTTTCGTGTAGCAACTTACCTTACGGAAGATTGTATTTGAGACCCTGTTTAGATTGGGAATACTGCGTACTATCTACATCGTATTTACATTGGTAAATTTGAGTAGTTACTGAAATCTCGATTTTAATACTTTCTATTAATAGAAGGAAATATCTTCATTCCCCCAAAATGTATTAACCTTGTTTGTGCACGTTGTGCAATGATGAAATTAATAAAAAAAAAAGAATCTCTTCAACTACAAATAATTTTATTTTGAATTCAATATTTAAGTTAGATTTTAAGTTGTTGATGGTACAAAAGAATGATACCTAGGTAATAATTCAGAATTTTTAAGTTAACAAGTGATGAGTTCGACTTTATGTATGTACGTTGTGCTTGCGGTATAGTGTGCTGTCTTCTTTGTAGTTTTCTCCTAGTTGATTTGATGTATGTATGTAAATTGTTTAACTATGTGTATATAATAAATAGATCGATTTACACTCTCGTCTTTTCGATGTGGTTCAGGTTTGAACAAACCTCACACCTAATAGGTCAAAAATACGAAAGACGAAACAACTGGTGTCAAATTTAATTGCAGTTTTATTCAATGTTTAAAAACAAATCCACTTCACGTTACTGATTGACGATTGTATTTTCTTTAATGCTTCGGAAAAATGCATTTTCAGAGTTGACATTTAAAAATGTTGTTCAGGGCAATCAGTTAACATTTGCAAAGAAATGCTTGATACGTCAAAATTCAATATGTCCCTTATCTGTCATACCATATATGTAGTCCAATTGTTTAGAAATGCCAAGGGAGGTTTAAAATAGTTTTAAGTATTTTATTTTGACAGATTTGTATCTTTTTATAGTGACAATCTGCACAATCTTTTAGCCAAAGTTAACCCAAATATTTAATAGTTTTTTCCCATTGAACAGGAGCATTGCATACTATTAGATTTGTTTGAGGTAGATTACTTTGCTTTCGTTTCTTTGTAAAGAAACAAGCTTGAGTTTTACCAGGATTTATCTTGATTTTCCAAAAATGAAAGTAGAGTTCAATTAGATTAAGTGCCTTTTGAAGGTTAAATAAAATTTGTTCACATTTATCTGAAATACTATAAATGCATATGTATCATCTGCGAAAAAAGATCTTTTACAAAGCTGAGAACAGGAAAGTCAGATACATATGTATATGTTATATAGCAAAGGAGAAAGGGTCGATCCTTAAGGAACGCCGGCCTTTATAGAGTACAATGGGGATTTGCTTAGCGAAATTTCAACAAAAAAACTTTCTTTCATGCAGAAAACTTTGAATTAATTTAATAAAATATGTAGGAAGACCATTTACTAAGAGCTTATGAACGATGCCGTCATTCCAGACGCAATCAAAAGCCTTTTCAATATCAAATGACAGGATTCGAACAGATTTTTTATTTTTAAGTGCTTTTTTAATGTCTTCGATTAATCTCATTACTTGATGCGTTGAAGAATTTTCTTTTCTAAAGCCAAATTGTTCTGGTGGAAGAATATTTTTGGTTGAAACGATTTCTGTCATTTCTAGACAGATGAATACTCCTTCTATTCGAACAAAAAAGATTGTGCCTAATGCATATAGCTTTTTAGAAAACAAAAGATTGTTTTTCATTCATTCCATTATACAAGCTAGAATTCACTTCTAGTTTCGCTTAGACAAATTAATAACCCACGTATCTTCAAAAACAATTTATTCAAATGAAGGGTGGTCCAACCAAAACGCACGATATTAATTTCAAATAAAATAAAAAGTTTTCAGAGAATTATCTTAAAATTTTTTATTATGATAGAATCTATGAAAATTATGTGTGAAAATATCGACCAAATGCTCGCTACGGTTTCGGTGGTATACCTCTAAGCTCTAACCGATGGTCCATATTTTCAATGACTCTGAGACATAATTGAGGTTCAATGTCGTTAATGTGCCGAAATATCTCATTCTTTAGCTTTTGAATCGTTCTTGGCCTATTGACGTACACTTTTTCTTTTAAATATCCCCAAAGAAAGAAGTCCAACTGTGTCAAATCACATGATCTTGGCGGCCAATTGACATCGCCACCACGTGAGATAACACGGTCATTGAATTTCTCGCGCAAAAGAGCCATTGTTTCGTTGGCTGTGTGGCAAGTGGCACCATTTACGATAACTGCTTGGATTCTCATTTGTCCAAATGCGGCAATTCTACATGTTAACGAATCTACTGAGGTATAAGTGTGCCTCGTCGCTGAAGATGATTTTCTTTGTAAAGTCACCATTCACTTCTGTCTGTTCAACCAACCATTCGGCATTCGGCGTATTGACGATGCTTGAAATGGTCAGTAGGCTTCAGCTCTTGATTCAATTGAACCTTGTATGGGTATAAATTCCCATCAGTGATGTTCGTGAGATGTTCAATTGTTGGTCTCGATGACGAGTCGATGTTGATGGCTCTTCTGCCACACTATCGCGAACAACAGCAATGTTTTCCACAGAAGGAACTTGGCGAGCGTGCACAGGTGTTTTACATTTACTACAGACCCGGTTTGCTGAAATCCGCGCTCAATTTTACCGATCGTGGACACATTATGTCGATTATGCTGGCCAAAAAAATCACGAAGTGCATGAAATGCATTTTGATTTGAAAGCCCATTTTCGTAAAAGGCTTCAACATTCTAACGTGCTGCTCAATTTTGTAACTCTTAATGGTTGAATTTGTCAAACACCGAAACAAAGAACTGTCAAATTAAGTTGGGCAAAAAACTTGACGTTAAGGTGTGACTCACAATTAACATCGTCCGTTATGGTTGGACCACCCTTTAATTTGTAAATCAACCTGGCGCTAATTTTCTGAAGGAATTTACTTAATCATCTCCAGTCCCTAATTGCCATTAGTTTTACACAATGCTTTTTGATGTGGCTCCACACTCGTACTGGCGTTGATGCTTTTCCATCAGGGGTGGTTTCGAAGTCTGTCCTAAAAGTTGTTTTTGCAGTCCACACAATCCACGTGCCCAAACTATTTCAGACATTGGTTTCTGAAAATGTTTTTCTATTAGATGTTCAGGCATCATTTTCTTAAGGTTTTAAATTTAAAAATTGTAATTTTTGTTGTGTTAGCATACAAGCAGGCTTATCTTGATAAATGGGTAACAGAAGAATTCTCCTATCATAAAATAAATGCAATTTCTTTTAAGATATTTAAATAATTAAAACATCTCAATTGGACTTATGAAAATTTATTCAAAAAACATATTCCAAGTTGACAAACGAAAATCTTCCTAGATGACATTCTTCAAGAGAATACCCGCAAGCGCTTGAACATTACCTACATTTTTCCTAAGCTCCAACCACTCCTTCTGTAAACAATCGTTTTCACACTCAACTTATGAACTTTTTTTCTGCTTCATTCAAAATGAAATATCTTTCAAATAGTTTCAATTATTTATTTTTCCAAAAATGGCATTTATTCATTTAATTTATTTCTACATTGTTCTTTTATCATTTTTAATTAATCCCAAAGAAGTTATTCTCCTCATCAACGATGGAGCCCGCGAGTCAGACATACCTTTGCCGTTTGTCACCTCTTCGTCGTCGTCCTCGTCGTCCCCTGCAATTAGTGCTGTTCTACTTGAATGTCCAAATGCCCAGAGGCGGACAGCAACTTCCCGACCAGACTGCGAAAGACAAATGATGGTCCACATCCGAGTCAGTCCGAGTTTTCAAGTCGAAACATTGGACAAATTCCTGCTGCTTGACGAAGTTTACGACCAAAGAAGGAAGACCCGAGCAAAGCTAATGTCACCCTATTTAATTGAGATTAGTCGGGGGGAGCCGGTTGTAATGTATCCCTTGCAATTTGCCAAGGTAAGTCAATGTGTTGGTTAATTATACAATATTCTTTTGATTGTTTGTTTGGCTCTGTGCAAGGGTCTTTTGTGTTGGTTTATGTTTTTAATTTGCAATTACTTTCTGTCTTGGACAATTATACATAGCTTTAATTTTATGACAATGCAATTGAGGGCTTACATATTGTTATTTTGCCAACTTTTAATCGATTTATAAAGTCTGCAGTTTAAGATGCCCATCAGTAATAGTCAATACATCGCATGCTTAATGGAATACTGACCCATTGGGACATAGGTCAAAATTGAGTTACGTACAGATACAGGCTTTTTCAAGTCTCAGATCTCATGAATAGTTTTTCATGAATAATTCATGAATTAGTTTTAATTTTATCCGTCAGCAAGTAGGACAAATCCTCATAGCAAGATCTTTTTGCAATTTCCCAAAAATCGTCTTTTCGAGTTAGGTCAGTAGATATTCCATTAAGCATGCGACATCTTCAATAGGTCCAAGATTTAAAGTCATCGTCAATGTGTTGGGAATATTTAGTTCCTTAATTTACTCCAAAAAAAATGTATGCCCAAATAAAAATACCAGAATGTTATGCCTGTTTATCTTTGGCCGAAAAATCTTCCTAAATGTGTGCTTGAAGATATTTCCTCAGAATTGATAGAACGCATGGGTGACGGCGTCGACAACTCGGCTTAAGGAATATAATGATTAGTTCCTTTAAGGCCTGGAAATTTCCAGTAGAATTGTCAACACTTACCTCCTAGGTGCCTACTAGATTATAATTCAATCAAAAGTGTTTTGATAATGAAATCTGAACATTGTGTGGGAAACCTTGTTCATTTTGGAAAGTTTTTGGACTTTTAGCTTGAAAACCTAGATTTCGATTCGGTATGATCTGTCCTCAGATTGCTCAATTATATCAGTTCTCATGTGAAACAACGTAAATGCTTGCTTACTTGACCTCGCGTTCCATTACAACTTGCTGTCTGAGGCACGGTGCTGGCGTTCCATACTATGATTTTGCGAACACGCCGCGCCGCTCCGCCGCGTCCAGCCATATAGAAAAACAGTTCTGATATCAGGGATTGTTTGGTCTTCAAAACGGAGGTTATGTCTTGCTTGCAACTTGGGACTAGAATTCAAAGAATCTCTTGCCTGGACCTACTTTGACTTTCTGGATTACATCCATATCTGGGTCTAGCTAGCTCTCCTCTATTTGAGATCCTCGCACACCTCAATAGTTGGAAAGATTTGTTGTTGTTGAATATTGTGCACTCGGTGTAAACGCCTGTCGTATCTACCATCTTTTACAGAAGAAGTTTAAAGAAATCAGATGATAGCGAAACTCGTTGATGAGACTTTATACAAATGTTTTGAAAAATTGGAAGGAACTTTTCCCTTGGGGCACATTCAACACGTGTTTTCAAAAACCACTCGACGCAGCTTGGTCAGTTTTACCGGAATGGACCATACAAATCTCTGGACTTTAAATGCTACCATAAGTAGATATCTCTGAAATTAATGATCTGCCATTCCAGAAACCACTCTGGTACTAAAGGATCATGAATACTCTTAAAATATTTGAGCACAGTACGAGCGTTTAGAAATTTCGAAGGGTAAACTGTTGGGAACTCCCTGAAGCGAGAGTAATACAATTGAATTATATAAGGAGAGAAATGCAGATGGGATATACCACTAGAACACTTTTTTTATAAATAGAGAACAATGAAAAACAAGAAACAGCGTTTCAAATATTTCTAATATAGTTCTTACACCTATCGTCTAAGAGGTTTTTGGAAACAATCTAATAAACTCAGGTGAGTTCCAAACATGGAAAATGAACTGAAGCAGTGGTTTTGGCTACATCGACTATGTGGTAATTTCACACTCTGTGATGCACATAATATGTACCTACTCCTGAAATCTACTAGGTTTCCTCAATGGAAGTGTCGCTATTGGATACTTAGGGTTGGTTGTGCCTTAACAACAGAAGACAGCATTGAGTATTTGAAGCACTAAATTCAACGCGGTTTGTGGTTCCCCATTTGACAATAATATTGAGATCAAAATTTAATGAGTTTATCATGCGCTGTCATTTATGTTCCATATCCAAAGTACAAGAACATGAATATGGACACAAATATAAGAAGCTGAGAGAATATGAATATGAGAAAGAGAGTTGGAGATAAAATGGAACCTTGTGGCACACTAGCATTTATTCTATAAATAACAAACTTAAAACCGTCTAATGCAACTTGAATTAAGCGATTAGAGAAGTAGTTCTTATCAAACGAAGAAGAGATTGATCAATACCAAATTTCCTTATTTTTTTTTTTAACAGAGCTTGATTCCAAACTCTATTAAATGCTTTTTAAATATCAAGTGCAATAATCTCTTTCTTTCTCCAAAACGATGTGCAGCTGTAGTGTTTGGTGAGATAAGCTGTCAGATCAACGGTAGACCTTTTGCTACAAAAGCCATATTGATGGTCAGGTAGAAGCTTTCATTCTTCAAGATAATTCATAAGCCAATAATTTTTCAGCGATTCCATTTGAAGAGGTCTGCCGCTATCCCATCAGCTCCTGCGACCTTGATATTCTATAGCTAATTTTTCAGTTGAGCCTGCTTATTCTATATTGTGTGACAGAATTGGTTCTTTATTAACTGAAAGCAGTTTTTTGTTCTATTAAGGCCCATCTTTGAGCTGATGGATAGGTGTTTGAATACATTTTCTTTTCCCCGTAATTCGGTGATCATGGTTACCTTCCCGAAAAAAAACAGCGAAAAGACCGAACGCGTCTGCTTCCAGTGACTGTAATTCGAAGACGAGTGTTTGCAACACGCTGTGATACAATCAAACTTAAGTTTCGAGGCAACACTGAAGTAACAGTCATACGTCAACGAAGTGCTTGGCAATCAACTTTTCCAAAAAACTCAAATTCAAAAAGCATACAGACTTGATGTTAAAGAGAGCCAACTATTCTCTGCACTTCGTCCATCCGTTACTCAGGGGCGAAACGTACTAAGTAAGAAGACCAAGGTGCTTTTGTACAAACAACAACTTATTTCCTTGATTATTTTTTTGATTTTTTCAGAAAAATACTATATTTTTGATTTCTTTTCAAATATTTCCTTTATCACCGAAAATCATAATACAATACTTGGTTAGCTCTTGTCAAAATGAGCTTTCCTAGCCTAAACCAATTCCTCGCTTGACCATCCCAACTTCACACATTCGTAAATTCAGTGATTCGATTTCGGAATCATCGGTCACGGGATAACGGCTACCTGTGGGAAACGAGATGCTCTCCTCAAAAATCTCAGTTGTTTAATCTCAACGAAACTTTGTTTCACTCTTTCAAACATGGATCCAACGAGTAGGTAGTTGGTTAACTGTCCAAAACTTGCCGAGTTTCATTGTTGATTTTTGACCATTCCAAAACTGACATTTTCGAGAAAAATTAGAAAAAATTACCACCGAGAAAAAGTCCTTTTTAAGTATTTTCTCAGTAACCGTAAACTATTCGCGAATGATTCGAAGTGCGAAAAAACAACCATTTAGGAACGATTCTTTAGAGATGAGAGAGAAGCTACTGTTTTAAACATTCATTTCTATAAGCCTTTTGCCTTTACAATCAAAAAGAAATGCACAACTGGGTCGCACAAACTTGCTGTAAAAGAATACAAATTTCAAAAATTAATGTAATTATTTAGAGAAAACTGTTCATAAGCATAAAATTCATTTTTTAATGATTAAAACACCTCCTTTAGTAGTTAGAGCTAAAATAATCGTAGGATGCCATTTGATTGAAGTCTTAGTTTATGCAAGAACAAAGATTATATCTCGCAATAGTGGTTTCTTAAAAAATAAGGTTTTATATACACAAATTTTAAGATATTTAAAAAAAAAAAATTTTTGTACACCAACTTAAATTTTTTATAACTGTACGAATACAAAATAAATTTCCAAAAAATATACTGAGCCGTTTTTAAGATATCGAATTTTAGAAAAAAATATTTTTCTTTGTTTTTTTTAAATTCAAAAAATATTTTCTTGAAAATCTTGAAATGCAACGTTTTTTTAAACTTTTAAAAAGCTTATCCATAAAAAAATTTCATTAAAATCCGTTATGCCGATATTGAGAATTTCAAAATTCAAAAAAATGGTTCTATGTTAGGTACCATCAGTAATATATTAATTTCAAAGTTTATAATATATTATTAAATTTTAGATCCTAAAAATTAAACGAAAGAAAAAAATTTATCAAAATTCGCGTAACCGTTTTCGAGAAAAATACTATTTTCGAAAACCATTTTTTATCATTTGTATGGTGGGTAGGTACCGTTATTTTTAGGTAAACCATTTTTTTTTCTCACATATTTAAGATTATATTGAGAAACTTTTATTTATCAATTTAAAAAAAAAAAAAAACGAGAAATGGGGTTTTCGAAATAGATACTGAGTTTTTATAAAAAAATCCAAAAAAAATTTTTGAAAATTTTAATGCACAGTAATATTTAAACTTTTGGGGAGCTTTCGCATGAAAAAAGGGTCAAATCGGTTGTACCGTTTTTGAGAAACTCAAAAACAAAAAAATGGTTCCAAGGGGGGTACCAAATATAACCCTTTTTTTTGAAATTTTTTTTCAACCATTACCTAGCTTTAACTAGATGAAATTTTTTGATTTTGTTTTTAAATCTGTGGGACGCATTTTGAAAAAAAAAATATTTATAAAATTTCTAAAAAAAAATTGTATGACAGGTACTGTTATTTTTGATCTTAAAAAAAAAAAGAAAAAAACGTATGGGGGCACAAATTAAAAACGATATCCACCAAGTTTGACAAAAATCGGACGAGCCGTTTAGGCTTTAGTCCAACATACAGACAGACAGAATTTCGAGACCAACTTTTTTCGTCACAATTACAGGTCATCGTAATACCAACTTTGATCAAAATCTCGAGTTCGATTTTTTTACGAATGCATAACTTGCTTTATAGTACCTGTAAGTCGCAAGTAATAATCAGAAAGGGTGAAAAATTTCTGGCATTGTTGCTTGGACTAGAAGCCGACGAAGGAACCGAAATACCGAATAATTAATCAATTGAATTTTAAGTAATTAAACTATTAAACTATTAAACTTAGAAACGATGACGAGCGCGACTTACGTATGACTTGACTATCAATAATCTTGTAAAAACGTGTTGAAGGGCAACAGGTAGATAGCACTTTGGAAATTTTTAAGATAATTTAGCGTCCGAATAAAAAAAAAAAAGAATTCTAAATTTGGTCACGAATTCCGCTTTTTAGGAATTTTCAACGAAACAGATGCCAAATGCGGAATTGTATATTTAGAATCAATTAAACGGAAACCGATAAAACCGAAAGTCTCACTCGGCAGAAAAATAGACAAGAGTAGGTACGATAACTTAGGCGCCAAGAAATTATAACGGTTTTTTGTAGAACAGTTCAATACAAGCATTTTTTTTTTACGGGAGGAGATGTCTATCTCCCCCCGTTTGGGCGGGAGGGGCAATTTTATAAAAAAAGGTACCAACATGGAAACAAAAATATTAAAAAATAACGGTAATAACTTACAATTAAGTATTATACCTTTTTTTAAAGTCAATACTTTGATCTATTGTATAATTTTTAAATCAAGTGGAATCTATGCACAGTTCTGGAAAAACGAGTTTTAAACACAAATTTTGGGAAAAAAAAAACAAAAAAAAGTTTAAAGTTTAATTTTTCAAAACTGCAAAGTTATTTATTATTATTTTTTCCCAAAAATTCGTTACTCTAATTTATTTTTATTCAAAAACTGAAAACTAGATGATTTTATGTCGTCTAGTTTTTGAAAAAATTGAAAATAACTAAAACTACTTTTTTATGGGATATTTGTTTTTTTTTTCGCTTGCTTACGCATTACGGCGTATAAACAGTGAGGTATGTATGGGGGGGCCATGCTGCCCCCCTGCAACCCCCCTGCTTGGGCACACTATAGGATTTGGGGTAGGTGCGAGGTTGAGTGTATGCAAGGTTTCTTTTGCATTTACAGAATATGGATTTAAAGAAACTTTGAATTTACCCTATGGCCTATATCCAATGTCAACTAAATATATGTACGTAGCTCGAAGTTGCACATTTAAAATATTCAGACATGAAAATTTAATACATTATGAAAAATTCACATTACCTAGGTACTACTGTACGAATGCAGCAAATTTATATAATTCCTTAATTAAAATATGTTTATTGTTTGTGTCTAACATTTTTAATGCTAATGTGGTACAGGTTATTGTTTACCAAGGTCATTCGTTATTCAACCTTTGTAAGAGTGAAGTATTTTTTTTTTTTTTTGAATAAAGAATGGCGACTAAGCATCCACTACTTCATCCTAAATTAAATAACTTTTCAATATTTCAAAAAAAAAAAATATTTCAAAAGCATCGCGTTCTTAGAAGAAATTGGTCCAATTCCAACTAAAACGTCAACTCCCCCACTGTGTTCCAACTTACCGATAAAGGTAGAAAAATATAAAAATTTCAAGTTCGGTTGGATGTGGCGGTGCTACATTGAACATTGAAAAATTGACTTGATTATTTTTAAGTAACACCTGACTTACTCACAAACTGACTGACTGAGACGCGAAATGCCATGTAATATTACCTCCTTTCGGTGCATTCTTGGTAACCCTAAATAATTTGCTGTACTTTACTTACAAATGAACCACAACATTAATCCTCAAAATGAAATCACCGTAGTTAAATACCAAAAATCAAAAATTTTATAAAAAGTAGTTTTAGTAATTTTCAATTTTCTCAAAAACTAGAAGGCATAAAACCATTCGGTTTTTTGTGTTCGATTCAAAATTACTCGTAAATTAATAGTAGCATTGACCACAAAAAGCCAATTAAGCACTTTATTTCACAATTTTGAAAAAAAAATTTGTCTAAACTTTTTTTTTCATTTTTTTTAACAAAATTTTGAGTTTGCATGCGAATTTCTCAAAAACTATTGACATAAATAATTTAATTTAAATTAAGGATTATAGAACAGACTTCTGGCTTTCAAAACGGGTATAGTACTTTATTGTAAGTGTTGCCGTTGTTTTTTAATATTTTTTTGTTTTTTAATAATTTTTTTCTAAAATCGCCCCTACCTACTAAATGGGGCGAGATAGACCCTTTGACCCTTCTACAAAAATCCGTTATCAATTTTCGGTGCCTAAGTTATCGTACTCTCCCCGAAAAATAGAATACTTATCCTTTTTACCGTGACAACATTGATATAACGAGTGATTTTTAAGAGCTATCGGAAATTTAAAAAAAAACACATAAAATTCAGAAAAATGCATGAAATCTTTATTTAAATCGATGGTACGGTCTATAAAATTTAATGTTTGGAGATTATTTCATGCAAATGTTGACCGCAGCTGCGCCTCAAATGGTCCATCAGCTTAGTCCAATTTTGGCATACTCTTTCTTACATTTCAGCCGGTATCTCACGAGTAAATGCTTCAATGTTGGCTTCCAGTGCGTCAATCAAAGCGGGCTTGTCGCTGTAGACATGAGCTTTAACATAGCCCCACAAAAAATAGTCTAATGGCGTTGAATCGCACGATCTAGGCGGCCAATTGACCGGCCCCAAACGTGAAATAAACTGTTCATCGAACTCGCCTCTCAATTGGTTCATTGTTACGCGTGCTGGTGTGGCATGTGGCACCATCTTGTTGAAACCACATGTCATGCAAGTCAAGCTCTTCCATCTGGCGCAAAAAAAAGTTTGTTATCATCGCACGGTGACACAGTAACGTTGCTATTCGCAAAATCTTTGAAGAAATACGGCCCATAATCCGCACCAAACAGTGACTTTCTCTGGATGCATTGGTAGCTCTTGCAATGCTTCTGGCTTCTCTTCACTCCAAATACGGCAGTTTTGCTTGTTCATGTATCTATTTAACCAAAAAATGAGCTTCGTCGCCGAACACAATTTTCGATAAAAAAGTGGATCTTCGGCCAACTTTTCAAGAGCCCATTCACCAAATATTCGGCCTTGTGGTTGGTCGTTGGGCTTCAATTCTTGCACCAGCTGTACTTTGAATGGCTTCACACCTAAATAATTCCGTAAAATTTTCCACGTAGTGGAGTAACAGAGGCGCAATTACTGCGAACGGCGCCGAATTCGATAATTCACGGTCATCACTAAGCACTGGCCGACACAGCTGTGATATTTTCCTCAGTTCGCACTCTACGTAAGCGTTTTGGTGGTTTAATATCCAAAATTGTAAATTTGGTGCGAAATTTAGTCACAATAGCCGCCTCAGTACGTCGATTAAACTGACCATAAAATGGAAGAGGCGGTCAGCCATCAGACGAATAGGGGGAATAACATGTAGCATACGAAAACATGCACGTGCCGTAACTATTCGGGACTGGTGGAAGTCTGATCATAGCCTCTCCGTGGCGGCCGCTAGAAACAAGCCTTTAAAAAGGTTTGGCTAATATGATCAGGCTGGTTCCTCAGGTTAGCGACAGGTTAATTCGCTGTCCCGTAAAACGTTTGAATTACGAGACCGACAACAAGCCTCGGAAACGGACTGATCACACGTAGGGTAGCCAGATATGTTTAGATGAAACTAGTACTGGAGTTTCAAAAACCCGGACTTTCCCGGACAAATGAGGATTGAAAAAAGAGTACAAAACAAGGACAGAATAAACACATTTATATTGTAAGAGGAAACAAAAAATTGTATTAACATTTAAATAAAAAAAAATATTTAGTTTAAAAATCACATTTTTAAGTTACAAAACATCTTTGAGGTATAAAAAAAGGAACTTCATTTGTTTTTTTTTTAATAAATAGCCTTTACAGTGCTTGTTGTACTTTTCATTACATCTAATACTGTTAAGTATATCACTGTTGCTTTTTTGTTAAATTAATTCAGGTAATCAGGTAAAAGTTTGTTTCTATCTTTTGTCCACGTGAATTTAATAACGTTTTCTTTACAGCCGGAATCATCAAGCTTTTTCAAAATAGATTTAATTTTAAGCGGAACAAAATCGTTATCGATTCGCTCGTAAATATTATTGACAATATTTTGTAAAATTTCCACGGTTTCAATAATAGAAATGTCTTGTTTTTCAAGTTTTTGAATATTGACGTTGAATGTTGACATGAGAGAATGAACCAAAAATAAATACGCCTCGCTTAAATCGTCTTTAAAAAATGTTTGCAATATTTTGGGCGGATTCTCGTACATAAAAGCAAAAGACGTTCAACAGTAAGATAGAGAGAAAGCCATCTGGTTTTCGAATGGTATAAGAAAGGCTTATATTCATTTTCACGAAATTCAGAAAAATCTCGAAGTCTTTCCGTTCTGACTGTGTAGATAGAGAAATAGTTGTATATTTTTACAATTATGATATCGGCGTCAACTGGTAAAGTATCACATCCATGGTAGATCGCATTGAATAATGTGGTGGACATCCTACACCTATCATGTTTTGGTTGACTAAAGATTTTAACTTCGAATAGACATTGTTCGAACCTTTCCTTTGTCTTCCACCAAAATTGGTATTGCAATAATTGTCACCGCAAAATCCACTTACTTTTGATAATAAGTTATTTTGTGTAAGAGCTTTAACAATAAGTTGGGCAATTGTTCTATAATTTCTTTTCTCATATATTGGATCTGTTCGTTCACTTAATTTTAATGGGCCTCGGTTCATTTTTGAATAACGATTTAATTATAAGTAGCATAAAAGTAAATAGATACACAATGGGTAAAAGGAGTACAATCCCGGACAATTATCAAAAACTATCCCGGACCTCCCCCACACAGTGAAAAAAGAGTACATGTCCGGGAAAATACGGACGGATGGCAACCCTAATCACACGACGACAACCAACGCAACGAAAACTGAAAAACGATTTACGAATTTTCTTATGGAACGTACGATCGCTCTATAGAGCTCGAGCTGCTCAGCAGCTAGCCGATGCCCTGTCAAAATATAAAGCTGATATAACAGCTCTCCAAGAAATCAGATGGATAGGGAATGGTGTTCTACAGAAAAAAGAATATGACATATACTAGAGCTGTCATACAAAACACCATGTGCTCGGGGTAGGCTTCCTAGTTAGCGAAAAAATGAAGTCTACCATCATCGGCTTTAACGCTATAAGCGAAAGGCTATGCACCCTTCGCGTGCGAGGCAAATTTACGAACATCAGCCTCATTAACATTCACGGACCTACGGAGGAGTCCTCAGACGAAGAAAAGGAGACTTACTACGAACAAGTCGAGAGGGCCCTCAATGCCTGTCCAAGGTATGATGTTAAAATCATCCTTGGGGATTTGAACGCAAAAATAGGTCGGGAGCCGGTATTCAGGCATTACGCAGGCACCCATAGTTTGCATGAAAACACTAATGACAATGGACTTCGAGTCTTAGAATTGGCAGCATCGAAAAACATGGTCGTTGCGAGTACCAGGCTCCCGCGTAAAGATATCTACAAAGCCACCTGGGTATCACCTGATGGAGTCACTCGTAACCAAATAGACCACGTGTTGATAGACCGTCGCCACTACTCGAACTTGATGACGGTACGAACGTACCGAGGTGCCAATATCGACTCGGATCACTATCTTGTTGGTATGGTTTTCCGAGGGCGGATTGCCTTGCGAAGACGCATTGCATCTGCCGATCAGGTTCGAATCAACACGGCTGCCCTGCGCAATGAAAACACCAGTAACACCTTTGGTAATGCGTTAGGACTCGCCCTAGAAACACCTGATTTAGGGAGAGTAAGTCTTGGAGCCAGTATGCTGGGCGTAAATGAGAAGTGGACACGCCTTAAGAATATTGTCATTAGTACTGCCAACTCCATCTTAGGCAGCAGTCGTAAAAATCGGAACGACTGGTTTGATGATGAATGCAAGCTAGCGACTGAACGTAAGAATGTTGCGTACCGAGCAATGCAACAATCTCATAGAACGCGGGCACGCGAAGAGGAATATAAAGAGCTCAGAAGAATAGAAAAACGGCTACACAGACAAAAAAAATCAGCCTGGGAGAAGAACCTAATCTTTGAAATAGAAAATAGCCGAGAGCGAGGTCCGCACCAGGCGCGGAAGTTCTACCAATCCGTCCGAAACATGACGCAGTACACACCACGCTGCACATACTGCAAGGACGGAGAGGGAAATCTGATCACCGATCCTGAAAGCATACTGGAGCGATGGGAAGTGTACTTGAATGAATTGCTAAATGGTCAGCTCACTGCAGAAGTGGAGGCTCCACTACTTCAAGAAGAATACCCTATGTTGCCGCCACCAATCATAGAAGAGGTTGAGAAGGCTATAGGCCGGCTTAAACAGAACAAAGCCCCGGGAGCCGATGGCATACCAGCCGAATTATTCCATCACGGCGGGCCAGCCTTACGTCAAGCAATTCATGATATTATAGTACAGGTATGGGAGCAGGAAGAAATGCCAGAAGACTGGCGAAAAGGTTTAATATGCCCCATACATAAGAAGGGATATGTCACAACGTGCAGCAATTATAGAGGTATCACGTTGTTGAGTACCGCCTATAAGATACTCTCCTCTATCCTACAAGACCGGATAACCCCATACGCTAAAACCGTCATCGGACAATATCAGTGTGGTTTCATTCCAGGCAAATCAACAACTGATCAGATATTTACCCTTAGACAGGCGATGGAAAAATGTCTAGAATTTAACATCCCAACATACCATCTGTTTATAGACTTTAAGGCCGCCTATGACAGCATAGCCAGGGTAGAACTTTACAAAGCCATGAGAGAATTCAGCATCCCAAATAAATTGACACGACTATGTAGGTTGACCATGACCAACGTAACAAGCCAAGTAAAAATAGCCGGATTGCTATCCAGACCAATCAACATCTTTAATGGACTCCGACAAGGGGACGGTTTTGCCTGCCTCCTCTTCAACCTGGCGTTGGAGAAAGCAATCCGTGACTCTGGCACGGCAACAAGAGGGACCATCGTCAACAGGTCCAGCCAGTTACTGGCTTACGCAGACGACATCGACATCATCGGAAGAACCGAACAAGCTGTACACGATTCCTTCATCCAGATCGAGCAGGCGGCACAAAATCTGGGGCTGCACATTAGTGAAGGTAAAACAAAGTACATGGTGGCGTCGAATGCGAGAGGAACAGTTGGTCAAACAATCAAGGTAGCGGAGCACTAATTTGAAGTGGTGCAATCCTTTAAATACCTTGGGTCAATAGTAGCAGCCGATAACAACATAGAAGAAGAAATACGCGGGCGGCTTCTCAAATCCAACAGAGCCTACTATAGTCTGTCAAAGCTCTTCAAATCCAGAAATCTCACCATAACTTCAAAACTGCTGCTGTACAGGACCATGGTCCTGCCAGTACTCACATATGGATCCGAGACTTGGGTGCTTAGCAAAAGGCACTCCGACCTCTTAGCTGCGTTCGAGAGAAAAGTCTTAAGGAGAATTGTTGGCCCCATATGTGAGGAAGGACGATTCCGGAGACGGTACAATCATGAATTGTACGCAATCTACCTAGAAGCAGATATCGTGACAAAAATTAAGCTCGGTAGACTCCGGTGGGCAGGGCACCTAGCTCGCATGAGCGAAGAGGAACCTGCTCGGAAAGTTCTTTGTGGTACATTCTATGGTAGACAACAGCGTGGTAGACCATGCTTGCGCTGGAGAGATGGCGTAGACCAGGACGCCCGAAGCCTTGGGGTGCGCAACTGGATGGCGCCGGGATAGGTGGAGAGACTTGTTGAAAGAGGCCAGGATCGGAACCCGGTTGTCGAGCCGATGATGATGATGATGATGATGATGATGATGATGATGATGATGATGATGATGATGATGATGATAAAATAGAAGAAGCGCGCGATGCACTTTCTTAACAGAGCACGCATTTTGATAATAAAATTCAATGTTGTTTGTTTGTAAAACAATTCATGGTTAAATTATAATACACAAAACAGGAAATGTGCGTGAGCTGTTAAAACCAGTGTTGACAAAAAGAAAATAGCAAACAAAAAAAAATCACCCAATATAAGTCCTAAGCATTTAGCAACGATTTTGATGGCCTCAAGAATGTGTTCATTCAATTAATTGACCTATGTACATCCTTATAACTATTAGGCCACTTCGATGCAAGTGCAATTCAATGACAATGTCATAGGGTGCATATTTTGCTTCAACATTAAACAGCATTGATTTTTCAAAGCATTAAACTACACACAATTTTCTATACTATATGTTCGAAGATATTTGAGAATTGTTCTCTCCTAACACCCAATCTTATACATATGTTGGATTTATTGGTTTCCAAGTTTTGAGCATTTTCAAAGTCTAGAACAGATGGATTCAGCTGGTTTCATAAGACCCGTAATGTTAAAGAAATGGGTATGGGTACTAGTAAAATAACATCTTAGCCTTAGAAACCTCATTCCAGTTTCTATATCTTAAATATATCACCTATGTATTATGCATAGTAGTTTCTTTTTGCTTAATGAATCTGAAATATATCAAAAGTGATACTCTATATCTTAATAGGTAATAATATATTGAACATTTCTAAATAACAAACCGTCCATTTGACACTAATTTGATTAATGGCTGTCGAATGCCCAAAACTTTTACATATTCTCCTTTGTTTATTGAAGCAAATTTGTCCATATGTAAGTTCAAAAATACAAAATTCGTGCAGATTCCAATAGACAAAATTTGTTTTGAATTTGTTTTGGAAACTCAATAAAACCTCAATCCTAAAAGTTGAAAAATCTTTCTTTTAAGAAATAAAAAAAAAAAGTTAAAAACTCAGAAAGTTCAAGTGAATTTATTTTTGTTTGAAATTCAATACAAACTGATACCCGAGCAGCTTGATTCATTTAAGTATAAACATATGTATAGGTCTCTACCATATGTCAACTTGTGCAACTCTATACTCTAAGCAATGAAAGAGGATACTTTAAGTCAGTACCTATTGCATAAGATTTGCCTTCTTACACAATATGGAAAGGAATATACATAAACATATGTGTTATTTTGTAGCTTTATTCAAGTTTGAGAACACAAACATTCTCATCAAGCTAATAGCTATACATATAACCTCCTTCGAACTTCAATCATCTTATTTTTCCACAACAACTAATGAAATTAATCTCAAGAAATCTCAATTTATCTTAACGACGTCGGTCGTCGTCTTCGTCGCCGTCGCCGCCCTTCTAACTTATTCTTTCACTCAATTGCCCTTAAAGTTTATTTCCCTGAACACAAGTCTTGCTAATCAAGAAGTTGAGAAAAATACTCCCATACATTTGCAGAGTATTATCCCTAACTCGAGTGCAGTAAGTTATTTTAATCAAAAAATCCATAGCATACAGCACAACTGAGGAACAAGGATTTTTCTCTAACCTAATCTATGCAGTCTCTAGTCAATAAAAAGGGTGGGCCAAGTACAAGTTTCTTTTTAAAAATGCAATAAAATGAACAAAATTAAATTTGTTCCACTTATTATGGCTTTATTAATAAGAGCAAACATTCCCATTAATTATGGAACACAACGTTCGTCGTTCAAGTGGCTTCTCGGTTGGCTTCGCAAATTAACATCGCCAAGACGGCTGATAACACGATTTGGTAATTTGGTGCACTAAAGATCGATTGTGGCATGACGCGCCATCCTGCCATCCAAATCCATATCACCATCAGTAAAACAAAAGTCGGTTAAAATGGCTCTGTAACACCTACCGTTGACCGACACATTGTTCCCAGTCTAATTTTCGAAGAAAAATGGTCCAATGATGTCACCACTCCACAATCAGTGCAGCAAACTGTCACTCTGTGCATTGGCTTCTGGTCTTTGGCTTTGGCTTTTCCGAGTACCAGATGCGGCAATTTTGTTTGTCAACGTAGCCGCCGAGATAAAAAAGGCGCCTTTTCAGAAAAGATGATTTTTCGCCCAAAATCGTTGGCCAATTCAAGCTGCTCTAAGGCCAAAACTGCCAAGTGATATCGAAGCGGATGGTGGTGCGCCTTCAGTTGCTGAGTTAATTGGATCTTGAGAGCGAATAATCCGAGATCCTTGCCCCTTCAGGCTAGTCTTTGAAAAATGTTGAGCTGTTGAGATGTATGGCGAGTTGATGTTCGTGAATTGAGTCTCACACTCTCTGCTACAGCAACCACATTCTCGTCTGTGTCAACTAGCATACCAGTCTTACGAACTTTTTGCACAAATCTGCGCACAGCAGTACTTCATTTCAGCCAAAAACTTCTTTTCAGAAAACGCACTCTTTGGGCTACACTTTGGAAATAAGTTCTCAATATGTCCCAATCTCAACGTTGTTCAAGCGTTAAGTGACTCATTTCGTTTTCGGAGGTATCATACAGACTTTCTTCCAAGATTTCGAGCGGCAGATAGCTGTCAGTGTCAAAATAACCTATGATTTAAAAAGAAACCATCGCATGGGCCACCCTGTAAACACACACAAATGCAAACATTAGCCCCCAAGGATATAGAAAAATGCAATCGAGTAAACTTATAACATGGAGAACTATGGCAAAGAAATGCATATATTTACCAACCGTCTACTAGAATGTCCTTTTTCATCCTCTCAGCAGGAATCCATAAAAGTTGTGCAAGTTATTCCATTTTTTCGCACGCTTCCTTGCACAAGCAACTACTTTCAATTTTGCACCCTCCACCATTGGCCGCGGCACTACGATGACTACTTATTCTCATTTCCTTTTTTTTTCAGTCAATAAGATGTGACACATGTGGACATAAAAATGGCAACAACACAAATACCAGTCAGAGAAATTGTGAGCATCCCATCGATGCCGCCATCCGAGTTCCACTTACTGCCCCGCCCATCCATTCCGCTGCAGGAGTGGCACCCGTTTCGAGAATTTCCGTATCTCGAAGTGTTCAACAGGAGAAGAAGCAAAGGGAACTGGAACATCAGCAACAGCACCAGCACCAGTACAATAACAATGAAGGTAATGTACTTATTCCTGGCATCTCCAGGTAATTACTTCGGAAAGTTCGTACAGGAACTGGTAAGTACCCTCGTTTGAACAGGAGGTAATCATCATCGTCCTTGCAGAGATGTTTGCTGTTTTTACGTTTTTGTTTCCATCAAATTTCCTAAGCACATAATTTTCGTTTGTATCTTCGTTTGTTTGCTAAAAAAAAAGAAAAAAACCCTTGCTCTTCATTTTTTGTCTGAACTTTTTGGTAATTTCAATCTAATTTTATTTGCTTAATATTATTTATTTTGTTTTTATTCGGAACACTTTTTGAAATAAACATTGTGAGCGCTAAGACCATACAACCCCCTACATTTCTCGTAGTTAAGTTTTAATCACAAAGTGAATGACTCTATTTAAAATAAAATGCACGACTGGATCGCACGAACTTGCTCTTATGTAAAAGTACTTTGGAATTTAAGATACATTTTATAAATATAAAACATGGATTTAATGAGATAATAATGTTCAAATGCATAAAATCGCCGTCTGGTTTCCGGAAAAGTATGAATTTATGCAAATAAACCTTAAAAAATCGTTTTATTATTAAATAAATTTTTTATATAAGAAATTTCTCTAAAATTTTTCAAGAAAAAAATGTGGGATGCGAATTTTAAGTATTTAATAATATTGGTTTTAGGAAATAATTTCAAAAAATAAATCGTTCATAGGTTTTGAAGATATTGATTTAAAATTTTTTTTTTTTTTTTTAAAACCCAATAAATATTTTTTCGAATATTTCTATATACAATATTATTTTAAACTTAAGATGACTCCTGCTAAAAATGTTGGGTTAAAATCGTTAGAGCCGTTGGTGAGAAATTCGAAAATCAAAAAAACCGTTCTATGACAGGTACCCCTAATAACATTTCCCCCCAAATTTTTTTTTCACCAAAATTTAGTCCATGTCCATAATATCACACCTAATTTTTTTTATCAAAATCGTTAGAGCCGTTTTCGAGATAAATAAGATTTTGCATTACGGGTGTATTGGGGGTACCCTTAGTTTTGGAGCTAAAAAAAAAATTTCAATTTCTCCTCTAGGGAATCACCGAAGACCCTTAACTACCGAGATTGAAAGAAATACGTCTAGGGGTTTAGGCTGTAGTGAGAGGTACAGACATACAGACACACTGAAACATGTTTTTTGTGTACTAAATTTTCCTTAAAATTTTTATAAAAAAAATTGATATGCAAATTGTTAGTATTTAATAAAATACATTTTAAAACGTAATTTAAAAATTTAATCGTGTATCGGTTTTCAAGATATTGAATTTTCAAAAAAAAAGTTGTATTATTTTTTTTAAAATCCAAAAACTATTTTTTCGAAAAAATTTTTAGTTTATATTTTTTCAAATGCAAAGCAGCTCCTGCATAAAAATTTTGGTTAAAATCGTTAGAGCCGTTGGTGAGAAATTCGAAAATCAAAAAAACCGTTCTATGACAGGTACCCCTAATAACATTTGCCCCCAAATTTTTTTTTCACCAAAATATAGTCCATGTCCATAATATCACACTTAATTTTTTTTATCAAAATCGTTAGAGCCGTTTTCGAGATAAATAAGATTTTGCATTACGGGTGTATGGGGGGTACCCTTAGTTTTGGAGCTAAAAAAAAAATTTCAATTTTTCCTCTAGGGAATCACCGAAGACCCTTAACAACCAAGTTTGAAGAAAATACGTCCGGTAGTTTAGGCTGTAGTTCGAGGTACAGACATACAGACATACAGACATACAGACATACAGACATACAGACAGACAGACGGAATTGTCGGACCCACTTTTTTCGTCTTCGCTATCATCGTAATGTCAACTTTGATCAAAATCTCGAGTTCGATTTTTTTTCCAAATGCAGAACTTGCCCTATAGTACCTATATCGCAAGTAAAAAAACGAGGAATAGGGTGTTTAAGGAAAATTGAAAGTAATTAGATTTTTGCAGAAAAACTAAAGGCTATCTTCAAACTGAGTTCTGGTTGAAGGTGTTTCTTGTTGATGTCGGCGCATAGTACTAGGGTTTCTTCGTGCTAAACTAAATTTACTCATATACATTATAATCTCATTACATATTTGTGTGTTTTGTCTTACTATAATTGCTCCTGAGTTCTGGAAGGTGCATATAATAGTAGGTTTCCTTCGAACTTTGCAATCAACTTAATTTACTCATATATATGTTTGTATGTACATACAGTTGCGGTTAAAATAATAGTAGTGTAAATAAAATCATTGGTAATTTTTAGGTTTTTGTCGAGGAATATACTGTGGTCAGACGAGTCCAAGATTGTGTTATATGGTGAAAAGGGATCTCGTCAATATGTAAGAAGGCCTCCAAACACAGAATATAATCCACGCTTCACAGCCAAGCAGGGCCGGACAAGCTATACGTGCAAGCTGTGCAAATGCGCAGGGCGCTGAACTCAAAAGGCGCCTTGGGCAAGCGTTAAAAAAGCCACTACTTCATAACCACTACCTACCTTCATTTTTTAAGTCTCATTTCTTTTTATAGCTCACTCCAATATTGGTATTTATTATATAACTAACAGCTAATTCTGAATTTAAAGACAGATATACATTATATATAGATACATATCTACTTTTCCAAAAATAAGTCGATGTTTAATTTTCTTTACACACCCCCGTTTCCACAGTAAAAAAAACTACATCACAAAATCTTTACAAAGTGCAGAATTTCGTTATTCTTCACACTCACCATCGCGTGCATGAGTGAAGGCATTTATTTTATTTTGATAACCCTCCCCTATGCAGTGTAACATAAAACAGAATTTCAACAGCAAATACAGACAAATAACAGTATGCATGTTAATAAAACTCGTAACATGCGCACGATGCCAATTCTTCTATATGAAATCGAAGTCAGCAATGTTACTCAAACAGAAATTCTGAGGTACAAAATTCATACTCATTGACATGTCAGTGCGCAGAATTAAAAGTTGCGTCTAGGAATTTAAACTCTTCCGGTTGAGTGTTTCTTGTACTATGTTTTAGTTTGGCACTGGCCTCTGTTTATGAGTGAAATTTTATCACTGTCGTGTGTCGAGAATGAGACAAAGGGTTGAAATATGGAAATACTTGAGTGATGATGATGCGATGACTAATGTAGAGGTTTGTCGTTAATGAGTGAATCTGTTTTATTCAATTTCTCCTTTTCTCTATTTTTTTGTTCTTGCCAGTTATTGTTTACATTTAAAAAGGGATTTTTTGACTGGTCTAATTACTTTATTAACTTCCCATATGGAGTTATTTGTCTATGTATTATGGTAAAAAAAACTCAAAACAAAAGAAAGGATAGGGAATCTATATTTATTACAATAAAACTTGCTACGCTACTATTCCAGTAGTGTATACGAGTATGTATGTATGTATGTATGTATATGGTTCAAACATGAAAGGAAAAGAGGTTGGTGTTCAAAACAAAATTAAGTGTTTTGAACCAAGAGCTTATTTTGTGCAGGCTGCTTGCATTCCCTTTGGTTGTTGTTGGTTTTTAATGATTCAGCTTGCTGTTCATTGGAAGCTGTTAAGTTTTTTGACATTGCTCAATGCATATAAAACTTTGTATCAGGTTCAACAATGCGTTGGGACATATATATATACAAAAAATTTCGCTGGTTTGACCTTAAAACCCCTTTCTGAAACCAGATGGGAGTATACTAAATGCTTTAAAACCATTCAAAAAAATCTTAGAAGCTATAATATGAAGCTCTTATTGAAATATCTAAGACTGGAAACATTGAGAATAGAAAAATGCAGTCATTAGGAAGTAAAATTTTAGTTTCAAGTTTATATGTTGCATATTAATCTAGTTTGATATTTTAGAAAAAAATAATGGCGCAAAATTTTAATTGAATTGGTACGATGCTAAAGCTGTTTTTGTATGATACTAGGTTAAAACAATAATTTTATTCGAATATAGCATCATACTTCTCTACCCTTTTATTAAAGTTAAAATCATCGAATACCTACTTTATTTTTTTAGTATCGCGCTAGCTTCGTATGACTCTGACATTTTTGCAGACATCAAAAAAGGTTCGTGTACTTAATCTTTTACACGAAATGTCATTGTTTCAGGTGTGTTCAGAAGCAATTTATTAAGGAAAATCTTTTAGTACGATACTAGTGAGAAAATGTTTGAAATTAAGAATGAGTTAGTAAACTACTATAAAGTTAGCAAACTGTTAAGTAGTATCATACTAATACCTTAATAATAGGCTGTTTAAAATTTTGCGCCAATATAACTAGTAAGTATTTACAAACTCCGTCTGCTTATTTATCTACTAAATATGCTACTAAAAACTCTATAGTGGAAATACGATCAGAAGAACAATTCACTAACGTGCAATCAGCTGAAGCCATAGCTCTAAATCTATAAATACCATCACAGTTTCTTCAAATAACAGTTTTTTGAAACTAAAATTAATAAAAAACTACTTCAGGACCCCAATGACTCAGGAAAGATAAGTTGACTAGTCAATCATGGCTATAGAGAAAGAGCTTGTCGAGTCATTATATTATGATGATCTGGTAACTGAGTTGGCTAAAACAGAAGCCAGAAAAGTTAAACTATTGCAATAAATTCGGTTCTATTTATTTTTATTAAAATAATAATCTTATTATTATTTCCTACATGAACAACAATTAATGAGTTCATTATTTATTTGTATGTTGTTATGTTTTTGAATTAGTTTTTAAATATTTTTCACTTCAAAAAATACTTTTTTGAGTTCCTAAATTTTTGTGATATATTTTTTGACTATTATTTTTGTGATATATTTTTGATTTCTTACTTTTTAATAAAAATCATATTTATTTTAATTCAATATAAGTATTATCTAGGAATAGGCCTCTTGTGAATCCCTCGCTAAAAAAACGCATTGCAAAGGGTACCCCTTGGTTAATGAGGAAATGACTTTTTCCGCCAATCCAATCCAAATGGGAGGCGCCACTGATAAAGCTTGCGCAGGGCTCTAATTTAGCTCGGGCCGGTCCTGCAGCCAAGACAATAAAACATGGAGGATCCAGAATAATGGTTTGGGCATGTTTTTCCTTCTATGGTGTTGGTTCCATGTACCAGATTGAAGGCATTATGAATCAGCATCTTTATGTGAAGATCATGGAGGAAGTAACGTTTCCATATGCTAAAGATGAAATACCTCTGGTGATTCTAAGAAAAGATGAGGGTTAATGTTATGGAGTGGTCCTCGCAGTCCCCAGACCTAAGCCCTATAGAAAATCTTTGGTGCGATGCAAGAAGTACACTCATCGCCACTTGAATAGGACACCCTGTACACTTTTTTGCATTTGCTCATAATTCGAAAGCGGAATGATAAAATAATATTTTGCCAATTATCTTTGGAAACACTCTTCTTCTTTCGCTGTGACAAATTGCAAGATCTGGAAAAAAGCCGTGATATATTTTTTTTCCACTTTATGTTAACATTCCTTCAAATTAAAACAAGCAATATGTTTGCGCCCCTTGAATAGAACATGCATTTAGTTTGATCGTTATTTTTGGCACCCGGACTCATCTTTTTTGTTGATCGATTTTTTTTTTTGTAATTTTGGACTATTTAATTAAAAAAAAAAACGTAAAATGGGTTGAGGAAAAGTATTGACCGAGTCGGAAAAAGGGCAAATCAAAGCTTATAAGGACGCTGACTTATCTATTGCCAAAATAGCTAAACAAATCAAGAGAAGCCGAGACCTTTTATCCAATTTTTTAAGTAATGAGTTCGAATATGGGACAAACATGAAAGGCCGCACACACAGTGTGCTTACCAATGCGGAAGGGCGACTTATGTATCATATAATAAAACGGCGAACATGTTTTTTGTGGTGCACTTTTCGCGGCCCACAAAAACCGAAGGGGCATAAATTATATATTAAACGAAAGCATTTTTTGCATAAATGTGCAGAATGCGAAAATTATTTAAATATACTACACAGAAATTGTTTAAAACAATAAATAAAAAATGCCCGGATACAAAAACAAAAACAATTAGAAATGTCAAAACGACTGTCACATAAAATGTCAAATCCAGAATATGAAAAATGAAAGCATTCAGCGAAAACCCAAAGCCAGAACCCGAAACATTAATAGTCCAGTCATTTTAGGTTTTATCTGCGGAAAAATGTCTAGTGAGCTGAATTTTTGTATACACCTTTATTACGGCATTGTAATGAAGATGTGAAAAATCGACATTGACATCGTGCCGGCTAAAAAAGTTATAAGGGTCAAAAGGTCACGAAAATCAGTTTTTTCGCAAATATCTCGCGATCTATTGCTCAGAGGTCAATAAAGGTCATTATAAAAATTGTTTGTCGTGAAATTGTCTACAAAAAATGTCTCTTGCATTTTTCTGTAAAATAACCGTTTTTGAAATAGAGAAAACGACTAGAAAGCACTCACATACGGTATTGTATAACGTACGGCGTATATCAAGGCGTAAACTTATTGCTTTTTATTCATGTTTGTAGGTTTGTTGTTAGTAAAATCTACTACATACAAAGACATATAGCACTAGTAATACTAGTATAGACAGGACATTTCGTGCCCGTGAATGCCTCAAAAAATGACTTAATTATGGCAAAAGTCCTAAAAATAGCATTTTATCATAAAACCTAAAATGCTAACTTGGTCGATAGAACACTTTTCATACCAAAAAAAGAGGACAGGTAAATAAGTAGGAGCATGTGTTCAAGGAAAAGGATAATACTTTTCAACTCTAAAAGTCACCAGATGTAGATGGTATATCTTCCCAACCTTCTTGTAGAAGGGAAAAGAAAACCTTATGCCCTATCTCCCTAATATTCTTCGTAGTAGCATTGCGTTTGGGTATATACCAAGTATATGGAGAATAGGAAAGCTAATATTTTTTCCAAAATATAGAAAAAAGATACAACATTAGATGCATTCTTAGACATAGAGGGAGCCTTCGACAACACATCCCACGAGGCTGTAGGCACAACTTTTGTTAGGAAATGCGTACCCATCACCATAAGTAGATGGAAATGTTAGGCACTAAACATACTGTCACAAAAAGGACAAAATGTAAAAAAAAGTAATCACAACAAGAGGCTGTCCTCAGGGTGGTGTATTATCACCCTTGTTGAAGAGTCTTGTAGTGGATGAATTGTTAGAAAATCTTACCTCCCAAGGTATATTCTTAATTGGATTTGCTGATGATGTTGCTATTATAGCCGTAGGTAATCCAAAGAGGACTAAGAATTACACGGAAATGGTGTCCATCTGTAGGATTATTTATCAAGCATACCATCTACAAGGAATAACTTCTGCCACATATGAAACCTATCCATCTAGCTGGTGAAGTGATTGAAACGCAGAGAGGGGTAAAATATCTAGGAATTCTACCAGATAGTAGACTCTTTTTAAACAAACACTTAAAAGCTATAGTCGGAAAAGCCACAAAAGCCCTAATGATTTGCAAGAGACTTGCAGGCAAGTCATGCAGATGCTAACCGAACATCCTTAGCTGGATATCCACTAGGTAAGACATTACATATAGGGCGGTTGCATGGCACAAGAGAACCGAATTATCAAGAACAAGGAAAGCTCTAGAAAAAGTCTAAGGGCTCCCATGTATCTGTATTACAGGACCAATGAGAACCTGCCCTACCGCAGCTATAGAGGTTCTCCTCTATCTATCCCCTTTACCCGAGGCCATCAGAAGTGCGGCAATGGGAGTTATCTTGAGATCCTTGAAACAAATATCATCAAGTGGCACACTGATGGATCGAGTCCTAAGCAGAATAGTTTCAGATTTCTGAAACTGACTTCCATATCATCGCAATATCACTGAATCTTGTTGAAGTCACAGTGCAAAAGAATTCTGATGACCTCGACTTTGGGAGCTGTTCTGTACACTATTAGGTCGATGGCATACACAATTGCCCGAGTTAGACTACCTATTAGATCGCTGGTGTAAATGCTGAATAGAATCAGCGAGTTAACCGCTCACAGCTGAAGATCATTTTTAATATCGAAGATTGCGGTATGTAATTGTTTATGACACAGAAACTGAAGATATCGACAATGAATGATAAATAAAATAATATACTACAGTTAATTTTTCTGTATTCAAATAAAAAATTATTCACTCGTAAATAAAAAAAAACCTCTGATTACATATCATGGATTATGCCTACGGGGGAAAACATGTAAAAAAAACGCGTACTGCATTCTACCTCGAAGGTGGTGCGGAAACGAGTGCATCGTCATAATATATTCGCTTTCTCAGGGCTCTACTCCGAAAACGGTTAATTTTACAGAAAAATGCAAGAGACATTTTTTGTAGACAATTTCACGACAAACAATTTTTATAATGACCTTTATTGACCTCTGAGCAATAGATCGCGAGATATTTGCGAAAAAACTGATTTTCGTGACCTTTTGACCCTTATAACTTTTTTAGCCGGCACGATATCAATGTCGATTTTTCACATCTTCATTACAATGCCGTAATAAAGGTGTATACAAAAATTCAGCTCACTAGGAATTTTTCCGCAGATTGGGGTTTAAAATGCCTAAAATGACTGGACTATAAGGTGGATTCACATTACACAAATCCGCCAACACGATAAAAGTTGATGAACATGTTGTTGAATGTGAACCCTCCTAAGTGAAGAATTATTGTCAAGATAAATATTAGGCATGTGTTTTTTTTACTAGTTGAGCTTTTAAAATAATATTTTGAAACATTAAGCGTTAACTACAATCGCCACTTTCTGCAGAGAGTGAAAAAGAATACACACACACATATACTAGCCACATCTGTTGCTGAAAAGAGCGTATAATTTACACCATACAATTTCAGTTCAGAAATCTATCAGTGATTTTCTGAAAAAATGTATTCCATGTAATAGTGTTTTTAAAAAGTGAAAAATTAAAAAAAGTAGAATCGTTTAAGCCATCAAGCGTTAACTACAATTGGCAATTTTTCAAAAAGTACAATAGTGAAAAAATAAAAAAGAATACACACATACAATAGCGACATCTGTTGCTTTCAGTTTGACGCCGACGCCGACGTATGTAGGTTCGAGTCCCAATAGAATGATAAACATTTTTACTTGCGACTTATAGGTACTATAAGGCAAGTTATGCATTCCTAAAAAAAAATCGAAATTGAGATTTTGATCAAAGTTGACATTACGATGATAGCGAAGACGAAAAAAGTGGGTCTGGAAATTCTGTCTCTCTGTCTGTCTGTCTGTTCGATTACAGCTAAACGGCTCGGCTGATTTTCTTCAAACTTGGTAGATATGGGTTTTAATTTTTTACCCCCGGATGGTTCTTGATTTAATTTTTTAAGACCAAAAATAACGCTACCTGCAATACGTTTTTTTTCGAAATTTTATAAATATTTTTTTTCTCAAAAACTGTCAAAACGATTTTTTAAAAAAAAAATTCAAAAAATTTAATTTAGTTAAACCTAGGCAATGGTTGAAAAAATTTTTCCAAAAAATGAGTAGTTTTGGTACCCCCCTTGGGACCATTTTTTTTTTGTTTTTGATTTTCTCAAAAACGGTACCACAGATTTTGATCATTTTTTTAATGCTAAAGCTTCCCAACAGTTTGAATATTATTGTGTATTCAAATTTTCCAAAAACAATTTTTTGGATTTTTAAAAAAACTTTCAAAATGTTTTTTTGAAAACACAATATTTCGAAAACCCCATGCTCGATTTTTTCAAACTAAATAAATACTTAATAAATAAAAGTAACGATTTTTTTTCATTTTGAATTTCTCATTATCAGCACAATGGATTTTAATGAAATTTCGTAAAGAAAAGCTTCTAAAAAGTTTAAAAAACATTGTATTTCAAAACTTTAAGAAAAATACTTTTTTGAATTTTGAAAAAAAAATCAATTTTTCATTTTTGTGAAAATTCAATATCTCGAAAACAGCTCAATACTATTTTTTGTAAATTTAATTTTTACTTGCGACTTATAGGTACTATAAGGCAAGTTATGCATTCGTAAAAAAAATCGAACTCGAGATTTTGATCAAAGTTTACATTACGATGATAGCGAAGACATAAAAAGTGGGTCTCGCAATTCTGTCTGTCTGTCTCTCTGTCTGTCCGTTCGATTGCAGCTAAACGGCTCGGCCGATTTTCATCAAACTTGGTAGATATGGGTTTTAATTTTTCCCCCGGATGTTTTTTGATTTGATTTTTTAAGACCAAAAATAACGGTACCTGCCATACGAATTTTTTTCGAAATTTTATAAACATTTTTTTTTCTCAAAAATTGTTCGACAGATTTTAAAAATAAAACACAAAAAAATTGAATTTAATTAAAGCTAGGTATTGGATGAAAAAAATTTTCCGAAAAATGGTTATTGAGGGTACCCCCCAAGGAACTCTTCTTTTTGTGTTTGATTTTCTCAAAAACGGTACAACCGATTTCGATCATTTTTTTTTTGCTAAAGCTCCCCAAAAACATAAATAGAATTGTGTACTCAAATTTTCAAAAAAAAAAATTTTTGGGTTTTAAAAAAAAACTTCAAAATTTTTTTTCAAAACTCAATGGAGCCTATCGTGAATAAAATTTTCCTGGGAATTTTTCCCAACTTGCAAAATTGTCATCTTGAATAATGTTGAAAGTTTCCCTTGGAATTAATTGATATTGGGAATTAAGCTTCATAGTGACTTTGGCTCTCATTTAAAAAGACCAGTCGCCAACTTACAATGAACAGTGCAGAAGTATTGACCTTTCCAATTTTCGAAGATGGGGAAAATTCCGAGAGAAATTTCGTTCACGATAGCCCCCCCCCTGCTAGATTTTTTTAAAACTCGATTAATAAAAGTTTCTCAATAATATCTACAAGATGTGATAAAAAAAATTTTATTTTACCTAAAAATTAAGGTACCTACCATACAAATGCTAAAAATTAAAAAAAATGGTTTTCAAAAATAGTATTTTTCTCGAAAACGGTTCCGAGAATTTTGCTAAAATTTTTTTCTTTCAATTAATTTTTACGATCTTTAATTTAATAAAAAAAATTTGAAATTAAGATATTACAGCTTGTACCTACCATAGAACCATTTTTTCGAATTTTGAATTTCTCATTATCCACATAACGGATCTTAATAAAAAAATTTATAGAGAAGCTTCTAAAAAGTCTAGAACACATTGCATTTCAAAACCTTAAATTAAATATTTTTTTAATTAAAAACAAAAAATCTATTTTTTATTTTTTTGAAAATTCAATATCTCAGAAATTTTTGAAAATTTAATTTTTATTCGAACAATAATAAAAACTTTAAATTGGCGTACCAAAATTTTTTCTTAAGTTTGTATATAAAAGCTTTTTTTTAAGAAACCACTACAACGACTTATAATTTTTGTTCCTGCATAAATTCATATTTGCATAGCATTCTGTTACTACTAAAAGAATTTAAAAAATTAATTTTATCCTTATGAACAGTTTTTTCAAATAACATTCGTATTTAAAATTCCTAGTCTATTACGTAGGAGCAAGTTCGTGCGACCCAGACGTGCATTTTATTTTTATTGCCGTGATATGAAAAAATGATGAGAGTGAAAGTTTTAGATGTAACACAAAATTCACAGGTTGACGTCACTCCGGCAACGTGGATTCGATTTCAATATTATGGCCGTAACAACAGCTGAAGGACAATGACAGGAAAGAATCGAAACAAAAATTGTTAATGTGTCAAAAATGTGTATAGGTTTGAAAGTTTTTTTACAATTAACTGTTTTCCTTTGGACTCCAGGATTGAGTGATTGAGTGCTAAGTAGGTACTTCTCATTGCATTCAACAATTTAAAAAAATCATGGATTCTCTGTCTTTTATTGAATGATAATGAATTAAATAAATAAATTGGCACTCGAATTTCGAGAGCTGGGTCGGCGTCAAATTCTCAAGACTCTTTGGCAAAAATCGGGGAAAAATGTGGTATCTAGGCAAGTCTAACAATAGTGCGTCGTGTTATTTCGAAAGAATACTGAAAATCAAAAAGAAGCTACCCCTTTACCTGGTTCGAAAAGAGCAACGCCTCAGTTTTTGTCGCGCACATATGACCTGAACTTCTGAGTGGCATCGAGTGGTCTTCTCCGACCAAAAAAAAATAATTTGAAAGGCCCCAATGGCTATAGGTACTATTTTCATGACCTCTTCAAAAAACTCATTATTTGGACCGGCTGCATAGCAGAGTTGGAGGTGTGATGGTGTGGGGAACTATTTCCTTTTATGGTATCTCCAAACTACATTCTGTGTCAACCACAATGAATGCGTTGTCTTAAGATAGTATATTGAAAGAGGCCTTTCCATACTTTCAAACTGTTTTTCGGACCTCTACCGTGCATTTATCAACATGATAGTGCGCCAATACACACAGCCCGGGTTGTTAAAACGTATAAACTAAGCCAAATTGTGAAATGTGGAGGTATTAAGCTGGCCTGCCCTACTCACCGGATTTGAATATCATAGAAAATGTTTGGGGATGGCTGATACGTCAAGTATATGGATCAGGAAAACAATATTTGAGTATACCCGAACTAACCCAAGCCATCGAATTAGCTTGGAGCTCGATTTCGCTAAGTTTTTCTTACGATTCTCTTCCAAGTCGGATGTGTGAAGTTTTGGAGTAGAAAGGAAAGGAAAATAGATCTAAGGGGTGTTCTATTCAAGTGGCGAGGAGCGTATGTTGCTAGTTATCTTATAAGCCAACTACTAACACAGCCCTTTGGGAAGCTTTACAGCAGTTTCGGAGGTCCATATATGTAGAAAGATGTGAAAATCTTATTAATTCGAATGAATTTATAAACTTATCCAATTGATGAGTTCTCACACCTTAACTTGCAATTTCTGAAGCAACTATTCTTGACTATATCGAAAAGTTAGACGAGTGTTTTAGTCCCGGCCCTGATGGCTTGCCGTCTTTTATTTTGAATAAATGTGCAATATAATATAAAGGGTGGTTAAATTTCAAGGGCCGAACCTGAACGTGAACCACACCTAAACGTCAAGTTTTTTTCTGCATTTCATTTGGCATTTCTCAATTTCAGACTAACTCAATTTGAGCCATGGAAAGATACACAATCGAGCAACGCGTTCAAGTTATTCAGGCTTATTATGAAAATGGACGTTCAAATCAAAATGCATATCGTGCACTTCGTATTTTTTTCGGTCAATGTAATCGTCCAAATGTGCGTACAATCTGAAAAATCGTGCAAAAATTTGAGCAAACCGGGTCTGAAGGAGATGTGAAAACACCAGTGCATGCTCGTACAGCTCGTACTGCAGAAAATATTGCTGCTGTTCGCGATAGTGTGGCTAAAGAGCTCTCCACCTCAACTCGTCGTCGTGCCCAACAATTGCACCTCCCACGCTCGTCGTTGATGAACATTATGCATAAAGACTTGCATTTACACGCTTACAAGGTGCAATTGACTCAAGAACTAAAGCCTCTTGACCATTTCACGCGTCGTTAATGGTCAGAATGGTGGCAAGAAATGGCAACAGTTGATGATCAATTTTCTAAGAAAATCATCTTCCAGTGATGAGGCACATTTTCACCTCAGTGCATTCGTCAATAAGCAGAATTGCCGCATTTAGGCGAATGATAATCCAAAAGTGATTGTCGAAAAACAAATGCACCCACAAACAGTGACTGTTTGGTGCGGTTTATGGGCTGGCGGCATCATCGGGCCGTACTTTTTTCCAAAATGAGGCCGGTCAGGCAGTAACTGTGAATGGTATTCGCTATCGTGAGATGATAACGAACTTTTTATGGCCCGAATTGGAAGATATGGATGTGGACGATATGTGGTTTCAACAGGACGGTGCCACTTGCCACACAGCTAACCAAACTATGGCCTTGTTATCTCAAGTGGTGGCGATGTCAATTGGCCACCAAGATCATGTGATTTGACACCGTTGGACTTCTTTCTTTGGGGTTATTTGAAAGAAAAGGTGTACGTCGATAAGTAAGCAACAATTCAAGAGCTAAAGGATGAGATAATTCGGCACATAAACGGCATAGAACCTCAATTATGCCTCAGCGCCATCGAAAATTTAGACCATCGCATGGAGGATGTACCATACCATATTATCATAATAAAAAGAAATGTCAATAATTTCCTAAATAATTTGTGTTTTATTCAAAACCGGCCCTTAAAATTTAACCACCCTTTGTGTCATACCCGTTATTTGTGCTTTTCAACATGTCAATTAGTAGTTCTACGTTTCCCGCTTTTTGGAAAAATGTATTTCTTACTCCCATTCACATATTAGCAAAAAACTACAGGCCTATTGCTAAGCTTTCTGTCATTCATAAATTGTACGAATCCAATATCTGTGATGTTTTATCGTTTCACTGTACCTCTGTTATGTATATGTGAAAACCAGCATGGTTTTGTGAAAAAGAAATCTACGATCACAAATTTACTACAATTTACAAAGTTCTGCTTAGATGCTTTTGAAAAGTATGAGCAAGTAGATTGTGTTTTTACTGACTTCAGTAAAGCTTTCGAAAAATTTAATCATGAAATATTACTAATGAAACTAAGCACCATTGGACTTCACAATCGCTCAAAAATAGATTATATAGTATTAGTGTCGTTTTTAAAAATGAACGTTCTAAATGGTAAATGGTTTATTGTAAATTCGGGTGTACCACAAGGGAGTCATCTTGGTCTTTTATTGTTTGTCTTATTTATTATCGCTTTTCCTTCTGTTTTGAGTAACTCTATGTCTTTAATTTATGCCGATGACGTGAAAATATTTCGAAAAATTGACTCAGTAGCTGACTGTGAACTTTTACAGGAAATGTGTGAAATATTTTTCAAATATTATGACGTCTTGAGGTGTGTTCCCTCACGTTGAAATATTAGAAAAAATATGTAATTTCATAATATGTTCGTCGTTAGTTTTATAAGCCTGCCAACAACATCAAAACGACAGCAGTATATGGAAACGCCATAAATACCGCTATATATGTAAGTGACAAAATAGTGCAGCCTTAATATAACGGTTATAACTTTATAAGGTAGAACATAAAAAAACAGAAATTATTTTTGATTTTTTTTTTTAATTCTTAAACACTTATTCAAAATTTTAAAAGGTTAGATTTAGGTACAAAATTCACGTTTTGTATAAAATGAAGGCAACAAATGGCGCTATGAAATTCTGTCCCTGATGAAACCATCACGTCTTTTCTCTTCTTATACAGCATCGGAAGCATACGAGCTTGACACAACGCTCCCCGGGTTGAGTATGACAAGGAAACAACGGTATATTTTCCATAGTTTTATTTTTTTTAAATTTTCAACAGAAACTTGATATTAAAGGTGATTTTAACATCTTGCCAAGTAATAATGTCAATGTAACTTTTTGCATCTTGAACATTCGAACTTGCCTGGTTTTCTCTGATCTGGCTTTGAAAATACGTCGATATTCCAGTCTCCTTATCACATTATTGTCATCTGAAAGCATAGTTAAAAGAATGTTTTCAGGATGACCGCAATATCCGTTTCTTTGAATTACTGGGTCTATCACCTTTTTCAAATTATCCGATAAATAGCAACTACAATTAATTATAAGCCACAAATGCTTTGTTCCGTTTGTGCACGATGGCGTGCACGAACCATTTCGAACCACATTCGCCCATAAGCTTTCATTGCGAAAATGGCTTATATAACAAGGTTTTCTCCAAGATCAGTGTTTGTAACGTAAGATTCTGTTTGAAGTGGTAAACCACCTGGAGGCGTTCAGCCGGCCAGGTTCTTTATTAACAAGATCCACAGGAAAATTGTCAGCACTCATTATCTCAAACATATATTTTTGGTCAGAACTTAGGTCTTTAGTAATTATAGGAACAATCGTGCGGGTAATACTGCAAACCTCACAACAACCATTTTTCCAATGAATTTGACACATTAACCATTGTAAGGGTTTTTAAAACTCTTCTTCGATCATTCATTTAGATCCAGTATTTATCACTTTGCCATACTGTGATTTACTTTTCAAGTGTGTCACCATTGTTTTTAATTGTCAAATCTGACCCTGTTTTGCATGTGGCATGACCGAAGTACACACTGCCTGGTTCCGCTTCTATGACGTAGTGGTCTTCTATTTTTTGTTTTTTGTACCATGTATGACCTTTCTTGAATGAAACTAAGGTTTTGTCTTTTCTGCCATCAAAGCAAATATAAATCATGGATTCATTGCTACTTGTGTTTTGTAAGGCAAACCTTTTTTTCGCTCTTTCACGTCGAACCTTTGACCGATCTATGACATTACTTTTATCAATTGCTGCTATGATGCCAATGTCTTTGAGAACAGCAGAAGATATTATAGCTACTCGTCCAGATCAAATACGATAGTAGACAAGAGCTAATGATGGAAGATCTATGCGCATTTAGTTTGAGAGGCCGATTCACGTGGAACTGTTAACATCTTGCAATATTCCTAAAGCTGGAAATCAATAAGCAAACGGCTGAGAACCAGTAATACGAATACCATATACGAGTAATTAATCCCATACATACAATACATCATTCATACAAGAATTCTGTCCCTTTTTATTTTTAACGAATTTGTTAAAACTTCAAAACAAAGTTATACATTTAAGACAAAAACACCTCGTACTAATTTTCATTTCCCCAAGAATACTGTTTCTGTTCTAAAATTGTAGGCGACAACTTTTTATTGGAGTGTTATAACAAGTTTTAATTTTCAAAATAATCCTAAAAACGTCCTTGTCATACGAGGGATTTAGGACAAGGAGGAAAGGGTAAACATACTTAAAGATATCTATATCCTTGTGGCTACACCTCGTTATGAAGCACTATAGAATTGAGTGTGTTGTCTGCGGGTGTACACAATTGTGGTTGCGGTTTGAAGTGAATTCCTGCATTTGATGTGGGGAAAACTTAACACGTGGGAGCCAGATTCATACATGGGAAAATTCTAAGCAATTTTAAGCCGCTTGGTACGTGTTTTATCCACAAATTTGGATAAGTTTTTTTTTATTTTCTTCTTTTTGTTTTGCATTTCACCAAAGTCACAAGACAATAATTAAGCGGCCACAAAATATATTGGAGCTCGTATAGAGCCTACATCTAGTGACTCATAACTCTCAACCATCCCTATGTGCGTATTAGCATGAATGGAGGGCACCTTCAATTTTCTGCCGATTCCGAAAGGCTAATGATAATGAGTATCACCTTTGATGACAAGAGATACTCTTGGAGGATCTGTCACTTTCTCGCAAGAAGAAATACATCCCCTGAAAAACATTTGTTCAGAAGCTGACAATCGATACCAAATGGCACGTAATGGTAAATGACCTTCGACTATGTCAGCACCGACCCGATATATTTCAAAAAGGGAGCTACGGATGGAAAACCGGGTCCATAGCGTAAATCATATATCGGTTCTTACAGACGGTAAACAGAACAGAAGCTGCGATAGGATGGATTATCTCATACAACCCTCCCATAAATAAATCAATAAAGCTCACAAACTTTTGCAGTGCTTTCCAAGAGAAAGTGCTTGCAGTTTGCGAGGCTCAAAAATATCTTTCCACGTGTGAACTTACTAACAAGAACAAGGCAGGTAGCAATCAGAGTCATTTCGTCAATTGTCACGAAGTCAAAACAAGTTGCTCGTTGGCGAAGTGAATTAAGATTGCTCGGCGAAAGTCACCGTTCGATGTCTCCTGGGACAACGTGACATTTATGGAAACGAAATGGCTGATGAACTGGCCAAAAACGGATCAGCCAAATTATTACCTGGGTACTTATGCCACGGGACAGGAAAAGTATTGAATTCATCAAAGTGTTCTCAAGACCGCAAACGGCAGATGGTCAACAAATCGACACCAGTCGGGTTTGAAGGAGTCCTTGGTCAGATAGTTTTAAGAAAAAAACGGTGTCTACTAAAGCTTAACAGACTTCAATTGTCTCTGTTGGTCGATTGGAATCCTTACGAGTCACAACTCAATGGGAACATCACATCTGACTTATGTGGAGTTTGTCAGGGCAAAAAGGTTGAAGATGGCTCATCTTACTTCTGTTATGAATGCTTCAGCCTTGTCAGAACTAGAAAAGAAGCCCTCGCAGAATATTTTTCCTTGAATGGCACTTGCATCGAAGAAACCGAAAACCTTTCAGCACTTGATATGTGTGTCAACAACGATCTTCGTTGGAATGACTAGGTGCATATTATCGAGACTGCCAAAAACGCTGCTAAATACTTTTATCGGTGTAAGAAATTTTTCACCCCCTCTGACCTGGCTATTAATTATAAGGCAAAACGTTTATACGTCTAAAACTCGAGTATAATTCATATATTTTGACAGGGGTGCAGCACAAACTTCTCTCTACTTGTTGGATAAAATTCAGAACACAGCGTTAAAACTGATAGGAAAAAGAGCTATCATGGATTTATTCCCATCTCTTGAACACCGTCGGAATGTTTCATGTATTTCTTGTTTTATCGCTTCTTTCACAAGCAATATACTCTCGAAGTAGCCAGTTGCAATACTTCCCTAAGTCAATTCACCCGTGATACGAGTTTCGCCAGGAGTTCTTATCAGTTCACTCTCGAGCGAAATTTATCGGACCTACCGTCAAATACAGAGCTTCTTTTTTTTTTATTCGCACAACACAATTATGAAATATCACCCCAAGCAGTTTTCTCTTGCCATTTCAATTTCTAAACGTTCAAGATCAATGTTAATCGACACCACTAACTTACTAATTTCCCCAGCGCTGAAGCTGTGCTTAAGGATATAAGGGTCTCTTAGTAAACCCTTGCGCTCGTGTGAATTATAAAAAAAAACTGAGCGACGTTTCATTTTTGCCACTTCATTCAAAAATCAAGATTGTTCAGGGAGGTTAAGACTTACATTAAATCTTTTCTGTTAAGCTTCCCTTTCCTTCATTATCCACACCCTAGGGAGCACAATGGATCCATTGAGATTCGAGTGAAGCAAACCGTATTGTCGTAACCTATAAACTAACGTAACTAGCAATATCTACATAGTCCGAGTTATGGAACTTGATTAAGCTCGTTTTGGAGCCTACTTGAATTCTTGACGTTGCAGGTCAATCCGCCAACGCTCTTTTTGACTTTTTTTCCTGATAAATACTTAAATAAGATAAATAGCTTCTTGTTAATTCGACGTTGCCAAAAAGTGTCACAATGACTCCTGCTGTACAAATTATAGGACAAATCTTCTTTCAAAGAGTAAGTAAGTAAGTAAGTGATTCATTTATTTACATTTCGATATTGAATTTAGATTACAATATATGAATTTAAGAGCTATGGCTAAGCCGTCAGCCTGGTTAGCAAAGGTTTATACATGTATTTTGTTATTTAAATTAAATTTTCAATACATAAAATAAAGATTAAAGACTCAAAAATATTCTGATATTAATAACATCCTATACTTATAAACTGTTTTTGAAAAACTGCTTAGGGTTTTCCAGTCGCACTCATTTAGAAGTTGTATAGTTTCCTGCATCGATAGAGTTTCTTTTCCAAAGAATATTAGCCTTTGCGGTCTGAATATGGGGCATATACTGATAATGTGAAAGCAATCTTCTTTCGATTTCAGATTGCAGAGCGTACAAAATTGATTAAAGCTTCCATTATACGGGGTACCATTTAGGGAAAGGAGCTCACACCTTGCTTTGAAAATCATGGATATTTCATCGTAAGTTAGAGAGTCATGGAAGTAGTTTTTACAGTTGAGGTTAAAATTGAGCTGGCTGTATAATATTCTGCTTTCGGAATCGCGTGCCTTTACCAAGAACGTACCTCGAATAGAATCTTCATATTTTTTAATAATACGATAGAGTTGGTCTTTCAGGTTGCAAAGGTTGTTCATATCAAAATTGAGAGTTTCTCCATACGCGTTACCAAGAGTTTGCCATCTTGCATACCACCAATCCTTATTCCTCACTTCATAAAGTAATAATTTTTTTGAAAGTCGAGATTCTTCATAATGGCTGCAAATTTTGATAATAAAATCAGCTTGCAACTTGAGCGTGCTTGACAGAAGTTTTGGTAGTCCAGTTTCCAAATATATAGCGTAATTAGGCGTATTTTGAGGTAGATTGAAGAGTTTTTTTATGAAATTCCTCTGGAATTTTTCGATTTGCTCGTACTCATATACACCCCAAACTTGAGCAGCGTAGCAGAGGGTTGATTTTACAACTGAGTTGAAAATGTTATATTTCGCTGATAAAATTATTCTTTTGTTTGAAAACACATTTTTCCATGAGAGGTTAACTAAGCTTTGTGCGCTATTGGCTTTTTCGGTTAGGTGTTTATCGAAATTTAATGTTGAATTGAGTTTAATTCCCAAATACTTAACTTCTCTGACAGTTTCGAGAAGATGACCATCGTATTTCCATTGTCTTTCATTGTAGACTCTTGCGGATCGCGCGAAGACCATCATTTTTGATTTTTCTGTATTAACTTTTAGTCCCCATTTCTTGGAGTAACTTGATAAGCGATTAATCATTAATTGCATATGTTCTGGTGATTCGGCGAGGACGACGAGGTCATCTGCATACATCAGTACATTAATGGTACAATTGGCTATTCTAACACCTCCGGGTAGATCATATACTATGTCGTTTATAAACAAAGAGAACAATAATGCACTGAGAGGGCAACCTTGTTTCACACCAGTATTTGTTTCGAACCATTCTGAATAAGATGTTCCATCCCAAACTGCTGCATTTGTATCCGTGTACATTTCCTTTACCACCCTAATGAATTTTGACGATATGCCAATCTGTGAAAGCTTATAGAGGAGGGCATTTCTATTAACTAAGTCAAATACCGCTTTAAAGTCTACAAAAAATGAGTAAACTTTTTTGTTCCTGGCATGGAACGCTTTGATAATGGATGTGAGATTAAATATCTGATCAATCGTTGAGTAATTTTTTCTAAAACCCGCTTGAAGTCCAGACAAAATATTGTTTTGTTCGACCCACTTTTCTAGTCTCTCGACAAGAACACCGCAAAATATTGTAGTTATAACATTCATAAAGGAAATTCCTCTGTAGTTTTCCACAGCGTCTATGGGACCTTTCTTGTGTATTGGAAAAATTACAGACTTTTTGAATGACGAGGGAACATCAGCTGTAGAGAAAACTTTGTTGAACAGAATTTGTAAGCTGCTAATAAATGTTGGCGTTGCATTTTTAAAAAACTCGTACGGAATCCCATCCTCACCCGGAGCCTTTCCATTCTTCGAATTTAAAATAACAGTTTGGATTTCCTCAATTGAGATATTAACATCCAATGTTTCATCAACAGTCATCGGTTCAGCATAAAAGAACGGAAGAATAGAATCATTAGAAAGAAGAATCTTAAAGTGAGCTGAAAGACTTTCAGCACATACGCCTGTTCCAATTTTAAAACTCATTCCATTGATCTCCCTTGCGATCTTCCAAAAATCCTTCGAGTTTCTAGTTTGACCTAATGTTATCGCTTGTTGATTTTCGAATTCGATTTTCTTTTGGATACATAGGTTTTTGTAACGTGTGTTAGCTTCGATGTACCAAATCCTTAGGTGATTATTGTTTGAAGATCGCATGGCTCTCAAAAGAGCAAAGGATTTTGTACGTGCCTTCCAGCAGTCCTTATCAAACCATTTTTGCTTAAAAGATGGTCTCTGACCTAAACTTCTGTTTGATGCTGAATTTCTAATATAATCTGTGAGTTGTTTAGAAAGTTCTTCAGCAGACTCTGTTATCAACTCATTTGTTAAAATGAAATCGTCCAAGTCACGTTGATAAGAACCTTTATTTTGGTTTTTCCAACAAAGGCGAGGAAGCAGGCGAAGATTTTTAACTGAGTGTGAAGATTCACATGAGAGTTCCACAACAATAGGCATGTGATCCGAAAAGGTCTTGCATTCAACTTCAAATTTAATGATTCGCTCGATCCAGTCGTTATTAACTGCACAAAGTCGATGACGGATTTACCTTGCCCTCCGATGAAGGTGTAGTGTCCTTCCTTATCTCCTTCCGTGCAGCCATTCAGAATTATTATATCGTACATTTGCAGCAACTGAAGTAACTCTACACCATTCTTATTTGAAACGTTGTCTTTTGAAGTTCTGTCAGTATGGGAAATCACGCGATTTGCTACATTTCGTGAAATTGTTGTTTGTGAGTTGCTAATTCTTGCGTTCCAATCACCTACCAGTAGAACGCTTTCAGCAGCTAGATGTTGCATTGTGTTATATAGATTTTCAAAATCATTTGCCCATTTATTACAATTTATATAGTAAGGTACAATACACATATTCCTTTCTTTTAGACATTTTACAATTGTTGTACCTTCACATTCGTCAAAGTCATACGTATTTAGTAGAGATGTTCGTATTGCATATAGACTACCACCACTTGCACGTCCTTTAACAGAAGTTTTAATAGCTCCACCCCACCGTAGTTTAAACCCGCTAAAATAATTCTCAAATTTACTAAAATTTTCACTCGTAACGTGAGTTTCATATAAGAAAAATATTTCAAAATTCTTAACATAATTAAAAAAATTTAAAAATAAAAGCTTATTATTTAATCCAGAAATGTTGTAGGATAAAATTTTTAAATAACTATTACTATTTATTTGGCTGACGGCATTTAAATCTCAATTATTGATAGGTCTATTACAATTTTGATTTTCATGTGCCATCCCTGGAGCATCTAGTTCATCTGGTACACTCCATCTATTTTGACGTCTGTTAGACAGCATACTTTCATTGACAGTAGTGACAGCTCCAAAGTTTAGTTTACCAAATATGCTTTCTAACTCGGTTTCACCGTTCTTATTTTGGTATTTTAGAATGTTATTTTGGTTTAAATAAAAAGATTTATCACGATTCACGAATTATGAGTGTATTATTTTTAATTGTGATTATTTCAGCTGGATGGCATGCTTTGATCGCCTTGCGATAGCTAAGTAGGATGCGGTGTTTAAGTTGAGATTGCTTGCTCCGATCGCGCTGTATGAAAGCACCTGTGCCTTTTAATTTATATGCATTTTTTAGCATTTTTGCTGCGGTTTCATTAGATCCCGTGTTAAGTTTCATTTTAATTATGTTATTGTTAACACTTAGCTTAACGGCAACCGACATCATCCAGCAAAAGTTTGGTTATGCCTTCAATTTTTTCCTGTGGGTTGTTTGTGTCATTTGGAATTGAAAATATTAAATTTCTTCCACGGATTTCCCGGCTCTGCAGTTCAAGTTCCTCTTCCAAAACACTGCACCGAATTTCAAAGTCATGTATTTGTTTTGATAAATTTTGATTTTCTTGTCGTAGATGGTCGAGTTCCCGGTTTAGCTTACTGACGTCATCTTTAGTTGCCAGGTAAGCTATGGCACTTTGGAGAGAGCTATCGATAATAGACTTTATTTGTTGAAAATCAGACTGTGTCATAGACATTTTTTGGTTAGATCTAAAAATTTTGGGTGATCTGTTGATTTTAGATGACGAACTGTGAGTTTCTTCTGGTGAAGTTTGGCAGATCTTCCTCTTGTTGTCAGTCATGTGACACATGTACCAGGCTAAGCTTTAGATTTTTAGGCTTAAACACTATCGTTACCTGTTTAATTATATTGTTATCGGATAATTAAATGAGATCTTCTAGTGAGAGCACTTTAAAGTTTTTGTTTTTATATTCTTTCAAAGATCTCGATCCACACTGGTCCGCATAGTTTCCATCTATTGATCAGAAGAGGGGTTCCCTTACGCTGGCAAAACTATTGCGAAACATTTTTGATCTATCCTACTCTACTGGTCTTTTTACGAATGGATTGAAAACAGCACTTTTCCAGTTTTTCCTGAAAAAGGCGAATCTTCTTCAACCTCTGACAAAAGTCCAATTGCACTTAAGACTCTTCTTTCCAGATTATCCAAACGCTGAAAATTTGTCAGCTGAAGAAATGTCTTAAACAATAAAAGACCAGCAGTATGGCTTTCGTAGCCAAGGGACCGCGCGCCGGTGATCTCATGGTTTATCTCACCGCACAATTCAGAACATCGTTTCGGAGAAAGTAAGATTATTGCACTTGCTATTTCAAAAGAATTTGATGGAGTTTGACATCAAAGTCTCTTAACGAAAATGAGGTCATTTGGTATTGATCAATCTCTTCTTCGTAGAATTAGAAACTACCTTTCGAAACGCTTAATAAAAGTTGTATTGGAAGGTTACAAGTTACTTTTTTATAAAAAAAATGCTGGTATGCCACAGGGCTCCGTTTTGTCTCCGTCTTTCTTTTTGATATTCATCAATGATATTTTGTCTGAAACTTCTAGTCCCTTAAATTGTTTTGCTGACGACAGTACTCTCTGTTTCTAGATGCATGGTCTTGTTCTTCGGATGTGGATATAGAACAATAGCGTATGATAAGCTCATGAAATGCTAATCTCGATAGCATTGTTAAATGGTGAACCACTTCGCACTGATGAAACCGAACAGCTCTCAGTACTCAGTGCATCACAGTCCACCTTGTGTAAAATAACCACATATTCGACGTCACCAACAACATTGCTTAGTGGTTAGGTTTCCTTTGAGGTTGCAAGAAATTTTTCACGCCTTCTGGTCTGGCTGTAATCTATAAGGCCCATATTCATCCAAAGCTCGAGTACAATTCCCCTATTTTGGGCAAGTGCTCCAGTGGATTGTATACAAAAAAGTGCTCTAAAATGATAGGTGATCAAAGTAAAACAACTTTTGAATATCTCGAATATCTCATTGCGACGGTTCATTATTTTACAGTTATTTTTACAAACTAGTGAAATAGCCAGTTACATTCCTCTCCTTTAATAATTCAACCGTAATACTCGCGCTTCAGCCCAACTTGAGCCCAACTTCAGACGTACTATTATTTTCGAGGTTTCTTTCTGAAGCCGGACCCAATATTTCCCTCTAATTTCAATATCTCCTTTTGAATCCTCTCCAACTTTCCCAAAACGCTCTTACTGAACTCAAACATCTTAAGAATAGTCATAATCCCTTCAGTGCGCGCAAAATTATAAAACAAAAGTAAACCGACCCCACTCAAGTCAACATCGTTCTTCACCAAACACAAATTTAATTACGTCATTAGTCTTCGCCAAGTAAACACACGATTATTTATTTATCACAAATTAGGTTGATGTTCAAATATTAAATCAAGAAATATCTTCAATTTGCTTTATGTAAATATTCAAAAATACCTTCCTTGCCGCTCCATACAAATGAGTTATATTAATGGGAAAGTCGTCCTTCGACGCTCAATTTTACGTCGAGGTCAAGAACTCTATTTGCATTCAAGTCATGCTCCTTCATTGGGTATGATAAATAGAGTCCCCCTTGATGTCTATTCCTTGGAGTTTTTCTTTGCAACGGACAGACATCATAAATATAATAGGAATGAATTATCGAGAAAAAACTTATCTAGATATTTTTCCTTTTTTCCTTTTTTGTTTTGTTGGTCCTTTCTTTCAAAACAAACTATTGCTCCTGCCAGCCAAAAAATCAATTTTCCACTCCATTCAACTTGATCTTGATGGTTGATGTGCCGACCGTATTCTGCCATAACCGTTTCAGCTCATCCCTTAGCGCTATCTATGTATAATATTCTCAAATCAAAATTACTACTAAAGAAGCCAGATCTCTGGATAAACAGAATAAACTTTTCACACAAACCGTTTTGCCCTGAAAGCGGCGAGAACATTACGAGTATCATTGAGGTCTGGATGGGAAGAGCCTCCTTAATGAAATTACACGTCGTATTTTCTGAATTTAGAATTTGTGTTGGGGATGGTTATAGGTTATAGGCATAACGGTAAGGATGATATAATGAGAGCACCGTTTTATTTATAACTTTTGGGGTCTTTTAGTAAAGACTTTTGTTTTCAAGTGGATTGCAGGACGTGTGGGTATTGAAAACTGTTTTCATAAAAAGTGATTTAAGTGAAACATCTCCAGATGGGTCGGAGTCTGGCCAATTTTACACTCCTTGACGACAAACAAGTGATGCGAAGGTCTATTTTTAAGATTTGCATTTTTACATTTGACCTTGATAAAACAATTTATAGAGAAAAATATAAGTACCAAATCCAGCAGGTACTCGAATATGTCATCATTTCGGAAGATAATCGACGTATAAAAACATAACCGCTGCAAAAACACAAAGTTCTAGTTCAAAAGTTGGAGATTGGGGCTTAAAGACCTCTTGTCCGTTAAAGACAAATATTTAAACAGATTGATTTTTGTCGGTTTGCTTCTGGAACGATGATACATGAATATAAAGATTAGCACTTTTTATTGAACTCTTTAAATTCAAAAGTGTATTTTAGAACCTACTCTAAACCTAAACGGTACCAATCTGGCGCTAACTTGCTGAAAGGTAATTTTATATATAGCTCCCCTTAAAGATGACACCTCTTTTTCATATTATACCCGCACTCAAGGGGTTACGAATATTCTTATAATGTTAAACACTGTGAGCAATTAGGAAAGTAGGATGGGAATAGATAGGAGATACCGATACACATTGTTTTCGAATGTCTGTACATTGCAATGAGCCGGAAATATTGATGCGTGTAAGGCATTCCACATTCGTGTAGTATGGCTAAAAAAAGAAACTTTCTACTCCGAAATTGGTTTCAAGGGTAAACTGATGAGCATTCCTTGAAGTACAGGTATTACGGTTGAATTGTTTGAGGGGAGGAACGAAACTGTCTATTTCACTAGAGCAGTGTTTATGAAAATAGCGATAAAATAATGATAGACATTAGGGTGGTTCGACTGATAAAAAAATTGTATGCATTTTTTTTTGTTTGTTCGTATTCGGGCGGTATACAAAAGTTGTAATAAGAGTCCTCCAATAGGAATCCAAAATATTTTTAAGTAATTCCAATTTCAAATACTGCCCCAAGGATCTAAAAGATTTTCGAAATATGATACATAAATCTAAAAAAAAATATTATATAAACTCGTTTAAAAAATGGCTTATGTTTCATAAGTTAAATATAAAACCTTGTTTAAAAATCAGCAGGCTTATCCAAAGGCGCCCCCTGTCTCAGGAAAATACGACTTTTTCCAACTTTTTTTAAAATGTCTTTTTGAAAATTCCGTCTGGTTTTTGTTGTTTGTTCTGTTAGAATCTATTGTTTAATTAAATTAATTAAAACAGAAAATTGAGAACTTATCTACAGTTGCGAAAACTCTCGACAGATTTGGAATTTCGGACAGTGCAGCAGCTGCAATTTTTTCAGCTACTCTTTAAGATGTTGAAATGATTCCAAAGGACAATTTTACCAATGTTGTAGATAGGTACAAAATCAGACGTGCCTGTGAGAAAGAGAGGGCATCGTTATCATTTTGTCACTATAAATGTCATTTCAAGAGCTCCAGTTTGGGATATATTTTGACGGAAGAAAAGACAAAACACTCAGTATGATAGATAATAGACGAAAATCAATTGTTGAAGAGCATATAAGTTTAGTGAAAGAGCCTGGATCCGAATACTTAGGACATCTCTCCCTTTCAAATGGTAAAGCGAAAACCGTGAATAAGAAATTGAAGGAGTTCTTTGATGAAAAGGGGATTGATAAATCAAAAGTTGTGGTTATTGGAAGTGATGGCACAGTTATAAACAAAGGATCGAAGGGAGGGGCTATCCATCGTTTGGAACTAGACCTAGGAACACCATTGCAATGGTTCATATGCCAGTTACATGCAAATGAACTTATTTTTCGACACATGCATGTTTGAGCATCTTGATGGAACTACAACTGGACCACGAAGCTTCACAGGACCTTTGGGAAACAAATTGAAAGATTGTGAAAATTTGTCGTTAGTGCCATTTTAAGCTATTCAATGTAACCTTCCAGAAATATCAAACACTCCAATAAATTTAAGAATCGTTCTTGCCAAGACTCTGGTCATTCCAACTCTTATATATGGATGTGAAATATTTTACAACTGTGATTTCAATAGCAAGGCAAAATTAAAACTAGCATTTAACTGTACTATTCGATATATATACGGGCTTCGAAAATATGATCATGTCTCGCATCTATCTAAGAATCTCCTTAAAATGAGCTTTGAAAACTTTATTCAGTATCGTACTCTGACACTACTGTTTAGTATCTTAAGAACACGTCAACCTACATACCTCTTCGAAAAACTTCGATTTCCGACATCAACTAGATCAACCTCCCTAATACTTCCTCGGTTCTCTTGTCTCACTTCTGAGAGACAGTTCTTTATTGCTGCAATCCGCCTTTGGAATTCACTTCCAATTTATCTCCGAGAGTTTAGCAACATGCAACAGTTTCAGAAAAGATTAAAACTCTTTTTTCTTGAACAAAGCAACTAACTTCTTCTTTTTCTTATAGACTTTGACTCATCTTTCTTTTTTCTTATCTTCTAGACTTATCTTTTTCTTCTACTCCAATCTTTTTCTCTTAAGATTTATTATTATTATTATTTTTTTTACTTGAAATATTGTCTTTTTGCTTAGATTATATAATTATTATTTAATGTATAAGATTCATGACTGTGATTCTATCGTCATTGTTATCTATTTAATCTTGAACAATTTATAACCATATACTATCACTAACTTATAAGATCTTTCTTACAGTGTTAGTTTTTTTGAATGAAATAAACTTAAACTTAAACTTAAACTTAATGATCTCAGCACTGATCAATGATACTTGTTTGAAATTTGTCAATCTATCAGTTCAGGTATTTGTAGTGATGATTTAGGAAAAAGAAATCCGGGAAAAGTCGTTCACTAAGGTGGCTTACAACTGGAAATCGAATATTGAGGTTATATGTTTCTACTGTGACTCCATCCGAAAATATGCTTTTGTTTGTCAATTTTATAATGCAAGTCTATGCCCCAATGGAGTCCGTTTTATGATAATGCTCGTCTACGAATTGAAAGAGTCCAAAAACGTTTTACTAAATTTGCGGTTAGAAAATTTAATTGGTCTATGAGACCATCATATGAAGCTAGATGTGGCTTAATCAATTTAAAGCCGCTCAGTTTACGTCGCGAATATTTTTCTGCTCTTTTTGCACATGATGTTTTGACCTGCCACATTCAATGTTCAGAATTACTTTCTATATTTAAATTATACGCTCCTATTCGACAGCTTAGGCCTAGAACAGGTGATTTTCTACACATTCCAGCACATAGAACAAACTATGGTTTTAATGATCCTATTACTATGTCTTCGTTAAATTATAATAAATATGAGGACGTAATCGATTTTAATATAACAAGATTTACATGTAAGAATTTGATTTTTAATAATTTTTAAGGATATATTATTTGTTAAATTATTCAATTTTATTATAATATAAACCTATTGTTTAATCTATTAAAGTTTATGTACTTGATGGATATTGTAAATAAATAAATAAATAAATAAATTATTCATTGGATAAATAAATAAATAAATAAATGTGGTTCCAAATATAAACTAGACCTTACTGTATTGATGGTGCTCGACACCTTCACAAAACTATAATGTTGACCAGATACCTGCTTCAAAATTTAAAGTCAATAGTTGATCCTGTTATTCAGAGAAATGGCTACTTGGGCCATCCGGAAAATATTATGATAGCAATGATTGCAGATGAGAGAGAAACAATTCGAGTTTTAGCTTTAAGTAGAGTTAAAAAACCACGAGAGCAGCTTGGAACATCCCTAAATTCGGTGCGGTCTTTTGTTTTGCCGAAGTTCAACTTTAATGCTGAGAACTACATTGACATAATCGACTGGAATGTTGGTATTTTATGTGATCCACCAATATTAAGAAACATAAGTTTGGATGTCATAAGTGATTGCATTCAAAATCCTAAATTGATTGAAACTATTATTTTGCTGTGCATAATAAGGGATTAACCTTGTCATATTCAAGCGACACGACGCACTGTGGTCCAAAATGACTTTTTTCGTTGCAAAAATCATAACTTTTGAACACGTGAAGCTATCGCAACAATTTTTTTTTCCCTTAAAGGTAATTTCCAAGGCTATATAAATTGTGAATTTTAAGAAAATTACTTTACAGGGTGTTTCAGAATAATTGGTTGATGTAAGATTTTCTTAGAAAAAGGAGTTAACAGAATAAAGTCTGAAAGTAAACCTTTTAAAAACAGTCCTAAATTTTTAAAACTTTGTAAAAAAAAAGTTTTTGATTATTCAAGTGAATTCATAACAACAGTGGATGCTTAAAGTTAACGCACCAATTTCAGAAATATTTTTTAAAGAGTATTATAAAACAGTATTTTTTCATGTTGTGGGGCATCAGTTTATTCTATAAACTGTTTGACTGATATATTTTATATGAAACAGTGTAGGAAAAAAGTAAACGGACGAAAAAAAAAAAAAAAAATAGAATATAAAATTTATATTAACAAAATAAAATAAAATACATTATAAATATTTGTTTATAATTAACTACTATAGATCTAATTTTTACAAAAAAATTCATCGGCATCATTATCATTTTCAACAATTAATAGACCTATTAGTTCTGGGCAGTAACTCTTTTTCAGCTCTTTTTTCTTATCTAACGTGTCTTAAAGATGAAACAAGTGGATCTAATGATATAGCTAGCATATTAAATAAATCTTCATTTTGTCGTTTCCGTGAGACTTTGCATGTATTTGAGTATCGATATCGCTTGTAGTCTTTATTCCTTGATTCCTGTGCTTCTTCTGAAAGCTCCCCGATTGGCAAAATTTGATGTCTTATAAGTTCCCCTCCATGGTCCAAAATTTTGTGCAGAGTTGGTGTCAGGAGTTTGTAGCTGTGTTTGGCTTTTAAAAGATCCGAAGTGGTTTTGGTATACTCGTTGAATTTATCTACATTAATAGATTCTTTAGATGACATTTAGACGCATTTAAAATAACTTGCAGTTTCTTTATAAGATCCTTGTCTACTCGGGTTATAGCTGACGTAACTTCTGGATTTTCAAAAAATCTTCGTGAAATGTTTCCATCATTTGTGTTACCGAATCCTTGTTTTGGCGTATCAATGATTAACCCGAGTTGTTCCCTAAATTCCTTTTGAATATCCGCTTTTCTTCTTCTTTCGGCATCCTTCTTGTCGGTTGTCTCATCTTCTTGGTATAGTCCATAAGCTAGTTTAAGAACGAACTCCATACATCTTATTCTAGCGTGATCTTGATTGACTAGGCTATTTAAAACCCTCTTTGCTGTATGGTCCAACAAATCTTGGAGATTCACTTCAACAGAAGTTTCTGTTACTATCAAATTTGATGGAGTTGCTTGTATTTAAGCTTCCATTAAAAAATTGTAGCTCGGAAACACATCAACGTTATGGCTTCTTAATGATTTTCTCATCAAATTATATTTTTCTTTAGAAAGCCCCATATCCAAGAACAAGGCTAGCGCAGTGGGACCATCGTATTTTATTTGATCCCTTTGAGGTATGGGAATACTCTCTTTTATCCGTTGCACTCGCAATGGGCTTGCATTAAAAACTGCTTTTATCCGCTTTTATCTTTTCGTGTTCCTTTTTATATTTTATACTCAGAGCTGTGGAAACATTTTCAGTCGAAATATGGCCCATAGTTTCCAATAGTTTCCTCCTTTTGGTATATACTGATTATGTATCTAAGGATTTCGAAGGCCTTCCTCTTGATGTACTTGGCACGTCACTGTCTTCAATTTCATTACATTGAATTGTAAATGTTCCATTCAAAAATTCTTCATATTTTGAGAGAAATCTTGTTTTAACTCTAAAACAGTCAATCCATTTTTTTTAAATGATGCGTATAATCTTTGGAGTTTCTTTTTCATTTCATCGTTGTCACTTATATCTTCGTATTGGTTTTGGATCAGAATTACAAATTCTTCAGAATTCGAAACATGATAAAATGTTCAAAAATTGTTCTGTTTGAAATATTCATATTGGTATTTAATTTGCAAACTCCACTCGTCAGTAAAGCCTCTTGAAAACTAAGAACATATATCCATTGTCATAGTTTATATATACCTCCATAATGTATATGCACAAGGATTATTTTACCTGTGAAATTTAAGCTTAACAATATGGGGTATCAGAAGAAAATTATTATTCCTACCTGTTTTATTAGATCATAAAATAATAATCCAAAATTAAATAATTCTTTCAACTTTGTATATGGAGTAGGCAATAAAGCTATTAATCCTTTTCTTTTGGCAAGTTAATCTATGTTTAGGTACTATTAGAAAAAGATCAATAAATATTTACAATAATTTAAGTCAAAGAGGGTCGTTAAAGTGGGCGGATTAAAAAAATTTAATGTTCAATAAAGTAATCAATAGTTTGTGTACAATATTTTATATTTTTTTTAATAATAATTGGCATTTGTATAAAAAGGGGCGTAGAAGTGGGCGGTTTTTTTTTGTCAGAATCAAGATAGTAATAAAACGATTTTTAATTAAAAAGAAAATTTCACGTTCTTAACTATTTTAATTAATAAAATAATTGAAGTTTTCCATAAGGGAATTTGCTTTTAAGACCAAAAGGTCAGCACTGGGAACACGACTTTTTTTAAACAAATTACAATTTCTCTGAAGGTTGCAAATAGTTGCAGCTACAATTTTGCATATGGTTTAAGAAATAGTTAGGGTAAACTATCATGGTCAATTTTCCGCGCGAACTCGCGAGTATTTTTTTGTAGCTCTATTCAAACCGAAAAAATCTGCTAAAAAAGGGTGTTTTTTTGTTTTATTTATTAAAAATATTAAATATTTTTTTATTTTTTTTTAATTAAAATTTTGATTTACGCATTACGCACAAATAATACAACTAGAATAAACTATAGAATATTATTATTTTACATTTAATATGCCAAAATTTCAAATACGAAAACAAAGAAGTTAGTTTTTTCTGTTTTTTTTTTAACTCTAGAACGAAATTGACCAACTTTGAAAAGCTCTATAAGTCAAACTAGTTAGCGGAAAATTTTTTTGTTTGCTGTTTTTGAAGCTCCGTTTATATTTCTATTAGAAATAAAAAACAAAACTTTAAAAATAAAACATCGAAATTAGTATTTTTGCCACGAAATTTTCCTTTTTGGACCACAGTGCGACGGAGCTCTACCTTAAGATTGTAACTGAAGCTTCAGCTGCTGTCCGCAGTCCGATGAGACGTGATGGATTCATAAGAACAAGAATCGAATCGCGAAAAAAATGCCGCCTTTTAAATTTTTTTTTTATATTTCAATTTTTTGTTTTTGGTTTAAATATTCTTTATTATCATCAATAATAAATATTAATACCACTGTAGTGATCCACTACATGCGACCACTCTGACAGCCTTATATCATATAAATATTCATTTCCATTCCCAAGATACCACACACGATCTTGTACGGTATCATCTTTCTTTGTAATTCGCGCAACCGATCCACAACACTGCGGCACATTAATGTGTCATCTTCGAGAGCCCACTTGGTGAAACCTAACACCACGGCAATTAATTAATTGTCGCCAGCTCTGTGTCATAACTATAGCTACGACTATAACATGAGCCGGTACGAACGAAGGTTCCAAAAGTAAGGCAAAGTAAGAATGACAATTATGCACATGCATTGTTTTTGGGTTCTATGGACATCATATGGCACTTCAATACACTAGGTCACTATATTGACTGTGTGTATCTGGAACTACAATGGATACGTGTATCTATTGGATACGTTTTGTATTGGGCCAATATAAATGAAATATGATCCATTGAACTCTTAGGCAATAATAATAATGCAATATTGATTTGGTGTCAATGCATGTTGGCAACGGATGTTGGGAATTATGATGAAAATGCTCTTTTCATATGAGGTTGCGTAAGAATGCATTTTCATATGGAAATGCCGAATTTCATTATCAAGTGGTTGAATGGTGGGGATGGAAATTGGTTCTTTTAAATCAGTATAAATAAGCAAAGGATGATTAGGGAAAACCAGAATTTAGCCACACATTAAACTCGAAGGTTGCAGCCTACGCATTGAGACAGCGGGCCTTGCGAGAACAACAATAAAAAACATTTAAACTTTAATAAATCTTTCATTTTTTAATCATTTTTATCTTTTATTTAGTAAACTAAATTCTCCCCATATACACTCTTCCCTGAAAGTCAGGAAGCACGGGTATTTGGGTTATTTCATGGTGGCAGCGGTGGGATTCTTTTAAAATCCCCTACCATAGTTATTTAGCCTTGCCAATACAAGAGACCTCTCTCTTGATGCGTTCTGGGGCTACACACCAGAAAAAAACGTTAAAAAGTGAAGTGAAAATTTTTTTTTTTTTGCTTTTGTGATTAAAGTGTTAGAAATCCTACGAGCGTAAGACCTTGCTAGCTTTAGAGCTTAAGCATTTGGCAGACAGTAGGTAGTGATAAAAGACCAGGCCGTAATCCTCAACTTTAGGGCGTGAAGCCTGCCTGGCAACAAAGAACAACAACTGCAACGGCAACATAAGCAGCAGCAACAACAACAACAACCACAGCATCTGGAGCAATAATAACAACAATAACGGCATCGACTACAACAATAACAGCAATAATAACAACATCAGCGGCATCAACCACAAAACAACAGCAATAATAACAACAACCTAAAAGTAAGAAATTATTTTTTTGAAATTTGTATATATATATATATTTCTGCCTTATCCCTCCCTTAAGAAAAGAATATAAAAAAAAATTTTTCCAAAATTGTCTCCACACGACAAGACCGACAAAGACTAGATCTTTTTTTTCAACTACCTTTTTTTTCTGAATCCGAATCCGATATAATGGAGTTCCGTATTAATATAAGTGATATTTTCAATATCATTCCCACTTTTAACGGTAACCCCACTGACCTAAATAAATTTATCGCATGCGGGAACATACTGTTCTCGTCATGTAAAAAAGAGGAACATAGTACGTTCCTCGAAATAGTAAAAACGAGGCTACAAGGTCCGGCTTTCGAACTCATACAGTTCAACTCATTCACTAAATGGAGCGATCTGGTTACAAAACTAGAGGATGAGTTTAAAGTAACTAAAACTCGTACCGTCGCGCAAAATGAGTTGCTCTTAGCTAGGCAAACTGCTAGAGAGTCGGTCAAAGAATTCGGGGACAAAGTTTGTCAACTCTTAACCTCCCTCAACTCAGCGACGTTCGCTAATACTAACGACGAATCCGTCAGAAGCTATTTGGTGGAAGAAAATGAAAAATTGGCTCTTCAAACTTTTGAGGATGGCCTCAGTAGCCATAATTTAAGGTTAATGGTTCAAGCCCATGGGGAAACCAATCTAAAAAAAGCAATCGAGTTTGCAGAAAACCATGCTGCAAGAGTGGAAAGACAAATGTCGTCGTTTAGAAATAAAACCCAAACCCAGCAAAACTCACCCTCAAACTTTTCTTCCCGACCCACCTGTCAAATTTGCGGGATCTTGGGACATTCTGCCCAAACCTGTTACCGCAATAAGACCTTACCTAATATTACTCCTAAAACAGAAATAGTTAAATGCAACTATTGCAAAAAAAATTATCACACGGAAAGTGAGTGTAGACTGCGAAAAATACACTCACAATCAAACCAAATAAACCCCCAAAATCCTTTCAGACAGAACCTCTTTACAGGTACCCAAAATAATGACAGGAATAAAAATGGCGAAAAGCGACAGGTGAATTTCCACCACGTATTACCCGAAAGCCATTTTTCTGTCAACGGTACGGGAAACGAAAACTGTCGGGACGATCAGACCGGCTATCCATCCCGACAACACATTCAAGCCGAAATCCACCAAACACAAGAATAGTGGCAAGCGTAGTCATCGAACTGCTTCCCTATAACGACCTAACAATCATCCGAATTCCCTTCACAGACGGTCAAAATAGAAATCTCGTTATCGACACTGGCGCAGAAATCAGTATCATAAAAAAACCTACCACCCAACCCATGAAAAACGAAAAAACAAATATGACAATTTCAACCATGGGCGGCCATAAGGTAATAAGCATTGTATATATAAACTATAGTACTCTCATGGAACAGAAAAAAGTGTTATGGAATACACTCTACCGAGGGCGCTGTCATAGGAAAATATTGTCGTGGAGACTTTTGTTTTAGGGTGGGGTAGTAATTGAGGAAGAGCGAGAAAATTTTATCAGCTCTGGCAATGAGAAAGACGAGAAAGAGAAAATAAAATTTGTTTTGTATCATTTTCCTTTTGAGGGATCTTCTGTGTGTTTTGTTGTTATATTTTTTTGTCAAGAATATTTGTTTTGTTTTTGCTATTTCATACGCAACAAAGCAACGTGGTTCAATTTCGGCATATCTAACCAAAATACAACGTTGCTTTTTATTTGTATGGACACACATACCTATTTGAATAGATTTAAGTAGGAATAATTTTGAAAATTGATTCTTGATAGGATTAGGCTTTTTTGAATTTTAGTATATCTACATAGGAACTTTATCTTAATATATTAGGTAACTTACCTATGTTGATTGCAATTATTATTATTTTTGTTATTCAAAAGTATAATAATTGGTGTAATTTTGAAGAACAAAAATAATAATTGCAATCAACTATTTTAACTGCCTACATTAGATGCAGTGGGTGGTAAGGTAGTGGAAATTGTTTTTTTTTGCAATTAATATAATTATGTATATATATAGGTACATATAAAGCTATTTCTTTAAGCAAATCTAATAGGTACGTATACCTATATTTTTATTAGAGAAAATAGCTTTTACATATGTACATACCTATATAAAATATGGTACGGCAGAAAATAATTTTGATTACAAAAAAAATATTTTTATGCGTTCATAGGTATTAATATAATTAAAAATAAAAAAAAAGAAATTTGATATAGGTATAGACCAGTTTTTAAAATTTATTCATATAAACTTTGTTTGCAAAAAAATATAGAAAATGTTTAATACTTTTTATGTTTATATAAGCAATTTCGGAAATGTATAAATATTCACATAAAGCAATTGTGAAAAAAAAATCAAATAAGTTTTTCGAGAAAAAAATAATTTTACAAAACTTAAATTAATTAAAAAAAATTAGAATAAATAGAATAAAATTATTATTGACATAATATTTAAAAAAAATCAGATACCTTTCTTGGAAAAACTAATGTTGTCTGCATTTACATATTGTCAATAAGCAATATTAGAAAAATTAAAAAAAAAAAGAAAAATGGTGTCAATTTTAAAAAAATTATTGATGCACCCTACATGAAAAACTTTGAAAATAAAAATAAACGTTTTTTATAAAAAATAGTTTTTATCCATATATTTTGTAAAAAAATAAGATATTTGCCCTGCGAATTTTGAACAAACAAATATTTCTTTTAATGTTTGTCTACGAATTTCCATCAAATTTGGAAATTATTAATTCATTAAAATAAAAATTTTGTTTTTTTTTTTTTTTTGTATTTTGTTAATATAAATATAAAAAGTACGAATTTAAGCAAACGAAGTTTTAAAAACCTTTTATTATTAAACTAATTTTAAATATAAGAAATTTCTTTAAAATTGTTCTAGAAAAAAATTTGGGATATTAATTTTAAGTATTTAAAAATAAAAATTCTAGGAAATATTTTCAAAAATTAATCGCTCAAACTTTTTCAAGACATTGATTTTTCAAGAACAATTTTTTTAGATAAAAAAATATTTTTTCGTTTTCTCTATCATCGTAAAGTCAACTTTGATCAAAATCTCGAGTTAAATTTTTTCCACATAAAAATATTGAGCCGTTTTTGAGATATCGAATTTTCCGAGAAAAAAAATACTTTTTTTCCAAAAATTAAAAAAATATTTTTTTCAAAGCTTTTAGGCGCAATGTTTTTAAACTTTTTGGAAGCATCTCTATACAAAATTTCGATAATGAGAAAATTGTCAAATGTCAAAATTTGAAAAAATGGTTCTATGGTAGGTACAAGCTGTAATATTTTAATTTCAAAATTTAAATTAAAGATCATACAAAGAAAAAAAATGTATCAAAATTCCAGGCGCCGTTTTCGAGAAAAATACGATTTTTGAAAACCATTTTTTAATTTTTTTTTTACATTTGTATGATGGGTACCTTTGTTTTTAGGTAAAATAATTTTTTTTTTCTCACATCTTGTAGATTATATTGATAAACTTTTACTTATCAAGTTTAAAAAAAATCTAGCATGGGGTTTTCGAAATATTGAGTTGTGAAAAGTTTATTTTAAAAATCCAAAATTTTTTGTTTTGAAAATTTTAATACACAATTCTATTTAAGTTTTTGGGGAGCTTTAGCAAAAAAAAAATTATCGAAATCGGTTGTACCGTTTTTGATACAATGAAAAACAAAAAAAAAATGGTTGGGGGGTACAAAAAATACCCATTTTTTGAAATTTTTTTTTCAACCATTACCTTAAAATAAATAACCACTGCCAATCGCACAAACAATGATTATGAGAAAAAACGCGAAAATTTATTGGCAATTAATGTATAATGCTGCTCAAACACCTATACATATCCATTTGCCTCTAAAAAACGGCTGAAATATGAAAAAATAAGACATGGTTGCCACATTTAAAAATCGCCATGTTAATTATTTTAGCAGAAATTGTTTTTTTCTGATTTAGTAGTTGAAGTTTACCTATTACAAATTAACCAACAAAAAAAATACATTTAATACATACATATATTTTTCTTCCATAAGAAGTAAAAAATGTGAAAATATTTTTTTTTTTCGAAAAACAAATGTTTATCTTTAAATGCGATTTGCGGCTAAACGGAGCTTCGTAGACCCCCCAAAGTTGACATCTTTTAACGTGATTTCTGGCTAAACTAGGCATCTTAGCGAGTTAAAAACTGCATACTCGTGATGTTTGGAGTGATATACCACATGATTTTTTTCTAATTGATAAAATTTTAGTCAAAATTAAAGTTCTCAAAATTCTACATTTTGAAAGTATACTTCTCCAAATTCCGCATTTCGAAATTCTACTTCTCAAAATTCTGCATTTCAAAATTTTAATTACTAAGTAAAAAAGCACAAAATTTTAAAATATTATTTCCTTAAATTCTGCATTTCAAAATTTGCCTTTTCAAAATTTTACTTACTAAACTTTCTGCATTTCAAAATTCCTTTTTCAAACTTCTGCTTTCAAAATTTTACTTATTAATTTTTATGCATTTCAAAATTTAATTTCCCAAAATTCTGCATTCCAAAATTCTACTCTTCAAAATTTTAGCTTTCAATATACCTAATTGTTCTGTATTTCAGAATAATACTCAAAACTCCAATTCTCAAAATTCTGCATTTGAAAAATCTGCCTACAAAAATAATTATCTATCTACACAAAATAATTGTTCTGAGTGGTAACCGTTTAAGAATTCGTGTATTTTAATAAAAATCCTACATTTGCTCCAATATAAATACAACGCAAAAAATCAAACCTAGCAATATACCGTTTTTTCTCTATGCGTGAAGCAAAAAATGCCACCTCATACTTATTTGTATAGAAAATTGATAGAAAGAAAACAGAAAATAGCTTTCTTGTCGTCGCTTTGTTCTGCACCTTCGGTTTGCTTTTACCGAAAATATTATCACCCCTTCCTGATTATCGTCTGTCCTTACTCTCCACAACTCTACGTAAAAAGTTATGGAATACGCTCGTATGGTGCCGCATCGTTCGTTCCTCTTCATGAGAGTACTATAGTTTATATATACAATGTAATAAGTACTGGAATTGCCCATGAGAGTCTATTGATCGGTTCTGATGAAGATAAAATAAAAATTACTCACCCCTTTCATATTCTAGACACAAGCACTGACATGGATTTTGACGGCATCATCGGTAACGATTTTTTGAAGAAATATTCATGTATAGTTAACTACGATGAAAATTTTATAAAGATATTCCCTTTTATTGATAACCACTCTACTGCTATGGTGCATAGTTTTGGGAAAGTACTGAGTACTATTCCTGATCACAAAACTTATGTGTCAGAAGCAAATCAAGAAATCCATTTCATACCTAAATCTGAAATTTTAGCTCAAACTACAATGCTCAAGAAAAAATACAAAAATAAAGCCAAAACAAACCTTCAAGAAGATTGCACGACGGAAGGGTCTAAAAATACTGACTCTGACTCCCCTCAGTGTCTTACAGACATCAACGCAGGAAGTACAGAAAAGGTATGGGAATCGTTGAATGATACCGCTTGCCTTCGGGTCGGGTCAGGAGATTCGCCACAAAAAGACTTCGATAAAGTTGCTAGCAAAAAACTTCATTCGAAGAAGGTCAAAGGCAAAATAATTTACAATAAGCCTATGGTAAAAGAAACCATAGCAGAAAATACATTTAAACCAGCAGAAAGTAAGACTGAGATAAAAGACATCTCAGCAAAAAATAAGACTGGGCAAGAAAAAAATAAGAAAATTATAAACATTACTCTTGAGCAACGTAGTCAAAAATTGGTAGAAATCCCTTTTGAGAACAAACTTTTAAACTCACAAGATATAATAATAAGAAAGAAGGAAATTACCCCTGGAATATATCTGGGCGAATCAATAGTAACACCTAAAAATAACAGAATAAAAATACTCTTAATGAACATTTTGGATGAAGAGAAAACTTTAAACTATAATGACTTAAATATAGAATGGGATACCCTTAACGATTATAATATTATTTCACCTAATGGTCACCAAGATCGTTTACAGGAAAGACTTTCAGACTTGGAAGCCGTGATAGAATTAAACCACTGTAATCGAGAAGAACAAAAGTCCATACTAAAAATCTGTAGAGAATTCAATGATCTGTTCTTTTTAAAGGGCGACCACCTCACCCACACGAATACAATACAACACAAAATAATAACAAATAACACTAATCCCCCATTATTTCTGAAACCTTATAGACTCCCCGAGAGTCAGAAAAATGAAATTCACAAGCAAGTGAAAGAAATGTTGAATGATTCAATAATCAGACCTAGTTTTAGTCCTTGGAATTCACCTCTTCTTTTAGTTCCGAAAAAGTCTGGCACTTCTGGTGAAAAGAGATGGAGAGTTGTTGTAGACTTTAGAAAACTTAACGAACAAACAATCGGAGATGCATATCCTCTGCCGAATATCACAGACATTTTCGACCAATTAGGTAAAGCAAAATATTTTAGTACCTTGGATTTAGCTAAAGGGTTTCACCAAATATTGGTGGCAGACTCCGACAAAGAAAAAACTGCTTTTAGTACACCATTTGGCCACTACGAGTATAATCGTATGCCTTTTGGGTTGAAAAACGCCCCTGCTACGTTCCAACGACTTATGAATAACGTCCTTATGGGTCTACAAGGCCTAGAATGTTTTGTTTACGTAGATGACATAGTTATCTATGGGTATGATCTTGACAATCACAATGGAAAACTCATCACTGTATTAAAACGTCTACGGGAACATAACCTAAAACTCCAGCCAGATAAATGCAATTTTCTAAAAAAGGAATTAATTTACTTAGGACATATTATTTCGGAAGATGGAATCAATAGATTATGAACCTACTTCATATTGGTCTTTGTACAATATAGTATCCGATGTGGAAATCCCACTGCGAAAAGGGAAAACTAAAATTGGTAGCAACAACGATAATGCCCTAAGAATTCCAACTGAACTCGTTTCAAATAGCCATGCAATTATTGACATAGACAAAGATGATGAAAAAATTACAATCACCGATTGTGAGAACTCTAGTGGAATTTATGTCAATGGAAGTAAAGTCACCAATCATGATGCCATTGAAATCAAGTTCGGAGACGAAATTTGTTTTGGAATCCAGAAGGAAGATTTTGAACTCTCTATTAGTCCAGCATATGTATCGAGGCGAAGACGGGCGTACTCACATATCCCGAATCCATGGATTAGGCGACCCCCACCTTACTCAAAAATTATACTCCCTGAAAATAAATAAGCATATCTCACAAAATACTCTCCGTTTTCACCTTTTCAACACCCACACACCTACATACTTTATTTTCTCTCAGAACATATATACCATTAGTAGACTTCACCGCGACCATTTATTAAGGATTTTCTTTTTTATTTATTTTTCTCTCTTCCTCTCGTAGAATGAATATTCCGTTTTTAATCACAATTCTAACGGCAATAGTAGACAGTACCCTCATCTTTAGGCCAATACAACAAAACTCGGGCATATACTTCGAGGAACTAGAAAAAGTAAACCTCTACAGCACAGAATGGAAAATTATAACATACTATGACTTAGAAGGAATACTCACGACAACAAGACTCATGTACGAATACATAGCTGAAATAAGCAACTTGTGCTCTGCGCTCAAAATAGACACACAAATAACTTATCTGTGCACCAGCACAATACTAGAACTAAACGACTTAATGACAGACATAATACAAAAATGTAGCCTGCTCAACTTACAAGTAAAAAAACGAAGACCAAAAAGAGCATTGCTGAACGCCATTGGCATAGTAAGCAAATCACTTTTTGGCACCTTATCGGAAGAAGATGCGACATACTACGACCAACAAATAGAAACACTTAAGACAAACGAGAATCATTTATTGACTCTCATACAAAATCAAACATACATTTTGGGAACAACTATTAACATTTTCAACAGAACTCGACAAGCTGAAACAAAACAAATAAACATACTTAATAACAAGTTTGCAGAAATACTCAAACTAATGGACGACTGTACGAACTTTAACCAAGAGGAAAAAATAGTAAACAATATAGAATCACTCATTTCCTACACATCTTTAGCTGTTCTTCACCACCAAAACCTATTAAACGAAATCATCGACTCCGTAACCGAAGTAAGACATGGAAAGCCACACCCTGCAATAATAACTCCCGAACAATTGGAAACAATTTTAGCAACAATGCTTAAAGAAATCCCAAGTAATACAAAACTCCCAATTTCCATAAAACAAAAAGACATTTTACCTTTATACAGAATCAGCACTGTTACATCCTCAATCCAATCTAAAAGAATCATCTATGAAATCAAATTTCCTTTACCCTTCACGGATAATTACCAATTATATAAAATCCTGCCTTTTCCTACCAAAGTTCAGGATAAATTTCTTTACATTCAACCTAAAATTAATTTTATCATCGTTGATTTCGATAAGAAATACTTTTATGACCTTTCAATTTTAGAACTTAATAAATGCACCACCCAAATCGACTCATTATTGTGTCCTATCACACACCCCCTTTATGACTTCAATTCTAACCAAGACCATTGTGAAATACAATTATTGCGCAGAGAAACTCAACCTTCCTCATGTGAAATCAAAGAATCGCATCTATCTATTGTCTGGATACAACTATCTCAACCTGGTAAATGGTTATTATCAGTAAAAGATGAGTATGTCATGGACGAAGTGTGCGACAGACAAATAACTACCCATAAATTTAAGGGAACAGGATTAATAGAATTTACTGGAAAATGCTACCTTCGTAGCAAAGAGTTAACAATTTTTGGTCAACATTCAGAAAATACTATACTGAAAAATTCATTTATTCCCCCAATCAATATAAGTCTGTTAAATTCCTCTCCCCCACCAAAGTTATCAAATAAGAAACAATTAAAATTACTTAAGTATGAAGACGATAATAGTCTTACAGAGTTATCACAACAAATTGATAACCTAAAAAGGGAAGAAAACAAAAAATTACAACCACTAAACAAACACGACATACATCATTACACTCTTATCTACAGCATGGCAACTGCCTTACTCATCATTCTTATCTATATCCTCAAATATAAAATTAAACTGAAACCAATTCCGTCGGAAACAGAAACAAAAACAGAAACAATCAGAAATGACAAAATACAAACAGACTTACAGACCCATGACAATTTTCCTAATGAAACCTCCTCACCTAAAGATACCATAGCAGAAACAAATTTTAATTCAAAACCCGAACCCTCTCCAAAATTTGTCCTATGTCCAATTAAACCCAATTAAAAACAAAGAAATATATATATATTTTATTTAAACAAAAAAAAAAAAAAAAATAGTATATCCATATACTTAAACATTATAAAATTATTTCTAAAAATTGAAGAAACAAATATTTACAAATTATAATTTAGCTACCTTTAAGAACAAAAACTTATTATTATGTTACTGTACAAAAAAAAAATATATATTTAAACATACTCAAAATCATATCTAAAAATTTAAGAAACAAATGAAAATTTCTTAATAAAAAAAAAAAAAAAAAAAAAAAAAAAAAAAAAATTTTATGTAAGTAAAACTTAAGAATCTATAAAAAAAAAAATGATATAAAAAAAAAAAAAATGCTTAAACTTCAAATATAAAACTTTATGTTATTAATTAAGACATAAATATTTTAAAATTTAAATGTCAAACAAAAAGAAATTTAAAAAAAAAAAAAAAAAAAAAAAACTATAAAAATATTATTTAAACCATATCAAAATTATACCAAAAATGTAACCTTATCATCCTTTCGCAACCTTACAGAAAATTAACCTCTTCAAGGTATAATTTTCTTTCTTCAAGGGGAGCGGGATGTAGTGATCCACTACATGCGACCACTCTGACAGCCTTATATCATATAAATATTCATTTCCATTCCCAAGATACCACACACGATCTTGTACGGTATCATCTTTCTTTGTAATTCGCGCAACCGATCCACAACACTGCGGCACATTAATGTGTCATCTTCGAGAGCCCACTTGGTGAAACCTAACACCACGGCAATTAATTAATTGTCGCCAGCTCTGTGTCATAACTATAGCTACGACTATAACATGAGCCGGTACGAACGAAGGTTCCAAAAGTAAGGCAAAGTAAGAATGACAATTATGCACATGCATTGTTTTTGGGTTCTATGGACATCATATGGCACTTCAATACACTAGGTCACTATATTGACTGTGTGTATCTGGAACTACAATGGATACGTGTATCTATTGGATACGTTTTGTATTGGGCCAATATAAATGAAATATGATCCATTGAACTCTTAGGCAATAATAATAATGCAATATTGATTTGGTGTCAATGCATGTTGGCAACGGATGTTGGGAATTATGATGAAAATGCTCTTTTCATATGAGGTTGCGTAAGAATGCATTTTCATATGGAAATGCCGAATTTCATTATCAAGTGGTTGAATGGTGGGGATGGAAATTGGTTCTTTTAAATCAGTATAAATAAGCAAAGGATGATTAGGGAAAACCAGAATTTAGCCACACATTAAACTCGAAGGTTGCAGCCTACGCATTGAGACAGCGGGCCTTGCGAGAACAACAATAAAAAACATTTAAACTTTAATAAATCTTTCATTTTTTAATCATTTTTATCTTTTATTTAGTAAACTAAATTCTCCCCATATACACTCTTCCCTGAAAGTCAGGAAGCACGGGTATTTGGGTTATTTCACCACTGAACTTAAAAAAATTATTTTTTTGGAAAATTTTTCTTTTTTCTAGGTTGTTTTTGATTTCATGAGAAGATTCTATGACCTTGTGGCAGTAGAAGATCGCAATATTTTTCCAAAACTTTAATTTACCTGACATCATGACATATAAATACAACTTTTGGGTAGTATCCGTAAACTCAATTTAAAAATAAAATCGAGCCACCCTAATAGACATGAAATATATTTATATTAAAAACAAATATTAATAGGGTAACAGTGGATAAATGAAGTTCGGGCAAAAATCTATTGGCAATCGATAAATTGTTTTTTTTTATGATTAACAGGAAGTTGTTGATTATGGAACTTCGGGCCATTGTGTAATATCATCATATACAGATAAAAACCCATACAGATAACAAGAAACATCTCGCTAGAACTGTTTGGCAATACGAGAAAGCCAATTAGGACGGTCTTAATAACTTTTTTCGAATCCTTATCTGGTCACAATGTTTTCTGGAGAGTGACGTCGTTGATGCCAGTGCCAATATCACGATTCGTGACAGAAGTAATTTTTCTTGAGATGCGTATTTTTATTCCTAAAAAATTAAGAGTATAAAACATTTATAAAAGCCTTGGTTGGAAACAAACGAACGAAATTTTCAACTGACCAGAATTTTAGGCAAACAATCCTGCAATGTCCCAAAGGCGGTAGAAATTTCTGGCCAATTGTCAAAAAACATTAAAAATTCATGATCATCTGTGGTTTCAACGCTCATCTACAACGAAAAACCGTTTACTAGCTCTTCAGATAAGGCAAATGTACTCGGAGCTCATTTTGCTGCTAGCTCTACGTTGTCCGATAGCAACATTTCACCTCCTGTACTGGAGAACCTAAATTATTTAATAGGACAGGTATATTTAACCACTCGAACAGTTGCAAGAGTCCTTCGAGATCTTAATTTAAATAAATCCGCTGGTCTTGATTGTATACCTGTATACCATTCCTCCATTTCTCTGAAGAATTATCCTTCATCACTGGCAGAACCATTTTGTAAACTTTTCCATCGCTCCTACTGTTCTGGTATTGTGCTTGCGTTTGGTATCAACGAAACCCTAATTTTTCGGAACAGAAATTACCTTCTAGATCGTTCAATACAGGTTACATGACACAGTTTCAAGTATGATGTTCACAAAATAAACGCCGGTGTTCCCCAGGGCTCTATTTTATCCCCGACTCTATTCCTTATTTTTATAAATGATCTCTTGTCTGAAACTTTTTTTTCCGACTGCTCTACCCTCAGATACTCCCCAACTCCTTTGGAAGAGGAATTGCAAAGATACTGTATGATAAGCTCTTTAAACTCCTTTTTTACAACATTGTTAAAGTGGTATTAAAAATCATGCGGGGTTTTATCATTCAAAAATCAATGCTGTCTGTTTTTATTGAAGCAAAATGTACCCTTTTTGTAATTATCCTTAAATGCCACTTGGATCGAAGAACTCTCAGTACTAGGTATATTTGTGAATGATAATCATTTTTGGAATGACCACATTCTCGAGACCACCAAAACAGCTGCTAACTGCTTAGGATTTCTATATCGGTGTAAAAAATGTTTACCCCTGTTCTTAGGTAAGTTTGGGTTGACGTGAACCGACACACTTAGACTATGGGTCCACATTGAATGAGTGATACCACATTGAATCTTCAACTAATTAGAGCTCTTTATGAAGCAATATCTATATTTGAAAAATCAATATGATCATTGTAGTAGAAAACTCCCAGATGTAGTCTACGACTCTGGAAGGGAAGGTGAGGGATCAGTTCCTCCTCTACATTGTCCATGGAGATTCTGCAGAAAGGGTTAGAATAAATTCCAAGTCGTGTGGAGTGCTTACCTATCACACAGTGGCTTATTATAACACCTTTATATTATTTGTAATCTGCCTAAGAATATTAAACCTTTGGCCGTTCAGATCTAGCATTGGTATTGGCTCCAGGAGGATCTTTTAAATTTCCTCAATTATGTATAGGAGTCTATTGTATTTCTAGTACTTTTTGCTCGATTAAATATCTTTCTACGGCTTTTCTTAATAGGTTTGAGCACAGGCTTTCCAACAATCTGGCTTCTATTTTCTCCTAACATGTGTAAGGTATTGCCAAAACTTCTCTTTATTTACTGTATAGAATTCAGGACAAAGCGTCAAAACTGAAAAGACAGAACTATCATGAAATCATTCCCTTCGTTTGCTTCTTTCACGAACAATGTTCACTCGAGGTAGCCAGGTGCATTCCAACCAGTTCACAAGTGATACCCGTTTCGCTGGGAATGCTCTTCAGTTCATCCTCGAACCTAATTTTGGACGTATCGTCAAATGCACAGGTCCGTTTTTTAGTCTCACAACTCGAATATGGAATAATTTACCTGGCTCGGTTTTCCCTTGCCATTTCGACTTGCAAACATTCAAGACCAATGTTCATCGACTTTCTCTCCCTTCCTTTATTACCATTGCTCGTGGAAATATCTGCGGAAATCGCTCCTCCAGCTTCGAAAATAATGTTATATCTCCTTAAAACCCACATAAGGAAATTTAATTAATTTAAAAACAGGTCATGAAAACAGAAAACATTTTTTTCAAAAATTATGTTTCGATCTAATTTTTTTCTACTTGGACTTATTTTGTTGCACTTGAGGTTTATCATCTGAAATACAAGCTGCCAATTTTAAGTATTAATTGATATGTTCTTGAAAACAAATGTTGAAAAAAAATTAAAAACCCGTTTCCGAATTCGATATTTCTTTCTAAATCTTAAAAATGCTTTCTGATCTGAATACTTTTTCTTCATTATAATTATTCTTTTTGTAACTAATTTAAGCCTAAAGGCCTTAGGGGTAACTATACGTGCGCCCCAGAACATCGTTTTATTTTCATTAAAATTCCGTCTAGCTACCAGCGTTTTGTACAATTACTTCACGCTCAAGAAAGAAATTTGCGAGTTCAATTAAAAAAATAACTAAGCTTGTAAATTGACTATAAGGACCATCAAATAAGTAGCCTAAAAAAAGAACAGAAATTTCCTAATCGCATCCTAAAAAGAAGTTAGTTTTCCCTCGGAGACTATTACACTGACTTTAATTGCAAAATCATTTTCGAATGACAATTGTGTTGTTTGCCAAAACGGAAGTTGTATTTGAAACGAAAAAAAAAAAACTTCGGTACGTTCACCACAATTATTTTATAAATCTAAAACCTTACCGCAGTTATGCCCGCCCGACCTACGTTACATTCCCAGTTACAGTTACAGTTCCATGCCATTTGCTCTGCTAAATACTTTAATAGATATTTTCATGGAGGAAGTGTGTATTCCATTTCCATAAGCATCCGAACAAGCACACTTTCTCAGCATTAAAAATGGCAGTCGTGAGGTCGTTTTCACAAGCCAAACGGGAACAAGATACCAAACAAAAAAATGTTATTGTTAATTTTTACGGTTATTTCTATTACCTACTTCACAGACTTCACAGAGACTTACTTCGTGCGCCGCGCCGTTTACCATTGAAAAATCGCATTTCGTTAACACAAGCATTTTTCTTTAATAGCTCCAATGGGAAACGGGCATAATCCTGCCGGTCCGAAACCATTCGGGAAAATCGAATCACGGGAAAAACTCTCTATCGGAATATTGGATTCACCCCATTTTGGTGAGGCGAACAAACAAGCTAACCCCGACGAGAAGGGATTTTCGCTGCGAGCCCATCAGAATGAGGGTAATATGGACTATGATGTCGACGATGAGTATGATGAACTCAATTTGAACGATGACGGCTTCCGAGGGGTGGAGGACGCTGGATTTTCTGGCCAAAATACACTTCGTGATAAACGACTCAAAAAACAACCTCTATCCCAGTCCTCTTTGTCTTCATCGAACATAGCTGATGCTGATGCTGATGTGTTGTTGCGGAATGAGAAACTTTTTCGTGAGGCTGAACGCCAAGGCGAAGAGGCTCGCATGGAAACGCTTCGAGCTTTCACCAGGAAACATGTACATGCACAACCCTTTGGCAGTGATGTTGGCCCAGCTCCTGATGTTGATGGATATGGAGCCACAGCGAGAAGTTGGGCTAGTGTAGGAAAACCACATGTCGTTGGTATACAAGAGGATTGCATTAGGCCACAGGGAGCGTTTGATGCTGATGAAATTGACGATGTTGAAACTGATGTTGGTGGCAAGGTCGGAAGCAGCGATGAGAAACAGCAGCAGGTTCCTCGATTACATCAGAAGACTTTATTGTACAAAAACGGGCATCGGTTGAATTCCACACAAAGGCATGGATTACAACTTAATGGGGCTACGCAAAATAGTCATCATGGAGAGGTGAGTTTTTTAAACTAACATTTTGGACATTTCATAAGGTTTATTTTTACTTGTTTAGCCTGTCGATAAATTTTTGAAGACAAGTCACACAACACATAATGGATATTTTTCAAGAGAACACGACTCCAATAGGTAATTCTGTATTTGAACATAAATATAGGGTGGCGCAGAAGTTTTTATTTATTTGATTTATTTGATGAATAACATTTTTCTTTTTGATTTTATTGAATTCTGGCATTAAGTAAAATTTAAAATATGGTTTGGAAATACGTTCTCATTATGTTTTAAAGACAATGGTGCAAAATTTCAAACAGCCTAGTATTAATTTATTAGTCATTCTTTATTCAACAGGTTAAATACTAACGCAACAATCTTAAATTATATCATATTTACATAATATAAATACTAAAAATACTTAAATCTATTCTATAAATTTAATTGTTAAAGATGAAGAACATATTTTTAAAATTGTGTGATTTTACGTTATCATTTTTTATTGAATGAATAAGAAAATAGTTTTTATTGAAGACATCTATTAAGAGATTGAAAGGACTATTGGCGCCGTAGTTAGATCTACTGAAAATATTACAAAGAGGCAGTTGCCTTCTTGAGCTAGAACGACTTACAATAAAATTATATCTACAAAGAACCGATGGAGCTGTAACTGTGCCATTAACAGTCCTCATAATAAAATAGAACTGCAAGTACTCACGATGATTAAAAGGGATGGAAGATTTATTAGTTGAAGTCTATGTATAAGGTGGCAAATCAATAGTACTAGACCGGGGAAGAAAACGTAAACAAAATCTCATAAATCTCCTTTGAATACACTCTATTCTGTTGACATGAACCGTGTAATATGAAGCCCATACAAGGCAACTATATTCCAGAGTAGATCTAACAAATGAAACATACAGAATTTGTCAATATTTAAAGACAGACGATTAGTATTGCACCATTTTTGAAGATCTTCCTATAAAAGTTCACAGCCAGTGAGTCAGCTACTGAGTCAATTTTTCGAAATATTTTCACGTCATCGGCATAAATTAAAGACATAGAGTTACTCAAAACAGAAAGAAGATCGTTAATAAATGAGGCAAACAATGAAGGACCAAGATGACTACCTTGTGGCACACCCGAATTTACAATAAACCATTTAGAACGTTCATTTTTAAAAACGACACTATATAATCTATTTTTGAGATACGAAGAAATCCATAAAATAAAGCGATTGTTAAGTCCAATGGTGCTTAGTTTCATAAGTAATATTTTATAAATCATGATTAAGTTTGTCGAAAACTTTACTGAAGTCAGTAAAAACACAATCCACTCGCTTATACTTTTCAAAAGCATCTAAGCAGAACTTTGAAAATTGTAGAAAATTTGTGACCGTAGATTTCTTTTTCACAAAACCATGCTGGTTTTCACATATAAAAGAGGTACAGTGAAACGACAGAACATCACAGATAATGAATTCGAACAATTTAGGAATGACAGAAAGCTTAGCAATAGACCTGTAATTTGTTACTAATTTTTTTAGACCTTTCTTGTGAATGGGAGTAAGATATGCATTTTTCCAATTAGCGCTAAACGTAGAACTACTAATTGACAGATTGAAAAGCACAAATAACGGGTATGACATAGTATATTGCACCTTTTTTCAAAATAAAAGACGGCAAGCCATCATGGCTGGGACTAAAACACTCGTCTAACTTTTCGATATAGTCAAGAATAGTTGCTTCAGAAATTGCAAAATTTATCGAGTTAAGGTGTGAGAAAGCATCAATTGGATAAGTTATATTTGAGTCATTTGTAGAAGCCTTTCCGAAGGCACCTTGAAAAAATTCGGTAAACATGTGGGCTATAACTTTTGGGGAATGGCTAGTTGAATTATTATAGCTCATATGTGCTGGGTAACCGTCAGATTTTCTTTTAGAATTAACATAATTCCAGAATTTACGTGGATTAGATTTAAGTTCATTTTCTGTTTAAGAAATAAAGCTTGAATAGGGAAAGTTAGAGCAGTTTATAAATTCGGTGCCGTGAAATAAGGCCAAGTGAAATAAGGCTAACTTTCAAAAATTGGCCTTATTTCACTTTATCAAAGTGCAATACGGCCAATCAGTAGTTGGTCTTATTTCACTTACATATGTTGCTACAGGCGCCTACCTGGCGACTGAACATACCCTAAGCGGAGCAACGGAGGTGCGTGGTGTGAGCCCCGAAAAGGGAGTTAAAATTCTAAAAAAAACCCGCGAAGCGGGCCACCTAAGGTACTTTTGCCCAAGAAAACCAAGAACGTCGGCCCCCGATAAACAATTATGTATTATACGAATCCAACGGCAAAAACTACTTTTTTTATTTTTAATCAAACATTTTATGCACTTGGCCTCATTTCACGGCACCTATAAATTCATCTTTTAAATTAATATAACTATTAAGGGCTTCATCAGTTCGTTGGAGACACACACTTGACGTTAAGGTGTGATTCACAAATAACATTGTGCATTATGGTTGTACCACCCTTTACAATCGTGCTAAAGTTTTTTTTTAATAAATTTCTTCTGAATACATCTAATAAATTGGCAGTTCATGCAAAAAACTAAGAAAACAGACCGGTTTTGATGTTTGTAAATGTCAAGGAGTCATATGAAGTTAGCATGGTACTAAAAACATAAAATAGGTATTCGATGATTTTATGTTTAATAAAACGGTAGAGAAAAAAAACCTAACTAAAATAACTTTAACATCGTACTAATTCAATTAAAATATTTCACTTTGAGACTCCGGCTGCAAACTCTATTAGGTACAGTTACTATTCCTTTGAAATGTAAAAAACTGCAATCATTTTTTCCCCATTCTTTAAACAATAATCAATTGAATACAATCTTTTGAGAACTCATGCATTTTGCATTATTTGATGTTAAACATTAAATTTTTCTGTTTACTTAGAATTTGTATACAGGATGCGGCAACATAAACATAACTTTCATTGCCTTTATTAGTGTAACAAAAAAAACAATCCTTTCCCTTTCTATAAATGGCAGCCAACATTGACTTATTATATATGGACTGCTAGTTGTGTATAATTCTCATACAAAATTTGCAACCAAAATGGTCCAACGGATACAATCGAAACTTGCCCTCGTGCCGACACTAGTGGCAAAAATAAACAACATATTTAACGCCATCTCTTGTTCTACTAGTGCCAACAGAAATATTTACTCATAGAAACTAAGGACATCTATTGACATTGCTTTGAAGAAACGGTGCTAGTCTATGGTTAGAGAGATAATCGGCTGAGAATAGTGCTAAGGGATCTCGAAAAAAAATCCCCTTTAAAATATTTTATGAATAATTTTGGTTTACTTAATGATTTTATGTCCGCGCAGGTGCATATAATTATATGTTACACAAAAAAGCGAACTCATTTTAGGTAATCGTTTAGTTTGTGTCAAAACACAAACTTTTTAGTAGCTCGAACCAAGCAGTTGAGAAACTAAAAATTGAACGTGCGCGCCTAGCCTTATGGCTAAAACACATGTGCAGCATTTTACCTGCAGCGAAATTTAATTACACAGGTTCTTATGGGAGCAGAATCATTGAAAGTCTGCATGCAGCGCTGCGCTGCACGATGTCTCTATTCCTAAATTTGCTGCCTAGTTTCATTGCAGCCATAATTGTAAAACAAAAATTTCCAAATAATTGCTATTTGGCATTACTGATATTGACAGATTGTTGACATTGTCTGTCATATTTGCAAAAAAAAAGTTTTTTTTTGTCTTTGGTGGAAAACTTGATATTGACACAATAATGGAAGAAAAAATAAAACAAATTCATTTATGACAAAACAAATCCGTACAATGAACAAGAAGTGAAAACAATTTGTTTTGTCTCCGACTCGTATTTTTGTTTATTTTCAGACAGATGAAAGATTGTTACTGCTCACCAGTTCCTGTTTGGGATAGGTAAATTGTATCCAACTAAGGACATTATCTTCAGCTATACATAGCAACATCAACGCGAGGGAAACTACATGTCTAGTATAGTTTTGTTTTTCATTTGTGCTTTGTATCTTCTTTTGCTTTTCCTACTTATCACCAGGAACAATTTTTGAAAGTATAGGTGCAATTCTCTTTAATTTTCTGATTAATTAAATTTGTCCACGGCCTTGAAGTTTTGATCTGGAACAAATTATATTCATTTAAAAACTTGAGGTATTTCTCATACACAGCAATCAAAATCAAAATTGTGTCTTTGTTTGTTGAAATATCCATTTAATTTGAAATAAACTTATAAAACTTTAAGTACAAAACAATTTAAGCAAACAAAAAGAATGAAAATTTGGCAGATGTCATTTTTGTTTTAACAGAACTAGGCATCATTAAAGTTAGGAAGTATGCACATGTGTTCTGGCTGCAGCGCTGCATGCATCGCTGCGTGCAGACTTGCTGCACATCTGTTTTAGCCATTGCAGTTCTAGTTTAAGATAAGGTGCGTTTTATTATTCACAAATCTATCTGGATCCGGATCTGGATTAAGTTTTAACATGTATTACAAAAATAATTTGGGATCCTGTTTTTTATCGGGATCTATTTCAAAGAGCCAAAAATCAGTTATTAAACTGGCGAGTAGATGGCTTTTTATGGCAATAAGGTAGTGTAAGGCTAGTCGCGCACTGGCAACTGTGATCGAAATCAAATAGTTTAATCACCAGTTGAAAGAGAACCGCGCACTGGCAACTCTTTACTCACGCTCGCACTCTTTTCTCTCTTGCACTTATAAAAAACAGCTCAACTGTTGAGAGGCAATCGTTTAGTTTGTGTCAAAACACAAACTTTTTAGTTTCGAGAATCGAGTTGCTCTAAGTGCTCGGTGTTCCATATAAGCCCATATGTTTCATTTTAGCAACTAAACAGTTGCGAAACTAAAAATTGAATGTGCGCGCCTGGCCTAAGCTATAGTGTAGAGAAAAAAGACAAGACATAATTTAAAATTTACCAACCCAAGGACAAAAAGAGACGGACTTATAACACTGCTGTCACTAAGATCCGTATCGTTTATTTGATACAAATTGTAGGATTGGTTTTTCTCTAAAGTGAGTTATTAATTTAAATCAAAATTAGGATTTGTTTGCATAACTAATTTTTTTGCAAATATTTTCGCTCTAGCCAAATAGATCTTAGCTTATCTCTTGATTTCTAGTATAAAAATTAAAATTATTTGTAAAAGTGAAACTAATTGCTTTAGTAAAAGTATTTTTACAAACAATAATAATATTTGTTAATAGATAATACAAGTAAATGCAACAAAAACTATATTGCAGTATATATTTATACGTTGAAAACAAAAATGAAAAAGGGAAAATTAAAAAGGGAAATTTTCAGATTTGGCAATTGGACTATTTGCACATTAGCCCCTTTAGCACTGGTTTAATTTCATAGTATTCAAATTTTCCGTCAGTGTCGGCACGAGGGCTAGTGTCGTTTGGTATTCCGTTGGACCATTTTGTAATCAGCTACTAGCAGTCCATATCTAGTATGTTAATGGCAGTCAAATTTAACTTTGGTTATGCCCGTGACACACATCTAGTATAGACACCAAACTATACTATAGTATGTCAGGGTATACCAGGGTAATACCAGCCGAACAAAATGGTATAAGTATAAGTGTAGTATACTAGCGTTACTTGCTTTGTATAGTCTTCCCCTTAGCGAAAACAGCGCTATTTGTCTAAGGTGGATAATAGTTTTACTTAAACTCATTAGGTGCGTTTTATTATCTACGGAACTGGATCTGGATCCATATTTATTTTGAACACGATTTACAAAAGCAATTCGGGATCCTGCTCTCTTTCCGAATCTATTTCAAACATCCAAAGATTGGTACATACTCTGGCGGGTAGAAGGCTTTTTTATGGTAAGGTAGGGCGAACTACAGTGTAAAGAAAAAAAACGAGAAACATTTGAAAATAAAAAAATATATATGGAAAAGAGAGATGAGTATTCAATACTTCTGTCTCTATGATCCGTATCATTTTATTTACAAGGGATGATCTATATGGATCTTTGGCAATAAAACACGGCTATTGTCATATCGATCAAACTTATAGCGATTGTCAATAATTAATTGGTAGTTGTTATTTATCAAGCAATTTATTTAATTATTGTTTGTCAACCATCATTAACTTGATAATTTGTATCAATTCTCTATTGTGAATGGAAAAATCGGTATTGTTAGTTTCAATTGATACAACCCTTGTGCATGTAAACGTAATACTGCACACAATTTTATGAAATTGGGGATCGATGTGTATCTTTGGATTTGAAGTATCCCTTAGCTGCCTTCGTTTCCTTAAAATTTCCAAAAAACTTAATTGGTCATCGTCGTCGTCTAATCAAGACTCTACCGAATCCATTTTTTGTAACTACTTTTCTTAGTTAACAATTAAATGTGTTCTTTTTTTCAATTTTATTCTTTTTCTTTTCTTAAATGTCTGCTAACTAAAAATTAGATGTCAAAAATTGGGCTCATTCACAGATATCAGTTTCATCATCAATTCACAATCCTTTTATCAATTGAGTAACGCAATTCCGAATTTCCAATTGATTGATAGATTTTTCAATGTTCAATCAAATTGAAAATCACATTAAGGTCGGATGTTTGTTATGATTTTTAAATATTTTCCAAGTTAGTATTTCAAAATGACAACGAATTTAAAAAACGGAAAGTCCTTGGCATTTTGAATATTTGTAGGGAAATTATCTACTGCTTAAGGGGGAATATTAAAAATTAATAAAAAAAATATCCTGGCAGAGGATAGGAATATGAATATGACAAGCTCTGAAACTATACTACGTTCTGCAATTTGTCACCTAGCCTAGCACGGTATTGAGAAAACTATAGGTAGCATTCATATCATGTTATCTATACTAGTTTATCACGGGGATTAGCAGTCTTACAAGAACAGTTTCCAAATCTTAAATAAATATTTTGTAGATATTGACTAAGGTTCTCAAAAGAACAATAAGCTGAGAAATTAAACATTTTCCAAAGCTTTTCTATCGAATGACTTAAAAATGAAATCAAAAATAAGTATGTATAAGTTAATCATCACGAATACATACATACAAACAAAATAATAGAAAACGATTTCCTACAAAAATATTTTCTTCTTCTTACACTTCTAGGAATCCAAATCGAGTAGAGGAAAGCGCATTTCTTTTGGCTTCATCGAAATCGGTTCCAGGAAGCCACGGTTCCTTGGAAATGAAACAACAACAAAAACTACGCCTGCAGAAGCCCGAAGACATCAAAGTCGTCTCTCAAAAAATAAAAGTATATAGAAATCGCTTAGAAATCAATATAAAAGAACAACCCCGCTCACTATATCCGTTTTGTAATTTTCTTTCATATATTCGCATGTCCTTTGGCAAACATCACGTGTATGGGTTGGTTTGTATGCTTCCTGTATCCTGTAGTTTCCATTCACTGAAAGCAAAGACTCTTCCGTCGACACTCAACAATTCGATGCCAGCAGTGGTAGTGATGATGGTGATGAAGCTGGCAATGAAGACTACGACAGAATAGACGCTTCTGTTCGCGACTCCTCCGTAATCGAATCGAAGAGCAATATTACTACGACGAGTCCTGATGACATCGAAACTGTGGCCGGTGGTATGGGTGATGAATTCTATTGGAACACCCTGCATTATCCCAGCAGCAGCAATGTCAACTCCAAACACAAAGCACTTGGTGCGTTTGATGATGACTTTAATATAGCTGCTCCTGACAAGGGCAAATTCCATGAGTCCTTGGATCATAATGTGCCCAGGAAATTGAGCAATAACGTTAAACCAAATGGTGGTGTAAGGACTGGCAACAAAGAGTTCGGCGGAGCTGTCAGAATCCATACGAGGAAAAACTACAATGACCGCCAAACTGCCTCCTCACCCAGAGCTCCATCTAAGAAGGACTCCCACCAAAAGGACGGAGCACCACCGAAGGAGTATGGGAGCAAGACAAGACGTGAAAAGTTTTCCGATAAATCAGCCATGGCCAGAAACAGAATGAAGATTCGAAGTAGTTATGCCGGTGGCGGTGGAGTTGTTGAGACTTCTGGAATGTACACAGCCAAGGACGGTGTTGTTCCAGCGTTTCCACTAAATGGATACCCGGGTGAGTGCTGCTTTGTATGTTTTTCTGTCCAGTCTAGTTTTGTAGTTGCGATATATTTTAGAGAAACAAACTTCAATTAAACATATTTTTTTTTTATTAAACACTTCATTTCGATTTTTGCTGAATTTATTATCCTTTTTTCGACTTTTTTTTAATACTCCCAAGGGATATTGTTGTATTTTTTTTTACTATTTTTAGTTTCTATTATTTATATTATAGATGTGGTGGTTTGATTAATGATTTTGATCGATTTTTTACTGAATTTACAACGCCGCGACGCCCCTAGGCTATTGTAGAGCTTCCATTCAGATACGAACCGGTCCAATGCAAGGGCTGAAGAATGGCGGCAAGGGATCAGAGAACGCGTTGTGGAAGTGAATAAATTGGCTTGTCATACTTTTGTTTGAATTAATCGACTATCGATTTTATTGTTTTTTTGTTTGTATTTAAGTTTAACTGGGTCAGAGCTCAGAGTAAAAACAACAGTTTGAGTGTTGTTTTGTTTATCGGAAATAGAGATTTCAACCCATCAGGGTAGATTTCCGGAGTTGCAGTTGGGGGCTGAATATATTTATATATAGTGCGTCCGTCCATGGGAAAGTTTGAGAACTCTAATTGAATGAATAAACTAAGTTAATCTGATTAGAGACAGGAGAATATCTGGATGTGTATAGCTATGGCCATCGCATGGTAAAGTTTCATATGAAAATTTATTTTGTGGATATATCTTTTACATACATGTATACTTGTTTTATTAAAATCAGCCCAATTAGGTGTTTTTCAACATTCTTCGTCGAATAAGGTTTGAGTTTTTTTTTTGTGAAAAAATATGCGAAGAGTTTAACTCTTATTTATATTTGAAAACTCTAGAAGCATGAAATATGCATGCCCAAAGTTTTTTTTTTTTGTAATGAAAAATTAATGAATATACTTCATATAAGAAACCCTTTAAGGTCAAGCTGGCCAGATTGATGGAGTTTAGATAAACTGGTTAGTCATAGAATGCTCTTGAAGTTAAGTTTCCGGAACTAATTCGAATCAAAAACAATTAAAGAATAAACAAAACGTTGAGCTCCATTTCTCTACATACACACAATTGTTTTTCGGCTATCTTCTTCCTTATCGCAACCAAAGGGAGCCATGTTATATTGCATATTCACACCCTACCGCTACACAGTGGTCAAAATTCGCAAACTAGAAAATGTCAACATTGAACTATGTATGTATTTTCTCTGGGGATTGTTGGGTCGCTGATAAAAAATTTTAAAATAAGACAAACAAAATGGTGGGCACGAATTAGAAGATGGATACAAAATGGCGGATGTGCTTATGAAATTTGAATTCCTTCTTTAACAAAAATAAATGATATTTGGGTTTTTTAGAGTTCGCAGATTAATTTCAAATAAGTTTACCCGAAAAATATAAAATGGTGGATGGATACAAAATGGAGGATGTGTTAACTGACTTTAAATTCTTTCTATAAAAAAAATAATATTCGGGGCGGTTTAAGGGCCTACATATTATGAATTTCGAAATTATGAATATGCAAGAAAATTGAAATGTTAAAAACAAAATGGCGTTTACCTTTTTTTTGTGTTGTGTCATTCTCAAGTTTTGATTATGTTTACCTTTATGAATAAGGGAACCACCAGTCACTGTCAATCGTAAACGATGTACATATAAGGTTTTTTAAGAACATTTACAACTTCAAATATGACCAGCTTTTTGGGATTTTCGACTCCAAAATCTTTAAGTGCAGCGGCCAAAAGATTTGTACTAAAACGCACCTGCGTCTACTTACTTCCACTACATGGGAAGCCTAGTCTCTAGTTTTAAGGTTTTTAGTCTCTTTTGAAGGTCGTGACAGCAGCAAACATAGTTTCTTCACTTCATGTCAGGCTGGACTAGTTGGTGAAAACATTATATGAGCTACTACGGCATATTAGAAGTTTCGACAAATAAGGAGTCCTACCCTCTTGAACTTATGTTTAGTAAGGGGCTAGTCTTCCAGTTATAGGTAAAGCTATTTATGGATACAAATGCATTTAATATTGACGAACCAAGCAAACGAAATATGGACAACGAACTTATTATTTGCAGCAAATCAAGTAGCGGAGGTCTTAGAATGATGTAGTGTAGAGCCAAAATGTAGTTGGATGAAGGCGTATCCTCTCCACAAATTGCATAAATGCTAAATTAGTCAAAACAATCCGCATATGCATACATGCCAATTACTGAAGAGGAAAATTATTAATGTAAGAATAGTCTTAAGATCACCTGGGCAAGGCATATGAGCAGTGCCCTAGGCATGGCATTAATTGTGAAAAACCGTCTTTGATTTCAAAGTCAGCAAGTTCCTGCATCATGCCTGATCGGAAAACTACTCGATGGTAGTCCCCGGAACACTATTTGCCTATCTCCATATATGTATTTAAATATGCTAAAACTACAACTTTCTTTGGAGGCTTGCATTCTTCATTACTGAAATCTATAGCAAGCGAAACCGACACTGTAGGTATAGTAGGACTGGAATTTGAGGACGCTTCTGCAAGCCGGAAATAAAGGTCCTAGAAATACCAGATTCCTTCAGTTAAAGAAGGAATTCATGTGATACAAGTTGCACATCGGAGGTGTAAGTGATGTTTGATGGTTGGGCTCGGGCAAGTATAAGTCATCAACTAGTAGATAACAATTTACTACTTTTCCGGAAGGGCACCAAAAAGCTCTGGACAATATGACGTCAGACCAGACAGCATCTTTTCAAAAGCTTAATTTCCTGGGAACTTTTAGCTGACAGAATCCTGAAGTCGGATCACAGGTTAAAATACTTTGCGTCACCATGCATACTGTGGTACGGCCAAAAAGAGCTCTATTTTGATAAGATAAAGGATGCCTTTTATAACTTGCTGCATGCTGTTTATGATGGTACACTTAGCGAAGACATCATAATGGTGATTGGAGATATAAATGTCAAGCACGTCATTGACAACTATTTGTCAAAACATGTCATGGGAAAACATCCGCACTTCATTTCCCTTGTAGAAAATTATACTTTCTACATATATATACATATAAGGGAAGGTTATCAAAGAAGAATGAAGTAGTGTCAGGTTGTTTACTGTTACCAATATTGTCCCTATTGGTGATAGGTATGAGTACTGAATTACACAAATTTTTCGACTGAAAATGAAAGAATTAGTGGACTCTGTAATCTTACCACAAATATTGGGACTTAGCGGACGACGCACGACGTATGCTTACTCTCTCTTACTGAATCTCCATCAAATGGCAGCTTTGAAACTTTCTCATCTTTTTAAGTGGATATTCCTGGACCACTGGTAGATATGGTGCAAAATTTTCAATGTCTCTACCGATATTGAAAATCAAGTTAGATACAAGGAACCAAATTGGGAAAGTAACGCCCGCGTTTGGAATTCTGTCCAAAATATGTTAAAACAACTCTGTAAGCTTAAAGACCAAGCTACGACTGTTTCGCTCAAATGTTGAATCATCCGTACTTCTATGTGTATGTAGCACTTGGAAATCATATCGACTGTCACAATAAAGGATCAAATGTTAGTGTAAGGATGTCTGTGAAACATCTTGATGATTTTCTGGCCCAACCGTGTCTCCAACGTTGAACTTTATGCATGAATGGATCAGGAACATATTCATTGTATTATACATAGAATTAAGTGGGAGTTGATTGGCCAAACGCTTCGAGAAAATAACTAGTGCATTGTGAGCCGAGCGATGCAATAGAACCCGCTCACACAGACCCGCAGACCAGTGGGCCTTCCGAGAGTAACATGACGAAGAACAGTCAAACAGCACGTTTCCGTAGGAGTCCAAGAGATCTGCGATACATCTCCAGAAACGGTACAAGTTAATGGATAGGAACAGTGAAAGCCTTATGTACCTCAAGGGGTAACTCACGGACCTTTTAAGGAGTCCAATGCTACCATCATTCTTAAGTATTGACAACCGCAGTGAAAATTATGCCAAGTAGACATCGGAAATACCTATAAGTTCTGATTGGTGCATGCAAACACAGCTCTCAAGGTAATAAGGTCCGATTTGATACCTGTGATGAACATCAAGAGAACATCGTAGTAGAATCGCAGTTGGAACTGAGGATTTATAAATTTATTTTTAAACTTTAAAACTGCGAAGATGATCCTAGTTTCGCAATTAGGTAGATTGTTCTATTAAACCTATTGACGACAAGAAAACAATTCCCTCCACCCCATCTGGAGGGAGTGGAAATAGCTGTATTTAAACCAAATTTAATAAATCTGCCAAATCTGACGGCCTTGACGCCAAATTGTTGAAAGGAGAAAAGAACTTCAGTAAAGTTTTTTTCAAAAAAAGAACCTCTCTTAACTGCACCAACTTAAAGCCCATTAGTGCGCTTATCATTTCCTTAACGTCTACACCTCTTTTTTTGCAGCATTATGTGAATGCCTAAAGGTCCTAATAGGTCCATATTACTGTTGCTTAAGACAGAATTGACCACCATCGGCGAAACATTTCAACTATGGCAATTCTAGGAAAATCACACACAACCGTCAAATTAACACCCACCAGCTTTTCAGAAATTCCAATGAAGCTTATGTTAGAATTTATAGACATGTCTTATATAGAGCAATAACTAATTCCGTCATCCCTGCCAAACTTGTACGTTCCTGCAGCACGACCATGAAAAATGCAAAATATTCCTTGAAGGCCGACATACACCTAACCGAGGGTTTTGACGACAATAATGGATTTAAATAGGGCGATTACCTGGCATGCGAATTCTCTAACATCACTTTTGAAATAATGGTGCAAAATACGAGCACAAGCTTTCAGAAGCCCGTCCGAAAGAACAAAGCGTGATGTCAGTCACGCTTTAACAAGTACATATTAAGAAGGGAGAAGGAAGCGAAGAAGATGGTTGCAAAAGTCAATGAGATTAAGGTGAAGTACAGACTGTGGTCACGAAAGGACATTCAACAACGACGCCTTGGACAGAATGTTACTGTAGACAGCTGGAAACTCGAGGACTATTCCTAAGTAGGCTCCACTATAAGCTAATACAACAATATCAATGTGAAAATTAAACGAAAACGAATTCTTGCCAATTGCTGCTTGCTTGATGTTTTCGGGCTTAGAAGGTATTAAAGTAACAAAACGCTCTCTTAATCAGCTCAGATGTCTGTTAATAAGACACTTGACATATCAGGCCCGTTATATGACGCAAAATCATAGAACTTTGTCAAAGGTAAATGAGAAAATTCTCATTGCGATTTTCGTTCTAGTCTGCAAGGAATGAAAATTGAGTAGAAGAAATGATCAAAAATAATATCACAATAGAACGAATATGATCATATCTGATCGAAGAGGTTTTCATCATGAAGAAGCAAAAGAGAGCTCTGCGAATTCCGGACTGTTGCTCAGATCTGGAAACAACTCTTAAAGAATTTTTTCCCGACGAAGTGGGCAATGTCTCTGTTATGTATACGAACTATGAATAATAAATCAGTCTATTGTAAGAGCTCACGGAATGCGTTTCATTTGCGAACATAATATTGGCGACGAGAGTAAAAAGAAATGAGCGAAAGTGATAAAAGCGGTACAGAAATTAATAAGAAAGAAATAAAAGAGTGCTTAACGGGAATAAATATGTCGTTTGGCCAAATTGAACAGTTTTTGATTACGGCAGATTTTTCTGAGTGGGAAAGCCGGTTGCAACAGTTTTTTATTGTAAACGACATTGGTGAGGCAAAAAAAAGTTGCGTATCTATTGCTCTACATAGGACCTGATGCTTCAAAACAATTACGTAAAATATTGCTTCCCATTAAGCCCGAAACAAAAAAATATTTGGATCTAGTACAAGATCTTAAAGAACTCTTTGATCCTGAATTGAATGAGATAAGTGAATCGTTCAAATTTTGGAAAGCTGAACAGGGGCATTCTTCAATCAAAGAATATATTTTAACCTTGAAGTCACTATCAGAAAATTGTAAATTTGGAGAATTCCAACAAAGGGCTTTGCGCGATAAATTCGTGTGCGGTATTAAAGACAGTGAGTTGCGCCAACAACTTTTGCAAAAGAAAGATCTTACGTTTATAGTTGCTTGTAAAAGTGCCGTAAATTTTGAAATGACGAGAGAAGAAAATAAGCAAATACCAGAAGGCGGGGTTTTCGCACTTAACAGCGAAGCACGTGGGTGGCAAAACAAAAACCACATGCAAAATCTAACAAGGCATAACGAAAAATCTATGTCAAAAAGAAAATGCTATAAATGCAATAAATTCCATGAAATTGATGAGTGTCCAGCTAAGTTCTGGAAGTGCTTCAACTGTGGCAAAATGGGCCACATAGCAAAGGTTTGCCATGCACGCCCAGCAATAAATCGAAGAAAAGGGTATAGAGGAGCGGTGCGAATGTTATCCCAAGCAGTTGAGTCATCAGCTGATGATTCCAGTTCATCTATAAATGGAGTGTTCAACGAAATAAATAAAATATCGGACCACGCTGCTACTGTTCGAGTTTACACGGGCGATCAATTTTTGGATATGGAAATTGATACTGGAGCATGCATTTCAGTGATAACTGAAGATGAGTTTAGAAATAAGTTCAGTAATGTAGAGTTAAAACCTTGTAAAAGAAATTTCTTAACTGTTACAGGCAAAAAAATTGAGTCTATCGGGAAAATTGAATTGCTGGTTGGTCTTTCTGCTGTTGGTGAAAGGTGTGCATTGGAGTTGGTGGTGATAAAGTCGAATAGATTACATAGTCCGCTTTTGGGAAGACCTGGTTTAAATGGACTTTTTCCAAATTGGAAAGATAAACTTTTTCAAAATAATAAGGTAGGTCAGATAAGCAAATTATGTAAAAATGAGCAGACAATGGAATTTATAGCAAAAGAGTTTCCAAATTTAATTAAAAGTGAGCCAAACCATTGCATAAAGAATTTTACGGCGGAGGTTGTATTAAGACCTGATACTCGGGCAATATTTCATAAGGCTTATCCATATAAATTAAGGGAAACTGTTGGGATAGAGTTAAAAAGACTATGTAACAAAGGCGTCCTCGAACCAATTGAGTATAGTCAGTTTGCGTCACCAATAGTAGTAGTTTCAAAACCAGGAGGTAAGATAAGAATTTGCATAGACTGTAAAGTAACGCTGAACAGGTACGTAGTGTCAAATTTTTATCCTTTACCTCTAAAAGAGGATATCTTCGCAAGCCTTGCAGGAGGGGTTTGGTTTTGTGTAATCGATTTGTCAGGCGCATATATGCAACTAAAACTGTCGGAAAGTTCTAAATTATATTTCGTAATTAATACGCATTTGGGATTATTCAGGTATACCATGTTACCAAATGGAGTAAAGTCAGCAGCTTCTATTTTCCAAAGCGTTATAGATCGAATTTTGTTAGGCATAGAAAATATTGCTATCTTCATAGATGACATATTAGTTTCCGGAGATTCTTGGGAAAATTGTAAGAAGACTCTTTTGGAAGTATTGAAAAGATTGAATGATCACAAGGTTCGAATCAATATGGACAAGAGCAAATTTTTTGAAAAAGAGGTAAAATACCTGGGCCACATCATTTCCGAATCTAAGATTCAACCAGATCCGGCTAAGGCGGATGCTATTCGTATGGCTCCAAGTCCCACAAATTTAACGGAGTTACAATCCTTTTTAGGTTTACTTAACTATTATAGTAGTTTCATCCCAAACTTGTCAACCAGGTTAAGAGACTTGTATGATCTTTTAGGAAAAGGTAATAAGTTTTACTGGTCAAAGGAGGCACACAGATGCTTTGAAAAGGCTAAAGTACTTATTCTGGACTACAATATTTTGGAAATTTATGATCCAAGAAAACCTATTGTTTTGTTTTGCGATGCTAGCCCCAAAGGTGTGGGGCCTTATATAGCTCATATTATAAATAACCAGGAAAAACCAATAAGTTTTGCTTCGAGTACTCTATCGAAATCCGAAAGTAGGTATTCCCAAGTACATCGGGAAGCATTGGCTGTCATTTTTGGGGTACAAAAATTTCATAAATATTTGTATGGCAATAAATTTCAACTATGCAGTGACAACCAGGCACTCAAAGAAATCTTTAATCCCAATAAAGGCACATCTAATATAAAAGCTACTAGACTGCAAAGATGGGCAGTTATACTTTCGAGCTATGACTATGAATTCAAATATCGTCCGGCCAAGCAAATGGTTGTGGCTGATATGCTTTCTAGGTTGCCCTTACCAGAGGAAACAAATGTTGAAACAATAATGGCGTTAACTGATGCGATTGAAATGACAGTAACTAAGGAAGAAATAGCGAGCAAAATAAAAGAGGATAAAGTTTTAGTTAAAATTTACAAATTTGTAAAGAATGGCTGGGCAGATAAAGTGAATTTAGAGGCTGAAGACAAAAAATTTTTTTACTTAAGAGCATCATTATCCACCCAAGATAAATGTTTATATTACGGAGATAGGCTGGTCATTCCTGGGTCTTTGACGAAAAAGGTATTAAGCGCCTTACATCAAAACCACAACGGAATAGTAAGAATGAAAATGTTGGCTAGAAGTACAGTTTGGTGGGTTAATATCGATAATGATATTGAATTATATGCAAAATCTTGCAAAATATGCCAAGGTAATCAAAATGTCCCGAAGGAAGTTGTCCATACAAAATGGCCGGAAGTAAGAAGTCACTTTGAAAGAATTCACATAGATTTTTTTCATTGAGAAGGGCTTACATTTTTGTTACTGATTGATGCATTGTTTATTGGCATACAGGGAAACACCATCCACAGCAACAGGAAGATCACCAAATGATATGATGTACGCATTCAAACCACGTACAGTTCTTCAATCGTTGTCAAAAAATAAAAAACCTGTAATAGCAACAAATTTTAAAAACAAAAATTTACAAGTAAATAATAGTATAATAAACAAGCAACCATTTAAAAGTGAATTAAATAAGTTTAAGGTTAACGAAAAAGTAATGTATAGATTACATTTTAAAGACATTGTTAAATGGAAACCAGCAACTATTTTGAAAGTAATTAGCCCACTTACATACCTTATAAATATTGATAATGAAGTCAGATTCGTTCATCAAAATCAATTGCGTTTATCAAACTTAGAAGATAATTTTCACCCGGGAAAAATGGGTTATACACCAAATGAAATTAAACCAAATGAAATTATAAATGAATATGGCTTTCTGACATCTGAAGCGAAACCAAACATAGATGAACAAAAGCTTGAAACGGATGAAAGAGAAAAGCAAAGACCCATAAGAACAAAGAAAGCACCAAATCGTTGGGGCTATGCAAAATGTTAATAAATTTGAATTGATAGCGATGATTTATCAACTTTAATTTCTTTTATATTTCGTAGATTCAAAATATTTAACATAACATGAATTCAATTTTATTAAGCAATTGTATTTATATTAATCAAAAAAAAAAAAAGGAATTATAATTTCAATATCATTCAATATCCTTATCATAGAAAAATAATCAATCTTATGTTAATTTTTTATTATATTAGTCTCTTAATTTAATCGTCATAATTTTCGCTGGTATACCTATATACATCACCTATATACATCAACACTTAATAATTTGAATAAAAAATATAACTGTACTCATTATTTTTAAAGGGGAAGATTATTATGTATACGAACTATGAATAATAAATCAGTCTATTGTAAGAGCTCACGGAATGCGTTTCATTTGCGAACATAATAGTCTCGTAAAAGCTACTCAAAAAACCAATTTTTCTGTTGTCATTCTTCTACTCTTCTTTCATATTTGCACTATGGGGGACAAGAGAACTAGTATTTTCGAAGGAAACATAAGCACTCTGAAGCATTATTAAGGGCAAAGGTGACTGATGTACACACCCAAAAACAGAAATTTATTGAGTTGCTCAGTTGGCACAAGAGATAATTGATTCATTGAATCTTCAAGACCTTTTTTTGGTTTACCTCCAACTACCCAATGCTGTTAAAATAGGATTAAGATGCGATCTCGTTCTTGGTATTCCTCATCGCAAGGAATATAGTGTGAATTTTGAAACTAATATCTAACGCTAAAGGTACTTCCCATTAAACTTAACAGATTTGAAGCAGAAAAATCGTTGGTAAAAAGCATCGATAACGGTACTGAGCCCTGCGGTACACTAGAAATAATTTTTTTAACTTCTTATTTCTATTCATACGGTCTTATACAAACAAAAAAAATGCTATGCAGATGTACTTAAACATATCTTCATCAAAAAACTCATGAAAGAGTCGTTAAATTGTAATTTTCCTTCGAATCTCTTCCAAGCACTTTTCCATAGACATACAAGTTCTCCCCAAACATAAATCATCCCAGAGATAATTTCGTTTTGTTGGACAAACATCTTAGAAATAAATCTTTAACCTCCTTGTGATCTTTTTTCTTCCCATAAATTCTCACAAAAGATTCATATTCCAATGCTGACCAGTTCAAAAGAACACCTCCTTAGCGTCCTTGTATCTACAATCAAATCCAAAAATATGTATGGATACTAAACTTAACATTGTCTTATTAGATAATCAAAGCAAAGAATGCTAGACGGAATTCCTCCTTTGTATAGGATAAACTTTTTGCATAATATTAAAGGACAATATTTTCAAGGACTCTTTCTTTCATTCCGCCACCCTTAATACCACAATGATGATTGCATAAAGGTTCCTGAACGTTGTCACATTACAATGTTGACCATGCCCAAGGATGAAAGCGACTATGACAATCCCTATTATGTCAGTTATGGTGGTTGGAGAATACAAAGAAAAACCAATCAAAAAAAAAAATATAACAAAATCAAAACTTTATTTTTTGGTAGCAATCAAGAAAGTTTTTCGGTCAATCAAGAAGAATTTATTTACAAAAATGCAAATACTTGGCCTAAGAAGAAGACTCCAAGACGACGACTCGATTCGCTCAGTCGTCCCTTGCGGCCCTTTGTTGCTTTCGCGCCTCAACTTATATACGATTTTTGCAACAACAAACAAAAAAGTAAGAAAAGAAAAGTGATTTCCTTAACGCAGCTGCAAGATTGGAAAATCATCTGCTTAAGTCAACACTCACTGAAAAACCGGCGAAAGGACAAAGTTGGGGAAAAGGATTAGTGAAGTGAGTCCGTAGCCTTGGTTGAATGTGAATAGGAGCTGAGCCAGCGCTCCACCCAGGGCCGGATTCTTTACTAAAAGATATTTTTGCTAGACTTTATCAAATTCTGTTTAACGCAGGAGTTGTCTCAGTACCTTGAAAGACTATGCCTTAATATCTCCCTGCATTTTTGCAGATTTCAGGCCCTTCTGTGAATATGTAATTTAAATATGTTCACTTCACATTTTTTATTTATAAAAGCTGTTCGAGTCCGGATTCCTTACTTTTTTCCTTTGCAGCTTGTTTTGTTCTAATTCTCACCCGCTACCACATTAAAACAAAAAATTATTTCATGACTTTTCTAGGGGTACTACCTCTTACGAGGAAGTGAAAAATCCTTCAAGATTTTTTTTTAATTAAAACTGCTTCTCGTCTTAGTGGCGGATTCATCAGAAAATTGTGAGAGCCCTCCATTTCTGCCCATAACCCGCATACGCCAATTGTTTAGTGCTGTAAGCCACTAGGCCCTCTACGAGTTGATGTGCCTCAAATATATTTATTTGTGTGTTCATAATGGAAATCGTCTTCTGTATAAAGATAGTTCACGAAAAAAAAAATTCAATATCTCCAAAATTTAAAACCTTCAAAACATTTCTTTAGCCATAATTAGTTACTAAGTTAATGCTGGTTGGGATAAGCCATGTGTCTGCCTCCAAAAACATAAGTTAAATGTAGGTAATCTTGCCATGGCCCCCATGGCAGTAATGTGCAGATAAAAGATTCAATATCTCCTAAATCAAAAACTTGTTGAGCATTTCCAAGCCAAAGCGAGGTATATGGATTTGTGACCAATAAAAGATCTCACTTTGCTATCTAAAAATAGAGAAAAGTCAATTTTATCTTTAACCTTTATGTTTCCCGAATGCAAACACAAGAAATAAGCTTTAGCGAGGTATTATGAGACGAAAACAGTTTGGGCCCTAACTTCCCTTCGATCATACCTCAGTCCGGCTATGAGCGTGTCATAGAGCATAATTCTATATGCAGAGCATTCAGATTGAGAGCATTGTTATAGGCATTGTTTGGAGAATTGAGCACAAACTTGGTCGTTGTGCTTGCGAACAATCACGAAAGAACGCCTCGCTGAAGAAGGATTGCAAATGGCCGGGATTTGCTGTTTTTCAATAACGGCGAAAAGTCTGCAATCTTTCGCTTGCCATTGGAAAATAGCATGAGTCTGAGCTGAATGAATAGATGCATTATCCTAGTTTTGTTTATTTTTTTTTCGTTTTTCTTCTTTTGTGTGTTCACGTTGAAAACGATGATGATGACGACGTTAACGACGAACATTCGAGTCGTGAATTAAAGTTCGTTAAGCTTGCCTGAGTCCATTCTTTTCTTCGAATGGCAAGAAGGATTAGCAGAAAGATTGCTTGTCTTTGTCGAAGATTGCATTGTTTTGCGACGAAGTTGTTAGTTTTAAATATTAGTTATTTTTAAGTCTTAGGAAAATTGTAATTAAACTAAATCCCGACAAGTTTAAGATGAATGTGGTTCTTTGAGTGAGATTGAGTATTATTAATTACATCAAAGATTTAACAAAGTTCCTACTCCGGTTCTTAAAACAGAGTTCCATTAAAACTGATTAGTTTGTTGATTTTTAAAACTCCCCCAGTATTTTGAATTCGAGTGCAACAATTAAGACATTCAGCAACAAATGTTGAAAGAAAATTATAACAGTTTCAGAATTTTAACCATCTTATTTTCTTCTCGCAGGTTATCTCGATATTAAGACATTCTCAGACTATACACCACCTGAACATTCCCAGTCCCAATATCGGCTGCTGGAGAATATACCACAGGAATATCTGCCACATCAACCGCCATATGCCAAAGAAATATCCGATCCCAATTTAACGGTGAACGATAAAATCAGTTTGCTCGAAGTTCTGGCAGACCACGATGATGTCAAAGATGCAATTCTTAGAAATCTCGAGAACGAACTTGATAGTTCGGTTGTTATACACGATATCACTAATCATGATCGCATGCCAATACCTTCAACGAGATTATCACGCAAACGATCGAAGAAGGGCATTCAAAAACGAAGCTTTTTGACATACGATGATTTGACTATGCGAGATACTGATGAACAATTTAATGACATGGATGAGGGTCAACCTTTCGATGTACCTGTCTCAGATGAAGAGAGAAATTCTAAATCAGGAAAATGTCAATCGTGTTCGGGAAATAAATGTCCTTCGAAACGAGATGGGGGAAGCTGTACTTGTGATAGAAAAGGTCGCCATTGTGAATGCACCCATGAGAAGCCCGAAAAGAAAATTCGATCGGTCTCGGATACTTGGTACTTAATTCGGATCAATAGAGTAAACATATTTTTCCAAAAAAGGACTTACTTTACTTGTATCTAGGTATTCAGTATTCAATATGAGTGCGCCCTTGCAGTTCCTCACTACGCGCGTCGGGATCTATCGAAAACGCCACGGAGCTTGGTGGAAGACTGCCCCATCAATAACGTAAGTATCCTGCTTAAAGTGCGAAGAGCCAACTGTCACATCACTTAGCTCCTACGATCCAAATTCTTCTCAATTGATGAGTGCAAATCGCATGATCCACTGGTCGAATAAAATGTCTGTCATCAAAGTACCATCCTAAGTTTTTCGATATGCTTATCCCACAAAAAACGACAGTCAGTTATATCTCCAAGATATTTGCAGCTTTCTACTCATTCAATAGCCTTGTTTGTAGTGTTAGGACATTATGTACATTGTTAGTCAAATATATTCAGCTCTGTGTGGATTTCAATTGTGGAGGTATTTGATGCGTGGATCCGTTGTCGTGGTAACATTTTACTGCAGCATTAAACTCCTCCTGTAATATTTTCGTCGCTGTATCCAGAGACGGACCACAATCACTGTATCATCAGGAAAGGCAAACGCAATTGTATGTTTAAAAACACGAATAAGCTCGTTCGTATAAAAAATTAATGAAATCGGACCTAGCCTTTAACCTTGAAGAACTCCATATCTAACGTCCTTTTTCTCACTCATAAAAAACATATTTTTTACACAAAACAGCCTGTTGTGCAGATAATCCATTCAGCCATTATTCCTCGTATACCTATTCGCCTAAGCGCCCTGTCGAACTAGAACTAGCACGTAACTTGATACGATCGAGTAAGGTCGATGCAATCGAGAACAGGCAGTTCTTTCTTATGATCAGCCGATTGTTTTCGATTCGATTGAATCAAATAAGGAACTCCCTATACTCGATTACATCGACTAGACTCGATTGTATCAAGTTACGTGCTGGCACCCCAGAACCAAAACTAGGAATAAATCTTAAACTCTAACTCAAACTCGAAGTGGTTTCAAAACTAGATTTCAAAATATTTTAAAAATATTTTTAAAGGGTTTTTCAATAATGGCGGTAAATGTTGACTTCGTTCAAATGCATGGCTCGGCTTCTTACGGTGTGCACGGATTCGTGTGATTCAATTTTCAATGACTCTTCCACATAGATCCGGCTGAATTTGAACGGTGTCTATGCTCACCTTCAGGGCTTCGATAGATTTTGGTTTATTTGCAAAGACCTGTTCCTTTAGGAAATTCCAAAAGAGTGCCGTCCGGCTGGAACCACATGTCGTCCAGTTCCTTACTTACTTGAGTTGACGCTTCAGTCCAAAGTGGTCCAGGACCTCAACTAACAAGCTTCTTCTTAGCTAGGTGTCTCCAGCTTTTCACATCAAGTTGGTTGAGGTCCTCTCACATATGGGCCATCTGAGTCGCGATCTTCCTCTACTGTTCCCCGTCCCTCGGGGTTGGATTAGAAGACTTTCCATGCCGGGGCATTTGGGTCCATTCGCTCTACATGACCTAGTCATTTTAGTCGTTAGACTTTGATTCGTATATGGGTCTATGCAGACGTGACCAAAGATCCTCTCGAAGAATTTTCCTCTCGAAACATCCTAAAGCGTGCTTATCCACTTTCGACAGAGTCCATGTCTCTGCACTATAGACAAGGACCGGGATGATGAGAGTTTTATAGAGGCACACTTTAGAAGATCGAGGGAGGAATTTGCTACTCAATTGCCTTCTTAGTCCAAAGGAGCAGCGATTGGCAAGAGTTTACATTACATATTACACTACTCCGTAGATAAATCTACGAAGTAAAGACACTTAAAGCACTGGCAACTGAGGCCATCGGCTTAGACAATACAACAGAGAGAGACAGACAGAAAGGAAGAACAACAGAAGAAACACATGTCAACAGCACACGGTTGGTATTTGAACGGTCCCCCATCCAAGTACTAACCATGCGCAATGATGCTTGATTTCGCTGATCGATGGGAAGCGATGCTTTCATCAAAGCCAAGGCCGTTGACTGGCAAGAGTTATTCTCCGTTTGATTTCAGTGCTGGTATACAAAGTCCTTAACTACCTCAAAATTATAGCTGTCTATGTGCCTCTAGTGTTGACGCGTGAGTTTTGCACTATTCTCTCAAGAGTGATGTTGAAGAAGTCGCACCACAGAGCATCACATTGCATAAAACCATAAAACCTTTTTTGACATCAAATACATCGGTGAGATCTTTTCCGAACTTGATGGAGTAGCGTGCGTTCTTCATTGTCATCCTGCACAAAGGGACAAGTTTGTCAGGGACGGAAAAACTAGACATTGCTCTATATAGTTCATTATTATAGATGCTATCATACGCGGCTTTGAAATCGATGAAAAGTGCCGAATTGTAGCTCCAGGGTTCTTTTCAAGATCTGCCGGAATATGAATATTTGATCGATGGTGGACTTTCCTTGTCATCATTTTGTTAACGAAAACCTTCAGACGTTCACATAATACGGCAGAAAGGATCTTGTACGTGATGTTCAGGAGACTTATGCCTCTGTAGTTGGCGCAGTTCAAAGGGTCTTCTTTCTTCAGATCGGACAGGCAATGCTGAGGTTCCAGTCATCGGGCATGCTTTCTTTCAACCATATTTTGCAGATGAGATTGTGCATTCTCCCCACCAAGTCATCGTCACGTGCTTTGAACAGTTCGGCTTTGTTGGACTTGAGATTCGATAAAGCTATTTTCACTTCGTCCAGTTGGCTGAGCGGTATTGTTGCCTGCATCGCCTAAGTCGAATGATAGATAGATAGATAGATAGATAGTCGAATGTCGAATGATACTATCGCTATAGCAGCGAAATTTTGTTTTTACTTGCCGTTATAAAGTTTGGAGAAAATGGTCTTTCCGTATTCTCAGCATGGACTGCGGGTCTACTACGATGTTCCTTTGATTATCCGTGCAGGCTTCGTCTCAGGGATTATATCCTTGCGATGTTTTCTTTACCTTTTGGTAAAACTTCCGAACCTCATTCCTGCTATGGCATCCTTCTATTTCCTCGATCAAGCGATTCTCATGCTTCTTCTTTTTCTTTCTGAGAAGCCTGTGTTCCTCTCTCCTCTTCTGCTCGTATAGATCATGAGCAGCTCTAATCCTTCTTTGCAGTGCCGCTTTATATGCTTTTTGGTTTGCTGCATGTGCTTGCCGGTACTCACCGTCAAACCAGGGGTTTTGTTGTGGTGGTCGTGTAAGACACAGCACATCAGAAGCGGAATCTCTGATGGCTGCTTGGCAATGTTACCACTGGTTCTCAATGCTCGATGCTGGCTTCATAGGGATTCTTACTCGTAATACGTTGTTAGAAACTCGATCGGGAAAGGGCCTTGCGATCTCTTGCTTTTAAAAACGTCCAACGTCGAACTTCCTCGCAGTACTTTCTTGTTTTGGCTTGGGTCGGGATATCCGCAGCCGAACCTGTGCTACAACGAGGTAGTGGTCCGAGTTAATCCCTCGGAACGTGCGAACATCCCCTTGTACAGCTTGGCATAATGGTTAGTGCGTTGGACCGTCATGCGAAAGGTCTCGAGTTCGATTCACAGCCGCTGCAAAAAAATTTTCAGGGGTGTACTGCCTCTTGCAAGGAATTGACGAATTTTCCAATAGTATATCTCTTGTCATGGAAAGTGCTGCTCATTAGTCGTTCGCAATCGGCAGAAAATTGTAGGTCCCCTCCGTTCCTGGTAAAACGCCCACAGGAATGGTTGAGAGTTGTAAGTCACTAGGTCCTGGTTCACTTCGAACTGTTGCACCACCAAATGTATTTATTTATTTTAACGTGCGGATATCCTCTATACTGGAGAAGTGCCTTGCTTCAATCTGATTCACACGGTTAATTGATCAAGAGCTCGCCATGTCCCTTTGTGAATATCAAGATGTTTGAACTCCGTACTAGCTACAAGAACGTCTAGCCCCACATCGAAGTCGATCAGCCTGAATCCATTATCGGAGGTGGTGTCCGGTGGGCTATATCTTTCAATCGTGTCACCAAAGATGTCTTCTCTTCTAGCACAAGGACAATTTTAATGTCATAACTAAGAAAATGCTCGTATGTTTTGTCCAGAAGCTCGTAGAATATGTCTTTGGTGTCTTCATCTTTCTCCTCTGTCGGTACATACGCGTAAATGAGACTTATGCTGGCGTATTTTGTCTTGATGCCTAGTTTTATCAACAAATCCGCATCCAAATAAACGCTGCTTTTGTTGCCGATAGCAGTCCCCGTAGCAGTCTTGCAACTTTCGTCTCGCCGCGCCGCGCCGGTCCGTTCTCATCGAATCTCTTGGATGGCGGTTATAGTAGCCGGAAAGTCACCCCGACGGCACAACCCTCTACCTGGGGGCCAATTCCAAGAACGGGGAGCCGGATAAACCGCTCTTTAAGGTGTTTACTAAGTAGTTCAGCCTAACTGGAACTATTGACGAAACTGTAGATTTCATCACACACGATATCCACCTTGAGAAGGTGAGAGTAGGAGTCGATAGACAGAGGTGGGTGCACGTGTCTACCATTCCTTCTCACTATCGTCGGTCCATACCAAACATTAACTTTTTGAGGATGCATTGTTATTGGTCGCATTTACGGATGTTTACGAAAATTATGGCCTTCAGCTCACTTCACTCCCGTCGAAACTCGACGTAAACTAATCTTATCTCTTATTATTCCAATTATAACCTACTCTGAGATAGTATACAGTGATCTCGATTCATTATCCAAAAATAAATTACAAGTTGCTTTCAACGACGCAATCCGTTATGTCTATGGGTTACGGAGACATGACCATGTTTCTGAATTCTCTAAAAAATTGCTTGGTTGCACCTTGCAGCAATACATCAACGCAAGAAACTGTTTATTCTTACATAAATTAATTCATATCAATGCTCCATCATATCTTTTTAACAAACTATCTTTTAACCGGTCTGCAAGAAGTATCAACATAATCCCTAAGTTAAGCAATTACCTAAACTCCTCCCGCTTATTTTTCATACGTTCTGTTACCCTATGGAACTCGCTCCCGACTCCAATTAAATTAATAATAAACCAATCAAGATTCAAAGATGCAATCTTCCTTCACTTCGCCTCTCTCTCAATTCAACCATAATCCTCTTCCTTTCCCCTCTGATCCCAAGAAATAGTTTTAAGTATTATTACTATAATTTTTTTTTTTTTTTTAATATATCTGCATGATTTTATTAAAAGTAAATTTCTAATAATATTATCTAAGTACTATAAAAGATGTCATCTTATTGTACATACCATACTGTCAAATAAATGAAAATGAAAAATTGTCACCTGGTGAACTTCGTATGGCTTGATGTCCTCCCACATATAGACATTCATCCAAAAAGTCGCTAGAGATGATTTTTCGGCAAAAATGGAAGTCCAATTCCAAACGCTTCAAAGCAAAATCAGCGAACAAACGGCGTTGTCTATAGTCGTGAACTTTGAGCTTCTGTTAAGTTGGATCTTGTATGAGTGCAGGTCCAAGTCGCGCTCCGGTCTAAATTAATTTGAATCAAAGGCTTAGAGGAGCGACTTAGTCTTTCAGTATCTAAAGTGTAAACACGTTTTGCTCCACTCTCGAAAAAGGAAAAAAAAAGAATAAAAAAATAATATTTAACCAAAATCGGACCAGAAATGTGAACTTGAAAGGGATTGTATGGAAGCGAAGACGAAGACTTATAAATTCAGCTTAAAAAAAAAACATAAAAAAATCGCATCTTCATCGATAGTCCCAGTTTAATTTTTAAAGAAGATTATCGATCTATTTAAAGTTCAGATAAATTGTTATCGAGAATTAGGCAATTCCGTAGTTTAGAGCAAACTTTTGTTCAAAGTTAGAAGTTTTTGAATTCCACAGATTTCTCTTTTCAAACATAATTTCAAGACAAGTCTACATCAAAGAAGAGTCGAGACTTTGTAATTGAAATATTTACCCGCCCCAGCATGGAAGACAATTAAGTTAAAATTTGCTATGAAAAGAAGTAGCTTGTGGGTTTTGTGCTCTGTTAATTCCACTCACTTGTTCTCTATTATTCAATCCTCTGTAAGCAAACATAACAGAGTCCATAAATAATTTCTAACAACATTTTCCTGGAAATTCTCATTTCCTTCAATACTGTCCCTATATTGCATTCACAAAAGACCTAGATTGAGATTATGATGTTTGTATACACTCTTCGTCCTTTTGCCTTAATTAAAGCTGCATATGTTCACAAGATTTCTCTTGTTCTATTCCATGCAAAGTCTAACGAGTTTATCGGGGATCTATGCCAGCGAGAATCTCTCGATTTTGTTCTCGTCCCATGTCGACATATTTCAACTTAAACGCCCACTCACTTTGCAAAATCACAAGCTTCTCATACCCCAAGTTGATAAGGATGATACTGCTGCAGGGACTGATGATGGAGTCAAAGCCAAACATCAATATCACTCTGAGTCGATAAATCCTAGAGATGTCCTTGCCATCGATAGCTCCAAGTTCGATTTCAATAAAATTCACGATGACTCTGACACAAACAACAAAGAGGACGACCAAAGCAAGGACCCTGCTGCTGCTGCTGCTGCTGTCGCTGCCAAGAGAGCTCTTTGTCATGCTACAAGTGCATCAGAACGCCAACGAAAACGCCGCAACAGCCATTCCAGTGCTGAAGCAGACAAAGTCCTTAGTATTGGCGATTTGGGATACTTTCCTGGCAACATGAATATCCTGGAACAATGCCCATCCGATCCAAATCATCTTTGTTTGAATATGCTTGACGAAGAGGCTCCAGGTTTGTGTGTCCTCTTTGACATTTTGACTTTTTTACTACGCACTTTTTTTTTTTTTTAATTTGTTCCTTCCCCTCTATAGCTTTCACAATTAAAATCAAACAACCCTTTTTAGAGAACGCTCTTTTGTACAGCGGCGAGTACAATGTACGGATTGCTTCCGTAATAAGCGATGCGACAACAAAAGGCACCCTTCAAGTTGCTGTCGTCGTTATAAACGAGGATTGCGTTGCTCATGAATTTATCATTTGCATATGCAATTGCCCAATGACCTGTGGAGCAAAGACGACGGTTAAAAAGGATTTGGCACCCCACATTGGTGAAACGGTATCTTTCCTCCTGCCGTTGGAAGAGAACAAGGATACGAAACTGAATTGCAACGGTAAGTAGGATATATTGCAGTCAAACATCACACCTAACCCAGTATAGGCACAACAATCGGCTATACATATACCGCCCCCCCCCCCCCCCCCCCAATGAGCAACACTCGAGCTCAAAAAGGATACACAGAATTATTATGGTAATGCCACTCTTAATCCTCGAAGATGGAAGTTTTACGTTGCAATTCCTTTTTAAGCCTTAAGCATAGTTAAGAGTTAAGACCTGTGCTTGCATCCTCCATTTTGAATTTGGGTACCCGTTTTAAAATACAGTTCGTAAAGTCTTTGCGGAAAATGTTTTACAGCTTGTAGTGAGTTTTAAATATGTTCTAAATACCGAGTGTTTTTATGAGGTGGGATTAGAAAACCAGAACGAGGATATATTAACATAGATAAAGTTTTTAATAACACCATTGATGAGAGGCTAATGAGAGTTGAAAAAGAGCTTATTATATAGTCAGCAAGCATGGGAATATACCTTTTGAAATGTGAAACCAGTGATACTGTAGCAAAAGGTGAACTATAAGGTCTGTGCTTATGAATAAACCCTGACTTTCGAGACAAAGTTATTACATACAAGTTTTTTGATAAAAATCTTCTGTTGTTCTTTCTTTCTGTTTGTCTCTACCTGTTGTATTGTCTAAGCCGATGGCCTCAGTTGCCTGTGCTTTAAGTGTCTCTACTTCGTAAATTTATCTACGAAGTAGTGTAATATGTAATGTAATGTAAAAATTATGATGTTAAAGGGTTGTTAAGCTATTAATGGGATGAGTGAGGGCTAACAGGTCCCTGAAAAATGAGATAAGGAACACCCTTTTCGGCAAGGAAACATTGTATTTATCAGCATAGTCTTCTTGAAGCTTGATACACTCCATATAACGTTTCTCCAATCTGCGATGCCCACAAAATAATAAGATTTCTCGAACTATTAAAAATAAGAGTTATTTAAAACGATGACCTCTTCATCTCTTACTCCCGAGACAAGAAAAGTCGCAATTGGCTACATCGGAGGTATAATCTGGAGTAGGTGTGAGTTCGCAACCTTACTCATGCAATTTTATCATCGAGACTGCGGGACTTGTTCGCTGGTGCGTTTCGCAAAATGCAGCCGATTTTTCTGCCCATCGATCCGAAAGCCCTGCTTAGTATACGCCGGTGATCGTTTTACCTTTTTCAAGGTTATCGATGGGAATTACATCGCATCGCGTTCCTCCCAAAACCGTTCACCATAAACTTATTTGCTGACAAACCCACCTTCGCCTTCTTCGGCTCTCGCTCACCAGACTGTTTCGACTGTTCCTTGATCTCTGGAGAATGTTGTGGTGAATCCATATTTTATCAACGGTTACGAAACGCGCAAAAACTCGGTCGAGTTTTTCTTGAATATCGGCAAACATTTTTCTTAAGTTGTCAAATAATTGCGTTTATTTTTAATGCCAAAATATTTAAGTTAAATTGAAATCACAGATCCATGTGATAAGCCTGTGGCCTCTTCAAGATCGCACACCTTCAGAAGCCGATCGTCCATCATGAAACCATGGGTTTTATCAACCATTTCTGATGTGGTCACCTTAACTGAGTGAACAGAACGTCCGACGTCACTTGTACTCGAATAACCGCAGGGAAATAGAGTAAGGCAGAAGTTAATAATCCCCATCGATGGTAAAGTGTCTCTATAATATTTGTCAAGCTTTTGTTTGGTTTGCGTGATGGTTTTTTCTTCTAAAAATACTTTACTAAGCTGGTTCTCGATTCATGAACCTGTATCAAACACACCAGGGGCCAAATTACCGCATCAGTTATCGAGTAATACGTGACTGAATTATGTGAGTTTGGCATTACCGCTTACGTTATCGAGCAATAAATTGCTTCAATTTGAAATTTTCATTCGATCACTGATGGGACTCACTCACTCGTCACTGAAGCGGTAATTCGGCCCCAGTTTTCAGTCCTTACTGGCTCCATCGTAAGGTAGTCTTCCCAATATAATCGCTTAGATTTCATAAAAGGTGATGCAAATGCGGAAGGGAAGCAGCATGTTGATACATACTTTTAATGCAAGAGATCTTGCATTTCATACATGGAATATTCCTAAGAAATTATCCATCTAAAAAGTCATGAAATTGTAAATAGTTTCAGTAAGAGCAGATCCGAACTTTAGAGCCCATATATCCATACAATATCTATAAAATATTCTTAAATATGAATAAATTAAAATAAATTTGGTGGTGCAACAGCTCGGAGTGAAACAGCACCTATACTTAATCCAACAAAAATATGCAGTACATGTCTTATGGAAGAGCTTTTTCAAAATCAGTAGCGTGCTATATTTTTGCACCATACTAAATTGAAAGAACTCCTCCATAAAAACGTATTTGCGCGCCCGTAAATTTTCAAATGCATCTGACGCAGACCTTACGTCCTATTGACCGCACATCTGAGTGTGCATGTGCACTGAGTTGCTGTGGCCTATGGCTGTTGGTGCTATTAGATTTCAACCCCCATTAAATATTGATGTGCATTTAGAGTTACCCTTGTCCATTTGGTAACTTGTTCAGTTTTTTTTCCTTGGGTTTCTTTTGAGGTGCTTTTGATTTAGAGCTTTAAAAAAAGGGTCCATTTAAAATCAACACTACGATAACCCTGTGAGAGCTTTAATGAAGGACAGATTTATGCAATCCACTGTAGCCAGAATGCAAGGCAAACGTCCTATCTTGCCCACACTGCATATTTTTGTTGGACAGAGTATAGTGACTTACAACTCTCAAGCTCAACCATTCCTGTGTGCTATGTGCGTGTTACCAGGAACGGAGGGGACCTACAATTTTCTGCCGTTTCCGAACGGCTAATGAGCAGCACTTTCCATGACAAGAGATACTCTTGGAGAATTTTCCAATTCCTCGCAAGAAGCAGGCAGTACATCCCTGAAAAAAACTTTCTTGCAGCGGCTGAGAATCGAACTCGAGACCTTCCGCATGGCAGCCCAACGCACTAACCATTATGCCAAGGGGCACGTACTACTTCTTAAATATGAAGCAATGGGTATATTGACATCATCCCAACCGATCCTTTTAAAGAGGTGAGAAGTTAAAAGATTAATTTCAGTAGGTATTCTATATTGCAAGTGTGAAAAGGTTTTGCTCCTTCTTTGACACAAAACTTTTAACAAAGTGTAAAAATGAATATAAACAAATATGCAAGTGGATCAGAGAAGCAAAGTGAACATGAAAGGTATTGTAAAGGGTTTTTCGATTGGCACGGGCAGATTATGGTGACTTGGCTCTTGTTTTGGTGACATCTAAAAACTGCAATGTTTATTATTGAGATACTAATGAAAAATCTCCTTGACCAGTAACCGATTGGACTGCACCATCCTACGGCAGTCCTGACGGATCTTCACAATCGAATCTTCAATATTTGGTGGCCAAATTTCGGACGAACAGTTCGGTAATCAATCAGATGTCAGATAATTCAGGCAACGGTGGACAAATACTGCAAGTCCGATGGCACTTCAGAACAGGAGAATTTAGTCTCCTCTGGTACATCAGCATGCACTACGCCCCTGTTGGCACCTGAAACAGCCGGCTTAACGCTCCGCTAGATCAGCAGGTACAAAACCCCTGGTGGCACTGAAACAGCAGGAAGAACTCTATGGTAGATCAGCAGGTATTAAACCCCTGGTGAGAAACTCCAGGCTCAATGCTCTGGTAGACCGGGTATAAAGCTCCTGGTGACAATCGATTTGGTAAGGTAAACGCTTAACACATCGGCAGGTACTCACAAAACAAGTCCTAATGGGTGATTTGTTTGCTATTTTCTTTTTGGCAACACTGGTTTTGACAGATCATATACATTTCGTGTTTGTATCACTATCAAAAATCTTCAGTTTGATCTATAATTCAACCATGAATCGTTTTACAAACAAACAACGTTGAATTTTATTATCAAAATGCGTGCTCTGTTAAGAAAGTGCATCGCGCGCTTTAGTTTAATTCGCACCAAATTTACATACATTGTTGGACATTAAACCACCAACACGCTTACGTAAAGTGCGAACTGAGGGAAATATCGCAGCCGTATCGGCCAGTGTTAGCGATAACCGTGAATTATCGATTCGGCGCCGATAAACTAAACTATCGAAAAATTGGCGCAAAATTTTAATTGAATTAGTACGATGCTAAAGCTGTTTTAGTATGATACTACGAGTAGGTTAAAACAACGACTTTACAAATTTTAATCGAAAATAGCATCATACTTTCTCTACCCTTTTATTAAAGTTAAAATCATCGAATACCTACTTTATTTTTTAGTATCGTGCTAGCTTCATTATGACTCTTTGACATATTATGCAAACATCAAAAAAAGGTTCGTGTACTTACTTTTTTACATGAAATGCCATTGGTTTAGGTGTGTTCAGAAGCAATTTATTAAGAAAATTCTTTTAGTACGATACTAGTTAGAAAATGTTTAAAATTAAGAATGAGTTAGTAAATTACTATAAAGTTAGCAAATTGTTAAGTAGTATAATATAATACTAATTCCTTAATAATAGGGGCGCAAAATTTTAAACAGCCTATACATAATGTTCTGTGGTATGAGGCTAGTAGAAGTGACTGGTATGTTCGAATGTGTGCTACCAAGTTAGAAAAGCAGAGATGTCAGCTGTGAAAGTAATGAAGAAAAAAATAGCATAAAATGCTTCATTGAAATACATAATGGCATACATGGGCATTCTTTAACATACTGGGAACTTTGTCAATACTTCAAACAGTGTTTGTTTCATTTTATTTCAACACCTACGCGCCCTTTTTGAAAACCCCTTTCGAGATTTATCGGAATCGGTATATTACTTTGAACCAAGCTTTACTTATCGATGGGTTGGAAAAGATGCGTTGACGATAAAAAAAATATTTATTCATGTTGTTGCCTTTCAGGGAGTGATGGTTTATTGTCATAGACCTGTGACTTAAGAAAATCCTACAAGAAGAGATTAACGGGATCAAATCGCACGCTTTGTATGAGATAACCTTGTTCGGAAATCACTTGTGCAAAATATCCTATCTTTCCAAAAAAAAATAAAATGCACGACTGGATCGCACGAACTTGCTCTTATGTAAAAGTACTTTGGAATTTAAGATACATTTTATAAATACAAAACATGGATTTAATGAGATAATAATGTTCAAATGCATAAAATTGCCGTCTGGTTTCCGGAAAAGTATGAATTTATGCAAATAAACCTTAAAAAATCGTTTTATTATTAAATAAATTTTTTATATAAGAAATTTCTCTAAAATTTTTCAAGAAAAAAATGTGGGATGCGAATTTTAAGTATTTAATAATATTGGTTTTAGGAAATAATTTCAAAAAATAATCGTTCATAGGTTTTGAAGATATTGATTTAAAAAAAATTTTTTTTTTTTTTAAAAACCCAATAAATATTTTTTCGAATATTTTTATATATAATATTATTTTAAACTTAAGGGGACTCCTGCTAAAAATTTTGGGTTAAAATTCTTAGAGCCGTTAATGAGAAAGTCGAAAATCAAAAAAACGGGTCTATGGCAGGTACCCCTAATAACATTTTTCCCCAAAATTTTTTTTGACCAAAATGTAGTCCATGTCCATAATATCACACTTAATTTTTTTTTATCAAAATCGTTAGAGCCGTTTTCGAGATAAATAAGATTTTGCATTACGGGTGTATGGGGGGTACCCTTAGTTTTGGAGCTAAAAAAAAATTTCAATTTCTCCTCTAGGGAATCACCGAAGACCCTTAACTACCGAGATTGAAAGAAATAGGTCTAAGGGTATAGGCTGTAGTGAGAGGTACAGACATACAGACACACTGAAACATGTTTTTTGTGTACTAAATTTTCCTTAAAATTTTTATAAAAAAAATTGATATGCAAATTGTTAGTATTTAATAAAATACATTTTAAAACGTAATTTAAAAATTTAATCGTGTATCGGTTTTCAAGATATTGAATTTTCAAAAAAAAAATTGTATTATTTTTTTAAAAATCCAAAAACTATTTTTTCGAAAAAATTTTTAGTTAATATTTTTTCAAATGCAAAGCAGCTCCTGCATAAAAATTTTGGTTAAAATCGTTAGAGCCGTTGGTGAGAAATTCGAAAATCAAAAAAACCGTTCTATGACAGGTACCCCTAATAACATTTCCCCCCAAATTTTTTTTTCACCAAAATATAGTCCATGTCCATAATATCACACCTAATTTTTTTTATCAAAATCGTTAGAGCCGTTTTCGAGATAAATAAGATTTTGCATTACGGGTGTATGGGGGGTACCCTTAGTTTTGGAGCTAAAAAAAAAATTTCAATTTTTCCTCTAGGGAATCACCGAAGACCCTTAACTACCGAGATTGAAAGAAATAGGTCCAAAGGTTTAGGCTGTAGTGAGAGGTACAGACATACAGACACACTGAAACATGTTTTTTGTGTACTAAATTTTCCTTAAAATTTTTATAAAAAAAATTGATATGCAAATTGTTAGTATTTAATTAAATACATTTTAAAACGTAATTTAAAAATTTAATCTTGTATCGGTTTTCAAGATATTGAATTTTCAAAAAAAAAATTGTATTATTTTTTTAAAAATCCAAAAAGTATTTTTTCGAAAAAAATTTTAGTTTATAGTTTTTAAAATGGAAAGCAGCTCCTGCATAAAAATTTTGGTTAAAATCGTTAGAGCGGTTGGTGAGAAATTCGAAAATCAAAAAAACCCTTCTACGACAGGTACCCCTAATAACATTTCCCCCCAAATTTTTTTCTGACCAAAGTATAGTCCATGTCCATAATATAACACTTAATTTTTTTTATCAAAATCGTTAGAGCCGTTTTCGAGATAAATATGATTTTGCATTACGGGTATGGGGGGTACCCTTAGTTTTGGAGCTAAAAAAAAAATTTCAATTTCTCCTCTAGGGAATCACCGAAGACCCTTAACTACCGAGTTTGAAGAAAATACGTCCGGTAGTTTAGGCTGTAGTTCGAGGTACAGACATACAGACAGACAGACGGAATTGGCAGACCCACTTTTTTCGTCTTCGCTATCATCGTAATGTCAACTTTGATCAAAATCTCGAGTTAGATTTTTTTTCCAAATGCAGAACTTGCCCTATAGTACCTATATCGCAAGTAAAAATTTGAAATGAAGATATTACAGCTTGTATACCTACTATAGAACCATTTTTAGAAATTTTGAATTACTCATTATAGACATAACGGATTTCAATGAAATTTTTATATAGAGATGCTTCTAAAAAGTCCTAGAACCATTGCATTTCGAGACATAAAAAAAATACTTTTTGCATTTTTGAAAAAAAAATCATTTTTTTTTTTGGAAAATTCGATATTTCAAAAACGGCTAAATATTTTTTTTGGCAATTTAGTTTTCATTCGTATAATAATAAGGACTTAAAGTTGGCGTACCAAATTTTTTTCTTAAAAGTCGTTTAAAAATTTTGTATTTAAAAGCTTTTTTTAAGAAACCACCACAAGGACTTATAATGTTTGTTCTTGCTTAAATTCATATTTGTATAGCATTCTTTTTTTGTCCATTACTACTAAAAGATTGTACAAAATTAATTTTTTCCTTATGAACAGTTTCCTCTAATAACATTCGTTTTTAAAATTCCTAGTCTATTACCATAGCTGGGCACCGTTAATCAAAAAGTTAACTTCGTTAATCGTTAATCCGCTACTAAAAAAGTTAGCTTCGTTAAACGTTAAAGCGTTAAATTTCGGAAGAATTAACGCAAGTTAACGTTAATCGTTAATCCGTTAACATGTGATAAAAATTGCATTTTTTATATTTTTTTTACCTCTGAGCACAGGCGCCAAGTAATGCCGGTCGTCCACTTCTAGGCGATCAACGACAAATTTCGAATTCAACGCATTCTACTCTAATGTATGGTGCCTTCAATGCTGTTCAACCAACGGGTTGGATCTAGTTGTTGGCAGTTGCTCAATGAATTGCGCAACAAGTGTACGGGTAGTGTACGAGCTCGTGTTGCTCCTTGAAAATGTTCGATCAACACGTTGAGCAACATTTTCAAGATAATGTGTTGCACATTATTTGTTCAACGCGTTGATCAACTTTTTAATTTTCTTTGGGATTTCTTGACGTAATATTGTGTTGCGTTGCGTTGGCTGCAGTGAAATGTGTCTACGTGGTTGACCTATTGCGTTGCCATGAACTTGCAGTTGTTGCAACTTGCAAACTGTAGTTTATTTTGGTTTTTCGTCATGGAAGGTGATAAAAAATCAGAGTGGACCACGGAATTAATTTTACAAACGATTTCAGCAATTGAGGAAAAGCCCAATATATGGGACATTAAGAGCCCCTCTTATAAAAATCGAGATGCCAGGGAATTGGCTTGGTCTCAAATTTCCTAGAAAATGCAATTGCCTAAACTTTGAATTCGAATTCACGGGCGCGGTGTGATAAATCGATTTTAATTTCTCATATATTTCATTGAAAAAATAATTTTCTTCGCGACTCAAGAAAAAATCATCTACCCAGAATCGTCTTGGCTGTTTTTTCTTCCTTTGTCGTTCATTTTCTAATATTATTAATGCGGCAGCCACTTTTTTTTTTCTTAGAGGAAATCATACTCATACGGAATAAATTTAAGAATATTTTAAAGCGAAGGCGTGCGTCGACAATAAATGTATGTACCGAACTGAAGTCAAAATTGTTTCAGGTTTGGCGTTTGAGTTTTTTGTTTATCGTGGTGCTTTCAACGCGTTCCCCAACGAGTGATCCTTGGTTCCTTGGTTAAGTGTACGAAGGTATCAACTCGTTCATCAACTGGTTAAACAACAATATCGAAAACGCAGTTGATCAACTCGAAAAACTTTTTTTTTTCTGTCAAAATCGAACAAGTTTATCAACTAGTGTACGAGGTTATTCAACATTTGAGTAAGTTGGTCAACTAGGTGTACGGAGCTATTGAACACTGGAATAAGTCTTAAGAGTTGATCAACTAGGTGTGCGAGGTTAATCAACATATGGGAAAGTTGGTCAATATATGTGTACGAGGTTCCGAACGCATTTTGTTCAACTTTAGTTGCTCAACGTGAATTACGTAAGTTGCTGCAATAGTGTAAGAGGTTGTAAATCGTTTATCCAACGAAAGAGTTGAATAAAAAGTTGAACGAATTTGGTTGAACTTATCGCGCTGTTTTTGTTTTTGTTTCACCCGCGGCACGCGCCGCACGGCACTTCTCTCATACTTATCTGAACCTGTTTTTCGCGCCGCGCGGTAAATAGTAGGCATTGGATTAACGATTAACGAACTTAACGTGGATTAACGGATTTAACGTGTCCGTTAACATTTTTAAAAGTTAACTTAAAAGTTAATCCGTTAATCAAAATTTTAACTTCGTTAATTAACGATTAACGGATTAACGAAATAATGCCCAGCTATGTCTATTACATAGGAACAAGTTCGTAAACCCAGTCGTGCATTTTATTTTTATCGAAATTAAGGTCAGTTCCCAACTGCTCGAGGGCCCAGATAGTGTTGCCTATGGTTGTTAAGTCTGAGCTCCTCGGTCAATGAAACTCTAATAACTCTCCAAATGTGTAAATGGAAAGACAGACTTAATAAATGACAGTAAATTTTTTTAGTTATAGCTTTTAACAATATGGCCGCATTCACTTGTCAAAGTTCGAAATCCCTATTGGGAAACCTTTTACATACATATATGATTGCAGGGTGTTGCTAAAGCATCATCCGCATTAGCTGTTACAAGGCAATGAGGAGGAAATAAAATCCAGCTTGAAATCTAGGCTGGTGCATTGGTGGTAACTCATTTTTAAAAACCAGCCACTCACTGAAACTTATATTGAAAACCTGTCCATTATATGTACATATATCAAACGGGAAGTTATCAGGAACTATAGACTCTAATGAACAATTGCCCTGAGCCGAGTTCCAAATCTTGCCATAAATTACAAAGCAAGGCATCATGCACGGTGCAGGCCGAAAAGCTGACATCACAAAACATATTTTGTGTCAGATATTTCCTCCATTTCCCCTAGACCCTTGTACCAATCTTTTTTGTGACATTATGACCTCCTCGATCTAAGTGCATTTTATTACGTTCAAAGTTGTCATATCCGCTGCAGTGCACATTGTCTGTGACAGTCGCTTCAGCCCTGCACAATCTTCCACCTCATGCACTGCACACTGCAAAGGAACACTTAACATTCTTGTTCCTTGCGTATACGAGCCACATACAGAACAAATACTACATATGACGCACACGTATACCGTTTTACGCGACACTCCATCTTTTTTTTTTTCTTCATCATCCGTTATCCTTTCAGTTGAAGTAAAGTCACCCGATCAAAAAGTAATTTCAAAACGAAAATTTATAGTTGAACCTACAGCCCGTTGCCTGTGTATCTGGGATTGCGAGTGCCACTGCATCCAGGACCTTGTGTCGCACGATGACTACGACGTTTGTCATAAGCTCAGCGAGTACGAAGAGCAGGCAGCCGGTTTTATCGAGGGCGGAGTGCCTGGCCAGGACTTGACAGGATGGCGGTGGTTTTGGTGGCGAATGAACTATTATGCCTTCAGCTTGCTGCTCTGCATGTTGTTTCTAGGTTGAGTATACAATTTCGAATATCATCGATCTGGGAAGAGCTCATGAAGTGTTTTCCTTGTCGTCGGCGTCGTTGTCGTTTGGCGCGGCAGTGATGCCCATTAAATTGCATCACTCCTGCCATATCGACTTGACATCACTTTCATCTGCACCCTCTTCTCAATATTTGAGCAAAAAAAAATCAATTTTCTAAAGACGTCGGTCTTTTTTGTTTTTGGCAGGACTCCTTAAAGCCATTCTGGGAGCGCTGTGTCTGCGGCGTTTTGATAGATGTGGCTATGATTACGTGCAACCGCTACGGAAATACGACTACGCAAGCAGGTGGGATGTTGGATGGTTCGGGTTGCGGTATGCACACCGTAAACTGGGTCATTATGCATTGTGACTGCACAAGGACTTTAAGCTTATTCTTATTTTTTTTCTTTAAATCTCATGGTTCCTAGATGCCGTCGATTTTTTATCAACATTGTGTTCTTTGTAGTGCTGCCATTTATTTGTTGTTGCAAGTGCTTCACTCCAAGCGAGGAGGACTTATTGATGGCCAGCACCGAATGGCAATGCTCCCTTATACAGCGTGGCTTATATGAAGATAGCAGTGGTGACTTTGACGGAGACGGAGATAACAGCGGTGATGGAATATGGAAGAAGCCTTCGGGGCTGCACTACGACGACGATGATGGTCAAAATGCCAACAACAACAACAACGATGACGATGATGAGGAAACTATTCTCCGACTCAGTCAAGTATGGATGTCTAGTGAATCGCTCATAATAATGAAGGAAATTAAATAACGTTTTTTTTTTTCATTACTTTTTGTGTTCCCCCAAATTCGATTTCACTTCAGAGTTTCGCAAGTGGAAGAGGGAGGAGTTCGGGACTGGAAGACAGTCAATCAAGAGTGTCGATGAGTGAAATACTACTAAGTACTTGTGAATATGATGATGACGAGGAGGAACGAGACAGGAACTTCGTATTGCAAGCACTGACTCAAAGTCGGGAATCCATTAAAATTCTTGTAAGTACAGTTAACGAGGGCCTATTGGTTTTTTTGGGTGTTGATAATTGCTTTATATGATCCCTGGCAAATGCTGGAAGAGTTTACGATTTTATAAACATTATAAAAAGGTTTTATTTCATTCGTGAGCTTTAAATGATATGCTCTGGAGCAGAGTTGCCATGAATATTTGATGTTACCTTAGCCGGGCCATTTTAAATTTCCTTACTCCTCAATTTTAAATCGTTTTTTAGTGCATCAAGCGAATGACAATGTCTTTTCTCAATCGCTCTTTTCCGAAACACTTCTATCGGAGGAAACCCACAACAAGGGTTTATCAATTTAAATTTTTGTGCAACACAAGGCTCCGAAAACAAAAATGGTAATGTTTTGAAGGTCCAAAATGTATAAGACTTTAGAGAAGACAGTTGATTTCTGGATGGGAAACGTCTTAATGTGTTTCAATAATCCAACACATTATGTACATAATGGATTGGTATTGTCTTCAAATTTTAGTTTTGCAAAAAATTTATAAGAAAGAGAGTAAATATGCATTTGTAAAAAAAAAGGCGATCTCGAGATTTTTAGATTTTTAACACCTGGTTAATTCGTTGTGTGATGTAGGTGCAGTGTGCGATAGGGAGCTGAATTTCAGATCTCGTAACACCGTTTCTATAAAGAGAGCCAACTCTGAGCCCGTATTACAGATAACGAAACGAAAGGCAAAAAAACGATACCCTAGAAAACGATAGTCAACACATGGACCGATTATGGTTTACGATAATGGATGCATCAAAATATTGCCTGATAAAATAAAAAAAAAAATCTATTTTTTTAAGCGCATCCAACTTCATTCTTTCAATATTTCTGTCAAAAATAGTACATGTGTCGAAATAATTAAATACGAGTGCCAAAAGCAGTCGTAAGAGAAAACGATTATCGTTTTAAAAAAAACGAGTATCGTAAAACGTAATCGCAACTTAATGATAACGAGGGACCCCTATATTCAACAAAATCTGTTTACCTCACATTTTTTTGGCTCGTTCTTGAATACGCCAACCCAGGTATTTATTTAGTTTTATTTTTTTCGGAAGGCTATGCACATTAAGATATATGTATATTGTTACGCACACCATACAACACCGACACAGAACTTTATACTCCCACAGCGACATCTGTTGGAAAATGGCATATCATCCACTTTATGAAAGGAACTAAAAGCTCTTTTCAAATATCATATGTACATATTTACCCATATTCCAACCAACTAGAACATTTTAAGACGAAAACCTTCGCGATTTAGTTTCGAGAACAACCAATTTGAGTATATAAGGGAGTGTTCACGGTGAGTGTTTGAGTTGATTATAAATTGAGATTTATTGTTTTGATTTGGAAAGTGTAAATAAAGTAGATAGAAATAGTAAAAAGAGTAATAAGTTTTATTTAACGAACCTAGTTCAAATATTATAGTATTTACAACGAATAATTATGTCGATGTACGCTATAATTTGCAGCTTTTAGCTATACTGGTTAACTCGTTGCTGTGGGTAAATGGAAATGAGAGATAAGAAGAAGGACTTGTTCTTCAATATGTTTAATTTTATAACACTTGTACAATGTTATGAACAATGTTAGTTGTTCCATTGTCTGTACAAATGTAAAGATTATTTGGGTTATCGACTCTTGAACACGCTACATAGAATTGCCCATGTGAGAAGAAATCCGTATGTAGATCCAAGCCGCAGAATTCCAAAGATTGGCCCTGTGCTTTGTTATGTTAATGTTAAGCGAATCGGGAATTGCAATCTTTTAAAATTAAATGGCATATCTGTTATAATCAAAAGAACTCGTGGAATAAGGACGTCTTCACCTTTGAAAAGTCCTGTTAAGATCGTTGCTTCTTTTACGTTGCACATTAGGTTCTTTACTGCAAGTCGCGTGCCGTTACATAACTTTGGCTGGTTTATATTTCGTAACATGATTATTGGCACGCCAATTTTCAATTGCAATAAACCTTTGCGGTGGCATGCCTGGCAGATCGAGGGAATTCAAAATTTCTATTGGATAATTGATTGCTTCATCTATGTACTTCCACAACAGTGTCGAAGGACTTGTATGTGACTGCCTCGCATTGAACGTAAGCCTGAATGATATTGCTGATTTCGAAGACATCTTTGTTCTTGGCCTCAAGAATAGCTCGTTCACTAAACCAATCGTGATTTTCATAATTTGTTGTTGTTTTTCATAATTTGAACCAGTTCTTCCTTTGACTTCACTAAATTACAAAAGTTATTTGGAAATGAAATTCGTCCTGAGGTAAGATCAACCGGTACATTTCCGTTTCCAATTTCCAGTAATTGATTTGGGAACATCTCAGCTCATCTCTCGTATCAGCAGCTGGACAGTTAATTTCGAAGACTTACGGATCACCACAAAGCCGATTATTTGAGGCAAGCATTTAATTCGTCTGCTGGAGTCGATCGAGGAATTACTGGTAACGTTTGCCTGAAATCCCCTGCAAGCAATATCACTGCATTTCCAATTGGTCTAGAACTCTGACGCAAATCTTGCAATGATCGATCAAAAGCTTCGAGGGATTTTTCGTGTGCCATTGGGCATTCGTCCCATACTATTAATTTGCATTGCTGCAATACTTTTTCCATGTTTGATGTTTTGGAAATGTTGCACGTCGGATTTTTAATAAATTGCATATTCAATGACAATTTCAAAGCGGAATGAGCAGTTCGTCCACCTGGTAATAATGCCCCAGCAATTACGGACGACGCAAGAGATAAGACTATGTCATTTTGGGATCGAATTGCTGCCAGAATCAGTTTATTAGAAACATTTTACCAGTTCCTCCTGGCACATTTAAGCAGAAAATTTCTCCAACCCTGTTATTGACAGCTTGCATTATTTTTTTTAAAATATCTTCTTGCTCAGGCGTTAGCATAGGTATATTTATTTGCACAAATGATAAAAGTTCACCAGTATTATAATTTTGTTCACGACGCAATTCTATATCAAACGAAGAAGCAGTTAATCGATATCATTCCCAACTGTATGAGACATTTGTTTAAATTTTATTTTCTCTATTTGTTTATTTATATTTTTTGATAAAAAAAACTTAGAATTTTTTTTTGATAAATAAAGGTCCTATATCCCTTTTATCTCAGTAAAGCTAGTGTTGCTTTTAAGCCCACCGTTTTATTTTTTTTTAAGTATATATAAACACTCACGTACTCGAATGCAATGTTGTGTCAAAGTTTCAAAGCAATCGGTTAAAAACTTTCTGAGATTAGCAATTATGAACAAACATACTGTAATATTTTTGCTAGGTTCGTTAAATAAAACTTATTACTCTTTCTAATATTTCTTCTTTATTTTTACTCTTTCCAAATCACAACAATAAATCTCAATTTATAATCAACTCAAATATTTTATTCAAATTAAAATCACACTTGTTTTACACAATCCAATAAGCAGAGTTTTGCACACTTCCGTAATCAAAAATCAACTGTTTCGTGCTCACCGCGAGCACTCCCTTATATACTCATGTTTGTTGTTCTCGAAAATTCGCGAAGCTTCTCGTCTTGCAATGTTCTAGATGGTTGGAATAAGGGGAAATACATTTGACATTGGAAAAGAGCTTTTTGTTTCTTCCAGAAATTAGATATGCAATTTTCCAACAGATGGCACAGATGGTCTGTTCACAACAATACATTTACATTTTTTTTAAATAGATAGATAGCTAGGTACTCGTAGATAGATAGATAGATACAATTGAAATAATAATAATGGTTTAGAATTTAAGTTCATGCAAGTATTAAAAATAAAGAAAGGTAATAAAAAAAAAAAAGTTTAATGCTAAGAGAAAATAAAAATAAAAAAAGAGAAATATATTTAAAAAAAAATCAAATAAGAGTAATGATAAGGCAATCAAGTTATATTCTGGTTGGCTATGGTATATCTATGATAACGTTTTTACGCTACTCACTATCGTCGAATGGATACTGTTCAACGTCGATTCCTCCAAATTGCACTTGGCAGTTTACCATGATCCAATAGCATTAACCTCCCATCATATACAGATCGCCTTCAGCTTATAGACATGCAACCCCTTTATATATACGTTGCAAAATTGCTGATATTCTATTTATTCATCAGACTTTAGCTGGTAATATATGTATTTTTTTTTTATTAATAGCAAACACTGAAAGGTTTTTTGTATACCCTTAATATGTTAGAGACACATTGTGAGCATAAGGAGAAAAGGGAGGGGTTAGAAAGGAGGTGTCAGTGTAAATTGGTTTTGAATTCTTGAACACTGCAATGACTGGGAAAGACAGAGCGTTGTAAAGAATTCCACATTCGCGTAGTACGGTTAAAAAACGATTCTCTGTACTTCACAGTACGACCGAAGTTGGGCACGAGGGTAAACTGATGGGCACTCCTAGAAGTGCGAGTATTATGGTTGAACTATTTAAGGGGAGTAATGCAACTGGCTATTTCACTAGAGCATAGTCCGTTAAAATAACGGTAAAAAAGGGTGAGGCAAGAAACATTACGACGATGTTGGAGTGACGTAAATGAGTCAATGATGTTATTATCACCAATCATTTTAAAAGCTCTTCTTTGAATACTGTCCAAGAGACTTAAATAAGTTACTGGAGCACCAGCCCATAGATGGGAGTTATACTCAAGTTTAGGACGTATATAGGTTTTATAGATTGTAGCCAGATCAGAAGGAGAAAAAAATTTCTTGCACCGTCTCAGAAAACCCAAACATCTTGCGGAGTTTTTGGCAACATCGCGTATGTGATCGTTCCACAAGAGGTGGTTCGTGATGCACATGCCGAAAATATCGAGATGTTCAGTTTTGCTGATGCAAGTGCCATTCATAGATAGTGGCAAGGGGGGTATATCACGCTTTAACGATACAAGACAGCATTGAGTTTTCGAAGCATTAAATTCCACGCGGTTTCTTATTTCCCATTGTACAATGCTGTTTGGGTCGTGATTTAATAAACTTATCATATTTTGTCGTTGCAGTTCCACATCCAAAGAGGAGGGATGTGAGTCTGAAAACGAATATGAAAAGCTAAGAGTACTATCGTCAGCGAAACAATTAATGGGATTAGAAGAAGAGGAAGAGGGTTGGGGGCAAAACGGAGCCCTGGGGCACACCAGCATTTATATTGTGGGTTTCAGACTTGAATCCGTCTAATACAACTTGTATTGAATGGATCGAAAAAAAAATTTCTTATCCAAAGAAGAAGGGATTCGTCGACACCAAAAGCACGCATTTTCGATAAAAGAGCAAGATGCCAAAGTTTATCAAATGCTTTTGAAATATCAAGTGCAATAATCTTACTTTCTCCAGAACGATGTAAAGATTTGTTCCACTTTTCGGTTAGATAAACCATCAAATCACCAGTGGCCCTGTAAATTGATCAGCGTTTCAATGACCTTGGAAAGAAGGGACGTTAGTGCAATCGGTCGATAATTTGAGGGAGAAGAAGAGTCGCCTTTTTCGGAATTGGCTGAACAAATTCAGTTTTCCAACTACTCGGAACGAGCCCAGAAGAATAAGATAGATGAAAAAGCTTACGCAGGTGTTTTGTTAGCGAGGAAGAACACCTCTTCAGAACAATAGCGGGGATACCATCCGGACCAGCGGATTTATGTATGTTCAGATGTTTTAGGACTCTCGCCACGGTACGATTACGAAAAAAGATTTGTCCCATAGAATCATTAACGCGTTCAAGAATTGGGGGAGTCATGACACTACCCGGCAAAGAGGAATTTGCGGCAAACTGCCTTGCAAACAAGTTAGCTTTTTCAATAGAGCTAACGAAAGGAGAGTCGTTGAAAACAAGCGTAGGAACCGAGGAAGAGGAAGAATTCCTCATATTTTTTACAAATGACCAAAAATTCTTACTGCTTTTCGGATATTGCAGTATTTTTTGCCTTGGTTTTTTTTTTTACTGATATTGACTGTCTTGGGCTTCTCCAAAAAGTTTCCAAGAAATCTTAGATCAGTGTCACTCTTGGATGTCAACTTTCACCGTATTTCTTATGTCAAAAATGAACTTATAACCCACATGCTTAACCTTAAACAACCCTTGCCAACTTCTTAGCCGTAAACTTACAACTCGTCTTATTTTTAAGTTTTTTGTAAGAACTGGAGGATGGACTTACTTGAGTGATTATTTTCCATTTTATTTGATAGGTGAATTATTTCTCGTCTCCTTGGCCTCTCTCTATAAATTTCGTTCTTACTTGAACTTATAATTATTATATTTGTTCTAAGGGAAGTCTCAAATTTTCACGGTTCTGAAATTAAAAAGTTCTACTAAAGATGCAACATCCTGTTTAATTACAATTCAATTATTTTACAATTTAAAACATATAGATAGTACAAGGATTTTCAACCACGTACATTATTCGATTATAAATACATGAAACATGCTTTAATCTCATCATGTTTGGTGAATCCATTTAGTGTATTTTGCCACATAAACTTAAATAGCGCGCCTTTAGCAATATTGCATCGGGAAATGTATGATTTCCGTTTTTCCGACCGAACTGGGCCACATTATCTGTTGGAATATTATTGATAATTTATGCAATTATTTGATTTAATTTTCCAAGCAATGTATGTTGCTAACGGAATACGTTCATTGATTTTCCGTGTTCATCGAACAACGTTACCTACGTGTTGAGGAAGCAACACGGTCTATGTGGACCATAATATGATTGTTTATGGGATGGTAATTTTTTTTGTGTAAAATCAGAAAACATTCAGATATAGTTTGCGAGGTATATAAGTAAGCAAATTAAAGCCTTTTATTTAAATTTTACTTCAAGCAGATTTGTATTAAAGTTTAGCAGGCGATAATCCTAGCCAGGTAAACTATTTACTACACAATGTTAAAAAATAAAAATATTTGATTTGTATAAGAAAGCTGACTTGGTCATGACTGTAAGACAAGATTAAAGAAACGAACTCCACTGCCAGCAAGTAATCCTGGAGAATCTAACTCGTGGTAACATATTCAAGTTCATTGTTTCATTTAAATCTCCATTGTGTCGGTGTGTTAGATTTAAAGCCAAGCATTGTGCGACTCTAATCATTTAAAACTCCTTTTTTACTTGCGATATATGTATGTAGGTTCTAATTATAAGGCAAGTTCTGCATTTGGAAAAAAAATCGAACTAGAGATTTTGATCAAAGTTGACATTACGATGATAGCGAAGATGAAAAAAGTGGGTCAGCCAATTCCGTCTGTCTGTATTTTTGTATGTCTCTACCTCTATCTACATCCTTAACTGAATGAAAGAATGAATATATTGGGGTATAAAAACACTGCGACCTAAAGATCTACTGTACCCCCCATCTAAAACTGGATAAGGTTAGCTCATTATTACAGTTCTTTCCCCAAGTTTGTTCCTTTGAGGAATCGAAGCAATTGGAGTATTTTAAAAGAGGATAATTCACTCTCTTTTATGTGGTGCTTGCCCAGATACCTATGAATTTGATGCACGAGTGCATCACATTTCCCCGGTATTTGGTCAGGTGTCTCTTCGTGAATGTTGCAGAATCCGCAAGACGCGTTGTTCACTAGACCAAGGTTGTTGAGGTGTCTTCTCAACTTACGGTGGCCTGTGAGAAGCTCTGTGATTTTCCTGAGGTTGTTCCTGCTTAAGCCAATGCAGGTTAGAAAACGCTCTCGGTTGTAGTGCCCGAGTAGAAGTTTTTCCTGTCTCAGCTTAGGGTGTTCTTTCCAGATTTTTGATCTTTTTGCCTCCTCTTCTGTTTTGATGTTATTTTTAATCACGTTTTCTCCTATTCCGCAGTAGGGCTCTGGCCCTGTAAGGGGTCTCGATGTCTGGTACCCAATTTCTCTGGACACCAACGTGGCCTGGTACCCAATGAAGTGTGACAGTGTTATTCTTGCCCAATTCATTAAGCTTTATCACGCACTCCAAAACAAGTTTGGAACTAATGGCGGAGGAGCTTAGTGCTTTTAGTGCAGCCTGGCTGTCTGACATGATGGCAATGTTTTGGTTTTTATATTTTCTATCGAGGTTTCTTTCAGCACATATACCTATGGCATTTACTTCTGCCTGGAATATGCTAGTGGACTGTCCCATCGGTAAGGAGAATGTAGTTCTTAGTCCAAAAACTCCAGCACCAGTCCCTTCAGCTGTTCTCGATCCATCAGTGTACCATTTGATGGCATTTTCTTTAAGACTGTAGTTTACTGTTTTGCCTAGCCAGTCTTTTTTGTAACTTGACTCCGTTTTGAAATATTTTTCGAAATTACTCGTATATCTTTTGATCGTACCATCTCTTGGGATGTCAAGAAGATTTGTTACTGCGGACTGGAGTATCGAGTCTTTTTCCTGTTTCCAATAATTTTACCCATCCCAGTAGCCTCCTTGGCAAACCTTAGCAGCATTTTCAATGGCCACGTGTAGTGGCGTTAAATGAAGGATGGTCTCCATCGCTGCTGTAGGGTAAGTTCTCATTGCTCCTGTTATGCATATATATGCAAACCTTTGCAATTTGTCTAGTGATTTCCTAGTTGCGATAGTTCGGTTCTTTTATGCCATGCAATCGCCCCATATAGACCGAGAGCCCACAGCAATTTTTGGGTGTGATTGATAACAAAAAATAATTAGCATAATTAGTTAGGCCTTTAGTAGTTATTTACAAATGTGAACGTCTTGCATACTCTAGTGGGCGCAATAGTGCATTATAGTGCATCAAGTATGCAGTTCTTTCCTTATTCTAAAAAATTGGGAAAAAAAATTTGCCATAACTTCAAAATGAACAGCTAAGTGCCCTGATTGCAAATATCGAGGTCCATGACGTTTTGAAGGTGGCCTTCTTAGTGCAAGAAGTTGCCTATTCTTATCGCGTCTGGCAGGCAGAAGGCTGTCTGTAAAACGTCTTGGACCTCGATATTTTCAATCAGGGGGCTTAACTCTACATTTTGGCAAAGTTGTTATCATAATTATTTGGATTTGGAAAGAACTGCATACTTAATGCACTATAATGCACTATTGCGCCCACTAGAGTATGCAAGGCTTTCACATTTGTAAATAACTATAAAAGGCCTATCTAATTAAGCTAATTATTTTTTGTTATCAATCACACCCAAAAATTGCTGTGGGCTCTTAGTCTAATAGGTAATGATGGGTCTTACCATCATGGTGTCCATCCATCTTATGATGTTTGGTTTTCAGTCCCATGATTTCCCCGCGAGTCACTTGCATATCATAAGGGTCTTTGTGGTTTCCCGACAGTTATTTCGACATGCTTGTTCCAGAAGAGTTAGCTATCTAGTGTAACTCCTAAATATTTGACCTCCCTCTGGGTGTCGATTACATTTCCCGCCAACCGAATGGGTTTCATGCGAGGTAGAAGTCTTTTACTGGTAAATGGTACTATCGTTGTTTTGGTAGGGTTGATGTTAAGTCCACAGACATACACCATTTCCTAGTTATAGACAGCCCTCTCTGGACTATATCACAAGAGTTTCTTCCAACTTCCCCAGTACCGTTATAACAATGTCATCAGCAAAGCCAATACATCGAATCCCTTGGAAAGTTAGACTTTCTAATAATTCATCAACTACAAGATTCCACAGCAAGGGTGATAATACCCCTCCCTGTGGACAACCTCTTGTTGTGATGACTTTCTGGACGTTTAGTCCTGCGTATACTTCCGCCGTTCTTGTACAAAGCATTTTACTTATCCATCTGACTATAGTGACAGGAACTCTCTTCCTTTCTAGAGCCGAATGAACTGCTTCGTGAGAGGTGTTGTCGAAGGCCCCCTCATTATCAAGGAATGCCGTTCTTGCTCTTCTCCATAGACTTGGTATGTATCCAAGAGCAATTCTTCTTCGAGGTAATCTAATAAGATAGGGCATTAATACCTCTTTACCTTTCTGCAAAAGTGCAGGAAAGATGCCATCTACACCCGGTGATTTGAAAGGTTGAAAGGTATTTAACGCCCAGTCAATTCTGTTGCCTAAATACATAGATAGTCAAAGCTCTCTTCCAGTCTTCCCGGTTAGGCTTAAGAGATATTCTCTCTATCCTATTTCCTACCATTGGTACTGCCTGGAAAATGAGTATTTAGTAATAGGGTCGTCCTTTGCTCCTCGTTTTCAGTGAAACTACCATCAGGGTAACGGAGTGCCAAAGAGGTTAATGTGTTATCTTTGGCTAGAGCCTTATGTAAACTTATATCCTAAACTACTAGAGGTATTTTCTTCAAACTCGCTACTTAAGGGTCTTCAGTGATTCCCTAGAGGGCAAACCGGTGTTTTTGGGTTAAAAACTACAGTACCCGCCATACACCCGCTATCCAAAATCTTATTTAACTCAAAAACGGCTCTAACGATTTTGATGAAAAAAATTATTGTGCTATTATAGGTGTGAACTACATTTTGGTCAATCAAAATCTTGGGAAAAAATGTTATTTACGGTACCTGCCACAGAACCATTTCTTACATTTTTGACTTTCTCATTAACGGCTCTAACGATTTTAACCAAATTTTTTAAGCAGGAGCCCCCTTAAGTTTAAAATAATATTGTATCTAAAAATATACGAAAAACTATTTTTGGAGGTATACAAAAATAAAATGCACGACTGGGTCGCATGAACTTGCTCCTATGTAATAGACTAGGAATTTTAAAAACGAATGTTATTAAAGAAAACTGGTCATAAGGCTAAAATGAATTTTTGAAATTCTGTTAGTAGTAAGAGATAAAAACAGAAAGCTATGCACATATGAATTTATGCAGGAACAAAAATTATAAGTCGTTGTAGTGGTTCCTTAAAAAAATAAACCTTTATGTACAAAATTTTTAAAACATTTTTAAGAAAAAATTTTGGTACGCCAACTTTAAGTTTTTATTATTGTACGAATAAAAGTCTAATTTCCAAAAAAAATACCAAGCCGTTCTTGAGATATCGAATTTTTCAAAAAAAAATTAATTTTTTTTTAAATTGAAACAATATTTTTTCTCAAGTTCTGAAATGCAATGTTTTTTAAACTTTTAAGGAGCTTCTTTATAAAAAAAATTCATTAAAATCCGTTATGCTGATAATGAGAAATTCAAAATTCGAAAAAATCGTTCTATGGTAGGTACAGTCAGTAATATCTAGATTTCAAATTGTTTTTTTATTAAATTATAGATCGGAAAGATTAATCAAAAGAAAAAAAATTTTAGCAAAATTCTAGGAACCGTTTTCGAGAAAAATACGATTTTCGAAAATCATTTTTAAAAATTTGTATGGAAGGTACCGTTAGTTTTAGATATAACAGAATTTTTTTTCTCAAATCTTGTAGATTATGTTAAGAAACTTTTATTTGCCAAGTTTGAAAAAAATCGAGCATGGGGTTTTCGAAATATTGAGTTTCCAAAAAAAAATTTTGAATTTTTTTTTTAAAATCCAAAAAATAAAAAAATGAAAATTTGAATATGTAATAATATTCAAACTCTAGAGGAACTTTGGCATAACAAAAATGATTTAAATCGGCTGTACAGTTTTCGGGAAAACCAAAAATAAAAAAAAAAATGGACCCAGGGGGGCTACCAAAAATAAAAACTTTTTGTAAAATTTTTTTCAACCATTAGCTAGTTTTAACTAAATGAAATTTTTTTGTATTTTTATTTTTAAAATCTGTCGAATAGGTTTTGAGAAAAAAAAAAATTTTTAATTTTGAAAAAAAAATATCGTATGGCAGGTACTGTTATTTTTGGTCTTTAAATAAAAACAGAAAAAAACGTCCGGGGGAAAAAATTAAAACCCATATCTACCAAGTTTGAAGAAAATCGGCCGAGCCGTTTAGGCTGTACTTAGTTGAACCGACAGACAGACAGACAGAATTGCGAGACCCACTTTTTTGGTCTTCGCTATCATCGTAATATCAACTTTGATCAAAATCTCGAGTTCAATTTTTTTTACGAATGCATAACTTGCCTTATATAATACTCGTACCTATAAGTCGCAAGTAAAAAAATGTGTATATCACAGTAAAAATAGTTAAATGCGTGCCACTCAGGTGGGACATAACTCCTTCATCGATTTCAGGCTCTAAAACCCAACTCACTTATTTTCCACCGCCTGTAGACACACAAGCCAATCAACATTATGACGAATGTAATTTTATTTTTAGGTTTGGTTGGAACCCCAAATTAATTATTCCTTACACGAAACATATAAAACAAAATTTATAAATTAGATTAGCAAGACAGTTTAAATCCCTTAAATCCGTTAACCCATTAAATTTGTTCATCTCTCATATTACACCAGTTTCATTAATTCCAATTAAAATACCCCAATCAATTATTAAGAATATGCTCTGTTGCACCCACCAGCCCACCAGCCCCACAGCCATAACCACATCCACAGTTAATATCATATTTAAGCCTCACATTATAATTAAAGACATGAATCTGATGAGTCAGACTGGAGTATAGCTTCTTGTCTGCTGCAACAGCCCCTCTGTTCTGTTTTCCCAAACTCTTAAGTATTTATTATTATCTTCTCTGAATCTCAACCAGACCCCAGCCCACAAAAACAAATGCCAATCCCTTCGATATTTTAATTCCAATTAAGGAATTAATTTCAATTAAGATTGCAAAGAAAATAAACGTAGGGTAAGAGGATTACTGTGTATATTCTGTTGAATGAAAACGACAGTCAACGAAGGATTAAAAGTCAGAAGACGGTTGGTGTGGAATTAAAAATTCCTTTTAACTTTGATTTTCTCGAACATCCTTTGAAAAGTCCTTTTTTAAAATTGATTTTATTTTTCTTGATTATGAACACTACTGCTACTACATATTTATCCTTTCCAAAAAGGAAACGGATTTACAAAAATACAATTCAAACAGATAGAGGCTTTAGTTAAATTATTTCTTGCCAATCTTCTGGGACAGCTAGAATATAATTCAATGAAATTCAATTATCCTATGTTTCAGTTAAAGTCACATCGCAGCGAGAGCCTGGACACGGCTATGGCTAACCCACTGACGACAAGAGCTGAGGATCTTGTGCGGCAACTTGTTGCGGCGAAAATAGTCTATCGAACATTCGAGGCGCCCCTGCGACATGTGAATGTCCTCCCGGGACAGAAGTATTCAATTCAGGGCTATTTCGTGCCCTCATGTGGCTCAAGCTATCAGTTCATTCCGACAGATCCCTTGGTGCAACAGCGGCGAATCACAACGGCAGTAAGTGTTGTTGCTACAGAATTTTTGACATTAATCAATTTATTTCCCAGTAATGTAATTTCGTTTCGTGTTTCGCAGGGATATACAAGCAATAACCTAGAGCCGCCAAATAACCTCCGAGCGGAGCTCTTCCAAAGGACTTACAGCAACAAATTGGAAGTGTTGAAGGCCGGTGATTTATCAGTGGCACCACCAGTGGATGCACCATGCATTAACAGTTCGAATACCACTAATGAGAGTCAATTGACAGCAGAGCTGGCATCGTCGTCGCATGTACTCCAGGCCCCAGCCCCACTGCAACCCCACCCGACATCGCCATTGTCACCTGCGTATAAATTGGAACCAATAGCTAATGACATTGTAAGTGAACATGGGCCTGCTATTGCTAATGACACCATTACTAGGAGCAACCGAGTCGATGATGCAAATAATGGAAGCAATTTGACGGCTATACAAAAGGATTCACCGAGAGGCTCTGCATTAAACCAGCCGAACTAGGACCACCCTTAAGTTGGAGTAATTATTCTCCCCCGCCCATACTACACCCACCGACCACGGCCAACGACGACGACAACCCTTCGGGATTGTTAGAGATAATCTCTATTTAACGTGTGCACACACAGATCCTATGTGCTACTCCTGTCGCCCCTTCATTTTCTTCACCTGTGCCATGCGACCCTTGAAGCTCCATTCGCACACAATGATGACATCACACGCTGAGTGGATGGTGTTAATGGGAAAGGAGGAAAATGTCACTCTGGATTCTGAAATAGTCGGAGGATATAATATCCTGGGTAATGCCAGGTTTTGCTTCGGACTCAAGTGGGATAATACGTTTTGGAGTGTTTAGTAGGCTTAAAAGCGGACAGGTTGTTGGAATATTCATAATGTTCTTTTGCTAATTTTGTTAAATGATTTAAATGTGTTTGCTTGTTGTGTATTTATTTTTGAATTATATTTTTAAGAATTTTTTTCCAATGCAGCTATACGTACTTATTTTTACTTGGGACGTATGTATCTATATGTTAAATGTTTAGGTCCACGAAAAAAGTGGACCTTGCAATTCTGTCTGTCTGTCTGTTCGACAACAACCTAAAAGACTCGGCCAATTTTCGTTCAAGTTGGTAGGTATATTTTATTTTTTAATACCCCCCCCCCCACATTTTCTTTTCGTTTTAAAGACAACATTTTTCGTTTTTTTTTTTTTCAAAAACTGTTCCACAGATTAAAAAAAAATCAAAAAATTTCATTTAGTTAAACCGAAAAATGGTTATTAATGGTACCCCCCTTGGAACCATTCTGTTTGTTTTTGATTCTCTCAAAAAAGATATAACCGAATTTGATCATTTTCGTATGCCAAAATTCAATATTTCGAAAAAAACGTGCTCGATTTGTTATTTACTCGACAAATAAAAATTTTTCAATTAAATCTACATGATGTGAGAAAAAAATGTATTTTACATAAAAATAACAGTAGATACCCACCATACTAATGTTGAAAATGGTTTTTAAAAATCGTATTTTTCTAAAAAAACGGCGCCTAGAATTACGATATTTTTTTCCTTTCTATTTATTTTTAAGATCTATAATTCAATAAAGCAAAATCTGAAATTAACGAGTTACTGACTGTACCTACCATAGAAACATTTTTTCAAATTTTCAAATTTTGAATTTCTCACTATCGGCATAACGGATTTTAATGATAAAATTTTTTTATAGAGAAGCTTCTAAGAAGTTTGAAAAACATTGAATTTGAAAACATAAAAAAAAAATATTTGAATTAAAAAAAAAATCAATCTGTTTTTGGAAAATTGGATTTCTTAAAAAAGAAATTTGGAAATTTAAATTTTATTCGCACAATAATAAAAACCAAAATTTTTCTTAAATTTTTTTTAAAGATTTTATATATAAGATCTTATTTGTTTATGAAACCACTATAACGACTTATAATTTTTGTTCTTGCGTAAACTAATATTTGCTTGAATCACATTGCATCCTGGGGTGGATTCGTCTGAGGTGATAGTTGATTGTGATTGTCATTTTGACTATAGCTGTCTGCATCATATCAATAAAGAAATATAGAGAGTGCGATTGTCAAAATGAGAATCACAATCAACACTCACCTTAGCCGATTCCACCTCTGTTTTTAGCTCCAAATACTGAAGGAGTTGTTTTAGTCATTTAAAAATTGAATTTTATGCTTATGAATAGTTTTTCTCTAATAAAATTAATTTTTGAAATTCTTAGTCTTTTACATAGGAGCAAGTTCGTGCGAGCCAGTCGTGAATTTTATTCTTAGATTAGTTTTGTACCTGCTGTATTTTTACTATGCTTTTGTAAAAAAACGTAAAAAAGTAAGAAAACGGCGGAAAATAATCAAAATTGTGGAGTTTCTAATATGAAGACGAGAGTTGGAACTTATGGTATTATATAGGTTTTTTATTTTATTTTCGGTAACATGAAAATAAAATCTGTCTTTATAAACAGATTCTCTTCGATATCAATAAGATAATTTTTTACTTGCGACTTATAGATACTATAAGGCAAGTTATGCATTCGTAAAAAAAATCGAACTCGACATTTTGATCAAAGTTGACATTACTATGATAGTGAAGACTTAAAATGTGGGTCTCACAATTCTGTCTGTCGGTCTGTAAACTTTGTAGATATCACTTTAATTTTTTTTCCCCCAGACGTTTTTTTCTGTTTTTTCTTAAGACCAAAAATAACGGTACCTGCCATACGATTTTTTTTTTGAAATTTTATAATAATTTTTTTTCTCGAAAACTGTTCGACAGATATAAAAAAAAAAGATACAAAAAAATTTCATTTAGTTAAAGCTAGATAATGGTTGAAAAAAAAATCGTAAAAATGGTTATTGAGGGTAGGTAAGGTACCATCCATGGAACCATTTTTTTGTTTTTGATTTTCTGAAAAACGGTACAACCGATTTTGATCATTTTTTTTATGCTAAAGCTCCCCAGCAATTTGAACAGATTTGTTTATTCAAATTTTCAAACATTATTTTTTTTTGATTTTTTAAGAAAAGTTTCAATTTTTTTTTTCAAAACTCAATTATTTCGAAAACCACATGCTAGATTTTATTTTAAACTTGATAAATAAAAGTTTCTCAATATAATCTACAAGATGTGAGAAAAAAAATTAATTTTATCTAAAAATAAAGGTACCCACCATACAAATGTTAAAAAATGGTTTTCAAAATTCGTATTTTTCTCGAAAACGGCTCCTAGAAATTTGATAAAATTTTTTTTCTTTCAATTAATTTTTATGATCTTTAATTTAATACAAAAAAAAATGAAATTAAGATATTACAGCTTGTACCTACCGTAGAACCATTTTGTCTAATTTTTAATTTCTCACTATAAGTGATTTTAATGAAATTTTTTCTAGAGATGCTTCTAAAAAGTTTAAAAAGCATTGCATTTCAAAGCTTAAAAAAAATATTTTTTTTTTATTTTTTTTTTTGGAAAATTCGATATCTCAAAAACGGCTAAATATTTTTTTGGAAAGTTAATTTTCAGTCGTACAATAATAAAAATTTAAAGTTGGTGTACCAAATTTTTTTCTTAAAAATGTTTTAAGAATTTTGTATTTAAAAGCTTATTTAAAAAAAAAACTGCTACAACGACTTATAATTTTTGTTGTTGCATTATTCGCATAGCATTCTGTTTTTATGTCTTACCACTAAAAGAATTTAAAAAATTAATTTTATCCATATGAACAGTTTTCTCTAATAACATTCGTTTTTAAAATTTCTAAACTATTATATAAAAGCACGATTGTGCGACCTAGTTGTGTATTTTTTTCTAATCTCCGTTCAAATATTTGAAAACGAAAAAAGGCGTTCTTATAGGAAGTAGCTTTTATAATTTTTTAATTTTCTCAAAAAGTAGAAAGTTTTTAAACCTTACTTTACTTTTATTTGGGAAATATATTATTTTTAAAAACTTTCAGTTTGAAAATTATATTTTGTTAATCTACGAGTATTCACTCATGTAAATAACATAATTTAAAATAAAAAATGAGTTTTCTGTTTTTAAAAAAGTTATAAACTAATATTGTGAATTCCATAGATTTTTTTTTATTTTTTTATTTACAAAAAAAAAACATATTTATTATTTATTATTCTTCGGTTTAAATATTGCTATGGTCAATATTAGTTGTAGTTAGCGAAAAATATACATGAATGAGTTTTTAGACTTATCAAAGGTAAGCCGATTTCGTAAAGTATTATGTATTTGAGCCGAATTCGAGAAAATCCTTTTTAGTCTGCGCTGGCGATACTGGTAATGGTAAGTTAAGAAGCTTCAAAGCTTAGGACGACGGGTGAAGGTGATGAATGTTCGCACTGCTCCAAAACTTGTGTTTTTTTATTTCTTTTCTAAAAAGGGTTGGAAAAATATCGATTTGTTGGTGAAAACAGTGCAAACTCTCTAATCCAACTGCGTCTAAGTTTTTCATTAAGAATCGGCTTTGTAGTAAAAACGATTTAAATAACTTGCAGTTACTGAGATGTCTCTAAATGCCATATCATTTCTTTCTAAGCAATATGGCATCATTAATTCCTGAATTCCGTGTTTGTTTTTAAGTAACATATTATCCGCATCTGCAACATTTGTATCTGAAGCTTAGGACTTGTTCATGAGTTCAAATATAGGTTCCAACTGTCGACTCTGCGGCAACAAAATCTTCATCAAAAATCAACTTGCAAATAATAGATAGTACTTATAAATGTTTGTTTTTATATTTGTTGATTGCATTCGGTTTTAGCTTCTACTAGTAAAGGACTTGTTTTTGCCATTCAACAATTTAATTATGTACATGATTCTGAACATTTTTCCATAATTTTCTTAGTGGAGGGAACCATTTCCTCAATTATTTATTTCAATATATTTTTCATTTCATTATTTATATACATACATATGTATAAAGTAGATATACAGCATCACAAATATTAATAATGTATTTAGTTCCTACATACGAGTATGTACTGGCCAATACATTATTATCTGGGCCAATATTTGTGAAATTGGATGGTAATTGCTTATACAACCGGAAATGCATTAATTTGCAAACGTCGTATTCACAAATATAAATGTTGTTTTGAGAGGAGGTGGGTTGATGCTGAAATTAATTTGATTAATACTAATAATTGAAACACATTAAAGTGGGAAGTAATAGAGGACATTTCAAATTAGTCTAATAAAACTATAAATAGTGGTGTGGAGGTAAACTGAGGTACTCGTATTATTATCAAACCTTAAAAAAAAAATCATACTCTAACATAACATGGATTAATTTATAGCCAGCAAAATAAATAAATCATAAATATTTTTTGCATCATTGATCAAAATTGTCGTCATGCCGATTTGTGCGTGAAAATTAAATTTGAAATTCAAATTAAAAATATATATTAATACACTTATGGATTGATTTAAACATTTGAAGCAAAGGGCTCTAAATGAAAATAAAATAGATCAATTCGATTTGAGAAACTAAAAAATATTTTAACTCGGATATTTTCCATATTTTTTTGGAATTAGTATTTTTGAAGCAAATACTGATTAATACCAAAACGAAACTTTAAAACAAAATATACATTTTGAAAAAAATATTTTGTTACACAAATTTTAAGCTTTAACTATTAAAAAAAAATTAAAAACAATCGACCTGTTTTTGCGAGTTTTTCGTGTTTTTAAATTGATTTAAAATTAAAAAAAATATTTTTTTGAATTTGATATACATACTATGTGCAATGTGCGGTAATGTATTAATAATTCCAAAATATGTCATTGAATTATTCATATAGCTTTAAAATCAAGCGTAATAAAAAATATTAATTAATATATTTCTTAGGCCACGGCTTTCCATGGGAAGCACTTATGGTATTATCCATAGCCAGATAACTTCTGGTGGAGTGATCGGGATGATCCTATGACTGGGATAATCTTAAGATTTCATGAAAATTACATCAAAATCGGTTACGATGTTTTGGAGTTCATAGGAAACATACATACATACACACATCGATTTTCATATACAAATATTTACTTTTTGTAGGAAGAAATCTGTAAGGAGAAATACTTTTTTTTATAATTTTCAAGCACTAAAGAGATGATGAATACTCTTTAAATGTTTTAACACAGTGCGAGCATGGGAGAGGAATTAAGAGGAGATACTGAAACTGATGCACATTGGTTTTAAATGTCTGAATATTATAATAGGAGGCAAATGTAGAGTTGGGTAAGGCAGTCACATTTTCGTCTGTGTGCACCGCCCGACGCACGTGACGGCGCGGCGGGGACCATGAGTGTTGTCTACTAGCAAAACAGTCTCACGAACTTTTGACACAAACTTGCGTACAGCAGGCGCACAGTGGCCCGAATTGACTTTTTTGGTTGCAAAAATCATATCTCTTAAACGAATAAAGATATCATCACATTTTTTTTATCTTAAAGGAAATTTCCAAGGCTATAAAGTTTGAGAATTAAAAGAAAAAATATTTGCAGAATCTGCTACTGAAATAAGAAGTTTTAGTTAAGGTGGTTAACATATCTGGTATTTAATTTTAAAAAGGTTGAAAGTCAATTTATGAAGTAATTTGAGTGTAATTTAAGTAAAACAGTGGGGAAAAAAGAAAACAACCCAAATTGAATGAAAATGTGGCGAAAAAAATCTTTTTTTTTTATTAAATGATTTTTTTATTTTATTTTTTATTTTTTTTTTTTTATAAAAGAGTACTTATAAGTATTTATAAAAAATTGTATTAATAGATTACAATTCAAAAAGTAGAAGAATAAAATAAAAGGAATAAAAATTTACATACAAACATTAAATTTCTTGGAAACTATCATCTAAGTCCGGGGAAATGCGTAACAAACTTATCATTTCTGGTGAGTATTGGGCTTTCAGATCTTTTTGGTTCTTACTTGCCTCAAGGAAGAAATAAGTGGATCGGATGAGATTGCTAGCATGTTTAATAAGTCTTCATTCTGCCGAATTCTTGAAACTTTGAACGTATTTTGATATCTGTATTTCTTGTAGTCTTTATTTTTGGACTCTTGGGCTTCTTCTGACAATTCTCCAAATGGTAGAGATTGGTATTCGATTATATTTTGACTATCAACCAAAATTTTATATAGAGTAGGTGTTAGTAGTTTTTCAGGGTACTTTTGTTTCAATAACTCTGCGGTTTTTTCGGTGTACTCTCCAAACTGTATTCACTTCTTCCCTGCAATTCAAAACATTAAGTATTATTTTGATCCTAGTTATAACCTTTTCATTGACCCCAGTTATTCGAGCGGTTGCCTCCGATTGTTCAAAAAATCTACTTGAAGTGTTTCCATCATTGCTATTTCCAAATCCTTGTTTTGGTTGATCCACAGCAAGTCCAAGCTTATCGTGAAAACGTCTTTGAATCTCTCGTTTACTTCGTATTTCTGCCTCCTTGATCCCAATAGATTCATCAAATTTCTCTCCCTTTGTCGAAGTGTATAAGCAAGTTTTAAAATAAATCCCATGCACCCGATTCTAGCATGCAATGGAGAGATTCCATATTCGTAATTATGTTCGTCGTTTTTTAATTCATCCTGGTTATTGAAGTTTTTTTGGGTTCTTTTACATATCGGACATGACCGCGTTAATTCGTTTAAAACTTTTCCGGCAATCATAGTTAAAAAGAACTCGTGTTTCACCAATATAGTTATATCTTCATTAACTTTATACTTTGTTGGTTGAATATCTGCTATTTGCCTTTTCATAACGTTGACTGTTGTATTTATGAGGTCAATAGTTTCTTTGGCATATTGGAACATTATGGGTCGGCAGAAATGAGTTGATGATGGGCGAGGGTTCCTCCAATGTTCGCAATCTGCCTGAGTGGAACAACTGATGCCATGAACATGTTAGCGTCTGTTTATGCTTTTCTTGACTCTTTTGACTCGAAGTGGACTTGCAGTAGAAATTGCTTTGATCACATCACTCTTCGCCTTTTCATAATCTTTATTATACCTTATTACTAATGCATCAGAGAGATTTGCAGTACTTATTTCCTCTGTTGCATTGATTAGTTTTTGCTTTTTTGTGAATCTTGCGCACTCATTGACTGACTTCCTTGGCCTTCCTCTTGATGTAGTTGGGAGATCACACATTACTTCTGTTTGTCTGGTGATATGGAGAAATGAAGATAACCATTGCTCATTTTTGTTTATAAAATTGACCCTCGATCTATGGGCTGCGACCCATTTTTTCTTAGTAGCGCAATGAAAGTGTCTTAATTTTGCTTCATTTTCCGGTAAATTTTCAGCAGATAGTTGGTGTTCACTTATTACGGTAGAAATAAACTCGTCAGTGCTATTAACTTTTAAAAAAAGTTCAAACAAAATATTGTTTGGTATATCCATTTTAAATAATTTTTCCTTATACAACTGCTCGATCGCTCGTTATAGTTTTAAATAATAACTCCATCCCAATGTTTTATTTTTTTATACCTTAAAACTAAATACCTTCACTAAAAATATTCTTTTTTATGACATCCCAATAAGGTAATATGTTTACCTAAAGATATTCTAATCCAGTTAAGAACCCTTATCCATCAAACTCATCATCATCGGCTCGACAACCGGGTTCCGGTCCTGGCCTCTTTCAACAAGTCTTTCCACCTATCCCGGTCTCTAGCCGACGCCATCCAGTTGCGCACCCCAAGGCTTCGGGCGTCCTGGTCTACGCCATCTCTCCAGCGCAAGCATGGTCTACCACGCTGTTGTCTACCATAGAATGTACCACAAAGAACTTTCCGAGCAGGTTCCTCTTCGCTCATGCGAGCTAGGTGCCCTGCCCACCGGAGTCTACCGAGCTTAATTTTTGTCACGATATCTGCTTCAAGGTAGATTGCGTACAATTCATGATTGTACCGTCTCCGGAATCGTCCTTCCTCACATATGGGGCCAACAATTCTCCTTAAGACTTTTCTCTCGAACGCAGCTAAGAGGTCGGAGTGCCTTTTGCTAAGCACCCAAGTCTCGGATCCATATGTGAGTACTGGCAGGACCATGGTCCTGTACAGCAGCAGTTTTAAAGTTATGGTGAGATTTCTGGATTTGAAAAGCTTTGACAGACTATAGTAGGCTCTGTTGGATTTGAGAAGCCGCGCGCGTATTTCTTCTTGTATATTGTTATCGGCTGCTACTATTGACCCAAGGTATTTAAAGGATTGCACCACTTCAAATTCGTGCTCCGCAACCTTGATTGTTTGACCAACTATCCATTAAACTACCCGACAATAATTAATCATACCCGAAATCAAAAACATTCATGCTTAAAAGTTTTATTAGGGGTTACACGAAATAAGCTATAAAACCGTTTTAAAAAGCTAAGCATAAAATATGTCTTCCTTCTAAATTACAAAACCATTTAAAACCAAGACTCATACCTGCAAAACAAAGAAATAATAATTTCCATGATTTTTTTTTGCACTTGAAAAAAAAAACTCAGAAAAAATTACTGACTTTTTCAAATAAAATCTCTCTAGCTCAGTGTTATGCAACTTTATGCAGCTGAGTTTTTGGTTGTAGATAAAGAGATGTAAGGATTCATTATCCGTCCAGTTTGGGTTGACAACTTTTAAAAACTTATTTTCTACTCAATGTAAAGTTAAAAAAGTGCCTAAAAAGTGGTGTTTCAAAAAACATTAAATTTAGTACTTTAAAAAATTTATAATTTTTTTTTTATTTCTGATCATAGTAATTAACACATATATCAAGTAAAAATAACAAAAAAAAGTTTAACTTATACTCTTTTCCTAGTTTTTGGCACTCAAAGTTAAAAAAAATGTTTTTTTCTCACCTTAAATATTTGTCAACTTTGACTAGCTCTACAAGCCAAACCGTTCATACAAATGAAATAATTTTTGCGATTACTAGAGCTCCAAACATTTGTTAATTCAGAAAATGTAAAAGTTTTGCATTATACACCTACCCGAAAAATGAATTTCACAAGCACTTTTGCCTAAACGGGCCACTGTGAGGCGCTGTTCTTGAACATGCCATCTGATCTGTTGAATGTTGCATTAAGAGTACCTATTCCTCAAAACAAATAAATTAGAATATTCTATATGTTTTTAATCAGTAATCAAGTCAGAAATAATCAAGTTTGTTTGGTAACAATTTTTCTTAATAGATGCCTGACCTATATTTTATCTTCTAACAATCTACGAAAGACCCAAGAGCCAAGAACATTAATTAGAGAACAACAAACAGCTTTAACACATAAGGTTAATGTTCAATACCAAAAACGAGCATAGTACCTAAGTTGTTCGAATCCATTATTCTTTTGGCTGGACTGTGTAGACAAAAAAAAGGATAAATTAGCAGAGAAAAAAAAGATACAAATACTCGTAATGTATCTTCTCTTTTGTTTAACGCATTTCGGAGCTCCATTCATGAAATATTTGATAGGAAGAACAAAAGGAGAATGGACCTGGTTCAGAAGGATTGATTGTTATATGAAATGAATTGCAGATTCCAAAGATGCTGACCCAAGATGATTGCCTTTTGTAGGCTGAGTGAATAATGGGATGCGCTATATACGAGTACGTTATGTGTGCTGTTGGATTTTTGTCTGTGGGGTTTGGGGTATTAACAAACAAAATGGATAACAAGTATATGTCTTGATACTAACCACAAGCCTAATTTAAATACTTTGTCGTGATGAAGTTTTTTATTTTGGTTGTGAAATGTTTAGGCAGCGGTCTAACGATCTCTCAAGGATTAATAAGAGGCAACATAGTTTTTAAAATCAATTGATCACCCAGAGAAAAAATCTGTGTAAAATTGCCTTAAACGCCTTAGGCAAACTTTTTTGTATGGAAGTTATTTTTCGAGCATAACTTGCCTTAGATCTAAGGCAATTTATGCTCGAAAATCCTAAGGTAAATTAACCTAGAATAGGCTACCGAGCCTTAAAAAAATAGGTTAAATTTTTTTGTATGGATGTTAGTTTCCTAGCATAACTTTGCTTAGGAATAAGGCAAATAATGTTAAAAATTTTGCCTAGAACTAAGGTAATTTAGCTGGAACTAAGGTAATTTCTGTGCAAAATTTTTTCTAGCATAACTTTGCCTAGGACTAAGGCAATTTATGTTAAACTTTTACTTAGGACTTAGATAATTTTACCTGGGACTAAGGTAATAAAAATTACCTTAACCTAAGGACAGAATTGCCTTAGGGCTAATCTAAAGTTCCACAGATCTAGAAAATGTGCGGGTTAATCAAGTTATATTTAAGGCAGATTTACCTCACGAACAGGTAAAATTACTTACTTTTCTTATGTCAACGTTCTCTTCTCACTCGCACTCGAAAGAATAAAGATGTTACTAGAAGTGGAAGTGTCTCGTCAGCGGCAGCCATATTTATGTAAACAAGCGAAGTATTTGAGGGTTACCATATCTTAAAAAAATATGATTTCGATGAAATAACTTGGCTGTAGCACTTGACTGACTTAAAATGTATTAGGTGGTATGTTCAAATTTTCGTTTCGCATTATTATAAAATATATTGTGTAACTTTTTTTCAATTTATACCAAATACATTAACATCTTGGAGACTTTATTGCTACTTACTACCTTTTCGTTCACATTTGACAAAAAAATGTATTTCTTATGTTGTATTACACGAGTAGTAATTTTTTTGTGACAAGAGTAATAGTAGAAAATTACAGAAAAGATGAGATTTTATTACTATTGTAAAAGCAGCATAAGCTTCTCAGTGTGTAGTTTGGAATATTTTATATTAAATTTGACCTTTCCGGTTTCCTATCAACTCTCACACGCAAATGACCCATGACCTAAATAAAAACAAAACAGATTTAAAAGTTAATTTGGATGTTATTTGCTTTCGAAAAAATATATGGTAACCCTTTTTCCGATAAAAGTTATAAATAAAATAATTTAAAAATGAATTATTTTGAAGGCGCTTTGTGTTTTTTCGATGTTAGAATTAGTAGATACAATTTCAACCGCATTTATATTTCGGTTCCCATATGTGCAAAATAATAAATACATATAATGCATCGCCATTATAATAAAATAATTGATAGACTTACAAAATAAATACTATCAGCCTATGAGTTTGTTAGCATATAGCAAATCATGTATACACACAAACTTAAAAAGTATTTTGTTTCTTTCTTTATTAAGCTTACAAATATTCTGTTCTCTTTTTATCACCTCTTATTGGAAGAGAAACAAGGTAAAAATTATCTTATTCCTGCTAGATTTACCTTATCTGAAAGCTTCATTTAGCCAAAGAACTATGTTAAATTTACCTAGTTGTCAAGATAAATTTGCATAAATTTTCCTACTTTCCTAACAAATTTGTTTTGCCTTAGCAATTTAAGGTATGTTATCTTAGAACTTACCAAGTTCAAAACTGCCCTAGGAGTAACTTAGTTTATACCCCGATTTAGGTTAATTTTACACAGGTTTTTCTTTGGGTGTAGTTTATTCAAAAGAAACCATGAACTCAAATAAGTTGATCCAATATAACATCTACGACGACGTTTGTTAGCGCCTAACAGTCCAACGTCCATTTCACAGATCACAACATTCCTTCTTAAAAAAGGAGTATTCTTAAGAACGCGTGATGATATACAAAATTGTGAGTAAGATTTAGGCGTTTTTTTGTAAAAAGTGGGAGCAATATGGCAGCCGTTTTTGAGAAACACAAGATTTTTGAAAACTGGATTTAAGGTTTCGTATAATAGTGACCGTTACTGCAAAACGGAAATTGCACCGCTTCTTTGAGAAAATCGAAACAAAAATCTGGTTATATGTAAGGTAGCCATTGAGAAGGATTTTTTGGGAATTTGTATTCAACAATAAACAGTCGTTTATATAAAATAATTTTTACTTGCGACTTATAGGTACTGTTAAGGAACGAAGCTGCTATATATTTATCTTTGAAAAATTATTATTCTTTTTCGTTAACTTTAGCTTATTTAATTTTCATTATTTAAATCATTCTACTTAAAGTAAATTTAAACCTATGTTATTTATTTCAATCTTTTGCCAAATATTTTCGCACTACCCTATGTTTCGACATACATAAATTGTTTTTTATAAATTCCTTTTTTTTGTTGGTTTTCGTCATCATGATCTGCATTGACACTGTTTGTAAAGACCGTTGTAAGAGAACAACCGCAATGATCAAGGCAGATTTTGTTGACGAGAGCAAAATACTGGTTTTTGCCAAACGGTGGATTGCTGGAATACAATCTTTTTAATCGTCCACTTATTTAGCAACCACCAAACCAGACGGTCGAAACAAAGGGTACTTATAAATCCTTAATCGTTGTTTAACTAAATTTTGTCTTGATTTTGAATTTAATAAATTAATAATAATTGTAACGAATTGAAAGTTTGCGTTTAAATTATTTAATTTACATTCCTGATCAAAGTTGGTCCTTCGAGCCGGATATTGTTGAATCGGCTTTTCGTTTTCTGGTTGGTGGTTTGAGACTTTTGGATTCCGGACAGATAAGTATCAGGCTCAAATCTGAATTTTGTCTATCGCTCCTTTTCTTGCTGTCTATGGATGCTTTTTTTTGGGGTTCGATTTGCTGCTGCTGTTTTTGGCTTTTCTGTTGGTTGTTGTTTGGAGGAATCATTTTTGGAATCAGAATTTGTGAATTGTGCGGTTTTGTTAGACTTTGAAAACCTCGTGATCGGTTACTAAACTGCATACGGTACTTGTACAGTTTTAAAATGGAAGCATTGAAACAAGCACGCGGGCATTATAAAGGTTCCATTACTAGAGTTTTTACTTACGTGCAGAATATATCCGAAAGTGCGAATATTTTTGAATTGAAGCTACGGTTAGATAGACTGGAAAAAGCCTTTAAAGATATTTGCGATTCACAATCGGCTTTTTTTGAATTTCACGCGGAAGAGGGATACGTTGATCCCGAACCCGAATTTGAGATATTAGAATCAAAATATATAACTGCAAAATGTGCTCTCTTAAAGCGTATTAAAGAGATTACACCCGTCGACGATGAGAATAATGAGCTCTCGCTAAGGGAATTAGTTGCTTCTCAAACCGAGCTTTTGGAGAAGTTAGGTCAGACATCTTCATCTAACAATCGAGATAAAGAATCTTCAAATCATATAAAGCTACAACCTATGCAGATTGCACCATTTTCTGGTGATTATCGTGAATGGCCGGGATTTCGTGACATGTTTTTGCAAACCGTAGACTGCAATACCAAACTTTCCGGTGCTCAAAGGTTCAGATATTTGAAGTCAGTGTTGCGCGATGAAGCACTGGGTCTTTTAAACGGGATATGTGTTTCAGATTCTAATTATCAGCTCGCTTGGGAGAAGTTAGAACGCCGATATGATAAACCTATCTATATTATAAATGCGTTAATTGAACAATTTTTGAAACTGCCAAACGTCGTCGGTACAGAAGGGTCGCAGTTACGTAAGCTTGTTGACAAGGCGGATGAAGTAATTCGTGGGCTAGAAGCTGTTAAGGCTGTGGGTAGGGATCCGTGGCTCGTTTATTTGCTACTAAGCAAAACAGATTCGGAAACTCGAAAGGCTTGGGCTCTCGAAAGCAAAATGTCCGAGGAGTCTACTATCCAAAAACTTTTAGAATTCTTAGAAGAACGTTCATGTGCCTTAGAAACTAGTGATCCGAAACCCACTCGCGTAGTAAAGAACTCTCGTGCGTCAAACTCTTCAAATATTAAAAGCCTTACGGTGGTAAATTCGTCATGCCCAAAATGCAAGGGTGAACATTATCTTCCGCAATGCCCTGAATTCATTTCAATGCCGGTTATTTCACGTCGGAGTTTCGCTAGAGACCAAAGATTATGTTATAATTGCCTCGGTACTAAGCACTCATCGATGCGATGTCGAGTTAAAGCACGTTGCACGTTTTGTAAATCTCGTCATCATAGCTTAGTACACTCAGATAATGCTGATGCATTTTCTAGCGAAACTCTTCCGACAATTGTCGCTAATCCAGCCCAAAGTTCGTCATCGGTTGTGAGTAACCATATAAAAAATGATTCACGATCCTCGGTGTTACTACCAACAGCGGTTGTAAAAGTGTTTGATGCTTCAGGAAAAACTCATCTCGTGCGCGTGTTATTGGATAGCGGTTCTCAGGTTTCGTTCGTGACCGATAGTTTGGTCAAACGGCTTGGCTTGCGTCGCTCACATGCTCGTTTGCCCATATCCGGGATTTCATCGGTTGAAGCTGGTGTGACTCAGGGTGCTGTTGAGCTAAAGCTAAAATCCCGCATCAATCCGCATACTATGCAAGTTGAGGCGTACATTCTCAACCAAATAACGTCCCAAACTCCATCGCTTTCGTTGGAAGCTCAAGTTAGAAACTTCACTTTTCTCGATGATCTGCCATTGGCGGATGTAGGATTCAAAAACCCGGGTCCCATTGATGTTTTATTAGGGGCTGACAAGGCTTGGAGTATTCTGCTAAGTGATCATCGTTCAGATCCAGAAGGAAAGGTTGTTGCACATGAGACGTTGTTTGGATGGGTTATTACGGGTTGTTTGCCGGGAAATTCGTTAGTTTCGCTGCACGCAGGTGTTGATATTGATGTGATTTTGAAATCTTTTTGGGAAATTAAAGAGGTTCCGCATAATTCTTCTTTGGCAATAGGTGAAGATGAGGTTGATAAAAAGTTTTCAAAAACCCTTACTCGTGCATCGGACAATAAGTATATGGTGGAGCTTCCGTTTCGCCAAGACAACGTAAGGTTTTTCAACACTATCTCTGGAGCTTTGTCTAGACTTTTCGCTATGGAACGTCGGTTTTCGCGGGATGAGAGTCTGAAGACGAAATATTGCAAGTTCATGGAAACTTATTTAGAACTTGGTCACATGGAGCGCATTCCAGATGACAAAATAGAACCTACGTCGGGAAGTTGTTTCTATTTGCCGCACCACGCCGTTATCACTAACAAAATACGTGTTGTCTTCGATGGTTCTCATAAAGATGCCAATAATTGTAGCCTCAATGAAATGCTACACGTAGGAACTCCTCTTCAACGTAACTTGATCAATGTTTGTATTCGGTTTCGTATTCATCGTTTCGTTTTCTGTGCTGACATCGTTAAAATGTTTCGCCAAATTTGGGTGCATCCAAAGCACCGTGATTTCCAAAGGATTGTTTGGAGAGAATCCACTGATAGCCCAATTTCACATTTTCGATTGTCGACGGTGACATATGGTACTTCTCCAGCTCCATATTTATCTATGAAGGTTCTCCGTAATATAGCGTTTGATTATCAACACCAGTTCCCTCTTGCGTCACATGCTGTTTTGAATGACATGTATGTCGATGACCTAATGACCGGGGCCGATTCGTTGTCGGAGACATTAGAGCTAAAAAAGCAGATCATCGAGATGCTGTCTTGTGGCGGTCTAGAGCTCAGCAAGTGGAGCTCTAATTGTTGGGAGATTTTGCGTGAAATCAACTGTAAAGAAGATGTTTCATTAGATTTGGATAGTTCGTCGGAGTGCACCAAAGTTCTCGGTTTGGTTTGGAATCCGTATCGCGACACGTTTACGTATAAAATCAGTTTGCCAAAGGAATTTTTGCCTACCAAACGAAAACTACTGTCAGAGGTTGCAAAGATTTTCGATCCCCTGGGATTTTTGGCTCCTTCCACTATTTTGATGAAAATACTGTTTCAGGAGCTGTGGATCGCCAAGACGAAAATTGATTGGGATGAATCTTTGCCCCTTGAAATAGCAGACAAATGGAAGCTGTATCGGGAAGATTTGATCTATTTCGAAAACTTTAGGATTTCTCGAAGGTTTACCCAAAATTCTAAAAGCTTTGAGCTAATAGGATTCTCAGATGCTTCAGAAAAGGCATATTCTGCGGTGGTCTATTGTCGTAGTTGCTCAGAAAATGGTATCCACATTCAGTTAGTTGCAGCAAAAACTCGTGTAGCTCCAGTAAAGCAGCTGTCGATTCCTCGTCTGGAACTTTGTGGAGCTCTGCTCTTGTGTAGGTTATTAGAACTCATTCGTTCGTCGTTGGATCTAAAACCAGTTCGCGTATCTGCATTCTGTGACTCCCAAATCGTTTTGTGCTGGCTCTCCTCTCCCCCGCGTAAATGGAACACGTTTGTCGCTAATCGTACCTCCGAAATACTTTCGTCGTTGCCTCTTTCTTCTTGGAATCATGTCCGTTCTGCTGAAAATCCCGCTGATTGCGCTTCGCGTGGTCTTCCGCCGAAGGATTTAATGGAACATAAAATTTGGTGGAGTGGTCCAGATTGGTTGTCTCAGAAAATTGAGGACTGGCCAAATCATCCTGAAACGGAAGCAGAAGAGATTTTTGAGGAGCGAAGGAAAGGCGTTGTAGTGCATGTTTCCGTGGCGGTCGAACATTTTCTCGAAAACCTTTCTCTTAAAATATCTAATTGGAGAAAACTTGTTAGAATAGTTGGTTATATTCGTCGCTTTATTTATTTCTGTCGTTTGTCTAAAGAAAATAGAAGATATGGATATCTTTCTCTTTCGGAGCTTCGCCTATCTAAAAGCACCTGTCTAAAATGGTCCCAAAATGAATTTGTTACTGAAATAAATGCTCTCAAGACTAATCGTTGTGTTTCCAACATGTCCAAGTTGTGTTCGCTTTCGCCTTTTATTGATGACTTCGGTTTGCTGCGTGTCGGTGGCAGAATTTCAAACGCTAAGGATGTTCCTTTTGGTATTAAACACCCTGTTATTCTGCCCAAAAATCATCCTATAACTCAGCTGATTCTGTTGGATGCTCACAGGAACTTTTTGCATATTGGTGTTTCTGGTCTCTTCACTTTGATTCGTCAGGAGTATTGGATCCTCGGGAGCAGAAATCGTATTCGCAAACTCGTTCATGATTGCGTTACGTGTTTTCGGCATCGGAAGACTACTTCTACACAGCTTATGGGAAATCTGCCATCGTCTCGTGTCAATCCCTCATTTGCTTTCGCCCATACCGGATGTGACTATGCTGGGCCCATCACTCTTCGTTCGTCCAGAGGAAGAAAACCAACGCTTTCAAAAGGTTATATTTCGTTATTTGTCTGTATGACAACCAAGGCGCTTCACCTGGAATTGGTTTCGGACCTGAGCACGGATGCATTTTTGGCTGCCCTGAAAAGATTTATCGCCAGGCGTGGTAAATGCAGCGTTATGTACTCCGATAATGGTACAAACTTTCAGGGAGCAGCTCGTGTTTTATCGGAAATGTACAAGCTGGTGCAATCGCAGACTCATAATAAGCAGGTTGCTGAAATGTTGGCTGCAGAAAACATCGATTGGCAATTTATTCCTCCGCACAGCCCTCATTTCGGTGGGCTTTGGGAAGCCGGGGTTAAGTTAGTAAAACAGCATCTTCGACGCGTAATTGGGGATACTGTTCTTACCTTCGAAGAAATGTCTACCTTGTTAGCCCAAATCGAAGCCCTTCTAAATTCTAGACCCCTTTGTGTTTCCTCCGATTCCGATCTTGACCCATTAACGCCTTCTCATTTTCTTATAGGCCGACCCTATACAGCAATCCCTGAGCCGTGTTATTTGGAGACACCTATTAATCGATTGGGAAGATGGGAATTGCTACAAAATATGATGCAAGGTTTCTGGCGAAGGTGGCAGACCGACTACCTCACCTCGTTGCAGCAGCGTCCGAAATGGAGAGAACCTACCAGAGATTTTCGAGTTGGTGATATGGTTATTCTCAAGGAATCCAACTTGCCACCATCACAATGGTCGCTAGGAAGAATCTCAGCAGTTCATCCTGGTGAAGGAGGTCATGTGAGAGTGGTCACATTGCGCACCAAACGTGGTACTTTCAAACGCCCCATCACTAAACTTGCCCTCTTGCCATGTCCTGAAATTCCTTCAGCGGGGGCGGCATGTTAAGGAACGAAGCTGCTATATATTTATCTTTGAAAAATTATTATTCTTTTTCGTTAACTTTAGCTTATTTAATTTTCATTATTTAAATCATTCTACTTAAAGTAAATTTAAACCTATTTTATTTATTTCAATCTTTTGCCAAATATTTTCGCACTACCCTATGTTTCGACATACATAAATTGTTTTTTATAAATTCCTTTTTTTTGTTGGTTTTCGTCATCATGATCTGCATTGACACTGTTTGTAAAGACCGTTGTAAGAGAACAACCGCAATGATCAAGGCAGATTTTGTTGACGAGAGCAAAATACTGGTTTTTGCCAAACGGTGGATTGCTGGAATACAATCTTTTTAATCGTCCACTTATTTAGCAACCACCAAACCAGACGGTCGAAACAAAGGGTACTTATAAATCCTTAATCGTTGTTTAACTAAATTTTGTCTTGATTTTGAATTTAATAAATTAATAATAATTGTAACGAATTGAAAGTTTGCGTTTAAATTATTTAATTTACATTCCTGATCAGGTACTATAAGGCAAGTTATGCATTCGTAAAAAAAATCGAACTCGAGATTTTGATCAAAGTTGACATCACGATGATAGCGAAGACCAAAAAAGTGGGTCTTGCAATTCTGTCTGTCTGTCTGTCTGTTCGACTACAGCTAAACGGCTCGGCCGATTTTCTTCAAACTTGGTAGATATGGGTTTTAATTTTTTCACCCCGGATGTTTTTTTCTTTTTTTGTGTAAGACCAAAAATAACGGTACCTGCCATACGAATTGTTTTTGAATTTTTATAAATATTTTGTTTTTCTCAAAAACTGTCTCACAGATTTTTTTTAAGAAAAATTCAAAAAATTTCATTTAGAACCTAGGTAATGGTCGAAAAATTTTCCAAAAAATTGTTACTTTTGGTACCCCCTTGGGACCATTTTTTTTTGTTTTTGATTTTCTCAAAAAGGATACCTACCACCGATTTTGATCATTTTTTTTATGTTAAGGCTCCCCAGCAGTTTCAATATTATTGTGTATTCAAATTTTCAAAACATTTTTTCCGGATTTTTAAAAAAATTTTCCATTTTTTTTTTTGAGAACTCAATATTTCGAAAACCCCATGCTCGATTTTTTGAAAACATGATAAATAAAAGTTTTTTAATACATATAATCTTCAAGATATGAGAAAAAAAATATATTTTACCTAAAAATAACGTTACCCTCCATACAAATGTTAAAAATTGTTTTCGAAAATCGTATTTTTCTGGAAAACGGTTCCGAAAATTTTGCTAAAATTTTTTTTCTTTTGATTAATTTTTACGATCTATAATCAGGTAAAAAAAAAATTTGAAATCCAGATATTACTGCACTCAAAAAATTTATTAGTAAAATGGCTACGAATGATATTCGTAAAGAAAATATTCGTGCATTGTACGAATATTCGTAAGATGTACGAAGTATTTGTACAGTCGTATATCTACGAATGCATTCGTAAAATTTTACTAATAACTGTCGTACTATCCACGAATCTATTCGTTTAATACACTAATTTCATTCGTAAACAAGAAGTAAACAATTTGTTTGAGTACATTGTACGAATTATTGTGTACATATAACTAATAACATTCGTTAATTTCTCGTACGAATGACTTCGTACTTTAATCTTTTGCATTCGTAGTATTCACTAATAAATTCGTACTATTTACTTAGTAAAACTAATATTAGTAGACAGAATTCATTCGTAGGTAGACCGTACGCATTATGCGTAAAATGTACTAATAACTTCGTATTTTCATGAAGTGCATTAGTATTATTTACTAATCATGAGTAAAAAAAATAATATGTGTTCAGTTCTAAAAATTAAATGTATTCCATTAGTCAACACGTTGAAACGTGATATTATTTATAAAGTGCTGCAGTGGTGGATCAGACTAACATCTGCTTTTTTCGAAAAGACGAGGTAAGTACCTAGACATACATTTGCTTTAAAGTTTATTTTATATTTAAAATACAGCATCCAGAAGTAGCAGAGCAAACATATGTGGGAATTTTTTTCCTGAAAGAATCTTAATGTAAGTACAACTTTTTTCGGAAGTTTTCAATTTTAAATGTTAAATCTATTTTCAGTGGCCCTAAGTACATAAAATGAGGAGTTTTTAAATATTAATTTGATTGTTAATTATATTTATAATGAATTAATTATTTTTTAGCTTTATTCATATATATGTATATGACAATAAAATGAATTAAAAAACTATTTTTAACTTACAACATAAATACCTTTTGTTATTATTTCTTACAATAGGTATTTAAGGAAATTTCAGAGAACATAAATGGTAGTAAGTTCTACAATAATATTCGTACAATATACGAATGGAGCTGTATAATTTACGAATGAAATACGAGGGCATTAGTAAATATTACAATGATATTCGTGCAATATACGAATGGCATTGGTAAATATTACAATAATATTCGTACATTGTACGAATGGTATTCGTACAATATACGTTTGTTTTTCTACGAATACTAATAAAATATTTGTAAAATGTACTAATAAACGTCCATTCTACGAATACTATTCGTGGCTGAAAACCACGAATAAAATTCGTAGAATGCACGCATGAATTAGTAGTATTTACACACGAAATTTTTTGAGTGTGACTGTACCTACCATAGAAGCATATTTTCAAATTTAGAATTACTCATTATAGACAAAACGGATTTTAATGAAATTTCTTATAGAGAAGCTTCTAAAAAGTTTAAAAAACATTGCATTTCAAAACTTAAAAAAAATAATTTTTGAGTTTAAAAAAAAAAATCTATTTTTTTTATTTTTAAAATTTTATATCTTGAAATATTCGAACAATAATAAAAACTTTAAATTGGCGTACCAAAATGTTTTCTTAAAAACGTTTTATAAACAAATAAAAACTAATTTTTTCAAGAAACCAGTACAGACATAAAATGTTTGTTCTTACATAAGCTAATATTTGCTTGAATCAGATGGCTTCCTGTTTTTAGCTCCAACTCATAGCTGGGCACCGTTAATCAAAAAGTTAACTTCGTTAATCGTTAATCCGCTACTAAAAAAGTTAGCTTCGTTAAACGTTAAAGCGTTAAATTTCGGAAGAATTAACGCAAGTTAACGTTAATCGTTAATCCGTTAACATGTGATAAAAATTGCATTTTTTATATTTTTTTACTCTGAGCACCGCATCGGCGCTAAGTAATGCCGGTCGTCTACTAGGCGATCAACGCACAAATTTCGAATTCAACGCATTCAACTCTAATGTACAATCCCTTCAATTCTGTTCAACCAACGGGATCTAGTTGTTGGCCGTTGCTCAACGAATTGCGCAACAAGTTTACGGGTAGTGTACGAGCTCGTGCACATTATTTGTTCAACGCGTTGATCAACTTTTTAACTTCAGCAATTGAGGAAAAGTCCAATATATGGGATTAATAGCCCCTCTTATAAAAATCGAGATGCCAGGGAATTGGCTTGGTCTCAAATTTCCTCGAAAATGCAATTGCCTAAACTTTAAATTCGAATTCACGGGCGCGGTGGGATCAATCGATTTTAATTTCTCATATATTTCATTGAAAAAACAATTTTTTTTTCTTCGCGACTCAAGAAAAAATCATCTACCTACCCAGAATCGTCTTAGCTGTTTTTTCTTCCTTTGTCGTCCATTTTCTAATATTATTAATGCGGCAGCCACTTTTTTTTTCTTAGAGGAAATCATACTCATACGGAACAAATTTAAGAATATTTTAAAGCGAAGGCGTGCGTCGACAATAAATGTACGAGTATGTACCGAACTGAAGTCAAAATTATTTCAGGTTTGACGTTTGAGGTTTTTGTTTATCGTGGTGCGTTCAACGCGTTCCCCAACGAGTGATCCTTGGTTAAGTGTACGAAGGTATCAACTCGTTCATCAACTGGTTGAGCAACAATATCGAAAACGCAGTTGATCAACTCGAAAAAAAATTTTTTCTGTCAAAATCGATCAAGTTTATCAACTAGTGTACGAAATTATTCAACATTTGAGTAAGTTGGTCAACTAGGTGTACGGAGCTATTCAACACTGGAATAAGTTTTAACATTTGATCAACTAGTTGTGCGGGGTTAATCAACATATATGGGAAAGTTGGTCAATTATGTGTACGGGGTTCCAAATGCATTTTGTTCAACTTTAGTTGCTCAACGTGAATTACGTAAGTTGCTAGTGTAAGAGGTTGTAAATTCGTTTATCCAACGAAAGAGTTGAATAAAAATTTGAACGAAGTTGGTTGAACTTATCGCGCACATAGTGGACGACCGGCATAATGAAATGATCAAACGAAACGAATCTCTTCGCAGTTTTCTCACTCCCACGCGCCGTCAAAATATAATACGTACCTAGCTATTTTTGTTTCACCCGCGGCACGCGCCGCACGGCACTTGTCACATACTTGTCTGAACCTGTTTTTCGCGCCGCGCGGTAAATAGTAGGCATTGGATTAACGATTAACGGACTTAACGTGGATTAACGGATTTAACGTGTCCGTTAACATTTTTAAAAGTTAACTTAAAAGTTAATCCGTTAATCAAAATTTTAACTTCGTTAATTAACGATTAACGGATTAACGAGTTAATGCCCAGCTATGCTCCAACTATATAACATTCATTTTTGAAACGCAAGTTCGTGCGACCCAGTCGTGCATTTTATTTTCCTAGTTTTTGTTCAAGACAGACAGAGTTGCAATACTCACATTTTCCGCCTTCCCATCCGTAATATCAATTTCTTGCATAATAGCTAACTCACTCTAGAGATTCCTACATTGCTAGTTTTCTCGCATAAGAATTTTATAGCATCAATGTTTTTTGCATGATAGTTTTCTCGTATGAGAAATTATTCGCATGAGAGTTTTCTCCTTTGATAGTTTTCTTTCATGATGGGATATATCCACATGATAAATTTCTCGCATAACAAATTTCCTGCAAGATGATTTTATCGCATGATAGTATTTTCGTATCATTATTTTCTCGCATCATGGTTTCTCGTATGATTTCTTTTCGCATGATAGTTTCTTGGCATGAATAATTTTTCCCATAACAGCATGACTAGCATGATAGTTTTCTCTTATTATCGTTTTCTCACATTATAATTTTCTCGCTTTCTCACATTATAATTTTCTCACATGAGAGATAATTCGCATGAGGGTTTTCTCCTTTGATAGTTTTGCCGCATCATAGTCTTCTTCCACGACATACATATTTCCCGTATGATATATTTCTCACATGATAAATTTCTTGTAAAATGTTTTTCTCGCATGTTCTAGGATGATATTTTTCTTGCATAATAGTTTTCTCGCAGGAAAGTTTTCTCACGTAATAATTTTTTCTTAAGAATATTTTCTCGGATGGCATGACAGTTTTCTCTAATTATAATTTTCTCGCAAAAGATATCACTCCGATGAGAGATTTTTTCTAAAGTATGAATTCTCGTATATCTAATATGTAGTTTTTTCTTACATGATAGTTTTTATTTCTCATCATAGTTTTCTCAGGTGATAGGTTCTTCGCATGAAAGTTTTTTGCCTGGCAATTTTTTAAGATGATAATATTCTTGTTTTCCCGCATGACAGTGTTTTTGTCAGATTTTTTTTCTCACATGATAATTTTCACCCATTATGGTTTTTCGTATGATTTTTTTCTCGCATTAGATAGACGAACATTCTATACCGCTAGTCCACACGTTATTTTGCTCAACCCGAAAAACATTCAAGTCAATATTATAACATGTCTACATATTATTTCTAAAAAATAAATATACGACCTAGTTTTGCCATTAAGTTACGCAACAAATCCAAACACTTTTTTATTCAGCAAATTTATCTGCCAAAGATCGGAATTACAAATTGCTATTGGATACGACACGTTTGTGACACTCCTTCTCCTCCTAACCAAAGTGATCCAATTTATTTGTCCAAACCGGAACAACAGAGAAAACCTACTTTATTTTTCAAATTCACATCGCAAGTGAATGCCCCGAGATTCATAAAAAAAAATTAAACAAAAAATCGATTCCCAGCTTCACAAAAAAAGTTAAATAATAACGCTTACGGCCATCATTTAATAAAAGCAATCCGTTTGTATACTAATTTTAAAGCCATAAGACTTTGGCTGGTTCCGAAAATAATTTAGGTAACTATTAACTCATTCTTTGCCTTCTCGTCTATTCAGCCTCAGGCACTGGACTGGACGGATACAGATACAAGTTATCTACAACGAAATCAACAATAGAGAAAGTGCGAATAATAAAAGTAAAAGAAGAAAAAAAGTCTTCGAACAAAAAACCCACTAAAAGTCTCATAAAAATGTCAGGAACACCCAAAAAGATACAAAAACCAGCAAGAGAAGATACAAAAAAGAATTATAAAATGGTCATTTCCTACGTCAGTTCGTTGTCAATGGTTATGGCTTTATGGCTGACAATGATGACGGTGCGACTAAGCCAGACTTTGTGCCGTCATTATCATAATCGTGATTCATGAGTTAAAGTGTAAGTGAGAGTGATACTACTCAAAACCCATATTAACATGCCTTTGGGACGTGTTCAAGAGCAAATATTCATAATGAAATATTACGCAATGGCTAACTGAATATTTATGCGGAAATCTTATCGAGAATGTTTACTCAATGCGTTTTGCATCACGATTGCTAAAAATATTTGCGCTGCAATTACAAATGTTTTATTGATTGTAAGCATATTGCAGAAAGCACATTATTGCAAGTTGAGCGAACGAAAACAGCTAGACTGGCATGGAGTTGGTCAGTGGACCGATTTGCTTGTTTGTACCTTTTTTATTAGGCATAAACTCTGAATCAGTTCCATAGAGAGTGGCGTTTTGAAGCTGTTGATGAGGGTATAGGCATAAGATATTAATGGGGGCTTACTAAACAGACTCCATATCTATGATATTGCACGCAGAAAACTAAAATCTAAACGAGAGCATTTTTCGGTTGGTTAAAAACAACATAGTCTCGGGTAAGTACTATTGAGTGAATGCTGCCAAAATTAACGTAGTTAACTAGTTTAAATGAAATTGTTTAAAATAAACAAATAAAAATGTTAGCACAATTGAAAAACTTAGTTATTTAAAACGTTTATTAAAACGAGTAACGTGTTTAAGTTAAACAACTACACTTAATTAATTTAACACATTTATTACTTAATACTAAACAATCTTCTTGGTTAAATTAAACAATGGCTATGTTGTCTAAATATTTTTTTCAATTTTTTGACTATGATCAATTCACCATATGATCATAAACCAGTATCTGGGTTTAAACAATTAAATAGATTTATTTAATCCCACTATATAAATTGGTAAAAATTTGTAAAACTGAATAATTTCTCTTATCATTTGTTTTCACTGATTGAACTGTACAAATTACATACGAATTTGATTAAAATAATCAATCAGTTAGATTTGATTATTCAACCGAGTTGACTCGTGTAGTTTTAACCGTGCAAGTTTGGAGGTTATTTTTTAGCAGTATCACGTTGTTCTTAACGATTATTTTTCTGTGGGTGTGTGAGACACATTGGCTCATCCAGATCAAGCACTTGCTCTTAAGACTCGGTCGTTCTTGGCAGTTCAATTTAGGCGTTAGTATTCTTAGACTCTCCTTCATTCGTACCACTAGCTCATTAAACCATATATTTCCCAGTATAAGCTTTTCATTTTAGGCAATTTTAGTCCAACTGCTGGAAAGTTTTTGAACCCATTTTTTCCCCAAACCGAAAAAGCAGCGGTTTTCTAGAGAAATCTTATACTTTTTTCCGAAGCCCACTAAAATGCTATTCGAAAGTTTGTAACGAAGCGTTCCATGCTACTCCACTTTATATTACTTTTGTATTACTACGCAGCATGGATACATGACGTCACTGCAACAATATTATTTTTTGTTCACCATTTACACAGTTCACATTCAATCATTACTGAAAAAACATCATGAGGACCTACTTGGATGAACGAACCTTCGACCTTATGGAATCAGCTGTCTTCAATGCCCTTGAAGCCCAAAAAGTACCCAAGACGTCCAGAGATAGGTACGAACACCTTCCGGAGTATGTGCGGAATCTCTATTCGTACAGACAAAGGTTGAGGAAACGGCTCCAAAGAATACACCAAAGAGAGCTCAACACAACTAACAACGACTACCAGGCTGTGAGAAGTGAACTCCAATGTGTAAACATAATGTTCCGGAACTCGATCCAACACCACAACAACATACGATTCCGGAAGAGACTACAGGCCATAAAACCAGGACCAAACGCATTCAGCGAAATAAGCAACTGTCTAAGGGAAACCCAACCAATGCCTGAAGTCATCATCAACAACAACATTGAGGTGACAACAAAAGCTGACAAAGTGGAAGTTTCCGCGAATCACTTCAAGAAAAACTTCACACCTAACCCATCAACGGACCCTGTATTCCTGCATGAAATCAGGACATCCGTCCAGCTGACTTTTGGAATGATTGGAGTTTGAGGACAACGGACAACCCTCAACTATGCCAAAACCAGAGGAAATTGCTGAAATCATCGTCAATTCCAAGCCATAGAAGTCAACAGGACCCGATGGAGTCTCCAACTACGTCATCAAAAGGCTTCCACAAGCAATGATGATACTACTCACAACACAATCATCATAAACAACTGCGTCAACAACTGCTGAAACTGAAGAAAGGCGCTAAAAACTTGGTTTTCAACTAAAGGCCTATATCCCTCCTCAACAATACCAGCAAAATTCTGGAAGAAGTCATATTAAGGAGGCTCAAGAAGTACTGCAATGAAAACAACATCATCCCAGACAAGCAGTTTGGCTTTCGGGAAGGGCATTCAACACAGCATCCGTTACTAAAATTCCAGTGTGACGTCTCCTCAGCACTCGAGAAAGCATTCGACAGCGTATAGATAGAAGCCCTTATCCATAAGCTTCGAGTACTTGGATTACCTTCGACACTAATAAAATTATTATTTTCTTTTCTCTCTTTCAGGAAATTCTTGGTTGAACTGGAGAGCTGCAAGTCTTCAACCAAATCAATCAAAACCGAAGTCGCCCAAGGATCGAAGCTGGGTCCGTTCCTATATAGCCTGATGACTTCTGATCAACCCGTGTCAACTGATTGCGAAAACCTGCTTTTTGCTGACGACTCACTGACCTGCGCCTCATCGATAGCGCAAAAAATTGCAGCTCGGAGAGTGGAAGCCCACGTCTCCAGACTCTACGAGTACTACAGATCCGTGGGGTATCCGAATAAACACTGCCAAATCTGAGCTTGTGTGTTTCAAGAGACCCACCACCAATGGCAACTGCTGTCGTTCTGCAGCCACTTGCCGAAGTCTGATCCTGAAGCTCCCCGATAGCTGCCAAAAGAAATGTTAAATACCTCGGAATCCACTTCAACGAGCTGTCCAAATTCAACCCTCACTCGAGGCTACTAAGGAAGCCCAACATAGCGTTTTACCACTTGCACCCATTGATAGCCAGAAGAACCGGACTAAGCCAGCCAGTGAAACTACTGATAAGAAAGCAGCTAATCAGGCCAGTCATCAGCTATAATTTTCCTGCATGATGGTACACCATTTCGAAGACAGATGCGGTAGCTTCACCTCTTCGAAAGGAAAATTCTGAGGCTAAGCACCGGACTAATCTTCGATCGACAGCGAAAGAAGCACTACAGCAACGAAAGAGTCTACAAAGAAGCCAAAATCAAGCCACTCGACCAGTTTCTCGTGCAATTGGCAAGGGAGCTTATTTATAGCACCGCCAACCACCCAAGCCCACTGATGAGAAGGATGACCACCCAGGAACGACATCCAGAGCCTAGATACCTTAGTGCTTTGGATATGTTAGAAAGGATTCCAACCGACAACGAAGAAGCAGTTCGATTGTTCGCTGACGCGGAATCAGCATACCACCGTGGCTGAAAGCATCAAAAAAATAAATCCTCCAGAAACCCACCAACTGGACAACCGGTACGGAACAACCCGAGAGATAAACCATGCCATAATTAAAATTTTAAATAACTAGTCATGTTTATTATAATTGTTTTAATTTAAGAATGTCATAGCATAAGTTAGGCCCCCTATGTGCCAACAAATTTTTATATTCATATATCCTTAAGTTTAAGTTTTCTAATTGTATATATTTAAAGTTCAATTAAAAAAATTGAAAACCTTGAACGAACCTTCGACCATACGCAGTTAGTTTATTGATCATTTGAAATCCAGTCGTAGACAAGCGTAGGCGATTTGGTCATTTTTGCTTTCCTTGCTTTCCCGGAGCTTCCCCTACCAGTGGTAAGGTGTTCTGTGGAAAGACAAGTTAGGTATGCGAGATTTTCCAGCTATTTCTTACAAAGGCTTCTCCCCACCAGTGGTAATGGGCCTTAGTTCGAAGTTAAGCGTCCTAATTGCCACCAGGGGCGTTGTACCTGCTGATGTACCAGAGTGTTTAAGCCTGCCGTTTTAAGTGCCGCCAGCGGCGTAGTACCATCCAATTCAGTCATTAGCGCGGACCAGGTTACCTGGAACCGAGTACCAGAATATAAAACCGAAATCCGAAGCATCAGCAACCAGTATACATCAGTTATTTTCAATAAAGATTTTGTAATAACGTAAGAAGGCCTTTTTCTCTGAAGTTTTGTAGTTTTTCAGAACGACCCTCGCGAGACCGGAGAGCAGCAAGACCTCGCCTGGAAAGCAAAAATCACATCACAAGTTGCTAATATAAATAGTTATTTCAAGAATGAACAATTGGGCCAGCTCTTCAAGCGACTTGAAGGACTTTTCAACGGGTATTTAGTAGCTAGCTCCCGATAATGTCGATATTGCCCATCTAAGTAAAACCTGTTGAAGGAAATGTTCTCCAAAAAACAACCTACGTACATACTATCTGCCTCACAGCAAGATTAAATCTTTGTGGTAGCGATCGTGTGGTTTAACTTGTGTATATTTGAAAAAGTTAGGAGGAGGCCATTAAACTATCCCTCAATATCACGCAACACAGTCTCATAAGTCATAAGTTTTTAAGGAATGTTCATCCACATATACAAAACCCTGATTTTCCCATATATGTACATATTAGGTCGATCTGTCGAAAACCAAGTCACACTGGAAGTTGGCCTTACGGACTAAATAGTAGCAGACCAGCTTAAGATACTCGCACCGAACGTTTATAGGAAATATGTCTTGATAGTTGTTCTTGTAGCACATAGAATCGACAATTTGGAAGATCGCAAATATGGATCGATCGATCAAGCCCGTTTAGGGTGTTGATGGGTTACAGCAAGCTATAGCTTAAAATGTCACATAATAACCTGGCTAGGGAAAGGTAGACGCTTTCTAAGGGCGTATTCCTTTCGTTTACCCCCACTTCAGAAATCATCCCCCACCAGGCCGGTAGGAGCATGTGGCTCCTTGCAAAGTCTGGTAGATGAGTTTGATATGTCCGTGTTTGGTGCATATGTTCGTTGTAATTGTCAGTATTCGTTAATTAAGTTGAAGAGACTCTCCATATCATATAGGATTTTACCAATCTGCAATCCATTTGAATTACGGAAATGTCTATTTGTATATTCTCCATGAGGTAGACCAAGTTAGCACTGGCGGCTTTACTGTGGTTTAGATTTACTTGAATTAACTTCATCTTATTTTTAAAACCCCACCACCTTATTTACCTTTTTATTGGTGGATATCAGCCGCAACTTTCATCGGTTTGTACCGACACGCACCTTAAAATCAATTTTGGGTAGAAGCGGTATTGACTTATGATTTAAGATCACAACCATTTCTGTGTCATCTTTTGGGTTTTTGACCACCTCAGTGACCTCACAGTTTTGACTAAGCTGGTCAGTATTGAGTGATCTCAGATATCTTTCAATAGGATTCTTCCTAATGAGCGGTCCTTTCATCATAAGCTTGTTTCTAGGTTTTGAAAAATCACTGGTTTCCTTCCTCCTCAAGAGGAGATGGTCAGCTTTAGGCCACGGAGCTTCAGTTTTTTTTGCAAATTCTTGCAGCCATGTAAGAGTCTTCACATGTCAGCATTTTGAATCCTTGGAAGGTACTGAGAGTACCAAAGAGTGGCGGTGGCCGGCTCCTTACAATAGCCTCATTAACCTCTTCAAGAATCCGGAGTTCCATCAGTTGCCATTGATCATCCGTCAGTTTTCGTGCAGGATTCCCATAGTCTACTCTGGCAACTTGTTGACCCACTACAGGAACCTTGGAGATTTTAGCATTTTTTCACTGCGTTTGTCAGTGATGCGTTCGATGGTAGCTAGAACTACTAACTATTCTCGCTCGCTTGGACGTACTTGTATTAGCTGGTGGGTCAGTGGATGGTACATGACTTTCCTTAGACACTCCTAATGCAGCATTAGCGATCGACTTTGTCGTTTTATTGTCGCGTTTGTTAGTAGTTTGTTTGTGTTTTACAGTTGTTAGTGGTGTTGTCATGAGTCTTTGTTTGGATCTGTCCAGAGCCAGCCGTTCCTTAACTGTTAAGGTTTCAGGGTTTTTGTTAGCTAGGAACCGCACCGTTCTCTCATTGTTCCGTTTTTATCGGCTTTGAAGTTACTTGTCACTGAGAGGTCTCTTCACTTTGCGTCGCACTGCAGGCCCTGTGTTATGTTGCAAGGTTGGATTTTGCACGACTGTCATGTCAGTTTGTCACTGTTATTTGTATCGTTTCTAATGCAGTCACCTGGTTGAGAGGAACAAGACGCATTTAGGTTGTATGTAGGGCTGAGGCTCAGGATGCTTCCCGTATGTCTCCTGTTTCTCTCCACCTTCACACCACCCAGGCCCGTAGGAGCAGGTGGCTACATGATACGGCTGTTTGTTGTGTTGGGAAGATTTTTGGTGTGTTCTTTTATGGTCCGTCTCATTTTCTTGCCCTGGTAAAGAAGAGGTATAAGCACCTAAGTTCCATGTGGGACTATGGCTCTGGATTTTCCTTATGTGCGTTACCTCCACACTTACCTCTCCCAGAAGTATTTTCTCACCCTTCAGGCCCGTAGGAGCGGAATGCTCCATGCAACGTCGGCAGGTGAGTTCGATATTCCGGTAGTTGGTTCATGTTGGGTATCAGTCCTTGTCTTTGCTCGGGTAATTGAGGAGGCCGCCCATTCCTTTGTAAGGGTCTTACCGATACGCGAAGCAGGAGGTCCCATCAATCCACTCACGCTGGTATTTTCCGCAGGAGTATCCTCGGCCGATGAGTGGGCAGTTGACCCATTCTTCATTGGAAGTTCCTTCTGCAGAAATGCACGTGAGTTGTGCGTGCAGTCTTTTTCGTTCTGTTTCCGTAAGTTCATGCCAACTTTCCTACAGTTGGGATTTTACTTCTCCTGGAGGAAGTCGACAGTCCGGAAAGGTTGGAGCTGGTAACGGAACAGCAGTCAATGACTTCACCACTGTCAACTGTCCCGACACTGGTTCCATCCCCCACTCCGAGATTGGCAAAGGGTTGAGGTCCTCATCCTCGTCTGTCATTGTAATTGTTTTGTCCTTGTCCTTGTTTGAGTGTGGTTTTGTCACTGGCGACTTACGAGTAGCCTTTTGTGAAGCCGTGGCTACTGCCGATACCTTAGCGTATATCCCCGCTAGATTTGTGTTCGTTTTTGTTGTGTCAGTCATGGTTTTTCATAGGTTTGGGTTTCTTAGTGTGTTAAAAATCTACAGCTAGCCAGCGGTCAGTTTAAGGATGTAAATCCCCAGCTGGCCAGCTAAAGATTTAAACATAAGCCTCCTCACCACGACAAGTTGAACCCATCAAGGAAGTGTTATAGAAGAAATTAGTCAGCCATTTGTAAATTTGTATGAATTAAAAAAAAAAAATCAAGGTCATTTAAAAAGGTAAAAGAGTTTTCCAATAGAGATTTCCGAACTTTGAAAGGTAATTGTGGCCATATTGTTGAAACTACATCTGTCATTTGTTAAGTCTGTCACAGAATTATAGCGTTTTCAAACATGTTTAAATGGATTAAATGTAGGTCTTTTGTTCGAGCAACATTTTACGCTCCTGGCTCGAAAAACGAAACCATGTTCAGCGTCAAGGCCATTTCTAGATGAATGGCTTCTTCAACAAGCAAAAATTGTCAAATTTGTGTTGATCAAATTGCAATTCATCCAGGGAAAGTCACCGTTAGGTGTGGATTTTGGGGTGGCGACATCATCATCGGTCCATTATGCCTTAGGAACGACGTTGGCCAGGCCATCACGGTGAAAGGCGAGCGCTATCGGTGAATGTCGACAATGTTGAACGAATTGGACGATATGGACACCGATGCGACGACATATGGTTTCAACAGGACAGCACTACGTGCCACACAGCCCGTGCCATAATGGACATTTTGTGCGACAGATTTCCGAACATGGCCATCTCACGCGGTGCCGATGTGAATTTGTCACCAAGACCCTCCGCCATTAGACTTCTTCAGTCACAGGTCTATGCCAATAAATCACAAACCACCACTGCCCTGAAAGCCAACATAATCAATGCCTTTGTTCAGTTTCAGCCTGATTTATGCGCCAGAGTTATGGAAATTGGACGTTTCGGATGCACGCCACCCAGCGAAATCGCAGCAGTCATTTGAACGAAGTTATATTTCTTACACAGTGGCAAGAATGAGCCTTCTAAATTGATATAAAAATCAATGATATCTCACACACAGTTTTATTCAAATTTAAAGTAAAACAAAAACTTTGAACGACCAATTACTCAAACAAGTTAACCCTTTTCAAAGCAATCTTTAAGATTCAACCAGTTAACATAAGAAAGTCCACGCAACAAAAGATATACAATGTGTGTGGAACATATAATTAATAGTTGATAATATCGATTTCCCTAGGCTGCAGCAAGCTTTTGTCATAATCACTTTCACCAGATCAAGTCCTTGTTCCATAAAAATCTTCCAAGCACAGGTGTTCGGCGATATAAACTTAATGGGGCTGTTTATTTCAAGGGAACGTGTTCAAGTAGGTTCTTATGTGATAAATTACCACACATTGTGCTCGCATTTAATATGAATAATTTAACTAAAAGATGTCCCGATTTTCGGGCCCACCCATAATGAAACCAATAACTCCTTAAACATTACAGATAGTAACTTAAAATATGAAATTGGAACGCAAGAGATGTGTGCCTGCTGGCCATCAGAAATTGCCAACCACTTAACCAAGCATTTTGCAACATAGTAGACACAGTGGTTGTGCTTCTGCCTCGAGTAAACATCACCAGGGACTGATGGTGGACCGGAGTAATCGGTCATGCAAAAAGTGACGCAACCAAATTGAGTCTACAATAAATTGCCCCACACAAGATTGTAAAGTAAAACTTTCCAGCCCTCATGGCACCCATCATGGATGCGTTTCATAAGTTCCGTGCTCTGAAACCTTATTTATTCTTCCAATTGGCATCCTTATTTATCACTTTGCATGGGCGACGACGACGATGGCCACTATAGCCCGGTCCGCCGCCATTCCGCGGAAACATGCCTCTTTCATCTTTTGCGTGTCATCATCGTCAGCGTGTGAGCAAGCAAATTAATTTCATGCACATGACTCAGTAAAATAAATTTTTTTTTGTTTTTAACAGCGATTCATTGATGTTAAAAATATAAACTACCAACTAAAGATAAAAAGATGTAAAAATAATTGCACAATGATGCGGTCGAAAATAAAAACAAAAAATAAACAATTTGCCTCTCATAAAGCAGAGAGCCGAGCAGCATGCGTGATCCGGGCCTGAAGGCTTTCAAGGCATTCATTAATATTTGCATCAGCGCCCGTGATCATGATTTGCTTAATAGTTTCATTTCGTCGGGGTTTCTTTTTTTTGTTGTTGTTGGTGTTGTGTTTTTTAGGTTTCGTCTCTGGCATCATTGATGTATCTGAATATCTGAGAGGACGATTTTTTGTTCCTACAGCTGAAATTGAAACTCACGACTGGGTTGCATGTTTGTACTCTGGGTCTTGAGCACAAAAACTAATAGTTCTTATACGTAAGATGGTACATACCGTTATAGTCGAACACGGAAATAGCATATGTAAGTTAGTTAGAATTTGACTTTTGCGCCGAAAGTTTGCAATCGAATCCCAATATGTTTGCCCCTTGCGAAGAAATGACAAGCCATCCTAGAGTATCTCTTGTCATGGTAAAGTGCCTCTCAGCGTATGCGTTCGAATTCATCAGAACATAGTCGGTGCACAAAACGCCCACAGTCAAGGTTGAGGGTGCGATTGCTAAAAAGGTTCTTAAGTAGATAGACTCACTCAAGGTCTTCATGAAGTCTTTTTTCTATAAAGCCAATACTTGATCTATAGAGTAAAACTACGTAACACGTAGCATTTAGGTGGATGTACTGATAGCACACATGTGGGTCGGTACGTGAACATGAATAAATTGTGCGGAGGTTATTGAGCGTATTTCGAAAATTTCATAACAATTTGGTTTTGCCAGGCTTTGAGTCATGAACGACTGCTAGCAGCAGCAGTGGCACGGTTGGCGGCGCTGCGGGCGGTGGCGGTACCAGCACCAGCAGCATATTATAATTCAAAGAAGAAAAGTGAAACGTTAATGTCATTTGAGATTTTTTGTCTTGTTGTTGTTTTTTCCATAAACAAAAAAATGCTGATGTCTGTTAGGAATTTTCAATTCCAATTTTACGGACTATCACCCAATATTACTGCTTTATGTACCCACTCGTTTCACACAATTACATTTTCATTTTGAGTATTCTTTAAATATCGATTTTTAAAACAAGTATTCCCTTGGGAATGTTTCAGACAATGAAGATGGTTCCGCTTAGGATGCTTATACACACAGAAAAATTAACTGCTTAAATACAAACTTTGTATATCTGTATAACCTATATTATCATGGAGCGTGATTGTGTATCGCGAACTCTATCCTCGTGGTAATGTCTGATTGCTTAAATCCAATTAATGTGCAATTTTAGCAATCCTCAGTCAGTTAAACAAAGAAATCAAACGAGAACTTATTTAGTTTTAGAAATTTTAACCCATTTACTTAGTAAGATAAATAAATCTGGTTAATAGTTTTTACCTAGATACTCGCTTAGTTAAAACAACATAACCATAAGTTCGATATAACCAAGAAGACTGTTTAACATTTAATATGAAATGAGTGCGAAATTAATTTAGTGCAGTTGTTTGATTTAAACACGTTACTCGTTTAAAGTAAACAATCTAGAAAATTGCGAATTGAAGCAAGTTTTTCAATTGAAATAACATTCTTAGTTCCCAATTTTAAATTTTTAATAGAGTTAACAACTACTATGCTTTTAGGAAAATACGCCACGCAGTTTAAATCGAAAACGACGTTGTTTCTGTTATTTTTTACTTGCGACTTATAGGTAGGTACTATAAGGCAAGTTATGCATTCATAAAAAAATCGAATTCGAGATTTTGATCAAATTTGACATTACGATTATATGGAAGACCAAAAAAGTGGGTCTCGCAATTCTGTCTGTCTGTCTGTCTGTTCGACTACAGCCTAAACGGCTCGGACGATTTTCTTCAAACTTGGTAGATATGGTTTTAATTTTCCCCCCACACGTTTTTTCTTGTTTTTAAGACCACAAATAACGGCACCTGCCATACAACTTTTTTCGAAATTTTATAAATATCTTTTTTTTTCCCAAAAACTGTCCAAAGATTTAAAAAAAATCAAAAGATTTCATTTAGTTAAAGCTAGGTAACGGTTGAAAAATTTTGTTTTTTTTTTTTGTTTTTGATTTTCTCAAACACGGTACAACCAATTTTGATCATTTTTTTGTATGTTAAGGCTCCCCAGCAGTTTAAATATTATTGTGTTTTTAAATTTTCTAACAATGTTTGTTTGCATTTTTGAAAAAGTTTACAATTTTTTTTGAAAACTCAATATTTCGTTACTTTCCATACAAATATTAATAAATTTTTTTCGAAAATCGTATTTTTCTCGAAAATTTTGCTAGATTTTTTTTCTTTTGATTAATTTTTTATTCTTACGATCTATAATTTGGGAATTTTATACTTTCTGGGTCCCCTCATTTTTTGGCTCTAAAAAATTGAAAAATCATCCGATTTCGATGAATTTTTTTAAATCTTCATTTTTATGGCGGATTTACGAAAAAAGTTATAGAAATAAAAAAAATGAAAACTTATATTGGTTTCAGGGCTTTAACTGTTCATGAAAATGCACTCATTCACGTATAATTGTTGATAACTTTTTTCCAAGTAATCGAATGAAGTTGACATATTTTTTTTCATAATCTACACAAAAAAAGCAGACAAACTTAAAAAAAAATTAAACAAAAATGTTGATTTTTCATGTTTTTACAATTTAAAATAATAACAATGACCTTTTCTTACATACATATTATCGTATAAAAGGAAGTTTCTGAACACACAGTACTTTTAAGTTAAAACATTGTTGACACAGACGCCTGCCTGGTACGAGTAACTTTACTTAACCTAAGCAACTTATCCGGAGCAACAAAGTTGCGTGAGCGGGTGTGGCCCCTAAAAGGGAGTTAAAATCCTGAGAACCCGCAAAGCGGTCACCCACAGTACTGTTAAGCTAAAAAATAAAATAAACATTTTTATATATTTTTTTTTTAATTTTTTTTTTTTAGTGTACGAGTAGATTAATAAAAAAAATAAATGAACTTCGGTTGATCCTTTGCTAAAAAGTTATGAACTATTATATTCAAAGAAGTGCGTTTATGGTCACATTTAAAGCCATAAAACCATATGAAATCTTCAAGTGGGATATTTCCTATATTTTTTTCCATAAATCCATTTCCGTAAGAACGAAGATTAAAAAATTCAAAATATTACTGACTGTATTTACCATAGAACGATTTTTTCAAATTTTGAATTTCTCATTATCGGCATAACGGATTTTAATGAATTTTTTATAGAGAAGCTTCTAAAAAGTCTAAAACACATTGCATATAAAAACTTTAAGAAAAATATTTTTATGAATTTTGAAAAATAAACTATTTTTTTGGAAAATTCAATATCTCAAAAACGGGTCAATATTTTGTTTTGTCAATTTAATTTTTATTCGAACAATAATAACAACTTTAAATTGGCGTACCAACATTTTTTCTTAAAAATGTTTTAAAAATTTTATTATTTTTTTAGGAAACTACTACCACGACTTATAATTTTTGTTCTTGCATAAACTCATATTTGCATAGCATTCTGTTTCTATCTCTTATTACTAAAAAGAGTTAAAAAATATTCTGTAAGAACAAAGTTGAGTTTTTATTTTGTGAATTGGCGATAATTATTCATTTTCATCTAAAATACTGTAAATCATCGTATAAACAATCAATTTGAAAATCGTACGTTTGTCGGAAACGGCACCTAGAATTTTGATAAAAAAAAATTTTCGGAGGATTAATCCTTACGATCTATAATATTCAATAAATAAATTTTGAAATCAATATATTAATGACTTTATTTACCAAGGAACCATTTAGGAAATAATTTCAAAAATTAAACTCCTTTGCAAGATATTGATTTTTCAAAAAAAAAAATTTTAATTTTTTTTTTCGAATATCCTAATACATATATATATTTATCGACAATTTTTACAGACATTATTATTTAAAATTTAAATGAGCTTCAGTTTCAGAATTTGGGTCAAAATCATTAGAGCTCATGAAAATGTCGAAAATGAAAAAAAAAAAAACGAATCTGTGACAGGTGCCGTCAGAAAAATTTGGTTTTAAAATTTTTTTTGACCAAAATACTTCGAATGAAAAATCTTAGATTTTCTATTTTTCGCTTTGAATGTACATTAAGCTTTACCACTCTACCAAATTTCATCATTCTATGGCAATCAGAAGTGCTCCATATAAATTAAACATTTTATCAGAAAGTGGGCGGATACCACGCCCCCTGAGTAGAAAACCTCAATTTGTATTGTTCGTCCTTTATATGCAATTTGAGCCCTACCGTTCTACCAAATTTCATTGTTCTAGGCGGATACCACGCCCCTGAATGGAAAACCTCAAATTTTATATTTTTTTCTTTGTATGCAATTTAAGCCCTGCCACTTTACCAAATTTTTACTTTTTACAGCAGTCAAAAGTACTCCATTCAACCAACACCAATTTGGAGAAAGTGAGCGGAAAACTTCAAATTTTCGATTTTTTCCTCTGGTTGCATGACAAGACCTACCGTTATGCAAAATTTTGATGATATGTCAATCAGTCAGTTACAGTTTTGGTGAATTTTGAGGCCTTATATCTCAGGAACCGCTTATGCTAGAAAATTGAAATTTAGTGAGGCGTCTGTGCCTAGCTAGCCAATTCTTTGGCAGTGCTTCTACAGCGGATGTTGTATTTGTTATTCATATAAGATCCTACTGTACTACAGATAACTTTTCCAAAAAAACACGGCTATTGTGTATTAAAATTTTCAAAAAATAATTTTTAGAATTTTTAAAAAAAATTTTAATTTGTTTTTTTTTTTGAAAACTCAATATTTCGAAACCCCATACTCGATTTTTTTTTAAACTTGATAAATAAAAGTTTCTTAATATAATCTACAAGATATAGAAAAAAAAGTTTATTTTACTTAAAAATAACGGTACCCTCCATACAAATGTTAAAAAATGGTTTTCGAAAATCGTATTTTTCTCGAAAACGCTAAAATTTGTTTTCTTTAGATTAATTCTAACGATCTATAATTTAGTAAAAAACTTGAAATCAAGATATTACTGACTGTATCTACCATAGAAAGATTTTTTCGAATTTTGAATTTTTCATTATCGGCATAACGGATTTTAATGAAATTTTTTATATTCAAGCTACGTATTTATCGCTTATAAGAAACACGCTTATAAGAGAACCTCGCTTACAAGAAACTTGAACAAAAGCACCGTGTACTTTCCCATATATTTTAATGATGAATTGTGTGTTTATAAGAAACACGCTTATAAGAAAAACACTGATAAAAGAAACATTTCTTCAACCACGAACTTTCTTTTTTCAATGTACAGTTGGTTGGATTTAAGAAACTTCCAAAAAATCACGAAACTCAAAAAACTTGAACAGACCTTTGAGAAAAATTCAAAGCAACTTATGAATGAATTGTATTGGGGCTTATTGCACTGCGACCTGTAGATCTATTTGTGCCCCCTCTTATAATGATGAGTTGGCTCATCCTACAGTTCTTCCTCCAAACCTATTGCCTTAAGAAATTTTAGTATTTGGGGCACTTTTAGAGAGGGTAGGTTGCTCTCTTCCACCTGGTACCGTCCCAGATGGGTTTTCCTTTGGTGCATGATTGGACAACACTTTCCCAGTATGTGTTCCGGAGTTTCCTCATGCATGTTGCAGAATCTGCAAGTGGCACTGCTTACCACACCAAGTAGATTGAGGTGTCTTCTAAGTTTACAGTGTCCTGTTAGAATACCTGTTATTATTCTTAGGTTATTCCTACTCAGGTTGATACAGTTTTTGAAACGTTGCCGGTTGTAGTTTCCCAGCAGTAGTTTCGCCTGTCTCAGCCTTGGGAGTTCATTCCAGTTCTTGATTCTGTTTGCCTCCTCTTCTTGTTTAATTCTGGTTTTGATGACATTTTCACCTATTCCGCAATAGGGTTCAGGCCCTGTTAGGGGAGTTGAAGCTCCTAATTTTGCTAGGGAATCTGCCTTTTCGTTTCCAAGAACACCAACGTGACCAGGTATCTAATAAAGTGTGACCCTGTTCTGTTTGCCTAGTTCGTTTAGTCTACTTATGCACTCCCCCACCAGCTTAGAGTTGATGGTGTATGAGCTTAGTGCCTTTAGTGCTGCTTGACTATCTGACATAATGGCAATGTTCTTGTTACGATAATTCTTTTCGAGATTGCGATCTACGCATTTCCCTATCGCGTTTACCTCCGCTTGGAAGATGCTGGTGGACTGTCCCATCGCATCGGTATGGAAAGTTTGGTTTTTGGCCCAAAAATTCCTGCACCAGTCCCTTCGACAAAGCAACCTATGCAAATATCATTTCAATTCGACATTTGAAGAGAATTTTAGTTCAGTGTTCATTTGACATTTGTTGTGTTATTGTTTATTTACTCGTATATTTATTTACTTTACTTTTACCTTCAAGGCTGTGTGTTATTTGGGTTGAATATTGAGGCGAGCATACATTTTGGACACATCTGGGTATATTCGTATAAGAAACTTGTTTCTTTTATCCCTATAAGAAACTTGTTTCTCATATCCGTTCTATGAATATAAGAAACACTCGGTTATAAGAAACAAATCTTGTGCAATTTTTGAGTTTCTTATAAGCGTTATGTACTGAAGTTAAAAAAAAATTAAAAAACATTGCATTTTAAAACTTTAAGAATAAAATATTTTTTTTTTAGAATTTTGAAAAAAAAAAAATATATTTTTTTTTTGAAAATTCGATATCTCAAAAACGGATCAATATTTTTTTTTTGTAAATTTAATTTTTATCCGTACATTAATAAACACTTTAAATTGGCGTTTCAAAATTTTTTTCTAAAAAATGCTTTAAAAGTTTTGTACATAAAAGTTAATTTTTAAGAAACCACTACAACGAATTATAATTTTGTTCTTGCATAAACTAATTTTTGTTTAAAACACATGGCATCCTGTGCTTAGCTCCAACTGCTAAACGAGTTGTTTTAGATATTTAAAAAATGAATTTTTTTCTTAATAACAGTTTTCTCTGATAACATTCATTTTTGAAATTCTTAGTCGTTTACATATAGGAGCAAGTTTATGCGACCCAGTCGTGTATATTATCTTACTAGTGCATAACTTGCCTTATAGTACCTATAAGTCGCAAGTAAAAAGTGTCAGGTGAGTAATTTAAAAATGCTATTGAACAAGTTTAAAGAAAATCTGGTGATCTGCTTAGACTGAAGTCGAGCAAATAGACTGGCAGATAGACAGAATTGCGAGATCCACAGTTTTCGTCATCCCTATGAAAATTATGTCAAGTCCGATCAAAATCTCTAGGTCGATTTTCCTTTCGAATGCATAATTTGCCATAAAGTTAAAATATATATCAAGGAATTCAAAATGAGTTGAAAGTGGGCTAGATCGACCGCTTCTAAAACCAAAAAGTGGACATTTCATTTGGCTATGTCTGAAACAACTTCGTGTATCGATATAAGCTCTTTGCATAAGTCAGCCAAGAATTACAAAACAAATTCACATTTCAGTGGAAAATAAACTTGAGCAATTTCAACAAAATCTATTTTTTCACAAACCACTTTCGATTATTGGCAGAAATCATTGATTCCGATGAAAGTGAAATACCTCTGAAGGTCGCGTAGTTCCCATGAACTCAACTTCAACTTGGACATGACCATAATCAAATGTAAACACAAAAAGTGAATAAGTTTCTCTCGTTCATCATTAAGACAAAATCATGTCAACTAACCTATAAAACTGGTATAATAACGAAATTAAATTAATTTTCAAAAAAAAAATAAAAAACATCCTACTCCCGGGCCATGGACTCGGGACAGAAGAGACTGTTGCATAAGTATCACCACCAATTCTATCTAATTTACATGTTTAAAGATGTAATAACAATAAAGATACAAAAAATCTGATCAAAATTCTCCCAATCAACGAACATATAAATAATAACAAAAACAAATTCCAAAAAAAATGAAAAGTATCTACAAACACAAAATCTGCATATTATGTGGTTCGAACTTTCATTGAAACTAATTCGCAAGCATGTTGTAATCATTCGGATGACTATCCCCCTCTATGACTGAATTTGTTATGAATATTTTCATAAGCACGCCCGGGCTCTCTGGTCTGGGCTAGGCGCTCTATCACTTCGATTGAATAGAATTTGCATATTGTTGTTGTTTTATTTATTTTTTTGTCGAAATCACTATTATTTTCTATTTTTTTTTTCGGATGTCGTTGTTCGTTGTTCAGATATTCATATGGCAATGGAAGAAAAAGAGAGGCAAACAAGCTGCTTTGGCTAAATCTTTTAGCTGATTTGGAATTCAGTGAAAGTGATGTATTGAAAGACGGCCGTTGGTTGTTTGTCGTTATACGCATATCCGGAAGATTTGTTGGGTATCTTTGAGATATTTTGAGCACCAGCTATTTGTAGGTATATTCCCGAATTCAAAGATTTAGGAGCGTTGTTCTTTGGGTTTGGGCTTAGTGGACCTGTCTCAAATAACTTATTAAACAATAACATTTGAATAATTTTTGTTTTTCAAGAGATTGAGGATTTCGAGTACCGGAAACCTTTTTAAGTTTTTTTTCCCCTTGTTGACTTAGGGACAACTTTTAGGAACATCTCATTAACCATTGAAAAGCTGCCACTTAGAAAAGATAGAGGTATAGATAGGAAAAATCGTTGCATTCTCAGACTAAGTGCTTTCCACTTTAGAGTGAGTTTGAAATAATATTTAACTTTACCAAAAGTTGTACTTCAAACTTTGGTTATCAATACCGGGTTGATTGACATAAAAATTGGTCATCAAGAAAAGCTGAATAATAAAAGTCAATATTTGTTTTGATGTCTCGCAACCTTATTAGTTGGAAAGTTAAAAACAAGAAAATAAAAACCCACTGTCGATGGTAGTATAATTATTGACGACTATAACAACGGACTTACAACTTTTTCTGTTAGATCACACATGTATTATAGGTAGTTAAGTATATCTTCCCACTTGAATCGTTGATTTTGACTTATATTTAATCGACCTATTAAGCTTTTGAGTGATGCCTTTAAGTGATGTGGGAAAAAATTTGTTAAAGACGTTACGTCAAATACAATACACACGTAGCATTGTTACATATTTGCATAAGCCAATAATAGTAGCTTTATGTTGAACAAGAAAGATAAGGAGCCATTATGGATAATTAAATGGGTTTTTAAGTTTGGGTATTGATTTCACATTTAGTCTTATACAATAGTATAATTCACATAGAAACAGACCCAAACTCGTAACAATGACTTTGTCGGAGATCGAGCGTTTAGCGGTTTTGAGAAGCTGCAGATGATTAATTGTAGAAGGAGAATAATAACACATCACACGAGTGAATTATAAATAGTTGCGTTGCACAGTGCGGTATTTTGGTCTAAGACTTGGCCAAAAATATTTAGGCACATTTTTCACATCACATATGTAGAAAATGGCTAAAAAGTTATTTTGAAGGATTAATATTCACTTTTTTGGTACAGTAAAACCCACTAAGGCTAGGAACGCACTTTGCGATTTCAATCGCGCGGTTTTTTAGTCGCAAAATTAGAACACATGAGTTTAAATGAGAATGAACGCACTTGATACCAACAAATAGTGACGATTTAAAGATCACAACTAGTTTCATTTTTCACGCGATGCGATTGTCGTAAGTTAAAATGAAACAAATCCACTCAAATGGATATGCTCTGCTCACATTTGCGATTTAAATTACTACGAAGGCTAGGACCTCACTTGCGATTTTCCGTCGAGGCGATTAAAAAGTCGTAGTCGCTACAAATTATTGTCATGCACGCACTTTCGATTTTTTTGCACGCAATAATTTAATAAAACACACTACTTTTTATGTGAGTGCTCGTATTTGCTACAAATAAGTAGCGACAGAAAAATCGCTTGAAAAAATGGAACTTGTTTCATTTTTATAACCGCTACGATTTTTAAGTCGCATGTGAGAGCATTCACATTTAACGCCATGTGTCATATTTCATGCGGCTAAGAAATCGTGGATTAAAAATCGCAAGTGCGTGCATAAGAATTTCTTCTTGCTACTACGATTTTTAAGTCGTAGTAATTTAAATCGCAAGTGTGAGCATGTCCATTTGAATACATTTGTTTCATTTTAAATTACGACAATCGCATCGTAAGAAAAATGAAACAAATTGCGACCTTTAAATCGTCACGATTAGTTGGTATCAAGTGCGTTCACTCTCATTTTAACTCATGTGTTCTATTTTTGCTACTAAAAAACCGCGCGATTGAAATCGCAAGTGCGTTTCTAGCCTAAGGACAACTTTTTGTCAGTATTCAATGGCCTGATAAATTTTTAGTCAAATACTAAATTCCTCATTCCAATAAATATAATAGTTTCTTTTTTTTTTTTTTATGTCCGAGTGGATTAGTTGTATATTTTTTATGATTTCGGGTCAACTATTCAATAAGAAGATTAATCTTTTTTTGGTTTTTCCTTCCGAAACCTTTGTCTTATAGGGAAGTAATAAAAAAAAAACCATCTGTGCTAAATTAATTTTCTAGTTTTTATTTTTATTATTTATTCCACTTATATATTATGACCTCTATTCCCTATATCTGTTTCCCTGTTCTCATCGCACTCTTGGAGTTCTGGTTCCAAATATTTACATAATCTCTATGTTATGTGATCCACTAAATCTTGTAGTGAAGCTTGTCAACGGTAAGAATCTTCGGCACCAGTCTGCTGGACCAGATGGTGTCTCCTACTACATCCTGAAAAGGCTGCCACAGGCGGTAATGATTTTCCTCACAATCATTTTAAACAACTGCATCAACAACTGTTACTTCCCCCAGAAGTGGAAAACAGCGAAGATTGTGCCAATTCCGAAGAAAGGTGCCTCCAACTTAGTTTCCAACTACAGGCCAATATCACTTCTCAACAACATCAGCAAATTACTGGAAGAATTAATCTTACGAAGGCTGAAGAAATTCTGCTGTGAAAATTCAATCATCCCTGACATGCAATTCGGCTTTCGAGAAAAACACTCAACCTTGCATCCACTGGTAAAATTCCAACACGATATCACCACAGCCCTCAACAGTAATCGTGTCACCGTCGGATGCTTTCTGGATGTCGAGAAAGCATTCGATAGCGTGTGGATAGACGGTCTAATCCACAAACTTCATCTTATGCAAGTACCTCCGCCATTAATAAAAATTCTCTTTTCTTTCCTATCTTTCAGGAAATTTTTTGTTCAAGTAGATAACTGCAAGTCAAACATGAAGACCATCAGAGCTGGAGTCGCCCAAGGCTCAAAACTAGGCCCCTTCCTCTACAACTTGATGACTTCAGACCAACCTTCACCAATTGGCTGCGAGAACCTTCTGTATGCTGATGACTCGCTCACCTACGCCACATCAATGTCACCTCTAATCGCTGTCCAAAAAGTAGAAACCCACATTAACAGACTCTTCCAATTCTACCAGAAATGGGGCATCCGAATCAATACTTCCAAATCGGAACTTGTCTGCTTCAGGAGACCTTCAACTGGTAGAGGCCTTCGCACCGCAACAATTTGCAGAAATCTGGTCCTAAGACTCCCTGACGGATCCTCCATAGTGGCAAAGCCAAATGTCAAGTACCTGGGAGTGCACTTCAATGAGTTGCTAAGGTTTAACCTGCACTCAAGAAATGTTCTGAAAAAGGCCAGCTGGGCCTTCAGCCGTTTGCACCCATTGCTGAAAAGAAGATCAGGTCTTAGCCAACCGACAAAGATATTAATCTACAAACAGCTCCTGCGACCAGTGATCAGCTATTCCTTCCCAGTCTGGTTTTCCATCTCGAAGACAGCTATGAAGGAACTTCAACTATTCGAAAGGAAGATACTGAGGATCTGCACTGGACTCTACTTCGACCGTCAACGACAGAAACACTACAGGAACGAGCATCTCTACACAGAAGCCAATTTAATCCCGCTGGACAAATATCTAGTTCTTTCAACGAAGAAACTAATGGGGAACATCATCGACCACCCGAATCAGCTTATGAGAAGGATGACCACAGAACAACGACATCCCGAGCCGAGGTACCTCAGTGTGATGGAAACTCTGGATGACAACGTAATCATGGACAACGAGGAAGTAGTCTCGTTCTACGCTGACATTGGGTCAGCCTACCACCGCGGCTAAAACGCCATCCCTGCCCACAACCCACAAAAATCACCACTGACAACCAGGAATGAACACCCTGAGGACATTACAACCGACATTTTAAATTTAATTTTTTTTTCGTCATGTACATTTTATATAAAAATAATTAAACTTAAGTCACTGTATATAGTTAGGCCCCCTATGAGCCAACAAATGTAAACTTTCATACATATGTAGTATATTATTAGTTGTAAGCCAAATTGTAAATAGTATGTTCAATAAAACAAAATTGAAATTGAATTGGTAAGAATCTTCGACGAATATCCTCAAAGCGTGTGTTTTTCTAGGTTATCAGTGTCTTACTGACAATCGCGCAGCTGCTTTCCGGAACTTTATAGCCCTAATTACAGTTTTGGCCACAAACTGCATTACTTTTGATATATCAATATCTCCCACTACTCTTTGACTAATCTGTGCGGCGTATGTCAGTTCATCAACGAACACTCTTTCGAAGTTACACTGTTTTTCGACGTTTTGTTCTGTCACTTGATTCCCCGAATTCTTTGATTAGGTGACCTGCAGACCTTCTGGGAAGTGTGCTAAGAGGTTGTGTTATTTCTTCGCTGAGCCACTCTTCATTCTTTTCCAAGAAACGCCTTTAAAATTCGGTTTGAACGCCCTAAGAATTTTGTGAGGCTCATCTTTTTTTCGTTGGGGGACACTTTATTTATCCATATGTTTTGTATCCAAATCTTCAAGTTTTCCGTCAAGGAGTCTTTGTGAGCTTCGTCTTACCAACAACTCATGGAGCTGTTTTCTGTTCATAGACAAGGTGGAACTAAGGTCATCTGGAATAATATAAAAATCTATTAGTAAGGGTAGATTTAAACGAGGCTTTGTTTTTTCTTTGGTGAAAGCTTGTAAATGGTTTTGAAAGCTAAGATTGTTCTACATACCTATCCAGGAGTTAAATACAATATATGATAGACTAGGTGTTGCATATATTTTAAAACATTGGCGCAAAATTTTAAAGAGCCTATTATTATAACAATCTGCTAACTTTGAAGTAGTTTACTAAGTCCTTCTTAATTTTAAACATTTTCTAACATGTGTCTTACTAAAGCAATTTTCTTAATAAATTACTTCTGAACACATCTAAAATAATGACAGTTCTTGCAAAAAACTCAGTAAACAGACCAAAGAGTAGAGAAAAAAGGATGCTATATTCCATTAAAATTTGCAAATTCGTCGTTTTAACCTAGTTTCATAATAAAAAAGCCTTAACATCCTACTAATTCAACTAAAATTTTGCGCCACTAATATTTCGTAAAAACAACGAAAAAAGTGCAAATTTTTTAAGTGGATACTTAAACTAATTGATATGAATAAATTAAGTTGAATATAATTACAAATAAATTTTTGCTTAATACTCGTACAGTGGAAGCTCGTTAACTTGAACACCAACGAAACCAGGAGTGTTCAAGCTATAAGATTGTGCAAGTTACTGGATCAAGTTAAAAAATGTTGTTTTTATTTAATAATATTATTCATTTTAAAGATTTTAAAGCAAAATAATGATATTCATTATGCTAGCTACACACGAAGCAACCGTTGCAGCAACGTATTTTGTTTGTTCACTACACACGTGGCAACTGTTGCCGCAACCACAGTACTGTTGGAGCAACCGACCGAAAATATCAAAACTTTTTGATATTTCTGGCAACGGTTGCGTTTCAGCAACACAAAATCAATTGGCAACATAGCTACACACGAAGCAACGGTTGCTTCAACATGGCTGTGTTGCTGCAACGGTTGCCTCGTGTGTAGCTAGCATTAATAAATAATTTTAATTGAAACGTTTTTCGATTCTTAAATACGCAAGTGTTCAAATGAAATTCAGAAATTCACCGATTATGAAGAATAAAACCTTATACGGAAATACTAAGGGAATTTCCTGGGATTCCCCTTTACAAAAACCGTTTGCATTCTGTACCAACATCCCAGGTACCCTGCATAGATTTAAAAATTTAAGAAATTCAATATTAAACTTTGTTCAAGTTACAGTGTTCGCATAAATTTTACTTGTTCAACTTATAGAGTACTTAGGGGGAAAATTTAAAGTATTGAATCTTAAAAATAGTCCGTTCAAGGTATAGAATTCGTAAAGGGAAAAAATATTTGTTCAAGTTATTGGAATTTTCAAGTTATCGTATGTCATACCTTGATTGACAACATCCATATTAGTTTTTTTTTCACCAAAATCCCTTTTAAGATTTTTTCTTAATAAATGTTCGTACATTTTTCAAAACAATTTTAATAAAAGCTTGGGTACCACGCTGATTTTAAGTTTTTATTAGTGAGCAAATAAAAATTGAATTTTACCAGTTTTTGAGGCATTGAATTTAAAAAAAAAAAACATTTTTTTTTTTTCAAAATTTCCCAAAATTATTTTGTTGAGTATTGTTATGTAATGTTTTTTGCACACATTTTAGAACCTGTATGAGTAAAAATGTTAATAACGGTCCGTGTAATAGAACGGTTTTTTTTTTTTTATTTTCACATTAACGGATCCACTGATTTTGATCAAAATAAAATCCACGAACTTGCTTCTATGTAATAGACTAGGAATTTTATAAATGAATGTTATTAGAGAATACTGTTCTTAAGGATAAAATTCATTTCTTAATAGGACTAAAACAACTCCTTTAGCAGTTGGAGCTAAGCACAGGATGCCATTTGTCTTAAGAAAAAATTAATGTATGCAAGAAGAAGTGAAATGTTTCTTAAACTTTTTAGAAGCTTGTCTATAAAAAATTTCATTAAAATCCGTTATGCCGATAATGAGAAATTCAAAATTCGTAAAAATCGTTCTATGGTAGATACAGTCAGTAATACCTATCTAGATTTCAAAATTTTTTTTATTAAATTATAGATCTTTAAAATTAATCGAAAGAAAAAAAATTTAAACAAAATTCTCGGAACCGTTTTCGAGAAAAATACGATTTTCGAAAACCATTTTTTAACTTTTGTATGGAGGGTACCGTAGTTTTTATGTAAAATAATTTTTTTTTTCTCATTTCTTGTAGATTATATTCAGAAACTTTTATTTATCAAGTTTTAAAAAAAATCGAGCATGGGGTTTTCGAAATATTGAGTTTTCAAAAAAAAAAATTTGAAATATTTTTTTAAAATCCAAAAATTTATTTTTTGAAAATTTAAATTCACAATAATATTCAGACTGTTGGGGACCTTTGGCAAGAAAAAAATGATCAAAATCCGCTGTACCGTTTTCGAGAAAATCAAAAAAATGGTTCCAAGGGGAGTACCAAAATAACAATTTTTTGGAATTTTTTTTTTCAACCATTAGGTAGCTTTAACTAAATAATTTTTTTTAATTTTGTTTTTCCGGGGGGGAAAATTAAAACCCATATCTTCCAAGTTTAAAGAAAATCGGCCGAACCGTTAAGGCTAAAGTCGAACAGACACACAGACAGACAGAATTGCTAGACCCACTTTTTTGGTCTTCGCTATTATTGTAATGTCAACTTTGATCAAAATCTCGAGTTCGATTTTTTTTACGAATGCATAACTTGCCTTATTACCTATAAGTCGTGGTAGTGGTTTCTAAAAATAAACTTTTACATACAAAATTTTTAAAACATTTTTTCGATTTTCCAAAAAAATTACCTTTTTTCCAAAAATCCAAAAAATTTCAAAATATTGAGTTTTGAAAAAAAAAAATCGTATGGCAGTTACCATTATTTTTGGTTTAAAAAAAAAGAAAAAACATGTGGGGGGGGGGGGGTATTACAAATGATACAAAGTTTAAAGAAAATGGACCGAACCATTGAGGCTGTAGTCGAACAGACACACAGACAGACAGACAGAAAATCATCGTAATGTCAACTTTGATCAAAATCTCGAGTTCGTTTTTTTTTACGAATGTACAACTTGCTTTATAGGATCTATAAGTACTATAATTTTAAGTAAATGAATTTGGTGGTGCAACAGCTCCAAAAGTGATGGTTTTTCTCGAACTGTTGCACCCAGTGACTTACAACTCGCAGACAGTCCTGTGTGCGATGTTTGTGAATAAGTTACCAAACAGATCTATGCATATACTGGAAATGTATTTGTTAGTCACTTGAGAGATAGTGTAGAAGGGATTTAGTTACAGTTCACTTAAATGCAACTGCACGTTTATGTAAATGACAGAAAAATCAAATGTAAGCCAACAGAACTTTTTGTTAAGAAGAATTTACTTTTCCCGATTTTTCCAGTCCTGTTATTTTGTTGTGTTAGATCTCCAAGTAGATATACTCTTATATTTATATTTATACTATCAGTAAGCTATTATAAGTTGAGAAACCTTTTTAACTCATAGGTTACTCCATTAAATGCTCTAAGAGTGATAATATGCGTTCTGGAAATATAGAAAGTTTAAAAATTTATTTAACTAATACACCTGGGTACAAGGAAAATTAGAATATTTCAATGTTTATACAAATTATAATTTCCCCATTCATAACTTTAACTGCACGACTATACCTTAAGGCTGGCGTTGAATCAATCATAAGCATTAACGTGTCTTCCGGCACTATAGGGACATAACTTAACAATAAAAAGTGTTGAAATACTATGACCATGTGTATATGTATGTACGAGCAGATAATATAAAAGTTAGTTGTAATTTTAATTAAAAAAAATTGTTGATGACCTGAAAAAGGTCAAAGGAAAGGTATTATTCAAACGAACATAGGTAATGTAGGTATTAATATTCTGTTACTTAATCACAAGAAATGTTTGGCTTTATATTATTGACGGGAATAGTATGAAGGCCGCTAATTCGTTGAATTTTTGAGAAATGACACATGCTTTTCATAGAAACTTATCAAAAATTAATGAAACATTTTGCACGGAAAACAACAAGAGGCAATTTTTTTTGTTTGATAGAGAAATTTAAAAGAAATGCAAACAAAGTTTGTCGAAATAAAAACTAAAGAGTTTTCTATTAAGCGTTTCTTACCTTTAAATTTGAATAAAACGAAATGTGTGAGTGAGATACGAGTATTATTGAAATCCCTTAAATGATCGTAAAATGGACGAAGCGCGCGAAATGTTGTTCTGGCAGAAGACCTCCTTTCATAAAACAATTTATTCTTTTGCACACATGTTGTTGAACTCTCTAACTCTCCCTGTTGATTTGGCAGGACAAATTAATGCCTACAAATTTAGCAGACGTATCTTGAACATTTTGGCTATAATCACCTGTCAAAGTTCGGGAATCCCTATTGGAAAACTCGCATGGGTCGCATTTACTTGTACGGGAAGTAACGAGATTCCTAAAAATATTATGGAAATATGAAATAATCAAATCCGGACAATTACCAACGATACAAAACGATTGGGTCATGAGCTATATGGAAGAGATATATTCGGGGCGAAACCGTAGAATACTGCAATCTTCGAAACAGGGGCCAAATTACCGCATCAGTTATCGAGTAATACGTGACTGAATTATGTGAGTTTGGCATTACCGCTTACGTTATCGAGCAATAAATTACTCCAATTTGACATTTTCATTCGATCACTGATGGGACTCACTCACTCGTCACTGAAGCGGTAATTCGGCCCCAAGACTGTTTACTATAATTTGGTTGGACCCTTCTTTGAGTGACTTAAATATATGGCATAATTTACGAAACCTCGATCTGGATATGCACAAAATTGAAGTTTTCAAAAGTATGGACGGACATTCTCCAAAACAAAAATTTGTACTTTTTCCATCATTCTATAATGATTTAGGACCAGTTTCTTTAGAAGTTCTCGATGTTGATGATAGTTTGCTAAAAATTCTCAAAACAGTCTTTCATTTATTGATGGTGATTTTAGGCCTCCCATTGCCAGAGACGACCCGTTATTGAATTTCAAACATAATGTTAAAAATTATTTGATCAATCAATGAAGTATAAATTATAAAATTGTATTTCATATAAAAGTTAATGAGAAAAACCTTCACTTGGAACATAAAACACACCCTGTACAAGTGTGTTTTCTATAGTTTGGAAAATGCGGAAAGGAATACCGCAACGTTTTGTCTTGGGCAAATAAAACATAAAACTACACACTCAAAGTCAATGCAAACCGTACATACCGTGATACGAGTTTGGCTAGGAATGCTGATCAATTCACCCTCGAGCCATATTTTGGTCGTACCGTCAAATATAGAAATTCGTTTTTTAGTTTTTTATCTCCCCTCCCAATTTCCCGATCGCCCGCCTATGCTGTGCCTTACGTTATAAGAGTCTCTTAATATACCCTTTATATAGCGCCTGTGAATTATAAACAAAAAAAACTAATGGGACAATCCACTAACATTTCCCAGGCGGAAGTAAATGCCGCAGCGGAATTCGCAGCTCGAAATCTCGAAAGCAACTACCGAAACCAAAAAATTGCCATTATTACAGGTAGCCAAGCAGTACTGAAAATACAAGGATCACACGCCATCACGTCTAAGTTGGTATGGGAATGTGTAGGCAAGCTATACCAATTGGGCAAGAACTATGATGTCTCACTTCTTAGGGTACCTGGAGATGTAGGTGTCCAGGAAAATGAGGAGGCCGACTCCCAGGCCAAGAATACTCAAGTGTCTTCTTAGTTCATATTTACTCGTCAGGAGATCGTGAACAGTTCGTGACACCGCTAGTTGACAACAATCATGGTCCCCGTCATCTTACGGTGCGCACAGACTCAATTCAATAACTTTAACTCGCCATCGATCTCAGCTCAACATTTCACGCACTAGCCTGAGCAGAATTCTGCACAAAGATCTCCGACTATTCGCTTAAAAGGTCTAATTGACTATCGCTTTGCAGTTTGCACCATAGAGAACCCTGAATTGGACAACGGTTTTGGGCGAAAAATCATCTTTTCTGACGAGGCGCATTCACATCTCGACGCCTACGTTAACAAACAAATTTGCGGCTCGGAAAACCTACAGAAGCCAATGCATCAACAGAGAGTGACAGTTTGGTACGGATTGTAGAGTGGTGACATCATTGGAGCATTTTTCTTCAAAAATGAGGCTGGGAACAACGTTTTGGTCAACGGTGGGACTTAAGGACTATTCACATGAGAGTGACCAACGACCGACGAATGAACGAACATTCGCCTATTTTGACATTTTGTTCACATGCATTTTTTTTTGTTCGTCGCGAATGGCGTTTACTTAGACAACTTAGAATGATTTTGAGGTTAGACGAGCGCGAACAATTTATTCGTTGCAGTGTGGATGGTATGTGGAACGCGAATAGTGTTTGACAGTTCGTAGCAATCATATTGCAATTCGCGAAGACCAATTTATTTTCTCAAATTTCTCTCATTTTAGCAATAACAACGCAAATTTCGATATATTAACATTAAATTAAACTAGATTTCTACCCTTTTGTAAAGTTTTTGTGAAGAATTTAGGCTTATTTATATATTTTAAATCCCATTTGTTTTTTTATTCGTTGGTCGTCAGTAGCTTTCTTGTGAATAGTCCTTTATAGAGCCTTTTTTTTTAATTAAATTAAAGGCATGGATCTGGAGGACCTCTGATCTTTTGCGCACCAAATTTCCAAATCGCGTTATAACCCGTCTTGGTGATGTTAATTGGACGCCTCGGAGCTGCGATTTGACCCCTTTGGACTTTTGTTTTGTGGGGAATCGTGAAGGACCGATGTTATGCCAACAGCCCGGAAACGATTCAAGCACTTAAGGCCAGTATCATCCAAGCAATCCGTGAGCTACAGCCCGAAACCATTAACAAGGTCTTGGAAAATTGGAGTGACAGAATGCGCAACTTGAACGAAATTGTGTTCCATAATTAATGAACAGTTCCATACTAATAAAGTAATACCTAATATATGGAAAATACAATGCACGGCTCTGTCGCACGAACTTGCTCTTATGTAAACGACTTAGAATTTCAAAAATGAATGTTATTAGAGAAAAACTGTTCATAATAAAATTCATTTTTTAATAAACTAAAACAACATTTTTTAAAATTAAAAATAATCTGTAAGGATTTCTTAAAAAAAATAAGCTTTTTTATACAAAATCCTTAAAACGTTTTTAGGAAAAAATTTTGGTACGCCAATTTAAAGTTTTAATTATTGTACAAATTAAATTTACAACCAAAAATATTGAGCCATTTTAAAGTTTTGAAATGCAATGTTTTTTTAAACTTTTTAGAAGCTTCTTTATAAAAAATGTTATTAAAATCCGTTTTGTCAATAATAAGAAATTCTAAATTAAAAAAAAAAATGTTTTATGGTAGGTACAGTCAGTTATATCTTGATTTTAATTTTTGTTTTATTTGATTGTAGATCGTAAAAATTAACCAAAAGAAAAAAAAAAATTCTCGGAACTTTTTGAAAAATACGTTTTTCAAAAACCAGTTCTTAACATTTATATGGAGGGTACCGTTATTCTTAGGAAAAATATTTTTTTTTTCTTACATCTTATAATTTATATTAAAAAAAATTTTATTTATTAAGTTTCAAAAAAATCGAGCACCATGTTTTTGAAATATTGTGTTTCGAAAAAAAAATATCAAACCGCTTAGGAGCCTTAGCATAAAAAAATTTATAATAAGCGGCTGTACCGATTTTGAGAAAATCGAAAACAAAAAAAGTTTTCGAAATATATATGTATTTCGAAATTTAGCAGAAAAAAATGATCAAAATCGGTCGTACTGTTTTTAAGAAAATCAAAAACCAAAAAAATGGCTCCACCATTAATACCAAAAATAACAATTTTTTGGAATTTGTTTTTCAACTACTAGCTATCTTCAACTAAATGAAAGTTTTTGATTTTTTTTTATCTGTAAGACAGTTTTTGAGAAAAAAAAATATTTATAAAATTTCGAAAAAAAATCGTATGGCAGGTACCGTTATTTTTTGTCTTAAAAAAAAGAACAAAACGTGTGGGGGATAAAAACTCAAAATGACATCTACCAAGCTTAACGAAAATCGGCCAAGCCGTTTAGGCTGTAGTCGAACAGACAGACAGAATTGCGAGACCCACTTTTTTAGTCTTCGCTATCATCGTAATGTCAACTTTGATCAAAAGCTCGAGATCGATTTTTTTTCCGAATGCATAACTTGTCTTATATTACCTATAAGTCGCAAGTAAAAATTAATTTTCTTCATTTTATTGAATTTTTAAAAACAAATTACCCACCTAATGGTGAGAGAGATGGCTAAAATCTAAAGATAAATTTAAGTTACCAATTTTATTAAAACCCTTTCCAATATTTTGATGCCTGTAAATTGGCATTTCTACTAGTGCCAAAGTTTCTTTAAAGGATTCAGTGGAAAGCCCTATCGTGCGTCGCCTTTGGTGTATCTAAAGATGCCAGACGACTAAAATCGAAACTATGTGCTCAAAATGATAAATTCAATTGCTAAAACTAATTCATTCACCGGCACATAACCAGCACTCGAAACAGACACAAAAAATCCCATCCACTTGGCTTCAATAGCTTCACTTAAAATATTCAAATTCAATCAGACAGACTTTAAGTCAATTGTTACTGAGGTAACAACACCTCGCCTCGTGCCCCATCTCACCTACCAACAGCACAAACCAATGGCATAAGCTTCGAATTTGCATAAACCACCTTACATATTGAAAGCCTCATAATATAGATGAGAATCGGGGCCCGTACACGCATCATTGTCATACAAATTTCCTCAGACACCTCTCTCTGCACTTCCGCATGTGAGTGATAGAGTTTTTGGCTGAGGAACGTTTTGTAGGTTGTATGCACCTTTTCAGCTATAGTACGAGTACATGCGTTTGGTCGTGTAAAGGTATTTACGGCGTTCATCTAAAGTCTACCGGTATCTTTGCCACCTCCAACGCAAGCCATTTTATTGTTTCGCACTCTTTGAAGGTTTGACACATTGATTGATCATCAACGGAAATTTATAGGCAAACGAGGACTGTTCGTTACGTATTATATACTCGACTCAAAGTGACACTTGATCATAGGAAACTGCGTCTTAGCCTTCTTCTTGTCCACCGATACCTACCCATTCCACTTCCATCCAACAAACCTTTTGGACCCAAAAAAAAACAATCTCTTTGTTGGAGAAATGTGTTAAAGCCAAACCTTTAGAGGACCGAGACTCGATGACGGACGCAACGATGCCGTCGATGATGCACGCATATCTGATAGTGGTAACACCGCGAAATTTTGTTGTTGTTCCGAAACAAGTGGAGGGAGGGGCCGGACTGCGGCACACGCGGGAGAAAAAAAAAAGAAAGAAGAGAGATTAACATTTATACACCTTTTTCGTGTTCGAGTATAATTGATTCGTTAAACTTTCGAGGTATAAATAGTATCTTAAGATTTCAGATGACGGTCATTCGGTTAGATACATTCATCAGCATAAGTTAAGCTATACGCGGAATTCCCTTTCACTAGACGTGTCGCGAAGTCTTTAAATAAAAAAAATAAAAACGGTGAAGAAGATAAAATGAGGTGCTTCGTATTAGTCGCGTGTTGCGTCCAATTGGCAATTTCGCTGCCGCAAGGATATAACTACAAGGATCCAGGTGCAGTGGATTTAAACTTGGGGGGATTCAAGCCTGTTGTGGGTGTTGGGGCACCATGTAACCATGGACCACACGCTGCCGCTCTGGTACAACAGCAGTCGGTCGGAAGGATTATTCATCATGGATCAGGACATGGAGACTCACAAGCTGTCACACTGAACAGCCATATTACCGTTGGTGAGGGTGGTCATTCTCACACCCAGTCGTTCCAAAATGGTCAAGGCTATGCCGAGCAGGGTAGACCAGCACCCATTCCTCTTCAACAGGGACCACCTCTTCCACTGCCAGGACCACCTCCATCGTTTCTTCAAAATACTTTCGGTTCTTCGAGCTCTTTTAGCCATAGTGGACACGCAAGTTCTGGAATCAGCGGTGGAAACGGAAGAGTTCCTGGACCATCTTCGCAAGGCTTGAGTGCAGGATATTCTGGTGGATTTGGAGGTGGAAAATTCTCAGGTGGTTCAGGATTTGGTGGTCAAAGACCTCAAATCAATTCGAACTTTATTTCCGGCGGATCTGGACATGGAAGTGGGGGAAATTTCCTAGGATCTGGCTCAAACTATCAGAATGTTGGAGGTTTCAGTGGTGGCAGTCAATTGCAGAGTGGATTTAGTCAGCAACAACATTCGGGAGGATTTGGAGGCTCATCGCAATCTTTTGGAGGTTCATCGCAATCTTTCGGGCAGTCGGGTAGTTTTGGTGGAAATGGTATTTTGAACGGTGCTCTTGGCAATGTCATCCGTGAAACTTTTGCCAATGCTCCTCTGGATCCAACAATAGAGAAACACATCTACGTCCATGTCCCACCAGAGGATCTTGAAGAAAAGGAAACCCGTCAGCAGTTCAGAACTGAAGCCCCTGCCAAGAAACACTACAAGATCATCTTCATTAAGGCCCCAACGGTGAGCCAACCCACCAACTATGCCCAGATCGCTAATGCTGCTGGGGTATCCGAGGAGAAGACAATTGTCTACGTTTTGGTGAAGAAGCCCGAAGAGCCGTCCTACGAAGAAATCCAACAGATTCAACAGACCGCCAAGCCCAGCAAACCAGAAGTCTACTTCATCAAGTACAAGACCAGGAATGAACAGCAGGGAGGCAGCGGAAATGGTGGATTCATTGGAGGAAGTTACAACTCAAATATTGAACAAGGCTCTGGAGGAGGACATCACCACATCGAATCGATTGGTGGCAGTCAATTCGCTGGTTCAGATATCGATGGTGGTATTGATGTTAGGGGCAATGGAGCTGGCAACTCAATCGAAAGCTCTCATCAAGAGGGATCATCATCGTTTTTGACCAGTGGCAGCAGCAGTAGTGCCACCAGCAGCAGTTCCTTTTCGACAGGAAGTGCAAGCGTGAATATTGGTGAAACTGGTCCCCAGCATGAGGTCTATGGTGTTCCCAATGTGCCAAGTGTCTAGAATTTGCAGAAATGTGCTGAATAATTTGATTGTTTTCTTGCGTGCATCTGTGATGTAACCGATATATATATATGTATGTGTATTTGTATATTTTTTGATAGCCTTAAGGATTTTTAATTTTTCACGAGCATTACCTATATAGTCATCATTTTCTTTTTTATATGATACCTCATTTATCTATTTATTGCGAGAATAAACGAAATTACTATTTAAAATTATAACGAAAATATAAATCGTTTATTTTCTTTCTTTTATTTTGAGAAAAAAAGTGTGAATTCAGAAATGCAGTGTCATCAATAGATACGGCAACAGTTTTTTGGGTTAAATGTTCACTATTTAAGCTTGAATCTATTAAACTTCAAGTTAAGTTCCCATCATTCTATCATTCGCAATTATCATGTGAGAAATATATCATGTGCGAAAAGCATCATGCGAGCAAACTATAATTTTAACTCGACGCCAGTTTAATGTCAATATTAAACGTCAGTTCATAAAACTATTCAAACAAAGAAGAAATGGCGCAAAATTTTAAACAGGCTAGTATTAAGATATTAGTATAATACTACTTAACAAGTTTCTAACTTTAAAGTAGATTTCTAACTCTTTCTTAATTTTAAACATTTTTAACTAGTATCGTGCTATGGCTACGGTTCTTAATAGATTGCTTCTAAAAACACCTAAAGTAATGACGGTTTATACAAAACATGACATTTGGAAACGTCAAAGAGTCAAATGAAGTTAGTACGATGCTAATAATAGGTATAGAAAAGGTATTCGATGATTTTAAATAAAACGCTGGAGAAGGTATGATGCTATATTCGATTTAAACCTGCAAGATCGTCATTTCAGCTGAGTTTCATACTTTAACATCGTAATAATTATAACGGGTGATTTTTTAAGAGCTTGAGAACTTTTTTAAAAAAAAAAAACGCATAAAATTTGCAAAATCTCATCGATTCTTTATTTGAAACGTTAGATTGGTCCATGACATTTACTTTTTGAATATAATTTCATTTAAATGTTGACCGCGGCTGCGTCTTAGGTGGTCCATTCGGAAAGTCCAATTTTGGGTAACTTTTTCGAGCATTTCGGCCGGAATAGCCCGAATTTCTTCGGAAATGTTGTCTTCCAAAGCTGGAATAGTTGCTGGCTTATTTGTGTAGACTTTAGACTTGACGTAGCCCCACAAAAAATAGTCTAAAGGCGTCAAATCGCATGATCTTGGTGGCCAACTTACCGGTCCATTCCTTGAGATGAATTGTTCTCCGAAGTTTTCCCTCAAAATGGCCATAGAATCGCGAGCTGTGTGGCATGTAGCGCCATCTTGTTGAAACCACATGTCAACCAAGTTCAGTTCCTCCATTTTTGGCAACAAAAAGTTTGTTAGCATTGAACGATAGCGATCGCCATTCACCGTAACGTTGCGTCCAACAGCATCTTTGAAAAAATACGGTCCAATGATTCCACCAGCGTACAAACCACACCAAACAGTGCATTTTTCGGGATGCATGGGCAGTTCTTGAATGGCTTCTGGTTGCTCTTCACTCCAAATGCGGCAATTTTGCTTATTTACGTAGCCATTCAACCAGAAATGAGCCTCATCGCTGAACAAAATTTGTCGATAAAAAAGCGGATTTTCTTCCAACTTTTCTAGGGCCCATTCACTGAAAATTCGACGTTGTGGCAGATCGTTCGGCTTCAGTTCTTGCACGAGCTGTATTTTATACGGTTTTACACCAAGATCTTTGCGTAAAATCTTCCATGTGGTCGAATAACACAAACCCAATTGCTGCGAACGGCGACGAATCGACATTTCACGGTCTTCAGCAACACTCTCAGAAACAGACGCAATATTCTCTTCTGTACGCACTGTACGCATTCGTGTGGTTGGTTTAATGTCCAATAAAGTAAACTGAGTGCGAATTTTGATTTTGGTAATAAAAATCAATGATTTGCAAGCGTTGCTCGTTAGTAAGTCTATTCATGATGAAATGTCAAAGCATACTGAGCATCTTTCTCTTTGACACCATGTCTGAAATCCCGCGTGATCTGTCAAATACTAATGCATGAAAATCCTAACCTCAAAAAAATCACCCTTTACTAAAATTTTGCGCCAATTTAGACAATACCCGAAGGAAGGTATATCAAGATTTGTGCTGAGTCAAACAACCTGACTCAGCTTGTTGACGACCCAACTCTGATTCCTGACATTGCAGGTCAATCGACCAACAGTCTAAACTTGTTCTTTACCTCTGGCCCTGTATTATCGCCTCTGAGCACATCAGACTATTGTCTCATATCTGCATATTCTCGTGTCAACAAACACTAGTTGAAGAAAAAATAAAATGCACGACTGGGTCGCACGAACTTGCTTCTATGTAATAGACTAGGAATATTAAATACGAATGTAATTATACTCTGTTCAATTTATATTTGCAGTACAGGCCTTATGGGAGAGCTTTCTCATAAACACTGGTGCCTGCTGCTGTTTGCACGGCACCTTAACTTAAAAAATTGCCACTGAAATAAGAAAGAGAATCACTGAGTTACATTAAAATTGTTTGTGTAATCTTCTTAGAGCTCACGTACAGCCCATCATGACTTATCTGCTCCATTGGTGAAAAGAAAAGAGACTGATCACCAATTTGCAACCAACCCTTTTGTGTTTATTAAAAAAAAAAACACTGAAACAGAGTTACCATTGCCGAGTTGATAGAAATTCATATGGCATTTTCTTTGGTTTGTGCTATGTAACTTTCAGGATTTAAGCTTTTTCGAGCTTTTAGTAGCAAATATTTTTCTGAGATTTGCGGGCAATTTTTAATGCTCCTACAGTCCTACGGCAATCTCGTAAGAGCTTTAAATTAAAGACAGCTTATTGAAATCCATAATGGTCAGACTGAAAGGCAAATATCCTATCTTCCCTGTACTGCAAAAATAAATTGAACAGAGTATAAAGAAAACTGTTCATAAGGATAAAATTAATTTTTTAAATTCCTTTAATAGTAAGAGACAAAAACAGAATGCTATGCAAATATGAATTTATGCAAGAACAAAAATTATAAGTTGTTGTAGTGGTTTCTTAAAAAAAAAGCTTTTATATACAAAATTTTTAAAAGATTTAAAAAAAAAAAATTTGGCGTGCCAATTTTAAGTTTTTATTACTGTACGAATGAAAATTAAATTTCCAAAAAAAATATAGAGCTGTTTTTGAGATATCGAATTTTTAAGAAAAAAAAATATTTTTTTTTAAAGTTTAAAATGCAATAGTCTTAAAACTTTTTAGAAGCATCTCTGCAAAAAATTTCATTAAAATCCGTTATGTCGGTAATGAGTTATTCAAAATTTAAAAAAATGGTTCTATGGTAGGTACAAGCTGTAATATCTTAATTTCAAATTTTTACTTGCGACTTATAGGTACTATTAGGCAAGTTATGCATTCGTAAAAAAAATCGAACTCGAGATTTTGATCAAAGTTGACATTACGATGATAGCGAAGACTAAAAAAGTGGGTCTCGCAATTCTGTCTGTCTGTCTGTCTTTCTGTCTGTCTGTTCGACTACGGGCTATCATTTTTAATTTTTCCCCCCACACGTTTTTTTCTTTTTTTTTTAAGACCAAAAATAACGGTACCTGCCATACGAATTTTTTTCGAAATTTTATAATCATTTTTTTTTCTCAAAAACTGTTTAACAGATTTTAAAAATAAAAATACAGAAAAATTTCATTTAATTAAAGCTAGGTAATGGTTGAAACAATTTTTCCGAAAAATGGTTATTGAGGGTACCCCCAATGGAACCATTTTTTTGTTTTTGATTTTCTCAAAACCAGTTCAACCGATTTTCATCATTTTTTTTTGCTAAAGCTCCCGTGAAACATAAATACAATTGTGTACTCAAATTTTCAAAAAAAATTTTTTTGGATTTTTAAAATAAACTTCAAAATTTTTTTTTCAAAACTCAATATTTCGAAAACCCCATGCTAGGTTATGTTTAAACTTGATAAATAAAAGTTTCTCAATATAATCTACAAAATAGGAGAAAATTTTTTTATTTTACCCAAAAATAAAGGTACCTACCATACAAATGCTAAAAAATTAAAAAAAAATGGTATTCAAAAATCGTATATTTCTCGCAAACGGCACCTAGAATTTTGATAATTTTTTTTTTTTCAATTACTTTTTACGATATTTAATTTAATAAAAAAAATTTTGAAATTAAGATATTACAGCTTGTACCTACCATAGAACCATTTTTTCGAATTTTGAATTTCTCATTATCCACATAAAGGATCTTAATGAAAATTTTTATAGAGAAGCTTTTAAAAAGTCTTAAGCACATTGCATTTCAAAACTTTAAAATAAATATTTTTTTAATTTTTGAAAAAAAAATATAAATATAAATATTTCTTTTCGTAAATTTAATTTTTATTCGAACAATAATAAAAACTTTAAATTGGCGTACCAAAATTTGTTCTTAAAAAGCTTTTAAAAAGTTTGTATATAAAAGCTTCTTTTAAAAAAACCACTACAGGGGCTTATAATTTTTGTTCTTTGCATAAATTCATATTTGCATAGCATTCTGTTACTACTAAAAAAAAATTAAAAATTAATTTTATCCTTATGAACAGTTTTCTCTAATAACATTCGTTTTTAAAATTCCTAGTCTATTACATAGGAGCAAGTTCGTGCGACCCAGTCGTGCATTTTATTTTTTATTAAATTAAAGATCGTTAAAATTAATTGAAAGAAAAAAATTTTATCAAAATTCTAGGCACCGTTTTCGAGAAAAATATGATTTTTGAAAACAATATTTTAACATTTGTAAGGTGGGTACCTTTATTTTTATGTAAAATACAACTTTTTTTCATACATCTTGTAGATTATATTGAAAAACTTTTATTTATCAAGTTTAAAAAAAATTTAGCATAAAGTTTTCGAAATATTGAGTTTTGAAAAAAAAATTTTTGAAAATTTAAATACACAATTCTATTTATAATTTTGAGAAGCTTTAGCAAAAAAAAATGATCAAAATCGGTCTTATCGTTTTCGAGAAAATCAAAAACAAAATAAAATGGAAGGAAGGGGGGGTACCCTCAATAACCATTTTTCGGAAAATTTTTTTCAACCTTTAACTAAACGAAATTTTTTTGTATCTTTTTTTTTAAATTTGTCGAACAGTTTTTGAGAAAAAAAAATATTTACAAAATTTCGAAAAAAATCGTATGGCAGGTACCGTTATTTTTGGTCTTAAAAAAAAAAGGAAAAAACTTGTGGGGGGAAAAAATTAAAAATGATATCTACCAAGTTTAAAGAAAATCGGCCTAGTCGTTTAGGCTGTAGTCGAACAGACAGACAGACAGACAGAATTGCGAGACCCACTTTTTTGGTCTTCGCTATCATCGTAATGTCAACTTTGATCAAAATCTCGAGTGCGATTTTTTTTACGAATGCATAACTTGCCTTATAGTACCTATAAGTCGCAAGTAAAAAAACATATATGAGAACCGTTTGGATATACGAGAAATCCAACTGGCACGGTCTCTAGGATTTCTTCGAGAAATTTAACTGGCGACTATGCTTCATCGATAGTGACGTAGACTCTAGTGCAGATGTGGTCACAAATCAGGAGACAAATTACCGCATCTTGACTGAATTATGTGAGTTTGGCATTACCGCTTACGTCATCGAGCAATCGATTGCCCTTATTTGAAACTTGAAACACTACGAAATCCTCAGTTCCAACGCTCTTCTTCAATGACATTCCTGTTGTAAGCTCAATAGATAAAGCCGATTTGCTTGCAGCGCAGTTTGCTGTTAATTTGACGCTATCAGAGAGTGACATGACTCCTCCTCTACTTGAGAGCGCAAACGATTTTATGGGACGAATTTTTTTTTTTCGCACTCGAGCAGTTGCTAGAGTACTAAAAGATCTTGACTTTTACAAATCCGCTGGCCCGGATAGTATCCCTGCTATTGTTCTGAAGAGGTATCCTTCAAGGCTGGCAAAACCACTGCGTGAGCTTTTCTATCTGTACTACTCTACAGGTCTCTTTCCGAGTGGATGGAAAACGGCATTTGTCTAGCCTATCCCTGAAAAAGACGAATTGTCCTCCGCATCTGCCTATACAGGGTGTCGTGTGCCATTATTCGGTATGTGATTTTTGGTCATATTCTAAGAAAAAAAATGTTCTACAATAAAGTCTGATTTTCAACTTTGAAATCACTTTTTGACGATTTAAAAAAGGCTAACTTTGGTGTACCATGACCATGTTATAATAGGGACCTCATTTTAGACTTTTTTCTTAGTAGAAATACTAATCTTTAAAACTACGTTTAAATTGAGCTGATATGTTCTTAGGGCTGTCAGATATTCAATTTAAAAAGGTGTTCAATTTTTCTTGCCCGAACAAAATTTTGACTTTGAGGTAAATTGTTTTTAAAAAAATGCTTATTAAACATAAAGTTTTCTTACTTTTACCTGATGAACAAAACAATAATAAAAACAAAACTCATTAATAAGTGCACCCAAAATCCCATACCTTTTATCATACTTGGGAAAATCTTAAACAGGTGAAAATCGAATTTTGGGTTTTTTACCTTCTTTTATTGCAGCACTTGGTAATTGGAGTGGTTTTCCAAGAATTGATAATTTTTAGGTAATTTTTAAGACTGTGCACTCATAAAAAGGGTTAAAAGTTTACTAATGCCTACTTGACTTGCTGTCAAAACCCTAATTACCTTACCTCTTCTCAGGGAGAGTTAAATTTGGGGTAAGAATGGTTAATGGGTAAATTAACTAAATAAGCGGTAAAAAAACGAATTCATTCATCATATTATGAAGTTAAGTCACGATTACAGTTGGATAACGGCACATTTTGAAATGCCTTCATTTACGAGAGAAGAATACGCAGATCTTTTATCCATTTATGGGTTGAGCATTAATGGAAATTCAAGAAGAGCACAACGAAAATACGAGTAGCTTTATCCTTACAGACGACTTCCGTCTCGACATGTTTTTGGAAATACCTTTCGAAGGCTTCGAGAATTTGGATCAGCTTCAAATGCAAGAACTAACGCGGGAGCTGCAAGCACAAGAAGAGTTTCGGGCGACTTGGCTTTACAGTTTAACGTTTCCAAACACAGAATTTCCAGTATATTGCATGGAGAAAATATGTATCCGTATCATCATACACCTGTGCAAGAACGTCAAAGAGACTAGAAAGAAGAAAAGAGACTAGAATTTTGTAACTGGTTGCCAGGGAGAAGCTTGAATACAACCAGTTTATAAACAGAATTCTTGACACAGACGAATCTCAATTCACAAGAGATGGTATTACGAATTTCCATAATGTCCATACATGGGCTTCGAGCAATTCACATTCAAGACGGCAAAAATCATTTCAGCACAGATTCAGTGTCAATATGTGGGCAGGTGTAATTGGAAATAAATTAATCGGGCCTTTTAAATTACCACCCCGACTTAATTCTACTAACAATCTGGAGTTTTTACAAAATAATCTACCAGACCTAATGGAGGATGTTCCATTGGTTCAACTAGCTTCATTATATTATGGTCGTGAAGTTAAGGATTGGATGGATGAATAATACGGTAAAAGTTGGATAGTCAGAAATGAACCAATTCACTGGATCTACAAGATCTCCCGATCTCACTGTACTGGATTTTTTTGTATGGGGACGAATGAAAGAAATCGTTTACTCATCTGAAATAACAACTTTAACTGAATAAGAACAACGTATTTCTGAAGGATCACTAAAAGTAAGGCAAGAGTTATCGAGACTAAACATTCAAAATTAAATCCAAAAACTGGCTCTAGCATGCAATCAAAACGCAGGAAGGGACTTTGAGCACTTATTATGACTGTATTTGTGTGTATATAAAATAAAAAAATTACTTAAAACTACACAAATTATTGTTTTACTCAAACCCTTTTTTATTATTTATTTTTTTATTCTACCTGTCTTAGATTTTCCCAAGTATCATAAATTGTTTGGGTTTTTGGGTGCACTTATTAATGACTTTTTTTAATATTGTTTTTTTTCATCGCATAAAAATAAGAAATTTTTTGAAAAAAAATTTACCTTAAAGTCAAAATTTTGCTCGGGCAAGAAAAATTTAACACCATTTAAAATTGAATATCTGGCAACCGTAAAACATATGGGCTCAATTTAAACGTAGTTTTAAAGAATAACATTTCTTCTAAAAAAAAAAGTTTAAAATGAGGTCCCTACCATTAGTACTGACAGAGAAATTGACCTTAACGTGGGTCAGGGTACTCCAAAGTAAGGCTTTTCTTAAATCGTCAAAAAGTGATGTCAAAGTTGAAAATTAGACTTTACTGTGGAACAATTTTTTTCTTAGAATATCACATCCCCAAGTATGGCACAGGAATTACCGGACACCTTGTATATTGAAAGCATTTTCAGAATTATCTGGGGAAAAAGAGCTGGATGAGCTACTAGGTAAAACAGGGGAAGGTGATAAAGAATGTCTTGCCTTCAATAATAATATCGTCAACAACAACCGATAGAGCCTTTTTCCCAAAGCCCAAAGTTTTTATCTCCTTCCATAGCTGTTTAGACCAAAGATTTGTGTTTAGTTTCCGTGAGTAGAAAAAGCTCTTTGCTCGTTCGATTTTGGACGAAACTGTGTTTCTTGCGATTTTAAAATTTCGGAGCATTGCAGGACATTCAAACATTTTCCACCTTCGGTAAAAGTTCGAGGATCAGTGGTTGAAAACATTGATCTGACTGTCAACATCGGATGTTAAATAAATATCTTCCCAAGGTTGCCTATTAGAGTCGAAATATTGGAAAGAAACTTTTCGCCTTACGTTTTCAACATTCAAGTCTTAAACTGTACTAACTGTCTCCACTCAAATTTATTCACATTTCAACTTGCATGGATGTTTGTATGTCTTTCCCTTGTCCTCAATGAACGCAAATTCTGAATTTCATATTTAGTCACAAAGGCATTTTAGAGTTAATTAATAAACTACGCGTTGAACTTTGAACGAATACCCCAACAAATTGAATGCAAATCGACAAATATAAGCCACTTAGTGTAGTCCCCACACCATGTTACTGATGAGGGCACCATCGTACCTGTCCGAAACTCATTTTTGAGTTGAAGTAAATTACTAACAAAAATAAAATCTGTTTTTCCTTGAAGTAAAATAAGTAATTACAAATATTCCTCACCATCTTTCTGGACTTGTCAGACGGCATGCATCTCATTGTTTATACTTTCATCTGCTTTTTGAATACTTAAACTTAAATGTTTCATAAGAATATCTTACTTAAAAGTTTTCTTATATTAAAACGTTTCTATTAACAACGTAAAGATATTAAGTATTTCATTAAGATTTTGTTTGCCCTCGCCATGTAGTAGGACTCAAGCTGAAAGCACTGCTATTAAACGGAACTAATTAACTTTATTTTTGCGCCATTACTCAAAATAGCTTTTGAAGTATCCCTTGGTGTATGCAATAAATTCTCTTGCAAATAATTTCCTGGAAAAAAGCTATAATTATTATTATATGTTTTCCCTTCTATCTTCTACCTTCTTCTTTGAGCTAATAAATACAAAAAGAATTAAAAATATTCTTATTAAAAATTCCTCTTCCGCGAACACAGCCATGTTGTATTAAATTGAAAATATAATTTATAGCATTTAGAAGGCCTATAAGGAACATTATGTGGTAATTAGCTTAAACAGTTTGTTGGTATTTGTAAATAAATAATTAAGAACCTCTGCTTAATGCTGCGGAAAATGTACTTTAGCAACTACGATTTGCTTCCTGTTGTTAGGGTAAGTGCTTCTCTTGCCTCATTTTTGTATTTTACTTATTTTAAAGAAACTTACGTAGAAGCTAAGATTTTTGGTATCTTAGTTTCAATTTCTATGCTCTGTGAGCGCTGTTGGAAATTGTTAATAAAATATCACACCCACCATATGTTTCTTTTCATATTTTAGATACAAAACTATTTTCTTCATTCATAAGCATGCACGAAAAATGAACTCAAAATGTTGGGACTTTTTAAGGTTTTAAGTTTAAAAGTAATTTTTTAGTTTATAAATAAAGGGGGTTTTCAATAAAGACGGAAAAACCAATAAAATAAAACGGACAAAATTCTTCTTTTATTTGAAAGGCCCTTGTATGCCTTTAATGGAGTATGACATTGCTTAAATGCCCGCTTCGACTTCTTACGTTGGAACTGATCGGAGTGGTTCCATTTTCAATGAATCCTACGGGGGATGGGCCAGAGCTAATCCATGGGGTAATATACTTTCCGACTTGAATTCAAGACATCCATTTAATGTTTTATATCCCCCCCACCCTACTTGTATTCCCACTAATAATCTAACACTCCTTTCCAAACTAGATATATTCCTCACTAACATGCCTGAGATTTTTACTCAACCTTACGTGGAAAATGATTTTAGTTCGAATCGATCACAGTTATTACAGAAATTAGTTCCACCCCCGTAGAAACATGCAATATTATTTACGATGTTAAAAATACAAACTGGAAGAGATTTAAAAGTAAGGTGCTACAAAAACTGAGAGAAACATCGGTAATTTCTTCAAATAATATCGATATTGCTCAAATTGATGAATCTGTTAATACATTCACAAGCTCATTACTTGAGAGCATAGAGCAGTCCGTTCCGAAAAAAAATGTACGTCGTGTTAACGGTAATGTCCTTCCTCCTCAAATAATAGAAAACATAAAAATAAGAAACAAATATAGAGCTTTATGGATTAATACTCGACAAGAATTCTACTACTCGGAAATGAAAATTTTGAACGAGATTATTAAATCACCGATTGCCCGCCTTAGAAACCAAACATGGAACCATAAGTTGCAAGGTTTTCCGGCTTTTAAAATAGGAAACAAACACAGTGTTCCTTTCTCATGAAGAAAAAGCGAGCGCTTTAACTCATGAATTTTGTGCTAACCATTCAGTTTCTAGTAGCATAACTAGTAACAGTAGTATAGAAAACCATGTTACTGAATCTATACATGCACTTAATAGAAGTATCATTGATATTACGGATGACATAGTTATCCTAAGAGGCCTTAAAAATCCTCCTGGATTTGATGGGATCAAAAATATATTTTTAAAAAATCTTCCGAAAATAGCTATATTATTTTTAAAAACGTTATTCGATGGATGTTTCAAAGTGTGTTATTTCCCAAGTGCGAGGAAAATTTATTGAATTACTTGTTTTTATTTATTTATTTATTTTTGTAATTATTTGTATGCTTACTTATTAATTTTGTATATATAATTTATGTATTTATTTGTATTGTTATTTATCTATTTATTTATTTATTTGTTTATTTATTAATATTTATTTATTTTTTTTTTAGTTATTTATTTATTTGTTTATTTATTTATTTATTTATTAATTATTTCATTATTTATTGATTTAAATGATAAATTTTTTTATTTTTATTCTATTATTTATTTAGTAGGTAATTACAATTGTTATTATTATTTGTTTGTTTATTTATCTTGTTAATTTATTAATATTTATATACATTCTGTGATAGGACAAATTATACTTAGTTATTTACTTCTCTTTATTATTTATTAAAATGAAAATGTAATTATCATCTTAAGTTATGCTAGTGCATTGAATTAGATTTACCTTCTTCTCTTTCTCCCTGTCCATATGACATAGACCAAATCATAGTAAAAATAAACTTCGCAATTAAATACGTGGTAATTGTTATTGTATGTTATATTCCGCCTAAGAGCTCACTAGATATTTATAAAGTACATGTACAAAATTGTGAATTCTATCTATCCAAACATAAAAAATTCGAACATATATTTTATTATTCTTGGAGATTTCAGTCTGCCTAACATTGAATGGGTATTTGATCCCGAAGAACTACATCTCTTATCATTTAATGTAAACACAGATTTTGAATAAGAAATAATCGATTCTTTTGCAAGTCATGACTTAATAAAAATTAATTGTTGTAAGAATAGCTTAAATCGTGTTCTCGATCTTGTTTTTGTAGACAAAGAATTAGCTATATCTATAGATAAATCATTATGTCCTATTTTTTCTAACTCTGTTCATCACAATGCTTTAGATATTTGTTTCTCTTTTTATGATTTTATTAAATCTACAAATTGAAATTTAATTACAAAAAAGCTAATTTCGAAGGCATAGCGAGTTATATGGTGAGTATTCCGTGGCATGAGCATTTTTGCTCTTTCGATTTATTAAATTTTTTATAATTTTTTTATTGATAAATCTGAGAATGGCAATTGATATGCATGTTCCTACAGTCAGAATTAAAACAAATTCCAAGCCTCCTTGGTTCAATAAAAGGCTTAGTAACTTAAGCAACAGGAAAAACAAAGCTTATAAACGTCTACGCGTAGCAGAAAATGACGGCAATTAAAAAAGTACTTACATTCGGTTGGAACGAGATTTCGATGTTCTAAACAAATTTTTGTTTCAAAGTTAAATTTTATCAGTTGAATCTAATCTAAAAAAAATAGTAAATCCTTTTGGTCTTATATCAAAAACAAAAAAAAAATCTTGTGGCATTTCAAGCTGTATGAATTACCTTGGTTCAACATTTTCTGATCTATCAAGTATTTATGATTCCTTCGGAAAATATTTTGAATCTAATTACACTAAACGTAATGTAAATTCATCCTGCACAGCTGAATATTTATCTCATGATTGTAATGTAAATATCGGTTGTTTAGAGTTAAATATTTCAAAAATTGAAGAAGGTCTCTTGAGTTTAAATGATGACAGCAATCCAGGTCCAGATGAAATCCCACCGATTGTTCTTAAAAAATGTGCTGCTTCTCTTTCTGAATCGCTTTTCTTTATTTTTAAGAGCTCTCTAGAGAACGGTGAATTTCTTCCTGTATGGAAGAAATCATTCTTAAACCCAAGTCACAAATCTGGGTCTAAGCAGCAAATATCCCACTACCGTTCGATTTGTAAATTGCCATGTAAACGAAAACTCTTCGAGAAATTGATATATGAAAAACTGACATTTTTAGTTAAAGAATACATTTCACCGCTTCAACATGGTTTTGTTGCGGGAAGATCAACAACCACCAATCTATCTAGCTTTACCAATTTCATTTTAAAAAATCTCGAAAATGGACATCAAATTGATGTAATTTATATCGATTTTGCAAAGGCATTTGACAGAGTAAGTCATTTTATTTAATAAAGAAGTTGAAAAACTTTGGTTTTCATTCAAAGCTCTTGAAATGGTTGGAATCATATCTCACAGGTCGAATTCAATTTGTTTTCATTGATGAAGTTATATCGAAACCAGTTTTGGTCTCATCTGGTGTGCCCTAAGGTAGCCATCTTGGACCCCTTCTTTTCCTAATTTTTATAAATGACTTACCTAGTATTTTCCTTAAATCCAGTCAAATTCTTTTCGCTGATGACTTAAAGTTATTTCGGTGCATACAATCTATTGGTGACTGCCATCTTTTACAAGACGATATTTTAAAATTATCCCAGTGGTGCACGACAAACCAATTATATTTAAATGTTTCTAAATGTCAATGTTTTTCATTTTGTCGCAACTTTTCTGAAATTACATTTGATTATACGTAAAATTGATAACCAAGTTCTTGAAAGAGTTAGGGAGAAGAAAGATCTTAGTGTAATTTTTGACCCTAAGCTGAACTTTTTGAAACACATTGAATTTAGTGTATCCAAAACAAATTCCATGCTAGGTTTTATTAAACGCAATAGTAGACCCTTTTGCGCTTAAATCGCTTTATAAGTCTTACGTAAGACCAATCTTAGAATACTGATGTGTAATTTGGAACCCTTGTTATAACAACCATTCTAAGAGAATTGAAATTGTCCAAAAAAAGTTTATACGGTTTACTATTCAGAAATTTTGCTGGAACATCGATACTCCATCGTATAATATTAGATGTCAACTTTTAGCAATTTAATCATTTTAAAACAGACGCAAAATTTATTCTGTGATGTTTATAAGTGATATTTTATCTTATCATATCAAATGCCCGTATCTGTTGTCTTTAATCAACTTATATGCTCCATCACGTCAGCTTCGAGTACGTTGTTTGTTTCGAGAAGATGAACACAGAGTTAACTATGCGAAAAATGAACCAATAACTCGCTGTGTCAAAGAAACAAACCTCATTTTAAATCTTGTTGATTTTGATTTTCAATTAAGTAGATCTTCTTTGTGAAATAATTTAATAATGCATTTTCATTTTAATTGATTATTAAATTTAGATTATGAATTTAAAACACATAAATATTTATATTTATCTAGTAATCTAATTGTAGATTTTAAATCTCATATTGATGAAATACCTAACTAAATAAATAAATAAATAAAGTTGTCGATCAATCGCCTCCACTTCTTTCTCTCTACATTGAAAATGTATTCTTTTCCCAAATTAATGAAGGTTTTATAGGAGCTTTTCCTTCAAAAATACTCAAATCTGTGATATTCTATTAAATTAATGTTATATAAGTTTTCAGTAGTAAGGTAGAAAATTACCGTTTCTCTGTAAATTGTGCAATCTAGTTTTTTTTTTAAAGAAAGAAAAATGAATACAGCTACAATACTGTGTTATGTTCACTTTAACGTCGCGTCGTCGATCGTGGTTTATCCGCATAGTCCTGCAACTTGAGAAAATTTCCCAAGAAAAAGTCTAGCGTGGTCAAATCGAATGGCCTATGTGGTCAGGTCACGTAACCTCTGCGAGAGATAACTTTACTCTCAAATCGTTCATGCAGAACGTCAATGTGGCGTTCGGTGTGTGGCATACGAAGCGCTGTCCTTCTGAGACCACATGTCGTTTAAGTCCAAATGGTTCAATTTGTTTCTTCTATTTTTTACCTTTAAATTCCTTGAGAATAGTGTACAACTTCATTCTAGGGATTTTTCTCACTCCTTTCAAGTGATCTGTAACAACAGAAATCAAATAGTGATAATTGACTCATCTTTATAATTTCGGCTTGCTTATTTTGATGTTTAACAAAAATAATGGGGTAAGTTGGGGGACCTTTTTTGGTCCTATTTCATCATACAACGCGCGACACATGAATAAAAAAACTAATATACATATCTCAACTTTTATTAAATAATTCGCTTCGTAAAAAGGTTAAAGGTAGTACCCCTTGGCATAATGGTTAGAGCGTTCAATTCTCAGCCGCTGCAAGAAAGTTTTTTTCAGGGGTGTACTGCCTCTAGCGAGGAATTGACAAATCCTGCAAGAGTATCTCTTGTCATGGAAAGTGATGCTCATGAGCCGTTCGAAATGGACAGAAAATTCTAGGTCCCCTCCGTTCCTGGTAACATGCACACAGGAATGGTTGAGAGTTGTAAATCACTAGGTCCTGGTTCACTTCGAGTTGTTGCACCATCAAATTTAATTTAATTTAAAAAGGTTTAAGCAACTCGGATTGTTTATTGCTTCTAACCCTGGTAAGTATACCATAAATGTAAACCCTCCATTCCGCACTTCATGCCATTGTGTAGTATCAGCCAATTTCTCGTGTCCCATTCATTAAGTTCCAGAGAAGTATCCCACTAGGACCGTTTGAATATACGTGAAAGCCAACTGGGACGGTCTAAATAATTTTTTTCGATGTTTAACCGCTCACTATGTTTCCTCGATAGTGACGCTGATGCCAGTGCTGAAATAATCACAGAATGAGTCCTAACAGAATTAATAGTACAAATCCTTAAGAAAATTCGGCAATGCGGCTTTCGCAGCAATCGTTCCGCTTATGATCTGATAGCATATCTCTCTGAAGAGTACAACAGATCTTTGCATTGTTTTGGAGAAAGTAAGATTATTGTACTTGATATTTCTAAGGCATTTCATAGAGTTTGGCATAAGGCTCTCTTATCAAAAATGCGTGCGTTTGTTATCGACGAGGAATTGACAAATCCTCTAAGGGTATATCTCTTGTCATGCAAAGTGCTGCCGTTCGGAATCGGCAGAAAATTGTAGGTCCCCTCCGTTCCTGGTAACACGCACACAGGAACGGTTGAGAGTTGAAGTCACAAGGTCCTGGTTCACTTCGAGCTGTTGCACCACCAAATTTATTTATTTGGTATCGACGAAACCCTAATTCTTTGGATTAGAAATTTCCTTCTAAGAGAAATGTTGTGTTAGACGGTTTAAAACCTAATCTTTTCCTGATGTTTTCCAGGGGTCCGTTTTGTCTCCGGTTTTCTTTTTCATTTTAATAAATGATCGCTGGCTTTCTAATCCAGTTCATTGGTTTTCCGATGACTGTACTCTCAGCTTTTCATACTCGTTCTCAAATTCACGTCCATCTCCTTCGGAAGTAAAATTGGAAAATTATTGTATTGTAATAGTTTTACTAGGTCCGTTAAATAAAACTTATTACTCTTTTTAGTATTTCTTCTTTACACTTTCCAATTCAAAACAGTAAATCTCAATTTATAAACAACTTAAATACTTTTATTCAAATTTAAATCACACTTGTTTAATATCACAATCCAATAAGTAATACTTTTGCACACTTTCATAATCCAAAATCAACTGTGTCTCGCTCACCGTGAACACTTCCTTATATACTCAAATTAGTTGTTCTCGAAAGTTCTTGTCTTGGAATGTTCTAGATGTTTGGAATAAGGGGAAATACATTTGACATTGGAAAAGAGCTTTTTGTTTCTTCCATAAATTAGATATGCAGTTTTCCAACAGATGGCGCTGTAGTAGTATAAAGCTCTGTTCACAACAGTATGCTTATCTCATAAAACTCTGATCTTTTCAGCATTGTTAAATAGGCCTTAAGAAAACGTGTGAAGTTTAATGCTTCGAAAGCTCATTGCTGTCTGTTGTCCTTGAAGCAAAATGTCCTACTTATGCCATTGTCCTTGAATGGCCAAAAATGCTGCCAAATGCTTAGGATTTCTATATCGGTTTAACAAGTTTTTCACTCCTCTGATCTGGCTACAATTTATAAGGCATTTTTTTGGTCCAAAACTTGGGTATAACTCACATTTATGGGCAGGCGCAGCACAAACTTATCTCCATTTATTGTATAGAATTCAGAACAGAGCTTTAAAACTGACAGGAAACAGATCTATCATGGATTCATTCCCATCTCTTGAACACCATCGGAATGTTTCATGTATTTCCTTGTTTTATTGTTTATTTCACAAGCAATGCTCCCTCGAAGTAGACAGTTGCATTCCTCCCCTCAATCAGTTAACCTGTTATACCCCTTTCACTAGAAATGCTTATTAGTTCACCCACGAGTCAAATTTTGGTCGTACCGTCAAATACAGAGATTCTTTTTTTAGTCCCATAACACGATTATGGAATAATTTTCCCGGCACGGTTTACCCTTGCCATTTCAATTTGCAAACATTCAAGACCAATGTTCATCGACACACCCTTTCTCTTCCCTCCTAAGACCTGAGCTCATGGTTTATTGCGAATGGTCTCCTGAACTCATACTGATTATCTCTCGACTGAAAAGGTAAAGTATCTTAAGTCGACTTAAGATATTTCGCGTTTTTTTATTGATCCTTAGTGACATTCTAAAAGGCTACAGTTCTGTGTTATCGGCTTCCTTCTATCTCACTCCTGTGCTTTTTTATAGACAAAAACAACTTCATCTTAAGTTCAAAAGACACATCTCTACACGCGGTAAAATATCTTAAGTCCACATAAGATTGTGTGTTCTGCTTAATTTTAAAACCTAAAATAGACTTAAGATTATATTGGGTTAAGACTTTTTTATTATTGTGAAATCGTAAATCATATTAAGTTGACTTAAGATATTTTCGCGCGTGCAAACAGGAACAAAAGTCATCCTTAAGTCGACATAAGATAAAATCCTTAAAAAAATTCCAAAAAAGTGTGAAAACGCAAATCATCTTATGTGAACATAAGATGAATTTTTAAATTTAAAACTGAAATTTTTCGCTCCCTAAGTAATCATAGGATATTTTACCGTTTGCAAACCTTAAACAATTTCCGTAATAACAAGGACATAAGATATTTTTAAGCGAATTTTGTTTCTAGATTGCCTTTTGTGCGACCGTTTTTCTTATTTTTTCATTTACATAGTGTTTCAGACAGTTTTGTTTCATACGCGATTGAAAAATTATTACAAATGAAACACATACGTATACAACAAAAAAGAGTTGAATTGCACGAATTTGGAATTAAAAATACATTTTAAAAAAATAAAACATGGATTTAATGAGATAAAGAAGTTCAAATGTATGAAATTGCCGTCTGATTTCCAGAAAACTAAGAATTTATTCACACAAAGCTCAAAAATAGTTTAATATTACAAGAATTTTTATGCTAGAAATTTCTTCAAAGTTTTTCAAGAATACAATTTGGGATATCAATTTTAAGTAATTACGTAGTAGTATTGGCCAATAGTTCTAAAAAGACTGGCGCAAAATGTCAAACAACCTATTATTTTTAATTTCTTTGTATGATACTACTTAACAATTTGCTAACTTTAAATTAGTTTACTAACTCATTCTTAGTTTAAAACATTTTCCAACTAGTATCGTACTAAAGGAATTCTTAATAAATTGCTTCTGAACACACCGAAAACATTGACAGTTCATGCAAAAAACAAAGTAAACAAACCTTTTGTGGCGTTTCTAAAAGCACGATATTCTTACGATGATTTTAACTTTAATAAAAGGGTAGATATAGATATAGTATGATGCTATATTCAAATAAAATTTGCTACAAGTAAATCGTTGATTTAACTTAGTTTCATATTAAATCAGCCTTAACGTCGGTCGTTACTAATTCAATTAAAATTTTGTGCCATTGATTTTAGGAAATAATTTAAAAAAATAATCGTTTCACTTGTTTTGAAGATATTGATTTTTCAAAAAAAACAAAATTAATTTTTTTATTTCAAAAGATCCAAAAAATATTTTTGCGAATGTTCTTATATTAAATATTATTTTAAGCTGCTAAAAAAATGGTTCAAATCGTTAGAACCGTTAATGAGAAAGTCGAAAATAAAAAGAAAACGGTTGTGTGTACTGACGTACGCGCGGTAGAAGTAAAACTTCCTTACATGTCGCTGTCTTTGACTGATAGCGTGTCGTTTTGACACGTCACTGACAGATGCATAGACATTTGTTTACCCTCAACGCCGGAAAAGAAGTTTTACTTTAAAAAAAACGGTTCTATGACAGGTACCGTTAATAACATGTTATTCAGCCGTTTTCGAGATAAATAAGATCTTACACTACGGGTGCGATACCGTTAGTTTCGGAGGTAAAAACAATTTTTAATTTCTCCTATCTCCCCTTGGGTCCCTTAGGTAAATTTTTTCCAATAGTTTTTTGTTATTATTAATTTGACTTAAAAATATGTTTTCATGTAACATTTTTTACAGTTATCAATGATTTTTTTTAAATAATTTAATAATTTATTTTATATTTTATTTTAATATTTTTTAAAAAAATTATCTGAATAAAACTAAACTGTTTCTATTCTGTTAACCAAATGTGATTTTATAGCCTTTTTTTAAAGAAATTCAAATCTTTATTAGTTAATATTTTTTTTTTATTATTAAAGCTCTATAGAACAAATTTGACTTTTTCATATACGACTTAAATAAAAACCACCAAATATCATCTTAAATCTCTTTTTTTCCACTTTTGCACACGCAACTCATCTTAAATGGACATAAGAATTAAAAACGTCCTTCGAAAACGCAAGGCAAAATATCTTATCTCAACTTAAGATTTTGGAAATTAATATAAAATTCAATTTATAGAAAAGCCAAACTATCTTAAGTCATATTTTTCCTCATAACGGCCAAAATATTAAAAATATCTTTTCAAAAATAATTTCAAAAAAAAGATCATAAAATTTTACATATAAATGCTTTGTTGAATAAAGTCTATATTTGAAAGATTTTTTGGGATACAGCTTTGAAGTGTTTTTTTGCTCTCCTGAAAAATCATCAAAATTGACTTAAGATACTTTACCTTTTCAGTCGAGATCTATTTTGATTTATCCTTGGAAAAAAATAAATAAATAGGAAAACGAGCATTATTTTGCAAAACATAACCGGATCCTACTGTGCGAGTATATTCATAATTGATCTCAATAATTCAAACCTATATTTAAATTTAATGTGATACCGCCCTCCTTGAGGCTGTTTGTTTTAAGCTACGCGTGTAATAAAATAAAAACTCAAACCGTTTTGAACTATTTTAATGGTTTGTTATTTCATTTTGAAATATAATTCCTTTAACAATTGGAAGATAACACGACGACCTCGGAGGGCCTAAGGGCGTCTTGTAGGAAAAAAAATATTGTTGGATTTCCAATGGGCGTCCATATTATGCACTTAAAATTTGGCAAACAAAAGTTGGCTTTGTCATCTGTAAATCACTTTGTAAGAGAAGAATTGTGGGAAGTCTGGAATTTTAAAAACTTAGTTTTCTTGGTGCTTGATTTACGGATATTGCATTATAATAATGAAACTAAAGCCAAAATATTGCCGTTTTATAAATTATATCACCCAAGTGGTGAAGTGAAAGTAGTTATAACTTGATAAAAATTTCGAAGAAATAAACGGTGAAACTTTAAAATAAAACTTTCGGTTATTTTTTTATTTTCCCTAGGAAACAAAGGATATATTGTATTGCATACTTAAGGGAAGCATTATTATTGACGCCATTAAATGCACGATCATTTATGGTCAAAGCATTTATTTACAACTTCAATTTTCCTTAAGTATCTACCTACTTAGAAACCCAAAACGTCTCGAAATACAGTGAGTTAACTTAAGCTTCTAGATAGTATTCTTATTGTAATATTTGGTTTTTCTTTTGATTTTAATTTATTTTTAGGAATTTAAGAAAAGTTAGTTGCTTTATACAGGGTGATTAGCATAAGATGGTGGAGACAAGAAACTGGAATGCACGACTGATTTGCAACGAACTTGGCATTATGTTAAAGGCATTTCAAATTTTTAAATTGTTCATTTGAAAGCTTAGAAAATGTTGTAGGTAGTTGGAGCTAAAAACAATATTATCGTCGTCATTCTATGAAAACTCCCTAAGTCCATTTAAAAAAAATGTGATGCAATTCTTATTTAATTCATTTCGGATAAACCATTTGCAAAAAATTTTATTGCACAATGCCTACGCCAAACAAATTCTACAATTGAAGCCTGAGATCATGCTATTCTGATAATTTTTGGATTTTTTTATATTAATTTCCAAGTTCAAATGCAAATATCTCAAAACACAAAAAATGGACTTAGGGAGTTTTCATAGAACGACGACGATATGCAATAGATAAAAATATGAATTCATGAATTCAATTCAAAAACAACGATTTTACGTCGTTAAAATTAGTTTTTATATAAAAAATGTTTAAGACAAAAGTTTTAATACGCCAATTTTATGTTTTAATTACTGTGCAAATCAAAATTAAATTTAAAAAGAAAAAAATTTCCCGGTTTCTTTGGCATCTAATTTTCAAAAAAATATTAAAAATCTTTTGTTTAAGTTTATATTCCTCTGTATACTTACTTACTTACTTAGGTCCTCACACCTTTTATGTCCGTGGGGGACCCCTAGTGGGGCATACTGCGTCCACAATGCCAACTCGCCATCGTGTTCGGTTCCTGGATATGAGTCGCAACTCCCTCCAACTCTTGCCTAGTTGGGCTGACTCCTCCTCTACTTTCCTTCTCTATGAGCTTCTCGGTCGTCCAGCTCTTTTTCCTTCTTGAGTGAGCGGATTCCACTGCGTTGCATGCGCCGCAATACAGTTGTCGCCTTTTCGAGAATGTGTCCGATCCACTGCCACTTTCGACGTCGTATAATAGAGTCAATAGGTTCCTGACCCGTTTTCCTAAGGAGCTCTTCGTTTGATATACGATTGGGCCAGAAAATCCTAAGGATGTTTCGTAGACATATATTAATGAACGTTTGCAGCTTCTTAGTGACACCTACTGTTACTTTCCAAGTGCTGCAACCGTAAAGTAACACGGATTCGACGTTGGATCGAAGGAGCCGTAGCTTGGTTCTTAAGTTAAGAGAGTTATTCCTCCATATATTTCGAAGCATACCGAAAGCAGCCTTTGCCTTCCCGATTCGAATGCTGATGTCCTGTTTGGTACCACCCTCGGTAGAGATGATACTTCCAAGGTATTGGAAGCTCTGTACTTTCTATAACGGTTGTTGAGAAATGTTTATGAGAGAAGATGACGTGGTTCCTAGGCTGATCATCGTTGTTTTGCCGGAGTTGATTTTCAGCCCTACGATTTCTGCTTCTCTCTCCACCCTTGTTGTCATTTGGTGGAGATCCATGATCCTATGAGAGAGCAAGCATACGTCGTCCGCATAGTCAAGATGTTTCAGGTGAGACGTCAGAGTCCATCGAATTCCTCCCTTTCCCGTCAAGGCCGCTCACACAGCAGGACATCGCTCATCACCAACAGAAACAATATTGGTGACAGAATGCAGCCCTGTCTGACTCCACTTTGGACTTCAAATTCTTCTGACAGCCCCCCTTCGAGCAAAACGTGATACTTGGATCCATCATAAGTTGCCTTAATAATAGCTATTAATTTATCCGGGATACCCCTCCTGCGTAAGGCATGCCAAATAAATTCTTTATTGACGCTATGAAAGCCTTCTCAAAGTCAATGAATAGCAGGTGGAGTGGTGATCGATATTCGACGCACTGCTCAATTATGATCCTTAAAGTATTGATATGATCAATGTATGAGGATCCAGTGCGGAAACCTGCTTGTTCTTCATCGTTTTTGGCTTTTAGATGTTCCCTGATGCGTTCCAGTACTATTTTCGCTAATATTTTGGTAACGGCAGGCAGGACGCACATCCCCATCCACTTTTCGCACTGTGTTAAGTCTCCTTTTTTAGGGAGCTTGACTATCATTCCCTTTTTCCAATACTTTTACGCAATACCTTTGACGTCACCGGGCCACGGCACTGTGTGTTGAAATAAAACTCTCTTATAACGTCGACAACTCTATAGACGGTTCTGCAATTTTGCAACCCAATGCATAGCTGCTACTCTAAAGGTGTGTCCACACCAAAGAAACATTTCAGGAACATTTAAGAAACATTTCAGAAATGTTCCTCTGTTTCTGAAATGTTTAAAAAAATGTTTCTTTGGTCTGGACACACCTTAAGGAACTGACAACCATTTCCGAGCCAATGCAAGCACAGGAGCAGTTGATTTTCAGCCGACAAACCATGACTGCGCTGTTTATTGTGCTCTAATTGTTTTACAATTTTATTTAAAAGGAAATCAACTTGAATTTGGTTTAAGCGAAAGCACTCTTTAAAGTTTAAGTTGTGTAGTCCCGAAAAATTAATTCGGTCTCTAGATTGTAGTAGTAATAATTGACTTTATTTCATTATAAATGTTACATAAAATGTTCCTAAGTCTATATTGGTTTGGCCGATGGCCGTCTACCAGATTGGTCTCTATAAATTCTTATTATAACCGCGTCTTCACTATCGTCGAACAAAAACTCACGTCTTAACATTTTAAAAGCTTCAACAATATGAATTTGCAAAGCGATCGATTTCTTTGCAAACTTTTGATAAACTTATCAAAATTTGCTTTGCAAAAATAGAATTTACAGTTTTTGTGGAACGAAACAGCATAATTATTTGCAAAGTCTTTGCAAATTACACTTTTCAATATTAAGTTTTCACTTTGCACATGAGAACGTACGTGGAACAGAAATTGCAAAGAGAATATAAAAATTGCAAAGACTTTGCAAATTACACTTTTCAATTTCAACTTATCACTTATCAAATTTAATAGTTCTGAGGAACGCAAAGTTTTGAAAATTGTCGAAAAATTTGATAAGTGCAAAGTGAAAAGTTGATAAGTTGTTTTGTGGAATAGGGTCCGGTGTAAAATTTCATAGCGAGTTCAGTCAATGTTTTAAACAAATCATCTTCACGTTAATGATGGACGATTACATTTTATTTTATTTTATGCTCCCAAAAAAATGCATTTTCAGAGTTGATATGTATTTAAAAATTCGAAAAATGTTGTTCAGGGTAATCAGTTGACATCTGCAATGAAATATTATTATTATTTTTATTATTATTTTATCGATACGTTAAAATTTGATTTGTCCTTATCTGTCATACCATATAATTATTTTAATTATCGAATTCAATATTCTATATTATATCAAAATATAGACCGTTCTCCATTAATCAAGCCATGAACTATATGATGTCTACGGTGCCAATGGATTAAAATTCTTAGTCTTTCTTGCTTATATTTACTTGACAATTTTCATTACAAGGTGCAATCGGGTTATAAATCTCTGACAGAGAGAGTGAGATAAAAAACAGAAACCTCAAACAAAATTCGGAAGATTTAGTTTAGTATGAACAGCGTCTATAGTAGAAAAAGTAAAATGCATGACTGGGTCGCACGAACTTGCTCTTATGTAAAAGATTAAGAATTTCAAAAATGAATTTTCTTAGAAAAAAACTGTTCATAAACTTAAAATTCATTTTTTAAATGACTAAAACAACTTCTTTAGCAGTTGGAGGTAAAAATAGGATGCCATGTGATTCAAGCAAATATTGGTTTACGCAAGAACAAAACTTATAAGTCTTTGTAGTGGCTTCTAAAGAAAATAAGCTTTTATATACAAATTTTTTAAAACATTTTCAAGAAAAAATTTTGTTACGCAACTCAAATTTTTTATTTAAACGAAAGAAATAAATTTCCCCAAAAAACTATTAAGCTGTTTTTGAGATATTAAATTTTTCGAAAAAAATTATACTTTTTTTTCAAAACTTCAAAAAATATTTTTTTTTTAAGTTTTGAAATGCAATACTTTTTAGAAGCTTCTTTATAAGAAATTTCATTAAAATCCATTATCTGAAAAAAGTTTCTATGCTAGGCACAGGCAGTAATATATTAATTTCAATTTTTTTTTATTAAATTGCAGATCGTAAAAATTAAACGAAAGACATATTGGGTTTCCAAAAAAAATTTTGAAATTTTTCTTAAAAATCCAAAAAATAAAAAACTGAAAATTTGAATATGTAATAATATTCAAACTTTAGAAGAGCTTTAGCATAAAAAATGATTTAAATCGACTGTACCGTTTTTTTTGAAATTATTTTTTCAACCATTACCTAGCTTTAACTAAATGAAATTTTATGATTTTTACTTGCGACTTATATGTATTATAAGGCAAGTTATTCATTCGGTCAGCTATCAGACGAATAGGGGGAACAACATGTAGCATACGAAAACATGCACGTGCCGTATCTATTCGGGACTGGTGGAAGTCTGATCATAGCCTCTCCGTGGCGGCCGCTAGAAACAAGCCCTTAAAAAGGTTTGGCTAATATGATCAGGCTAGTTCCGCAGGTTGACGACAGGTTAATTCCCTGTCCCGTAAAACTTTATGAATTACGAGACCGACAACAAGCCTCGGAAACGGACTGATCACACGACGACAACCAACGCAACGAAAACTGAAAAACGATTTACGAATTTTCTTATGGAACGTACGGTCGCTCTATAGAGCTCGAGCTGCTCAGCAGCTAGCCGATGCCCTGTCAAAATATAAAGCTGACATAACAGCTCTTCAAGAAATCAGATGGACAGGGAATGGTGTTCTACAGAAGAAAGAATATGACATATACTATAGCTGTCATACAAAACACCATGTGCTCGGGGTAGGCTTCCTAGTCAGCGAAAAAATGAAGTCTACCATCATCGGCTTTAACGCTATAATCGAAAGGCTATGCACTCTTCGCGTGCGAGGCAAATTTACGAACATCAGCCTCATTAACGTTCACGGACCTACGGAGGAGTCCTCAGACGAAGAAAAAGAGACTTACTACGAACAAGTCGAGAGGGCCCTCAATGCCTGTCCAAGGTATGATGTTAAAATCATCCTTGGGGATTTGAACGCAAAAATAGGTCGGGAGCCGGTATTCAGGCATTACGCAGGCACCCATAGTTTGCATGAGAACACTAATGACAATGGACTTCGAGTCTTAGAATTGGCAGCATCGAAAAACATGGTCGTTGCGAGTACCAGGTTCCCGCGTAAAGATATCTACAAAGCCACCTGGGTATCACCTGATGGAGTCACTCGTAACCAAATAGACCACGTGTTGATAGACCGTCGCCACTACTCGAACTTGATGACGGTACGAACGTACCGAGGTGCCAATATCGACTCGGATCACTATCTTGTTGGTATGGTTTTCCGAGGGCGGATTGCCTTGCGAAGACGCATTGCATCCGCCGATCAGGTTCGAATCAACACGGCTGCCCTGCGCAATGAAAACACCAGAAACACCTTTGGTAATGCGTTAGGACTCGCCCTAGAAACACCTGACTTAGGGAGAGTAAGTCCTGGAGCCAGTATGCTGGGCGTAAATGAAAAGTGGACACGTCTTAAAAATACTGTCATTAGTACTGCCAACTCCATCTTAGGCAGCAGTCGTAAAAATCGGAACGACTGGTTTGATGATGAATGCAAGCTAGCGACTGAACGTAAGAATGTTGCGTACCGAGCAATGCAACAATCTCATAGAACGCGGGCACGCGAAGAGGAATATAAAGAGCTCAGAAGAACAGAAAAACGGCTTCACAGACAAAAGAAATCAGCCTGGGAGAAGAACCTAATCTGTGAAATAGAAAACAGCCGAGAGCGAGGTCCGCACCAGGCGCGGAAGTTCTACCAATCCGTCCGAAACATGACGCAGTACACACCACGCTGCACATACTGCAAGGACGGAGAGGGAAATCTGATCACCGATCCTGAAAGCATATTGGAGCGTTGGGAAGTGTATTTTAATGAATTGCTAAATGGTCAGCTCACTGCAGAAGTGGAGGCTCCACTACTTCAAGAAGAATACCTTATGTTGCCGCCACCAAGCACAGAAGAGGTTGAGAAGGCTATAGGCCGATATAAGCAGAACAAAGCCCCGGGAGCCGATGGCATACCAGCCGAATTATTCCATCACGGCGGGCCAGCCTTACGTCAAGCAATTCATGATATTATAGTACAGGTATGGGAGCAGGAAGAAATGCCAGAAGACTGGCGAAAAGGTTTAATATGCCCCATACATAAGAAGGGAGATGTCACAACGTGCAGCAATTATAGAGGTATCACGTTGTTGGGTACCGCCTATAAGATACTCTCCTCTATCCTACAAGACCGGATCACCCCATACGCTAAAACCATCATCGGACAATATCAGTGTGGTTTCATTCCAGGCAAATCAACAACTGATCAGATCTTTACCCTTAGGCAGGCGATGGAAAAATGTCTAGAATTTAACATCCCAACATACCATCTGTTTATAGACTTTAAGGCCGCCTATGATAGCATAGCCAGGGTAGAACTTTTCAAAGCCATGAGAGAATTCGGCATCCCAAATAAATTGACACGACTATGTAGGTTGACCATGACTAACGTAACAAGCCAAGTAAAAATAGCCGGATTGCTATCCAGACCAATCAAAATTTTTAATGGACTCCGACAAGGGGACGGTTTGGCCTGCCTCCTCTTCAACCTGGCGTTGGAGAAAGCAATCCGTGACTCTGGCACGGCAACAAGAGGGACCATCGTCAACAGGTCCAGCCAGTTACTAGCTTACGCAGACGACATTGACATCATCGGAAGAACCGAACAAGCTGTACACGATTCCTTCATCCAGATCGAGCAGGCAGCACAAAATCTGGGGCTGCACATTAGTGAAGGTAAAACAAAGTACATGGTGGCGTCGAATGCGAGAGGAACAGTTGGTCAAACAATCAAGGTAGCGGAGCACGAAATTGAAGTGGTGCAATCCTTTAAATACCTTGGGTCAATAGTAGCAGTCGATAACAATATAGAAGAAGAAATACGCGGGCGGCTTCTCAAATCCAACAGAGCCTACTATAGTCTGTCAAAGCTTTTCAAATCCAGAAATCTCACCATAACTTCAAAACTGCTGCTGTACAGGACCATGGTTCTGCCAGTACTCACATTATGGATCCGAGACTTGGGTGCTTAGCAAAAGGCACTCCGACCTCTTAGCTGCGTTCCAGAGAAAAGTCTTAAGGAGAATTGTTGGCCCCATATATGAGGAAGGACGATTCCGGAGACGGTACAATCATGAATTGTACGCAATCTACTTAGAAGCAGATATCGTGACAAAAATTAAGCTCGGTAGACTCCGGTGGGCAGGGCACCTAGCTCGCATGAGCGAAGATGAACCTGCTCGGAAAGTTCTTTGTGGTACATTCTATGGTAGACGACAGCGTGGTAGACCATGCTTGCGCTGGAGAGATGGCGTAGACCAGGACGCCCGAAGCCTTGGGGTGCGCAACTGGATGGCGTCGGCTAGAGACCGGGATAGGTGGAGAGACTTGTTGAAAGAGGCCAGGACCGGAACCCGGTTGCCGAGCCGATGATGATGATGATGATTCATTCGTAAAGAAATCGAACTCGAGATTTTGATCAAAGTTGACATTACGAAGACAGTAGGTCTCGCAATTCTGTCTGTCTGTCTGTCTCGTTGTTCGACTACAGCTAAACGGTTCGGCCGATTTTCTTCAAACTTGGTAGATATGGGTTTTAGTTCACTCCCCCCGGATGTTTTTTCCTTTTTTTAAGACCAAAAATAACGGTACCTGCCATACGATTTTTTTTTCGAAATTTTATAAATATTTATTTTTCTCAAAAACTGTCCCACAGATTTTTAAAATAAAAATTTCTTTTATTAAAGCTAGGTAATGGTTGAAAAAAAAAATTATTAGTTTTGGTACCTCCCTTGGAACCATTCTTTTTGTTTCTGATTTTCTCAAAAACGGTACAACCGATTTTGATCATCATTTTATGCTAAGGCTCCCCAGCAGTTTCAATGTTATTGTGAATTCAAATTTTCAAACTAAAATTTTTTGGATTTAAAAAAAAAATGCACGATTTTTTTAAGACTTGATAAATAAAAGTTTCTTGATACAATCTACACGATATGAGAAAAATAGAATTAAATAACGGCACCCTCCATACAAATGTTAAAAATGGTTTTCGAAAATCGTATTTTTCTCGAAAACTGTTCCGAGAATTTTTTTCTTTAATAAAAAAAAAATGAAAACAAGATATTACTGACCATGGAACGATTTTTTTCGAATTTTGAATTTCTCATTATCGGCACAACGGATTTTGATGAAATTTTTTGTAAAGAAGCTCCTAAAAGTCTAAAAAATATTGCATTTCAAAACTTAAAAAAAAAATATTTTTTCAATTTTTAGAAAAAAAGTCGTTTTTTTTTTTTGAAAATTCGATATCTCAATAACGGCTTAGTATTTTTCTTGGAAATTTAACTCTTATTTGTACAATAATAAAAACTTAAAGTTGGCGTACCAAAATGTTTCAAAAATTTTGTATATAAAAGCTTATTTTTTTAAGGAACCACTACAACGACTTATAATTTTTGTTCTTGCATAAATTCGTATTGGCATAGTATTCCGTTTTTATCTCTTACTACTAAAAGAATTTTAAAAAAATATTTTTTCCTTATGAACAGTTTTTTTAATAACATTCGTTTTTAAAATTCCTAGTCTATTACATAGGAGCAAGTTCGTACGACCCAGTCGTGCGACCCAGTCGTGCATTTTATTTTTTTTTTGTAAATTCTGTGGGACTGTTTTTGAGAAAAAAAAATATTTATAATATTTCGAAAAAATTCGTATGGCAGGTACCTTTATTTTTGGTCTTAAAAAAAAACGTGTGGGGGGAAAAAATTAAAAATGATCAGCCTTATTGTGAGTTTCACCCGGAAAACATTTCCCCCGAAAAATTTTTGTTCCCCTGAAATTTTGAAAGCTATTAAGAGTTTCGCCCGAATAAAAATTTCACTTCGAATCAGGAGTGACAGTTCGAAAAAAAGGCACGTTCAGAAAAATGAGGCCCGCAATAAATTCTCACTTCACTGTGATGGAAACGGAGAATGAAATGCAACCTCCAAATTCTCTGTTAACTAATATAGTGCTATGTATAATTGAATTTGGGACATCAGTTATTTTTGTCGAAGTTACTTGCAAAAGAGATAAAATTGTGTTTTCACTAGTAGTGGCTCCCAATTTTAAATTGGATTATCTGAAACGAATAATTTACAAACCTATTTTTAAACAGCGGACTTATTGCGTTCGGAAAATGAACAGACCTTCTTGTGATATAGCATAGCATAGCGCTACATATCTTGTCTGGGGAAGAACAAATGTTTGAGGAGCGAGCACTTCGAAGGAATTTGAGGGATCACTCTAATCCTTTGGAGATGCGTAAGTGTGAAAAGGAATTAATCCTTATTTTTTATGTCCAGATTTTATCAGTACCTACTACAGGCAGAGGGTTTCTTTTCAGAGGGTGGGTACCAAAACCACGATGTTGGTTTGGCAAAATCCTCTTTTAGCCTTATTCTTACTTTTTTCAACTCAAATTCACTCTTCACTTCTTCCAAAATTCGGCCACTTTCTCCCGATTTGCTTCAAGTGAAGCCCTTGGCAATTTCAGGATTTATTAAGCAGCATATCGCTTTGGTCTTTTTTTTAAATGTTTTTCTCCTGCATTTTAACAAAATACATTAATTTGAAATTTTCTTATCTTAAAAAACAAACAACTTACATTTTCCGCCTTATTCTGCTCTCGTTCGCCTAATAAAAATAAGTGAAAATTATGGCTGTCAATGGCATATCATTCCGCCCGAAATGATTGTTTACAATAAGGGGAATTTTTCGAACTTGAATAATTTTTCGGGTGAAACTGACAATAGACGAAAAGTAAATATCAATTTGTCCGGGTGGAATGTTGTTCGGGTGAAACTCACAATAAGGCTGGATACCTACCAAGTTTAAAGAAAATCTTCCAAGCCGTTTAGGCTGTAGTCGAACCGACAGACAGCAGGACAGAATTACGAGACCCACTTTTTTAGTCTTGGCTATCATCGTAATGTCAACTTTGATCAAAATCTCGAGTTCGTTCGACTGCATAACTTGCCTTATAGTCCCTATAAGTCGCAAGTAAAAAATCATCACGATCTTCCTAAAATAAATTTTGCTTTCATAAATTATATTATGTAAAATAAAACAATATAAGCAAGAGGAAAATTATTTAATGTAAGACAACGCAACGAAAAATATATTCCACTTAATATTCATCCCAAATTACAAATTTACAAATTATGTAAAAAGGTTTCATATTTAGTATGTATGTTTGCAAATATGTATCTACCTGCCATCAGCATATAACAGTTAGATACAAAATTTAAAAAAAAAATACATAATCATCAATCCATTGCATACAAATCAACAAAAATTAATTAGGTAAAATTTGAATATCCCATCGGAGAAAAGGCAAACAAAAAATTATTCAATGAAATGCTCCCCAAAAATCAAGTTAACAAAAAAAAAAAAAAAAACACGAAAATGCTAAATTTCACTTCCACGAAATCAAATTCACAAAGTCAATATTACGGCGGCGGTCATTATAAATAACAAATGTTACAAAAGAAAAACTGGCTTCTTAACGAAATCATTACACAACCTAGACATCTTGCACTCCCACCAAAGCCCCCAACCCATCTTGAACACATAAACTGTAAATATAAAATTAGCATTTAATTAGTCGATGCTCTCCGGAGTAAAAGTGAAATGATTTCCTATTAATTTATGCTAATTTAATACACAAGCCACGAGAATCAAAACATTCAGCACTTTTTGTGTTTATTTATTTTATAACAAAAAGAAAAAAAAACTAATTAAAAATCAAACAAAACAAACAAAACTTAAATCAAATTTATTTTAAAAACTTAAAAAGATACAAAAATCTATCTTACACTTAAAACTATTAAAACATAAAAGATTGAGAGGGAACTTTTCGAAGCGAATCAAACTCACGTCATTTCTAATCTCGGGGGTCACCTCAACGTTGCAAATCAGTTGCAATCCATTTATACACTTAACTGGGTTATTTGAAGAAGATTGGCGCGAAACGAACTTGACTAGAACCGCACACCAATCGATGTATCTACAACTGGAATAGCTTCTACTTCTGGTTCTGATCCTTGACCACTTTATTCGCCTCATCATCTTCGTCGTCCTGGCTCAGATTCTTAGCCTCTCGTTTCCTGGACCCATCGTATGAGTAACCACCATTGCCACTGGCACCTTCTAAGTTATTGCTCAGTTGGTTCTTGATGGATTTTTCGACCGCCTCCGGTGCACCAATACCAATACCAGAACTACTGCCCAGTGAACCAGCGTCGGCCCTCTGTTCATTAGCCTTGTACTTAATGAAATACACTTCCGGTTTGTTTAGTTTAAGGGATTGCTGTTGGTGTTGTTGCAGCTCAGCGACTCTGGGAGTATCCGGTTTCTTCACCAAAACATACACCAAAGTTTGTTCCTCGATTTCGGGCAGCACTGGCGCTGGCGGAGGTGTTGGTGGCGACGGGCTTCGGACCAAAATGATTTTATAATGCTTCCTCGGAGGATAGCGGTATTGGGGTTGTTGGGGATATTGGTGCTGTTGTGGAGGTAGCTGGACGTAGATTTTCTTCTCCTCCACACCATCGTTGGGAATCGGGATTTGAAGTTGAATTGGTGGTTCGGTGAGCTGCTGCTGCTGCTGCTGTTGGTTTAAAGGTGATGCGATGAATGGCAGCTGTTGGAATTGCTGTTGTCCCGCTGGTGGGACATAGAATGTTTGAGGATTATTTTTGCTCTGAGATTGCTGCTGCCCCTCAGATGGTGGCAGATACGCTTGCTGTTGAGGTCTACATACTGCAACAGTGAAAATCCCACAAAGCACCAACACCGTCAATGAACGATCACTGATCGATGACATTTTTTTTGCAGCCTACACGAAATCTATCTGCGAGCGAGTGTATCTTCGTTTCGTATTCGGTTTAATTAAGATACGTTTCCGTTTTGAATGCAAGCACTAATGAAATTCAATAGTCGACTGACTGCACGTGTGGGGAGTTTTCCGTATTTATACCGCTGACGACTCCACACGACAATTAAACAAAAGATATGAAAAAAAAATGTCTTGCAGAAGACGAGTAGAGTCTAGCGTGTGCGCCTCTGGAACGTTACGGTACTTCTGTCTGAATCGGAGTTCCAAACCAAAGTAATAACGAATGTGATTCTCCTCGACGGGGCATGTGGCCATGGATGGCATGATGAAGATTGAAAAGCTAGGTTGTTGGTGCCCGCGCGCCGCACCGCTGGTGATGTGTTTCGAAATGCAAACACCAGCCTCTCTTGCTGGCTTTTTATTTTTACTATTTTATTTGTATCTAACGGATGCCAAATGAAGTGCTGAACAAAACAAATAGGCATATTCAGGGATTAAAAGTGCAACATTACTTATGAGATACAAATTTATAATGTGTCGTGTTTGGCACACAGCTGTTTGCGGATTATAGATTTGAATAGATACTTATGGGGCTCATCTAAAAAGGGGGAAACACAATCTAATCCTTTTTTTTGTTTTTGTGGGTTAAAGAGTAACAACTGTGGGTATTTATTTCCGTGTTTTCGATTTCACGATTTATGATAGTTAATACAATCTTTTTGATCCATTTGCATTAATTAGCAAGCTAATTAGCAATGCTTCTATGTTGAGTCTATCTTCTTCTGCCATGGCTTTGATGACGACAAGCTAATGAACGTGATTCAGAATTCACGACCGACAGTAGGTATTTCATATGATAGTAGGTATATACTCGTAGAAGAAGCAAAAGATGATAAAAATAAAAGATACTTAGATACAGTTTTGCGAAAATTAATTAATTTCATGGATTTTCTTTTTAAGCTAAATTCGCTGTTGTCTTACGCATCAAGACGTTTCAAGGTTAAAGCTAATGGTGAATGGACCGAAATTGGTTTTGTAGATCACTTTAGTGGGTCATGAATGTTTTTGTGTTGAGTGGATCTTCTACAAACTCTTTTGAATGGACTTGATGTGCGAGGAATAATTTTAATTTGCGGTTCTTTGATTTATTTGATTATGATGATGATAATGATAATGATGATGAAGATTTAGACTTAATTCAAGGACGTGACGTGAAGATTTTTAATAATAATTATTATAAGATGTTGGATACGTGAGAGAGAGAGAGAGAGCTAGGTTGTTGCGTCGAGCATTAGACTTAGAGATCAACTGCTACTAATCAGCGAATTTCGAGCTGATCTAAATTCATTCCACTATCGGAAACGTTCAACCTAGCTGGAATTGATAAACTGAATTTTTTGGTATCGTTTTCTTTAAACACCTGTAGAGCCACTATTTCGATGCAATATACAGGGTGGGTCATCTATGGTTTCTTTTTAAATCATATGTTATTTTGACACTGAAAGTTGTTTCCCGCTCGAAATCTTGACAGAGAGTCAGTATCATACCTCCGCTGAACAAAATGTTCAAAACTTATTTCCAAAATGAGTGCTGTGTAGCTCAAACAGTGCGTTTTAACTCAAAGTAGTTTTGGCCGAAATGAAGCATCCACCGCGCCTGCTGTACGCAAGTTTGTGCCAAAAAGTTCGTGAGACTGGTACCTATGCTACTGGACAATACTCAATGTCCCCGTCGTCATACCGTTCGCATAGACGATAATGAGGCTGCTGTAGCCGTGAGTGTGAGACTCAATTCACAAATATCAACTCGCGATCGATCTCAACAGCTCGCGCTAATTCGCAACCAGCCGAGGCAGCCACTTGAACGAACTTGTGTTCCATATTTAATGGGAATATTTGTTCTTACTAATAAAGCCATAGTACATGGGGAAAAAAACAATTTTGTTCCTTTTATTGCATTTTTTGCTCACTCTTTAATGATTAGTGAAATGCTTCATCAATAGAATCTAATTAAATAAAGGGTGTTTTTTTTAGAGGTGGAGAACTTTAACTGCGACAGTGGATTTGAAAGTTTTCAATTGTTCTAAGGTTAGTTCGGTTTGGCTACTCATCACAAATAGACTCACGTCGGTCGGAGCAACTTTTTCACATTTTTATTTTGAAAAAAACATGGTTTAGTTCGAGAAACATATTGGGCGTTACAAGAGTTTTATGGTGCCCATAATCGTCCACCAGAGCGACTATTTCGAGATAGTGGTAGTGGATAGTTTTGGTAATACGTAATAAACAATAATACGCATCGCTTAAGGCATTGCACAAAGCAATAAGAACAAGTGGATTGCTGATGTAGAGCGCAGTGTTGATGATGAACTTTATAGAAACTTAAAAAAATAAATTAGGAGGCTATAACGGCTAGTAGAGAGCCCAAACCTAGTGACTAACAACTGTCAAGTCTCAACCATTCCAGTGTGCGTGTTACCAGGAATGGAGGGGGTGAGTATAATTGAGTGTCATCAACGTGGATCTGTTATCGGATGACGCACTACAAAAACTTCTCTCCGATCTTCAATCCAGATCAACCCAAGAAGTTGATGAACTCTCGGCGCTTTTAAGAAGCTGGAATCAGGTGAAACTCATCCAACATTTTAAAGGTTTGTGATTTTACTTAAATTTTCTAGTTTAAGTATATCTGTGGTGTTTTGAATAAACATAATAACTGCATTTAAAATAAAATGCACGTACTTGCTCCTTTGTAAACGACTAAAAATTTCAAAAATAAATGTTAATAAAGAAAACTGTATTAAGAAAAAAATTCATTTTCGAAATAACTAAGGGTGATTTTGTTCACTCGAAGTTGAATTCAACTTCAGGATTTTTATATTCAACTTGTGATTTGGATTTTATTCGCTCAAAGTTGACGTTTTCAACTTTCGATTTTTAACTTGAGAGCTAACTAACTTTCAATTTTCACAACTTCCCAAAATAGTCAGAGTTGAGGGAGGAAACTCGGGATTTGTATTGGTTTTTGATTTTCTTTTTTTTTTTCAATCTAGTTGTGTCTTATTTGTTCTTGACATCGCATGTCAAAAACAAATTGTAATTTTACACAAAAAATAAAATAAATAAAAATGTTTCGTGAAAATTATTTCTGGGAAGATAGGACATCTTCGAACAGCGAAGATGAAGAAAATTTACACCTTGAAAGGCGCGAATACAAGATGCTGCAACGCGTTGTCTTCAATAAATGGGATGACCGCGATTTTATATATCGTTTTCGTCTCTCAAAACGGACGACGATGATGGTGCTCGAACTGATACAGAATTTGTTGCCGTGTGACGAAAGAAGGTAATGCATATTATGATGGAAAGAATGAAAGTATTTCATAGATTCTTGTTTTTGTCCTGCTTGTTAAAAGATCACGTGAATTACGGCCAATTACGCAATTACTAATCGTACTACGGTATTATGCGCTGGGATCAATCCAATTGGCAATTGCAGACTTTATAGGGGTAAGCATTACAACTGTGCACTATATATTAAAGCGTGTGTCTAGAGCTCTCGCCAATCTCGCTCCACGATTCATTCGTATGCCGGAATCGCAAAACGAAAGGCTGCAAGCAGCAAGTGACTTTTTTGCAATAGCGAGATTCCCTCGAACAATTGGTGCTATAGATTGCACACATGTCCGGATTCAGTCACCAGGTGGAAATGATGCAGAAAATTTTAGAAATCGAAAGGGATGGTTCTCCCTCAACGTTCAAACGGTGTCTGCAGCGAATTTGAAAATAAACGATATCGTGGCTCGTTGGCAGGTAGTTTATATGCTTTGCTATATGTAAATTATAAATTTCAAATCGGCTGTTTCTTTTTTAAAAGGGATCTACTCATGATCAGCGAATTTTCAATTTGTCGAGCTTAAAAAAACGATTCGATGAAGGAGAGTTCGAGCATTTTATCCTTGTGGGAGATTCTGGCTACTCTAATACGAGATACCTTGCAACGCCTTTCCAGAATGTCACAGATGCTGTTGAAAATTTGTTCAACGAATCGCAAATTCGAACTCGCAATTGCGTCGAACGTTCATATGGCGTTTGGAAAAGGCGGTTTCCAGTTTTGGCCACTGGCTTAAGGTGCAGAGTGGAAACTGTTCAATCAATCATAATCGCTTGTGCAGTTCTTCATAATATAGCCATTGATGAAAATGAATCACAACCGCCACCAGAAATGACAGAATTCACTAGTATGCTAGCCGCCACAAATGTTCCTTTAGATACGCTTTTGACAGCACCATCAGCATCCAGTGACAATGTTCGTTCTCGCCTAGTACGTACGTATTTTCAGCCAATGTTAAATCCTTAGTTAAATATGTATTCCTGGAACTATTTTATCCATAATAAAAAAAAAACAACACTTAATTACAAGGAACTTTATTGACTAAAAAATACTAGGTATATAAAAATGAAATGAATGTTTTTTACTGATATTCTTTTTTGGCGGCAACGGTTGGGACTGGTGAAATTAATTGTGGAATATAAACGGATTCAGGTTGAAAAGTGGCCAAACGAATACAATGAATCTCTTTTTCGTAGACGAGTTGATTTTTTATTCGCTGTAACTCAATGGCCGAACGCTCTCGATCTAGCTCAGCCCGTTCACACTCAATTGCGGCTCGTTTAAGATCCAAAGCAGCTCGTTCGCGTTCGAACTGGTACCTTTTCCTTTCGCCCTCTAAAATCTCTATTTCGATTTTGTGTTTATTTTCAGAATGTTGTTGCTTGTCTTCAGAAAACTTAATATATTTTTTTGGGACTTCCTCCTTTTCCATTTTACGTCGAGGGTTTTGCAATAAAGCGTTTAAAGGCTTCCTTAATTTTGAAGGATTTACCCTCTCCCAAGTACGATCAATAACTGCATCTTCGTCCGATAACATTGACGCTTTGTTGTGGTCTGTAGTTTTTAAGTCACCATCGTCAACTTGGTTTTCAACAGGCTGTATTTCAACCGTTTCCTCGCCGTTCGTATTCCTTAGCACTTCATCGAAAACCGTGACATTCACGTCCACATCTCCATCATTTAAGCAAAATGTCACATCATCGACAATGATCTCTTCTACAGAAACTTCCTGCATCTGACCAGAAGAAGCAATTTTTCGACTAGCGCATTGCAGTGCGAACTTGTTGGACGTTGAATGGTCGTTATCATCGGATACCGCAGCAAGACCCAACGTTGATTGCGTCAAAAGAACCGCTAATTGTTGCATTGCTTCGCTTAATGCTGGTAAATCTTTAATGTGTGGTCCACCACCGGTTTTTTTGGCATCTCTTGAAAAATAAAATGCACAATCTCTCAATGTTTGTTTAATTTAAGTGTATTTTTCACGTAGAGATTTTAAAGTTCGTTCCTGTAAGATAGAGATTTTAATAAGAGAACACAAAAATTCCCAAAACGACCTACTTTGCCAGGTGGTGCAACATTGAATGCCTTTGTAATTTTCTCCCATGCCTTTTCTTTATCTCGATTGGTAGAACCGTCCGTCTTTTTGTTCTCAATTATGCTGCTGTATTGCAATGCATTTTGAACCAACCAGTCTTCTTCCTCTGGTGTGTATATTATTTTTGCAGCTTTTATTTTTTTATCACTTGTTTTTGCCATATTTTTTTACTTTATTTTAAAAATTTAATTCAATTTGCAACAGAATGAAAATAACTGTATACAAAAATGACACTCGATTCAAAATCAAAAGTTGAGACTGACATTTCATGTGTCAATTCTGACAAATATCCCAGGGAAATTTTTGAAACTATTAGTTGGCCTACTTTTGAATTTAAAATTCTAAATTGAGAATTCTAATAGTGAAAAAAATCAATTTTTAACTTTTCGTTAAAATCTCGAGTTGAGGTCAACTACAGAGTTGGCCAACTTAAGATTTTCATAGAAGTAGAACAAAAGTGAACAAAATCACCCTAAAACAACTCCTATAGCAGTTGGAACTAAACACAGGATGTCATATGTTTTAAGAAAAAATTAGATTATGCGCAAAAATTTTGGTACGCCAATTTAAAGTGTTTATTAATGTACGAACAAAAATTAAATTTACAAAAAAAAATTGATCCGTTTTTGAGATATCGAATTTTACAAAAAAAAAACTAATTTTTTTTTTTCAAAATTCAAAAAAAATCATTAAAATCCGTTATGCCGATAATAAAAAATTCAAAATTCGAAAAAATCTTTCTATAGTAGGTACAGTCAGTAATATCTTGATATCAATTTTTTTTTATTAAATTATACCTAGATCGTAAGAATTAGTTTGAAGAAAAAAATTTTTAGCAAAATTCTCGGAACCGTTTTCGAGAAAAATACGATTTTCGAAAACCAATTTAAACTTTTGTATAGAGTGTACCGTTATTTGTACGTAAAATAATTTTTTTCCCATATCTTGTAGATATGTAGATTATATTGAGAAACTTTTATTTGTCAAGTTTTAAAAAAAAAATCAAGAATGGGGTTTTCGAAATATTGATTTTTTAAAAAAAAAATTTTTAATTTTTTTTTAAATCCAAAAAATTATTTTTTGAAAATGTGAATTCACAATAATATTCAAACTATTGGGGACCTTTAGCAGAAAAAAAAATTATCGAAATCCGTCCTACCGTTTTTGAGAAAATCAAAAACCAAAAAAAATGGTTCCAAGGGGGGTACCAAAAATAACAATTTTTTGGAAATTGTTTTTCAACCAGTTTTTTTTTTTTTTTAATTTGTGGGACAGTTTTTGAGAAAAAAGAATTATAAAATTTCGAAAAAAAAATCGTATGGCATTTACCGTTATTTTTGGTCTTAAAAAAAGGGAAAAACGTGTGGGGGAAAAAATTCAAAACGATATCTACCAAGTTTAACGAATATCGGTCGAGCCGCTTAGGCTGTATTCGAATCGAACAGACAGACAGACAGAATTGCGAGACCCACTTTTTTAGTCTTAGCTATCATCGTAATGTCAACTTTGATCAAAATCTCGAGTTTGATTTGTTTTACGAATGCTTAACTTGCCTTATAGTACCTATAAGTCGCAAGGAAAAATGAGTGAAATGTTTACATTTTATGGTCTTAAAACATTTACTTATTAAAGTTTGTCTGCATTGATAATGAGAATAGTTGCCATTTTTGGATATGACCTCTATAAGACGGTTTGGTGTAAGCCAATCCGAATAGCTTCGATTGAGGTGTCCCTGTCTATAAATTATCTGTCGCTATCATAAACCTTACGAGGTAGCCATGACCTACCGTTTTCGATTATGTTTAAGTCCAGTGAATAGGAAGTCCATTGCAAAAGTTCCACGTTTTCTTATTAAATCCAACTTCTAACATCCCTGGAAGTGTGGATGGGGGCATTGTCTTGTTGGGAAATCCAAGCCAGGGGTTCGAAAATTTGTATCACTTTTGGAAATGATCGCAACGAAATATTCGCAATGGCTTCATCAAAGTGGCCCACCTTTTTTATAAGCTTTTCAATTACTTCATTATTTGATTTTGGGAAATTCCAACTCTGGTTTCTTATTTACCCCTTAATTTTATGAATTTCTTTTATGAAAATACATACGTACCTATTCACAGATGGTAAATGTTTCCGGGTACAAAATGTCCAACAGGTAAAAAGATCAAAATCGATTTCAAATTTTATTGCATCATCCTAGTGTATGGACAGCTTTTTTCTTTACCTACTTTATTCGAACTGATTTGTTTATCTTTTTTTTTAACGTTTTTTTTTTTTTTTTTAAGTGGCACTTTGAATTTTACGAATTTAATGGGATTCTCTTGATATTGTATTTGCTTTAAATTTATGACATGGTAACGGAAACAAGCCAAGAAAATATAGTTTTCTTATGACTGCCAAGTCATGAATCAAGCCACCCACGTTGGGTAAGAAAATATTATAAATATTATTGCTTCACATTTTCATTTTATTATGCACGAATTTTATCCAAGAGGAAACAAAAGCGATTAGGGACGCAAATGTTCAGATGTTGATTTAGCATTATTTGAGGAATTATGATGAGGTTACAATCGTAAGATTTCTTGCGACTCTTTAAAAGTTTTTCGGATTCAATTTTGAAAAAAAAAAAATGGTCTGCCAACAAACTTTTCTTTATAGTCATAAATAAATGCTTGCGTTTCCGAGAAATTAATTCCCATTTTAAGGCCTTATGTCTACAAGCTTTCAAAGCCTATTTTAAGTACTATGTTGCGTGATTACCATACAAAATCTAGAATAGCTATGAAGGGCAAAGACTCCGTGAAAGTCTGCAATAAATATACCACAGCAACTTCAACAGGGAAAGTGACGAATACCGGCCACTGCATTCAGAACTTCAGTGCACAACCAGGCCTTAAAACATCATCAGGAAAATTTGTACAGAAAGAGACTGCTAGATATCAAACCTGGCCCTGACACGCTTAAAAAGATTAATCTGATTGTTGGAAGAGGGAACTCAATTCCACACCATACTTCACTGACAAGAAGTTTCAACAACTTCTGCTGAGAAAGCTAAAGCGTTTACCAATCACTTTCATGATAGTTTCCAAGACCGCTCTCCCATACATCTTCCTGACTTTATTGAAGAAGTAGAAACTCGCTTTCAGTAGATATCAGCAACCACCGAAACCGTGACTTTATTTAACGAAACAAAACCCATCATCGGAGCCGACACTGACAGATGTTTTCACTTCTCCTGAAGAAGTGGCTGACACTATCATCACTGGAAGCTGCAAAAAATCAGCAGGAAGAGACAAGATTTCTAATTACGTATTTAAAAAGACACCAAATCTAGCTGTTCTCCTGTTGACTATAATCTCCAACAACTGTCTGAACAATAGCTATTTCCCTGCAGCCTGTAAAACGATAAAATTTGTCCCCTTCTCGAAGAAGAACAGCCGCGCAAAAGTGGAGGGATAGGATATCGGCCAATTTCGTTGCTTAGCTGTATGAGTAAGATACAGGAGGTGTTAATATTGAAGAAACTCAACGTTTTCTGTAGAAAAAGAGTTCCAATAAGGCTTTCGAAATAAACACTACCCTACATCCACTACTAGGACTCAATACTGGTGTTACATTTGGAGTTAATAAAAACGAAACCACTGTAGCTTGCTTCCTGCTCATCGAAAAACCATTCGAAAAGACTTTGGATAAAAGGATTACTATATTCAAACTCTCTTAACTTGGACTTCCTAATCAAACATTTCCTTACGCATAGATCAACGCTAGAGTTCCTCAAGTATCAAAACTTGGAACGCTCCTGTTCAACATTTACACTGCTGATCAACCAGCCAAAATACCAGGCTTTATGCAGAAGACTTTATCACATACGCCACCTCTTTTTCACCAGAAATTGATACCAAGAGAGTACAAGTGCACATTAAAAACCTGTGGAAATACTATGTTAAATAGGGAATGAAGATATACAGCAAAAAGATATCGTCGACCGTCATTCGAAAACTAAAGTTTAAAGACAACACTGAAGTAACAGTCAAATCATCAACGTACTTGGGAATCAACTTTTGCAACAAATTCAAATTCCAAAGGCATGCAGACTTGATGTTGAAGAGAACAGACTATTCCATGCATTAGGTCCATCCGGTACTCATGAGGCGAAATGGACTAAGTAAGAAGACCAAGCTGCTTGTGTACAAACAACTTATCCGACCCGGTCTGACCTACGCCTTTCCCATTTGGTTTAACATTTCACCTACAAAAATGAAGAAGATGAAGCATTTTGAAAGAAAGGTGCTCTGCATTTGCACTGGTCTATTCCGTAACCCACTGACGAAGAAATGTATATTAACTAAGAAGCTGTACGAAGAAGCGAAATTAATACCACTGGACAAGTATTTGCTGTGGCTCTCCAGAAAGACCATCAGGACTATGGAAGATCATGCCAACGCAGAAGTGCCACAACTCCTCCCGCATGAACTAGAGCCTAGTAACAGGTATCTATACGCCCGAGCTATCACTGACGATCAATTTGAAGAAATCATCCATAACGACGACGCATCCTTTTACGAGAAGAACAACCATCAGTACTACAGGTCTACAGGGGATAAAACGCTCATCGAAAATTATTAAACTGCTATAATATTAAAAAGTCAAAACATTATTATGATAGATATTATAAGCAAATAGCATTATGTAAAGCCAAAAGAAGAACGTTGGACCCCTATTCTTGAGCCTACATGATTTAATTAAGTAATAAGTTAGTTTTAAGTCAGCTTGTATATAAAACTAGCCGACCCGTACTCGCGTTGCTTCGCAAATTGTAACTACGAATATTTACTTAAAATTAATATAAGAAGAAGGGAAACAAAAATATAAAAACAACAAAAATTGTGTTTAAAGTTTTTGTTTTTGTTTTTGTGGACTCTATTGATTAAAAATCAAATTGAAAGTTTTTGCGACCTTTAGTCCAAATGCGTTTCGCCCAGGTACGACAGTTGGGCTCATCAGTTAGATGCTGTCGTACCCTTCTAAGACGCGATATATTAGTCGATGGTTATCAACACACATACAATTTACAGCATGAATGCAGTGTAAATTATATTTTTCTAGGGGAATTTTGTTAAATTCAGACACCTAGAAAACTATGCCCGTGGTCTGGCTAATTTAAGAAGAAGGGAAACAAAAATATAAAAACAACAAAAATTGTGTTTATAGTTTTTGTTTTTGTTTTAATTAAAATTAATATTAGCATATGAAAACATTTCTCAATGGGACTGAGCATATTTGCTACAGTAATATTATTTTAGTTTATATGTATAACATACCGTATAATTGTTCAAATGTATGGAATTGCCGTCTGATTAATCTTTTTAATATTTAAGTAATTTTTTATATGACAAATTTCCTAAAAATTTTCGAGATCAAAATTTGGGATGCCAAATTTTAAGTATAAGGTAGTATAGATTTTAGAAATAGTTTTTTTTCGAATATTTTTATATACAATATTATTTTAAACTTAAGGGGGCTCCTGTTAAAAATTTTTGGTTAAAATCGTTAGAGCTGTTGATGAGAAAGTCAAAAAATCAAAAACGGTTCTATGACAGGTACCGTTAATAACATTTTGCCACAAAATTTTGTTTGACCAAAATGTAGTCCATGTCCAATGTCCATAATATCACACCTAATTTTTTTTATCAAAATCGTTAGAAACGTTTCGAGATAAATAAGATTATGCATTACGGGTGTATGGGCGGTACCGTTAGTTTTGGAGCTAAAAAAAAATTTCAATTTCTCCTCTAGGGAATCACCGAAGACCCTTAACTACCGAGATTGAAGAACATAGGTCTAGTGAGTAAGGCTGTAGATCGAGGTACAGCCATATAGACATACGGACATACAGGCATACAGACGGAGTCGTCGGACCCACTTTATTCGTCTTCGCTATCATTGTAATGTCAACTTTGATCAAAATCTCGAGTTCGATTTTTTTTCCAAATGCAGAACTTGCCCTATAGTTAGTACCTATTACCTATGTATTGTATATCGCAAGTAAAAAGAGCCCACCCCCACATTGCTTAGCGATGTGACGATAGAATTAGAGAAACACAAAAAATGTGTGTGTGTCGGTTAGTTAGATAAACTATACAATACAGAAAAATTGAATATGTAGGTAGGTAGGTAAGATAAAAAACGTAACTATTGAATGGAAAAGATATTAAGAGAGAGAGAGTATGGGAACGGGAAGAAATGAAAATTAAAAATATTGGCATGATAATGAAATGAGACAAAGCAGCGACCTCGCGATGAAATGTAATTCCTGGATAAAATAAATTCAAAAAGTTTATAATTTTATAATTTGTTTTTATTTATTTCTCAGGTTGTATATTTAACTAAGAAGTGATTTGCGCAACAATATTGACTTTATGAAGCAATGCTAATCTTTGTTGATTATTGCATAGGTTTTAAGATATGTGTGGTTGTATAAATCAACTAATAAAAAAAAATGGACAAAAAATTTAAAATTAATAATATTTAAGTTTAACAAATTATTAATGAAAAAAAATTATAGCCATAAACACTCTTATAACAATATAAAAAATAATACAATTTATTTCAAATAAATCGGTTGACTACTTTCTGAGATCGTGCGTTACAAACTTTAAATTGGTTTCGCTTTTATATAATAGTATAGATAAATCGAAAAATAAAATATGTGCATATATGACAGCAAAACTAATAAGCAGACAAACAAAAATCATTCAAAATAATGCAAAAATAAAAAAATTTACTTATCTGTTATCGTTATGTTATAAGCCCCATCTGAAAGTGAAACACTTGCTAAGTAAACTACACATAAAATTAAAAACATACCTACTAAGGGTATTCATGAAATGAGATAACTTTCCGTTTTGCAGAAAGACATAACTTTCTGCAACATGTTTTGATGAACACCCCCTTAAAAATACTTACGTAAATGTGGGAATTGTTTTGTGAAATGTCAAATTAAACGTCACAATCGGTATTTCTTTAGTTTATCGGGTTTATTTCTTCACTTTCCGCATCAAGTTTGTGAGATAATTTTATCAGATCTGCAGAAAGTTTTTCCCATACAAATTTCGACAGCTTGTTTCTGCGGAAATAAAATTATCTGGTTTCAGAGGTTTATTAGGGTTTTCCGAATTACATGAATACCCTTACTATAAAAAAATCGTATGAAAACAATTTGAGGAATTCCATTTTTGAGTGTTTTGACGTTTCTCTAATATTCTTCTTATTTACGGTCATCTTAACGATAACAGCGCCAATGTTCATGTTTGCGCTTGCATGCGTCTTTATAAGGCCGTGTTTAGATTGTGACTTTTCATTACGTCATTCCTGACGAAGTTTTTGTCGATGAGATCCGTGAGGAACTGAAACAGAGTCTAACGGGCATATTATTTATTCGATTCATCCAGATTGATTGAAAAAAATAACTATTTTTCGGAATTTTTTTTTTCAACCATTTCCTAGCTTTACCTAAATAAAAAACTAAATAAAAAATGTGTGGGGGGGGGGGGGCAAAAATTAAAAATGCAATCTACCAAGTTTAAAGAAAATCGGCCAAGGCGTTAAGGCTGTAGTCGAACAGACAGACAGAATTGCGAAACCCACTTTTTTAGTCTTCGCTATCATCGTAATGTCAACTTTGATCAAAATCACGAGTTAAATTGTTTTTCCGAATGCATAACTTGCCTAATAGTACCTATAAGTCGCAAGTAAAAAATTAAAAATTGCAACCTTTAAATTGCCTATACTGTTAAGGCCAACTTGAATTACCTTTCGTTTTGATGGATAGACACAGTGGCGCAAAATTTTAAAGAGTTCTCGTTTAAGCAATTAAACCGGCTCTACTTAACGCAGTCGTTTAGCTTAGAGACTTTGTCTAACTTTTTCATAATTTTAATCACGTTAGACAACTCTTCTAACTAATGTGGATTTTACAACAGAACCTAAGCAAATTTGCGTTGAACAACCCTTAATTTGACAGATGCATAACTCACACAACTACAAAAACACAAAAAAAAAAGTAAAAAGAACAGACAACTTCAAACCAAATAATTTTTCGCCGAAAAAAGTTCATTTAATATACTACATCGGTACAGATTTTGATTGTTTATAAGTTATTTACATTATTTTAGATGAAAATAAAGTATAAATCGCAAATTCACAGCATAAAAAACTCAATTTGGTGTTGTAAGGTGCAGATTCATTTAGCTATATACTCGTCTCGGCGGCGCGCGTGCATACATAAGATATGTACATTTGTATCTACAGATTTTTTAATTGTAGAGCACTTTCGTATCTACGATTGTTTTGAATTTATAATATTCAGTGATTCAGTCTATTTACAAAGAACATCTTTAAAAAATCTAATAAAACATCAGTAAACATTTTTCCTTCCATTTGCTTTGGTATGAAATGTACATTGTCAATATGGATAAAGTATACTTTTAAAAGATAAACTAGCTATTTGTGGCTGTTAAAGTAAGACGACCTCTTTAACGTTAAAGTATAGTTTATGTCCTTTAAAATTAACAAAAAGTCAGTTCTCGTTTTATATTTAATATTTAGAGTCGACTCCCATTCTAAAATTGATTTAGAGTGGGTTTTAAATGTTTAAAATTTTGCGCCAGTGTTTTTTGTTATTTTTTTGTTATAAACAGATTCTTTCTTCGTTTAATTTAAATTCAAATAAAAGAAACTCCAAAACGATTCTCCTCTTTAATTATATGTATGTGGATGGAAATTTTCTCCTTAATTGTAGAAAAGTGGAAATTATGTAGGTGTGTTCATGTATTTACTTTGCATTTGACTTCAAGTTCAAGGGTACGTGTGAAGCCCCGTAGATGTGTTTTACACTAGGAATTTTGTAATTTATACTCAAAAATACTCAAAAAATGTGTTTTTTTTTTAATTATTTGTTTGGTTGATTTTAGTATTCGGTTTGGCGTTTGGCCATTGCAGTTTGCAGTCATAAATTTGTACCAAAAAATACCCAGGCAACCGGAAAATTTTTTTATTTCTCAATTTGTAGATATTAATCAAACGATTCCATGTTTACATTTCTAATTAGTATGCAGGTTATTAGATATAAGACGATCTTGGAGATTTGTCGATTTATTAAAAGGAGGGCTTCTCACAGAAAAAGCGATTAGTGTGTTAATATACTCGTAGACGGGTAATGGGCCGGCAACCTCTGGTGTAATAATTCGACATCTCAATCACCCAGCCAACATGGAGATTAAAAACCTTAATCTCTTTTTTTTGTTACAAATAGGCCGATATTGTAATATATTAACACTCATTCAGTCATATGGGCCTGTATGGTACCGGCTTTTTGACGATGATGTTAAATTATACAAACTTGCATAACCCCGAGAAAGCCAAGATGAAGAAAGACAACAACAACAAAACAAACAAACAAAAAAATAAAACAAGAAGAACTCTTGTGTCGCAAGCCATCCAAGACTTATGGATTATGACTAATTAATACGCTCAGGTAGCCAGTCTACGAACGATACGACCACAAATCTAAAACCTCAAATTAAAGACTCATATTTCTCAGCACATGAAATATTGAATTTCTCGGGACATATTGCAAATAGAGGACCCACCCCAATACCTAAGCTCTTTTGCGGTTTATTTGTTATCGACTTTGCAGTCTTGTTGGATGATTGTTGACTTGGTACAAATATTTGTCAAGTTTCAGAGAAGAAGAAAGTATGTGGCTGTTAATCGGATACAATTTTAGATTTCTCTGATCTTTGATTTGAAATTTTACTTTGACCGAAGATTACACTTTTGCTTGTGATGCAATATGGAGACAGTAAAATACGAGTAAACGTGATCATTTTCTTCTAAAGGTGAATGAGAGCAGGTTGGTTTAAAATTGGAGCTTCGGTTATGTCAGTATAAATGATATTAGTTTTGGTTGTGAAATTTTTAATATAAGCCAGAAACATGAAAAACCTACTGGAAATTAAATTTGTGCTTTCGCAATTGAAACTATATTAGTAGTTGTCAGTTCAATTCAAAGTGATAAGGCCTCAATGGTCCCAATATCTATCAAAAGGTAACCAAAAGCTATCAAATAATGGAAGAGACTTTTCCAGTAGGCACGGGGACGGGTTGAATAAAACAAGTTGTGTGAAATTACATCGTTCAAATGGCTTTGGTGTGTGGCGGGCATCTTAAAGGTGAAATTTTGATGTCTCTGGCGCTTAGATATGTCTGCATTTGAGCCATAGCACTGGTTATGTTGACTTTTAGGACACAAGAAAAAGTCTAACAGGGGTAGAATCTCGAGGTGGGCAATTCATGTGGCCTTTGGGTGTCATAACTATTTTACATTCGTATTGCTGGTGGAGAATGACCACTAAGGCATCAGTTTTGAGAGACAGAGTTCTCGTCCTGTTTGAACCACTTGCCATTTAATCATTTATACTCGTATCATTAGCGTTGTCAGACGTCCCGGATTTCAGGCATAAATTCATCTGTCCCGCCGGGGCAGCTTTTTTCCCAAGCTGTGACTCAAACTCACAAAAGAATGACTAATGTACCTAAATATCTTTCATTGATATGGAACAACCGCTGCATTGTGATTAACCGTTAAGAAATTGCTTTTAAATTTTCAATCATAACAAACCTAATTTAACGAAGAATGCAGTTTTGCAAACTGACATCTGTCATTAAAATTGGCAACCCTGGTTTTTAAAGGCAAATACAAGTAAAGTTTTCTTCTATTTTCTTTTTCCTTTTTCTCAAGTTTAATATCACTGATCAGCATAAAAGTAATTTCTAAGTGTAGACCAAGTATATTTTACACACAGACAATTGGAATAAATTGTATAATGAAGCGAACCCCGCCAAATAATTACAACAACAATAACAACAGTTTGACTGAGTCAAACAAACGTAAACATTCAAAAATATCATAAGAAATAAGGGATGAAACTGCACCTTCGACGTCGTCGCCTGTAGGTAAAATGTCAACCGTTGAGTTAGAAAGCCTCATCGTTAACGCTGTAGCTACTTTACTTGACGATAAACTAAGAAATATGGCAACAAATTCAGACGTAGAAGGAATATGTGGCGAGGTACAGGCTCTGAAGGAGGATAATCTGGCACTTAGAAATCAGTTGGAGCACATGGAAACCTGCTAATCGTCACTGGAGCGTAAAGTTGAAAATCTTGAACGCAAGGCTATAGAAACTAATATAGTTATTCATATGCCCGTGGTAGACGAGTCCAATCCAGAGGTGAAGGCAAAGGAAATATGCCAGAAGCTGATCGGAAACACAGATCCCATGCTAGTTACTGAGTCGCGCTCGATGAGACCCAAGAACAACGTAGCAAGTGTCATCCTGAAGCTACGACAAAAAGATGATGTAGAGCGCATACTGAAGGAATCATCACAACTTGGGCAACTTCGTAACACAGGAATTTCTATACACAGGGACTACACGGAAGCTGCAAGAGATAGAAGAAAGCGAATGTTGAACATTAAAACAGAAATTTTGAGGAAAAACAAAAAAAACATCAAAGTGGAACTGCGTGGACAAAAACTCAAGGTTAATGAAAAAATATTTTATTTGGATAAAAACAACAATCATAGATGTGAAGAAAATGTAAACATGTGCGGCAGTTTAATTCTCAACCAGATGATGGATGACAGTGACAGATCGAATGCAACAGCCGAAGGTGTTAACACAAGGAATTAGACCAGTTTACACGGGAGGAGTTTACACGGGCAAGATCCCGAAAAAGGAGTCATGAATCATGTCTTATCGACAACTGATAATTTATTGTGTAAATTTTAATATTAATGCCGTCTGCTCTGTTAATGTAAAAAATGTCCAAGTAAAAGTAATTAATAATGTAAAAGAAATTAAAAAATATAGAACAATAGCGTATAATGTATCAGGTTTGAAAAATAAGGATATTTTTACAGAGGTTTTTAATTTTATAAATCAATATGAGTTTATCTTTTTATTTGAAACATATGTCGAAGAATCTTATTATAACAACTTCCGGGGAAAATTTAAGAATTTTGAATATAAATGGGTTCCAGCAGTGCGTACACACACCAGAGGACGTGCTAGTGGACGATGCTATATTGGTTTCAAGCAGAACTTAGAGGGAATTCGTTGTGAGATTAAGGTTTTTGAAGGTACCTGGAAATCGCCGTTGATGGAAAAGGCCAGTATTGTATACTCCCGTCCTATATAAACTGTAATACATGGGAACATGATTTTGAAAAACTACAAGAATTTATAGCGCAAACAAAAACCACCAAGTTGATGGTAATTGGAGATTTAAATGCGAGAGTAGGCAACGAAAGTGGAACAGAAAACAACCTAGCGGGTATCACACGTTTTTCAATGGATACATCGTGCAATGCAAAGGGGAAAAAACTTTTTGAACTTTGTAATTCATTTGGACTGCGTATAGTAAATGGAACTACCAACAGTGATAAATGTCGAAAAAAACTATGAAATTGGTTCCCAAACTACAGTGGATCTCTTCAAAGGCAGATCGATACAGAAATATTTTGAATGAAAAACTTTTAGGCCAACAACATGGTTGTTTTAATGATATTAAAGCTAGCATCAGGGAAGCATATCCGGAAATTAAAAAGAGCCCTGGCAATAAGAAGCTATATAAAAAACCATGGTTTGACGAAGAATGTGAGAGAGCCAGACAGCGCTCGTTTGCGTGGCTGAAAGTATTGAGAAGAGAAAACGGAGTGGTGTTACGAGATTTATATATTGAGGCCAACAAAAAATTCAAGCTGATATGTATACAAAACGAAAAAATGTATTTTGAAGGCGAAGCTGAAAAGGTGGCACACTGCAGGGATACATCTGAATTTTGGAAAAAAATAAGGAATTTGAACGGCACTAAATACGTTATAGACAACGAACTAAATTCCAATTTGCTTAAAGAATTTTTTGAGAAGCTTCTTAATACAGTATCAAGTAGTATTTGCTTCCAATATGCGCCCCCGGGTTTGAATAATGATACGCTTGATAGCCCAATCACTTTTCAGGAGGTGAAGGAAGTGATATATACTTTAAAAGACGGAAAAGCAGCTGGTTCAGACGGAATTCCTGTGGAGTTCTATAAATATGGCACAAGTGAACTTATTGTCGAACTTAATGCCCAGTTTAATAAGATTATGGAATCTGGAAACATACCGCAGCGATTTGAGGAAGCCTTGATTTTTCCCATTCATAAAAAAAGATGCAACATCGGATCCAAAAAACTACCGCGGAATTTCGTTTCTTAATGCATCATATACAATTTTTACTGGTATTCTACAGAGACGACTTAATGAATGGATTAAAGTCAACAACATGTTTAAGGAGTTCCAAGCCAGCTTTAGATCAGGCTGTTCAACTACCGACCACATCTTTGTGCTAACCAGTATTGCTAAGACATTCATTGCAAAGGGTAGAAAGCTATATGCTTTCTTTGTTGATTTCAAGGCCGCCTTCGATTCCATAGACAGAAAGGCCTGAGCGTTTTCACCGATTGGGAGGACATCGATGGAACGCAACATGATGGGTTGTGGCGCAGCGAAGTGGCAAATAACGTCCCTTCGATCGTTTCATCTTCTCGCTTTCACCATTACGGAGGACAATTTTCCATTAATACGCGCAACAAATTATGCAATTTTTTAAAAGAAAATTAGAATTGTTGATTTTTATATACTTATACTCATATGGGTATTTATTGATCACAAAAATATTCATTAATGTTACTACTATTAATATTATTATTATTTTATTAATTTATGAAACATAAAAAAAGTTATTAAAAAAAAATCATTCATTCATTAAAAAAAAAAAACTTAATAACAAAAATAAAGTATTAGGTGAAAATTTCACGTTATCACACTTTCTTATTTTAATAAGTCGAGTTGCAAATTGTATCACATTTTTAGGAAGAAATGGTTGTTTAATACATATTTGGTGTATTATCTATCCTCACTGCTTGCCTTAATAGCATGACTTTAGAGAACATTTCAGTTTTGAAACTATCCTTTTGTGCAATTGGAATATCTTTCAGTAGAGAAAGGATAGTTTTCAAAAAAAGTTCGTCTCCGTCCTCCATATTTTGTGTACATGGTTCTAGCTCTTGTCCAATTTTATCTATTGCATCTTCAAATTTTTCACATAAATTTTCAAAAGATGTTTTTTTTTTTTTTAGCAGGAGTCGGAGTTGAATTTATGTTTTCGTTGGAAACATCTTGATTAAAATCAGTCTGAGTCAGAATGGGTTCATCTTCAAGATTTCTTTTTGCATCAGAGTTGCAGCGTGTTCTAAAACAATGAGAAAAAGTTTAGCGCTGAAAAAAAAAACAAACAAACAAAATAAAAATCGTTACTTTCGTGGTGCCACACAGTCCTTCAAGAAAGACATTTCTTGGATGAATGGCCACACACTACTTGAGCTAGCACCGCTGCCTGAGGGAGCGTTTAATTTTTTTTGTTCCTTTCCATAGCGCTCCCTCAAAGTTTTCCATTTCGATTTGCACTGATCGGCTATAAATAAATAAATAATATGTGCATAATATGTAAACAAAACAATTGAAAATTGAAGATTTTACTTACTTGTTTTATTGACTTTAATGGAAATATCATTCCAAGCTTTTCCTTTCACGAGATGGTTGAAATAGAGATGATGTTTCTTATCGTACAAATATTTATGATCTCTTACAAAAATAATTAAATTAGATAAAAAATCACATTCTAATTGCGCTTATTATTATTATTATATATTATTATTGTACTTTTTGTTTGCTAATAGCTAGCGTAATGAGCAAAATTGACAAGGAACAAAAATTATTAATAAGAGACAACAACATGTAAACCTACGTTTAGTTGAAATGCATTTCAAATTTGACATTTACGTAAGTTCGAGCCATTTTAATTTGGCGAAATTTAGAGAAACTTAACGAAACTGAGTAGAACGTCTAGTATGGTTAGTGAAATATAAGACAGTGCTCGTTCGCTTAATCTGGCTTAAGCTCGGTTAAGTCTATTATAGTTGGGCCTTTAGAAAAAAAAAGATGGACTTCGAATTTCAAATTCAGAGTTAGACCATCGTATTCTCTATACAATTTAGGATTTTTTTAAGACACAAAAACAATCGATTTTTTAGAACTTCTAATTGTGTTTCCCCCCTTAAATTTACATATCTCAATATCCTCAAATAAAACTTGAAACTTGTTGCATATATGTAGCAAGTAAATTTAAAAACAAACATTTTAAAATAAATTTATAAATTTTGATTTCAGGTAAAATAATCGCTTTTGAAAGATTTGAAACAAATTTCGTTCGACTAAGTAAAATTCCCATCTCGATTTTAAATTCCAATACGAAATCCAAATACAAATTAGCTGGGTTCGTAAACTATGTACATATACTGGCCCATCAAAGCAAACAAGAACTTCGGACTCTATAGCGCATTATACATCCATAACTTATAGAAATCGCGGAAAATGGGTCAGTTATAATGATTTATTTGAAAAGGCAGAACATATTAACAAAGGCATAATAGTGCAACCCACTGTAATCATTTACGTTGCTGTTAACTGAAAACTATTAATTAGTCTTCCTGTATAAAATTTATTTTCTTAATGCATAATGTTTATTATTCAAATGACTGATAATTTCTCGATCAACTGTCATACATAATTTGATTATATTTTACTTGCATAGCACATGGTCAATCAGAACCTTATAAAATTTAATATTTAGTGGTAAAATTCTATGCACGGATGATTTTTGTATGATAAAAAGGAGCAATCTAACATCCACATACATATGTACCTACATAATTATGTACTTTAACTATTTATTGATTACTCGTATCATGTATATTCCCACATCTTCCTTTTTACTGAAATATATTATCTTCGAAAAATAAGTATCTGAAACGTACCTAATTCTATTAAACATTATCAGCCCTATTAATAAGCACAAAATACAGGCGAAACAACTTTAACACGTATTTTAACTTATAATTCTTAATAATAAATGTGTCTTAGTCTTAAATGACGTTTGACAATGAGAGGATAATTTATCTCACCGACTTTGGTGACTAACGACCGGATATCTTCAACTTGCTCGTCAAATTTGACAGAAATATTTTATTTAATAATACAAATTCCACTAAATATCCAAGTAATGCCTGCCATACGTTATTGTGGTAACTAACCTTGTCGCCAGAACTCAAATTTTCATTCATTTTTTTTCTTTTCTCGCATATCTATTTTTTTATAAAAAATAATTTGAACTTTCACACAAAAATTAAATAACCGTTTAGAATTTGTTTAACAACAAAAATTATTTTGGATATCAACGCAATCTCAAAAACGTCCACATAAAGAAATTGCCTTAGAGTCTCCTCGGAATAATGAAGCCTCCTTGAATAAAAGTCTGGCAGTAGGAACAATGGAGATTACTGACCTCCAAAAGGTGAATGGGGATTCAATGGCGAAAATGCTAGACGTCAAACTTAAGCACATGCCAACCAAATCTGATTTGGAAGGTATTGGGATCGAATTCCAAAATCTTAAAAAAAAGTTAATGATGATTTGAAGGCACCGGTGGAATATTTCGGATCCCGATGCAGTGCATTGGAGCGTCAAGTTGAGTGGTTGCAATCTAAGGCCAACGAAAAAAATGTCTTTGTTCACCTTCCCATACAAAGTGATGAATATGCCGGAACAAAGGCAAAAGAACTGTTGCACACCAACGAAGACTGCATTGCAACAACAAGGGCCTTGAGGTCGAGCAACAGCAACGCAGCAAACGTCATGTTGGACGCCTTTTAAAAGCATCATCAGCCTTACGAAATACCGGAAATTATATTTATACATACATATGTAGGTACATCGAGATCTTCCGGCAAGCTGCAAGAGCGAGGAGAAAGAAGTTAGTCTCATTAAGATCAGAGATATTTAAACAAAACAAATTTATTAAAACAAAACTTCGAGGGCAAACATTACTCGTGGGAAATAAACAATTTTACTACTACAGTGAAGATAATTTAATGTGTCAAAACAAATGCGGTACGTCACTTCTACGTCAAATAATAGATGACAGCTGTAATGGCTGCGTTCCAGGACAAGATAACATATGTATTTGATACAAATCACGGTGCTTCTCAAACTGTTAGGGGACCTCAAAATTTGTTTTAATGTTAAAGCCGTCTGCCAACCAAATTATTTTGAAAATTTAAAAATATATAAAGTAAATAATAATGTTAAGAATTTAAGTGAAAAATGTAAAATTTTATCTTACAATATTTCTGGTCTTAGTAATAAGTATTTATTTATTGGTTTTTTTAATTTTATCAACAAGTATGATTTTATTTTTCTGTACGAAACTCATGCAACTGAAACCCACTTAAACAACATTTACGACAAATTCAAAGACTACGAACTTAAAATTGTACCTGCTATAAAGAATCATGCGAGAGGGAGAACTAGTGGAGGATGTATATTTGGAGTGAAAAAGAAACTGAAGAATAACGGCTATGAGTTTAACACCTTATATGATATGTTATGCCTGGATTTTAAATTGGATGGTAAATTATTTCGTATTTTGCCCTGCTATGCCAACTGCAACCATTGGGAAACGGATTTAGACGAAATCAAGGAATTTATTATGAATTCAACAGCTTCGAATCTCTTGGTCGTAGGAGACATGAATGCTAGAATGGGTACATTAGGAGGAGTGGAGAACGAGATGAGAGAACTTATGAGAAAATCCAAAGACACGTTAAGGAACAGTAGGGCTAGGCGCGCACATTCAATTTTTAGTTTCGCAACTGTTTGGTTGTTAAAATGAAACATATGGGCTTATATGGGACACCGCGCACTTAGAGCAACTCGATTCTCGAAACTAAAAAGTTTGTGTTTTGACACAAACTAAACGATTGTCTTCGCAACAGTTGAGCTGTTTTTTATAAGTGTAAGAGAGAAAAGAGTGCGAGTGTGAGTAAAGAGTTGCCAGTGTGCGGTTCTCTTTCAACTGGTGATTAAATTAAACTATTTGATTTCGATCACAGTTGCCAGTGCGCGACTAGCCTAAGGGAAATCGATTAATCTTCTTCTTCTTCTTCTTCCTTTGATTCGGCGCTGTTATGATCTCGATGTCGAGGGGATCATAACTCTCCCACGTATCTGCTTTACACTAGTGATCCGCCTGTGTGGTTCGCCGGGTTGACCTCAGAAATCAATTAATCAACTTGTGCAATTCATTTGGACTTCGAATCCTTAATGGGACCAGTGATGGTGATAAATTCGGCGAAAAAACATTTGTTTTAAAACAAGGGAGTTCAGTCATAGACTATATGGGCTTTCAGGAGGAAAGTGGAATAGCATAATCATGGATTTTGAGGTGGAACAAGTTCCATATTCAGATCATATGCCGATTGTCATTTCTTTTAACATCGGATCAACTGATAATGGCAACTATCTACAGAATCAAATTGGATATAAGTTTGGGAAAACATGGATGTAGTGAATTGGAAAATATTCGACAGTGTATCAAGGAAGCGGCTCCGTTACTCAATAGAGGGAGACGAATTGATGTGTTTAAAGAATGCATGCTAGCAAGAAAACAGTCCTACATTTGGCTTAAACGATATAGACAAGTCAATGAAGAGTCTATGAAACTGAAATATCTCGAACAGAATCGTAAGTTTAAAAAATTATGTAAGGAGAAAAAGCTAGTACATAATGAAAACCTAGCAAAAAACTTAGCTTTGTGTAAGAACACACGTGATTTCTGGAAGACAGTAGAAAAAATAAATGGCAAGGTTTATATTATAAATAGTAATCTCAGCTGTGATACCTTGAAACTAACACTTCTGCGAACTGCTTAACCAATCGGATGTTGGCGGAGAAATAATACAATTGGCGACACCTGCTTTCGAAAACTCACTTTTAGATGGAACAATCTTAAAGGATGAGGTTTATGCTTTATGCATCCATTATGGTAAAGCTGCTGAATCGGATGGCATACCTGCTGAGTTTTATAAGTATGGCACGGATGAGTTGATCAATAAAATAACGAATATTTTCAATAACATCTTGAATAATGGAGTTATACCAAATGAGTTTAAAGAAGCAATTATATATTTCCCATCCATAAAAAAAGGCAGTACAAGGGACCCTGCAAACTATATAGGAATTTCGTTCTTGAATTCATCTTAAAAGATATTCGTGGATGGAGTCACAGAAACTTTTGAAAGAATCCCAAGCTGGCTTTAGACCAGGGTATTCCAGCATAAACAATATCTTTTTCCTCAGAAGCATCGTCGATTACTTTTTGACACAAAATAAGAAATTAAATGTTTTCTTCGTCGATTTTAAGGCAGCATTTGACACAATAGACCGGAATTCATTGATGTACAAGTTATATGGAATGGGAATGTCATTCAAGTTTGGACGGGTTTTGCAGAACTTGTATCAGAGAACTTCAGCAGCTGTATGGGATGGAGAAATATGCCCGAGCATATTTACACTTTTCATAGATGACATCACCGATTGTTTGCCAGGAGGAGTTGAATATGCTGGAACTCTCATCAAGGCTCTTCTTTTCGCTGACGACACAGTTTTGTTTGCATATTCACCTGAATCACTGCAACTTATGATAAACAAACTAAGTGCATATTGCAAATTATGGAAATTAGTTGTCAATCTGCAAAAGTCGAAAGTAAGGGTTTTCCGTAAGAGAGGTGGAAGAGTAAATAGACGCGAATGTTGGACATATAACAACGAGAGATTCGATGTCGTAAATGAATACAAATATTTGGGAGTTTTAATTACAAAGTAAAGACATCTCACAGAAAAACTGCAAAAAGCAAAAACCACAATTAACGTTGCATTGCGAAATAATAAGCATATAGCTCACAGCAGCAAATACAAAATATTCGAAGCGGTGGCTGAGTCAACATTGCTATATGGGGTAGTAAAAAATACGAAACTGTAGAGAAACTTCTACGGTTCTTTATCAAAAGGATCTTTCGACTACCACAAAATGCGCCCAACTACATGCAGATATTAGAAACTGGCGTCTCTCCACTTTATATTAAAACCCTTAAATTACAAGTAGATTATACATATATGCAATGTCCTTCAAATGTCCGATGATCGTCTCCCAAAATAAGCAGCACTTCCAATTATACAAAGCAGATCAAGCTGGTACAAAGAGCGGATAGAACTTGCAGAAGCAGCTAATATTGAACTCATATCAAATGAATGCTTAAATTGGAAGGCTTCACTATATCAACTGATTTCTGCTACGGATGATCGATTAAGATTATTTACGCAGCTGAAGCAGAAAAATCAATTTACAGAATGTTGTACAGTAAGCTAAACCATAATCTCAATCAAAAGAATTATTTTCATGATACCAACACGACGGAACAAATATCAATGATATTTAGATTACGAGGTGAACTTCTTGGTCTCAACTTTATCCCTCATCGGGAAGATTTACCCTTGCTATGTGAATTATGTAATTTGAAAGAAAGAGAAGATATTTTTCATTTTTTCGGTAAATGTCCTGTGTTGCGAGAAACAAGAAGAAGCTTGTTTGGAAGAGATTTTTTACCAGAAGAACTCACAATACAACATCTTAATGAAATTGAGGTTCCTGTACTTTTCAACTTTTGTAAAATAGCACTAGCTCATAGAAGCAAAATTTTAAGTGGAAATTACTAACCATAATTGTAATACAGAAAAAATTGTAATTGTAACTTTTGTATTTAAAAAACACAATATAATAATGTAAACATTAAGTTGTCAATCAGGCAGGCGGCGAATAATGCCATGCTTTAAAGATATAAAAGTAATAAATTATATGTATATACAATTTATAGAATAAATAAATCTAAATCTAAATCTATTACAACATAACTTTAGAACTCAATTATTTTTTTTTAAAGTTCTTCTTTATCAAAGGAAGCAGATTTTCCTTTACGAATATGCTCCATTTAAAAAAAATTAATGATTTTACGATATTACAGGGCTGAAAACTGCGAAATTAATAATGAAATAATTGTAGGCATACAAACATAGATGTTATGTCACATCAAAATAATACATACTTATATAAAAAGTGATATTCTATAATATAATTCACGATTTTGGCAAAACAATACAACAGGCACAAAATCATTTATGGTCAAATTACCGTTTGTCAATCCAACACATAACCAATTTCACCAGAGTAAATAGCGCAACACGTTGTGTTCAAAGATACACATATATGTACATGTATAAAAAATGCCCATGCAGCACACAATGCCCATACGCATTGCCCATGCCCATGCAACACACGTCAGCACCTATGCAACCCTTTATGTTTTTTGAACAAACCTAAAGGTAGCATGTGCAATTTACACAATGCGTAGCGACCACGTATTGCAACAATAATATCTTAAAAAGAGTTTTAATACACAATAGCTATATTTATCAATTTATTAAGTATTTAACTTTATGTACAAATAATTTTGTTGTACCTATCATTTTAATTTAGTTATCAATAAAAACCAGCAATATTATGGCTAATTTAAAAGATGTAGATTGCGAATTATCAGCAAATTTGGTTCCATGTAGGTTTTATTCTTTCAATAAAAGAAAACAAAATATATTTTATTAATTAAAATGTTAATTTCTAGACCTATAACTTACATCCATGACTACCTATATTGATTTACGAGTAGTAATGTGATTGCTTAAAACCTAGAAGTCTTAGATCACGACGAAATACACTATGAAGAGTTCTCATTTTAAAACTTAAAAGCTTTTGTCTGATAATTAATTTGCCATTCTTAAAATAGACGCCAATTCCTTGTCTGTCTGCCTAAGGACAGATCAGGAAAAAGTTTTGCAAGATTTTTGTTTGCCGATATATGTATATAAAGATAAACATTTTTTGAATATTTGGTAATATCAGTTTCCTCAAGTTTTATGGTGTCTTCACCGACGATTATCCTGATTTTACAATCGAAAAAAAAGTCAATGGGGCCTATTGTGAATGAAATTTCCCTGGGAATTGCTCACAACTTTCAAAATTGTCATCTCGAACAATGTCGAAAGTTTCCCTTTGGGGGCAGTTATACATAGCTCATCAGAAAAGTCCTTCAGAAAAAATTTTGTTATCCAAATTTGACCATATTACGACTCGATTTTGAGTAAAATTTTAATGCAATTAGACGAATACTTGCTTGGACTAATTTTTACAAAAAGAATAACAACATTTTGTTGCTAAATTTACTGAGAAAATGGATTTAAATACTTTTTCTGATGGAATTTAATTTTTCTGAACAGCTGATTCCCAAAACTCAAAATATATTCCATTTCGTTTTTCTTTTGTGTTCCGATTTTTTTCTGTTCCGAATGATGATATGACAAGAAAAAATAGTTTGTTTTCTGACGTAAAATTATTGTTAGCTATAACCGGCCATCAGAAAAATGTTTCAGATTTCGATTGTTCTAATTTTTCTGATGGACTTTTCTCATGAGCTATAACTGGCCCCTTTGAATTTATTGATATCGGGAATTAAGTTTCATAGTGACTTTGGTTCTCATTTAGGGGCCAGTTATAGCTCATCAGAAAAGTCCAACAGAAAAAATTTTGTCTTCCAAATTTGACCATATTACAACTCGATTTTGAGTAAAATTTTAATGCAATTAGACGAATACTTGCTTGGACTAATTTTTACAAAAAGAATTACAACATTTTGTTGCTAAATTTACTCAGAAAGTGGATTTAAATATTTTTTCTGATGGAATTTAATTTTTCTGAACAGCTGATTGCCAAAACTCAAAATATATTCCATTTCGTTTTTCTTTTGTGTTCCGATTTTTTTCTGTTCCGAATGCATCAGAAAAATTTTTTCTGATGATATGACAGGAAAAAATTGTTTGTTCATTTGAGAAAGCGCGAAGCAAGCCAAAGTGACATTAAATTTTCTGACGTAAAATTATTGTTAGCTATAACCGGCCATCAGAAAAATGTTTCAGATTTTGATTGTTCCAATTTTTCTGATGGACTTTTCTGATGAGCTATAATTGGCCCCTTAGGGGCCAGTTATAGCTATCATTGAAAACCATCATTGAAACACAATGGAACGGTGGAATATTTTTTGACAAGTCGGTTATAGCAATCATTGAAAAGATCTGTCATTGAAAATATCTGTCGCTTGGATGCTTGCTAAATTACTAGTGATGGGTACCTCATTCATGAGGCAATACAAAATGTCGCATATACCACAATGAATTTCAGATAATCACCCAAAAGCTAGGCGCGCACTTGTAACTGTGATAGAAATCAAATAGTTTAATCACCAGTTGATATAGCACCGTGTACTTGCAAGTCTTCACCGACGCTCACACTTTTCTCTCTTGCGCTTATAGAAAACTGCTCAACTATTTAGTTGAATGTCCGCGCAGGTGCATATAATTATATGTAACACAAAATAGCGAACTCATTTTAGGCAATCGTTTAGTTTGTGTCAAAAGACAAACTTTTTAGTTACTCGAATCGAGTTGCTCCATGTGCGCGGCTGGTTATTGTTACGACCGCCGAGTTGGATGTAGCCCAGCTGTTGAAGGCGCGCACTTTCAATTTTTGGTGGTGCAACTGTTTGGTTACTTAGAGAAAACAGATGAACTATTTGGTTGAATGTCCGCGTAAGTACATATAATTATATGTTACATAAAATAGCGTAGTCATTTTATGCAATAGTTTAGTTTCTGTCAAACCACAAACTTTGTAGTTGCACGAACCAAGCAGAGGCTAAGAAAAAAAAAAGGATTGTATGTGCGCGAATTATAATCAAAGTTATGTTTTGAAAAATTTACAACGCCACCTGTCGACAAAATGGAAGAAACTTCTGGTGGGACAAAAGTCTTTGAACATGCCCGTCGCAGAATTTCGAAAATAGATGTCAAGTTTTTTGTGTTTACCCATACATATGCATGGTGTATTTTTGTTATTATTGTTTTTGTATACACTACAGTCCAGAGATGTGGATCGGATGATGTTTTGCAGTTAGATGAAAGTCATTCGATGTTGTTTTTTTTGGTTTTACTGAAGGCTTGATGTTGATACTGGTCAATAAGAAGTTGAAGAAGTTGAATTGTCATTCTTGGTTGTTTTTCGGCACTACCTGATGCATGATCCGCTTAATTTGTGAAAAAGAAAGTCTTCAAGGTGGAAAAAGTAAAATTGTGAAGAAACCGCGTATTATTTTAAAATTCTGAGTTCAACAAATTAATAAAATTTGATAATTTAAATTTTTTTGGGTGCGTGATTGAAATATTAAACGTAGTGAAAAAGAATTGAATGTCAAGTAGTTTTTTTTTCCATAGAATCTCCACACTCCACGGGAAGTGTTCTACGTCCATATTGTCAAACTCCCCCAACTAACATTTCAGCTTCGATTCGGTCTAACTAAATATATTTTCGAAGTTCTTTAATACATTTGTAAAGGTTGTTTAAGAACAAAAAGGAGAATATTACACAAGCTTACAAAACCTTTTATGGACTTCTATAAGTGATTCTGAAAATCCTCTTAGAAGTACCATGCACAGATCTTTTAAAGGTGTCAGCTTCCTGTATGAACTATTAGAAGTTTAACAGAGTCCTATTCGAAATTGAACTGAAGTTCAAGTTTTGACAGATGGCTTCAATAAAGCTTCGCAAAAATTACAAACGTACGGCTTTTTATGTCTATTACAAGCTTACACTCGAACTTTTACCGAGCCTGAAAAATACGAAAATAAAAGTAAATTTATATTTCTTTGAAGACGTTTTTCCGACATTTAATCAATTTTAAACCTGAAACTATGTATCACATTGGAATTGTTATTAATTAATGTATTCGGAATAATTTTAAAACATGAATGACATTATACCTTATTTGGGGATCGAACTCGGCATCTCTTGTGTAATAGTCCATCTCTCTACGCACTGGGCCATTTTGAATATTATTTGGAAGATGCAAAAACTTAATCAGCCTATTTCTTTCTCAAACTTCAAAATTAACGCAAGACTGCGATATACAATTTTGCCAAGGCCACGTTCATACAAGAAAAACAAAACCTAAACAAATGTCTTAAATTTCCTCTGTTGGGTTTATCTACTGTTTATTTAATTTTCAGTATTGAGCCCTAATCTTCATACCTAATAGGAGCGCACAAAATATCTTTAAATTGCTGACCGTATTGATTTGTTTTATTATTTACTTAACTCTTTCTTTGTTTTGATTTGTGTCCCTTAAAACGATTCATTCATTCATATAAAATGTTTGTATTCCGTTTCGTTTGACATTTGTTATATGTTAAGTATACGAGTACATAATGCCTTTCTTCAATATCGTGAATTATTTTCATGTAATATTTTTTTTTATTATTTGCAATAAAACCATCAAACATTTTGGTCAGTTTACCCATCTATAGTTGTATGCATTGCCACTTTGAGGGATATACATTTGTTTCTTTCAAAGAAATTCACATTTATATTTAATATATGGGCACAGAAGATCAAAATGAATATAATCATATAAATGCAGCTGCATTATATGTTTTAAAACAAAAAAGTTCTCGGATATTCGGGTTATAACTTCGCACCTGTTTCGAAACGCTCGTTTATAATTGCAATTCAACTTTTAAGAGCCGAAGTTGATCTGAAATTCAGCTGCCCGCTTTCGAAGGTATTTTTTCTTAAATTTTGGTTATTATTATATTATTATTGAAGTGACAACTTCATCTTCGCTAGACTCTTAGGCTAGGCGCGCACATTCAATTTTTACATTCGCAACTGCTTGGTTCGAGCAACTAAAAAGTTTGTGTTTTGACACAAACTAAGCGATTGCCTTAAATGAGTTCGCTATTTTATGTAACATATAATTATGCACCTGCGCGGACATTCAACCAAATAGTTCATCTGTTTTCTATAACCAAACAGTTGTGCAACTAAAAATTGAATGTGCGCGCCTAGCCTTAAAGTTCAAAAGGCAAACAATCAAACTAATTGTCTATGCTATATATCCTAGGGATGTCGATTTATACCCTTATACTTGCCTGAGTAATATCTAAAAAGTAGATGGATTACAATAAATGTGTACAAATAATTAGTTAACATACATCAATTTAATATTCCTAACTTTAATTAAGATTAAATGTATCAGTTTCTGTAAAGTTTCATTTGCAGAGTTCTTAGAACTTTGAACATTGACATTTTCTTTAAAGACTATTTGTTAAAGTCTGCTAGGCTTAAGAGAAGTATTCTATATAGCTCTTAGGAAATTGTTATAGAAACGTTTTGAAAACTCACTGATGCAAACTTCTATATCATATCACTTTGTAATCTTTATACAAGTTCCAGCTTCTCTATTTTCATTTATAAAACCATATCCGAAAAATTGGTTCTAGTCTCGGAAAATCTTGTGTGTCTTACTTGCAAAAGGTTTAAAAGAAGATGATATTGAAACCGTGACTTCTATAAGAAAATTATTTTTCAAGAAGGCTCTTTAGAAGCATTATATAAATTGAAACTTGCATCATGTCCATATTTCTAAGCTAACAGAAACTGAAATGTTAGTTGGGCCACAGACTGATCATTCTTTTTTATTCCATAATCTTAATAAAATATTCAAAGTGGTGAGTTTTTAGAAAAAGTTTTTATTGAACAGTGAGTAAGGAGTTATAAAATTTCAGGTAAATTCTCGGCGGCCCCTGATATACCTACTAAGTACAGTACGGGCCGCCGCGTAACGTTTTTCTTCAGTTTTTTTGTGATCCCTCGATGTTTGTTTGCGAAGATTGCTCCGGTTATTATTGATTTTTAAGACCAACACTCTATTTGTTCCGGTTTTGGCTGATCCGGAGATTGGAGTACCACAGCACCCTATTGTTCCGGGGATATTATATTTCGCCTTGGCTTTCCTGTCGAGTACAGTGAGTCCCTTTATAAAAAAACAAACAAATCAACATTAGCACAGGTACGAAATTAAACATTAAAACAAACTAAAAATCGACAAATTACATAAAACGATACACAAGAAGAAAACAATATAAACAAAAACGAAAGAACGAGATTATTTACCACACTGATTAAAATAAATTTATGATTTAACGTAAAATTCGTCATCTTTACCGTTGTGTTCCTGGTGTTTCAGCTGTTCCTGTTTTTTTTTGGTTAATTTTTGTCATTTTTGCGTTAAGGTCAAAATATATATGTACGCTGAAGTTTTTAATTTTATTTATTAGTCTGTTTAATAACGTTTTTTTTTTATATGTTTACTTGATTATTTAATTTTTTTTCTAAATTTCTACTTGTAAGTGGAACTCTGGTGTTTTCCAATTTTTGCCCGCGTTTCGTGTACTGTAAGCCAAACGTTTTATGGTTATACAGTAAAACCCGCTTAAGAGAAAAACCCGCTTACCTGAAACACTTTCTTCATCCCCAAGTATTTTCCGACCAATTTCCCTTAAAACACTCCGCTTAAGTGAAACTCGCTTAAGTGAAAAACACGGATAACTGAAACATATTTTCAGTTAATTTTTAATATTTTTCATTGAAAAAAACTCTCTTAAGTGAAAAAAAAATTGAATCGAACAGAACAAAAATTTTCTAGTTTTCGTTATTTAATAAATTATTTTTGTGTTATTTAATCGTTGTTTTATTTAACTTCTTTCAAAGCAAGTCCAAAAGATAAAAAAATATTGTTTCTAGCATTAAATCTCCGCTTAATGGAATTTTTAAATCCGCTTAAGTGAAATTTTTTTTCACTTATCCGAACTCCGCTTAAGTGAAATTATTTTTCACTTAAGCGGGGTTCGCTTAAGTGAAAAACCCGCTTAAGTGAAAGAAATACTGTGACATTTTGCCGTTTCTCTTAAGCGGGTTTTACTGTATAGGGTTTTTTTTTTTTGTTACTACCCCCTCCACAGACCTCTATAGAGGTAGGGAAAAATCTCGAGGCGCCAATTAAGGTTTGTCGTAGTGCACCAAAAAGGGTGTTTCATAACGTTTTTGTTGGAAAAGGACCAGTTCCATATTTTTTATTGTTTTTCCTATTTTTCGAATTTGTAATTTTGAGTTCAAGTCTTTCTGTTTGCGTCAATGCATTTATCTCTAAAAATAAAAATCAAATTAAACGTTTTTTTATTGCTAAATTTAAAGTAGGACTTCGGTCCGCCAACTATGACAAAAACCGTCTTTTGTTGTTTTGTGTAAGCAAAACATGGATTTTTGAAGAACATTTTTCAGGGGTGCCAAGGGTAGCTGAGTTTTCAGTGAAGATGGTTTGACTCGAAACCGACCATCCGCCAATTTTGGGGGAATTCCAAAATGGCCACGAATTCCTAAGGTTGGGTGGGTAATGGTCACACTGCGATGACACCTGCAGTGTCCTGATGTGGCAATAGTACGTCCGCGGTCATAGCTAGTCTATTTCTTTTTTTTTTCCTAGTGCCCTCAGGCCTGATTTGTGTTTTTGGCTGCAGGCGAGGTTAAGTTTCCGGGGGCAAGATCCCCCCCCCCCCCGTCCGACGAGCTGACGCCGTGCATATGCAAGCAGGCCGCGTCCCCGGGACTTGACGTTCCATCCTTTTTTCCAGACCTACCTTTCCCTAGTTTCCTACCCTTTCTCTTCTCCCATCCTACTTCCTTACCGACTCCGCACCTCCTCTTGCCTTGCAACATTATATAAACCCCATATGTTTCATTTTAGCAACAACAGTTGCGAAACTTAAAATTGAATATGCGCACCTAACCAAAGTGTTGAAAAGTGTTGAAATAAGTTTGTTATTGTTTGTTTAAAGGAGAAATAGATTTGTTATTCTTTTAAAGTTTTTTTTTTGCTATACCTGCAATCATTTTCTTGTTTTGTTTTTGTTAGAGATATGAGCTATAAGAAAAAAAAAAATAATTTCTTTGGGGTTCAGGTGCGTGATTAGCGTTTAGTTCAGTTTAGTTTATAGTCTCCTACTCGCTGCTTTGCTTTCCATAAACCGACTCCCACAGAATAACTCTATAAGATATATGAATACCGAAATTTTGAATGTACCTTTAAAAAGGGTTCTTTTTTTATATGTCCATGTCCTCACTGCTTATTAGGCTTTGGACCTCATGTTTGTATTTAGTTTTTAATTTGACATTACTTAATAGAATTCATTTTAAATATTTTTTTTTATAAAAGAGAATGTTTTATTTTCTAAAGCTAAGTGTACACGATTGGTAGATCTTACAATATTGTCAGATATGTCAGTGAAAAACATGCTTACAATGTCTTACAACCGTGTAGTCTTACAATTAATTGTCAGAAAATTTGTCTGACAATTAATTGTTAGATCATTGTCTGACAATTAATTGTAAGAATTCTGACAATCATGTGTACGCTAGCTGACAATGGTGTAATCTTCCAATTTATTGTCAGAAAATGTATCTGACAACTAATTGTAAGACGGAAAATTGTAAGGTTTTTGATAATCGTGTAAACACACAATTTATTGTCAGGCCTGTCAATTTTTATCGTTGTCTGACGTTTCTGACAATGAAGAAATTGTAAGATGTTCGTTTTTTAGCATCATACAATCTTTTCATTGTCAGACAATTTGCAGCCAAGGTTCAATTGAAGCAGTTTCCATAACCAACGAAAACTGACAATTAATTGTGTGTGTACACGGTTGGTAGAAAGTCTACCAATCTCTTACAATTAATTGGTTGGTATTAAGCCGGCTATCTGAAAATAAATTGTGAGCCAACTTCTGACAATAAATTGTAAGAGATTGGTAGATTGTCTACCAACCGTGTACACACACAACTTAGTTGTCAGCTCATTGGTAGATAATTGTCAGACATTGTCAGGTCTTACAATATTGTAAGATCTACCAATCGTGTACACTTAGCTTAAGTGTCTTTTGTGCTAGTGTTTGTCTATTTCGCAAGGGGCGGTTTCAAATTTCAGTCGCCTCTCGTTTCTCGTGTCTTGCATCTCGCCTGAGAAGAAATAATAAATAATAAATATGTTTTTGTATACCTACATATGTACGTATCTAGGTACATACATATGTATATAACTTTGTATATTTTATTCAAATTTCATGATTATTAGAATTGCAGAGACGTCATTGAAAAATTGAATTTTTTTGTTGAAAATGCCATTAAAATAGGTATGTCTATGGGAAATTTCAGGTGAGACAAAATACCACCTTATTTCGAAAAATGAGTACCTCACACAAACTCATTTTAAATTCGTATCCTACCCATCACTATAAATTACAAAGACAACCTGAATAATTTTTTGAGGTTAGACTTTAGAGTTGATCATTGAAAAAAAAACTGACACATGAGAATAGAAAGAGAAACACAAATCATTGGAACGATTGTGTTCCACTTTGTTGGAATGAAAATCAGCTGTTAATTGAAAACGATTTTCATCATTGAAAAATTAAATGTAGATTTATGAGAAATATTTAACATATTTGTTTATTTTTATTTGCAAAAGTAAAATATGTAATTGATTAGCTTCGTTTGTATACCAAACATTCTCAATGTTCATAGTTTATCTATCCCAAAAAGTGAAAACAAAATTTTCAATGATGATTTTCAATGATAGCTATAACTGGCGCCTTAAAAAGGCCAGTCGCGAGCTTACAATGAACAGTATAGAAGTATTGACCTTCCCAATTTTCAAAGATGGGGAAAATTCTGAGGGAAATTTTGTTCCCAATAGCCCCCAATATAGTTAATATTTCGGGAACTTTATTGACATTTCCCCAAGTATATATAGTGTTAGGGAACTTAACAAAAAAATAAGGATTTGTTCATTAGAAGTGCAATAATAATAACAATAATAATAATAATTATAATAATAATAATAATAATAATAATAATAATAATAATAATAATAATAATACCGAGTGATTCCCACTAAGAATTACAAGAAATATGTTATGAAGGATCCAAATATACAAGAAGATACATGCCGTAGATGTAGGATCCAACCGGAGACAATAGAGCACATCATATCAGGCTGTACATGTCTAGCGCAAACAGAATATACAAAAAGACATAACAACGTCGCCAAAATAGTACATAAAAAACTTCTTGAAAAACATCAAATTTTAGTTGAAAACACCCCTTACTACAAATACGAGCCTTCACCGGTAGTGGAAAATGACAACATCAAAATCTACTATGACCGTACAATACATTCCCAACACACAAGGCTTCATAATCGCCCAGATCTCACAATCATCGATAAAAAAGAACATAAGGGTATCTTCATCGACGTGGCGATTCCAGCTAACAGGAACATTAGTCGTACCTACAACGAAAAACGAAGTAGATATGCCGAGTTGGCTGTAGAAATAAAACGAACCTGGAACTTGAAGGAAGTGAGAATTATACCTATCATCATAAGTGCCGAAGGAATAATCGACAAGCAACTAAAAGATGACATAAAAAGACTAGGACTGAAGCAAAATATAATAGATGCTATGCAAAAAGCTGTAATACTCGATACCTGTCACCTAACCAGAAACTTTATGAATATCAATTAAACAGAAAAACTATAGATAAAAGTAAAACACATTTTGTCATGGGCTAAGGCCCCCAAAAGATGTTAATTATAACCCAATATGGAGAAATCAATTAATTAATTTTCAATAATAATAATAATAATAAAATATGAAGCACTTAAAGGCAAAGTCGTTGATAGTTTTCCTTTCATATGAAAACAAGTTTGAGAGCCTCAACTTGAAAGAACCAACATACGCCACCAATTGATGATTCAGGATTCATTATATAAAAAATGAAAGAGGAAGTAAAAGCACATAAAGAATGATTGACAACAAATAGCTGCTCTAGAAATGCATGGGCAATTCAAAAATCCTTCTAGGTATCAACTAAAACATTTAAAAGTTTTTTTTTGCAAAACCTACATTTTAGAGCTAATACCGTTTTAACTTTTATTTTATTGTACGTTTTATTAATTTATTTGCTTACAATTTTTTTTTTAAATGTTATGTTTTAACATAAATATATTATATGTTTGTAAATAAAATCATATTAAATACAAAATTTGACAAACTAAAATAGCATTGTACTTACCACCGGCGAGTATTTTATTTATACACTTCAACCTAGAAGTCAATGCATTATGTATTAACAATTTCGAAAACACTCATGCATATGTACATATTTAATAATCAATATAAATACTTTGAATTTCTGCTTCGATGATCCTTATTAGTTAAAGTAAATGTCCATAAGGTATGGGTATAGTAAATCCACGTAGAATGCCAGTGCAGTTATCTGATGCAAAAATATAAAAAGTACTACATTTATGCAATATTCGTGCTTGTAAAATGAATCGGGGAAAAACAATCGTCCAGGATGGTGTAAATCCGATGTGGGGCCATTAAGTTTCATTTTGTGAATTGCACATCGGTTTTTTATTTCTTTCTTAAATCACAATTAATAAATCTCAATCTTCACATTTACATACCTGAAACTTATATTTTTGTTTTCGCCTAACAAACTTCGTTTTAAGTTTAACGTTTCAAACTTCAAATATGACATTTTGAATCAAAAGTTCCACCATAGTTATTCAATTATATTCAATTAACGTGTATTCGGTTTGTTCATTACTTACATATATCGCTTTTACATGAGAAATCAAGTTTACGGATTAGGCTAGGCGCGACCATTCAAGTTGTAGTTGCACAACTGTTTGGTTGCTTATAGAAAACAGATGAACTATTTGGTTGAATATTCGTGCAGGTGCATATAATTATATGTTACACAAAATAGCGAACCCATTTTAGGCAATCGTTTAGTTTGTGTCAAAACAGAAACTTTTTAGTTGCTCGAACCAAGCAGTTGCGAAATTAAATTGAATGTGCGCGCCTTTTCCTATCTACATAATAAGAACTTTTGTCATATTTAGGGTATTTTTTTGGGTAAGAAGGGCGCGACAAATTATTTCATGACGGAACTTATTCAAAGACGTCATACGACAATTGTTTAAGCAAATTGCAGAGTAAAAAAATAGTTTTAAGAGATAGTTTTGGTATGGTAGTTCTAGGTTTTATGAAAAAATGCTTTTTAATGGACTTTTGCATTTTCATGGCATTTTTTTGAGAAAAAATGATGAAAAAATTTTTTTCGCTTACGATATATTTTTTACCAGGGGTCAATTTTTAAAAAAATAACGTTTGTAGCCGCAGGCGTACAGCGACAAAATTTTTGGTCTTACAGCATATTTACGACAAACTTATGACAATTATTAACACCACCCATTTTCTTTTTCGCGTTCGTTTTACCCTATTTTGAAGGGTGGTAGTGCTAACTGGACTGTCAAGTTACCATTACAAGGGGTTATTTTTAAAACAATTAGCGCCAGAAAATTTTTGATTTTATAACATATTTACGACAAAATCACGACAAATATTAACACTTACCTTTTTGTTTTTCGAGTTTATTTTACCCTATTTTGAAGGGTGGTAGTGCTAACTTGACTGTCAAGTTAGCATTACCAAGGGTTATTTTTTAAAAAAAACAAGCGCGACAAATTTTTTCGTCTTACGACAAATTTACGACAAATTCACGACAATTAATCCAATTACTACATTTTGAAATAGTAGTGCTAACTTAATGGACATGAAAAATTGTGGTGACATCTTAAGTATAGCGACAGTACTTGCTATAGATTTGTCTCTGCTAAATTTAATAATAAAATATTCTCTTTTTTACTACTTGTTTTGTATCTTATCCTACTCTCCACTGTAAAATCTAGCGCTAACTTCAACGCCACCACCAGGCTAGAGTTCGCAATACAAAATCACGCTCCATGATAATACTATAGGTTATATATACAAAGGAGACTTGGAAACATCGAAAGCATTTTTCAAAATATCTGCAAAGTGATTAAACATACTTTTTAAATTTAAAAATCCAGCTTTTCAGTCTACCGATCCAAGGTAATTATTAAGCTCAATGAAATTGGTATTTGAAAAGTTTTGAATTATTGCAATTAATTTTTAAATAATTATATAAGTGAAGTTCAATGTATAATTCTTTATGATGTGATGTGCTTTTTGCTTTCCAGCCGAGGTTCTGCTCGTCGGTCTTGCCAGGGTCGTTCTGAAGAAAACACGAAACTCCAGATTTAAAGGTCTTCAAACCTTATCACAAAATCTTAATTGGAAATAACTCTTAAATCTCTAACATACAATAATCTGCTACTAATATTTCACTTAATTCGGGTAATGGAACGGTTCACGGGCATCAACTCTTCTGGCTTCTAGTCTAGCTGCCTTGCATCAGTTATACTGCTTGCTGATGATCTGGACCTGGTACTTGATTACGGCTATTCTGGCTTCTGGTAATTCGGCTTCAAACGGGCCCTTTCATTCGGATGTCTGGTTCTTGACGGCATCCCTAGGTATAAGGCCCCTGGTGGCACTAAACAGCAGGCTAAACGCTCTGGTAGATCGGCAGGTTCAAGGCCCCTGGTGGCACTAAACAGCAGGCTAAACGCTCTGGTAGATCAGCAGGTTCAAGGCCCCTGGTGGCACTAAACAGCAGGCTAAACGCTCTGGTAGATCAGCAGGTTCAAGGCCCCTGGTGGCACTAAACAGCAGGCTAAACGCTCTGGTATATCAGCAGGTTCAAGGCCCCTGGTGGCACTAAACAGCAGGCTAAACGCTCTGGTAGATCTGCAAGTACCGAAGCCCCTGGTGGCAATTAGGACATTAAACTTCGAACTAAGACCCCTTACCGCTGGTGGGGGGAAGCCTTAATAAGAAATAGCTGGACAATCTCACCTACCTAACTTGTCTTCATACGAAACCCCTTACCACTGGTGGGGGGAAGCTCCGCAAAAAGCAAGGAAAGCTAAATGACCAACTCGTCTATACTTCTTGTCTACGACTGGACTTCGAAAGATTTATTCAATCAATTTACTATGTCGCCTGACTGTATGTATGAGCGAAGAGGTCATTTTCGTTTACCCGAGTAGGTCCTCTTGATAGTTTTTCAGTTGAAACTGAATGTGAACTGTATGGGAGGCGAACGAAAAAAATATTATTGTTTGATTTTTGCGTGACGTCATATGCCTCTGTCGTGTGTGAATCTTATTCGGGCGAAGTATAACTCTTAGTATTAATTACAATTCTCGGTGTTAATACACAAGTAGTATAGAGTATCGCGGCATGGAACGCTTCGTTACAATGATAAATTGGATTATTTTGTTAAAGTAAAAGGAGCAAGATCAAGAATTTTGTTTAAATCATTATCAACATTATTCACATAGTGTAAATTAAGAGCAAATAAGTGATCAATAAAAGTTAGTTCGATATCTCTTTTAAAGTTACGAATACAAGGTATGAACATATTTTCAGAAGCAGTATACAACCAATTTATATCAGATAAATTAAAATTACCAACTACAGTAACGTTTTGCACGCTGTTATTTAAATTATAAATAAAATTAATGTTCAATAGGTGCATACATTTAAGAAAAATATACCTCCAAACTTGAAGAATAAGTCTCATATCGAAATACCTACGATTTTTTGACACTGTCGTAATATTTCTTTTATCTTATTATTTTATCTTTTCTTTAACACACAGTGCTCTAGTCTCTAGTGAAATAGCCAGTTGCATTTCTCTCTTTTAACAATTCAACCTTTATACTTGTTGAGAACTGTACCCAGAGACTCTGCATGACAGTCCAAAACACTAACCATTTTGCCAAAGGGTACTTCTAGAGGTTTTTTTTAGCGATGTTCAAATTCAGATTTAGGCAACACTGCTTTGCTGGTGACATTAGATCACAAGTATTAGATCTCCGGTGGTTTTTGAAATAGGATGATTTCCCATTAATGAATCAGTAGCCACCACGACTTAGGTAAGTTTGGGAAAAACAGGCTTTCGCACTAGTAGATCCGAAGCTATATTGCTCATGAGATTTTTGAATCAGCGGTTAATACGTCCGATGTCCCTGATCGCTTTCGTTCAACAAGTAATTCGATTTTGTTGGGCTAGGATCGCCCGCTCCAGATCAGCAAGTACTATGGCTCTAGTCTATTTTATGCATAGTACAATCTGTTCGCAGAAAGCAAATCCTCCATTTCTTAAGATGAACAAAAATTCTTCGTTGAAATTGCTTTAACTTAATTACTGAACCAATTTATTAAAAATACTGTGGATGTATAGTCCTTTAATGCCAGGTCACCGTGCCTAGCCTGCAAAGAAATGTAAAACAAAATTCGCTTTACAACTCCAAACAAATGATATTCCTTCTGCCAATTAAAACCAAAAAATATTTCGAGCTTGTCAAGAACACAAAAAATCATCAAAAACTCACAACCCAGAAATTAAGAAAAATTATGTCTTTCATATTCCACTGCAGTAATTTTAAAATTAATTTCCATACAAAAAAAAAAACAAATGAAAATCCAAGGAATTTCTCAGAGTCCCTTAAAATACAATAAACTACATTTCTGCACCCATACATCCTCTCTGAAGTTGAATGCAACATTTGAATCGGTAAATCTTAACAAATAGACGGTCTTTTGGAAGACTGCATCTCGTAACAGCAGTAGCAGAGCCCTAGCACACAGCATCCCATAACATAAAACTGTATTTCTTCACGCCCATTATTTTCAGCTTTCTCTTACGAAATTCTGACGTACGAAATGCAGTAGCAAACGAGGCTAAAAGCTAAAACTATATCCTTTCCTCATCTGGTATTCAATCCCGCCACCAGTATATCATTTCGCCAAAAATCCTCATCAGGTACAAGACATATAAATCCTGGACCGTAAAACGTTCCATGTTGGTCGTCCCTGGGTCTGGATTGTTGAAACTCATATCGTTCGGTACCTTAACTTGTTCCCTTCGGTGAATATGCACCAAAATAATGCATTCGCCTAGAACGGAATAGGGTCTCTTAAAAATATGAAATATCCTTTTTCTTATCCTTTTCCGACGCCCTGAAGCTCGGTATGGATGGATATATTCTTCCAGCATTTTCCTTCCCAGGAATACAATTATAGTTTCAGAAGACTTTGTTAAGTGAGAAATAATATTCTTCCTTCGCTAAATGCACACGTGATGGGGTGCTTGGCGGCAGAGCTGTTGGAAGGGAACGACTTTGATATGACGATGCATTTTATGCATGATAGATTCCAAACCACCACCCCCTCGCCAGTCTTTCTCAAGTGATGGCACAAGAACAAGATAAATAATAATGCCTGGCAAATGCATAACCATTAATAATTTGAATGCTTCTCCTTTTCTGCACTGCGAGTTCTACGACGACGAAGGCACAACCAACATTTTGATTTATAAAATCATCCAGGAATGTTGGGAGGTATCTAAAATGTATCTCATATCTGTTGGGACGCACAATATCGGAGGGCACTGCAACGAATCTTTAAAGATGCAAACTATGTTCAAATATATGTACATAGGTATGTGCATAGCTGGCAGCTTAGAAGCTCATTTTGTGCTTTAGCGGGCTACGGGTATATGGGGAAATCCCTGACATGTCTCTTGGGATACAAAACCGTAGAACTTTGTTCGGAATTGTTGCCTCGTCATATGGATGAGTAATAATGTTTTTGGAATGTTGGAATGCGAATTTCCACCTCAAGCGGAAATTTTATTTGTTAAGTTCAGAATCTTGTTTATACGGATATTGTTTGAAATTTTTTTAATCTCCGATTTTTAACTCACTGGCGTATACCTAGAGGAGGCAATGGGTGACCAAAGCGCTCATTTGTTATAATCGTCACACAAGATTTGAATTGACAAATGATTTTTTCATAGTGTTCTCTGCAGAAAAGTTTGAAATACAACAATTGAAATGGAACGTACAATTATTACGTCTGCCGCCATTTTAACAAACTGTCTCGTTCATTTTAATAAACTTGACAGTATGGCTGAATGAATATTGAGAGGGTTTGCACTGCTATACCTTAAGATCTATTGTGGCCCTATCAACAGCTATATATGAGTTGCTTACCATACAGCCCTTTCTCCAAGTATCGACCTGCGCATTCCGCTATGGCATTGATTTCTGCCTGGAAAATGCTAGTCGATTGTCCCATTGCACAGTGCCGCCGAAGGCATCTTTGTGCGGACGAAAGTCCAAAATAAAAGTTTTGAGTTAGGAGTTTTTTGTCGTCAGGTTGTCTAAAGGAGACCCCTAGGAGACGAAAACGAAGCATTACAATACCTACATATCCGTTTTCACATTAGCGAGCAAAACGTTACGACAAATACGACCCCTAATCGTATTTCCAAGCGAAACGTTACGACACATACATACCGCCTTATTAAATGATCACATTACACATATCCAGTGTGTACCCGAAGTCATGTGATCAATACCCACCTTGGTTTACATGCAATTTTGCCGTTTATTTGTTTCAATTCACACTGACTCTTAGCTACAGATTTGATAAAAGTGAAGCTTGGGAAAATGACGAATTAAAATCGTCTTTTATTCTCGTCCAGTGTTGATACCAATCTAATGTATACAGAGTTTAAGATCGGGCCGCAAACAAAACCTTTGATAAGGTGTTTTGGTGACAGAGAGGCATTGCCGTAATGGTGAAGCTGATCTAAACGTTTTTATAAAATAGTTGGGTATTATATTAGCTAGAATAGGGCAAGCTTTAGTATTATTATGAGAACTAGCTAGAGTGGGGGAATATTTATTATTGCTATAATTAGTAGTATTACTATTTACTAAAAACTAAACCAACCCGTTTCTTTCCTCTGATCTCCACTTCAAGGTAGCTCATTGGACAGGTTCTCTTTTTAGAGTTCCACCCGTTTATTTCCCTAGATTGCGTGCTAGGGACACTTTATATGAAATTGAAATACCGTGTTTGTTATTTAGGTTTTTTTTTTAATATTGTATAATATTAAATACCGTGTTATTTATGTTAATAAAAGAAATAATGGATGTATCCATAAACGCAGAAAATTTGCGCTAGTACAATCGCAGTTCTTTTCTAATGCATTTGTGAACGCACTCACAATGCGGGATGTCTGCAGTAAGCAAAAAGGCCTGACTTTATTGCCAAAAAATGCATTCTTAATGAAGGTGGTTTCAAAGTATCCTGGTGATATATTCCGTAGTCATTTTAGGATGTCGAGGTCCACATTCAATGTAAGTTCTTTCTGATTATTAAACAGTGCATCTTCGTCCTTCTAAATTCTAAAATTAATGTTATAAATTTCCGCTCTACTGCAGCTCGGCTGCACAATCTGCCCGACGCTGACGACAGTTTGACGTTTATGAATGGTATGTACTGCAGTTGGGCTACGTTAGTTCGATCGAAAATCTGACTTTATGAACGCAGATAATGCAGTTCTTAGTTAGGCTCACGATTATGAACTCACCCAATATTGTCAATAACATTATATGAAATACCGTGTTAGAAATACGAAACCACGAAATAAATTGATTAAGAGTTCAGCAGTATTAAAATACGTTATTTTATTCCGAGCTTTAGACCTACCAAACCCAGGTTTGTTTTTTGTTGCTTCTTTGGAAAGAACTCTGGACACCGACGAGTTTTACCTCAGTCACGAAGAAAAAGCATCACAAATTGGCGCCCGAGCAGGTACGTTTTTGAAGGATCAACTGCACTCTGACCGCCGACCGAACCGAAATTTTTCAAGGCAATACCGACCGCCGTTTTATTCCAATTAGCGATTTTCTGACCTCCGATTTACCTGTGACCCTTCGAAAAGTTCCACCGTATGACCGATCCGCTGCCCAGACCCAGCTCTGCATCACCCAACTTTAACATAACCGACTCAGATGAAGCAGAAACGAGGGAATATAGCCTATACAAAAATCTGGGATTCATATATTTTTTGAAGAAACACGAGCTCATTGAAGTATTATCAACGAGAAACTTAGACACAAGTGGCAATATGCAAACCCTTCGCATAAGGCTAAGCCAGCATTTTAAGGAGCTCCGAACACATACATAAATCAACTCCATCGATAGAATATACGAGAACTTGCGACCAGAATATCGATACTACGCGCGACGACGCGACGTAGAGACTTTAGAACGCTAGATGAGTTAATGATATTAGGAATTCGAAGCGATAAGAAACGATGAACGAAATTATTATCGCCCCGCACCTGCTCACAATTATTCCGCCCCAATTAATAGAGTGCCTCAACTTAATGGCCAAGCGCCCAGAGCACTAGCAGCCGCCACACCTCCGTACGACCGATCTGCAAGCAACGAGGACACCGTAAATAAAATTGCCGCCGACCTTACCATTTCTTTTGTTCATATTGTGGCCAAGATGGGATTCTAACAAAAGATTGCCATTGCCACCAAGAAACCGTTGCTGTTGTGAACACTCCACCAACATCCGATTCCCGATTTTTCGTTCCAATCAAACTGAACGACCAGGGGCCCTATTTTGTATTACGAAACGAGCGGCAAGTCAACGATACTGAGGAATACGATAGTCACGACAAAGAGCGATTAAGTAAAACGAAAAAGGCGTACAAAAGATGTTGCCAAGCTTAGCCGAAAAAAACATTTTTTTTTGAAGCGCAACCAACTTCTCGACTATTAGGAATGTCTAAAATTGACATAAATAATTAAAAAAAAAAATATTACGAGTATAAATCAAGAAACGATAGGTATATGGCAGTCGTTAGAACTAACGAGTATCGTTAAAATTAAACGATTCTCGTTAAACATAATCGCATTTTAACGATAACGAAGTAATTTCAACGATAATCGTTTTACAAAATAGGGCCCCAGGGCCCTTATTATGAATTACGAAACGAACGGCAGAAAAAACGAAACTCGAAGAAACGAAAGTCATGGCGAAGAGCGATTACAAGATACGAAAATAGAAAGCAAAAAAAGTTGCCAGGCAAAAACGAAAAATGATAATTTTTTAAAATCGCAACTAACTTCACTCCTTTTAACAAATGTCAAAATATAAATAAAGTCGAGGAAGTTTCAAAAATAAATTTAATTTGCATAAATTTTATAAAATGTTTTTTCACTGCGATTATTTTCTTGAAAGCGAAGATGAATCCCAAGCTAACGAAGAAGAGGAAATGCGTTTAAAAAGAAGAGTTTTAAGAGATTCATCGAACCCAATGAGCCTTCCAAGTTCCACGTAAGTAAAGTGAAATCCTTTCCATCTAGTATTAAAAAAAAACTCCTTAAATATTTGCCAGGTTCAAGCTTCTTTATCGTTTGAACAAGGACGCATTCAAATATGTTTTAGAAGAGATCGATCCTCACCTTCCAAGCTTTAATTATACATACATACCAAATGTATTGAAATTAGCTGCAACACTCCGGTTTCTGGCAGAGGGTGGTTACCAAAGAGGAATCGGACAGGACTTCCTTGTCGGTATGGCACAACCAACTTTGTCGGTCACCCTCTCAAAAACATTGGCAATTATGGAAAATGTTCTCTGCCCAAAGTTTATATCCTTTTCATCGACGGAAGAAGAAAAGACTGCAAGCAAACAACATTTTTATGAAAAATATGGTTTTCCTGGCATTATCGGTTGTGTAGATGGAACGCACATCAAAATTATAAGACCAGTAGTAAATGAGCATCTTTACTTCAATAGGAAAGTTGACCATAGTATCAATGCAATGATCGTAAGTATCTACCACCTATTCCAATATAGTATAGGTATACATTTTTCACTAAATACACTCTTCTAAAGCAATTCTTTTTACTTTCCAAAGGTCTGTGATTACAAAATGAGAATCCGTGCTATTGACGCGCGGTATGGAGGAGCGTCCCATGACTCTTTTGTGTTTAGTTTGAGCGAATACCGTCGTCATCTCCTTCAGAGGTGGACTAATGGAGATACGCGAAGTTGGCTTCTTGGTACATACATAATACATATATTTCATTGCTGTTTTTTTTAATAATTCATTTGCATAGGTGATTCTGGGTACACATTAGAGCCATGGATGATGACACCATATCGATCCGCGGAAGAAGGAAGCAGAAACGAACACTTCAATGCTATTCATTCAAAATGCCGAAATATTGTGGAAAGAACAATTGGTGTTTTAAAGTCAAGGTTTAGATGCCTTCTTGGGGCAAGGGAACTGCATTATTCACCAGAAAAAGCAATCCAGATTGCTAATGTTTGTGCTGCAATGCACAATATCTGCATAAAATATCGTGTTCCAGAAATTCCAATTGTTGTACATCCAGATAATCATGATGATCAAGGATGTGATCTTGTGACAAACAATCAAAATCAATTTTCATGTGTTGCAACAACTGTGCGAAATCAAATAAAAGATAATTTGTAAAATTCATATCACATTCTTTTTATTTCATTTCAAATAATTTCATTTTGTATTTAACTTTAAATAATAAAAAAAAAACAACAAAACTTAGAGTAATAAAAACAAACTAAACTAGTAATAAAAAACAAACTAACTTAGAGTAATAAAAAAACAAAATAAACTTAAAAGTTTTGTACTTTAAGTAATACGAGTAAGTCTTATTTTTTAGGAACTTTGATTAGATTCAGTGGACTCAGTAGACTCTCTTCTTGGAATTTTAATAGCAACATATTCTTTTGGGGTGGTCAGATTGAATTTAAGTTCTTCCAATTCCAACTTTTTTGCTTCAATGGAAAGTAAGTCCAAATGTCCTTTATTTTTTCTTAAATTATTCTTTTTCACTTCTTCCAATTTTTCTTTTTTAAGTTCATATGCCTTTCTTCTCCATCTATTGGCTTCTTTATGCCACTCATTAGACTTTTGAAGCTCTTTCAAAATAGCATTTTGCGTTTCTTCCATTGAAGTAAGCTTTTCATTTAGCATAACGATCACATCCCCTTGCAAATTAACATGCTGCTCTAACATAGCGTTCCGGGTGTTTTTTCTTCTTTTTGGAAGAGGGGGTGCTACGTTCTCCGCATTTGGATGATTTGTTTGCGTTTCGTATTCTGTTGCTTCTTCCGTCCAAAGTATTTCCGCCGCGTCAATTTCTTGGCAAACAACATCCTGCGGCTCATTTTGTTTGCGGGCCACCCCGCCGAAATGCTTTCCCATAGAATTTCCGGACACAGCTTCATTGAGGTCGAGAATAGCAATTATTGTTCTTTCGTTTTCAGAAATTGGCTTTTGCTTATTTGGACCTCCACCCGTGCCACTGGAATGAAGTTGGTTTTCACGCATTTTCCGTTTGAGGTTATATTTGTAATCTTTCCAAACCTAAAAAAAAATTGATAAATTTTTTGGTAAGAAGGTATCTAGATTTAACTTATTCTACAATGAACTTACGTTTTTCCATCCGTCGACAGTTTTTATAGGGGGTCCACATGCATTGAGTTTATCTGCCAAGTTGCTCCAAAGTATTTTGGACTTGGCTTTTGCTTGGTTGTTGGGCAAATAATTTTTAGCCACACCCGGGTTGTTCTCCATGAAAGCCACCATTGCATTCATTTGCTCCGTTTGGGTTGGTTTCCTATTAATCAAATAATTAAATAAATAAAAGTATTAATTTTCAATCAAAAATGTATTATTTATATTTTTATTTACATTCTTGAAGCTCCATCCATCTTCACACCGGCAGACACAATTTTATTTTGACAGCTAAACGAAAACGAAAGTTGAACGATAGGTATATGTCAGTCGTTAGAACTAACGAGTATCGTTAAAAAGAAACGATTCTCGTTATACATAATCGCATTTCAACGATAACGAAGTAATTTCAACGATAATCGTTTTACAAAATAGGGCCCCAGATGTACCAAGCCTTAGTCGATACCGGATCTACGAAGACGTTTGTAGGAGACGTTTAACGCCATGAGATCCGGCTATTGAAGATGCCTATGCGGGAGTACCAAACGACTATCCATATTGCTAATGGAAATGCAGTCCTCACGTCAGAACACTATACAGTGTCTTTCTATATAGGCGAGATGATCGGCACTGGAGAAGTGGCATACTTACCAGGGTTAGAAGAACATGCAATATTTGGTATGGATATACTAGGCAAGGCAGTGATACAACTATTTGTTAAAGGAAAACAAATCGCCGAAAGAAAAAATATATTAATAGAATGTCAAGCTGACCATCAGATTATTAGTCCGCCGCGCCGTTGGGTCGCCGACCGACAAAGTACACACGTCATAAAATATTCAGTGTTACCTAACGGTCAAATGCCGAAAGATGCACAAGAAGCATGTAATAATCTTCTGCACAAGTCTGGATCGAAATCTGCTGTTGAAAATTACAGACCAATAGATAAAAATACTAAAGTATTTGAAGCAATCGTAAAAATCAAACTCTATAATTTGATTAAAAATCATATTTCTGAAAACCAACATGGGCTTATGAGTAGACGATCGACAACAACTAATTTAGCTTTATTCACTAATACTGTCTTTGTAGTTTAGAAAACCGTTGTCAAGTTGACGTTATTTACACTGATTATTTCGAAAGCTTTCGATCGGGTACGACACAATGTTCTAGTGAAAAAACTTCAATTATTTGGATTTCACTCCGCACTTCTTAAATGGATCCATAGTCATTTAGTTGGACGAAAACAATGTGTCAAAATTGGTAATATGCTGTCAAATGAAATCAAAAAAATTTCCGGTGTACCTCAGAGCAGCCATCTTGGTCCGCTCCTTTTCATTCCTTTCATAAATGATTTGCCTATGCCTAGTTACATTTCATATTCAAAGTATTTCTCATAAATGTCGATAACCTGAAGATTTTTAGTTGCATTAAATCTCCACTAGATGCATGTAAAATTCAAAATGATCTTAATAATATACATATGTAGTTAGTTCACTGGTGTAATCTAAATGGATTATATTTCAATAAAAAAAGTGTGAGTGCCAGGACTCACGGTTAAGATGTGTAAACATCAACGTTCGTCCGAGTGCCGAATTTTTGTTATCGAACGCCACTATTTTTCCACAATTTATCCCTTCCACTTATACTTAAATCCAAAAATATCTCTGCATACTCGTAGCTGTACATAACGCTTTCCACCTAAACACATGTATTTTTGGACCATGTACTGTAAAAACGTTTTGAAATAATCAACTATTTTGTTGTCTTTACTTATTTGTAGTAAAATAATTATTTCGGAACGAGTCCAAACACATTTTTCTTGTCCATTTTCCATTATTACTTGTGTTTAGGATACTTAATATAAGTATTTTGATATAATAAAGAATATCTAATTCGATAATTAAAATAATTATATGGTATGACATAAGGGACAAATTAAATTTTGGTGTATCGAGAATATTTCATTGCAGATGTCAACTGATTGCCCTGAAGAACATTTTTGGATTTTTAAAGTTCAACTCAGAAAATGCATTTTTTGCGAGCATAAAATAAAATGTTATCGTCCGTCAATAACGTGTAGTGGATTTTTTAAGACATTAAATGAACCCGCTATGAAATTTTACACCAGTTGATTTGTCTTTCGTCTTTTTCACATATTTAGCCCTATTCGGCGAGATCTTTTATTCTTCTATTCTGTTATTCTGCTATGAATTTCCATACAAATGTTTGAGCTGTCAACAAATCTTTTATGAATTTTAATTTTGGTATTCAGCACGCTAAAATCTGTAATAAAATCAGCTAAGAAAACTTTTATGAACTGTCAAACATTCGAACAGAGAAAAAATATTTTAGGAATAGCATTTTTGGTATTCAGCATGCCAAAATCTGTTATGAAATCTGTTAAAAATCATAAAAGAATAAAAGACAAACTTCTGTGACTTTTATCATAAAAGATTTTAATAAGTACACAGGTGAATCAAATAATAATGAATATTTATCTTTTATTTCGTCAATGAAATGTTCTTTAAAGGAGACAAATGAAAGAAAATATATCAAAACACATATCATATACTTATAGAGTATGGCCATGGTATTCCCAGAAACATATGAGATAAAATCGTGTTCCATTGTATGGATACCAATAGTGTGTAAGGCTAGGCGCGCACATTCAATTTTTAGTTGCACAACTGTTTGGTAGCTTATAGAAAACAGATGAACTACTTAAGGATATAATTATATGTTACACCAAATAGCCTTAGGCTAGGCGCGCACATTCAATTTTCAGTTTCGCAACTGCTTGGTTCGAGCAACTAAAAGTTTGTGTTTTGATACAAACTAAGCGATTGCCTGAAATGAGTTCGCTATTCTGTGTAACATATAATTATATGCACCTGCGCGGACATTCAACTAAATAGTTCATCTGTTTTCTATAAGCAACCAAACAGTTGTGCAATTAAAAATTGAATGTGCGCGCAATCGTTTAGTTTGTGTCAAAACACAAATTTTTTGGTTGCTCGAACCAAGCAGTTTCGAAACTAAAAATTGAATGTGCGCGCCTAGCCTAAGAGTTTACTTTTTTTTTCGTCATCTATTTAAATTATGTCAGATGAAATGTGTTTTGACACAAACTAAACGATTGCCTAAAATTAATTCGTAATAGTTGAGCTGTTTTCCATAGTTGCCAGTGCGCGGTTCTCTTTCAACTTGTGATTAAACTATTTGATTTCGATCACAGTTGCCAGTGCGCGACTAGCCTAACAGACTTTTATAAAAGTTCGAACCTCTGAATACCAATCATAAAAGATCTTTTAAGGTAGAAATCTTTTATAAGTCATAACAGAAAATCTATAGCAGAATAACAAATGTGGCAGAGTAGGCCTAATTGGTCGAGAGGTGAAGAAATGTTGAGGGATTGAATTAAGTTCTAGCCAGCAATGGAAAGTAATAAAATCGAGATTTCAGTACTCAAAGTCTCCAATGTAAACACGATGTCGTAAGTACGCAATATTTACAATGTAAACATGGTGTTAAATGCAATCGTCGGTAAGGTAGGTTGCTACACGGAACGTGTAACCGTAACGGGTTACACGGGACGTATAAGTTTTACACACGTTTTCGATTCACTCTACCCCCGGGAAAGATGTTTACACATCAATAATAAATGAAGTGTTGTGTCTTATGCAAGATTACTCAATCCTATTTGTTTTGATTACAAAATTGATGGTCAATATATGTACCTACAAAGATTAATGAGTCAAAAGGACCTTGGAGTTATCTTTGATTTTAAAATGAATTTTTCGTTTCAAATTGACCAAGTAATTCGATGTTGGATTTCATTATAAGAAATTCAAAGTCTTTTGAAGATCCTCTATTTTTATCTATTGTTAGACCTCTGCTAGAGTATTGTTGTGTTATTTGGAATCCATATACTCAAACAGGCATCCTTCGTATTAAAAAAAATCAGAAAAGGTTTACTGAGTTTGCTTAGCGGAAAACATTTACACCCCGTCTCCATAAGATATCTGTCTCTCCAACTACATACCTTAAATCTCTATCTCTACATTTTCCTATTGCTTTGCTGGGCAAATTATGTCATAATATTGCATTCCTTTGGCTACCTCACTCGATAATTGTTTTGTTTTTTTTGAGGACTAAAAGTATTCGGTTGCGTTGTTGTATGCTTTTTTTGTTTGTTAGTTTTGTTTGAGATTCCTGCAGTGTCATTATTTATTGAATTTATTTTGTTTAATAAAAGAATATACGGAAACTGATTGAATTCTTAAAATAAGTAAAAATACAAATGAAATAAAATGCACTACTGGGTCGCACGAACTTGCTCTTATGTAAGGATCAAATTATTTTTTTAAATTCTTTTAGTAGTAAGAGACAAAAACAAAATGCTATCCAAATATGAATTTATGCAGGAACAAAAATTATAAGTCGTTGTAGTGGTTTCTTAAAAAAAAGCTTTTATGTACAAACTTTTTAAAAGCTTTTTAAGAAAAAAATTTAGTACGCCAATTTAAAGTTTTTATTATTGTTCGAATAAAAATAAAATATACAAAAAAAAATATTGAGCCGTTTCTGAGATATTGAATTTTCAAAAAAAAAAGAAAAAATAGATTTTTTTTTTCAAAAATTCAAAAAATATTTATTTTAAAGTTTTGAAATGCAATGTGTTTTAGACTTTTTAGAAGCTTCTCTATAAAAATTTTCATTAAGATCCGTTATGTGGATAATGAGAAGTTCAATATTCGAAAAAATGGTTCTATGGTAGGTACAAGCTGTAATATCTTAATTTCAAAATGTTTTTTATTAAATTAAAGATTATAAAAATTAATTGAAAGAAAAAAAATTTTATCAAAATTCTAGGCGCCGCACTGTGGTCCAAAAAGGAAAATTTCGTGGCAAAAATGCTAATTTCGATGTTTTATTTTTAAAGTTTTGTTTTTTATTTCTAATAGAAATATAAACGGAGCTTCAAAAACAGCACACAAAAAAATTTTCCGCTAACTAGTTTGACTTATAGAGCTTTTCAAAGTTGGTCAATTTCGTTCTAGAGCTAAAAAAAAACAGAAAAAACTAACTTCTTCGTTTTCGTATTTGAAATTTTGGCATATTAAATGTAAAATATCAATTTTCTATAATTTATTCTAGTTGTATTATTTGTGCGTAAATCGAAATTTTAATTAAAAAAAAAATAAAAAATATTTAATATTTTTAATAAATAAAACAAAAAACACCCTTTTTTAGCAGATTTTTTCGGTTTGAATAGAGCTACAAAAAAATACTCGCGAGTTCGCGCGGAAAATTGACCATGATAGTTTACCCTAACTATTTCTTAAACCATATGCAAAATTGTAGCTGCAACTATTTGCAACCTTCAGAGAAATTGTAATTTGTTTAAAAAAAGTCGTGTTCCCAGTGCTGACCTTTTGGTCTTAAAAGCAAATTCCCTTATGGAAAACTTCAATTATTTTATTAATTAAAATAGTTAAGAACGTGAAATTTTCTTTTTAATTAAAAATCGTTTTATTACTATCTTGATTCTGACAAAAAAAAAACCGCCCACTTCTACGCCCCTTTTTATACAAATGCCAATTATTATTAAAAAAAAAATATAAAATATTGTACACAAACTATTGATTACTTTATTGAACATTAAATTTTTTAATCCGCCAACTTTAACGACCCTCTTTGACTTAAATTATTGTAAATATTTATTGATCTTTTTCTAATAGTACCTAAACATAGATTAACTTGCCAAAAGAAAAGGATTAATATCTTTATTGCCTACTCCATATACAAAGTTAAAAGAATTATTTAATTTTGGATTATTATTTTATGATCTAATAAAACAGGTAGGAATAATAATTTTCTTCCGATACCCCATATTGTTAAGCTTAAATTTCACAGGTAAAATAATCCTTGTGCATATGCATTATGGATGTATATATAAACTATGACAATGGATATATGTAGTTAGTTTTCAAGAGGCTTTACTGACGAGTGGAGTTTGCAAATTAAATACCAATATGAATATTTCAAACAGAACAATTTTTGAACATTTTATCAATGTTTCGAATTCTGAAGAATTTGTAATTCTGATCCAAAACCAATACGAAGATATAAGTGACAACGATGAAACGAAAAAGAAACTCCAAAGATTATACGCATCATTTAAAAAAAAATGGGATGACTGTTTTAGAGTTAAAACAAGATTTCTCTCAAAATATGAAGAATTTTTGAATGGCACATTTACAATCCAATGTAATGAAATTGAAATTCGAAATCCTTAGATACATGTTCAGTATATACCAAAAGGAGGAAACTATTGGAAACTACGGGCCATATTTCGACTGAAAATGTTTTCTAAGCTCTGAGTATAAAATATAAAAAGGAACACGAAAAGATAAAAGCGGATATCACAAAAGCAGTTTTTAATGCAAGCCCATTGCGAGTGCAACGGATAAAGGAGAGTATTCCCACACCTCAAAGGGATTTAATAAAATACGATGGTCCCACTGCGCTAGCCTTGTGTTGGATATGGGGCTTTCTAAAGAAAAATATAATTTGATGAGAAAATCATTAAGAAGCCATAACGTTGATGTGTTTCCAAGCTACAATTTATTAATGGAAGCTAAAATACAAGCAACTCCATCAAATTTGATAGTAACAGAAACTTCTGTTGAAGTGAATCTCCAAGATTTGGTGGACCATACCAGCAAAGAGGATTTTAAATAGCCTAGTCAATCAGGATCTTCTTTTACTTCCAACAAATTTTACTTTGATGAGCAAATGGGGATGCGATGGATCTTCCGGACAAGGGCATATAAGCAAACAATAGTTTCAGAAGATGGCTAAGTAATATCTGATGCGAACATGTTCATGGCATCACTATAGTTCCACTTCGTATAAAAGGTGAATCAACCGAATATTGGAAAAATCCAAGGCCGTCATCAGTTCACTTTTGCAGACCGATTCATTTTAAATATGCAAAGGAGTCAAGTGATATTATTCAGACAACTGTAAAAAATATAAGGAACCAAATAGAAAATTTGAGGCCAACTGTAGTGACTGTTGCTGAAGAAAAAAATGTGATGGTTCGACATGAGTTTTTTCTAACCATGATAGACGGGAAAGTGTTAAATGAACTAACAAATATAAAACCAACATTGTCATGTCCAATTTGCAAAAGGACACAAAAAATTTTCCAAAAGAAGACGATTCAGCCGAAGCAGATGAGAGGAACTACGAATTTGGAATTTCACCATTACACGCTAGAATAAGATGTATGGAGTTCGTTCTTAAACTAGCTTATGGACTATACCAAGAAGATGAGACAGCCGACAAGAAGGAAGCCGAAAGAAGAAGAAAAGCGGATATTGAAAAGGAATTTAGGGAACAACTAGGGTTAGTCATTGATACGCCAAAACAAGGATTCGGTAACACAAATGATGGAAACACTTCACGAAGATTTTTTGAAAATCCAGAAGTTACGTCAGCTATAACCCGAGTAGACAAGGATCTTATAAAGAAACTGCAAGTTATTTTAAATGCGCTGTCATCTAAAGAATCTATTAATGTAGAAAAATTCAATGAGTATACCAAAACCAATTCGGATCTTTTAAAAGCCAAATACAGCTACAAACTCCTGACACCAACTCTGCACAAAATTTTGGACCATGGAGGGGAACTTATAAGACATCAAATTTTTCCAATCGTGGAGCTTTCAGAAGAAGCATAGGAATCAAGGAATAAGGACTACAAGCGATATGGATACTCAAATACATGCAAAGTCTCACGGAAATGACAAAATGAAGATTTATTTAATATGCTAGCTATATCATCAGATCCACTTGTTTCATCTTTAAGACACGTTAGATCAAAAAAAGAGCTGAAAAAGAGTTACTGCCCAGAACTAATAGGTGTATTAATTGTTGAAAATGATAACGATGCCGATGAATTTTTTTCTGAAAATTAGATCTATAGTAGTTAATTGTAAACAAAGATTTATAAAGTATTCTATTTTATTTTGTTAATATAAATTTCATATTCTATTTGATTTTTTTTTTATTTTTTTCGTCCGTTTACTTTTTTCCTATACTGTTTCATATAAAATATATGAGTCAAACAGTTTATAGAATAAACTGATGCCCCACAACATGAAAAAATACTGTTTTATAATACTCCTTAAAAAATATTTCGGAAATTGGTGCGTTAACTTTAAGCATCCACTGTTGTTATGAATTCACTTGAATAGTCAAAAACTTTTATTTTACAAAGTTTTAAAAACTTAGGACTGTTTTTAAAAGGTTTACTTTCAGACTTTATTCTGTTAACTCCTTTTTCTAAGAAAATCTTACATCAACCAATTATTCTGAAACACCCTGTAAAGTAATTTTCTTAAAATTCACAATTTGTATAGCGTTGGAAATTACCTTTAAGGGAAAAAAAAAATTGATCAGAACGCTCATTACGAAAAGTAAAATTATACCTCCTGTTTTCTAAATAAGATGATATCCAGACTAGAAAGTTTTCATTGAACCCTAAGCCAATTAGTTTATTAATTAGAGTTTTGTGACAAAGCTTATCAAAGGCTTTGCTAAAATCAGTAAATACACAATCCAACTGTTTTCGATCTTCAAAGGAATCGATACAAAAAGAGGTAAAGTCAAACAGATTTGTGAAAGTCGACTTCTTTTGGACAAAACCATGTTGGCTATCACAAATAATAGATTTACAATTAAAAGATAAGATAATAGGGGGTGGCCGTGGCGCGATGGTTGTGTGCTCGTCCTGTCAACCTCATGATGACAGGTTCGATCCCTGCCGTCGTCTATATCGCTTTAATTCCATTAAAAACCTTCTAAAAATTGTCATCAATGGGTTGCTGGTTTACTCATTACATGTTGTTCAGGCATAACACTAACAACATGTAATTGAGTTAAGCTAGTATGCCCAACAAGGATGAACACGAATAAAATAATGTGAATTATAAGCGACATAAAAATAAGACATAGCATTTCTCCGCTTTAGCTCAGCCGCCATCCCTGGAGATAAAATATCTGAGACAACAACCTTCAGTCTCAGAACATCGTGCCACACATCTTTCCTATCCTTCTTTCTCTTCATTAACTTCACGCCCGCGCTGTGTTGAAACATTTAAAGGGTAATCATAATCCCTTGAGCGCGGGTAGATTATAAAAAAAAAAAAAAAAAAAAAAGATAAGACGTTACAGATAATGGATTCAAATAATTTGGGAATTACAGACAATTTAGCAATAGGGCGATAGTTAGTTATATCGTTTTTTGACCCTTTTTTATGGATGGGTATAATGAAAGCACTTTTCCACATAGAAGGAAATATTGAAGAATTTAAAGATTCATTAAATAGAACATATAGGGGATAGGATAAATAAGATACACATTTCTTTAATACACTAGATGGTACGCCATCAGGACCAGGGCTAAAACAATCGTCGAGTTTCAAAATATTCTGAACAATAGATTCTTCACAAATAGAGAAGTTAATTGTGTTAAGGTGTGAAAAAATGGGGAGGGAAGATGAAAAATCAGAGGGTTCGTGAGAACCAGACTCTACAAATGCATCTTTAAAAAAATTAGCAAATATATAACATATTTCTCCAGAATCATGACTGGTTACGTTATTAAAAGACATAGAGTTGGGGTAGCCGTCAATTTTTCTTTTACTACTCACGAAGTTCCAGAAATTTTTAGGATTTCGTTTTAGATCATTTTCGATTTTTAAAATGTAATCGGAATATAAAATATTAGAGTAGTCAGAAAACATAGACTTCAGCTCAGTGTTAAACCATGGTGGATTTTGAGATCTACTGCAAGATTTACGTAGTGGAGTTGTTTCATAAAAACATTTAAAAAGGATATCGTAAAATTTTAAACACATTTCGTTAATATTACAATTAAAAAAAACTTGATTCCAGTTAACATTACACAACAAATTAAATAATTGATCAAAATTACATTTTTTAAAGTTGAACTCAAGATTTTCATTTGATTTGTCAAAGTCATTGCACGGGCTAATGTTTAATGATATATCTAGAGCTGGGTGGTGCCGGTCTTCTTTTAATAGTATGATATCAGCAGGGGTTACAGATGTATCCGAATTTATAGTGTTCGAGAAAAAAACTAAGTCCAAAATATTGTTGAAACTGTTGAGAACCCCATTAAATTGACTAAGTCCACACGAGGCCAAACCATCAATTATTGAGAACTCATTAGCTGTGGAAGGGTTCGCAGGAGATAAGATGTTGAAGTCTGAAGATATTGTCCATCGCAAGTTTGAGAGATTAAAACCGCCTAATATCAAGAGCTCGTCATTTGTATCCATTTGGTTATGTATGCTTTCAACACATTTAATACAATTTTCATACACATTGTTCAAACATGAACATACCCAATCTATAGATAACCCAATATGTATGTGAAATAAAGATAAGACAGATCATCCTAAGCATACACTGACGGTTATCTATAGATAAATAACATTTAAGTAAACAGCATAGACATTAAGAATAGAAACATAAGAAACATAGACATTAAGAATAGAAAGATAAGACAAGAAAATTGTATATATATAGAATTAACATAGTGAAATAAAATTAGTATTCATTCGACTTACAACCGAGTTTACTCAACACACATTGTTTATAGATCTTGGAGGTATATAGACAGAGATAATGTAGAGGTAACCAGATACCATTTTAATTTTGATACATATTATTTCTATTTCAGAAGCTTCAAAAGCATCAACCAAAGTACATATAAAAGAATTCTTCACAGCAATTAGGATTCCGCCACCAACTGTTTCAAGGTCATTTGAGTGGTGTCTGTCACGCCTAAAGACTTGGTACGTTGTATCAAAAAGCTCAGTATCCAAGAATAAGTCATTTAGCCAAGTTTCTGTCATTACAATAATATTATGAGGAAGGTTATTGACATTTTTATAGATCGAATTGATCTTCGTTCTAAGTCCATTAACATTTTGATAGTAGATTAATATTTGTTGAAGCTGCTTCTTTGGTGATATAGCATTGTCGGCCCCAAGCGAAAGGGGTTATGATGATTTGAAGTTTGTCTGTTATTTTGTTTGTTTACAAATTCATGGATTATTATACAATTTGGCTAAAGTGATAATGAGTTGATTAAATGAAAAACTGAATCAGGAACTCTTATTTTGAATTAAGAGTACTTAGAATGGTTACGATGTAATAACTTTTATATTTATGCACCTTCCCGTTTTTCGCGACATAGAGATGGAAATTTCGTAGTACAAGTTATGCCAAACATAATCCAATTACTAGTTCTTGTATTGCTTTAAATGATTTTGATCTTGTCATTGATTTTAATAAAAGTAGGATATATATTAAAAGAGATATATTGAATTCATTATAAATATTTTTATTTCAATACTTTGTAAGTATGCTATTTATTCCTTAGTTTTAATTATGTATATAATCTTTAAAAAGTTGTTGTAACTTGATTGACGAAATAAATAAATAAAACCTTTCAAGGTAATTTCGCTAATGTCGTCAAGAGACAATGGAGGATATTTTTAAAAGATTCCTAATCGCATCCGATCCACTAATATCTAGTTGTCGGAAATTACCTCTTAGACCACTTAAATCTTTGTCTAAAGACTGTATCAATTTGTTAGTTACTCCACCTATAAATAATCAAACAGAAGATGAACAACAACCTTTTGACAGCTCTTCCGCTTCTGAAACAGATTCAGATGTAGATGATTGTGACTGTGACTGTTACGAGATGGGCAATAAAAAAAAATTTAACCAACTATCAAAGTTATTTCATTTTTGATAAGTTTTTTCGTATGACATGACGCCATATTAGGTCGATCATTTTGAATTTGCTGATTCTGATAACAGATTCGTAATCAGCAACCCCAAAGACTACTTTATACCAATTTGTGGATCATTCTCTACGTTTTTTGGCTTTTGGTCGCACAAAGCGGCTTTGGGCCGCACTGTGCATTGGTATGAAAAGTTTGGTTATATGCCCGAAAATACCAGCACCAATCCCTTTTGTCATTCTCAATGCATCCGCATACAACTTAATGTTATTGGCTTTGAGTGTATAGTTTTCTATTTAGCTTACCCACGCTTTTTTGTAACTTAACTTCGTGTTATAATTTTTACAAAAATTGTGTTCTGTAATCATGCCGTCGCTAAGAATGTCGATAAAGTTATTTACTGTCGACTTTAAAAGACAAATTTACAATTTCAAATTCACAAATTTGATGGGTTCACTGGTCAAGTTTATATAAAACCTTTCGAATTTGGCATAAAAAAAAACTTACCAAGTAAGCCCATCAAATTTTAGTCAGTAATCATTAAATAATAAAATTTCTCTATTACATTTTAGCTGTTGCAATATTGTTCTACTTTAAATATTCGGTATTAAACCTTCATGAAGTAAGAACTTGGCGTTCTTTTGGATCTCAGTACTTTTCACGGCTGACTTGTTACACAAAGGTTTTTGTATAAAAGAACTTAAGAACTTGGCTCTTTTTTTAATATTTATGTTTTTGGTCTGATCTCACACCTTTTTGCGAAGATTTTAATATTTTGCCATGTCAAAATATCTAAAGATACGGAAAAATAGAAGGGTGGACTCTACCTACTAAAATAAACTTAGTTACTAGCTTCCTATTTCTTTTGGTACCTATATTTTCTTTTTGTTATTGGTTGTTTTGATTTGCGCTTCGATTATTTCTTCTTGTCCTGGCAAGATACCTAACACTGACATACCTACCTTAATTGCAGCAATCGGTAGTGCTTCGCATAAATTAAACATTTTCTCAGATAGTGGGTGGATATCACGCTCCCTATAAATGGAAAACCTCAATTTTTATTTTTGATCCTTTATATGTAATTTGAGCTCTACCGTTCTACCAAATTTCATTGTTCTACTGCAATTGGAAGTGCGCTATATATAATTTACATCAGTTCTGAGGAAGTGGGCGGATACCACGCCCCCTGAATGGAAAACCTCAAATTTTCTCCTCTGTTTGCATGACAAGACCTACCGTTGTGCAAAACTACAAGATTCTACGATGTCGGGAAGTGCTCCATAATTTTGATGATCTGTCAGTCAGTCAGTCAGTTACGGTTTTTGTGATTTTTGAGGCCTTATATCTCGGGAACCGCTTATGCTAGAAAATTGAAATTTGGCGAGGCGCCTGAGTCTGACTAGCTTAGCAAATATTCGGAATTTTAAGTTTCTGACTTCATTGGTACTGAAGATAGAGAGGGGTCAAAAATCGCCTGAGTTTGTTCCTGTAAAAAGGGTGTAGTGCCAGAACTTGGCTGGGCACTACCGTGCCCTTTGATATAGAGAGTTCAGTCTATATATCTGTATACAGGGTGTCCCACAGTCACCGCCCCAAATGAAAACCATGGATTTCTGAGGTCATTTTAAGTCGAAAAACTTAAGAGGTCATTTATAACGGTTTTTATGATTTTTTCCTTAACTGGCTTTATCTTTGGTTTTCATTTGGGGCGGTGACTGTGGGACACCCTGTATATGAAAATCCCTATGTACATGTGTGTATACTTTGTTCCCTATGGACTCTATCGATTTGGACTATGTGGATTTGGTGCAATTTCCAGGTCAGATTAGATTAACTCAGCTGGCGATCGTGTAAAGTTTGGTATCGATCGGATGAACATAAAAAGTGAGGCTTACAACACGCCCGTAGTTTCCTCTGACTAAAACGAAAAATCGTGATTAAAGAGATAGGCATATCCGTCAACGACAAAATCCTTATTCTGGGAATGTCGATACTGGATAGAAACAGTGTCTAAGACAGGGCCATGGAGCAAGAACAGCTGTTCGATATGAACTAACAACAACACTGCGTTTACACTCAAACAAGATGGTTGATTGTTGATCAAAGAACGTTTACGAAAAAGTCATGCAACGCGTTCAAAAGGAACTGGAGGAATTGTTTCTTTTCCGAAACACCAGGACAAATGTGCAAAACATTCCATGATATTGGCGTCGTGTGGTTAAAATGCGAAATTGATGTGCGCTTGCAGTAGTACCATCGGGAATTGCATAGGCGTTATTGGATGCACTGCGCACTCAGCACTCAAGCTTCCATTAAATTTGTGCAGTCAGAAACATCAACTTTCATCATCAGCAAGAACTCAGGCATGGACACAATCTTTAAAAAGTGCAAAATTATCAATTAGGAAGAATGCACAAAGGACCATAAGAAATCGCTTGAAACGCTTCCCCGGATTCGGTGTGGTTTCCAAGGAATAAAATAACCAATGGTGAATAATGGGAGGTGCTCCTATTCTTTTTGCTGGTTATTTAATCCAAGTATTCCTATTATTTGGCGGTTAATGCCAGCAGATGAGCTAAACGCTTGCAATAATCATATCTTAGAGTTTCGGTCTTCATCTTCTCGTGATGACACGCGACGGACAACAGATAAATTCCTTTTGACAATACTCACAATAAAATAATAAATTCAATAGTTTATTTTTCTCAATCTATATCCTAATCCTATCCATCAATATTTTAAAAATTAATCTTCAATTCAAATACAAACTATAAAATTACATCGCGAAAAAATAATATTTATAAAGTAAATTAATTAATTGCAATTTAATACGCTGTCCCGGATAGTATTCCTTCCATTGTTTTGACGAGTTGTTCTTCAACGCTGGCGATACCACTGCCTAAGCTTTTTAATCTGTCCTGCTCTACTGGTCTCTGTCCTAGTGGATGGAAAAGATCATTTGTCCAGGGTGTCCCTAAAAAGTGGAATCTTCCTCCCGATAAGCTATCGTCCAATTGCAATTACTTCCCATACTTCGAAAGTCATAAAAAGTTTGAAAATTATCTAAATTACCTGGCTTCCATTTATAAGGCATATATCCGCCCAAAACTTGAGTATAAATCTCATATCTGGGCTGTAGTCTTTATTATTCATTTAAACCTGTTTGGATATAATCCAGAATCTAGAACCTCTTGAATGTGCGCAAATTATAAAAAAAAAACTTCCGAACCACTCAATACAAATTTATTGGACAGTTTTAAGACTGATATTCATAATACAAATGTTGGTGTGCCACAGGGTTCCATTTCGTCATGTACTCTCTTTCTCATATTTATTAATGATCTTGTGTCCGAAACTTTAAATCCATTAAATTATTAAATTGTTTAGCTGACTCTAAGGCTCGTATTCACCGAGCGCTTCTAAACGGCTCTTAACTTTACGAGGCTCTTAACTTGAAATTTCTGTGGGGTATTCACCAACCACTCGCAAGTGTTTTTCGAAGTTCGAAAATGAGAGCCACTCTCTCTTATTCAGGCATACCCAGAGGCGTATTTAAGGATTTGGCGCCCCGGGCTGATACATTTTGCCGCCCTTTAGAACAATAAAAATAAAGTAATAAAAAATAAAGTAATAAAGAATAAAGTAATATAAAATAATAATTAAAAACACAAAATTTAATGTTTACAAGTTCTTTTCTGTGTGTATATTAATTACAAAATTCATTAACAATAGATTCGTTATCTAAATTTTTGGTCAGTTCAGATTCTATATTTAATAAAGTCAAACTATTAAGGCGTTCTTCGCTAATGCGAGACCTTAAATAGATTTTTCTTCGTTTCAATACGGAAAACGATCTTTCTGCACTAAAATTTATCACTGCAGTGCAAAAGTATATTCTTAAAGCAACCTCAACGTATGGAAATGCTTCCTTCAATTCTTTTTCTCTTATATGAAGGTAAAGCTGCCTTAAACTCATATTTTCAGTGTTGTTTTGCTCCAGAAAATGTTTAAGTAAGACACACTCTTCTTGAAAATCTTCATCTCGTTTTTTCGTCTTGACGATTCTTTTTTGGTCTATTTTGTAATTTTCAGAGGTTTTGCTTTTTACCATCTCTTCAAAAACATTAAAACATTCTCGTTCTACTCTCTCAGAGTGCCTCGAAGAGCCTGGATACAGTTTTAACGTCTGTATCGACACCTTGAATTTTTTTTTATACAATATTGAATTGCTTGAGTATAGAACCCCAAAGGTGAGACAATAGAATATAGAATATAGAATATAGACACTAAAGCTTTCTGGTGGGCATCATTTTTAAGCTCGTACAGACATCGTCTCGGGCTGACCAACGGGTACATAAAAAAATTTTTTAATGTGACATTTTCGGAAACATTAAAAAATGATTTAAGAGGCTTTGTTCGCTTTGTTGATGCCGTAAAAAACATATATGTTTTGTAATAAGTGAAAAAATTTTGCAGCTTCTGGGCAAGAATCAGCTGCCGATAATCCGATCAAATTTAAATAATGTGCTTACATTTTTCTTTAATTTTGCTTGTAAGCCGTTATATTGCCCTGACATGTTACCTACATTATCAGAAGATTGACCTCTGCAATTTTCTATGACAATGTTTAATGACTTAAAAGTATCCATAATTGCTGGTAACATTTCTTCTGCTTTATGGCTTGTATTTGGCAGAAAGCAGAGAAATTGTTCAACGGGTTCTGCGTTCTCTTGAACATACCTTAAAATTAATGAAAGCTGGTCTATATTTCTTATGTCAGGAGTCGAATCAACGCTCAACGAGAAGTATTTAGACCTTTGAAGCTGTTGCATAATCGGTTTTGTGACTCTAGCTGATATAATTTTTATAATCTTTTCATAGGTGGCAAAAGACAAATATGATGTGTTTGCTTTTCTTGGATTGCCAAATCTTTGTATAGAAAATAATGAAAGATCATCATGAATTTTCCGTTATGTATAGATGCAAATTTATCTATCTTGCCACGAAAAGAAAGACCACGGGTTGTCAAGGATTTGACAGCTACGACGACGCCGCCGGCCGTAGCCAAAGTTCTTCTAGTCCATTTTTTTTAGAGCTACATAGAAACAAATGCTTTTTTTTTGATAATGTTTTTGTTTCATTGAAATTTGTTCCAAGGAATAGGTATATGTCTGTAAATATTTTTGTTATGAATTTTAATTATAAAAAATCGTTTATAAAAAATAAGAATAATAAATGGTGAAAAAAGTGAGTGACATGTTACAGTAATCTCTCTCACAGCCAGACACTCACGGCACTGAAAAAATTGTCATGCTTGAAAAACTCAAAAAATTTAATTTTTTTAAATCTTTGAATTTTTTGTTTATCCTTTAAAAATATTGTAATTTAGACAATTGTTAGGGGCGGCTTGCCCTCTTTTGCTAGGGTCGGCTTGCGCCCTTTTGCTTGTATGTCTTGAAAGTTCAATAACTCGAAAAAATATAATAAATTGGCCAATTGCTAGAGGCGGCTTGCGCCGCCCCTAGTAGCCTTGCCGCCCGGGCTGTAGCCCTTTTAGCCCTAGGGTAAATACGCCCCTGGGCATACCCAAACTGTGAAATGTTGGTCTTGACAGCAAATGGATACTCTTCTACTTGGCATTGCTCACATGGATTCGAGTCAAATGCGTGCGTGGCACACGCACAAGCGAACAAACTTTCGAAGAGAGCGCTCGTAAGTTAGGAGTGGTCCCGACCACTCCTAACTTTTAAGAGCGCTCGAAGATCTTCACTAATATTGCTTGGTGAATGGGTTTATGAGCTTCTTAAGTTATGAGCGCTCGGTGAATACCGGCCTAAGTTTCTCATATTAGTTTTCAGACTCACGTCCTCTTCCTTGATGTGGATTAAGAACGGCAGGGTATGCCAGGATTATTGCAGGCATTCTGATCTCTACAACATTTTCCATTTGGGAATAAAAAAACACGTAGAATTTATTGGTTCTGTAAGGCCTATATTGGTCTGAGATAATTTTCGTATTTGGCAGGTGGTCCAATAACCCAGTTGAGTCTCTTGTCAAGAATCCAGAAAAAAAGGTAAATAATATGTAATAGACCTGTAACGTTCTACAGGAAATGCCAATCAGTTTACCATTGAACCCGGCTTCGGGCGTACTGTTAAGCTCAGAGATTCTTTCAAAACTTATATGCATCATAGTATCTCCTTTTTAATCCTCTCCAACTTCCCCTACAGCTTACAGAGAGGGTTGTCACCATCCATATAAGGCTTTCCCATGTTCTCTAAAATTGTAATGTGAAACTATTATAACTGGATATAGATAATTAAACTTTCCATTTTTATAACTCAAATAACGTGATTTTGCGAGGACTGCTGAACTGAGAAATTTTAGGTAATACAAAAATCGATACATTGTCAGTGATTCATCCTCTTCCATTACAAATTAATATGTAAACAAAAGAACTCCTAGATTAAAATGTTAAATTTTCTTTTATTTAAATTACAAATAAAGTCAGAAACTTTTGAAAACCAACCATAGATTAAAAAGAAAAATCACAGAACTATCCAAACACACTCGTACGAACCTCATCAAAGGGAATAAATTCCTGGCCTGATTGCAAAATGTTCCCCAAACAAATATCGGACGAACTGCATGCGGCATGATATACATATGTATAGTATTTTGGTAGAACAGGATTTCAGCTTTGTTTGTCATGCTGTCAATCCGGTGTCATTCTTTTCGCATCTAAATACTCTACATATACGAAGGATAAGCATTATACACTAGCCCGCATTCCAGGCTTTAGGGTCTAAGCATTCTCACCCACATAGTGTTTGTGGTGGAGCGAGTAAGTGAAGTCAGTCTGTCTGCAAATATGTGTGTGCCGAGTCAACCACGAGAAAACCATCTAAATGTGTCCTTTTAGACCGGAACTAGCTGTGTGGTGCAACCATTTCAACTCCACACTTGCTTATTTATTCAGGTTGTATGTATAGTTATGTGTGTTATAGACGAAATCGAAAATGTGGTTTTGTATGGTGGCATAGACGAACTCTAAATACGTCTGTATCCATAAAGATTTGATAGTGACAACGATTGAGTTTCGTTAATGAACAAATATCTCTTAGGCGGTGGGCTTTTTGTGCGGTCCTTGGGGTCAAGCCACCAGAGAGATAGGGAGAGCGGAATGCTAAATTCGAATTGGGGATTTGAGATTTGTGTATTGAGGGTGTTAGATCCATTATCACCTTGGTTGTGCAATAAGGTGTTTAGTATGATGCGGTTACGATTGCGAAATCTGGAATCTTGGCAATTTTAAATCAAATTGTAAAATTTTTAAAATAGTACTAGGTATCTCTGTCCACAGAAAGGGTGAACCGATATTATTTTCCCCAAAACACACAGAGCCTTCGTACCATCAGCTATCGGTTCGATCTCTCAGTGTCTTGAAGAAACAAAAATCGATGTGTCACTTAACAGTGGATGTGCGATCCACTTGCTTCAAAAAGTCAGCACCGACAGCTGGTCAGATTAATTAGTATGGGTGACACTTGGTCCCCGGGCGCTGATGTAACTCTTTTGAGAGTGGCAGAGTACCTAGCATACATAACTTGAACTTATAAGATATAAAAGATGGCCAGTCCTCAACCAGAAAATCTGCGCAAAATCCCAACGAATTAGGTTTATTTCACGATGAATCAAGAATATGCCAACGTGGCACGTGTGAACCTCTTAATTTCTTTCAGTTTCGAAGGTTTCCTTTCTTTTTGAAATTAAAATTTAATCGTGGAGTATAGTTGTCTGAATGCACCCATTGAATCATTTAACACTGTGGAGTCATGCAAGAGGTCGGCGAAAACAATGAGGATGGCGGGCGGTGCTTAAAGCTGGGGCTGGGTTTTCAAATGCGTTGGCTCACTCACGCTAATATACGAAGTGTTGCTGAGTGGCAATGATACGAGTATCGTAATCCCCGGGGACTTATTGGCTGAAAGCGGGGTGATTTGAAAAAGATACCTTTATTATGGTGAAAGCTTGGACCAGAGTATATCTAACAATCTCTGGCGGAATTTTATGAAATATGACATTGGGTGGTATGCATAAAAGACAGTAAATGCTTCTACTGAAGATTTTCTAAGTAAATACTAATTTTGGTATGCATAAAAATGGAGTAAATACTAAAAAATAAGTATTTACTTTAAATCAAAGTATAAACTTTTTTTGGATGAATTTTTGTAGTACTTACATACTTTTTTCGAATGCATAAAAACTAGTACATACTTTTTTCTGCAGTAAATACTGCGAATTTTTCAATTTGCTATGGAGCAACTTGAAAATTCCATAGCATCTACTTTTGCTTCTTTTGGTATTTTTTTAAGGTGCAATACTTAAAAAAAAATGTAAAGGACAAGGTAGATTTTTAACCATTTGAAGAAACAGAAAATAATATTTAATTATTATTTATTTGTTTTATTTTGTACATAAATTAAACAAAAAATAATTGGTCAACAATAATTTTTTTCCACGTTTACATAAATTCGATTTTTTTTTTTTTACAAATCAAAAAAGGTTGGTCCACTATCTGTTATGATGTTGGTGGAGATATGAGAAGAATAAGTTCTTCATTGTTGCTATGTTTTCTGTTTTCGATTTCATCTTGCTGCATCCGTATCAGTTTTAATTGTTCCAGCAGAACTAAGAGCTGGTGCTCACCATTTGTTAGGTTTTTCGTTTCATCGGTTTCGTTCAACTTTCTTTTTTTTTAGGTGTAGGAGCTCCTCCCGTTTCTTTTGCAGACAGTGCGTTAGACACAGCTTCTTCCGCCCGTCCTTGCAGGGGCGTATTTACCCTAGGGCTAAAAGGGCTACAGCCCGGGGCGGCAAGGCTGCTAAGGCAACGCAAGCCAATCCCCAAAAATTGGCCAATTTATAATATTTTTGAAGCGATTAAAATTTCAAAAGCGGTCAGCCATCAGACGAATAGGGGGAATAACATGTAGCATACGAAAACATGCACGTGCCGTAACTATTCGGGACTGGTGCAAGTCTGATCATAGCCTCTCCGTGGCGGCCGCTAGAAACAAGCCTTTAAAAAGGTTTGGCTAATATGATCAGGCTGGTTCCTCAGGTTGGCGACAGGTTAATTCCCTGTCCCGTAAAACTTAATGAATTACGAGACCGACAACAAGCCTCGGAAACGAACTGATCACACGACGAAAACCCACGAAAAGAAAAAGGAAAAACGATTTAAGAATTTTCTTATGGAACGTACGATCGCTCTATAGAGCTCGAGCTGCTCAGCAGCTAGCCGATGCCCTGTCAAAATATAAAGCTGACATAACAGCTCTCCAAGAAATCAGATGGACAGGGAATGGTGTTTTACAGAAGAAAGAATATGACATATACTACAGCTGTCATACAAAACACCATGTACTCGGGGTAGGCTTCCTAGTTAGCGAAAAAATGAAGTCTACCATCATCGGCTTTAAAGCTATAAGCGAAAGGCTATGCACCCTTCGCGTGCGAGGCAAATTTACGAACATCAGCCTCATTAACGTTCACGGACCTACGGAAGAGTCCTCAGACGAATAAAAAGAGACTTACTACGAACAAGTCGAGAGGGCCCTCAATGCCTGTCCAAGGTATGATGTTAAAATCATCCTTGGGGATTTGAACGCAAAAATAGGTCGGGAGCCGGTATTCAGGCATTACGCAGACACCCATAGTTTGCATGAGAACACTAATGACAACAGACTTCGAGTCTTAGAATTGACAGCATCGAAAAACATGGTCGTTGCGAGTACCAGGTTCCCGCGTAAAGATATCTACAAAGCCACCTGGGTATCACCTGATGGAGTCACTCGTAACCAAATAGACCACGTGTTGATATACCGTCGCCACTACTCGAACTTGATGACGGTACGAACGTACCGAGGTGCCAATATCGACTCGGATCACTATCTTGTTGGTATGGTTTTCCGAGGGCGGATTGCCTTGCGAAGACGCATTGCATCCGCCGATCAATGAAAACACCAGTAACACCTTTGGTATAATGCGTTAGCAGTCGCCCTAGAAAGAATCACTTGATTTAGGGAGAGTAAGTCCTGGAGACAGTATGCTGGGCGTAAATGAGAAGTGGGCACGCCTTAAGAATATTGTCATTAGTACTGCCAACTCCATCTTAGGCAGCAGTGGTAAAAATCGGAACGACTGGTTTGATGATGAATGCAAGCCAGCGACTGAACGTAAGAATGTTGCGTACCGAGCAATGCAACAATCTCATAGAACGCGGGCACGCGAAGAGGAATATATAATATATATATGGTCAAACCATCAAGGTTGCGGAGCACGAATTTGAAGTGGTGCAATCCTTTAAATACCGTGGGTCAATAGTAGCAGCCGATAACAATATAGAAGAAGAAATACGCGGGCGGCTTCTCAAATCCAACAGAGCCTACTATAGATAGACTCTCAAAGCTCTTCAAATCCAGAAATCTCACCATAACTTCAAAACTGCTGCTGTACAGGACCATGGTCCTGCCAGTACTCACATATGGATCCGAGACTTGGGTGCTTAGCAAAAGGCACTCCGACCTCTTAGCTGCGTTCGAGAGAAAAGTCTTAAGGAGAATTGTTGGCCCCATATGTGAGGAAGGACGATTCCGGAGACGGTTCAATCATGAATTGTACGCAATCTACCTAGAAGCAGATATCGTGACAAAAATTAAGCTCGGTAGACTCCGGTGGGCAGGGCACCTAGCTCACATGAGCGAAGAGGAACCTGCTCGGAAAGTTCTTTGTGGTACATTCTATGGTAGACGACAGCGTGGTAGACCATGCTTGCGCTGGAGAGATGGCGTAGACCAGGACGCCCGAAGCCTTGGGGTGCGCAACTGGATGGCGTCGGCGTCGTCAAGCCAGATTCTAGATATAAGGTCACACACAAAATTGTATTCTTTTTATATACCTAGCAAATCATGCCTCATTTTTTTTAGTTTTGGCGGACTCGTGTCCCTATATAAAAATACCCTTCTCTTCGTCAATAGTTTTGAATGGCTTAAGAAACAATATAATGATTGTTTCTTGTACAATGGTTTATAATGATGGATAAATAAAAGGATAGGTATTATTTTAAAAACTATTGGCGCAAAATTTTAGTCGAATTAGTACGATGTTAAAACTAGTTTAGTATAATACTAGGTTAAAAAGACGATTTTGCTAATTTTAATCAAATTTAGCATCATGCTATCTCTAACATTTTCTAAAGTTAAAATCGTCGAGTACCTATTTTATCTTTTTAGTATCGTGTTCACTTGTCCCAATTGAAGTCCCTTGAGACAGCAATATTATCTCAATTTTTGGGGTTCTATACTCAAGCAATTCATTATTGTATGAAATAAGATTCAAGGTGTTGATACCGACATTGAAACTATATCCAGGCTCTACGAGGCACTCATATCGTTTTGAAGAGATGGGAAAAAGAAAAACCTCTAAAAATTTAAAAATGGATCAAAAAAGTATCGTCAGGAGGAAAAAGATGATGAGTGTCGCGAAGGAGAGGTTCTTTTTTGTGGTCGTAAAAATTTTAAAATAAATACATTCATTCCTATTTGCGACCAATTATTCAGAGCGCTGAAGAGAACAAATTCATCCTATGAAGCAAAAACAAATGATTTTATTTTCTTATTTAAGCTCGATCACATGAGTGAAGAAGCAATTCGAAAAAATGCAACTACTCTTCAGAAATTATACCCGGTTGATCTTGGGGAAGATTTTCAAGAAGAGTGTGTCTTACTTAAACATTTTCTGGAGCAGCTATGAAAATATGAGTTTAAGGTAGCTTAACCTTCATATAAGAGAAAAAAATTGAAGGAAGCATTTTTATATGCTGAGGTTGCTTTAAGAATATACTTGTGTACTGCAGTCTAGAGATGTGTAAATCGTTCATTTCAAATGATCAAATCGTTCAACAGCAATCGATAACGAAAATGATTCGATGGATCATTCGATCATTTCGATTTCGATGAAAAATTGAGTTGAAGCTTTCACAAAATATTGTAAGTCATAAATTGCCAAATAACATCGATTGATGGCTACTATGTCCATTGATTGAAAAGCGTTAAAAAATTCAAGAAAAAGGGATTTCATTTGTTGCTCTGGAAAAGATAAATTTTAGGACTAATAGTTGCTGAATGACTTTGCATTATCGACTAAATTAACTTTTAGATATTATTGCATATTGTCGCTGTAGATCGAATACCTCGTAACCCAGAAATGTCGATTTTTCAGGAGAAACAAAAAACTTATTATTAAATCAATGAGAGGCAATGAGAGACGTGTTGTTAACTAAGCGCGTGGCTCTGCAATTATAGTTTTTAGGTTCACAGGATATTTTGCATTAGATCCAGAATTTTGTTCAGAATATAATTGCATCATTACCTAAAAATCGATTTTTTTCTGGGTTACGAGGTATTCGATCTACAGCGACGATATGTAAGTCAAAAGTTTTAATTTGATAATTCCCATTACTAGTTCAATTCCCCCAATAAACATACACAGATCCTGGGCCCGTATCGCGTAAGAGTAAAGTGATCACTAAATTAATTGATTGTCGCTTTGACAATCGCTCTCTATATTTCTTTATTGATATGAAAGAGACAGCTATATTAAAAATGACAGTCAAAAAATTGACAATCAACTATCACCTTACGCGATTCCACCCCCGATACCTCAAATAACACCAAATCGATACTCGTTGAAATGATTGAGATTGAAATAGAAAATCGAGAAACGAGAATCATCTAAATGATTGAGATTGGGATCGATTAAAATGAAATTTTTGATTTCGATCATCATTACTTTTCGATGATCGGATCAAAAAAATCAAATCGATCTTAATTAACACAAATATAGAAGCTGAACTGACAAAACAGTTTAGATAACGAATCTATTGTTAATGAATTTTGTAATCAATATACACACAGAAAACAAATTGACAACATTAAATATTATGCATTTTGTGCTTTTTACTTGCGATATAGGTACTATAGGGCAAGTTCTGCATTTGGAAAAAAAATCGAACTCGAGATTTTGATCAAAGTTGACATTACGATGATAGCGAAGACGAAAAAAGTGGGTCCGGCAATTCCGTCTGTCTGTCTGTATGTCTGTCTGTCTGTATGTCTGTATGTCTGTACCTCGAACTAGAGCCTAAACTACTGGAGGTATTGTCTTCAAACTCGGTACTTAAGGGTCTTCGGTGATTCCCTAGAGGGGAAATTGAAATTTTTTTTTTAGCTCTAAAACAAACGGTACCCCCCATACACCCATAATGCATAATCTTATTTATCTCGAAAACGGCTCTAACGATTTTGACAAAAAAAATTAAGTGTGATATTATGGGCAGGGACTACATTTTGATCAGAAAAAAATTTGGGGGGAAATGTTATTAGGGGTACCTGTCATGGAACCGTTTTTTTGATTTTCGAATTTCTCACCAACGACTCTAACGATTTTAACCAAAATTTTTATGCAGGAGCTCCCTTGCATTTTAAAAAACATAAACTAAAATTTTTTTTCGAAAAAATAGTTTTTGGATTTAAAAAAAAATAATACAATTTTTTTTTTTTTGAAAATTCAATATCTTGAAAACCAATACAGGATTAAATTTTTAAACACGTTTAAAAATTTATGTTATTAAATACTAACAATTTGCATAATAATTTTTTTTATAAAAATTTTAAGAAAAATTTAGTACACAAAAAACATGTTTCAGTGTGTCTGTATGTCTGTACCTCTCACTACAGCCTAAACCACTGAACCTATTTCTTTCAATCTCGGTAGTTAAGGATCTTCGGTAATTCCCTAGAGGGGAAATTGAAATTTGTTTAGCAATTTTATGCACTTGAACATTATTATCTCATTAAATCCATGTTTTATATTTATAAAATGTATCTTAAATTCCAAAGTACTTTTACATAAGAGCAAGTTCGTGCGATCCAGTCGTGCATTTTATTTATTATTATTTTTTTTTTAATTTATTTTTATTTTTCTAAAGGGCGGCACCAAATCCTTAAATACGCCTCTGCGTCCTTGGTTGACATCATCATCTGCCCCAACAGATAAACCACCTTCATAAAACGAATATTAATAGATTGAAAGTAATGTACATAATTTTGATTTTAAAACTTACCAGAAATGCAATTTTTTGTTGAATTTTCATCGGCGTTAAGTTAAGAATGTCAAGGAAAACCTTCTCCTATCCTTTTAGTATAATGGGCTTATTTACCGTTTTCTTCAAATCTTTTTTGATGTTAAACATCAGTCTTAAAATTATTAATTTTGTTTTATTTGGTCTACATTAAGTTTAACACCCGTTTCGTTTTTATATTCATCAATGAATAGTTCTTGAGCTTCTGCTTTAGCTATTTTAATTGATGGTTGCTGAGATTTATTTAATAAAACAGAATGCACTTTTAATTTTTGCACAAATACAAGGTGCATTTGACTGATTTTGTATGCCCTTTAGTTGCCATTACTTTACTTTCCACTTAAAGAAACGAATTAAAAATGACTTAAAAGTTAAGATCTCAAGCTGATGGATGCTTAAATAAAAACGAAGTATTAGCTATGTTTTTGAATGAATTTTAAGTATTTACATGAATGAATTCAGTAATTACTTATAGTATTTGCAATCAAGTAAAAACTTTTTTTTATGCATACGAAACAAAATAAATACCTACTGAAAATCGGCGCTTCTACTTAAATTTTAGTACTGACTTTGTTTGAGTAACAATCCGGGTGCAATTCCGAATCATTACTAATGATCCGGCTCGAAGGACCATGTTTGAGTAACAATCCAGGTGTAAGTCCAAATCATTACTCATGATCCGGCTCGAAGGACCATGTTTGAATAACAATCCGGGTGTAAATCCAAACATGGTCCTTTGAGCCGGATCATTAGTAATGATTCGGAATTGCACCCGGATTGTTACTCAAACATGGTCCTTCGAGCCGGAGTAAACTCGGTTGTAAGTCGAAATGAATACTAAATTTATTTTACAACGTAATCTTCCTAAAATACTATTTACAGATGAATTTACATTATTCTTATCTCTAGGTTTTATGCTTACCTAATATAACCGTCAGTGCATGTTCACGATGATCCGTGTTATCTTTATTTATTTTCATGCACATGGGGTTATCTATATTTAGGTACTATATTCATGTTTAAACAGACTTAAACTTTTTACTTTAAGTAAGTACTGCAATTTTATGCATACCACCCATTGTCGCACATAGTAACAAGAAAGCATCTTGGAGAGACGTTGTTAGTTTCTGTTTACGAGACAAAGAATCTCGACACAGAATGGCTCCAAAACTGACAGATGGTGTTTAATTCATTGCAATTCAGACCAAAGGCATCCAGAAGTCCATTTTTTGCAAACAAGGAGCAAATTGATTTTTTGAATGAAATGAAATTTTGTTTGAAAATATCTCTTTTTTCGAGAACTCAATAATTGTTAGGTACTAAGAAAATGTGATTTATACTGGGATGGCAACAGAATATATTTGCCCTAGTTGATATATTTGAAGAACTTAAAGTAGACGGTGTAAAGTTTCTTCTTACAAGAAACCTTAATCAAGATTGTTTAGAAAATATATTTGCTGTTTTACGCAATCGAGGAGGAAATAATAAGTTGCTGAGTCTTTTTCAATTCTACCAGAAGAACAAAGGAATAAGGCAATTAACAGTTTCAAAACCGAATCTGATTATAAAACTAAGAATTTCGGTAACGAAAATGCCTTTTACTATTTTGCGGATTATATTAAAAAAAAAAAAAATACCGCCAAAAACATAACAGTGAAGTGGAATTGAGTCAGCAACCTAATGTTTCCTCCATTTTCACAGATTTCAAGGAATATGAACATGCGCAACTCGAAGAAAAATTTATTTCTAACTTTTTCAATATGTATTTTTTGTAGAATTTTGAAATGAAAATGTTTGAAGTGTTAAAAAATGAATTCAATTACAATTGTTGCAAGAACCAAAATAAAGAATTCATTACAAAATTTTATATACGAGTACGAGTGTACCATATTATTAAATCTTTTAATACCACCATGAAAAAATAAAGTAACAAGCAAAAATATCTTAGTGTTACACACATGTGATACTTATTTATTATTATTTGTTAATAAGTTATTATTATGAAACTACAATAAAAATGTTTACAAAAAATATATGCATATGACTTTTTTTGCTGGAACACCCTATGCCGCAACCCTGAGGAAATTTGATTCTCTTCTTTCTCTTTTCTACCGTTACACATCTTATGACCATCTATTTCTCGTGTCCGTGTGACTATAAAGTACGAACTGATAAGAAACACGTGGAGAGTGTCCCTACTCATTATTAGATAAGATATACTCTGGCTTGGACGGGCTCTTTTTAGTTGACTTTTTTTATAAATCACACACGCTCTTATAAAGTTAAGCCCACCACGAGTGATGGAGAAATTAGGTTGTGAGGAAAAGGAGGTGTCGATCAACATTGGTCTCGAATGCTTGCAAATTAAGAGGGCAGGGGAAAAACTGGTAAATTATCACATAAAAGTGTTGGGTGACGAAAATTTAAATCTGATGGTAAGACCAAAATAAGGCTCGAGCGTAAGCTGATGAGCATTCCTGGCGAAACGGGTATTACAGGTAAACTGATTGAGGGATAGTGGAGAGAAGTTTGTTCTGCACCAGTCCAAAGATTTGAGTTATACTCAAGTCTTGGACGTATAAACGCCTCATAAATTATAGTCAGATCAGAGAGGGTGAAACATTTCTTACATCGATATAGAAAGCCTAAGCATTTCGCAGCGTTTTTAGCGGTCTCGAGAATGTCGTCATTCCAATGAACATTGTCATTAACACACATACAGATTACTGATAGCTTTTGGACTTCTTCGATCCAAGTACCATTCCAGGACAATGGTATAAGGGGTACATCGTGCTTCAACGACAATAGACAGCAACGAGTTTTCAAAGTATTAAAATCTACACGATTTTTTAAACACCATTTGACAATGCTGTAGACATCGGAGCTTAATGAGCTAATCATACGATACCATTGCAATTTCACTTCCGCAGGAGATGGATACGAATTTGGGAACGATTACTAGAAGCTGAGGATTGAGTTGTCAGGAAAACAATATGAAGTTGATTAGAAATTTCAAACCAAGAGATCATTTAAAATAAATGAGTAAGAGAGTCGGAGAAAAAACAGAGCCCTGTGGAACACCAGCATTTATTTTGTGAATATCAGACTTGAAACTGTCCAATACAACAGGTAGATATTGACCGATCTAGAAGGTAATTTTTAATCCAAAGAATGAAGGTTTCATTGATACCAAATTGAAGTAAAATATGGTCTGGAGTAGAAATTTTTTTTTAGGAATCTTATGCTAAACCAGTGGAGCGTGGTGGAGCATGTTAAAAATACTCAATTAGGTCGTTTGGGGTTTGTCCCGTAAAATTATGGAACCCGTGATCTGTTTATTTTACCTCTTTTTATTTCAGGACCAAGAGTTAACGGTCAATTTTATATTCCGTATGTTTTGTTGCTTTTTTTCGAAAAGTTCTTGGGCCTTAGCCTTACTAAGTTGCAAGGTCTCCCAAGCAATTTAATTAGATCTCAAATTCCGATTCGTAATCATAAAGAAAATCGTTTTCTTTTCTTAATATTTTCACCGTGCGTTGATTTCGCTTCAGAAGGTTTGCAATTTCCTTCTCAAAGTAATTGTTGTTTTGTTTAATATTTATATTATTTGGCTTTACTTTTTTTAGATCATCATAATAAAGAGTTGAAAAGAGAACCCAACACTTCCTTAGCAAAGTCGTGTTGTTATTCGCCCAGCTGTGATTTGACAGTTAGGCATCGTGTTGTTTCTTTCTAATCGTTTGGTCTTACTTGTGCCGGTAGGTGGTGTTTTGTTTTATTTTCGTAAATTGATTAAATAACACAAATAAAAAGAAGTTTTGTGGTATATGATCATGTATTAAATTATAATATTATATGTATTTATTTGGGCTTTAATGATCGATGAGGTGGATGCAATTAATAAAAAAACTAATTCATCTTATGTTACCCTACGTTTCGCTGGCTTTTTTCCGGCTTCTTCAGGGGTTTTTATTAATTTCACTTGAGCTTTTAATTGAATTACTTCTGATGTTTAAAAATAATGTTTTACATTATGTTTTAACTGGAATTGAAATTTAAAATCAACAAATAAACAATTTAACACTTAAAAAATTGACATTAACATTAACACTATTAGAAACAACAAAAATTAAAACTAGTATCACTTGGTATCACAGATTGGAAATGGCAACGCCATATATCGAGCTGAGAGCAACTCCTTCTACTCTCCTCTTGATCTGCCAAACTGTGGTCAAAATGTTGCAGATTTACCTTGAACACTTATTTTTACTTGCGACTTATAGGTACTATAAGGCAAGTTATGCATTCGTAAAAAAAATCGAACTCGAGATTTTGATCAAAGTTGACATTACGATGATAGCGAAGACCAAAAAAGTGGGTCTCGCAATTCTGTCTGTCTGTCTGTCTGTCTGTCTGTCTGTCGGTTCGACTACAGCCTAAACGGCTCGGCCGATTTTCTTCAAACTTGGTAGATATGGGTTTTAATTTTTTACCCCCGGACGTTTTTTTTTTTTTTTTTTTAAGACCAAAAATAACGGTACCTGCCATACGATTTTTTTTCAAAATTTTATAAATATTTTTTTTTCTCAGAAACTGTCCCACAGAATTTTTTAAAAAAATTTTGAAAAATTTCATTTGGTTAAAACTAGCTAATGGTTGAAAAAAATTTTACAAAAAATTGTTATTTTTGGTAGACCCCCTGGGTATATTTTTTTTGTTTTTGATTTTCTCGAAAACGGTACAGCCGATTTAAATAATTTTTTTTATGCCAAAGCTCCTCCAAAGTCTGAATATTATTGCATATTCAAATATTCAATTTTATTTTTTTGGATTTTTAAAAAAAAATCAAAATTTTTTTTTGGAAACTCAATATTTCGAAAACCCCATGCTCGATTTTTTTCAAACTTGACAAAAAAAAGTTTTTTAACATAATCTACAAGATTTGAGAAAAAAAATTTTGTTTCATCTAAAACTAACGGTACCTTCCATACAAATTTTAAAAAATGGTTTTCGAAAATCGTATTTTTCTCGAAAACGGTTCCGAGAATTTTGCTAAAATTTTTTTTCTTTTGATTAATCTTTACGATCTATAATTTAATAAAAAAAAATGTTAAATCTAGATATTACTGACTGTACCTACCATAGAACGATTTTTTCGAATTTTGAATTTCTCATTATCGATATAACGGATTTTAATGAAATTTTTTATAAAAAAGCTCCAAAAAAATTTAAAAAACATTGCATTTAAAAACTTAAGAAAAAATATTTTTTCAATTTTTAGAAAAAAAAAGTCGTTTTTTTTTTTTGAAAAATTCGATATCTCAAGAACGGCTTATTATTTTTTTTTGGAAATTAGACCTTTATTCGTACAATAATAAAAGCTTAAGGTTGGCGTACCAAAATTTTTTCTTAAAAATGTTTTAAAAATTTTGTACATAAAAGCTTATTTTTTTAAGGAACCACTACAACGACTTATAATTTTTGTTCTTGAATAAATTCATATTTGCATAGCATTCTATTTTTATCTCTTACTACTAAAAGAATTTAAAAAATTAATTTTATCCTTATGGACAGTTTTCTTAAATAACATTCGTTTTTAAAATTGCTAGTCTATTACATAGGAGCAAGTTCGTGCGACCCAGTCGTGCATTTTATTTTTTTTGAAAACTGATTGTGGATATTCTTTGAACTTCTTTTCATTAAAATGTAAGAGACGTATTTTATTTTCCTAAAAACATTCTTTAAAAGTGATGGTGTGGTCAGTTATCAACACAAGAGGAGTAAGACGTCTCCAAATTATCTAGGAAACCATGAGACGGGACCAATATAAGAACATTCAATGAACTCGTCTCACACTCCAGGTATGAGAATGGCTCCCAAACAACTAACCATATACATATTTCCACGCATGTCTCAGCAGCACTACCGTGCCGTTATGTCAATAGTATTACGAAGTATCTGATTGACCAAAACATACCAGTTTTTTTCAAGGACTAAGAACTCTTGACAAATGTGAATCTAGATCAAACATTCTAGTAAAAAGTAGCATTATGGTATTTTTACTCCCTGATTTCATCGATATAGATATCACCGGGATGACTTGGTAGGGAGCATGCACCAACTCATCTCAAAAATTTGGTAGGATGAAAGTATGCCCAATGAATGGAACCTCGGCATAGTGTGCCGCATCCACAAGAAAGGAGATGCTCTGACATGACGTGTGTGAATTACAGAGGTATAAGTCTCCTCAACGTCGCATACAAAATCCTGTCGTCTGTACTGTGTGAACGCCTAAGACCGTTTGTCAACGAGCTGATCGGCCCCTATCAGTGTGGTTTTAGGTCCGGCAAATCTACTCTAAATCAGATGTTCACACTTCGACAGATTTTGGAAAAAAACCAGGAGTTCCAGAGAACCAGGGCTGAGTGACTTAAAACTTTCGACAATTTCTGGGTGCAGTGCACGTTGTCCGCATGAATAGTGAAAATTGTATTAAAATAAATAAAAAAAAATATAAAATAAAAAAATATATATTACATAAAATAAAATTAAATAAAATAAAAAAAAAATAAAATGAAATAAAATAAATTTAAATTAAATAAAATAGAAATAAAATAATACAAAATAAATAAAATTAAATAATGGGGACGAATAAATGTATCAAGACAATTGTTTTCTTTACTTGAAGGAAATTTCTAGGTTATGAAATTTTTAATATTAAAGAAAATATATTTAATTAATTGTTTGTAATGTTTTTTTTTATTTTGTTACAAATCAGAGTGCAAGCAAACTACATAATTCAGCGCTACATTTAAATAGTCGTGAAGATGTAAAACGGCTTAATTTAATAAAATTGGTAGAATTTAAAAAAAATACTTCACAGGGTGTTTCAGAATCATATTATACTTTAAAATAGAACTCAAACGCTAAGGACTATAGTCTTTCAAAAAGTTATAACTTTTAATAAAGTGGAGAAATAATACAAAAACCATTTAAGGCTACACCATTTTTTGTAGTCAGACTAATTGCCATTTTCTCTCCAAAATCACTTACATATACCTCACAAGTCGCAAGAAGAGGTAAAATTGATTATGAGACTTTTTCGAATTCTTCCTTGTGAAAGTCATAAATCAATCACAACTTACAAATTGCTGGAGTTTTGACATATTGATTCGTCGTTTTGTTGTTTTTATTTGCTGGGAGTCAGGAGTACTAACTTAGAAAAACAACAAATAGCAACAAAGTCATGATTATTTTCTTCTGAAAATATATAAAAGTATTTATTATTTTTTTATTTTTAGTAGGTAATAATTAATAATTTTAAAATTCACCTTTGCTGTGGTAAGATTCATTGTGAATTTTATTGTGAAGGTTTTAGGAGAACCTGAAAAATGTTATCGAGTCACAACAATCCCCAGAAGGAACAGTCACTGTTCTGCTTCTGCTTCTGACCTGTGAGGTATGACCCCTCACAATGGGCAGAATGAGCCATTAAAACTACATAAAATTATATGGAGGCACACAATTATACCATTTAATTGTACAGATCAGAAGAATGTACATATATATACTCAAGTCACTTCTTCAAGTCAAGTCACTTTCTCAAAAAATTCTTAGAATCTATATATGTTCATTGCCTTTTTTATAGTCTATATACAAAAAGTCTTTTAGAAAAATATCTTGATATGCGGTCTTTGTTCGTAATGATAATTCCACTAGCTTCACTGATGTCTTCCAAAACGTTTACCTGAAAAAATAAAATCTTTCCAAAAGAGAGTAAAATCATAAAAAAAAAAATATCAAAAAAGAAAGCCAAGTTGTCATAATACGCCAAGCCCTAAATATGGGAACTTTAATATCAATTTTTTTGAGTAGAGTAATATCGTAATAACTCTACTACATATGTAGGTACTACAATTTGGAGGGTTTATTTGCCAAGTTTTCATTTATTATTACCCACAATTTAAAAGAAAATATGACTTGGCCAGTGAACTCTCTAAATTTTAGTTCACAATTTAAGCTAATTTGACAATTGATATTACCTGGAAAATAACAAGTTGCACAATAAAAGAAGGAATAAACTTCCAGTAGTGTGAGCGATCAATGAGTTAAAAAATTAAAATGGAGTGAATTTGGGTGAATAGATAGACGTCTAAAGTAATCACAATTTTTAGCAAATTGGCAGGGTCAAATTTGAAAAGGAAAAAATTGATGCTTGGGGGATATGTTCGGGAGTTTTTTTTTATGCAAGTTTCAATTGGCTAAAATACAGGCTTTTTAAGGACTAGGCAGGATTTTGAAAATCCTAGAAAAATCGCATAGTCTAAATTCACCTCACTCAGATGGGAATCCAGTAGCCTGAAAAGCAGGTTGTCCTACCTGCCGAAAATTAGAGCAGAACGAGATGTCAGTTGAATAATACAATTTTTAATGCAGGAAAAGATTTTTATATAGTCTCTAATAGAGGATAACGGGTTTAGCAATGTGGGAATGTGTCAAGGAAAAAAGAGGTGCTAGTTAATTTATGTATATATGTACTAGTAATTATTACCGTATTTCGCATCATCTCAACCTGTTTATTGATGCCAGTTTAGTTGATAAAACATAGACATACTCATAAAGTGCGTAGCGTACAATATCTCCTCTCAGTCGACGAAAATAAAAATGTAAGAATTATAATTTGGAACAAAACGGGATGTGAAAAGAAAAAAATAACGATTAAAAGAATCTTCAACTCACAACTATAAAATAAAAAACAGAAAAGAAAAAAGACGAGCGAGTTTGTGAAAAAAAAACAGAGACATAAATTGAGGGGAGAGAATGAAAAAAAAAAAGTAGTTTAAGGAAAGATAAATCGGTTTTAAATGGGTTTGTGGTTTCAATAGGTGTTTTAGACGAAGCCATACCAAGGGTTGTGGCCACCCAACCTTCCACCTTTTTAATTAAAGTATAAAATAATTTGTGTTGGTTGTAAGATTGTGGTGCCGAGGAGACGAGGAGAAGTGGAAGTGGTATCCCTCCAGGGACTCTGCAGGACGGTACACGAAAGCGGCAAGAAAGAAAAAATTTCGCGAGATTACGTGGGTCCTAAAAGAAGAAAAGAACAATAATTAAAAATTATTTTAAAGTTTTAAAACTAGTTTAACTACATATAAAGAAAACCAAAAAATAGAAATTATTTAAGAATACTTAACACTATTTCTAATTTCTCAAAACTATCCAAAAAATAAAACTAGAATTAAAGAAATAAAATAAAAAAGAAGTTCTTCAGGTACTTTAAATTATTCGAAAATATTTATTTAAAACTAGTTAAAATTCTATCTATATACTTAAAACTACTTATTATTGTCTTAAAATTTTCGTAATCTACGTTTAATTGTTTAAACAAATTAAAGCTACTTAAAAATATTGAAATGAACGAGTCTTAAGGGATTTAAAATTATTTAAAGAAAACGAAACAAAATTAACTATGTGTCATTAAGTCTTTGATGTTCAAATTTCATCCCAATCTTCAATGTATAAACAGTTTTGATTTATTACCATATAAACCTGTGATGCTTTTTCTTCATGGCTGAGGTAAAACTCGTCGGTGTGCAGGGTTCTTCGGAAAGAAGAAACAAACAGGGTCTAAAGCTCCGAATGAAATAATGTATTTTAATACTCCAAAACTTTCAATTAATTTATTTTGTGGCTTCGTATTTCTAATATGGTATTTCATATACTTTTATTAACAATATTTATTTTCTTAAAATAAATTTATTTTTCTTTTTCTTTTCTTTATTTTCTTAAAATAAATAACACGGTATTTCATATAAAACAATATTCAAAAGCCTAAATAACTAACACGGTATTTCATATAAAGTGTCCCTAGCACGTAATCTAGGCAAATAAACGGGTGGAACTCTAAAAAGAGAACCTGTCCAACGAGCTACCTTGAAGAGGAGATCAAAGGAAAGAAACGGGTTGATTTAGTAAATAATAATAATAATAATAATAATAATAATAATAATAATAATAATAATAATAATAATAACAATAATAAATATTCCCCCACTCTAGCTAATACTCCTAACAATAATAAAGCTTGCCCTACACTAGTTAATACCCTACTATTTTGGAAAAACATTTAGATCAGCTTTACCATTACAGGAATGCCTCTCTGTCAGCTGTCACCGAAACGCCTTATAAAAGGCTTTTGTTTGCGGCCCGATCTTAAACTCTCTAGACACTAGATTGGTATCCACACCGGATAAGAATAAAAGACAATTTTGTCATTTTTCCAACGTCCACTTATTAAATCTACGGCTATTAGTCAGTGTGAATTACAAGGAATAAACGACAAAATTGTACGTGTATCGAAGTGGGTATTGATCAAATGTCTAAAGATACACACTGGATACGTGTAATATGATTATATGTAATACAAGGCGGTATGTAGGTGTCGTAACGTTTTGTTCGGTAATGTGATTAAATTTTTCAATAATTGTAACGCTTCGTTACAAACCCCTCTTGTCTGTGTCTTCCGAAGTGATCGGACGTGTTCGGTAAGTGCTCCTCTAGTGGTAGAATAGGTAGTAGCATAGGTAGTATAGATAGTGCTGAGAGTGCGGGACTCAGTTTAGGAGAGTAGGTTAGTTAGGAAGTGAGTGTAGTGAGAGAGCAGCAGAGTAGCAGAGAGTACTGGTGAGTGCTAGTTTATAGTATTATTACTAGGCTAGGTTAGCGCCTTAGGATGGATAAGGATAGGGAACTGGGTGGTCTCACCTCAGATTGCGAAAGCGAGATGAGTGAGTTCCACTCAGAGTTCAAGCAGCCAACCGAGAGATCTAAGTACCTCAAGATTGTGTCACCTAAAGTGGATAAGGTAGTCATTAAGAGGAAGAAGAGAGGTAGGCCTGCGAGAAGTGGCTCTCAATCGGCTGCTGCTTCGCCTGCGTCCTCTACGGTGGAAGACTCTGCCATGGAGACGGAGAGCGTTGTGGAGTCGGTCAAGGCAGTAAGGAAGAGGGGTGATAGGTCCAAGGTGGACTCGTCCTCTGATTCCCAATGCCCGAAGAAGCTTGTCGTGGAGCTTACTGATCTTCGGAATCAGAATGTGTATAATGAAGGACCCTCTTGTTCTGGGGCTCCGCTGGCCGTGGCTGGTGGAACGTCGTCTCCGAGGGGTGCTCCTAGGGTGGCAGAGTTCCTGCCTGCGGTTCCTCCAAGATCCGTAGCTGGAACCTCGTCGGTTGGTGCTCCTTCGGTGGTGGCTTCTGCTTCCACAAGTGGTGCTGCAGTGGGTGCTCCTGGGGCGGTGGAGTCTCTGGTGATGGCGTCTCCGGGGACTGTGGCTGGGCCTTCATCTGCTCTGGGTATTCCCTGGGCTGTGGAGTCCCTGGTCATGGCTTCTCCGAGGCCCGTAGCTAGGCCTTCATCTGCCATGGGTAGGAGTTCCTCTGTGGTTGCTGGCGGTGGTGCTTCGTTGGGTGCTCCAGTGGTGGTGGCGGAGCCTCCGGTCGTGGATCCTCCAAGATCTGTGGCTGGAGCTTCGTCGGCACTGGACAAGCGCTCCTCGGGTGCTGCTGTTGGTGCTTCGGCTCCTCAGAAGAAGAAGAAGAAGGGTGTCGCAGAAGTGGGTGGGCCGGCCGCCTCGTCTGGCACAGGTGGGGCTTTGGACGATAGTCTAAGTCTTGCCAATGTCATGGCGCGGTGTGCCAAGATAAAGGCAGGTTTGGTAGGCCTTAAAGGAGACTTTCCTGAGGTTGGTGCTAGGGTTGTGGAGTTGACGGCAAGGTATGAGGAACTCATATTAGGGCTGTCAGGCGCTAACGAGAGGCTCAGGGGTAAATTGGAAGGTGGTAGTTCCTTGGGTAGGGAGAAGGCGAGTGCATCGAAGGGGCCCTCAGCTACTTCGGTGCAGTCGTTGGGTGTCCCTGTCGGTTTAGCGGTAGGAGAAAGACCTTCGTTCGCGCAGGTCGCCAACTCGGCCAGGGTATCGGTGGACTTGGCAGGTAAGGCCCAGGTTAAATATTAGGGCTGTCAGGCGCTAACGAGAGGCTCAGGGGTAAATTGGAAGGTGGTAGTTCCTTGGGTAGGGAGAAGGCGAGTGCATCGAAGGGGCCCTCAGCTACTTCGGTGCAGTCGTTGGGTGTCCCTGTAGGTTTAGCGGTAGGAGAAAGACCTTCGTTCGCGCAGGTCGCCAACTCGGCCAGGGTATCGGTGGACTTGGCAGGTAAGGCCCAGGTTAAATTACCTGATGTTGAGCCGGTCAAGCCAATCGAGACTTGGTCGGTTGTGGTTAGGGGAAAGAGTGGTGAATCCATTGGAGACATCAAGAAGAGGGTGGTGGAAGAGCTGGTGCCTGCTGTGGGTGTCAGGGTGCACACAGTGCAGACTGGTAGGCAGGGCAGTGTGCTGGTTCGGACACCGTCTATTGCTGAACGCAATGCTTTTATCGGGCACAAGAAGCTCGAGGAGGTTGGTTTATCGGCAGAAACCGGTAAGGGTGTTCCGCTCGTGGTTCATGGGGTGGAGAAGAGGATTGCCCCTGAGGACTTCATGTCTGAGCTGCATAAGTTAAACTTGTGTAAGCTCAGCAAGGAGGATTTTTCCAGGGAAGTGACTCTCTGCACTTCGTGGAAGGCGGGTGAGGGTAGACTTAACGTCGTGCTTGAATGCAGCCCAAGAGCCGCTGGTTTGCTCCGAGGGGACGGGCGGTGCTATATTAAGCATTTCTCGTTTCCGGTTAGGGAGAAATCACTGGTGAATTGGTGCAACCGGAGTCTCAGTCTGGATCACTTCGCATACAAGTGTAAGCAGAAGCAGTCCGTGTGTTGGCGTTGTGGTGAGTCCGGTCACTCCAAGAGGGATTGCTGTAATGCGATCCATTGTCGCGATTGCGACTTCTTGGGGAACCCGGCTGGTCATTTTATGCTTAGCATGGACTGTCCTGTCTATGCGGCGGCAGTGGTAAGAGCGGGTGCCAGGCATTAAAATGGAGGTTAAATTACTACAATTTAACTGCCAGAATGCCCGGGCAGCGATGTCAGAGTTAGGGCAGTTACTGTGCAGCACTCGGTGTAGCTTCGCGCTGTTGCAAGAACCGTATCTTGTCGAAGGACAGGTGAGGGGACTGCCTGCGCATATGCGTACGTTTGCTGACAGTGGTGGTGGTGCTGCCATTGTTGTGAACGACGTAGATACCGTGTGCTGCTTAGTTGATCGTTCTGATTGGGGGGTGTGTGTCAGTGTCGAGGGCGGCTTTGGTAGGCTGTATTTATGCAGTCTCTACTTCAGGTTCGGCTCCGACATTGAACCGTACCTAAACTACCTTGACAGGTTACTGGGTATTATTGGGGGTGGGGCTGCTGTTTTTGGCATCGACGCTAATGCGGTTTCTCCTGTGTGGTTCAGTAAGATGACGAATAACACTTCGGAGTCTCACAGGGCCCACAGGGGTGATTTGCTTAGCGATTGGATTGTTGCGAACGGTATTTCTGTCCTTAATGAGCCGAGTGACCTGTATACCTTCGATAGCCCGAACGGCCATAGCGATATCGACGTTACCCTGGCAACCTTGTCAGCGGTTCGTAGGTTTGACTTCAGATGGTTTATTCGGAGAGCTGAAGGGGTGAGTGATCACTGCCTCATGCAGGTGGAGTTTACTTGCTCTAGAAGCACTCATGATGTCAGCTGGGGTCAGAATGTGAAACGTTGGCACCTCCGCGATGTCAACTGGGCAGCGTACAAAGGGGAAATTAGAAGAAAGGTCACGTCGATGTCGCTTGAGGCCTTTCGAGGCCTGCACATCGATGGTAAGGTAGCCATGTTGAACGAGGCATTGTGGGAGGTTAACGATCAACTCTTTCAGAGGAGCCGGATGGTGAATCGGAGGAGAGTGAAGTGGTGGACTCCCGCACTGAGGGCGAAGCGGCTGCAGGTTCGGAATCTGCGCAAGCGGTTCCAAACTTGTAGACGTGGCAGGCTGGCTGTCTTGGAGAGGTCGAAACTTGCCTATAGGCAGGGATTGGCTGAGTACAAGCTCATGCTGGCTCGCTCTAAGGAGGAGGAGTGGAGATCCTTCGCCGCTGAGCACAGTAACGACCCGTGGGGGAAGTTATATCGTGTTTGTCGGGGGAGGAAATCCATGGAGGTAGGGACAATTCATGATGGGGGTCAAGTACTCACATTGTGGAAGGATTGTGTAACTGTCCTAATGAAGACCTTTTTCCCTAGGGGCGAGCATTCTGCTGGTCCAGTGGTGGATCGGCTAAATTCAGCGCCTGGCGTAGTGGAGGGGGAAATTGGCTGCGCCATAGCTAGGCTTAAATCGAGGAAGTCACCGGGTTTCGATGGACTAACCGGCGGGATGGTGAAAGCTATCTGGTCGGTGGTTCCCGAATACTTGATGGCTATTTACTCGGACTGCTTCAGGGAAGGTTACTTTCCACTGGAGTGGAAGTGTGCAAGGGTGATAGTGCTTCTGAAGTCCAACGATAGGGTCAGGACTAATCCTAGATCCTATCGTGGCATCAGCCTCCTTCCGGTGCTTGGAAAGGTGCTGGAGAGGGTCTTGGTTGATAGATCGATGGAGACTATTCCTGAGCAGTCTCCATTCCAGTTTGGCTTTAGACAAGGTCGCAGTGTCGATGATGCATGGTTACTCGTGAGGGACACTGTCGATGGATCAACTGCAAAGTACGTGCTCGGCATCTTCATCGACTTCAAGGGTGCATTCGACTACCTTGACTGGACGAGTGTTGAGCGAAGGTTGGGTGAGGTAGGGTGTCGCGAGATTGCTATCTGGAAGAGCTACTTCTCTGGCAGAACTGCTCGCTTCGAGAGTCCTGTTGATTCCGTGACAGTTGGTGTTGAGAGGAGATGTCCACAGGGGTCTATCGGGGGACCATATATATGGAACCTGATGATGGATCCTCTGCTGCAGCAGCTTTCATCTTGGCGGCCGTTCTGTAGGTGCGTCGCATATGCTGATGACCTCCTGGTCCTAATCGAAGGCCAGTCTCGTGCTGAGCTGGAGAGCAGGAGTACGGATGTCATGGGCTTGGTGGGTGCTTGGTGCGCGGGTGTTGGGGTGGAGGTTGCTGTGGAAAAGACGTCCACTATGTTGCTCAAGGGCAAACTGTCCTTGAACCGGCCGCCACTTATTAGGGCTGGCGGTGTGAGCCTAAGGTATGTGGCGAAAGTCAGGTAACTTAGGATCACTATCGGGGAGAGAATGAGTTTTCTTCCTCATCTTCTACAGGTGAGGACGAGACTCCGATCTCTTGTGCCGGCGGTTAGCAGGGTTCTCAAGTGTGACTGGGGCCTGTCTAGGCGGGCGGAGCGTATTGTGTACAACGGGCTGTTTGTTGCTTGCGCAGCATTCGGCTCTTGTGTGTGGTACGACGCCGTCAAGACCGTGACAGGAAGAAGCAAGATTATCTCTTGTCAGAGAGTCATGCTCCTCGGCAAGCTTAGAGTGTGCAAGACCGTCTCTACGGAGGCTCTACAAGTGTTGGCTGGTGTGCCTCCACTCGACCTGGAGGTGATACGTAGAGGTATTGCCGGCAGGTTGGTGAGGCAGCGGCATCTCTCGGCATCCGATTGGAGCGAGGCCAGGCATGCTCAGGGTTTGAGCACTCGGGAGCGTAAGGTTTTGTTGAGGGAATGTGTTTTCTCTAGGTGGCAGTCTCGTTGGACTGATAGTGGGAAAGGTAGGACTACCTTCCAATTTCTTCCTGAGGTAGGGCCAGCTTGTGATAGGGAATGCTTGGACTTCTCGTTCCGCACGGGCATGCTTCTGACTGGTCATGGTTCCTTGAATGCATTTTTGCATGAGAGGACCTTGGCCGGGTCGGCTGAGTGTTCGTGTGGAGCTCTGAGGGAAGATTCGAGGCATGTGCTAACTGAGTGTCCGCGATACGCTCACTTCAGGGATCTCCCTGCGATGGGTGTTGTGTGGGTGGATGGTACTTGGGATTTCAGTCGGATCCTCTTCACGAGAGAGACGGCTGATAATCTGGCCGGCTTTGCCGACAGAGTCTTTCAGACTCGAAGGCAATAATGGCATCTGTCTGTCCTTGTTTTAGATACCGCGGCGAGTTGGGGTTCACCCAGTATTGATGTTCGTTGGCGGGACTGGATTCCTTGTCGGCATGGTTGACAGGCAAATGCCTGGAGACTGTGTTGGCTTGGGAGACAGGCTGATCGCCTGAATGTCAATCTGGGGCTAGTGTTGGTCGCGGCTGTGGGCTTTGGGGGGGCGGGGTGTGCTGTTAGGTTGGGCTTTCATGCCCGCAACCCCTTGGGCTGGGACCGACGAGTATTTGGGCGTGACAGGGGCCTACCCAGGTCTCATCCTGACTCACTCACCGTCCGTCCTGTAACCATGGCTGGGAATGTTTGGGCGGGATAGGGGCCTTCACGGGTCTCATCCTGACTCACTCATCGCTGGTCATGGGCCCACTCCCTGCACCACCATCTGTGGTGATTGCGCCCTTTGTCCCGAGTCGTTGACTTGGTGGCATTGGGGCTGGGGGTGCCTACACTCAAAATATTTATTAGTAAAATGGCTACGAATGATATTCGTAAAGAAAATATTCGTGCATTGTACGAATATTCGTAAGATGTACGAAGTATTTGTACAGTCGTATGTCGCATTTGTACAGATGTATATAACTAATAACATTCGTTAATTTCTCGTACAAATGACTTCGTACTTTAATCTTTTGCATTCGTAGTATTTACTAATAAATTCGTACTATTTACTAAGTAAAACTAATATTAGTAGACAGAATTCATTCGTAGGTAGACCGTACGCATTATGCGTAGAATGTACTAATAACTTCGTATTTTCATGAAGTGCATTAGTATTATTTACTAATCATGAGTAAAAACAATAATATGTGTTCAGTTCTAAAAATAAAATGTATTCCATTAGTCAACACGTTCAAACGTGATATTATTTATAAAGTGCTGCAGTGGTGGATCAGGCTAACATCTGCTTTTTTCGAAAAGACGAGGTAAGAACCTAGACATACATTTGCTTTAAAGCTTATTTTATATTTAAAATACAGCATCCAGAAGTAGCAGAGCATACATATGTGGGAATTTTTTTCTGAAATAATCTCAATGTAAGTACAATTTTTTTCGGAAGTTGTCAATTTTAAATGTTAAATCTATTTTCAGTGGCCCTAAGTATATAAAATGAGGAGTTTTTAAATATTAATTTGATTGTTAATTGTATTTATAATAAATTAATTATTTTTTAACTTTATTCATATATATGTATATATGTAAAATACTCCAAAAAAGGGAAAAGCTGTTGGCCCAGACGAAATACCCTCAGAGTTTTGGAAAAAGATGGGAGACATCGGGTTTAGATGGCTCATGATTCTTGTCTCCAAACTTATACGAGGTGATCGCATGCCTAATCAATGGAGGGAAAGTTACCTTCTTCCAATTTATAAAGGAAAGGGTGATACTCGAAGCTGTGATAATTACCGTTCGATTAAGCTGATGTCACACACCATGAAGATCGTTGAGCGAGTCTTGGGTAACCGACTGCGAAAAATAATTAGGCTATCTGATGACCAGTGCGGGTTTGTCGGGGGTAATTCAACCACGGATGCAATCCAGAGTATAAGAATAATTATGGAAAAACATCGGGATTCTTTGGAGGATTTGCATGTCGTATTGGTTGATTTTGAAAAAGCATTCGATCGGCAACCACGAGATCTAATATGGGTGGCCCTCAGGCAACGAGGAGTTCCAGAAACCTATGTGCGGATAATTATGGACATGTATGATGGAGCAGTTACTAAAGTAAGATGCGCAGCTGGAGTCACCGAAGAATTCGAAATCACAGTAGGTGTACACCAGGGAAGTGTCTTGAGTCCCCTGCTCTTTATTACAGTTCTTGATTACCTGCTTGAAAGCAAAGTGACGGATCCAAAAGTGCATCAGTTATTCTTTGCTGACGATGGAGCCATCATAAGTGAAGACCCGATATCCCTACAACGAGCACTTGACGTATGGGTGGATGTTCTAGAAGGAAGTGGGTACCGCATAAGCGCGAAAAAGACAGAATACCCATGCTGTCCATTTTCTGATCCACACAGGCCTATTCCAGACATTTATTTGAATGGAGTAGTGCTTCCCAAGTGTGAAAAGTTTAAATATCTGGGGTCTATGATAAATAACGAAGCTACTTGTGATGACGATATCAATCATCGCGTAAGCGTAGGGTGGATGAAGTGGCGGGAAAATTCTGCTATCTTCTGTGACCGAAAAATGCCCCCCAAGCTGAAAGGAAAGATCTACACTTCAGTTGTGCGTCCAGCACTCACATACGGTTCACAATGTTGGACAATGTACAAAAAGTATGAGAGTAAGCTAACGGCAGCTGAGATGAAGATGCTTCGTATGACAGCAGGAGTTACAAAGCTTGATCGAATTAGAAGTACGAAGATCCGAGGAAGCCTTCATGTTAAGAATACCATTTCCCAAAAAATTGAACACGACCGACTCAGTTGGTATTGCCATGTTCAAAGGAGAGATCCTGAGAATCCCGTCAAAAAGGCAATATCATACAACGTTCCAATTCGGAATAAAAAGAAAGGTAGGCCCAAACACTCCTGGTCCAAACAAATGCAAAAACACCAGCATTCAGTTGGCCTCAGAAATGGAACAATACAAAACCGGGAGGCTTGCCGCCGATTTCTGAGGTCAACCCGGCGAACCCCACAGGCGGATCACTAGTGTGAAGCAGATACGTGGGAGAGTTATGATCCCCTCGACATCGAGATCATAACAGCGCCGAATCAAAGGAAGAAGAAGATTCATATATATGTATATGACAATAAAACGAATTAAAAAACTATTTTTAACTTACAACATAAATACCTTTAGTTATTATTTCTTACAATAGGTATTTAAGGAAATTTCAGAGAACATAAATGGTAGTAAGTTCTACAATAATATTCGTACAATATACGAATGGAGCTGTATAATTTACGAATGAAATACGAGGGCATTAGTAAATATTACAATGATATTCGTACAATATACGAATGGCATTGGTAAATATTACAATAATATTCGTACATTGTACCAATGGTATTCGTACAATATACGTTTGTTTTTCTACGAATACTAATAAAATATTCGTAAAATGTACTAATAAACGTCCATTCTACGAATAGGTACTATTCGTGGCTGAAAACCACGAATAAAATTCGTAAAAAGCACGCATGAATTAGTAGTATTTACACACGAAATTTTTTGAGTGTAGCATGTGCGCCTTGTCTTCTCTGGGGTACGCAGCGATATGCGGCTCGTGCGCGTTCCTACCAATTCAAGCTGGTGGTGGTTGTTATGTGTCCTTGTAGTAGTTTTGGCTGTTTTGCTTTTGGTTCTGGCTGACTCTTAGGTAGGGTTGTCCAACAGGTATCGTTTGCGTACGCCGCTTGTTTCAGGTGGGTGAACTGGTGTGCTGTGTTGACCGACTCGGGTGGTGCTTGTCTCCATCTGATCTCGGCGGGAGGTTCAGGCATTCAGAGGAGCACAGGTAGGGTTTTGTGTTGTGCATATGGGTGTACATGCCTAGTCATTAGCTTCTGCCATGGTTGGTGGCTGGGTGTGTGCATCCGAGGTTGCTAGGCCTCGAGTTTTGTGGAACTCATCTAGAAGTGACCTTCACGGTCGCGAAGCTCCACCGGAAGCTATATTCTGGTACCACGGGGAGATAGTGCCCAGGAGGTGGAGGTGGTTTTTTGTGTCGCAAGATGCTTGACCCCTCTACTTCAGACTATCTATGAGGTAGGCCCCCTTGTGGGAGTATCGTGGTGGCTCTGGTTGCCCCAAATCGCGGAAGCATATGGTTTCCAAGCTCTGCTTAGATTCAAGAGGTGCTAGATAGACCTCGCTCCTCAGCAAGGTGTGTGACATGCCCCAACATGTTTACAGAATTGCTACTGGGTAGTCTTGTACTACTCAGGGCGTTGGTCAGCGCTAAATCTGACCCCGCTAGTGTGGGTAGGCCCGCCTTGGAATTAAGCCTTTAATTGGCAGGTGTCCACGTTAAACGAAATTCGGTTCTGTGTCTCCGTTAAATTCCTGAAATTGTTTGTTTTGAAAGCCATAACGTCTGAACTCTAGAGTTACATTCGAGATAGGGAACTGGGAGTCGTGACATTAATAGTATGCCATTAAAGAAGCGCCCTTAGTCCGAACAGTCCGTCCGCGTATTGAACCCCATTCTCAGGCCTGGTAAATATTTTGTTGGGAGGTGAGGACAAGTTTCGGGGACAAGATCCCCCATTTCAGCGAGCAGTGTCGTGCTCGTACTGCCTCATATGACATTCCGTTCCTTTCCAATCCCTTTCACATTCCTACCTTACGTTCTCATTATTGTTTTTTGTGACAGCGGATTTGGAAGTTATCGGTTGTTTTGAGGTATATTTGGTTTGGCAATTCAACATGAATAGACTCAACTTACTCCGGAGCGTAGCTTGCAAATTGTTCAAGTTTATTAAAAAAAAAAAAAACATGGTGCAATTCGAAAAACTCATCAGGCGTTACATGCTATGTTACTTATTATTGTCCATCAGAACGGTTTATTCGAGAAATTATAAAATTTGTCATTGTTTGTTTGTAACTCTTGATGAAGATGATACAACTGAAGAAAACAGTATGGAATAGACCTGAGAAACTGATGATTAATTAATATTGTATTACCATAAAACAAATAAATAATACGATCACCTTATATAATATACATAATATCAGACTAAGCTCACCACATTTAATGACACAAATGAACATAAACAGAAAAGAAAATAGAAGAAGTGGAATGAAGACCGTTGTTTTCCGGCCGTCAAGTAGTCAACGGGAATTAATTTATTTTTATTAAATATAATTTCTTAAAATTAATATCATTTTTCCGAAAAAAAAAATAAACATCTGGGATAAAGCACTTTGAATTCGATTGATGTAATGAGTTAAATGTCAACTGTCACATACAAGAGATTCCAGAAAATGGCGCCGAATTGTCTCATTCCACCCACCATAAAGCACAAACAAAAAGTGCTTTGGCTGGAAGAAGTTCTAAAAGATAATCCGCTGGACTCTGGCAATGTAATTGAAATGTAGTTTTAAATAAGTAAGACATTACTTTTCAATTGGAAAGCTAAAAACTTGGAAGCAAATACAGTGATGCAGCTGGATTTTCTAAATTCCTTCTTTTGTTTTCAAAAGAAATGCATGAACTCATATTTGATTGGTATCACTTCGAAGATTAAAAACCTTGGGAATCATCTGAGAAGTAAAAAGTTGGGAGCAAGCTACCTGCATACAATGGACGTAATCAAATCATGTCATTGTCAGCTGTCACATACAAGAGATTCCAGATAATGTGCGCCGATTTGGACCATTTGATCACCAAATACAATACAAATACATTGGCTGGAAGTTCTCCAAAATGCAATCCCCTGGACATTGGAAAGGGATTGAATTTTGTCTACTCCAAATTGGAGTAGATTGTAAGACCGGGATTTACCATTTCGCAAATGTGTTCAGATCTTTCAGGCCACATAAAGGTGTGTTCCATTCTGAGAATTAGGTATTTACTTTGTGCATGTTTTTGTTTAAGTTAACGGTCTACATAAAATCTGTTGAGTTTTCATTTGAAAATAGTGAGGATTCCTTAAAGCACAGGTAAATGTTAATAAGCTGCAAGCAAATTCTGCCCACAAAGCCTACATAAAGTGTGCAATCGCTCACATTCAGTCCGATCTTTCGCTTTAATCATTGAAAATTACAACTCGAGTACCAACTTTGTGTGGCTTCAACCCAAAAACGCACATTTTTATCACTATCGATATTTATAGCAAGTTGTAAATGTTTCACTTGCATTAAAGTACTCCTTGGGCGATTACTACGCTTCAGTCTCTCCCGCATTTTAGAAATTGAGCAGTCATCGCTTTTCCAACCTTTTTCTATGCTATTCAACATAAGTTCCAAATTTGTATGCAACTGTTAAGCAAAATTTTCATTCGCCTAAGATTATACTATAGCAATTATGATATTAAAACAAATTCTAGTGGAAAGTGGATGATAATCAAAGACATGAACCACATTCGAAAATAAATATTATGTCAAATTTGAAATTCATGATCCACATTTCGAATAATTTGAATAAAACCGTTGATCTTTGTGTTTCGTATAATCGAAATGACCATACTGTATTTCCTATAGCCTTAACCGCGGTGCTGAAATTCTTCTTCAAAAAAATACGAACGCAAACCAATTAAATTCCCAATGGGAAATAAAGAAAATTTTATTTTTATATTTTGCTTCTAATGATCATCAGATGATTGGATTAGTTGAAACCTGGCTTAACGATAGTCACCTAACAACAGAACTTTTCAATTGCAATTATTATGCTGTTTATAGAAAAGACCGCTGTTTGTTGAAAACCAGTCATTTTCGAGGTGGTAGAAATATTATCGCCATTCGTTCAAATTTATTTTAAACCAAACGGAATTGTTCTCAAGTGAAAATGACACTATATGACACAGCTATTAAATTTAAAACTCTAGAAAGAAGACAAAACTAAAACATATTAAACAACAACAAATATTAAAACCTTACAACAAGCATTGGCTATGACACATAACACCAACGTCATATTAAGTTAATTGCCCGAAGATGGAGGTATACTCCGAAACGCGTCGCAAAAACAATTAAATATTAAATAAAAAGTTGTGAAAATTTTTGGAAATAAAAAAATTTAAATAAACACTAGTTCAAAAAAATTTTTGTATGTATTTGTATATTTAATTCTATTTTAATCTAAACACAACTCGGAGACAAAATAAAACAAAATGAAACTATTTTTAATATTGATCAATTGATTGTAAAGGTTAATCTAAGAAAAAATGTAAATTCTTATATTTTATATCTGCTAGTTATATTCCTCCAGGAAGTCCTTTAGAATTATGTATATAATTTAATTATTAAGTTCCGTGGATCCATCCGATCATATAATTTGTATAGGTGATTTCAATATTGGGTGTTATTGTTATTATTGATTATTCTTTATATTTTTCTTTTCGTTAGCAAGAGTTTATGAAATACAATTCGCCATTGTGATCGTTTTCGATTGTGGAACAAATGTCCGAGAGTTAAATTTCGCAGCATGTCTTGATGTCAGATGAGGTTATGGATAAAAATTTCGAAATGAAAATTTGGCTCAAAGCTAATAAGAATTTATTTTAGTCGTCCGAGTTATGTAGTTTACTATTGTTTACTGTTGTTTTCTATTGTACTATTGTTTAACTAATATGTATGGACCGTTAATAGGACACACATCAGGAAATGATACTTCGATTTCCGATAAATTACCACTCCGAAGAATAATGGGATAGACATTTAATAGGGCACGCATCGGAAAATGATACTTCGGATTCCGAAATTACCATGCTGGAGTGGCATGGAATGGACCTATAATAGGTCAATCATCGGGAAATGATAATTCGGTTTCTGATAAATTACCATCCCGAAAAAAACATGGGATAAACATATAATAGGGAACGCATCGCAATGGCATGGAATGGACCTTTAATAGGACACGCATCGGGAAATGATACTTCAATTTCCGATAAATTACTACCCCGAAGAAGCATGGGATAGACATTTAATAGAGCACGCATCGGGAAATGATACTTCGGAATCCGAAACTACCATGCCGTAATGGCATGGAATGGACCTATAATAGGCCAAGCATCGGGAAATGATATTTCGGTTTTCGATAAATTACCATGCCGAAAAACAATTGGATAGACATTAGGACACGCATCGGGAAATTATATTTCGGCTTCCGATAAATTACCATCCCGAAAAAAACATGGGATAGACATATAATAGGACACGCATCGGGAAATGATACTTCGATTTCCGATAAATTACCACCCCGAAGAAACATGGGATAGACATATAATAGGGAACGCATCGGGAAATGATTCTTCGGAATCCGAAATTACCATGCCGCAATGGCATAGAATGGACCTTTAATAAGACACGCATCGGGAAATGATACTTTGGATTCCGATAAATTACCACCCCGAAGAAACATAGGATAGACATTTAATAGAGCACGCATCGGGAAATGATACTTCGGATGCCGACAAATCACGATGCCGCAATGGCATGGAATAGAGCTCTAATAGAGCACGCATTGGAAAATGATACTTCAGATTCCGGGTAATAACCTGATGAGGTTATGGATAAAAATTTCGTAATGAAATTTTGGCTCAAAGCTAATAAGAATTTATTTTAGTCGTCGGAGTTATGTGGTTTACTGTTGTTTACTATTGTACTTTTGTTTAACTAGTATGTATGGACCTTTAATAGGACACGCATCGGGAAATGATACTTCGGTTTCCGATAAATTACCATCCCGAAAAAAACATGGGATAGACATATAATAGGGAACGCATCGGGAAATGATACTTCGGAATCCGAAATTACCATGCCGCAATGGCATGGAATGGACCTTTAATAGGACACGCATCGGGAAATGATACTTGGGATTCCGAAATAACCATGCCAGAATGACATGGAATGGACCTATAATAGGCCAAGCATAGGGAAATGATAATTCGGTTTCCGATAAATTACCATCCCGAAAAAACATGGGATAGACATTTAATAGGGCACGCATCGGGAAATTATACTTCGGTTTCCGATAAATTACCATCCCGAAAAAAACATGGGATAGACATATAATAGGGAACGCATCGGGAAATGATACTTCGGAATCCGAAATTATCATGCCGCATTGGCATGGAATGGACCTATAAAACGCGAAGCATCGGGAAATGATATTTCGGTTTCCGATAAATTACCATCCCGAAAAAAAACATGGGATAGACAAATAATAGGACATGCATCGGGAAATGATACTTCGGAATCCGAAATTACCATGCCGCAATAGCATGTAATGGACTTTTAATAGGACACGCATCGGGAAATGATACTTCGATTTCCGATAAATTACCACCCCGAAGAAACATGGGATAGACATATAATAGGGAATGCATCGGGAAATGATACTTCGGTTTCCGATAAGTTACCATGCCTCAATAGCATGGACTAGACCTATAATAGGGCACGCATTGGAAAATGATACTTCTGATTCCAAAATAACCATACCGCAATGGCATGGAATGGACCTTTAATAGGACACGCATCGGGAAATCATACTTCGATTTCCGATGAATTACCACTCCGAAGAAGCATAGGATAGACATTTAATAGAGCACGCATCGGGAAATGATACTTCGGATGCCGATAAATCACCATGCCGCAATGGCATGGAATAGAGCTCTAATAGAGCACGCATTGGAAAATGATACTTCAGATTGCGGGTAATAACCTGAAGAGGTTATAGATAAAAATTTCGAAATAAAAATTTGGCTCAAAGCTAATAGTCGTCGGAGTTATGTGGTTTACTATTGTTTAACTAGTATGTATGGACCTTTAAAAGGACACACATCGGGAAATGGTACTTCCATTTCCGATAAATTACCACTCCGAAGAAACATGGGATAGACATATAATAGGGAACGCATCGGGAAATGATACTTCGGTTTCCGATAAATTACCATACCTCAATGGCATGGAATAGACCTATAATAGGGCACACATTGGAAAATGATATTTCGGATTCCGGCTTATAACCTTGCCCAAGACACATGGGATAGACCTATGATAGTGCACGCATCGGGAAATGATACTTCGGTTTCCGATGAATTACCATCCCGGAATGGCATGGAATAGACCTATAATAGGGCGCGCATTGGAAAATGATACTTCTGATTCCGAAATAACCATGCCGCAATGGCGTGGAGTAGATAAGTTCCTTCTTGCTGTTTCCAGGTTTTTTTTTCAGCAAGACACTCAACTGTTTCAGAAAGTAGTTTGCTTGCTGGAAACAAGATCAACAGGATTAACTTACGTCCTCGAAACATTAAAATAAAAATAAAAAATAAAATCATGTTAACTATGTTTATATACACTGATGTGATGACATCGTCCATAACCGTATGCCACATCAGAATCTTCTTGTTTCTTATGTATCAATTTTCTCTATAAGAAAAGCCAAAGAAAAAATTCCAACAGTCATAATGTAGTACAGAAAAATAAAGTTGTTTCACGCCTACCAATTTTTTCAGAAACTTGATCTACAATCTATAGCTCCCTGATGAAATTAGTTTTAGTGTGCGTTAAGCGGTCTTCTACTTCCATTATTCTTTTGATAATGAGATAGTTAAGGTTGAACATCCGCAACACAAAATTGCACCGATTTGGACTATTTCACTCAGAAGAACTCTGTAAGTGTTTTGGGTGGAAGGACTGCCACAAATAATTTCCAGGGCCCTGGCTGTGCTCGGAACACATCGATGGACTTCAACGCAAATATAAATTAGATTTTCACATAGCATTTGCGGCTGGGAAGGCTAAAAATCTTGAAGCAAACGCAATTATTTCCGTTTCAGTAATGGCAAGTGTTAACCGAATCTTGCGAGGCGCTTGGGTCTTCCAAAGTCCGTCGTTTGTTTCAAAAAGAAATGCATGAAATGATATTTTCTTGGTATCACTTCGAAGATGAAGATGAATGAAGTCTGTCATCATTGGGAATTGAATTATATAATTGCAAGCATTTGTGGTTTAAGGAAGACGTCATCCTAGCCAGATTTATTTATAGGAACCCGAAATCAGATAGTAAATTTGACTTCTAATAGATTTGATGGCACTGCCCTGGAAATATGAGAAATACAGTTACGACGGTCTCAATATTATCTTTCCTAAATAACTGTTCGTAATCAAGAGGGACAAAAAAAGGAACTATTGTATGATCTTAATGAGACAAGCATCACTAAAGTTAAATTTCTCTACTTAGCCTTTACAAGCTATCACATCGAGTTTTGCTTCTTAAACTAAGAAAATTAGGATTTAGCGAATACTTTGTAAGATAGATAAGTTTAGAATCAATTCGGGAATCCCACAGGGTAGTCACTAATGACCTTGCCTTTTTATTTTATTTATAAACAACTTATACTATCTGTGTTAAAATACTCTAAGTGTTTCATTTACGCCTACGAGGATGTGACAATCTTCAAAACTATTTCAAATACTCGTACTTATGATATTGGTGTGATCTTAATTAGTTTTTCGACTGGTGTACTTGTAATTTTTTATTTCTTAGTGATATATCAATATCTCGTTAAATCGGTATATCTTTCCTTGGTTCACATTTGATTGCAAACATTTTATCGAATTCAATTAACATATTAATTCCATTTCAAATAAAGCTAATTCAATTCTTGGTTGGATAAAAGAAAAGACCGAACAATTTCCTGAACCTTTCGTGACAAAGCAGCTTTTTATACATTTTGGTCTCCTCAGGTTTGGTCAACTCATTACGAATGCCATAAAAATAGACTAGGACATGTGTAGAAAAAACATTCATTAGATTTGCGCTCAGGGCTCAGAGGACTAGAGTGATGGGAAAATCCTTACGATCTCCCACCTTGCATATACCAACAACATGCTAAGACTTATTGATATACCCTGTCTCTATTTCTGTTTTGATTTCATTGTAAAATTATTCAACGGTAACATAGACTCTTTGCACCTTTGGCTCGTATTATCTTTAACATATACATATACTTATTTAAAACTATCGCTCAAATGGAAGAATATATCCGTTTGACAATATTTGGGAAAAAATTAAAATTTTTTAGAGCATGAAATCACCAACACGTCCGGATACTGCAAAATTAAATTCCAAATAAGCTTGTAGTTCTATTTGATGTTGTTTAAATATATTTTATTTTATTTTATTTCATTTAAATTTATTTTATTTCATTTAAATTTATTTAATTAAATTTAATTTATTTTTTTTTTAATTTAATTTAATTTAATTTTTTTATTTCATTTTATTTTATTTTATTTTATTTTATTTTATTTTTTTTAATTTTGAATAAAATATAATGCAAAAACATTTTGTTATTTGTGTAGTTGGTTTTTCATATTGTTTCAATTTTTCAATTATTGTTTCAAGTCAGAATCCACACAAAAAGAAATTTCAATAAATCTAAATAAAATGTCAATTTTTAATCGCGGAATCGAAGAGAAAAATGTAGTGAATATTAAACAAGGTTTAGGCATAGTGGTTAGTGTGTTGGAAAGTCTCGAGTTCGATTCTCAGTCGCTGCAAGAAAGTTTTTCAGGAGTGTACTGCCTCTTGCGAGGAATTGACAAATTCTCTAAGATTATATCCTCTTGTCATGGAAAGTGCTGCTCGATAGCCGTTCGGAATCGGCAGAAAATTGTAGGCCCCCTCCGTTCCTAGTAACACGCACGTTGTAAGTCACTAGGTCCAACGCCATTTGCATCAAAAATGCAATTCTCCCCAAAGTGGTTGGCCAATGCTTCGATTTTTTCAGCAGGTATCTAATATAGACAGGTTGATAGGTTTAAATTTACAGGGTGCAATAGTGCTGGACTATAACTACTCCCTATGGAAATTTTTTGCATGAGAAGTAAATTTCTGGATGTCCGATATGTAGATGTAATAATTGATTTCCAATCGCATCTTGTTGGCACTTATTGCTCAAGATGTTCACATTTAGCTTGAAGTTGTGTTGCAATATTTATACCGAATTTTAGGAAGAATTTATTATGATGTTTAGGATTACGATTACTTTAAAACCGCGACTTTGGATTATACGAATCCAATTATAATTATAAGAAAAGAACAAACCAATTATTTTTTAAATGTTATAAAGTTGTGCAACCGGCACCTGCGAGAGATCAGATCGAATTGATGAAATGTCAAAACGATCAACGAAGTCTGATAGAGAGAAGAGATTAAATATATTGCAACAATAAACTGCAATGGGTAACGATCAGTGTTGCCGGAGAAATATTATAAGGTAGTACTGCAGCTAAAAAAGAGGAGTATTCGGAAAAAATAGTAGTAAAACAAATTTTTTAATAGTTCAAAAAAATCGAAGTGTGTGCACAGAAATTTTTTTAAATTTTATTAAAAAAAAATCATCAAGAAAAAACATTCAGTTTAAAAAGCCTCTGCCCTGCTGTGCGGAAGACTTAACAAAGGTCATACAAAATTCCTTGTAAGAGGGAAAAGTGTTCCAAAGGGCCATTTTAAAAAAAAAATATTTCGGACCAAAATACTCATATTTCTAAAGAATTAGAAACCAGAGTTTGATTAAGTAGTGTTCACCACTCCATTTCAAGGTTTTCAATTTAATTTTCATTAATTAAATCAGGAATGTAAGAAATTATTGCAGTTGAGCTTTCTGCTAAATTTAAAGGGTCAATGGCGCAAAATTTTAAACAACCTTTTATTAAGGGCTTAGCAATTTACTAGTTAGCAACTTGTTAAACTTTTAGTAATTTACTAACTCTTCGGAAATTTAAAAACTTTTCTTTCGTTTTACTAACTAATAAATATCTAATTGCCTTTTATTAAAAATTGTGCATCTGAACACGTCCAAACAATGACAGTTCGTGAAAAAATACAAATCAAACAAAACTAAGGCCGGTATTCACCGAGCGCTCATAACTTAAGAAGCTCATAAACGTATTCACCAAGCAATATTAGTGAAGATCTACGAGCGCTCTTAAAAGTTAGGAGTGGTCCCGACCACTCCTAACTTACGAGCGCTCTCTTCGAAAATTTGTTCGCTTGTGCGTGTGCCACGCACGCATTTGACTCGAATCCATGTGAGCAATGCCAAGTAGAAGAGTATCCATTTGCTGTCAAGACCAACATTACACAACATTTCACAGTTTGGGTATGCCTGAACAAGAGAGAGTGGCTCTCATTTTCGAACTTCGAAAAACACTTGCGAGTGGTTGGTGAATACCGCACAGAAATTTCAAGTTAAGAGCCTCGTAAAGTTAAGAGCCGTTTAGGAGCGCTCGGCAAGGTATATAGAATATAATGGTATGACACTCCGAACTCTCTAGCTCCATCTCCTTCACACATGCTTACGTCATGTGTATCGTGAAATTCTGTTTTGTTTATTTGACGATTTTGATAGAAACCTAATAATGAAATTAAATTATTAAGAATATCAAATGTGTTGAGATACAAATAAATTATTCAAAAAACATCGAAAAAAATTCAACATGCTGTAAAAAAAAAAAATAAACAAGAACATTTAATTCAGAATTTTATTCAGTTTTCTTTTTTTAGAATTCAAATTTTCGGTCAAATCTTTGTTTAATATCCGAATTTTAAAAAACATTTTGCAACGAAAAAACAACTTTTTTATTTCGAATTCGAGTTCAATTTTCTCAGCCAAACTTAAAAGGTTTTTTATAAAACCAGATCCAACTTTCAATGTTGTTGAATTGTAGCTATTGAATATATCTTCGAGATGCATTAGAGTCCGCACAAATTTTTCGTTTGGTTTTCGCAAGCCCCCTTCTGAAACCTGATCTGTCCATGTGAAAGATGTAGAGAATTTTTGCTCGCAATATCTTTCCAGCAGATTTGGAATTTTGGATTTGAGGCGATTAAGAATGTATCCTGCTAGGTACTCTAAAGCATCGTACTCCAACTCACACATTTCAAGTGCCGGTTCTGCAGTTTCATCTTTGTCCACAAGACATGTAAGTAAACTGGATGTCATGACGGGTTCGGAACTAAACTCGGATTCGGAAGGATTTATCGCATTTTCTTCTTCGACATTTGATTTATTAATCAGCCCATCACTCACATCCATTTGTAGTTGTTCACCACTATCAGCCTCAACATTTGCATATTGTGAAACGATGCTTTCATTTCTACCAAGAATGTACCTTCGGAGACGATATTTAAACTGTAACGCTGTGGGATGATCATAAAGACCGCCCTTCGCTCTCATCACACCAAAAAACATTTCCAAAGGGTCTTGATTTAGACGGTATGTTAACAAGTATGATATCTGGTATTCTTGCTGAAGATCTCTGAACATCATCCTGAGTGCACTGATATTAGTAAGTATTCCTTCTTGAAATGGGATCAGTGACTTGTGGTTTCCAACTCGCATAGTTCTCATAGTGGATGCTATTTGGGTTAAAATTTCATCCTGAAGTTCAAGTTCTAGGCCAAAAGCTGCCATTCTTGGGCGCGAGTCAATTTTTGGAATTCTTGCGTTGAATATGTCAAACCAATCATTAACCTGCGGAAAAAAGTGATGAAATTACCGACGTTATACATACATATATTAAAATAAAGAATAGAAATTTAACTAACCTGTTTACACAAAACAGACAACTCATTCCAATATTTGGATTTTGCTAAACCTAGAGTTCCCAGCCTAGTAAGAGCGCACGCGTTTGTATGAGAAAACAACTGCGTTGCAAATTTGACTCTTTGCCTCTTTGCAGCTTTCACATTCAGGTGAGTGTCGGTTAACCGACTTGATATTTTTAAATCCGAGTTCGACTGGCTTGCCAGTAACTCTTCAAGTGGCTCCTTTGTTAGATGCTTACCATGGAGAAATACTCCGGTGTCCAAAAAATGGTTTCGAAGCAATTTAATTAAATGTGGTGTGTCACTTAATACGTACACTTTCTTTGACTTGTCACTAGGATTTAAAAAGAAGGGCTGGGTTTCGCTTATACCCATTCTTCTCCAGAGTCCTCGGTTACCTCCACCCAAATCAGAAACTACAGCGACAACATGATAATCCTTGGATTGTAGATTTTTGATAATGGTTTTGAACATTTCTTTTGTTAAGGCACAATCATAATTGTAAAAGATAGGCTGCTTCCAATTCTCAAAGAGTCCTCTCGCCATTACCACTTGAACATAATTAGCCGGAGCCAAAAGTGTATCGCTTTTAGTAACGTACTCATACGACTTCTGTATTTTCATTTCGTCTGCCATGAGAACGCATACTTTTTGGAAGGTGGACAAATTAATATTTCTCATTAAAGCAAATACAGAGCTGAGGTAACCCGGGTTGATGTTAACTTTTGAAGCCCAATTTCTTAGCGTAGTCACAGCTGGTAAAGGATATTTTCTTTTAAGTAATAGCCTGTAGGCTTTAGGCCCACTGGAATAAATGGCGATGGCTAAAGAAATATCATTTACTTCCCATTTAATCCTTTTGCCATTCGCTTGAAGCTTTCTTCTTTGCCCAGGCGTAAATATTCCATCCATGCATTTACTTTCCTGTCGGAGCATTTGAACTTCTTGAATTAAACTCTCATTTTGTTGAATAAGTTCATCCATTAGTTCATGTGTGCTGTAATAACATATAATTTTATGACAAACGAACTTAATTAATTAGGTATTATTCTATTCAACTTCGTAAGGGTCTCATTTAAATCGTCAGTGTTTGTAGATTTGTCGATTCTTGCAACGCAGACTTCTACTGGTGCATCTTGAACATCTGTGACATCAGTGATAGCTGTTGAAAGTTCCTCGAGATTTGCTGGTCCTTGGCCATCAGCGAAACTTCTTCTCAGACAAAATATAAATCTTTAATACTTGCATAAAGAAGCTTTAAAATATATCCTACAAAATTTCCTGGACAGCTTGTTTTGCGTCCCGCTTGTTTTTCCTTTCTTGGCGCTTACTTTCAGAATCAACTGATGACAAAGGCAAGTTTATTGTTGGAACAGCATCCAATTTGAGTTTTTTACTATTTTTTGGGGAGTACTTGAGCATTTCGTGCATCAAATTCCGCAAATATTGTTCAGGAGTAAAATGTCTTGAACATATAAATGCATTTTGGACGTTGAATTTGTCTTTCCTTCCGCACTTAAATAGCCAAACTGTTTGCATTCTTTCATCTTTCGGAAAACGAAAAAATTTTATTTTTTCAATATCGTTTAGTTGATTTCGCTTAAGTCTTTTATCGTTGCTACTATTGCAGCCGAAAACAGCACAAATCACCATATTAAGACACTTTTTAACTAATTATTAATTTCCTAATCAGAAAAAAAAAACAAAGTTCTATCAAATAAGAAATAAACGACTGCAATGTGAAAATCAAAACACGATACAAATGACGTACAATTGTGTGAGGAAGATAGGAATAGAGAATCTCGAATGTCATACCATTTTATTCTATATACCTTGAGCGCTCGGTGAATACGAACCTAAATCTGATGATTTGTCAAAGTGACAACCTACAATTTATTTTGTACTTCGCATATTTGTCATCAATTTATTCAGTAATTTTATTTTTCCTATAGTGTTGAAGGTATGTATTTATTTTAAAATATTATTTCAATTCAAAATAATAATTTCATTTACATCAAATAGCGAGAAGTGTGCTGTTTATCACTCACAGAAGAATGAAGCAGAAGAAGAATACAATAATAAAGTGAGGATTCGTGTTTCTGAAAATATGTATGTATGTATGTTATTGCTCTATTTTCAGTGTTCAACAGGTTCAAACTGCCAAGTCTTTCAGGATTATATTTATAATTATTTATTTCCAAAGTGAGTGCTGTGTAGCCCAAATAGTGAGTTTTTTAAAAGAAGTTTTGGTCGAAATGAAGCACCCACCGCGCCTGCTGTACGCAAGTTTGTACACAAATTACGTGAGACTTGTATACTAGTGAACAACACTCATGGTCCCCGTTGTAATACGGTGCGTACAGACGAGAATGTAGATGCAGTAACCAAGAGTGTGAGACTCAATTTGCGAACATAAACTCGCCATCGATCTCAACAGCTCAACATTTCACGCACTAGCCTGAGGAGAATTCTGCACAAAGATCTCGGATTATTGATATACAAGGTGCATTTGGCTCAGCAATCGAAGGCGCGCGACCATCCACTTGAACGAAGTTGTCTTCCATAATTAATGGGAATATTTGCTCTTACTAAAAAAGCCGTTCCTGTTGAAGCTCAACCAAAACAATGCTAATAGACCAAGAGCCCACAGCAATTTTTGGGTGTTATTGATAATAAAAAATAATTATCATAATTAGATAGGCCTTTAGTAGTTATTTAAAAATGTGAACGTCTTGCATGCTCTAGTGGGAACAATAGTGTATAAAAGTGCATCAGATATGCAGTTCTTTCCAAAGTCTTAAAAATTGTGATAAAAAATTTGCCTTCTTGTAGCTAATACCTATGCAGGATCTGGGTTCACCTTTATCCGACGCATACAGCAAGTAGTAACCAGGAGTCCTAAGTCTCTGAATTAGACATTTGATAATCCATGGTTCCTGGATCAGGACTATTTCCTCTCGGCTTTTTTGAAGATGGAGAAGAAGTGCGAAGTGGTCCTAGATTGGCCTTCATAATGTCCAGGTAGCGTCCCGAGAGCTCTCTTGTTACCACTGCTCAGCTCTTCCAGTTTGTGATCCTTTTCATACACTTGTTTAAGGTATGATATCTGACCAACTCGAAGAGGATAGCAATACTGAGATCCTGCCAGTGCCGAGACTACAATCGAAGAGTATGATGGACTACCCAGCACCAGTGCTGGGTTCGTAAGCACTTTTAATCGTCATCAAAGCGATCTCGAAGACGGTGATTCGAATGAAGCAAGTGCGCTTCCTATACAACAGGCTCCACCGATCACCACAGACCTACTCTCTAATTTGAGGCAATTACTAAAGAAGACAAAGACCGATGTGATGACTTCTCGTGCCAATCAAAATGACAAAGACGCTTGTAATGCAGCCGAACTTCATCTGTTGCAAATGGAACATGCTAAAAAGGTGTTGATATTGGACGACGAGCTTTTTTGTAATAGAAGAGAGGAACATGCTTGGGCTCGTAAGAAACATTTACTAGAGATAGAGCAAATGATAGAATTTTTCATAAGAAGAGAATGGCCGAATTTTAACGCAATGTTTTTTTATTTTTTTTTAAGTTAAATGAGGTGTTTATGTTTTTTTTTTTTATGTTTACTTTTTGAATTATCCTTTTTTAATAAAAATATTATATTTGTTGAAAAAAAAATGACTTGTACATTTTATTTATTTTATTTTAAAAGTGTTGATTAACAAATGCGTTTCTGAATGCTGTTCCTAATGGTGTTATTTCAACAGCGTCCTGATTTGAGTTCGAATCTGTCAGTTGAATTGGTATTTGGCTCTATTCATAGAAATGAGGAAAATTCTGATCTTTGGCCAAATTGTGAAGCACAGCCGCAACAACTATAACATTTTTTGTTGTATCAAAGTCCACACGTAATCTATCCAGCAAAGTCCTAAATTTTGATTTGAGCTGTCCATTTAGGCATTCGATTCTACTTCTTGTAGAGGTGTGGCTGTTGTTGTACCTCTATTCTTTTCTGGTGATTAGATATCTCAAGGGCGTAAGTAAAATTTTTGAACATGGGTATCCTGCATCGCATGAACAGAACACCCTGATGGACATTTACACTTTCTTCGAGCTTATTCTTGCGACGACAATTGTTCCAGATGTTTGAATCGTGAAGAGAACCACGAAATCTTACAACTATATCCATTATCATACATCTATGATCAGTTACAATTTTTACAATTTGCACATTTAGAGAATAATAAACTTTAAGAAATTAAAATGTTTTGTATTGGACATAACATCTACTTTTTAAGAAAGGAACAGTATAGATACCTTTTCTGTTTATGTAGTGCCCAGCCATAATAGGTACCACAACCCTCGCAGGTCGCTCAATTTGTATATGTGTACAATCGATTGCACCTATCACTTTTGGGAGCCTGGCGATGCTATAAAATCCCGATTTTAAGTCATTAAATTTTGCGCAGGGGATGACGAAAATTTAATAAAATGTGGGAGCAACGAAGCAATTTGTTTCGAAATATTTTTTTATGATTTTTCCCACTGTGAATTGGACCATTCCATGTAATGCTCCTACAAGATTAATTGTTGTATACAGGTATATCCTTTGTGTTCCATTATGAAGTTTACTTACCAACATCTGCCTGATGAATATTTCTCCCAAAGAAGTGTAATGTAACTAAAACTTGTAAATCCAGTGAAATTGGAAGCCCACGGCATGTACATAATTTGGTTTTGGATTTGGTCTTGGATTTTCAGGTTTTCAACCAAGAACCGAACTGTTGTCTTATCAAACCTATACCTGGAGTAAAATTCTCCATCGTGCAGCTCTTCAAATGGATTTGCACGTGACTTAAAACATCGCACTTTTCTGCACAAAGCTGAGTCTTCAAATATATTGAAATCTTCGTCGTCAGAAAACATTTTATATTACTATTTACTTTTCGAAACAATTAGCTCACGAATAATAAAAAAACACAATTTAACTCTTTCAAAATAGACTGCCAAGAAATTTTTTTCAAGGAAAATGACAGAAGTCATATATGTATGTATATTTAGCAAATTACTAAAAGTTAAAAAGGCCAGTGTGTGATTTTAACTTCACTAAAATGTTAAGAGATAGTATCTAGTATGTTAAAATCGTTTGAAATTAGCAAAATCCTTAGTAATTTACTAAATTGACTTTAACATATTACTAAATCGTTTAAAATTTTGCGCCAATGTCTTTAAGGTATAGATTTCAAAATTTCGTCCTCAAAATCGATTCGCTTTGAAATTTGCGCACACAGGGTCTTATAATAATCTCGGCAAACATCTTTAAATAAAGTTACTTGATTTATATAAATTTTTTCTGTTTTAATAAAAAGTTCAGCCTTAGCGTACGAATGTGAAAGGAGTTCGGGAGTACGGAGGTGTTGAAAGTAGTACAATAATCCTATGGGAGTACTTTCGGCAACACTGGTTACGATGCAGCCAACCGGTTAGTCAGCTGGGGGTGGGTTCTTCGAATTAAAATAATAAAAACAGGTTAACAATTGAGATTGCATAAAACAAAGAGTTTGGGTGTTATAAGAATTTGAATAATTAAATGTACCTAAGTACTGGAGCGTACTTATGTTATAGGTTGGGCGCCAGTAAAATTTTTAGGGTCGTTTGCCTTAACCGGGATGTTGTAATTTTACTTCAAGAATATAAAGGAATCACAAATTCATATTCCCAATGGGAAGTAAAAATATTTTATTTAAAACTATCTGGGAAATTGAAACAAAGGAATTTATTATAAAAAGATCTTGAAATTATACAAAATATGACAAAGAGAATTTTAAAAACACAGACCGCAAGAATGGACCGCTATCACTCGGTCCCGAAATAAACAGATAATCTGAACTTATGGTAATGGGTTATACGCGTCTCACAATTTTGAGATTATCAAATCGAAACAAGGGCCAATCGAATGAATGTTTCACAAAACTTTTTATCAACGAATAAAACTTAAAAACTAAAACTCTACTTATCTTTTCGAATCTTATTTCCTTTTCTTCCTTCTTCTTTTCCTTCTGATTTCAATCGCCCCATTCTGGCGATTTTTTAAACTTTCCAACTCCTTCGAATCCTTTTAATTTTCTTTTTGGAAACACTTTTTTCAAATATATTTTTTTCTTTTTCCTTCAACGTTTTATATTTCTTTATTTTTCTCTTAACAGAAAAAAATTTCCAAATTGCCTATCGCCTATCGGCTTCGCTAGTCAACCAAGAATTGATTCCACAGCTTAGCCTTTATTCCTTTATTGGTCTCCTCTTTCGCTCACACATTGATACTCTCACTGACAAGCTTTCGTGGAACTCGGTTACGGTACAACTCCGATGTTAAGTTCCAACGAAACTCTCTCTCATCCACACAATAACTGAATTCCCCAAGTTGTTGGTGCTGTCCCAAAACTTAGCGAATCCAAGGCCGTACCCTGACATTTTTACTATAAATATTTTTGAGAAAAGTAAAAAGAAATTATAAAAAGTTGAAGGTAATATTCTGGGCAGCTGAGAGAATGCTCTACTAAATTTTACTGTTCTTAAATAATTCGAAAAGGAACCAGTAATAGTAAATTAATCTTTTAACAATTTTGAGGAACCGAAGAAGGAAGGCAAATATTCAAATTAAACTACCTTACGCGCAATCTAATATTCGGTGGACCTTTGTGCAGAAATGGGGTTATTGAAGGAATTGTTTAGAGTTGCATTCTTTTAGGCTGGTCTGTTATTTAAGTAAATTTTAAATAGAGAATTTTAGGATGTGTTGTGTTGTTGATCGTGGTTTCATGTTAGGTTCCTGGAAATCCGGTAAGTTTGAAGAAATGTTTTTCCATTCGTTGATGGTAGTTGCGTCCTGTTTATTTTTTTTTATTTCGGTTAGGTGAATCGGATGATTTCTTCTTCATCTGTTTCTGTATCACTTTAAAGTCATAGCCCAAATTTACCATATCTTCAGCATCTGCAACCTCTGCTCCTGATGGCGTACATCTGGGTTATCATCTTCTTCCTTGGACAGTTCTTCGGTAATTGGATTAAGAATTTCTTACCCATCCATTACTTCGTCATTGTCGTCCTCGTAAAATTTTTTCATATCTCAGAGCTTGGCGTGAATGGATACCAGGCGTCCCCTTCTGCGAGTTTTTATTCCAGCCTTTATCTAACTCTTGAGGCCTCGTACATTCTTGTCACTCTTTCTTCTATGGGATTTTCATGAAAACCGATTTGATGATTTTTTTACTAAAAATATAAATATTTCTATGTAAACAAGAATTTTTTGCGCCCTTTTTCACTAAATATTATTACCATAAATTAGATAAATTAGCCTTTTCAGAAGACCGTATACGACACAGGTGTCCAGCCACAGGTGATATTTTGCATTGAAATCGCCACCGATGATCTTGTCTGCACTTTTTCGAGGATGATGTTGCTTTGTACATTTCTCATGAGAAATTGATAGACTGGCATTTAATAAACGCTGTTGACAGTTAGCCTCATGGCTTAAGTTTAATGGTGAAGAGAGTAGCTTCGATGGCCAGCATGCCTGTGAGGATGGTTTCGCTGGTGTTGGGTGAAATATTCTTTTTCAAGTACATGAGTTTGCGTCTTCTATAAAACCGATGGTGTTGGGCTCGCTCACGTTCAAAGGTTAGGTTGTCATATATTTTTCCCATCGTTTTCTTAGCCTTGAAGCCTTGATGATTGGGAGTCCCTAAAAACTCAGCTCGTCTTCAACTTCGAATGATAATAATTAATACTGTGTTGTCGGTGTAGGAAATCAGACCCAACCGCCCATCACATTTTCGATTCGGACATTTGTCGAATGGGAGCAAAGTTTAAGCCTTTGCTAAGGTTGCGCGTACGGTAGCGCGACAAAGCGATGCGATGCGAGAAGCGTTTGAGTGCGAGAAAAATATTTACATTTAGTCTTATATACGTGCGCACACTGAAGTGATATTTGATGCGAATGTTGCGAGTTGCTCGCATGCCTATCGCAAGGATCTCGCACACAAACTGTTCTGACCACTTTTTCAAGCGAGTTTGTGCGAGAAGGTTGATTTTTTGTTAGTTTTCACGTTCAAAGAAAAAAATCAAACGACTAAAATTTTGTTATTTCAGTGCTTGTATTGTTGGGTGCAACTTTTTGATAATTTTGGTGGCAAAAATTATAAAGGAATTAACAACACAACTACATAAAATCGCTTCTACTGTGCGCACTGTCTCGCATCTAATTCTCACATCTCGAATCGGTTGTCGCATCGGTTCTCGCATCGCATCGTTGTGTCGCATTACTGTACGCTCGGCCTAAGAATGCTTGTGGCTGCTAGACCTTCGCTTATGTTTTATACATTATAACAATAGTTGAAATCGATTTTGTTTACTTTTGGTTGGGTGCCTTGTGCGTTGATTGTTTTTTATAGCTTATTGAATTTTTGTTGTTGATCTGTACTAAAATATTCTACACTTACAACCCACGTAAATTTATGATGCCTATCATATAGCTTCACCAAGAAATCATGTATTATATGTTATACATATATTAGGATAGGAGCTGATTTATCTTGCTTGTATTAATAATATTTCATTTCCCGTTATAAGAACTCTCTAAGAACCCTATATATATTACATATGTATGTTTACGTTTAACATAATCATATTTTTTTAAACACTAGGGCGAAAACCGCTCCAACGATTTTTATAAAACCATTTCACAAAGATTTATTTATTTGCTAAGCACACAACAATACAAATTATTCACCTTCATTTGTGTATACAAACATTCAAGACTTATAAAATAGAATGCAATTAAATATAATTATTTTGTCATAGGTAGGCTATATCGGGTGGGAACAGACAGAACCCACAACAGAACTATATGAATATCCTTACCAAACATATCACGGAATTTAATTTGTTTTAAAACTATCCGACGGGGAGACCTATGGATGTTTCACTTCGCACTGATGTTCATATAAACAAGGTTAGAATTGACTCCGAGTAACTTATTATTACAAAATAAATCAGCAAGCAAAAACACTGGATTTTTTTTTAAGAGCAGGTACTTTGATATATGAATCCATTGATATTATTCTGAACGCATCAAAGATAAAGCAGAACAGAACAGAGTGAAGTACTGTCACTTTTGACACAGGGGAAATATAAAAAAATCCCAAAACAATTAAAATGGCGGATGAGGGCACTCTAGTACATGAAGTAAAATACATAATCTTGGAAGCAATTTATAAAATATATTGTTCTTAATGTTTATTTTATTTCGGAGAGGTTATAAAAGACCAAGAGTGTTACGCTTCTGTTAATTAGTTTATTTATGGAAATTCATCGAAACCTGGCAATAAAAAAAACTATACATATTCCAACAAATAGCTAACATAATACATAGGTGTATTCACGATCCGGTCTCCGGTGTTAGTTTCGTTTCTCGTATTATTGGAAGAGTGTAAAATTTCATTACACTCCACCAACAAAATATACCATAACCCCATTAGTACAAAAAAATTCAATAATGTAAAATTTTTATTTTTGTTTGACAGCTCACCAAATGTCATTTCGTTCTCTCAGCTGTGATGCATTTCTGGTTCTGCTTTTCTTTGGAATTATAAAGAAATGTTAGATTTTTACATTTGCTACAGATTACAAAAATTAAGTTCACGATCATAACAAAAAAATAAAACTTTACATTTATACTAGATCTGTTACACCAGATCGTGAATACCCCTCATAATACTCGTAAACAAACATTGAAATATAAATTTAACGTGGCTCGTCAGCTCGTGGTTGCAAAGCAATTCCAAATCGAAGGTACTCAAACGAAGTTACAAAAGAGAAACTGGCTGAACACAATGGAGAAGCAGCTTGAAACGGAATTGTTGTCAAAATATTGAACCCACATAAATTCAATCGGCCTTAAGCTTTCGGGGTTGTGCTCTGTGTGCGTTGTTCGTTGTTGATCGTAAGCAGAATAACGAGAATGTAAAAGATAAAAACGAACAACGAGCTAAGAACAAATGAAGAATGTGTTCCAAGGAGCTCGGAAATTTCGGTGTTTGTTGTTACCCGAACAACGTGTGTTTAAATGCGAAAACTGTTTAAACAAACATTGTTTTGCAGTGCCGTGCAGCTCATAGGGGCTTTTTGAAGTTTTTTTTTTGTTGTATTTATTAGTGAATGGAGCATCAGGGAATATTAGGGTACCTAGGTATATAAATAAGATATTTTGTCTATGGGTTTTATCTTTTTAATACGTAGTTTTGATATATCAATCAGAGAAACATACAAAAAGGATGATACCATAATAATTTCTAATATTAATTTTAAAAATAAAACAAGACAAAAATAAACCTAAATAAATAAAATGAGGAGTTTATTGACTTATACAAAAGCTTTCCATGTTTATGGATGATAAAATCAAAACAGTATAGGTAGTGATCGCAATGACAAAAAAGAAGATTATTTAGTTTTAGTTGAGAAACTCAAAGAATTCATATCTAACCGCACAAAAGAGTTGTTTAAAAAATAATTCCATGAGGGGAAACTTCAGGGAGGAATATGAAAAAGTTATAGCCTCTCAAAAAATTTGAAACAGGGTTGGAGTCTATCTATGCACCAACATTATGGTATTATGACAAACTATTTTTTCTACAAGGACCGCGAAATACCTACAGAAGAGGTAAGGTCAAGTTCAAGACTTTAATTAAAGAATGCATTTAATAATATTTATAAAATACAGATTTAGTAAGCTTTTGTTGCCATGGGACGGCCGGCGGCGGCTCCTTCCTGATTAAAGAATTTCACAAATTTATTTTGAACATCCTTTGCTTCATTAGAAGCATTTCTGTTGTTTTCAATTTGTATGTCATCCATGAAATTGTTTGATCTGAGTCCGACTTCAATAACTCCCGTGACAAAATTTTCTAGCTTCAAATTAATGGCAGTGTGAAATATTTGAACTCTGTAAGGTAAGATACCCTTTAATACCCTATAATTATCCCTTTTTGTGGAAAAAGTTAAAACAGTTTTGTTTTTGTTTTTAAAATTGTTATTGTGCGAATGTACCTACACTTAAAATAAAATTTAGGTATTAGGTATGTATGATAAAAATATAGGTTGAGCCGAAAAAATCTTCTGCCAATATACACTTAAAAAAACATTTTATAAAATTGATAAAAATTACAAAAATTTGTTGGGGTGACAAACAATATTTTGTTGTGTCCACAAAACCAATTTGTCAATTTAACAGATTAATTTGTTGAAATAACTAAAATATTTTCTCAATATGACAATTTTTTCTTTAGTTGAATCCACAAAAATAATTTGTCAGGTTAACGAAATAATTATGTTGGCTTAACAAAAACATTTTGATAATATAACAATATTTTTTTGTTGAATCCACAACATTTTTTTTGTCAGCTTAACAAAATTATTTTGTTCAATTAACAAAAATGTTTGCTTTAAATTTGACAATTTGTTTTGTTGAAATGCAGATAAAGATTGTTGATTATAGACAAAATATGTTATTTTTTGATGCATGCTACACTTCCCATTTTTTTTAACAAAATTTGGAAGAACATACGTATATTAAAATACGAGTATTTCTTGCAAACAACGGATAACCTTTTACCTTGATCTTACAAGAAAAATGTAAAATTAAAAACAAAAAAAAATAAGTTTAAAATGATTTTAAGCACATACAATACATACTTACTATGTTTCTAAAATTATCAAAATTTATGTCATAGCACCAAATAATTTTAATGACCCAGAAGATTTGACTGAAAATAAAAGATACAATCCATTACGCTAATTTTAACCAAATAGAAGGAGAAAATAAAACAAAATATGTCATTTAAACATTTTATTTGTAGTTTTAAATTTGGCTTGTTAACATTAATTACATAAGTATATAGGTTTTTAAGGTTTAAAATTGTGTTTGAATCGGTTTTTGTGGGTCAAAGCTTTTTATTTTCTAATTTATTACAAATTTGGGGTATTAAGTGATGACTTTTATCATATTTAGCTTTAATGTCAAAGAAACAAAATTGAATAAAACGCTATACAAGTGAAGCTGGCAAAGGATATTCTTAATTAAAAACTTGAAAATTTTTAAAGCGGGTTTTTATTGCGTGTTTTATAGAAAAAATTAGTGATTGTACCAATATCCAATAGCAAAGGTTTTTTTCTTTTATGCTTCCGGACTAACGTCTCTTCAACTTCTTCCGCCGTTTTTTTAATTATCACAAAAAATTTCTGCGAGTCTTTTATGGAGTACTTATGTACATGAATTTTGTTTGTGCTCTCGGTTGTTATCATCTAACTGGATGGGACGAAGACTGCATGTAGAAGATAAAAGACAGTGGACCATCTATTAAACAAAAACCTTACATATGTAGATATTTACATTTTATTTTTCTTAACAAAATTCTTCACTATTTGGCAACATTTCTTTAAGAAACTGACAAAAAATTATGTTAAATTATAAAAATTTTGTGAAATCAACAAAATAATTCTTTTATATTAAGATTTTATCAAAACGATAAAATTGTTTTGTTGAAGGTCAACGAAAACGTTTTTATCAATATTACCTAGGAATTTATTTTTACTGACAATGTAGGTATTAGTTAAAATTTAAAAGGTTTAATTATCCATACTATAGAACCGCGGTAAAAGATTTTATATGCGACAGATTTATAATATTCGCTGCAACCAAACTGAGATGCTAACATCCTATCTTCCTTTTACTGACAACCTTTGTTCGATAGAGTTTAGTACAAAATCAGTTTTTTGGAGTAAGTTTTAAAAATTTAAACAATAGGAAAGTATATTACAAAAACAATTTGGGATCTTGCTCTCTCTCTGGATCTTTTTTGAAGGTCCAAAAATTAGTTCTTAATATAGTGGGTAGATGGGTTCTTATGGTAAGGAAGTGTAGAGTACAGTGCAAAGAAAGAAGACAGACAATAATTGGAAATAAAAAAAAAACATAAGGATAAAATGAAATTTGCATAAGAAACTGCTGCCACTCAGATCCATATAGTGTAATTTTCAAGGAATAATCTCGGTGGATCATTGGCCATAATAAAACACTGCTAAAAAGTCATCCTAATAATGTAAATGTGCGTATATCAATATATCAAATATAATATTTGTATAATATTTGAAAATAATAGTTAGGGCACTTGGTAATTTAAGACCATGTTTTTATCAAAAACAACTTACTTTTTACGATGTCTTTGAATTTTCCTTTTAACACAATAATTATGCTTCTATCAAAATGGGCAAGGAAGATGACAAGTGTTTACCTAACATACATACATGAATATCTCCTTTCCTTGGTAAACGTTTGTAGATATCAATGATAATGATAACTAATTTCCTGTAGCTCATATTGCATTATAAAATAATAATATATAATAATATAAAATAATAAAACATACATTCAAAAAAAAAAATCAAAGGGCACGGGAGTGCCCAGCTAAATTCGCGACACTACACCCTTTTTGCAGGAACAAAATCACTTTGTAAAAGCGACATAAGGCCAAGTCCTAAAATTTCGCCTTATATCGCTTTTGTAAAGTGACATAAGGCCAAATTTTTTTATGAAATAAATATAAAAATGCAGTTCGGCCTTATTTCGCTTTGTCAAAGTGCAATAAAACCAGCAGTTGAAAGTGAAATAAGACCAATTTGGCCTTACTTCACTTTGTAAAAGTGCTATAAGACCAACTGCTGAAAATTTGCCTAATTTCACTTTATGAAAATGAAATATGCCCAATTTTTGAAAGTTGGATATTATAATCTAATGTTTAAGCGTTTCAAAAAAAAAATCAAAAAATTCACTTATTCACTTAAGTATGTACAATGTACATATATAATACATAGAACATAATGCATTAAATAAATATGCATAGGTTAGTAATTAATTAGGTACACAAGAAGTCAAACACTTATCGATAAACTAAAACTAAGTTATTTAAATAAATTAATATTTTATATAAGGACACGTAGGTTTTAAGAAATAAAAGTTTATGAAAAGTATATAATTTTATGAAAAAAAAATCAAATTTGTAATTTGTAAACAATAAATAAAGCAGGTAGTTATTTTATATTAAGTTTGCTCAGCACTTATGTTAGCTTTATCACAGCAATAGTTGCAGACATAGTCTTTTTTAGAAGCTGTTTCGTACTCCAAACTTGCCATTGAAGATGAAACCATCTTACACAAGAATCGCATCCAATGTTTTTCAAGTTGTCATCTTTTACGTCAATCTAGAGTTCATCGAAACAATTTTGACACTTTTCTTTCTTCTTAATATTTTTCTTTTGTTGCGATGTACGGTTTTGGGTTTTTTTTGACACTCTTTCTTTTTTCCTTTTGGCATCAACTTCATCCTGTTTTTCTGTTTCTTTTCTGGCATTTCTCGCCAAGTATCTGATTAAATTGTACTCAGCGCTCTGCATGGGCTGTTCCCCTGTTCTGCGATCTTTATTAACGGCAGCGACTTCTTGAAATTAGATCTTCCCCGATTCTTGTCGATGAATCCAGATCAGTTATAGACTCATTAATATTTGGCTCTTTGGTGCCAGAGACTTCTTCGGTTTTTTTATGTAACGTGTCATCCCTGTTGAGAATATAAATTCCGGTGCTTAAGTCTCCTAACCCTCATGGGATCCCTTCAAGAGCAGGATCAACTGTTATGTCCAGTGTTGACGAATGATTGGTTGTTTTTGACGCTTCAGCTTGAATCACCTTCAAAACTGTACCAACATCAACACCAGATTCTTTCAGCTGCCCTGCGAACGATTCTATTACTTCTGCAGCTATCTCAAATCTGGAGGGATCAATGGATTTTTCTGTTTCAGATAAGAGAGGAGCTGGAGCAATGAGCAAGCTCTCAACTTTTTTGTAGCATTTCGAGTAATCAAGGGTTCAAGGGATACAATTCACATTTTGGGAATCCATTTCGTATTGTAGCCACCATATTTTTAATAATCGCCTCATTAAAAAGGGGACCTAAGTTTTTCTTCGTAAGTGCCAGTCTCGAACCGTTGTTTGCCAATCAACGAATAAGATAACCGGCCGTTCAACTTCCTCAGAAAGCAAACGGTTGTACACATCTAGCCACTCTCACTCCTTCCCAAAAACCAGGATTTGGGCATACTTTCAACTATTTCTTTTGGTGGACGCATGTAAGGAAAAACATCCATTGACTCAAACAGTTTTCCATCAGCTGAAAAAAAACTATAAAAACCGTTGGATTTTTTATTGGATTTTTTTTATTTTATCAAGTCTTTGGTTCCATTCTGTTGTAGACCACAAGGTACCAAATTTTGTAATGCGTTTTTCAAAAGTGTTGGTACTAGGTTGCGGTTTATTTGGATGAATAGAAGCGGTTGGGTTCGCCACGGCGGAGTTAATAGCATCATCAGAGAGATTTTCGGTTGAAGAAGTTATAGGGATTGGGTTCGCGCTAGTAGAGAGAAGAGCGGCGGCGGTTACGTCGACAGACAGAATTTCATCCAGAATTGATAAGTTGTTTTTGTTTGAAATAGCACAATTTGAAGCATCAACCACTTCATTAAGAAGAGATTCTATTTTTCGCGAGTGTTCATTTAATGATTCGATATCACGTTGTACACACGCAGACTTTTGTTCTTGGTCTCTTACTTCGTACGCAATGGCTATAAGAGCGGAAGAAACTCGCGAAAGCATATCGTTCATATTTTTGATTTACTTAAGAATATCAGGGTTGGAAGGGGTTATGCGAGACGAGGAGCTTTGCGCGTGTAGATCGATATCGGACCGGATTTGGCTTAGGTTGGCTACTATGTTTTTGTTAATTTCTTTCGCGGAACTGCTTAAGGAATTAAGCTTACTGTCTATATCCGAACGAAGCAAGTTGAAATCATTTGCAGATACCGTTGCGTTATCACGAAGAGGGAGTTGGGATTTAATGACAGTGAATTGTTTTTCAATCGAACACATTTTCGTCAAACATTGTGTAGCCGATTGTTGGGATTGCGAGTTAGATTCTTCAACACTTTTAAAAAGGAGATCGAATTTTTTAGAAAGGGTTTGGATTTTTTTTTGATTTGTAGTATTGTCATTAGATAATGTTTCTCTGAGGCATTTTATTGCTATTATTATATCAGCAATTGAAATAATTTTGCATTCCTCGCAATAAAACAAGAAATTGTTTTTATAATCATTCAAGTAAACGCATGCACGTTTACTTAGGCCAACGCAGGAAGGGTGGAGAGATTTACCACAAAGACCACTACATTTTAAAAGATCCGCGTTAACATCGACGTTGACACAAATATCTTTGGCACACGACATATTTTCAAGAAAATTTGTTGGACAAAATTAGGTTGGCGAAAGAAAAGAAACAAAACAACAAGCAATTGTTTTTTTTTTGTTTTTTTGTTTTTGTTTTTTTTTTTTTTGCAGAACAGTTGTTCAGTATTGGAGGTGAATAAATGCGTCACTGAAAATACTGCACAGGTTGTCAATATACACTTTAATGGGGTCGCGAAAATAATTATTAATCAATTCGAGCCTGAGAGTGGGTACACAAATGGTATGGACGAAATAAAAATCAACAGACAAGGGAGCAACTTTGAAACACGTCCGATCGGCTTGGCGTTCTACTTGGAATTAATGTCTCCTTTTCATTTCCGGCTGCAATTTGATAAATATTTGTATAACCCTTAGGGGCTATAACTTTTCCAGTTTTTGGGCAGAGGCAAAAGCTAGTTTCGTCACCATTTAAGATTCTTGACGGGTTATCCATTAAGTTTTCCTGGCCAATGCTTTTTAGGTAATCCTCAAGTTCTTCGAACCATTTCCTCTGCCCTTACTTATTGTATCCGCTTCCCTCATTGCAAACGATGGATTTCGTCTTATAAAAGTTTGAATCCACGTTCTTCCCGGTCGATCATTTTTGTAGGGAGTTTTTCTTTTCGTGTCCCTTATAATTTTTTGAACCGTATTTAGCAAATCGTCACTTTTCAGCGGAAAGCCACATTTGCATAGATCGGCACACCACTCAGCAATCTGTTGTTCCTCTTCCAAAGTAAGGTAAGGCTCTGGGCCCATCCTTGTTGCCTTTTCACCGTTTAACCTTTTCCCTTTTGATCGGTCATGTGAAGTTGGGCGGAATAACTACGGTGACCATCCGTCCTCTTTTTGAGAGGACAGTCCTTTCTTTTTGTATCGTGTCCTTTCTGTTTGGTTTTCTTAGAGAGGACAGAAATTTGTCCTCACTTTTCTAAACTGTTCTATCAAGGTCCTCTTTTCCTCTTTCAAACTACGATTCTACCATTAGCAGCACTGCTTTATGTCATTGAATTCTGTCATAAATTTTTTGCTATTGTGAATGATTTTCAAATTTTCATCTCCATCCGCAAGTTAGTGTCGTTCTCGTTGGCATGCTTTCATCTTTTTGTTTATTTTTGGAAAAAATAAGGGTATCTTTTGGTTGTAATTTATATAAAACGGTGAGGATTTAATTGGAATAATTATTGGTAGGTAATGAAAGATTAATTTATTGTTTTTTATACTTCCAAATGGCACCTTAAAGGAAATGCATTTTTAATAGCCAGTGTCCGGTTATTGTAAAAAATCTAAGCAAAAAATATGTAAGGTGTTGAAAACGCTTACCAAATTTTTCAACATCAAACAGCGGAAGTGCGAGCATCAAGCATCAAGTTTTTAACATTTACTTTTAAAAATGTTCCTACAAAACTAGAGTTAGAAAGTAAAGTTGATTCCCTCAATTTTAAATCCCAAATAAATTCTATTCAAGGATATGAAACATTTTGAATGGGTTCTTTTGAATTGACTTCCGTGTTGGAAATCTGAAAAAAAAAAAAGCTTTTTCTAATGTAATAGAATTTGAAAAGATCTACAAATCAAAGATGAGGAATTATTTGACCAGGTTACTTGTGCCAAACGGAAGAACAAATTAAATAATGGAAAATTGACAAATTGCCTCCGGACAAAAAATGGGCTGAAATTCAAACATTTCGATAAAGAATATGTGAAATTTGACAATACTCGTATATTAAAGCTCGTAGAGTTTTCTCTTCCGGCTTCAAATGCCCCGACTGAAAGGGTATTTTCAATTTCGAATAACATTTAGACACCTTAGAAATCCCAATTAAAAGTTGATACGCTAGATTCAATGCTTAAGCCTAGTACGCAGATCGAGACAAGACAAATTTTATCTCTACAATTTTAATCTGTACAAAACTTTTCCAAATCTCGCGCAAAAGTTTGAAGTTGGAGAGATGAAATCTAATTTAATGTGTTTTTTAGTGTATCTCTGAAACGGGTTGTCTTACAAAAGTCGTTCATACCTTTTTGGAATCTCCTCTTGATGATCTCAAGCATCAGCACCTTTTACATAAAATCAGAATTGACGAAAATCACTTTCGGAAATACGGTGGCTGTCAAAATTTGTCCCGCAAAATAATGCTTGTATCATTCTTTTTCCTGGCAAAATTTAGTGGAGACATTTTGAAGATCAATTCACAATAGTATGAATTTTGCGCGCGAACTGCGTACTGCTCGGAAAAATATCCGAGACAAAATTTGTCCCAGGAAAAAAAATGTATGGGAGACAAAATTTTTCCCGATCTGCGTACTAGGCTTTAATAACAAAGTGCAATTATGACTTCGATTGCGCAGAATTTAACATGTTTTTAAAAAATCGAGACGATATCTTAAAAAAAATACATTGCGAAGAAAAATACCAACATTAAACATTCCTGTGAATGACTCTTTTATATGTATACATATTTAAATATATATTATTTCGTTTTTTTGTTAATTTATTTGTATTTATTTGTTTAAAAATCTGAACTGAGCTATAATATGAAGAACAAAACTTTTTAATAAAAATAATTATTTGCTAAACTTTTTTACGTTAAAGAAAGACTGTCCTTTTCTTTGCTTCTGAAAAAATGGTCACCGTAGGCATAACCCATATTTGTTTGCGGCTTGCCTAAGGCCTCTCTAAGGCCTTAGCTAAGTTGGTTGCATCCATTCCTTAAAAATATTAATAAAAAAAGTAGGAATGCACCTAATATGGGAAAAAACACAAATCTCATAAAAAATAGAGTTGTCCGTACACCGAACCTTATTATATTAGTACCCGGACAGACATATTTGAACTAAGTTATACCTATATCCGAATTCTGAAAATATATAAGAAAAACACATTTCTCTTTCTTTAAATCATAGAAGATACCAAACTACGTATCATTAAAATGAGAATTTATCGTTTCTCTCATATTTTCAGTATCCGGACATTATGTGGTTCCTCAGATATAGGAATTCAAAAATTACTAAAACCGTAACTGACTGACATACTGATAGGTCAGCAAAACTATGGAGCACTTCCCTACACGTACCGTAGTGTCATAGTTGTGGGACATACAAAGAAAAAAACTTGAAATTTTTCATTCAGAGGGTGTGGTATCCACCCAGTTTTTCGAAAATTATTATAAATTGTATGGAACACTTGAATATAATAAGATTTTTGTGGTCAATGGAGGGATACACTCACTTAAACCTCAACCAGGTGTCATTTTAAAATCACTTAAACAAAGCATCAACACTAAAAGTCATTACTAAATCCCACATCAATGAGAATTCAATTAATTTTTATTCCCTTACAGCCACATGCCAATTTAAATTTCATTTACCACCAAGTCAAAAAGTACTTTACATCCCTTCTGTCAGCAATTCGAAAAGTTAATCTCAGGAGCTCAATTTTTCATGAATCGCTGGCTGCTGCAAGGTATGACTCTATATCCTGGTTGCCAAAACAATTTACTGAAAAATAAATAAATAATACGATAACAAAAAAAACGAATAAAAAATCACATCAAAAAAGACCTTCATTGTTTTTATTATGCGATTACAAGAATAAATGAAAAAAAAATCAAGAAACTTCTTATTATCGGTTGTCGGTCGTGTCTCCAGCCCCCTCCTCAGTCCTCATGTTCAGTGTCCATATATGTACTCGTATATCATAAAAGAAAAAAAAAAAAAAAACGCACTGCATGCCGCAGCCGAAGACGAAAGATTCGCGGGAACATTATGCACAAAACGAATGGAGTGAAGCGATACCAAATATACGAGTTATTCTGCCTCTGCCTCTGCCATGCCTTGCCATCACAATTTTGTTTTGGGGTCTGGGTCTGGTTGTCGTAGTGTCGCAGTGGCGGCGATCCCTACGATGCTTTATGAGAAATTGCATATTTTTGTGTATTTTTCTTTTTTTAGATAGCTCGGAGGAAAAGCGTGCTTCCTTGAGCGGAAGTTCATGTAGATTGCATGTATTTATAGCTAGGTTTGCGAAGTTCTGTGGTTACCCTACATGCGTGCGTGCATTATGCCAACCGCATAATTCTGCATCTTTTTCTCTTGACCAATACTTAACTCAAAGTTCATGCAAGCCAGTTTTGCATTGTTCAGAGGCTCAACTAGTGTGTTAATGGGCCTTGTCGAAAATTGTGAACAAAAAATGAGCATTTCTTAGATGATGTGAGTCATTCATTGTAAAATTGTGAATTCACTCATATAATTTATAAGAATTTTCGAGAAAGTGATTAGATGCCACGCCCCTAAATTTCTTTTTTGCTTTTAAGCAGAGCACGCACTAAAGGTGTTTACTTTACATCTATGATTAACACATTGAAAGCCATAAGGAATTAGGGAAAGATTTAACAGGAGGTATTGATGCACATTAGTTTTGAAGTTCTGAACATTGAAACTGAAAGACATTCCACATTCGTGTGGTACGACTAAAGAACTAATATCTACTTGACAGTACGCCTGAAGTTGGGCTCAAGTGTAGACTGATGTGCATTCCCTGTAGCACGAATATTGTGATTGAATGATTTAAGGGGAGGAATAAACCTGGTTGTTTCACTAGAACCATGTTTGTAGAAATAACGATAGAATAATGATAGAGATGAAACATTACGTCGGTGTTCAATAAATGTAAAGGTTTCCGTTATAATTTTATTAACAATCATTTTTGTAGCTTCAGTTTGAATTTTGTCCAAAAAACTAAAGTGTGTTATAGGAGGACTTGCCATATCTTATTGGAGTTGCACCCAATCTTCCTTTTACTTGCAATTTATATACATACATATATGCATTTGTCAAAAAAAATCGAACTCGAGATTTTGATTAAAGTTGACATTACGATGATAGCGAAGACCAAAAAAGTAGGTCTCGCAATTCTGTCTGTCTGTCTTTTTGACTACAGCCTAAACGGCTCGGCCGATCTTCCTTAAGACCAAAAATAACGGTACCTACCTTCCAAATTTTATAAATATTTTTTTTTTCTCAAAAACTGTTCGACAGTTCAAAAAAAGAAAGATACAAACAAATTTCATCCACGTAAGGCTAGATAGTGGTTAAAAAAAAAATTCAGAAAAATTTTTATAAATGGTATTGCCCCCCTGAAACCATTTTTTTTTTTTGATTTTCTCAAAAACACTACAACCGATTTTGATCATTTTTTTTTATGCCGAGGCTCCCTAATAATTTGAAAAGAATTGTGTATTCAAATTTAAAAATAATTTTTTTTGGATTTTTAAAAAAAGTTTCAAATTTTTTTTTGAAAACTCAATATTTCGAAATTATTTTTTAAACTTGATAATTAAAAGTTAATATAATCTACAAGATGTGAGATAGAAATGTATTTTACCTAAAAATAACGGTACCCACCATACGAATGATAAAAATGGCTTACGAAAATCGTATTCTTCTGGAAAACGGCCGGCGGCGACTAGAATTTTGATAAAATTCTTCTTCTTTCGATTAATTTTTACGATCTTCAATTTACTAAAAATAAAATGCACGACTGGGTCGCACGAAGTTGCTCCTATGTAATAGACCAGGAATTTTAAAAACGAATGTTATTAGAGAAAACTGTTCATAAGGATAAAAATCATTTTTTAAACGTTTAAAACAACACCTTTAGCAGTTGGAGCTAAGCACAGGATGCCATGTGTTTTAAGCAAAAATTAGTTTATGCAAGAACAAAATTATAATTCGTTGTAGTGGTTTCTTAAAAAAATTAAGCTTTTACATACAAAATTTTTAAAACATTTTTAAGAAAAAATTTAAGGTTTTTATTATTGTTCGAAAAAAACATTTAATTTACAAAAAAAACTATTGAGCCTATTCTGAGATATCGAATTTCCAAAAAAAATTGTTTTTTTTTTTTTTTTTTAATTCAAAAAATATTTATTTTAAAGTTTTGAAATGCAATATTTTTTAGAACTTTTAGAAGCTTCTCTATAAAAAATTTCATTAAGATCCGTTTTGTCGATAATGAGAAATTAAAAATTCGAAAAAATGGTTCTATGGTAGGTACAAGCTGTAATATCTTAATTTAAATTTTTTTTATTAAATAAAAGATCATAAAAATTAATTGAAAGAACAAAAACTTTATCAAAATTCTAGGCGCCGTTTTCGAGAAAAATACGATTTTTGAAAAACCATTTTTTTAATTTTTTAACATTTGTATGGTGGGTACCGTTATTTTTAGGTAAAATAGAATTTTTTTCTCACATCTTGTAAATTATATTGAGAAACTTTTATTTATCAAGTTTTAAGAAAATACATCATGATGTTTTCGAAATATTGAGTTTTCAAAAAAAATTTTGAAGTTTTTCTTAAAAATCCAAAAAAAACTTTTTTTTTTTTTAAATTTGAATACAAAACACTATTCAAATTTTCGGGGAGCCTTTAGCAAAAAAAAAACTATGAAAATCGGGTGTACCGTTTTTAAGAAAATCAAAAACAAAGTTCCATGGGGGGTACCATCAATAACCATTTTTCGGAAAATTTTTTTCAACCATTAGCTACAACTGAGTAACTTTAACTAAATGAAATTGTGGTTTAATTTTTAAAATCTGTCGAACAGTTTTTGAGAAAAAAAAAATACAGTATGAACTCGGTTAACGCAACCCTCGATTCGCGCAACTCCTCGATTTTCGCAACACTAAAATCGTACCACATCTTGAATCTGTAAGTGCTACTTTTCAAAAATGTTACATCAATTAATGGAACTTCTTATGTTTATGCATCTGTTCATAAAAATCAAACAAACAAAAACGATTTGTTTGGTTTTAATTAAGTTTTTTTTATTACATTTTCGTTATCTCTAAAAAAATAAGCCATTAAAACTATAATTTTCTATTTAAAAAAATATAACCCAGTAAGTGCCACAACCTCGGTTATTGCAACTGCCTTAATTTCTATTAGTTGCGTAAATCGAGTTTGTACTGTATTTATAAAATTTCAAAAAAAATTCGTATGGCAGTTACCGTTATTTTTGGTCTTAAAAAAAAAAGAAAAAAACTTGTGGGGGGAAAAAATTAAAAAATGATATCTACCAAGTTTAAAGAAAATCGGCCGAGCCGTCTAGGCTGTAGTCGAACAGACAGACAGACAGACAGACAGACAGACAGACAGACAGACAGACAGAATTGCGAGACCCACTTTTTTAGTCTTCGCTATCATCGTAATGTCAACTTTGATCAAAATCTCGATTTCGATTTTTTTTACGAATACAATAACTTGCCCTAAAGTACCTATAAGTCACAAGCAAAAATTGAAATTAAGATATTACTGACTGTAATAGAACCATTTTTTTTAATTTTGAATTTCTCATTATCGACATAACGGATTTTAATAAAAAAATTTATAGAGAAGCTTCTAGAAAGTTTGAAAAGCATTGAATTTCAAAACTTAAAAAAAAAGTATTTTTTGAATTTCTGAAAAAAAATTATTTTTATTGTGGAAAATTCGATATCTCAAAAACGGCTTTTTTTGTATAATTTAATTTTTATTCGTACAGTAATAAAATTTTAAGTTGGCGTACCAATTTTTTTTCTTAAAAATGATTTAAAGAATTTTTTATATAAAAGTTAATTTTTTTAAGAAACCAGTACAAAGACTTATAATTTTTGTTTTTGCATAAATTAATATTTGTATAGCATTCTTGTTTTATCCCTTACTAGTTAAAGCGTTTAAAAAATAAATATTATCCCTATGAACAGCTTTCTCTTCTGGTTATTCAGAAGCTTACATTCGTTTTTATAATTCCTAGTCTATTACATAGGAGCAAGTTCGTGCGCCCCAGTCGGTCGTACCTACATTTTATTTATTTTGCGCGCAGTAAAAATTTTGACTACTCTTATAATGTTTGAGCACAGTGCGAGCGTTTAGGAAAGTTGAAGAGGATTTAAAGGATTTAAAAGGAGACACCGATGCACATTAGTTTTGAATGTCTGAATATCCTAATTGCCGGGAATTATTGAAAGGAAGGAAGGAATGAAACAGTACATCCGAAGTTGTGTTCAAGGGTAAACTGATGGGCATTTCTTGAAGCGTCTCGTTTTAACGAAAGGAGACAGCATTGAGTTTCAGAATCAGAATTTAATGAGCTTATTAGAACAAGGACGTACATCTGGAAACGAATATGAGAAGCTGAGCTGTTATCAGAAAAACAATTTATTGGATTAGAAGTTTCAGATAGAAGATCATTGATAAATGTTAGAAAAAGAGCCGGAGACAAAACGGAGCCCTATGGCACACCAGCATTTATTTTATGAATAACAAACTTGAAACCAGACAATACAACTTGTATAGAATGGCTTGAAAGTTAGTTTCTAATTCAACCAAGGAGAGATTGATTAATACCAATGCACACATTTTTGATAAGAGAGCTTCATGCCATACTATATCAAATGCTTTTTAAATATAAAGTACAATGATCTTCCTCCAAAACAATATACAAATTTTTGCCACTGTTCTGTGAGATATACCATCAGATCATGAGTGGACCCTTTGCTGGTCATTCAGAAGCTTACGTTCTTCAAGATATTTCTTGAGCTGATAATTATTTAGTGTTTCCATGACCTTAGAAAGAAAGGATGTAAGTGCAATTGGACGAAAGTTACAGGGGAAAGAAGATTCTCCTTTTTTAGGGGCTGGCCAGAGGAATCCTTTTTTCTCGAAAAGAGTAAAGAGTAGGACAGAGGGAAAAGCTCACGCAATGGTTTTTTCAGCATTGAAAAATACTTCTTCACAACAATGGGAGGGATACTATCTGGCCCAGCAGATTTTTCTTTATCGAGATCTTTCAGTACCCTTGCAACTGGAAGCGCGAGCGAAAGGATATTTCTTCCATAAAATCATTTACGCTCTCGAGTACAGGAGAAAGACCTCCGAACTTAGTTATCCCACGCGAAGGAAATGTGAATTTGTCACCGAGATCGTGGGATTAAACCCCGTTAGACTTCTTCTTGTGGGGTTTTCTTGAGCCATAAGAACTTAACCATCAGTGCCCTGAAAACCAACAATAGCAGAGTTGTGAAATATTGGATGTTTCGCATGCGCGCCACCCAGCGAAGCAGCAGAGGAAATTTGAATGATGTTATATAACATAATGGCAAAGATGAGAAACTGTAATATTGTTCTATATTCAAATTTAAAAATAGAAAACGGTTATCGGCAAAACCTTCATAAGCAAGTCCTGAAACCCATTTGGACGTATGGTATGGGCGGTACAAAGCTAAGCCCATCCAAGAATTCCGAAAATTCGTATTCTTCATATAGAAATTAAAAAAAAAAATCCTTTATTATTTCGACTTTTGAATTTTAAAATTAACAATTTTTTTAATTTTTTGCCTTGACAAATTTTACTTTTGAGGTGCAGATCCCATCTCTTGACTTTCGATGATACTCGTCAATAATGATGGGAAGGTATATAGGGTTGTGTTAAAAATTAAAACTAACATAACAAAGTTTTACTTTTTCTATATCACATTGGTAACACCATACACATAATTGCACCCGTGATCCGTGATAATTGATCCCAGCGCTTTTGGTATTTGGGTAGAAAGGGACGTGGGATGTGAGCGACATGATCAACAGAAGGGCGCTACGCTCCACACAACTGATTCAATAATGAACATTCTGCACGAGCATATGCCTTGTATTCACATGCTTATCTCACGCTAAAACGATGTGAACTGGCCATTGAAATGGTACGATTCGCCTCCGTTATACTTTTTCTAGTGGAGTTTCCTAACGTCTTAAGTCTAAGTCAAATATGTATAGCCGCTAACTCCCGTGTGCTCTCAAAGTCAACATAACACGTGCAGTTGCCCAAATTCAGCTTTATCTATATCCACACCCGATTCATCCAAAATTTGACCTTTCCGTTGGGCGCCACCCAGTGAAGCCATTCCAATGACACGTCCCATCCACACATTCAAATTAAACAAATAACTCGTTGGTATCTGACACACAACTTATTGGTCTATTCAATTTTAAATTCTATCCATCCTTGTTGGAAGACCTTTGATTCAAATGCAAATCTGTTATGGCCCAATATGCTACACTCCTAACATTTCACAAAATGATGGGGATTCCACAGAGGAGAAACAACTTGAATTCTTATTCGATCTGGCAACACTCACTATGGGGATCCCTCTCATTTTCCAAACGATCCATTCCAGTTAATGACTTACGCTGATGACTGGATCCACCATGATCGCGGCAACCAGCCACTGTTGAATCCATATGCCTTCCAGTTGATCTTGCAACGTGATCGTGTGTGGACTTATTTTCCTCCGTGTGTCGTTTCTTCGTGCGTCATTGTTTCTCGTTTCTCGCTTATCGTTGAGTGTTGTGTTTTTTGTTTTGGAATTCAGCCGGTTTTGAGTGTTTACTGTTTATGTGTGTTAAAGGTAAAAAAATAACAATTTTTGTGGATCGTATCTTATTGATCACCTTTATACAGAAAGATACACACTGATCGTGTTTGAAAAATGCCCATGTTTGTTGCAACACAAATACCATCCACACTTTTCGAATGTGAAGTTCTTTGATTTATTTTGCAATAGGTACTTACTTCGCTCGCGGTATATGCGGTACGGTTCTTGCGGATGAGTGCTTTGTTGTGCAGTTCTTCGTGCAATTGATCTTAACTGGTTGAAGATCGTTTTGTTTAGATTTTCGCATGTAATGGCGGCCGTTTCCTCTTGCCTGAGGCTCTAATATAACCGTCGCATCGTTGTCGTTGTCGACTTCACCTCGTGTAGGTTATTCGATTTGAAAAAAAAAAAAAAAGTTGAGGTGTATCTGAATACATTTTTGTGGTTTTTATGTTTTGTATCTTTTTGCGCGATCAAGAAATCAGTGATCTTCCTGTGGAGCTTACCTCAAAAATAAATTAAATGTGTTAATGCTGCCATGTTGGCCCTACATACCTAGCTATTTGTATAATTAAATAGTTCTTTGCTAGGTAATGAATAAAATCTAATTTATAGATACTTTAATATCTAATTAATATGTATTGCGATTTATGGGCAGTAATTAAATCGTTATTTATTGAGCGTTACTCAACTTAAACCAACAGATTTTGGATTACCGCCAACGGGCAATAGTTTATAACCCTTTCTGAGATATTTTTGTTGGATTGGATACCTTCAAATAGACTTAAAGCTGATTTACAAGTTGGTAGGTGAGTAGCTATTTACAGCAAGTATGTGTGTTAAAAAAAAGAACTAGGTACAAAAAAGAAACATTATTAATGCCTGTGGTTTTTGGTTGTTGCTTGGTTATTTGTGTTTGCTTTCGTAGCAACTTTATAAGACAAGTATTGGTTTCGTGGGAAAATTTGCAGATTTTTTAGCAAAAACATATTTTTTTTTATAAATTAGAATCTTAACTTCCGGCTACATAATAATCAAGTATCATGAAAAAACGAAATGAAGAGAAAGATATGAAAATAAAACCTTTTTAACTTAGAGTGAAGACTTATCTTGTTCTTGGCTTATAGTCTTTCGTAAGCTCTACGTTGTGGGTAGGTACCTATTCCGAATTTAACAGTCAGAAACCAATATAACCTTCCAAACTTGATGTTTGTGTGATGATGTTCATTCAAGAGGTTGAAAAACTCGTTATTTTCTTCGTCAATTTCATTTTATTTGGTTCAAAGTGTGGTAAGGTAAGTCCTCTGGAGAGATCAAGAATAGACTCTAAGAATCAATTACATATGATTTTTTTAAGAATTTGCACAAACTAAAGAGATCATAAATATATATCTACCCTTTCCTGGTGCAGAGGATTTAATAGAGAACATTGATCTTGAAAACTTATACATCACAATGAAGAGGAAAAGCGGGAAAGGCAAAGAATACCACATTCGAGAAGTGCGGCTGCAGAAAGTTTATCCATTTTCATCGTACATTCGAAGTTATACTCAACAGTATGCAAATGGGCACTCATAGCTGGAGTATTAGGGCGAAATTGTATGAGGAGAAGAATCCAAATAGCTATTTCTCTTAAGCACTTAATAAGAAGAGCGATAAAACAATGAAAGGGAGATGTTACGACGGGTGGTGGCGTTCAAGTTGAGCAAAAGTCTTCGTAAAGGATGTATCTCCTTCAAATTTAAGGTCCCTGTTTTTGATTCTGCCCGACAGGTAAAACAATTGTTTTGAATTTTCTAGAAAACCCATGGTCTAGAATATCTATATATTTTGGAAGTGAAAAACTTTATTTTATTTGATGGAAATGGCTTTGCCTTTCATAGATTAGGCATGGGTGGTATATTTCGACAGTAGGCAGCTTTGTGTTTTTAAAGCATTAAATTTTACGCGGTAGATTGTATAATACTGTCGGTACCGGAATCTAATCTGGTAATGAATTTGAAATGTCTGAGGGTGCTATCGAGGGGGAAGAAGATTCGCCTTTCTTAGGTATAAGCTGCACAAATGACGTCTCGACCTACTACTATGATATTAAAGAAGAACAATGCAGAAATCAATTTACTGTTGTTTGAAGTCCTTGATTCTTCTGAGAAAGTTGGTTTTAATGGTATCAGTTGCCAGAAAAACGAGGAAACCAGGATAAGTTTATCCTCGAAACTTAGTGCCTAATTATGGACTGTCAGCTTAGTCATTTAGAATACGCCGACGCATGAAGAGACTTTGGGTTTGCTTAGACCAAATGTGCCAATTGCTGCAAGTGAATGGAAATCTTAAGGTCAAAAAGACCAAAATGCTGCAGGCTGGTCGCAATACATACTCGTATCAGTCATAGTGGAACGGACCTTGATGTTGTCAGTAGGATGAAATAAGTGAAACTCCAGCGTAATAACGCTACGTACCAAGCTCAAACTCTTCGTGTCCAATGTGAGATTCGTCCTGATGAAAGTCTGTGAAATCTAAAAACGACGCAGTCATTTTGAATCCTCAGGGTGTAAGGCGAGCTAAAAGACCAGGAATATCAACTGTACTTAACGATACTTAATCCCATAACAATCAAACGCGAGTACAGGTTCAACACTATGGAAGACATCTGTTGATGTCCTATGATCCACAAGGAGTTGAAGTGTTACTGTGATGTTTGCTGTGACTGGACGATGTGTATTTAACAAACAAGGTCAAAGATTCCTTCAATTTTATTTTTGTTTTAAAGTGACGGAATATATACTTAAGTAGATAAAATTTTAACATATGACTACGTTTAGCTTAGTCCACTCTAAAAGGGTGGTCCAACAAAAACGCAAGATTATGATTGTAAATTAAACAAAAATTTTTCAGAGAATTATCTTAATATTTTTTTATTATGATAGAAGGATCTATGATTATATTCTGTAAAACAAAATATCGGCGAAATGCTTGTCACGGCTTTGGTGGCATACCTCTATCCGATGGTCCATATTTTCAATGACTCTGAGACATATTTGAGGTTCAATATCGTTAATTTGCCGAATTATCTCATTCTTTAACTCTTGAATTGTTCTTGGCTTATTGACCTACATTTTTTCTTTTAAATATACCTAAAAAATAAGTCAACCGCTGTCAAATCACATGATCGCGGGGGCCAATTAACATTGCCATGACGTGAGATAACTGGGCCATTAAATTTCTCGCGCAAAAGATCCATTATTTCATTGGCTGTATGGCAAGTGGCACCATCCTGTTCGAAGCACATATCGTCCAGGTCCATATCCTCAATTACTGGCCACAAGAAGTCCATTCTCATCTCGCGATAGCGAACATCATTCACGCCAGCCCATAAACCGCACCAAACTGTAGCTCTTTGTGGATGCATCGGCTTTTCAACAACCCCTCGTAGATTCTGATTTGTCCAAATGCGGCAATTCTGCTTGTTAACGAATCCCCTGAAGTGAAAGTGGGCCTCGTCGCTGAAGATGATTTTCACCATTCACTTCTGTCTGTTCAACCAAAAATTCGGCGTATTGACGAAGCTTAAAAGGGTCAGTTGGCTTCAGCTCTTGAGTCAATTAAACCTTGTAAGCGTGTAAATTCAAATCTTTATTCAAAATTCGCATCACTGATTTTCGTGAGATGTTCAATTGTTCGGCACGATGACGAGTCGTCCATTATGGTTGGACCACCCTTTATATTATTGGTAACATCGATTAGTGAAATATCAAACAGAGCTTTGTCTAATATTAGTGCATTTTCGCCTAGACGGATTACCTGCTAATAAGCCACGAATAACCTTCGATCTGGACGTCGAAAATTCGAACGAAACGTCGCGTCGTGAAGACTAGAAATTTCCTTGTAGTCAATAGAGATGTCACTTTGTCTACTTTCTGCAGTTTGTACGGGCTATTTATCGCCAAATTGAATGTTTAAACTTTTCATTCGTTCTTTTATTCCGAATTTTACTAAAGATTTGGACCGATTTTTTAGATGTTTTTTTTTGTTTTATAAATTAATCGACGGGAATGCAGTTTGTTTTACAACCATTTTTGTAATGCGAAAACGTTACCATCACATTTTTTGATTGTCATTATTTGAAAAATAAAAAGTTTGCAATTGACTTTTAAAGCCCGAATGACTCAAATCAGTATAAAGGTGTGCCCACACCTTTAAGTACGTGACGATAATGGATTTAAGACCTGTTGATATTTTTTGTATAAAAATATTAAAATTCTTAGTAAAAATTTAATGCCGATAGGTAGCATAAATAATGTTTCGATATTTGGTAATACTACCATATTAACCAATATTATTAACTTCCCATAGGGAGTTGTTGTAATCGGTCCGATTTGTCAAATTGGAATTTTTGACATTTCTCGACGTTTCAAGGTCCCTAGAGGCTATATCAATCATTTTTAGAGAGATGTCTGTGTGTGTGTGTACGTACGTTCGTACGTTCGTACGTTCGTACGTCCGTACGTTCTTGTACCATTTTTCGTCGTCGATATCTCAAGAACGAGTAAAGATATCGACTTCAAATAAATTTTGTTTAATAGATAATAACTTCGAAAAAGACTGAAAGGGCGTTTATTAAAATTCAGTGAGTAGTTTTTTCACTATAACGGTTTAAAAAAAAAGTAAAAATTTTGGTTAGTTTCAAATATCTCACGAAAAAATAATGCTATTGATTTCAAGTAAAATTTAATGTACTCATTATAAGGTCATACAGATTTGGTATGAATTTGGAAAAAATGAACATACTGTTATTTTTTTAAATAAAAAAAACTGAAAAAAAAATTTCATAACCCAGATATTCTAAGAACGGAAAACAATTTGAAACTCAAAATAATTTTATTTTACGAAAAATAATGTGTTTGATAACTGGTGAAAATTTCAAAAAAATCAGTTTACAGTTTTTTACAAAAAATAAAAAACTATATAAGATTCTATTGAAAATTGGTAAAAATTGTTTTTCAGCTCAAATTTCTCGAGAACTAGTAGTGATATTGACTTCTAATTTAGTTTATTTTATACATAGTATAATTTTGTACAATTGGTAAAATTTTGACAAATATTGAATTAATAGTTTTTTTTTAAATAAAAAAACTATTAAAAATTCTAGTGAAAACTAGTTAATATTGTATTTCAAGTCGAATTTCTTGGGAATGAACACCGATTGTGCCTTCTAAAGTATGTTGTTTTATACATCGATACCTTCCCGTAAGAATTTATACTAAGCGACATTTCTAAAATTGTTCAGGAAACGAAAAAAACGAAGAAAGTTTTAGTTGAATGTCTAAGAGACAATTTTGGTTAAACAAAGACATCTAACAAAATTTTTTGTTGCTCACGACAATGAGATATTTATTAATGTCGCTTAGCATAATTTTTTTGGCGGATAATACAAATTTCAGGTGGCAACATTATTTTAATGAGAAAACATGGCAGTTGATAAATTTTTTTATTTATACTCTAGTTTCCTTTTCATGCATAATAGGTTGGCGAAACCCAGGCCAAAACGTGTTAACATACACTATGTTTCCTCATCAAAAAGTCATTTTCGAAAAAAAGTGTCGCTTAGTACATTCTTACGGGAAGGTCTCGACATAATACAATTATTAACATATGGTTAAATTTTTACAAGTATCGAATTGACAGGTATTACAAAAATATAAAAAAGGTCTACTAAAAAGTGGTAATATTTGTTTTTCGACTAGAATATCTTGAGAACGAGCAATGATATTGACTTTGCCATTAATTAATTTTATTCATAATACAATTTCTAACAAATGGTTTATATTTGACATATATCTAGTTTTAGAGCGGATATATTTTGTAAGTACCCTTCCATCAATAACCAAACCATATCTTTTATATTTGAATATTTCGTTTTAAAATTTTTTTCAATTAAAATGTTTGGAACCGAAATAATAAAGTAATTTCTATAATATAATACATAATTTTATAATCTTATTATCAACTCAGTTTTTAGAAGAATGTATGTAGATACTGTACATACATACATGAATGAGGTTGTTCAGTTGTACCCAAGTCCCACATATTCAAATTCCATTAATAGCTATGGTAAAATTAAAGAAAACGTCACAATATGTTTTTATCTAAATATAAAGTTTTCAAGACCACAAATGGGAAGTTATTAGTGTGGGTCGCACCCAGCCTCTTTTTTCTGTTTCAAATTGCAACATTTTGGAAAACGCGCCGTGACCAAAAACTTACGACCTAACGTGATCTTTATTTTTTGTTTATGCTCACACTGAGTTGGCTTTCATGCATAAAAAAATATTAATGCGTGTTATTATTTGTAAATAAATAAAAATGGTAGAATGAGCTTGATCAACTTCGCTATTGAAAAAAAAACAGCCCGGTTAACTTGATTTGATACATTTCAATTCGGCAAATTTATAACTTGACTAGGATGTAAAGAATATTTTGTTGAGCCAACATAAAGTTTTAAGTCTTAGCAAAAATCTATTCGATCTATTCGAACCAACAAGATTTTTTCAGAAGAGAAGTGAGACAAATCTCAAACTGATATGTTGGTTAAGTAAACAGCAGTATATCTTGACTAATTATGGATTTCTTTTGTTATTAAGGCATCCGGTTTCTATCAAACCTTGTTAGTAAAAATTTTGTGAAAAATGACACTTAGAACAATATATCACAAAATTCAAAATTTCTTGGAATTCGTAGAAAATGACAAGTACTCAAACTAAACTAACATCTCGCCAATCAAACCATGTATCCTTAAAAATTATTAAAAATCAAATTCTTACATGTAAATCTTGTTATATTAAAATCGATTACGTCCTCATATTTATTATAATTTAACGAAGACATAGTAATAGGATCATTAAAACCATAGTTTGTTCTATGTGCTGGAATGTGTAGAAAATCACATATTCTAGGCCTAAGCTGTCGAATAGGTGCGTATAATTTAAATAAAGAAAGTAATTCTGAACATTGAATGTGGCAGGTCAAAACATCATGTGCAAAAAGAGCAGAAAAATATTCACGACGTAAGCTGAACGGCTTTAAATTGATTAAGCCACATCTAGCTTCATATGATGGTCTCATAGACCAATTAAATTTTCTAACCGCAAATTTAGTAAAACGTTTTTGGACTCTTTCAATGCGTAGACGAGCATTATCATAAAACGGTTAGATTATTTCTTTTAACAAGCGATGGAATTACTCGTATTTCTTGTATTTTGTAAATATGAGAATTTGTGGTTTTTTTAATACGAGTAGCTAGAGCGCTGAACGTTTACTATTTCACTAAAAAATAAGACAAAATTAAAAATTACACACACTGTATACTGTTCCTATTAATTTGGCCACCCACTGTTATGTTATATAATGTTTTGTTGTATTATGTTAAAAAAAATATAAATACAGAAAAATAAAACTTAGGATCTATAAATTTAAGGCAAAGACAAGTGCAATATGTAATAACCACATTTTTTTACTTTTTTTCGAAAATTTTCGATCAACCGAATAAAATATTATCTTTTGCAGGCACCAATCCACCGAACTGCAGTGTTTTATTCCCTCTATATGAACATGATTTGTTTTTCTTTTATTTTGAGTAATTATGGGGTATTGTTTCGGTTTGAATGGCTAGCCAGCACAGAAAATAAAAAGATTATGAAAGGGGAAGGGTGGGTTCAGGAATTTGTTCGTCTCTATTCATTAGCAAAATTATTTGCAAAGGCCCTAGTACTACTCTGCAGCATGCATCGAGTAGGTACAGTGACCTTCAAAACAAATTAACCTACTATTAACCTTGAAGCAAGTAAACTATATCTTCATACTATTGGTGACTCGTCTTAGAAAATGAATGTGTTTAATTTTTTACTTACAATTGAGTTCTATAGGGAAAATTGTGGATTCGTAAAAGTATCGAACTTGAGATTTAAATCAAACTTAATGATAGAGAAGACGAAAAAAAGATTCTTCCAATTCTGTATGTCTGTATTTCGAACAAAAAAAAGAACAATTCGGTGTTCATTTTTCAAGCACAGTCTTACAGTCTTAAAACAATTATTTAATTTGAATTTTTCCACTTTTTCCTAAACGGCTGCAACGATTTCAATAGAAAAAACTTAAACAATATACAAACAAATATTTTCAATAATATGAAAAAAAAAATTAAATATGAAAGAAAAGTGTGAATAATTAATTTTTTTTTTAATTATGGTCTTACACATTAGAATTTTATCAAAGCTTTAAATTGGTACGAGTATATCAACTTTTTTTAACAAAATGTCAAAAAAAAATTCATACTTATGTATAATTTTTTCGCAAAATTATTTAAACGATTTTTTAAAAAATTAGTTTACATCTAAATATACATTTAATTTTTCAATCACAAATGAGACGAATTTATGTTGTTTAAAATTCTTACCTGAATAAGATCAAGCAATCAACTTCACAATTTATAATGCAATTAAATTGACTTCAAAACTATTAATTGGAACATTTATATTTAAATAAAACGCGTGCGCCATCTTTTATGTCGGTATGTAAACATTGTATGTCAAGAACGCCAAAGTATCAGATAATCGGAGACATATCCAGGACAGCCAAACGTACTTAAAGCAATCTGGAGAAAATCCATACTCTCAGCTGAAGACGTTCTACAAATCCTAAATGGAAAAAACTGGAACTAACTTTACAACCAACCGATTGACTTGAGTAGACATGGGTTTGAAAACTCAATTCAACACAATTTTAACCATTATACGTGGTTCCCAACGAAATAGTGATGCTATTGATTGACAATTTTGTTCACTTAACGTACCGTTTCTTGTGGAATTTTGTTTTGAACAGGACAGTGGAAGGCTGTCGACTGCCGTTCATCAACGCCCAAGAAGTTCCAATGGTTGAAGAAGAGAGTGTTCTCAAGAACACACGTGTATCGCATCGTCACTGAGCTCAGCATGCATTTAAAATTTGGTTTTCTTATTAAAAACTTAACTACCGTAATTTAAGATAAAATAAAATATTTGTCTAGATATTGTTGATAATATTAAAAATCTGTTAATTGTCATGTACCTATGAAAAGTATCGATCATATGGGTATTAGAATTATTGAAATTTCATAAGAATTTTTGTTAACTAAAAAAAAAAATATATTAACAAAATATTATTCAAAATTTTAGAATATTAAACAAATAAAAATTTACCAAATTCAGTTCTAGAATTATTAAGAAAATCGAAAACAAAAAATTATTCTATAGGAGGTACCAAATATCCATGTTTCAGAATTTTAACTGCGACATCTAGGTACTTTATGACAAGTTATGTCGATATTCATAAAAAAAAACTAACTCCAGATTTTCTTCGGACTTGAAATTACGATGATGGTGAATACGAAATAAGTGGGTCTTTCATTTATATCTGCCTGTCTAGTTGTCTGTCTGTTCGACTGCCGCATATAGCAGCATTTTTAAATTTTCCCCACCACACGTTTTTTTAACACCAAAAATAATGGTACTTGCCACACGATTTTTTTTCAAAATTTTAAAAAATAATTTTTTTTTTTTTAAAGTTTCACAATTTTTTTTTACAAACTTTCATTTAGTTAAAGCTTTGCAATGCTTAAAAAAACACCGAAAAATGTTTATTAATGGTACATCCCCCAGAAGCATTTATTTTTGTTTTTGATTTTTCTCGGAAATTGTATTTAGTATCTCGAAAACGGCTCCTAGAATTTTGATACAAAATTTTTCTATCAATTTATTTTTACAATCAACAATTTAATTTTGAAATTAAGATATACCATAAAACGATAGTTTTAAATTTTGCATTTCTCTTAATCGACATTACGGATTTAAATAAAAATTTTAATAGGCAAGCTTTAAAAAAGAGGGACAAATGTTACACTTCAAAACTAAAAAAAAATTAATTAAAAAAAAATATTTTTAAGAAAAATTTGATATCTCAGAAACAGGTCAATATTTGTTTTATTTCATTTTTATTTGAACAGTAAAAACAACATGAAGTAGGCCTACCAAAATTTGTTCTTAAAAATCTTTTAAAAAATTTGTATATAAAAGCTTCATTTTTTATGTTCTTGCATTAATTCATATTTGATTAAGAAATTCTGTTTTAAATTCTCACCACTAAAAGAGTTTTAAAAATGAATTTTATCCTTATTATAAACAGTTTTTTATAATGAAATAAATTTTTTAAATTCTTAGTCTATTACATAAGAGCAAGTTCGTGCGATCCAGTCGGGCACTTTATTTTGTTCAATTATAAGCTTAGTCTTACTATACGATATTTTTGATTTTTGTTTTTAATTTGTGGGACAGTGTCTGAGAAAAAATATTCTAGAATTAAAAAAAACTTCTATGGCAGGTATAGGTATTTTTGGTCTTAGAAATAAGGTAAGAAACATGTCGGGAGGAATATTTTAAAATGCTTTATACCAAGATTCAATAAAATCAGCTGAGACGTGTCGGATGGAGTCCAGCATGCAGGCAGAATTTCGAGAACTGATTCACGATAGACCGCCTGACCGTTATTTGTTATGGATCAACTGGGTACTGAATAACTTATGCGTCTTTAAAGTGAGAGGGAGAGTAACCCAAATGCTGACGGACTGTGACCCTCTTCTCTCTTGCACCACAGTAGGTTGCAAGAATCATCTGTTAAAGATTATGAAAAAATAATCTAGGGAACGGGATCGGAAGAAAAAGTTCTCGTTGTGGTATATTTTATAGTTTCACATCAAAAAATAGCATACATTATATGCATATCCTGTGTAATCCATTTAAAAATCGCATTTTATGATTTTTACATTCATCTAATAACATCCATCTTTAATATGTGAAATCTTTTAAATTCTTATCATCTTATAAACTGTAACAGCAATCTCGCGCGATCACATCGTGTGTCAGGTAAATCAAGTATTTTACTTGCGATATACATAGGTAGTTACTATACGGCTATTTGTGCATTTGGAAAAACACGAACTTGAGGTCTTGATCAAAGTTATATAATTATAAGATATAGTACGATTATAGAGAACAGGAAAAAGTGGGTCTCACAACTCCGTCTGTCTGTCTGAACCTCGACCTACAGCCTAAGTCGCTGGAGCTATTTTCTTCCAACTCAGCACTTAAGGGTGTTCGGTGATTCTCTAGAGGAGAAATTGAAAGCTTTTTTTTTAGCTCCAAAATTAACGGTAGGTACCTTTCGCTTTCATACAGTGGTTATGCAAAATTTTATTTATCTCGAAAACGGATGTAACGAGTTGAAAAAAAAATCAAATGTTCTATTATTTGAATGCACTACATTTTGGTCAAACAAAATCTTAGGAAAAATGTTTATTAACAGTACCTGTCAGTGAACATTTTTTTTTGATTGTCGGCTTTTATATTAACGGCTCTAATGATTTTGACCAACATTTCTTAGAGCTCGTTTGAATTTAAATTAATATTTAACACAAGAATATTCGAAGAAATATTTTTGGGATCTTGAAATCTTGTTTTTTCTGAAAAATTAATATTATGAAAACGAGTGAACGATTAGTTTTTGAAATTATTTCCTAAAATTTATTTTGTTCAATAAACTTGAAATTGACTACCCAAATTTTTGTTTTATACAAATTTTAAATTTCTTATTTGGTCATTCAATTGCTGTATCCGAAAAACCCGAGATCTTTGTGCACAATTCTCCTCAGACTAGTGCCTAAAATGTTGAGCTGTTGAGATCAATGGCGAGATGATGTTCGTGAATTGAGCTTCACACTCTCTGCTACAACAATCACATTCTCGTCTGTGCACACCGTACAACGACGGAGACCATGAGTGTTGTCCACTAGTATACCTGTCTTACGAACTTTTTGCACAAACTTGCGTACAGTAGGCGCGGTGAGTGCTTCATTTCGACCAAAACTTCTTTTCAAAAAGCGCACTGGTTGGGCTACACACCACTCACTTTGGCAATAAGTTGTCAATATTTCCCAACGTTATCCAAGCGCAAAGCGACTCATTTTGTTCCGCGGAGGTATGATACTGTCTTTCTGTCAAGATATCGAGCGGGAAGCAGCAGCTAGTTTGAAAATAACCTATAATCTAAAATAAAACCACTAAATAACTCAACCTGTTAATAGAAATCAGCCTGCAAATTTATGTATTTGAACATTTTACTCCAATTATATCCAGGTTTTAAAATTTATTAACAATATAAACTCCAAAGTACTCGTGCTTTTACATATAAGCAGATACGTGCGTTCAATTCTCAGCCGCTGCAGAAAAGTTTTTCAGGGGTGTATTGCCTCTACCGAGGAATTGACATATTCTCTAAGAGTATATTTTGCCATGAAAAGTGCTGCTAATTAGCTGTTCGGGATCGGCAGAAAATTAAAGGTACCCTCCATTCCTATTCCTAATAGTCTCATGCACACAGGAATGGTTGAGAGTTGTAAGTCAGTAGGTCCTGGTTCTCTTCGAACTGTTGCACCACCAAATTTAATTTAATTTTCAAAACTGTCTATATAAAACGAAATAAAACATGATACAAAAAAGACTAATGGCCTTAAGTTTCATTAAATTTGTTACCTTAATTGAAGGAAATCCAAAATGTTTTTCCAAATGAACTATCTTGACAAGTTTTAAAACGGTTATCCAACAAAATTTATCATAATCAACTTATAGACAGACTTAAAATAATTTGTCGCCACAACTCCACAATTTCTTATCATTAATTTCCATATACATAAGTATCTGGGTATAAGGCTATCTTATATCTCCAACTTACACAGCACCACAAACTAGCAACATAAAGTTTCTTGAACCCCAACATTGTGTGTAGCTAGTTTATACCTACCTGTCTTACGAATAAAGGTAAACCAGTCGACTCAAAAACTTAGAAACTCAATTATTTTCTTACAACTTTTTACTTCCAACGACCCGTCGACGACAATGATGCACGGACCATCGAAGCTAAACAACCAGCAAACATATCTATTACGGTTAGAAACTCCACCTGATGATCAAAGTGAAATCGTAATTAACCCAATCAATTTAATATAATTTCTTTCAAGTGGAATACCTACATGATGTGTTCATACGTACATATTGTAATTGTCTCAAAAGAGGCGATCCGATATCCATGGAGGCCGTTCCGGCCATTCACCCAACATTGCATCCAGTTTTCTTATCGCTACCCTCTCTCTCTCAGATATGACTCTTGTTCGCTTTATCGAGGGATACAGTTATCGTCTCTTGATAACACAGAAATATATAATAAAAAACAAACATTTAATGATATGAAGTTTAATTACACTGCAAGATACAATCACTCGTGCATTTAACCGTAACTGTTACGCTTTCAACGACTTCCATGCATGAGGCGAATGCGTTCTTGTCGCATTCACATTCACATTTCTAATGACGACTTCAGATCCACAGACTTTCACTGAACCTTCAATAAATCTAATGTCAATCAAGTCTCGACGAATGGAAACACAAATTTGAAAAAAAGATAAAGCCATTCACTCGCTATCCCGGAAGTATCTTAAGGAGTAATGCACTGCATGCGAGTGCTCGCCATGCATTAGGAGTAGATACCTACTTCGTGTGTGACACATTTAAAAACGTATCCAAGAAGTTCACGATGGAAGTATTCTACCACCTTCGAGCGTCCATTACATCATACACATTATCTATTTTTGAAATCACTTTCCTGGATGTGTATCTTGTTCGTAAAAAAAAAATAATTAAATCTACAAAGATACTCGCATACGCAACACACTGTAGTTAAAGTATCTGTTGGATGTGTGACACATGTAAAGGTCATTAAATTGAAATCCAAGACTTAAGTCGATGGGACAAGGAGAAGAATATCTATTAGATACACAATGTATGAATGTATCTTGAATGGGTCTTCTTTTTTTACGAAACGTTCGAACTGTCACCAAATACTGATTTACAAGATTGTTTCGTAATTATAATACCGATGACGACCACGGACGATGGGGGACCATTTTTTTGTGACAGCTATTAATAGAAATTCAAATAATGTTTTGTTCTTTTAATTTGCGGGGCAGAACGCGGGGAGGAAATATATCTATGCTTTGTCTGTCATCTATGTTGGGGGGACTCTACTTCAGTGAAACACACTTGTTTAAGTTGAGTTTTGATTGCATTCGGCCTACACGAAGAGTTTTGTCTAATAATATTTGAGGCCTTGGAGTATATGGGAACAGGTCTGGATTTTTTGGTGGAAATAAATGTTCATACTTCTTGCCTAATTTAAAACTAAAGTTGGGACGGACTTTTCGGTCACACGAATATTATTTACCAGGTGAACTTAAGCAAGATACATAGACAAGATTAAGCGGAATACGGAATTAGTTTTCCGAAATTCTCAATTCAGAATTAGCTGAAGATAGAAGTGATTTTATTTTAATTTATGTATACGAGTATTTCGGGGCTTGAGGACTCTTTTTTGAATAAAATAAAACCATTTAAGATATCTCGAAAATGGTAATATTGGTTTGAAGTATAAATCGAAACATTAATGAATGGAACTCCACGTGGCTCATATGTCCACCATGGGCACATCGTTTCATTGAACCCAATTTTTATCGAGTCGGCCACATATTTCGAGGGAAATGGCTGCTATCTCTCGTTTATAGTATTGGCTCTCAGCTCCTCTTACGACCGACGCCGCCGCCGCCGGCTTCTTAGACAGACCAATGAATGAACTTAGCCCCATACAAAAAGTCTAGAAGTATTTAATTACACGATCTAGGCGGCACGACCATTTTTCGAAATAATACTTTCATCGAATTGAGTTTTCAATAACTCTATTTTTACACCCGCCGCGTTTTGTGTCACCGTCTTGTTGAAACCCATATTTTGACTGTCTTTCTTTTGCAATTGACAAAAAACGTTGGAACTCGTCTCTACGTCTTCATTGACTGTAACGTAACGGTCATTTTCATCAACGAAAAAAAAAACGGTCCAATGACACCACCCACCGGCATCAAAGGCATACCATACAGTTATTTCTTGTAGATGAGTTGGTGTTTCTTAAAGTACATGATGGTTTTCAGTTGACCAATGCGCATATTCTGTTTGTTGATGAAGCCGTTTACTACTTACTTATCCGGCTCCCGATTCATGGAGGGTCTCTGCCTGAGATAATGCGGTCTTCCATCGGTTGGGATCTCTCGCGAGCTCCCTTCAGTCGTCGAGACCAAGCGCTCTTGCGTCTGTAACCGTCTGGTCCCTGTACCGGAGGTTCGGTCTTCCTCGTCGTCTCGAATCTGGGGGCTGGGATTCGAAGATTTTCTTAACTGGAGCGTTGTTGTCCATTCACTCGATGTGACCGAGCCGTCTGGGATTCGAAGATTTTCTTGGCTGGAGCGTTGTTGTCCATTCACTCGATGTGACCAAGCCAGTGTAGTCGACGTGTTTTGGCTTTTTGGACTACATCTACATCTTGGTACAGCTCGTATACTTCACGATGGAATCTTCTCCTCCATTCGCCCTCTTCCAATATAGGACCAAATATCCGCCGAAGAATTTTTCTCTCGTAAGTGCCATCAATTCCCCTTATTTACTTATCGTCCAGCACTCAGCGCCATTTGTTTGGCCGAACTGAAGTAGCAGCGGTTTGCTAGGGTAATTCTTCGTCGGATTTCCACTAAGGTATCGTTCGTGGGATTGATGTTTGTTCCGAGGTAGGTAAACTTCTTGACTACCTCGAAATTACTACTACCAACAGTGACGTTTTGTCCTAGGCGATGGACAGATGAGGCCTTGCTTGTTGATAGCATATGCTTTGTCTTGTCCTCATTTACTTCAAGACCAACGCGTTTCGCCTGTTCATCAATTGCTGTGAACGCTTCTAGCACAGCTTGCTTGGAGCGGCTGATGATATTGATGTCGTCCGCATAGCCAAGCAGTTGGGAAGACCTGTTGAAAATAGTGCCTTTCAGGTTAACACCACTCTTGCGCACTATCTGCTCCAGGACTAGGTTGAAGAAATCACATGATAGCGCATCTCCTTGTCTGAACTCTGTGCACGTCTGGAATAGCTCGGATGAGCTGTTACCCATTTGCACGTTGCACCGGGTATTTTGTAACGTCATACGGCATAGCTGGATCAGTTTTTTTCGGGATCCCGAGTTCCGACATCGACAAAAGAAGCTCTTGGTGATTTATGTTATCATATGCGGTTTTGAAATCGATGAAAAGATGGTGGGTCTCGACTTGCCTCAATGTGAATGTTTCTATCGTTTCATGACCCTTCACAGCCTGGCCTGAAGCCACACTGTTGCCTGCCGATCATAGTGTTGCAGAAAGATTTTAGACGCTCACATAGTACGGTGGATAGGATCATTAAGCAGGGAATGCCAGATTTATCCTAATTAAATAACACCAACAGGAAATATTTTACTTAAGGCCTTTAGGCAATTTTACACCGTTTTCTGCTCTGATTGAAGTTACTTATTTGCTTAGAACTAAGTTCTAAATTATTATTGATATTTAAGAACTTAAAATTTTGACTAAGGGTCGTTATTCTATATTCCGAAATTCTCCAAACGCAGAATTTCGAAATATAGAACTGTGAACTTACAGAAATACCTAGATTTTTCGAGTACAGAATTTCGGAAACCGATTTTGGGCACGTGCAGACTAATAATCCTAACCGAATTATATTTGGTCATTTTGTCAATCAATTTTTCAAATTGTGAGTTGTTCTTTTAAATTTCGGTAGATAAACATATTTTGTTTTTGGTATTGAATTTGATTTTGAGCATTTTGAATAATTCTAGTATCACGGACTCACGGGCCTAGTTTATACATTTCGTCATCTGCGCCACACAGCGCCATATTGAAATACGAGTATGTTAAATACACAATGTTCCCGTAGAAGAATTTCAGAGAAATTTCAAAACGCTTAAGTTTCAATTGATGGCACATGAAGATTCTGGAGGCAGGTCAACGGCCTTGGTTTTGATGAAAGCATCGCTTCCCATCAATCAGCGAAATCAAGCATCATTGTGCGTTGTTAGTACTTGGATGGAGGACCGTTTAAACACCAACCATGTGCTGTTAACATGTGTTTCTTCTGTTGTTCTTTCTTTCTGTGTGTCTCTCTCTGTTCCATTGTCTAAGCGGATGGCCTCAGTTACCAGTGTTTTCAGTGTCTCTACGAAGTAGTGTAATATGTAATGTAATGTAATGTCTGGAAGCCTGTGGAGTTCATGGTGACGTCAGTCAAATCTGTTGATTATTATTCAATTAGTGATGCCAAATCACTATGGCATAACGATTGAACTGGATGTCCAAATGATAAACCTTTATTATCAAAAGGAATGTTCCTTATTGCAAACGTTGCGCAAATTTTACGGTAGATCTCATGACCCTTCACAGTATACTCTTCAACGTTTAGTGGCCCAGTTAGAAGCCAGGTTTCCACAGGGGACATCTTCGGTACACTAGAAGTGACTACGGCACGCTTGCGGTTGCTCGGCTTCGTTCGTCGCTTGGGGTGGTTCTTGCCACCTCCTAGTGCACCTCCTGCTCAACTAAATATTAATTTTTATTCGTGCCTAAAGTAACGTTGGAAAAATGTGACACAAATCTAGAGACCATGACGATATCTGAGAGGAAAAATAGATGGTGCTTCGATTTAATAAAAAAAAATTAAAGAAAATTAAAAAAATAATAAAAAAACTAGCCTTTCTAAACTAGCTAACCTATTAAACTAAAACCCGAAACCAAAATTTAATTAAAAAAATATAAAAAAAATTTAAATTAAAAACAAAAAAAAATTATGTATCCTTAACTAATCCTAAAAACTAATACCCTATATCCTATATCTAAAGCACCTTCTTTTCATTACCCTCAGATATCGCGATACTGAATTCCAAACGTTCGTCTGATGTTGTTGACGAAGGTCTGGCCAACCCACCCAAGAATCAGAAAGATACTTCCTTCGCTATTTCCTTAGCCATATATTCAAGGGAAATAGCCCCTAAAGTAACCCAACTAGTCACGAATTAGTCGTTAGTGAAAAGTCTGTTCATGTCTCGTCCTCTAACCAACATCACATCTGGACGGCGGCGTTGCCAAGCCAAGCTAAAGAAATTAGAACTCCATTTTCTTTTTAAAATGACTAGTTTGATAATCAACATTCGTTCGTCCATTGTATACATATTTTAAAAATATGTATACAATGGTTCGTCAAAGGAACTCAAAATCTACCGAGAACATCGCCACGGCCTGTGAAAGTGTAGGTATATCAATACAAGAACTCGACCTTTCGCAGACTTCAACTTGGCGAATTTTGAGTCCCTACTTAGGCCTGCATACGTATAAGATCTAACTGTCTTTGGAGCTAAAACGCCATTTTTCGTTGACTTGGTTTCGGAGTGTTTGTAATAGGGCCCTCATTTTAGTCAAAAAATCATCTTAAGCGAAGAGGCGCATTTTTGGATGAATGACTTTGTTAACAACTAAAATTGCCGCATATGGGACGACATCAACTCAACAAGGTTCACCCTTCATCAGGAGACAATGCATCCCCAAAAAGTTGCTGTTTGTTGTGGATTTTGGCCGGCGACATCATTGGTCCGTATTTTTTTCAAAAACGACATTGGTGAGGCCGTCACTGTCATAGGGAGCTCTAAGGAACGATAATAACCAATTTCTTATGGCCTAAATGAAACCATATAGACTTAGAAGACATGTGATCCCAGAAAAGGACGCTTGTGCTACGTGCCAAACAGTGGAAGCCATTATTAACCTTCTGCATGAACGATTTTTGGATAAGGTTATCTCTCGCAAAAGGTGACGTACATAAATTAGCCACCAAGGTCATACGACTTGGCCTCCTTAGACTTTTTTATGTAGCTTCCCAAAGTCGCAGGTATTCGTCCTTAAACCCTAATCGACCGATGCCCCTAACGTGAACATAACAAAGGACATCACTCAAATTCAGCTGGATCTATGCAGAAGAGTCATTGAAAATAAACTACCGCCGAGAGGAAAGAATTTGAAAGATTTCATATTTCATACAGAATCATAATGGCATACATGGACCTTTCAAATACAAACATTTTGTTAATACCTCACACACAGCTTGTTTTATTCAAACTCAAAATCTTTCCGCCCTTATTGAACACCCCTTTAAGGTACTAGTACGATACGATTTTTGGGAATTTTTTCTCGGAAACCTTATTAGGTAATAACATAATTTTTTTTTAAACATACGTCAACAGTACAAAAATTTTTTTTTTTAATTTTCGAATTTTGGCCGAATTATAGAGGCGCCAACGTCGACTCATCAAAAAATACATGGGCCCATGGCGGAATTGGCTGGATTGAAACAAAATGAGTTATTTAAAGGAAGGTTTCTTACAAGACAATTTACCACAATTTGTTTAAAGAGTCAAAACAAAAAAAAATATAGAGCTTTAAAAACAACATTTTTTTTTTGGAAATTTTGTTGGCCATTTTTGGGTCGCCATTTTTTTTGTTCATAATTTTTTGGTCAAATTGTAGTAAATTGTCTTAGAAAACATAAAAACAATCAAGTTGCAACAAGTTTTTTGAAAATCGGTTCAGTAGATCCGGAGATAAACTGTCCGCCATGTGATCATGTATTTTTTGATGAGTCGATGTTTGCGCCCTCTATAATTCGGCCAAAATTCGAAAATTGACGCATGTATTCATTATTTAAAAAAATTATGTTATTACCTAATAAGGTTTCCGAGAAAAATATTCCCATAAATCGTGCGTTTTTTTGGCATTCTAGACCGTACTAGTACCTTAACTACAAATGTTCTCAGTCAGTTCACAATGGATTCACTTTTTGTTACAATTTAATCAGGACTAAATTATTGATAAACTTGACTTAGAACTTTCAAGGTTCTTAATCTTAATAAATTACCTTCATGGTCAAAAAGGTTTCAAACAGCTTCCCTAATGTTTTCCATTTCAACGCATTTTAACAGGGCAAAACACATCAAAGATTCCTCCACCATACCGATCAAAGATAAATACAAGGAAATGAAAAGTTAAACTCGACAAGAGGCCAATAAAAATGAACATAAACAAAGAAATATTGTCAACACTCAACAACTACGAGTACATGTATTTTTGAAAGCTTTACTTTTCCACTAAGCGACTGCGGCGCCAACTCGTCGCTTCCTATACACATCGATTGCCAAGCCCAGTTTATTAAATTGAAATAACAATTCACTTGCCAATACTTACACAAAGCAATAAATCCATCGGATTCCATTTCACTGTGACAAAAATCAATTAACATGAATTGATTTCCCATTAATAAACATTGACTTTATCAATGATAACAAAAAAAATAAATCAGTTTCTCTCCAAGTAAAAAAAAAACGCAATTAAAATAAACACGGCTTGTTTAATTGCAGTGTACATTTTGCGATGTAATTAATAAAACACATAAAATCATACTTGTTTTATTAAAAAAGAAAATTCCCATTACCTGGGTGTAAATTTTGTTGCTAAGTCTTTCGGTTCCAAGGGCAGCTGCTACATGCAATACAAGTTTCCCACTTTCACTTTCTCGTACCGAACGAAGCGGCAACACTTATTCAAAAGAAGCTCAAATGAAGCTCTTAGAAATTAATTTATTAATTTAAAATTGCACAATTTCTAACAAATCATTCATAAAGTCTCCATCTAACGGCTTCTTCTTCCTATGGATAGGTAATACTATAAATAATACAGTAGAACCCACAAGTGGGCGCATTGATTTATTCGAGTGTTTTCTTTTGTGCGGGCGTTTTTATGGTGATCCCCTCAGATTTATTATGTAAACAATGTTTTCTCATTTGTTTGAAAAATAAAAACCAGCATTTTAATGACCAAAACTACATTAATTCTTGGACATACATATAACACAAATAAAATCAGCTCTAATGACCATGTTATTTTTTATCCATTTCAAGTTCATTGAAATTCCCTGTGCACACATATATTAGTTAGGTATCGGAATATTTTTTGCCTTGGATTACAATGTAACTCCTTTTAATGAGAAACAAGTAAACGAGAGTCTCTTTCCATAGAAAACAAAATCAAAAAAACCACGCCGAACTCATTAAAATTGAAACTGCACGCCAGTCACAAAACATCCATTACAAAAAAAAAATAAAATGCACGACTAAGTCGCACGAACTTGCTCCTATGTAAAAGACTAAGAATTTCAAAAATGAATGTTATAAGAGAAACTGTTCATAACCATAAAATTCATTTTTAAATTACTAACAGAAACTTCTTTATTAGTTAAAGGTAAGAATGCGATTCAAGCAAATATAGATTTATGCAAGAACAAGAATTATAAGTCTTTGTAGTGGTTTCTTAAAAAATAAGGTTTTATAAAAGAAAATTTTAAAACATTTTTAAGAAAAACTATTGGTGCGCCAATTTGAAGTTTTTATTATTGTTTGAATAAAAATTAAATTTACAGAAAAAAGTATTGAGCCGTTTTCGAGACATTGAATTTTCAAAAAACAAAAAATTGATTTTTTTTTTAAATTCAAAAAAATATTTTTCTTAAAGTTTTGAAATGCAATGCTTTTTAAATTTTTTAGAAACTTCTCTCTACGAAATTTCATTAAAATCCGTTGTGCTAATAATGAGAAATTCAAAACTTAAAAAAATCGTTCTATTGTAGGTACAGTCAATAATAACTTGTTTTCAAATTTGTTTTTATTAAATTACAGATATTAAAAAAATAATAGAAAGAAAAAAAATTTAAGCAAAATTCTGGGAACCGTTTTCGAGAAAAAAAACGATTTTCGAAAACCATTTTTTAACATTTGTATGGAGGGTACCGTTATTTTTAGGTAAAATGAATTTATTTTTCTCATATCTTGTAGATTATTTTTCCAAACTTTTATTTATCAAGTTTCGAAAAAATCGAGCATGGGGTTTTCGAAATATTTTGCTTTCAAACAAAAATTTTTGAAAGTTTTTTTAAAAATCCAAAAAAATTTTTTTAGAAAATTTGAATACACAATAATATTCAAACTGCTGGGAAGCTTTAGCTCGGTCTTACCGTTTTTGAGAAAATCAAAAACAAAAGAAATGGTCCCAAGGGGGGTACCAAAACTACTCATTTTTTGGAAAAATTTTATCAACCATTACCTAGGTTTAACTAAATTAAATTTTTTGAATTTTTTTTTTTAAAATGGGACAGTTTTTGAGAAAAAAAATATTTATAAAATTTCGAAAAAAAATCGTATGGCAGGTACCGTTATTTTTGGTCTTAAAAAATCAATTAAAAAAAAATCCGGGGGTGAAAAATTAAAACCCATATCTACCAAGTTTGAAGAAAATCGGCCGAGCCGTTTAGCTGTAATCGAACAGACAGACAGACAGACAGAATTGCCAGACCCACTTTTTTCGTCTTCGCTATCATCGTAATGTCAACTTTGATCAAAATCTCGAGTTCGATTTTTTTTTACGAATGCATAACTTGCCTTTAGTACCTATAAGTCGCAAGAAAAAAGAAAAAGTTTAATGAATTTATGATCAATATTAAACACAAGCCTGAGTCGTTCACTTGCTGCCAGTCCTACAAAATATTTTTGACTTAAAAATCTAAATATTAATGGGAAACTCAACTCTTATGTTTTCAAGCTTTTCCTCAAATGTATCCCAAATTAAGACAGAGCTACCGCTTTTAGGGTGAAAATCAGTTATTTTTCCAAATTTTATATGGAAAGACTTAAGAAATTCTAAACAAAAATATAGTGCCACAAAATTTTAAACCATTTATCAAAATGCTAAAGCTATTTAAGTAAGTTACTAAGTTAAAAAGAGGATTTTGCTTATTTTAAACGATTTTAACATCTTACTACGAGTATCTCTTAACATTTTACTAAGGTTAAAATCACAAAATGGCAAATGACAAAAAACATTTCGAGACAAGTTGCTCCCAAACTTTATTAAAATTCCGTCATCCCCTGAGCAGTAAAATGAGTTAAAATCGGGATTTTATAGCATCGCTAAGTTCCCAAAAGTGATAGGTGCGATCTATTGTACACATGTACAAATTAAGCGACCTGCCGGCCTCTACATAAACAGAGAAGGTATCTATACTGTTCCTTTTTAAAACAAAATGTACGACTGGGTCGCACGAACTTGCTCCTATGTAATAGACTAGGAATTTTAAAAACAAATGTAATTAAAGAAAACTGTTCATAATATAAAATGATTTTTTTAAATTCTTTTAGTAGTAAGAGATAAAACACAATGCTATGTAAATATGAATGTATGCAAGGACAAAAATTATAATTCGTTGTAGTGGTTCCTTAAAAATATAAGCTTTTATGTAAAAAATTCTTAAAACATTTTTAAGAAAAAAATTTGGTACGCCAACTTTAAGTTTTTATTATTGTACGAATGAGAGTTAAATTTCCAAGGAAAATATTGAGCCGCTTTGGAGATATCGAATTTTCCAAAAAAAAAAAAGCTTTTTAGAAGCTTCTTTAAAAGAAAATCATTTAAATCCGAATTAATTTATTTGAAAGAAAAAAAAATTAGCTAAATTCGTTTTCGAGAAAAATACAATTTTCGAAAACCATTTTTTAACATTTGTATGGAGATTACTGTTATTTTAAGGTAAAATTATTTCTTTTTTCTCATATCTTATAGAATATATTAAAAAAAAAAAACTTTTATTTATCAAATCTTAAAAAAATCGAGCATGGAGTTTTCAAAAATAAAATTTGATTTTTTTTAAATCCAAAAAAATTTTTTTTTGAAAATTTGAATACACAATAATATTGAAACTGCTGAGGAGCCTTTACATAAAAAAAATGATCAAAATCAGTCGTACCGTTTTTGAGAAAATAAAAAAACAAAAAAAAAAATGGTTCCATTTTGGAAACTTTTTTTCAACCATTACCTGGCCTTAACTAAATGAAATTTTTTGAATTTTTTTTTAAGAAAATCTGTGGGACAGTTTTTGAGAAAAAAAAATATTTATAAAATTTTGAAAAACAATTCGTATGGCAGGAGGCGGGGGGGGGGTAATTAAAACCCATATCTTCCAAGTTTGAAGAAAATCGGACGAGCCGTTTAGACTGTAGTCGAACAGACAGACAGACAGAATTGCGAGACCCACATTTTTGGTCTTCGCTATCATCGTAATGTCAACTTTGATCAAAATCTCGAGTTCGATTTGTTTTACGAATGCATAACTTGCTTTATAGTAAAATTATGACATTAATGACTGTGCTTATCATATAACCATTTTTTCAAATTTTGAAATTCTCATAATCGGAATAACGGATTTTAGTAAAATTTAATATCATCAATTTCTTTGGCATTTGAAAAATGAAAAACAATTTCTGATTTTAATATGCAAAACTTAACGTCTGTTGGACACACACAGTGCCCCCAATGTCCCCCTCATTTAATTCGAAAATATTAAAAAGGTAGGAACAAAGTAGGCGAAACTTCCAAAAATTTGACAAAGCCAAATGGTTCAGCTGTTTTATCTTCAGCATTTTTCTTGGTATTATATGCCTCCAAGCATACATGAAAAAATTGAAGGTTAGGGTAGGTTAGGTGAGCCGATGATCACCTCACTTGGATCTCAATGGATCCATTGTGCTCTCCAGGGTGTTGGAACAATGTAGGTATAGGAAGGGCAAGGTAAAGGATTTAGTGAAAGTCTTAGATATGAGGGACTTTCCTAAACCATCCCGACTTCCGAATGAAGTCAAGGACCACTCAGAAAAAAACACGTTGTTAAACCAAGAATTTTGCGTTTTCAAATGATTGTGAGTTAAAAATTGTTAGAGCAACAAAAAGTTGTTGGCACAACAACAGGTTTTTTTTTTTTTGTTTTAAAAATTCAGTTCTTAGCTTAAGAAAGAAATTGTTAAAAATGCTTAATATTTTAAAAACTGAAAAATTTTTAGTTCAACAATTAAATTCTTGTCTTAAATATTTTTCAAGACAATTGAACCTATCAACAACCGAATTTTTGATTTAACAATTTATTCTTAAGGTATCAAATATGAAAATTGTTGACTTAAGAATCTAAATTGTTATTTTTTTGTTGGTCGATCGTGTTCTCGCAATTTAACTGTTAGTTTAAAAACGCATTTTTGAGGTTTAACAAGAAAATGTTAAGCTGTCGACATCTAGTTCTTGGAACAAGAAATAAATTGTTGACACGACAATCTTATTCTTAAAATAAGACAAAGCTAACTGTTAAACTGTTGCTTTACACAAATCGGAGTTTGTGGCATTATTTCAATGTGGCCCAGCGGCATGCAGTGCAACGTGGTTAAAATTAAGAAATTGAAATTAACTAAAAACATAACTATAATGGAAAGTGGTGATAAAAGTAAACAAACAGTGATTGAAAACATTAACCGTGAAACCCTTGAACTATTTTTAAGTTGGGGATTGTGCTTCGATTGAATATCCGCATTAGAAGAGTGCCATATTTCATCCCTAGATCTTTTGAAAATGATTGATTCACACGAAATCGAGAATATTTTCAACAAAAGAGAGTTGCTTGCAGAAAGAATAACGTTTCGATATTTTTTAAGGAAAAATTGAAGCCTAGATTTCATTTTATGTTGCATTACAGCACTGTAATAAGAGAAGTTGAACCCTTAAAAAATATTTGCTGCTTTATATTTGAAGGAAAGCATCAATATTTTAAGCAATATTGTCATGTTATAAATTCTAGAATCAATGTTCCCTACACCTTATGTCTTAAAAGTTCCCTTCAATTTTCACATACGAGTATAAACATACAAAACTTTTTTTCCAAAATGATTTTTCCGAATTCTCCTCTTGTCCCATAGACCTTAGTGAATTGCCATATTATGAAAATCTTTGTACTGATGTTTATATAGTAATGCAAGTAGACAGTCTTTTTTTTTAAAGGTATCTTTTTTATAGTCAAAAAATTTGTTAAATACGAAAACTTAACACTTAAGATATTAAAAATATATTTGGATTGCGTAAATTTTTTTTTTTTGATATGCCAATTATATAAAAGTTTATTCTTAGAAAATGTTCAGTCAATTCAAATAAAATATCCTGTAAACTGCTTCTACATTAAAAATATTGTAAATTTTTCGAAGTGTGTAAGGAGTTCAGAAGAAGTTGTTCGATTTTAGTTATCTTTTATGTAAGAAATATTGTATGTTATTTTACGAAATGAAATAAATATTTTAAGTTTCTGAATTCTAAGTATTTTTCTTTATTTGCAAATAGTTCTTTTATATTTTTCAGGGAATGGATTCTAATTTCAAAATTTAGAGAAATTTATAACATTTGAATCAAGTCACACTTCAAGAACGCGTCGTTAACAAAATTTAAAAATTACTTCTTCGTTTAAAAGACAAAAATGTAACCTCAGGTGAATAATATATACCTACATTGTTGAAAAGTTGGATAGAATAAATAGTCAAAAATTAATAAAAATAATATTTCATAAATTGTTGACTATTTTTTTTTTTTAACAACAATTTATATTCTTGAAAGGTTCACTTTTTTTATTGAACCAACAATTAATTCTTAAATTTAGTTAACAATACGTTCTTGAGCAAGAATAAAAGTACTTGCTTAATAGCTAACACTTGCGTTCTTGTTACAAGAATTGCAAGTTGTTGGGTTCATTTGAACCTACGAAAGTTGTTGACCCAAAGTATAAAGATCTTGAAATTACAACTTTTTTTCCGAGTGATGCTTTTTAGTGGCAAAAATGAGACGTGGTCCAGTTCGTCGAAAAAGTATTCTCCAAAGGGCGTTTATTCTATAGTTCTGTTTAGGCTGGGGCATTCACTAAGGAAGTGCTGATGCGCATTTTGCTTATGTGAGTTCTATTGACACACATTTGAGGTTTGCTAAGTTTCAGTAGTTACTCTGTGTTTTTCTTTGAAAAATCTGGCCAAAGATTCATTGAAACCCGACATGTGACAATTGTTGACTATCTGTCAATTGCAGTCTTCAGGAAACTTTGGTAAATTCTATACTTTTCCTGCTCCAGTGGTTAAACAAAATTTAGCTCAGTTAAAATGATGAACCGTTTTTGGCCAGTTTATCAGCCAAATAATTGAAGCTTGCATATTACTTGGGCAGTTTTCAGAAGAAGCCCAGAAGCAAGCAACAAATAATATAGGCATTTCCAAGACCATTTCAGTCGAAAGGCTTCGAGGCAAAACTAAAATCGAGATGTAATAAATACTGGATTTTCACTTTCCGTAGATCCATATATGTATTTCGAGCCGAAGTACAATGCTTCATAATAAACCCATTCCAACTGGAACGGATTGTCTTAGTCCAAGAGGTCAAAAGGATTCAGATGACCCCGAACGGCTTAGATGATAACCCCTCTTTTACGAAAAGAATACTCTTGGAGGATTTTTCACTTCCTCGCAAGAGGCAGTATCACCGCAAAAACATTTTTTGTTCTTAAGTGAAATCGGCTTTAAATCGATCCAAAACTTTACGCTTCCGGGTACTGACAGGGATATCGTAGGCCAATGTCCTACTCCGTTATCATTTCATAAATAATATATATTTTTTTATGAATGCAAAATACACCACCTTAACATTTTCACCTACTCTTACATAAAATAAAAATCTTGAAGTGAAAAAATACATATTTTTAAAGAAAAGTTAAACAAATAAAATGCACGACTGGGTCGCACGAACTTGCTCCTATGTAATAGACTAGGAATTTTAAAAACGAATGTTATTAGAGAAAACTGTTCATAAGGATAAAATGATTTTTTTTTTAATTCTTTAAGTAGTAAGAGATAAAAACAGAATGATATGCAAATATAAATTTATGCAGGAACAAAAATTATAAGTCTTTGTAGTGGTTCCTTAAAAAAATAAGCTTTTATGTACAAAATTTTCAAAACATTTTTAAGAAAAAATGTTGGTACGCCAACCTTAAGTTTTTATTATTGTACGAATAAAAGTCTAATTTCCAAAAAAAAATACTAAGCCGTTCTTGAGATATCGAATTTTTCAAAAAAAAAAAATTACTTTTTTTTCTAAAAATTGAAAAAATATTTTTTCTTAAGTTTTTAAATGCAATGTTTTTTAAACTTTGTAGGAGCTTTTTTATAAAAAATTTCATTAAAATCCGTTAAATCGATAATGAGAAATTCAAAATTCGAAAAAATTGTTCTATGGTAGGTAGAGTCAGTAATATCTAGATTTAAAATTTTTTTTTATTAAATTATAGATTGTAAAGATTAATCAAAAGAAAAAAAATTTTAGCAAAATTCTCGGAACCGTTTTCGAGAAAAATGCGATTTTCGAAAACCATTTTTTAAAATTTGTATGGAAGGTACCGTTAGTTTTAAATAAAGCAAAATTTTTTTTCTCAAATCTTGTAGATTATATTAAGAAACTTTTATTTGCCAAGTTTGAAAAAAATCAAGCAAGGGGTTTTCGAAATATGGAGATTCCGAAAAAATTTTTGAATTTTTTTTTTTTAAATCCAAAAAATTAAAAATTGAAAATTTGAATATGTAATAATATTCAAACTTTGGAGGAGCTTTGGCATAAAAAAAATTATTAAAATCGGTTGTAGGTACCGTTTTCGAGAAAATCAAAAACAAAAAAAATGGACCCAGGGGGGCTACCGAAAATAACAATTTTTTGTACAATTTTTTTCAACCATTAGCTAGATTTTACCAAATGAAATTTTTGGAATTTTTTTTAAAAAACTCTGTGGGACAGTTTTTGAGAAAAAAAAATATTTATAAAATTTCGAAAAAAAATCGTATGGCAGGTACCGTTATTTTTGGTCTTAAAAAAAAATAGAAAAAAACGTCCGGGGGTAAAAAATTAAAACCCATATCTACCAAGTTTGAAGAAAATCGGCCGAGCCGTTTAGGCTGTAGTCGAACCGACAGACAGACAGACTGACAGACAGACAGACAGAATTGCGAGACCCACTTTTTTTGTCTTCGCTATCATCGTAATGTCAACTTTGATCAAAATCTCGAGTTCGATTTTTTTTACGAATGCATAACTTGCCTTATAGTACCTATATGTAAGTCGCAAGTAAAAAATGACGAAGGGAATGAGGTACACTACACATGCTTTGCCTAACTTCGCGGTCAACCACACGACAAAGTTGTGTAAAGAGATTTCGAGGCTTTGCGTGGTGCGGTTTTTCATGATGTTGTCTTTCCATATACATACCTATACAAAACCAAAACAACCAACATCTCTGGTTGGACCAGTTTTGTAATGTTTTGACCATAAAAAGGTACAAAAATGCTGAAGCAACATCAACATTGTATCGTCCGTCTCCACATAATCTTGACGAAGAGAATGGGAATTGTAATCGCAGTCACATACGGCTCCATTTCCTCCCTGTTCGAGCCCCGCACAAGAAATTGAAGAACCCAGAGAAGTAGGTGAACCTGAATACTCCACTGATCGTGACTAACGATCAGCACAGATACTCGTCGTAAGTCGTAACATACGTGATACCTACGAGTAGGTAGGTTCCATCGGTGGTGATGTTTTCTTTTTGTGTTCATATCTGAATGCATTCCTTTGTGCAGAAAAATATATTTCTAAGGTCGCAGATCGCAACGGATTGTTGAATCTCGTTCATTTCACTTTGGGAGCATAATGGAAAATTTACCGGGACATGGTTAATGTGCTGGAGACATGGCAAATGGTTTTCGTGTAACAGAACCATGCACAATGAAAGTTTACTTGTTCATGGTAGAGCACCAGTTTCTTATTCGGATTGAGCACGAGTTCGGGCTGGAAGGAAATAAATGGAAAGAAGATTTAAAGATATATGTATCTATCTGGGTTTGTTATGCGAAAGAGGGAAATAAGCTTAATTGTTGAAGGCTTAAAAACTGACAACCAACGATTAGTAGTACAATTTCTTTCAGTTGAAATACCAGTAATTTGTGGGTTAATTTCTACACAGACAGAAATCGGTTCAACTGAATGAGAGTTGATTCTTAGTGTAGATAATTAATCAAAGAAAAAGCTTCGACATCTTACAAATGGAAGTCTTAGTCTAATGCATAATGATGGTTATTAGTCTCAACCTAGACTTTTTACCATGATAATGGTAGTAGAGGTAATCAAAAGAATTCATGTTTTTAATTATTGGAGCGGAACAAATTTTCAAGAACCAACAATATGTGCGTGTTATCGGAAGGAATAGTGGAGACCTACACATTTCCGCCCAGTTGGTGACTAAACTTTTCGAATATTTGCACTTCTTCACGAAAGTATACCCCTGAAAAAGCATATTTCTTTTTATGTGGCAGCGCCTGTAAATCGATCCAACACAGCTTTAACTTTTTCGCCAAAAGACACTCAAACATGACATTATCTTTAACTTTATTGATATTTATTGTAGCAAAATATTCATTCTTTTTTCACAAAATGGAGGCATTGCACAACTTACATAGATATGGTAGTATTCTACCTTACTAACATCAATTATAAATTTTGGTTGTTGAAATAACTATGAATTAATTTGTTTTTATTCGAAGGAAAAACTACTTTCAAAAACCTTCATGCAAAATTAGAAAAATAACTTTTGACTGACAGATAAATTTTGTGGATTCAACAAAATAAATTTGTTAAATTGACAAAATTTTTTATTGATTTAACAAAATAATTTTGTTAATACGGTTATGAAAAATTTTTAACATTAACAAAAATTTTTTTGATGAAACAAAAGAATTGTTAATATGACACAATCATTTTGTAAATTCTGCCAAATTTTGTCATATTGACATAATATTTTTGTTATTTCAACAAATCAATCTGTTAGCCTAAAAAAGTAATTTTGTGGGTACAACAAAATATTTTTTGTTACCTCAACGACGTTTTGTTGGCGACAAAATTTTTATCAGCTCAACCTACATTTTTATCATATTTACCTAGATTTTATTTTCAGTGTAGGGAAAGCTGAGATGTATAATATATGGGCTTATCCGTTCAAATTTTAACTTTTGCCATGCGTCGAAATATAGATATACCTAGACATTATTATTAAATATTCAGGTTTTTAAATTTATAATATTATATATGTAGTATATATATAAAATGAACCATCGAGATAGTGCGAAAGTTTTTCAAATCGAAAAAATTATCGAATATTGAGACTTATGGCTGCTTGCGTAGATAACTAACGTTTATATTATTGCAAAAATAATGTTCAACATAAGATTACTTAGTAAAATTTTCATTTTTTTTTTCAGATAAATGAAGGTCAAAACTAATTGAGATCATTCATTTCAAGTGCGCGCTTGGGGAGAGTACGATAACTTGGCCGCCAAGATTTGATAACGGGTTTTTGTAGGGGGGTCAAAAACAAGCACTTTTTACTATGGGAGGGGGGGGGGTCTATCTCCCCCCGTTTAGGAGGTAGGGGCACTTTTAGAAAAAATGGTTTAAATTGAAAAAAAAATATTAAAAAACAACGGCAACACCTACAATAAAGTGCATTACTGCGTTTGAAAGCCAGAAGATTGTTCTATAATCCTGCATTTAAATTAAATTACTCATATCAATAGTTTTTGAGAAATTCGCATTTAAAGTTCAAATTTTGATAAAAAAACGTGTAAAAAAAGTTTAGACCGGTTGTTTTCAAAATTGTGAAATGAAATTGTAAATTAGCTGATATGTGTTTCATGTATCTATCAGTTCTTAATCGAACACAAAAAACCGCATGGTTCTATGTCTTCTGGTTTTTGAGAAAACCTCCGTTTAAGAGGTAGGGGCACTTTTAGAAAAAAAAATGGTTTAAATTGAAAAAAAAATATTAAAAAACAACGGCAACACTTACAATAAAGTGCTATACTGCGTTTCAAAGCCAGAAGATTGTTCTATAATCCTGCATTTAAATTAAATTACTCATATCAATAGTTTTTGAGAAATTCGCATTTAAAGTCCCAATTTTGATAAAATAACGTGAAAAAAAAAGTTTAGACCGATTGTATTCAAAATTTTGAAATGAAATTGTAAATTAACTTATATGTGATCCATGTATCTATTAGTTCTTAATCGAACACAAAAAACCGCATGGTTCTATGTCCTCTAGTTTTTGAGAAAATCGAAAATTACCAAAACTGCTTTTTTTGATTTTTGGTGGTGACGGTGATTCCATTTTAAGGATTAATGTTAATAAACATAATGAATCTTTGTTAGTTCAGTACCGCAATTCATTTAGCGTTACCCAGAATGCACCATGAGGAGGTAGAATTGCATCTGGGTCAGTTATTTTGTCAGTTAGTCAGGAGTTAGTCAGTCATAGTTAGTTAAAAATGGTCAAAATGTATTAAAAAGGTGTGTAAGTCTCGTCAATAAAGCCATCGTCCGTACTATAACTGTCGAGTTCGTTGAGTTACTCTTTTATGGTGGGAAGCCGAGGATGTTTTGGCGGTAAAACGCTTTCTAAATTTTCGCTCTGAAGGGTGGGAGGATCGATGTCTTTTAACTGTAAACCCTCACATATATCACCATCGGTATAACAAGGGTAAACTTTTTTTACATCTGATAAAAACTCTATTATTTGCGAACCCCAGTCGTCCTTATATTTCCTTTCTAGGCAGTATTTTCGATAGAAAAATAGTGCCATGTATTGGTGAACATGGTCAGAAGTTTGTTTTGGTTTTCAAGATCGTTTATTGTATTTTATATGTATTTAGTGGACATTGGATAAATAGAATAAATTTGAATTTTTTTAAATACAGATTCTGTGAATGCAAAAGAAACTTTTCATGCACCCAACCTCGCACCTACCCCAAATCCTATAGTGTGCCCAAGCAGGGGGGTTGCAGGGGGGCAGCATGCCCCCCCATACATACTTTACTGTTTATATATTGTAATGTTGGAAGCTAGCACTGATTTATTTATGTAAGGAAGCAAAAAATATCAAACATTTTGTAGAAAAGTAGTTTTAGTTATTTTCGATTTTCTCAAAAACCAGAAGACATAGAACCATGCGGTTTTTTGTGTTCGATTAAGAACTGATAGATACATGAAACACATGTAAGCTAATTTACAATTTCATTTCACAATTTTGAAAACAATTGGTCTAAACTTTTTTTTTCACGTTATTTTATCAAAATTTGGACTTTAAATGCGAATTTCTCAAAAACCATTGACATGATTAATTTAATTTGAATGCAGGATTATAGAACAATCTTCTGGCTTTCAAACGAAGTATAGCACTTTATTGTAGGTGTTGCCGTTGTTTTTTAATATATTTTTTTTTTTTTAATTTAAACCATTTTCTAAAAGTGCCCCTACCTCCTAAACGGAGGTTTTCTCAAAAACCAGAAGACATAGAACCATGCGGTTTCTTGTGTTCGATTAAGAATTGATAGATACATGAAACACATATAAGCTAATTTACAATTTCATTTCACAATTTTGAAAACAACCGGTCTAAACTTTTTTTTTCACGTTTTTTTATCAAAATTTGGACTTTAAATACAAATTTCTCAAAAACTGTTGATATGAGTAATAAAATTTAAATGCAGGATTATATAACAATCTTCTGGCTTTCAAACGAAGTATAGCACTTTATTGTAGGTGTTGCCGTTGTTTTTTAATATTTTTTTTTTTCAATTTAAACCATTTTTTCTAAATGTGCCCCTACCTCCTAAACGGGGGAGATAGACCCCCCCCTCTCATAGTAAAAAGTGCTTATTTTTGACCCCTCTACAAAAATCCGTCATCAAATCTTGGCGTACTCGTGCCGCGCGCTTTCCTTATAAATAATTTTATATGATATAAATTAAAAAAAAAAAAAACTACCATGCGTGTCTATTGTTTTCAACATTGATTATGGGGCATTTTTTTATGGTTTGCATCATTATTTAAGCTATCTAGAGTAAATAAAAGTTTGGTTTCAATGCGTGCTTCATTATGTACAAATTTTATGAAGTTAACAAAACGAAAGTAAAAAACGTAACCGTTTCAAAAAAGGCAAATTTTTTACTAGCACACCAAATCATTCTTTGATTATACCTTTACAAGGAGCGTTATTTAAACTGTAGAAACTATAAAAAAAAATGGTACAAGTGTTGAACAAATAAGTTTGAAAAAAAGAGGCTGTGAAGATTAAAAATAAAAACCAAATCAATTAACTCATTTTTTAAAATAATTTAAGATGAATTGCTTTTCCAATTTTATCATGTTTATGTCTTTTAAGCAAACAAATGCTGCACAAAAAGTTTGTAAAAAAATACAAGTTTTGTTCTCTTATTTTAGTCTTTTTTTCTTTGCTTAAAATCAACAAACCCGTACTTTTTCGGCTATTATAGCATATTAATGTCAATTCAGAGAAAAATATTCAATAGAAAAGTTTCAAAAAATATAAAAATACAAATTTCCTGTTCAGTCGTTTTTTGTCCAAAATTAACGATATATAGCCTTAGAAACAGAAAAATAGCATCTTTTAGATTTATCAAATTATAACGAATACTTGCGAGAACGAAAAAAAATTATCTTAAATTCATTTTTTCAACAAGGAATACATATGTATGAGTTATTTTGAAGTTTTTTTTTTATTTATTCGTGGTCTATAAATGAAGAAAAACTCAAATTTACAGTCGTGCTTTAATTTTGTTTTTCAAACTCAAGAATTTAAAATTTATAGGGATAAGCCCATATATAAGATTGGATCACGAACCGATCCTTGAGGTGCACCTGCATCAACATCAATATTGAAAATTTCGGACAAACAATTTATTGTTAACAGATACTTTGAATCTTCTTGAAAAAAGAAATGAAGAGAAACGAGTTTGTGTAGAAGGCCATTATGCCAGACTGTATCGAATGCGTATTCGATGACAAGTAGAACCATTCCTGTACTTTTTCCAAGCCTAAAGTTATTTTTAACATCCCTTGTTATTCTGTGTAATTGATGTACAGTACTATCACAAATAATCATATACAGATGTCTTACGCCTATGGAGCAAAGTGACCTATGAAATTGAAAAAGCTTTATTCTATAAAGCTTTTTAAAAAGCATTTTTTCTACGAGAATCAAAGTTCTTCTCGCAGGATTTTGCAGGATAGGATTTCTCTTCTCTCAATTATGTGTTGCTTCTCTTTTGTTTACCCTTTCCTACAATTTTTGTTTATACTTGCAATATTCGTTTACCCCTTTGTAACGATCAAGCCGCAGACAGTTGATTTTTTTTATATTTTCAAGATTTTTTTTTGGGTTGTCTGAGGCTTGCGATAAATATAAAATGTGTGCTTCTTGGGTTTGACCGATTATTTAAGTTGGTTGATAATTAGAAAGATTTTTTCAATAAACTGTGTCATCGGTAGTTATGTATTTGTACATAGTTTAAATGACGCGACGGAAGGAATTTGTTTACGAGTATTTAATTTTTTTTTCATTCGTTTGAAGTTGATTTTAATAAAGGGCACATTTTTGTTGCGTAATTATGTATGTACATAGTTACATTCGCCTTTTCTATTTCGTAAGTGTCCAGGAATACTATATATATGTAGGTACATATTATATTTTTATAGTAATGTAGGTAGGAAGATACCTAGGTCTTTTTTGGGTTTATTATTATAAATTTCAAGATTTTGGACAAGAGCTTGTTTAGTACATTATGTAGGTAGGTATACCTAGCAGGAAACGAAATTAGTTTGGAAATTTTTTACTTATGTACATATATATACATACATATGTTTGTATGTAGGAAGATAAGATAAGCATTTCAATAGTTTGAATGCAATCATTTATCAATTAAGAACTTTTTGTATTAGATGGTCTTTTAAATAATTGTATACTTAAGTAGTGCTATGAGGACCTGCCTTGATACATTTTTACTTAAATTATTATTAAACAAAAATAATAAATAACTTTTTTTTTGTTTGATAATGTAAAAAGTTGGACATTAATAAATAGATACAGAGTATACAAATGTTCCTAGGTTCTTATTAACATAATTTTTTCCTGTAACTATTATGTCTATGTGATATGTACCTACAAGAAAATTTGTAGGCACCTACTAGAAAATTTGCGCCTACCGCCGAGACGATATAGACCCTCCGCCGATCCGGTTTTAACTTACGATGCAGGTACTTGTAATATACATATGACAGGTTATGAAAAAAATGAGCTCGAGATTTTGATCAATTTTGTGGAAAGAGTACGATAACTTAGGCGCCAAGAAATTAAAATAACGGTAATATACTTACAATTAAGTTTTATACCCTTTTTTAAAGCCAATGCTCTGTTATATTAGATAGTATTTAAATCAAGTGAAATCTATCTTTGGCACACTATAGGATTTGGGGTAGGTGCGAGATTGGGTGTATGCAAGGTTTCTTTTGCATTTACAGAATCTGGATATAAAGAAAATTTTAATTTACCCTATGGCCTATATCCAATGTCTACTTAATATATGTATGTACGTAACCCAAAGTTGCACATTTAAAATGTTCAGACATGAAAATTTAATACAGGCATTATGAAAAATTCACATTACTGTAAGAATGCAGCAAATTTATATAATTCCTTAATTAATAATGTATGTTTATTGTTGGTGTCTAACATTTTTAATGCTAATGTGGTACAGGTTATTGTTTTCCAAGGTCAATCGTTATTCAACCATTGTAAGAGTGAAGTTTTTTTTTTTGAATAAAGAATGGCGACTAAGCCTAAATAAATTATATAACTTTTCAATATTTCAAACAAAATATTTCAAAAGCATCGCGTTCTTAGAAGAAATCGGTCTAATTCCAACTAAAACGTCAACTCTCCCACTGTGTTGCAACTTACCGATAAAGGTAGAAAAATAGAAAAAATTTAAGTTCGGTTGGATGTGGCGGTGCTCCGAAAAAAGCTCTAAAAAAAGGAGACAAAAAATGTAAGAATACAATAAACCCATCTATCGGCACATTTTTCCATGGGCTTCAATATTGGCTAGAGATTCGTGAAGTGCTTGCTATAATAATCTCTTTTACTCTTTTGTGATCAAAATGCCTGTAAACACGGTTTTAATACATTGAACATTGAAAAATTGACTTTTAATTAACACCTGACTTACTCACAAACTGACTGAAATTCTGCAAAATAGCACTAAGTTATCGAAATAGAATAAAACATGAATACTTTTAGTTAGTAACTGTAACTTAATTAGTTTATCTATCAAGAGCTGACGATAAGAGCGATTTTATTTTAATTTACGAGTAGCCCGAATGTCCTTTGGAAGAAGTCTGTTTTTATAAGATTTTATATTATGCACTTACTTTTTTAATGCTAATGTGGTTTTATTTTATTTGAAAGTAATGAAGCTTCTCTTAAATCGGAATCTACAAAACTGAAAAACTCCTACATTTTAGATGTTTGGTGTCACGTCGATCGCACTGACAACGAGATCTTTTACACCAGAATACAATAAAGATATTGGTTAAACGATATTATGAGCAAATCTCAGAAACTTTTGACTTTAGACTTTTGAAAACGCGTAAAGAGAAAATAACTAAGCACATCTTTAAAATTAAATTTATAGCACCATTGTTACATCAGAAAATATAATTGATGGTGTTCCTCTTTTATTAACGAATGCTTAAAAAATTCTCACTCATTTTCCGGCAACGCACTATGGGACCAAGTGCAAACCATCTCAAAAATCCATAACTTTTTCGTTTCTCAATATTGTTTTTTGAAATTTTGCACACTTATACTTGTATAACCAAGAATTTAAAATATTAAAACGTTTCAGATAGAAATTAATTATTTTATTTTTTTTAAATAAAATAAAATAACAAATTTGTAGATTTTGTTTCATTTATATGGGAAAAATTTGTTGGAGCAAGAATTATTGCAACAATTCGGATGAAATTTGTTTTCTTCTTTTACCGGTGAAAACATTTGAAAGTAGTTTTTTGTAAAATCCGCCTTAAAGTTCATAAAGAGCAGGCATTTTTGAAATTAAGTTTTATATGAAGAAGTGAGTTTATGAAAAGTGTTATTTATTTTTAGTAAAATCCGTGTACTGCCACGCCCCTTTTTGATATATGAAAGTTTTTCGCCTTTAAGACAAAAAAAAAAGGAATTCAAAAGTACACCTTATTACTAGGTATATTAATTAATGTCTAAAAGTTCTTAAGCCTCGTCAAACAATGCTTGTGTTATTTATAACTATGTACCTACATTTGTATTATATGCAACCATAAACCACACACCCCTTCATACCCTCAAATGCTTCGCATTTATCTTTATTTAATTATGATTTTTAATATAAATATGAGTAAGGAAGTTTAAAATTGGAAAACAAAAAATATTTTATTCTTAAAATAAAATTTAGAATTTTAATAATATTGGAAATAAATGATAAAAACTTATAAATTTTGTGGAAACATAGTCACTTATATGATATTTATGAAAATGTGTTGCACATGTTTTAACAGTTATATTTTTTAACTTTTGACAAAAAATATCATTTTTTTTTTAAATTTTGAGCTAAAAGTAATAAAATAATGGTCTAAAACTTTTTGGAATACACATTTATGTGCATCAATAAAGGTTCCACATTTTTGCTAAATTTTAATTTTTTTCATCACTTAACAATAAAGTTATAAGAATACGAATTTTTATTCTAAAAACTTATTTTTCTTCCTCATCATACGTTTTTTCTTCTTAAACAAAAATGCATGAAAATGCGAAAGTTTTTATTGTTTCTTCCAAATTTAGAATATTTTTAGAATACTAAACAGCCATTAACTAAACGGAGACAGCCGGAGCTAACAGAGAAAACTTCAATTGAAAACAAAAAAATGAAAAATATACTGCACCTTACTCATTTTTTTTATTAATTTACTGGTGAACTTAATTAAAAAAAATATAACTGTTTTGTAAAGAAGAGGACTTGGGCTTTTCAAAAAGGTATAATACTTATACATTCTGTCCAGAAAAATACGAAATAATTGACTTCAAACTCTAACTTCCAATAATTCTAAAAAAAAATAAAAATATCGAAATTTCATTTTTAACGGTAATTTTAGGTACCTAGAACAAAAGTAAGATACAAAAAAATTACTGTGTTAGGAAGAACCTTCTTTCTAGTATATAATCCCATCATTAGATTTTTCAAATTACGAAATTCACCAAAACCATTTTTGAGATGGATTTCATCTTTTGGTCCCATAGTGCGACGTTGAACTATCGAAACAGTAACACGAAACGACTTTACGTGGCCGAGTCACAAAGACTACTGATACCACAATAACGATCGACGTAAGTTGTTTATACCTGTGTTTATAAGAATGTTATTGATAAGGATCATTTTCTTTCACTTTTCTCACTGCCCTAGCTTGCATTCGTTAATATTTGAACTACAGAAAATATGTAAGCGCGAAATTTTAAATTAATATAGAAATTTTTAATTTTTTATAACAAATGATAATAATTAACCTTATGATTTATATTTAAGTAAGAGTTTGTTCACTTTTCTAAATATGTATCTACATTTTATAGTGAAGCTTTTCATTAAAAATAACACGTAATTTTACTCAAAATTTTTATCAATAAAATTTGTCTCTGCTTAAAAAGAAAAGTATAAAAAATATCAATGATTTTTCTTTGTAATTAACTACTGAATTTTAAAGATCCATAAAATATGTAGCGTCAGCGTCAGAACGTACACTTCTTAGTATGATTTAGAAGAAGGAACAATAGTTAAGAACGGGAAATATTGCTTTTTATTAGAGTGCTAACTGAAAATGTCTTGAAAAAAAAAAGTTTCGCACTCTTTTAATTCAGTATAAGCTAATTTTAACCAGGTTGCGATTTTAGCACACACCTCTACCAAAGCTTAATTTATTCATTTTTGTCTATAGCAAATGAATATGTAATTTAGAAATCGGTGCAAAGCATGCTGTGTAAATGATAAGAGACGTACCAGATTTTAATGATTTTTTCGGAATTTTGGTACCGAAACTTCTGACAAACACTGTCATAAATCTAAGCAAAGTACATAATTTTTTCATAAAAAATTTTGATTTTCAAAGTCTCTTATGAACCCCATTTGAGTTTAACAAACTAAAATCAGATGCTTCAATCGTAAGAACATTAAACTTTTTAAATATTTTAATAGTATCTAACATATTAAATTTTGTATTTTTCTTATACTTTTCGCCTTTTACTCGTTCTATAGGTAAACAAAAAATTCTTAATGTGGAAAATAACTTTTTTTATACTGTAATACTATATTTTCGAAAAAATTATCAGAGATAGAGTAAAGAAATATGACTATGAAGTAACTTAATTTCAAAGTTACACGAAAGTCAAAAGTTTCTGAGATTTGCCCATATATTTAACATTTTTTTTTAAATGTTTTAAATGTACAGAAAACATTGAATCAAGTTTGTTAACGGTTTCTGAATTCCCCCAGAAATATGTTTTACAAAAAAGTTAATATATCTACTAATGCGAAAACTACGGAAAAGTTTTTAGTTTTCCATTATTTTAGACAATTCAAATGAGTTCAACGGTGAATGTTTTCATAAAATAATAATAATATAATATCAGCGTCAGGGAATATAACTTATGATAATTTGCCAGAATGGGAAAATTCCGACGATTCTCTAAAAGACCCTGATTTTATACTAAATAATACTGTTGCTTCTCATGTTTCGCACCCAAAAAGTGAAAAGAGCAAAATTTGGATATTCCGTTCAAAAACTAAGATTCACAATCGTCAGACATTAAGGAACATTGAAAAGTCATATAAGACACTTTCTGGAAAAGTGAAGCATGCAAGATCTCCAAAACCCTTTGGATTGTGTTGAAGCAACTGCCAAGACAAAATTTCTTTCGAGCAAATAAAACAACTATTTATCCAGTTTTAGTTTTTGGGAACCTATGACCAGAACATAGGAAATCTTCTGACTATAGGAAATAACAAATGAAGTACTCTGTCTAACGCAATGCAAAGAAAGCGACGCGGTGAAACCTGAGTGAAGTACTCTTTGGAATATGATGGCATGCATATACAAATTTGAAGACCACATTTTACAATATGTTTTTATCTGAAACGGAAAGTTTCATTAAAAACGCAATAGCCGCAAAAGTTTTATGTCCAACCGAACCACTTGAGATTTGTCGGGGTACATCAAAAAAAAAATAATTCATGGCAGTTTAAATCACTCCATGTATAGAAATGAAGTTTGTAATCATGTGAGCCTAACCAAATATTCAAAAATATTGGGAACACTGAATTTAAAATTAAAAGTTTCCAAACTAGACACATGCGCAACTTGCTATGGATTTTAATCTAAGATAAAAGTAGCCCAGCAGGACCAGATAAGAAAAAGATCTTTTGGGTTTATTACAATACATAAATCCAGATTTTAGTTATTTTTATAAAAATCTCAAAACTAGTTCCAACGAAATCAACATTAAATCAGGCTAAAGAAGTGACGATGAAGATAAAAAACACTTTTTTAATTTTGGTTTTCAATTTTTTATTTTTTTTTTATTTATTTACAATGCATGATGAAAAGTTTGTTGTTTTTTTTTTTGTATTTTCATTCATTCTATCTGAACGTTCAAAGTTGGTTCGCATTCTCTGCTAAAAACAATATATTTTTCTTTATTAAAAATTTCTTTAAAATGGAAAAACAACTAAACTGCAGATAATTAATTTCAATTTTTAACCTGAACGGAGTTTTCAATCGCCCAATATATAGTAATTTGTAATTTCACGCGCTTGTTAAGAACTTTAAACTGCCCTGCTGAAAAATTAGTAAAAAAGACTTTAGACCACAGATCTATACATGTACTGAGCTAAAAAAGAAGTAAAGGAGCTTAAAAACTAATACCTAACCCTCTTGCTAATGCCGTTCTTCTTTCTTGAGACGAGGAAATAATTTTCACTTTCGATTCTGTCTACATAATATCTCCAAAAAAAATAAACAAAACAGAAACATAAATATGTACCTACGAGTACCTACTTCCTGCAGAATACAAAGTCACACGAATGCATTTTGATTTGAAAGAGGGAATAATTTTGCATAGATTTCGATTGTTTGAAAGAAAGTAGCTCAACATCGGCTGGCAAATCTCAAATTTCATTTTTAGCATTTTTCTTATAACAAAACTAGAAATTGTATCTTTATTTTAAGTGCTTGTCCTTAAAGATCTAATCAATAATTCTCAAGTTATAAGCAAATTAACATAACCTACTTACATAACATACAAAATCCATTTCCATTTTTCTATACCTACCCAAAGCAGATACACTTGAAAACGAAAAGATATTGCCAAAATCCAAACAAGAATATTCCTACCAAAAAGTGCAATACCCACACAAGAAATCAAAATAAAAAAAAAAAAACAAAACCACCAGCCAAGGAGTCGCCGCGGCATACTCCAGCCACCAAAACCAATAAAGGAACACAGGAAAAGGCAAATATAAAAACAAAAACAACATCCATCCACACAGAAATTCTACGAATGACAAAATATAATAAGAAAAAGTAGAACAGAAACAATATAACCCCGGTGGGAAAGGGATGCGCTGTGTCTGGTTGATGAGAACAAGAGAACGCTTGTCGCTTATCCGCTTATCCAATGCAAAGATACATTTTTCGCTCTCCTACATTGTGGTCATTGTAGTTCTCTTGTCGCTCTTGATTTTTGTATCTTTGTCTGCTAAAGTTTGTCTGCTAAAAAAATATCTTAGGACATTTTTTTGTATGGAGATGAGACATCTGTATATGATTATTTGTGGTACTATGATATAAGCTCTGAACCCGAATTGTTCTGACTAACTGGTCTGTAATTGGAAGGTTCGCTTCCATTTTTACCTGGTTTTAAGATCGGTATTATCTTTGCTGTCTTCCATTCCAGTTTTTTTTAAATTTACATTTTTAATGTTATCAAATCTTACAGCTTTTCTTGTTTTTAAACTATATATTTTAGTTTGAATATCTCTTATTGAAACAAAACTCTCATCCAAATTGAATTTGTATCTATTAAATCAACAGATCTATTTACTGTAGCTTCAAGTAAATTATTATCAGGTATACCCAAATTGTTAAAAACTGAATGATTGGCACAAATTTCCTCAGCTAAGACGTTCGTCTTTTCGGAGTTTGATAGCATAAGTGCATTGCCAGTTTTTAAAGTGGGAATATGCGTTTTGGGTTTCTTGGTAACTTTGACAATTTTACAAAATGGTTTACCGGACTTTTCCAAGCCTTGTTATTTACGATTCTAGGAGCTATTTTTATAATTATTATCAATGAAATCTGCTATCATTACATGATGAAATATAAATGGGCAAACAAATTTGATCACTACAATGGCTTACCATTATCTTGTCAAATTTTTATGAAAATCGATTTATTTAGATTAAGATTCATCTCAGAGAAAAAATTGATAAGAAGTTTACACCGGAAAATTAAAATTAGTTTGCATTCGTAAAAAAATCGAACCTGAAATTTTAACCAAACTTCACTTAACGATAATAAGGAAAGGCTCATAATTGAGTCGATTTTCTTTGAACCTTATAGCTTTTGGAAAAGTTTTTTTTTTCCATTGTCCTAATACGAAAAATATATTAACCTGCAATACTTTTTTTCGAAATTAAAGAAAATCTTTCTTTTTTTTTAAAAACTTCCACGGATTTTTATAAACAAATTTTAAACATTTTTTTCTTATAACATCAACGTTTTTGTAGATACAACTTTTGAAATTCCAAGTTTCTTATCTCAAGATAAGACCAAGTTCGTCTATTTTTGTATAACTTGCACGCATTGAAGGGGTTCAATGTGCTTAAGACGTTCCACATTCGTGTCGTACGGCTGCAGAATGAATCTCTGTACTGGAAAGTGGGTCCCACTCAAGGCTAAACTCATGAGCTTTCCCTGAACCGCGAGTATTACGGTTCAATTGTTGAGGAAGGAATACAACTGACTATTTTCCTAGAACGCTATTCATAAAACTAACGGTAAAATAATGAAATATAAGAAACATTGCGGTGGTACTCGCTAGATTCAATGCTTCATTTATAGTTCTATCACATACCATTTTTAAAGCTTTTTTTTGTTATATCTATCTTCTTGAGAGACTCAAGTGGCTTTGGGCAGGTGCTTCAATTCGATTAGAATTTAATGAGCTTTTAGGACTCATACCCTGCCCTTCTACATCTTCATCCAAAGAACAAACACTTGAAACTGGAAGCGAATATGAAAAGCCGAGAGTACAGTCGTTAGCAAAACAATTTATTGGACTAGAAGTTTCAGACAAAAAATATTAATTCTATACAGATGGATCTAAAACCAATGACGGGGTCGGTGGAGGCGTATATACTCCGAAAGATTAAATTTATGTCTCTCATTTCGTCTACCCAATCACCGTAGCGTGTTCTAGGCAGAACTTCTGCCAATTAAAGAAGTCCTCTCTTGGCTCAAAGAAAACGTAATATCGACTACTGATGTACCTACGCATATTCTCGGACAGTCAAGCTGTCCTCTGATGGAGATGGCAAAACAGCTCAACGTTCAACTTATATGGGTGCCGGGTCATAGAGACTTTCTAGGTAACTGTAAGGCTGATGAACTAAAAAAAAATGGAACAATTTTACCCTTGCCGGGTAGAAAATCTAACATCGGTATACCTCTAGCTACTTGTAAACTTATACTAAAGCAAGATACTATAAAGAAAGCGAACCAAAGATGGAGCAACACCTCAGCTTTTCAGTCAAAAAAACTATTATGGCCATTGCTTGATGCTAAACGCTCAAAACAACTCATTTCTATAGGTAGATTGCACATTAGCTCCGTTATAGGTGTCCTTACTGGACACTGACTAATAGGTAGACATGCATTTCGACTTGGAGTTCGTATAAATGATTTTTGCAGAAGCTGCATGGATGAAGAAGAAAAGTAGCCAGTTTCTCACCCTCATGTTCTTGTCCTGCCATAGCACAAAGTCGTAGACTCCACTTGGGGGACTTCTACTTCTATGATCCTAGTGATCTAAGAAATTCCGACATTTACTGTCTCAAACTCTTCATTGTTAGCTCTAAATGTTTTAACAAGTAAGGGAGTCTTTTGGAACCCTGTGGTATCACGACGGGTCTAAGTATGTTGGCTTTTCCGGCCAGCAGCCACCTTAACCTAACCTAACCTAATATGAGAAAGCGAGTCGGAGACAGGACGGAGCCCTGGAGCACACCAGCATTTATTTAATGAATATCAGACGTGAAGCCATCCAATACCATTTGTATTGTGCGGTCTGAAAATAAAATCACAATCCAAAATTTTTAATCGCATGTCTTAGGGTACGTATAGGAACTCCACAGTTTCGGATTTTTTCCCTTAAAAATCTCTGACGATTACAATCGTCAAATTTTGTAAAAAAAAATGTGGCATGGGCCCCAAATACCTACTTAATTTAATATTTTATTTGAACATGACAAAATTGGTGTTTTGGAAGGATTATAAATTCAAAATAGCTTCTTTTGGTCTTAATCCGCTCTAAGGACCAAAAAAGCTACTTTGAATAGATATAATTCAACAAGTCAAATAATAGTGCTAAGTTTTTTACTTGGCTGATTTAATTCAGTAGTAAGTATATGTAGATGTAGAGTTTGTATTATAAAAACCTTCATATGGAAGAATTATAGAGACTGCCCGGATGTTGGTACTTTGTTCCTCTTAAAATTGAATGAAAAAGTCAGTTATAGATTCTATTGGGGCGGAGAGTGTTAAAAGTAGCAAACAATTTTTAAACCCCAAGAAAAAACACACACTTCACATTCAGGGATACCCTTTTACATACCTATATACATAATTAAATTAACGAACATCATCATATTTTCAGTTTATAAATAGAATTGTTCAAGTGTTTCACAACCGAACAAACAATAATTTTGTTAACCTCTCTCCACCGTACCTGTTTCTTCCTATCTGGTACTATTACCTGGACTATAAACTGGAAAAACACTTCTAATAATTCAAAAAAGGTATAAGGTGCCAACAATAGCCCACATCCATCATTCATTCATCCATCAGGCCTCTTCGTCTTGATGTTGTCATCGGGTTATTAATAGGTTCCGATATTACTAGTTCTTAAACTGAAGCCAAATACAAACACCGAAACAGATCCTCAAGCGACGATATCCGTCCTTTCATAAAATTCCCAAATTACCCATTCCATGTCCTCTTCGTTTTTACCACACATTTTATCACAAATAATCATATACAGATGTCTTACGCCTATGGAGCAGAGTGACCTATGAAATTGAAAAAGCTTTATTCTATAAAGCTTTTTAAAAAGCATTTTTTCTACGAGAATGAAAGTTCTTTTCGCAGGATTTTGTAGGATAGGATTTCTCTTCTCTCAATTATGTGTTGCTTCTCTATTGTTCACCCTTTCCTACAATTTTTGTTTATATTTGCAATATTCGTTCACCCCTTTGTAACGATCAAGCCGCAGACAGTTGATTTTTTTGGGTTGTCTGAGGTTTGCGATAAATATAAAATGTGTGCTTCTTGGGTTTGACCGATTATTTAAGTTGGTTGATAATTAGAAAGATTGTTTCAATAAACTGTGTCGTCGGTAGTTATGTATGTATGTATTTGTACATACCTAGTTTAAATGACGGAAGGAATTTGTTTATTTAATTGTTTTTCATTCGTCTGAAGTTGATTTTAATAAAGGGCACATTTTTGTTGCGTAATTATGTAGTTACATTCGCCTTTTCTATTTCGTAAGAGTCCAGGAATATTATATATACATATTATATTTTTATAGTAGGTAATGTAGGTAGGAAAAGACCTAGGTATTTTTAGGGTTTATTATTATAAATTTCAAGATTTTGGACAAGAGCTTGTTTAGTACGTATGTAGGTATACCTAGCAGGAAACGAAATTAGTTTGGAAATTTTGTACTTATGTACACTGTACAGTACATATGTATATATATGTACATACATAAATATGTTTGTATGTAGGAAGATAAGATAAGCATTTAAATAGTTTGAATACAATCATTTATCAATTAAGAACTTTTTGTATTAGATGGTCTTTTAACTAATTGTATACTTAAGTAGGGCTATGAGGACCTCCCTTGATACAATTTTACTTATATTATTATTAAACAAAAATAATTAATAACTTTTTTTTGTTTGATTATGTAAAAAGCTGGATATTAATAAATAGATACAGAGTATACAAATGTTCCTAGGTTCTTATTAACATAATTCCTTCCTGTAACTATTATGTCTATGTGATATGTACCTACAAGAAAATTTGTAGGCACTTACTAGAAAATTTGCGCCTACCCCCGGCCGAGACGATATAGACCCTCCGCCGATTCGGTTTTAACAGGCGATGCAGGTACTTGTAATATACATGTGGCAGGTTATGAAAAAAATGAGCTCGAGATTTTGATCAATTTTGTTAATAGGATGGTAAAGAAGACGAAGAAAAAGAAAGTGTGTCTCGCAATTTCACCTGTCTGTCCTTGGTATTCAGACGTAAATGCCACACATTTGGCCAAAAAGAAAAATAATAAAATAATTCAAAAAAATAAATTAGGAAAATGATGCTTTTTTGTATTTTATCTTAAATACTTATTTTTCTTACCTCTAGTAGAATTTTATTTTTTATATTTGGTTTTTTTTCATTTTTTTTCTTCTTTCTAATAGTGAGAACAACATTTTAAGAAAACTTTATTTTAATTTAAAGAAAGTAGACATTTTTATTTTTGATAACTCAATATTCAAATTATGTGTGTGAATTATTTTGAATTTAAATTTAGAAAAATGCCTGTTTTTAAGATCTGACGTATGACGGTTTTGCTTAAGTTTGCTCTGACAGTTTTCATGAACTTGCACTGCACTACACTACTCTACACTGGCCTCTTTCTGGTTGAACACAACTAAAGCTAAGTGTACATAATTGGTAGATCTTCCAATATTGTAAGACCTGACAATGTCTGACAATTATCTACCAATGAGCTGACAATTAAGTTGTGTGTGTACACGGTTTGTACAAAATCCACCAATCTCTTACAATTTATTGTCAGAAGTTGGCTGACAATTTATTTTCAGATAGCTGGCCAAATAATTGTAAGAGATTGGTAGAATTTCTACCAACCGTGTACACACACAATTAATTGTCAGTTATTATTGGTTATGGAAACTGCTTCAATTGAACCTTGGCTGCAAATTGTCTGACAATGAAAAAAATGTATGATGCTAAAAAACGAACTTCTTACAATTTCTTCATTGTCAGAAACGTCAGCCAACGATACAAATTGGCAGGCCTGACAATAAATTGTGTGTGTACGTGATTATCAAATACCTTACAATTTACCGTCTTGCAATTAATTGTCAAATACATTTTCTGACAATTACATAATTGGAAGATTACATGATTCTGAGCTAGCATACACATGATTGTCAGATTTTTTACAATTAATTGTCAGACAATGATCTAACAATTAATTGTCAGAAAAATTTTCTGACAATTAATTGTAAGACTACACGGTTGTAAGACATTGTAAGCGTGTTTTTCATTGACAGATCTGACAATATTGTAAGATCTACCAATCGTGTACATTTAGCTTAATGATTTTGACATTTCACAATCACGGTTTCAAGTTTGTGCATTGCATATGACATTCATTTGTACTCGTATTATCCAACCAAACTGGGAATTTAAAAATGATATGTACCAAGTTTAAAGAAAATCGGCCGAGTCGTTTAGCCTGTAGTCGAACAGACAGACAGACAGACATACAGACAGACAGACAGACAGACAGACAGACAGACAGACAGACAGAATTGCGAGACCCACTTTTTTAGTCTTCGCTATCATCGTAATGTCAACTTTGATCAAAATCTCGAGTTCGATTTTTTTTACGAATGCATAACTTGCCTTATAGTACCTATAAGTCGCAAGTAAAAATATATTCATGGCAGTTTAAATCACTCCATGTATAGAAATGAAGTTTGTAATCATGTGAGCCTTACCAAATATTCAAAAATATTCGGAACACTGAATTTAAAATTAAAAGTTTCCAAACTTGACACATTCGCAACTTGCTATGGATTTTAATCTAAGATAAAAGTAGCCCAGCAGGACCAGATAAGAAAAAGATCTTTTGGGTTTATTACAATACATAAATCCAGATTTTAGTTATTTTTATAAAAATCTCAAAACTAGTTCCAACGAAATCAACATTTAATCAGACTAAAGAAGTGACGATGAAGATAAAAAACACTTTTTTAATTTTGGTTTTCAATTTTTGATTTGTTTTTTATTAATTTACAATGCATGATGAAAAGTTTTTTGTTTTTTTTTTTTTTTTTGTATTTTCATTCATTCTATCCAGCTAAATGAAGAGAAAAAATAGCTAAATCAACAGAAGCTCCTCCATAAGCAATTCCAGCAGATAGAGGAGGATAAACTGTTCAACCTGTTCCAGCTCCATTTTCACACAGCAATTTTTGGGTGTGATTGATAACAAAAAATAATTAGCATAATTAGATAGGCCTTTTGTAGTTATTTATAAATGTGGACGTCTTGCATACTCTATTGGGCGCAATTGTGCATTTAAGTGCAACAAGTATGCAGTTCTTTCCAAAGTCTAAAAAATTGGGATACAAAATTTGCCATAACTTCAAAATGAAGAGCTAAGTGCCCTGAATGCAAATATCGAGGTCCAAGACGTTTTGAAGGTGGGCTTCTTAGTGCAAGAAGTAGCCTATTCTTATCGCGTCTGGCAGGCAGAAGGTTGTCTGTAAAACGTCTTGGACCTCGATATTATGGGGAGAGTACGATAACTTGGCCGCCAAGATTTGATAACGGATTTTTGTAGGGGGGTCAAAAACAAGCACTTTTTACTATGGGAGGGGGGGTCTATCTCCCCCCGTTTAGGAGGTAGGGGCACTTTTAGAAAAAATGGTTTAAATTGAAAAAAAAAAATATTAAAAAACAACGGCAACACCTACAATAAAGTGCGATACTGCGTTTGAAAGCCAGAAGATTGTTCTATAATCCTGCATTTAAATTTTATTACTCATATCAATAGTTTTTGAGAAATTCGCATTTAAAGTCCAAATTTTGATAAAAAAACGTGAAAAAAAATGTTTAGACCGGTTGTTTTCAAAATTGTGAAATGAAATTGTAAATTAGCTGATATGTATTTCATGTACCTATCAGTTCTTAATCGAACACAAAAAACCGCATGGTTCTATGTCTTTTGGTTTTTGAGAAAACCTCCGTTTAGGAGGTAGGAGCACTTTTAGAAAAAAATGGTTTAAATTGAAAAAAAAAATATTAAAAAACAACGGCAACACTTACAATAAAGTGCTATACTGCGTTTGAAAGCCAGAAAATTGTTCTATAATCCTGCATTTAAATTAAATTACTCATGTCAATGGTTTTTGAGAAATTCGCATTTAAAGTCCAAATTTTGATAAAATAACGTGAAAAAAAAAAGTTTAGACCGATTGTTTTCAAAATTTTGAAATGAAATTGTAAATTAGCTTATATGTGATCTATGTATCTATCAGTTCTTAATCGAACACAAAAAACCCCATGGTTCTATGTCTTCTAGTTTTTGAGAAAATCGAAAATTACCAAAACTGCTTTTTTTGATTTTTGGTGGTGACGGTGATTCTATTTTAAGGATTAATGTTAAATAAACATAATGAATCTTTGTTAGTTCAGTACCGCAATTCATTTAGCGTTACGCAGAATGCACCATGAGGAGGTAGAATTGCATCTGGGTCAGTTATTTTGTCAGTTAGTCAGGAGTTAGTCAGTCATAGTTAGTTAAAAAAGGTCAAAATGTATTAAAAAGGTGTGTAAGTCTCGTCAATAAAGCCATCGTCCGTACTATAACTGTCCAGTTCGTTGAGTTACTCTTTTATGGTGGTAAGCCGAGGATATTTTGGCGGTAAAACACTTTCTAAATTTTCGCACTGAAGGGTGGGAGGATCGATGTCTTTTAACTGTAAACCCTCACACTGATTTATTTATGTAAGGAAGCAAAAAATATCAAACATTTTGTAGAAAAGTAGTTTTAGTTATTTTCGATTTTCTCAAAAACCAGAAGACATAGAAACATGCGGTTTTTTGTGTTCGATTAAGAACTGATAGATACATGAAACACATGTAAGCTAAATTACAATTTCATTTCACAATTTTGAAAACAATTGGTCTAAACTTTTTTTTTCACGTTATTTTATCAAAATTTGGACTTTAAATGCGAATTTCTCAAAAACCATTGACATGAGTAATTTAATTTAAATGCAGGATTATAGAAAAATCTTCTGGCTTTCAAACACAGTATAGCACTTTATTGTGGGTATTGCCGTTGTTTTTTAATATTTTTTTTTTCAATTTAAACCATTTTTTCTAAAAGTGCCCCTACCTCCTAAACGGAGGTTTTCTCAAAAACCAGAAGACATAAAACCATGCCGTTTTTTGTGTTCAATAAAGAACTGATAGATACATGAAACACATATAAGTTAATTTACAATTTCATTTCACAATTTTGAAAACAACCGGTCTAAACTTTTTTTCACGTTTTTTTATCAAAATTTGGTTTTTAAATGCGAATTTCTCAAAAACAATTGATATGAGTAATTTAATTTAAATGCAGGATTATAGAACAATTTTCTGGCTTTCAAACGCAGTATAGCACTTTATTGTAGCTGTTGCCGTTGTTTTTTAATATTTTTTTTTTTTTCAATTTAAACCATTTTTTCTAAAAGTGCCCCTACCTCCTAAACGGGGGGAGATAGACCCCCCCTCCCATAGTAAAAAGTGCTTATTTTTGACCCCTCTAAAAAAATCCGTCATCAAATCTTGGCGGCCAAGTTATCGTACTCGTGCCGATATTATTAATCAAGGGGCTTAATTCTACATTTAGGCAAAGTTGTTATCACAATTATTTGGACCTGGAAAGAACTGCATACTCGATGCACTATTGTGCACTATTGCTCCCACTAGAGTATGCAAGACTTTCACATTTGTAAATAACTATAAAAGGCCTATCTAATTATGCTAATTATTTTTTGTTATCAATCACACCCAAAAATTGCTGTGGGCTCTTAGTCTAAGTAATCTGAACGTTCAAAGTTGGTTCTCATTCTCTGCGAAAAACAATATATTTTTCTTTATTAAGTTAGGAATAAGAACTAAAGTTGACACAAGAACTGGATAATTTAACAGAATAGACAAGGAAATTCAGATAAAGTAGTCTTTAGACCAAAACAAAAAATTTCTTTAAAATGGAAAAACAACTAAACTGCAGATAGTTAATTTCAATTTTTAACTAAGAAAGAGTAAAATTATCTTTATTTAAATTTTTGTTTCAACCTGAACGAAGTTTTCAATCGCCCTATATAGTCATTTGTAATTTCACGCGTTTGTTAAAAACTTTAAACTACTCTCCTCAAAAATTAGTAAAAAAGACTTTACAGCTTTTCCCTGTGACCACAGATCTATACATGTATACTAAGCTAAAAAAAGAAGTAAAGAAACTTAAAAACTAATACCTAACCGTCCTGCTAATGCCGTTCTTCTTTCTTGAGACGAGGAAATAATTTTCACTTTCGATTCTGTCTACATAATATCTCCAAAAAAAAATTAACAAAACAGAAACATAAATATGTACCTACGAGTACCTACTTCCTGCAGAATACAAAGTCACACGAATGCATTTTGATTTGAAAGAGGGAATACCTAATTTTGCATAGATTTCGATTGTTTGAAAGAAAGTAGCTAAACATCGGCTGGCAAATCTCAAATTTCATTTTTAGCATTTTTCTTATAACAAAACTAGAAATTGTATCTTTATTTTAAGTGCTTGTCCTTAAAGATCTAATCAATAATTCTCAAGTTATAAGCAAATCAACATAACCTACTCACATAACATACAAAATCCATTTCCATTTTTCTATACCTACCCAAAGCAGATACACTTGAAAACGAAAAAATATTGCCAAAATCCAAACAAGAAAATTCCTACCAAAAAGTGCAATACCCTCACAAGAAATCAAAATAAAAAAAAAACAAAAACACCAGCCAAGGAGTCGCCGCGGCATACACCAGCCACCAAAACCAATAAAGGAACACAGGAAAAGGCAAATATAAAAACAAAAACAACATCCAACATCCATCCACACAGAAATTCTACGAATGACAAAATATAATAAGAAAAAGTAGAACAGAAACAATATAACCCCGGTGGGAAAGGGATGCGCTGTGTCTGGTACGATTTGTTGTATAAATTTTGATGAGAACAAAAGAACGCTTGTCGCTTAGTCGCTTACCCAATGCAAAGATACATTTTTCGCTCTCCTACATTGTGGTCATTGTAGTACTCTTCTCGCTCTTGATTTTTGTATCTTTGTCTGCTAAAGTTTGTCTGCTGAAAAAATATCTTAGGACATTTTTTTGTATGGAGATGAGACATCTGTATATGATTATTTGTGATTTTATGTGTGGCAAATGTCTTTGTGTGTGTATGTTCAGTGCATAGGAATGTGTAATGTGTTTGCCTATTTACTTAAGGAGACCCATAGACTTTTTGAACGTTCGTCTTCCTGCATTCCATAATGCGTTAGCCATGCTGACTGGCCTGGCCGTCTGGCCTGGCCTGGTGTGGCCTTATTCGATGTTTCTTGATTTGAGACTTCAAATTGGTATTATTACGAAATTCCCTGCACGTCGAGCACATTAAAAATCCACAAAAGCCAATGGAATCAAACGAACTCTTCCGTCTCATGTAATATTGTCCGTGCCGTGACTCAAAGAAGTTAGCCCTCTGCCTGCATGGCTCGGACTCTGTGTGTCTCTGTTATAGTTTATGGTTATGGATGGCTATTGAGCATGGGTTAGAGCGAAAAATGTATTGTTAGCCCGAAGCCAGTATATGAATTTTCACAGGTCATTGCCTAAAGCTACAGAAAAACCACTCAATGTCGAGTTGTGAAATATATTTTTGTTTTGTTTTAACATGGTCTGGGCATGTGGGCATATGAGCATAATAATGAACGAGCTTTGGCCTAAAACCCTAATTTTATCCATGTGAACTTATTAGTTCTGGGCATAGTATACACTCCAAGTCACTTGATGGTGTTCTTACTAGGTATCTCTCTTTTAATGGACGATGGGAATTTTTACTTTACTTATGACTGTAAGACACAAACGGGGCGGATGGTTTTTTATGTTTTGGTTTTTCTAATAGTGAGTGAATTAAGGGCCGATTATATGACCATTGGGGGGCTTAAGAATACATTTTGTATAGTCTATATGTCAATATTGCAATTTTGGCAATAATAGAAACCCAGGTGGATGAAAATTCTGAGCACTCGGAATTCAGCCTACATGGTCATAGCTTAGTAATGATGTTGCTTATCAGCTTCAACCACAAAACTGCTCCAACTTTAGTTTCATGTGGTACACAAAGACATTATTCACACGTATTTTTCTAATCGTAGTCTAAATTTGGATAGTAACAGTAACTCGAATTCAAACGCTGTCCAACGCTCTTCACCTTCACATTATAGGCACTTTAAAATTGTTACGGACCATTGGAATGTAAGCAATTATTCGTGGCTGAGTCTGAGTTACTCTGGTCAGACAACACCCAAAGGAAGATATCCCGAAATTTTGTCTGAATTTAGCAACCTGACACAGATAGTGGGTGAGCCAACTTGGATTCCGGATTTTGCAGATCAATCCGCTCTGAAGTGGTCTCACGGTTGCGCTTGTTGTCCGGAGTGAGCAAACGCGGCACCCATAGCGCCGACAGTTTCTCATGCCCAAAATTTCATGGAGGATATGCCCCACACGGTCTTTTGAGATGTCCACTGTTTCAGCTTTATCGCGCACCTTCAATCGAAGGTCTGCCAATACGATATCGTGGATTTTTGACGTGTTATCCCCCGTGGTAGCCATTTTTGCGGCACCTGGACGGGGCTCATCAAAAATTGAAGTGCGATCACGTTGAAATTCGTTATACCAATTTTTGACGGCCGCCATCCAAGCGCTCTTTGCTTTCGCTGCGCGATTTCTCTTCCAAAAACAAGAATCGAATCACCGACCGATATTTCTCTTTTTCCATTTTTCTAAAATTCACGGAAAAGCTGGCTTCCACACGTGGTCAAAACAAAACTACGAGTCCGATTCGGCTGAAATTTTGAGAGTAGCCGTCTAAGAGAAGGTACTAGACGAAAGTAAATCTTTGTTGCGATACTGGCACCATCGGGTGGTGAGACTAAGATCTTATCGGACCGGCGAGATTATAACTCTACACTAGGCTTTGTGAAACGACACGATCCGAAGAGCTCTCTGAATACGCCTATCAAGTATGTTCCCCTTATCAACACATTCATATATTCAGAATCGAGAGCATTCACCGTCATTTCCTACCTTTCGCATTTCGTGATCTGTCTTAGAATTACCCTTTTATTCTATACCTCCGTATCGAGACCGACTTCTTTTAATTAACTTTAATTCGTTGGAAGAACGAAGAGCAATGAGCGACATTCTCTTAATTCATCGACTAGTTTCAGGGTCTGTTGAGGGTCTATTTATCGCAGTCCAAGTTTGAATAGTAATTTGACTTCTAATGAATTCGATACTCGTCCGACTCTATCCAGAAATTTGTTTCCCATTTTCCGAAGAGTGGCTGCGCTATTCAGGTCAGGTCAGACAACACCTGAAGGAAGGTATTTCGAGATTATTGCTGAGTTAAACCACCTGACTCAGCTTGCCAACTAGGATTCCTGACGTTGTAGGTCAATTTGCCAACACCCTAGACTTCTTTCTTAACTCACCATAAGTGTATTATCGCCTCTAGGCACATCAGACTATTGTGTCATATCTGCAAATTTCTCGTATCAACAAACTCCGGTTAAAGAAAAAAACCCTGTTTGGCTGTACGAGAAAGCCAACTGGGAGGATCTCAATGATTTCTTCGAAAAATTTAACTGGTCACTATGCTTCCTCGATAGTGATGTAGATTCCAGTGCAGATATGGTCTCAAATCAGATTCTTTACGGTATGAAAAATTTAATTCCGAATAGGATAAAATCTATCAAACCAAAAGAAAACTCCTGGTTTGATTCGAGATGTAAAGTGCCTATCAGGATTAGAGAAGAAAGTTTCCGTTGTTTTAAGGCCGATCCTACTGAGGAAAACCAGAATAAGTACAGACAAGCTAGAAAGACCTGTAACATTCATATCCGACGAACTAAATTTTTACATGCTCAAAAATTACGGCAAAAAATACTATTATGTCTCAAAGGTAGTAAAACTTTTTAGTCATTTTGTAAAAAAAACGTACGAAACACTACGACATCCTCAGTTCCAACGCTCGTCTTCAATGACATTCCTGTTGTAAGTTCGATAGATAAAGCCAATTTGCTTGCAGCACAGTTTGCTGTCAATTCGACGCTACCAGATAGTAACATGACTCCTCTTGTTCTTGAGTTAAACCACGATTTTATGGGACGAATCTTCTTTCACACTCGTGCAGTTGCTACAGTCCTAAAAGATCTTGACATTCACAAATCCGCTGGCTCGAATGGTATCCCTACTATTGTTCCAAAGAGGTGTTCTTAAACGCTGGGAAAACCACTGCTTAAGGTTTTCCATCTGTCCTACGCTACAGGTCTTTTCCCGAGTGGACGGAGTCCCTAAAAAAGGCGAATCTTCTTTCCCCTCTTACTATCGTCCAATTGCACTTATGTCCCTTCTTTCCAAGGTCATGGAAACGCTGATCATTTTTCAGCTTAAGAAATATCTTGAGGAACGAAAGCTTCTTAATGATCGGCAGTATGGCTTTCGTGGTGATCTGATGGTATATCTCACCGAAGAGTGGAACAAATCCTTACATCGTTTTGGAGAAAGTAAGATTATTGTACTTGATATTTTAAAGGCATTTGATAGAGTTTGGTACGAGTATCAAGCTCTCTTATCGAAAATGCGTGCATTTGGTTTCGATGAATTTGTTCTCCATTGGATTAGAAATAACCTTTTGGACGGTTTCAAAATCTGACATGCTAAAAATAAATGCTGGCGTGCCTCAGGGCTCCATTTTGTCTCCAACACTGTTCCTTATGTTTATAAATAATCTTTTGTCTGAAACTTCTAATCCACTAAATTATTTCGCTGACGACAGTACCTTCAGCTTTTCATATTCGTTTTTTGATTCACATCCTTGTCCTTCGGATTCTGATTTTGACAGCATTGTCCAATGGGAAATCAGAAACCGTGTAGAATTCAATGCTTTGAAAACTCAATGCTGCTTACTGTCGCTAAAGCGAAACCCTTCCCCAATGCCACTTTCTATGAGTGGCACTTGCATCGAGGAGACCGAGCAGCATTCAGTTCTAGGTATGTGCATCACAGACCATCTTTTGTGGAGTGATCGCATATTTAACGTCGCAATTTCCATATCTGGGCACACTGAGAAAACTGTACTATGAGTTATTTAAATAGAAACATGTTTAACTGCATGTTTAAATAAGAACAAATAGAATTCGTTTATAACTAAACTCGAATCTGTTTAGATTCGAAAATACTATTATTTTAAAGTAAAATATGTTTAAATCAAACTCATTCATGTTTAAGAATTTCATTAAGATCTGCACTTCATTTTTTATATGTATTCAAATTAGTTTTAGTTTGATTTTTAAAATGCAGGTTTAATTGTTTTACTAACTTAAAAATTGTAACATAAAATGAACATGAACGAGTTTGTTTGAAATATAAACGAAGTTAAAATATTTACATGAGTAAGAGATTAAACATAAATGTTAAATTTAATCACGAACGAGTTTGAATTGAATAAAAATGAAGTAGCTAAATACAACTTTTCTTCTTTTCGGCATCGAAAGTCATGGAGTGTGTGTATGTTCCGCGTGTGTTTGTGATCTTACTAAAGTGAGTAATTTATAAAATAATAAAGAAATATTTGATTACCATTATAATGTTACATAACTGAAGTTCTGTTTCAAGCAAAAATATAAACCATAAGATTATTCGAGGAGTGGAAGTTAATACCATTGTTCCCTGCTCTCTATTGTAAGTGTAAAAAAAATATTTGTTTCAAAAACTGTTTATTTATATAGTTTTATTTTAAAAAATACTGATTAATAAGTATGTTTTATAATTAACTATCATTTGACTTCTATATTCTTGCCACAGGACGACTAGGGCACGACGAAAGAAGTAAAAAAAAAGAAGCAATTTCCAGAAGACGAATTATATGAACCAGAATTTGAAGATGTTCTCGAGATGTGACAAAGATAAGATCTTTAAGCGCTCCACAACAATTTAATGACTTTTTGGCAAAATGTAAATAAATAAAATAAAAATATAAATACATACATACATAATGTAGGTACTTATTAATTTGTATTTGTGTTGAGTATTTTTTTTTTATTTCTGAATTTCTGAAAAATCTGAAGTAACAACAAATTAATATGATTCTATTTGAAACAACATCAAATGAAGTTAATAAAAACAAAGATAAGCATGTTTAAATCAAATAGAAAACGTGGTAAATTTAAACCAAATCATGTTCAAATCGGGTCAAACATGGGTAAATACGTTTCTATTCAAATTAAATAGATATCGATTCCATGCCAAATCGTATGTGTTTGAGTTTGATTTAAATATGAATATGTTTGATATTTTTCTCAGTGCAGGTGCTCCAAAAACCCACTTGAGTCTCTTGGACCGAATTCAAAAGAAAGCTATAAAAATGATACGCGACCGTTGTCTAACTGAAGCATTTGTATCTCTCGAGCGCCGCCGCCGCCCGCCGCCGCAATGTTTAATGTCTAGGTATCATTATTTTACCGCTATTTTCAAAAACAGTGCATTCTTCCGCTCAAATAATTCAACCATAATACTTGGACTTCTAAGAATGCTCATCAGTTTACCCTTGAGCCCAATTTCGGACGTAATGTCAAGTACAGAGATTCTTTTTTTAGCCGCACTAAACGAATGTGGAATGCTTTACCCGGCTCAATATTTTCCACTCATTTCAATGTGCACACATTTAAAACAGTATGGGGTGTACCGTTAGTTTAAGCTAAAAAAAATTTCAATTTCTCCTCTAGGGAATCACCGAAGACCCTTAAGTACCGAGTTTGAAGAAAATAGGTCGAGTGGCTTAGGCTCTAGATCGAGTTACAGACATACAGACATACGGACATACAGGCAGACAGACGGAATTGTCGTTACCCACTTTATTCGTCTTCGCTATCATCGTAATGTCAACTTTGATTAAAATCTCGATTTCGATTTTTTTTCCAAATGCAGAACTTGCCCTACAGTACCTACATATATCGCAAGTAAATAAAATGCACGACTGGGTCACACGAAATTGCTCCTATGTAATAGTCTAAGAATTTCAAAAATGAATGTTATTAGAGAAAAACTGTTCATAAGCATAAAGTTAATTTTTTAAATGACTAAAATAACTTCTTTAGGAGTTGGAGGTAAAAACAGGATGCCATGTGATTCAAGTAAATATAGGTTTATGCAAGAACAAAAATTATAAGTCTTTGTAGTGGTTTCTTAAAAAAATAAGCTTTTATGTAAAAATTTTTTAAAACATTTAAAGGTTTTATTATTGTTCGAAGAAAAATTAAATTTACAAAAAAAAAATAATTGAGCTGTTTTCGAGATATTGAATTTTCAAAAAAAAAATATCTTTCTTAAAGTTTTGAAATGCAATGTTTTTTAATCTTTTAAGAAGCTTCTCTCTAAAAAATTTCATTGAAATCCGTAATGCTGACAATGTGAAATTCAAAATTTTAAAAAATCGTTCTTTGGTAGGTACAGTCAGTAATATCTTGTTTTCAAAATATTTTTTATTAAATTAAAGATCTTAAAAATTAATTAAAAGAAAAAAAAATACAAGCGAAATTCTCGAAACCGTTTTTGAGAAAAATACGATTTTCGAAAACCATTTTTTAACATTTGTATGGAAGGTACCGTTATTTTTAGGTAAAATAAATTTCTTTTTCTCATACCTTATAGATTATATTAAAATACTTTTATTTATCAAGTTTTAAAAAAATCGAGCATGGGGTTTTCGAAATATGTACTGAGTTTTCAAAAAAAAAAAAAAATTGAAAATTTTTTTAAAAATCCAAAAAAATATTTTTGGAAAATTTTAATTCACAATAATATTCAAACTATTGGTGACCTTTAGCAGAAAAAAATGATCAAAATCCGTCGTACCGTTTTTGAGAAAATCAAAAAAAATGGTTCCAAGGGCGGTACCAAAAATAACCATTTTTTGACAAATTTTCTTGAACCATTACCCAGGTTTAACTAAATTAAATTTTTCGAATTTTTTTTAAGAAAATCTGTGGGACAGTTTTTGAGAAAAAAAAATATTTATAAAATTTCTTTTCTTTATTTTTGGTCATACAAAAAAAAAAGAAAAAAACATCCGGGGGGAAAAAATTAAAACTCATATCTACCAAGTTTAAAGAAAATCAGCCGAGCCGTTTAGGCTGTAGTCGAACCGACAGACAGACAGACAGAATTGATAGACCCACTTTTTTGGTCTTCGCTATCATCGTCAACTTTGATCAAAATCTCGAGTTCGATTTTTTTTACGAATGCATAACTTGCTTTATAGTACCTATAAGTCGCAAGTAAAAACTGCACAACTCTCTACAACTTTTTCTTTCAACATTTATTACAGTTATACATATAAGAAATCCTCGTCCCTTCTATCTGCCTACCCACCGTATGTCTTATGGCTGTTACGAACATAATATTACTCACATTTTTTGGAGGATTAATTATTGTAACATTAACAGTTTCGACTTCAACCTCAGTTCACACTCACACTGCCTGAAACTACCTCCCGATCAACCTTCCAATAAACTCGAATCCTGGATTTAAGAGTTATAGGTATTTAAGATAGATTAAGAATTAGCTTGTTTAAGCCTAGTAAATGGGGGTACTGCCCCACTAAATTTGCTTAGACGTTTTTGGTGAATCGTTTTTAATAAAAGGGAATACCTACGTACAAGTTTACTTGTTAGTAAAACGAACAAAAACGGATTAAAGTTTTCGAAGAGCTAGTAAATTACTAAATGTGCTTAGCAAATTGCTAACTAGTAAAATGCTTAGCCCTTAACAATAGGTTGCTTAAAATGTTGCTTTTAATCGACTTACGAGTACGTAAACGCCCCAACTCTAGAACTCGAAGCTTATACAATGAGGTGAATCATATGGTAAATTACGCTTTTGATAAACCCGTTACCCGCTGTTCAAATCACATAGTATTGAGATTAATTCTAAACTTATTCTTAATCAATAAATTCTTCTTCTTCCTTTGCTTTGGCGCTGTTATGATCTCGATGTCGAGGGGATCATAACTCTCCCACGTATCTGCTTCACACTAGTGATCCGCCTGTGGGGTTCGCCGGGTTGACCTCAGAAATCGGCGGCAAGCCTCCCGGTTTTGTATTGTTCCATTTCTGAGGCCAACTGAATGCTGGTGTTTTTGCATTTGTTTGTACCAGGAGTGTTTAGGCCTACCTTTCTTTTTATTCCGAATTGGAACGTTGTATGATATTGCCTTTTTGACGGGGTTCTCAGGATCTCTCCTTTGAACATGGCAATACCAACTGAGTCGGTCGTGTTCAATTTTTTGGGAAATGGTATTCTTAACATGAAGGCTTCCTCGGATCTTCGTACTTCTAATTCGATCAAGCTTTGTAACTCCTGCTGTCATACGAAGCATCTTCATCTCAGCTGCCGTTAGCTTACTCTCATATTTTTTGTACATTGTCCAACATTGTGAACCGTATGTGAGTGCTGGACGCACAACTGAAGTGTAGAGCTTTCCTTTCAGCTTAGGGGGCATTTTTCGGTCACAGAAGATAGCAGAATTTTCCCGCCACTTCATCCACCCTACGCTTACGCGATGATTGATATCGTCAACACAAGTAGCTTCGTTATTTATCATAGACCCCAGATATTTAAACTTTTCACACTTGGGAAGCACTACTCCATTCAAATAAATGTCTGGAATAGGCCTGTGTGGATCAGAAAATGGGCAGCATAGGTATTCTGTCTTTTTCGCGCTTATGCGGTACCCACTTCCTTCTAGAACGTCCACCCATACGTCAAGTGCTCATTGTAGGGATATCGGGTCTTCACTTATGATGGCTCCATCGTCAGCAAAGAATAACTGATGTAATTTTGGATCCGTCACTTTGCCTTCAAGCAGGTAATCAAGAACTGTAATAAAGAGCAGGGGACTCAAGACACTTCCCTGGTGTACACCTACTGTGATTTCGAATTCTTCGGTGACTCCAGCTGCGCATCTTACTTTAGTAACTGCTCCATCATACATGTCCATAATTATCCGCACATAGGTTTCTGGAACTCCTCGTTGCCTGAGGGCCACCCATATTAGATCTCGTGGTTGCCGATCGAATGCTTTTTCAAAATCAACCAATACGACATGCAAATCCTCCAAAGAATCCAGATGTTTTTCCATAATTATTCTTATACTCTGGATTGCATCCGTGGTTGACTTACCACCGACAAACCCGCACTGGTCATCAGATAGCCTAATTATTTTTCGCAGTCGGCTACCCAAGACTCGCTCAACGATCTTCATGGTGTGTGACATCAGCTTAATCGAACGGTAATTATCACAGCTTCGAGTATCACCCTTTCCTTTATAAATTGGAAGAAGGTAACTTTCCCTCCATTGATTAGGCATGCGATCGAATAAGTTTGGAGACAAGAATCATGAGCCATCTAAACCCGATGTCTCCCATCTTTTTGCAAAACTCTGAGGGTATTTCGTCTGGGCCAACAGCTTTTCCCTTTTTGGAGTATTTTACCGCCTCACTAACTTCTTCGACTGTGACGTCGGATACTTCGCTTAAGTTAGGTGAAGCTATTGGAAAGTATAGCCTTGGAAATTGTTCGTTTAGAAGTCCGTCACAATACTGTCGCCACCTGTGAAGAATTTCGTTGTCTTCCACAAGTAGTTGGCCTTGAGCATTGTTAATGAACTTTGGCGAACAAATCTCCTGGGCATTTCTTCTTCTTTGAGCGGCTATTTTGAAGATAGTTGCGCCCTTATTCGTGTTTTGCCGTAGCTCTTGAATAGCACCAGCTGTCGGGGTAGAAATTTCATCCAGCTCCCGATAGAGGTTTTCTGTATTCTTTGCTTGAATTTGGGCGCAGTTCTTCTTCGCTTCTTTCTTGCAGTTTCTATATTCCACTTCGAGGCGTGACTTTTGCTCTGTATCATTAGAGGGGCACTTCGACCAAGCCTTGAAAGCCATTTTCTTTTTACTTATAACTGATTTAGCTTCATCATTCCACCACCATGTTTCTTTGCCTTGTTGGTTGTGTCCTTTTGAAACCCCTAACAGTGTTTTGGCTTTTTCTTTGCAAGTTCTCTGTAGGAGATCCCACATACTTTGTGCTGTACTCTCTTCATTTCGAACTATATCGGTGTTGTTATACAGAAAGTTTTGCATATTCGAAATAAAAGCTTCGCCTTTTTCCTTATCCAGATTATACCATTTGATCTTCCCAAAAGTTTTTATATGTTTGTTGTCGTTCACTGTCTCCATAAAAAATTCTGTCAGTAGGAGACGGTGTTGGTGGGCGATCGCTTCTCCTAGTATCACTTTGCAATCTTTTACCCGGGGTTTCATGAAACTAGATACCAAATGGTAATCAATCTGGGTTTCATTTCCACCACTGCTGTAACTGACCAGGTGTCGGCTTTGTTTGACGAACATGGTATTTAGTACGATAAGACCGTATGTTTTGCACATGCTCAGGATGTCTTCACCAGGAGGGTTCCTGGTGCCGTATCCGAGGCCTCCATGGCAATGTTCATAGTCTTCGTTTGTCTTCCCGACATGTCCGTTCAAATCTCCGCCCACGAACAAAAACTCTTCCTTTGGGATGTCCTTAAGTAGATTGTGAAAGTCTAGCCAAAATGCATCTTTTTGCACCTGCTCACATCCAATTTGGGGAGCATATAGAGTGACAATATTCCACAACTTTCCTTTAATCACCAATTTAAGGGACATCAAACGGTCGCTGGGTTTCGAAATGGTCAATACGCTGCCTAATAGATGTTTTGCAAGGATGATTCCGATTCCGTTTTTACCCTTTTCCGTTCCATTTCTTAATCAATAAATTAACTATTTAAAATATGTTCTTACTTATTTATGTCTATTTCGCTAGTCTGCAGGAGTTATATTGTGAACTCGAATCTATGAATTAAAACTAAAACAATTAACAGAATTTTTCTATTTAATACAATTTTTATGAATTGCCTGTGTTTCTTATATCGGAAATTATAAAATTATTTCTTCCAAATAACACATTCGCAGGCGATGTCGAGGCATCACTTATAAACTTTTTATTCTGATACAAAATTGTTACTTGCTCTTGAATTCTTGACCTGCGATCTGCTTTTCTCAAATTCGTATTCTCCGAATTTGAGGGAAAAAAATTATTTTTCAATTAAAAAATACAAACGCACACAAGACGCAATTAGTGGTATTCCCCCTTCTGACATTGAGAATTCTCATTTGGGCATCTTAGTCATCAGAATTCAAAAATAATTAATTATATTTGCTCATCGTAAGACGAGTCATTTAAAAACAAAAATAAACTGAAAAAGAAAAATTTTGTTTAAGATCAAAAGGGTTAACCGTTTTCATTCCTCGAAATCATTTTAGGTCCAACACCATCCCAGTAGGAAATTTCCAAAAATTCATTAATGAAGAAGTAGGTGTTTCATCATGGAAAAGGAGCTGCACCAATGAATTTCCTACGGAATCCTATGAGGAATTTAACACAGGCTTGTCATTGGAAGGAGGTACACACTTTCTCGATGCATATTTTGTTGTGAAATCACTATGCTCACGGCATCTTCGATTTCATTGGTAATTTTTGTGTCTGAAAAAACTGGTTCTATTGATGTGATGCTTTCCTCAATGGAAATAAATTAATGAAAAGTGAGTCAACTTTTAATCAATTGCCTCAGGGAAAGAATCATTGAAAATACTAATTATTCACTACAGAATTGTGTACATTTTTGAAGCTCGTTTTTTCAGTTTTGAAAAAAGGAATGCATTTAGGCGATGTTTTATTAAGAGAAGGAATATGAATGAAATCATTATTCATTTCTTTTCTTATTTCATCAATAGAAAAAGCGCCTGAAATGTATAGGCAAATTTATCGCTTGAATGAAAAAAAAAATAAATTTGTGTTATGTACGTATTTATTTTATTAACTATTATAGTACATTTTAAAGAAGTTAGTAGATATATACATAACATATATCTTACATTGTCTTGTTGTAAGATGTTACACAATCAGTTGGTCGAAAAACTCTCCTTTGTCACTTGGTTGAATTTGGGGAGCAGCTTATGGATTAATCATCTTCATTCTTCTGTTCATTTGAGATCTAAGAAAAAGACGAATATGTAATTACTTTTTGCAAATCATTCAAAAGAATATAGGGAATTTACCGTTGGTGAATTGTTTTCCTTCTCGATAATTGTTATTTAATCTTGAGTAAATTGATTGAAAACACAGACAACCCCGCACAACCGTTTTCTTTGATCACAAAATTGACACTAAATCATTCCAAAACAAAAGAAATAACTCATGACAAAAAAAGACCTATTGAGCGTCGCCAACCCATGGGCCATGGCGGGAAAAACCCAAAAAAAAAGGATTGTTTATTGCAGGTCAAAATCTCTCTCTCTTTTTCTTCTCAGCTCGCAGACTATTTTGCCCAGTAAACGAAGTTAATGAAAAAATACATTCCTTTTCCCTAGCGATATCACCTGATCACCATAGTTTTGCTCTATTGAAAGGTTGTTTACTGATTTTCAATTCCAAAGAAAACAAAGGGTTGTTTTCTCTTTCACATCGCAGGCAGTAAACACTCAATTGTGGATTACAATAACTACTGAAAAGATGCAGGAATAATTATAACGTGTTCAGCATTGTATTCATTAACATTAAGGATGTGTAAGAAGGATATTGCTTTGTTTCATGTTTTCTTTACCTTCTTTCGAAAACAAAGCACAAGATGCAACTGGGATTGCAAACTACTGACTCATTGCATGACTTTCGATGAATGAAACCAATGCAGACCTTCTACTTAATGAAAGTGCCACGTGATTTCTACGAGGAATTCAACTTTATTTTTCCTTGAGGAGCAAATTTCCTACTGGGATACTTATACTAGGTGTGCGAGAGTATGGGTATTTTTATAGGAAATGTTTGTTGTGCGCTTTTGATGAGTGTTTTTCTTTTTCAAAACATCATTGCTCCTTGGGCACAAACAGGGTATAATAAGTCTCCAAAGTGGATTTCTTTGTCCAAACACCAGGGAACAAAAAAAAAACAAAACACGACAATAAATAAAAAAAAAATAAGAAAAAGTTTATACTGAATGTGGAAACAGGCGTTAGCAATATGAGTAATGTTCGCAATCCTTTTTTTCCAAGAAAAAAAAATGTTTACTTTTCCCCCAAAAACCTCAAACAAAAATAGAAAAAGATAAAAAAAAGGCGACGAAAACAAGACGATAATACGTGGTGATACCACGCCACGTGTGTGTGGAAATGGAGTTATTGAAGTTGGAGTTAGAGTGTCTTGAATGTTTCTGGTTGAATGGGTCAGCCTCAGCAGCAGCATTCAATGCACGACTCTCAAATGCCAACTATTTATCAAAGTGAGACTGAGAATTCTTCAATGACACGGAACAGTTTCGACATATTTTTCGTCTGTTTTTTTTTTTTTTTTTTATTTTGGAAAAGTCGATTTAAGTTTTTTCTTCGCTTGGATTGGCTTGGTAACAAAAAGAGTGTCATTACACGTGCTTTCATCAGATTTTCTTTTTAATCGACGTAACCTACCAAAACGGTGAAAACATTTTTGTTTCTTGGCCAATAGGTTCTTAATTGGCCATAAAGCAGATTATAAAGTTGAAGAAATTCACTTGATGGCGGAACATGAATTGTTATAGAGTTGGTTGCATATAATTTAGCATTAGTGTAATAATAATAACTTTCTATCTATATCTAGTAAAAGTATCTAGAGGTACAGTATTTTACGGATATGAGGAACACCGCCGCCGTTGCTTTAAATTGAATCTCTTTGCAACTAACTACTAACCGCTTACTTATAAGAAACTAAGAAATAATAAAATAACACGAACATATTTTTTATATAAAGACTTAGAAACAGAGAATTCAATGCTGAGCCCAGAAAGTGAAGCAAAGTAGATTTAAAAATAAAGTATAGCAGATATTTCACACATAAATGAAGTAGATATACTTCATATGAAGTAAGCTTGCAGCCCTGCTTAATATGACACTTCGTTAAAACGACAACTTTGCAAAGTTAAATTGAGTTTAGCAATATACTTTCTCTAGCATTTTATTAAATTTTAAATCATCAAATAACTATTTTATTTTTTAGTATCGTGCTAACTTCACTTTAATCTTTGACTTTGACATTTACAAACGTCAAAAAAGGTCTGTTTACTTAGTTTCTTGCACGAATTGTCATAATTTTCGGTGTGTTCAGAAGCAATTTTTTAAGAAAATTACTTTAGTACGATACTAGTTAGAAAATATTTAAAATTAAGAATGAGTTATTAAACTACTTTAAAGGTAGCAAATTGTTAAGAAGTACCTATAACACTCTTGTGCTTTAAACTACTACAGCGCCATCTGTTGGAAAATTGCATATCTAATTTATGGAAGAAACATATGTCAAATGTCAAATGTATTTCCCCTTATTCCAACCATCTAGAACATTCCAAGACAAGAACTTTCGAGAACAACTAATTTGAGTTTATAAGGGAGTGTTCACGGTGAGCGAGACACAGTTTATTTTCGATTATGAAAGTGTGCAAAGCTGAATTATTGGATTGTGGAAAGTGTAATTAAAGAAGTGTGATTTAAGTTTGAATAAAAGTATTGGACTTGATTATAAATTAAGATTTATTGTTTTGATTTGAAAAGTGTAAAGAAAGAAGAAATTCTAAAAGGAGTAATAAGTTTTATTTAAAGAACCTAGAAAAAAATTATTACAATACTAATACCTCAATACTAAGCTTTTTAAAATGTTGCGCCACTGTTATTAGAACAAATTTTCTTTCATAAGCATAAAATTCATTTTTTCAAGGCTAAAACATCTCATTTGTAGAGCAAATTAATTTATGGCAAAACAAAAATTTTAAAAAATATTAGTTTTAATAGATTTATATGTTTGGAATGCCAACTTTAAGTTTAATTTTATTAAACCGTTTTTTATTTTCAAAAAAATTGAATTTCTTTCAAAAATCAATACAAAATATTTTTTTATTTCATTAAAATCCGTTATGCTGATAATGAGAAAGTCAAAATTCGAACAAATAGTTCTATGGTATGGTCAGAAATGATCTAATTTCAATTCTTTTTATCAAATTAATAATTGTAGTAGCCCCTTGGCATAATGGTTAGTGCGCTATACTGTCATGCAGAAGGTCTTGCGTTCGATTCCCAGCCGCTGTTCAGGGGAGCACTGCCTCTGGCGAGGAATCGATAAATTCTCTAAAATTATATCCCTTGTCATGAAAAGACCTGTTCAATATTCCTGGTAACACGCACACAGGAGGAATTGAGTGTTGTATGTCACTACGTACCTATAGGCTCTCCAAAAGCCGTTATTTTGTTTTAAGGTTGTTAAAATTAAGCGAAGGATAAAATATTTTATCAAAATTTTAGGTGCCGCTTTCGAGAAAAATCCGATTCTCGAAATCATTTTTTAATATGTGTATAGTGGGTTAGTGTTGTTTTCAAATAAAATAATTTTTTTTTTGTATACATCTTATAGTAAGTTTTGAAAAAAAAAAACCACATTAAGCATGGGGTTTTCGAAAACATAGGAAAAAAATTTTGAAATTTAAAAAAAAAATCAAAAGAAATATTTGAAAATTTGAATACACAATATTTTTTAACGTCTAAGGAAGCCTTAGTATAAAAAAATTGGACAAAATCAGTTGCATCGCTTCAGAAAATATAAAACAAAAAAATTAATGTAAGAGAGTTCGAAATAATCATTTTCCTGAATTTTTGTAAGCCATTAACGAGATCTTACTCAATGAAATTCATTGATTTAAGAAAAAAACAATGTAAACGGTTTTCAGTAAAAAAATATTTACTAAAATTTCGAAAAAACGAATGGTATTTATTATCTGAGAGAAAAAGAAATATAATGCCCGACTGGGTCGCATGAACTTAATGTTTTTAGAGAAAAACTGTTCATAAGCATAACATTCATTTTTAAATGACTAAAACAACTCCTTTAGTTGTTGGAGCTAAAAACAGGATGCCATGTCATTCAAGCAAATATTAGTTTATGCAAGAACAAAAATAATAAGTCGTTGTAATGGTTTCTTAAGAAAATAAGCTTGTATAAAAATTTTAAAACATTTTTAAGAAAAAATGTTGGTACGACAACTACTTTACTTAAAAATATTGAGCCGTTTTTGAGATATTGAATTTTCAAAGAAAAAAAAATAAATAGATATACATATTTTTTTTTTTTCAAAAATCAAAAAATATTTTTTTAAAAGTCTTGAAATGCAATGTTTTTTCTTTAATTTTAGAAGCTTCTCTATTAAAAATTTCTTAAAATCCGTTATGCTGATAATGAGAAATTCAAACTGGGAAAAAATGATTCGATGGTAGAAGGTACAGTCAGTAATATATTAATTTAATTTTTTTTCTTATTAAATTATAGATCGTAAAAATTTAACGAAGGAAAAAAAAATATCAAGATTCTCGGAACCGTTTTCGAGAAAAAATGCGATTTTCGAAAATCATTTTTTAACATTTGTATGGTGGGACCGTTATTTTTAGGTAAAATATTTTTTGTTCTCACTTCTTGTAGATTATTTTAAGGAACCTTTATATGTATATCAATTTAAAAAAAAATCGAACATGAGAGATATTGAGTTTTAAAAAATCACAATAATTTTTTTTTTTTGATATTTGAACTCATGGAAAAAATGTAGATATGTACTTTAGTACTTGTAATTCAGAAATTTTTGATTTCTCTATAAAAAATTGTTCTTCTTATATAGTATGTACATGTCCTTTCATGGAATCGTTCCTATTATTTTACAGAAGTGTGCAAAAGTATTTGCGGTACCAATAAAAATAATTTTTAATCGCTCCCTTGATAGTGGTAAGTTTTTAAATACATGGAAACGTTCTATAATTACACCAATTTATAAATCTGGAAGTAGACATGAAGTTTCTAACTATCGCCCTATTTGTAAGATAACTACAATTCCAAAAATTTTCGAGAAACTTATTTATGGAAGACTAACTCCAATTCTTAAAAGTTTTATTTCTCCATGTCAGCATGGCTTTGTTTCTGGTAGGTCTACAAGCACAAATCTTACTATTTTTTCAAATTATATATTAAACGGACTTGAAAAAGGATATCAGTTTGATGTTGTGTATACAGATTTCTCCAAAGCATTTGATCGTGTTGATCATGATTTATTAGTTAAGAAGTTGAATAAAATAGGTTTCCACTCCAACTTCTTAAACTGGATAGATTCATACTTAAAGAATCGTATTCAGTTTGTTCGTATACATAACATTCTTTCTTCACCTATCAATGCTACCTCAGGTGTGCCACAAGGAAGCCATCTCGGTCCCCTTTTTTTCTTATTGTTCATCAATGACTTACCAGACATATTTTTAAATTCGAAGTGCCTTATGTATGCGGACGATTTGAAAGTCTTTCGTTGCATAAAAATTGAACAGGATTGCATTTTATTGCAAGAAGATCTTGAGAAGTTATCAAATTGGTGTTTAATTAACTCCTTAGACCTTAATATTGCAAAATGTCAAAGTTTAAATTTTTGTAGAAATCGTTCATCATTTAACTTCTGTTATAAAATAAACAATATATTTCTTTCAATTGTAACCTTAAAAAAGGACCTTGGTGTAATTTTTGACCAAAAAATGAATTTCTTAAAACACATAGATTTTTTAGTCGCCAAGGGTAATTCAATGTTGGGATTTGTCTTGCGTAATTCAAAGGAGTTCTGTGATCCACATACTTTGAAGTGTCTGTTTTTTGCTTTTGTTAGATCTACTCTTGAGTATTGTAATACTATTTGGAGCCCTTCGTATGAAGTTCACTCTTTAAGAATTGAGAAAATTCAAAAAAGGTTTACAAGAGTATTAGTGAAAAGGCTTCACTGGGAAATTGATATGCCTTCTTATGGAACAAGATGTAAGTTATTTGGTATCTTGCCTCTCTCCATTCGAAGAAACTTTTCTGAGGTTATGTTCATTCGTGACGTGTTGACTAATCATATTGATTGTTCCGATATATTGGCGTTAATTAATTTCAATGTTCCTGCGAGGATGCTTAGAAACCAATTGTTGTTTAAGATTCCATACCACAGAACAAATTATGCTGCCAATGAACCATTGTCTAGGTGCTTAAGAGTTACTAATACTGTTTGCGATATGATCGATTTTAATTTAAGTAGGATTTCATTTAAAAATAATTTGCTTTTAATTTTAAGGAACCTTAATGGTGGCAATGTTTAATTATTATTATATGTAGATATTTTTGTTGTTTCAATTATGTTATATTGTTATCTAGTAATCACTAAAGTATTGTAACTTTGTTTGATGAAATAAACTAAACTAAACTAAACTAAACTAAACTAAATAATGTGCATACATTTGTATGTATAAGCAATTTTCTTTCTTATATCCGTTATTTATATTTATGTATAAAACTAAAACTTGGATAAAAGAAAGATTTTTTTTTTTTGATTTTCAAAGTTTCTTATATCCGTGTCATACTGTATTAAAGTTGAGTGCTTGAAACATAATGCATAGATTCAGTTATTAACTCCAAACTCCAAAAAGAAAAGCAGATAATTATTTAATTGTGTTTGTGTTGTCTTGAGGCTTACATTAAAAAATAAATTTTGTTACAAAATAAAGTTGTGGCACGCCCTCTTTGAAGACTAGAAGTGGTCAAGGTAATCTAATTTCTTAAGATCGAAAAAATGCGATGACAATGTCGCATTTAAGATTTTACAAACTTCAGTACTCGAATTGACAAATGCAATGTTCAATTTAACCTAAGCGAGAAGCAGAACTTGTCTCATATGTGGTGTGTAGCAAACATTATTTGCTTACGGTCCTTACTGAACGAAGCTATTTATCTTTCCGAGCAATCTCTTCTCTTCCCACAATACATTGGAGCAATAATGATACACCACCAGGCTTTAAATGACCTTTAGTCCACAAAAATTGGAGCTTAATCCCGGCGGTCCTACTTTGGATCAGTAGTTCACTTGGTCAATCAGTATTTTTTTTTTAAGTCTAGTTGAAATAACATGCAGTTTGAAATTCTAACAAAATTGAAATTCTAACAAAATTGGAATTCTAAATCATTCAGTAAAAGGCATTTTTACTTAAAGAGCATATAATTTGAATAATTATCCCTTCTCTCACTTTTTAACAGCATTCTTGAGCTACCAATATTATGTGTTTTTAAACAAAGCCTTAAAACAACCTAAGTTGAGCAATGGTGTTGCATATGGCGACCCAAATAGAATTGAACATTGAAGGGGCATAAATTACATATTAAACGAAAGAATTTTTTGCATAGATGTGCAGAATGCCAAAATTATTTAAATATACTACACAGAAATTGATTAAAACAGTAAATAAAAATTGCAAAAAAAAAAAATGCCCGCAAAACAAAAACAATTAGAAATGTCAAATCGACTAGCGACATCTGTTGCTGAATAGAGCATACATTTACACTATACTGTCATACAGTTTAAGTTTAGTAAAAGTTAGAACCATTTTAACTTTTGCTTTTATTGTTGTTTGGAAAAATACAGCACATTTTGTTCACTTTTCCCTCTTTGAAGTTGAATGTACTTAAGTCTTAAATCATCTATCTATCATCTATCGGGCAATTTATGTGTTAGTGTTTTCAAAAAGTGGAAAAGTGAAATTCAGAACCATTTCAACTTTTACTTTTTGTGTTTTTCGAGATGGAAGAACGTCACTGCAACGACGTGGATTCGAGTCCCAATAGAATGATAAATATTTTTGAAGTAAAACTTCTTTCCGGCGTTGAGGGTAAAAAATTTTCTATGCAGCTGTCAGTGACATGTCGAAAGGACAAGCTATCAGCGACATGCTTTTAGAATACAAAATGTTTGTACGCTTAAAGGGTAGAATCTTATGGAGGCTGAGGGAAAAAAAGTTTTACTTCTACCACGCGTACGTCAGTACCTACACACAACCTTTTTTTTTATTGCCGCGATATGAAAAAACGATGAGAGTGAAAGTTTTAGATGTAACACAAAATTCACAGGTTGAAGTCACTCCGGCGACGTAGGTACGATTCCAATATTATGGCCATAACAACAGCTGAAGGAAAATGACATGAAAGAATCGAAACAAAAATTGTTAATGTGTCAAAAATGTGTATATATATATGTGTTTTCCTTTGGACTCCAGGATTGAGTGCTTTGTAGGTACTTTTCATTACATTGAACAATTTAAAAAAATCATGAATTATCTGCCTTTTATTGAATTATAGTGAATTTAATAAATAAATTGGCACTCGAATTTCGAGCGCTCGGTCGGCTAGTTAAAATTAAATTTCCCGACATCATTTCACAGGCAATGAGGTATCTTTTATTGAAGGAAAAATAGGATCAGCGGTTTCACAAACTGATTCTACGGGCCTTACGAGTAGCGAAGTCAGAAATAAATTTGAAAAAATCAATATTTGCAGCCAATACTTGTTCAATCGACAATATAGACAAGTTTGATAGTCTAGTGGAGCTCATAGTGGATCTGAGATAATTTTTGATTAGCTTCAACTTCGAAAAACTTTTCTCACAACTAGTGACACTAATTGCCAAAGTCAAATATATACGAATCAAGATGACTATATTTGGGATTCAGTTTTTAATGAACTGGAGGAGGTCAAGTAATCCTTTGCCCCTTATATCTTCCTCTGATTCAGAACTGGCGACAAACTGCTGGAGACTCTTCCGCTCCATCTGAAACTCGCCCTTGTCGATGTTTTCTATGTAATACATGGGAAAGATCACATTCGTACTTGCTGTCCAAAAGTTTCGCTGGCGTTGAAAATCCGAACTTGTCCGCTATTTCTTGAACTAGCTGGAATCGAGTCGTCATTTCTTGAATGATCTTCTCAAATAATGCGAACACCTTTCGATGGAGTTCATGCTCGTGAAACAAAGCTGCATCTGCGGATTCTTCGCCATGCATGCATTCTTCTCGTTTCGAGTTCGATTCCGAGTTTTTCGCTAAGTGTCTTAGCGGCTTGAACGAAACGGTCTCTGCTCTCCACTGCTAGAGTTTTTAAGTACTTTAATCCGGGCTTGAACTCCATTGTGGATCCCTGACATTGTGGCAGCTTTGTCATAAGCCTGTCCTCTCAAGTTCTGTATGTTCAGTTCCTCTGATGTTATTTTCGCGATTATATCGTTGCTGAGATCTCCTACATTTTTTTCTTTTGGTTCGAAGAAGTCGATGAAAGATTCTACCACGGCGACCTTTTTTCCTTCGATATGTACGTATCGCAGAACCTGGCTCATTTGGTCTTTGTGGGAGATGTCTGGTGTACTGTCGAAGATTACGCAATAATATTTAGCTTCTTGAATGCGACGGATGATGGTGGATCGAACTTGCTGTCTCAGTAAGTTTATCAATTCATTCTGGGTTTCTGGAGATAGAAACGAAACTGAGAGCTGAGAGCTTTATCTTTGTCAGATGTTCCATTAGAAGAGGGTCAAAATTAGCTAGGAGGTGCACTAATTCCAGAAAATTCCCGCGGTGGCAGCTATCATCTCCTTGATGTCCTCTAAAGGCCAGATTCTGTTTGGCTAAGAACTGGATAATATTTAACAACCGGTACAATATATCCCTCCACTTCTTCTCCTCACTTTCAAAAACTTCTTGTTGTTTCTGTTGCCGTAATATTGCATTCCGTTATTGTCGCGCGAGTCGCGAAACTAAAACGGAACATTCCGAAACTCTCGCGAAACTGAAAGGGAACGTTCCGAAACATATGATATGCGAGACCGCTGCGCTGGCGTTAACTTAATTTACCTACTGTACATACTTTATACCTATATATATGTACGTGGTCAAAAGTCTGCCCGTTTGCAGCGCCCCCGCCAGCGGTCTCGCACACATATGTTTCGGAACGCTCCCTTTCAGTTTCGTGAGAGTTTTGGAACGTTCCGTTTTAGTTTCGTAAGTCGCGCGACAATAACGGAATGCACTCTTACGGCCTTACTCACCGTTTACCAATTCACGGAAATCAGCAGAGAGTGACAATGACGAATCACAGGCAGGGTGGCAAATTTCAAATATACGTCATTGTTGTTTGTTGACTTGTCAAACGTTCTGTCATGTAACATAAATGAGGCTATGAGTGCAATAGTGGTGTAACCCACTTTTTTTCAAAAATGAGCTTTTTATAAAAATGGATCTCTTAATATATCTATTTTAATACAAAAATAGTTTTATGCAGCTATCTACACTCAAAACTAGATGGCACTCAAAAAGGTGTTATTGCATTTTATAATTTGATCATAGTTTGAGTGCAATAGTGGCGTAACCTTCATTCTTCTCTTAGAAACTGTTTAGATTGTGACTGCTCACTGTACGCCCGCCATGAAATGAATGAAAAGAAATGAAATGAAAAGAAAGCTGGGCTGAGACAAGATTCGGAAATGGCTAAAGTATCTACCGTTACTTTGGTTTTAACTTTGGTCTCATGAAGACCCTTCCAACTCACTATATTACCATAGGTACAAAAGACAACTTTGGACCTTTTGCTTCGGCATACATAATATGGGTACTGAAAAAGTTCACATGTATATTTGGGATGAGTCCACAGCGTCAAGGGGGCTTCAAGAAATAGGATCTTGTCTTATGAATTATTTTAAGAACTTAGGAGAGTTTATGGTTGAAGAAATTGGCCATTCCTATTTCCCATGTGACCAAGATTTTGCTATAATAGAAAAGATATCTTCGTCCCACGTGATTGTATTAACGTCATTTCTTCGGCCAGAAAGAGAAACCCATTTGAAATTGTGAAAATGACTTCATCTGATTTTTTTTCCACAAAATCTCTCGAAGAAAATATCACAAATAGGAAACTGTCCATTTCAAATTCCAAGGTTGAATGGCTTAAAATTCAGTGGTTACATTTCGAAAAAGTAAACCATTTGCAATTTTCTTATAAATATTCTAATGAAATTGATGTTTTACTCGAAGAGGTAAATGTAAAAAAGAGACAATCCGTTAATATTAAAAAAACTCAACCAGCTTGAACAACCTAAAATAAACGATAACAAAAAAGAAAGACTTAATTAAACTGCTTCAATTTATACCACCAATCCATCACTTTTCTTATAATAATTTAAAAACGTCAACAAGTGTTTCAATCGAAATATTTGACGATTTATCAGACGAGGAGTAAAATCATTAAAAAACAAGTAAAAATGTACATTAAATTTTTTTTTGTTAAAATATGAACTATGAGAGAAATAAAAAAAAATATAATAAGTTTGGCGTAACCTTTCTTTTTTCTTTATTTTTACAGAAAACCATGAATGCAATAGTGGCGTAACCCACCTTTTTTTTCCAAAATGAAGTTGAATTAAAAAACAAAAGCTTGCCCTACAAAATATGCCTTTTTTCAAACCGTTCCACGTTTTTAGATAAATCAAAAATGTCAAAGGAAAAATACAAAAAATGTTTAAAGAACACCTGTTTCTTAAATCTCTCACTGACAGCCTCAAATGATCTCTACTCTAAACGCTTCACCGGCGACATTTTGCCGCCCCCGGCCATCTGCCACCCGGGGCGGGCCGCAAACCCCGCCCCCCTACGCTACGCCACTGCCCTTACCATTTTAATTTTCAAGACCAATGTTCATATACACCTCCTTCCTCTCCCCTCCTAATTTCTACATCACCCGTGCTGTTATTAGGACTCCCTCCTCAAATTGAAAGGGTTTTTGAGGATAGAAAAGTACTAAAATCTTTATTGGCTGATATATTTGACTGTTTTCAATTCATGATGTATTTGCAAATCACATAAACTAACAATAATTGCTTTTTTGTAAAAAATCTGATCATTGGAAATTCACTTGAAAAACTAGTCTAGTCTCCTAACTGATTTCCCAGAAATTAAGTATAAGGGATAGGGTCCCTCAAACTTCTTAGATGCCCAAAGGATAACAATCTTGACATTATTGAAACCTTTTGAAAAAGAAAAAAAAAACGAGATGAAGAAAAATTACTTGGTTAATTGCAACACCTTTCACCATGATAACAATCTCCTTTCCATATCAATGCTTCTCTCTTTAGATCAGGTTTTCCTTCATCAAGACTTTCCTATCCTTCTCCGTTAGCGATGTATATTGAAATCAAATTAATTCCCATCAACATGGATGATTCTACAAGCCAATGAACTCACGTCACTCTATGGCTATATTAAGGAGTTGATCAAACGCCCACCCGGCCCTTTCCTGAACAGTCATTACCTAATTGAACTCATTAAAGTAACAAACACTTACAACACTACAAATACTACACTCTTTTTCACGTCCTCTCGCCTTCCAGCTCTTGCTGTTACTCCTTGCAAACGCAGGCCGCCCCAGCGATTTTTAATGAGTTCATCGATACTTTTCCACGATAGACACTCTTGTCGTTGGCTTTTTTGTCTTCGCCCTCTGCTTCTTGTAAGTAAGAAGCAATACGTGAGTGGGTTCACTTTGATTTCAAGACCTAGACGTCCCATACAAACGACCATATGGGGAACAGATAAATAAAGTTTTTTTTTTTTTTTGTAATTTCGAAAAGCATCCCTCTTCAAGTCCCCTCAGTTGCTTTGGCGTCTTGATGGAGAGATCAGTGCTCCATACACCTCCAGTCTTCACACAGACTCTGTGCCGGCCCGCAAGGTATTTTTAGATATTATATTTCCTTCGCTTTCTCTCTCTCCCTTTGAGTTGCCACCATTAGATATGTTGTGCCACTAGCCTTTCCGTAACTAACTACTGGTCGTTGGTGCCGGTAGGAAGGAAGTTGTATGTACCGAGTCTATGTTGGATTCGTGGTGCGTCGTCGTCGTCATTGATGACGTTCGTATATATGGCAAGAAAATCACATAAAAAACAGCATCTCATAGTTACCTTGTTTACCTTATACTTAAAAGTTCAATTGCGTTCACAGCATCTTGGAGCTATGGTACCATGGTGTACACAGTTGCAGCAAGCTGAAAGTAAACAAAAACACTGAGCAAAATTATATGAGAACTTGCAAAGCTTTAAATCTTACGTTTGATAGAGAATCCACAAGTCCTTGCTTTTGAGCCTTAGAACGCAGAAATCAATGAGCTGCCAATGTAATTAAGATTTAAAAGTTCAACATTAGTTAAACGGACAAAATACTTCAATTGTTACTTGAAGATGAGAAAAGTCCATCAGAGGGTGCTAAAGGTATATTTTTCACTCACTTATATTCTTCGTAGATAGTTTGTGCTCCTCAGGAAATAAGAGCTAAGGCCTTAACGTCAAATTGATATGACATGTCTTAAATAATAAACACGATGGCACAAAAAGTAATAAAAACATACATAAAGTCAAGTTATACAGCGAAGCCAATTTTCAACATCAAGCTCGGTCTTCCCTCTTACTAATTAATTCACTTTAGATTGCAGTTACAGTCCAGGATGGTACCTACAGTACTATCCTGCGCTGACCATCAGGGGAAGATTCGAAGACTTGTCGGTCTGGTACGTCGGTGTTTATACACTCCACGTGTCCCAGCAATCTCACCCACTGTATTTTCCCATACAGCTCGTTTTTGACTCTTCTACATACTGGAACGAAAATCACCCGAAGAATCTTCATTTCAAAGCACCCCAGCAGATTCTCATCCCCTTTTACAGAGTCCATGCTTCTGCCCCATACAGCTGAACTGTGGGATGATTAGGGTCTTATATAAGGCCTCCTTGGTTTTTTGAGAGTGGGCTTTACTACTCAAATGCCTTCTAAACCCGAAGATACAGCGATTATCGAGAGTGATTCTTCGTTTGATCTCTGCACTGATTTCGTTTTGCGAGGTAATAATTGAGCCCAAGTAGACAAAGTCCTTGACGACTTCGAAGAGTTGTACTTATCCATCGTGAAGTTTTGCCATCTACACCGCCTCTGATCCAATACTTCGTTATTCCATTGATGTCAATATTATCTGCATAAGTAGTTGATCGGACTCTTAAAATATTGTACATCTGTTTTTGATTTGCGAGTTGCGTACTATTGCTTCAAGAGCTATGTTAAAAAGTTGTATAATAACGCGTCGCCTTGTCTCAAACCTTTCTCGATAGTACCTATATTGCATGTCAAAATCCATATTTTGGATTCTTCCATTCAGAGGGATTGACATCAGGGCTGTCGTTTCATTCTTTGAGAAGGCAGTACTTCAAGAGAAAAAAAGCAGTACGGCAGTAAAATGAAACTTTTTTTCATAAAATATTTTTTTTATTTTATTTTTATAAAAAATTAGAATAGTCAAATTTATATTCATCTCATTGAATTTTTTTTTTTTGAAAAATATAAGTTTTTTTTATCAAATTTACAATTAACAAAGAATTATACAAACAAAAACAATATTATTGAATTTTTTATATAGTACATATATATGCTTTGGATTTAAATCTTATAATATTAATGAGTTTTATATTTGTATGTACATACGTTAGAATATTTAAATAATAAGCAAAATTATGCTTAATTGCGCATGTTGAAAATAATTTATTAGTCTGGGGTGGAATCGCGTAAGGTGATAGTTGACTATCAATTCGTTTATTGTCGTTTTTGACTATAGCTGTCTCTATCATATCAATTAAGAATTATAGAGAGAGCGATGGTCAAAACGACAATCAACAAATTGATAATCAACCTTACGCGATTCCACCCCTGGCCAAATTTTAAAAATTTAAGTCTTCTTGTCTCGTTTAGATAAATTTGAATATAGTTTCCATCAATGTATCTGGTACCTGTCCAATAACGACTTGGCTGAAAAGATACCGCTTGCAGTAGTCATATTTAAGGAATTTCTATTTTTTGTTTTTATAAAATTTACGTTTGAAGAAACTCGCTCACATGTAGCATACTGTGTGGCAAAGCATGTAAGGATCCTATAAAAATTTTGTTATATTAGGGAAACGATCTTCTCCCAAACCATTTCTGGCTGAATATACTCACACCAGAACCATTCTAGTTCAAGTTCTCTAGACAAATCTGTAAAGTTCAGTAGAGGCCTCCACTCAAATTCCCGATCCTCAATGCTAATGTTAGCAAAAGGTTTGGAAATAAAGGATTGAGTTCTACTAAACTTTCACCTAAATTTCTTGGGCTTAGTTTTTGTATTAGGTACTAGGTATTAGGGTTTTATCGTTAAAACTGAATCTTTTTTCATAGTCTGGCAAAGAGTTTTATAATAGTTTAGGCAAATCGATTTTATTTCAACAATTCGTGTAATAGACATATTTTATGCTTTTATCAAGAGTTCCGCTTTAGGCCCAATTTAGAACTTTTCGAAAATCGTATTCTTCTCGAAAACAGCCCTTAGAATGTTGATAAAAAAAATTTATGTACGAGTACCATCTACAGTTTAATAAACAAAAATTCAAATGATTTCATTACTGACAGTACCTACAGTAGAACCATTTTTTCTATTTTTACTTGCGATATAGGTTAGGTTAGGTTAGGTTAGGTTAGGAGGGGTGTGCACAGCACAAGGCTGTTGCGTACACGGGGGCCTATTGGTCCATTGTGATCCCCTATTAATAAAAGCAGAGATGCTCCTAACTAATGTCTTATGTAGACTGGTTCATTTTCGAACCAGCCTGTGCTTACAATGAATTTTCTCATGTTTGCCATTGAGACCTGCGTTAGATCGTCTAGTTCTCCAACAAACCTGTTTCCAAAGTAGCGGAGGCGATTTGCTTGGAGGTTTGGACAGTCACAGAGCAAGTGTTTAATGGTTTCAATCTCTTCGACATCCTGACAGCTCCTACAGAAATCTGGCGCAAATGCACCCATTCTTATGGTCATTGTGCCAATGGCGCAGTGACCCGTCAGTACACCTATCAGGATTCTGATGTTCTTTTTACTGAGCGATAAGATATATCGAGTTTCCTTTACATATAGGTACTATAGGGCAAGTTCTGCATTTGGAAAAAAAATCGAACTCGAGATTTTGATCAAAGTTGACATTACGATGATAGCGAAGACGAATAAAGTGGGTCCGGCAATTCCGTCTGTCTGTCTGTCTGTCTGTCTGTCTGTCTGTATGTCTGTACCTCGATCTAGAGCCTAAGCCACTGGACCTATTTTCTTCAAACTCGGTAGTTATGGGTCTTCGGTAATTCCCTAGAGGGGAAATTGAAATTTTTTTTTTAGCTCTAAAACTAACGGTACCCCCCATACACCCGTAATGCAAAATCTTATTTATCTCGAAAACGGCTCTAACGATTTTGATAAAAAAAATTAGGTGTGATATTATGGACATGGACTACGTTTTGGTAAAAAAAAATTTTGGGGCAAAATGTTATTAACGGTACCTGTCATAGAACCGTTTTTTTGATTTTCGACTTTCTCATTAACGGCTCTAACGATTTTAACCAAAAATTTTCAGCAGGAGTCCCCCTAAGTTTAAAATAATATTGTATATAAAAATATTCGAAAAATTATTTGTTGGGTTTTTTTTAAAAAAATTTTTTTTTGAAAAATCAATATCTTCAAAACCTATGTACGATTATTTTTTGAAATTATTTCCAAAAATCAATTATTATTAAATACTTAAAATTCGCATCCCACATTTTTTTCTTGAAAATTTTAAAGAAATTTCTTATATAAAAAATTCATTTATTTAATAATATGTAAAACGATTTTTTAAAGTTTGTTTGCATAAATTCATACTTTTCTAGAAATCAGACGGCAATTTAATATTAAATTCATGTTTTATATTTATAAAAAGCATAGCTGGGCACCGTTAATCAAACAGTTAACTTCGTTAATCGTTAATCCGCTACTAAAAAAGTTAGCTTCGTTAAACGTTAAAGCGTTAAATTTCGGAAGAATTAACGCAAGTTAACGTTAATCGTTAATCCGTTAACATGTGATAAAAATTGCATTTTTTATATTTTTTTTCTCTAAGCACCGGCACTAAAGCTAAGTGTACACGATTGGTAGATATCTTACAATATTGTCAGATCTGTCAGTGAAAAACATGCTTACAATTTCTTACAACCGTGTAGTCTTACAATTAATTGTCAGAAAATTTGTCTGACAATTAATTGTTAGATCATTGTCTGACAAATAATTGTAAGAAATCTGACAATCATGTATACGCTAGCTGACAATCGTGTAATCTTCCAATTAATTGTCAGAAAATGTATCTGACAATTAATTGTAAGACGGTAAATTGTAAGGTATTTAATAATCGTGTACACACACAATTTATTGTCAGGCCTGCCAATTTTTATCGTTGTCTGACGTTTCTGACAATGAAGAAATTGTAAGATGTTCGTTTTTTAGCATCATACAATTTTTTCATTGTCAGACAATTTGCAGCCAACGTTCAATTGTCACAGTTTCCATAACCAACAAAAACTGACAATTAATTGTGTGTGTACACGGTTTGTAGAAAATCTACCTCAATCTCTTACAATTAATTGGTAGGTACTAAGCCGGCTATCTTACAATATTGTAAGATCTACCAATTGTGTACACTTAGCTTAAGTAATGCCGGTCGTCCACTAGGCGATCAACGCACAAATTTCGAATTCAACGCATTCAACTCTATTGTACGGTGCCTTCAATTCTGTTCAACCAACGGGTTGGATCTAGTTGTTGGCCGTTGCTCAAAGAATTGCGCAACAAGTGTACGGGTAGTGTACGTGCTCGTGTTGCTCCTTGAAAATGTTCGATCAACACGTTGAGCGGTTGAGCCATATTTTCAAGATAATGTGTTGCACATTATTTGTTCAAGTTTTTAACTTTCTTTGGGATTTCTTGACGTAATATTGTGTTGCGTTGCGTTGTCTGCAGTGAAATGTGTCTACGTGGTTGAACTATTGCGTTGCCATGAACTTGCAGTTGTTACAACTTGCAAACTGTATAGTTTATTTTGGTTTTTCGTCATGGAAGGTGATAAAAAATCAGAGTGGACCACGGAATTAATTTTGCAAATGATTTCAGCAATTGAGGAAAAGCCCAATATATGGGACATTAAGAGCCCCTCTTATAAAAATCGAGATGCCAGGGAATTGGCTTGGTCTCAAATTTCCTCGAAAATGCAATTGCCTAAACTTTGAATTCGAATTCGCGGGCGCGGTGGGATCAATCGATTTTAATTTCACATATATTTCATTGAAAAAACAATTTTCTTTGCGACTCAAGAAAAAATCATCTACCCAGAATCGTCTTGACTGTTTTTTCTTCCTTTGTCGTTCATTTTGTAATATTATTAATGCGGCAGCCACTTTTTTTTATTAGAGGAAATTATACTCATACAGAACAAATTTAAGAATATTTTAAAGCGAAGGCGTGCGTTGACAATAAATGTATGTACCGAACTGAAGTCAAAATTATTTCAGGTTTGACGTTTGAGTTTTTTGTTTATCGTGGTGCGTTCAACGCGTTCCCGAACGAGTGATCCTTGGTTAAGTGTACGAAGGTATCAACTCGTTCAAACAATAATACCGAAAACGCAGTTGATCAACTCGAAAAACTTCAAAATCGAACAAGTTTATCAACTAGTGTACGAGGTTATTCAACATTTGAGTAAGTTGGTCAACTAGGTGTACGGAGCTATTCAACACTGGAATAAGTTTTAAGAGTTGATCAACTAGGTGTGCGAGGTTAATCAACATATAGGAAAGTTGGTCAACTATGTTTACTATGTTTATGCTCAACGTGAATTACGTAAGTTGCTGCACTAGTGTAAGATGTTGTAAATCGTTTATCCAACGAAAGAGTTGAATAAAAAGTTGAACGAAGTTGGTTGAACTTTTTGCGTACATAGTGGACGACCGGTATAATGAAATGATCAAACGAAACGAATCTCTTCGCAGTTTTCTCACTCGCACGTGCCGTCAAAATATAATACGTACCTAGCTGTTTTTGTTTCACCCGCGGCACGCACCACGCGGCACTTGTCTGAACCTGTTTTTCGCTCCGTGCGGTAAATAGTAGGCATTGGAGATTGGATTAACGATTAACGGACTTAACGTGGATTAGCGGATTTAACGTGTCCGTTAACATTTTTAAAAGTTAACTTAAAAGTTAATCCGTTAATCAAAATTTTAACTTCGTTAATTAACGATTAACGGATTAACGAGTTAATGCCCAGCTATGATAAAAAGTATCTTAAATTCCAAAGTACTTTTACATAAGAGCAAGTTCGTGCGATCCAGTCGTGCATTTTATTTACTTTCTCATTGTGGGCCTTATCACATCGAATTTTAATAAAATTTTGTATACAGCAGCGTTCAAAAAGTTTAGATACATTGCATATCAAAACTTAAAAAAAAAAGAGAATTTTAGAATTTCAATTTTTAATTGAAGTACTAAAAAGTGTTTTACCAAATTTTAACTACGCATTCATGAGTGGCACGTGGTAGATTTTTGAAATTTTATGAGTTTCGTTCAAAGAGTTTATTCAAGAAATGTTAAAACGGTTTATAGGTATGACGGCAGAAACAGAAACAAAAACAAACGGAGTGAGAAGATAATAGAATAAATGGATCCGTATGGCTAATGGCTTGTTGCTTTCAATTTGATTTTTGGGTATGTTCGTAGAGAATAGTTTTTGAGTGCATTTATATAAAGCTTTGAAGATTTTGTATGGAAAATTTGACGAGAAAAAAAGCAGTACTTCGGCTATGTTTACAGTACGGTAGTACGGAGCTTCAAAAAGCACTACAAATACTGCAATTGCAGTACTTCGACAGCACTGGCCAGTTGACTCACGCGTGAGAAAATTAAATAAAGATTAACCTGCAGCCTGCAGGTCAAACCGCTCAAGCAATTTTCTTCAAATTCGGTAGTAGTAGTGAAGGGAGAAATTGAAATATTTGTTTGCCTCTGAAACTAATAGTACCTGTAATTCAGCCGTTATAAAAATATTAAAAATGGCTCTTACGATCTTAGCGAAAAAAAAAATTTGGTTTACTACTAATGGTATGGTCTTTCGAAAAATGTAAGAAAAACTGTAATTAACGGTACCTGTAATTGAACCGTGTTTTTGATTTTCGATCTTCTCATTCACAGCTCCACCGATTTCCATATAATGTTTGTTTTGGAAGTATCTTCAAATTTTTAGTACAAATTTACATACCATTCCTTAGAAAAATTTTAAGCAAATTTCGTATCATTGGGAAGTACTTTCAAGTCCAGAGATTATTTCTTAATCACGAATGTGTAATGCTTAATGCGGCTGAAAATTTCCCTTCCATTCAGACATTCAGACTTATTTTTTAAAACTCCTCTGTCGATTTTTGTATAAAGGGTTTTTAATAAGGGCGCGTGTAGATGTTGCAATGCATTAAAACAAGCTGCGTGTGAGGTTTTTAACAATATTCTTTTTTTATTTGAAAGGTATATGTATGTCATTATGTATGGATTATGACATCGTTCAAATGTCCACCTCGACTTCTTGCGGTGGCACGGATTCGAGTAGTCCGATATTCAATAACTCTTTCAGATGAATCCGCCTGAATTTGAGCGATGGCCTGTGTTATAGTAACCTTAAGGGTATCAGTCGATTGAGACTTATTCACGTAGATCTGCGGCTTCAAAAAACCCCACATTAAGAAGTCTAACCGTGATTAAATCACATCACCTTGGTGGTCAATTCACGTTATACCTTACCATTAACCTTTTCGAAACGCTCCGAAGCTCAGTCGGCGAACAAACGACACGTTACCTATGGTCATGAACTTTGAGCTCCTGGGTCAGTTGGATCTTGCACGGGGTAAAGCCCAAGTTCCGACTCGAAATTCGGCAAGTGAAAGTCTTCGAAAGGCCCAGTTCTTGTTCACGGCGAGGAATCGACTGCCTCGGGTTCCGGTGTACATTTTCACGGAACACGGAAATGTCATCGACCGATCTTGCGTTCCTTAAACGTACGAATGTTAGCTAATTGATTATCGAAGCGGTCGGTCGTCTCAAATTTACCCACCAAACGTTGAAGAGTCTGTGGCTCGATGGTGTGAAGGCCCATCACATCTACCGTAAAATGGGCGCAACGTTTGAAGTCGAGATTATGATCAAAGTTGACATTACGATGATAGCGAAGACGAATAAAGTGGATCCGAGAATTCCGTATGTCTGTCTGTATGCATGTACATATGTCTGTATGTCTGTACCTCGATCTAAAGCCTAAGCCACTGGACATATTTTCTTCAAACTCGGTACTTAGGGCTCTTCGGTGATTCCCTAGAGGGGAAATTGAAATATTGTTTTTAGCGCTAAAACTAACGGTACCCCTCATACACCCGTAATGCATAATCTTATTTATCTCGGACTACATTTTGCTCAAAAAAATTTGGGGCAAAATGTTATTAACGGTACCTGTCATAGAACCGTTTTTTTGAATTTTGACTTTCTCATAAACGGCTTTAACGATTTTAACTAAAAACTTTCAGCAGGAGCCTCCTTAAGCTTAAAATAATATTGTATTTAAGAATATTCCAAACATTTTTTTTGGGTTTTTTGAAAAAAAAAGTTTTTTTTTGGAAAAATCAATATCTTGCAAACGTGTGAACAATTATTTTTTGAATTTATTTCCTAAAATCTATATTAGTAAATACTTTAAATTGGCATCCCAAATTTTGTTCTCGAAAAATTTTAAGGAAATTTGTTATATAAAAAATTACTTTAATAGTTAATAATTCATATTTTTCCGGAAATCAGACGGCAATTCCATGCATTTGAACATTTTTATCTCATTAAATCCATGTTTTGTATTTATTAAATGTATTTAAAATTCCAAAGTACTTTTACATAAGAGCAAGTTCGTGCGATACAGTCGTGCATTTTATTTCATTCATATTCAAGGTGTAGTTTAAACTTTTTCTAATTTTTAACTTTTTAAAATTAAATGTTATAAAATAATACATCATTGTAAAATTTAACCTTACAATCATTGAATTAAATAAACTGAAACTGAAACTCATACGTGCAATCCAGTCTTGCATTTTATTTAAAACTTTCTTAGAGCATGTGAATTAGAGATTGTAGTTAATTTTCCACCGAACTTTTCAATAATCTTATGTTGACATACGAAGTCAACTAATGACAATCTAAGGGCCTGAAGTCTAACTTGCTGCTATGTTTAATAACACGTTTCAGAACATCATTTCGTTCAGTGTTGAAACTGTGAACTACTAGGTATTCCTCTCGTAAAAAGACCTCCTTCCAGAAGGCAATATTTAAGCACTGTTTATGTACTCGAAGGTATAGCATTTTGTTATTGTTTGGCGCACAACTACATTAACTCCCACTCATAGTTGATATAATCAGTTCCAGATTTTACCGATAGTCTCCGTCCAGAGTAGTGGTGCAGAAGAAACTGAATAGTGCTCCCAGGCAGCTCTACTATCAGCTTTATTTTGTAGTCAAGTGATAGGCACCTACACATACAACAAAACAACATAGTCTCTAAGATACTCGCATGAACAAAATCTAAAAGCACTGCACCGGAGAGAAAAAGAGACACATGATTAACTTGAAATGCCCACGTTTGATGATACTAAAAGGAGTGCCCCTTGCTAGATAGAGTCGGTCGGTATATCTTGGATTGTGCGACTCCATAAGCCATGTGGAAGCTATAAATTTCAAACTTGTCCTCTGCATGGTAGCATTGCCATTGTAATCTAACAGTGATAGAAGAGCAGGAAAGGAATCGGTCTATTAAAGCCCTTCAATGGCAGCTAGCAGTGATTGAAAGTTGTTTACTTAATCGATGGATAAACAATATCGTCTCTGATTGAAAGCCGGGGGTGGTGGAGGAGGGGGATGGCTAAGTTGAGGCTCTCTGTTTCTGTGTCTATCTTCAGTGAAACTATCATAAGATACGATCAATGATGCCAAGTGCATCTGTGTATCTGTTAGATGTTTATTTATCTTCCGACTCTTCGTTATGTGCGGAGCTAAAGTTTACTTCACAAAAAGATATCTCCTTAGATACTTTTTTTTTACTTAACTGAAATACGAGCGAAGCCCTCTACTTCGAAACGAAACGGCAACAAGTGCCTGTTGAAGAAGGAGCATTATGAAGTTCCCATTCATTTCTGTATACTCAGAATATTTCTATTTAGTATCAGCTTAGTTCTTCAAGTGGTGTATCTCAAGTACGTCGGCTTTACCATGGAAGTCTGAGCTTCCGATGCCTTTGACATCTGAAAGGCAAGCATCTACCTATCGCATCTATCTATTTATCTTATGCTTAAAGACGACAATAAATTGGATTTGATTCTTAAAAATAAAGCCAGATGTCCAATGTCCTTGCCAATCCGAAATCAATAAATACCTATTATAAATTTGGAGCAATTAATTTTCTCCAAAATTGTATGGTAGGTCTTTTAATGGAATATGATGGTGATGATGATGTGAGGGCAGATATGCAATTTATAATAATGTTCTTGCCACTTAATATGTACGTATTATTATTTGTCTTGGAGATAAATTAATGGTTTGCTTCTATTCGAAATTTTCGATCCATTCGGAAGCCTTAATTACTATGGTATACTTGTACATCTAATAGATACATAGATGCTTTCTAATGAATTTGTTTGTAAGGCAGTGACGATGACGATGAAGTTTCTTATTGGACCGTAAAATGAATGGGATATTTATGGTTTTGTGTTTTATGTGTTTGCAAATTGTTATTCATGTCGATTTCAATTTAAATTAATAGAACATGATATTATTTGAAATTATTTTAGTATTTCATGGTTGGCCAGATAGAGATAGATGGTTATTTCAGATTTGGATTTAATATTATTTCTTTCATGTAAATATTGTATATTTGGTCGAGATATTCCAGAGGCTCCAATTCTTGGTCGATCGAGAATAGTGCTAGGATTTTCTATTGAATAACAGTGAAGGATGAGAGGCTTTTCATATTAAATTTTCACAGAATCACTATATTGCAAATTCAAAAAGCCCAGCAATTAGTTTGATAACAATGACTTAGCTGGAAATTTACTTACTTACTTAAGGTGGCGCTGCAGTCCGGGGTGGACCAGGGCCTCAACTTACAAGCTTCACCAGCTAGCTCCGTCCCTAGCTAGCTGTCTCCAGTTTCGCACGTCAAGTTGGTTGAGGTCCTCTCCCACTTGTGTGCGCAACCTGAGTCGCGGTCATACTCTACTGCGCCGTCCCTCGGGGTTGGATTCGAAGACTTTCCGGGCCGGAACATTCGGGTCCATTCGCTCTACATGACCTAGCCATCTCAGTCGTTGGACTTTGATTCGTTTGACTAGGTCTGTTTCGCTGTACAGCCCGTATAGTTCGTGGTTATATCTTCTCCTCCACTCCCCCCGCTATGCAGACGGGCAGGGGCGAACGCAGGTAGGGGTTTTAGGGGTTCAAACTCCCCCTCCCCCCCGAAACGACAAAAAATTAAGGGTTCATTTTGTTAAAGAAAAAAAAAACAAAGTGTTATTTTCGTGCCACAAATTCTTCTGCTAGTGTTGTTTTTTCTTACGACTACTTATAGGTAAGTACTATAAGTTTATAAGGCGAGTAATGCATTCGTAAAAAAAATCGAACTCAAGATTTGTATCAAAGTTGATATTACGATGATACCGAAGACGAAAAATGTGGGTCCCAAAATTCTGTCTGTCTGTCTGTCTGTCCGTTCGATTGCAGCTAAACGGCTCGGCCGATTTTCGTCAAACTTGGTAGATATGGGTTTTAATTTTTTACCCCCGGATGTTTTTTGATTTGATTTTTTAAGACCAAAAATAACGGTACCTGCCATACGATTTTTTTTTCGAAATTTTATAAACATTTTTTTTTCTCAAAAACTGTTCGACAGATTTTAAAAATAAAAATACAGAAAAATTTCATTTAATTAAAGCTAAGTACTGGATGAAAAAAATTTTCCGAAAAATGGTTATTGAGGGTACCCCCCAAGGAACTCTTTTTTTTGTTTTTGATTTTCTCAAAAATGGTACAACCGATTTTGATAATTTTTTTTTTGCTAAAGCTCCCCAAAAACATAAATAGAATTGTGTACTCAAATTTTCAAAAAAAAAAATTTTTGGATTTAAAAAAAAAACTTCAAAATTTTTTTTTCAAAACTCAATATTTCGAAAACCCCCTGCTAGATTTTTTTTTAACTCGATAAATAAAAGTTTCTCAATAATATCTACAAAATGTGATAAAAAAATTTTATTTTACCTAAAAATTAAGGTACCTACCATACAAATGCTAAAAATTTAAAAAAATGGTTTTCAAAAATCGTATTTTTCTCGAAAACAGTTCCGAGAATTTTGCTAAAATTTTTTTTCTTTCAATTAATTTTTACGATCTTTAATTTATTAAAAAAAATTTTGAAATTAAGATATTACAGCTTGTACCTACCATAGAACCATTTTTTCGAATTTTGAATTCCTCATTATCCACGTAACGGATCTTAATAAAAAAATTTATAGAGAAGCTTCTAAAAAGTCTAGAACACATTGCATTTCAAAACCTTAAATTAAATATTTTTTGAATTTTTGAAAAAAAAATCTATTTTTTATTTTTTTGAAAATTCAATATCTCAGAAATGGCTCAATATTTTTTTTGCAAATTTAATTTTTATTCGAACAATAAGAAAAACTGTAAATTGGCGTACCAAAATTTTTTCTTAAGTTTGTATATAAAAGCTTTTTTTTTTAAGAAACCACTACAACGACTTATAATTTTTGTTCCTGCATAAATTCATATTTGCATAGCATTTTGTTTTTATCTCTTACTACTAAAAGAATTTAAAAAATTAATTCTATCCTTATGAACAGTTTTTTCAAATAACATTCGTATTTAAAATTCCTAGTCTATTACATAGAAGCAAGTTCGTGCGACCCAGTCGTGCATTTTATTTTTTTCCTTTTCTTTTTAAGACCATAAAATAACGGTACCTGCCATACGATTTTTTTTCGAAATCTTATAAATATTTTTTTCTCAAAAACTGTCCCACAGAATTTTGAAAACAAAATTCATAAAATTTCATTTAGTCATTTTAGGTAATGGTTGAAAAAATTTTTGCAAAAAATGGTTATTCTTGGAAGCAATACAACCGATTTTAATCATTATGAAGCCCCGCCAAGGTTTAAATATTATTGCGTATACAAATTTTAAAAGTTTTATTTTTTGATTCTTAAAAAAAATTTCAAATTTTTTTCTGGAAACTCAATATTTCGAAAACCCCGTGCTCGATTTTATTTAAACTTGATAAATAAAAGTTTCTTAATATAATCTACAAGATCTGAGGAAAAAAATTTGTTTTACCTAAAAATAAAGGTACCTACCATACAAATGCTACAAAATTCAAAAAAATGTTTTTTCGAAAAACATATGTTTCTCAAAAACGGCTCCGAGAAATTTGATAGTTTTTTTTTGTTTCGATTAATCTTTACTTTTAGAGAAGCTTCTAAAAAGTTTAAAAAAATATTGCATTTTAAGACTTCAAAAAAAATATTTTTTTTGAAATTTTGAAAGAAAAAAATCAATTTTTTTTTCGAAAATTCGATATGTCAAAAACTGTTCAATACTTTTTTGGTAAATTAAATTTTTATTCAAACAATAATAAAAAGTGTAAATATGCGTACCAAAAAATTAATGGCTCCAGGGTCGGAGTGTGTTGAACTACAGCAATAGAAAAAACTCACTCATTTCGTTTGTGTGAAAGTTACAGTTAAAAATGAGTAGCACATAGCACCCTCTGAGAGCGTTTTGGTTATAAATATGTAGTATAGTTAACGTAAGTACCAGTTGAGTGTTGCTGGTGTCCTTATGTTTTCGTATAACTCTTTTTCCTATGATCGCAAAAGTACAACAAGTTATAACTTCACGTATTAATATATGCCGGATTTAGTTTTGCAGATTTGGACCACTAGACGAACCTAGAACTTATTATAACTCTATTGTTAGGTACACTTATGGAATCACTTACACTCTTTTTCTTCTTGTTGCATTAATGATATTTTACGAACCAAATAATGGCTTCCATCACAGGGCCCGTAGTAAAAGTCTATGTCTAAGAATTAATTCCGGAATAAAAATGCCAAATGGAAAGCACCAAAAACGCCCTCGTAGTGAATATTTTCCAACTTTTGGTAACATTATTCAAATTTACCAAATAGGTATCCGTTGCAACATCTGTATGATGTTTTGTTTTTGCGATTTAGCTGTATGAAATCGTTCCGAAAGGTCCTATCCCTAAGAGCAAATATTATTTAGTTATAACATATTTATGTTAATTACAATAAAGAATACGTAATTAACAAGTACCTTCAATATAGTAATAAAATAATATATTTATGAAAATCTCATGTTTTTTTGAAACCAGAAATTATTTTCTGCGTCCGCCCCTGCAGACGGGACAAAAGCGCTCTCATTCCATTTTCGACGAAGTCCATGTCCATGTGACAGCATATACTTTATCATTTACAGCTAAACCCATCTTCTTCGTTACCGTATATCAATGCTCATAATTGCGCTTGGTACATCACGCTTTGTTCTTCCAATCAAGTCAATATCGTCGGCGTATTCGAGTAATTGGACGGAATTTTGAAAGATTGTGCCTCTAATTTTGACGCGTGAGTTTTGCACAATTCTCTTAAGGAGGATGCTGAAGAAGTCGCACCACAGAGCATCACCTTGCCTAAAACATTTTTTTTTTTCATCAAATGCATCGGTGAGATCTTTTCCGACCCTGATGGAGTAGCGTGCATTATTCATCGTCATCCTGCACAAACGGACAAGTTTATCAGGGATGCCAAACCTAGACATTGCTCTTTTGTAGTTCGTTCCTATAGATGCTATCGTACGCGGCTTTGAAATCGATGAAAAGGTGGAATGTGTCGATTTGTACCTCCTGGGTTTTTTTCGAAGATCTGCCGTAATGTGAATATTTGATCGATGGTGGACTTTCCTGGTCTAAAGCGGCACTGAAATGAAACTATCAGGTTGTTGACGAAAGGCTTCAGACGTTCACATAGTACTGCAGAAAGAATCTTGTACGCGATGTTCAGAAGACTTATCCATCTGTAGTTGGTGCGGTTCAGAGTGTCTCCTTTCTTGAGGATCGGAGATACAATGCTGAGGTTCCATTCGTCGGGCATGCTTTCTTTCGACCCTATTCTGCAGATGAGCTGGTGCATACTCCCATCCAAGTCATTGCCTGCCGATTTGTTTTATTGCATGTGCTTGCCGGCACTCATCGTCAAACCAGGGATTTCGTTGTGGTGGTCGTGTAAAACCCAGAACATCAGAGGCGGCATCTCTGATGACTGCTTGGCAATGTTGCCAAGCTTGATGCTGTCGGCATAGGACTCCTTAAGAGGTTGTTTAGAAACTCGATCGGAAAAGGACTTCGCGATCTCTTGCGATTGCAAACCTCCAACGTCGAACTTTCTCGCAGTACTTCCTTGTTTTGGCTTGGGTCGGGAGTCGGGATATCCGTGCCTTCAATCGATCGCAATGTGGTCAATCTGGTTCACGGTTGATTGATTAGGAGATCGCCATGTCCTTTTGTGAATATCATAAGATGTTTGAACTGCGTACTAGCTACAAGAACGTCTCGCCCCACAGCGAAGTCGATCAGCCTGAATCCGTTATCGGAGGTGGTGTCGTGCAGGCTATATCTTCCAATTGTGTCACCAAAGATGTCTTCTCTTCCTAGCTTATCGTTAAAATCTCCAAGGACAATATTTTAAGGTCATAACTAGGGCACTGCTTGTATGTTTTGTCCAGGAGCTCGTAGAATATGTCTTTGGTGTCTTTATCTTTCTCCTCTGTGGGGGCATGCGCGCAAATCAGGCTAGTGTTGGCGAATTTGGCCTTGATGCGGATTGTCATGTTAAAACTTAAGACTTTTTGCCTGAGTCTAGTTCCAACAGCAAATCCGTATGCTGATTTTGTTCTCGATAGCAGTCGCCGTAGTAGATAACTAGAAACTAATAGATGGCCCATCCTTTATTTGTCAATTATTTTTGGCACTTTTTTGGTTACCACAACGAAATAAAGCTATTTTGGCATTATCATTTACAAAAACGATATAAGACCAAATTTTGAATTTCACTTAAATTAATCAAACGTCATTAATCAACACAGCATCCGCTCCGTGAAAGCTGAATGGGGGAGCTTGTATCTAAAAATCATTATCCGTAAGAATTTAATTTGAACATGTTACTATCTAATTATTGAAATAATTTGAAATGGATGGAAGAAAGAAAAGCTATTCCCCCGCTGAGGAACCCCACCTGCCATTTAGTAATCCAGTTCACCTAAACAGCATTCCGTCCGTCCTATGCAATCAAATTAGTTTGATTCCAATACCTACTTAAAAATAAATGTTGTTCGCTTAACGGGAACCATGCCAGCCATACGAGTATTTTTTAAATGAATACACGCATAATGATACTTAATTAGTTTGCCACAAACAAAAATAAAAAAAAGACCATTGTCCAATTATTCCAGATGAACGTCCGTCCGTCGTCATCATTTTGCCTCATTGTCATTATCATTAGCATTACATATAGGTACCGCTAGACGATGGCGGGTAATTTAATATGTAGGAAATCGATTGGCCATCGAAGTTGATTAACCTCTTTTTTTCTCTCTTCTATTGAAAGGCAAAACTCATCTCCGATTGCAATGGCTATTTCCTCAAACGTCAATCTAGTCCTACTCAAGCTTTAAGAGCACTCGCTGTTGAATGGATCTTCCTGGCCGACATTGCTATTGCCATCGACATCCTTCTCGCTGGCCTTTTTGACTTTGCTGATGCATATCTTCCATGAATAAACCGTTCACTCCGCTTCGCTAGCTGGCCATTTATCTATCCGTTCCAGCTGCCTCTGCCCGATTTTAAAGCTAATTAACTATTAATAGACCCACAAACAACATCAAAGATAACATGGTCACCGACCACACCATCATCATCCCAAGCGAGCGTCCGCGTTGCCTCATCCACGTCCGACGAGGAATCAGCTGCGACTCTTCTCGCAATTCATCTCAAGAGGATGGATGCACTTATTGCACTTACAACGATTGCCCGTTGTAGACACTGCGCTAATTTTACACCATAATTGTCTTTTGCCATGCTCTATCTACACATAGCCTAGCACATTCAAACGAAACGTTACACACGTTTGTGTATATGAGTTTGAATGGCATTCCTGCACCGAGTACTACGGTAATTTTGCTGCCCCAAGTGGGCACTAGGACTTAATTACCGGAAAAAAACATTACTGAAGACGTTTTGCCACCGCAATGTTGAATGTGGATGCTGAGCCGGACCGATGGATGTGCTGATGGTGATGATGTTAATGTAGTACGTCTATGTCATTGCTAATTGCATCAGATGATGACATGAGTGCAGGGATGTGCAATGGAGCGATGTGGGAGTCATTTTGATTTAAGTTTTCTTTAAAAGGAATGTGAAATAGACAGAATGAATTTACACCTACTTCTGACTTATTTGAAATTAAATTTTAAAGATTAAAGTGGGATTTGATTTAAGGAACCTACAGCCCCAAAGTTTAAATCTGATTTTATGGAGGAAAATCAAAATTAAATCAATTTATTAAGCGGATTTTTTTAATTTTTGGAAAATGTTAGCTCGAAAAGTCCAGATCTCCAGATCATCAAAAGGTTCTTAACATTTTCAACGACCATTCAATGCTCAAGAAACTGTCACTAACTTGGATGCCTTCAGAGAAGACTCCGAAAGAAATCATGCACATCATGGACCTTTGTTTACACCGTTGAAGTTTATCGACGATACCTTAAAATACAAGGATCTAGAGAACCATGCGGCCTAATAATATACATACTCGTAGATACAACCAGCGTTACCACTTCCGGAAAAAGTCGAAGTAGATTTGAAGAAAAAATTTAAGTAAATTGAGAAAAATTGAAAATTGAAAGTCATTTTAAAGACTTTTTACTTGCTTTTAGAAAAAAATTGAACTCGAGACATTCATCAATTGACATAACAACACGAAAAAGTCGTGATTCCGTCAGTCTGTATGTCTGTAGGTCTGAACCGCAACCTGTAGGCTAGTGGAGAAATTGAAATATGTAGTTCTTTTATTTTTAAATCGGTTTCTTCCATACACCTTTTTGTAAATATCATATTTATTTCGAAAACACCAATGCGGACTAAGTTTTGGTGACAAAAAAAAATGTTATTCACGGTACCTGTCGGAAAACCTTTTTTTATTTTTAACTTTCTCATTTCCGAATACCGATTTCGATAAAAAAATTTTATATCGGAGCTTCTTTGATTTTGAAATAATATTGTACCTATCCTAAAAATTTGTCCTTAAATGTTTATTATTAAGTATTTAAAATTGTCAATACACTTGTTTTAATTTTAAAGAAATTTCGTATATACATAAAATGTATTAATAAATTTATTAATATTTTTTTTTAAGAATAACATGAAAATTATTATAATTATTTTTATAGCGAAATTTTAATAAGATTCGTATAAACATGAATGTGATAAATTTATAATATTTTTAAAATTACTCATTATTTATATTTGTATTGTGTTGCCGTTAATTTTTGTATATGGTAATTATGGGGTTACATAGCTCTTAGAGAGAAATAGAGAAAAAGAAGCAGATTTGGATTTTTTTTTTCTAAAATTGAAGTAGGTTGGAACATATATAGATTTTTAAAATGAAGTCGATTTCACTATTTTGTTGATGGTGCGAAGTAGGAAGGAGATTTTAAAATATTTAAAAACATAAAGAAGTGGGCATACTTCAATTGAAGTAAATTGGTAACACTGGATACAACCAGTAAGTAGCAAGAAATAATTTCCTTGCTCACTTTAGATGACGATTTGAAGGGGCATTTTGGATCTTCCAGCTATGCCTCTTTGCCAACATTTTTCTTAAAGTATCCAAAAGTGACTCGTTTTGAAATTTGTGGGTCTCATTTTCCTGTTTTCAGGGTGTTGTCATATTTTGTTTTTACTGAATGCATTCCTTAATAGAACAAATATTCTAAGAACTGAACGAGTCCATTTTATTTCATAAGTAATGGGTGATGTTTTTGCTATTTACTTTTTGACAACACTGGTTTTGACAGCTCACGGACGTTTCGTGTTTTGTGTTACTGTCAAACATCCTCAGTTTGGTCTATAATTTAATCATGAATCGTCTTACAAACGAACAACGCTTGCAAATTATTGAATTTTATTAGGCGAAGGTGGCCTAAAATTGCCCCCCTAAGGAAAATGTGTCATATCTCACAAATATGTGACATTTAAACTTAAATGTTATATTCTTTTCAAAGCTTAATAATTAATAACGCTCACAATTTTTTGCTTTACGAGTTTAAAAAGTTTCAAGAAATATTTAAAGTACCTATTTAATTTTCAAAAACTCTTCAAATTCCAACGATCAAAATTGTACGGGTAAAATGGCATACTGGTATGCCTTTTACCCTTGCAAGTAAATCAAAAACAATTTTCAATTAAATTCAAACTTTATTTTAAAGAAATCATAGTTCAAAGTAAAATAAACATAAACAATACTCAAAAAAAAAAAAAAAAATAAAAACAACAATTCATTTAAAACAGCTTCACTCAAAACAAAATAAGGAAAAGTAGAAATTATAATAATACTCAATTATTATTGCTAGTACTTTTTTTTGGACGGCATTTAGGGTTTTTGTTAATGCATTATCAGTCCAGGACTGCCTCTCTGTACATTGTTTATATTTTCCAACCATTTTCACTATAAAGAAAATGTAAATATAGGGGTAAGTATAAAATGCCACACTGTGCCATTTTAGGCGAGTGCTTAGTAGGCTATTTTGCCCATTTAGGGTTCTCTTCAGTGGCGTAGCGTACCATCTCGGCGCCCGGGGCGGGAGACCCATTTTGCCGCTCCCATTCAATACTAAATTAAAATTAAATTTCGAGACATCATTTCACAGGCAATGAAGTATCTTTTATTGAAAGTAAAATAGAATTAGCGGTTTCATAAACGGATTTTACGAGCCTTACGAATGAGGCTCGTGAGACAAAGCTGCATCTGCGGATTCATCTCCATGCATGCGTTTTTTCCTGCGAATTGTACTCGTTTTGAGATCGATTCCGAGTTTTTTCCAAAAAGTCTTAGAAAAGTCGATTGCGGCTTGGACGAAACGGTCTCTGCTCTCCACCAGGAGAGCTTTTAAAACACAGAGTTTCTGAGCACACTTATCCACACTCAGTCCACATTGCTGCAGGTAAATCTGTGCGTCATCTTCTTCAGGTAGCTCTGCAGCTCAAAAGCCAAGAAAAGTGAGGAAGTTGAATGACTGCATGACTGTCAGAAGAAGACTGGCTACCGATCCGTCAATTCTTCCAGTACCTCAAGAACTTCCACAAACTTATTTTTAAGCGTCTTTACAGCTTCACGAGGTTCACTTTTTCTGCAGGCTTGTGACTAGATCCTTGAGATACTTCTGGTGAGTCGACTTCGTCTTGACCCTGCTCTGTGGTGGGACCAGAACGACTTCCATCTTTGACGGCAGGCGCGTCTTCTTCTTCTGCCCGTAAAATAAGTTATGCATTCCCATGAATATTGGCCGGAGGACAATTCTAGGCCACTCACGATTGTAGATGGAGGAATCTTACTTACATTGGAATCACTTTCGCTGCTGCTGGATGCCGCCGAAGACGTTAACGTAGCTTTTGAACCAGAACTAGAACTGAAATATTTCGCGTCTTCGCGTCTGCTTCTTTCTTAGCCTTTTTCTTGCGGTATTCCGCGCCGCTTCCTTTAACTCTTTTCATTTTCAAAAACTAGTTCAAAGGTTGAGTCAAGTACTAAGTGTTTAGTTTTAGAAGATTCAACAGTATTTAAACTATAAACAACACAATCGAAATAACTTTCTGTGATGCGGGAGGGAGCAAAAACATTGAGCTGGGCTGAGACTAGAATAACGTTTCCGTCGAATCCTAGTTATCTTATCATATCTCGCATATGCATATCATATGTTTCGGAACACTCCCTTTCAGTTTCGCGAGAGTTTCGGAACGTTTTGTTTTAGTTTCGCGATCAGCGCGACAATACGGAATGCACTCTTACGGCCCTACTCACCGTCTACGAATTCACGAAAGCGGTCAACGACGAACCACAGATAGGGTGGCAAATTTCAAATTTACATCATTGTTGTTTGTTGACTTGTCAAACGATCTGTCATGAAACATATGATTTCTACTCTACCCGCATCACCGGCGACATTTTGCCGCCCCCTAGGCCTGCCGCCCGGGGCGGACCGCCCCCCCGCCCCCCCTACGCTACGCCACTGGTTCTCTTATTTAAGTTTTAATTCCAAACACACTGAAATTGTTATAGTCCAACTAATTTCAGTAAATTAATAAGATATACTTAATATTTTTTGAATGTTTTTTATAATTTTTTTTGTCAACAAACTTTTTACAACATTTTATTGGTACTACTTTTGTAGATGGCTAGAGACAGTGTGACCTGTAAAATTTCAAATAATTAATAGCTTGAAGCTGCTAATATTTCGTTTATGTCAGTGATGCCAGATAAACTAAAGAATTGTGTTACCAAAACCTTCTAATTCTGTTAGATTCTACAATTTCTAGCGAGGGGGCCATTTTACCTTGGTGGGCCATTTTAGGCCATCTTCCCCTATTAAAATGCGTGCTCTGTTGAGAAAGTTCATCGCACGCTTCTTCCATTTTATGGTCAGTTTAATCGACCTACTGAGGCGGCTATTCGGGATATTGTGACTAAATTTCGCACCAAATTTACACTGTTGGACATTAAACCACCAACACGCTTACGTATAGTGTGAACTGGGGAAAATCTCGCATCTCTATCGGCCAGTGTTAGTAATGACCGTGAATTATCGATTCGGCCGGCGCCGCGTCGTCGGTCGCAGCAATTGGGCCTCTGTTATTCCACTACGTGGAAAATTTTGCGGAAGGATTTAGGTGTGAGGCCTTTCAAAACACAGCTGGTGCAAGAATTGAAGCCGAACCACCTACCACAGCGCCGAATTTTTTGTAAATGGGCTCTTGAAAAGTTGGCCGAAGATCCACTTTTTTTACCGAAAATTGTGTTCAGCGACGAAGCTAATTTCTGGTTGAATGGATATATGAACAAGCAAAACTGCAGTATTTGGAGTGAAGAGCAGCCAGAAGCATTGCAAGAGCTACCAATTCATCTAGAAGTCACTGTTTGGTGCGGATTATGGGCTGGCGGAATCATTGGGCCGTATTTCTTCAAAGATGATGCAAAATGATGATGATAACAAGCTTTTTTTGCGCAAATGGAAGAGCTTGACTTGCATAACATGTGGTTTCAACAAGATGGTGCCACATGCCACACAACATGCGTAACAATGGACCAATTGAGAAGCGAGTTCGCTGAACAGTTTATTTCACGTTTGGGGCCGGTCAATTGGCCGTCTAGATGATGCGATTAAACGCCTCTAGACTATTTTTTGTGGGGCTATGTTAAGGCTCATGTCTAAAGCGACAAGCGGACAAGCCAAGATTGAAGCATTTATTTGTGAGATACCGGCCAAAATGTTAGAAAGAGTATTCCAAAATTGGACTAAGTGGATGGACCATGGCGCAGCCGTAGCCAACATTTGCATGAAATAATCTTCAAACATTAAATTATATCGACCGGACTATCGATTCAAATAAAGATTTCATGCATTTTTCTGAATTGTATTTGTTTTTTTTTTTTTATTTTCCGATAGCTGTTAAAAAATCACGCGTTACAACAATGCGAAGCAGTTAGATGAACATACATAAATAGCAACAGCATACGCAACACATTTTGTTTTAGGTTTTGAATTTACAATTATAATATGCCTGCATGTCGCGTCGTTGTTCTGTTTGCTTGAATAATTTATTTTTTGAATTTTTTGTTGAAAATCTTGAGTTTGAAAAATATATTTTTTTAAAATACCAATTAAAGCACAACTGGTTCGCACGAACTTCCTCTTGGGGGTAAGTCTTACAATTTTTTTTAAATTGATGTTTTTAGAGAAGCAGATTTTCGAGAAAAAACGTTTGTACACCAATTTTAAGGGCTAATTATTGCACACATAAAAATTAAATTTCAATAGTTTGAATTAAAAGAAACAGAAATAGTTGCCGTTTTCGAGAACAAATACGATTTTCGAAAACCATCTTTTAACATTTTTTAGATAAAAAATCAATTTTTTTCAACATCTTGCAGATAGTATTGAACATTATGTGACCTGTCAAGTTTAAAAAAGTACGTTATTTTCTATTTTAACTATTTTTTGTTAAAACATTTTCTACCATAAGCTAGATTTTACTAGGTTAAATTATAAGAATTTATTTTTAATTGGAAAGTGGAACAGTTTTTTAAAAAAAAGTAAAGTAAAGTAAAATTTATAAAAAAAAAATTAATTAATTAGGTGTCGATGAACATTGGTCTTAAATGTTTGCAAATTGAAATTGCAAGGGAAAGCCGTCCCGGGTAAATTATTCCATAATCGTGTTGTGCGATTAAGACTCAACACAAGGGGAGCTTTATGCTCTTTATATAAAGCTAAAACATTAAGATTATCCCTAGAATCAAAGAGAATTTAATCGGAGATAAATATACACATTGGTTTTCATTATTTTTGTATATCATAATAGTAGCTGGGTGCCATCACCAGTGGGTGAAACATTCCACATTCGGATAGTCCGGCTCAAGAAAGAATCTCTATACTTAACAGTACGTCTGAAATTGGACTCGATTAATGTGCATTCTCCAAAGCACGAATGTTATAGTTTTAATTTGATTAGGAGAGGAATGTCATTAGCTATTTCACAAAAGCATTGTCTATTAAAGAAACGAAACAATAATGAGAGACAAAAAACATTTCGACAGTGGTCAAGAAACGCAAGTTTTCAATCATATTAATATCTCAAAATATTTTAACGGCACTTCTCTAAAGGCTATCTTAAAGCCACAAGCAAGTCGAACGAGCACCAGCCCAGATATAAGAGTTATGCTTCAACTTTGGACAATATAAGTTTTATATATTATGTAGATATAATTGACAGTTCAGAAAGGGAGACAAATGCACCTACGAAGGAAACCCAAACACTCTGCTGCATTTTTAGTAACGTCGCATATGTGCTCATTCCATAGGAGGTGGTTGGTAATACACATACAGAAGATTGAAAGTTTAACAGTTTCATCTTTGAAACTCCCACTAATGGACAGCGGCAGTAGGGGGTTGGTTTTGTTTTCGCGATAAGAGAGAGCATTTATTTTTCGAAGACTTAAATTTTACACGGTTTCTTATCATCATTACACAATGCTTCAAGATCAGAATTTAATGAGCTTACCATACGTCGCCGCCGTGAAAGATCCGAATCTGAAACACGGATATGAATCATTAAAATAATATAAAAACCTGATTAAACTGTCATCAGTTAAACAATTTAATGGATGATGAATATGACGAAGAGAGTCGGCGACAAAACGGAGCCCTGTGGCACACCAGTAATTATCTTATGAATATCAGACTTAAAACCGTTCAATTTAACATTTTATTGAGCGTCACGAGGAATTTGCAGATGTTATTATTAAAAAATTCTTTATTTAGAAAATATAAGATTACAATATTATAAGAAGTATATTAAAGAAAATACAACAATGACAGAAAATATGCAGATATTATGACACAATGGTCTGATGAGCCTAGAGGTGCAAAGTAACATTAAAAGTGTATTTATAAAGGTCAGAGGAAAGAAACAGGTCTAGGGTAAAATCAGAAACGACGAGCTGTCATTTGATAGGCGCGTTTTAGGTATATGCATAGCTTTCACAACTGAAAATAGATAAAGTACTGCTACCCAGTAGCTCAGCAGTAGGATGGGTTCAATAGATAAATGAATCTTATAAATCGAGTTCGATTAATAATAAAAGAAAAGAATTAAAGAATGTACTCGTATTAAAATTGGGCCCAGGAATTTATTTGTAAAACAATTAGGAAATTCTAAAACTAATTTTTCTGATCTCTTAACCAAAGAAAGGAAGTAAAAAAAAAAAACAAAGTTCCAAAAATAAAACACTAAAATCTCGTGGTTTATTTGCCAAAATAGGAACTTAAGTCAGACCATCAAATTCACGAGATGTTATATTTCTGTCCAAGTTAAGACTTCTAAAGAAGTTTCTAAGGAAATAAGAAAGTTTGATGTGATCTTGTAGAACTATGAAGCTCTTTGAATTGTTATAGGAACATGACCTACAAATCTCATCCCCGTCGTAGATGGATTTTTGTTTGAATTGATGTTACTGTTTCAAATTTGTATGAATTGGCATTACAATTCAAGTATATTTGTATATCTAAACGGGATTTTAATTTACAAGAAGTGTCAAAACCTTGAAAACTCAACAAACTCTAAATTAACCAATCCCAGGATACTTGCTCATCTGTCTCTCGTAACTATGCTTCTACATTTTTTGTAAACCGAAAGTTCTTTTTTTGTTGTTTTTTACTTTTTCCTCTTTGATTTAATTTTTTTTAACATTTTATTCACAAAATATAAACTTAACTTTGTTTTTTTTTTTTCATTTCAGGTATACTATTTTCATCAATATACAACCTTACGCAAACACTTTCATAAATATTCATCAGTTGATGATATTTCTCCATCCAAATGAACGACCCTCTTTGAAGGGTATGTATTTACATTTTTTGACGTTTAATACCTACTTCACTCTTTTGATTGCAAATAATAAATAAATGACTGCCTAATTAGGTGTTGTTTTTTCTTAAGAACTTTGTCAGAACATCAAAAGATTCCTTATTCACTTCATGATTTTGTTTTCAAAAGTCTAAACTTCCCATTCCCAGTCCAATTTAAGGAAGTTAAATTTAAAAAAAAAATAATTAATAAACACAATCTTTTTATTACTTCCTATAAAATATTCTAAAAGGATATAGAAGTTATATTTAAAAATTCATTGAAGCCCTTTAACAAACAACACAAAAGCCCATTATCATCAATCGTCATCCTGAAATATAGCCAGATATTAAATTATTCTTAAGAAGGTCTAAAAGGGATTTATTAACTGCCACACAGTGGAACAACATTTCTTTAAATGTGGAAAGAAACAGAGCAATAAATTTCAAGATAGATTTTTTTTATCTTTATTTTTGAAGTCTTCATTATTGACTTAACGAATTTAAATTAAATTTCTTCTAAGAATTTTGAAAAATTTTGCATATGAAAATAAAACTTTCGTATATCCTCATAGTTGGACAGATTTGTTGCAAACAACAGCTTTGTTTACCATCCGCTCGAGAATAAGATTAGAAAATTACATTATAGTGCATCTCCTTGTTGATCTATCGATCGCATTTCGGAGGATCTATTTCCTATTTCCACGGTCCATTGCGTATTTTCCAATGTCATGCGCCACACATAGATCAAAAAGAGCTCCTGAAGATGAATGCTATCATAAGTGGCTTTGAAGTCCATTAAAAGGTGTTTAGTCTCGAGTTGAAATTTGTGGTCGAAAGAAAAGATTTGGTCGGAAGGTGCTGATTAAAGTGACGCAGAATGCTTTAAGATGTTCACACAATAAAGTGGATAGTAAATCACTTTTCCTTATACGATAGTCCGATAGTTCTTGCAGGTCATAGAATTTACTTTTTGTTGATAAGGCATATGCAGCTGATAGTCTAGTCATCGGGCATATACTTTCCTTCCACCCATACCAAAATATCAACTCCATATTTGAAGAGCAATATTAGTAAATTATCAGATTTGGCTGCTTTTTTTTCGTAAGAGTTTGTATATCTTAGACTGCGTCTTCTATGCTAGGTGCTGGAACAGTTTCTCCATTGACTTAAAGCAGATTGTCTGTTAAGTTATTGGAAATGCTGCTTAAATATTTCCTGGTATTCTCTATCTAGATAAAGTTCGTTGCTTTGAGTTTCCCGCGTTCCGATCTTTAAGTCAGCAGCTAGTTGTATGACCTTATATAAAATCTACAAGTGTTCTTTCGATCTCGAGACTCTTAGATTTTCTTGATTTAAAGTATTGCATATGCGTTCTTCTTTCTACCCAGAATCTTCTTATCTTCCCTTCCCCTTGCTCAATATTCTTCTCTCGGTGATTAAGTTACAGTGTTACACGATGCATCTACGTCTTCTTTCGATTTTTCCAGTTGAATGCATTCATTTTCATACCACGGGTTCTTGCGGCTAGGGTGGTTGGTAGCATGTGTCGGTTTCGGTTGTCTCTTTGATACTCGTATAAATCGGGACACTGTGATTGTTGGCAACGGTGGTAAATGAATTCACAGCGGAGGGCTTCTCTGTCCGGTAATTTCTATTGATTCTGATCATGCTTGAGACGCCTCAAGTCTGTTTTCTTTTTCTGTGTGGCTCACAATTTCTTTTTGTGCAACACTTGAGCTTGAATTTTGCCACATCTCGGAAATGCTCAGTGTCGACCTTTACCTCTCGAAATGCTCGCACGCCTAAGATATCAGAGACGTGCCTTGCGTCGTTTAGTCCATAATCGATTCGGTTGGTGCATTGATCATCTAGAAAGCAACTGGTTTCTTTATTACTTGGAAACCCAGTGCTGCAAAATAATAAAAAAAAAATTGAAATCATTATGGATAATAGAGAGCCTAAGCCTAGTGACCTACAACTCTCAAACATTTCTGTGTGCGTGTTTAGAGAAATGGTGGGGACCTACAATTTTCTGTCGATTCCGAACGGCTAATGAGCGGCACTTTTAAGTAAAAGAGATACTTTTGGAGGATTTGTCACTTTCTCGCAAAAGGCAGTAAATCCCTGGTTAATGTTATCGCAGCGGCTGGGAATCGAAGCCATGAAGTCTGTGAGGAAAGTTTATTAGTTCGAAACCATTTTTTCATGTCATTTAGTGGAGTCCGCTACCTACTAACCTGCCAAAGATGTTTTCCCTTCTAAATGTGTAACATTTAAGTTCCCTGGGAAAACTTTGACATCGTAGTCCGGACGCGCTCCAGGTGGTCATAAAGCTTCACCTTGGCAGATTCTTTATCTTTTTCGGAAGAAAAGTGTTGTGATGCTCTTTCTTCGTGGCTGAGATAAACTCGTCGGTGTCCAAGATTCTTCCCAAAGAAGCAACAAACTTTGGTTTGGAGGGTCTAAGGCTTTGAATGAAATAACGTTTTTCAATACTGCTAAGCTCTTAATCAATTTATTTCGGGGTCTTTATTATTTCTAACACGGTATTTCATATAATTTTGATTTACAATATTATTTCTTTTTTTTAAATAAATAACACGGTATTTCATATAATACAATATTCAAAAGCCTAAATAACTGACACGGTATTTCATATACAGTGTTTCTAGCACGCAATCTAGAGAAATAAACGGGTGGAACTCTAAAGAGAGAACCTATCCAGTGAGCTGCCTTGAAGAGACACCCAAAGAAAACTAACGGCCGGGAATTCTTATAGAAAACCCTTGTCTCTAGCACGCAACCTAGGGAAATAAACGGGTTGGTTTAGTAAATAATAATACTCCTAATAATAAGAATAATAAATATTTCCCCACTCTAGCTAATACTCCTAATAATACTAAAGCTTGCCCTTCTCTAGCTAATAATACCCTACTATTTTATAAAAAAATTAGATCAGCTTCACCATTACGGCAATGCCTCTCTGTCACCGAAACACTTTTCAAAGGTTTTTATTTGCGGCCCGATCTTAAACTCTCTATACACTCGATTGGTGTCCACACTGGACGAGAATAAAAGACAATATTGTCGTTTTCCAAACCTCCACTTGTGTAATCTACGGCTAAGAGTCAATGTGAATTGAAATAAATAAACGACAAAATTGTGTGTGAATCAAAGTGGGTATTGATCACATGACTTCGGGTACACACTGATCATTTAATAAGGCGGTATGTAGGTGTCGTAAGGTTTCGCTCGCAAATACGATTAGAGGTCGTTGGTGTCGTATCGTTTTGCTCGCTAATGTGATTAGGGTATTAATGCATTCTAACGCTTCGTTACAGTGTTCGTATATTTGACTTCATATTTTGGAAAATGGCTTTAATACTAGACATAACCAGGCGATCCCTTATCGGTATAAGATCAATCATATTATTTCTAAGCCGATTTTCGGCAGCGAAACCGGATCTTAAAATGTAATAATTTATCGTAGGTAAAATTTATGTCGCAATTTTGTTCATCGTATCTTATCTTTTTTATCGTATATCCTAGATTGTGGTAATACATATCTCCTTAATGCTGCGTCAGGACAGACTCGAGCTTGTGAGTAGTAGAGATGTGGTGTTTTCATGTTCATCTTCAAGGTGCCGCAAAAGTTATCCCCCTATCGGAAGATTTCATAATTTTTGCAAATGACTTTAGGTAAATATCAATTCTGGTTTGACATTTGTGAAATAAACAAATACAAAATACATCTCAAGAAGAGAGGAATTACTACACTCCTTAAGAACACGGAATAGTTTTTTAATTATTTTTGTTGCCATCATTGGCAAAAATTATAGAATCTTCCAAAAAGGGCACAACTTTAGCGCTATCCTGTACGAACATCGGTTGTAAAAGAATGCCATCTTTCGTGAATGGAATCTCTATTGAATCCAATGAAAAGATGCATTTATTGAATTTACTTTGAGACTACGACTTTAAATTAAAAAAGACTACAATAACTTTTTTCTCGCCTTTAATTACACAGGAACTAATTGATTGCAGTCTTCTCAGAATTCATGTATTCTCTGCAAATTTTCGCATTCATTTAAAATCCTCGTATTCTTTTGCATTCTTTCCATTTTCTTGCGTTCATCTGCAGTCCTCCTTAGTTTCCGTAGCAGGTCCTTAATTACCCCAGCACAGCAGGGTTTCTTAAAAAGCAGATCCACCTGCACAAACCTTGTAGAATTCGTTTCTTTCACTCTAAAAGCCTTAGAAAACGGGAATGAACTTGATATGGTCTCCACTGACTTTAGCAAAGCTTTCGACAAAATTTCTCACAGCCTCATAGTCTTTAAACTATCCTCTTTAGGTTTTGAGCCCCTTTTCCTGCAATGGATTACTTTTTACCTAGAGAATCGTGAATATTGTGTCCGGTTCAGATCCGCGCTTTTCAATCCTATTCTAGCCACTTCTGGTGTCCCCCAAGGAAGTCATTTAGGTCCACTCCTCTTTATCCTTACAATTAACGATATTGACATGGTGATTAAACATTGTCAGATATCCCTTTACGCTGACGGTACGAAATTTTTCAAAATCATGGCAGCACCTGAAGACACATCTTTCCTCCAAACAGATCTCGAAAGTTTCTCAAGCTGGTGTACCAACAATTGCTTAGGGCTCTACATTAGCAAATTGCAGACAATGACATTTTCAAGTAAACGCCCGTCTGTACTATCTTCATAACCAACCCATACAAATAGTAGAAAAGCTAAGGGATCTTGGTCTTTTATGTGACCGTGAATTGAAATTTCTATTTCATATTGATGAAATAATATATAAGGCCAACTCAGCATTAGGTTTTGTAAAAAGATGGTCTAAAAAATTTTCCAACCCTTACGTGACCCGATCCCTTAACATAACGTTTGTCCGACCTTTACTTGAGTATGCGTCTCAAGTTTGGTGTCCATATCAAGATATACATATGTCAAGAATAGAAGGCATCCAACGACAATTCCTTCGTTTTTAAATTCAATACCTTCCGTGGAATAATCCTTACCGCCTTATCGTGACCGCCTCCAGCTGTTAAGCCTTAAATCATTACAGGAACAGAACTGAACCTTAGTTTTACGTGGATTCCTACCAGTTAAAGGTTTTACCCCACGGGTGGCCTACCACCATTGGAGCCAGATTTAGTCCTAGCCATTAACCCCTCCGTAGCAAGCTACTTCGGTAACAAAGTTGTGATATGTTGCAGCATATGCACATCTCTTGTTTTAAGACGAGACCTACCAACGCCTCTTGAACCCAAGAAAAGAATCCTGAGTCCCATTCGTTTCCGCATTTGGAGTAAACCACGCCACCACTAGGGGGCCGACCTCAAGATAGCAGGAAAAAGAGAACTGACACACCCGAAGATGTGCACAATTGCCCTCAAAATCCCGGGCACTATCACCCGTGGTACCAGTATAAGGCTACCGGTGGAGCCTCGCAACGTCATCAAATCCCCCCTAGGCGACTGCGGAAAAGAGGACATAGCCTAATTCCTACTCAACCTAGGGGTTATGGATATGAATCAGTCACTTCCAGATAGGTTACTGCAAAACCTTGGGCCTAGCAACCCTAGGATACACATATTGAGAGAGTAAGTAGAGGGCGGTCAACGAACAACTCATGCATATCCTAGTCTTTAGATCCCCTATTACGGTTCACACGGGTGACGCCCCGGTCTTTAGCCACCAGTTGGTGAACAAGGAGAGACGCTCCTGTCTTTTGATCCCCTTACGGTTCACTCGGGTGATGCCCCGGTCTTTGTTCCCAAGAACTCTGGATGACGCTCCACTTCACGCTATTAACGAAGGACGCCAGGTACAAGTACCCGGAACCCCAAAACCTTTCTGACACCTCTTGACTCCTTTTTCAACCTTTAAACTCCTCTTACATCCTTTGAAGAACTCCAGCCAGGCTCCGAACCAGCTGAAGAACTTCCCACATCCGACACATCCAACCACCAGATCCACCATCAAAAGTCACTTACCACACGATCGCTTGGGAATTACGCATGGTACACACGGGAGACATGCCACCAAGCCTCATGTATATAGTAAGCAACCTTCAACAGCAGTCCAGCAATCAAACATGCAAGACCTCTCTGACACATCCAACCACCAGACCCACCATCAAAAGTCACTCACCACACGATCGCTTGGGAATTACGCATGGTACACACGGGAGACATGCCACCAAGCCTCATGTATATAGTGAGCAACCTTCAACAGTAGTCCAGCAATCAGACATGCCAGTCCCTTCTGACACCTCTAGCACCCTCAGACAGATATGACATTGCTGCCACATCTGCCACTTCTGACACCTCTAGATATCCTTACTCCCCAGACATCCTAAAACTCCTTTAACCTTCCAGAAAAACTTTCGCTGACGCTACTAGTCTAACTGCCTAAGTGAGACCTAGAACCCCCAACTGCATGCCCAGTCAAGAATCCACAGTCCCACCCGTACTACCATCAAGATCATTAATAAGGTTCCCTTGGCTCAAAGAACCAAAAGAACCATCCAACTAACTCGACACACACACCCTTTTTGGTAGGACTTTCAGACCCCCAGCCGCCTAAGCAGCCAGAGACCCTACGGTCCCACCCTACCTTACCAACCAAGATCAATACTACGGGATGCATTAAATTTCCGGCTTAGGCATGTCACCAGAAACCTAACCATCCCATATCGTCTCGATCCTGACTGTCCCTAAACTCCCTGCTGGGTTTTCTTAGTTACCTATTCCACCTGCTGATGCTTCACAGCAGGAGGATAGGCGTAAGCCCCCCCACCACGACAAGGTGAAACCCGTCGAGGGGGCTCATTACAGGAACGTAGAGAAATTGCTGAAATACTTTTCATAAGTATATCGGCTTCTCTCTGGATCAATTGAGTGCTCCTCCCTCTACAACTCCATCGCCTTTTCTATTTACTATCACATCACACCTCCTATGGCCTTAATGAACCTCTGACCCGTATGCTCCGTTTGGTCAATTTGAATCCAAATTCATTTGATTTTAATATCAGCACCTACAACCACAAACTCCTTTTGTCCCACCACCACTCTTAGTTATAAGTTTAGACTTAAGTTAGTTTTTAAGTTAAACTTATAGCTTGAATTAAGCTCAATAAATAGGCGTTGAGCCACCACTAAAAAAAATTGAATTAAAAATTAAACTAGAGTGTCACTACGCATTGTAAGTAGATGTACTCTGTTCGGAACGAAACAACAAAACTTGAATGAGAGCAACATGAAACACGTTGGAAGTGAACTTTGTTGACAAAGAGCTTAGTGTATCTTGTATTTATTATTTTAGACATTTTGTATGGAGAATCCAGGATTTCTATTTCTATTTTCTATTTCTATTTTCACATGCAAATAGTCGACGGATTCACATAATCACTTCTAATTAATATTAGCTTTCAAATGGTATATTTTTTATTGTCAGGCTTTTAGTTTAAGTATATTAAAAAAGGAACGACAAAAAATTGTTAACGTATTAATATATAGATAATATTCACAAAAGATTCCACACTTTTACAACCGTGGTATTAACGCCTAAGTAAATATCCTTTGACGTTCTGCGTCTTGAGGGTAATCAGTTCAAGTGGCTTATCGTATCTCTATCATAATCATATACGATATCATTATTTCAACAATTGATTAAATAATTTGTTTGGAAAAAACTTGAGAAGTTAAGCAGCATTTCTGCAGTCTGGAAGGTCTTGAGCAAGTTTTTTTTGAGTAAGTCTGGCGTTTAAAACTTAGTATTGTATTGTTTATTTCCTGTAAAATATTGCTCTTTAAAAAATGCATTGTCTGGAAAACTTCTTAGTAATCTTCTTGTTGCCTGACGTTGTACTGGTATAGAATTTTTTAATAATATTGTCCACCTCCGAATGAATTTTTTTCCGCAGCACTACTGAATGAAATGTCCCACTGTGTCATTGGGAAAGAGGAGGATACTGCTTATATAAATATATCTGAATGAATGATAAACCTTCGTAAATGTCATGATCTCTCTTTTTCAATGACTATGCTACCATTTTGGGATACACCGAAATGAAATGATAATAACGAATCCAGCTTTTTGGCTAAATGAAAGCCAACAACTCTTCAACGGGATAACGAAATTCAATCAAAAGCAAAGTGATTTTCCCCAAAAAGGGTCGGTTTGTTCTTCTTCCTCTTCGTCCTACCCTCAAATGGTGTATGAGCTTCCAAAATTCGACCGAAGAATTTCCCAACTCAAACAAATCAAACCCAATTCAAAATCAATTAAAAGTCCTCTTAATCGCGTTTCTCTCCCGTCGCGATGCCACCGAAATGACAGAATCTGGATTAAATTAATAATCAAGGTGTTCCTCTTTTGTCCCTGATGATGATGATGATGATGATGATGGATTTGTACCGTATGGAAAAACCGTGTATCTTGTCGCTCGGATAATGTCACACAAAAAGATATATTTTTAAGATACACGTTGCTGCTTAATGCCAGAAGAGCGAGTGTTCATCATGCAGTCAATTTATTACGAATCAACTTGTCAAGGTTTTTAATTAAAAGAATCTCTGACTTGAAGTGGATGATGCGGGCTGCTTGATGTCAAGATGATGTTGAGGCTGGCGATATGGCACTGCATCATCCTACGCGTTCAATCCATTTGAAATCTGAAAATAAATTTAATATAAGCTGAAGAGTATTCCTGTTTTGGTGAAGAGCTGAAGCTGAAGGGCTATATACATATTTGTTGCAACATGCGAATGCAACCCACAAACGTTTGGGGACTTGGCTGCCACTTAATTCCTCTAATCTCAAAAAAGCTTGGAGCTGAGTTCATTTTTGTGCGAGGGTTGATCCCTTCCTGGCATCCAAGGCGAACAATATTGAAAGTATAGTCTCCGTCCGTTCGTAGAGTACCTATGAATATACTGGTTCGGGTCTGGGTAGATTGACAGAAAAATTATTGTTGGGGCAGATACTCGTAAGACTGCTCTCTATTAAAACTAATGGAGAATAATGGGAGAAGACATTATGTTCTTGTCTTGTAATTCGGATGTTCGTAATATCGTGATTCGTGATAGTGTGTCCGATGTAGCGCTTCTTGATTTACTTTAAGTGTTTTGCTTGGTATGCGGGAGCGGTGAAGATTTTGTAACGATTATTCACGTGCATAACAAAAGAAAATTTCCTCTTAAAGACTGAACAAAATAATGCAAACCTTTTGTTTGTTTCTAATTTGATGTTTTATCAGAGTCTTACGAAACGTCTTCTGCATGGCAATGTATGTGCAACAGCATCAAGTTGTAGAGGCCAGTTAAACGTTTTCAAGCTCACAAAAAGGTCCTATGGCATCATCTAAAAATGAAAAAAAAAAAAAAAAAAAATAAGTTAGTTAAACAAGAAACTATTAATTAACCTTCTCAAAAATTACAACTTAACAAGCAACATTGAGGGAACAGACTTTGAAATGGGAGAAGACAAAATTTGAAAGTTTTACCAAATATGTAGTTAGAAGGAAATTTAAATACTGCAGGACATGATATCCGTGGAAAAATGGAAATAATTTAAGCAAAATTTAAACTTCCAGTAGTTCCGAAGCAGAAATATTAGAAACTAGGTATTACATGCAAATAAATTCAGTAGATATACATATACAAAATAATCATACTTTAAACTGGCAAAAGTTTAAATTTAAAATAGACCATTTGTACAGGTATTTCAATGAAAGGAAGACAGATTTTAACGGAATCTCTTGTAACATCTTCAGGAACTTACTCGAACATATTAGCAAAAAGTGCAGATGACTAGAATCAATTTAACACTATAAAATCTTAATAAATCTCTTCAATGAGACATAAAGAACTAGAAAATGGAATAATTCCTCTTCATAGCCGACAAAATATTATCGGAAGAAAAAAAGAAAGCCAAAAGGTATAGCTTAGTGGTTTTCTGTGAGGAAATTTTGTCCACCGCTGCAGCTGTAGGCCGTATAACAAGAGAAGGTATTAACGTCATCAGGACTCTATGAACCAAACCGAAGCTTCACGGAAGCGGATGGACAAAGGTTCAGAGTGCTATTAAATACTCATTTTCTTGGCAGTATTATAATGGTTGTATTAGTACCTTGTGGAATAATGGTTACTGGGTTGGTTTCGATTTTCAACCGCTCCAAAAAAGTTTTTCAGGGTTGTACTGCTTCTTGCGAGAAATTAAGAAATCCTCTTAGAGTAACTCTTGTCATGGAAAGTGCTGATCATAAGTCATTCTGGTAACTGGTAACATGCATATAGGAATGCTTGTTTTAAGTCACTAGGTCTGGGTTCTCTTGGAGCTGAAAACCACCAAATTTAATATATCATAATTATTTTTATTCCAATAGTACAAAAAAGAGAATACTTTTCAAACCAAATCAGGAATACTCGAAGCTTTCTTCTACTATCTGCTTAGCAAAGGATTGAAAGGGCAACCAGTATCTTCAAACTTAAGAGTGAAGATGGTATTTTACCAGCCCTTTTACAGGAAGGTAAAGAGGAATTGCGAAGAGCTTAACTTATCTTTTTTGCAAAAATTGGGATACATCATATCCAAAATCTTTCAGGCCAATAATTTTATCATGGTTTTTACTGAAGAAGTTTAATTGAAAACTTTATAGGGTTGGAAGTATTAATTTAGATAAATCTTTATCATCGACAGTATGCATTTAGAGTATGTCTACAGAATCCGCGCTTTTTGAGCTTACAAACATTTCAAAGATGAGATGCTAAAGAAACAGTCGTATGTATACGTATGTTAAAAAGAAAAAGATTGCTTACTTCGGTGGAATAAACATGTCCAAATTCTCGTAACTATCGGAAAAGCCCTGATAATAGGCAACAGACATGCAGGCAAATCATGAGGCCAAAAACCGAATATCCTTAGATGGATCTACACCATTTCGGTAAGACCCATTATTGCTTATGAGAACTTACCCTGCGCCAACAATGCAGGTTATTCTTCACCTAACCCCACTACGTGTGAAAACGAGCAGTTGAGCTAAGGGATCCATCCTTAATTCAATACGCTTGCCTTTCGTTAATCACAATCAAAATCCTATAGTCTTTGATTGTAATCCAGTTTTGCAGCCTGTGTCTGTAATATTAACCTATTGTTGCCGAAATTTCTAAACGCGAATTTGGATAAATTTATACGAAAATTAAAGTTTAGATTTAGGAAGGCGGAACTACAATCCGCAAAACACAAAACAAGATAGTTATTTAATTAAACGAATTAATTAAATACTCGAAAAGTCGTAATGAGCCGGCGCGACACGTGCGAAAAGAAAAAAAAAAAACTAATGACAACTGTCAACTCGAAGGTGGGTGCGTTTAGAGATTTCGCAACAGGGAGCATAAAAAAATGCTGCCACCTAGATAGCTCAGCGATGGGGTGGGTTCAGGAAAACGGTGGGCAGTATTAGGTAATTGGGGGATCGATAAAAAAAGGATAAAAAAATGAATTAAATAATGAAATAGGGTGTACCAAATTAAAATGGGCGCCAGTATTTTTTTTGTTTTAGTTCTGAACTAAATAAGAAATTACAAACCTTTTGGACCAATTCACTGAAAAAGAAGTTCCTTTCCAAGAAAAATAAAAGAATATTTTAATTTACCTGAATAGGATTTTAATGAAGTTTTATTTAAAACTATCTGGTAAACCTTTATAGATATATGTAGGTATAAAACCCAGAATTTTTTCTAAAACAAGTAAGAAATTTATCAAATGTATTTGGTAATTGGCAGATGGCCAATTTACAAAAAAATATGGTTGAAAAGATGAAAGATGAAAAATTAAAACGAGAACAATGGTTTTGTGCCACAACGGGACACAAAGAAAAATCACGTTGGGAAAAATTCCCCAACAACAACGGAATTTTTAGAACGGTCGCGGGTCCCGCAATCTCGGGAAGACAAAAGACGAAATGAAAACCTAACCGGGGTAAGTCTAAGGCACTTAATAGCCTCCAAACAAAATAAAACGAATGAAAATTCTCCTAAGCACAATTGAAAAACGAACAACGTATACTTAGCTTTTTTTTCTGCAGCGGATCCTGTCTCTTCCACAGTCAGTCTCACTCTGGCTCTATCTCCCCAAAAAAAATGCTTCCTTGTTACCACAAAACAAGGTTGAACTTTTAACTTTCCTCTTATTATTCCCCAACTGGGATTCCTCTGACAAAAATTAGTTATTAAAAAAAAACACAAGTCAAAAATTTTCGTCTAGACGGTAATAATTTTTCGCTTTTCAACTTTTTTGCAACTTCGCTCTTTCGTAGCTTTTTAAAAAGTGCCTCTCGAAAGGCGAACTTCTCTCATCCATTCGGCCACGACATATATGCCATCCTCTTCTGACTTTTGGTCAGTGTTGGTATTCTGTCGCGGTTGCAACACCCGGCTTTTTCGCTGGTGTGCATACCGCTGTTGAATCCAGCCACGCATATATGGTCTCTTTCATATTGGTGATTTGAACACCAACCTTGGCTTAATGGACGAGTTCAGTTCTAATCCGTCAATTTCAAATGGTCTAAAAAGTTAAACGAAAAATTAAGATCGCGAATAAAGTCCCCAGCCCAACCGGCCCAGCTCAAAAACTTGAAGAAAGCATTCTGTTAGATGGGATCCCATGCCATTTGTTCAACAAACATTATGAGACAGGATCCGATGTTTCACGCGAAATTTAACATATTTTAAACCCGTAGACTTTCGCGCAGACAATTAAGGGTAAAGGGAAAAACATCGCAACGTGATTTTACTTGGTGAGCCAGACACTTAAAATTGGGCAGAAGGCCATACTAAATTTATGTTGGTGTAAACTTGAAATCACACATGCCGTTGAACATGGGTCAAAATCTTCATGTTTTACAATCCTGTGTGGACCATCTGTCGCACACACTGTGTACCTGTGTGTTTTTGCCGTTGTGACTCATCCGTCACATATATGTATATGGATTTTGGTGACCGCCTGTCACTCAACTTTGTATTTCAGAATCGAAGACCTAGTTTGATTGCTTTTCCAGAATTAAGAGTAGGACTATGGACGGTGGAAACCAGGTTTCAACTGAGCTCTACAGCATTTTGGAGCCGCACTAAAAAGAAAGGTTGAAAAATGGATTGGGGAAAATTGAATAGGTAGGTGAAACTTGTTGTGGTAAATTTTACCGCAACACTATCTCCCTATTGTCGGAACGTTAGAGGCCTACGTTCTAAAACTTCTGAACTGCCAAAATCTTCCCTTTGATATACATGCTCTATTGGAAACAAATCTTTGTCCTGATTTTGTGGACAGTGAATTACTTACCTCTGATTTTGCTGTCTTTCGTTCGGATGGTCAAATAAACTCTTAAACTCCCACCGCACCGGGCGAGGAGGTTCTTTTGGCAGTCCATAACCGTCTCAACAAAACTCTAGTTAACATCTCCAAATCATCGTTATTCGAATTTGTATGTATTAAATTGTCCATCTCCAACAGGTGCTTTTATCTTCTGTTTTATTCGTCCTTCACAACCCAGCCCTGCTTATCAACAATTAGTTGATTCAATCTGTTACTTTATTGAAGGAGCGACATTCAATGATGATTTTATTATCCTCTGTGACCTGATTTGATCTGGATACCGTCCGAGGATGAATCAAGTTTTGTTCCCTCTAATCCCACTTCCGAAATTTTTTTTTTCACCGATCTTTTGGTAGGATCAGACTTATTATAAATAAGTAGTATTTGCAATGATTTAGGTGTAGACAACTTGATCTAGTCGTCTCCTCAGACCCATTAAACTCTGAAAGCCTCCATCTTCTCTCTACCCTAGATAAATATCATCCTCACCTATCTCTTATCTTCTGTTTTCTTGAAAGTACTCCGACTATGGAGTCTGAAAACTCTTTCTGTTTCAACTTTCGAAAAGCTGACTTCAATCAACTAAATATCCTTCTGACCAACATTAATTATAAAGTTTTTATTAATGTCACTACTCCTATTGATATTGCTCTTTCCTTTTTCTACAGCTCAATCCTTGCATGTCTTATCCAATTTGACCCTGCTGTGTTGCAGCACTTTCCTGGTACAAAAAAGAATTGAGAACCCTCCTTAATGTCAGAAGTTGTGGAAAACTTACTTGAAATTCTGAAGCTTCCACTAATTTCTCCGTACTGTCAATTTATCTACCACTCATTCCTTGTCTTATCTCGAAACCAAAGCGTTTCTACCAGTTCATAAACGTGAACAGAAAATCCGATGCACTACCTCCAACGTTCAATTTCCTCGACACATCTTCTTCAGATCCGAAAGTAATAGTTAACCGCTTTGCTAAATTGTTTACTTAATCCTTTAAGAATTCTTATAAGTCTTTGGCTTCTCTTAACATTAGTTCCCTCAACATCTGTGGAAGTTAAATTTATTGAACGACGACTTTTCACAGGGCCCTGATGGCATCCCAGTAATTTTCCTAATGCACTCAGCGAAACCCTAACTAATCTTTTTAAACTCTCAGTCACACAAGCAGCTTTCCCCTCTCTATGGAAAGAATTATTTATTTTTCCAATATTTAAAAAGGGTTGTAAGATGCAAATCTCTAACTATCGACCGATTGTTAAACTCTCCCCAAGCTCTTTAAAAGCAAAGTATACTATAGTGTTTATTTCCACTGCAAATCAATTGATTCTCCTATACAGCACGGTTTCTTAAAGGGTAAGTCTACCACGACTAATCTTACCCAATTTGTCACCATGACACTGGAAAAAGGCTGCGATGTCGATGTTATCAGAACTGACTTCAGTAAAATCAGCCACCAAATAATTTACGCAAAACTCAAAGCCTTTGGTTTTCCACCATTATTTATCCAATGGGTGAAATCTTACCTAGAGAACCATACATGTATATAGAGTTGTTTTTAAAAGTGCGGTATCTAACCCAATCTTATGCCACTTCAGACGTTCCTCAGGGCAGTCATTTTGGCCCACTCCTATTTGTGCTTGCCATTGACGACGTTAGAAGACTCTGATCTGTCTATTTTTATTGCCGATATTAAAATAATAAAGCTAATCACGTCTTCTCAAGATTCTTCCCTTTTCCAATCTGACCTTAATAATAATTAATTAATTAATTGGACTTTCCAACAACAAGCTGGTTCAGAAATGGCTTTGAATATTGAAGGAGAGATAGCGGCGGTTTCCGTGGAAATATATGGCCGAGTTAACGGGTTCAAATAATCGACGTTCTGTCGTTGAATTTCATCCATAAATGTGTTGATTGTGCTTCAAATCACCCCTCTTTTATGTAAATTAGTGTGTTTTTAATTTCTTTCTTCTTTGAAAAAAAATCTAAAATTATATTTTTGTATATTTTCTCCAGAAAAATTACACTTCCTCCTGTACATAATGTAAAGATTATATTCGTAAGAAAAAAACATTTCTAATTTTATTTTGTAGAATTTCATTTGAATACAATCCGTAGAATCAACTATACTTTATTTTGCTGAAAATAAAATTAATGTTAGGTATATGTGTATAGGTAATGTATAAGTACGACATTTATACGAGTACCACCTCCATCTTTATAATGAATTTTTATTGATAAAATTGAACCCAACTCTGTGCCGCCATCAATAACTTCCTGAATAAATTATAGCCTCTGCTGACTTACCATAATTGTTTACCTTTTCAAATAAATTTAATTTTTATTATCTCTTTTTGTGAAATCAATTTCTTAAGAGGACCGGCAATAAACAAAAAAATAACGACTTCTGAAAAAAATAAACAAAAAAAAACCGTATATCGTTTTCATTGCTTTTTTTGTGTTTAAGAAATGTGTAAACTAATGCTTTACGAAAAATGTTATAGGGGCCAGTTTTGTTTTTGTAAAAAAAAGTTAATCCAGATTTTAATTTAGCAAGATAAGTGTATAATAGTCTTATGCCTGTTTGCGAAATGTAAAAAGTAAATACAAATTTATACAAGAAAAAAATAATAAGAACTCTTTCCAAACTTTTTAGGAGCTACTCTACCTATACATTTTTTTTTATTAAAATCCGTTATTCCGATAATGAGAAAGTCAATATTCAAAAAACTCGGTTCTAAGAGTAAGAGTCTTAATTTAAAAAAAATTCTTATTAAGTTACAGATCATAAAATTGAAAATCAAATATCAAATATCAAAATTATATGTGACGTTTTAGAGACAAATAGAATTTTCGAAAACTTTTTTTTTTACAATCTTTATGGTATTAGATCAAAGAAATTGTTAGTTTTGCCAAGTTTAAAAAAATCGAGCTGATGTGGTTTTTCTTTGATTGAGTTTCAAAACAATTTTTTTTTAAATCTGAAAATAAAATTGTTTCAAAATTAAAATAAACAATACTATTCAAACTTTTTTCTAGCCAAAGCATTCGAAATAGATCAAAATCAATGGATAATTATTTGATATGGTAGCCGAAATAAAGCTATTAATAAGTACAATTCAAAGGTATTGAATTTATCAATTCTAGTACATTATGTACATAATATACACGTCTTGGACTGGCTATTCTTATTTTAAAAAAAAATATATTTACCAATAGAAGTTCATGAAAATGTTTTTTTTTACTAATTTTTAATTATTGTTTCAATTTGACAATTGTGAATATTTTAACTTAAGTATTTGAACATTTTTCTCTATTTATGGTTTTATATTTATTTATAAAATGTTCTTACATTTTTTTATTTTATTTTTCGAAAAATTTTATTCTTCTCTTCACTTGTATCAATGTAAAACTTAAGACCAGGCTACGGCATATAGTGTCATACTAGATTTAAATGAAAAAAATTAAACAGAAAATTCTAAATAGTATAAAAAATTAAATTTTATTTTAAAAAATAATAAAAACTGAAAATTGTTATACCGAATTTTGTTCGTTTAGTTTTTTTAAGCCTCTACAACTATTAAAAACTTTTTATTGGGGAGAGTACGATAACTTGGCCGCCAAGATTTGATAACGGTTTTTTGTAGGGGGGTTAAAAACAAGCACTTTTTACTATGGGAGGGGGGGGTCTATCTCCCCCCGTTTAGGAGGTAGGGGCACTTTTAGAAAAAATGGTTTAAATTGAAAAAAAAAATATTAAAAAACAACGGCAACACCTACAATAAAGTGCTATACTGCGTTTGAAAGCCAGAAGATTGTTCTATAATCCTGCATTTTAATTTTATTACTCATATCAATAGTTTTTGAGAAATTCGCATTTAAAGTCCAAATTTTGATAAAAAAACGTAAAAAAAAATGTTTAGACCGGTTGTTTTCAAAATTGTGAAATGAAATTGTAAATTAGCTTATATGTGTTTCATGTATCTATCAGTTCTTAATCGAACACAAAAAACCGCATGGTTCTATGTCTTCTAGTTTTTGAGAAAATCGAAAATTACCAAAACTACTTTTTTTGATTTTTGGTGGTGACCGTGATTCCATTTTAAGGATTAATGTTAATAAACATAATGAATCTTTGTTAGTTCAGTACCGCAATTCATTTAGCGTTACCCAGAATGCACCATGAGGAGATAGAATTGCATCTGGGTCAGTTATTTTGTCAGTTAGTCAGAAGTTAGTCATAGTTAGTTAAAAATGGTCAAAATGTATAAAAAAGGTGTGTAAGTCTCGTCAATAAAGCCATCGTCCGTACTATAACTGTCGAGTTCGTTGAGTTACTCTTTTATGGTGGGAAGCCGAGGATGTTTTGGCGGTAAAACACTTTCTAAATTTTCGCTCTGAAGGGTGGGAGGATCGATGTCTTTTAACTGTAAACCCTCACATATATCACCATCGGTATAACAAGGGTAAACTTTTTTTACATCTGATAAAAACTCTATTATTTGCGAACCCCAGTCGTCCTTATATTTCCTTTCTAGGCAGTATTTTCGATAGAAAAATAGTGCCATGTATTGGTGAACATGGTCAGAAGTTTGTTTTGGTTTTCAAGATCGTTTATTGTATTTTATATGTATTTGTTGGCCATTGGATAAATACATAGAATAAATTTGAATTTTTTTAAATACAGATTCTGTATCCTATAGTGTGCCCAAGCAGGGGGGTTGCAGGGGGGCAGCATGCCCCCCCATACATACTTTACTGTTTATATATTGTAATGTTGGAAGCTAGCACTGATTTATTTATGTAAGGAAGCAAAAAATATCAAACATTTTGTATAAAAGTAGTTTTAGTTATTTTCGATTTTCTCAAAAACCAGAAGACATTGAACCATGCGATTTTTTGTGTTCGATTAAGAACTGATAGATACATGAAACACATGTTAGGTAATTTACAATTTCATTTCACAATTTTGAAAACAATTGGTATAAACTTTTTTTTTCACGTTATTTTATCAAAATTTGGACTTTAAATGCGAATTTCTCAAAAACAATTGACAAGAGTAATTTAATTTAAATGCAGGATTATAGAAAAATCTTCTGGCTTTCAAAGGCAGTATAGCACTTTATTGTAAGTATTGCCGTTGTTTTTTAATATTTTTTTTTTCAATTTAAACCATTTTTTCTAAAAGTGCCCCTACCTCCTAAACGGAGGTTTTCTCAAAAACCAGAAGACATAGAACCATGCCGTGTTTTGTGTTCGATTAAGAACTGATAGATACATAAAACACATATAAGCTAATTTACAATTTCATTTCACAATTTTGAAAACAACCGGTCTAAACTTTTTTTCACGTTTTTTTATCAAAATTTGGACTTTAAATGCGAATTTCTCAAAAACTGTTGATATGAGTAATTTAATTTAAACGCAGGATTATATAACAATCTTCTGGCTTTCAAACGCAGTATAGCACTTTATTGTAGGTGTTGCCGTTGTTTTTTAATATTTTTTTTTCAATTTAATCCATTTTTTTCTAAAATGCCCCTACCTCCTAAACGGGGGGAGATAGAATTTAGTAAAAAGTGCTTATTTTTGACCCCTCTACAAAAATCCGTCATCAAATCTTGGCGGCCAAGTTATCGTACTCGTGCCTTTTTATTCCTAAATTATTTTATTTGAAATATTTTTTCGTTTAAGAAATTTTTTTCCTGATTTTGATTCATGTCAAACTTGCTTCATTTTTTTTTATTCTAAAAAGTGTTCAATAGCAACAATGTAAGACATAGTTACTATGCTACGACCTATGGGTTTTTTGAACATTTTTCCATATACTATAATACCAAAACCCAAGACTATTATAAAATTAAATGCACGACTGGGTCGCACGACCTTTCTTTTATGTTAAAGACTAGAAATTTCCCAAATGAATGTTATTAGAGAAAAACTGTTCATAAGCAACAAATATTTCCTTTTATGAATTTAAACGCAATGTTTTTCAAACTTTTTAAAAAGCTTCTCTATAAAAAATTTCATTAAAATCCATTAAGCCAATAATGAGAAATTCAAAGTTATAGAAGAAATTGTTCTATGGTACGTACAGTCAGTAATACAGTGAAGGAAATTCCCATAAAAACACATGGTTTTTACGCATTTTTTGTTTGCTGCATGGAACTTAGCCATACATTTTTATGAAATAAGAAAATGTACTCAAAGTTGTTAAGAAAAATAAAAATTTATTCACTTTTAACAAAATTAAATAAAAATTATTAACAAAAAACAAAAATTAACAAGAAAAAAGGAGGAAATTCCCATAAAAACACCTACGTTTTTATTAAAAATAACTGTGAATTAGTGATTAGAGATTTGTAATTAATTAAATCAATATTTTGTGGAGCCGCCAGTTGCAGTTACGACCGATATCATTCGCCTAGGCATTGATTCCACAAGCTTTTCCAGTTCCGTGCGGTTGTAATCGCGCCCCATTGTTCAATTAGTGCGTCTCGAAGCTCTTGAACGTTGTTAAATTGGCGCCCGTTTTCATAAACACTAGTATGGCTAGTATTTCCCAGAGATTTTCCATGGGATTTAAGTCGGGACTTCGAGACGGCCAATCGAGAAATGTTATTTGTTTCTCCTCAAACCAGTCTCTCATCCTTCGAGAAACGTGGATAGGAGCGTTATCCTGCTGGAATATGAAGTCAGTACCGCATAACTCTTTAGCTCTCTCAACCATAACTTCTTCTAACAACTCAACATTACTTTCTTAGTTCATCCTTCCAGGCACAAATGCAATTTCCGTCTTTCCATTTGCAGAAAAGGCTGCCCAAACCATTACGCCCCCCCACCGAAGTTTCGACTCATTCTCACTTCTGTTTGAAGACGTTTGTCATGCCAATATGACTGAATTCCATCTGGACCATCCAAATTGAATTTTTTTCATCACTAAACACAACTTTTCTCCACTCTTCGGTCCTGCTTATGTGACTTTCAGTAAAGTGCACCCTTGCTGACTTATAGGCTGCATCTCAAGGTGGCTTCTTGGATCTTTTTTTGTAAACTAGGTTGGAGTTGGCTTTTAAAATTTGTCTAACGCGTAGGCTTGAAACAGGCAAGTCAAGTTTCGCCTTAATTTGTGAAGCAAACAGCTTGTTTCTAATGGCTTCACGCGATATCATTCGAACTTGACGTGTTTCAAGCTTTTTATTTTGCGCGTGGTTGGCAATTTTTCCATAACTTTCACCTAACCTTAAAAAGTTATGAATAACTGTATTGGATCTCCCTATTTTTCTAGCAATTTCACGATCAGAAAGGCCACAATCTTTGTATGCAGTGATTTTTGACCTTTCCTCTGCACTTAAAATTCTTCCACGCGACATGATGAGATTCTGTAAAAAAAATTCTGCTTAAACAATTTTAAAGGCACACAAAATGATTTCCTCCACTTTCAATCAAAAATTCAAACAACTTAATGAAATAACCACTTTTAATTAGACTGTTTTTATACGAAATTCCGCCTTTAAATTTCACTTTTTGGATTTTATTTCACAAACAAAGACGAATAATGTTCCAAGGTGATAAAAAAATGTTGAAAAAATAACGGTTTGGATCCAAAAATAAAAAGTGCTGCCAAGTTTGCATTCGGTGCAATGAGTTAGGTATGGAAAGTTACAGTGTTTTTATGGGAATTTCCTCTATTGTATCTTAATTTAAATTTTTACTTGCGACTTATAGAGTAAGGTCGGTGAATATGGACCACCAATCATATTTTTGCTAAAAAAACAGATACATTTAAGGTTTAACCATAGATATTTATTTAAAAAAAAAAAACAATAGTTCATTCTTTTAAATAATTAACAACAAAAACAAAAATTTACTTCATAAAAAAAATAACAAAAAATAAATATTGAAGAAACTCAAAAACGTTAAAAATAAAAAGTAGGGGGTAATTTGGACCATCTTGTCCATATTACCCGATCTATAAAAAGGTATTAATATGGGTTACAGAATTCACAAATGTATGTATATGGGTTTTTAACAACCAGCACCAAGTTAGTGGCTCCACATTAGGCATGATACACATTGTATCCATATTTCACCAGGCCTATCTTCTGAATACAATCTACAGCAGTACATGCAGGTAGCATCTTCTTTCCCAGTGGCAGAATTGTTTGGGCAATCATTTTCGACGTCCGAATCGTCATGACAGCTGAAGTTATCCAGTCCTGGGCTTGATGAGGAATCCCTCTTCTCCAGTGTCTTCTTCCCTTTATTAAAAAAACAGTAACTGATAAATATTTGAAAGATATAGGGGTGACATTTAAATTCTAACCTGCGCGTTTCTTTTTCTCAGCTAAAATATTTTTTAGCGCTTGTTTAGAAGTACTTGGCTTATTTTTATCTGCAATTTTGTTCAATAAGTCTTCTAATGACTGTTTGTATGGTGACCCGGAAAGCAAGGTGGATTTTCCAGCTGGTCTACCACGAATAGTTTTAGTCTTTTTCTTAACTGGGATTGGTGATATCTCAGCTGGTGTTACAACACGATGAATTTCTAATAAGTTTGTAGTTTGCAGCCCACAAGATGGTGATGAGGGTGACACTTCTGGGATTTCTGGCATTTCATTATTTGTGGACTTTGCTGGTAGGATATCATCATCAGCTGCCAGAAAATCACTATCCCTATCCCGAAAGATATTCCGGTCAAGAGGGTATATTCCTGTAGCCCTAAATCCGTTGACAGCAATTTCTCCCGTTTGGCATCTCAGGCACGCTTTGCCAAATAGTTCCGCCATATCGAAATGGGTTTAAGTTCTTGAATTCTGCCTCATCCAAATTCTTATCTTTTCGGACAAATATTTCTTTAAAGGGCCCATAAATGTTTTGTCCAGTGGCTGCATTTTGTGGCTGGAATGAGGAGGAATGGACAGCAGACTAACGTGATTTTCCCTTGCCATATCAATAAGTTTTATATTTCTCGTATGACTGTAATGCCCATCTAAAATCAGTAAAACCGGGGACTCAGCTGTTGGCCTTACAAGCTTAATAAAGTGTTCAAACCAGGTTGTAAAAATGTCGGTTTGAACCCACCCAGACGGATGACACTCGTAAACAGACCCTGGTGGTGCCCCTTTTAAAAGTTGTGGATTGCGTTTTTTGCGGGGAAATATGAAAAGCGGTGGCACAAACGAGCCCGCAGCACTCATACAAACAATTGTTGTGATGGTTGAGCCTCTTTCTGCTGAGGTAAGAGCGCCAATTTGTCGCTTTCCTTTCAGTGCCAGGATTTTTGGCACCTTAGAAGGAACCACACTTACGCCGGTCTCATCAACGTTATAGATGTTGTTTGCAGAATATGTTACTTTATCCATTTCCGTCTCCAGTAAGGTAAAAAATTCTTCGGTTCGTTCTTTAGTGAATCCTTTTGCTCTGGCAAGTGATGTAGCAGTCGGTGAACGAAATAACAAGTTAGGATTTCTTTTTAAAAATGAATTGAGCCAGTCCTTGCCTGCAGATTCATTCGTTTTTGAAAACGGATGGCTTAACCCGTTTTTTTCAGCTAACTGAAATGCTATGTTTTGAATGTCTTTTCTAGTCAGTCCAAAAAATTTGCTCTGCATTGTTAATACATATTCCACAAGCATTTTCTCAAAGGAAGGTGGGAAAACTGGTCTTCGACCTAACTTATTGTTTACTAAAGCTCCAGTATCAGTGTTTTCAATTTTGCATTAGCGTAGTTTTTGGCACATTGTTTTCTTTTGCTGCTTTTAAAAAGCCACAACATTTAGACTTCACCATCTCAATCGCTCTTTTCATAGCCTCCGGATCCCAGGTCTTCCGTTTCGGCGTTTTTTCTTTCTCTATCGAACTCATTGCCTGAAGTAAAACAAATAAAATGGTATTAAATATAACTGCGGGTAGTATGGACCACTAGTCCATATTGCCCTCGCCCATGGTGGTCCATATTTCCCACAACACATTGTTTAAAAAAAAATCATTCTAAAAGGAACCAATAATGCTTAGAATAATTGTCTTACTGCACAATTAATAGAACATTCACTTTTTGTATTTAAAAAAGAAATGGCTAAATAACACATGGCTCGCTGCCGAAAAAAATAAAAACACTTACCAAAGAAAAATAATCACCACACTTGATTTTACTTTTTTCCCCACTGCTCGTCGACACGTCCTTTTTGACTGCTGAGATTACACTGATGTAAGCTAAGAGAGCTTGCGCATAAATGCAAACGATTCTCAGCTCAATTGCATTTGTGTGTATGGAGAAAAGCTGGTGGTACATATTAGACGCGTAGTCCATATATGCCGCCCTTACTCTAGGTATACTATAAAGCAAGTTTTGCATTCGGAAAAAAGATTCGAACTCGAGATTTTGATCAAAGTTGACATTACGATGGTAGCGAAGACTAAAAAAGTGGGTCTCGCAATTCTGTCTGTCTGTCTGCGAAAGAATGTTGGCTGATTGATTACCGAACTGGTCGCCTCAAATTTAGTCACCAAACGTTGAGAGTCCACTGTGAAACGAAAACCTCGTTTGCCGTAAAATGGGCGAAACTTGCCGTTTGCACTAATGAACGCATATTGATATTAAAACTTTATCATTTGGACGTGCTGTTCAATTCTGTCATTTGCTTTGATGATTTTGGACCAGTAACTGAATAATTAAAATCGGATTTGACAAATGTCACCAAAACAACAAGGCAGCCATTAGCTTAAAAATATACCCGCGCCAATAAAAAAATTTAAGTGAATAAGGTCAATGTTTCAAACAAAAAATTAAAACACCCCTCATTCATTTTCAAGCAGGTCAAGAACCGTGCTTCATATACTGTGAAGATCCCGCTATCAATATAAGGTGTGTTTTTTTCGCAAAGCTATCCGTAGTGAAGTAAGATTTTATACGTATTACAAATACAAAGTCTTCACTGCCGATAAAAGTAGAAGTAGGATCCAACTGCGGATAGAATGTTGACGTTTGCTCGAGTCTCGAATACAAATGTTGGTACAATTGAAAACTCTTTTGTATCTCGAAGGCATGTTCGTAGAGTACGAAAAGTAGTTTGTTGTTTAGCATTTTCCATTGAGAGTTTAAGTCTTTTTTTTACAAAACCATTTTTATAAGAAAAACGCTGCATTTTGTATCGTGTTGGTGTCGAACTCTTATAGAAAGCTGTTTAATAACTAACGCGTTTTTGGAGGAGCGAAATATCGTGGTCAGCTGTTATACTTTAGTTAAACAGCGACATTTAAGAGTTACTAACGCGACAAAGCCTTCTTATGAAAAAAGCTGTTGAGAAATTCAAAACTAACTAAAGTCTGCGAACAGATCCCTTGACTTTTGTGGTGATAATAAATTGTCAACAAAAAAAAAATTCACAAACAAAACTTCTGCTTTATGAATAATGGCTGGTGAAGAGAAAAAGTAAATACAAAATGATTTAAATTGAAATTCATAAATAAAAACCTCCATATATATTTTCAGAAACATGAAAATTACTTGGCAAAAAGTTATTGGTTGTTTTCTTTTTTCAATTAAATATTTGACAACTAGTCAGTGATACCAACTTTAAAGTAGAAAAATCGCACAACTGCCGATACGTTTTTTTGGGAAATCCTACTTCACTACGGATAATTTTCCCAAAAAAACACACCTATTGATGATAGTTACCTGAAATGCAAGCTGTGACAGTGAACATTTATTTAACCTCGGAAAACCTATCTTAGAGAACAAAACAAATGATTTAAAAATATTATTCTGTTCCAAATTCGTCAGGAGTCCATCTTGTATCCATGACCCACCCTGTAAATAAGTTAAAACAAAAACATTGCCAGCAGCAGTTCCAAATTCGTCAGGAGTCCATCTTGTATCCATGACCCACCCTGTAAATAAGTTAAAACAAAAACATTGCCAGCAGCTTATCGTGACAAAAATTAAGCTCGGTAGACTCCGGTGGGCAGGGCACCTAGCTCGCATGAGCGAAGAGGAACCTGCTCGGAAAGTTCTTTGTGGTACATTCTATGGTAGACGACAGCGTGGTAGACCATGCTTGCGCTGGAGAGATGGCGTAGACCAGGACGCCCGAAGCCTTGGGGTGCGCAACTGGATGGCGTCGGCTAGAGACCGGGATAGGTGGAGAGACTTGTTGAAAGAGGCCAGGACCGGAACCCGGTTGTCGAGCCGATGATGATGATGATGATGATTGCCAGCAGCTACAAATTTTTGAGGCATAAAACCAAACAGGTGTGTACGACCGAAAGTCCTGCCTTTTATTTATATTTTTTCACAGCATTCAACAGCAATACGTTTCCCTTCAACCGTAGACAATGTTCAATAACAATTATAAGGCTAAATGGCCTAATTTAAACGTTTCATGATTATGTGCCTCCGAAAGGCCATTAAGGCAAGAATAGACCCTGGGTTTTTAGATTTTTTTTTCTCAAAAGAATCTGTACAAAGAACAGACAAGATAAATAGCCAAATAGACTCATTTCGATATAATGACCCTCACAGTGACTTGCGAATCTTCGTTCGTCAATCCTTATAGATGAGAAAATGATTACACTCTCTTGAACCATTTCATGTTTTACTAAATTTGCTTCTTAAGCTTCATTAATATTGTATCCCCAATGTAATTTTTTTGTCGTTGAATAAAATGTAGACAAGATAAAATAAAGAGGCTATGACATTTAAAGTGTCATTCACACTCACAACATACACTCACCATTGGAATCGGGCAATTTATTTAATTGATTAATTATGACATTTTCATGGTCGGGATGGGTTTGCTGAAATAGAATTATGCAATAAACAGAGCGTTTAATGTGTATTCATTTTCATTCCTCGTCCTCCGTATACCTTTATGAGTGAATGGGAATGGGAACGTTTCTTAAACTCGTCTATAGGCGAAGGACATTCCCTTTCTAGGTCATTTCATAATATTGCCTTCTTTTGAATACACATACCTAATCAGAAATTCTAAGCTGATGCTGCCTTTCGAAACATCGTAAATTTTCACAATGAGCATAAGGCCATGCCTATTGAAATGTTTGGGGGGAAGGACAAGACAACTCGGGGGTCTGGCTTGGCGTCAAAATTCTATATGTATAAAGTGAATAGAGCATTAAGTCCTCGTCAACGAAGGATATTTATTCAGACAAGACAAACGCTCTCGTACGTGTTTGTTTGCATTTCGAAGTACACGGTAAGAAAATAAGCGTAACATCCTTCGAGATAAAACTTATATTGATGATTGGAGAACTTTTCGATTAGACTTAACAATATCAAAGATTTACATCAATTTTTTTTTTTGATGGATTTAAAATGGCGTTTGTAAAAAACATTGCACTTTTCGCCCTATAAAACAAAATAATAAAAAGCCCCTGATAGCCGCCACTGTAATTTACATAGATATGATATCAGCTGCCAATCTGCTTAAGAGCCCGGCTGCCCGGAATCAACTATCAACTGAACTGATAAAAAAAGATAATACCATGAGGGTTAATAAGTGCCGCAATTATAGCTGGGCACTTAACTCCCTTGCCCCTATCAAAAAAAAAAAAAAACTTAAGTCGTCTAAAATTATGGCACCATTAAAAGAATAGTATCAAAATAAAGTTCTACCTATGTAACTCGTCAAAACGGTCAATTCTATTGGTGAAGGCCTATCTAGTAAAAGTATCTTAAAAAGTGCTCGTCAAAAATCTTTACCTGCACATCTGCATTCTCCATGTGCTATAATCAGATGAATCGCTCTTAGGGTTTTATTGAGTTTGAATTGACTTTATTGCTTTCTGCAACCTTGATTTGAGCTAGTGTCAAGTCTTTATCTCACAGCTAAGCTTCCAATTCTTCGTAAAGCTAATTCAACGTAATGTCCTCAGAAAGCGTTACCAAACACTTCGATTAAGCGTATCCAATTTTTAAATTCGAATTATGATGAACATCATTGAACGTCTCCCGCCGCTTGTCTGAGTGAAACGCATCCGAAACGTCCGATTTTTCATAACTCTGGCGTATAAGTCAGGCTGAATAATTCTGTTGATTCTGTGGGCTTTAAGGGAAGTGCTGGTTTTTGGCTCAAATCACACTATCTCGGTGGCTTATTCACTTCGCTTCAAGTAAGATAACTATGTTGGAAAATCGCTCGGGCAAAATGTCCATTGTAGCACAGTTTGGAAGGAAAGTAGTACCATCCTGTCAAAATCCCATGTTGTCGGTGTCCATATCATCCAATTCGGGTCAAGAGAAATTGCTTTTCATGACTTCGGTGATGCTTTGGCCAAAGAAATATGAACCAATGATGCCGCTAGCCCAAAATCCCCATCACCTAGTGACTATCTCTGGATGCATTGCAAATTCAACAATTTTACTTGTTGACGAACCCATCCATCAAAAAATGGTCCTCATCCCTGTTGTAAATTTAAGACCGAAATTGGGGTCAACTTCCAACTTCTCGAGAACACTATTATCGAGCTAGCGTCGTTGTCTAGTATCGTTAACTCTGCGTCGTTGCATCAATTAAAGTTTTCTTCGTGTGAACGTCAAGGCATTATTCATAACGCAAGATTCGCCATGTTGTGGCCTTTGAAAGAACGAGTTTCTGTGTGCAGCCCGAAATTGACTGCCTCGGATTCTTCTGCATTCTCTCACGGACAGCGGCAACATCTTAAGCCAAATATACACAATGTAGTAGCAGTACCCTTGTTTGGAGGAAAATCAAAAGATTTCGATTTTACATCAAGCCTACACCCAATCTATACGTGTGATTTTTTCACTAATACGCTTGTACGTTCTTGTCATGTATTCAAACAGAGTATATCTGGCCTTAAACCTAGCCCTAAACGACGAACATGCTCGCCGAACTTGTTCGTGCTCGCTATGTTTTCCTCGCGTAGGGCCAGGGACCCAGGGAGTAGTGGCAGGGGCTGGTTTACGAGCCGCTCGCTGTTGGCGAAAAATTTGGATTTTGTCGTGTTCGTTATCTTCGATGTTCGCCGTGTAGGGCCATGTTCGCGAGCAAACCTTATTTTCTCTGTGAACGTCGCACAGTAGGTTCTCTTCATACATAACAGTGCTCAAAATACAGATTTTAATTTTTATCAATAAAAAAAATAAAAATGCCTAGTCAATATAAATATTATAACACATGTCATTCCTAAGTATTATTTTTCCTCTCTCTCTAATGGCCAAGTTACGGTGCATTTAAGTTGACTCTGTGTCATTGGTTTTTCATGAAACACGCGGAAGTTTTCTTTTATTTTTAAAAGTCAGAACTATACTCATTATCATTATTAATAATATTTTCATTTTCAACAGCAGTTAGTACCTATCTATTTATAACAGTTTTTAGTATTTTAAACAAGATTCTGAAATTTGAGCACTGCTTATTATGAACAGGACCCACTGTGCGTTGCTGTTGAAAATGAAAATATTATTAATAATGAATATAGTTCTGACTATAGTAAATATTTTCAAGGTTATTGATAGATTTATTTTAAGAAAACAATTGTTCTTCGAGTAACATATTTATGACTTCAGGATAAAACATTTTTCGGTGAATGACTGTCGTTGTGCGCGATGTTATCAAGGTATTGGCAGAAATAAATAACTTATTTATAACATCCCACATGTTATCCTTCTTTTTTTTTGTCTTCCCGCTAAATTGTTGCCGATATATGAAAATCTCTATTTCGCACCTCCTGGTCTTCTTCGCTTAACTGGCTAATTGGAAGTAGGGCATGAGTCATTATTTCACTTTCATTGATAAGGATTTGGTGCAGACTTGTGGTCATGGGATACCAAGGACAGAGCTTCACATAAAGTCGAGCTGTTTCTAGGAAAAAACACCTAAATCTTTCCACATGTATCTATCTCGTAAAAACCGATCTTATATTAAGCCTAGTACTCATCTAGCGTGAAATGAAAAATAAATACGTTCCAAATTACACTCGAAGAAAAAAAATGAAAATAGAATAAACTTTTCCACGTGAATTTTTGATACTCACTTTGAATAAAAAAAAATGACAATTATTTTTAAACTGATTCGTTCTTTCTGTTTATAAATTTTCAATTTTTTGTTTTGAAGCAAAATATTGAAATCAACTGACAAATGTCACAGTTTTCCACGTTGCCTTAAACTTTTTCCTGATGGTTGTACATTGAGAAATGAAAATCATAGCGTGGAAAAAGTTGTGGAACATATTTGTTTTTCCAATCCACATTTTAGTACTCACCTCTCGTTGCGGATTTCATGCCAGTGAACCAGCAGTCACTTTTATATGAAATTTTCATTTTCACTTCAACTGAGTACTAGGCTTTAAGCAAAAAATTAACAAAAAAATCGATATGAGTCACTAAACAGCTTATATTTTAAGTTTTATCAGTCGGATGGTCAACATTTAGGTATGTAAGCTTAGGTTTAATTACAGAGCATCAAATTGCATATTTAAATTTTATATTTATATAAGTGGTTATATTCCTGGAACAAAGATAGGAAAAATAGATAGTTTTTAACTTCACCCCTACCCCCTACCCAAGGCTGAGAAAAAAACCTGCCGGAATTTTTGGATTTGATATCATGATAAACATACCTATAAACCCACATACTCATATTTTAGCTAAACATCCACTACCAAATTTTTTTGTCGGCCTTTGTATTATTTATTTATTGAACCGCGAACTCAAACAGTGATATTTCGAATTAGCGCACCTAACTTTTACTTCTCTCTTCGGATTTCTAATAACAAATATTTCTTCTTTCATGCTGTATACTTAGATTTAAAAGTTCTCTGCACCAGTTAAAAAAAAAAATCATTTTAAAAATTTCATTGCCCGTGAGTAAAACCTTCATCTATTTATGTATTTTATACACTAAGTAACACCTTTCAAACGAAAATAAAAATGTATTTGCAATCTTCATGCCTTCTTGAACAAACAACATATTTTTAATTTTTTTTTTGTTTAACGAAGTTAACTTTTAAAATTAAAATAAAACTGCACAAAATTAAAACTTGCGCATGTCTAACAAAAATCAATGACAAAGAGTCAACTTGAATGTACCGTAACTTGACCATTAGACAGAGAAGAAAGATAATACTTACAAATGACATGTGTTATAATATGTATTTAAATATGCATTTTTATTTTTTTTAAGACAAAAATTGAATCGGTCATTTCAAAAACTTCATAAGTCATTCAATTAGAATTTTTCAGGAATCAATAAAAACTGTTTCATGCTCAAACAAATGAGTTTCAAACCACTTTTTTATGCTTAACTAAGTATTTTAGTGGTAAGAAAATTAAAAAGCGAAAAAAATTCACAGTTAATGAATAAAAATAAAGAAAAAAACCTAAAAAACTCTTCTTGACTTAAGTTGTTTTAGCAAGGACTGGGGTAAGTGGTATATAATTTAACCAAAAAAATGGTAGTAATTATATTTTGTATTGCTTATTATTGAAAATCACACTTAAGAATAACTTTTTGTCATGTTCTAATATCTTTAAGGTACATAGATTGATTATTATCTTCAACATTTTCTTATTGATGGGCACTTTTAAAACATAAGCCTTCGCTGATAGAAGTGAAACCAAAGTTGCAACTTTATTTATTACTAATAATGAATGTTTAATCAATCCATCAATATATTCCTATGATAGTACCTTTTCTATGTGAAGCATACTTAAAGCTCATATATGTCGAAGGTGCTTTTTTCTGTTTTTGTGGGATTTTTTTCTATAAGATTCAGTGTTCACAATGTTTTTTTGTACAAATTTGGCCACAAATTCATGAATTCCAAAACATCTTCAGTTTTTAGCTCTATGACTATATTTTCTAAGTTTTGAGTGAGATGGACGTAATTTGGCAGACGCGACGGATGAATATGAAAAGCTAATATAGACAATGAAATGCAAATCATCAGATCATTCAGTTTCAGAGATCATTCATAAAAATGAGAAAGAGAGTCTGGACTAAACGGAGACCTTGGGGTCCCCAGCATTTATTTTGTGAAGATCCGATTTGAAACCTTCCAAAAAAAAAAAGTATTTAACAATCCAGTAGAAAATTTCTAATCCAACGAATAAGGGCTTCATTGATACCAAACTCACCTATTTTCGATATAATAGCTTGATGCCAAAATCCATCAAATGTCTTAGAAATATAAAAATCAATGATCTCACTTCGACATATTAGATAAATTAGTCTTGTCTTTCAATTTTATAATTTGTTATAATATTTCATTAAGGTATTACACGTTCTCTTCTTTTTCGGCGCACCATCACTCTCTGTTTCACTTGAAGACATTTTTAAAGCTAAAATTACTTTTCGCAGAAAATAGCTAGTTGTATGAAAACCGCAAATTTGACATTGATGAAGGTTGTTATCAAATTGAAGATTTGAATATTGTTGAACCGATCAGAGCAAAGCAAATTTAAAATATCAAAGTACTCCCGCCATTTTGGTAGTGCATGCAAAAACCTCTTAAGTCACTGACTTATGTTGTTTATGCAATGAACGTCTTTCCTACGGTATTATTTGAAGAGGAAGGAATGTACAGACTTACGTGGTTATTACCCAGAATACGCATCTCCCTTTAAGGAACCATTTTCAGCAAAAAAAGCATTTTGGAAAAAAATGTGACTTAAGAGGTTTTTGAAATGACCGATTCAATTAAAAACTCAATTTTGAGCACTGATACCTATGTATGGAGAGGACCCACTGTGCATCGCCGCGGATGATAAGAGTAACAACTTGGCTTCTTCATCGCACATGGTTACTCTGTGAAGAATCAACACGAATACGAAATGAATGTTCGCCATCAAATGTGTTCGCCGTGTAAGGGGATAACGCAAACGAACAAGTTCGGCGAGCATGTTCGTCGTTTATGGCTAGCTTAACGTACGAGTATTGGCAGATTGTTCAGAGTTCACTACCAGGGTTCGGACTTCGGTTTAAAATTTTCGAAGTAAATACGGGAAAAAACTGAAGTAGATCCAAAATTTTCGAAGTAGTTTTGGGAAACTAAACTATATAAATATAACATATTTAAGTAAATTCTGATTTCAGACTTTTAAAAAAGTTGTACTTAAACATAACTATTTTTAGGTAGATTTTCCATCAACAAACTCGTATTTTTGTATGAATTTTATCAATTCAAAAGATGGCTCATAAACATCTTTACATTTTTACTTGCGACTTATAGGTACTATAAGGCAAGTTGACATTACGATGATAGCGAAGACCAAAAAAGTGGGTCTCGCAATTCTGTCTGTCTGTCTGTCGATTGCAGCTAAACGGCTCGGCCGATTTTCTTCAAACTTGGTAGATATGAGTTTTAATTTTTTCCCCCCGGATGTTTTTTGATTTGATTTTTTAAGACCAAAAATAACGGTACCTGCCATACGATTTTTTTTCGAAATTTTATAAACATTTTTTTTTTCTCAAAAACTGTTCGACAGATTTTAAAAATAGAAATACAAAAAAATTTCATTTAATTAAAGCTAGGTATTGGTTGAAAAAAATTTTCCGAAAAATGGTTATTGAGGGTAACCCCCATGGAACCATTCTATTAGTTTTTGATTTTTTCAAAAACGGTACAACCGATTTTGATCATTTTTTTTTTTGCTAAAGCTCAAAAACATAAATACAATTGTGTACTCAAATTTTCAAAAAAAAATTTTTTGGATTTTTAAAAAAAGCTTCAATTTTTTTTTTCAAAACTCAATATTTCGAAAACCCCATGCTAGATTTTTTTAAACTTGATAAATAAAAGTTTCTCAATATGGTCTACAAGATGTGAGAAAAAAAAAATTATTTTACCTAAAAATAAAGGTACCTACCATACAAATGCTAAAAAATAAAAAAAATGGTTTTCAAAAATCGTATTTTTCTCGAAAACGGTGCCTAGAATTTAGATAAATTTTTTTTTCTTTCAATGAATTTTTACGATCTTTAATTTAATAAAAAATAATTTTGAAATTAAGATATTACAGCTTGTACCTACCATCATAGAACCATTTTCTCGAATTTTGAATTTCTCATTATCCACATAACGGATCTTAATGAAATTTTTTTTAGAGAAGCTTCTAAAAAGTCTAAAACACATTGCATTTCAAAACTTTAAAATAAATATTTTTTGAATTTTTGAAAAAAAATCTATTTTTTCCTTTTTTTTTAAATTCGATATCTCAGAAACGGCTAAATATTTTTTTTGTAAATTTAATTTTTATTCGAACAATAATAAAAACTTTAAATTTGCTTATACCAAAATTGTTTCTTAAGACGTTTTAAAAATTTTGTATATAAAAGCTTGTTTTTTTAAGAAACCCGTACAGACTTATTAATTTTGTTCTTGCATAAGTTAATATTTGCTTGAATCACATGGCATCCCGTTTTTAGTTGCAACTACTAAAGGAATTGTTTTAGTCTATTAAATTATTAATTTTATGCTTATGAACAGTTTTTCTCTAATAACATTCGTATTTAAAATTCCTAGTCTATTACATAGGAGCAAGTTCGTGCGACCCAGTCGTGCATTTTATTTTGTAAGTGATCTCGAAAACATAAAATTTTCCACAGTGCTCACGTTTAAACGATTCCTAAATTTGTTTTTTGTGTAATACAGAATGATCAGCGTTGTTTTTAAATCTTGAAATATGTTGTACAAGAATTTCAAAAAGAAGTAGATCATAGAAGTAGGGAAGTAGATTAAATTTTTTTCTCAAAATCGAAGTAGATCTACTTCGATCGAAGTAAAGTCCAAACCCTGTTCAATACTCTGGTGTCTGGTTGTCTCATTTATCCACCGCGGTTTGACTTGTGAAATATGAATATTCCTTTCGGAAGAACGATTATGGCGACGAACACGGTAAAATTGCCAAAGCGCGTGCACTTTTGTTTGAAAAGAATACCGAGCTTCATAAATCAATTTAATTTTTTTGCACATATTTTTGAACAACATAATTCACCATGTAGATTTGGATGATACAGACTAAATAAATGTCAGCCAATTTGACAGGTATACCTAAGACAATATGGTTCGAAAATCGTTATTGAAAATTCCTTTATAAGATCTTTTTCAAGAAGTAAAATGGAGTTAAGGGAGCGTGACTTTGAATGACTTGGATTTCTTAAGACTGCTTTTATAAATGAGTTCGGATAATATCTAAACTTTTGGAGGTATCTCCTACTTAATTTGAGCAGTTACCTGCGGATTTGTAGGTGTTGAATATAAGATTGACCAAATTTGGACCGTTGTGCCTTTCCGGCTCTGGGACCAAATTCCGCAAGCATAAATGATTTTCCGTACATGTGTACATTCAGTAGAAAAAAAAAGACAAGAAGACAGCTGCCATCAAAAAAACTACTTTTTTAATTTTAAAGAGAACTTTGAGAATATCACGCATCTGTCTTTAAATTCATTGGACCAAAATTTTATTTGAATTAGTAAGATGTTAATTGTGTTTTAGTATGAAACTAGGTTAAAGTGACGATTTTTGAAATTTTAATCGAATTCAGCATCATCATTACCTATCTTATTTTTTTTATAACCTTTGACATTTTTTTACAAACATCATAACAGGTCTGTTTACGTAGATTTTTGCATGAACTGTCATTACTTTAGGTGTGTTCAGAAGCAATTTTAAAAAAAACAACCTTACCACGATACTAGTTAGAAAATGTCTAAAATTAAGAAAAAGTTAGTTATCTACTAAAAAGTTAGCAAACTGTTAAGTAGTATATAATAACAATACCTTAATACTAAGCTGTTTCAAATTTTGCGCCATTACTTTTAAAATCTCCAAAATGATAAAACACATTTTTATGATAAAACACATTTTTATGATATGCCAAATCATGGTTTATTCATTGTGAAATTATTTTTTTGAGTGTATCCTTGACTTTTAGGAACTCATAGCTCATACGTATTATAAGTCTGCAAATGGGAATGGTATATCTCTGGGTCCAAGTTAAAGTTACATCGGTGAGTCCCTTAACCTGATGTGAGATAAGTAACCTGATGATGATGATGAGTCACAACAAAAAGTGGAGAACCGAATCAGCAAGCACGTCCGTCGCCTTGCGTCGTCATCGTTGCTGGTGCCTCCTTTGTTTGAAATCGGAATGAGAACAGAAGCAAACATTTTTATGGGCAATCTTGTTGCTACCTTATGTCATAAATATCTCTTCTTAATTTGGTTATAAGTCCACAAAGTTTGGCTCGAGCTTCTGTGACATATGTAGAGGACAGACTATACATAGGAAACCCTTAATCGTGCAACACTGTTAGAGACATTTACACGAGCGAGCATGTACAAACATAAATTCATCGGTTAAATTAGCCACGAACAACCGTATAAAAAAGGTACACCTAACATTATTTTTGTTCTTGCCATCAAGAACATTTTTTCTTGTTCCGGTTGTCAAGGACCTTCTAACTACATCACATTCACCCAGAAACACGTTCTTGACTCTTAAAATAGTTTTAAATTTTTAATAGAATTTCGTTCCCCACCATCAGACAGGACTTTTTCCATCAAAAAATAAAAGTACTTTTATATCTAAAAAAGAAACAAAGGACAAAAAAATAAAGGAAGAATTATCTCACGTAGTTAATGGCAATCTTGTACCTGCCGCAGTGGGAATGAATCCACTAAAGGTTTCATAATCCGCTTAATTTGGAATTCACACTGCTAATGCAATTTATTAACAATTCAAAGTGTTGCTAAGGTGAGCTTTAGAATTGGAGTGCTCTGTTCTACTCTGCTCAGAAATACTATTCCCTGGGGGGAATGATACTTTGGCGGGTTAGATTCTTATTACGAAAACAAAATTAAAAAAAGTGCTAGGCAAACTTTTGAGAACCATCAAAAAAAGGAATAAAGTTTTTCGGCTTAAGTTTTGAAACCTAAGTTATATTCTGCTGTCTGATTTGGTTTGATTTGAAAGTGAATTAAAATATTATGATTATGAAATGGGATGGATCCTTATTGGCGGTAAACTTTTGTCTACTTTTGTGTGAACTTTTTCAGGAGAGGAATGCTTTTATAATTAACTTTTTACACATTTTCATTTTTAGAGGACACATTTTTAGGGGATAAAATAGTTCCAAATAAAAATTATAGAATACAAAAATCAACTAGCATCAGCATGATAAGAAATAAATAAAATGCACTCCTGGGTCGTACGAACTTGCTCTTATGTAAAAGACTAAGAATTTCAAAAATGAATACGGTATCGGATCTATTGTGTAAGTCCGGTCTAGAGGTTATTTAGTCAAAGAATAATTTAAATAAATATTTACTTTAGGTGGCGCTACAGTCCGGGCCGGGGATGACCAGGGCCTCAACCAGCACGCTTTTCTAGGGGTGCCTAGCTAGCTGTCTCCAGTTTTGCACGTCAAGTTGATTGAGTTCCTCTCCCACTTGTGTTGTCCACACGAGTCGCGGTCTTCCTCTACTGCACCGTCCCTCGGGATTGGATTGAAGACTTTCCGGGAAGCAGCATCATTAATATCCCTTCGCTCTACTTTAATTTGTGTCGGTTTCACTGTACAGCTTATAGTTATTCTCCGTTTGATTTCAACGCCAGTGTTATTGTCTGAATTAATGCGGCGGCGCGGCGCCTAGGTATACAAAATCTTTAACTACCTACAACATATAGCTGTCTATGGTTACGCTCTGTCCAAAACGTCGATGTTGTGTGTCTTGATGACAGCATATATTGGTTTCCCACTCATCGACCGCTAAACAAATATTCGTCCCTTCCATCTCAATGCTCAAAAGGCGCCACTGATATCGAGCTTTGTTCTTTCAATCAGCTTGGAGAAATGGTCGTTCCATATTCTCAGTATGGACTGCTGTTCTATTACGATATTCCCTTGATGGTTCATGAAGGCTTCGGTTCGAGTGTTGACTCCTTGAGATGTTTTTAAAATTTTGGTAAAACTTCCAAATTTAATTCCTGCAATGACATCCCTCTATTTCCTCGATCATGCGTTTCTCAGGCTCCATTTTTCTAGGAATCTAGTGTTCCTTTCTCCTAATATGCTAGCAGAGATCGCAAGCAATTTTGGTCAATCTGTTCAGCGCCAATTTATATTCCTCTTGTTTTGGTTGCATGTACTTGTCGGCACTCATCGTCAAACCAGGAGTTTCTTTGTGGTGTAAAATCTAGCATGTCAGAAGCAACATCTCTGATGAGTGCTTGGTAATGTTGCCACCGGTTCTCAATACCTGATGCTGGCGGCATAAGACTTCTGAAGAGGTTGTTGTAGACTCGATCTGAAAAGGACCTGGCGATCTCTTCCGATTGTAGCCATCGATCTTCGAACTTCCTCGTACTACTTCCGTGTCTCCATCAGCCTGAATCCGTTATCGGAGGTGGTGTTGAGCAGGCTGTATCTTCAAATCGTGTTACCAGAGATGTCTTCTCTTCCTAGCTTGGCGTCAAAATCAACTTAGGATAATTTGAATGTCATATTTAGGACACTGCTCGTACGTTTTAAGAATATTTCTTTGGTGTCTTCATGATTCTCTTCTATTGCTCGCAAATGAGACTTATGATGGCAAATTTAGACTTAACGCGGTTCGTCGTTAGGCGCTCGTTCACACAGTTTAAACTCTCAAGACGTTTTGTCTGAGCCTAGTTCCAACTTTAAATCCGCATCCAAATAGGATCTACTTTTGTTCATGATAGCAGTTGCCGTAGAAGATATCGCAGTCTTTTAATTTTCGTCTCTCGGGTCCACCCCATCCCTTTTTTGGAATTGCTGTAATATCTGCTTTGTAGCAGCTTAGGGCTTTCGCTTGTTGGGCTGCACTTCGAAACTATCAAATTATTTTATGTGGACCGGGAAGTTACTCCGACGATCTAAAGCCGCCATTTCGTTGCTTAATCCACTAACAACCAAAATTTGTAACTCTCACTTGATCAGAATTTATGCTTCAGGTTTAAACTCTAGTCGAAATGTCGGAGGGTAAGGGTACTTCCCGCAATACTTTTTCGGGACTCAAGTCTCAGTAGGATGGGACATAAGTTCCGAATTCAATTCGGGACTTATGGCCCACTAAAGTGGGATAAAAGTCCTATAAAAAATAGGGACTTATGTCCCTGGGACTTATGATGAGTTTGCTTAGAGTGTCAGGGAGCTCCTGCAAGTCGTTGATGAAGTGTCTCCCTAGGTGCCTGTTTCCCAAATGATATACCGCAGGGCAGTGACGCAGGGCAGTGACGCAGGGCAGTGACACAAGTAGTGACAAGTATCCTCATGTATCTCCTCTTCACCTCTTAATCTGCATAACTCGTCCATACTGAGTTTCATCTTTTTCTTGTTGGGACTTTTCACTCAGATGGATGATAATGTCGGTCTTTTGCTTATCGAAACTAGGCCAAAACTTTCTGGTTATAAAACAGGAATCGAGCGAGTTCCATCTCTTGTTTGTTATAGCTAGAACTTTGGTCTCGATTACATGTTTAAGATAACAGAGTGGGACCTGAACTGTTGTGTCTACCTGATTAAGATCAAGTGTTGATTCTATTCTTGTGAGCACGTTCACTACGTGGTATATCACTTTGCCAAGGAACCCTACTGTGCCTTATGTTGTGCTGTATACCAAGAACTCTTAGCTCTTCGCGACAGCAAGTTGCAAGCTTCGATTTGATTTCAATTTTCAATGACAGAAATCACTTTTATTACCCCTTGAATAGCAATGAAAAAGGTGATATCAGCTTGTGGTATTGCCATCATTGAGACTTGTCTAGCAGCTTTCGTCACTGCCACGACCTCAGCTTGAAAGACACTGCTGTATTTTGGAAGTCGGAATGAACTGACTAATCCAAGAGTTTCTGAAAATAGCCCTGCACCAATACCTGTTTCCATCTTGGAACAGTTGTGTCGGTATATATTACTATCATCGATTCGCAGGTTGAGGGCTTGTTGATTTGCCAGTCATCTCTGCTAGGAAAGGTGATCTTCAACGGCTTCTAAGAGTCTAAGCGAGGTGCTATGTAGTCAGTACATTCCCTAGTTACCGTATATTTCTGTAGAATCTGCGCATAACCTATGGCACTATGTCTCCCGCTACCAGTTTGGCTAAGCCGAATTGCGCTATTGGCTCTTGATTCTTGTATATATAGATCAAGGAATTCTAAGTTTAGTTTAAGTTTCAGACCCGATTAAGGGGTGGACATTATTGCCCCAGTAAATCCAATGCATGCAATTTTTTGTATCTTAGTCATGATTTTAAGGTCGCTAAGCTTGTCCAATGCATTCTGGTACTGGCCTTACTAAGGCCGTATATATCCATTTGATAATTTTTAGGCGTGCTCCCAGCTTTTACCAAATATTGCAGGAGTAAGCAAACATGTCTTCTTTCGTTCTTTCTTTAACGTTAAGACTTAAGTTCAATTTTTTATCCAGGATCATGCCAAAATATTTCACGTGATCGGAGATTTTGAGTTGGGTGCCTTCAATTAAGAGAATTTTAAAAGTCGGCAAAAAGGACCAGTTCTCTGCCGTTAGGAATTTTAGCTCATCAGCATATGCAATTATTTGGACTCCACTATACATATTTAAGTGTCATTAGAACTGCGTTCATTGCGAGTTTCCAGAGTAGCGGACAAAGGACCCGACCTTGTGGAGTCCCTCTGGATCTGTATAGGTCCTTCTGCTAGCTCCGAGTTGATCTGTCTGTTTTTTTAAACCTAACTGATGATTGCGTTATGTACATTAAGATTTATGAGCTCCTAGTTTTGGACATTGTTAAAAGCTTCTTCAATGTTAAGAAGGGTAGCAAGGATGTAATCCATGGTTTTTTCAACTGTGCAGCGTCGTGTGGCTAGGCTTACCAGCTTTCAGAATAAATACCAGCTTGACTTCTCGCCACACTTTAGGCACATATCCCCATTTCAGGCTTCTTAGGAATATGTGTATAGGTCTTCACATTTTTGTAGCATCATAAGGAAGATTCCATCCAAATCAGGTGATTCCTATGGTGAAAAGGAGTTTAAAGCCCATTTATCAAAGAGCATGGTAGTGCCCAGCCAAGTTCTGGCACTACACCCTTTTTACAGGAACAAACTCAGGCGATTTTTGACCCCCCCCCCCCCCCCCTATCTTCAGTACCAATGAAGTCAGAAACTTAAAATTTTGAATATTTGTTAAGCTAGTCAGGTACAGGCGCCTCATCAAATTTCAATTTTCTAGCATAAGCGGTTCCTGAGATATAAGGCCTCAAAATCACAAAAACCGTAACTGACTGACTCACTGACTGACAGGTCATCAAAATTATGGACCACTTCCCGATATCGTAGAATCTTGTAATTTTGCACAACGGTATGTCTCGTCATGCAAGCAGAGGAAAAAATCTAAAATTTGAAGTTTATCGTTCAGGGGCGTGGTATCCGCCCACTTTCTCCGAATTGGTGTTGGTTGAATGGAGCACTTCCGACTGCTGTAAAACGATGGAATTTGGTAAAACAGTAGGGCTTAAATTGCGTACAAAGAAAGAAATATAAAATATGAGGTTTTCCATTCAGGGGCGTGGTGTTTGCCCACTTCTTCAGAACTGATGTAAATTATATGGCACACTTCCGACTTTCAGTAGAACAATGAAATTAGGTAGAACGGTAGGGCTCAAACTGCATATAAAGGACAAAAAATAAAAATTGAAGTTATCCATTCAGGGGGCGTGGTATCCGCTCACATCCTCAGGACAAGAAGAAACAATTGAACAATTGAAAATATACCAAAAGAAATAGGAAGCTGTAAGTTGATTTTAGTACCTAGAGTCCACCCTTCTATCTTTCCGTATCCTTCTATCTATTCCGATTTTGACATGGCAAAATATTAAAATCTTTGCAAAAAGGAGTGAGGTCAGAAAAAAAAACATAAATGTTAAAAAAAGAGCCAAGTTCTTCTATACAAAAACCTTTGTGTAACAAGTCAGCCGTGAAAAGTACTGAGATCTAAAAGTACGCCAAGTTCTTACTTCATGAAGGTTTAATACCGAGTATTTAAAGAAGAAGAATATTGAAACAGCTACAATGTAATAGAGAAACTTTATTATTTAATGATTACTGACTAAAATTTTATGGGCTTACTTGGCAAGTTTTTTTTTATGCCCAATTCGAAAGGTTTTAAAAACTTGACCAGTGAACCCATCAAACTGCAGAGGTCCATTGCAATATGCGGAGGTCCACTTGTAGGTTGTTATTGAAGTTAGGGGTGCAACCAGGAAAGTGAGCATTTACCAGGAGTTAAAGTGTTTTGCTATACAATTCTGCCCAATGTCCATTGGGTTCCTTAACAGTTCCCAGAACAATAGGTCCTTAGCAAGTATTTTCTCGAGTGTTGCTGATTCCTTGGCTCGCTCAACTTGAATGCAAAATTTTCTCCTAGAGGTGCGTTTGGCTCTTTATGTTTTTACAACTTGAAATTCTGTTAACTAGATTTGTACGTTACCCAGTCACTATCTGTTCTAGTGCACTTGGCAACATTAAAAAGTCTCCTTGTTTTTTTCCTGATATTGCCAAGTTCATTTGTCCACCAGGTCGGTCTTTTTAGTCTATCCCCATAATGTTACTGGACATTTTTTTTCCAAAGCTTAACCTCACTTTAACTCTCCCTTATTGATCAAAGTGATTTTCAACTTTCTATTACTTTCTGTACAACAACGAATATGAGATTAAGTACTACTATGTATTAAAATTACCCTTAAGGTTATGAAAGTTTTAATGAAAATATTAAATCGATTTTTCCGTAAGATGACACTAAGTGAATAGGTATTTCTGGTTAAATTAAATAAGCTACCTTCAGGAAACTAGCACTGAAGGGTCACTTAAGTTGTTGTGGAATCCCCAAAGCAATCCTTACCTGTTTATACCTACTTCTTCTCTAATAAATATGCAATTGAAATGTGTAGTATTGTTTATGTTAACTCAAAAAACAAGATGTCATGTTGATCACAATTTACCTTCGTCCTTAAGATATATCAAATCTCTTTGAACACGTACTCTCGTTTGACTTCTATTAGTCACCCTTGTATCTGTCTTACTTTCCGAAGGCCTCTTGTTACCTATGTACAATATTTTCGTGCTGCTTCTAAACTCATTTATCAAAGCAATCTATTAATTTCACAGAATCACGTTGTATCGTTTCGGTTTTGAATAATTCACAATATTCTGCGGGTTTAAAAGTAACACGACACCCATCCGTTTTTGAACCTTTTCGTTCTTAATTTATTACTTTTATCATACAGAGGGCGCAATGGTAGAGGCAGATGATGATTATAATGTAAAACATATCTCATTTAAAAGATTTATGAGGGATTCCTCGATTGAAACGGATAACCTTTTCCCACTGGCAAATTGATATCGAAAATCTATTAAAACCTTATAAGAGAAGGAACAAAAAATAATTTTTCCTTCTGTGTGTGGAAAGGTAGGGATGTCGTGTTTGTAAGAGAGGCCTTATTATGGTTGACTAAGCATATTTTACCTTTTTTTATGATAACACCAGTTACACGTCAAGTTTTCTGTTGTCAGATGGTGGGATGTTCGGTTTCTTATTTATAATATATTTTTTTTGTTTTGAAGGCTTCGACTTTCACTTGTTAACGTTTTTTTTTTTGTATTTCAAGCTTTGCAAAAATTTGTGTTTTCTGTGTGTTTTCATAGACAACATTTCAGACAGAATTTAAATAGGTATGTAGTATCGATTTATGCACTGAAGTATAAATTTGGGGAATCAATACTTTTAGTCTAGGAGCCCACCACAAATAAAATACACGACACGCACTTGATCTCATAGTTCAAATGGCTTAGAATTTAAAAACCCACATTTTTTTTCGGGTTATAGCAGCCATGTTTTTTGAGCAATATTTGTTAAATTTTTTTGTGAGTTGTTCAGGGGTGTATGACAAATCAGTAAGGAAGATTTATGTCTTTGGACATCGTCTGCACGTCATCAAATTTTATTTTCAAAACCAGTGTTCCATTCGAGAAACTTTACGCGTATTACATCAACAAAATAAAATGCACGACTGGGTCGCACGAACTTGCTCCTATGTAATCGACTAGGAATTTTAAAAAGGAATGTTATTAGAGAAAACTGTTCATAATTATAAAATCAATTTTTAAATTCTTTTAGTAGTAAGAGACAAAAACAGAATGCTATCCAAATATGAATTTTTGCAAGAACAAAAATTATAAGTCGTTGTAGTGGTTTCCTAAAAAAAGCTTTTATATACAAACTTTTTAAAAGCTTTTTAAGAAAAAATGTTGGTACGCCAATTTAAAGTTTTTATTATTGTTCGAATAAAAATTAAATTTACAAAAAAAATATTGAGCCGTTTCTGAGACAACGAATTTTCAAAAAAAGAAAAAATAGATTTTTTTTTTTCAAAAAAAAAAATTTTTAAGTTTTGAAATGCAATGTGTTTAAGACTTTTTAGAAGCTTCTCTATAAAAATTTTCATTAAGATCCGTTATGTGGATAATGAGAAATTCAAAATTCGAAAAAATGGTTCTATGGTAGGTACAAGCTGTAATATCTTACTTTCAAAATTTTTTTATTAAATAAAAGATCGTAAAAATTAATTGAAAGAAAAAAAAAAGTGTGAGTGCCAGGACTCACGGTTAAGATGTGTAAACATCAACGTTCGTCCGAGTGCCGAATTTTTGTTATCGAACGTACCCAATAAACATACAATGCAATCGTACTAGTTTGTGACTTTAGATATATACCCCTCACACACGCCACATCGGTCAACCTAATCGACAAAGTACTTCGCTTTTGTATGGGCATTTATGTTACACAAAATAGCCTTATTCTAGGCGCACACATTCAATTTTTAGTTTCGCAACTGTTTAGTTGCTAAAATGAAACATATGGGCTTATATGGGACACCGCGCACTTAAAGCAACTCGATTCGAGCAACTAAAAAGTTTGTGTTTTGACACAAACTAAACGATTGTCTAAAAATTAATTCGTAATAGTTGAGCTGTTTTCCATAAGCGCATGAGAGAAAAGAGTGTGAGCGTGAGTAAAGAGTTGCAAGTGCGCGGTTCTCTTTCAACTGGTGATTAAACTATTTGATTTCGATTACAGTTGCCAGTGCGCGGCTAGCCTAAGGCCAGGCGCGCACATTCAATTTTTAGTTTCGCAACTGTTTGGTTGCTAAAATGAAACATATCGGCTTATATGGGACACCGCGCACTTAGAGCAACTCGATTCTCGAAACTAAAAAGTTTGTGTTTTGACACAAACTAAACGATTGCCTCGAAACAGTTGAGCTGTTTCTTATAAGTGCAAGAGAGAAAAGAGTGTGAGCGTGAGTACAGAGTTGCCAGTGCGCGGTTCTCTTTCAACTGGTGATTAAACTATTTGATTTCGATCACAGTTGCCAGTGCGCGACTAGCAAAAGAGACTTTTATAAAAGTTCGAACCTCTGAATACCAATCATAAAAGATCTTTTAAGGTGGAAATCTTTTATGATTCATAACAGAAAATCTATAGCAGAATAACAAATGTGGCAGAATAGGCCTAATTGGTCAAGAGGTGAAGAATTGTTGAGGGATTGAATTAAGTTCTAGCCAGCAATGGAAAGTAATAAAATCGAGATTTCAGTACTCAAAGTCTCCAATGTAAACACGATGTCGTAAGAACGAAATATTAACAATGTAAACATGGTGTTAAATGCAATCGTCGGTAAGGTAGATTGCTACATGGAACGTGTAACCGTAACGTGTAACCGTAACGTGTAACCGTAACGTGTAACCGTAACGGGTTACACGGGACGTATAAGTTTTACACACGTTTTCGATTCACTCTACCGCCGGGAAAGATGTTTACACATCAAAAATTTATCGAAATTCTAGGCGCCGTTTTCGAGAAAAATACAATTTTTGAAAACCATTTTTTTTCCTTTTTTTTTTAGCATTTGTATGGTAGGTACCTTTATTTTAAGGTAAAATAAAATTTCTTTTTTCACATCTTGTAGATTGTATTGAGAAATTTTTATTTATCAAGTTTAAAAAAAATCTAGCATGAGGTTTTCGAAATATTGAGTTTTGAAAAAAAAATTGTGAAGTTTTTTTTAAAAATCCAAAAAAAATTTTTTTTGAAAATTTGAGTACACAATTCTATTTATGTTTTCGGGGAGCTTCAGGAAAAAAAAACTATCAAAATCGGTTACACCGTTTTTGAAAAAATCAAAAACCAAAAAAATGGTTCCATGGGGGGTACCCTCAATAACCATTTTTCGGAAATTTTTTTCAACCAATACCTATCTTTAATTAAATGAATTTTTTTTTGCATTTTTATTTTTAAAATCTGTCGAACAGTTTTTGAGAAAAAATATGTTTATAAAATTTCGAAAAAAATTCGTATGGCAGGTACCGTTATTTTTGGTCTTAAAAAAAAAAAAGAAAAAAACGTGTGGGGGAAAAAAATTAAAAATGATATCCACCAAGTTTAAAGAAAATCGGCCGAGCCGTTTAGCCTGTAGTCGAACAGACAGACAGACAGAATTTCGAGACCCACTTTTTTTAGTCTTCGCTATCATCGTAATGACAACTTTGATCGAAATCTCGATTTTTTTTACGAATGCATAACTTGCCTTATAGTACCTATAATTCGCAATTAAAAATCATATTTAGTGAGGAGACCCAGTTTTCGATGAAAAGATATGTGAACAATCAAAATTGTGAGTTTTGCAATGATGTAAAATGTAAATGTATGTACATATCTCGAGGAAGTCACTGTTTTGCGGCATTGTCATATCAGTCAACTTCGAGCGCTACAGATCGATGATGAGATAGTAATTAAGGTTTTAAATGAATGGTAAATATGTACAACAGAACCGAGGTGTAGCTCAGCGCCACGATTGACATTCTTCGCGAGCGATTTGATGGCGTGGTTATTTCGGACAGCGCGTTAAAAACAATGAAAAACTCTTGTAAAATTAAACAACTGAGACTGCTTATTCCTAACCTGCAAATTTTCCCGGTTGAATGAAACTACATGATGATGTACCGAAGCGTTTCATGCTTCTCCACTTCATGTTACTTTTGTATTACTACCGAGAAATGTACTTCACTAAATTCGATTCACACGCACCATGAACACATGACGTCACATGAAAATCAACCAAAATAATATTTTTGGTTCATCACTTACATAGTTCACGTTCAGTCTTTACTGGAAAAGCATCGTTACTTGGATAAACGAAAAGCACCTCTTCGACCATACCTACACAAAGTCAGGCGACATAGTAGATTGGTTTTATTGACCATTTGAAATCCAGTCGTAGACAAGTATACGCGATTTGGTCATGTTAGCTTTCCTTGCTTTCTCGGAGCTTCTCCCATCAGTGGTAAGGGGTTTCGTGGAAAGACAAGTTAGGTAGATATTTCTTATTAAGGCTTCTCCCCACCAGTGGTAAGGGGTCTTTGTTCGAAGTTTAACGTCCTAACTGCCACCAGGGGCTTTGGTACCTGCTGTTGTACCAGAGCGTCTCAGCCGGCTGTTTTAAGCGCCACCAGACGTCACAAGACGTCAGAATATTAGAACCAGTTTTAAAGCCGAATTACCAGAAACCAGATTACCCGAAACCAAGTACCTACCAGATTATAATTCCGAATCATCAGCAACCAGTACAACCGATACGAAACAGTAAGACCAGAATCCAGAATAGTTGATACCCCTGAATCATTCGATTGCCAGAATTAATTGAAATACTAGTTGCAGAATATTGTGCGTTATAGATATAAGAGTTATTTTTCAATAAAGATTTTGTAATGTGGCAACACTTCCAGAAGAAAGAATAAAGAAAACCAAAAAATTAATTAATGTTCAGAAAGAAGATATAATGGAGGAAAGATAGAATGATTGTATTTAATAGAAAGAATGTTTATCCTCAAGTGGGCTTTAGGTCAATATTTTGTTTATTTTTTTTTTATGTTGTGACGTTTCGGATGTGGTTACACCCTTCTTCAGACCTATTTATTAATTGAAAAATAATTTAAATTTAATTAAACATTATTTAATTAAATAAAAGGTCACGAAGAAAGAAAATATTTAATAGAAAGAGACTACCGATTAGGTAGAAGAATATACTGAGAGAATAAAGATATGATCAGCTGTTGTGGATCTGTTAAAGATAAAAGACCTTTTATTTGCTTAACCGAATATTGTTTTTTGTTTTGTATTACCCAAAGGGTTAATTGTTTACAGTAATAAGATTTGAAGACATCTTACTTTGAAGTTTCGTGTTTTCTTCAGGACGACCCTGGCGAGACCTGCGAGTAGAACTTCGGCTGAAAAGCAAAAAGCACATCACAACAAATAAACTCGGTTAGTTAATAAACTAAATCTGATTGATAGTTTTAACTAAATTGATGTGCAAGTTTAACAATCTTCAGTTAATTATGTATGTGTTATTAAACCATTATCATTCCTTTTAAAGTTTTCTATTCACTAAGTTAAACTAAATTAATATTATTATTATTAATTATTTTAACATAGTATTTGCTTAACCATTAGTTTGATTTAACCAAGAAGATTGTTTAATATTAAATGAGAAATGTGTTAAATTAACTAAGTGTATTTACTTGATTTAAACACATTGCTCGTTTAATGTAAGCAAAGATTAGTATAACTAAGTTTTCGATTAAACTAACAATCTTTGTGGTTTATTTACGAGTAAAACAATTTCATTTAATTAAGTAAGCTACCTACGTTACTTTTAGCATTATACACTAAGTAGTTTTTACTAGAGCTGTGTAAATCGTTCATTTCAAAATGATCGAATCGTTAAATAATCGATTTCCAAAATGCTACGATTATTTCAATCATTCGATGATTTTTATTTCACTCAAATGATACTGTTTCGATTCGATTTTCATTTTGATTTCGATGATTTTCAATCTTAAAATTTTAACTAAATCCAGTTTTATAATGTACCGAATTTGAACGAAAAAAATTAAAAAAATTGATTTTGTTTCGTTCAAAAATCAAAACGAAACGAAACAAAAATTCTTCAATTGACAAATATACGAATAAGTAACAAAAGACGGACCATTTTCGCCGACGAAATATATTATTAATTTAATACACATGACAAAGTAAATTCAAATAAACAATTGTATAAGCAACAGTAATTTTTTAAAATGTTTAATTTTAATTCATTTTTAATTTTTTTTGTTAGATGGCAGATTTAGGTAAAAAGCGGAGTGCAGTATGGATGCACTTTGATCAAATTTGTAATGGAAGTGCAGCTATTGCCAAAAACCCATTTACTTTTAGCGGAGGAGGAACATGTAACCTTCAATTACACTTTTTTTTTTATAATAAACGTGCACTCAAGGGATTATGACTACCCTTTAAATGTTGGTTTAAAACAGTGCGAGCATTTAGAAAACAGTGGGAGGATTGTGTAGGAGAAACCCATGTACATTCGATTTAAATGTCTGGACATTGATGGGGAGGAAAAACAGATTCGGTTAAAGAATTTCATATTCGAGTCGTATGGCAAAAGAAAAAATCTCTGTACTCAACTGTACGTCCAAAGCTTGGCTAAAGGGCATATTGATGAGCATTCCCTGCGAGTATTAAGGTGACATTTTTTTAGTGGGGAATGCAACTCGCTATTTCAAAGAACATTGTTTAAAGAAGTAACGATAAAACAGTGATAGACAAGAGACATTTCGACGATGTTACAAAGAAACAATAATTGTTTCGGAAATTGCTCTGTCACCAATCAGCCTTAAAGCTATATTCTTAATTATGTCTAGTAAAGATGTTTTTGAAGCACCAGACTAGATATGAGAATTGTATTCTAGCTTAGGATGTATGTATAAATAAGTCTAATAAATTGTGGCCAGATCAGAGGGGGAGAAAAGCTTTTACATCGTCTTAGGAAACCTAAGCATTTGGCCGCATTTGTAGCAATATCCAATATGTGGTATTTCCACAAACAGTGGTTAGAACCTATGTTTGGTTTAACGTGAGCACCTGTCTTTACGACTTTATCCCACGGAGAGCCTACCCTCATCGGAGTCAGATTGAGCCCTGACCATTAGCCCCGAGTTAGCCGAAGCCAACTCAGTAGGAAAGCTGTGAGGTGACATGTTGCAGCATGTGCACACCTCTTGCTTAAAGGCGAGGTCTATCTAACACCTCTTGAATTCAAGCACGCTTAAAAACCATATGTTTCCGCACTTGGAATAAACCACATAGATAGTCTGAGAAAGAGAGGTTGCACTACGCAACCCATTTCTAGCTCCTGGGCACTATCTCGCGTGGTGCAAGAATATAGCTTCCGGCGGAGTTTCACAACCGAGGTCAACCAAGGTCACTTACAGCTGAGATACAGCAAAACTCAGGGCCTGTCAATCCCAGGATACACACACCCAGCAATCGATCGAAGTAGTAACCAACCACTAGGAGTGTTCACCCTTTTATTAGTCGTTGTCTTAGGAAAGATATTCCTAAGCAATCTTCTTGAGCTCATCGATAATTTATTTTTAACTACATATTTCCAAGATTGCTAAAACCAAAACGTCGAGCAAAAGAGAACATTATCTCAATCACTTTCGTTTATGCTTTGGCCGTGACATGGTGATCACTATTGCGTTTTCTTAGTTGTCTAAATCTCCAGCTGGGTTATCCGGAGAAATAGATGTAAGCCTCTCCACCAAAACTCATTGGGGAGGACAAAAGGTGGTCAGTAAAATACATACCAAGAATTGATAGCTTTTCAGTTTCTACGATGCAAGCGCCATTCATGAACAATGCCATAGGGGCGATATTCCGCTTTAATGATGAAAAACAGCTTAGCGTTTTAGAAGCATTAAATTCAACAAGATTCTTAATATCCCATTTAACGATGCAATTTAGATCGGAATTTAATGAGCTCAACATATTCTGCCGTTGCAATTCCACATTCAAAGAATTAGGAATTGATTCAGAAAATGAATAGGAAAAGCTGAGGGTGCTGTCATCAGCAAAACAGTTAAGTGGATTAGTAGTTTCGGAAAAAAAATCATTTATAAAAATGAGAAAAAGAGTCGGAGACAAAACAGAGCCTTGGGGGACACCAGCATTTATTTTACGAACTTTAGACTCGAAACCATCCAAAACAACTTGAACGGTCAGAAAGGTAATTACTAACCCAACGAATAAGAGATACATCAATACCAGATAGATAGATAGATAAAATTCTTTATTTTTTCGATTCTATATTGATACAGTTTTAAACTTAAGAATACGGACATGGCAATCTGCCGTCTGTCGGATCAATCAATACAAAACGCACCCATTTTCGATAAAAGAGCAGGATACCAAACTCTATCGAATCCCTCAGAAATATCAAGCGCAATGATCTTACTTTCCCCAAAAAGATGTAAAGATTGGTTCCACTTTTCAAAGAGATATTCCATCAAATCACCAGTGGATCTACGAGTATTACTGCGAAAACCATATTAAAAAATCTAGCTAATACATTGAACTCCCTTTTACATAATTTCCACAAGCATTTTTCGAACTGATATTTCAAACCACACAATAACCTTTACTACAAATACTCGAAATAAAAACATGTCATGAATTAAGTGACAGGACAAAGCAATGTATCACTTGAAATTATTAGTCAGTATCTATGAAACAAAAATCCTAAGTGAAACCTCAAATTTAGGTAGACATTAGGAATAACTATAAAGTTTTTCGTGAAATCAATAATAGTCGAATTTGTGTATGATAATTATTATAATGATTTATCTATGAAATGTACACAAATCTGGTGTGCATAATGCTTAGCAACACCAAACAACCGCCAAGTGTTCGGTGTCAACCACAATAATTACCATAATTATTTGAAGGGTTTTATTGGCAACATCCTATTATATGACACCTTTTGTTTTGTTTCACACATCACAAACGATGTTTGGCCCCATAATCAAATGATTATTGTGGTGAATTTATTGTTTAACTTTCGGTATCCCACCAAGCTCATACAGCTCATAATTGAACAATTTGAAGGAGTCATCTTCGAGGGTTGTAGTTTTCTTTAACAACTAAAGTTTCCCTTTTACATAAGTTTCAACGACAAAATAATTTACTTTGCTAAGAATGCTCGTAAGCCAGAGCGCTTAGTTAGGGAAATTATTTTTGTTAAATAGCAGCCACAATCAGCAGACTTTCAGGTAGGTATGCGTTCAGAGGTATCACATTCACAGCCACATACGAAGTTCAAGTTTACCTTAATTTCTAACCACGATATGAATAAAGTAATACACAACCATTATGAAACAACTTTTCTCAACAAAAATAACTTTTGTGGTCGAAATAAGAATTAGATAGCAAGGAAAATATTTCCTTGTCTATACTTTCATTGATTTGAAATGTTGAAATATATTTCATCTTATTATGTTTTTGACAATTATGTGTCATTACGAACAGTTTTATTAGGCCACTGTTGGCAGAGGTATAGTCAGGGACATTTCAATACCTATTAATGAACTTACAATATAGAGTCATTCGATTCTTGGTCTGGATTTGACAACCCTGCTTCAAACAAATACGTCAAACCGAACTGTCACTGTTTAAGGGCTGCCATTTGACAATATTGGCCTTTTAACAACCGCTAAATATGTTAAATGTTCGATAATTTACTACAAATATAGAATTTTGGGAGGCCAACATAAAGTTTTTATTATTGTACCAATAAAAATTAAATTTCCAAAACACAAATATTGAGCCGTTTTTGAGATATCGAACAATTTTTTTTTTTTTTTTTTCAAAAATTTTTTTTTTCTTAAAGTTTTGAAATGCAATGTTTTCCGAACTTTTTAGAAGCTTCTCTATAAATAATTTTATTAAAATCCTATTTGCCGATAGTACGAAAATCCAAATTAAAAAATATAGTTCCACATTGGAGTCATTACTTGCGACTTATAGGTACTATAAGGCAAGTTATGCATTCGTAAAAAAATCGAACTCGAGATTTTGATCAAAGTTGACATTACGATGATAGCGAAGACGAAAAAAGTGGGTCTGACAATTCTGTCTGTCTGTCTGTTCGATTACAGCTAAACGGCTCGGCCGATTTTCTTCAAACTTGATAACTATGGGTTTTAATTTTTTACCCCCGTATGTTTTTTGATTTGATTTTTTAAGACCAAAAATAACGGTACGTGCCATATGATTTTTTTTTCGAAATTTTATAAATATTTTTTTTTCGCAAAAACTGTCCCAACGATTTAAAAAAAAAAAAATCGAAAAATTTAATTTAGTTAAACTTAGGTAATGGTTGAAAAAAAATTTCCAAAAACTGAGTAGTTTTGGTACCCCCGTTAGGATCATTTTTTTTGTTTTTGATTTTTTCAAAAACGGTACCACCGATTTTGATCATTTTTTTATGCTAAAACTTCCCAGCAGTTTGAATATTATTGTGTATTCAAATTTTTCGAAAATTTTTTTTTGGATTTTTAAAAAAAATTTAAAATTTTTTTTTGAAAACACAATATTTCGAAAACCCCAAGCTCGATTTTTTCAAAACTTGATAAATAAAAGTTTGAAAAAATAGTCTATAAGATATGAGAAAAATAAATTCATTTTACCTAAAAATACCTTCCATACAAATGTTAAAAAATGGTTTTCGAAAATTGTTTTTTTCTCGAAAACGGTCCCGAGAATTTTGCATACATTTTTTTTTTCTTTCAATTATTTTTTAATATCTGTAATTTAATGAACAAAATTTTGAAAACAACATATTACTGACTGTACCTACCATAGAACGATTTTTTTAAATTTTGAATTTCTCATTATCAGCAGAACGGATTTTAATAAAATTTCGTAGAGAGAAGCTTCTAACAAGTGTAAAAAACATTGTATTTCAAAACTTTAAGAAAAATATTTTTTTGAATTTTGAAAAAAAAAAAATCAATTTTTTGTTTTTTGAAAATTCAATATCTCGAAAATGGCTCAATACTTTTTTTTTATAAATTTAATTTTTATTCATACAATAATAAAAACTTCAAATTGGCTTACCAGCATTTTTTCTTAAAAATGTTTTAAAATGTTTTTATATAAAACCTTATTTTTTAAGAATCCACTACAAAGACTTATAATTTTTGTTCTTGCATAAATCTATATTTGCTTGAATCACATGGCATCCTATTCTTACCTTTAATTACTAAAGAAGTTTTTTGTAGCCATTTAAAAAATGAATCTTATGCTTATGAACAGTTTCTCTAATAACATTCATTTTTGAAATTCTTAGTCTTTTACATAGGAGCAAGTTCGTGCGACCCAGTCGTGCATTTTATTTTTTATTAAATTAGAGATCGAACCATTTTTTAACATTTGTTTGGTGGGTACCGTTATTTTAAGGTATAATATTTCTTTTCTCACATCTTGTAGATTTTCTTAAGAAACTTTTATCTGTCAAGTTTAACAAAAATCGAGCATGGGGTTTTCGAAATACATATTGAGTTTTGAAAAACAAAATTTGATTTTTTTTTTAAATCATAAAAAAAAAAGAATACAAAATACCTAGTATTCAAACTTTAAGGGAGCTTTTTTTACAATTATCAAAACTGATTGTACCGTTTTTGAGAAAATCAAAAACATAAAAAATGTTTCCAAGGGGGTACCATTAATAAGCATTTTTCGGAAAAAACAAAAAACGTGTGGGGGGGGGGGGGAATTTAAAAAGATATCTATAGTCGAACAGACAGACAGACAGACGGAATTGCAAGATCCACTTTGATCAAAATCTCTAGTTTGATTTTTTTTTTTACGAAGGCATAGTACCTATAAGTCGCAAGTAAAAATGTTCAGATACTTACCTTGAGTTGTTGCATTTGCGGTTTCTTAAGGGACTACATCAACTAACTTAACTGACACAAAGCTATGCTATCCAGATCGCATTGAATTAATATCTGAACGTGGAAATTTTAAATTAAAGTACTTTTTTGTAGTTCGCGAAAAGCGTAGATACTCTGAACGTGTTCTGATAATGTCTGAACGTGAATCTGCTCTGAAGTCTGAACCCGTCACTTTTGATCCGTCACATTTTTCATTTTTACTTACGACTTATAGGTATTATAAGACTAGTTAGTTATGCATTCGTAAAAAAAATCGAACTCGAGATTTTGATCAAAGTGGACATTACGATAATAGCGGATTTTGATCATTTTTTTTTGTGCTAAGTCTCCCCAAAAATTTAAATAGAATTATGTATATATGATATTTTCAAAAAAAAATTGTTTTGGATTTTTAAAAAAAATTTCAATTTTTTTTTTTTCAAAACTCAATATTTCGAAAACCTTATACCTATTAGATTTTTTTCAAACTTGATAAATAAAAGTTTATCAACATAGTCTACAAGATGAATGAAAAAAAGTTTTATTTTACCTAGAAATAAAGGTACCCACCATACAAATGTCAAAAAAAGACTTTTAAAAATCGTATTTTTTTCGAAAACGGAGCCTAGAATTTTGATAAAATTTTTTTTGTTTCAATTAATTTTAACGATATTTAATTTAACAAAAAAAAAATTGAAATAAGATATTACAGCTTGTACCTACCATAGAACCATTTTTTAAAATTTTGAATTACCTACTCTATATCGACATGACGGATTTTAATGAAATTTTTTGTAGAGATGCTTCTGAAAAGTCTTAAAACCATTGCTTTTCAAAACTTAAAAAGAAAATATTTTTTGAATTTTTGAAAAGAAAAAAATCATTTTTTTTGTGGAAAATTCGATATTTCAAGAACGTCTCAATATTTTTTTTGGAAAATTAATTTTTATTCGTACAGTAATAAAAACTTAAAGTTGGCATACCAAATTTTGTTCTTAAAAATTTTGTATATAAAAGCTTTTTTTTTAAGAAACCAATATAAGAACTTATAATTTTTGTTCTTGCATAAATTCATATTTGCATAGCATTTTGTTTTTGTCTCTTACTACTAAAAGAATTTAAAAAAATAATTTTATCCTTATAAATTTTAATTTTATCCTTATAAACTTTCAGTTTCGCACATTATCCTTGCTTTCCGATATCCTGTACACAACCCAACCACCATATCTTTTTCAGAGAATTACGAGGGCCTCTTCAGCCAGGTCTGACCAATTGATTCAACCCCGATACGCCTCCCTAACGTCTGAGCGCCAATTTTTCATTAACGCTTCACGTCTGTGGAATTCTTTGCCTCGCCATATCAAGAGAACCAACAACAATACACTTATCAAGGCCCAATTAAGACAATTTATGTCAGTATCTTAAAATTTTTGTTTATACTCTATCATTTCACCTTTCTCAGTTTATCCTTTTCCTATCCGCCTTTATTATCATCCCTTCTTTTTCTTTTTTACTTTTCTGTTCTTCTTCAATTAGTACTTCGATTTAATTTTATTGTATAATTTTTGCCAACAAATGTTATTTAATTTTTGCTTTTAAAATGCTCTCATTGTTTAATTTTATAGGTTAACACTAGTTTATAAGATATATATCTTAATGTGTATAGCCTTTCGAAATAAATAAATAAATAAATAAATAAATAAATAAATAAACATTCGTTTTTAAAATTCTTTGTCTATTACATAGGAGCAAGTTCGCGCAAAAAATTCAACTTCATCTTTGGTTTCAACGCTCATTTGCAATGACAACTCAATAACTTGTTCCTTAGATAAGGGAAATGTATACTTGCAACTCATTTTTCTGCTAGCTCTACGTTGATAGCAATACTACGAGTACTCTCTTGAACTTGAGAACGTAAATCATTCAATGGGATAGGTATATTTCCGCACTCGTACAGTTGCGATAGCCCTTCGAAATCTTGATTCAAACAAATCCGCTGGTCCTGATGGTATACCCCAATTCTTCATCGTCCTTCATCGCTGGCAAAACCATTCCTTAAGCTTTTCCATCGCTCCTACTGTTCTAGAATCTTCCCTAGAAGACGGAAAACAGCATTTGTCCAGCAAATTCTTAAAAAAGGCAACCCTTTCTCCCCCACCTCCTATCGACCAATTTCACTTACGTCCCTTCTTTCCAAGGTCATGGAATAGCTGATAAATCATCAGCTCAAGAAATATTTCCAAGATCGAAAGCTTCTTAATGTCCGGCAATAAGGCTTTCGCAGTAATCGTTCCACTGGTGAACTGATCACATATCTCACCGAAGAGTAATACGAGTATTTTTAAATTGTTTTTGGAGATAGCAAGATTATTGAACTTGATATTTCTAAGGCATTTGATAGAGTTTGGCACCAGGCTCTCTTATCGAAAATTATTACGTTTGGTATCAACGAAACCCTTATTGCTTGACTCCAGATCGTTCAATACATGTTGCATTGGACGGTTTCAAGTCTGATCTTCACAAAATAAATGCTGGTGTTCCCCAGGGCTCCGTTTTGTCTCCGACTCTCTTCCTCATTTTTATAAATGATCTCTTGTCTGAAACTTCTAATCTACTTTATTATTTTGCCGAGTCTACTCTCAGCTTCTCATACTCGTTCCCAAATTCACGTCTATCTCCTTCGGAAGGGGAAATACAACGGTATAGTTTTATAAACTCATTAAACTCCAATCTTTACAGAATTGCTAAATGCGGTATAAAAAACCGTGTGGAACTTAATATTTCGAAAACTCAATGCTGTCTATTGTCGTTGAAGCAAAATGTTCCCCTTATGCCATTGTCCTTGAATGGCACTTGCATCGAAGAAGCCGAAAAGCTCTCAGTACTCGGTATGTGATCTTCGTTGGAAAGCCCACATTCTCGAGACCGCCAAAAATGCTGCTAAATGCTTAGGATTTCTATATCGATGTACGAAATTTTTCACCCCTTCTGATTTGGCTACTATTTTAAAGGAGCTTATACACCCAAAACTTGAGTATAACTCACATATATTTGGAATGTTTCATGCATTTCCTTGTTCTATGGCTTTTTCCACAAGCAATGCTCACTCGAAGAAGCCAGTTGCATTCCTTCCCTCAATCAGTTCATTCTCGAGCCTTATTTTGGTCGAACTATCAAATATAGAGATTCGTTTTTTAGTCGCACTACACGATTATGGAATAATTTACGCAGAACAGTTTTCCCTTAACATTTCAATTTGCAAACATTCAAAACCAATGTTCATCGACACCTCCTTAACTTAACACAAGAAGAGACGAAATTTAACTCTTCTTCGCGAAAGATGGAGTTCTTGACTCTTCCAGAAAGCGGCTGGCATTCACGAGCAATGTGGAGAATATTATATATCAGTCAAAGTACCATGATAAGAATTGTAGTGGAGAGTCTAATTGGCTTTGTTAACCATTTTAGTTTATTTTGCGCTGCTTAGTCACTTTTATCAAACAAACGTACCTTATGTAAATGAAGCTTACCATCTTGTTCATTGATAATCCCTGGATAAGTAAACGGTGATTTTTTAAGAGCTTGAAAACTTTTTTAAAAAAAAAAACGCATAAAATTTGCAAAATCTCATCGATTCTTTATTTGAAACGTTAGATTGGTCCATGACATTTACTTTTTGAAGATAATTTCATTTAAATGTTGACCGCGGCTGCGTCTTAGGTGGTCCATTCGGAAAGTCCAATTTTGGGTAACTTTTTCGAGCATTTCGGCCGGAATAGCCCAAATTTCTTCGGAAATGTTGTCTTCCAAAGCTGGAATAGTTGCTGGCTTATTTGTGTAGACTTTAGACTTGACGTAGCCCCACAAAAAATAGTCTAAAGGCGTCAAATCGCATGATCTTGGTGGCCAACTTACCGGTCCATTCCTTGAGATGAATTGTTCTCCGAAGTTTTCCCTCAAAATGGCCATAGAATCGCGAGCTTTGTGGCATGTAGCGCCATCTTGTTGAAACCACATGTCAACCAAGTTCAGTTCCATTTTTGGCAACAAAAAGTTTGTTAGCATTGAACGAAAGCGATCGCCATTCACCGTAACGTTGCGTCCAACAGCATCTCTGAAAAAATACGGTCCAATGATTCCACCAGCGTACAAACCACACCAAACAGTGCATTTTTCGGGATGCATGGGCAGTTCTTGAACGGCTTCTGGTTGCTCTTCACTCCAAATGCGGCAATTTTGCTTATTTACGTAGCCATTCAACCAGAAATGAGCCTCATCGCTGAACAAAATTTGTCGATAAAAAAGCGGATTTTCTGCCAACTTTTCTAGGGCCCATTCACTGAAAATTCGACGTTGTGGCAGATCGTTCGGCTTCAGTTCTTGCACGAGCTGTATTTTATACGGTTTTACACCACGATCTTTGCGTAAAATCTTCCATGTGGTCGAATAACACAAACCCAATTGCTGCGAACGGCGACGAATCGACATTTCACGGTCTTCAGCAACACTCTCAGAAACAGACGCAATATTCTCTTCTGTACGCACTGTACGCATTCGTGTGGTTGGTTTAATGTCCAATAAAGTAAACTGAGTGCGAAACTTGGTCACAATCGCATTAATTGTTTGCTCACTTGGTCGATTATGTAGACCATAAATCGGACGTAAAGCGCGAAACACATTTCGAACCGAACACTGATTTTGGTAATAAAATTCAATGATTTGCAAGCGTTGCTCGTTAGTAAGTCTATTCATGATGAAATGTCAAAGCATACTGAGCATCTTTCTCTTTGACACCATGTCTGAAATGCCGCGTGATCTGCCCTTCTTGCGTGCAATGGTAGACTCACTCAATGTGAAGCCGAGTGCAATAACATTGATGCTCTCCATGAACAGCTGTCACTAATGCAGTCCCAGACGCAAACCTACGTGAAAGACAACGATCTCTTACAAAAACAAATTGACACATTAGCTAGACAAAGCATAGCTGGAGATGTGGTTCTTCATGGAATTCCCTACACTGAGAATGAAAACCTTGTTGACATCTTCCATAAAATATGTTCAATTCTCGACCAAACGATAGCAATGCCTTTGCACATCTTCCGCACCACACCTGTGAATAAATCGACAAACAGCGCCATAATTGTGAAACTGCCTCATGCGATGATCAAAAAACAATTATTAATTGCCGCTGCAGTTTTTTTCAAAAGGAACAACAGATCTGTTTCTCTCAATGATCTCGGTTATGACAGCAATAAGTTTGTGAGAATCTATGAGAGTTTAACGAAACAAAATCATTTCTTGTTTAAAAGAGCAAATGCATATAAACAAAACAAATGCTTGCACTCAGTTTTTACAAGAGACGGGAGAGTTTTTATAAAAATCTCCCCTGCAAGCCAACCACTCCTCATCAACAACATTCTTTCATTGGATTCTGCAACAAGTAGACACAATAACGAACGCAAATCCTCCTCGCCTACACCTGATGACGTTGATGGTGCTGCTGCTGCTCCTGATGTCGCTGCCATAGAGATGTAATTCAAGTACTTTTTTATGATAGATATACTACATGTGCATAATGAGTTATTAATTATTGATTTGCTGATTGTTTGTTTCTGATCATGGTTGCCAAAGTAATTTAATTAAAAAAAAAAAAAAAACTGTTTTTCTTGTTTATTTGTCTCTTTTTCTTTTTGGAATTCCTTTTGTATTTTAATATTTTTGCGTTGCTCATGATATAATGAATTGTACATAATTAGAACAATAATGTTGCTTTTACTGATTCTTTTTACTTTTTTTTATAATATTTTTGCTGGTTTGATATGTGTGGGGGGTGCTTCTGTCGGAGGAACTTGGACGAGTTTGTATGTATATGATTGGTGGATTGGATCCTGACACATTAAGATCCGTTCTTAATGTTATGTGTAGTTATCGTAATGGTCTAAATGTTTGTCACTTAAATGCCGGAAGCCTTCGGTCGAAGCACACTATTTTACATCAAATGCTCGGTACATCAAAAATGGATGTAATCATGGTTTCGGAAACTTGGTTGAATTCTGATATTTCATCTGGACTTGTCTCAATTCTAGGTTTTTCTTTGCACCGCAATGATCGTAGGGACAGAATTGGAGGGGGTGTTTGCATGTTTGTTAGGGACAATTTGCAAACAAAATCTGTATTTTCATCTTCTATATGCCCTATTGAATTTTTATGTATCGAAATTAAAAATGAATTTGAAAAGTGTTTACTGGTTACTGTTTACTGCCCACCATGCAAATTTAAAGACGAAAATTTAAACGAGTTTGAGGATACGCTGACCAGATTAAGTACATCTTATAAAAATATTCTCATAGGTGGTGATTTTAATGTAAATTTTTTGGAAAGGAATACTACTACGAATTTGTTTCAATATACTTGTGATAAAATCGGGCTAGTAGTTATAAACCAACGGTGGCCAACCTGCTTTCAGTCTGTAAGTAATCCGTCTTTAATTGATATGTTTTTAACTAATTCAGTAGAGGATGTTTTAGGCAACGATCAGCTAAGGCTCACATCTGATTTTATACATGATCTTCTTTTCTGTTCATTCAATTTTAATGTAAGAAGCAACTCTGTTAAAACGTTAAGATTTAGATCGATCAACCAAACTGATTTATTGAACTTACATCAAAACATAAATAGATCTGGTCTCATTGACATATATAACGCCCCAGATATTGATTCGAAAGTTTCTCTATTAACGCATATAATTGCTGAACTCTATGACACATATGTCCCTGTGGTAACAAAAGTCTTAAAGCCTCATAGCTGTCCATGGTTTACTCCTCAAATTAAAAAACTTATTCAGGAAAGAGAGCACTTCTTCAAAAAATACAAAATAAATCGGACGGAGTATAATCGATGTCAATATACCTTTGCTCGTAACAACGTAACCTCACTCATACGCAATGTCAAGCGCTCATATCTTATGAAACGTCTTGACCCTAAATTAAACTCAAAGGTCCTATGGAAAAATTTGAAAAGTTACGGCGTTATTGATAATGAAAAACCCAAATGCCCTTATAGTCCTACTGAAATGAGCCTGGTTCTTGCGCCAGACTCTTCTGAAGCGGTATCGTTTGAATTTGGTGAGTTCTCCTCTGATGACTCTTTTGAATTTAGATGTGTAAGTGGTTTGGAAGTTGAGATAGCAGTTCGCTCGGTCAAGTCAAACGCAGTGGGACCCGATGATATGTCACCGAAATTTATAAAATTAATCCTTCCAGTTCTCCTCCCTTTCCTGGTGCATATATTCAATTACTGTATCTACAGTTGTCAATTTCCTGAGCAATGGAAAAATGCCAAAGTTGTTCCAATCCCAAAAAACCCTTACCCAAAAAGCCCTTCGGAATTCAGACCCATTAGTCTTTTATCATTTCTGTCGAAGACGTTAGAAAAAATATTGGCTGAACAGATACAAGACAATTTGGACAGAAGAAATAGCCTATCAGTATGGCAATCAGGGTTTCGAAAGAAGCATAGTTGTGAATCAGCCGTATTAAAAGTAACTTCTGACTTAAGAAGAGCAATAGATCGTGATGAAATCAGTGTAATGGTGATGCTTGATTTTTCAAAAGCCTTTGATTGCATTGATCACTCGATTCTTATGTGGAAACTCAAAAATAACTTTCAATTTTCACGCTCAGCCCTTCAACTAATCTCTTATTATTTAAGAAATCGTTTAGTACGTGTCGAAACTGAAATCGGGAGTTCTAGCCCGTTTCTTGTCAACACAGGTGTCCCACAAGGATCGGTTTTAGGTCCTCTCCTTTTCTGTGCCTACATAAATGATCTTCCTGATTTTATTGTAAATTGTAATGTCCATATTTATGCAGATGACGTAACAATTTATTTGTCTAGGAAACCCGGATTGTTAGAAGACTGCGTAGCCCGAGTAAATGAAGATCTTTTACATATTCAGGGGTGGGCTGAGTTAAATAAAATAAGATTAAACCCGTTGAAATCATTTGGAATGGTGTGCGCAAGAAGCGAAATATTAGTATGTGATGTCCCCTCTCTTAACTTGAATGGCTTTATCTTACCTTATGTTGATCGAGTTAAATATCTCGGCTTTATAATAAACAGTAAAATGAGTTGTTGTGACGCTACGTCGGATTCCATTAGAAGAATTTACGGTGGACTAAGGAGTCTTAGAATGTCTTCAAGTTTGTTGAGCCCTAACATGAAGATGCGTCTGGTAAAATCATTGCTCTTGCCCATCTTCTCTTACAATTGTATTATATACTCTTCTTTAGATTCTGAATGCAAGCGTAAAATAAATGTTGCATTCAATGACTGTTTGCGGTATATCCACAGTTTGCCAAGGTATATAAGCGTTTCGCGGTATAAAACTTCGTTATTGGGAATGGGGTTGGATGACTTTTACAAGTTTAGATCAGTTCTGAAACTGCATAATATAATTCATAATAAATGTCCTGAGTACTTGAATGAATATCTTAGTTTCCTTCAATCACCTAGAGGCCTTAAGTTAGTTTTACCACGATTTACACATAATGTTGAAGAGCGATCATATTTTGTCAATGCAATTCGATTGTGGAATAATCTTCCATCTCAATTGCAAAGAACCATCTCGTCGGGGGGATTTCGAAAGGAGCTACTCAAACACATGTCGGAATGAATTTCAAATATCTGAATATCTAATATCTGAAACTAAATTATTATATTTTGCAACGTTTGTTCTTTTTATTATTACTATTATTATAATTATTAACTTATAATAATTATTTATTATTTATTTATTAATTCTAGAACTTATTTATGTTAAAATTTATACGAACGTCTATATCATTTACTCGTGCACATAACTTATTGTTATTTTAATTTGATACTATTCATGAGATTAATCTCGAAGTACGATGTAAAATAGTTTAATATGAAATAAATGAAATGAAAATGAAAATCTGTCAAATACTAATGCATGAAAATCCTAACCTCAAAAAAATCACGCGTTACAATGTAGGTACATATGTTTTTCTTTCCTATTTTCAGTCCATTTTCTTCTATATCTACTGATAATCCCTTTTCATTTGTTCTTGTGATAGTAAAAAGAATTCTGTCAACTTGCACAGCACTATTACACCTAATACTTCAATTTCCTTTAAAGTCACAGTTATTCAGTACAGCGGCGATTCATCTCATATCGACGAATTATTTGATTATATAATTGGAATTCAGATACGCACATATACTCGTATTATGCGTGCGATGTAATTTACGAGTACTTAGTCTTTGTGGTGCCGTTTAGATGATTTAGAATCAATAAATCCCACTTTATGGAGCTCCTCTTCAATTACGATACGATTCATGTCAACCTCGCAAACGATGACGAAATCGATAAGTCGCAAATGGTCGACTTGAAACAATTAATTTTAAAATATTATTTCATTAAAAGGTTGCCGACCTGTTATGTGAGGTTTATTAATGTAACTTAACTGAAGTTTACCTTTTAAGAGCAGACATTATTTCATGGAACGTGACTTATGAAATATTGGTAGTTACAGTAGAACAGAAACAGATGGTCACGGAAAATATTCAGGGTATAGACCCACCATTAACATGGGGCTTTGATTAATGACTATATCTGCTTTGTTCTTAGTAGGCACGTAGATACATACTTATGTGCATTTGTGCAATGGGTAAGGTATGGATGGTATGAATGCACTTTGGAAGGTCTTGGCAACTTTATAAATAATATTTAAAATAATAGAAAAAAATAAGGAGCGGACACATGTGACATCTTGAATTTTTTGTTGTTAGAGCTAAGCTATTTTACTTTTATTTTATTTAAGGAAAAATTAAACAACAATCTAGAAATGAATTTTGATAGAGTTGAATTTTTCGGGCTAGAAAAAAAAAATGTTGAGATGTTTTTGAAGAATGATTTTGTCATTTTTGTATTTCTGAGATTGAGTGATATCAGTGTTCAAACATTGAACACTAGGATAAGAAGAAGTGATAAGATAAGTGATAGACATTATGTTTGCTTAGGATATCTTATCTAGCAAACATGAGCACACATACAAATTGAGATAACAAGCAACTGATTGCTTTCGCTTGGGTTCAGAGTTTGTGTGTGTGTTTCTGTTATCACTTATCGATATCACGAACAAAATAGTATATATAAGCGTAGGTTAAGATTTTATAGTTCAGTTCGAATAAACAGTATACCCGACTTTACAACTCGGTGTTTTATTTTTAACTCGCGGTTCATAAATTTCCCCCCACCAGAGGTAAGGGAATTTGAACAATCAGCAACCTCAGAAACATAGACATAAGCTTTGTCGTTGCGGATCTTGGCGTTGCAATTTAGGAAGGAACACTAAATTTAAAAATGAACCCTAAGCTTTTTACCAGGGGCCTGTAACACAACATGACGGACACGTGTGCCCGGCTTGTGAAAAACGACAACTTGTCCAAAATTCTGCAACACAAAGGAACATATCTGTGAACTACCCGAATTTTTCACAATCAAATATTTCAAATGCATAAAGCTAAGCATGTGAGAAATATGTTATGCCAATAATTCTTCTTCGCTTCGACATTCTGGCCATACAACACCCAAAGGAATGTGTGTAGAGATCTTTGCTGAGTAACACTATTAAACTCAGATTTTAAAAGAGCCAAATCGAATATCTGACGTTTAAGATCATTCCGCAAATACGCTTGATCTGTTCTTCACATCTGATCCTGATAAATACACTATTAGTGAATTAGTACCTTTAGGAACGTTGGACCACTGTATCAAATCTGCAAAATTCTCATGCTATATCAAAACGGTTAAAGAATAAACTCAAAACAGAACTGTTTGACAATATAAGAAAGCCAACTGGGACGGTCTAAATAGCTTTTTTTTGAAATATTAACTGGTCACTACGCTTCCTCAATAGTGCAGTAGATTTCAGTACTGATATGGTAACAGACAATATTCTCAAAGGAATGAACTCTTATCCCTAACAGGGCAAATGGAGTAATCCGGTCCCGAAAATAACCTAATCTCTGTCCCTCCTAGTTACCGATCAATTACACTTACTTCCCTTTTTTTACAAGGTTATGGAAACGCTGGTTAACAATCGGCTGAAAAAATATCTCGAAGAACGAAAGCTCTTTAATGATCGATATTACGGCTTCTGTAGCAATAGAACCACTGGTGATTTGATGGCATATCTCACTCTCACCAAAATGTGGAACCGATCTTTGCATCATTTAGGTGAAACAAATGTTATTGCACTTGATGTTTCTAAAGCTTTGCATAGAGTTTGGCACGAAGCTATCTTATCGAAAATGCATGCATCTTGTATCGATGATTCGCTCTTTCGTTGGATTAGAATTTACCGTCCTGACCTTTAAACTTGAGTTGTTTTAAACAGTTGTAAGTCTAAGAGTCAAAAAATAAGTGCTGGTGTGCCCTAAGGTTCCGTTTTGTCGCCAACACTCTTCCCTATTTTTATCAACGATCGTTTGCCTGAAACTTCTAATCCACTTCATTGTTTCGCTGATGTAAGGACATTCAGTTTTTCATATCCGTTTCCAGACTTACAACATTACGGTGGTTTTGGAAATGAAAAGCAGCGAATGCTAAGCTTTGAGCTTCTGCTTGAATTGGATTGTGTATGGGCGTAGGGCCAAGTCCTAACGCAAAATTCAACATGTTAAAATCTGCGAAAGGCCGAGTTCTTGTGTATGAAGAGGAATCGACTGCCCCGATTTTCGCTGTTTTCAAGGACCTTGGCAAAGTTCTTGGCCGATGTTACGATCCTTTGAAGATTGAAGGTTGACATATTGATCTCAAATTTGACAAGCAAATTTTGAAGAGTAAACTGTTAAGGACCACCACGTCTACCTTAAAATAGCCACAGCGCTTGCACTAACGAAAACTCGTTTTGATTAAAAAGTTTTATTATTTAGACTTGCTTTCCAATCATTTTACTTATCATGATGATTTGGCATCAGTAATTGAATAGTAAGCAACAAATTTGACGGAAAACCAAGTTGTCACCCGAGAGTGTAGTTTAAAGCGCTATACATAAGCTTTGGGAGAATGAAGACCTTACAGATTACAGTCAGATCGGAAGGGGTAACTTTTTTCGTGCACCTTCAAGGAAAATGTATACACCTAGCACAATTTTACGCAACGTCCGAACATGCGATCATTTCAAATAATGTGATTTATGATGTGTCCATCATAAATCACATTAAAGTTTTTCGGTAATTTTCATGCGTAGCGGCAGATGGTAAGTTGCGCTTTAAGGACAACATTGAGTTCATAGAGAGATAAAAATTTCCTAATGAGAATCAAAATCTGCAATCATATCTAAATAGAACATTTGCATGTTGCCCTATTCCGTCCATAATTTCACTGACCCAGCAATGCCGGGTTGAACTGGTTGACGCTGGCCTCAATATTAACCATAATATCACTCTTATCTAGGTTCCGGGTCATTGTGCCATTCATGGGAATGAACGGGCGGACGAGTTGGTCAGAGCTGGTCAGGCAACTCACTTGCGGAAAGAGTCAACATTTCTCTCGGAGCTATGAAGCGCAAAATTCTCTCAATTTTTCTTAGCGAATCAAACCGTAGGTGGAGCAGTTTAACTAACGCCATTATATCTAGAAAGATTTGGCCCACCTATAATAAATCCCGAACACGTGATCTGATAAGCAGACCCAGGCAAGACATATTCAAGAAAGTAGCTACCTATAGGAGAGTTTTCACAACACTCACTGTCATAGCTGTGGAGACCAGCAAGAAAAGGAAACACTCCTTCACTTCGTCTGCAAATGCCCTCCTCTAGCTAAATTTAGAGCACAATCATTAGGAAGGGCCTTTTTATAAACGAAATGGATGCACTTTTGGAAATAAAGATCAAAGACTTGATCTCTTTTCTCGACGTGACAAAATTGCTCTAAGATGAACTTCAGTTACTTCTGCGCCGTGCCCTTCGATTGACTACTTAGATCTCGAGCTAGTGGACTGTGGGCTTTGACGAAATGGAAACGCAAAATTGAATACTTTTTTGATAAAAACCAAAATCATTAACATGTCTGTCGCCTCTACATACATCATATTGTACAGTATAGATACCCTTCCTATTATAAGTTTGGGGATTCCTTACTTTTCTATACGTAAACAGTTTTCACAAAATGAAAAAATCTCTTTCAGAAATGTCTGCAGGAATAATTTCAGCTATACGCAAGTTAAAGGCACACAAAAAAGAGGAAAAACTCCTTTACCAACCTTAATTTAATCAACCGAAAAGTAGGGCAGGCTTAAAGTAAAAGTACTCACACAAACATGCATCGAATGTGAGTTTTTTTTTCTTTTGGTGCAGAACCTACCCGTTCAAGTGGAAAATTGTTGAGGTTGTTCGGGTTTACCCTTTCACTTGTTTCTGCTGTCTGCCGGGTGAATTTAAGGGGATTTTATTTTTTCTTCTTCTTCAATTTTTAATGTAGAGTTGGTGTGATTGCCAACAGCAATTCTCTTTGCGAATAAAAAAGCAGGAGCTACATACATATATCGGAAAAAAAATAAAATTACAAATTTGGTCATGTTATTGGATTGGATTTGATACAATGAATAGGTGGAAAGTTTTTGTGAAAAGTTAAAAGTATGTTAAAAGCGATTTTAGGGGAAGAAATTTAGTGGAAATAAGATGAATGAATATTGATTATTTTCAGATCTGATAATACTTTTTTTTTTTGTTTTTTATGTTTTCGAAACCATTAGAAATAAAAGAGAAACATGCTCGACTGGGTTGCACGAACTTGTACTTATGTGAAAGACTTAAAATTTTAAAAATGAATGTTATTAGAGAAATATGTTTATAACCAATACATTCAGCTTTTAAATAACTAAAACAACTCCTTTAATAGTTCGAGCTAAAAACAGGATGCTATGTAATTTCTCAAACATAGATATATTAGCTTATATATATAAAATTATGAATCGCTTTAGCGGTCTTAAAAAAAAAAGGCTTTTATATAAAAAAGATTTAAAACATTTTTAAGAAAAAAATTTGGAACGCCACTTATAAATAATTACCCCTTTTTAATTTTCAAAAACAAAATGGATATTATCATTCAGAAATTCAAAAAGCATTATATTTTAATTTTTAAAATGCAATGTTCTTAAGAGTTTTTAAAAGCTTCTCTATACAAAAATTTCATTAAAATCCGTAATGTCGATAGCGAGAAATTCAAAATTACAAAAAATGGTTCTATAGTAGGTCAAGTCAGTAATATCTTATAATCTGTAATTTTTGTATTACATCTTGTAGATTATGTCGAGCATTGGATTTCCGAAATATTTAGTTTTGAGTTATGTATGAGAAAATTTCGAATAAATTAGAAAAAAAAAATCCCTTTCAACAAAAAATTATGAATCTTTAGCTTCGGTTTTCAAAGCTTCCATGTACAGATGCATTGAAATATCTCATTTTATAAATTATGAACAACGGCGTTAGCCACTTTCTCATTTTTGTAGGCTTTTTAATTTGTGATATCAGATACCTATATCTATCACAACAAACGTTAAATATCTAATTAAAAAGTCTTAGCTAACAATTAAGGATCGACGAGGGAGCAAACTGTGTGGATTCATATAAAGATTTTTCGATTAAGCGTTTCCTATTTTTAAATTTGAATAAAAGAAATTGCAGGTTCGATATCATGGAATATTAAATATCATATTAATTAAGAAGGCCCATGTATGACATTATGTATGTAAAATGGCATTGATTACAAAGGCTTTCAGGGAAGTGGTGGTTTTTGTTTGTTTATTGGAAAAGACCTGTGATTTAAGAAAACCTCACATTTGCACATTTTATTGAATGCTATTAGCCACTGTTTTTAATTAGCAGGGTTTACTTGAATAAACTACAGGCAATTTGAAACACAAAACATTTGACAGATTCTTTAAACTCGGTAGAGATCAAAATTAAATTTTGTCTCCCGCCAAGATTTTTTTTTATTTCTTTTAGAACCAATAATAGTGAAACCTGTCACAAAATTTTTATATATTTTTAATTTTTATTTATAATATTTTTTCTCAAAAATTACTCCACAAAGTACTAAATTTTAATTCTCATGCTAATGTTGGGAAATTTTTTTACCAAAAATGGTTCTTAATTGTACCTCCCATAAAATGATTTTGTTGGTTTTCGCATTTCTCAAAAAACGGTATATCAAGTTTTGATTTTTTTAATCTATGTATAGGTCGTGAAAAGTTGAATTGTATTGTTTGTTAAAATTTTCAAAAAATTGATTTTTTTTTGAAACTCAATATTTCGAAAACGACATGTTCGATTTTAACTTGCGACTTATAGGTACTATAAGGCAAGTTATGCATTCGGAAAAAATCGAACTCGAGATTATGATCAAAGTTGACATTACGATGATAGCGAAGACCAAAAAAGTGGGTCTCGCAATTTTGTCTGTCTGTCTGTCGGCTCGACTACAGCCTAAGCGGCTCAGCCGATTTTCTTCAAACTTGGTAGATATGGGTTTTGATTTTTTCCCCCCACACGTTTTTTACTTTTTTTTTTTAAGACCATACAAATGTTAAAAAAAAGTTTTCGAAAATTGTATTTTTCTCGAAAACGGTTTCGAGAGTTTTGGTAAAACTTTTTTTCTTTTGATTAACTTTTAAGATCTATAATTTAATAAAAAAAATTGAAATCTAGATATTACTAACTGTACCTACCATAGAACCATTTTTTCGAATTTCTCACTATCGGCATAACGGATTTTAATGAAATTTTTTATAAATAAGTTCCTAAAAAGTTTAAAAAACATTGCATTTCCAAACTTAAAAAAAATATTTTTTGAATTCTTAGAAAAAAGTCGTTTTTTGTTGGAAAATTCGAAATCTCAAGAACGGCTTAGTATTTTTCTTGAAAATTTAAGTCTTATTATTAATAAAAACTTATTTTATAAGGAATCACTACAACGACTCATAATTTTGTTCTTGCATAAATTCATATTTCCATAGTATTTTGTTTTTATCTCTTACTAGTAAAAGAATTTAAAAAAATCAATTTATCCTTATGAACAGTTTTCTTTAAAAACTTTTTTTTTTAAATTCCTATTCTATTACGAGTACATAGGAGCAAGTTGCTGATAAAAATTATTCTTTTATCTAAAAACGAAAAATATTAAAAAATGTTTTTAGGAAATCGTTTTTTTTTTTTAAATTTTGATAAATTTGAATTTTGATAAATTTGTATTCCCTTTCTCCGTATAGCCTATAGATACATGAATGTAATTTAACATATTACGGGGGATACCTACCGTGGAACATTTTTTTGATTTTTGGCTTCGTTATTTTCAGCATATTGGATTTAAATGAAACTTAAATATTGAAATTTTTTAATTTAACTTTTTTTTAATTCGATATAAATCTTATATAAGTATACAAAATTTGTATTCTTGTCTAAATTCATATTTATTTTCTGTTTCTGTTCTTAGCTCTAACTACTTAAAAATTTATTTTGTGTTTTTGAAAATTTTTCACTAATAACATCAAATTTTAGGATTTTAAGTCCATTAAACGTTAAACCAAGTTCATGCGATGCAGTCGTCTATTTTTTTTTATTTGCATTTATGTGAAGTCAAAAGTCTTTGTTGGTAAGCCAGTTACCATTCAGGAGTTGAAAGCCAACATTACTCGCGTATTTTGACATTGACATAGGCAATACGAGGAAGCTAACTGGAACGTTCTCAATGATCTTAACTGGTCACTATGCTTCCTTGATAGTGAAGTGAACTCCAGTGCAGGTATGATTACAAAATTAAATTTTTAATATAGGTTGGCAGATTGGTAATTTTTTGTATATAAGTAAAATTAATATGTGTTGATTTGGACTCATTAAGAACAATTCGCCATTTCTTAGTCCATACCGAAATTTTATATAGAGCTCGTTGGAGCTTCTCGGTTTCAGATTCAACTGAATCGGATATTGCAAGTATCGTCTGTAAAAGTACATATTATGGTATCTTCTTCTTGAGGAATATCGCTAGTGAATAGTACGAACAGAATCGGACCGAGAACACTTCCCTGGGGAACACCAGCATTAATTTCCTTAAAATCCGAGTCGATCAAGGATGTAATATATTTGTTTCGGAAAGACCTGTCGCAGTTTAAACTTAAGGCCATCGTGCCAGACTCTGTCGAAGGCTTGAGAGACGTCTAGAAATGCGCTTGAACATACATTTTTTCCCTCTAGTGATTTCTCAATTTCATTGGTTATCCTGTACACCTGATCAATTGTTGAGTGGCTTTTCCGGAAACCAAATTGATGGTCAAGAATAAGCCGCTTTAATAAGATTTTCTCAAATACCTTCAAGATCAGTGGTAAGAGGGAAATCGGTCTTCTTTTCGTTCGGAGACTTTCCCGGTTTTGGATCAGTGGTCCCGGACACTCCTAAGCTTACGAGCGCTCTCTTCGAAAGTTTGTTCGAAAATTCCTTGTCCCATTTTCCAAAGAGTGGGGAAGTGCGCTTCCTTCCAATTTCAACACTCCCATACGGCCACCCACACCACGCAAATCGGCAGATTAACATACCTCCAAGTTCGAAAACGGTTTGATTTCACAGTTTGGGTATGCCTGAACAAGAGAGAGTGGCTCTCATTTTCGAACTTCGAAAAACACTTGTGAGTGGTTGGTGAATACCATAAAGAAATTTCAAGTTATGAGCCTCGTAAAGTTAAGAGCCGTTTAAGAGCGCTCGGTGAATACCAGCCTTAAAACTAATTTGCATCGGCATCTCCTTTTAAAACCGCTCCAATTTTTCTAAACGCTAGTACTGTGCTCAAACATTTTAAGGCTAGTCAAAATCTCTTCAGTGCTAGCAATTTATATTTATGTGAAGGTTAGGACACCTTTTTAAATCATAGGTTATTTTGATACTGACAACTGTTTGCCGCTTGAAATCTTGACAGAAAGTCTGTATCATGCCTCCGCGAAACGAAATGAGTCGTTGGGAAATATTAAAAACTTATTTCCAATGTGAGTGATGTGCAGCCCATACAGTACGTTTTTTGAAAAGAAGGTTACGGAATTGAGTGCCAAAAGTTGGTGAGACTGGTATGCTAGTTGACAACACTCATGGTCCCCATCGTCATACGGTGCGCAAATGCAAGAATGTGGCTTTTGTAGCCGTGTGAGACTCAATTCACGAACATCAACTCACCATCAATCTCAACAGCTCAACATTTCACGCGCTAGCCTAAGGACAATTCTGCACAAAGATCCCGGATTATTCGCTTACAAGGTCTCTTGTAATTGTCTCTTGTTGGCGCACGAACATCAGCTTCGTTTCACAGTTTGGTGCAATTTGCTTTTCTGACGAGGCGCATTTTCGTTTGGGTGACTACGTTAATAACCAAAATTACCGCTTCTGAGCCTCGGGAAACCATCCAATGCATCCGCAGAGAGTGACAGTTTAGTATGGATAATGGAGTGATGCTATCATTGGAACATTTTTCTTGGAAAATGAGGCTGGGACCAACGTTTCGGCCAACGGTAGGCATTACAGAGCCATGTTAATCGACTTTTTTTTACTGAAATCGAACACTGAAAATAAATTCCTAGGTATTTTTGACAAAAACGTTTTGTTGACCTTTAACAAAACAATTTTATCGTTTTGATAAAATTTTTGTCAATACGAAAGAATGATTTTGTTGATTTCACAATTTTTTTATAATCCAGCATGATTTTTTGTCAATTTAACAAAATACTCGTATGCACTACAAATAATATTGTCAGTTTAACAAACCAAGTTTTGTTATTATAACAAAATAAAACAGAGATTTTTGTCACATCGACAAACTTTTTTGTGATGTTAACAAAATGTTTGTTGTATCTACAAAAAATCTGTTTTGTAAATGTTTGTCAATATCACAAAGTTTTTGTTAATTTGTTTTTGTCAATTTAACAAAAAATGAAAACATTTTTGTTAAAATGACAAATATTTTGTTTTGGGGTTGAATTATTTTGTAATATTGATAAAATAATATTATCAGATAGATAAAACTATTTGGTAAGGAAACCAAAAAATTTGCTTTGTGTATGATATAGTTCACATTTGGTTTTTGTTAAAAAATCGATGTAAGATTAACTGAACTTAACAAAAATTGAGTATTATCCAAACGCCCTCACAGATGGTTGCATGTGAGATCGTAGGGACGAAACGCCAATTTTTGTGGACTTAAATGCCAAAAAAAAAAATATTTTGACAAAATTAATTTTGTTTTTTTGTTGGATTCAACAAAAGAAATTTGTAAAATTGACAAAATATTTTGTTGAATTAACAAAATATTTTGTTGATTTAACAAAATATAACAAGAAATTTTTGTTAATTTAACAAAATATTTTGTTAATGTAACAAAATAATTTTGTTAATTTAACAAAACAATTTTGTTAATTTAACAAAAAAAATTTGTTAATCCGATAATAATAAAAAAACAAAAACAAAAAAATTGTTAATATGTACAACTAGAGAATTGTTAATATGACAAATTAATTTTGTAAATTCTACGAAATTTTGTCATATTGACAAAATACTTTTGTTATTTCAACAAATTTATCTGTTAGCATAACAAAATAATTTTGTGGATACAACAAAATATTTTTTGTTACCTCAACGAAATTCTATAATTTTTGTCAATTTGATAAAACTTTTTGTTGGACGTATATTGACAAAATTTTTGTCAAATCATATATACCTAGATTTTATTTTCAGTGAAGACATGGTTTTGGACGACCTCTACAGAATGACTCGCTATGCCACACAACCCATGCCACAATCGATCTTTTGCGCACCAAATTCCCAAATCGTGTTATCACCCGTCTTGGGGATGTCAATTGGCCGCCTCGAGGTTGCTAATACATGGGGAAAATTTAATTTTGTTCATTTTATTACATCTTTAAAAAGAAACTTGTATTGGCATTATATATTTGCAAATTTCAAATAGTTCCATATCTAAAGGCTCGAATTTACAGAAATCTAATTTAGAAACATTTTTGTCTGATGTTTGGCAACTGTCGGACGTTAGCAAATTGCTACGGTGGATACTAAAAAATTACTTCAAATTGAAGCCGCACATAGTTGCAAGATACACAGTATTTAAGACTATCAGCCTCGTCATCATCTCTTTCGAAGAACATACGCAAAACACGAGAAGCCTTACAATCAGTCGATAACCAATAGAGTTAAGTTATTAAAGATTTCCTTGCCTTTAGCATCAGGTACGTTAGCAAACCAATATCTAGTGAGCGGTAGCTGTTGTTTTTTTTTTATAATTTACTCACGCTTAAGGGATTATGATTAGCCTTTAAATGTTTCAACACAGCGCGGGCGTGAAGTTACGAAAGAGAAAGAAGGATAGGAAAGATGTGTGGCACGATGTTCTGAGACTGAAGGTGGTTGTCTCAGATTTTTGTTTTATCTCCAGGGATGGCGGCTGAACTAAAGCGGAGAAATGCCGTGTCTTATTTTTATGTCCCTTATAATTCGCATTATTTTATTCGTATTCATCCTTGTTGGGCATACTAGTTTAACTCAATCACATGTTGTTAGTGTTTTGCCTAAACAACATGTTATGAGTAAACCAGCAACCCATTGATGACAATTTTAAGAAGGTTTTAATGGAATTAAAGACGACATAGACGGCGGCATTGAGTTCGTAAACAGACCTCAGACTGCTCTACTATAATACTCCTCTACCATCGCTCTTAAGACGCTTTAGTGAATCCTGAACTGCTGAGGCGAAAGGTTCTAAATGTTCCTCCTCCCCCTCTAACTATCGTCCAATTGCCCTTACGTCCCTTCTTTCCAAGGTCATGGAAACGCTGATCAATTTTCAGCTTAAGAAATATCTTGAAGAACGAAAGCTCCTTAATAACCGGCAGTATGGCTTTCGTAGCAATAGGTCTACTGGTGATCTGATGGTATATCTCACCGAAGAGTGGAACAAATCTTTACATCGTTTTGAAGAAAGTAAGATTATTGCACTTGATATTTCAAAAGCATTTGATAGAGCTTGGCATCAAGGTCTCTTATCGAAAATGCGTGCATTTGGTATCGACGAATCTCTTCTTCGTTGGATTAGAAGTTACCCCTCGGACCGTTCTCTTCAAGTAGTATTGGACGGTTTCAAATGTGATATCCACAAAATAAACGCTGGTGTGCCACAATGATCCGTTTTGTCTCCGACACTCTTCCTAATATTCATAAATGATCTTTTGTCTGAAACTTCTAATCCACTTAATTGTTTCGCTGACGACAGTACCCTCAGCTTTTCATATTCGTTTTTAGATTCACATCCTTGTCCTTCGGATGTGGACTTCCAACGGCAGCGTATGATAAGCTCATTAAATTCTGATCTTGACAGCATTGTCCAATGGGGAATCAGAATTTAATGCCTCGAAAACTCAATGCTGTTTACTGTTGCTTAAGCATAACCCTCCCTCAATTCCACTATGGCACTTGCATCGAGGAAACTGAACAGCTTTCAGTACTCGGTATGTGCATCACAGACCACCTTTTGTGGAACGATCACATATATGATGTCGCCAAAAACGCTGCTAAGTGTTTAGGTTTTCTCCGCCGATGCAAGAAGTTTTTTACCCCTTCTGATCTGGCTGTAATCTATAAGGCCTATATTCGTCAAAAGCTTGAGTACAATTCCCATATCTGGGCAGGTGCTCCAAAAACCTACTTAAGTCTCTTGGACAAATTTCAAAAAAGAGCTATAAAAATGATAGGTGAGACTTGTCTAACTCAAACATTTGAATCTCTCGAGCACCGCCGCAATGTTTCATGCCTATCATTATTTTATCGGTATTTTCATAAACAGTGCTCTAGTGAAATAGCCAGTTGCATTCCTCCCCACAAACAATTCAACCGTAATACTCGTACTTCTAAGAATGCTCATCAGTTTACCCTTGAGCCCGATTTCGGACGTACTCTCAAGTACAGAGATTCTTTTTTTAGCCGCACTACACGAATGTGGAATGCTTTACCCGGCTCAATGTTTCCCACTCATTGCAATGTGCAGACATTCAAAATCAATGTGCATCGGTATCTCCTTTCTCATCCTATCCTACTTTCCTAATTGCTGGCACTGTGTTTAACATTATGAGGGTATTCATAACCCCTTGCGTATAATATAAAAAAAAAATACTCGTATGCAATCGGACATGCAAATACTTCCGAATGACATTTCAAGAGAACCAAATTCATACTCATCTGTTGTAATTAACTTTTGAAAGATCTCAATTTAGTTTGTGTTTTGACAGATGACGTAACGTTAACGTTAGCAGTTCGCCTCGCTATTAATAAGTTTAAAAAATCTTAAAGCCTAGACCTTAATAAATAATTCTGTTTTTATAGCATGCGTAATGTTATATTACATACTCAATCAACCAACCAACCTTCAGTTAAACCGATGGACGGAGACAAAGTTTTCCGAAAAAAAAAAAAAAAAAATAAAAACAAAAAAAAGGACTATCTCATCTATAACATCTTTTTTTGCGCCCTAGGATGTTGTGGAAATTTGCCGTTTGTTAGACGAACAAAGTGGCTCATATCCGGTGTATATTTTATTAAGCATAATACACATCTACAAACTATATGCTGTTTCCACTCATACACGATGGCGAACAAACACTAACACACATACACACGAAATCTGTACTCGCTTTCATTTTTTGCTCACCCTTCCGAACAATTGTCTTCCATTTTCTCCTCGAGGACCAAAAGTTATGTATTTATTTATCCAAGGCTTGTTGTAGAGTACTATATCATAGATTCGATGCCAAATGGGTCGGATAGGTCATCATCATCATCATCATGTGAACCCGAAACGTAGCCTCAATGGTATCTGGTGTGTTTCTCGATCTGGTCTCCAAATAAGTGTATGAGAAATAGAAACATTGGAGCTTAAACCTAACCCTAAATCGCATCACCATCATCATCATGCCAAAGGATATGGTGTGCTCGAATCAGACATCTTCTCTAGTGGAAATCCTCAATGAAGAATGGCTGAGATTTCGTCCCTTTGTGAGATAGCTAGTCCTTATTTTTCTTTTTCTATATTTACTTATTTTTTTTTTATTACCAATTGACATCTTTGCCTGAGGAGATCATAGTGGGTGGCGGTGGGGGTAAATAGGTTTTGGATTCCACTTACGCGTGAGTCAAAGATTCCTTTGCTGCTGCAGGAATATAAAAATATATAATCAGATGAAATTCGATTCGAGTACAGAGATGTTCTTGGTATCAGTGCTGGGGATGGCGCTGCTTTTGACAGTTCAGGGCCGAAGGCAAAAAGGCTTAGTGTTACATGAACGGGATTTGGGAGATGTGGAACATGAGCCTTTATTGAAATAATATGCGCAATGATGGTGGGTGGGTGACGATGTCGATGGTAAAAAAGGAGTTCCAATAGCATTGAATTATGGGTAAGTGCTGATTAAATTGGGATTGAATTTTCTCTGATGATTTTGTGTAAAATCGACAGAAAATAACTTGTCAAAGATGTGAACGCTAGATTGAGCGATAAATCTGATGGCAATAACAAGTAGATTATCCCAGACTATGGATTTACAGATATTCCTGTATATTAATAATATCTTTTTCTACTTTTTTAAAACTTCGTAAATATTTATACGGAAATGAAAATAAAATTTTTATTTTTATTATTCACATCTTCCTCTCCTATGTTTTATTTTCTAAGACCTTATGGTCTTGTACTCAAATCGGAACCTTGCGAAAACATTGTGATTCGGGGATGATTCGTGTCAGAATCTAATCTTATTGATGACATGTACTTGGTGTTGTCTTTTTCTTTTACTTCATGACGAAGAACTTTCGACTGTTCTTCAATCATCGTAATGGAGTCATGTTCCTAACTTAGGGATTAACTGATGATGTCTATAAGGTTTTAATACACTAATCTTGGGACAGATTTGTTGAAGAAGAAGAACAATATAGAAGCGCATCTCTTTGAAGAAACCCTGTAAATAATTAGAAAAGTTCGGAGGAAAAAACAACGCTTGGTGCTGATCAGCAAAGGTAAAGGAGAGCCGGATTCCCCATCGGCATACAGACACCGTTCATGCTAGACACCGCAGGTAAGCTCTTAGAAAAGCTGCTTCAACCACGCCCGATAGAGGCGGTATAAATGTCAGGTGATTTGTCAGAGAAGCTCTACGATTGGAGCCATTACAGAAGTAGTGAACGCCACCCAAATTGTCCAACATGGAAACCACTACTCTAGGAAGATTATCTTGCTGGCAACCTTGCTCTTACGGAATGTCTTCAACTCGGTCAGATGGACCGACATACTAGACCTAGAAAGGAGGTTCCACATTTTTTTTTTTTTTTTTCATTTAATCAATATTTTATTTCGCATGATTTCTTCTTAAAACTAACTTTTAACAATTATTTATAAAATAGGAATTATACATAATAAGAAAATTCATCATAAAATAGTTAGGTACATCCGATTGCCCTAAGGACAAGAGTTGGATTTACCGAATTAAGTCACTATTTACCAAAAACTAGTATTATTGATGGGGAACTTAACAAAAGTGTAACATTATTACAATTTGAAATTAATATTTACAAAATAATAAATATGTGCAAAAATTCAAGAAAAAAAAATTATGAAATCACAATTAAAAATTAAAAGCAAAACAAAATCATAAAGTAATTATAGTTCAAAAGCCTAAGTTATATAATTCAATAAACTACCAATTACATCAAAGTTCAAGGAAAATAAAAGAATTTTAATATTTCTTAAATATGAAGACTTCAGTGTATCAAATCGGATTCCTTCTGAGAGGTTATTAAAAAGACGGGGTGCAGTTACATCGTAGAAGTGGGAAAACAAAGATTTCTTAATAGTAGGTACAATAATTAAGTTACTACTGTTGACTCGCAAATTGTGAGATCCGTATAACCTAGTGGCTAAATAGCCAGATTTTGCAAAAAAATATTTTCAGAACTTTATAAAAATACAAATGCTGTAGTGGTAGAATCTTGAGGTTTCTAAATAAATCAAAGCTTGGGGTTCGACGGTTAACTCTACAAAGAATTCTAACAGCATGTTTTTGCTTGATAAGTAAAGGTTCAATTTTATTGTAATGAGTCCCCCCCCAGCAAGAGAGACCATATTGTAGTTTGGATTTAAATAAACCATTGTAAACTAGAGTTAGAATCGGTCGACGGCAATACAGGCTTAAATGGTATATTTGTCTTACAACCTTATTAAGATAATCCTTTAAAATGGAAGTGTAATTTTTCCAACTCATTCGAAAATCTAATAACAAACCTAAGTATTTAAAGCTTTCTACGCGCTCAATTTCAAAACAGTTTTTTGAACATAAATAGTTTTCATTGAAAGTAGATTCAACACGCATGCAATCATTATTTAAAGAAAACTTACGACAAACCGGTGAATGGTATGAGAATTTAATATATTCACAGACATTACCCAATATATTGAAGATCATAAATTAAGTTTTATCACTTATCACAAGTCGGTGAAGATAAAACCATTTACGAAGAATCTCTAAATCATAATTAACATCCACAACTAACTGAAAATAATTTTTCGATGAGTAGGATAGGGCAGTATCATCTGCAAAAGCTGTAATATTACCTTTGAATTGTTGAATAAAAAGTGAGTTAACAAATACTAAGAATAAAATTGGGCCCAAAACTGATCCTTGAGGCACGCCCAAGTAAATAGGTTTCTCAGAGCTTAGTTTTCCTTGAATTCTTACCTTTTGTTTTCTGTTCATAAGATAAGAAGCCATCCAATCATGTACATTACCTCTAAAACCAGCTTTATATAATTTACTGAGTAACAGAGTATGATCTACAGTATCAAATGCCTTAGCTATATCAATGAACAAGGACGATGGAATGTCAGAGTTATTCAAACTACGATAGATCTCACCACATAATTTCAAGAGAGCATCTTCTGTAGACCTACCACTCTGAAAACCGAATTGAAACCTGCTGAAGAAGTTGTTTCTTTTAAAGAAAGAAATCATTCTAGACTTCATGCCTTTTTCAAATATTTTTGAAAAAACTGAAAGAAGTGAAATGGGACGATAGTTATTTAAGCAGGTAGTCGATTCTTTTTTATGTAATGGTATTACAATGGCTTTTTGTAACGCTGTAGGGAAAATACCTTTTTGTACACTGAAATTGAAAATGTAACATAAAACATCTGATATTTGGAAAGAAATTTGCTTCAAAATAGTGCTAGAGATATTATCTTCGGAAGAAGAGTTTGAATTCTTTAACGACATTATGATTCCCTGAATTTCTTGGGAGCTGAAGTTATGAAAGAAAAAACTTGCTGAATTTGAACTATCATCTTTAATAGTGTAGTTGCAACATTGTGAGCTAGAGTCATATATATTTTGCTGGCATGTGTTTGAAAAAAAATCATTAAATAAGTCCGCAACGTGTTCAGAATCTGAAACAAAAGTGCCGTTGTATTCAATAGTAATACCCACTTTAGTCGTATTTCTATTCAAAATATCGTTAACGATGTTCCACTCCTTTTTTGAATTACCAACATTTTCACTGAGTTTATTCCTGTAATAAGAGTCTCTACAGTGAGGAATTTCGGTTTTAAGTTCAAGACAAAGTTTTTCGTAAAATATTTTTAATCTCGTATTATTTGGATGTTTTTTGACGCAGTTGTGTAGTTTTTTTTTCTTATTTTTTTTTTTTGAAGTAAAACTTCTTTTCCGGCGTTGGGGGTGAAAAAATTTCTATGCAGCTGTCAGTGACATGTCAAACCGTCACGCCATCCGTCAAAGACAGCGACATGTTTTTAGCATGTGCAAAGTAAAACATGAAGTTGGATACGATTTAGAATTTACATATTTCAAATGGCTGCATTCAAAGATAAACATAAAACTATAGGTTCAGACGCGCAATGGCTATGCAACCGAATAATTATTGACAAGCATATTGCAATCCAAATAAATTTTACCAACACCTAACCCTCGCATAAAAAGTACTGGCCAAAAAGTTGGGTATATCCACTACCATTTGTATTCTTGCTGTCATAGACGGCATGCCATATGACCATCAGGTTGCCTGAAAGTTTTGAAATTATACTTTTTAATAATATTTATTCGCTTAATCGCACACGCCACCGACATTTGTTTTGGTATTTATAAATTTGAACGTCACCCGACTAATCAATCAAATACTTTAATAATTAATTTTACAAGAGTGCCGCTGTCAGTGTACTTGCTTTCCAAGTTGCCTGGATACTGAATTAATGCCAGGTGACTACTAATTTGCTCGGGTTTGTACGGGTTAATAAGAAATGCTTGTGTACATTACAAGATTACAACATGCTTGCCAATACTTGCACGTGCAGCCCTAGGGTAATACAAACAAAGCGAGGCAACTTGCTTGTCAAGTGGCATGGGAGTTTTGTACTTTTCTTCTCGATTTCATTTAAGGCTAGGCGCGCACATTCAATTTTTTGAAGTAAAACTTCTTTTCCGGCGTTGGTGGTAAAAAATTCTCTATGCAGCTATCAGTGACATGTCAAAACGTCACGTTATCCGTCAAAGACAGCGACATGTTTTTAGAATACAAAATGTTTGTTCGTAGGTTATAATCTTACAGAAGCTTTGCTTGAGGAAAAAGAAGTTTTACTTCAACCGCGCGTACGTCAGTACACACAATCTTTTTTTTCAAAAGATGAATATTCATCCAAGGCTTACGACAAGTCAAATTTAAATCTTTGCTAACACGCAATGTGCTATTCGAAATGTGGAACTGAAGTTTCGCTAAAAATAGGTCAAAAGCCAAGGACGGATCTAATGCATCAAAAACATCAACCCAAAACTCATAAGTCAAATCAGATTTAAGAGACACAAAATTGATTTTTTGTTTTTTTATCGAAAAAGATTGACATGTCCTAGAAACAACGCTGTCGAACTGAAGGCTAACTAACTTATGATCTGTAATTTTCCAGTCAAACACATCGGCCTTGTAGTTTCTATCATTGTTTCTTTGATATTTAATAAACAGGTGGTCTAAGCAAGATAATCCTCTGGTCGGTTTATTTATCAATGACATAAAACCAAAAGAAGGCAAAACAGCTAGAAAATTGTCTACAATAGATATTTCAGAGAGTATGTCAATATTAAAATCACCAAGTAGTATTTGGTTCTTGCAGCTTTGATTACCCAAAAACGCAGAAAATTCTTCCACGAAAGTCACTATGTTATAAAAATGGAATCTGTAAACACAAACAAAACAGAATGAAACATCAAATAACTTACAATTTACGACAATCAGATCAGCAGTATTAAGTTTAGGAAAAACAATATGGCAAGAAATATCACTTCTATAAAATACTGCAACTCCACCAGAAGCATAAGTTTCATTACAACATGCACTAAACGTATAATTAGGAATTTTAAAATTAGAGACTTCGCACTCAAAAATCCATATTTCGGAAAGAAAAATTAAATCAGGTAAATGATTTAATGATGCTAAATGAACCAAGAATAAATCGAAGTTTTTTCTTAAACTACGTATATTTTGATGAATGACAGTAAAACTGGAGTAAACATTTATATAAGGATGTTCAATACAAAGGCATTTAAATTCATCATTAGATAGGCTTTCAAGTGAACTATTATAACTTAAATCAACAAAAGATTTATCTAGAGACATTTTATTATAATTACTATTAATACAATTATTAATTGCTATTATTTATTTTTTAAACGAAATTAAGTATTTAAATCGTATTTAGAGAAATCTTCAAAATTTTTTATTTTTATACAATTTTCACCTTCTTTCCTTCTTATATAAACTGATGAATTCCGAACCCAGACATATAGACATTTCTTTTGTTGTTTTAATTTCTTAGCCTTCTTTAAAAGAGAACGAGTATAAGCAGTGAGACTATCGTTTATAAATATATTTGTTTTTGATTTTTCTTTGTTGTTGTATTGAGGTCCAAAGATGCTTGATGACAACTTAATTTTGCTCATTCGCAACTTATTCATTATTTTCTCTTTTACTGAAAGATTAGCGAACTTAAAGCAAGCGATGTTGGAAAGATTATTATCGCCAGTTTCGTTGTTATTGTGCTTCACGGTCTTCACATAAAAAGATTCAAAGTCATTTCTATGAATTTTCTCACCTACACCGTCAGTGATAAGTTGCATTACTTTTTCCACCGCATTCGTATTATTTAAATCCGGAATACCAACAATGTCAACATCACACATCTTGACTCTTTGCTCCAATGCATTTAATTTATCCTCCATGTAGTTTACGGTTTTTGTGAGAGTGACGTTACGCTCTTCAAGAGATCGAATTTTTTCGAGAGCAGTGCTATTGATTTTTTGGAGTTTGAGAATTTCAGTAAACAACATAGACAGAGTTATTTCTTGACCACTGTTTAACGATGAAGCGACAGCAATGTTCTTGTTCATAGAAGCAACCCTTTCTGGTAGCGTGGAAGGTGCAGGAGAAGCAATAGCGGTAACCGGAGAGGCAGCAGCATAAGAAGCATCAACAACAAAAGGTTCGTCACCTGCATCAGCAGCCTCAGAAGCAGCAGAAGTGGAAGGGGAGTTTCTAGTAACACGATTTTTATTGAAAACCGGTTCCAACTTGGCCTTATTTATTGGCAAAAGGTCAGTGGATAATGAATCTCGGCGATGCTTCAAGCAAATAACACACTTGTGGCCTACCTTGTTTTTAAGCATATAGTCAATTTCATTTTTTTCAAGTTTGGCGCACTTTGCATGACAATACTCATTGCAGGTAAGACAGCGAATCTTAAGATCATTCCAACTGATGATTAAATTACACAGAACACACTTCATTGTTCAATTAATAGATCAGATTGTAAATGTTCAAATAATTAACGTTTAATATAATCACTAATTACTTTTTACTTTGTAAGTGACTAATTTTATTCTCAACGATGCGACCCCATCAACACACGTCGAGAGACGTGTATATACCCTGCGAATGGTGAAGGACTAACACAGAGATTAAGTGAAGTATTTGGGACTGGGGCTGGAGCGGCAGAAAGGCAGCACGTCTACCATAAAAAGGTGGAAAGTGGATTGGAAGCGGCATCCGGTAGGGCCAAGCAGCTTACAGTTCAGAAGTGGCAAGAGCGTTGGAGTTCAGAAAGCAAAGGAAGATGGACAGCGAGACTGATCAGGAACGTGGCTGACTAGAACGACCGGAAACACGGTTGATGTGGTTTGATTGGAAGGGTTGGCATTTAGCCGCGGCGATATGGTGACCCAGTATAGAAGGAAGCGGCTGCCTTCTCGTTGTCAGTGAAAATAGTGTGATCCAGGGTTTCCATCACACTGAGGTACCTCGGCTCGGGATGTCGTTACTCGGTGGCCATCCTTCTCATTCTCATCTTTCCTCACGAAGATTTAGAGTTCTTCATCGCTGTCTTTAAGATCGTTAACCAGACTGGGAAACAATAGCTGATAACTGACCACAGGAGTTGTTTGTAAATGAGAACCTTCATCTGTTGGCTGAGTCCTGATCTTCTCCTCATCAAGGGGTGTAGTCGGTAGAATGCCCGTTTGGCTTTTCTGAGTATACTTCTTGAGTGCGGGTTGAACCTTAGCAACTCGTTGAAGTTGATACCCATGTTTTTAATTTTTCTGTGGCTGTAATGGTGGATCCATATGGATGTTTTAGAACTAAGTTTTTGCAGGTAGTTGGTGAGCGGCATCTGCCACCACGAGGTGCCCTGAAGCAGGCAAGCTCATAATTTGATGAATTGATTTGGATGCTCCATTTTCTACTTTCCGGACAGCGACTAGTGGTGACATTGAGGTTGCATATGAAAGCTAGTCAGCAACAAACAGCAGGTTTTAACAGTTGGTTGGGATGTGTTGGTCTCATGTCATCAGGGTGTAGAGGAATGGGCCAAGTTTTGATCCTTGTGCGCCTCTGGCGTTGATGAGCAGCTTCCCAATTGCACAAAGAAGTTCCTGGAAGAAAGAAAAGAAAAAAGAATTTTTATAAGTGGGGAGGGTAGATATAGCAGATGTAGTTTGTGTATAATAGCGCCTAACCAGACGCTTTGGAATGCTTTCTCGACATTCACAAAGCATACGACGCTTCCACGATGACTGTTGAGGGCTATATGGTGTTGTCATGCTGGAGCTTCAGAAGTGTAGTGTTGAACGCTTCTCCATAAAACCAAACTGCATGTCAGGTATTAAGTTGTTTCCTCTACAAAGCTTCTTAAGTTTCCTTAGTATTAGCTCTTCCTAAAGCCTTCTTAAATTGTTGAGGAGTTATATTGACCTGATAGAGATCATGTTCCTGATACCTTTCTTCGGGATCGCCCTGATCTTCGCTCTAGTTGTTGTTGACGTTTATATTCAAGATGATGGTTTATGATAAAATTGGATATTTTATCTAGTCTGCAGCTACTGATTACTTTAGCTATTTCTCAGTCTTGGGCTGCCAACTGGGTCACTCGCTGGATTGGTGTAGCGGAATATCGCTCTCTACGCGTAAAGTGCCAGGGTTTGTCCGATGGAGTCCTTCACTTTATCAAGGATGACTGGATGTACATATGGTTTGGGAATGAAGTCTTTTTTCGAAATAGAAGCAGAAATGTCTCAGCTTTGTCTTGTGTCGTTTCAACTTTTCCATTGTTGGTGATATTATAATATTTTCCGGCATCCGGTGGTTTTCCTAATCAGTTTGTTAATGTCCTTGAAGGTGTCAGGTCCATGTTTGATTGATTGCAGTCTCTTGTTGAATTGATTATTGTTCTAGTATTGGTTGAAGGTCCGCAACATAATGTTGACACATTGAAGCTCGCACCATGCTGTCAGGTAGTTGCTATTCCTTGTTCTTAGTTCACGCTGATGGATCCTTCGGAAACGTTTCCTTAACCGTTGCCGATGAGTGTACAAATTATGGATATACTCAGCAGGGTGCCGGTATCTGTCCTTTGACATTCTGGAGCTGTTTATGGATGTCAAGTGCACTATTATCCGACGTTCCCAGACAGTTTATGGCTGCGTCAATTTCTGTGTTCTGCAGGTTCCTGTTTTGGGTTGGCACCATTATGGTCCATTCAATGTCTCTTTGGGATCTATCTACATCCAGTCTCCTGTAGTTGATGATGTGCTCACTTGGTTTTGTAATCAGAAAAAAGTTATTTTAACCAAATTTTACCCTTCCTTATCATATCCATGGTAAGAAGTGTGAATTGTAAGATCGTAGAAAAATTCTTCCAATAAAATTATCATCATGTTATAAATACGAGTATATTATAATTAAATTTATAACTTCGTTACATTGAACTTCAACCCTTCCACTTTCTTTGAAAGCGACTATGCAAGCATCAAGTAAGAAATTTTGAGGGACTTATGTCCGAAATGCTGCATATGGTGAAATACTGCGCCGGTCCCAGTTTTGAAGTTTCATTTAAAATAATTAACAAGTTATTTTTTTTTACTAATACTACTCGTATACCCCAGGACCAATATCAAACATAAGTGGATTATCTCATCAATATCATTCTTTCCTTGCTAGACTCCGGTTGATTTCTGCCGTTAAAATTTAGACAAACATTATAAACCCGATGTAAAAAGATACTCTACTGAATTGTTTGTAATGTTATCCAGAAAGTACTGCTGAATTATTGTCTTTAGATTTAAATGGTTAGGAAGCAATTTTAGTTGAAAAACGCGCTTGGCATTCCTCGTGTATATCTGACCAAAACGAAGCCAAATAAACGCTTTTGGTCGATATGAAGCCGATCAAAATCGCAATCGCAGAACTCGTAATATGAAACTGCTAGTATAAAATTCTATAGACTACCACACTGCATTGCACCCTGGCCGCACATTGGATTCGTTTTAACGTATATGAGCGTGAAAACTGAATTATCCTTTTGCCATAACTCAATTGATTGGTGATGCTGGATGCTCGATGCTGGATGCTGTATGTCGGTTGTCGTGATGTTGGTCGACTGTTGGAGGGCAGTGTGGTTGTATTGCAAAAGGATCAGAACGAAACGGTGATTATAGTTTATTTGTGCACGAATGCACAATTGCACTCATATCCCCTCGTTGTAGAAACAGGATATGGCGCTGAAGGATATCGGGCAATGGTAATTTGGCATTTATTCGAAAAATATAGTTGAACATCAACTAACTATAAGGGTAGCACTCTACATACAGCAACATGTTCTTCTCGCAGAGCAAAAGACCAAACATTTAGCTGTTTCGCTGGCGGTAAATTTATATAAGGTGTATCTATATCTGCATGTGCATACCGTAGATAGTAGGACCGCAGTCGCAGGATATTGTATCGCCGCGTCGGCTACCGTTGAAAGTGGTTAAATTACTCGGATTTTCAACGAATACGCTAATAAACAATGGATTTTGAATGGGAATTCTTGGAGAGAAATTCGATTTTGTCGGAGAAATTAGATTTTAACTGAGCAGAAGAATGAGTGAACTATAATAGGGCTTAATGGACTTCCCAACATTTAGCTAAAAATCTAATTAGTATTAACTTTTAACAATATTATAGTTTAAAAGAAGACACTTAAAGAGAGATTTTTTGATTTATAATGTACAATTTGGAAAATCGTGAAGAAATCATTCAACTTATGAACGTTGAAGATTCCACAAGTAATACAATCAGCTTGGTTGATGTAAGCTGAAATGTGTATAAAAAAAACATCGACATTTAAGAAGTTTTATACTTACGATACATAAGTAGCAAGTAGGTACTATGTATGGCAAGTTATGCATTCGCAATAAATTGAACTCAAAAGTTTGTTCAGACTTTACATTACTATGATAGGGAAGACTAAGAAAATTTGATCTCGGAATTCTCTCTGTGTATGTGTTCGACTAGAACCTAAACAACTTCATCAGAATAAAAAAAAATCAGTAGTCATTAAGAAAAACCTAGCAAGGTAGTGGTTGAAAAAATTATCCAAAAAATGGTTATTAATGGTGAAGCTTAATACATCCCTACCTTCTAAAAAATTATGGCAAAATTAACAGGAAATTGGTATGATTGACAAAAGTGATGTATGTTGCGCAATTGACTTAAGATAACTTAATCGCTCGTTTTTGTCTAGTGAAGCTTCACTCCATCAGTTGGAGTATAATGCGATTCCGATTCGAATAAAAAATAAATTTGGTGGTGCAACAGCTCGAAGTGAACCAGGACCTAGTGACTTACAACTCTCAACCATTCCTGTGTGCGTATTACCAGGAATGGAGGGGACCTACAATTTTCTGTCGATTCTGAACGGCTAATGAGCAGCACTTTCCAAGACAAGAGATACTCTTGGAGAATTTGTCAATTCCTCGCAAGAGGCAGTACACCCCTGAAAAAAACTTTCTTGCAGCGTCTGAGAATCGAACTCGAGACCTTCCGCATGACAGTCCAACGCACTAACCATTATGCCAAGGGGTACTACAGTTCGAAGCCGAGTTTAAAACTATGTCAGAGACTAGACTGATATTATCGACGTCATTATTTCACTGAGATTTAATGCTGTTAGAGAAGATGGAGTGTCTTTGAATTTCTAAAAATCTTATTGCCATGTATTGAAAGCATGCGACATCCGTTATAAATTCATGTACTGACAGAGAAATTGACCTTAACATGGGTCAGGGTACACCAAAGTTAGCCTTTTTTTAAATCTTCAAAAAGTGATGTCAAAGTTGAAAATCAGACTTTACTGAAGAACAATTTTTTTCTTAGAATATGGCCAAGAATCAAATCAATCAAGGTATGGTAGACGAATTGCCGGACACCCTGTATAATTACAGTAAATGATAACCATCCGATAAGCATTCTTCCTTTTGTCTGTCAAAGATTGTTGAAAGAGTTTTGGCGAGGCAAATACAGGATTGTCTATTTCACTGCTAAGTCCACTCCAATCGGGCCTTAGAGCTGGCCACAGTTGTTCATCTGCAATAGTGCACATTCTGAATGATAAAATACGGGAATTCGGCAGGGGACCATTCTATACTTTGTTGGAATCTCCGGCAATTTTTAGAGACAAGGCCGCAAAACTTACGAGAAGTTTTGTGAACGATAGATTTCAAAGAGTGGTTGATGCAAATATTTTTTTTCTGAATTTGTATTATATGCTCCCCAGGCTTAATTACTGGCCTCATTATTTTAACTTCCGACTTATAGATACTATAAGGCAAGTTATGCATTCGTAAAAAAAATCGAACTCGAGATTTTGAACAAAGTTGACATTACGATGATAGCGAAGACTAAAAAAGTGGGTCTTGCAATTCTGTCTGTCTGTTCGACTACAACCTAAACGGCTCGTCCGATTTTCTTCAAACTTGGTAGATTTGGGTTTAAATTTTTTCCCCCACACTTTTTTTTTAAGACCAAAAATAACGGTACCTGCCATACGAATTTTGTTCGAAATTTTAAAAATATATTTTTTTTCTCAAAACCTGTCGAACAGATTTTTTTTTTAAACAAAAATCAAAAAATTTCTTTTAGTTAAACCTAGATAGGTTAAAAAATAATTTTGCAAAAAATGGTTTTTTTGTGTACCCCCTTGGAACTATTTTTTTTGTTTTTGATTTTCTCAAAAAACAGTACTACCGATTTGGATCATTTTTTTATGTTAAGGGTCCCCAGGAGTTTCAATATTGTGTATAAGAGTTTTCAAAAAATTTGTGTTTGGATTTTCAAAGAAAATTCATTTTTTTTTTGTCAAAACTCAATATTTCGAAAATCCAATGGTCGATTTTTTTAAGACTTCATAAATAAAAGTTTATTAAAATAGTCTACAAGATATGAGAAAAAAGAAATTATTTTACGTAAAAATAACGGTACCCTCCATAAAACGGTTCCGAGAATTTTGCTAAAATTTTTTTTCTTTCGATCAATTCTTACCATCTATAATTTAATACAAAACAATTTTGAAAATAAGATGTTACAGACTGTGCCCTACCATAGACCATTTTTTCGAATTTTGAATTTCTCATTATCGACAACAGATTTTAATAAAATTTTTTACAGAGATGCTTCTAAAAAGTGTAAAAATCATTGCATTTCAAAACTTTATAAAAAATATTTTTTTAATTTTTGGAAAAAAGTCATTTTTTTTTGGAAAATTCGATATCACAAAAACAGCTCAATATATTTTTTGAGAAATTTTATTTATATTCGTGCAGTAATAAAAACCTTAAAGTTGGCGTACCAATTTTTTTTTTCTTAAAAATGTCTTACAAATTCTGTATATAAAAGCTTATTTAAAAAAAAAAACGACTACAACGACTTATAATTTTTGGTCTTGCATAAATTCATATTTGCATAGACTTCTGTTTTTATCTCTTATTATTTAAGGAATTGAAAAACAAAATTTGTTTTATCCTTGTGAACATCATCATCATCATCGGCTCGACAACCGGGTTCCGATCCTGGCCTCTTTCAACTAGTTTCTCTACCTATCCCGGTCTCTAGCCGCCGCCGGAATCCAGTTGCGCACCCCAACGCTTCGGGCGTCCTGGTCTACGCCGTCTCTCCAGCGCAAGCTTGGTCTACCACGCTGTCGTCTACCATAGAATGTACCACAAAGAACTTTCCGAGCAGGTTCCTCTTCGCTCATGCGAGCTAGGTGCCCTGCCCACCAGAGTCTACCGAGCTTAATTTTTGTCACGATATCTGCTTCTAAGTAGATTGCGTACAGTTCATGATTGTACCGTCTCCGGAATCGTCCTTGTGAACAGTTTTGAATAATATCATTCGTTTTTAAAATTCCTAGTCTATTACATAGACTATATACTAACCAGACCAAAAACATAAATGTTAAAAGACGAGCCAAGTTATTCTATAGAAAAACCTTTGTCAAAAAGTCAGCCGTGAAAAGTACTGAGATCTAAAAGTACGTCAAGTTCTTACTTCATAAAGGTTTAACACCGAATATTTTAAGTAGAATAATATTGAAACAGCTGCAATGTAATAGAGAAATTTTATTATTTGATGATTACTGACTAAAATTTGATGGGTTCACTGGTCAAGTTTTTAAGACCTTTCGAATTGGGCATAGAAAAAAACTTGCCAAGTAAGCCCATTTTTTTTTTTGTGCAATTTAAGTCCTACCGCTTTACCAAATTTCACCGTTTTACAGCAATCGGAAGTGCTCCATTCAACTAACACCAATTTGGAGAAAGTGGGCGGATACCACGCCCCCTGAATGGAAAACCTCAAATATTTTTCTCTACTTTCATGACAAAACCCACCGTTGTGCAAAATTACAAGATTCTACGATGTCGGGAAGTGCTCCATAATTTTGATGATCTGTCAGTCAGTCAGTCAGTCAGTCAGTCAGTTACGGTTTTAGTGATTTTTGAGGCCTTATATCGCTTATGCTAGAAAATTGAAATTTGGTGAGGCGCCTCTGCCTGACTAGCTTAGCAAATATTCGGAATTTTAAGTTTCTGACTTCATTAGTACTGAAGATAGGGAGGGGTCAAAAACCGCCTGAGTTTGTTCTTGTAAAAAGGGTGTAGTGCCAGAACTTGGCTAGGCACTACCGTGGCCTTTGATAGGCCGATAATTTGACAAATTCTGACTAGAACTTTTTTTTTTGTCAAGGAATAATTTTTGCAAATTTCCACCCTTTCGGACCTCATTAAACAATCATTGTAAACATTACATAGGCTTGGGATGATTACTGGTAAAATCAGACGTTTGAATTTAGGTGATATTATAACATCAGCCAATGCATTGGATTTTATTGAAAACAGTGCAAAAGTGCAATTTTTAAACGTGGCACAATTAAAATAAAAGTACCCATTTGAGCCCAAAGTCCGATCAGAAGTGGCTGGTGGAAAAGGGACGCTCGATGAGGAAAAAAAAATTCAGTAAGGTTTTTAGCAAAAGCAGGATCAGTATTTGACACGAGATTAGATTTATTATTTGCACCAATTTTATTTAAATTTTTCCAAATTATCCTTGTTGAATTTTTTCTCTGAACCATATTCTCTGTATTTTTCTTACATTACTTAAACCAAAGATGTTAAAATCTAGACAACTACGCCCAACGTTGGGCGCCATTTTTGTTATGAACCGACGGACGTGTTGTCGGCTGGAATTCCCAAACTGTATGCTGCCCCTTGTGAGAAAGTGCCAAATCCTCTAGGGATATCTCTTGTCATTAAGAATTCTGCTCCTCTAAGCCGTTCGATATCGGCAAAAAAACTAGCTCTACTAAATTCCTGGTAACACGCACATATGAATGGTTAACAGTTGTAAGGCTCTACAAACTATTGAACCATTAAATTTATTTATTTTTTAGGTTATTACGTGTGCATCTTTTTGTAAGCGTTTCTTACACATGGTATAGTAAAGCTTTTTTAATTTCTAGAATAGTAAATATTTTTTGAACTTATTTTATCACACAGAGTTGTGGTCATCCATGATTTAATCAGATACTATCTACTTTTTTGTTTTACGAACTTACTGATGGAAACATGAGCTGATAGAACATTTATAAATTTATCAAAAGCATTCGAAGGTCAGGTAAAACTATAAACATCATTCCAACTTTCAAGAAATAATCTCTCATATCCAAAAGTACAATAACAACAAAATTTTTGTGGTTTTAAGCCCGATTAAATATTATGGTAAATACAAAACAAGATAGAAAAATAAATTAATTATTAAGATCATCAATACCAGCATGTCTTCCCCATCATAACTTTACCATGTCTCACCCAAAGGAATTTATATTTATGACCTCAACAAAACCTTCGTATCATGTGACAGCCAATCCTTCATGTAGGATGTTACTCGTACCTTTTGCAAGATGAAAAACATTTTCAAGGATCGATTGGAGCCTTAATATCATGTTTGGCAATCAATGCAAGGGCGATGTTGGCCATATTAGGTATATGATAAACAGGTACTTTTGAAAAAAAAAAAAAGAAACATTCTAGCAAACTATAAGAGAATAACGAATATTCTCGTCATGTGCCCATAGCCCCGTAGTTACCCAGGTTATAAGCTTAGTTCGCGATTCTAATTAAAAACTTTGGTGATCTAAAAATTACTATTCTGAGCTCTTCTAATGTTATTCACAAGTATCTATATGAAATTCTCTTTTAAATGTCCCAATCCGACAATATAAACCGACGGCTTACGACAATTAAACAAGATTTACTCTTGTGTAAGGCTTCAATTCAATTTGCATCAGCACTGTAAGGATAATCCGCATTTGCAAATATATGTCAGCCATTATACAGGTTACGTGTAATTTAATTTCCAGTTAACGAATTGTGTACCAAATACACCCACCAGCACTACCAAATCCAACCTGTCAGTCTAATTAAATTTCCTCGTATCTAACCACACACACGTTTATCAAATATTATGAATATAACACACAATATTTGCCAGCCAGGCTCTGGTAGGATTCTATAATATCCTTGCACTCAATATAATCCGCCTTATATTCACATGACAAGTTCTAAATGCAAGGTGCATCAGTATCACGTCATCATCATGATATTCTGATGATTAACTAAGACACAATACCAATTGTGGGGCGGATCTAAATTTGCGGCTTCCAAGCTCGCATGAACTTTAAACTATTATATTTTGCCAAATTAATAGCAAAGATTTGTTTTGTCGGTTTTCTCGTAACAGCGAGCACAATATATAATTGGAACCTTTATTGAAATAGATTAAAATTTCTTATCAAGATAGGTTATAGATGTTTTTAATGTACTTAATACAATATAAATTTTCAGACTGCTAAGACCGTAGCATTAGTTATGTTTATTTGTATAAACAAATAACTATCGTAGTCCTTATTGGCATAATGGATAGTGCTTTTGAGTATCTTGGCAGAGGGCTGGGTGGGATTTCCAGTAACTTCCATTTAAAAGCAAAATATTTTTCCCGGGGTATTGCCTCGCAACCGAATCCTCCAAGAGTGTCTCTTGTCATGAAGTGCTTCTCATCTTACCTGTTGGAAAATAAGTGGGTAGATGAAACAGAAAACTAAACACTTAAAGCCAAGCCATTAAGTGGTACACTGATAGTTCGAGAACGAGAATGGTCTTAAACCAAACTTTCTATACTGATGGGATAATCCATTAGCCATTTTCAGGCCGAAGTCAAGGCCATAGCGGAATGTGCCGTTCGAACTCTCTAATCTAAAGGATATACCGAAACCAACACATCGCCATTATGTAAGGTAGTCAAGTCGCACTCAAAGCACGAAGCTCATACACATACGACATCACCTCTAAGTTGTTGAAGGAATGTGTAGGCAGGCTAAACGAACTTGGTAAGAATAATAATGTCTCACTTTATTAGGTACCTGATCATGCTGGTGCCCAGGGAAAGAATAAGGCAGACTCTGTAGCAAAAATAAACGCACCGACACCTTTAATGGAGCCAGAGCCCTGTTGCGGAATAGTGGAACACATGATTAAAAACGAACTCAAAACAGAGGATGAGGCTAATTGAACCAAAAACTATGAAGGAATTCTTGAGAAATATAACCAAGGTAGTTTTATAAACTGTATCAGCTTAAGTAAGAACAACCGAAGAATAGTAAGAAGACCTTTAAGTTTTTTTGGTCGGAAAACAGACCCATATGCAGATTCTGTAAAACTAATGAGGAAACGCGGGGCTACATGCTCAGCAGATGCGAAGTACTAATGCATCAAAGAAAGTATTTAAGAAGTTACCAGATAGAATAGAGTGATTCATTCTCTCTGAAGGTAGAGGTACTCCAAATAATCAAATTTATTAAAAGGGTAAACTTGGAGGAAGAACTTCAGGTTGAGCATCTCATCCAGCTCTGGATGGGGTGTGATGCTTTTTTTTTGGTAGCGTCAGCGTGTCCAGGGTCAGTCCGAAGAAAGCACAAAACTCGGTTTTAGAAAGTCCAGAACTCCAAATAATGTCCGACTTTATTCAATTTAACTTGATCTAATATACATAATAAGTTATTTCATATACTTATACATTTATCATGTTCTTAAATAACTAACACGTTATTTCATATAAGGGGGCAGACGGTGGGTTTAGATCCCTATCCTTGACTGACGTTTAGACAAACGCTAATTGGGATTATATCCCTAGCCTTAAACGACGACAGGGCAAGGACGGTTAGCTTTAGGGTTGCCATTGGTGGTGGGTCTCCTGAAACACACAAGCTCAGATTTGGCAGTGTTTATTCGGATACCCCACTTTCTGTATAGTACTCGTAGAGTCTGGAGACATGGGTTTTCACTCTCCGAGCTGCAATTTTTGGCGCTATCGATGAGGCGTAGGTTAACGAGTCGTCAGCAAAAAGCAGGTTCTCGCAGTCAGTTGACACGGGTTGATCAGACGTCATCAGGTTATATAGGAAGGGACCCAGTTTCGATCCTTGGGCGACTACGGCTTTGATGGATTTTATTGAAGACTTGCAGCCGTCTAGCTGAACGAAGAATTTCCTGAAAGAGAGAAAAGAAAATAACATTTTCATTAGTGGCGAATGCTTTCTCGACATCCAGAAAGCATCCTACGGTGGCACGATGGCTGTTGAGTGATGAGGACACGTCAGACTGGAACTTTAGTAATGGATGCAGTGTTGAATGCCCTTCCCGAAAGCCAAACTGCATGTCTCTGATGTTGTTGTTTTCATTGCAGTACTTTTTGAGCCTCCTTAGGATGTCTTCTTCCAGAATTTTGCTGATATTGTTGAGAAGGGATATAGGCCTATAGTTGGAAACCAGGTTTTTATAACCTTTCTTCGGGGTTGCAACGATTTTTGCTGTTTTCCACTTGTGAGGAAAGTAGCAGTTGTTGACGAAGTTGTTTATGATAATTGTGCGGGTAGTATTATCACTGCATGTGGAAGCCTTTTGATGATGTAGTTGTAGACTCCATCCGGCCCTGTTGACTTCTTTGGTTTGTAATTGATGATGATTTCCGCAATTTCCTCTAGTTGGGGGTTATCCGTTGGGCAACTAGCTGGAAGATGGTCGTCAAAGTCCACTCCTTCCAAATTTGGCTGTAAAGTCGTTGACTAACCATGAGTGTAAATTCCCCATGTACAGGGGCCAAATTACCGCATCAGTTATCGAGTAATACGTGACTGAATTATGTGAGTTTGGCATTACCGCTTACGTTATCGAGCAATAAATTACTCCAATTTGACATTTTCATTCGATCACTGATAGGACTCACTCACTCGTCACTGAAGCGGTAATTCGGCCCCAGCTTCATGGGCGCCTCAAGGTATGCAATATTTTCTTCATGTCACCAGATAAATCCTCGATGTATGTAATGTTGTTGCGTCGTGCGAAACAGGCGGTAGACGAGTAGTAGCATGCGTCGGCGTGCCGCAGCGGCTGAAGTGTGTGACTTCGTTACAGGGGGCACAAAAGATCTTAGGGTTGCAGTACAAAGACACCCTTCCCATTCCAATATTCATTTACAGTCGTTCGAACTCGGCCAACAATCGTAGGTCTGCGAATTCCTACCGAAATGGTAAAAAAATGTCACTTCTAAGTCGGTAAGGTTCAGAATTTCTACGAAACGTTGGCCTCTAATTTATTTTCTTTTTTATCTATCGTTTAAGGGTAGATTTTCTATCTAGAATGATGAGAGTATTAAAACAAATATTTAAAAAAAATATATAAACTCAGTTTGAACTTTCAAACCATAAGGCCACTTGGATGATTTAACGTAAACAAATTTGCTTGAAATTTACAAGGCATCTTTTTTTTTTTCTTCAAATCAAACCCCGTTTGACCGATAGTAATTAAATACAAAAAAAATCATACGTGAAATAATTAAAAGCTATACATACGATTATATCCCTATATAATTTTCTGATTAAATACCCATCAGACAGCCCCTCGAATTTAGTTGGTTGTGGTCGTTGCGGATCAGACACAATGAAATTCATTTTTAAATGATACCTAATTACAGGACCTTTAACCTCAATAGTAATAGTTGGTTAACCGATTTAAATTTCCATTTGAACAACATCCAGCCGTTGTCCATAGAAATCGCATAGAGTATTCGTATAAACTTTACAACAATTTTTGAAATGTATCCCAGCACTTAGTAAAATCCTAGGGCGGCGTATTTCCAAAATAAAAAGAAAAAAAGAATTAAATAAATACCACTCATGTATTTGTATCCATTGAAATATTTACACTCGAACCCATGTCAAAATATTTTCCATCTGCCTATAATATTATAAGGGCTATGTTGTGAAGTCAGTTGGACAGTGTTGTGAGAATAAAATTCGACCAATAATTTATTAACTTCGAACAATTTTAAGCCAATATACTCGTATAATTCTGAAAAAAAATAAAACCAACTCTGTCCAACAAAATAACCACAATTTTCAATACTGCAGGTGCAGGCTTGAATAGTGTGCATAGTTGAGAGCCACAATACCCGTCAATGGCACACCACAAGAGACAAGTAAAGTACCCGGTACCCGCTTTATTTGTTCAGGTTTTTCCATTAAGCGTTTCTTATCTTTAAATTTAAATGACACAAACTGGTGAGCAAAAAATCGTTTTCAATTTTTATTCAATTGCAAAAATATTATGTAGGTATGCCATTTTGTATGAAATATAAAATTATTAAAATATTTGCTAAGGCTTTGGTCGGTAGCGCGCATTCGAAACGTCCAATTTTGTATAACTCTGGTGCATAAATCAAACTGAACTTGACCAGTGGCGTTAATTGTATTGGCTTTCAGAGACAGCGGTGATTTGTGGTTTATTGGCATGGACTGGCTTAAAATTAAGAAAATCCCATAAGAATAAGTCTAACGGGGTCAAATCGTACGATCTCGGTGGCCAATTCACATCGGCTCCGCGTGAAATTACTAAGTTCAGAAATCGCTTCTGCCAAATGGTTATTGTGGTACTAGCTGTGTGGCATGCAGCGTGGCGCCATCATGTTAAAACAACATGGCGTAGGTGTCCTTATCATCCGGTCTGACCTTAAAGAATCATCGACCGATAGCACTAGCCGGGCGTCGCGGCGGTGATACTCTCGCCAACGTTGTTTTCAAAGAGGTATCGATCGATGATGCGCCAGCGAAAACCCCGCACCCAAGCTCAAAAACAGTGGGTCTTTCTGTATCAATTGCAATTCGAGGGACTTTGTGTAAATTTTGATGGACAATTTTGGTTTTTTGATTACTACTAATAATCGTGTGAACAAAATCTTACATTGATCTTTGTGTATCAAAAGTTTTTTTCAACTATTAAATTTCGCGATAGTTTGGTCGCTACTTGTTAGAACTTCTCTTGAATATGCTAAAAGTTTAGCTTATACAACGTAGCGCAAATTTACCGTTCTATTTTGTTTTTGAATTGCTTTTTACTAAGTAAAAAAAAATAATTTTATGTGTTCGAAATCTTTGGACATTTACAATTTTGTGTGTCAAATGAAAAAGATGATATCATTCAAGTGGCTGTCCGCAGTGTTCGTATACCTGTGGAATGTTTTCCTTAAGGGTTGCTATTGTCTAAGGATTGTTGGCATAAAACTGCGGCTTCAAGTAACACCAAAAAAAGAAGTCTGGGATGGTTGAATCGGGTGATCTTCCTGATCATGCCAAATCGCCAAAACGGGAGACTACGCTACGCGACCACGAAACGCTTCCTTCATTATCTTCCAATCCCATTATCCCTCATCCAATTCTGGCAGTAAGAAATCGTTTATCATGTAGCTATCGCTAGTAACAGTGCCCGTATTGCCGATGTTGTCTTCAAAAAATACGGCCCAAGCACTCCTTCCGCTTTGAGTGGATCAAGTGGTTCTTCATGCATCACACGCGGATTTTCAATGCCCCAGAAATGAAGATTTAGTTTATTGACGTAACCGCTTAAGTAGAAATGTACCTCGTCGCTCATGGTGATTTTTGACACAAAATTGTCCTCTTATTGCTTGATGAGATTGAGGATAGCTTGACAGTACCATAATTCACACTGACAATCAGCAGGCATTAATTGATGTGTAAGTTTTTTGTTAAAATTCGCTGTGATGTCCAATTGTGTGGTCCTTCGTCGTCTGGTTGATGTTTCTTCGTTCTCAGCGACATTGGCGCCACAGCCTCGATATTCCCGGCCGAACGACTGGTCCAGTGGCGGCCACGCCCTACATGGTCTCCTGTAGTTCCAGTCTGTTTGAATCGAGTAGCTTAGTGCTGGAATGATTCCCCAGTTGGCGCTACACGAATAGAAAATCGAAAAGGTGGAACTTCATTTTGAAGTCAATATCGTCATAGTCAGAGAATGGATACCTGTGAACCCGTAATATTCAAGCACGGCGAATTACTATTTGTTGTTCTTTATCGTCGGTTGAAGACGAACAATCTATTATTCTAAATAAAAAGCAAATCATTAAAAATATTATTATTTTCTATCTACAAAAATTGAAAATTAAAAGGTTTTTTTTAAAATTCATTTTTATTTTCATTAATCTTAAAACTATCTCAAAGCTAGATAAAAATTCATAAGAACTAGTCTAATTATCCAATAACTTAAAACTAACTTACTGGCCCTATGCATGCCTCTGAGCTAAACTTTATCTTAAATCTAATGCATTTTGGCCTAAAAAAACTATTTTTAATTTACACTATATCTATTTTTTTTTGTTTTCCCGAGAAAATTAAAAAAAATCGGATTCTGTAACTTTTTAAAATATTTTATATAAAACTTACAAACTAAAGTAAAACTACATAAAACTACTTAAAATAAAATAAAACTTCTTGTTGACGCCAAAATACAAACTTTGGATTAAGGAGAAAGAAATATATTAGAGAATATGTAATTTAGAAATTAAATTGCCTACTTTTAGGCATTTCATACATTTAGATATAATTGAGTAAATAACATTAAACTTAATTATTACGAGTAGGTTTAATGTTAGTTACTCAATCATTAGGAAGCTTATCTCATTTTAGAACTAGAACTAGAACTAGTCGGTCGGTGTGATGATAAGTTGTAATTATTCTTAAGCTTAGTTTATTGTTATTGTTTAAAAGGAAAAGGAATAGACCTAGTAATAAAATTAATAAAACAAAAAAGGTAAACGAAATTTGGTTCTTTTTTTTTGATATCTTAATACTGCAAGAAACTCTCTTTCTACAGCAAAGGACTTTTTTGGAAAATCTCGCCAACCCATGGCGATTACCCCGAAGCTGTCTACCCAAAGCAGCCCCAGAGATAAATATTATTACCAGCGACTGATATTTAATAGAGGAATACCCCAAACACTTCTTAAAAACTAGAACAGCCACAGAAGCATAATTTTTGTTTTTTTTTTTGTGCTATTCCAACTGTCCCTACCTAAAAAGTACACTTAAACCTATGTAAGTTGGTCAAGACATACAAAAAGGCCTCTTCAACTTTCCCTATCAATATTACACAACCACCAAAACCGGTTCTCCTGTCTCGTCCTGTCCCTCCGGTCCCGATCGGACACAGTCCTACTGAATCGAAGGCGCTCTGCTTCATCTTGTGTGACGTGCGAGGAAGTCTCGACCATAAAGTAGCGGCCTATCAGCAGTCCTCCGGCTCACGTGGTAGATTCCCGGAATCGCCATTTCCTGGATCAGCCCTGGACTGTCTAAGTAGAGAAATGCATCTCGTGGGATAAATCCGCTTATACGTACACTCTCATAATAATCGCTGTTAGGGTAGTAAGCCCCAAAAATTGGGCTGTTGGTCGAGGACATCGCTCTTGCAATGTGTCCCCGAATCAGCTTTATCAAAATATTATCAATTCTGTTTATGTTGGCCCCGTTGTTGTATAGAACCTGGTTGGAATAATAATGTTTGTACTCCGACTCTGGTGTTCTGTGTAATCCAAGGCAACGTCTAAGACACTGCCTCTCAAACACAACAATCTTTTCCATTTGATATGAGGCAACGTTGAACCACACCGGGCACCCATAGGCCATAGGAAATCATCGGGCGTATGAGGGACGTGTAGCAAATCACCTTTACTCTGCTGTCAAGCCGGCTGCTGTAAAACAACTGTTTCGTCAGGGCAAAGGCTCCCCTAGCCCGGATCGGAGCAGCATTTATATGTCTGTCGAAATACAAATACTGATGCAACCAGATGCCAAGGTACTTTACTAGACTTTTACTCACCAGTGGTTGCCGATGTGGCCCTACGATCACCAGCTTGTGGCAGTTCTTTCTATTATCCCTGGTGGCTTCAGCCAACGGAGTCCTGAACAGAATAGTTTCACATTTCTGAAAGTTGATTTTCAACTTCCAGTCTTCACAATATTGCTGAATGTTGTCGAAGTCACGCTGCAAAAGAATTCTGATGACCTCAACTTTTGGAGCTGTTCTGTACGCTATTAGATCATCGGCATACGCAACTGCCTGAGTTAGACTACCTATCAGATCGCTAAAATTAAAATGTTATAAAACAAAAATGTCAGCTGCAATGTATATCTACTTGGCAACTGCATCGGATGACATTTCAATGACGCTTTTAAAGTTTAATGAGACAATTGAAAATATGCGGTGGAATGTGGAACTAGGGAATAGCTCTTCCGAACTTTTCCCAAAATTCAAGGACCATCAGTAAAAAGATGCTCCATGTGACTTCTTCAATTTCGTTCCGATGGTGATATTACTGAAATATGTTCAAATATTCGAGTGTGCGAACGGTATGAAGTTCATAATCCGTTCCCAATAGAGTTCTTGAAGTTGAGGCGAGACTTGTTGATCTGGAAGTAAAATAGAGCAAGACCAAAAACATGATGACTATTGATAGCAAAAATTTTGAAGTATTTAAGGATTTCATCAAATAATGGCGATCCAACGAAAACGGTTCGACGACACAAATTTTGATACAATGCTGAAAGTCTTTGGAAAGAAATATCATCGACGGGTATTTGATTCAGTGGGCGAGGAAGGTGAATGGTATCCAGAGAAGATACACTCAAGAACTCCAAGAGCTATACCAACATGTACCAACTAATGAATGGACAACAACATACTCCAGCAGCGATGGTACCCAGGTACCATGCAACAAGGAAGACTTAACGTTCGTTTTAAAGACCATACCATTCTGGATGCCATAGCTCTTGACCTAGATAAGTGAAAGCAGGGTCTTCGGGATAACCGAGGATGGAAGCTGGCATGTCTCAGGCAGATACCTTCTATACTTGTAAATCGGCCGGATGAGTAAGTTTTGTATGAAACAAAATAGTACCACTTGGCATACGCTTACGGCGTTGGATTGTCTTGCAGAAGATCTGGCTACGATGCCCAGCCATTGCAAAAATGTTTTTTGGGGTTGTACTGCCTTATACCAATTCTTATCTAAATTTGATATAATGTGTATAAGGAAGATGCAAAAAGTGGGTCTCGAAATTCGGTCCGTCTGTCTCTCTTAATCAAAAACGGATGGGTTTATTTTCCCAAAACTTTTTTTTTTTTTGTTTTTTTTTTTGATCCGATGGAAATCTTAAAAAAAACACTCTGTAAGAATCGGTACCGAGTAGTGTGGGACTCTTACCGCACTAAAACCATCGGTGAATCAGGACCAATCTATGAAAGATCGACAAATGATTTTTATTTCTTAATTTTTAAATCGCATTGGGGGAAGTTTAAGGTAATAACACTTTCCCATAGCTTTTAGACCATCAGCTAATGAGGCTTGGTTCTTCTTAATCTCCGAACGGTCTCCATTTCAGAGTTAGTGTGTCTTTGCAATCGCTGATTGTGTGATACAGCGTGTTTCTTAACCACTTCTGTAACCATTTCAATTTGAAGGTCACGATGTAGATCGCTATTTCTTATATACCAAGGGGCATTTATTATTCCACGAAGGACCTTGCTTTGGAATTTTTGGATGGGTTCAGCATTTGTTTTCTTTGTACAGCCCCATAGTTGGATGCCATATGTCCAAACGGGTTTCAATACTTGCTTATACAGTACCAGTACATTTTTCTCTACTTCAAGATTAGTTCTTCTCTTTTCTTTTTGATGTGCTCTTTCCATTTAAGCAGCTTTGCATCCAAATTCATTCCAAGGTATTTGGCGGTATTGGAGTAAGGTACTTCTGTACTGTTTATAAATATTGGAACATTGTTTATGTTTTTGTTTGTAAAGTTTATATGTGTCGATTTTGTTTCGTTTAATTTGATACGCCATTTCTGCGTCCAATCACTAACTTTATCGACTGCATTTTGCAATTTTTGTGCAGTTTTCGTAACGGATTTATCTGGCACCAATATTGCAGTATCATCAGCAAAGGTCGCCATGAAAGCGTTGATGTCCACTGGAATATCCCTTCTATATAATAGATACAGGGTTGGTCCTAGGACACTTCCTTGTGGTACACCGGTTTCAATTTTCTTGAGTTCCGAGTAATTTTGGTCGTACCGTACTCTAAAGAGTCGGTTCGTAATGTAGGATTTCAGTATTTCGTATAGTACTGCCTGGGAAGGTCCCTATGCAGTTTGTACTCAAGTCCCAAGTGCCAAGCCTTGTCAAATGCTTGAGCAACATCTAAGAATAAAGCAGAGCATACTTGTTTTTCTTCAAGTGCCTTTTCCACAACATCCGTAATTCGATGCACTTGGTCTATCGTGGAATGTTTATTTCTAAATCCAAATTGATGGCTTGGAATTAGTCTTCTTTCTTCAATTATTTTGCTAAGCCTTTTCAGTAGCAGTTTTTCAAAAACTTTTGCCATGATTGGTATAAGCGATATTGGTCTGTAAGATGTTACTTCTGTTGGTGGCTTACCTTCTTTAGGTATAACAATGACTTCTGCAATTTTCCAATGATGTGGCACATATCTTAGTTTAAGGCATTCGTTTATTATAAATTGGAGTTTCTTGAAGGATATTAGAGGCGTTTCTTTCAAAACCTGAGCAGTTAAGAGATCGTACTTTGGTGATTTTTTGTTAGAGAACTTATGTTGACAAAACTTGGTGCAAGAAATTTTTTTCAGAAAAACCTCTCTTAAAACACGTTTGATATTTTCAATTTCTTCGATAACGGAGCCACCGATTTTGATCAATTTCCATAACCGAAGCCTTTCTTATCAAGGAATCAATAATTTGTGGTATAAGTTCATTGTAAGTGCAAGATCTATTGTATTCGTAATATATGTACAGAAATACGGCCTAGACACTTCCTCCATGATATTAAACAGTCTCAAAAATGTATTCGAAGCTGTTGAGATCCCCTTTCTGGCGATGAGCAATTGAGGCTGTCAGTGCAAAAAAAGGATAGATACGCCAAGCTTTTTATATTTTTTTTTTTGTTTCTCTCATAGTTCATAGTTTAACAACAAAAAATTATATGTACATTTTTACTTGTTTTTTGATGATTTTACTCCTCGTCTGATAAATCGTCAAATATTTCGATTGGAATACTTGTTGACGTTTTTAAATTATTATAAAAAAACTGATGGTGGTACGTTTTTAAATTGTTATAAAAAAGTGATGGTGGTATAAATTGAAGCAGTCAAATTAAGTCTTTTTTTTTATCGTATATTTTAGGTTGTTCAAGTCGGTTAAGTTTTTTTAATATTAACGGATTGTCTCTTTTTTACATTTACCTCTTCGAGTAAAACATCAATTTCATTAGAATATTAATTTATAAAAAATTGAAAATGGTTTACTTTTTTTTCGAAATGTAACCACTGAATTTTAAGCCATTCAACCTTGGAATTTGAAATGGACAGTTTCCTATTTTTGATATTTTCTTCAAGGGATTTTGTGGAAAAAAAATCAGATGAAGTTATTTTCACAATTTCAAATAGGTTTCTCTTTCTGGCCGATGAAATGACGTTAAAACAATCATCTGGGACAAAGATATCTTTATACATTTTTTTATTCTTTTCTATTATACCAAAATCTTGGTCATGGGAAATAGGAATGGCCAATGACTAAAAATTGATGGCCGATTTCTTCAACCATAAAATTGGGATGGGATACCAAAAATTGGCACAACAGTGAAAGTTTTATATGTATTTCTGTTTTGGCCCCCACATTCGTCAGAATACATAAAAAATTTTTTTATACTGTCCTACGTTCTTAAAATAATTCGTAAGACAAGATTCAATTTTTGGAAGCTCCCTTGACGCTGTGGACTCATCCCAAACATGCATGTGAAATTTTTCAGTACCCATATTATTTATGCCAAAGCAAAACGTCGAAAGTTGTCTTTTGTAATATATAACCCCTGTTGTTAGTGCTGGAGTTGGAAGTATAGGTAGATACTTTAGCCATTTCCGAATCTTGCCTCAGCCCCTGCCTAGCGCTTTCAGCTTTCTTTTCATTTTATTTATTTTCATTAATTTCATGGCGGGCGTAGAGTAAGCAGTCACAATCTAAACAGTTTCTTAGAGAAGTATGAAGGTTACGCCACTATTGCACTTAAACTATGATCAAATTATAAAATGCAATAACACCTTTTTGAGTGCCATCTAGTTTTGAGTGTAGATAGCTGCATAAAACTGTTTTTGTATTAAAATAGATAGATATATTAAGAGACCCATTTTTATGAAAAACTCTTGTTGGAAAAAAAGGGGGTTACGACACTATTGCAATAGTTGCCTCAATTATGTTCACTAAAACACAAAAGATCTTTGCGTCGTCTGCTAAAAAGTCTACTCGACATATTAACACAAAAATATTTATCTAACTCCTCCGTTATTTCTAAGCAAACTGAAGAAAAACACATTTCCCTTACGTATTCTGTCCATCAAAATTAGAATTATGTATTAATCACGATGAATTCAAAATTGTATTTTTTTATTGCACAATGCACATCACTGTAAAGAGACCCATCATACCGATCTAAAATTTGCATTCCCCTTTTGTTTTTAGAAAACAACAACGATTGTATATTCTCAGAATGGAATTTCAGATACAACAGACGTCATTTTCAGAAAATCTGTCCGGTTCGCATTTTGTAAATATTTTTGTTTCGTTGTCGCTGAATTTAATATTATAAATATCAATGTCACTCTCAAGTGGAAAACCCTTTTTAAAAAATCCTTTTCCCTCATGTAGTTCGTCCTTGCCAGTGCCTGTGTCTGTGCATACCATTCTGTCTCCATGGTTCTTTATGAATTCATTTAAACTTGTATTGCAATTGCATATACACCTCCTCCGCCCCCAACACGCCCAAGCAGATAGAACCTGATGGTTGAAACAAACGAAAAATAAATACCAGATTTTACCCTGGAGCTGTATTTGCATTCGGTTGGTTGGACAACTGTACGACACGATGAGGATAGGGAGGAACTACTGGTTTGGTCGGGACGTGCGAGAGAAGTCCCTTGTCGCCCTGACAATGACAAAACAGTGAAACCACACCGACACTGTGGTGCGGGAGTGCTATATTACACTCAGTACATCACTCCAGCATCCATATTCACCAAAGTTATAATTTAATTTATTTTTACTGGCGCGAATAAAAAATTAAAAAAAAAATAAAATAAAACAGAAATAGAAATATTTCATTCGAGTCTTTTGTTTTGACTATAAATGTCCCTAGTCCTTTTTCTATCCCGTGGTCACGTCTAACAAAGGTCCTCCCACAAGAAACTGCATAAAAAAAAACAGACACATCAACAACTGAGTCGTAAAGTTTATTGCCACAGCGCTGGTCGGACCAGGGAAAACTTTGAGTGTACGGGTTGATTTAGATTCCAAGAAACGTTGAGTTACACCAAGTTTTGTAGACTCTTGGAGTGAGAAATGTGGTTTTGACCAAATCGCCTGGGGCTTCATGGCACGGATGACCTAAATCGGATGATGCGGAGTTAGTTGCATGCAGTTGAGCTGATGTATACATGGAAATTCTGACAGAGTACGTTTAGAAATATTCAAGAAATGGTCTCATCATTGAAGTGGGACTAATAGGTTAGATAATTTTTTTTTTAGATTTAGTTTAACTATTATTCTTTTTATATTATTTACATAGGATATTGAGAGGTATAATAGACTAATTAATTGGAAATGACCATCAGGACCTCAACCAAGAAGCTTCTCCAGCTAGCTCGGTCCCTAGCTAGCTGTCTCCAGTTTCGCACGTCAAGTTGGTTAAGGTCCTCAGCTCCACACCCATTTGTTGGCGCCACTCGCGTCAGGATCTTTCTTTTCCATTCGCTCTACCTGACCTAGCCATATCAGTCGTTGAACTTTAACTCTTTTGACTAAATCGGTTTCGCTGTACGGGCTGTGGTGGCCATACAGTTCTTGTTATATCTCCTCCTCCTCTTCTCCGGACAGAACCAAAGATAACTCGGAGAATTCTCCTCTCAAAACATCCTAAACCCTTCTCATTCATTTTCGACAAGGTCCATATCTCTGCACCATAGACAAGGACCGGGATGATGAGAGTTTTATAGAGGCACACTTAAGTTGCTCTAGAGAGGACTTTTGCTACTCAATTGCCTTCTTAGTCCAAAGAATCAGCCATTGGCAAGAGTTATTCTACGTTTGATTTCACCGCTGGTGTGAACTTATAGCCGTGCCTAGGTATCTTAAGTCCTTAACTACCTCAAAATCATAGCTGTCTTAGTTAAGTTCTGTACAAGACGTCGGTCGGTGTTGTGTGTCCTTTCTTGATGACATCATATACTTGATCTTGCCCTCATTTACAACTAAATCTTTGTCGCTTCTGTCTCAATGCTCACATAGCGCCACTGACATCACGCTTTGCACTTCCAATAATATCAACGAAGTGGGTATCCGAGTAATTGGACGGACTTTAAAAAGATTGTGCTTCTTGTGTTGACGCGTGAGTTTTGCACTATTCTTTCAAGAACGATGTTGAAGAAGTCGCACGACAGAGCATCGGTGAGATCTTTTCCGACCTTGATGGAGTAGCGTGCATTCTCCATCGTCATCCTTAACAAGAGAACAAGTTTGTCAGGGATGCCAAAACTAGACATTGCTCTATATAAATCGTTCCTATAGATGCTATCATACGCGGCTTTGAGATCGATGAAAATATGTTAGCTCCTGGGTTTTTTCCAAGATCTGCCGTAATGGGAATATTAGATCGATGGTGGATTTTCCTGGTCTATAGCCGCACTGATTTGGGCCTATCAGGTTGTTGACGAAAGGCTTCAGAAGTTCGCATAATACCGCAGAAAGGAAGCTCCAGCGGCTTTGTTGGACTTGAGATTCGATATATATCACTTCCTCCAGGTCGGGTGGCGGTATTGTTGGTCTGCGTCGCCTAAGTCGAATGGTACTATCTCTATAGCAGCGGGATTTTCTTCTACATCGCCGTTATAAAGATTGGAGAAATGTTCTTTCCATATTCTCAGCATGGATTGCGGTTCCACCACGATGCTTTTTTGATTATCCATGCAGGCTTCGGCTCGGGGATTGTACCCTTGTGATGTTTCTTTTACCTTTTGGTGAAACTTCTGAACTTCATTCCTGCTATGACATCTCTCTATTTCCTAATGAGAAGCCGGCGTTCTGCACTCCTCTTCTGTTCGTAGAGCTCGCGAGTAGCTCTAGTCGTTCTTTGCAGGGCCTCCATACACCCGTAATGCATAATCTTATTTATCTCGAAAACGGCTCTAACGATTTTGATAAAAAAAAAAATTAGGTGTGATATTATTTTGGTATCATATAGAACCGTTTTTCTATTTTTTGACTCTCTCATCAACGGCTCTAACGATTTTAACCAAAAATTTTCAGCAGAAGTATAAAATAATATTGTATATAAAAATATTCGAAAACATTTTTTTGGGATTTTTGAAAAAAAAAATTCCAAGTTTTTTTTGAAAAACCAATATCTTTAAAACGTGTGAACGATTATTCAATTTTTTTTTGAAAATTCCATATCTCAAAATCGGGACGGTATAATTTTTTTTAAATTCAAGTTGTATTTATACAATAACAAAAACCTAAATTTGGATAACCAACATTTTTTCTTAAAAATGGTTTAAAGATTTTGTATATAAAGCTTTTTAAATTTTTGTTCTTGCTTTAGAAATCACATGGCTCCAACAACTAAAGAATTTAAGTCATTTAAAAAATTAATTTTATGGTTAAGAACATTTTTTTCTATTTTTAACTGTTTTGTCTTTTACTTAAGACCTAATTCGGGGACCCAGTCGCGCATTTTCTTTTTTTTCACATTTTTTTTTAATGCTGATACGCGGCTATTTTAACAGGTAGAGATGGAGATCATTTCTCAAATAATCCTATTAAATAACTCTACAACCCTACAAAATCCCAATCCTTTTACCAAAATTTAGGATTTTTGCAATTATTTCGTGGGCTACAAGGTACTAACAGAACCTTTTCCTTAAGGATGTGTTAGAGTGCACTCAGTGGCGTAGCGTACCATCTCGGCGCCCGGGGCGGGAGACCCATTTTGCCGCCCCCATTCAATATAAAAATTAAAATTTAATTTCGAGACATCATTTCACAGGCAATGAAGTATCTTTTATTGAAAGTAAAATAGAATTAGCGGTTTCATAAACGGATTTTACGAGCCCGTGAGACAAAGCTGCATCTGCGGATTCATCTCCATGCATGCGTTTTTTCCCACGAATTGTACTCGTTTTGAGATCGATTCCGAGTTTTTTCCAAAAAGTCTTAGAAAAGTCGATTGCGGCTTGGATGTAACGGTCTCTGCTCTCCACCAGGAGAGCTTTTAAAACGCAGAGTTTCTGAGCACACTTATCCACACTCAGTCCACATTGCTGCAGGTAAATCTGTGCGTCATCTTCTTCAGGTAACTCTGCAGCTCAAAAGCTAAGAAAAGTGAGGAAGTTGAATGACTGTCAGAAGAAGACTGGCTACCGATCCGTCAATTCTTCCAGTACCTCAAGAACTTCCACAAACTTATTTTTAAGCGTCTTTACAGCTTCACGAGGTTCACTTTTTCTGCAGGCTTGTGACTAGATCCTTAAGATACTTCTGGTGAGTCGACTTCGTCTTGACCCTGCTCTGTGGTGGGACCAGAACGACTTCCAACTTCGACGGCAGGCACGTCTTCTTCTTCTGCCCGTAAAATAAGTTATGCATTCCCATGAATATTGGCCGGAGGACAATTCTAGGCCACTCACGATTGTAGATGGAGGAATCTTACTTACATTGGAATCACTTCCGCTGCTGCTGGATGCCGCCGAAGACGTTAACGTAGCTTTTGAACCAGAACTAGAACTGAAATATTTCGCGTCTTCACGTCTGCTTCTTTCTTAGCCTTTTTCTTGCGGTATTCCGCGCCGCTTCCTTTAACTCTTTTCATTTTCAAAAACTCGTTCAAAGGTTGAGTGAAGTACTAAGTGCTTAGTTTTAGAAGATTCAACAGTATTTAAACTATAAACAACACAATCGAAATAACTTTCTGTGATGCGGGAGGGAGCAAAAACATTGAGCTGGCTGAGACTAGAATAACGTTTCCGTCGAATCCTAGTTATCTTATCATATCTCGCATATGCATATCATATGTTTCGGAACACTCCCTTTCAGTTTCGCGAGAGTTTCGGAATGTTTTGTTTTAGTTTCGCGATCAGCGCGACAATACGGAATACACTCTTACGTCCCTACTCACCGTCTACGAATTCACGAAAGCGGTCAACGACGAATCACAGATAGGGTGGCAAATTTCAAATTTACATCATTGTTGTTGTTTTTTGATTTGTCAAACGATCTGTCATGAAACATATGATTTCTACTCTACCCGCATCACCGGCGACATTTTGCCGCCCCCCTAGGCCTGCCGCCCGGGGCGGACCGCCCCCCCCCCCCCCCCCCCCCCCCCCGCCCCCACTACGCTACGCCACTGAGTGCACTTAAGAAAGCCTTTTTTGAATCACCTATAAATTACGTCAGGATTGGCGGAAGACATTACTGTAGAAAGATTTTCTTCATTAAATAAATTTAAGAATCATTTCCCAAAATATCCTCGACGAATGAGGGGGCACTCTGTACAAGTATTTTTGAATATGGTAGTTTTCTTAAGGATTTATGTTCAATGCCAATTTAAAGTTTCGATAGTCGTTTTACCACAAAAACACTATTCTTCTTCTATTTTTAAAAGCATGTACATACGAGTACATAGGTATGCTGCCCCTGTATGAATGTTTCTGTAGGGCAGGCAAGGCATTTATAATTCCTGGTTTGTGCAAATTTTATTAAAAAATCATTTTTAACAAAACAAATACATACATACATAGATAATTCCAATTTCTATTCAAAACAAATCCATAAGATATTTCCATCCATCTATCCCAGATTTTCTGATCCTATAGGCTATAGGGGATTAAAGATTACGTGAGGTGAGGTTAAGCACCTCACGTTCTCATCGCAACAATTTTTCATACACAAAAAAAATATTTTTCCAGCAAACAAGTCTGTTCTGTTTTGATGTGTAGGTGTAGGTAGGCGTATTCATGGCACACTTTTCCATTTTCCACCGATGGAGGCGAGGGTTAATTCTCTAGCTTGCTCCATTTGAGATTTCAGTGAATATTTGTATCAAAAAAAAAAAAAAAAAAAAAACAAAAGTTAAAACGTGATGCCAACGTTGATGACATTGACGGCAGTGGCAGAATGAAAAGTGAAATCGTTAAGTGAAGGTAGGGATGGATATTAATTGAGCGCACGCACACCACCGTACCACTTTTTCATCGTTTTAATAATTTTTAGCTCGTGTGCTGCCTTATGGATAGATTGTTAACGGATGGATGCAGTTGTCATGAAACAACAAAAAAAAGAAAAAAACATCCATTTGTATTTAAAACAAAAGTTGAATAAAGCTTGGCATCATAAGAACTGCAGTACTGCTGAATGTCCCTGGTCCCTCATCAAGCATTTGTAGCTCGTGCCACTCACTGTTAAGACGTTATGCACGTCTCTGTCAAAGTTCATTTGGTAAAGTGTGCTCTTTAATAAGAAATGAACACGTAGAAAAATGGGTCAATCTGTCACGTTTCCAAGTCAAGTGATGTGAAAGGTAGTTGACATTATTCGATTTTCAGATAGATAATTTGCGAATAAGAAAGGTTAAGGAAATATAAGTTGCTCATATGCTCATTTATGAAAGACATTTAAGGACTATTCACATGAGAGCGACCAATGAATAAAAGAACAAATGGGATTTAAAACATATAGATATAAGACTAAATTCTTCATAAAAACCTTACAAAATGGTAGAAATCTAATTTAATTTAATGTTAATATGTTTATTAAAATTTTCGTTGTAATAATTGCTAAAATGAGAGAAATTTGAGAAAATAAATTGATCGTCGCGAATTGCAATATGATTGCTACCAACTGTCAAGCAGGGCTACCTTTGGGGACACTTTAGTGTCATTTTGACACCTTTTCAGTGTTCGGACACCAGGACAACTCTTTTCAAAAATAAGTCGATTTGGACACTTTTTATAAATCTAGTAACTCTTTGGACACTATTTTAAGCAAAACAAACAATTTATTCGACAAATGGAATGCAACCCGTCGCAAACAACCAAAATTAAAAATACCTACACCAAATTATCTATTTCTATCTCTATGTGCCGTACCAACAATCAAATAAAGAGACGACTTTAATATTTGAGCGAAATGGACCATCATTTAAAGAGCTCTATAAAGTTAACCATAGATGTTATGAACTTAATATTTATGTGAACTCTAAATTATGAACCATTTATTGTACGGAACCTAAAAAAATAAAATGCAGCATATATGGCCAGTTATATAGAGTCCATTAAATAATGCTTCATTTCGCTCAAATATTAAAGTCTTCTCTTAGTGTGATTGTTGGTAAGGCCCTAACTTTCATCTCTTTCTTTCATTAAAAATTGAAACGTGCCATTCAATGCTTTCAGCTTTAAATGTTTTAAGAGGCAAAGATTTGGAGTTAGAGGTAGAAGAATGGGTTCCTAGTAATGTTTTTATATATTTGATATCAAATACGAAGACTTTTTAAAACTTTTCTAAACAATTTTTCTAGTTGTTAATCGCTTATGTTACCTGAATTTATACAATATTTTTTTGTTCTTAATTTATTGTTATATGTAATAAAAATTTCAATTTAACCTGCGTTTTAATTGACATTTCTATGGGACACCTTTTTCCTCTCAGACACCTTTTTTGACACTTTATGAAAATTTTCAGAGGTAACACTGCTGTCAAGCACAATTCGCGTTCCACATACCATCCACACTGCAATGAATAAATTGTTCGTGCTCGGGCTCGACTAACCTCAAAATCATTCTTAGTTATCTAAGAAAACGCCATTCGCGATGCATAAAAAAATGCATGTAAACGAAATGTCAAAATGGGAATGTTCGTTCATTCGTCGGTCGCTCTCATGTGAATAGTCCTTTAGCTTAATTTTTAACGCTTGAAAATAAAAATAACGAATTTGAAGAAAAATGCTTCAGGGATACAGAGGACAGACAGGAAGATTGATAGATTGGTGGATTTGTAAGACTCAGTGAATTCATTTGATCTGTGTCTACTCAGTTGGAAGAAGAAAATCTATCTATGGACGGTGAACTTACGCCTGTAAAGGACATGACCGCATAGTAGATGTTCACGCTAATACAGAGAAATGCAAGCATTCTCAGATCATATAGCTCTAAGTATCGATTGTAGTTTGCATACTTCAAAGCCCTATTTAGAGTCCAAGCATACATCTTCCAATTCTTAGTGAATCAATCACGTCTTTTTTGAGAGTAATCAAACGTTCAACTGTTAAGTTGAGCAAACTTTGTAAATCTGTACTCACAGAAATCTCCAAAAAACTGATATGTTCAGGATCGGGATAATATTTTTTTTTCCTCTCCTGAACTATTTTATACGAAAGAAATACTTTTAATTTGATAATTTCTTATTGAAATCGAGATAAGTCTGCTTCGACAATTAACGCTAAATCTTCTTAACCCAGTCATTGAAGTATTTTCAATGGACTCTCTTAAAGCTTTCCTACACTTTTAGACTTTTTTAGGATTGGTGGTTACTTCGTGAATTAGTCTTGCATTTCAGCCGTATATGCCAATTCAGATCGGATCCTTCTTCGAAAGAAACAGCAGGACGACCACGTTTAGGTTTTGAGGCACATTTATACGTAAGGAGAATGCGAGTGTTATATTAAAAAAGATCTTGCCTTGTTATTGATAAATAATGTTTTGGATGTTGTTCAGCCTAAGAAGTGTCAGAAATACAATAATATTGACCTTTTGGCAATTGGAAATATTTAGATCTTAGCAGGCACCAGACAGAGAAACTGGTGAGATCAAGTTGTAAAAGAGTGGAATCATGGCGTAGTGCGAAATACGGGAATATTCTATGACCATTTTAGTATTGTGTATAGTAAGAATAAAAAGAAGAGATAGTATTAGTGGCTGCCTTGTGGGACCCTGAATCGAATTTTGCAGTAACGGTTCTCATGGTAAAAAGACATCCAATTTCTTAAATAGGTTAAAGAATTCATATGTGTCCGGATATTACTATTTAGAAGTTATAATGGAGGGATTTAAATATCTATTAAATTTGAGAGGTTTCAATACAAAAAAAGCGATAAAATGTAAAAAAAAATACCAAACAGAGCACGCTTAAGGTGTTAAAACGCTGTCTCAGGAAATCAAAAGCTTTCGTAATGGATAAGTCTCTGATAAATTTCAGGCTCTGGAAGCAAATGGATAGTCACCTTATACTTACAGATGGTAGCCAGATCAGAAGGGAAAACAAATTTCTCGCATCTAACTTGTGTGTTAAGCAGGCATACTCCCATTCAGTTTTTTTAGAATAATTTTAATTCGGGATTTAGGTTCCCATAACAAGACCAATCTTCAGAGCGTTTAAGAAAAAAACCTCAAATTTGAGTAAAGATTTTAGAAAATGATATCCTAGATGATAGAAACAAAGTTGTTAATAGATGATAAAGACAATATTCCACTTGCTAATCTAAGGCAGACAGAGAGGTGAGGTGAGCCTCAAGATACATTACTCA